>OW204005.1:16438395-21238395 GCA_934047225.1 Ypsolopha sequella | reverse complement strand
CATGGTTGTCGCAAAAATGTTGGTTTTGGTAAATTTGGTACTTACGCCTAGGTAACGAGTCATCAAGTTCACCGCAGTTTCACTATGAGTAGCTTCGAATTCACGCGCAGCCGTAACGAATGCCTTCAAATTCATAAACTTTCCTCCATCCGAAGGGTTATTGTTCCATGTATCCGCCCCATCAACTTCCATAATCACCGCGTTAAATATAGTCAAAATATTGGTTAAATTGAGCTTGATTGAATAAACCACAGATGGCTAAATGGTCTGTGGAATAAACAGTAGAAATAAACGATACACTACGTCACAATTATCAAAATATTTACAAAAATGTTCAAAAAAGTAAATTATTCAATGAATGAACATTCATCTTCAACTGTTTCTTACGTCAAAATGCCATCAATTGTCTATTGACCGGATGTTTTGAAAATGGGCATCTGTTATTGGTCCATTTCAAAAAAATAGACATTTATATATTTTTTTTCATTTTCTTTCCTTTATGCAAAAGCCTAAAGGCTTAAGCCCATACTGCCTAGACTTATTTTAGTTTCTTTTCTTTTCTGTGTTATATCCTCTCTTGAGGATCATCTGAAGGAACTGTCCTGTCGTACGTATTTAGTCACTGTCCTGTCAGTTCGTGCTAAAGTGATAGACCTATAACACGAACAAAATGTTGGGTTAGAAAAAACGCATGAAAAGGCACGGCTGCACCTTTGTTTCATTGAACACAGTTGTTACGGAGATTTTAATTCACAATATAATGTATAACTATTGTTGATCAAAACACCCAAAATGCAATATTTTTTCAATAAAACAAAAAAACGTCACCATCACATTTTCGCGCCTTTTTTCCAACTAGGAAAAAAGTAATCAATTTATTTCATTTGGAATAGATGACTTAACCAACAACAAAAGAGTTCAGTGGTTGGTTACAGTTTTTACATAATTATGTATTATTATGTTCATTCATTAAAGGGCCAGATCCTAGCAGACCTACTGAAAAACAAATATGTGTACACCATAGATATGATCGTAAACATTTTAAACTAACCTCTCACATGCTGTAACATTAAAATCATCGAAATTCTATACAAGGTGAATTTGTGAACATCGTCCAAATTCATACTTGAACCTTGGTAAGTGATCAGCATCATGAACCGTTAACAATTTTTGTAAAAACATAAAATGAAAATTTCGACTCCCCATAGTGAATAACTCAGAACTGGGAGTGAATTACTATGGGAAGTCCAATTTTTATTATACGAATTTCACAAAAATTGTTATCGATTTATGATGCTGATCACTTACCAAGCCTTCAGTATAAATTTGGACGGTGATCAAAAAGTCACCTTGTATATTATTATAACGTTCCTAAACGCCTGGGTAAATGTAAACCTTAAACTGTCAAAAAGGATTTTATGAACTGTTCGTTTACAACCGGGTGGTTGTGGAACGGGTGACACTTAAATTGTACCCGGGCGTTTAGGAACGCAACTAATATCCCACATAGACATAGAACGGTATCTCCATAGAGCAGGGGTCGGCAACGCTGTGACCACGGGTGCACGTGCGCCCGCGAGGGCGTTTGGATGCGCCCTCTATGACAATGTGAGCCATGAGATCATACATGTAACATGAGGGACGAAAACTCTTTTAATATCGTTTATGAGTATAACTAACCCATTATAAGAGCTTTATTTCTTGAAATACACGCGTTTAGTGCATCAACGTACGCATGCGAATCCATATTTTCAACAATGAAGAACAATGAAGAATTTACAAATGTAAATTTGGACCATTGTATGAGGACAGGTACTTTAATAAGCCAGTTTTCATCTAGTTGTCGGAGGAATGCAAGGCCAAGGATCTCACTGATTGTTGAAATAAGTAGTGACTTATATATTTGACTAAATGTATGCCTCGAGTAATAAACATTTTGTTTTGACCTTGTATTTAACGTTTAATTTGTGTCATCCTACGATTGTATCTGTTCATGCGCCCTTCCGACGTAAATAATTTTGGAAAAAACCCTTAGGTTGGATACGGTTACCAACCCCTGCCATAGAGAGTCTGAAACGTAGACAGGTCTGAAAAGATGCAACACCTAGGTAGCGTTCCTAAACGCCGGGATAAAAGTAAAAATTAAGTGTCACCCCTTTCACAATCCCCCGATTGAAAAGAAACAGTTCATAAACCGTAGAAAGTATGTCTATGTCATAAACCTTGGTAGCGTTCCTAAACGCCTAGATAAATGTACAATTTAAACTGTCAAAGTGAATTTTACATTTCTGACAAGGTTTATGACATGTACTGTTCGTTTTCACGCGGGTGGTTGTGGAACGGTTGACAGTTAAATTTTACATTTACCCAGGCGTTTAAGAACGCTACCTTATAAAATTATACTATCTGTGTTCTCATTTATATGAATTAACTATTAATACTTTAAGTTAAGACAGACTTTTTCTTGCACTTGTGTTACCTTGCCTTACACGCGCACTAGGGTTCCGAATAATTTCGATTTACATATATTCAATATAGGTATTTTATGCACTAAGGCACAAAATAACCACTGACAGAAGGCCTACTCCGGGTGACCTTGAATCTAATTACCTACGCTCGACCGTAACGCTAGGGCTGTTATCTATTTAGGTACTAATAATAAAGTAGTAAAAATTTCGTACTCAGAGCACAAATTTTTTTCAAAATTTTTTCTTGAATTAGATTTTTTGTGTTTTACTGAAGCCAAAACTACCATTTAAAGAATGTTTGTCTGTCTCTAGGTATGTTCCGTTTTAACTTGAGAACCACTCGATGCATTTTGATACGGTTTTTTTTTCATTATCATGATAGTGACCCTGGTCAACATATAGGTCATAACGGTTGTTTATAATTTGCTAATATGTTAATAAAATGCAGAGATTTAATGAACGCGGGCGGAGCCGTGAGCGAAAGGCTAGCTTTAAATAATAAATCGGCGAAAACCTTAAAGTTGGGAGTTATTTTAATAAAAAAAGTATGTATATTATTTAAACGTACCTATTTATTTATTATAATTAATTACTAGGTCCATAAATTTGCTAAACCTTTCTGCAATGATGGATAATTAAAAAAAGTCAATTCCCTTCGGTTTAATGTTGTATTCAAACAACCATATACGCAACAATTTCGATAGGCTTTCCTCATATTTTATACCATAAAATACGTCACTCCAAACAATAATCACAGGTATCGCCAAAGCGCGTGCACTCGTGACTAGTATTCTCCCGACTATGTCCGAGTTCGTCGTAAGTACGCGTCTATGTTTGCGTGCGCCTGTTTTCGCAAGTTATATGGAGTGAACCTTCTGTTAGTGGTAATTTTGTGACTAGGGCTTCGACATAGAATAATAATAATGTATAATAATGGTAATAATGTAAAAATAATAATGTGGACATAGAATATCGGACACAGAGTACATTATTATTGATATCGTTCGGACTTTAGAGTTAATCCGAGTCAGTGTTGCCAGACCGTGGGCAATTTTAGAATTTTTCTGTGAAAAGGGCGGAAAGGTCTTGAATTCGGTAAAATATGAGCAATTTTGGAAAAATATTAACGTTAGGTTAATAAATGAACTAGAATAGAAATAGAAATGTAACTTAGTGCAGATAGCATATTAAAGGTTTCGCATAAGTATGTAATATAGTGATTAAAACGACATCAAGTAAAATGAAAACCTTTATTTCTTTATTAATCACCTTTTTTACTCCAGTTGTAGTACTCGTACAGTGCCAGTGGTTGGCGTCACGCCATCCATTCACATCGCGGTTTCCGTTCACACTAATTTCACGTAACACGTTGGAGTTGTCTAACCCTGCGGTCCGTAATAGAATTATAATGGATCATAAGCCATTCACTTCATACTTTCGTAATCGATTTAAGCGATATAATTCTATTTCGGAACGCAGGGAAAGTATGTTGATGCCATAGACAAAATTTCTTCTAAGGGCGGGAGTTTTAGATAAATTTAGTTTGTTCTAGGTTTGTTCAAAGGGTGTCAAGGTACTACATACAAATTCTTCTACACTTCGTTTTTTTAACGATTATGGGCGATTTTGTGTCTGAAAGGGCAATTTTTACAATCTGCGTGGGCAAAAGTTTGGATCGGGTCTGGCAGCACTGATTGGAGTTTTCCGTGTTTGTGGCCAAAAAGACTAGCATCCAGGCCGAACAAACCATTTAAAAAATAAATTAAAAAAAAAAACGTGTTTGTGTGTATTGTGTGAAAAAAACCTGGAATTTTCGATTCCTCAGCTTTTCTTTAGTTACCACCAAGAGTATTATATTCCTTGGTTACCACTGTTATTCCTTGATATACAATGGGCGTTGATGTTGAAACTCTTTCACCAGGTAACGGTATGTATTTAAATTCTTAAATATCTTTTTTTGTAAACAACAAATCACATAACCTCTGCGCCTTAAAATCCTAAATTTCGCCCCTTTTTCTAGGAACTACTTACCCTAAGGCTGGTCAGACAGTGGTAGTACACTACACAGGAACGTTACAGAATGGTAAAAAGTTCGACTCCTCCAGGGATCGTGGTCAACCCTTCAAGTTTACATTGGGAAAAGGAGATGTCATCAAAGGCTGGGACCAAGGTCTTGCAAAGGTTTGTTAAGTTAAAATTTTAGGTTGGGTTGTAGATAAAGGGGTACTACTGACCCTTTTCTGGACTTATTGGGTACACAAAAGCACACAGATTCTTCCAAAATGTAACTACCCGCTTCTCTTGCGTAGTTGTTTGAAGGTCTCTGCTATTAACTCATTCCCTGTGCAGGATATGTTCACATGTACAGACATATTTTTAAGTTTCATAGTTCACACATTTAAGTCGTTCAAAATGTTTAGTTCAGACATGCAAATTTTTACTAGCCTAGGTACTAAGTTTGTTAGAGCAGTGCCCCAAATGTGGTGCATGCATATACTATTAGCAGAGAATATAAAGTATTACTACGTAAAGAAGCGACACTCACCTCCCCGCGCGAATTTAACGTACCCCGCGGTCCCCCGCAAGTTAGTGGAAATCTGGAGTCAGGCAGAGCTCGATTACCACTCGTTTGCTGCGCGCGTGTTTTGTTACAAAGTTTTATCACGATACTGATTTTTAATCAGTATGGTGCATTATTGCAGTGTTTATGGATGCCTGGAAAACTTTTTTTCAAAAATAGAATTGCGTGATCAAACCTTACAATTTCGTTCAGTAACGCATTTGGAACAATAAAATCAGTATTTATAACTTTCCATGTTTTGACAAGTTTTAATTTTTTTTCCAAAATTTATGTTTGAGTAGTTGTTAATCATATGATGATCATTTATGCATACGAAACTATATAGGTACCTACTAAGCTTAGGCATACTATATATATATATATATATATTTTACTTTTAAAGTAACGAAAAAACAGCGGTAACTCAGGGGTAGAACGCTGGCCTCTTAATCTTGAGATTAAGGTTCGATCTCCGGTCGGGCATGCACCAATGAGTTCTTCGGAATTTACATAATGTGCATAGTATTTGCTAATAGGTACTTACCACTATGTGAACAGTGAAGGAAAACATAGTAAGGAAACCTGCATGCCCTAAAAAGAGTGTATTTGTGCCCGAAGAACGATGATAGGGCTCACCACCCATCACGTTGGGACGTAATATTTGCAGGTGAAACGCGGGTTTACCGAGTGTGGGTGGACTGTGACTTGCATTTCAAAGTTCACACTCGGAACACATCCGACACCCCCCGGGGCATTCAGGTCGTAACGATTTATATACATATATAAGGTTAAATAACATTATTTGGCGAAACTCAAAACAAAGGTAGTACTAGTCTATATGGACAACTGTTTGTTTTGGGAGCTAAGCAAAATTCTTAACTTTTTTTCACTTCCTCCTATACAAATTGCTCCGATCAGCTGACTCGTCCAGTATAGAAAGGTGAAAACGAATTTTAAGAATTTTTCACTATCCTATTAAAAAAAGTTATTCATATGGACATGTTCTACATATGTTTCAAATTTCGCCAACTAATTGAATTTAACCTTGTATATATATATATATATACATATATTTTTTTAATACTGATTAATCCACGGGGAACCAGAAATTGGACTACGCTAAAATTTAGGAAGAGAATCACATAAGTTGCTGACTTATATTGTGTCCCTCTCGGGCGACGACGCTCACACGATTGCTGCCAGCCCTAGACTAGCTCACGCACACACACAAGCGTGTGCGGACAAGCCAGATGCGCGCGTGAGAGTGTAGGTAAATAACTTGAGCCTCGACTATGAAGTGACGGGGGTGTGCTATTAGTACATGGAAATGCCCCATATACATATGGGGCAACCATACGAAACATGTTAATTTGGGAGTTGTGGGTTCAAATCCAATAGAGGCACATTTGTGCGCAATCTGCTTGCTTCGGAAGGCAATGTTAAGGTGGTAAAAGAGGAAACCAATCTGAAATTTTTGAACTAGATGGCGCTACTGAAGCAAAATGTACATAAATGTAAATAACTCATCCTATACCAAAATTTTAATGGATTCGCTCCATTTGCGAAACTTGTATTAAAACAGAACATGTAAAGATATGCAAAAGTTCTATTACCCCTTTCAACACGACATACATTACAAAAACTCTGTAAATGCTTGAGTGTGCAATACTTCATTGTAACTGTGTGCGTATTTGTCAACACGTCATGTCTCGTGTATTATTATTTTCACGAAAGAAGTTTCCTGTCTAAGACCGTATTTGCAATGAATAAACACGAAAATGCCTTAATCCGCAGAACTTCTTTCGCGAAAAAAGTTTAGATCAGCTGCGCTGCGTCGCGCGCTTTTTTTACAATTACTACGCGTCCAAGGACAAAAGGGCCAACCAATAATCGCCTCTGTTGTAAGGTAATAAAGTCTTCGTCATTTGTCTTGGACATGTACTTAGTTACCTAGTATGCAGGTTTCATTTCATTCATCCATGATTATGGTAGATTCAGTCGCAAGTCGATCGTAAAAATATCTTTTTATAAAAATACTGATTTGAATGTTGAACAATACTGACAGAGGGAAAAGATAATATGCTTTCTTTATGCGATGGGTTAGCTAATATAACAACCTTTTTCCATACAAGGTGACTTTTTGATCATCGTCCAAATTCATTCATTGGAAGCTTGGTAAGTGATCAGCATCATAAATTGATAACAATAATTGTGAATTTTGTTTAATGAAATTTCGACTTCCCATAGTAATTCACTCGCAGTCGTGGGTGAATCACTATGGGGAGTCGAAATTTCATTTTATGAATTTTACAAAAATCGTTATTGGTTCCTGATACTGATCACTTACCAAGGCTCAAGTATGAATTTGGACGATGTTCACAAATTCACCTTGTATAGTTAACCATATCAATAAAATAATTGACAATTTTGTCTCATTTGCATATATAAAATTCAAAGTCCTGACTGACTGACTGATCAACGCACAGCAAAACTGCTGGTCCTAGAGACTTGAAATTTTGCATATAGATACCTTATATGGTGTAGGCATCCACTAAGAAAGGATTTCAGAATTCAACCCCTAAGAGGGGGAAATGGGGTGACAATGTCTGAAAATCAACATGGGTATCGTTTGTATGGTTTATCGGGTCGCTGATTACGAAAACAACAACGATTTCTAAATCCAACGTAGTGGACGTGAAATACCATCATCCCCTGTTGGGATGCGATGGGGTTGAAATGTGTAAATATCAATATGGGTGTCGTTTTTATGGTTTTTTGGGACGTTAATTATGAAAATGGCATCGATTTTAAAATTTAATATAGTGGACATGAAAATTCTTGAAATTATGTGTGCCAGTGCCAGAGCAAATCGACTGTAACAGACGGACAGAGAGACAGTCACACAAGTGATCCTATTAGGGTTCCATTTTTTCCTTATGAGGTCTATCTATATATCCACAATCTATCTATCTATCTATCTATCTGTCTATCTATCTATCTATCTATCTATCTATCTATCTATCTATCTATTCATCTATCTATTTATCTATATCCCAGCAAAATATCTTTGGAACGGAAGGTGGTACATCCCTAGGGGTGCCAAAGAAAGTTTTTTTTTTAATATCAAATCTTTGACGGCCTGTATCTCCCAACCGGCTGGAGCTAGACCCATGTTGATGGGTGTCTTAGAAAAGGTCTCGATGAGATCTACCTGCCGAAAGTGTCAAAACTTTAAAGGCCTGTATCTCCCACACAGCTGATGCTAGACCCATGTTCATGGTACTCTAAGAAAAGGGCTTGGTGAGATCTAGATGACGGTAAAAAAAAGTCGAAAAGAAATGCCAAAATTTTGATCGGCCATATGTCCCGAACGGCTAATTGTAGGGAGTTCGGGTTTCAACTAAAGTGATCGGTCAGGCTGGGGCTACATGACCGAAAAAAATTTTGAATTTGACAGGTTTTGACAGTTTTTTGACAGATCCAAAAAAGTATTCATACTTGCATGAAACTCGGTATCAAGGGGCATTCGGGGTCGCCAATTACGCTGCCGTATTCAAATTAGACATTTTTTGACAACCGATATGGATTTTGACTGTTTTTCGGAAAAACTTTGATCGGTCAGTCCCCGTGTTTGGCACTCTGGCGATGCCGAAGGCCGAGCCAAGTTCGGCCTCGAGGGCGCGTTCTTCGTCCGAACATGCGAGTTTTACGGCCAAGCACTACACCTTGAGTCTTGACTTACAGAGGGAGTGAGAGCACTTATAATGTTTGTTTTTGAAAAAAAAAAATTTTTTTCCTGGCCTAGGCCACGCGGGCGAAGCCGCGGGCAGAAGCTGGTTTACTTATATATTCGCATATTATTTATACAAACACACATATGTATATAGGTACTCACGCCTGTCTCCCAGAGGGGTAGGCAGAGGCTACAGATTTCCATCTGCTACGATCCAGACAAACCTCTTTCGCCTCTTCCACATCCATCAATCTAGTCATACAAGCTCTTCCCTTTGGTCCCAACGAGTCACACCAAAACCAGTCACAGCGTAACTCATTGGGACAAAAAATAATAAAATGTCCCAACCAGTCACACCAAAACCAGTCACAGCGTAACTCATTGGGACAAAAAATAATAAAATGTCCCAACCAGTCACACTGTTACTCGATGGCACAACTTTTTATTTTATGTCCCAACGAGTCACACTCCCAAAACAAGAGTGTAACTCGTTGGGACTAAAATCTGTTACACGTTGACAACTTTTTTCTTTCTTCCCTGTGGTCCCAACGAGTCACACCGATAACAGTCACAGTGTATCTCGTTGGGACAAAAAATAATAAAATGTCCCAACCAGTCACACTGTTACTCGATGGCACAAGTTTTTATTTTTCGTCCCGACGAGTCACACCCCCAAAACAAGAGTGTAACTCGTTGGGACTAAAATCTGTTACACGTTGACAACTTTTTGTGACTCGTTGGGACGAAAAATAAAAAGTTGTGCCATTGAGTTACAGTGTGACTGGTTGGGATATTTTATTATTTTTTGTCCCAACGAGTTACACTGTGACTGGTTTCGGTGTGAATCGTTGGGACCAAAGGGAAGAGCTTGTATGACTAGATTGATGGATGTGGAAGAGGCGAAAGAGGTTTGTCTGGATCGTAGCAGATGGAAATCTGTAGCCTCTGCCTACCCCTCTGGGAGACAGGCGTGAGTATATATGTGTGTTTGTATAAATAATATGCGAATATATAAGTAAACCAGCTTCTGCCCGCGGGTTCGCCCGCGTGACCTACAGGAAACATTTTTTTTTTTTTTTTCAGAAACAAACATTATAAGTGCTCTCACTCCCTCTGTAAGTCAAAGTGTAGTGCTTGGCCGTAAAACTCGCATGTTCGGACGGAGAACGGCTTCGGCATCGCCAGAGTGCCAAACACGGAGACTCACCGATCAAAGTTTTTTCGAAAAAGAGTCAAAATCCATATCGGTTGTCAAAAATTTTCAAATTTGAATACGGCTGCGTAATTGGCGACCCCGAATGCCCCTTGATACCGAGTTGCATGCAAATCGGAATACTTTTTTTGGATCTATCAAAAAACTGTCAAAACCTGTCAAATTCAATTTTTTTTTTTTGGTTATGTATGTAGCCCCAGCTTGACCGATCACTTTAGTTGAAACCCGAACTCCCTACAATTAGCCGTTCGGGAGATATGGCCGATCAAAATTTTGGCAATTTTTTTTTCGACTTTTTTTTACCGTTATCTAGGTCTCACCAAACCCTTTTCTTAGAGTACCATGAACATGGGTCTAGCATCAGCTGTGTGGGAGATACAGGCCTGTAAAGTTTTGACACTTTCGGCAGGTAGATCTCGTCGAGGCCTTTTCTAAGACACCCATCAACATGGGTCTAGCTCCAGCCGTTTGGGAGATACAGGCCGACAAAGTTTTGACATTAAAAAAAAATCTTTCTTTGGCACCCCGTGGTCCAACCCCTAGGGATATACCACCTTCCGTTCCAAAGATATTTTGCTGGGATATAGATATAGTTATAGATAGATAGATAGATAGACAGATAGATAGATAGATAGATTGTGGATATATAGATAGACCTCAAAAGGAAAAAATGGAACCCTAATAGGATCACTTGTGTGTCTGTCTGCCTGTCCGTCTGTTACAGCCGATTTGCTCTGGCACACATACTTTCAAGAATTTTCGTGTCCACCATATAATATTTCAAAATCGATGCCATTTTCATAAGTAACGTCCCAAAAAACCTTAAAAACGACACCCATATTGATATTTACACGTTTTTAACCCCATCGCACCCCAACAGGGGATAATGGTGTGGCGTGCTTCACACTCGCCACTATATATGTACTTGGGCCAGCCCCTTACAATTTGAAAGAAACCGTTCCGCTTATGCAGTTTGTACCACACACCAATTAGATCAGGTGATATCCATATCACCTCATGGGGTCTACCTCACCCCCGGGTTGGTCTATTCGCTGCTCCGGCACATCGCCGCGGGAGATGATTCATTGAGCTACCAGCTAATCTCGCTCGAATAACCGTGTGACTGGTTGGGACATTTTTTTTTCCCAACGAGTTACACTGTGACTGGTTTCGGTGTGACTCGTTGGGACCAAAGGGAAGAGCTTGTATGACTAGATTGATGGATGTGGAAGAGGCGAAAGAGGTTTGTCTGGATCGTAGCAGATGGAAATCTGTAGCCTCTGCCTACCCCTCTGGGAGACAGGCGTGAGTATATGTGTGTTTGTATAAATAATATGCGAAAATGAGACAAAATGGATTAAATTTATTGTGGATGTGGATTTAGTTATCCTAATAACAAAATAACTTCCAAACTACAAAGAATGTATGATTATCATCAATGAAAATATGAAATCGACAATCGACATTTGTTTGACAGACGGCTTACGATGAAGAATCGTTCAAAAATATAATATTTTCGGGAATTAATACAAGTATATGAATAAAATCTAATAAAAATGAATGAAAAACATTCATTTTGCTTTATTTAGGTATTGGTCAACAATTATTATCTCATTACAACTTATTGTCTTATTTAAGTTTGATTAAAAATTACATTCAAAGATGGAATCATGTTGCTTTATATTTGAGAATGCACTCATGTTTACACAAGACTGCTGTGTTTGTGTTTGTAAGTGCCGTGTTCGTGAGCCGCACACTGACGCAAATCAGACGAAATGAGTTCATTTTTGAAAACCTGATATTCGAGTATCTAAGCAATAATTATACAATTTGAATAAGTTTGCGAAAAATATGTTAAATGTACATTGTTTATATTCCCAATTAAATTCATGAATTTATTACGTCTTCATATATATTACTCAGAAAGTTTGTATGAAAAGGCCTCCTCTGTTACCACCTTAAGCTGTGAATCTATATTTGTGCCCAAATTACAGCCATATAGTGCTCACCTACCCATTATGCTGGGATGTATTAGTTAAAAGTCAAATTCACAATCCATACTACAAAACACCTGTGTCATCCACTCGGGGATCTACTGGTCTGGCTGGTGCATTTGTGTAAGAAAATTTTTAAGACTGATAATCCAAGTTCTTAAACATTTCCCTGTGACCTATTTATTTAATATTCACGTCCTTTTCTTATAGTTTAAACCAATTTTTGCTGTTTCAGATGTCAGTTGGAGAACGCGCCAGACTCACATGTTCACCTGACTTTGCCTATGGTTCCAAAGGACATCCTGGTGTCATTCCACCAAATGCGACATTGATTTTTGATGTAGAACTTTTGCGGGTTGAATAAGCTTTTGCATTTATTTTACTTTTTCACTAATTAGAAAATAATCAAGTTATGTTTTCATAGTTTGATGATATTAACAAAATTTAATCGTTTGCTGTTTTTTGCCATGGCTCTTTCGACTGAACTCTAAACAATTTAACTTGACAGTTTTACTTAGTACTTTTACTAAGAAAATCATGGCATTCAAATTGTTCGTATTAAATATATGCCTGGTGCAGTATTGGTTTGTGACTTACTATAATAAATAATAGTTTTACATGTCTAATAGATGTTAATATACTCTTGATGAATTTTAATAGGGTTATTGCAAATAATGGTTAGTTAAAGTGTTCTTGTATGATATGTAACACAAAGGAATGCAGGAGATATGATGCTTTGTTTTTATGTTGTACTTACATTATGTAAAATGTTTGGGATCTTACGAGTTTTAAAAGAGACCCATTGAGAATGTAAAATATAGATTTATTTTAAAAATGAATTAAACAACATATATGTATTTCTGTCAGAATATAATAAACTTCAAATACATAATTTTGAATCTCTGTGAAGTTTATTTAAAAGGAATACTAATTAAGTAATTAACACTTTGAGTACAAAAATAAAGCAATGGAAGTTTAATCTGTTTAGTTCTCATTATTGCTTTAACAGTGGGCAGTTGGCAAAATCAGGGCACAAAAAACCATTTACCAGGTTAATTGTTATAATGGCTATAGTCTGATGCCCCTATGTCCACCCAAACGCAAAATATGTGTAAAAAAAAAATTATTGCTTTTGCAACGAATAGCATAACATGGAACACATTAAATGGTGAGTGTTTGTTCATTATAATAAAAACTAATTAATAAATTTTGTAAATATTTTATTATCACCCAATAACTTCTAGAGTTCTAGCAACCATAAAACCTTTTAATTAATGTAAGTATGTATTTATTCAAACCATATATTTATCTTAAATAACATTCAAATAAAAAAGACTAAAGTAAATACATCTTAACTAAATTAAAATATTTATATTAGATAAAAATGCTGGCCAAATCATCACTCTCGCCAGAAAAGGTACCTAAAAGGCTAGCGGCTTCGCCACACTGCACTGGATGGCCAGACTTATTCTTTGGCTAAAATAGGCTCCAGCCCTTCGGTCACCCGAAGCGTTAACAACAAAATTTATTTATAAAGTCGCTGCGCCTCTGACCCCCAAGGCCCGAGGGTCTCTATGCCAAATGGCATAAATGTATAATCCTCACCCACAGCTTTATACCTGCCACACTTGAGCTTTTCTACTGTAGCAGCCACTGCACCTACCTTGGTGGCGGTCGCCTGAATATAGGACACTGCCATTGTATCGACCCATGTAGAATCCCATCCCATACCATTTTTCCAAAGAATGAGCGTCATGCCATCGGGCCCCTTGCCATTGTCACGTATCAGATCTTTCATCTCTTATATTTCTGGCATGTTAGCTTTGGCAAGAGCCTGATGGATGACATTATTAAAAGCGGCATGGTGCAGGGGGCTCAAAAAATTAATTAATAGTATATTACGATACGAGAGCGATGAAATGTTTTCTGACGAGTGTGAGTTTGCGGCACGAGCCGAAGGCGAGTGCTGCAATCACACGAGTCGAGAAAAAGTTTCTCGCACGAGTTTTGTATAATTTTTTATAGCACAAGTGCGGAAAACACCGACTTTACGCACGCGCAGCGTCATTTTACGCACAGTGTGCTATAAAATACATTATATTGCACATAAATTGTAACTTTATCCAAACTTATAAGTTACAAACTCCCAGGATAATAATTCATAAGAGGAACAACCATATTCTTTATAAATGGTGTACGGCATAATGCACAAGTGTCCAACCCTCGGTAGCAACAATTCATGCAAAAAATATGTCCACATTGCAACACACATGGCTGTATCATCTCTTCTAAGCAAGCTACACATGACTTGCTGCTGTCAACTTCATTAGGAAACTCTCTCATTTGATCCAAATGCTGTTTTGCTTGATGCAAACTCTGTCCTGATGATATTAATGCATGTAATAATGTCACAAAACCTAACAGTCGTAGGTGAGCATAATAAGCTGCAGCAGCTGGTCGCACTTGCACATAATCTATTCCAGTAACCGTCTTTCCAACCTGTATTGGGCCTCCATTAATATAACAAAGGGCTCTATGAATACTTTCAATTTGAGGGACTATACTGTGCAGCGCTTTAAGAATAACTAGGATTGTGTTCTGCGCTCCAGGTTTTAGAGTTGCATTTCGTTCAACTTGTCTCTCTGCGTGGCGGAGGAGTCTTCTAGTGATGTTTTCTCCAAAAGCAGATAGGAGTATGTTGAGTAATCGATTATTAAAGGTAGGCAGTTTGTGATAGGATTCGTCGACTTGCACGATACCAGAATACTCTTCCCCTAGGGTTTGTAAGTCCTTTAACGTTGTAAAGGATTTGTAGAGTAAAGAAGACATAGGGGAAGCTTTAGAAACATGTTTTGGCGGCAGGAGTCTGGCAAGGGACCCAGCTAACTGCTTCTCGTAAAGATCGTCTTTCTGCCACGCTCTTAACACTTCTGCTGGCTGGGCAGCCGGAAGAGCCATAGCTTAATAATTAAGTATACAAATTTCTTTGAGACTCAAACAATTCACAAACAATCAAAGAACTCAAAGAAGGTTTAGAATATTATTCTGCACTGACAAACACAACAAAAAACATCTGGGTCGCGTTCATAAATTAGGGGTCGCGACACGGGGTCTAATGCCATTTCTGTCGCACGCAATAAAAATTGTATACGCTATCCTGCTGTCAGTGTTAGAACTTGACGAAATTTTTAATTTATGGACGGCTATCTGCTCCTCAGAATAAGGAATAGGTACTGAGATCTGCTCCGTCGGATGACTGACAGACAAGACAACAGCTGACAACCTGTCAGTCAGACAAGTGACCAGTGTTTCCACTTAATTAATGGTTTCAGTTCTCCACGCCTACGCCTCCTCAGTGAAGATTTCCCCTCGAAAATTATTTGTTTAAGAACCCGGTCCTCGACGACGACAGTTTTAATGCAAAGCGTTTTGTTAAACATTTTACTGGCCTTCATCGCGATGTTTTTGGAAAAACCAAGGACATACACCACTTCATATTGGCCGTTTAAATGAATGCCTAAAATTATTTGATTAATTTTGTTTCTCTTTTGCAAATTATTTTGGTACTTACGAGCCCGTTCCGAATAGTTCTTCATAATGTCTAAGTATCAAAATAATTCGCAATGGAGAAACAATTCAATCAAATAATTTTAGGCATTCATTTAAACGACCAATATGAAGTGGTGTATGTCCTTGGTTTTTCTAAAAATCGCGGTAAAGATGAGAAAATATTTAAAAAATACTTTGCATCAAACGGACGAAAAATACGGAGCGGGTTCTTAATAAAGTCAAATTCCAAACCTAATTAATCTGTTTATCACTCAATTATCCACTCTTGCTTTTGCTTTTTTCTTGTAGCTCAAATCCTCATCAGAAAGAACTCCTGGAATTTCCGTAGCTTAATTCCTAAAAGATTTTTTTTACAGTATATGCGCCATCTTGGATTATACTTTGATTATAATTTTTTAAAGAATTTGCAGATTATGACGTCACTTGGGGCATTTTAGGTATGATACTGATTGTGGATCTTTGCCTTGCTTTTAAAAAAGTTGTCTGTCTCTGCCTGTCTTCTCATCTGTCATCCGTCTGTTAAATCAGTCGGATGTAAAATTATTATAAATTTATCTGGTCCTCTAAAAAGGCCGTTTTGCATGAATCATATTCGGTTCTAATGCCATCTTTTTTGCACGCGTGAAAAGGCTCTGACTCTATCCTACTTTCAAATCATTTTATAATTCACCCAAGTCGGCCTTTTTAGATCCCCTGGAAGAAAAGGACACATGTCTAAACACCCTTTTCTCAAGTGACGTAACACGGAAGTAAATGGTAGTTGCAGCTTTTTTGTAAAAATATTCATCATCATGAGGTTTTTTAGACCACAACTTCTAAAATACGGCAAAAACGGTGTGAAGTTCAGAAAATTTCAGTCAGTAAAAATTTTTTTATTTGAATTAATCGAACAAATTGTATTTGAGATTGAAACTTTTTAAATCTAATTTTTGACGTCTATATTATACGCAATTGCAAAAAATTATTACCAACCCATATTGCTGTAGACTTTCCAGAACCGGACAAGGAATGGAGAATTGAAGTCTCAAAAGATATGGATGCTATATATTGCTATTGATTCCACATAATACTGTAGGTTATTGGAAAAATATATTCGAAAAAAATCATGTTGAGGGTGAACACAAATTCAGCAAGTGAGACAATAAAATCAAGATTAGACATACTTATATATAAAGTATAATGTAACACCCGCCGTTCATTTATTCATGATTTCGCTCTCTATTTCTTTTTCCATTTTCTTCCCCTCTGGGGCGCGTTCATAAACTAGGGTTCGCGACACGGGTTCTATTGCCATCTCTGTCGCACGCGTTGAACTTTGTATGCGCTATCCTGCTGTCAGTGTTGGAACCTGTCGAAAGTGTTAATTAATGAACGGGGGCCGGGAGTCTAATTTCCCCTCATTGTGGAAATGAGGTGGAAATTGAGGTGGAAACACTACAAGGTCTGCAGGTGACACTTTCTACGTGACAGACCGATCAGTGACGTTTTACTTTTTAATTTTAAACTAGTGTTGTACATTGAACACGATAGTTTTTCCACAAAAACTAAATCGATCTGATGTATTGTAGTGTAGGTAGGACAGGGTTGGATTTCGTAGTATAATTATACTATTTGTACCATATTTTCATGACATGTAGTATCGTAATGGAACTATCTACGTAGAAATACCATAATTTTATCTTCAGGCCGACCGACTTGTTGTATTGGTTGAGACGTTTTGCTTTTTAACATTTACCTTACAATATAGGGAAATTCTGTGCATTATGAATAACTTTGGTAATTTTTTTTTAAATTTCATTACCAAATAGGCTATTTTATTAAATAATGAATATTTTTATGGATTTTTTTAAAAATTTCACTATAAAGTAGGCTATTAATCAACGAAAAATTAAATGTAAGTAGTATAACTTTAGCCAAGTAGTATATTTTTAATTCCCCTAGGCAATAATTTTCCGAGGATCTGAATCCAACCCTGGCTGAGAGGATCCGACGCGCGACCTTAACGTCGCTCCTGAAGTCCTAGTATGTTCACTTGCGACTTCGTTTATCACGCTTTTTAACGTGCAATCTGTCAAAATACGCGATGACTCCCTCCACCACAGTCGTTTGTCGCATCAAGCAAGCATGACGAATACGCTGCTTATGCGAGATGGAGCCCTAAAAGGATCTGATGGCGTGTGGATGACAGTAACAGGGGGGCACAGCTGTGAAACAAAGAGTATATGCGAGCGGCGTTAGTTCCGATTTTGGACAACTAATTCACGCGCCATAAGATACTTGTAGCACTGTGCATGTGGGTAACTTGACACGTTGCCGCATTGGCTACATTCCATGTCCTAGCAACCGCAGCTAGTCACGCAAGCACAGCCAGCCAATGTCAAACCAGCCAAGCTAGCCAATCACAGGCCGCCACTTACCGCCAGCCTGCGACCGGCTTTAGTAATCCATAACTCAGCTCAGAATAATAATATTACTATGGTCTATACCAGGGGTCGGCAACCTTATCCAGCCTAAGGGCTCATTCATTCTAAAATTATCTACTCCTGAAGGGAGCAGTACGACTAGGGTTACCATCTGACCGGATAAAGCCGGTCTTGGCCGGCTTTTCAGAGTTAAGACCGGACTCCGGCTGGATTTTAATCAAGACCGGCTTTTTGAAGATTTGTCATTATTATTTTTGTATCATACCACATAATGCAAACGTGGAACGAATATTTTCACTAATGAATTCGCAGAGGACGAAAGAAAGAAATAGATTGACAGTTGAGTCAATAAAAGTATAATTTAAAGAATATGACATGTGCACAATTTCACCGCGAAATTTCTTCAAAAACAAACTTCTTGAAAGCCGTTGCCAGTGACAAAGGTATAAATATAAAGTGCAAAAAATTTAATTTCAGTTAATAAATTTCAATCTAATCTATTGAGTTTTATTTTCAGCAGAAGACCGGACTTTTTTACAGAATTCAGGATTTTTTATTGCTTGCGACCGGCTTTTCTATTTCAAGCCCTGGTAACCCTAAGTACGACACAGATAAAACGTAACACAAGGACAAAACAAAATGTTTATGTATTACTCGCGGCATACATTTATTAGGGTACGTTTCGTAACGTGTGATTATCACTCGGAGCGATGCGAATTTTACCCTGCATCGTTCAAAAATCGACCCGAGTGAAACCGAGGGTAAACGAACTGTTACCTGACAGTTGCGCTAAGTGTTTAGAAACGCTTTCGGGGAATGTGAATATCGCACTGACAAGTGCGATTTCTAACTCTGTTTGGGTACCGTTAAAATTCGCCTGACAGTTGTCATTTCGGAGTTTTCGCGGGATTCGGACAATTTTTGAAAATAGAATTCAGCATTTCCGTACGAATACGGGAAAATGTTTCGAAACTGCTTCGACAGGATTATGGCTTGCAAATGCAAAGGTTGCAATGCCATCCATATTAAAAGCAATAGGTATTTAGGTACTTTACTTAATTTATTTATTTTGTTTTGAGGTTATGTATTTACTTGACGTGTGTCACTCCAGACCGTTTCAAAACGCTTTTCTCACGGGAATCACTCGCAAGCGTTTCGAAACCAGATCTTTCTTTCTCTTTCTAGTATATAGCTCTGTCTCTTTCTTAAAAACGAGTGAAATTTCGGGCCATGTCTAAATACACCTAATATTAAAAAAAATGGCCACTTTTTTTAATTTTCCTTTTTCAATAGTGTTGCCCTTACATTTTTTCCCGACATTGTAAGGAATAAATAAAGTCATTGCTTGTAACATTGACAGCAAATGTAAAATTATACAAACGTTTCTTATAAGATTGACGAACTGTTTAGTAGAAATTATAATGTATTTGCACTATTCCACCGGATTTCATGTTCGTAAACATAAATTTTTATATTTTCTATAGGTAAGAACAAAATTCAGTGGAATTTTCGACGAAAATATTACAATAGAGTTGGCAAAAATTTCAATGTAATCTGTTGGTTTATTTTAAAACGTTGCTTTAGCAGTATTATAACTATAGCCAGCTGTTGGCTTAACGTTGGATGAATAATGGTTTAGGTAAATGCCCGTGTAGAAAGAAAGTTGAAAACTATTTCGTTTTCTGTTTAGATTTTCTTCCCCCTATAATTTGTGGATTTTCTTCTTCGAATGTCTACGACCAAAAAACAGACGATGTTTTCATGTGTAATGCAATTCATCAAATTAATATGATGATTTGGTCATTTTCCATGTGTTAATCAATCAGCAGCAGTCCATCTATCCATCAGCCTGTCTTTTTACACTGCTGAACATAGGCCTTTCCAAGATTTCGCCTCTCTTGGAAGTGATGCCCATCATACGCACGTTGGGCAGGCGGGTTGGTGAGCATGGTGCCAAAACCCTCGCATCAGTGACGCCACTGCCCGTCACCAGTCTGTTTGGTTTAACGCCCGGCTATAACAGTCTTAAACAGCTGGTTGTGCCTGTTTGAGAGCTGTCCTCTTACTCTCCCTGAATAACTTAACTCGGGTAGGTTTACCGGTAAGATAGTGGTAAAGTCGAGCCGCAGCAGTAAATAATATAAAAGGGAAAGTTTTTATATTAATATTAGAATTTCATGTTACAAAATAATACATTTTATTTCTTATTCTTGTTCTTTATTGTACATACACAGAAAAAGATAAAAAAACAAGCAATGCAATTTAAAGTTGAACACAGCGGCAAGCTTATCTCTAAGATTGCTTGGAATGAATCAGTAATCTTATCTCATAACTATTATATGTAAAGATAGCACTAAAAAAATTATACGAAAAATATTCTACATAAATAGAAATTATTTATTCTTACAAATTATACTTATATTAAACTGTAGCCTTCCGCCCATTGACTTGGCTTATGTTCCTTATGCAAGCACAGGCGGGGACGGGGCAATTTCCACGGGCTCTATGAAGGGTGCTTGGTCTAGATCTGGGTTAGGAATAGGCGACCAAGGGACCTCAGGTAGAGTAGGTAGAATAAGAGTGGGCTGGTCAGACCAGGCATAGAGACTCCACCACCCTTTGGCATCTCTGAAAAAATGTAATAATATTACTTAACACAAGTATTACAGAAAGAAAAACAAATAATTTTACTACACCATGAAGTAATGGGATGTTGAAGGCTTTTGAACAAGTGTCATCCATCATGTAAACCACATGTACCTGTGTTTTGGTCCCAGGTCATGTGTCCCAGCAGTAGATGGGATAACTGAACTTTATGTTATTCGGACATAACTTTGAAAGATAGGCCTAATCGATAGCTGCTACAATATATTTTAACTTTGCCAGTGAAGTCTTGACTAGAGAACCCGTTAATTGCTGCCTGACCAGTTATTTCTATTACATATCTTCCGCTCTTGCTCTGTAATGTCTTCCTGGCCTCTCCCCTTTTCTGGCATGTAAGTGTTACATATTGTTTGCGAAAAATTAAGCTAATTTACTTACGTTTCGCTCGTCACCAACACAACAGCAACATGAAGCCGCTCCTCCCTTTTGTACATTCTGTTGTTTTGTTAATTTAAACATTATCAGTTTTTTCATGGAAATTTGGTGAGGAAAAATCAATCAAAGCCATCGATCGGTCGGCGCTTACACACAAAATATTTTGTAGGTTATCCAAAAATGCATAGACAATATAGACAAACGTCATGAGGTGTACATAGCAATAACAATCGCTCCAGCTGTTTTTGACATGAGCCAGCTGTTTTTGACATGAGGTGAGCGGACCGCCATTTTGAAAAAAAAAAAAGTCATTAGGTGTATTTAGCCAGTGCGGAAATTTCGCACGAAGATCACACGTTCTGAAACGTAGCCTTAGTCAAATATATTAAGGCTACGTTTCAGAACGTGTGATCTTCGTGCGAAATTTCACTCGTTTTTAAGAAAGAGACAAAGCTATATACTAGAAAGAGAATGAAAGATCTGGTTTTGAAACGCTTGCGAGTGATTCCCGTGAGAAAAGCGTTTTGAAACGGTCTGGAGTGACACACGTCAAGTAAATACATAACCTCAAATCAAAATAAATAAATTAAGTAAAGTAGGTACCTAAATACCTATTGCTTTTAATATGGATGGCATTGCAACCTTTGCATTTGCAAGCCATAATCCTGTCGAAGCAGTTTCGAAACATTTTCCCGTATTCGTACGGAAATGTTGAATTCTATTTTCAAAAATTGTCCGAATCCCGCGAAAACTCCGAAATGACAACTGTCAGGCGAATTTTAACGGTACCCAAACAGAGTTAGAAATCGCACTTGTCAGTGCGATATTCACATTTCCCGAAAGCGTTTCTAAACACATATCGCAACTGTCAGGTAACAGTTCGTTTACCCTCGGTTTCACTCGGGTCGATTTTTGAACGATGCAGGGTAAAATTCGCATCGCTCCGAGTGATAATCACACGTTACGAAACGTACCCTAAGACACTAGTTATTACAACAGTTAGTGAGATCCTTGGCCTTGCATTCCTTCGACAACTTGATGAAAACTGGCTCATTAAAGGACCTGTCCTCATACGAGGGTGAATCTAAAATTTCTAAGCCGACCTACAAAGAGGTATCAAATCTTTGTAAATCTACCGTCATTTGTTAGTATGTTTTTTCGTGATTGATTGTGTGAAGTTGAAGTTCGATACTGCAAGCTATTATTTTTTTGTGATATTTTGTTTAACGCAGTCTGACGGGATTTTTCACAATGGAGAAAATTGAACACCGTGCTGTGATTAAGTACCTCAATAAAAAAGGTCTTTCACCTAAAGAGATTCATGAAGATATGGAAACAACATTAGGGGAATCTGCTCCATCGTATTCCACTGTCAAAAAGTGGGTAGCTGAATTTAAACGCGGTCGGGAGACCATTGAAGATGACCCAAGGAGCGGAAGGCCTTCAACGTCTACCACTAAAGAAAACACGACAAAATTTGTGATCTCATCCTAGGAGACCGACGATTGACCATTAGTAGGATAGCTGAGATCACAGGCATCAGTTATGGCCGAGTGCAAAACATTATAACTGTAGAATTGGGGTTCCGTAAGGTTTCTGCTCGCTGGGTCCCAAGATTGCTTTCAGCTGACCAAAAACGAGTTCGATTCACAATTTCGCGTGACTGTTTGGAACTTTTTGAGGCAGATGCTGAGGATTTTATGTCTCGTTTTGTTACCATGGATGAAAGCTGGGTTCATCACCATACTCCTGAACCAAAACAGCAATCCAAACAGTGGAAAAGATCTGGCTCACCCACGCCGAAAAAGGCCAAGTGCGTTTTGTCAGCCATCAAAGTCATGGCATCTGTTTTTTTGGGATTCGAAGGGAGTTATTTTATTGGATTATTTACCTAAAGGTGAAACTATAAATTCACGCTATTATTGTAACCTATTACGAAAACTTCGCGAAGAAATAAAAGAGAAATAGCCGGGGATGTTGCGTAAGAGAGTGTTGTTTCATCAAGACAATGCACGAGTTCACACTTCGGTTGAAACGATGGCTGTGATCCATGAATGTGGTTATGAGTTGCTGCCCCACCCACCTTATTCGCCTGATTAAGCCCCCTCTGACTATCATCTCTTTCCAAATTTAAAAAACACTTGGGGGGATCTAAATATTCGACTAGAGAAGAAGTGATAGTCGCAGTTAATGACTATTTTGACGACCTTCCGGAATCATTTTTTTTCGAGGGTATAAACAAGTTGCAGGTCAGGTGGAAGAAGTGTGTTGATCTAGATGGAGACTATGTCGAAAAATAAAAATAATTTTGAACCCACTTTTCTTTCATTTTCACGGTCGGGCTTAGAACTTTTGGATTCAGCCTCGTATAACTACCTGCTTCTAGATTTTGATTTTAATTTCTTCATAGTTGAAAATATAGATTCGCATGCGTACGTATTACCCCGTGTATCAGTAGTTCGGTTATTTAGTTCAGTCCCGGACTTTTCGTCTCAGTAGTTCGGTGATGCAATACGACCGGACTACTGAGCCTGAGACTGATAGTTCGGTATCGATATAAGACCTTGCACACTCTAGAGATCTAAAAGTAGGTATTAAACTTTTTCATGTAATCCGATTTGTTATCAAACCTATTTATTGTTTATTGACCACTTATTTGTTAAAGTACACTTTGATACGCGTGTATTTTAAGAATTAATGCTCTTAAAATGTGATATTTATTTTCATCAACGACATTCAAAGAGTCCTTCATGTTACACACATGTATGATCTCAAACTTCACATTATAGAGGGCGCATCAAAAACCTCTCTATCGAGCCCCAATAAAAGTTGATCAAGTACTTACTCCATAGTTGGAGTGCAACGCCACAGTATGGGCTCCACACGAAACTAAGTATATTAAAATGTTGGAGCGCATACAAAACAAATTTACAAGATACTTGTACTGGAAAATGTATGGCGTTTACCCTTTCTATCCATTGATGTATCCGACCTCGTTCGTGCTTGGCATAGTTGGATACAACAAGCTGGAAACTAGAAGAAATATGTCCCTCGCACTATACATTTTCAAGATATTTCGAGGTAAAGTTGCCAATCCGAGCATACTGGAGGGGGTGAAATTGTGTGTACCGGATGACTATGTACACAAGCGCAGAATGCCGCTTCTTTTCGCGGTGCCGCACGGGAGGACCAATTTGCTCAGAAAAGCACCTTTGACACGCACCATGCGCACACTAAATCTGGTCGCGGAGAAAATTGACCTTAACCACTGTTCTCTGAGCGAGTTCGTAAGGGCTACTATGTGGATTTAATGTTACTGAAAAATTGATGTACTAGCATGAACGTATGTACTAGTTGTTATTTAGGTTGTTTATGTTAAATTAAGTTGGTTGACTTCTTACTCTATTGTATTAGGATTATCTGTAATAATAGCTGTAATTTTTATTGCCGGTTTCTAATGCGCAGTGCAAACACAGGTATTTTGACAATAAAAGTACGAACTGTAGCTGGGTTTAGAGTCGGATATCTATGAACGGTAACAATTTATTTTATTTGTTGAAATAAAATAAATACGATATTAGAAGAATGCTCTGGACAGGGAATGATGAAAGATGCTGCACCGACAAGAGCTAGGCTCTTAAATAATCGATGATGAGAAGAATATATAAAAAAAAAAAATTGTTTTGGTTTTATTTTATTTATTATTTTAATGCCATTGTTTATCTTCAAAAAGCTTATAATCAAACTTCATGTTTATCTTGCTACCCAAAGACAATACAGAGTATTTACAATCGAATAAAATCGGAATCAGGTCATAAGCATACATAATACATACATAACTCATAGACCCCCCTTGGCCTGCGTATGGCAAAATTATTTTTAACCGACTTCAAAAAGGAGGCGGTTCTCAATTCGACTGTTTTTTTTTTTTTTTTTTTTGGCGTTGTTACTCCATAACTCCGTCATTTCCCAACCGATTTGAACAATTCTTTTTTTGTTTGAAAGAGTATACTTCCAGGTAGGTCCCATTTTGGGTTTGGTCATGATCTGATGAAGGTCTTCAGAGATAGGCAGTGGAACTCCTCAAAAAATGACAGCATATCTCTCGAAATTGAGGCAATCGCTATGTACTTGGGTGCTGATTACAAGGTATTACTTGAAAATCGACATTCTTCCACCTGACCTTCGATCCTGGCTTCATCAACATATTCACCATAGAACTCTTCAACGGATCAGAGCACATAACTCGAGATTGCGGCAATCACTGCGTTAGGGTGCTGATTCAAGGGTATTACTTGGAGATTATCAGAATACCCACCTGACCTTCGATCCTGGCTTCATCACCATAGAACTCCTTAGATTGCGGCAACCAGTTTGTGTTAGGGTGCTCATTGCAGGGCATTGCTGAAAATTGCCAGTGTACCCACCTGAATTTCGATCTTGGCTTCATCACCGTAGAACTTTTCAACGGATGACAGCACATAACTCGAGATTGCGGTAATCATGTTGTGTTAGGGTGCTGATAGCAGGAAGCTACTCAAACATGGCTACTTATACTCACTTGAACTTCGTTTCATATTAACACCACGTTTGCAAGAACTACCTATACCTCACAATTTAACCCAGAAACACTAAAAAATGTGAAATAAAATAAACTTTTAACAAAAAAATAGCAACCGACTTCAATAGTAATAGCAGTCATTCACTAAAAAGTTAATAATAATTCTATAAAGACCGATGGTACCGAAGCAACACTTTTGCCGACTTCTTTCTTCCTGAAACATTATGTTATCTAGAAGTCGGCGTATTTCCTACGATATAGCAACATAGAAACCAATATAAGAACGCCGACTTCTAGATAACATAACGTTTCAGGAAGAAAGAAGTCGGCAAAAGTGTTGCTTCGGTACCGTCGGTCTTTATAGAATTATTATTAACTTTTTAGTGAATGACTGCTATTACTATTGAAGTCGGTTGCTATTTTTTTGTTAAAAGTTTATTTTATAACCTGTAGATTTATTGGCGATTTTTTTTCCCGAAAATTTTGTTTTTGGCTCTATCTCCTAAAGTAATGCAGTTTCCTTTTTCTAAAACTAGATAAAATTTTCTATAAGCTAAAAAAAAGTTTTTTTTAATTTTATGTATTGGATAAAGTATAAAGAAAGAAAGTTTTATATATATATATATCTATATATGTTTATTCAAATATAACAACAGGCAAGCAAGAAATTAACTTACAGATTTATAGGTCGTTTGCTCAAGTAGTTTGCAGTACACCCGCATGCGAGTTTGAATACTATGTGATCAACATTCACTTCATATTTATAATAATGAAAGAAGAAATCTGTCAGATAGACAGCTAGTGTACACCACATACTGCTGTGTCTTTGAAGTAGCCGACGCCGCCTTTCCTTTCCTTTTTTAAACGGCCCTTTTGTTTTAAAACTATTTGAACAAAAACACTTTACCAAACTATCCTTAAATTTAAATCTGTCCACATGACGTCACGAGAATAGCACGGCCACAGCGCTACGGCTGTGTCGCGTGCGCTCGTGTCAGAAGAAGCGACGGTAGGTGTGCGCGGGAGCGGGCGCGTGTCACGTGCGCCGGCGCTTGGCGGGCGTGGTCGCGGGGGGCGTTGACGTGTTGGCACGACGACGCCCGCGCCGTGTGAGGCTTTCGTCGTCGGCCAAGGGCGACTCTCGAGCTGGATAAAAAAACAATTTAGTTTTTAGCAAGACGATGCAGTGGTCTATTCCCCCTCAGAACTCCCTACTTAATTTAAGAAAACAATACTTTCGTTAAGTATGACTTCTATTTATTAAATACAACAAACTACACACGATTATCATGGTACGAGGGTGAGGTCACGAGCAGTCAGAGGTCGCCGGCTCCTTTTGTGTCGAGACGGCGGCAGTTGTCAGTCGGGGAAATGACCCGCTTTGCATCGTCTCATTGAATGTAGACTTCTTATCCTTAGAGGAATCATAAGTTAGAAAATTATACTACTTAATTAAATTATAACCTACTATCATGACAAATATTATTATCACTGTAACACCATGCTTCACCATCATCCAAATATTAATTTATTTTATAATATGCCTTTTTCAATAGGCCCTGCTTAATATACTACAGTTTAAACTTATTCTCTGACAAAGTAATTTCCTTTGGAAGTTTATTGTAATTTTTTTTATACTTATAATTACTCAATCGTCCCATACTGCCCAGCAGAAATGCTTGTTTAGACCTATGGCTAGGAAAATTGGTCAGGTGTTTTGATGTTTTTGTTTTCGAATAAACAAGTATCTCTGCCGGGTAAAAGGCAACAGTTCGGGAAGGAGATACTAAAGAAACAGTCTTGTATGTAGCCCCAGCAAAGTGTATTAGGGCACTAAGAAATGCTTACTGGTGGTCCCACCTAGCAGTGGGACCACGAGTCAATGTTTTCAGGATTAGTGGGACCACGTGCAATAGTAGGACAAAGACAGTGGGACCACGAGCTATAAATCAATTTTTTTGTCGTTAATATTTGGCTTACAGTATATCCTACAAAAAAGAAACTGGGATTAGTTATGTCAATAATAATATATTTTTTTGTAATAAATAATTACAAAAATAAAATAAACAGTGGTGCTTCTCTTGACTTACCCAACATCATAGACTAAGTATTACTACGTATAGACTAGCAGTTCCCATACATCAGTTTGTAGCCACAAAAAAGGTTTAAAATTCTAACGAAGTCTAGATGGCATTGCTAAATCCTCTAACGAACACGATGCCAAAAAAGACCAATTGGTGACGTTAGTGGTACAGCGATGTCAGGTAACATAAAAATAATTCCCACTTCGATAATAGATGGCGCTGAAATATTCACTGTTAGTGTTGCCAACTTAGCGCCATCTAGGTTTTCTAAGCAAAGCTATTACGGCCACATGTTTACTTGGTAACCATGAGAATTTACTTGAAGCCAATTACAAAATATGCTTATTTGCAACACTTGGCGACACCTACTGTTGTAAAAATAATTTCCACTTCGATAATAGATGGCGCTGAAATATTCACTGTTAGTGTTGCCAACTTAGCGCCATCTAGTTTTTCTAAGCAAAGCTATTACGGCCACATGTTTACTTGGTAACCATGAGAATTTACTTGAAGCCAATTACAAATTATGCTTATTTGCAACACTTGGCGACACCTACTGTTGTAAGGGCGCGTAAAAAAATTGTTACGCCTTCATGTTAGGAGTTGTCGGTCTATACGTAGTAATACTTAGTCTATGCCAACATTCATTTCATTACCAGTGGCGGATACAAAAAATATTTTTGGGCGGCCGAGGTTAGGTTTCATTACGCTTTTTCAGGAAATCATAGTAAATACAATATCATTGTCATAATATAGTAGGATAAAACAAATATGTGAGTTCTACAGTAAATGTATATTTTGAGGGGGGGCTTCAGGCCTCTCATCTCCCCCCTGGATCCGTCACTGATCAATAAGAAAGTGTCCACCACTCTGTTATACACCGCCCATCATGAATTTGCAGTGATATTTTAGTACATACGATAGATTGTAGAACTATCCCAATACAAACTAAGTCTCAGTCAGCATTTGTCCACTGCTGGACATAGGCACTCCAAAGGCATGACAAATTTTTCTATCGTCAGACATCCTCATCCAGCCACTACTGGTAATCTGTTTTAGATTGTCAGTCCAGCGAGCTGGTGCACATCCTACACTGCCTCTGACGGTTTGTGGTTTCCACACGACTGTCTAGGCCAGCGTTTCTTAACCTTTTTTGTCCACGGACCCCTTAGGAAATCAAGCACAATTTTAAGGACCCCTTAATAAAAAAGCAGCAATCAATTTTGGACCATTTATTTTAGTTCTACAAATTACAAAAAAAAATATACTTTTTCATATAAAATACGTTAATGAGAAGGTTAGTGCTGCTTTTTTGCAACTAAATTAGTGATATTTGGGTTTATATTACTACTGAGTTGTAGTCTCAAATCGGATTCCACTTTTAATCTATTTCTGTGTTCGTTTTTAGTATACACAAGAGCAGAGAATGCCTTTTCACAGAGGTATGTCGTTGAGAAAAGCAGTAAGCAGTAGTATTTACGATACTTTTGGTGGCATTTATTTATGATTGTTAAATGGACCATAGATTAGGCTGCGGACCCCCATACATATGACCACAAGTTAGGAAACGCTGATCTAGGCATATGTGACCAGCCCACTGCCACTCAGCTTGGCTAATCTTAGAGGCTATGTTGGTGTTGAAGACTTAATTTCTGATATGATCCATCAAAGAGAACAATAGTAGTTGGAATACCACAAATACACAATTGCTAGTCTTGTTACCTGCAACATGGCTGGTTCTGGACTTGCGGTCTCGCTGAGATGTAGACTTCCTACTGCTGGAGCCCTCTCTAGGGCCTGATGCATTGGAGTCTCTGGAATCTCTGCGACGGTCTAGAATAACGAATTACGTGTAAAGATTACATATACAAGGGGTGAATTTAATTATGTATTGCCTTCTCAGGCTTACTTAAGGTCCTTTTATATTTATACAAACTTTCTGTAAGGAAATTAAATTCAATACAAAATGTGCTGATCAACTGACCTTGTCTAACTTCAACACTTCAATATTTATCACTATCACTTTTAAAGGTATCTTAATTGGCTAGATAATTACGTCACGCATTATTTCTAGCCAACCACAATACATTCGATAGTGATAGTGATAGATGTTGAAGTTAGATAATAACAATAAGGCCCTTGACTTGCATAGGAATGTTATCATTTTAGGACACAGAAGAAGTTGTTCGAAGGCAATAATTTGCATAATTAAATTAACACTCTGTAAATGACTTGAATTAAATGCACCAAGTTTCTTACCCAACTTCATAGCAGCTGTAGCAAATAGTGAGGGAAAATAATCAAATTATTTAGAAAAAAAAATTACAAAAAATTTGTCAATGACATATTTTCAAGAGTGTAAAACTTACTAAATTTTATGTTTGATTAAACAGGACATTGATGTGACTGTTTAACAAACCTAATCTTCAATTTCCACATTTCTACAGTGCTAGTAAAACTTTAGGGCTTGTAGCTTAAGGTTAAACGTCAGTCGCTTAGCACAAAATGCATAACTTAACTTTGTAATTCTTGTTTGAAGTTAAAAATTGAAAAACATTTTGGTATGTGGCAGTTGACGCCGATAGTTTAGTATTAGTGAGGTTTATAAAGCATGAGTTTGAAATTTAATGCACAATTAGTCAAGATCTTGTCCAAACAAAGTTAAAACAGCATTTTAAGTTGGATTTGAGAAGATCATGACTAATTGTGTATACAATTTCAAATTCTTGCTTTATAAACCTCACTTATACTGAACTATTGGCGTCAAATGCCACAGACTAAAATGATTTACAATTTTAAATTACTAATAAGAAAAACCGGTCAAGTGCGAGTCGGACTCGCGCACGCAGGGTTCCGTACCATTATCTATAAAAACGGCAAGAAAATCACGTTTGTTGTATGGGATTGGGAGCCCACTTAAATATTTATTTTATTCTGTTTTTTAGTATTTGTTGTTATAGCGGCAACAGAAATTCATCATCTGTGAAAATTTCAACTGTCTAACTATCACGGTTCATGAAATACAGCCTGGTGACAGACAGACAGACAGACGGACAAACAGACAGACGGACAAACAGACAGACGGACAGCGGAGTCTTAGTAATAGGGTCTCATTGGTTACCCTTTGGGTACGAAACCCTAACACATAGTCAAGTTATGCACTTTGCGCTAAGCTATTGACGTTTAACCTTAAACTTATAAATTAATTTACTTTTCTTCCTACAATGTATCAGATAAGCAAATAGTAATATTACAGGACTCTTACCATAGTCTTTTTCTGACTTTATACTCGGTGTATCAGTGGAGGCATGAGAGCTACCACTCTCCTTCCTCGACTTAGTGGCTAGGGTAGCAGTCGTACTGTCCTTGCGGCTAGGCGCTGCCGGAAAGAGAATTTTTATTTATTTGGCTCCAGCTCAAGTATAGACAAGGATCTGCAGGGGCCTTACTGCCTAACTTTGACATCTATCACTGTTGCTTTCAAAGGTATCATGATTGGCTAGAGATGACATGACACATCATTTCTAGCCATTCACGCATAGCTTTAAAAGTGATAGAGATATATGTTGAAAAGTAGAAAGACCAAGGATTAGAAGAGTTTATTAGACCTAGTCTGGAAAATATAGCTAGAGTCCTATGACAGCTGTCGGCTTCGCCCGCAATGATTAAGTTTTTGTATAGTCGTATCGAATTTGTAAATATTTTTAATGAGTCTTTGATGACTGATTTAATTCCCTCGTATAGTAAGTTTCGAGAGGCTGAAAGCCGAGCCGCGTCTCTGAATGACACTATGTCTTGTTCCCATGGGAACTGATTTATGGGACAAAAAGTAAGCTATGTCTTATTCCAGGTCTAGAACTACATTTGTGCAAAGTTTCAGCTCAATCGGTTAAGCAGTTACAGCGTGAAGAAGTAACAAACATCCATCCATCCAAGCTTTCGCATTTATAATATTATTGGGATAATTGATGAATGTCAAAGAAGTAAGGATGCCATGATTGTAGTAGAAGATCTGCGATATCTTTAAAATTTCTGCCTAGCCCCGAGGAAGACCATTGTTAGTATAAGGTATGACAGTTTACCTTTAGGAGTGCTATCTTTGGAGGCCGTTCCTCTAGAGCTGCTTCGAGGTGTCAAGGATGTTTTTGGTGATGGACTTCTATCATCTGAAATATTTTACAGAGATTGTTAAGAAACGATAATACAATATCTGAATTTTAGTTATACTGTTACCAATTTACCTACCATTTGTAGAAGTGGGTAAATGTAAAATGATACCTTCACTATCGTCACCCAAGATAGCCTCTTTACATTTCTGTTTTATCAAAGCACCAAATTCATTCTCTGGTAAATTGAAGGGTACTTCTTCATTGGGGAAAGGTATTGATTCAGTGTCATACAGCATCGACAAATCGTACAAGCTTTCGAGCCGTTTCCATATATCGTGCGTGGTGATTGTTTTAGTGATGGAATTGGAGAGTTTCTCCCAAATACAAGCCATTTGGAAGTGTTTGTTTATGCCAACCGGCTTGTGGTTTGCCATGGCGTAGAAAAGTTGTATTTCCATGTCGACGTCCCATTCTAGAGTGTCGCCAGTCTTCGCCTCGGCCTCTTCTTCACTCGAAACCATTTTGGTCCGTTATTTAGGGTTTAATTCACAAATTATCTAAATGATTGAAACATTACAAAAAGCTAGCCATCACGGAAAGTCGGAAACAAATCGGAACGGAAACAACCATTATTTGTTTGACTGACAGTTTTTTTTTTTTTTCCCACTATGTGGAAAGGCAAAGGGACCTTAGTCCAAGTTTTCTTTTTCAGTCGGTCGTAGCATAGAGTATACTGAATAACGGGTCGTAGAAAGCTATGTATATGCGGTCGGTTAGTTAGTTTTTTAATAACTTGAAAAACGTATTATGTATCATAATCGATTAATTCAATGAATAGTCGATTATCATTAACGTTTTCTTAGTCTGAGCCAGTTTTAAGCTGTGTGAAGTTTTTTAAAAAAAAAGTAAACTTAAACTGTCAAACAAAACGTTCGTCGGTGGTGGAGGTTGTTTTGGGAGTAATTTACGGGAATTACGGTGAAATAACTTAATTATGAATAGCTATATTTGTTCCTTGAGGACATATTAGAGGATCTTGATTCAAATTCATCATGGCAAATCATTATGAAGTGCCCAGTTGGTAAGAAACATGTATTTCTTTTATTATAACCCTACTCTGTTTAGGTAGCGCCTACCGCCAGACGTTTACGTTGTTCTTTTGTAATATTTCCATTAAAAAATAGTTATTTCACTTGTTCTTTGGCAAAACACAGCATATTAATAAGACCTAATCGTACAGGCATGCCATTATATTTCTTCATGATAAGTAAAATTATATTTATTATTGCACTGGTTTTGACCTTTCTAATTTGGTCAGGAGACAAATCATAAGGTAAACTGCAGAGCCTAGTAACCTCTTGGGCTCTGTGAGAAATTAGAACAGTTATTTTTAACTTCAGCATTTTGTTTGGTGAAGAACAAAAACTATTTATTGAATTAACAACAAACATAATGTCAGAACCATTTTTAACGAGTATGTACTAGGGAGTGGCTTGGGCCCCAAATCTTTTTCTACATTATCTGTTATTTCCTATTATTTTTGGGGGGGGGGGGGGGGGGGGGCATTAGTCCCGAAACCCCTCCCACTTCGGCCACAACGTATATCCCCGAGAGGGTTTCAGAGGTATTTTCTGAATGTGGACTGTCTCTGGAACTGTCAACACATACCCTCTTTTCACTAACAATTTTAATTTAACGTCCCAATGTTATTTCAAGTAAGCCTTATTGCCATACTTCGGGCACGTACATACTTGTTAGGGCATGCAGGTTTACCTCACACTGTTTTCCTTCACCGTCAGTAAGTGGTAAATATATACTATGCACATAAATTTCGAAGAACTCAGCTGCATGATCGGCTGGCAGAATTCAAAGGCCCTACTATTACTAAATGGTTGTTCAGTTCTACTTCAGAGCTGTGCTCTTGTCGGTGGAGTCCTCTCCATTCAAAGCAGCACTCCAGCTTTTCTTTAGCTTCTTGATACGACACGACATGTACTTTCTCTTTCACCTGATTCATAAATGTTCTCCTAAGCCTTCCTCTGTTTTTTTTTTACTAAATGGTAATCAATTAATTTTATTTCTGTCTTTCAGGGCAGGCAAACCTCCTACAGGCCTACACTTGGATGTACTAAAAGGCGATAAACTAATTCAGAAGCTAATGTTAGATGAGAAGAAATGTTACCTCTTTGGTCGCAATCCTCAAATGAATGACTTCTGTATCGACCATGCCAGTTGCTCTCGTGTGCATGCTGCATTTGTTTATCATAAGGATTTGAATAGGGCATTTTTGGTCGATTTGGGGAGCAGTAAGTATTTATTTTAAATTTTGATTGTATATTAATTAATTGGTATGTAATTGTGTGTGTAAGCAATTCTTATACGTCTACACCAAGCCCCTGCAAAACTGTGATTTGTCGCAGGGTAATATAAAGCCAAAACTTAATTTTGCGAAGAGCCCGACACTTGGGCTATGGCCTGGTAGATAGCATTTGAGAACAAAGGATTTTTAGTTTCAGGGTTGCAAAAATCCACTTTTATGTTTTTTTATCATACTAGATTGGGTTTGGAATTTTACCAAATTCTTGGGATCTTAGTCAAATTTATATTACATACTTACGTATGAGGAGCTCTGGAATAAAAACAGATTAGTGGTAATGACAAAAAAAAAATTTTTGTCTACCTTCCTTCTTTTACAAGCCGTATGGCACTCTGGCCGCAGCAAATCTCACTAAAATGGTACTAAATAAGACTCCAAAGAGAGGTAGAAAGAAACCACAGAATTCCATCTGCTTAGATCCTGACACAACTCTTTCGCCCCATTACACATCCATCAATCTAGTCTATTCCCATATTTTTGATGTGCCCTTCTTCTGTAGGTTAAATATTTCATTATTTTAACCCATGAGAAGGCAATCAGCAATTTGCTCACACACAAATTGAATGGAAGAATTTTTGGTGATTTCAACGCCATAACGTCTCAAGCGCCTAGGTACCTTCCTAAATATTTATCTCCTCCCCCCTCACGCAACTCTTTTGCCAGTTTGTTCCGTTGCGACTGTGAAGTTCTTGTGGTGGCCGTGTACCATCGTGCGGCAATTTGCTCATCACGCGCCCATCCGTGTAACTATTTATTTCTCTTATAATCTGCACCAAACATATCAAAAATATGTATTTCGAGAGGCACACTCGTCCAAATCTCATGGAATAGTAATTTTTACAAGTTGTTGGATTTTTTCTGGTGATTTATATGAAGACTGTAAAATATTGAAAAATTAAAATAAGTTGTTGTGTTATTTGCTTTAGAAGTTGCATTTATGTTTCAAAGTTATAATTAAAAAACATATATATATATATTTGTCCTTGTTATTTTCATATTAATCCATTATAAGCCAATAAATACTACTACAGTTGAAATATGAGCATTTAAAGTAGAGTGAGCAATTTGCTCGCGCGCGCCTCTCCGTGTAACAAAATTAGGCGCGCCTTCTCACGGGTTAAAAGACCACTTACTCTCAAAATGTTTGTGTTTTAGCACATGGGACGTACATAGGAAAGATGAGACTGGAGTCAAGCAAACCTACTCAGCTGCCTATAGACTCTAATTTCCATTTTGGAGCCTCTACCAGAAATTATATTATCAGGTAATATAATTTATTTGGCATACTAAAGTAAGGTTTTTAATTCGAGGAACTCCATTGACAGAGTGTTGCCATTATTCGAAAAATAAAAATAGGGAAAGATATACGTCGATACGTCGATATCGATATTTACTGCAGCATGACGTATGGTAGTAATGCGCGCTTACGAGATATTTCAACAATCGAGATAATCATAATCAATCAAATTTACAATCGAGATAAACGTCCATCTTGTTGATCGGTTGAATGATCGAAACATTTTTCGATTGTTCCAAGATACGAGATATGCTCCGTTAGTAATTAAGTTATATATGTATGCAGTTTTATTCGTAATGACTTGACGTGGGTTTTTATTATAATCGATTCAAATAATAAGCCACCGAGAACGACTATTGTAGAGTGCGGTTCAGAAAAAAGGTAATACGCCGTTATATTGGCATTAACGACGTCTTTACGACATGATTGGATAAAATATAATTTCATGTCTTTAGATTGGATGATATAAATGCAACCAATATAACGACGTGTTACCTATTTTCTGAACCGCACTCTACGGTTGATAGTAGATACCTACACGACACGAGTTTTTCATTTCATTTACAATGCAATGCATGATATGTAAATGGTAATCGATTTAAATCGAGGGAGCTGACCAAAATAACAACGATAAACCATTTATTTTCTGGGCCTGGGCTAAAGTCATCAAATTGGCTGTAACCATCGCTTGTAGCACCTTCTGTTTTTTTAGTTCTCTGAATATTCGTATCATGAAAAGTATGGATCAAAATAAAATACCCATGTATTTTTTAATAAATAAATATATAAATATTTAATAAATACTTATATATTTATATATTTTTTAACAAACCTGACAAAACCAGTATTTTATGTTGACAATTACAAGATTTCGTTACGGTTTTAAAAGATTCGTTATCGATTATTACAAAAATTGCAAGTTTTTATTTTCAATAATAACTGTGAAGCAAACTTAAAAAGACCATGTGGATTTTTTTTTCGAAAAGTTAGTGTAAAAGTGTAAAGTTATATTTTTGTTAAATTTTGCGTCACTTGACCGTATGAGTTTTCGAGTATAAGAAACGCCGTCAATTTTATGATATCGATAAGAGCAGCACTGGCTGAAAAGTGGCAACATTTTGCTTTTCGAGTTGTCAAACGAGTCCCTCGAATTAAAAATCCTACTTTAGCTTCCGCTCGCTGCTTCGCCGGCGTAGCCTACAGGAAACAAATGACTTATTTATTTCAGAAACAAACATTACAAATAAGCGCTCTCACTCCCTCTCAATGAGCGTTTTTCCTTATGTCAAATTTAGTGTTTAATAAGATTCCTAGATGGTACTGTCATATTCTTTAGCAACAGAATCAAAGAAAAAAAAAAACACATGACATTGAACATTTGAGATTGATTGCTACAAAACACATTTTATCTATGGTGACATGGACAGCGCCATCTGGAGGAAAACTAAGAACTAAGAAAAAAAAAACGACGAGAATAACGCTCATTGAATATATGCTTTCTCATCTCTGATGTAGAGAAGAAGAGATTATTATTAATATCTTTTCTTAGCAATAAATAAAAAAAACTTGCTGTGAATGTCAAGTATCACTGACATTTGATATATTAAGATTGGCGGAGCAATCCTAGTTCATACAAACCATGAAAACATGCAAATCATAGATATTTTCAAGGTAGCGTGTATTTATTCTGATTGCATTACAGAATATCTAGGTTCCCAAATATATATTAAATAAGAACACTGATTTAAACATGAAATATGAGAAAAATATGATTTACCTAGATATTCTGTAACGCAATCGGAATAAATACACGCTACCTTAAGAATATCTACTCGTATTATTTACAAATGGTTTTGGTGTTTCGTTTGTACAAACAAGAATAGCCTTGAGCTTTTTACTAGACCTTTTAAGCTCTATGGTCATATTGGTCATGTCATTTTGTTTTTTTTTGAATTCAAACAAAAATAGTTACTGGCATAGGTACGAGAGCCATTACGCCCACAATGTTTTCAGATAAAAAAAAAAGATATTTGTGTATGTAGAAATCCAAATTTTGGGAAAGGGAACTTAAAAGTCTTAGCATTTTATCTACATTCATTTTAGCTATTAAAATTAATGGGTAATTATCACACCTCAACACCATCATCATCATGGGTTCGAGTCGCATTTAAGCACCTCATGTCTAGATTTACGTTTCTTCTGTGTTTCTATGCCACAATGATATGACATAATTTTCAATGCAAGTGCTCGTAAAGGCCCACTTTTTATGCATCAAAACCGAACAGAAAGTCGATTATTTTGAAATGAAATACATACATTTTGCCCTAGGGCTTTATTTATATTATTTTTTTTTAAATCTATTTACGAGAAGTTGGCTAACCTGCAACCTTTCCTGTGTACCATAAATGCTACGCTTTTTTTTCCCACTGTTTAACGGCTTTGGATACAGTCCTTTTGAGCCAATCATAATTGAAAGTTCGCAAGATTATATTTGTTTTATTTCCTCACGCTATGCATTGAAAAACGTAGTATGATACACGGGGCAAGAGCAATAAATTACTCGGTTACGTTTAAAACACTCCTACGCTACGCTCGTGTTTTAAATCGTCCTCGTAATTTATTAATTTTCGCCCTTGTAGCAAAACTACTATATTTTACTTATAATTTTCAGAGAACGGCCCTCGGGCAACTCTCGAGGCATAATGGAGGACCTTCCCAACACAGAGATTGAGGGAGCTCTTCTCGGCTTACCAGAGACTCAGACTGAACTTGATGTGAGTACATATGATTCGCGTCAACCAAGACGGCGGCGGGGCGGAATATACAGTTTTGCCCGCGACTTCATCTCCGCTAACTTTACACTACAGCGCCATCTAGTTGTGTCCGTGTGAACTAATTAACACACTGTGAAAGGTATCAGGATGTAGGTACGCGTAGCGCTGTCTAGTGGAAAAAGATAGAACTATGCCAAAACGCGTTTTTTTTTGTTTTTCCTCGAAGTACACGCCATATACTCCCAGACATTTGGTTTTAAAGAAAGAAAGAAAAAAGCTTTGTTATCAAGGTAAAAAAATAAAACACGACAAAAACAATGATATTAAAGGATGTACATTTTAAAAACTATATAAGTAATAGAATTACCCTGATAAATGTATGTGCTACCAAAAAAAAAAAAAAGATTTTAGATAGCGCTGATTTTCAGCTACATCCATTCCACTAGTAAGTTTAAATAATCATAAAGTACAAAATCAAAAGATTAAACTAATGAACACATTAAATAAGGATGAGCGAAGTATTTACGAGTATGTACAGTGGAGACCGCATCAAGTAAGACACATTGGACTTTGTACCTATCTTATATTCTTCTCTGTAGGGGCTAATTTCGCACTGCAAGTGTATAGCTTGACGTGATCTCCACTGTACAAAAATATATTCTATAAGCACTGGCTGCATAGATTCTAGTTCTCACACGGTTGAATTATTTATTAGTATATTTTTTATTAGTACGTAGGGCGGCTGACATGTAATCTCCTTGGTCAGAAATATATACAAAAATAATGCTGGCTGGTATGGATTTATATTCGTTTGTTATTCTATTTTCAAAATGTATTACATTCATTTGTTTATTGCATCACGTTTATTTGTCTCCTACAATTGTTTCGAACATGTCGGTAGAAAAAGTGAAAATGAATAAAATCGAGCAGCGTGCGGTGATTAAGTTTTTGACTAAAGAAGGGAATACGCCTTCGGAGATCAGACAGCGTATGTTACGTGTGTTTGGCAGTTCGTGTTCTTCCGAATTTGTTATAAAGTTTTGGTCAAGGCAGTTTAAATTAGGTCGTGAGAGCCTCGAAGATGATCCTCGTAGCGGAAGACCAGTTTCGGCCGTCACCGATGAAAATGTAGCCAGGGTGAAAAAAATTATATTAGAGGACCGACGAGTGAAGCAGTGGGAGATAGCTAGAGATGTGGGCGTCAGTAAAGAGCGAGTCAATCAAATAATTCATGAGCATTTGAACATGTCCAAGGTTAGTGCACGTTGGGTCCCTAGAATGTTGACTGCATTTGACATGGAGAGGCGTATCAAATGTTGCGAAGAGTTTTTGGACATGAGTCGAGGGAAAGAGGAAGAAATAATTTCTAGAATTGTAACATGTGATGAGACTTGGATTCGACAATGGGACCCGGAAAGTAAGCAAGAGTCGTTACAGTGGAAATTTAAGGATGAGACGCCCCCTCGGAAATTCAAGGTATGTCCATCGGCCGGTAAACTTATGGCTACAATCTTTTGGGACACAGAAGGGATTTTGCTCATAGATTATTTACCGAAGAAAACTACAATGAATGCTGATTATTACTCAAACTTATTATATCAACTAAGAGAGACAATAAAAGAAAAACGGCGAGGTAAACTAAGCAAAGGAATTCTGATTTTGCACGATAACGCACCAGTGCATACCGCACGCACAACAAAGCTAGCAATTAAAGACAATGGCTTCGAAACCATTGACCACCCCCCTTATAGTCCAGATCTAGCCCCCTGTGACTATTTTCTGTTTAGACTTCTCAAGAAAGACCCCAGGGGACGAAGGTTTATGACCGATGACGAAATGAAGGCAGCGGTTTCTGACTATTTTGACGACAAACCGTTTTTTTTTTTTTTAATGGCTTAAATTCAATATTTATAAAATGTAATAAGTGCATTTTATTACCAGGGGACTATATAGAAAAATAAAAATAAACTATCCAGTTACATCTTTTCTTTCATAGTTAGGTAGATTACTTTTCAGCCTCCCCTCGTATGTAAGATAATTTAATTTTAATTTTATTTGTGATTTTAATTTGATTAGATTTTATGAGTTTTGCATTGCCTGAAATAAAGACATTTTATTTTATTTTATTTGTTTTATTTTATTTTTATTTAATATGGGAAAGCTTAAATACTTAGATTAATAACTCAAACATAGATTAGCGAGTTATTTGGTTTTTAGGACATTTTAAAAGTCCAAATGTTTTCTGCTTTATCAAAAGATTTTGCTTCAATTTGAGTTTGAATGTCTTAACTGAAATAAATTTGTCTCTAATTGGCGGAGGTAGATTGTTCCAAATTTTCAAAAAACAATTCATACTGGCCCGTGTTAAGTGACCGTACATTTAATAGACCTACACTGAAAAAAATAAATAACCGAACTCTTTCGGCTAAATCGAAAATAACCGAAGTTAATCGAGCAATAATCAAAGTTAATTTGAATTAGCAAAAGCGATTAACTTATTAATTACAAAACTAGTTTTGTTAATTTTAGTTGGGTTCTATTCAAACAAACATTGAGTTATTGCTCACATAAGTCAAATAAACGAATTGGTTTATGAACGTGGAACAAATACGTTTTCTTATTTTTAAAAGAACCGTTCGGCTTTATTAAGATAAATTATTTGCAAGGAGTTGCAAAAGCAAAACTCTGACATACAACTAACAATGCTGTAAACCAATGCAAAAACTCATATAAATATTGACTAACATAGGTGATCTCTTTGTAACCCAGGTTTTGTAACAAATCGCTTATTTTGTTTGCATGTACACGACAAATTCATCAGTTTGACAAAATACATCAAAATGAAATTGTAAACCGTAACCCACTATAGTGCTTTATATAGCCTCAGGTTTTGTGACCTAAACACGAACTGCTTCTTTTATGTATAACCGAACTAATGCACCCCCGCGCTCCACCCTACCTCACGACGCGTACGCAACCAAAACCAACCACCAGCACCAGCCAGTCTTACTTGCACCCACGTCGACGCCGGTACGCTCATTTTTGTATGGCCTTTTGTTGTTGGAAAAGAAAAACTTTTAATCCTTTAACGACATTCTTACCGTCCTGTGTGATTGTGTTAACTTGTGTCGTTATACTTCATGGTTTACGTGAAACTTCTTAAGGAAACAACAAAAGATCCACCCGAATGATGGAGGAACAAAGTTGGCCAGATCCTTTGGCTGATTATTTACGGCAATGGGGCCTTGAGATTTACATTACCAAAGTCCAAGGTAATTAAATTCCAAATGACAAATTAAATGATGTTATACAGACACTTCAACTGAAGCCTGTGGTTGTTCCATTTGTCAAATTCCATGGGCAAAAATAAAAGGTACCATGTACAAGAATGGATCAATCTTTGTTCGTGACATATCAGATTTTGGAGACATTTCTTTTATGTTCATCAAAAATATTTTTGTTTATGATAATCATATAACTATTTTTGAATGTTCTACATTAAACACGATATGTTTTGATAATCACTTTGTTTTGAAGTTGAAAACCCTGCAATTGATTGTACCGTGTATACTTTACATGATGCTTTATTATCATATATTGCAAGTTATATTAATGTTTCATCAAGTGGTAAAAGTTATGTTACGCAACGAAGCGACTTGTAAAGGGTTTAGCAGGATAATAATTCTCTAGCTTACTTAATTTTCAAATGACTACTTTGAAAAGTTTATAGTCGCGCGCAAATGAAGTGCAAACGGTTGAACATGAGTATTATAATAATTTTGTGCCATAGAAAACATAATATTTTGTATTTAACTGTTATTTTAAACATAATAATAAATGTTGTATTTTACTGTTTTAACATAATATGTTGTGTTTTACCAGATTGCATTGATGGCAGCTGTGTATTACTTGTTTTTTATTTTGTTGATAAGGTTTATAACAACAAACAATTTGTTTGATTATTATAAATAAGAAAAATTATTTTATATTTTGAGTAATTAAGATTGATTAGTTCTTGAGTTTTTTAAGTCGTTATGTTATCAATATAATAATTTAATCGTGTTCAATGTTTTTTATTAAACACGATATGTGCTGATAATTACTGACACTGTTTATGATTCAACATTATTATCATACATATTTCATATGCATATAAAAATATTTAAAATACTTCAAAGATTCCAAATATATTTAGACTATTTTGTTATCGAGATGGTGTAGAGATTTCATTTCTTAATAATTATTACTTGCCTTATGGTTGATAAGGCAATTAATAATTAATCCAGAATGTAGGCACCAATATTTGTCTTGTATAATTAGAACGCTGTAAAATAAATGTTATTTTAAATATGCTTATTTTTTTTATATGTAGTTCTTCTCATATTATGTGATTGTTTATGTGTTTACCAATTTTAAATAAAAATACAAACATGAGTATGTCAAAGATATATTTTTGTAATATTTTTATTATTTTGAATTGGTATGCATATAAGCAATGACATTTAGGTTTACCTGATAATTAATTACCTTTATGTTTGCAATATGTTGCATAAGAGTTTTGTTACATTCAAATGAAGAATTAATATATACAGGTGTATACTTCGTTATGTACTATTTTCAAGGAGACCATTCTTTACCACGAACAGAGAACAAAAAAAATTTAGCAAAAAGGTATATTTTTCAGACATTTTGTTTTTAACTTTTAAAATTATCAAGCTCGCATATATCTTACATTAGAGATTAAAATACAACAAAATTCAACATTTTCAAATATAAAAAAGTAACGTACAACCTTCTGATCAGCTGCTGTCGACGGTTTTACGTTTTTTAATAATTTGAAATATGTATTTTAATGTCTAATTTACAAATTGTATGACACATTTAAATAAATAATCTGTGAAAGTATATTTTTGCACAATATTTTTTATACATTTTTGTGTATCCCTCATGGTAAAGAATGATCTCCTTGAAGGAAGTACGTAATTAAGCATACACCTGTATAGATTCATCTTTTATTTGAATATAACTTAACTCTTAAGCTGTATGTTGCAAACATAATGGTATATAATTTACCGAATAGTTTTGCAAATAATAGCATAACAGAAGCTTATGTATAAACGAAGAGTTCGGTTACAAGTTACAAAATAATGGTGGTTAACTTACCGAACAGTTTTGCAAATAACAACATAGCAGAAGCTTATATCTAGACGAACAGTTCGGTTACTGGTAACATAATAACGGTGGTCAACTTACCGAACGGTTTTACAAATGATAACTTAACAGAAGCTTATGTCTAGACAAACAGTTCGGTTACTAGTTACATAATTATGATGGTTTCCTTACCGAACGGTTATGCAAATGATAACTTAACAGAAGCCTATTTCTAGACGAACAATTCGGTTACTAGTTACATAATAAAGATGGTTAACTAACTGAACAGGTTTGCAAATGGTAACCTGACACATGTTTGCCTACAGATGACTAGTTCGGTTACTATTTACCTAACTGATTTGCAAATTATAACATGACATAGGCTAAGCAATAGACGAACACTTTGATTATTATTACGATAGGTAATTGAGTAAAACGTTACAAGAAAGGGTCGGTTGAAGATTACATCATTAAAATAACCCAACTAGGTCCGGTAGAGTAGTACATGCAGTTCGCTCGTCACAATTTCTCAGCAATGTATAGACAAAAGTTCAGTTATATATAAAAGACTTTTTTTTTCAGTGTAAACGTAGATATTTAATATTTATTACCTTTATTACCTCACCTTATATTTAGTTTAGGTGGGGATTATCATAATAATAATAATAATATATTACAATTCTTTATTGCACGGAATAAAATTATCGTACAAAGGCGAGCTTAATACTTATTAGTATTTTCTACCAACTAACCTTTGGCAATGAGGAAATTGTTGAGGGTAGTGCCATACTATTTAAATAGGTAATCCTGAAAATAGTACTCAAATAATTGAAATAACTAAAGTAGAGCCACTGAGTGATGGCACTTATGACAGCTGCATTTAGTGATGAGGTACATTTCAAATTTCGGTTAAAAATTAAAATCAAGTGTGAGTTTACTCAATATTAGACACGTCATTCAACATTCAACATAATGATACAAAAGGAAAATGTGCCAAAACCAGTGGCGTAGCTATCGGAGGGCTATGCGGTGTAGTGCCCGGGGCCCCCAAGAGATGTTTAAATATCTAAATCGAAAAAAGTATTTTACTATAATTTATTTTCGTTTAGTTTAACTTCGTCATTGTTTTGTTTTTAATTAAATATTATTGCGTAACTTGGCGAACTCAAACACGACCTATAAAACATGAGAAACTTAAAAAAAAAATCTTTGTTTCTATACGAATCATTGCACAATAAAGCAACATTCAAATCGAAATATAATAACCGAAACAAGTAGTACATCACTATTAACAACGAAGTATTACATTTTTTAATTCACACTTGCTTATAAATAATTGCGATACTTTGTAGGCATTTAAACGTCATAGGCGCCATCACTCGATGGCTCTACTGTAGACTACATCCTAATAAACATTTAAAGCAAAGTTATAGTATATAATAAAATACATAAACTACATAAACAGTTTACACAAATATATAAATGTATACATATATCATGGGGTTCATGGTAAAAGTTCATCAGCAAATTGCTTCAAAAATTTGTTAAAGAAAGTTGTAGAATTTTATACCTTATACCTTTCATGTTACAAATATTCTTTTACTTATTCCCAAGCATCGCCTTATACAGAATAGTAAACTTGCGGTAAAAGATTACGTTAAAATATATTTTTATTAAACCTTGTCTTCTTATTAAGTATTTTTAGAGATTATATAAACGATATTTCGAACTCTTGTATAATGTCATATTATATTCTTCAAATTGACTAAGGATAAAAATGAGTTACACTTTTGCAGCTTATTATACTTCTGCCTTTATGAGAATTTGCCCATTTGCGAATTTACCCTTTTGCGATGTTGCCCTTTTGCGAAGTTGCCATTATGCGAACAAATGGATCAGAGGGGTCTGGACTCCGGACACCCTGGACTTCTATAATATAATATGGTCTTTGACTAGCTTTGAATACACTAGCGTCCTCTAGGCGCCAAGTGGCTCACTGTAAAAAGTGGGTATCTATAAAATATCATTGCAGTATGGGAAAGCACATCGGTAAATTCACGAATTGTGTTGAGACCTAGATAGCTCAGTTGGTAGAGCAATCGCCCGGTAAGCGAGAGGTCCCTGGTTCGAATCCCGGTTCAGAGCTCCTCAAACCCAGATTTACTTTTCTTTCTGCTTTTCTATACTGCAATGATATAATGTTATAGTACATTACGATACGAGAGCGATGAAACGTTTTCTGACGAGTGTGAGTTCAATCACAGTGCAATCACACGAGTCGAGAAAAAGTTTCTCGCACGAGTTTCGTATAATTTTTTATAGCACAAGTGCGGAAAATGCCGTGCGCGTGCGTGAAGCGGTCATTTTACGCACGGTGTGCTATAAAATTATTTCTGTTGTGCTACATCTTTTTTAATGTTCTGCAGTAATTTTCAAGAAAACTTCCGATGTTTTGGTCCTGAATCTTATAAAAATTATTCTTTTACATCTTATTTTCTCGTGCTCTCTGTGCTAACATTGAAGGATTAAAACAGTTCATTTTTATATTTCAGAACTTGACAGAATTCAACACAGCACATAATCGACGTATATCTATGTTGGGAATATCTACGGACGATGGCACAGATGTTCTGAAGGTAAATACCAAAAACATAGGATCCATCCATCCATCCATCCATCCATCCATCCATCAGCCTAGTTCGTCCACTGCTGTACATAAGCCTTTCCAGGACTTTGCCACTCCTGGAAGAATTGCCCATACTCACACACGCTGGGCAGGTGGGTTGGTAAGTGCAGTGCCGGAACCCTCGCACCAGTGACGCCGCTGCCCGTCACCAGTCTGTTCCATATAAGGCCCGGCTATTAGGGATGGATATACCGCCATCCATCGGTCCCAGGCATGGTGGGCCTCCTGGTTTTTTGCCTGTGAGCTGTTCTCTTACTCTCCCCCGAATAACTTCGAGGGGGTCTCCAAGTAAGATGGTGGTACCTCCACAGTCGAGCCCGGCATCAGCTCTACCACCTGGACCACATAGGATCCACAGACAGGCAAATGCGTAAATCAAGCTTAAATGAGTCTGATAACTAATGGGTCAATTCGACAATCGACTCAGATGTTTTTTAGTCGTTCGGTAATGCTGCCTTGAAGGGCAATCAGGATAAAGGGGGCGTGGCTTAAGAAACTTATCGGTCGGGACTTACTTCTCGTCTCTGTTGTTGATTGGCTCTCTAGCGGTGTTATAATAAATTGGGCAAATGTAATATGTTATAGTGTAATATTATAAAATTGGATAAACAATGTAGTGTAGATACTTAAAAAACTGCTTTTGATGTTGCAGTCACCTTATTGCAGTAAGAGAGTAGATACACATCGATATACTATTGAAATCCGATTGTCCACGGATACGTTTGCACTTGAAGTGACGTCAGGGTTGGATTTAGACCCTCGGAAAATTATTGTCTATGGGAGTTAAAAATATACTACTTGGCTAAAATTATACTACGTTTCGTTTTTCGTTGATTTTTGTTTTGAATTGAAATAAAAACAGCCTATTTGTTAGTGAATTTTTTAAAAAAATTACTAATAATATTCATAATTTAATAAAATAGCCTATTTGTTAGTGACATTTTTAAAAAAATTACTAAAAATTTTCATAACGCACAGAAATTCCCTATATTGTAGGGTAAATGTTAAAAAGCAAAACGTCTCAACCAATAAAATAAGTCGGTCGGCCTGAAGATAAAATTATGGTATTTTTACGTAGTATAGTTCCATTACGATGCAACATACTACATGTCATGAAAATATGGTACAAATAGTATAATTATACTACAAAATCCAACCCTGAGTGACGTCACAGTTCGTAAATAGTTCAATACCTACTGAAGGAAAATTTTAAAGTTCAGTTTTTATCTATGTTTTTGATGGTTGGCAACCAGTGGGCAAGTGATGCAAAGATACATAATAGGCCTGCTATACAGTCGTCTGCAGCTGAAGCTCCTTGTAAACGATTTTAAGGTTAAACGTTAGTCGCTTGTCACAAAGTGCATAACTTAACTTTGTATTTCTTATTTAGAAGTTAAAAATCGATAAATATTTTGGTATGTGGCAGTTAACACCAATAGTTCAATATTAGTAAGGTTTATAAAACATGAATCTGTTATTAGTCATGATCTGGTCGAAACAAAGTTAAAACAGCATTTTAAGTTGATTTGGACCAGATCATGACTAATTGTGCATTAAATTTCAAACTCATACTTTACAAACCTTACTAATATGGAATTATTGGTGTTAACTGCCACATACTAAAATGTTTTTCAAATTTAACTTCTAAACAAGAAATACAAAGTTAAGTTATGCAAGTGACTTTAACGGCTATAACACTGAAATAAGAACTGCCAATATTTTATTATTATTAGAGTGCATTACCAGCTAGAAATCAATCAGAAACAAATTTAAAAGCACAAATTTTCAAAAGCAAAAAATTCAATTTCTGATTGATTTCTAGCTGGTAATGCACTCTAATAACAATTAGAGTATTCAAAGCGATGGATTTCGCAATAAAAACATATAACCTTTGCCAATATGTAGCCTGTTGTGCTGGTGTCTGTACAAGTGGTCCTGATGTAACGTCTTTCCAAAGCCTCCAACGGGGACGAAACGCTCCGCGTCAATGCCCACCGGCGGCGGCAAGAAGCAGAAGCGCAACGTCTCCTTCAACGAGGAGGTCGACATCATCAATCCCGAGGACATCGACCCCACAGTGGGTCGATTCAGGAACCTCGTGAGGTCGACTATTGTGCCCAATGCTAACGCGCAGCCTAAGAAGTTGAAGTTACAGGGACCGGATGAAAGTAAGTTTGTTTCAGTTATTAAGCCAAATAAAAAACGGAAAATAGCGATCTGAAAGAAGATGCAGTGACTAGAATAGAAAAAGGAATGCTTCAGTGGTTTGGACATGTAGAGAGGATGAATGAAGGTAGAGTGATGAAAGAAATGTATGTTGCGCAAGTGGAAGGTAAAGCTGGCCGCCCTAGAAGGACGTATGCTGACCAAATTGGCGACAAACTGAAGAAGGGCAATTTCGAAAGTACCCGGAACAGATGAGCTCGTGTGATTAGATTGATGGATGTTCAAGAGGCGAAAGAGGTGGGTCAGGATCGTAGCAGATGAAAATTTTTATGATAATTTGAAACAATACGCACATTGGCGTGCTTATCTCTAAGAAGAGATTTTTTCCAGCAAAACCAAGAGGAAATAACAAAAAAAATAATGTTTATATCGAGTAATCATACAAGTGCATAAAGAGATGGATACAAACTAAAAATAAAATAGCAATAATATAGTAAATAAAATACTTCCTTTAAATACACATGATAAACTATATATAAGTATGTGAAAACAATGCATTTTATTCATTTGAGACATCATGTTTCATAGAGCCACTAGCTGACCCGGCGAACTTCGTTCTGCCTAACAGTCTAATAATATCGTGTTAACTTTAGTTAAACTTAATTTAGGATTTCATTAAGGTAATAACATTAATACAACTTTTTTGCAAATACAGAAATGTTTTATTGTTTGCCATTGCGAAAGTAGAATGGCAGGGACCCATGTAGTTTCAGTACCGTTGTTAGGCTTAGCGTAGGGTATTGAATATATGCAGAAATAATAGTTCTTGGAATAACTAAGCGATTTTAAAACTTAGGGTTTAGATGTTATTTAATGATATCAGAACGCTAGATAAATAGGTTTCTTTTATATGCGTAGTTTTGTCAACAGATGGCACCACATGCTGTTTGCATTCGTAAAATTGATTAATTAATTTATTGTTATTCTATAGCTTAACCGATATTTTATTACGTATTCTGCTATTCGGAGCGGATAAGAATACCCAAAAAAAGAGATAACTAACATCGATCCAGCCGATCTTGAGTTATAAGTGGTGTAACTAACACGACTTTGTTTTATATATTTAGATTTACTGCTTAAGACCTACACAATCGATATCGAAATAGAAATAGTGTAAGTTTATTTTTTTCAAAACAACCGGGTTCGATTCCCGAGCTGAGTACAGTTTTTTTAAAATTTATGAATGCAGTTTTTCTTGTTATTAAAATCGATGACATGGTTCCTAAGAACAGATCTTCGTATGTCTTATAGTTTCAGACTTTCCCATACTGACCGATTTAAATGAGACACCCTGTATAGCATTCCACAGTCTAAATGATTCAACATTGAAAGAGTTGCCATAAGCACAAGTATTATAGGCAGGGGTTTTAAGATAGGAGGAACGCAAGGAACTCAAAACGTTCGCGAGAATAAGGCGGAGAAAGTGGATTTCTAATTATATTAAATACATCTATAGGACAAATTAATTCAGTAATTTTAATTCCGTACGAAAATGAGAGGACGCGATCGAATTTGCGAAGATCATAGATAAATCGGATAGCTAAATTCTGAAGACGTTCAAGTAAAAATTTACGGGGACTCTATGTACACCCCAAAAGCCCCAAGTTTAATGTGTAATTAAATTACATTAATTATAGTATAAATTATAATAAAATTATGTTTATTAATTTATATTAATTAAATTTCATTTTCTATGGCTAAGTTAGACCAAAGGGCGACTTATAATGACTTAAATGTAACCCCCCGCAGGCCACCACCAACACTCGCTCCGCCTGCAAGAGATCTCGCGCGGCACCTTATACTCGGACCTCCCAGCGCCAGGTTCCAACTCGCACCTGTCTCTGGTGGGCGCTAGACTGGGCATGTCCCTTCCCAACCCGGCCCCAGACGTGGAGCTAGAGGGCCCCGAGCCCAGTCTCACACACCCGCACCCACATACAGGTATGTATATGTGTCTAGTGGGATCCAGACTGGACATGTCCATCCCCAACCCGGCCCCAGACGTGGAGCTAGAGGGCCCCGAGCCCAGTCTCACACACCCGCACCCACACACAGGTATGTACATATGTCTAGCGGGATCTAGATTGGACATGTCCCTCCCCAACCCGGCCCCAGACGTGGAGCTAGAGGGCCCCGAGCCCAATCTCACACACCCGCACCCACACACAGGTATGTACATATGTCTAGCGGGATCTAGATTGGACATGTCCCTCCCCAACCCGGCCCCAGACGTGGAGCTAGAGGGCCCCGAGCCCAATCTCACACACCCGCACCCACACACAGGTATGTACATATGTCTAGCGGGATCTAGATTGGACATGTCCCTCCCCAACCCGGCCCCAGACGTGGAGCTAGAGGGCCCCGAGCCCAGTCTCACACACCCGCACCCACACACAGGTATGTACATATGTCTAGCGGGATCCAGATTGGACATGTCCCTCCCCAACCCGGCCCCAGACGTGGAGCTAGAGGGCCCCGAGCCTAGTCACACACACACGCACCTACACATAGGTATGTAAATGTGTCTAGTGGGATCCAGACTGGGCATGTCCCCCCCCCAACCCGGCCCCAGACATGGAGCTAGAGGGCACCGAGCCCAGTCTCAAACACCCGCACCCACATACAGGTATGTATATGTGTCTAGTGGGATCCAGACTGGGCATGTCCCTCCCCAACCCGGCCCCAGACATGGAGCTAGAGGGCCCCGAGCCCAGTCTCACACACCCGCACCCACATACAGGTATGTATATGTGTCTAGTGGGATCCAGACTGGGCATGTCCCTCCCCAACCCGGCCCCAGACGTGGAGCTAGAGGGCCCCGAGCCCAGTCTCACACACCCGCACCCACATACAGGTATGTATATGTGTCTAGTGGGATCCAGACTGGGCATGTCCCTCCCCAACCCGGCCCCAGACGTGGAGCTAGAGGGCCCCGAGCCCAGTCTCACACACCCGCACCCACACACAGGTATGTAAATGTGTCTAGTGGGATCCAGACTGGGTATGTCCCTCCCCAACCCCATTGTAATCCATTGTAAACTTGTTTGCGTATATATATATTATATTATAGTTTCGTAGCTCTTATATTACATACTAACTATTTTCAGAGATGTACGCGATGGCCTTTTGTAGCCCTTTCACGTCACGTAGTTGCGGGAAGACGCATAGTTTAAATTGTTCCCCATGTGGTAGACTAAAACTGTGGGGCCTCATTGCAACTTGAGCGGTTAAATAAGCATAAATAATGTATATAAAATAAAACAACTCTATATTTTATCCACAGCAGCCGAAGAAGCAGGGCCATCGAACGAGCCGAAGCGCAAGAAGTACGCGAAGGAAGCGTGGCCCGGGCGGAAACCGGGCCTTATAGCCGGAGTTTGAAACTAAGTTACTGTAAGTTACACAAGTATAGATTGTATATTGGTATACATTGTATCTGATTCAGTGGGTTTTAGTTAGGTTCCGTTTCAAAACGTGTGATCGTCTTTCGGAATTTCACTCCGTTTTAAGAAAGGGATATAGCTATATACTAGAAAGAGAAAGAAAGTTCTGGTTTTGAAACGTTTGCGAGTGATTTCCGTGAAACGTCAAAGTCTAAAAATCAGTTTTGCATTGGATTAAATTCCGTCAAAGTAGACGGTAAAAAAAATAAAAAATGGAGTGTTTTTTGTCTCAAGACAGCTAATTAACTTTATTTATTTACACTTTATTAATAAACATACTTTCAATTTACTTGTAATTATATTATTTTGAAAAAAGCATGAATTTCACGAAAAAAGCGATTAATTTTCCATATTTCATAAACGATTGAAACGAAACCAACACACGCAGATACTAACTATAAAAATACATCTTTATTACATAAAGAAATTATAATTAATTTCCTAATGTAGCCGTGATTTCAAAACAACTAAAATTTTTCGTGCGTGGTATTTCGTTAGAGCAGGATAGACAATTAAAAAAACAAAAGCGTTAGAGCAGGACTGAGTTTTAGCATTGTGCAGCATCTTAAATAAATTTTTCAATTTTGTGCAAAAGCAGGGAAAACACCGTAGTTTCGACTGTCAGGTGAATTTTAACGGTACCCAGAGCCGCGTTCGTAAATTAGGGTTCGCGACATGCGTTCTAACGCCATCTCTGTCGCACGCGTTGAAAATTGTTTACGCTATCCTGCTGTTAGTGTTGGAACCTGACGAAAGTGTTAATTTATGAATGGCTATCAGCACAGTATAAGAATAGAAAGCAGTATTATGTCTTCATAGAAACGGCCCGAAACGATGCGCTTCGAAATCTCAGGAGCTGTCGGCGGGCGGCAGTCGCAGTTGTGCCTCAGTCACGTACGCACGTTGCCGCGTTGACAGTGTAAGCCGCGCATTTTCGTAAATTATGGCACGAAATTATACGAGGGTGAATCCAAAAGTTCTAAGTCCGACCGTGAAAATGAAAGAAAAGTGGGTTCAAAATTATTTTTATTTTTCGACATAGTCTCCATCTAGATCAACACACTTCTTTCACCTGACCTGCAACCAGTTTATACCCTCGAAAAAAAATATTCCGGAAGGTCGTCAAAATAGTCATTAACTGCGACTATCACTTCTTCTCTAGTCGAATATTTTGATCCCACCAAGTGTTTTTTTAAATTTGGAAAGAGATGATAGTCAGAGGGGGCTAAATCCGGCCAATAAGGTGGGTGAGGCAGCAACTCGTAACCACATTCATGGATCACAGCCATCGTTTCAACCGAAGTGTGAACTCGTGCATTTTCTTGAAGAAACAAAACTCTCTTCACAACATCCCCGGCCGTTTTTCTTTTATTTCTTCGCGAAGTTTTCGTAATAGGTTACAATAATAGCGTGAATTTATAGTTTCACCTTTAGGTAAATAATCCAATAAAATAACTCCCTTCGAATCCCAAAAAACAGATGCCATGACTTTATTGGCTGACAAAACGCACTTGGCCTTTTTCAGCGTGGGTAAGCCAGATCTTTTCCGTTTGGATTGCTGTTTTGTTTCAGGAGTATGGTGATGAACCCAGCTTTCATCCATGGTAACAAAACGAGACATAAAATCCTCAGCATCTGCCTCAAAAAGTTCCAAACAGTCACGCGAAATTGTGAATCGAACTCGTTTTTGGTCAGCTGAAAGCAATCTTGGGACCCAGCGAGCAGAAACCTTACGGAACCCCAATTCTACAGTTATAATGTTTTGCACTCGGCCATAACTGATGCCTGTGATCTCAGGTATCCTACTAATGGTCAATCGTCGGTCTCCTAGGATGAGATCACAAATTTTGTCAGTGTTTTCTTTAGTGGTAGACGTTGAAGGCCTTCCGCTCCTTGGGTCATCTTCAATGGTCTCCCGACCGCGTTTAAATTCAGCTACCCACTTTTTGACAGTGGAATACGATGGAGCAGATTCCCCTAATGTTGTTTCCATATCTTCATGAATCTCTTTAGGTGAAAGACCTTTTTTATTGAGGTACTTGATCACAGCACGGTGTTAAATTTTCTCCATTGTGAAAAATCCCGTCAGACTGCGTTAAACAAAATATCACAAAAAAATTATAGCTTGCAGTATCGAACTTCAACTTCACACAATCAATCACGAAAAAACATACTAACAAATGACGGTAGATTTACAAAGATTTGATACCTCTTTGTAGGTCGGGCTTAGAACTTTTGGATTCACCCTCGTAGAATATGTTGTGCATTGTATGCCAGTTTAAATTAAATAATGCGACAATTTAATATAGCATTATCAAATACGTTGGCAGCCCTAGCGCGTGTTTAGGCACCGAGCGGCCGTAGGTATTGACTTCAAGGACACCGCCCAGTTAAACTACTGTCTACTTACTTATACTGTGCTATCAGGCAGCGTTTTCCAAACACTTTCGTGCAACTGTCAGGTGCTCGTTTACCATCGGAGTCACTCGTGCCGATTTTTGAACACTTTAACGCTCCGAGTGATAATCGCTCGTTTTGAAACGGAACCTTATAGTTTAATATATCAGGCCGATATTACATTTATAATTTTTATTAGATCAATATTTTGTTTTTAAATTTTTTCGTCAAATGTTTTATGTAAATTTTGTATGAAAACGACATGTTGTAAAAAGGGATCAGTTTCCAAAGACAATGATTGATGATGGATCCTTTAAAACTATTAAAGAGCGGTAGTGTAATATCGGCCTAAGTGCTTTCAAAACTAATATTTCTGAAAAATTCACCCCTAAGCAAAGGTAATAAAAGTTGATCACCTTGCAGAAATTTAAGTTTTTTCAGCACCAAGTCTAAAAGAATGTGTTGCATTTTATTTCGAATTCAAGCACAGTATGATAGCATGCATAAATAACAGTGGCTATAAGATTTCAAGTTAATTTTACATTAATTTTGTTAGTACATCCTGTATGTATCTGGGTACGCAAAGTAAAAAAAAAATTGTAATTAAGTGAATTATTATTACATATGGCTTGAACACTCACGTGTGATTGTTGTTGACTATATGCCAACCGTTTCACTGATACAATTTCGGCATTATCAAGGCGAGTGCCGTTCTTAGGACGGCGACGCGGCGTTCAGCATCGTTGTCAAACGGGCACTCAAGCCGTATGTAATAATAATTTACCCTGCGTTCCGAAATATAATTACATCGCTAAAAGCCATGAGTGAATTCAAGTGTGAGCGATTACTGGTCCGTTATTTGTGAGTTAGCTAACGATGTGAAATGCCAGTTCATGATTCGGACCGCGTTATTTGTGTTGATTGAAAATTTCAAATGATGCAACGTTTCGTTCAACGCTCACATCGCCTCACCTCCGACGCGTGAGCCACAAAAGTCATGCGAATGAATGAACTCAATGAGCGTTTTTCCTTATGTCAAATTTAGTGTTCAATAAGATTCCTAGATGGCACTGTCGTATACTTTAGCTACATAATCAAAGACAAAATTTGCACAGATTCCAAACAAACTAAAAACCACTTTGACATTGATTGCTACGGAACATATTTTGTCTATGGTGACATGGATAGTGACATCTGGAGGATAGCTAAGAACTAAGAAAAAAAAAACAACGAGAAAAACGCTCATTGCTTCACTCATGGCTTTTTGCCATTCACCTCATTCATTCGTAATCGATTTTAGCGATCTAATTCTATTTCGGAATACAGCGTTAGTATGTCAGTTCACGCGAGTTTTAATCATCTAATCAAGTGCTTTAGTTGAGACAAGTTTCTTTAAAAGTAAAAATGTTTCGCTTTGGTAAACAATATTATGAAATGGTACAGGTTCTAACTTAGTTAGTTTCGCCCGAATATATTGCAATCAACCGCACGTTATTTGGAAACTGTATAAAATAATTAAGTATCTTTTTTATCATTAAAAATTTTTAATGTAAAATAAAATTTTGGGAAAGTCAAAATACCTACATAATAATCTAAATCAAGGCTGGCCAATAGATTTTCCAGGTGAGCAAAATTTTTTAGACTGTGGCGACGCCGGGCCACCACTACTTTTTTTTTTCATAAAGTAATTTATACACAAAAAAGACGAAATATGCTTTAATTTACTTTATTTGTAAATGAAATTAAATAACATATTTCTTTTTATTTAATGTGAGCTATGAAGTGGTTTTCCTGATAGTAATTTATCGGCTAGCTGGCCGATCGAAGTGCTGGCGGGCAAATTCAAATGCCAATGTTTGGCCAGCCTTGATCTAAATCCTTAGAATCGATTGGTGCGCGTGAATACCACATACCTTGTCTTTGAAGTAGCCGACGCGGCCCTTTCGTGTCGGTGTATCAAAGCGTGCAACCTTTTTTTAGTAAACCGTTAACCGAACTGTATTCTATCGATGAATTAAAATGTAAATTTGTTTAAATGACTCAGAATTTGTCTTTGTTATTTCTGTATAGAAGCCACAAAAGTGTCACACGTTTTTATTGTTCTTTCATCGTTGCTTTTCTGCGACAAAGCAACAGATTTGTACAAATCCTATTGGTTGTCAACTTCTTGCCTACCGCGCCCACGGGGTACAGGGGTTGGCGGGTACGAGGTAGCACGTGACTTAGTGTGTAGGGCCGTGCGCAAGGCATTCCACATGTATGACATTGACAACTTTAAAATATCATAGAGTCTACAAAAGAGATCCATTATACATTGGTTTATACTACCCTTATCTATGAAGCGACCTCCCCGGCGAATGGCCATTCGCCTTGGTCCGCTCCACGCGTCGTGCTCGCTCACCCTCCCGCCACACCATCCGCATCCCCTCCGAGACCCCGCCCGCCAACCCCTATACCCCGTGGGCGCGGTAGGCACGAAGTTGAAAAGGTATACATTTATTAGCGTCAACTTTAAATTTATGTTTATAGACTCCCATATTGCAATAAGGTAATTACAATATCAAAAGTACATCGATTTTGTAATATTACATCATTATACCGCAATTCTGCGCTGTGATTGGCCAAATTTATTATAACACCGCTAGAGAATCAATCACAAGCGATAACGGTCTGTCTTAATGTCTTAAGCCACGCCCTGTTACTTGTTCTCGCTACTGATTGATATCAGGCGTTTACATACTAATTCCATGGTCCCTGTGTCACGAAAATATGACGAGTGTATTCTTTTTCGTGAAATGAGCGTTTTTATCGTTGTTTTTTTTTCTTAGTTCTTAGCTTTCCTCCAGATGTCACTGTCCATGTCACCATAGATAAAATATGTTTCGTAGCAAACAATGTCAAAGTGGTTTTAAGTTTGTTTGCAATCTGTGCAAATTTTGTCTTTGATTCTGTTGCTAAAGAATACGACAGTGCCATCTAGGAATCTTAGTGAACACTAAATTTGACATAAGGAAAAACGCTCATTGTTGGTTGCTTTTGCAATAGCATTTTGATGCTATTGCGAGAAGGTCGATATTTCAGGTCACGATTGTTTTTTTCCCCCACACTTGAGACGAGAAATATCGACACTAGCACGTGTATCAAGCGAAGTTTTTTAATACATCTGCGAAAAATGAAATTAATAAATGACAAAATTAGAAACCATTTTGTGCCAAGTCTGAACTGTCTGTTAGTCTGACACTGTTGCCAATGTTACAAAACAAAACAAACTTATCTTTGTAATATAAAGTTCTAAGATAGATTCAATATAATATAAATTATGAGGCCTAAAATCGTTAAAAATTTAAAAATCATCTTTTATAATTTAACATATTTAATAAAATAAACATTTATAAATACTCATCCTTAAAAAGAATAGACAGTGTTAATGTTTATCCGGTTACTTCCAGCAGTACCAATATAACGATATGAAAAACTAGTCCTCAGAGTGCTTACTTAAACGATGTCAAAGCTATCCCCCAGATGGAGCTAGTTTTTGAAAAATAAAACACTAGTTTAAAATAACTAACTTTGCGCACGTTATACAGGCACAGAATCTAGCATAATTTGAGCAGATGTATTAATAAATATTATAAATAATGTCATGCAAAGACGACGACGATTTTGATGGTCGTAGTAGTATTGTGTGCAACTGAACATAATTTTAGACATTAGGACACTCGTGCAGTCTATTATTCGCATAGATTTAGAATGTAAAAGAAAAACAATGTAGTAGAGAAAATGATACCAAAAATCATTATGACATTACTATTACATTTGCTATTTTACTTAATATTTTGGACAATCCTGCATATAACTACTAAATACAACAAAGAAAATCAATACGTTACTGTAAAAACTTTTTTTTTGGCCGATTAATACGAGAAATTGGGCAAAATGTGGTTCAAAACATTCTAATGACAAAATCATATTTACCTGTGAAATAAAGCCGATTCTGAAGGCTTTAATTTTAGTTATAGTGCTGTCAAAACTAAATTTTCTTCCATACAAAATAGTCCATAAGAGTTGGGATTAGAAGCTAAATTTCTTTGGAAAATTTTAAGCTTTGACAGCACTAAAACTACAATTAAAGCCTTCAGAATTGGCTTTACTGTGTAATTATTTGGGTTATTTCTCCTTTTTTTTATATATATATTTTTACTCACTGCACAGGATAAACCAATCAGTATTTATCAATTTAGTTACGTATTATTTAAATATTATTATAAAATCCGCAATCACACCCAACCAGCGCGACGCTATGGCCACTTACTCGAAAAAAATTTACATAGCGGTTCTTTGTTGTGCATCTCTTTCTTTCTTCATAAAGGTAGGACATCTCTTTTACACGCTATGGACATCTTTTAAGCGCAGCGATTCCTATATCTATGATCACTCGTGTCCCAAATCCCAATGTCTCGCATTATGTCACAGTTGCACTAAATACTATTGCAGAAACCTTATTTCATTGTAATAAGAGTCATATCACTTTGCAATTTCATAAGTTTTACAGTAGTTACGATTAAGTGTAGTTTGCGTCAAACTTATATGCGTTCGAATGAAGTTAGCTCCGCAAGATGGATAGAGAAAGATTGATCCCAGAGGTAGTCAAGGAGAGAGATAGACGAATTTCAGTTGAATAGCATAAAAAGTTGACTCCCATAAGTCAAAAAACTACAAAAGTAGTTGTAAAGTATTTAGAAGAAAAATACACGGAATTTGTACATTTTTGTATGAAATAAGTTTACAAAAGTCACTTGAAAGACTTGTGAGCTGTGAAAAATAGTTCATAAGTAGGTAGTATTGGTTATGTATGATGTGAATAAAGGAGATTTATCTTTAGCGAAATTTTTCATTTTATTTTAAGTACTTGTTTGCAGCTGATATACGAAATAAAGTAAAACATGGGTTGTGAATAGAAAGTGGACCATTTTCAACAAAACATAACTTACAGATAATTTCAGCATAATTGAAACAATGGTATTACGATATCTTTACAGGGGTAGGCAATCGAAGTGTTACCAACTTTAAGTTGCTATAGCAACCAAACTGTTTACCACAGAGCTGTTTACAATATGGCGCCCATTTTTTCACAGTCGTAAGCAAGAACACATATACGTCGTAAGTCTATTGTATTGTTCCTAAACATACAGAAGCTCATTGTTTTTCGTCGCTGCTAAAAAAAGTTATCCGGATGGAATTCAAACGCCACAGTGTCATTACTTTGTATTTGGCTGGAAAATCGCAACCATCCATTGTTAATGCGCTACGACATTTACATCTAAATAAAATGTTTGTGTATCGGACCATCACGCGTTACAATGATACGGGTAGCATCAAGAAACGCCATGGAGGTGGACATCTAACAACAGCAACATCATCAGAAATGGTTCGAAAGGTAAAGGCTAGAATTGAACGAAATCCACGACAAAGCGCAGTTAAATTGGCGAAAAGTCTTAATGTATCTGCCCGGAGCATAGGACGCATATTAAAAAATAAACTACAACTGAAGCCTTACAAAATACAAAAAGTGCAAGACTTGACACTTGCACAAAAGGCAGTTCGCCTAGAAAGAGCTAAGGAGTTAAAGCACTTGGACGTTGATAGCAAGCTTGAAAATTGGGTATTTTCCGATGAAAATTTTTTTACGGTTCAGCAATATGTGAACAAACAAAATGATCGCGTATGGTTAAAGTGTAAATCAAACGACAATTTAGACCAACGAATTGCTCTGCGAAAGCAAGCACCAGCATCAGTGATTAATACTTTATATTCTCTGGTGATGGTTTGGGCCGCGGTAACTGCTACGGGACGTTCACCTCTCGTTTTCATTGAGCAGGGTGCAAAGATAAACCAGCAAATCTACCGTGAAAAGATTTTAAACGATGCTTTGTTACCTTGGGCACGTAAGAAATTCGGTAGAAACCATTGGACGTTTCAGCAAGACTCGGCACCATACCACAAAGCCCGTGAAACCCAAACTTTTTTCCAAGAAAAAGTTCCGAGCTTCATTTCTTCGCCACATTCACAACAATGGCCACCATATTCGCCGGACTTAAACTCAATGGATTTTTCCATATGGTCAATTCTGGAGGCCAAAGTGTCAGCAAAAAATATGAGACAGTCGACGCCTTAAAGATTGCTCTTCGCCGAGAATGGAACAAAATATCAGCAGACCACATTCGTGCAGCGTGTGACCCCTGTCTCGGACAGACTCGATGCTGTTATCCGCGCTAAAGGTGGCCACATCGAACAATAACTTTTTCTTTTTAATTTTAAATGTTTTTTTTTTTCTATATATTGAAGTTTATAAATAAAAAGAAACAAAATTGTCAAAATTACAGCATTTTGAATTGGTAACACTTCGAGTGCCCACCCCTGTAGATGACATTCAATTTAAGAACGGTTTCGCAGCCGGATTGTGAAAAACCCGCCTTTTTCTAATTAATCGAAACGGAACATTTAAATTCAAATTAGATTCTACTGTATAAAAATGCATGCATTTGTACTTTTTATAATACTTTTTAACATATTTAAAAGTATTATTTTATAATTTTGAATTTGTCAGAAAATGTACCGAAAACGCGCCGAAAAACAGCAAAAAATGCTAGATTGACATTGAAATTTCAATTATTTATTTGTCTTCCAAATATTATTATTATTACACAGTTTTAAAAAGTATGCGACAAAAAGGAATGACCTCAGCTATATGCTGTGATACAAAAATAAAATGATCTTCACAGCGCTGATTTTCAGCTTGTCCCCGTTCTCGCAGAATGTACACATATGCGGGTAGAAAATATAGCTTATGCATGGTTATCACATGTGGGGAAACAGTACAGATACAAAAGATCTATTTATAATACAGAAGAAATGTATTCGAATCCAAGCACACATTACTAACTTAGAAAGTTGTAGGCCATATTTTAAACAATATAATATATTAACTTTGACATCCATTTATATTTTAGAGATTTGTAAATTCGTAAGAAAATACAAAGACTTTTACACAAGATTAGGAGATATATCAAATCGCTCAATAAGACATAAACATAAATTAATACTGCCACAATCAAAATTAAAATTACACAGCTCAGGTCACTATGCAATGTCTATAAAAATCTATAACCACCTACCCGACACGATAAAAAATGAAGATAAAGACAAAAAGTTTTTAAAAAACCTTAAGCACAAATGAAGATAAAGACAAAAAGTTTTTAAAAAACCTTAAGCACATGCTATTAGATAAAACCTACTACACATTAGACGAATTTTTCAAAGATTTTAAATAACTTCGGTCTGCCACAGCTGCCCTTCCTTGTATATTGTTATGCCCCAGCGGGGTCATATGTGAACTGTACATTAATATTTAAGATCCAACACTGTACATATGAAAGCAATAAACGATTGAATATGAATATGAATATGAAATTGGATTAGATGTTGCACCCAAAAATCTCCTCCAACATAAAGAAATTGGCACTGTTTATTATTAATACCTGATGTAAGGCAAATAATACTCAAATTGAATGCCGTAATCATGACCTATTGCGATATTACAAATACGCCTACGCTAAATTACAAAGATTTATATAATATACAGGCCTCCTAAATTGTATTTATGCATGTAATCCCAATATTATCCCGGATTAAAGCCCAGCCCGCCCAATGCAAGGTTATCCGCGGTCGTCGGGCCGACCAAATAGTTTATCTCTGTAGGGCTCGGGCACCAATGCGAGATTTCAAAAGCCTGTTGTACCCCGCTCTGTACCGCGCAGGGTTGTATAGTAACAAAAGCACTCCAAACCAGCGTCCTATTCGGAGCATCGGTTGTGCTTGAACGTGGTTTTAGAGTAAAATCGGTTGTCCAAATGCTCAAGGACGTGCCAAGATTAGAACTAGGAAATATGGTATTCTAGATCTGGTACTGAGCGACCTTGGCAGTGCACGTGTGGAGGTTAGTGAGGATGTGGAGCCACTGGTGCGTCCAGACGCATATCACCCACCGCTGGAGGTGCGTGCCCAGTTCCCGCGCCGCGCGCCTACCCACCCTATGCGACCGCCACCACCGCCGCGCCCGCCCGAACACACTGATAGCAGTCGCGCCCCGCCCCAGTGGAACTTTCGTAAGGCTGATTTTAATGCACTATACGCGTCGCTCGTGGCTATATCATGGAGCGAGCTTTATGTCATAAGCGATGTCGACCACGCTGTAGATTATTTCTACAAAAAAATATTTCAATGTTTTGATGATTGCGTTCCCAGAAAAAAGCGTATTGGGAAGACCACACGGTATGATTACCCGACTTGGTTTACTCCCGATATCATACGCAACATTAAAAATAAGTTTTTTCATCTCAAAAGGTACAAATCAGAAGGTAAACAGTTTAATAGGGAAATGTTTCGATATTACCGTAGCTTGGTTAAGGAACTTATTGACTCAGCATACGACGGATACATAAGACGAACTGAGAAAGAAATTATTTCTGACCCGACAAATTTTTGGAATTTTATTAGGGAGCAACGCGAGACAAGACAGAAATGTGACGAGTATGAGTACGAGGGAAATACTGTAGTCGGTATTGAGGCAGCAAACGCCTTCGCCTCATACTTTAAATCAGTTTTCCTTTCCGAAGAACCAACTTTGGACGCTGAGGCAGCAGAGCGGAGTGCTGGTCCAGGAGTGAGCTCTTCGCACGTCTCTATTGACGGCTTCACCTCTTCTGACCTTCTGTTAGCCGTACGACGACTGAAAGCTCGTTCCTCGTCGGGTCCCGATGGAGTGCCGCCGTATGTCGTCAAGGATTGTGTAGCGGTACTGGAAGAACCGCTCCTGTACATATACAACCTGTCTATAAAACTCTCAGTATATCCGCGTATATGGAAAACCACCAGAGTTACGCCTGTACCCAAGGACGGTTCCAGATCTAAAGTAGAAAATTACAGGCCTATAGCTGTTCTCTCAGTCTTCGGGAAAATATTTGAATCCATGATTAACCGCAGAGTCACTCAACAAGTTCGAGTACATCTATCTGACTGCCAACATGGCTTCCGAGCAGGCAGATCGACCGCAACCAATTTGATCAACTTTGTTGATTATGCTACAACCTCTATGGACAAGCGCAGATCAATTGATGTAGCCTACTTCGACTTCAGAAAGGCATTTGACCGTGTCGATAATGACGTGCTTTTGCAAAAATTTGCTGCAATAGGTTTCACGCCCAAACTGTTAAAACTGTTTGCGAATTACTTTGCCGATAGGGAACAATACGTGCAATTAGCCGGTATGCGATCATATTCCTATGAGACTAATTCTGGAGTCAGTCAGGGAAGTACTTTGGGTCCAACTCAATTTCTCATCATGATAAATGATCTCCCGGAAGTTGTGAGGACGGCTCGGTGCTTGATGTTCGCGGACGATCTGAAACTCTACTTGAGTATAGGTAATCTAGGTGATTCCGAGGCACTGCAGGAGGACATCGACAGTGTTGTAGATTGGAGTGAGCGCAATCACTTGGAGTTTAATAGCTCCAAGTGCAAGGTGATGACGTTCACCAGGTCTCACGCCTCTCCTGACAGAGACTATTACATAGTTGGGACTCCACTAGCACGCGTGTCACAAATAAGAGACTTGGGACTAATGTTGGACAGTGAACTGACTTTTAATGAGCATATTCACGTTACTTGTAAAAAAGCCTTCAAGGCTTTAGGTTTTTTAATAAGACAAACAGCTAGGTTTCAGGATACGGGAACTATTATGACGCTGTTCAATTCCTATGTTAGAAGTAAGTTAGAGTTCAACGCAATCGTCTGGGCTCCACATGAGGATAAATACAAGCTCATGATGGAAAAAGTCCAGCGTAAATTTGCTAGGTATTTGTATAAAAAAATATACGGGTATTATCCTTACCTATTCCCATCTTTGTTCGTGGCGGGAATGGTAGGGGTAGACACCCTAGAGTTTAGACGTAAGCTGGCGCTTATAGTGCACTACTACCTGCTATTACACAACCGAGTGGACGACCCCGCTACGCTTGCGAGGTGTTCGCTGGCGGCGCCGGACCGATACGCGATGCTGCGGCGGCGCTCCTTCTTCGCGACGGGTGTGGTACGCACACAGCATGCTCGTTACGCTCCCACTTTCCATGCGTGTACACTTTTGAATGAACTGATCGCTCAGTGTCAAGAAGTAGACATTTTTTACACCACACTCGCAAAATTTGCTGCAAGTGTACGTAACTTTTTAAAATAGTTAATTATGTAAGGATAATTACATAAGTAGAAATATATGTAATTTAATTATATTATATTATGTAGTATTGTCTTAACCTGCGAGTTGGTATAAAACTGTGAGTAGGTATAAGGTTCTTGTGTAAATAAATAAATAAATAAATAAATAAATAAAAGCTTTAGAAATTTAGTTTTGTCTTTATCAGCGTGTTTGTTTTGATCAGCGTGTGTGGGTATGGGCAATTCTTCCAGGATGACCGCCGGGTGTGGCAAAGTCCCGGAAAGGCTTATGTCCAGCAGTGCTGATGGATGGAACTGCTTTGAGCTTATTGTTTCATCAGCACTGATCTAGCACCCAAAAATATTACTGTTTTATTAGTAGACCTTCATCAGTAAGTTTTCTTAAGCAAAGCTAGATAGACAAAGATATAGTTATTTCTCTAACTTCATCCCACAAAGCAAAGCGCAAGTTTCTTAATTGAAGTTTAGTTTATACACAAAGGAAAGTTACAAGTAGTTCACGTTACGGACCAATTCTTATGATGCGTAATATACAAGAAATTACTTTAACGCCCAACAACTTCCAGCTAAAAACGATGTATGCAATTTAACTATATAAATGCACTTATTTTATTAATTCGTAGAAAAGTACTTGGATAGCATAAGGCAAATCTTATTTATTGCTATGTTTCAATCGCATATACCTATATTAAGTATAAAAAAATATTTTTGTTAAACAGGCCGACGCAAAAACATGTCGTTTAAAAAAATACCATTTCCTATACATATTTGAACTTTGGTTTATAGCATATTTCTTACATTTTGTACTTAGAAAAAAGGATAGTTTTACTCCAGATATTCATTTTTTTCGTTTTGCTTAACATGCTCAGCAAGTTCAATTTCATATTACATTGAAAGATTAAATTATACTGTCCAATTATTATATACATAGTTATTTAATTCGCTAATACCTCGATATGATACAGGACTTGGTACTACTGTTCATTTGAAGGCTTCAGTAGTTACCAAGCAGAACCAGCTTATGGTGCAGGGTGTGCAGCGAACACAGGCGCAGGGTCTTAGGGGGCGGGTGCCGAGCGCCACTCGCGACACCTGGAAAGAGCATGCTTCGCTCGCAGCGCCCCGGGCGCGGCGCTCTCTAAGACCCTGCTATGGCCGCCTGTGTTATGGCCGACGCCGACGCTGGGCGTGGTATCAAAGTAAATATTTTAATAAAAATACTTCTGGCTAGCATTTTCTATTTACTATACATTTTCTATTTACTATACACCCGTTCTGTTATTGATTTTCAATAACATCTAGAGAACAATAGACATAAAGCGCGAGCGCATCTTGCGATATTACACGGGTTATGGAAAGAATATAATCAAAAGTCCGGTTCCTATAAATATTTCCATATCTATCTCTTCTCATAATAAACATGGCAACGGTATATTTAAAAGATATAATTTTTACATTCTTATAGTAGTTAGGCGGTTTCTTACTAGCACAGAACATATTAATAAGGAATAGAAATGCCATGAAAGCAGTGACTGCGACGCACCGATTTGATCAATACGTCAAAACATAACCCGCGGTTTTCTTTACATAACGATTTCTTTGTATATTTACTTTTCTTATTTTTTGGATTGAACACAGAAACTTCAAGGAATAACGTACATTCCCGTAATATCATAAGTTTGATAACTATGAAAAATCTACCGCGGTACAGAACAGCCATTATCTAGTTTCAACGGGCGTTTGGAAACATGCAGGCCCGGGTTGGTAACTCGTTTTAATTTATGTTATCCTAGCTAGCTTGTACATTGGATTGGTGAAGTTATTCTGAAAATGTAATTACAGCAGTATGTATGACCCATCCATCTTAGTGATGGATCAGTAAATAACAATCAGCTCTTGTAAGCAACTGTAATGTAATACATTCACAATGGCTAAAATCAAATCAACGAGGGCTTCCTACGGTGAAATGGGTATTGGGGATACTTAGGTACCTTAAACAATTTGAATGGAAGGGATAATTGTATTAGAATGTCGCTGTTTCTGGGTGCTTTTAAAAGGAAGGGTCTTATCAATCATTTGATGATTTGTGACCCAAACCAAAGATAATATATAAAGTGAAATTTAACTTGAACACTCACGTGTGATTGTTGTTGACTATATGCCAACCGTTTCAGCGATACAATTTCTTTTTTTTTTTACTAGATGGAGCCCTAGCATTGCTGTGACTGCTTTAAGCTCAAGTCAATAATTTTTACTCGCCCAAATTCTAATAATACTAAATATATACCATATTTCAACTCGACCCGCTCACCTGTTTTTGAGGTTATGCTGCAGACAGACAGTGGGACAAACCGCGGCTTCGTTATTGGAAGGAATCCTAGTAACACAATCCTAAAACGCTACAATAGCTGTATGCGCTATATAAGCTTACCTTTAAGAGGATGGCATACCCTAGCAACTTTTTTTATTACCCGTCCAGCACAATAAGTCTAATGGCAAAGACGTTATTTGCTTTTCATAGAGGCGATTATAAGTTGGCTCTTTGACCTCTTGTTCTTGGACGCGTAATACTAGTTGATCACGCAGCGAAACAACAAATTGGTGTGTTTTTAGCATGGTTTTTAGCTAATACTGAAATATTTTGTAGGGAAAATAAATTGGATTTAGGTAACATCCCTTCATATTTCTATTGCCTATTTTATAAAAAAAAATCAAGTTGATCTCTTAACCGCGTTTTTGAAACGAACGTTTGAAAACCAAAAAAAAGAGGGCGGAAATCTTTTTGTTTTTGACAAAAGTATTTTTTATAGGTGGAATCGTTGGACGAATGGAATCCCTAAATAAAAGATCGATAAATCAAATATATTTTCTTCAATATGAGGAGAGACCTAGTTTCTTCCAATGAACCCATGAAAACCTGATGTTGATGTTCTAGCGTCAGGTGTCCCGTTAATAGATATACGTTCGTAATCCTCAACCCAATTTACATTTTAATAATCCAATCCAACAGATTTGTAAATCTATCTATTTTAAACCTTACCCTGTGGACGAGGGATATAGACTATGGGCGTACCGTCGGTAACCCTATGTATCAATTAACGTTTTTTTTTTCTTTTTTTGTTCATTAATGTATTCATGTTATTTTGTTATTTCTATTTTTAAATGTAATGCATGCTATATTTATATAATAATGTTAAATCTTTTTTCCCAATATTCTACCCGCATATGTGCACATTCTGCGAGAACGGGGACAAGCTGAAAATCAGCGCTGTGAAGACCAATTTATTTTTCTATCACAGCATATAGCTGAGCTCGTTCCTTTTTGTCGCATTCTTTTTAAAACAAATTTCTGTGTTTATGTTTGAAAGACAAATAAATAATTTCAATTTCAATTTCAACAAGATGTGACTAACTCGTGGTTGTGTAGAAATAAAAAACTACATCGAAATAAAAAGGACTTACTTTTTAACAATAAAAAATTTGGGAAAACGTTAGACTTGCTGCCGTGCATAGGATGCCGAAATCATTTTTTGGTAAGCACTTTTTGATACGCTCTATCGAAAATCTATCTATTAATACAAAAACTAATTAATATTTAACTAATTAAAAATGAATAAAATTAGGTAAGATAAGGTAAGATGTAATATAAAATGTTTTAAGTTCAATTATAAGTATACCCTCTCTATTTGTTGTGCCTAGTAAAAGGCAACTAAGTTGTAAGATTCTTATTTTTATTTCCATCATTTTTGTACACTTCGTTTACAATAAACGTTTGAGTTTGAGTTTGAACATAAAGCCCTAAAGTTACTTACGAACGTGATTTTTTTAATCAAAAAATTGTGAAGCTATTGCTGACTGTACAAAACGCTCCAGATTGCATCAGCCAACCCTGTTTATTTTGATGTAGTTTTTTTTTCTACACATCTACGAGTTGGCCGAATCTTGTTACTCGATACATAGGGTTACCGACTGTACGCCCCTAGACTAATAGTCCCTATTCTATTTTGGGGTACATGAAAGGAGGTCCCCGAATGACGTAAACGATATACAACCCACCAATATGTATATACCTTTTACTGTAACTGTTTATGTTCGTGTTTCTGTGTACAATAAAGAATCACTATCACTACATAGTATAAAACAAAGTCGCTTCCCGCTGTCTGTCTGTCCCTATGTATGCTTAGATCTTTAAAACTACGCAACGGATGTTGATGCGTTTTTTTATAGATAGTGTCATCAAAAGGAAGGTTTATATGTACGTAGGGCGGCTGATATGTAATCTCCTTGGTCAGAAATATATACAAAAATAATGCTGGCTGGTATGGATTTATATTCGTTTGTTATTCTATTTTCAAAATGTATTACATTCATTTGTTTATTGCATCACGTTTATTTGTCTCCTACAATTGTTTCGAACGTGTCGGTAGAAAAAGTGAAAATGGATAAAATCGAGCAGCGTGCGGTGATTAAGTTTTTGACTAAAGAAGGGAATACGCCTTCGGAGATCAGACAGCGTATGTCACGTGTGTTTGGCAGTTCGTGATCTTCCGAATTTGTTATAAAGTTTTGGTCAAGGCAGTTTAAATTAGGTCGTGAGATCCTCGAAGATGATCCTCGTAGCGGAAGACCAGTTTCGGCCGTCACCGATGAAAATGTAGCCAGGGTGAAAAAAATATATTAGAGGACCGACGAGTGAAGCAGTGGGAGATAGCTAGAGATGTGGGCGTCAGTAAAGAGCGAGTCAATGAAATAATTCATGAGCATTTGAACATGTCCAAGGTTAGTGCACGTTGGGTCCCTAGAATGTTGACTGCATTTGACATGGAGAGGCGTGTCAAATGTTGCGAAGAGTTTTTGGACATGAGTCGAGGGAAAGAGGAAGAAATAATTTCTAGAATTGTAACATGTGATGAGACTTGGATTCGACAATGGGACCCGGAAAGTAAGCAAGAGTCGTTACAGTGGAAATTTAAGGATGAGAAGCCGCCTCGGAAATTTAAGGTCTGTCCATCGGCCGGTAAACTTATGGCTACAATCTTTTGGGACACATAAGGGATTTTGCTCATAGATTATTTACCGAAAAAAACTACAATGAATGCTGATTATTACTCAAACTTATTATATCAACTAAGAGAGACAATAAAAGAAAAACGGCGAGGTAAACTAAGCAAAGGAATTCTGATTTTGCACGATAACGCACCAGTGCATACCGCACGCACAACAAAGCTAGCAATTAAAGACAATGGCTTCGAAACCATTGACCACCCCCCTTATAGTCCAGATCTAGCCCCCTGTGACTATTTTCTGTTTAGACTTCTCAAGAAAGACCTCAGGCGACGAAGATTTATGACCGATGACGAAATGAAGGCAGCGGTTTCTGACTATTTTGACGACAAACCGTTTTTTTTTTTTAATGGCTTAAATTCAATATTTGAAAAATTTAATAAGTGCATTTTACTAGCAGAGGACTATATAGAAAAATAAAAAAAAACTATCCAGTTACGTCTTTTCTTTCATAGTTAGGTAGGTTACTTTTCAGCATCCCCTCGTATAATACATGCCCGTGCAAAGTCGGCGCGGGTAGCTAGTAAAGGAATAAAGGAATATTCATCCGTTATCGAATTCCGTAGATTTTGCGGAAGTCCCTTGAAAAACTGATTAATAGAATGGAATAAAATAGAATCATGTTTATTTGGTACATAATAAGAACACTTTACATTAAATTATAGTTAAAACTTAAAATTAGCACAGAATGTACCAAAAAGGTCTCCGCTCAGTTTAATGCCATGACAGGGCCATGGCGCAGATTTTCAGCGGATGCCTAGTACTTATATTAAACATAAATTTGTATATAAAATGTAAAACAGTGACTTTATAAATATTGCACGAAAACAAAATACAGTTAGGTTTACAATGAGAAAGTTCGACTAACATTACACATAACTAACAATACTAACATTGTTGAACAATAATAACATTGTTTAGGTATTTTAAAAACAACATGAAACATAAAGAGCAAAGAAAAAAATAATGCCAGTCTCCCACTTTCTGGGCGAGCGCTCTTCTTCCTAGGTCACATGGTCGCATCCATGCTTTCCATTAGGCGCGGTAATAGCCAAGCGTAAGCGCAAACGATCTAATTCCTCGAAGGCTTATTGAATTAGTTCAGCAATCAAAATTACAGTTTCGTAGTGGTTCGTAGCACTACTCGTGTTCTACGACGTAGCATATTTAAACTACGGCGTAGTATTTAAGCTACGTCCTAGTAAACTCCTACGTCATAGTACGTCCTAGTAGGATAAAATTTGTCTAATAAATATTTGGTCTTACACTGATCTGCTGTACGAGATACCCATGAAATTAAATATTTATTACAAGTTCTTTATTAACAATACCTAGTTCTGTTCACTTGTAACAAGTAAATGACACGTTGTAATTTTCTTATCTCTCTTACATCCAAAGTACAAACTTGCTGTTGAAGACTTCGACAAGAAAATCGTTAAATGGTAATAATAAATCTATGCACAGCACAATTCCTTCTTGCACTAGGCGTACTGACGAAAAGTTTAAAAAGGGAACGTTTTTTTTTTTGCAACGCGGAGCAACAAATTTGAAGTTCGAACGATAACTTTCAACATTTTTAAAATCGATAAAAGTATTCGTTCGAATTTCAAATTTTGTTTTGTTTTGCTTTCATTCCGTGTTGTCATTGTGTAATAATGGCGTATCATTATTACTTTATAAGTGAACATATTGTTAATAAGGAACTTGTTATACATATTCAATTTCATGGGTATCTCGTACAACAGATGAGTGTAAGACTAAATGTTTATTAGACAAATTTTATCCTGAACAATAATCCTACCGATTCGTATAATAAAATAGCGAGGGTTAATTTTTTTAATTCTTAGTTGGTTCAGTTCCGAGGTGAGACAAGCAAATTTTAGAAGATCTTTGGATGCAGTTTTGTTTCTTTTAAAAATTAAAGGAATGTTTCTTTTCAGTAAAATCAGCTAACTAAAGGATTTAAGGTAGTTCCCCTCCAGGGCCCTTAAATTTTTTCCACCCTGTATATGTATATATTTCTTAGAGTACCGTAGCGAAAATTTGTTATTTTTGAATTAGCCTTTAAAAAGATCTAGAATTAGAACATTTAGACCGATGATTTTTACGTCCCAGCGTGATGAGTAAGCCATATCGCCGTTCTTCAAGCACAAATACACGCTTTTAGGGCATGCAGGTTTCCTCACGATGTTTTCCTGTGTTTCTTCACCGTTCAGCTAGCGGTAAGTAAGAACAAATACCATGCACATAAAACTCATTGATGCAATGCCCGACCGGGGATCAAACCTGGATCTCAATATTGAGAGGCTAGCGTTCCACCCCTGAGCTATCGCCGCTGCTTCGTGTCCTAACTGAGTTATAAAAGAAGCAACAGGTGTCCTACAGGGGTCTCTCTTCGTCTCACTTACCCCGTGCCCTCATCCCCTTCTCCCAAAGTACTAGTAAACAAACTCATCAAGACTCTGAAGACTGTGGACTTAAGAGGCGGTTCACAAAATTTCGCTTTATGTATGGAGAGCCCTTCTGGATCGTAATTATTAATTTATTTACTTATGTACATAAAAAATCTTAATTTCTAACTTACATTATTGGGACACGAAACCTAGAAGGTTTAATTGTGTCAGTCTGGCAGTTTACATTAATAAGTAGGTAGTACATTTATTTCTTAGTGTGAAAGAGACAGGAATGAATGAATGAATGAATGAATTGACACTTTATTGTACACAAAAGACATATAAAACAAATTACCCCCTGCGCGCTAGAGTGTGCTTTGTGTGAGTGAGTAGGATGCGAGTAATTCTTTTAGTATAACAATAATAATACAATGTATGTTTCCTTGGAATTTGGAGTAACGCGACGTCAGCCCTCGCGCCTTCTCATCCACGCCTTGAATCATGCGTTGAACTCCCCGCTAAACCGATGCATCGATACCTATGAAGAGCTGATAATGACGTCTTCTTTCTAAGGCCGTCCGGTAAAGGCGGGCAGTACATTTCACATGTAATTAAAAATCTTGAAAACAAGTAAATATTAACTATCACCATAATAACTTCTTATAGTATATACGTTTATATAAATACATAATATTACTAAACTCACACTAACTATACTCACTTTCCCTCACACCCCCACACGCACACGTCTTCACACATACACATTTAATACATAAATAAAAATACAATATGGTTATCAAATTATAGATATTAAAAAGCTGATTATAAAAATATATATACTATCACTATACTTACTGGCACTGGCAAAACCATAAAATATGTATGTCCCCCCCCCCCCCCTTATCTCCGTAACTGGTTAACAGAAAAATATCGATTATAGATCATAGCTGGCCAATTACAGGAAAACTATAGCGATTTAAAAAAAGTTGAGCACAAATGAGAAATATAAAAAAAGTAAAAAAAAATAAAAAATAATTATAAACATACAGTATGAGTATCAAATTGTAGGTATTAAAAAGTTGATTATAAAAATACATAGTTTTGATATATTTATTTGCATCTATTTCGAGAAATCCATGAAAAACCATAAAAAAATGTATGCCCCTTATCTCCAAAACTGGTGGACCGAAAAATATGAAAATAATCATAATTTACGTAAAGATTACTGGAAAAATAAAGCGGTTGAGAAATTCACGAAAAAAAATGACAAAATTAAATTTATCATCCACAATACGGAACCCTAGGTACGCGAGTCTGATTCGCACTGGGCTGGTTTTTTTCACAAGTAAATATTCATAACATAAAATATTGGGATACATTATGTGTCAACAAATTATACGTATGACGTTTTGGCAATTTTTACAGCAAATTTATTGAAGTTTTATGTAGGATTTAGTTGACAATGTTATTCGTTTTTAAATTAGATGGGTTAAGGGGCTCCACAATGCTAAACATCTTTGTATTGGATTCAGTTCCGTCAATGTAGATGGTAAAAAATTGAAAAATATATGGTGTGTTTTGTGACTCAAGGCAATTATTAATGACACTTTATAAATAAACATACTTTCAACTTCTATTACTTTTAAAAAAGCATGAATTTCATGAGAAAAGCTATTCAGTTTCCGTGTTTCAAAACCGATTGAAACGAAACCAACACACGCAGATACTAACGAGAAAAAAACATCTTTATTACATTAAGAAATTATGGTTAATGTCATAATGTAGCTACGATTTCAAAATTACTGAAGTTTTGCGTGCGCGGCATCTGATTAAAGCAGGATCGAAGGCGTTAGAGCAGGACTGAATTTTAGCCCCTTAAGAAGGTAATCAGTTGTGGTTTCAGCAATTACACTTTGCTTTACTCGAGGTCTAGTGCATTTCACACTATTAAAAAACAAAGTGACAAAGTTCACATTTTTGGCGGTAGCACTGATCTTCTTCGTGTATATGTACATTACTCTCCGTGTTTCTAACATACTCTTGGGTAATACTTGCTAGTGCTTTTAGAGATGTTCAAACTTTCTATTTATTACCGAACGACGTGGAAGGCACACTTTGTTTTGATAAATATAATGTTTGTACGGACGCCAGCAGGACCGGCTATCTAGTGGCAGTTCTTATTACGGAGACATAGTCGTTAAAATAATAGGTCTTTACATATGAAATTGCCTAAATTTTCTTACAAATTCATGAGTTCATAATTCCTGTTATTCAATAGCAATTTCAAATATTTGTTTTTTAATTGAACGTTGATTTCAAGGTTTTACATCTACAATCTACATATTAAATTTTGTTTTTTTATTTTCAATTTGATTATAAAAAATTTATCTTCAAAAACAGTTCGTCCTAAATGCCATCCATTTCCATGATAAGATTCGTAATAATTCTTTACAGCTGACACTTTTCAAAAATTTAATTAATGTTGCTGTTAGCTTAATGTTTTCTCATTCATACACATAAGAAATTAAATAATTTGGATTAGTCATTGTTAAAAAAATCCAAAAATGTTAGTACTGAAAATTGAATTTCCTTCGAATTCTCTATAGAAAATGGCAATTTCATATCCATCCATCCATCAGCCTAGTTCGTCCACTGCTGGACATAAGCCTTTCCAGGACTTTGCTACTACCGGCGGTCATCCTGGAAGAATTGCCCCTACTCACACACGCTGGGCAGGCGGGTTGGTGAGCGCGGTGCCGAAACCCTCGCAACAGTGACGCTGCTGCCCGTCACCAGTCTGTTCCATATAAGACGCGGCTATTAGGGATGGATATACCGCCATCCATCGGTCCCAGGCATGGTGGGCCTCCTGTTTTTTTGCCTGTGAGCTGTCCTCTTACTCTCCCCCGAATTACTTCGAGGGGGTCTCCAAGTAAGATGGTGGTACCTCCACAGTCGAGTCCGACATCAGCTCTACCACCTGTCTTTCTACCATAGATTTAGTATATACTACCGTTAGATTGGTAATGCAAAAGAGAAAGAGCTTATATACGCGTATGTAAGAGCGAGATAGATGGACGAGATCATTTTTCTAACACTATGGACCTGAATGGAACGCGCGTGAATTTAGTTATTTACTTCGTATTAATAAACAAATACACATTTTGAAAATGTAAAGTGTATACGTTATAGAAAACATGTTGTAGTTTCTTATTATTGAAAAACTGATTACCTTCCGTAAGTATTTACGCCGTACTAAGAGCGTTTATTTTGGTTTTTAGAGATAACTTTGTGAATTAATTCTATCGAGCCAACTTTATCAAATAGTGTTTCCATCGTGTATACAGTAGTATATATCCTCAATAATACTTATGTATTTTCCTACATTTTAATTTAATTGTTTAACACGTACATTATCAATAAAATTTTGTAAAAGTGAATGCTGGATGTATGTACTTATCATGTTTATTTATTTATTTTATTGTTATTACAAAAACCAATGCCTTAAACATTTATAATAGTAGCTAATAACATCAAAACTTATGCCAATTACGGTTTTACATTTTCTACAATAATACATTTAAAACTAACTTCATAGACCAAGAGGAAAAAATACATACATTTATATACAGAAAAATAGTAATATTGAAAAGTTAGCGGCGTAGGATGTCAGAGTAAAAGTAAGTGTGTGTGTGTGTATGGTAGGGCAGGGAACTCGGATAGAGGAATGTTGATAATTATTTGTTACGAATATAGTATGCAGTCACATTCTTATGTTAAAGATTTAAACAAACAGTGATATCAAGTAACAAATAACAACATAACAAATAATAACAGTAAAATCAACTAACAAAATAATACGGTAAATGTGGGTAGTTTTTGAATATAAACTGTGTAGTATTTTTAAGTATTTTAAGGCCCTTTCGAAACCGAAACAATATTTACGTGTATAGAAAAAAAAAACAGCGAGAAGAATTATAAAACAATAATTAATTAATTATTATTTGATTTAATTTGTTTTAGGTAATTTATTTATTTTTACTTAGTTTAGATCTAAATTAATTAATGAAGCCGCTAAACAAATACCAGGCGAGTTTGAAAATATTATTTTGGCCTTTAGGAGTTGTGAAAGACAAGAAAACATGCGAAATGCAAATTTGATTCCATGCTCGGCAGATGCCCACAAAAAGCGATCTGCCCTTGTCAAGTTTTTTGCTCTCGCCTTCGTTACTCCAGAACCGATCTCTAATAAATTAATAAACGAATCAATAAACGAAACCGTATTGCAAATGTCTTATATTAATAGGATATTTGTATTTCTAATAATGTGTATTATTATATTTCTTTTCTTTTTAATTGTCTTTTTCATGTTGTATGTGTTATATTTGTTTGCAGCGAATAAATAGCATATTATTCTTATTATTATTTTTATTCTTATCTATGCTTTCTACAACAAAGGGAACAGTTTACTATTCTATAATTGTGCAATTTTTAGATAAAATAAAAGCATATTCTGATCTATTCTTTTCTATATTCTATAGCTTAAGCCGTAATAGGTAGCCAGTTGAAATTTTCACAGAATCCGTGAAAAATTATTGGCGTGGAAATGTTTTGGAAAGTTGTTTAATTTGATCAGAATTTAATTAAATTTGACCTGTCTATACCAAATTTACAATATTTATAACCAAAACCAAATTAAAATACCTCTTCACGACAAGAATCTCCGAGGGGGTGCCATAGGTGTTTCCGAGTGTGGACAGTCACACTCGTACACCTAAGTTTTATCGACATTTAATCCAATGTGATGGTGGTAAGCCCTATCACCGTACTTCGGGAACAAATTTGGACCCATCCGAAGCACGCAGACCGGACACAAATTAGCCTATACGGAATTCAAACCCGTGAACTTCGGATTAGTAGTCCAGGGGGAGTAAAGTTTAAAAAATTGTAAAACGAGGTTGACCAATCAACAGATGGCAGCACGTGTATCCTGCATCACGATATCGTTTTCTTCTCTAACCCTTATAGCGTCCGAGGTTTTTCACTCCAATGTATGAAAAAATAATAGGTGGGTCATCATGGCCGATCTACGGCCAAGGGCGCTTGTGGGGAGAAGTTACCCTTGGCCGCTAGACGGGCTAACTTTACCTGCTTCAAGTTTGGCGATACCATAGAGACGAATTGTTATAAAGGGACAACGGAGTGTTTGCAGACAAGACAGTCTTGGCTAGAATTAGAAAATTGTTTAATGATAACTCTAGGTATGCATTTACATATACAGATTTAGATTAGGGGCCAATATATAGGTGGCCAGTTCGCTGATGTACCTGTTGGCACAAATTAACTAAGAGAGCGCTCACTTCTCTCGTCCAGTACTCGAAACACAGAGGCGGTCAATAGTCATCAAAATTACTAGGCGCGCAATACGTAGGTAGAGGTAGGTCGTATGGAACGGCTCTGCACAAAATTATGTAAACGACAGCGTCCCTCGCTAACTGAATTTCAGCAACAGGTCACGCGACGCGCTAGCGAAATTTAAACTTTATCTGAAATAGATAGAGTCGAAGTTTGCTTGTAGATTGGGTTCCCGCTGGACTTGTTAGCATTTTTGCTACAAAATTAAGTTGTCACGATCGGCTGGGCTTAAGTTTTGACGTAGCGCTTTGAATTTTTTTACGGAAATTTTTACGTGGCAAAACACGAAGTGTTTTTTGTGTACTTTGGAAATAAAAAGATTTAGCTTCATAAGGCGACAAAATACGGCAAGCTGATCTAAATAGAAATTTCTTCGATTGAACCAAGCCTGAAAGACTATATCTTTTTAAAATATAGGGAGGCTGAAAAATAATCTACCTAACTATGAAAGAAATGACGTAACTGGATAGTTTATTTTTATTTTTCTACATAGTCCCCTGCTAATAAAATGCACTTATTAAATTTTTCAAATATTGAATTTAAGCCATTAAAAAAAAAAAAACGGTTTGTCGTCAAAATAGTCAGAAACCGCTGCCTTCATTTCGTCATCGGTCATAAACCTTCGTCCCCTGAGGTCTTTCTTGAGAAGTCTAAACAGAAAATAGTCACAGGGGGCTAGATCTGGACTATAAGGGGGGTGATCAATGGTTTCGAAGGCATTGTCTTTAATTGCTAGCTTTGTTGTGCGTGCGGTATGCACTGGTGCGTTATCGTGCAAAATCAGAATTCCTTTGCTTAGTTTACCTCGCCGTTTTTCTTTTATTGTCTCTCTTAGTTGGTATAATAAGTTTGAGTAATAATCAGCATTCATTGTAGTTTTCTTCGGTAAATAATCTATGAGCAAAATCCCTTCTGTGTCCCAAAAGATTGTAGCCATAAGTTTACCGGCCGATGGACAGACCTTGAATTTCCGAGGCGGCTTCTCATCGTTAAATTTCCACTGTAACGACTTTTGCTTACTTTCCGGGTCCCATTGTCGAATCCAAGTCTCATCACATGTTACAATTCTAGAAATTATTTCTTCCTCTTTCCCTCGACTCATGTCCAAAAACTCTTCGCAACATTTGACACGCCTCTCCATGTCAAATGCAGTCAACATTCTAGGGACCCAACGTGCACTAACCTTGGACATGTTCAAATGCTTATGAATTATTTCATTGACTCGCTCTTTACTGACGCCCACATCTCTAGCTATCTCCCACTGCTTCACTCGTCGGTCCTCTAATATATTTTTTTTTCACCCTGGCTACATTTTCATCGGTGACGGCCGAAACTGGTCTTCCGCTACGAGGATCATCTTCGAGGCTCTCACGACCTAATTTAAACTGCCTTGACCAAAACTTTATAACAAATTCGGAAGATCACGAACTGCCAAACACACGTGACATACGCTGTCTGATCTCCGAAGGCGTATTCCCTTCTTTAGTCAAAAACTTAATCACCGCACGCTGCTCGATTTTATCCATTTTCACTTTTTCTACCGACATGTTCGAAACAATTGTAGGAGACAAATAAACGTGATGCAATAAACAAATGAATGTAATACATTTTGAAAATAGAATAACAAACGAATATAAATCCATACCAGCCAGCATTATTTTTGTATATATTTCTGACCAAGGAGATTACATATCAGCCGCCCTACGTATCTATACACTTGGAAAAAATCTATTTTTATAATAACGTTACAGATAATTGTCCCTTACAGAAAGATAAATAAAAGAATTAGGAACCCTAAAAATGTGTTAGATTCAAAATAAATGATAAATAATCGTAAATAATACTTTCGCACGTGAATTGAAAACGAACGATTCAAAAATACGGCTCCAGATTCAAAGCTACCGTACGACATATTTTTGCACGGTAGAGTTACGACCGAATGCTTAAAACATTTTGTGGTTGACAGGCCTTTGAAAAATTGTTTTGCAATGTTTTTGTTTGACGATTTTAAACTGCCTTTGTGTTAGACCTGTCATTGGCCGATTTGAGAAAATTCCTTTTTCACAAAAGGAATTTGCTTGCTGGTTTGAGGCAGTATTCTAGCAGAACCATGTCTTCAACAAACAAACGAAAGTTAACTTGACGTATTTTTTCATTTCATTTATTTTATTTGGCACATCAACACTGTATATGACAAAAATACACTACAAAATTCGAGATCACAAACCATAACATATACCCTTATAAAAGTTGAGCACAACATGCACTGAAAAACAATATTATAATATTAAAATTAAACTACAATTTCTATAGGTACCCACATACATATAAGCAAAAACTTCATTTATCACTTATTGAAAAATTATTTCCCATTAGGTAACACATTTACACTTAATCGTATATTTATATATGATATCATAAACTAATCGTACACTTAGATACAATTTACAAAATAAAATAACTGTTTATATTACTTATAGCACTGGGCGCCCTTTGGCGAAAATAACTTCATAGTGCTTCCGTGTTACGGAGAATTCTAGTATCGGAGCACACATATTCGAATTTATTATTATGTGCTAAGTTGTTAGTTTTACGGTCTAAGAAAGAATCTGTTAATGTGTCGGAAGCCTGCTTTGGGTATTATTAGTCCCAAATTTTTTTTTCTCTATTTTTGTATTTTACTAACCCTAGGATAGGCCTAATTAAGTTTTTCTGTAATACTAACCATTTAAGTAAATAAATAAATTATTTTAGAAGGATTTGAACGAATACATTCTAGATTTTAATATTTTTATAATATTTAATATTTAAACTTTTATACTTTCTAGATTTTAATATTAAATTTTAAATATGACAGAAAATTACAAAACAAAGCTTTACTGCTTTACAGAAAATCTAATAACTAATTAACTAATTAGATCTGTGTTTTGTTTTAGGCAAGTTTTATTTTGTAAGTAGATTATTAATTTTATTTAAGTACTATTTTATGTTTATTTTGCGAAATCCATCGCTATGAATACTCTAAATATTATTAGAGCGCATTACAAACTAGAAAATATCAATCAGAAACAAATCCAAAAACAAGAATTTGAAAAAATTCCCCGGGCCAGGATGCGAACCTGCGACCTCTTGTTATCAAGACAAGCGCGCTACCAACTGCGCCACCGAGGTTCCTACCTAGACCGGCGAATTCTTCCATCATACCTACTTGCCCACTGTTATTTTTGCATCTGCTTGATATACCAGCTTGTACTGCACATTCAGAACGCTCACGAGGGCGTTATGTGATTTCACGCCTTGTTCTTAATATCATATACAGTGTGTTCCTCGTACAAGTGCACATCCGAAAGTGGGTGAAACTAGATCTAAATATATCGACAAAAACAATGAAAACAATTTTTTTTGATTTTTTTTTGTAGTCTTGAAAAAATACTCCACCTGGGTATCTTTGTATGGGACGCGAGCGCAGTGCCTTTGGTTAACCGCTCGTAGAAAATATTGTATTTATGATAGAACGTTTTATTTTTTTTGGTTATTAAGATAATGGAATAGGCAATGATAAATAGGAATAAAAGTTTAGTAAAATGGGGACATTATTTTGAAACAATTTACTAGTACTGAAAAAAAAGACGAAAAAATTAAAGAAATAATCTTTTAGGATATTATTTTTATGGTAATGATAGTTGATTATGTTTTGTTTTTGATTTACGAGTAGTATGCAACATCTATTCTTAAGGATTATAACAGTTTTATTTCATTGCATTACTCGCGATAGATCAAAAGTTATATATTTTATTCATAGTCTCCAGGTAGGCAAAAAAAAAAATTTAAAACGTAAATTTAAAAAACAAACGATTTTCAAAAAAAAAATCATTTTTTTGTCGATAAAATAAGGTCTAGTTTCACCTCTTTTCGGATGTGCACTTGTATGAGGGACACACTGTATAAAGCGAGTAAAAAGTTTGCGAGTAAAATACCAGATTTTCAAGTTGCTACGAAAGTTGAAAATCAACAAGCAATTTATTTATCGCACTATCCATAGGTACAGGGGACCTAAAAAAGCCAACTTGGGTGAATCATGAAATGATTTCAAAGTAGGATAGAGTCAGAGTTTCTTCATGCGTGCAAAAGAGACGGCATTACAACAGAATCATAATATGATTCATCCAAAGCGGCCTTTTTAGAGAGTAGTATCTTGGGTGTCGATGACTGAAACTGAAAAAGATCCGGAAGACCACGCAGCTTACGTACACCACCTGTGATTAAGGCAGTGAAGGCGAGAGTCCGGAAGCAAAAGTTGTTGGCACTTCGGGCCCAGCATCAGCTCTACCACCTCTGTAAAATTCTGTAATCTGATAAAATCTGTCTCCGCCATCCTAAAAATATTACTGTAACCTTAAAAGAAAAAAACAAAACATGATAAGTAAGGCTTGTTATTAACAGCTTTACTTATCATATTTTATTTTTTTCAACAACGTTCCAATCATGGCGCGCCATGGAGATGTAGCTGACGTAATCCGATTTACAAACACGGTTTTTAAGGCGATAAAAAGGTTTTTATTTGTAAAAGCGTACAGAAAATCTCCAGTATAGTCTTAAGAAAAAATGCTGATAGTGATGTGATAACCAGAACTATTAATAAGGAATAGAAATACCATGAAAGCCGTGACTGCGACGCACCGATTTGATCAAAATTCAAATTCAAATTCAAATTCAAATTCAAAAAGTTTATTTTGCAAAGTAGGTATATATAATACACGTTTCACAAGTCAAATTTTAATCTTATAAAAATATATGTAATAAAATAATAAATATACATGAACTACTTAGATTAAATGTTTATTTAATTTTTGTAGCAATATATATATACGATTAAAATTATAGGTAAAATATTATCATACAAGGTGAAATCCAATCAACCGCCCGAACCCATACCGGAGACCCGGCCAGGGACCAGGAACAAGGTTCAATGATCACCAACCGAGTCCTCAGCACGAATCCAGGCGGCCGACCAAATCTCATCCTATATACTACATAGTAATAGGTTACATATATAAATTCATGCCTACCTCTGCCCATTCGATTAGTCAATACGTCTTGATCAATACGTCAAGACATAATCCACGGGCCTCTCATTTCTCAACCGAACGCGTTAGAACAAACATATTGTAAAAATTGTGTATTGCAGCGTGGAAAATTGTTCTAACTCTTCAAATAACGCAAATACGACATCCAAAGGAATTTAATTTCACTAGTAAGTAATTTAAACATGTTTTTACTGTGATATTTACAGAACAAACCTTGCGGTAAATACAATTTCAACCTTACCATGAAATATTTTTAGCGTAGCTTAATAATGTAGAGTAGCGTTGAAATTAGATAATATTTTGTCCATTGCAGGTTATAAAGAGTGTCTGTATATCTGAGAATTTATATTTTTTGAAACATTATCAACACGAACCTAACTGTGTACGGCCGCTGGTCATGTAAAAGTTTGGCACAGTGCCATGACGTGTTTGGTATTTTACATCTAAGCTTCATAGAAATACGGTGTTATTTTGGGTGTATGAAGATGGGTGAATCTATGTGTGCGCCGCGTATGTTTATTAAGTAGGTAACACTACGTTATTCTAAAAAGTGGCAACAGCGGTGCTCGTATAAAATTTGTGTCACGCCATCCCCGTGGTTAATACTGACAATATACCAACCTTTCCTGACAATATACCAAGGGACTTGGCAAAAGGGTTTGAAGATTTTGCCCACCATCGGTATTACGCCATTTTTAGGGTTTCGTACCTAAAAGGTACAAAAGGAACCTTTATGGTGAGACTCCGTTGTCGTCCATCCGTCTGTCCGTATGTCACAGCTTCATAGCTTTAGCACCGTTAAAGATAAAGACATAAAATTTGACACAAAATAGCATTAATTTGCCCACATATAACGGTGTAAAAAAATATTTGAAATTATTCAAAATATTCCCAAAACAAAAGTGAGAAAAATAAAAAATATTATCCTAAAATTACAATATGGATATTAAATTGTAGATATTAAAAAGCTGATTGTAAAAATATATAGTTTGGCTATATTAAATCGCATCTATTTCGAGAAAGCCTTGCAAATCCATAAAAAATGTATGTCCCTTCCTTTTATCTCCAAAACTGGTGGACCAAAAAAATATAAAAAAATCATGGTAATATGTGTATGTATGTACGTAAAGATTACAGATTCACAATTCACAAATAAAATAACAAAATTAAATTTATTCTCCACAATACTTAGCCCTAGGTACGCGAGTCTGACTCGCATTTGGCCGATTTTTTTTATAATTTCTGCCACCAATAATCATTACAAACGGGTATCAGTTTAAACAAAAAATATTATTCGATAAAACCGAAGTTGTACTGTTAAAAAACGGAAAACTTCAGATCAAAGCCAGCCTAGGTTTCCGTCTGCCTGTCTGGTAGAAAATTCTAAATTAAGAGCTATTCTGATTTCTAAATTGGTGCTTATTATGGACCTGGTTAGCAGGTGGTAGAGCTGATGCCGGGCTCGACTGTGGAGGTACCACCATCTTACTTGGAGACCCCCTCGAAGTAATTCGGGAGAGAGTAAGAGGACAGCTCACAGGCAAAAATCCGGGAGGCCCACTATGCCTGGGACCGATGGATGGCGGTATATCCATCCCTTATAGCCGGGCCTTATATGGAAGAGACTGGAGACGGGTTGCGGCGTTACTGGTGTGAGGGTTCCGGCACCGCGCTCACCAACCCGCCTGCCCAGCGTGTGTGAGTATGGGCAATTATTCCTGGATGACCGCCGGGAGTGGCAAAGTCCTGGAAAGGCTTATGTCCAGCAGTGGACGAACTAGGCTGATGGATGGATATGGACCTGGACTCAACAGACAGCACTGACAGACATGACTCGACCGACCGACAAACTAGACTGCTCAAAATTTCAAGTAATACCAACAACAAGATTGCACAAGAACATAACCACCATCATTCATTACGAATATATTTTACACAAGAAGAGCAGTAATTAGATATTATCAGAAGTAAATCAGCACCATTCTAAATTCTAAATTCGTAGCGGGGGCGATGAGTCCTGCACTGATTCTCGGTAATCGTGAATATTGTGCACTTCCCCCCGGTCAGTCAGCCCAGCCAGGACAGCTCCTTAAAGTAGAGCCGAACAGCTTCATCACCATCTAAAGAAACCTATTTAAGTATTTAGAAAAAAGGTACTAAAATTGTTAACAATTGTCACTTTTACTTTTTTATTTCATATATCTAACTTATCTGTCGATATTTTGCTGCATTCGACTGATGGCGGCCCCATACCGTGGACTGAAATATATATAGTATTTTTATTGTTTTAATATTTATAAATAAACAAACGAAATAAATTAAGAGTGGTTTCATAGCAGGATTGTGAAAAATCCGTCTTTTTCTAACTAATCGAAACAGAACACTTAAATTCAAAATTCACTCAATAGTTATTCAATAAAACCTTATTGCTTTTGTATTGTGTAAGTTGTCATCACAAAGTTTCCATTGCTTTTTGAAAATGAAAATTTAAAAAATTCTGAATTTAATAAATTTTGAATTTCTAATTTGCAGAAACCAATGGAAACTTTGCGATGGCAGCATACACAATACATAGGTAATAAGGTTTTGTTGTATAACTTTTGAGTGAATTTTGAATTCTGTTTCAATTAATTAGAAAAAGGCGGGTTTTTCACAATACTGAAAAAAAACTCCTTTGATGTTTCAAACTAATAATACGAAGGAAAGTAGTTTAGTATGCTCAGTAAATCATGAGGCTTTTGTGATCTTGTCACGGAATATTTATGTGATCTTGTCACAGAATATTTATCCGTCATTACACGAACGAGTTTCCTCCGACATTGAACAAAAAGCATTTTCTTCTTTAACTGTCGAACTTTTCCCCGGTTTCCGGGTTTTTCGACCTTTGATCCGGTAATTAATTAGTTTTTGGTGCTACGACTAACTTGGGCTATAAGTAATTAATTTATCTACTAACGGACACTACGCACTGCGTATTATCCGTAGTACGCAGTGGAGGAGGATAATTGATTATTTGCCCGTTTACTTTCAAAAATGTTAATGCACATGCGGCCCACGATGCAAGTGCCTGCGGCCAAATATTTTTTTTTGGAAAGTTAGAGGAGCAACTTGTTATATACAACGTGTAACAGAAAGGTGTAACCATATTTGAAGAGCTTATTCAGTCAATGGTATAGAACAACTTTTGCTATGGAGCCAAAACTGAAATCTCAAAAAAAAAAACTGCCCTTCCACGGCCCGGCCGAGCGGCATTGCATTTTTCTATGAAACAGTAAAAATTTTTTTTGATGCCGGTCTCGACTGTGGAGGTACTACCATCTTACTTGCAGACCCCTCGAAATAATTCGGGGGAGAGTAAGAGGACAACTCACAGGAAAAAAACCAGAAGGCCCACCATGCCTGGGACCGATGGATGGCGGTATATCCATCCCTTATAGCCGGGCCTTATATGAAACAGACTGGTGACGGGCAGCGGCGTCACTGGTGTGAGAGTTCCAGCACCGCGCTCACCAACCCGCCTGCCCAGCGTGTGTGAGTATGGGCAATTCTTCCAGGATGACCTTCGGGAGTGGCAAAGTCCTGGAAAGGCTTATGTCCAACAGTGGACGAACTAGGCTGATGGATGGATGGGTTCTTTGGAAGAAATAAGGACTCTCTTTAATTTGAAAAAAAATGTATATGATCTGTTTACATACAAGCAAAAGTCTTAAAAGTCAATACATTGCTTATGAGTTGTGCAGTCAACTGTCCAAAGATTATTATTTTGTAATACTTTAGCGTCAGCATTTTATAGTTTACTTATTTTGCAAACAATCATCGTACAATTACAAGACTTTAAAAAATTATATATTTCCCTCAGAATAAGGAATACAAATAGAAGCCTGACTAAAATAAGAACTGGGCATTAGCCATTGTACTCATCTAACGTAAATTACTCCTGTGTACGAGTGAATGAAACAGCGGACCGCACTTACTTTATATTTTTTCCTGGTGTGTCACTAGATTGAACCAAACAAATGTCAGACGGATGTAATTTGGATGTATTTTAAAAATTATAATACCATCAAATTAAATATGTCTCATCATTGTATCGTTGTGTTGTAATATCGTTCGTTGCGTGCATGACATCTTAATTTGGTGGCATCGAAATGTCTAATGCATTTTGCGAAAGTTTACAGCTTCACCGAGAGAAATTAAATATTTTGGTGCTCTTCCTCTCAAAATTCGTGAAAGTGTGATTTATTATTGTTTGTGTTGATTGTTTTTTTTAACATTGTAATAAAATGTCTTGTGCGATTGAAGGCTGTAAATCGCATACAGGAAGAAAAGAAAACAACAATGAAGCAATATCATTTCATCGGTGAGTTCTGATAGTTTTTATGTTAATAAGTTACAGGATCATACCTAAAACTCAGTGACAATAATAGTAGTTCTTGTAAATCATACACGTGTTCAATTCTACACCGATATTTGCCTGTTTTATATAGATTTTCTGCCGATTATCAGAGGTTATGTTTTTGCGCATAGTGATGTACTAAAGTCCGTGTGGCAAACTATCGAACATTGGTTCCCGCGGCAGCCATGCATAAAGGATAATAGATTAATTGCAGCGCGAGTTAAAAGAAAAATAATGCCGAATAAATATCGCTATATTTTTTTGTTACAGATTTCCAAAAAAGGAAGAATAAAAAGTGAATGGCTTAGACGAATAATTTGACCAAATTGGGCAATTAAAAAAAGCAGTCATATTTGTTCGAAACACTTTACGCCGGATTCCTTTGGACCAAACGAAACTTTAAAATGGAGACGTTTAAAAGCAGATGCCTTACCGACGTTATATTTACCAAATACAGACACATTGGTAACCTTGAAATAATTATGTATAATTGCATTATCAATCTTGTTTGTGGTACGTGCTTGTACTATACTATAGTATATTAACTCGATAATTTTTCAATTTTAGGCAACAGAACCAGTACCTATGGATGTCTGTGGAGTAGAAAAGTGCATACTTCTATGTTCGCAAATCGTTCTGAAAGGCCTGTTCGTTCACGTTACTGCCGTGATCGACTTCACGAAGAAATTCCGCAGATCAAGACATTTTCGTACTTAGTAGTTGACAATAAAAGTACTTTGACAGGGTAGTTCTATCGTGAAATGAATTTTGGGAATGCTTATTGACTTGAACTGCGCATAATTTGATTTCTTATTACAGGTTATTAGGTTTTTTAATCGTTCATTATTTGTTATTAGTTATTATTCAAGATAAGTTGATGATCATTTGATAGAAATAAAAAAAAAATTGAAATTACCTCTGTAGTAATTGCGCTGTCATCGCTCATCATTGACATAATATTATTATTACGAATCCTATAAGTCTGATTATTATGATTTCTATTGTTGCGATTAATTCCTTCCTCCTTGATTGAACAAAGACGCGACATCAACGAACATCTATTTGATTGAGTTAAGAGGCGACTTAAAAAGTATCCACTTAAATAGTTTACGGTTGTATCTCTGATACAAGCTACAGCATTTTTTCTACTATAAACAAGCACAATTTTGGACTTAACTTATGTACCTACCTGCCTACGATATAGTAATTTGTACTTAATAAAAAATATTATGCTAAACGAAAGATATCCTTTTATTAATAACAATATAACATGTGTCCCACTGGGGTAGACAGAGACCACTTTGCTACTAATTCTCTTGGCCTCCTTCCAAAGCAAAAGGATGTCACCAGAAAGGTCGGTGCCTCCTGCATTCTCTTTTTTTTCACACTTTGATACGATATAGGTAATGTGTGGTGAGCAGATTGGTCGCGGTTCATTTCGATTTGGTTTATTTATCGTAGTCAAAAATCGACATTGTTACATCACTAGCAAAGCAACGAACTAGTGACAACCTACCTAATTAAGAAAAAACTAATACATATCCATCTCTCTCTAACGCACTAGAATGTCGTAAGAAAATCAAGGATAGGTGTCTTTCTCCGCGTATTATTTTAGCCAGGTTTCTATTTGTATTCCTTATTCTGAGATATTTCCAACCATTTATTTTGGTTTTTTAACGTTCACAGAAGAACGCGGTTAAGGGCCCATTATCCCTGACATTGAGCACTTCATTTTGCATCAAGTAGAACTGAACTCTATGATCTTTTATTATAGTTTAAAATAGCGCGCTCTGAGCTGTGGCTGTTACGACAAACGAAACACAGCGCGCTCTTAAAAGACACATTTTTCGCTCAGAAAACGTTTACGTTGAAATTTTTGGAAACTATCCGCAAATGTACTTACTAAATTATATTTTCCTTAATTTCCTGTAATATTCCTACGATTTGGTAATGTAAATTTTATATAAGATCCTACAAATCAAAGTGAAAAAAATCAGGGGTTGATTCGGTATCCATTATGGATCATATATCAAAGAAAATTATTTTATTCTCGCAGACTTTTTTTTTCACTTTTCTATAGAAGTCGAATCAACTGACTGAAGCACTATGTACTGGAAACTGAAAAATTTATTTAACCAAAAAATTACATTTCTCTGCAATGTGCTCAGTCAACGATACATGATCTACCCTATCTACAGTAATCTACACTTATTATTGTAGCAAAAATCGGCCAAGTTTCACAATTTTTTATATCGAATAAAGCATAACGCATCGTGTTTTGAACTGCAAAAAAATCTGTAGAAAGAATGCATCTAAGATATAAATTTTTTTCAGATACAAAATATCACAATTTCGTGGTTTAAAATAAATCAGAAAAGAGCCAAAATTGGGATAGACCCCCCTTAAGGGATCGACTTGATTTCTCTTTCATAAAATTGGTAATAGAAATATGAAGGGGGTTCTTTGGAAGAAATCATTGAAAAAAAATATATATTACTGTTTACTTATAAGCAATGTATTAAGATATACTTTTGTTTAAAAAAATACATTTCCAACTTTTTTTTTTGTTATTAAGCATTCCGCAGAAGAACGCGATCGACATAATTTTTTTTCATTAAATTGGTAATAAAGATATGAAGGAAAACTATTTAAATTCAATATTTTTTTGCCTAAAAATATTTACAACTATTAGCCAAAAATCTACCTATTTGTTGTTTCGCTGTGTGAATATTAGTATTACCCATTGAAGACAAATAGGCCAATGAGCCAACCAACCTCTATCAAAAGCTTATAAAGTCTTTGCCATTGGGCTTTTTGTGCTGGATGGGTAAAAAAAAAGTTGCTAGGATAGGCCATACTCTTAAGAAAGGTAAATGCGCTGAATATAATGTGGAACAAAATCAAAGCCAAAATGTCCAGGGCAGAGTTTCGATCATTACTAGCAAAGCCTTAGGCCGTTGACCACGCATGAAAGAAAATTATATGAAAATTAATGGTTTTCTTTATCAACGCAACTCACCAGCGTTTCGCCGGCAATCAAGGTGATTCTGGTTTGGCATGTAGAATTCACGACCTAGCAAATTCATAGCAAGACATCTTTTCTAAATGGCCTTTAGAGTGACGTATTATTAATTATGTATATTCAATGTTCATTAACGTTAGGAAATCCTCAGAATAAGGAATACAAATAGAAGCCTGGCTAAAATAATACGCGGAGAAAGACACCTATCCTTGATTTTGTTGCGACATTCTAGTGCGTTAGAGAGAGATGGATATGTATTAGTTTTTTCTTAATTAGGTAGGTTGTCACTAGTTCGTTGCTTTGCTAGTGATGTAACAATGTCGATTTTGACTACGATAAATAAACCAAATCGAAATGAACCACGACCAATCTGCTTACCACACATTATATCGTATCAAAATGTGAAAAAAAGAGAATGCAGGAGGCACCAACCTCTCTGGTGACATCCTCTTGCTTTGGAAGGAGGCCAAGAGAATTAATAGCAAAGTGGTCTCTGTCTACCCCAGTGGGACACATGTTATATTGTGTAAATAAGGAATTAATGAAAGGATATCTTTCGTTTAGCATAATATTTTTTATTAAGTACAAATTACTATATCGTAGGCAGGTAGTTACATAAGTTAAGTCCAAAATTGTGCTTGTTTCTAGTACAAAAAATGCTGTAGCTTGTATAAGAGATACAACCGTAAACTATTTAAGTGGATACTTTTTAAGTCGCCTCTTAACTCAATCAAATAGATGTTCGTTGATGTCGCGTCTTTGTTCAATCAAGGAGGAAGGAATTAATCGCAACAATAGAAATCATAATAATCATAGACTTATAGGATTCGTAATAATAATATTATGTCAATAATGAGCGATGAAAGCGCAATTACTACAGAGGTAATTTCAATTTTTTTTATTATTTCTATCAAATAAACATCAACTTATTTTGAATAATAACTAATAACAAATAATGAACGATTAAAATACCTAAACTGTAATAAGAAATCAAATTATGCGCAGTTCAAGTCAATAAGCATTCCCAAAATTCATTTCACGATAGAACTACCCTGTCAAAGTACTTTTATTGTCAACCACTAAGTACGAAAATGTCTTGATCTGCGGAATTTCTTCGTGAAGTCGATCACGGAAGTAACGTACAAGTTCTGAACAGGCCTTTCAGAACGATTTGCGAACATAGAAGTATGCACTTTTCTACACCACATACATCCATGGGTACTGGTTCTGTTGCCTAAAATTGAAAAATTATCGAGTTAATATACTATAGTATAGTACAAGCACGTACCTACCTACAAACAAGATTGATAATGCAATCATACATAATTATTTAAAGGTTACCAATGTGTCTGTATCCGGTAAATATAACGTCGGTAAAGCATCTGCTTTTAACCGTCTCCATTTTAAATTTTCGTTTGGTCCAAAAAAATCGGGCGTAAAGTGTTTCGAACAAATATGACTCCTTTTTTTAATTGCCCAATTTGGTCTAATTATTCGTCTAAGCCATTCACTTTTTAATTCTTCCCTTTTTGGAAATCTGTAACAAAAAAATATAGCGATATTTATTCGGCATTATTTTTCCTTTAACTCACGCTGCAATCAATCTGCGGTATTATCCTTTATGCACGGCTGCCGCGGGAACCAATTTTCGATAGTTTGCCACACGGACTTTAGTACATCACTATGCAAAAAAACATAACCTCTAATAGTCGGCAGAATATCTATATAAAACAGGCAAATATCGGTGTAGAATTGAACACGAGTATGATTTACAAGAACTACTATTATTGTTACTGAGTTTTAGGTATGATCCTGCAACTTATTAACATAAAAACTATCAGAACTCACTGATGAAATGATATTGCTTGATTGTTGTTTTCTTTTCTTCCTGTATGCGATTTACAGCCTTCAATCGCACAAGACATTTTATTACAATGTTAAAAAAACAATCAACACAAACAATAATAAATCACACTTTCACGAATTTTGAGAGGAAGAGCACCAAAATATTTAATTTCTCTCGGTGAAGCTGTGAATTTTCGCAAAATGCATTAGACAATTCGATGCCACCAAATTAAGATGTGATGCACGCAACGAACGATATTACAACACAACGATACAATGATGAGACATATTTAATTTGATGGTATTATAATTTTTAAAATACATCCAAATTACATCCATCTGACATTTGTTTGGTTCAATCTAGTGACACACCAGGAAAAAATATAAAGTAAGTGCGGTTCGTCGTTTCATTCACTCGTACACAGGAGTAATTTACGTTAGATGAGTACAATGGCTAGTGCCCAGTTCTTATTTTAGCCAGGCTTCTATTTGTATTCCTTATTCTGAGAGGAAATCAGTTGTGGGCGTGGCCAAATGTCATGCTGTTTCATTTCACTATAAGGTGCACGCTCCATGAAACTTGCGAGGACAACCCAATCGTGCCGATTTCGTCGCAGGCGCAAAATTAAAAACTTGTTTCAGGAGAAACCAATTGTCATAATTATTAATTAATTAAATAATTACATTTTCGATGTTTGACCCGTATTAATTTTTTCGGCTATACTTTTGGTAAAAAACTGTTAAATTTACGTATTTTAGGGGTTTGTTGTTATGATATTACTTAAATTTCACGGTTTTTAGTTCGACTTAAACATTGATCTAGATAATGTTAATGGACTCAGCCTAATATATTATAATAAAATTCCATAAACACCCCTCAATGTGGTGAAGGCTTTTGTATGGAGGTTTGCGCGTAACGACGCCAACTAAACCGTAAATTGGCTATCTACAAAATAAAAAAACCGGCCAAGTGCGAGTCAGACTCGCGTACCTAGGGTTCCGTATTGTGGATGATAAGTTTAATTTTGTCATTTTTTTTCGTGAATTTTTCGACCTTTTTATTTTTCTTGTAATCTTTACGTAAATACATATTACCATGATTTTTTTCATATTTTTTGGTCTTCCAATTTTGGAGATAAGGGGGAGGACATAAATATTTTTGTGTTTTTTTTAAAGATTTCTTGAAACTAGTGCCAGTATAAGTGTATATATTATACCTGCTTTGCAAAATAAACTATTTGAATTTGAATTTGTAAGTATAGTAAAAGTATATATTTTTAGAATCAACTTTTTAATACCTACAATTTGATACCCATATTTTTTTAAATTTATTTTACTTCTTTGTTGTATTGCTCATTAGTACTGAATTTTTTTTAATTGCTATAGTTTATCTGTAATTCGCCAGTTATGATCTATAATTGACATTTTTTTCATATTTTTCGGTCTACCAGTTTCGGAGATAAGGGGGAAACATATATATTTTTGGGGTTTTTTAAAGATTTCTCGAAACCAGTGTCAGTAAATATATTAAAAGTATATATTTAAGACTCAACTTTTTAATACCTACAATTTGATACCCATATTGTATTCTTAGGCTAATAATTTTTATTTTTCTCACTTTTGTTTTGGAAATATTTTGAACAATTTCAAATTTTTCATAAATTTGCACCCTAATATGTGGGCAAATTAGTGCTATTTTTGTGCCAAATTTCATGTATTTATCTTTAACAGTGCTAAAGTTATGAGGCTGTGACATACGGATGGACGGACGGACGGGCAACGGAGTCTCCAATGCTAGCTAGAATGATAGCAAGGGCCACCTTCTGCCAAGTTTCAACACTCCCTGACCTTTTGCACCAAAAGGCCTTTTTCATATCTCTGGATGTATTAATACAATTTGAATAATTATTCAATCTATAGGTAGGTTAAAAGCTTTTAGGAGCTTTTGTCATTTATATTTTATTATTACGAAAGTGAAGTGTTTTGCTATGAAACCGTTTTCCAGACCAGATTTTTCCATTTAAGGGACAACAGCATTAAAAATACAGAATCAAAGGTTAATGGACAATCAATTTTTTATTTTTATATATCAAAATAGATTTAAGTACTTTTTGTAGGTGCTAAATGTAAAATAATCAAGTAACTAATCAAAACAAACTGACATTCTTTATTAAGGAACCCAAATATTAATAAACATTTAGAAAAGCAGGTGCAACGTATAGAACTGATTTTTTCCTGTAATTACGGTAAGTCTATTTTTCATTACAGTATGCGCGGGTTGTACAGTAAAAAAACGGGAAAATATACTGTTCCGTGTTTCGCTAAATCATATTCATGGCTGAAAACGGGACACCCCGTAAAATATGGGACACCTGGTCGCTTTAAGGTACAATAAAATTAATAGCTTTTACCCAGATTACAATGAACTGCGTAGTGGAGCCTTAATGTACATGTCACTGTAATTAAGTCATTTTCTGCTATTAAATGGATCTTTGTCGTTGAAAAAGGTAGTTTCCTGATTGACTTTCAATCTTTGAGTAGTGTCGACAGTTTTCGGCTTTGCGGTTATTTTGTTAACACCCCTTAAATATTCGACGGCTTCGATTGATGGTTGTTGGTGGAATATCATCGTCAATAAACCTTAGAATATTGAGTTTACCATCTTAGATGTTTCCTAAATTACTATTAAAATTAATAATTTGTTGGCCCAATGATGTGTCATGCAAAACCGGTCGCCTAAAGTAAAATAAAAATAAATATTTGTGGAATAAAACTCCTTAAGGCGCTTCGGAAAAAAAATCGACACTTTTTGAGAATTTGCATATCTACTTCAGTAAACAAGGTATTATTTTGTTAAAATAGAATATTAGTTTTAGAATATTTTTCTAGGGATCTGTTAAACAGAAACGCGATGAGAGAAATTCGGCTCGATAGAAATATTTATCGAAATCAGATCCTTTTCAACACCATTTCTTCTGGTTTGACAATTTGGAATGACATAGGACTACGATTGTACTTTATTAGATGGGTTTTAACAGCATCTAAGACCTGCCCCCCTATTCTGTATCTTCGGTTGCCAACTGGACTGGGTGCCTATCATCAAAAAAATAGATAAATACTGAACTTTCAAAATTGCCTTTAGTGGGTATTGAACTATTACGAACTGTGTCCTCACTTCTAGTGTGAACATATCCTTAGACAATCGGAATTCAATAGTATATACAATATGTTATTGATGATAGGCACCCAGTCCAGTTGGCAACAAAAGATACATAATGGGCCCTCTGGTTAAAAGTAATTTTGATAGCAACCTGGGTACATTTATATGAATAAAAAACTGACATTTTGCTACTTTTCCTCGAATACGTCCCTCTTGCACTGAGGGTTTTTTCGGAGTTAGAGTAACAGGGACACTAAAACATTTAGATATCGCCTTAAATAGTCTATATGTTGACTAGGTCACTTCGATAACACCAAAGAAAATCCGTTGACTATTCGAATGTTCGGATCTAAACCTTCGAGAAAAGGACGTAACTGATCGAATCCACTGAGGCTTAGGGTCTGTCCATTTATTACGTCTTCGATATTTGCCGATTTTGGATCCCCCCTACAATCATCATATCGTTATTATCCAATGACCCCACCCTCTGACAAAACTGTTTTTCATTAACCTGAATTCCTGCTGTCTTGTATTTTCTTTTTGATGTATAGATAAGTTAATGTTAAAAAAAAGACATGATCTTGCCAAGTCTCTTTCCCGTTCTTCTTAGCAAGACTAATCGAATGGGCGGAGGTAGGCATGTATTTATATATGTAACCTATTACCATAGCTATGTAGTATATAGGATGGGATTTGGTCGGCCGTCTAGATTCGTGCTGGGGGCTCGGTTGGTGATCATTGAACCTTGTTCCTGGTCCCTGGCCGGGTCTCCGGTATGGGTTTGGGTGGTTGATTGGATTTCACCTTGTATAATAATATTTTACCTATAATTTTAATCGTATATACAACGTGTAACAGAAAGGTGTAACCATATTTGAAGAGCTTATGCAGTCAATGGTATACAACAACTTTTACTATGGAAACAACCCTGAAATCTCAAAAATAAAATCTGCCCTGCCATACATTTAGGCCAAGCGGCATTGCATTTTTCTATGAAACAGTAAATTTTTTTTTTCGATATACAGATTTTGTTCCATAGTAAAAGTTGTTCTATACCATTGACTGAATAAGTTTTTCAAATATGGTTACACCTTTCTGTTACACGTTGTATATTGCTACATAAATTAAATAAACATTTAATCTAGTTCATGTACATTTATTATTTTATTACATAGGTATATTTTTATAAGATTAAAATTTGACTTGTGAATCGTGTATTGTATATACTTACTTTGCAAAATAAACTTTTTGAATTTTGAATTTTTGAAAACTGATGTAATTTTCGTTATCTGTATTACAAAATCAATATTGTTGTTTAAACAATATATTGTTTCTTTTGGCATTACTCCCCATTATTGCCATCTATGCTCATGATATTACCGCCCAAGTAGCACCTAAGCGGTATAATAAGCGCTACAAAGGCCGCTTAACAGATATTTATAACGGCTTAACCTTCATAAGTAAGCGCTACAGTAGCGATAGAGAACTTCTTAATCACTTCTATAACACCGAAAAGGGCCCACTTTATACGGGCCTTAGCGACACAAAGGCGTGCATCCGCTGACCAGACTTCCCCCCCCCCCCCTAATTTCAAATGACTTTCAGCGCGTTCCGCATGACGCTAATAGTGCCAACACTACCATCAAACTTCTCACGCCCATCAAGTCATTCCGAATGGACAATGGCGTCCATCACTGCTTAAACTTCTGATCCATTTGGAACGCTTTTGAGCGTGACATGGACGTTGACACTTGAAAGTGACACAATTTGTAGGAATTTGTTTTAGGTTACGTGAATACAAAGGGTATACTACTTTACTAGGTCCAAGAAGTGATTTCCTTTAACTTCAATCTTTGAATCATGGTTTAATAATAAACTCTTATGCTCCGAATATATTATTTTTAAAACTGCCGCCAGCCGGCTGTCACTTTTCATAGATCGCACACAGTGCAAACGCTCTAAAGCAGGGGTCGGCAACCTTAAGACATAGGAGGGCCACAAATGTTACCAGAGGATCAGCGAGGGCCGCAAATAATAAATAACGCATTAGTCTATTTCGTATCATATTTGTTGTAGTTTAAAACACAATTTATTATTAATATCTAATGCGATTTTTGCGGCTGCATTTGACTTGCATTTATTATTTTTTATTATTTTGTATTACGTTTAAATGTTCATCCGTTAACTGAGAACAATACTTGCTTTTTCGTTAGTTCAGAATGGAAAATGTCTGCTCACACAATAATGTACAACCAAACACAGTTATCATGCAGCGATTGGGAACCTTGAGGGCTGCTGGTTGCCGACCCCTGCTCTAAAGCATGGACGATGATATCACAACATGGCGTCGTTCATGATGTCATCTATGACGTCATAGCGACCATTGTAGGGCTATTTTTATCGCGCTAACACTGACTCGGAATGATCGTTGACGCGATAAAATCGATTATGTCGTCATTCGGAACGCGGTGATAATATATTGACGGCCCCTTACCTGGCTACAGTGTGACGAGGCTCTTTTGGTGTGTGGATTCAAGTTTCTTTTGCCCACGTTTTGCACAATATACTTATATCTTATTATGTATCCTTTAATATAATTTATGTAGTCTTTTATCTATATTTATTAGTATTTTGATTGTAACTAGCTTTAGTTTTAATTTTAGTCTTACAATTAGGTTTTAATGAGTCAACTTTTTTAATGATCTTTTATATTAATTCTATCTTAGTATCACTTTGTTATCCACCTGTACGAACACTGTATATCATCTATATTGTAATCTGTTTACCGGTATCCATGGTACAGACTCTCTATGGTCTAGTCTGGGAGTACCTGGATACTATAATAATAAACAAAAATACGTTTATTCATTACAAATTTTTTAACATTAACAGTATTAACGTCAGGGCCCCGTGGTAGTTACAGAAACTGAAGTACAGGAACCCCACTCTTTCTCTAGGAGTTACATTAAGTTTCTTAAATAAACAACAATACCTATATTTATGTAACATTTTTATAACTTAACTTAATACAACTTAATATAACCTATCTACAATTAAATGTGTAGAAACTAATACAGAAACAAACTATTACAATTCCAGAGTATGTGAGGTGATGGGTGAGTGTGTTTGTGTGGATGTGTGAGAGAAATATGTGAGAATGTGAGTATGTGGGGGTGAGTCTGTGTGAGAGGGTGTATTTGTGTATGTGTGAGTGTAGGAGAAGGGGGTATGTTTGTCTTATGAATACAGGTAATTATGAAGTGCGCCAGCCTCCTTAGCCCTACGACAAAGGTCTTGGGATCAATGTGTATTACATACTAAGAAGGGAGGGAGAAGGGAGGGGATATACTGTTTCAATTGTAAAACTGTTTATGTGAAATAAAAATATTTTTCATTTTTCATCCTAAAAACTTGTTTGGTAGGTAAATGTTCAAATTCAAATTATAAAGGTACAGAGAGTTGAAGTTTATGTATACAACGTGTAACAGAAAGGTGTAACCATATTTGAAGAGCTTATTCAGTCAGTGGTATAGAACAACTTTTTCTATGGAGCCAACCCTGAAATATCAAAAAAAAATCTGCCCTTCCATACATTTCATACAGACATACAGGGTTTGTTCCATAGTAAAAGTTGTTCTATACCATTGACTGAATAAGCTCTTCAAATATGGTTACACCTTTCTGTTACACGTTGTATATAGATGAGTTAATGGGTTTTCAGCCTCGTCTTTGAATTAACCTTAATTACATTTTCGGAAAGGCTTAAATTATTCCCATCTAAATTTCTTATTTCCGCTCAAGGACTCTCGGCTAATTTCATGATTACATAATTACAGGAATTAATTTCATAACAGTATGGAGGTCGTTTTTCCTTGATAAAATGTTCCAGTAAGCTGTGACGTGTCAAAGTTAATTAGTCTTATGTAAAAGGCTGTAAAGATAATTCCTGTACAAAAACAAAATCTCTTGATAAAAAAAAATGTTTATTTATAAATATTGATATATATAGTAGTTTTTTTGTAAATTATACACATTAATTAATATGAGCAAGATATATTTTGAATCCTTTTGGACTTGGCATCAGTTGCATTGACAATAGATATATGACATTATAAATATAAAAGACAATTTTTTTTTCTGTTTTTTAGTGTTGTTTGTTAAGGCCTGGTCCAAAGTGGGCACCAAGCGACCAGATGAATGAGGATTCCCACGTGCGAAGCTGAATATCTGTGAGTGCTGGGTGAAATGACTTAATGATGCGAACTGTCAAACAATTGATGACAATAGACTCAATTTCAAAATGAATGTTCACTAGCTTTTGCCAGCGGGTTCGCTCGCGTACAATTAGTTTTTTTGTACATAGTCAATGGTTTTAGGACTAATAATTTTACAGTATATTTTGACCTAATGTAGGGAATATAGTTTACACGTACCGCATGGAAAACTTAAATGTGGTTACAGGCAGTTGCGTAGTATCAGTCATTTATCCGTTACTGACTTCCGTAGATTTTCGCTTAAGACTGTACATGAGCATAGCTAGAGCATGAACAACGGCAGACTTTCGAGGATTCGTTCGAAGTAATTCGGAATCTCCTCGGATTGAAAAAAAAATATTTGATTAAAATTGATCTTTTATCTAAGGATTTTACTTATAAGCAACTTGACTTTTTTTTCATAAAATAGGTAATAAAAATTTGAAGGGGTTATACTTAAATCCAATATATTTCAGTATTAGCTAAAAACATACCAATTTGTTGTTTCGCTGCGTGATTATTAGTATTACGCGTCCAAGAAAAAGAGGCCAATGAGCCAACATATAATCGCCTCTATTAAATAAGGTCTTTGGCATTGGACTTATTGTGCTGGACGGGTAATAAAAAAAGTTGTTAGGGTAGGCCATCCCCTTAACGCCTCACCTTCTGTAACTTTATCACTGGGCGAGCGCGATCCTAGATCTTATCGAGGCTTTCCATTAGGTGCGGTAATGACCAAAAGTAAGCCAAATGCATGTAAAAAAACCAGCCAAGTGCGAGTCAGACTCGCGTACCTATTGTGGATGATAAATTTAATTTAATAATGTTTTTTCGTGAATTTCTCAACCGCTTTATTTTTCCTGTAATATTTACGTAAACACATATTACCATGATTTTTTTCATATTTTTAGGTCTACTAGTTTTGGAGATAAGGGGGGGGGATATACAATTTTTTATGGTTTTTCAAGGATTTCTCGAAATAGATTAAACATAGCCAAACTATATATTTTTACAACCAACTTTTCAATACCTACAATTTGATTTCCATATTGTATTTTTATAAAATATTTTTTTAATTTATTTTACTCCATTTTTTATATTTTTCATTTGTGCTCAATTTTTTTTTAATTGCTATAGTTTTCCTGTAATTGGCCAGTTATGATCTATAATTAACATGATTTTCATATTTTTCGGTCACCACTTTCGGAGATAAGGGGGGTCATACATATTTTTGGGTCTTTTTTAAAGATTTCTTAAACCAGTGCCCGTACATAAAGTAATAAAAACTGTATATATTTTTGCAATAAACTTTTTAAAATCTACAATTTGATAGCCATATTGTATTTTTAAGATAATATTTTTTACTTTTCTCCCTTTTTTTTTGGAAATATTTAGAACAGTTTAAAAATATAATTTTTTTTTCACTGTGATATGTGGGCAAATTAATGCTATTTTGTGTCAAACTTGATGTCTTTATCTTTAACGGTGTTAAAGTTATGAGGCTGCGACATACGGACGGACAACGGAGTCTCACCATAAATTTTGCTTTTGTGCCTTTTAGGTACGGAACCCTAAAAAATTGGTTGCTTCTATCTTCGTAACTCAACAAGGTTATGCCAATGAATGTTATTTGTTTTGTATCAACTTTTTAAAAGAATTATCTGTGGACAAACCTGGAAAAAGAATGGCGGAAACTCGATAGGGGCCAAAATCTTCTTACCCCTTTTTTCCGAAGAACTATTATATATTTTAAGTTTAGTTGTATATTATTTGTTATTTAAGTTGTTAATATTTTTAACAAAGACTAATAATTATTAAATATGGCACCGTTTGAGAATTCAATTTACTATAAATAACGAGGGAAAATGCAATTATGCCGTCTTCCGGTAAAACGGTATAAAACGTTTTCCTCGTTGGATCTATTACCAACTACCGTCGGAGAACTTCCGTGCAAATTGAGTGACTCCTTCATTAAATAGGAAAAGCATTAGAAAAAAGTACCAGAAAGAAAATTTCGTCGACAAGATACGAGCTCGGATTTAAAAGGGTAATAATAATAATTCCCGAGGGTACAACAAAATAACCACTTACAAAAGGTTTACTCCGCATAACTAGCTAAAACAGGCGCACGCACACATAGACGCGTACGTACGACGATCTCGGATGAAGTCGGTCGAATGCCAATACGAAATTCTGCCGAGATCATCATAGTATGATCATATATCTCCACATTAGGAGGCTATGCACAGCCCTGCAGCTTGTCGGGTACCATAGACAAGGTGAATTTCTCGTTATTACGTGTATAGCCTCCCAGCTTGTATGGAACATAGACTTAGGACCATAGAGCGAATAAAACATAAACAAATGAACTTCTACCGAAAACGGATAGAGTGAAACGCCCGCGTGATAATGTGTTGATTTGCGTTTTCGATCGGTTTATCAGATTTTCCGATTTTGGACGGCTTTTGGGATTCAAATTTTCCTGTTCCAACAAATGTGTCGTAATACGTAATTTGCATTTATTATACTTGACATTTTTATAACTTAATATGACATACTTATCATGTAATGTGGAATTAGAATTTATTATTAGAATTAGAATTTATTACATAATTTAGAATTTAAATATTCAAATTGTAGGAGTCCGACTGATATTTACCAGAGGCACATTGTCACCTCTTTAATATTTGTATGCCTTTTAGGCTAAAACGTGATAGATCTAAGCTCTTCGTTCACCATCTTTTATATTTTTTAATGCATGTGCTCGTAAAGGCCCACTTTTTATGCACCAAAACCGAACAAAAAGTCGATTATTTTGCCCTAGGGCTTTATTATTATTTTTTTTTTAAATTTATTTACAATGGTTGGCTAACCTGCAGCCTTTCCTTTGTACCATAGATGTTATACTTTTTTTTCCACTGTTTAACGGCTTTGGATACAGTCCTTTTGAGCCAATTATAATTTAAAGTTCACAAGATTATATTTATTTTCATTTCCTCACACTATGCATTGAAAAACCTAGTATGATACACGGGCGTAAAAGCAATAAATTACTCGGTTACGTTTAAAACACTCGCTACGCTCGTGTTTTAAATCGTCCTCGTAATTTATTCCTTTTCGCCCTAGTAGCATAAACTACTATTACTCATGTTTTAACAAATAAATTTCTTTGTCTTTGTCTTTGTCTACGAGTATGTCATTTTGCGAGTAACCATTTCACGTATTTTTTTCTTTAAACAAATGTGTCGTAATGCGTATATGTCGTTATGCATCGGGAGCCAATTAACATTCCTCAATTTTTTTTTCATGTCCAATATTTTTATATGGTGTATTATTTAAAGAAAAAAACCATTGAAACCATTGAATGCTTATAAGTTCGTTTGAAAATATTGTCTTTACATCTTGTGTTTCCTCGCTAGTGAGGTGAAAAGTTGTATGTGTCACACGAAAACAAATTTATTTTGTTTCTTGTGCCTTTGAATCAAACTCGAGACTCGCAACAAAAAAAAAACTTTGCTTTCTTGTTTTTCGTAATTTCACTAACTATTTTCTATTTTCGTATAACTATTTTCGTATTGAAATGTATGATGATGACGTCACTGAAGATCAAATGAAACTCATCACTTTTTTAAATTGAATAAAGGATATACATGCTTATTTTAATATCTATATACCAGACACGGTTAAGGCAATATGTAAAAGTTTTAGCGTCCCTGTTACTCCAAATGCGAAAAAACCCTCAGTGCGAGAGGGACGGATTCGAGGAAAAGCAGCAAAAAGTCGGTTTTTTATTAATATAAAATGTACTAAAAATGCTATCAAAATTTCGTTTAACCAGGTCTTAGATACCGTTAAAACCCATCTAATAAAATATAATTGCAGTCCATATGTCATTCTAAATTGTCAAACCAGGAGAATTAGTGTCGAAAAAGACCTCATTTCAATAAATATTTCTATCGAGCCGAATTTCTCCAATCGCGTTTCTGTTTTAACAGATCCCTAGAAAAAAAAACAAAAATAATATACAATTTTATTAAAATAATACATTATTTACTGAAGTAGATATGCAAGTTCTTAAAGTGTCGATTAAAGTGTGTTCTTAAAGTGTGTAGCGCCTTAAGGAAAGCTATGGCCCGAAACAGATTCCGAATCGTACTTAAATATTGACAAAAAAAAGAAACGAAAGGTAAAGTGCAATGATTTATTACCTATCTACGGTTGGAGAACTTCCGTGCAAATTGAGTAAGTATCAAGCACAGAACTATTAGATAAAGCATGAAGCTAAACTTCCGTCCTGCACCAACGTTTTTGTTTTTGAATCTATGAAGTGGAAGATTATTCCAAAGTCGAATTGCTGACACAGTAAAGGAATTAGAATACATTTGAGTAGAATGTTCTGGAGTACGGAGAAGCAGTGTTTTACTTGGACGTAGAAGACGTCCAAGGGAACTAAAGGGGATAAAACGATCTTTGAGATAGGGAGGAGAACATGAGTTGTTCAAAATACTATAAAGAAAAGCAAGGATGTGTGCATTTCTACGGAGCTTAATATTAAGCCAACTCAATTCAGAGCGAGATTGTGAGATATGCGGGTCTACCGCGTAATTCTCATTTTCATCAACATCAACTTGAGATTGAAATTTGTCGTGCGTGCGACGACGCCCGCCTAACATGCCATCTCTTTTGCACGCGTTGAATTTCGCATGCATTTGCTTGAAGTTGATACAAATGATAATTACGCGGTAGAGCCCATGATCGTACTTTCGAAGACCAAAGATATAGCGAATACAAAGATTGAGAATTTGAGCAGGCTCTAATAAACTGCTGCGCATACAAAACTACAGTTATTATGAATTTGCGGTTACATTAGGACTTGTAATTAAAAATATTTCCTATTACAATAGGGTCGCCATTCGTCCCGGTACACCGGGACATGTCACCGGCTGCAAGGTCCAGTCCCGCTCGTCCCGGTTGATCTACCCAATGTTCCGGCAAACTAACCGTTATAATATGTGTTAATATTTATTTATTTTGTTTATTTTTTAGTATTAAAACATTAAAATAGTAGTTCATGCTACAAGGCCGAAAAGGAATAAATTACGAGGACGATTTAAAACACGAGCGTAATATTGCGAGCGAGTAATTCATTGCTCTTACGCCCATGTATCATACTTCGTTTTTCAATGCATAGTGTGAGGAAATAAAACAAATATAACCTTGTGAACTTTAAATTATGATTGGCTCAAAAGGACTGTATCCAGAGCCGTTAAACAGTGGAAAAAAAGTATAACATTTATGGTACACAGGAAAGGCTGCAAAGGCAGGTTAGCCAACAATTGTAAATAATTAAAAAAATATAATAATATAAAGCCCTAATAATCGACTTTCTGTTCGGTTTTGATCCTTTAAGAGCACTTTCATAGAAAAAAATATTATTACTCGATATATTTCGACCCTCGGTATGGGGTCGTCATCAGTCGAATTGTAAATATTAATATTGTAATGTAATATTTACAACCCACTTTAAACTTTTTCGTGAATAAGGATAAGAATAAGATACCATTTATTTGCTATAAACAAGTAAATAAATAAATAAATAAATAGCAAACACAATAAAAAAGAAAACAAAATGTCCTATAAAGATTATTTCCAATACAATTTCGTTTGGATGACGAAATTGAAATTCGTTTGGATTGGCAACGGCAAAATGTTGAATTTAGAAAATATGTTACTCGCAAGAGAAGGTATACATAGTTATTGCGAACACTTACTTTGGAGAAATATTATATTTCAAAGACTTACTATGTAATAAAAGGCAATAAAGATTAAACGGCAATATAAATTTTATTGAATTTTTTCTCATAGGGATATTTTCGAGTACACAACAAAATGTCCCGGTTAGTACTCAGACTATGATGGCAACCCTATATCACAATATTAAAGGTTAATAAAACAAATATTTATGAAACATATGAAGGGTACGCGGGAAGAAAGATCATTGTCAGTTTTTTTCAAAATTGAGTAAATAGTGCCATCTCCTAAAATGTCTTGATAACAATGATTGAGCGAAAACAAAACTTGAAAAAAAAATAACACGGTCCGCAGAATATCGCTTTTAAAAATAAACCGGACTCAAGAAGCTTAAAAACCTAACTTAAAAAAAAGGTCATAACTAGTACAAAAAGTGAAAAAAAAAATGTCTTAACTGTGAATATGGGGGGCTATGGGCTGATAGTAAAGTTTGCTTTTGAGAAAAAAAAAATTGTTATGCAATAATTAACTGTGATTACAATAAGCCCACTAAGCAAAGTTATATAAAATATATAAAATAATAACCTAAGCAAATTTTTTCTACTTATTTCAAATTTACCTTCTGTTCCCTCTTCTCGCTTACCCTTCATATCGTAGCGCTATTCTCAAAAAAGCCGACCAAAAATCAGTTTTTTCGTAGTTTAGAGACCCGTTTTATGATTTTTTTCTATCGAGGAAAGTTATCGTAATTGCGTCAGAATATCCGGAAATACCTTGCGCACGAAGTGAGCGTTCCAATATAAACTTTCTGTCAATACCATTAAGTTCAAAACCACTCAATATGATTGTTGATGAGAAAAAAAAAAAAAAATCTTTGTTTCTATACGAATTCTATTGCACAATAAAGCAACATTCAAATCGCAAAATAATAACCGAAACAAGTAGTACATCACTATCAACAATGAAGTATTACATTTTTAATTAACACTTGCTTATAAATAATTACGATACTTTGTAGGCATTTAAAAGTCATAGGCGCCATCACTCAGTGGCTCTACTGTAGATTGTTGTAGACTAGGCCTTATGTAGTTTTCTATCTAAATTTCCCGTAAATACATAACTAACATTTCTATGTCTACCTATATCCCTAATATGGGTTCTCTCATATTTCACTAGTCAAATGTTTGCAAAGGACACCTATACATACATCACTTCAACTCTGTATTGGTAAACAATATGTCCTAATTAGAACCGAGGGGCCGATGCTACAAGTTTCGTATGGATACTAAGGGGGTAGCAAACCGAGGAGAATCGGTGTTCGTTCGTTGTTGTTCGTTTTGTGTCGCGAATGTTCGTCTAAGGCGATATGTAAAATTTTTAGCGTCCCTGTTACTCCATATGCGAAAAAATCCTCAGTGCGACAGGGACGGATTCGTGGAAAAGTAGCAAAAAGTCGGTTTTATATTAATAAAAATGTACTAAAGTTGCTATCAAAATTTAGTTTAACCAGCCCCCCTATTGTGTATCTTTAGTTGCCAACTGCACGAGGTGCCTATCATCAAAAACATAGCTAAAAACTGAAATTTCAAAATTGCCTTTAGTGGGTATTGAACTATTAACAATCTGTGTCGTCACTTCAAGTGCGAAAATATCCTTAGGACATCGGAATTCGATAGTTTAACTATGTTTTTGATGATAGACACCCAGTCCAGAAGGCAACTAGAGATACACAATAGGCCCGCAGGTCCTAGATACCTTTAAAACCTATCTTATAAAATATAGTTGCAGTCTATATGTCACGCTAAATTGTCAAACCAGGAGAATTGGTGTCGAAAAAGACCTAATTTCAATAAATATTTCTATCGAGCCGAATTTCTTCAATCGCGTTTCTGTTTTAACAGATCCGTAGAAAAAGTATCCAAAAATAATATACTATTTTATCAAAATAATACATTATTTACTGAAGTAGATATGCAAGTCTAAAAACCGGTTTTCAAAATGTGAAGTCGTTGAAGACTTTTCTTTATTTTTCCAGGGTTGAGTAGTAATTGGTACCGATTCGGCGCAACACCTCTTAAGGCTCCAGTCCCCTAAAAATCAGTATTCTTGCAGAATTATCAGAAAAGAAAAATTTTATTTTAGTTAGTAAGAAAGCAATAAATAAAATACATTTTACGTTAATTTATAGTGTGGAATTTGAAGATTTCAAAACTTATTTTTTCATTTACTTTGATGGTACTTTTAATAGGTTTTTTAGGCTTTAAACATACCTTTATTTATGTTCTATGCGTTGAGAGTCTCATTCATGCACACGTCACGTAAAAATTATGACAAAAACAAGAAATTCATTCAGGTAACATTTATTCCCATATCTTCAACAATAATCTTACCTGGTTCCTTTTTTCGATAATACTTTAGTTTTCTTATTTCGAGTGCTTTAAGTAGTTGTGATTTTATGAATTCAACCACTGTTAAAATATTTTTTTTCTACTAGAAAAGTATCGTTTAGCGTAGTCAAATTTAAAACACTTAGAATAGAACTATTAATAAGTGAAATAACAAAAAACGGTATTTAAAAAATAATTTTAAGAACATTTATCAAATCGAAACTTATCGAGATTTTAAAACACAAAACGCGTCGATATTTCCCTCAGTTTTGCTGGGACATCGCAGCGTTCAGACGTGTGTTGTGTAGCTCGACGTCATTTTACCTCCCGCTCGCACGGTTGCTCCCTTTCCCTCGCGTAGATTCTTATGGAGAGGCGAACTGTATCATGAAAGTTGCTCTACTTGAATATTGCACTTATCATTTAATAAGTAAACAACTATGGATAAAATATTTTTTGAATATTTTAAGAAATCCCTGTTTCGATAAAATAAAGTCTAATCTACGTCCGTCCGTATTTCACAGCATCATAACTTTAGCACCGTAAAGATAAAGACATGAAATTTGGCACAAAAATAGCATTAATTTGCCTACATATTACATTGTTAAAAAAAATATGAAAAATTTGAAATTGTTTAAAATATTTTCAAAACAAAAGTGACAAAAATAAAAAATATCCTTAAAATACAATATGGGTATCAAACTGTAGACACTAAAAAGATGATTGTAAAAATATATACTTTTACTATATTTACTGGCACTGGTTTTGTGAAATCTTTAAAAAAACTACAATAATGTGTATGTCCGAAACTGGTAGACCGAAAAATATGAAAAAAATGTCCATTATAGATCATAACTGACCAATAACCGGGAAAACTATATATTAAAAATATAAAAAAAAGTAAAATAAATAAAAAAAAATATTTATAAAAATTGTACAACATGGGTATCACATTATAGGTATTAAAAAGCTTATTGTAATAATATATAGTTTGGCTATATTTAATTGCATCTATTTCGAGAAATCCTTGAAAATCTATAAAAAAATGTATGTCCCCCCTCTTATCTCCAAAACTGGTAGACCGAAAAATATGAAAAAATCATGGTAATATGCGTTTACGTAAGAATTACAGAAAAAATAAAGCGGTTGAGAAATTCACCATAAAAAATGATAAAACTAAATTTATCATCCACAATACGGAACCCTAGGTTCTGACTAGAGTCAAGTTTTTTTTCAAGATGTTTGCGGTAGGCCGTTTTTTTGGGCGGTTTTAATTTAGTTTTCGGAGTTTTTATTACTACCATTAATTTTTACCATAAGTATCCGGTTATCTGGATAATACATTATCCGTTATCCGGATAGTAAAAATCTGCGAATAATTGCATGCCCTAATTCGCTTAGATTAAGTTATGTTAATGTGTCTTAATTCGAAAACCCGTAAAGCCGTATTTTAGAAGTTGTGGTCTAAAAAACCCACGGGGATGGCGTGACACAAATTTTATACCAGCACCGCTGTCGCCACTTTTTGGAATAACTTAAGCCGAAGCTACATCCTTTTTATTACTTTACTTACTTTTATTTAAAATATCTTAAAAAGCTATCGAAGTCACTAAAACCGACAGTCGAGATAACATCGTGCTAGACAATAATGCATCAAAACAAAAGAACGTACGCAGCTGCGTTTCTTATCATTAAAACATCACATTTCTAAAACTACATTTTTTACCTTTTTTATTGCACCTTAGTCATAATCATGGACACACAAACTGACAGACACTTAATTACCGTAAGAGCTTCTATTTTTGATATTATATTACTTAAAGAACGGATTGAATATGTGTGTGAGTATTAGGAATACATAATTTTAAATTATTTCATTGTTACGATTTGATTATTAATTTTCTACATTTGCAAATTCTATAAAGGTATTTTTTATGTCAGGCATTAGTTAAATGAAAATCTTGATGAATAAAGAAATTTTCGGGCACAACTACACGCTTTTTAGGGCATGCAGGTTTCCTTAGAGCGATAGGGCTCATCACGTTGAGACGTAATAATCGTCAGAGAAACGCGGGTGTACTTATAGGTACACGTATGGGTGGACTTATGACTTGCATCTCACAGTTCACACTCGGAACACCTCTTGATAAAAATCTGGTTCCTTCTGGTCTCCTTCGGTAAAAATCTGCAAATAATTGCATGACCTATAAAATGTATTGTGTCTAAATACTAATCACTCTTACTGCTACCAATAAGCCATCTATTCCAGGTAGATTTACTTTTGTTTATTTTGCTTTTGCAAATTCATTTTGTTTGTTCCGATAAACAAACCAAACTTTGTAAATTACCGTTACTTGAATAATTAAAAATCTTCACATGTCAAATTTTAAGTAATCGTACACTCATTTAACGAAGTAGAGCAACATTCAGGTGCGGTCTCTAACATCTTAATGCGGCGGGGGGAGCGCCACTTCTAAAGCCTCAGGTAAGATGAAAGCGAAATGTTGCAAAGAGAGTCTGGGGCCTTAACTAATTTGACAGGACCAACCTTAACCGTCTTTATCTTTTCTATACAGAAGGAAAAAGACAGAACGCTCAAATTAAGTTTAGTCCGGCCAAATAAGTTAAGTCGTGTTGCGCGGAATTATCTCACAATGAGCATTTTTCCTTGTGTCAAATTTAGTGTTCAATAATATTCCTAGATGGCACTGTCGTATACTTTAGCAACATAATCAAAGACAAAATTTACATACATTCCAAACAAACTAAAAACACTTTGACATTGATTGCTACGAAACATATATTATCTATGTTGACATGGACAGTGACATCTGGAGGAAAGCTAAGAACTAAGAAAAAAAAAAAAACAATGAGAAAAACGCTCATTGTCTCACTAGCTAAGTTTAGCTGAATCCCCATAGTTTAATTTCTAAATGATTTTTTAAAACTTTTGCACAGAATTTACGCCACTTTATGACATAGATAGTTTTCATTGTTTTGGTATATAAATTAACCATTATTTTTTATGATTTTTATAGAATTGTCGGATATGACGTCACTTGAGTATTTTAGACATTATACTGATTGTGATGTGTGATTGCTTATAAAATAAACCGACTCGCGCTTCGTATTGTGGATGATAAATATAATTTAGTCACTTTTTTTGACAAAAAAAATTACCAAATTAAATTTCCCCCTCCCCCTGCTTCGATTCTGCATCCTCACATAATAGTAGTTTATGCTACAAGGGCAAAAAAGAATAAATATTTTTAAACGTAACCGAGTAATTTATTGCTCTTACGCCCATGTATCATAGTAGGTTTTTCAATGCGTAGTGCGAGGAAATAAAACAAATATAATCTTGTGAACTTTAAATTATGTTTGGCTCAAAAGGACTTCCTTACTATCCAGGACTATCCAGGGCCGTTAAACAGTGGAAAAAAAAGTATAACATTTATGGTACACAGGAAAGGTTGCAAGTTAGCCAACTTCTCGTAAATAAGTAAAAAAAATACATATATATTAAAGCCCTATGGCAAAATAACTGACTTTCTGTTTGGTTTTGATGCATAAAAAGTGGGCCTTGCTCGTAAAGTATCCGGAGATGCACTAAACTGTGAGCGTTGTGTGCCGTGCGTGAATAAGATAACAATTAATTTTAAAGACTAAAGTGTTTTTGCGGGTACAAGGAAAATACTTCGGTCGTCACCTGCATCTCATCACTGCGCCTCGCCATACTTGCCAGTTTCCCGTAGACCACGAGACATGCAACTGTCTCGAAACGTCGGGTGTCCCCCTTTTCGTAAAAAGGTAAAAATTGATCGCGGTAGACCCGATTATATATATTATAATGTGTACAAAACGCGAGAGTTTAAAGTTATATATATAACTTTCAAATATAGTCTAAAACTTCAAAAAAAAAAATACACGATATAGTTCGAACTTCCACGCATGTGTTATACGATCAGATAAACTTTGCTCGATAGAAATAATTCACGAACCTTTAATAAGACCTTTCAAATCATGCCATTTCCATAATTCCACTCTTTTATTTACGAAACATATCTGGTAATATTGCTCTTTAAATTTTCTAGGTCGACCACGTAAGTGGGTTTTAATAAACATATCCCTTATTTTTAAACAATTTAAAAACCGATAAAAACAACGAAAAAGTACAAAAGTGTGGTTATTTTCTTTACTCCTTACACGTAAAGAAAAAGACAGAGAGTCACTATAAATATATATTAAATATGTTTTAAGTTTATTACTGTAGCTGGTTAATTTATGTTAATTTTTTACATTTTCTGGTACCTTATTGAATATTTTTACTGCCATATAATATGGACTGCATTCTATTATTATTATTATTATTAAAAATTCTTTATTGCACAAATAAAAACATGTACATAGGCGAGCTTAATGCTAATAAGCATTTTCTTCCAGCTAACCTTTGGCGATGTAGAACTTGTCAAGGGTAGTGCTTCGGTGAGGAAACAGTATTATGACTAGGCATATTAATATGATACAATTAATTTTAACTAAAATAATTATATAGGTAAAATACATAAATAGGTAACTTATAATTTATAATCAAATACATATACTACCTCTATATAATACATACACTGATACATATAAATATATAAACACAAATAGTATTTACGAGAGGTTAAACAAAGATTATAACCTTAAACACGTATTTAGAGTTTTTTATTTTTATTTCCTATTTCTTTATTTTGTAGATCAAGGTAATGTTGATATACCTTGTTTTTAAAAGTAGTCACTGATGTAGCCTCGCGTATATGAAGTGGAAGATTATTCCAAAGGCGAATTTCTGACACAGTAAAGGAATTCGAATACATTTGAGTAGAATGTTCTGGAGTACGGAGAAGCAGTGCTTTACTTGGACGTAGAAGACGTCCAAGGGAACCAAAGGGGATAAAACGTTCTTTGAGATAGGGAGGAGAACATGAGTTGTGCAAAATACTATAAAGAAAAGCAAGGATGTGGGCATTTCTACGAAACTTAATATTAAGCCAACCCAATTCAGAGCGAGATTGTGAGATATGATCGTACTTTCGAAGACCAAAGATATAGCGAATACAAAGATTAAGAAGACGGTCCAGTTTGTTTAATAATTCTACAATTAAATCGGGAAAGCAGACATCAGCATAGTCTAGAATGGGAAGCAACAGAGAATTAACCAACGTAACCTTAGCGTAGTATGGTAAGAATTTTTGCAGACGCTTTAAAGAATGCATAGATGCAAATATCTTTTTACTTACTTCAGCAACATGGTGATCCCAGCTCATATTGTTCTGAATGTGAAGCCCCAAGTTTTTTACCTCAGTGCAGTAAGTTAGTGAGATTCCATGAAACTTTACTTGAGGCAGAGTGCTGATGTCAAGCTTATCCACTAGCGCTCTGCTGCCCAAGATCATGACCTGCGTTTTTGCAGGATTTACAAGAAGCCCGAATTGTTCTGACCATAGACAAATGGAATCAAGATCTGATGACATCTTTTGTATGGTCACAGGTAACAGATCTTGTTTACATGATAGATATTATTGCAGATCATCTGCGTAAAAATGGAAAGAGCTAAAGTTAATAACGGTAGTAAGGGTGTTGATAAATATAGAGAACAGGAGAGGGGACAGTACGCCACCTCGTGGAACTCCAGCTGTTATGTCACACCAATCAGAAAAAGTGTCGTTAAGACGTATACGTTGTTTGCGCCCAATGAGGTATGAATAGAACCAAGTTATGGTAGAATCAGATAAGTTTAGAGACCGGAGGATAGTGATGATTATGTCATAATCAACACAGTTAAAAGCATTGCTAAAATCGAGGAGGGTCAAGAGAGTGAGTTGTTGTTCATCCATAGCTTTACGAAAATCGTCAGTAATTTTAATGAGAGCAGAGCAAGTGCTGTGGCCAGGACGAAATCCTGATTGAAGTGGGTTAAGGAGATGGTTAGCATGAAGAAAGTTAAGGAGCTGACGATTTACTACACGTTCAAGCACCTTGGACAGGAAAGGAAGAATCGATATGGGGCGGTAGTGCTTGAATTCAGATGGATCAATAATAATAATTATTCTAGGGTAGTAATGGCGATCGGTGGAGAGAATTTTCGAGTCATGCAGTGCTGTCCAGTAGTTGGTACCCGTTTCCCGCGTGTGGACCTACGAATACATGCAAAATTATTCGCTACGTTTCGATCGCGCTACTTTCTAAGCTTGTCGCTCTACGTCTTTCGTTGTGGCGCTCGTCCAAAAAAGAGGTCAATTTTTCGACTGACAATATAAGACTGTACTGTATCTTCTTCTTTGTTATATCAATGATTCTAATGTCAAATATCATATGCTCAATCTCTTGTCTGTGAAGAAATTGTCATTTTTTCTGACTCAGAGTGCGCTACAACATTTGGCTCGGTGCACCTCGAATAGTCGAGGTATTCTGATAACCTATAATATTTTAGACATAATTTTAAAATATAAGTCTAATAATTAAATAATAATTTTGCAATGGATTCCATCTCATGTCGGGATAAAGGGAAACGAGGAGGTCGATTTGTTGGCTAAGCTTGCTACTACTGATGGCATACCCGTGACATGTAATCCTCTCTTCTCAGACATGTTACACATAGTAAGAGATCTATGCTATTGCCAGTGGAAGGAGTATTTTGACCAAAGATCCTTGGAAAAGGGAATTTGGTACAGAACCATCCAATGTAGTCCTTTTCGTTTCCCATGGTTCGAAAAGTATGCTAATAGGAGTGATCTTGTTCTAAATTTTATACTGCGTTCCGGACACATTACATTAAATAAGTTTGATTATATGATGCGCACGTCAGATATACCGAACTGTATTGAATGTGGGGTAGTTGAAGACGTTTATCATATATTGCTGGAGTGTGTGCGAAACACGGCTCAAAGGTGACAAATATATCATCATTCAGTATTTGACCTGGGTGGATGTAACAGTGCTTTGGCTTCTCCATATTCGGAAGAGGCCAAGGCGTTAGTTAAGTTAGTTAAGAGAGGAATTAAATTAAGAAGCACTGTATAATCTAGTAAAAACTGTGATTAATGCTTAAAGTGGACAATTAGGCTGACATGGTCACTATGTGACCAAACCCTTTAAATAAAGACTAAAAAAAAAATATTCCAAATATCACTTAGTCCTAGAAGCATCTACAAATAGCGCAATGGATGTTTTGGACTTGTTCTTAAGTTTAAGTGAAGCTTAAGCGATGTTTACTTAGTGAGCAAGTTGTCAGGCTTTGCTACAGAGCACTTACATAAAACTTCGGCTTTAAACATCTCTATCACTCTAAAAATAAGGTCTATTTTAGAATGATTAACTTTAAAGAATAAATTGGTGAATGCATAAGTTCTGGGTAAACCGCAGGCTTATTGGTCTGTCGGGTTTCATGGCGTACGAGTTAATAAATAAATTTAAGTTTCGTCTTTATTTGAAAAAGTTTGTTGGGTTTTATTCGTTAGGCAATTCGGTTCAAATTCAAATTCAAATTCAAATTCAAATAGTTTATTTTGCAAAGCAGGTATAGATATATACACTTTTTACACGTCAAATTTAATCTAATAAAGAAAATATATGTAATAGAATAATAAATGTACATGAACTAAATTAAAGGTTTATTTAATTTATGTAGCAATATATTTACGATTAAAATGATAGGTAAAATATATATTATACAAGGTAAAATCCAATCAGCCGCCCGAACCCATACCGGAGACCCGGCCAGGGACCAGGAACAAGGTTCAATGATCACCAACCGAGCCCCCAGCACGAATCCAGGCGGCCGACCAAATCCCATCCTATATACTACATACTAATAGGTTACATATATAAATACATGCCTACCTCCGCCCATTCGATTAGTCTTACTAAGAAGAAGGGCAAGAAACTTAGCAAGATCATGTCTTTTTTTCAACATAAAACTTATACTATACAATATATGACTTATATCTACTTTAACCAAGGGATAAGAAAATACAAGACAGTAGGAATTCAGGTTAATGAAAAAAAGAAAAACATATATATCTTTGTCTACCTGTCTCATATAGTCCTTTTCCTTTTACAGTCTGTAATCAATTAATGTTTACACCTTAGAGGAATCATAAGTTAAGAAATTATACTATTTAATTAAATTATTAGGTTTAAGGCGCCTCTTCCAGCGTCATCCAAAAATTACTCTTACTGATAACGATATGTCACTTAAATGAGATGTTGAAAAATAATGAAAAAAATTAGGTAGTGTTATTTGTTATTCAGGAAAAAAACTGATTTCTGAAAATTATTCTTGCGTTAAAAGTACAGTATGAAAATATTGTTCAAAGGCAAACTGCTTTTAGACTGATTAAAATTGGTTAATAACTGATAAGTAAAATTGGTTTTTTCTTCGAAACCACTAATGGTATTTGTATGGTTCTTGCAATAAAATACTAGGAAAATATTGCTTAGAAAATTTGTTTATGGTTTTTATTTCCGTCCATGGCGTCCATGTGAAAAGTATTATTTTCTCCTATTTTGCGCTATCCAGAGAAAGCGACGGACATCGTAATGCAGTGCGCGCTGATATTAAACGTTATTTCAATATAGTTTCTGCCGATATTTGTACCGACAAAGGTCGACTCAAGGTCTACCTGCCCCTTAAGGGGCTCCACAATGTTAAACTTCTGTTTTGCGTCGGATTCAGTTCCGTCTACGTAGATGATAAAAAATTGAAAAAATATGGTGTGTTTTGAGTCAAGGCGATTATTAATTACACATCACAAATATACATACTTTCAATCTTCCTAAATTTAAATAACTTTAAAATAAGTAAAATTTTTACGAAAAAAGCGGGTCAGCTTCCATATTGCAAATCCGATTATCAAATCCGACGGGCAGCGGCGTCACTGGTGCGAGGGTTCCGGCACCGCGCTCACCAACCCGCCTGCCCAGCGGATGGACGGATGGAGATGAAGACGCACCGATCGTCGTTGATCGGCGTGTGGCTGTAACGACGATCGGTGCATTTTCATCTCCATCCATCCATCGGCCTAGTTCGTCCACTGCTGGACATAAGCCTTTCCAGGAATTTGCCACTCCCGGCGGTCATCCTGGAAGAATTACCCATACTCACACACGCTGGGCAGGCGGGTTGGTGAGCGTGGTGCCGGAACCCTCGCACCAGTGACGCCGCTGCCCGTCACCAGTCTCTTCCATATAAGTCCCGGCTATTAGGGATGGATATACCGCCATCCGTCGGTCCCAGGCATGGTGGGCCTCCTGGTATTTTGCCTGTGAGCTGTCCTCTTACTCTCCCCCGAATTACTTCGAGGGGGTCTCCAAGTAAGATGGTGGTTTCTACACAGTCGAGCCCGGCATCAGCTCTACTATCAGTTTTATGACTAGGTATATAAATATATAATTAATTTTAACTAAAAATATTATATAGGTAAAATACATAAATAGGTTACTTATAATCAAATGCATATACTACCTCTATATCTTAATAATACATGCACTGATACATATAAATATATAAACGCAAATAGTATTAACGAGAGGTTAAACAAAGATTATAACCTTAAACACGTATTTTAGTTTATAAGAGTTGACTTATTTGTTTATTTTGTAGATCAAGGTAATGTTGATATACCTTGTTTTTAAGGCGCTCTTATCCCAGAAGAGTGACTCTCTGTCTTTTTCTTTACGTGTAAGGAGTAAAGAAAATAACCACACTTTTGTACTTTTTCGTTGTTTTTATCGGTTTTTAAATTGTTTAAAAATAAGGGTCATGTTTATTAAAACCCACTTACGTGGTCGACCTAGAAAATTTAAAGAGCAATATTACCAGATATGTTTCGTTAATAAAAGAGTGGAATTATGGAAATGGCATGATTTGAAAGGTCCTATTACATGCTGTGTTCGTGAATTATTTCTATCGAGCAAAGTTTATCTGATCGTGTAACACATGCGTGGAAGACCTAGATAAAGGTTGGAACTATATTGCATATTTTTTTTTCGGAAGTTTTAGACGATATTTGAAACTTCTATTTGACTTTGAAATTACTGATTTAGGGATAAGAGCGCCTTAAAAGTAGTCACCGATGTATCCTCGCGTATATATATGAAGTGGAAGATTATTCCAAAGTCGAATTGCTGACACAGTAAAGGAATTCGAATACATTTGAGTAGAATGTTCTGGAGTACGGAGAAGCAGTGCTTTACTTGGACGTAGAAGACGTCCAAGGGAACCAAAGGGGATAAAACGATCTTTGAGATAGGGAGGAGAACATGAGTTGTTTAAAATACTATAAAGAAAAGCAAGGATGGGGCATTTCTACGGAACTTAATATTAAGCCAACCCAATTCAGAGCGAGATTGTGAAATATGGGGATCTAAAAAGGCCAACTTGGGTGAATTATGAAATGATTTGAAAGTAGGATAGAGTCAGAGTTTCTTCATGCGTGCAAAAAAGACGGCATTACAACAGAATCATAATATGATTCATCCAAAGCGGCCTTTTCAGAGGACCTGATCATACTTTCGAAGACCAAAGATATAGCGAATACAAAGATTGAGAAGACGGTCCAGTTTGTTTAATAATTTTACAATTAAATCGGGAAACCAGTCATCAGCGTAGTCTAGAATGGGAAGCAACAGAGAATTAACCAACGTAACCTTAGCGGAGTATGGTAAGAACTTTTGCTGACTCTTTAAGGAATGCATAGATGCAAATATCTTTTTACTTACTTCAGCAACATGGCAGCGATCAGCAACATGATCTTTACAGCGAGTTATTGGAGATAAGTGCTGTGTTATTTAATATACTATTATATGTAATAACTCTTACTGAATATCAATAAATTTATCTTATCTTATCTTATCTTATCTATTATTATGCCTTTTACAACATGAAAGACTTTTATGATATTCATTTTTAGACAGCATTGTAATTTTGACCTGCTATTTGACCTTATCTGACATTTAATTTTATAATAAATCACACTGTCTGTATTATTATTATATCAATTGTAATTGTATACTGCTTAATTGTATTGTTTGAAATGACTTGTAAATGTTTTTATATTTTACCAATAAATGAGTATGAGTATGAGTATCTTATTTATTCATTTTAATTTCTTTTCAATAACGAGCTAAAAGGAGGCAAAAAACGGCTTAGCACAGCATTTTGTTGGGGGACGTGCCTTAATTTATTTTATTTCATTTTCTTTTCGCCTGCGGGTCCACTTCCGCTGAGAAAATCTACCCTTGGTCCCTTTTTCGTTTTTTTGATATAAGGTGACTGTTATTTATAAAGAAAAGAGCGGGTCTCCCTTAAAACAGGTTGTAAAACTTAAAAGGGGAGTCCCACCCCCTCAAAACCTACATTTTGTAATGTAAATAAAAAATATTTTAATGTTTTAATTTGAATAATTTTTTTAATTTATAAATAACGGCCGATGCTGTAGTTGGATGGACATAAATAGAAGGAATAAAAAACCATAAAAAGTTGGAACAATTGACTATCTCTTCGTACATTAATTGGCAATAAATATTTTTACTTAATAAAAGCTTTTTTTGCTGTTTTATTATATATATATATATACAGATTTTTATGAATATTATGGTAGAAATTAAATAAAAAAGAAAACTTTCGATATATATTTCGACCCACTTGGGGTCATCGTCACCCAAGTGGGTCGAAATATGTATCGAAAGTTTTCTTTATTCATAGAAATAAAACATAATATAATAAAACAGTAAAAAAATTACATTAATTGGCTAAACTCAAAACATAGGTAGTACTAGTCTATATAAACAACTGTTTCTATGGGACTAAGCGAAATTCGCAACTTTTTTTTACTTCCTCCCATACAAATTGCCCCGATTACCTGACTGGTCCAGTATGGAAAGGTGAAAACAAATTTTAAGAATTTTGCACAATCCTTATAGAAAAAGTTGTTCATATGGACATTGTCTACATATGTTTCAAATTTCACCAACAAATTAAATTTAACCAAACTCAAACTCAAATCATTTATTGCAATGTCACAAGTTTTAGAGGATCTTACATTGTATATTATAAGTAGAACATTCAGCCGTTAACCTTCCGCAATTTTTACCATGGTAGAAAAGTTAAACCAGCATAGCTTCGTACATATAATCACGTGGAAAACATAATCCCTTTTTAACAATGCCGTTCGTGTAATGAAAGATATTTTTCAATGCAAGTGCTCGTAAAGGCCCACTTCTTATGCATCAAAACCGAACAGAAAGTCCATTATTTTGCTCTAGGGCTTTATTAATATATATTTTTTTATTTATGTACGAGAAGTTGGCTAACCTGCAACCTTTCCTGTGTACCATAAATGTTATACTTTTTTTTCACTGTTTAACGGTTCTGGATACAGTCCTTTTGAGCCAATTATAATTTAAAGTTCACAAGATTATATTTGTTTCATTTCCTCACACTATACATTGAAAAACGTAGTATGATACACGGGCGTAAGAGCAATAAATTACTCGGTTACGTTTAGAACACTCGCTACGCTCGTGTTTTAAATCGTCCTCGTAGTTTATTCATTTTCGCCCTTGTAGCATAAACTACTATTATAAAAAAAAACCTCTGCAGCTAAAGCTTACAGTTTTTGTAAAGCCCACTTGTATATTAAAAATTAAAAAATTTTATTTCTGATACAGAAGCTAATGGAAATTAAAAAAAACCTGGCAAGTGCGAGTCGGACTCGCGCACGAAGGGTTCCGTACCATTATCTATAACAACGGCGAAATTATATTTCTGTTTAATAGGAGCCCCCTTAAATATTTATTTTATTCTTTTTTTTTGTGTTTGTTGTTATAGCGGCAACAGAAATACATCATCTGTGAAAATTTCAACTGTCTAACTATCACGGTTCATGAGATACAGCCTGGTGACAGACGGACAGACAGACGGACAGCGAAGTCTTAGCAATAGGGTCCCGTTGGTTACCCTTTGGGTACGGAACCCTAAAAACTAAGTTGTTACATATTCACTCGCCATATTAAAAAGTATCTACAGAACCACGTATCGTCGTTCACATGAAACCAATTGAGTCACTCGAGTTGATAGACAAGCACACAGGTACTTAGGACTGGTTATAGATAAAGTATTTATGTAAAAAATTAAGAGCCAACAATACTTAAATTACCTATGACAGAAATAAATTTCTATGTTTGAACACTTGGTGATTTATCCATCGCAAGGAGATATAAATTAACATTATATCATTGCAGTATAGAAACGCAGAAAGAAAAGTAAATCTGGATGTGAGGAGCTCTGAACCAGGATTCGAACCCCGGGAACTCTCGCTTGCCGGGCGATTGCTCTAACCTCTGAGCTATCCAGGTCTCAACACAGCTCGTGAATTTACCGATGTGCTTATAACACATATAAGGAATATAAAGATAATGATCCGGGATTATTTAATAGTAGTTTATGCTACTAGGGCGAAAAGGAATAAATTACGAGGACGATTTAAAACACGAGCGTTGCGACTATTTTAAACGTAACCAAGTAATTTATTGCTCTTACGCCCGTGTATCATACTACGTTTTTCAATGCATCATAGTGTGAGGAAATAAAACAAATATAATCTTGTGAACTTTAAATTATGATTGGCTCAAAAGGACTGTATCCAGAGCCGTTAAACAGTGGAAAAAAAAGTATAACATTTATGGTACAAAGGAAAGGCTGCAGGTTAGCCAACCATTGTAAATAAATAAAAAAAAAATAAACCTCTAGGGCAAAATAATCGACTTTTTGTTCGGTTTTGATGCATAAAAAGTGGGCCTTTAGGAGCACTTGCATTGAAAACAATATAAAGTTATTGACGTATTCAATAAATTCAGGCTCGCCATTGTATGTGAAGAATATGACAACATCATTAACGTAAAAAAAAAAAGGACACGATCTCAGCATTAACGTTCATTATATTACTTGCCTACTTATGTCCTACCTCGATATAACAACATTTCGGCGGTTAAGGCGATATGCGAAAAAAATACGGGTGTTTCATCTCTGTGTATTTCATGAAATACAAGAGAAAATTTTGATAAATTTCTGGTATATGCATTTTGACTATATAATCTAAGGTTTTGAAATTGGAAAACATGTTTAGATTAATTTTCCTCGATATAAATAATTGTTGAAATGAGGTCTTCAAACACACTTTTTCTCCTCGTTTGACGAATAGGAACTATATACAGAACTCAAACATATTTTATTAGGTGTGTTTCAACAATATCTAAAATGATAATAGACTTTTCTTGTCTTTTCGATTAAAGAAATTATATATATATATATACGAAAACACAAAAAAATATAATTATATGTGAGCAGTAAAATATATTTCGACCACTAATTGTGGTCGGCATCAGTTACACAATTTAAATAAAACTTAAAAATTAATAATTATAAATTATAGATACTTATGATACTTATAAGTATCTATAATTTATAATTATTAATTTTTAAGTTTTATTTAAATTGTGTAACTGATGCCGACCACAATTAGTGGTCGAAATATATTTTACTGCTCACATATAATTATATTTTTTTGTGTTTTCGTATATATATATATATAATTTCTTCAACAATATCTAGAGATTTGATTTTAAATTTTGCTAGCTATTTTAGTTTTTTTAATAAAAATATAAAACCAACTTTTTTCCCTTTTGCCCTGAATCCGCCCCTCTCGCACTGCGCGATTTTTCGCTTGGAGTGACAGTGACAAAAATAAAATTCGCATAGCCTCTTAAGTACCAAATACTGCTATCTTCCCTTTTATCGATGTTGAGGTTTTAGTGGGGACCGATTTAGCAGAAATTGTTTCATCAGTTTGCATATAAAATGTTTATTACCGTTAAAATTGTAATATATTTTTGAATAATATTACTATTACAGCTCATTTAATTTCATCCATCCATCCATCAGCCTAGTTCGTCCACTGCTGGACATAAGCCTTTCTAGGACTTTGCCACTCCCGGTGGTCATCCTGGAACAATTGAACATACTCACACACGCTGGGCAGGCGGGTTGGTGAGCACGGTGCCGGAACCCTCGCACCAGTGACGCCACTGCCCGTCAGCAGTCTGTTCCATATAAGGCCCGGCTATTAGGGATGGATATACCGCCATCCATGGCCTCCTGGTTTTTTGCCTGTGAGCTGTCCTCTTACTCTCCCCTGAATTACTTCGAGGTGGTCTCCAAGTAAGATGGTGGTACCTCCACAGTCGAACCCAACATCAGCTCTACGACCTATGGTATGTGGTTTTTATCCAAATAAAAACAATAATCGATTTTTTCTCTCCTGTAAAATTTACTTCTTGTAGACTGAGTATTTTGTACTTACGGAATGCGAACTTGGGAATTCATATTGCCTTAGATTTTAAATGAGCTACCAACTAACTACAGTATTAAAGGACATAGAGGTTAGGCTAATAAAAAGAAGAATTATTTTAAAGAAATATTTTTATGTTTAAACTTAATACCAGTTTAATTTATCTCATTGGTCTCCATTGGTGTTTTGTGATCCATATAAATCTAAAATATTTAAAGTGCTATTTTTGTTATTTAATGAATAAATAAAAAAAGACGTATTAAATATTATTAATTGTAGTCAATTACAATAATTTATTAAATATAAAATGTAATAACAAAACTTTTAAAGATTTTATTAAGAGTGGGAGAGAAACAAAATTAATTTAATTATTTATTACGAGTATTACAAGACGAATTGTAATAATTCAAGAAATATACAAGGTGTAACAGAAAGAAGTAACCATATTTGAAGAGCTTATTCAGCCAATGGTATAGAACAACTTTTACTATGGAGTAAATCTTGAAATCTCGAAAAAAAAATCTGCCCTTCCATAAATTTCCGCCGAGCATTTTCCTATGAAGCAAGTAATTTTTTTTTCGATATACAGGGTTTGTTCATTGTTCCATAGTAAAAGTTGTTCTAAACCATTGACTGAGTAAGCTCTTCAAATATGGTTACACCTTTCTGTTAGACGTTGTATAAATATATTGAAATTGAATTGAATACATTTTTTTGAACACTTTTACATAAAAATATCGAGAGGATTCTAGTTTGTTATCTTGTTGTACGCCTCAACATTTTATTAATATTTGGAAAAAACTGACGTAAGAACAGCCAGATAGACAAAGAACAACTATGTCAAATTTCTATCTTGCTAGAACCGTAAGGTTCATTACATTACGAACAGCACAAAGATCAGACCAACCTTAAAGGATTCAGATTTCCAGCAAGCATTTCCACTGAAATTCCCGAGGCGAAGTTTAGCCAAGTCCCTGAATTCAGTCAGAATATTCAGTCAGCTTTCAAGCGCAGTCCGGGGCTGTCGTCGCGCGGTACACCACACAAACTGGTGACAAATCTTATGATAAATATATGTTTCTTGTGTTAAACTTTCGATATTTCCGCGAATCGTGTGCTTATTTGCGACAATCCAGTTCCTCTGCTAAAGGTAAGACATTATTTTGTATATAAACCTAAACTTGTAACATCAGCAGCATACCTGTTGCAGGAATTTTAGTCATTCCGGGATAACACAAAACAGGCCCATGTTTTGGTGAATCGATGCGTTCAGAAATTACATTTATTTCGTTACTTTACCGGATTTATCTGGTAATTTTATCGTAAATATTTATTAGATATGCCAGGTGATGTGTGGGATAGGTTGATATTGATCGAATTTTGTTTTTTTCTCTTGTTTCTCGGTTATCGCTGGAGATAATATTATTAGATGGGGCGGCGTGCAAAATTAATATCGTTGGGTAGAGTTATATTGATTGGGGTTAACCGTTTTCACCTGTATAGATTTACCTACCTATAGCAATTTTTTCCGGCAAGTTAACTTACCAATTTATTTAAATTTTAAGAGTTCTAACTGAAAGCCTTACTTATTTAAAGTTTTTTGTTTGTTTTTATATACATATACTGATAGATATGATAATGCAAATATAAATACTGTAAAATAATCTCAAGATGTTGAGTATCTTAATTAAAATAATTAATAAAAATAAATTAATACTCAACTGATGCCGGGTCCAGATTGGATCGGATGTTGAGATTATTTTACAGTATTTATATTTGCATTATCATATCCATCAGTATCGTAAATATATATATATATATAAAAAAAGAAAAAACATTAAAAGCTTTTGCTATGTATTTAATTTTAAAACAATTATTTTTTTAAACATAGCTGTTGTATTTGACCATCTGCAGGATTTCTAAAGAAAAACTTCATAGTTTTCCCACTTTCTAGACTTAAGGCGAGGGTGTTCAGAGAAATCTGTCCTGCTCCAACGCATCATTTTACTCTTGTCTATTCTGCACAGTGGAATAGGGCCATTTAGAAAAGGCGAGTTTCTTAGGTTCTTAAAGTTGATAATAATAAAATTAAAAAATTCTTTATTGTATATAAAACTTGTACATAACGCGAACTTAATGCTAGTGAGTTCCAGTTCATCTTTGGTGATGTGGATAAATTTGGGTAGTGCCGAAAAAATATGTGAAGATGCTTTTATTTAAATATTAAACCAAAATATAATCGACACAATGAAATAATATCATTACTTACCAAACAATACAATACAATATTCTTTATTGCACACCAAAAACAAAGTAAATAGACAATTTCAAAAAGTAAAAAGTAGGGTACAATTGGCGGTCTTATCACTAAAATGCGATCTCTTCCAGACAACCTTTGGACGGAGGATCTCATAAAAAAAGAAAAAAAAATGTAGAGGCGTAAAATGTGTAACAATAAATTTATTCAATAAAATTAATATTAAACAAAATTATTAAATATATATATTAAATAAAATCTTGTTTAATTCATAGATTTATTTTATTTATAGGATAGTTTTAACCAGTTTTTTTTGTATCATTACATATAGGCATTATATTTGATAATAATTTTAATTTAGATTAAGTTTAGTTTTTAATTATATTAAATTATTTCACAACTCTAATATAAATACATTAAATAAAATATGTTTTATATACTATAAAAACTAAAATATGTACAATATAATATATACTAATTCACATTTATATACTAGCTTTTGCCCGTGGCTTTGCCCACGCTTATTTCGTGAACATTTCCGGGATAAAAAGTAGCATATGTCACTCTCCAGCCCGCAAAATATCTCTATGCAAAAAATCACGTCGATCCGTTGCTGCGTGAAAGAAGGACATTACCCACCAACCTTCCAATGGCCATGCCAACTCTATGGTTATAATGCCCAAACGCGGGGGGGGGGGGGGGGTATGCACGGCTCTTCGGGATTTAATACCATTCTGAAAGACAAACCAACTAACACTTTTGACATGACTGGAAACGCAAATTACATAAGCGTTCAAATATTTTGCGTTTGAAGTAAGTGCTGAGGAACTCTGTTTTTAATAGTAGTTTATGCTACAAGGGCGCAAAGGAATAAATCACGAGGACGATTTAAAACACGAGCGTAGCGAGTGTTTTAAACGTAACCGAGTAATTTATTGCTTTTACGCCCGTGTATCATACTACGTTTTTCAATGCATAGTGTGAGGAAATGAAAACAGATATAATCTTGTGAACTTTAAATTATGATTGGCTCAAAAGGACTGTATCCAGAGCCGTTAAACAGTGGAAAAAAATGTATAACATCTATGGTACACAGATAAGTCTTCAGGTTAGCCAACTGTTACAAATAAATAAAAAAAAATAATAATAATAATGCCCTAGGGCAAAATAATCAACTTTCTGTTCGGTTTTCGATGCATAAAAAGTGGGCCTTTACGAGCACATGCATTGAAAAAACAGTAATTTGTTTCTGGTGCCATGGAGAATGGTGTTCAAGCGGACGTTATACAACGTGTAACAGAAAGGTGTAACCATATTTGAAGAGCTTATTCAGTCAATGGTATAGAACGACTTTTACTAGGGAACAAACCCTGTATCTCGAAAAAAAAAACACTTTTTCAAACAAAAATGCAATGCCACTCGGCTGAAATGTATGGAAGAGCAGATTTTTTTTTCGAGATTTCACGGTTGGCTCCATAGTAAAAGTTGTACCATTGACTGAATAAGCTCTTCAAATATGGTTACACCTTGTATATACTGATTATAGCAAGGCTTTCGACAGAATTGATCATAAATCATTACTGTTAAAATTACAGAAGACAGGATTTAGAGGTGACCTTTTGAGGTCGTTAACTTCATACATTGATAATCGATCACAAGCAGTGGTATCGAGTAATTACATATCTAGTTGGGTGAAAGTTTCCAGCGGTGTTCCCTAGGGATCTTTATTAGGGCCTCTCCTTTTTATTATATTTATCTCAGACAGTGACAGATGCTTTCAAAACTCTGATGTTCTTTCGCGGATGATATGAAAATTTATAAAACGATTACTTTCCTTAACGATGCCCTGTAACTTCAAAATTACCCGGATTGGCTTGATGTTTACTGTTTGCTGAATAAACTAGATCTCAATCCTACAAGCAAGCATTCAGTAACTAGTTTTGATTTTTGTTAATGTAATTAATTTTTTACATTAATATCTACATTATTATTATTATTAGTATATACCTACATTATTAGTATTGTATATATATTTGTAGGATTTGGCCACAGACATTCAACACCAACATTAAAGTAGAACATTTGGTTTAGTTTTTTTAATTTGAAGTGAAAGCTACAAAACCATTAGGTTACCTGTCTATTTACACCTGTCACAAGTCAATAACTAAATTCAAGCACTCTGCTGGTGTACATTAGAAGACAGCCATGGTGATTAATTACGTACCTCCATTATTTTGGGGCTGGGTGAATTTGATACTGTTGACGAGTTTACCAACTTCGTCGCTGCCGTAAATCATCGGCTCGTTTTGTTCTCAGAACATTTTGATTTAAATGTTCTGTGGTTTTGTTCATTTGACTATTGTACATTTTGCAGGCAAATAGTAAAATTTCACCATTTAAAAACGGCGTCGTCAAATTCAAATTCAAACAAATATTTATTGCATTCATGCTGTACAATATATGGTGTTACAATATACATATATAAGGTCTTCAATTTAAATTGAAAGTAATTTAGGAGGTGATTCAGTATCGTTAATACATCACATTCCACTGCAAAGTACTTTTTTTTGCGCGAACTTTTTCTTCACTTGTCTGTACAAACTGAGTCAGTTGATCGGACCACTTTGTACTGGGAAGTGAAAAAAAAGTTCGCGCAAAAAAAAGTGCTTTGTAGTGGAATATGATGTTTTAACGATACTGAATCACCTCCTAAATTACTTTCAATTTAAATTGAAATACCTTATTTAAATATTATCAAACATGACCCTGTAAGGGCATAGAAAATTAGTTTTAATTAATTCTTAAATAATATCACAACATAATATTATCTCATCGCATAACTAATTTATGTTAGATTAACTAACAATTATTATTTTAATATTAAATATTAGTAGGTACGTATAATTAAGTTTACAATGAAAATGAGACAATTTCACTAGATTTTCTTACTTAATTACTTAATTCTAAAAACTCTTGTCAACTAAAAGATCATTTTTTAAAGAGAAAGTCTTTTAAGTTTTTTTGGAAATTATTGAATTTTTGTTTTCTTTTAAATTTTCTGGCAAATTATTATAAAGTCAGTTTCTAAACGCTCGCTATTTTGCTACTTGACGAATCTTCGTTGAATAGTAGAATTCGGCATTTTCTAATTTGCCTCGGCATATAATAATTCTTTTGGAAATATTGAGAGTCGCCTCGCTCCACTCCGCTTCGCTCGGCTCTCAATATGTAATTATAATACCGCTCGTCGTTGCACCGATTTTTTTTATTTTTTTTGGAAGACTTTTGATAATGGCATTTTAGAAAATGACGAAGTCATTTTACAAACAAAGAAAGAAAGAAAGAACAGAAGTTATTGCCAAAAAATACAGTAAAAAATAAAAATAAAACAAGATATTATAATACTAACTTAAATTCTAACAAATTAACCAAGAAGGCAAGTAACTTACAAAATAAATTACTTATAAATAAAGTGTTACATGGTTAACCATACATCCTTAAGCTAGCATACATTGAACAGCTTTTGTTTGGCAAAAGGTGGCCCGCTCAGCATTTGCTGTCGGAAACTTGTCGAGAGTTCCTACAGCCCTGATTTTCAGCGAGCCCCTTTGTTTGGATACGTTTAAAGTTTGTTTTGGATCATTTTGCAGCGGCAAACCAAACGGCAAATTGTAAAACAGCGAGCGTTTAGAAACTGACGACGCCGTTTGTAAATGGCGGAATTTTACTATTTGCCTGCGACATATACACTGAAAAAAAAAACGAAAGAAGTGAATACCGCTTCCTGTATACAACGAATATTTAGTTTGTATATAGGTATATACGCTTCATTAGGCACTCCTAGGGACTTTCCGAAATAATGTAGGTCTTTAGATATGAAGTTGCTGAAATTTTCTTACAGATTCATGAGTTCATAATTCCTGTAATTCAATAGCTATTTCAATTATTTGTTTTTTGTTTGAAAGTTGATTTCAAGGTTTTATATCTACGTATTAAATTTTGTTTTTATTTTCAGGTTGGTTATAAAAATTAAATCTTCAAAAACAGTTCGTTCTAATTTCCATGATAAGATTCGTAATAATTTTCTACAGCTGTCACTTTTCAAAAATTAAATAAATTAATGTTGCTGCTAGCTTAATGTTGCCTCATTCATACACAAAAGAATTGAATTTCCTTCAAATTCTCGATAGAAAACGGCAATTTTACATTTAAAGACCTAATATTTTCAAATTAGCCGGCGACCGACTTAAGCCCACGACTAATTTAAGCCCATCCATCCATCCATCAGCCTAGTTCGTCCACTGCTGGAATAAGCCTTTATTCCCTAGGCGGAAATAAGCCTTTCCAGGACTTTGCCACTCCCTCAATGATAACTCTCGTTTATTGCCACCGATATATAAATACCGTCGCTGTGGTCTAGTAGTTCGAGTACTCGACTACCAATCTGGAGGTCGTAGGTTTAAATCCGGTAGGGGCATGTTTGTGTTAGGTCTGCGTGCTTAAGGGGCTCCACAATGCTAAACATCAGATTGGATTCAGTTTGGCCCAATGTTGCCACGATTTCAAAATAACTGAAGTTTAGCGTGCGCGGCATCTGATTAGGATAGAGAGTTAAAAAACAAACGCGTTAGAGCAGGACTGAATTTTAGCATTGTGCAGCTTCTTAAGGCGATATGCGAAAAAAATACAGGTGATTCTTTTCTGTGTATTTCATGAAATACACGGAAAATTATAATCAGTTTCTGGTATGTGCATTTTGACTATATAATCTAGGGTTTTGAAATTGAAAAACATGTTTAGATAAATTTTCCTCGATAGAAATAATTGTTGAAATGAGGTCTTCAAACACACTTTTTCTCCTCGTTTGACGAAAAGGAACCATATACAGACCTCAAACATATTTTATTAGGTGTGTTTTAACAATATCTAGAGATTTAATATTTGAAATTTTGCTAGCTATTTTAGTTTTTTTAATAAAAATATAAAACCAACTTTTTTCCCTTTTGCCCTGAATCCGCCCCTCTCGCACTTCGCGATTTTTCGCTTGGAGAGACAGTGACAAAAATAAAATTTGCATAGCCTCTTAAGAAGGCAAGTTAAAATGTGGGTCCAATTATTGAAACGTGGGACTGTGACTTGTATTTCACACTCGGAACACCTCTGACACCACCTCAGGGATTCATGTCGCGACGATGTATTTAAATAAATAAATATTTGTAGGATTTCTTGTGATATCGCAGATCAGAGCTAACTTTGATCTTTTATTTTTTTGGTTGCTAGTAAGAAAGGAAAGCGAAGATATTTCCTTTCTATATAAGAGTAAATAAATAGAAAGTTTGAGGAGACAGGGCCGGATTAATTCAAAGACTTCAAAATTTTAGATGAGCCCTGGCACCTAAAATCTATTGCCTTGTTTTTGAATGCGTGCGTTAACATAGCATTTAGTTTCATAAGTACCAACCTGTGTTAAAATTTGTTAATGTGTTAATAACTTAGCTTACGAGTTGGTGAAAATCACTGTTAGTAGGCTAAGGTTCTAAAGTAAAATAAATAAAATAAATAAATGGCGACGCGCGCACAATATGAGTGCGCTATCTGTCTACCTATGGTCAGCAAACTGTTCAGACTACTAAAGTTGTTCAAATGATTAACTTTAAGTGCACTTAAGGCGTCCAACTATCACTGTGTTCAGATGAGCTGAATCCAAACGTGTGAGCGTCACCCATTTAAAGGTGGAAACATTTTGGTGCTGTCATAGTACGGTAAGGGCTTATCTTTACTTTTGAAATCTTTGGATTAATTACCCAAAACGAACAAAGAGATAGACTTATCTATAAAATACCACATGATCACAACTTGATCGAATAATATCGTTTTTTGGTTATATTGTTATTTTGCAAAATATGGCAAACATTGCTTGTTCAAAATATGACTTCAATTTTGTACAAAATTTTATACAGGCCTTTTAAAAGTATAAGGAAAAAATTGTTTTGCGTAGTTTTTAGACCTAATTTCGTGTTTTTAGGGTTCCGTAGCCAAAGGGTAACCAACGGGATCGTATTACCTTAGTAATAGGATCCCGTTGTCTTAACTCCGCTGTCCGTCTGTCTGTCCGTCAGTCCGTCTGTCACCAGGCTGTATCTCATGAACCCTGATTTTTAGACAGTTAAAATTTTCACAGATGATGTATTTCTGTTGCCGCTATAACAACAAATACTAAAAAACAGAATAAAATAAATATTTAAGGGGGCTCCCATACAATAGACATGTTTTTTTGGCGTTTTTATAGATAATGGTACAGAACCCATCGTGCGCGAGTCCGATTCGCACTAGGCCGGTTTTTTTTTCTATCGGGGAAAGTAAACGGTATTACGTTTTCAGTTCGTTCGATTCGAACACAGTATCTAGTTCACTCTTAACTTTATATTCTGAATTAACACGTAAAATATAATACTGTAAAATATATTGTAAATATAATACTGTAAGATATATTGTAAATATAATACTGTAAAATATATTGTAAATATAATACTGTAAAATAGAGCGCAACCTTGTGCTAAACGGGATGGGAGTTGACTGGAGTGGCATCGATGTATGTATGTCGATGTTACTCAAAGTTGCTTGCTGAAACTGCATAAATGTGTGCATACACGTGTCGCTACAATCCTTTAAAAAAAGTAAACTAAAATCTTTGTTAAGGTGGCTCCGTCGTAATAATTAGCAACTCGATTCGTGGTGGTTGAAATTTCGAACAAAACAATATTAAAATAAAGTCCTTATCAGCTCGCACTGCAACATGGCTGTTACGTCAGTCGCTGAGGCTGACAAGGGCGAAAATAGTGTGTTTTTAATTTATTTTATCCAAAATAAAATTAATTTCCAAGAACTGAGAAAACCAAATCATTTTAAATTATTTTGTCTAGAAGTTTATAAATTTCCATACTATTTCGATTGAAACTGCAGCAGTTATGTTGTTACAAGTGAACAAAAAGTCGAGAAATAAGGGTAAACTTGGAATTTTCTTGCTTCATTTCTGTATGTTATAATGAAATTCAGGAAAAACCACATCACATGTATTTTTCTTCTGTTGAAAAGTGCTATAGTTACCATATAAAATGGTTACAAAGTTACTTAGTTCAAGGTCGTTGGCGTTGGTAGAAACCTTAAACGAAAAGATCGAATTAAGGCGCTCTTATCCCAAAATCAGTAATTTCAAAGTCAAATAGAACTTTCAAATATCGCCTAAAACTTACAAAAAAATACGCAATATACACTTCTGGCCACATCTATTGGCCCACCTTGCATTTTCAGTTTCGTTTGGTCCTAGCTAAAAATTTATATTAGGTCGAGCAAAAAGTTTTTATGCAGTTTTGAACCTGGCACATTCATAATTTTATTCAATAGACTTTTTTGAATTTCGAACACAGGGTTTAAAGAAACAAAAGACAATTTGGAGCCTGTTCGTTGATATCAAACAATCGAATACTAAGAAAACTTGATTTTAACTTGATTTTATTGGTTTACTTGGATTTAATTCTTTAAAGTGTGATTTTTCTCTTTGGTTTTGCAACAAACATTACTTATTCTTAAGATTAAGGTGAGGTTCTATCAATAATCTATGGATACTTCGCCTGAAGTCGCCGCCCAAGCTGTGGCACTTATCCAGGCCGGACACAGCCAAAGAAATGTAAGTGCTTAACTTAATTTAGGTCGATCTGCGGTCCGAAATGTTTATCGGAGGTACCTAGAGACTGGCGGCTTTGTTCGTCGCCAAGGAAGGCCACGATTTCGGGCCACAACTGAAAGGCAGGATCGATTCATCGTGACGACCTGCTTGAGAAATCGTCACCTTACCTCCATTGAGATACAAAACCAACTTCGCGACTTCCACGGAGTATCTGTGAGCGCTCGAACTGTTCGGAGAAGGTTAAAAGAACGCGATATGGTACCACACAAGCCAGCTAATGGCCCCAAACTAACGCGAGCCCACCGAACAGCGCGCCTTCATTTCGCGCGCACTCATTTAAATTGGACTCAGCAGCATTGGAGCCGTGTACTCTTTTCTGATGAGTCTAAAATTGCGTTACATGGCAATGATGGAAGGAAGAAGGTCTACCGACGTAAGGGAGAGCGTTTTGCAAAATGCTGCTTTCTAGAGAGGGTTGCTTATGGCGGTGGCTCATGGACTGTCTGGGGCGGTATATCCGCGAGCGGCAAAACTCAACTTGAGGTTGTTACGGGACCACGGCTGCCAACATTAAATGCTGAAAGGTACATTCGTGAGTGCTTAGAACCTCACGTGATGCCATACGCGGACCATGTGGGCCCAAATTTCCTTTTTATGCATGATAATGCAAGAGCCCATACGGCCGGCATCGTCAGGGAATATCTTCGGGATGTGAACATCACAGTTATGGACTGGCCAGCCAGAAGCCCAGACATGAACCCGATTGAGCACATGTGGGACGAGCTAAAAAGACGTGTTAGGGCTCGTCAGCCAGTTGCCCAGACGTTGCAGGAGTTGAAAACTGCCATAGAAGAGGAATGGGAGATGATCCCTCAAAATTTCATAGAGCGGTTGATAAACTCTATGCCTAATCGTATGAGAGTTGTCGTAGATGCCCATGGAGGCAACATGCGTTATTAAATTAAACCTTTATTTGATTAAACATGTTTTTTATTAAAAAATCAACTGCCTTCATCAAGGCGCATACCCGACTTGTTAGTCGTAGCTCCATGTCGTGTGGTATTCTGAATTCAAATTTAAAACAATACGATCGAAAAAGATGGTAAAACGTATCAGGTTTAAAACTGGATCAATAGTTTTTGTTCAATCTAGCAATCATATTTAGGTAGGGGCCATCGAAACCTAAACTCTAAGGTGGGCCAATAGATGTGTCCAGAAGTGTAGTTCAAACCTTTATCTAGGTCTTCCACGCATGTGTTATACGATCAGATAAACTTTGCTCGATAGAAATAATTCACGAACACAGCATGTAATAAGACCTTTCAAATCATGCCATTTCCATAATTCCACTCTTTTATTAACGAAACATATCTGGTAATATTGCTCTTTAAATTTTCTAGGTCGACCACGTAAGTGGGTTTTAATAAACATATCCCTTATTTTTAAACAATTTAAAAACCGATAAAAACAACGAAAAAGTACAAAAGTGTGGTTATTTTCTTTACTCCTTACACGTAAAGAATAAGACAGAGAGTCACTCTTCTGAGATAAGAGCGCCTTAATCGAATTTGAGTTATTTTTCTCTCGTGCCCCGTCTCTCTTACGGGGCCCCGGCCCCAAGCAGGGATGTTGCCTGCATTGCCTATTATCCCGCCCTGGAAAGCGGTGTGATTTTCAGTGCTATTACCGCCTGGCTGCTGGGGTTTCTTTATGTAATATTAATAATAGGGTTGAGGAAAGAGAGTCGACTTTGTCAAACGATCAATAGATTCCATAGTATATTAATTTCTTTATAGAAGGACAAGCGAAAGGAGGTGCCATCTTTTCATCCTTACAAATTCAAAACAAGTTTATTCGCTGGTTGTATTATAGTTATTTAAGATACACGTGCGGAAAGTAAGGTTTTATACGAATAAGTGCCAAATTGAAAACACGAGCGCAGCGAGTGTTTTCATTGGCACGCATTCGGATAAAAACCTTTTACGCTCAAGTATCTTACAACATTTTTCAATGCATTTTGCGAGGAAATACAACAAAAATATTTTTGTTTGCGGAAACAAAACACGTATTTTTAAATGAGATAATCAAGAATCCTATGTGTTATGGTGTTTATCATCATTCGATTATTGCTAGAGCGCGCATACTTATAAATAATTGTTTTTTTTGGACAGCAAAACCTCCTTGCATCTTTGTAATTTTTTAAATTTTATGACTTGCACCATGCACCACAGAGTCAAAAACTTGAAAAAATTACTTTATTTCACGCGTGAAATAAAGGATTTCAGTACTGTTTTATTTCACGCGTGAAACAAAGAGTCGCTTTCCGCATAATTTTGTTACACAAAAAAGAAAACTGTACGAGCAACTGCATTGAAAAAAAAATTATGGTGTTAATCCATAATATCCACTGATGTATCCAACCCTATTTGTTATAGGTATGGTTGGATATAATAAGTTGGAAGTGAGGAGAGACCTGGCGCTACTAATTTATCTTTTTAAAGTTTTGCGAGGTATATTGTTCAATCCGCGGTTGGTAGCGTCCTTGAAGCTGTTTGTGCCGGATAACTATCTTCGCGCGAGAAATCATAAGTTGTTTTGCGTGCAGCATGCGGGCACTAATGTTTTTAAAGAGTCACCTGTTGTAAAGGCACTCCATCTTTTCAACTGAATCGACAACCTTACGGATACCGATTTGCTTAGTTGTTGTTTGACGGAGTTCGCAAAAACTGCTTTAAATATAATTTTTTGCCAATCGCATTAGGTTAGTCTGTAAGGATTGTGTTGTATAAATGTAAATAATAAATAAAATAAAAAATTAATAATACTAAATGTATTTTATCCATTCCCATACTGCAATAAAAGTAATAAATAATAGTACCTAGATTGTTTATCCAATGTTATAATATTAAATTATAGCACCGCGATTCTGCGCTGCGATTGGCCCAATTTATTAAATAAACCAGTGCCAGTAAATATAGTAAAAGTATATATTTTAACAATTAGCTTTTTAATATATACAATTTGATACATAAATTGTAATATTTTTTATTTTTCTCACTTTTGTTTTCGGAATATTTTGAACAATTAAAATTTCCATATTTTTTTTACACCGTAATATGTGGGCAAATTAATGCAATTTTTGAAATTTCATGTCCGTATCTTTAACGGTGCTAAAGTTATGAGGCTGTGACATACGGACGGACGGATAACGGAGTCTCACCATAAAGGTTCCTTTCGTACCTTTTAGGTGCTACGGAACCCTAAAAATAGGTCGAGGTCACTCAAGTCAACCGTATCACTTGGGCGCATATACGAGTACTAACGACAGCACATGATGCTTTCTACAACAAATGTAAAACTAAAACGAAACAAAGACCGAAGCACAACTATATAACAACTTTCCAGCGCAAAATAAAAGTACTCTTTCCAGAAAGAAATAAATAAAAGTTGTTATTTCAAAAGAGACTGAAAACTCATGCAGCGAAATCCACGAGAGAACATGTCTGCCATAGATAAAGGAAACAAGGGAGATACGGTAAGGGGGCGTGGCACTTGCGAACGTAAATAATGCGGACATAGCGGGTTTAGATCTCGTAGCACATGTTCGGTCTGCGTGCTACTATTTGTACCTTAAGGCCCTTAATACCGCCAAATGGGTACTTTCTAAAGCCTACTCCTCTTTTATGGCCAAACCAAAAATATTGAAAAAATGTATTATGGATTATCAACTCTAGGACAACATATGCAACATTTTTATTTTTCGTACCACCAAAACTTCTATATGAAAAATTGTTTCAACTGAATGGTGTTTTTTGGCTTGAATTTCTTACTGCTCCTAAGCGGCTTAGGTGATTTAATTCATTTATGCTTTGATAAATAGACAAACCTAATAGCTATAAATATAACATAGAATTATTCAATCGAACAATGACGCCCATGTGAAAAGTATTATTGTCTCCTATTTTGCCCTATCAAGGACGCAGCGAGCGTCGTAACAGCCACCACGCATTGTACACTGATTTGAACGTTAATTCAATGTCGTTTCCGTTGATATTCATATAGACAAACTTCGATCTGCTAATTTGGCGACGGTAATCGCCTTAAGGCGCTACGTAAAAGTTTTGGCATCCAGTCCTATAGCAACTCAGGCAAACAGATAGTGAGGCCGAAAGAGAACTGTAAATGATGTTTAGGCATAACTCGAGTTAGCTGTACTGCGTAATAGGTATACACCGCGTAAAGGCCCTGTTACTCCATATGCGAAAAATCCCTCAGTGCGAGTGGGACAGATTCGTGGAAAAGTAGCAAAAAGTCGGTTTTTTATTAATATAAAATGTACTACGCTATTAAAAAAAAAATTCAAGTAGACTTTACAAATACATAAATTCACATTCTGAATGCGATTTCACAATGAAATTAGTTAGGATTTCAGAATTACAGGAAAAAATAAAACAATTTAGAGGTCTTTTCGAAATTAAATTCGGTCGAGAAAATTTCATCCAATCGCGTTTTCCTTTAGTGAGAATCTTAATCAAATACTCAATAAACATTTACCCAAAAATGAAATACGTAGATGACGTTATAGTGGAGTAAATGGATTCGAAAAAAACCCATTTTGTTTTTGGTATCGCCTTAATGACGGCGCTCACCATCCATCATGTTGGGACGTGATAATCGTCGGTAAAACGTTGGTGTCCGAGTGTGCATTTCAGAGTCCATACTTTGGAACACTCTAACACCTGTATTATTCACGTCGCTACTCTGTTGATATTTTAGAAGAATAAATATTGTTATTATTTGGAAGTAAGTATTACTTCATTATATTATATATGTACACTGTTTTCCTTTTATGTATTCCTGATTTTCTTTCGGTTTGCTGGAAGAAATCTCTTACAGAGATAAAAGCTCACCGCTGTATAATAATTTTAATGTTTACGTGTGTAATCAAATATTTTGTGTACAATGAAGAATAAGAAATTTGTACTCACATATAAATAATTTTAAATAAACATAAATAAAATGATAAATTTGAAATAAGTCATATATTTGGATCGTCGCGTCATCAGTCAACTAATAAGTCTGTTGATATTTAATAGTCACTATGTGCTATACGTTTTATATTCACGACAAGAATCCCCGAGGGGGTGTCAAGAGTGTTCCGAGTGTGAACTGTGAAATGCAAGTTAAATGCAACCATTTTATTTTCAAATGAAGATTTTTATTATTATTATGTAGGTACACTTTTCAGTCACGGGCCCATAGGGACCCGGTCATATGAAAGGCATTCATGGGGCCGAAGCCAACATTAAAGAGGCCTTTTTACCATTTCATCTAAATGTGTGTAAAAGGCCTCTCCCTCAATGTATAATTGTGATACACTAACGGACAGTCCCCCACAGTTGCCAAACTATTGCCAGGAAGGAAGCGACTTGGAGTGGGCTATGAGGATGGGATGCTAAATGGGCCGGATAACAGGGCTATGGAGTGAGATAACGGACATCTGCCTCGAAAATCTCTCACAAATTTAAATAAGGCATATGGTGACTTGCTGCTAAATAACTATCCAACAGGATAGCCGTTGTGGGCCTCCTATCTAGCCACCATGGGGCGGCCAGAGGGCAGCACTATGGAAGCAGCTAAGGTTGTCGAGAGGTGAGTCTGCGGGGCGCAAGATCCTTATACAGTCAAGTGCCCCCGGCGTTATGACATTTTACACTTCCAACCTGGAGCATAGGTTCCGCTCTTGCATCTCCACTCTGGCCGGCTGGTTAAGGCAAGCGCAGAGGCAGAGGGTGCGTGTTGCTGTGTGTATGTGTGTGTGTAAGCGCATGTGTGATAGTGTCCCCTGGAGGTAGGGTCCGTGGTGTCGCCACTCACCATCGGCTCGCCACAAGCCGCCCTGCGGTGACTGATTGCACTGGACGTACAGGACATACCAGAGGGCGATGGGGTCGTCACATCCCTACGCCTTTATTATTATTATATTATTATTAAGTCACAATCCACACTCGGTACACTCGCGTTTCACCGACGATTATTACATCCCAAATAGTGGTGAGCTTTATCGCCGTACTTGCACAAATATACGCTATATATTTATAAATTACTTGGAGATTCTAAATATTATTAGGTGCATTACAAGGTAGAAAAACAATGTAAAAAAATATAAAAGGAAATATAAACATTAAAGCGGTACGTAAGTACTCGTAGGTTTAAGGTTAAATGTCAGTCGCTTAGCGCAAAGTGCATAACTTAACTTTTTTTCTTGTCCACCTACCGAACGAAACACCGAAACGCGTGGGCTGCAGGGTGCAGGCCGCGCTCCACGCCAAACACTAAAAAAAAAGGATGGGTCTTTGAAAATAAGGATGGGCAAAGCAGCCCGCACGCAAACCACGCAGCAGAAGTATAACACGGGGGCTGCAGGGTGCAGGACGCGCACCACGCGAAACACAAAGGACAAAGGAAAGAAAAAAAGGATACAACTTTTTTGAACTGACTCACTGACTGACATGGTTGTTTAGTTTGAAAGAGTTGTAGAGTAAAAAATGAAAAACATTTTGATATGTAGCAATTGACGCCAATAGTTCAGTATCAGTGAGGTTTATAAAGCATGAGTTTGAAATTTAATGCACAATTAGTCATGATCTTGTCCAAACAAATCAGCATTTTAAGTTGGTTTTGAGAAGATCATGACTAATTGTGTGCACAATTTCAGACTCCTACTTTAAAACCGAACTAATACTGAACTATTGGCGTCAAATACCAAAGAACAAAATGCTTTTCAATTTCAAGTTTATAAACAAGAAAAACAAAGTTAAGTTATGCACTTTGCGCTAAGCCAATGACGTTTAACCTTAAGCTGTAGCTAGCAGCTGGTGGTGAAACTTTTTGGTCTGTAACTTGAGCAATTTAACCAGATATTGTGGCCACTTTTCGGTATACCAGCCAGCCGTCTTGTTTTAAGGCTATACGGTAACTTAAGAGGATGGCATACCGTAGCAACTTTTTTTATTACCCGTCTAGCACAATAAGTCTAATAGCAAAGACCTTATTTGCTTTTCATAGAAGCGATTATATGTTGGGTTTTTGGCCTCTTTTTCTTGGACGCGTAATACTAGTGTTCACGCAGCGAAACAACAAATTGGTCTGTTTTTAGCTAATACTGAAATATTTTGTAGGGAAAACAATATTGGATTTAGGTAACATCCCTTCATATTTCTATTGCCTATTTTATAAAAAAAAAACAAGTTGATCTCTTAACCGCGTTTTTAAACACTACACAGACGTAAGTCTGCTCGTAATTATTTTAAGATTAATAAGATAATGACCGTTATCTTTTTTTTTTTGACATCTACATTGTTTTATTTTTTCCTGTAATTCTGAAATCCCAACTAATTTCATTGTGGAATTAGACTAAACCTATAAATATAAATACAGTAAATTTAATCTTAAAATTATTAAAATAAATAAAAAATGCTGGCCAGATCACCACCGTCGTTCGGTAGTGTACCCAGAAGGCTGGCAGCATTGCCTCGCTGAATAGCGAGGCTAATTCTTTGACCGAAATAGGCTCCAGCCCTCGGGTTATTTCACTTTATATATTTAATTCACTATTAGAAATACATGCACAAAAAGAAACATTGCCAAAAAACAAAGATATTCACAGGTATAACACAAGAAATAAAGACAAATTAATCACACCAAGAACTAGACTGACCAAAACGCAAAAACAAGGCATATATGTAATAATTGCAATGTATAACAAACTACCTATGCAGTATACTAGATTACCGCAACTAGAATTTAAAACCAAGTTAAAGAGATTTTTTGAGAAAAATCCATTTTATTCCATTACAGAATATATGTGTTTAAAATTGAAATCAAGTTCAATGACAGAATAGTTTTTTTTTCTTTCTTTTTAATTGGTTTTGTTATTTATATGTATATTTTTATCGACTTCTATCAATTGTTTGATAGTATTTTTCATTTTATCTTATGTAATAATAAGCTACGTTTATAATGTTAGTTTTAATTTAATTTAATTTAATTTAATGGACAAACCATGTATAACGGACACTGTTATATGGAGAATAAATTATTGTATTGTATTGTATTGTATAAAACGAACGTGTGAAAACAAAAAAAAAAGAGTGTGGAAAACATATTTTTTTTGACTAAAGTATAAATATTAATACATAGTTTATAGGTGGAATCCCTAGATAAAAGATCGATAAATCAAATATATTTTCTTCAATATGAGGAAAACCTAGTTTCTTCCAATGAACCCTTTAAAACCTCGTGTTGTTGATATTCTAGCGTCAGGTGTCCCGTTAAGGCTAGATTGGAAGTTTGTTGTAAGATTTTATATTACACATACTACCTAAGGAACTCATTTCCACTGCATTTGGTCTACTTAGATCTTTCTCTTACCATACCCAACATTCACTACCATACATAAGTGTAGAAGCATAAGAAAGGAGATAATCAAACATTTTATACAAGGTGAAATTTTGATAATCTTTTTCCTTCAAACAGGGTGTTCTACCCATGTATACGAACAACTTTTACTATGGGACCAACCCTGAAATCGCAAAAAACAAATCAGCTGTTTCATACATTTCGGTTTTTTTATTTTTTTAGTTTATTTATTCATAGTTAAACTTATTTACATATTTAAGAGTTTAAAGCCATCCGACTAAAACCACATGGTTTATGCGCAGTATGGCGAGATCGCAAACTTTATATGCTAAACTAACTAAACTAATTCTAACTTATATTATGTTGAGTAGGTAGTACTTTCTATGGAACAGCTGATTTTTTATTCGCGATTTCAGGGTTGTCCCCATAGTAAAATTTGTTCATATTCATGGGTAGAGCACCCTGTTTGAAGGAAAAAGATTATCAAAATTTCACCCAGTATTGATCTTTGTCATTGAGTTGTTTGCAATACAACATACAATGACAAAATTTTGGACATATTTCTTTTCTGCGATAAGCTGTTCATTTTTGTCACAAGTACGGCGATATAGGGCTCATTACTCATCATGCTAGCACGTAATCATCGTGAGTAAAACGTGGGTGTATGAGTGTGGACTGTGATTTACATTACACAGTCCATACCTCTTACACTCTTTTGAAGATTCCTCTATACTACATATATTGATATATCTAAATTCATATTGGAGACTTTGGATGTGATCTGCAATTTAAAATCACTACATAGTATAAAACAAAGTCGCTTCCCGCTGTCTGTCTGTCCCTATGTATGCTTAGATCTTTAAAACTAAGCAAAGGATTTTGATGCGTTTTTTTTTAATAGATAGAGTGATTCAAGAAGAAGGTTTATATGTATAATTCATGCCCGTGCAAAGCCGGGCGGATCGCTAGTGGATAATAATAAAGCCTCCAAAAACAAATTAAATCCCAGCGAACTGCTGCACACTATCTGAGCAGCAAGAAAATTAGTTATCGAAAAATATACTAATTTAACTGTGTAACAACTACCGACAAAATAAATTAAACATAACAAACTAAAATTTCTCACATCCTTTAAACCAGCCCCCCTATTGTGTATCTTTAGTTGCCAACTGCACGAGGTGCCTATTATCAAAAACATAGCTAAAAACTGAAATTTCAAAATTGCCTTGAGTGGGTATTGAACTATTAACAATCTGTGTCGTCACTTCAAGTGCGAAAATATCCTTAGGACATCGGAATTCGATAGTATATCTATGTTTTTGATGATAGACACCCAGTCCAGAAGGCAACTAGAGATACATAATAGGCCCGCAGGTGTTTAAATAATGACCCTATAATATACTGCCTGATTTCCTTTTTCGTTGCACAAGTCGGTTTGTTTGTATAGACGTCGTCGTCGCAAAGCTAGATTGACTGAAACTACAAACTAGCGGTCTATTAAGGAACGCAGTGAAACTATAATAAAGCATGTTTTGTGCTAAATATACCAGTTATTGCAAGAATGACGCAACTGTGACGTCATGGACAGGCCGTAAATATTCCAGGCATTGTTCAATCTAACTTTATGGGCTAGTTTGACCGCTACATTGCGATACTGATTGTATTGTAGCGAATATGACTACTTTTTATACATCCATTCATTGGCCTGCCTTCGTCCATTTCTGGACATTGGCCTATCTTCGTCCACTGCTGGATATTGGCTTATCTTCGTCCATTGTTGGACATTGGCCTGTCTGAATACACTGCTATGGACATAGGACCTTCCAAGATATCGCCACTATTGGCGGTCCTTTTGGAAATAATGCCCATACTCAAACACACTAGGCAAGCGGGTTGCTAAGCGCGCTGCCGAAACCCTCGCACCAGTGACGCCGCTGCCCGCCACCAGTCTGTTTTACAATTGAAGAACGAAACATGAAAATGTAAAATCAATTAAACTTGAAATAAATATTTATATTTTGCTATAATGCTTGCTTGTTCATTCAATTTGATACTTATAAACACAACAAAAATAACAATTTTAAGTATTTTCAAGACATATTTCGGCCCCCATTCGACTGATGCCGGCCCCAAAGTAGGCCGAAGTATAACTCGAAAATACTTAAAATTGTTGTGTTTATAAGTATCAAATTAAAATCAATTAAAGAAACAAAAAGATAAAAACAAAAAATAATGTGTGATAATATTAATTAAAAAACCGGCCAAGTGCGAGTCGTAATCGCGCACGAAGGGTTCCATACCATTATCTATAAAAACGGCAAAAAAAACATGTCTGTTGTATGGGAGGCCCTTAAATATTTATTTTATTCTGTTTTTTAGTATTTGTTGTTATAGCGGCAACAGAAATACATCATCTGTGAAAATTTCAACAGTCTAATTATCACGGTTCTTGAGATACAGCCTGGTGACAGACGGACAGCGGAGTCTTAGTAATAAGGTCCCGTTGGTTACATGTGATAATAATAATTAAAAAACATCAGCAACAAACAATATGTAAGAAGATTATGTTTATTTTGCGAAATCCATCGCTATGAATACTCAATCCTGGCCCGGGGAATTTTTTCATATTCTTGACTTTGGGTTTGTTTCTGATTGATCTTTTCTAGTTTGTATTGCACTCTTATTATATTTAGAATATGTAGGAACATTGTCATTGAGGTTTCATCCTCACAAAACAAAACTTTGATTTTTGTCCTTTTGTTTTAAAAGATTGTCTATGGAAACCAAAAAATATTTTCTATAGAAGTTTTTCTATGGAATCACTTCAGTAGAGCAAAGAAAGAAAGAAAATATTGATTTCAGACCGAAATTCATATCTTAGTTAGTAACATATATGCTTAAAAATTATGTTAGTATCTTAATCTACACACAAAAGCAAAATATACAAAAACAGAACACAGAAAAGGTAGCCGAAGTCGCTGTTGCAGACATCACACAATTAAATTGAGTTTTGTGCATAAATAAAAAATAAAAAAAAAAACTTTATTTTTCAAGACAATAAAGTCCATAGAGGTTAGTAACATGACACACCTTATAACTATGTTAGTATTAGCTAGTTATTAAAAAAAAAAAAATTGTGTGGTTTAATTTTCTGAACACTGAAACACCCGGTACAGAAAGATACAAATAATCTGGCTTAGTGTGCACAAATACGCGTACTTAACCCTTAAAACATCATGTTAAATAAAAAAAAAAATAAAGATGCCAAAGCAACATCAAGGCGCCAAAAAACAAGCCGCTAAAATGGTAGCGCCTGACAAACTATTCGGCACCCTTTAAGTATGGAATCCTCGTTTTTTATTATTTGTTGTTTTAGAGTATGTACAACAAGTTGACCAAAGAAACTTGTGTGTATTATCTTTTTTAAGTTAGTGCTGAAACAAATGACGTTAAAAATGCTACTTTTCGAGGTTTTTTGTATGTTGACCCCCCTCGGGTTTTATTTATTGTCTTTCGTTATAGAGACTATAGTATATGAAAATATAAATTTAAATTTCAACTTCTTTTTCTTGTCGTGTCGACGGCAATGAGCAATGGGCCGCCATTTGCGCAGCCCAATGGGCCGCCATTTGCGCAGCCCAATGGGCCGCCATTTGCGCAGCCCAATGGGCCGCCATTTGCGCAGCCCAATGGGCCGCCATTTGCGCAGCCCAATGGGCCGCCATTTGCGCAGCCCAATGGGCCGCCACGTCAATTCCTCTTTGGTTAGCGTTGAGGAGGTCGTCTAGTGTGCAGGTGTTGGGACATCCAGACAAGACAAGAGGTGCGTCATGTTGGAAAGCGCCACCTGCACAACGGTTAGCCGCCGCGTTTCGGTAGCCCCTTTTGTACATGTACATGTTCTCTCCACAGCGGCCCATTTCAACTGGCTACCTGTTACAGCTGAAGCTTCAGGCACCTGTGACTGACAGAAGAACAGCGTAGACTTAGTAATAGGGTCCTGTTTAGCAACCTTTGGGTACGGAACCCTAAAATATTATTTTTTGTTGGACCGTGGTTTTTAAATTAAGCTCTTTACTCTTTTTCTTCTTTCTAAAAACGTAAATAATCACAACTTACCTACAAACATAGATATACTCAAGCTTTTATCTCAGAGGGGTAGGCAGAGACTACAGATTTCCATTTACTACGATCCTGACACACCTTTTTCGCCTCTTCCATATCCATCAATATAGTCATACAAGCTATTCTATTCCGGATACTTTTGACATAGCCCTTCTTCAATATCTCACCAATTTGGTCAGCATACGTGACATATTCTGGCCGAATTTTTGAGGGCCAAAGGCTGGTGATTTTTAAAAGCGTTTTGTTCAAAAAAGTATCAAGATTTAAAAAAATAAAAACTTTTTGCGCGGATTCATAACATGTTTTACATGTCTTATAAAGAGTTAATAAAGTCGCATGAAACTAAAGCGTGTGAAAAATGTTGCGAGAATAGCCGCCCTGGTCGTGCGCTTCGACTTGCGCCATAAATCATTCAATCGTAAATAGTTGCTACATATAATTAAATAAACCTTTAATTCAGTTCATGTAATTTTATTACATACATTTTATAGATTAAATTTGACTCGTAAAAAGTGTATTATGCATACCCACTTAACAAAATGTACTAAAATACTAAATGTAATTTGAATTACTTGAATTCTAAGCTACGAATTCTCGTAGCGCACCGTAGTAGCACGTAGCACGCCGCCGCCGTGGAACGCTAGCATCAACCTCCTACGACGTAGGCGTACTTATTGTATTTGTTTAAATTTCCCGCGTAGTAGTTGTCTACGGCGTAGCTATTGATGCATACATACCGAGAACTGGCGTGGGTGGTTGCTGAATACCAAGCTAGTAAAAAAAAATACATCTTCATAACATGAATCCCCGAGGGGGCGTCGGAGGTGTTGGAGTGTGAACTGTGAAATGCAAGTCACAGTTTACACTCGGTGCACCTTTCACCGAAGATTATAACGTCCCAACGTGACGGGTGGTGGCCCATCACCGTTCTTAGGGCACAAATACACGTTTTTAGGGTATACAGGTTTTCTCACGATGTTTTCCTTCACCGTTCAGCAAGAGATAAAGTGGGTCAATCAAATATTTTAACCAAACTGCATATTCTTAAAAAAAAACCGGCCATGTACGAGTACCTAGGGTTCCGTATTGTGGATGATAAATTTAATTTAGTAATTTTTTTTCGTGAATTTCTCAACCGTTTTATTTTTCTTATAATCTTTACGTAAACACATATTACCATGATTTTTTTCATATTTTTCGGTCCACCAGTTTTGGAGATAAGGGGGGGGGAATACATTTTTTCATGGCTTTTCAAAGATTTCTTGAAATAGATGCAATTAAATATAGCCAAACTATATATTTTTACAATCAGCTTTTTAATACCTACAATTTGATACCTATATTGTTTTTTTTAATAAAATACTATAACGGCTGAACCTGTAGAACCCTGTGACAGACGGACAGACAGACAGCGGAGGCTTAAAAAAAACGATTTTGACGATATACCTGTATCGTCAAAATCATTTTTTTTTTAAGTTATTTATCTGCTGTTCAAAAGAAGTCCCAAGTTAAATAAATTAGGACGACAATTTTGGGATCTTTTTCTAGATTTTGGACAATCAGAAACGCGATTGGAAGAATTCCACTTGATAGAAATAATTATCAAGATGAGGTCTAAATTAACACTCTTTTTGATGTTCTGACATATTAGGATAGCATACAGACTTCAAAAATATTAAAAAATATTTAATAATACCTCAATTACTGGTTATGGAAATCTTCAAAGCTATTTTAGTTAATTTTGTATTAATTTAAAACCGACTTTTTGTCAATTTTCCTCGGTTCCGTCCCTATCGCACTGCGGGTAACGGGGATCTTTGCACGGAGTTTTGCACCATTCGGGTACAGAACCCTAAAAGCAGAAAATAACAACGGAGACAAGTCGTACAACGCGTACGACGTATTTGAAAGACATTTTTATTCGTTTTGCGTCTCAAATGTGATAAATTTCAATATACTTAATCAACGTTATTAGCTCCGCGGGGTACCAGGGCAGCATAAATTGATACCGCAGTTTACGAGGCCAATATTCCGCTGTTTTATATACGGTTATTACTTTATTATCCCGTCGGACGTACGTAGGTGTGACAACACGTACTATGATGTCCTAATAATTGGTTTGATAATAAGGTTTATCTACTCTCATAATGCAATAAGCTAATTATAATATCAAAAGTGGTTTTATAAGTACTAACATTGTTTAACCGATGTTATAATATTACATTATAACACCACAATTCTGCGCCGTCATTGTCCAAATTTATTATAACACCGCTAGAGAACCAATCACAAGCGATGACTGTCTGACTTAATTTCTTAAGCCACGCCCTCGCTTCTGATTGGTTTTAGACATCTACATACATCCTATGGGCTCGAGGTATCATGAATTCATGACAAACTACAATAATTATCATGACGAGTGTTCTTTTAAATTTTTTCTTGAAATTGTGTGCAATAATTAGACATTGGAACACTCGTGCAAGTCTATTACGAAACGAACCAAGTCTCAGTGTCTCACATTATGTCTCAGTTGAGCTTTTTAATGAAATGATTTATATTAAAATTAATTATTTATTTATTCATATATGCATTTTAATTGATAGGTGTCTAAGAGCATATATGTGTAATTATACTATGTATTTTATTCATTATTTATTTATATGTATTTACATTGGTTTTTTAGTTAGTTAAATCAGTGTGTTTTCGTTTATTATTTGGTAGTAAGTATTAAGTTTGTACACATATGATTACTGTTTTCTTTTTATGTATTCCTGATCTTTTTTTCGGTTTGCTGAAAGAAATCTCTCATAGAGATAAGCTCGCCGCTGTACACTAATTTTTTCGATTTTGATGTTGTAATTATCTTATTGTGGTATTGGAATAGATAAATATAATACTATGATATTCTTCTGAGTTAACCGGCTCTCTGCTTATGAAATTCTCAAAAGTTTTATAAATATTTAGGCGAAAAATATTTAAGAAAGTTCCGAGTGTTCTTTTTAGACATTTCAAAAAGGGTAACCAGAATCCCTCGTTGCGTAACAAAGAGGGAAATGCCTTTAATATTTCATATAAAAGTTCGACACAAAATCCTTCTCGCACTTTACTCTGAAAGCAAAAGGCAAGAAGCACTCTGCCAACAGATTGTCGGCAAAATCCGATACTTTGCCGGGTCTCAACAGGTGGAAGTACCTGCATTCTAAGTAACTCTTTTTTGTTCAATTGTAACCTTTATCAGCGCTTACTAAATAAAGATTTACTTTCAGTTTACTGGTATTTTTACCCAGTCGATGTGTTTCAAAGGCCCAGGCAAAAAGACCATGGTGTTTTGCAGGTTTCGAGAATTGACTCTGCTTGAAATTGATCCGGTTGGTGTAAAATGTTAGTTTTATAATTTTTATAAAATTAGATAGATATTGTTGAATGACACCTAATAAAATATGTTTGAGTTCTGTATATGGTTCCTATTCGTCAAAAGAGGAGAAAAAGTGTGTTTGAAGACCTCATTTCAACAATTATTTCTATCGAGGAAAATTTATCCAAACATGTTTTCCAATTTCAAAACCCTAGATTATATAATCAAAATGCATATACCAGAAATTTATTAAAATTTTCCGTGTATTTCATGAAATACACAGAAAAGAAACATCCGTATTTTTTTCGCATATCGCCTTAATGTGGCTTTATAGTCACAATTTGAGACATAAAGGTAACGTAAAAATAAATATAATTCTCAAGAATATGCTGAAGCAATCGAACGAACTGAAAACTTAAATCCGTTTACTTTCCCCGATAAAAAAAAAAACGGCCAAGTGCGAATCGGACTCGCGCATGAAGGGTTCCGTACCATTATCTATAAAAACGGCAAAAAACATGTCTGTTGAAAAGAAACATCCGTATTTTTTTCGCATATCGCCTTCAATTTTATCCCGAAGCTATCCAACTTGTAGCAATCATTAGGTTACATATGTAGATAGAGGAGTCCCTTCTCTATACCTAGTGCCACTCTTATTTCAGTAGCCTTTCATATGAAGTATATGAGTAGATAAGAGTAGATATTGTAAAGAAAACAAATTCTTGGTAACTGTTCCAATGTTTTTAGAGTTCCGTACCCAAAGGGTAACCAACGGGACCCTATTACTAAGACTCCGCTGTCCATCTGTCCATCTGTCTGTCCCTCTGTCACCAGGCTGAACCTCACGAAAAGTGATAGTTAGACAGTTGAAATTTTCACAGATGATGTATTTCTGTTTTGCCGCTATAACAACAAATACTAAAAAACAGAATAAAATAAATATTTAAGGGGGCTCCCGTACAACAGACATGTTTTTTTGCCGTTTTTATAGATACGGAATACGGATACGGATAGTACGGAACCCTTCGTGTGCGAGTCCAACTCGCACTTGGCCGGTTTTTTTATTAGACTAGCGACCGGTTTCGTTATAATAGCATCTTCAGGCTTTTTTGATATGGCTACGAATCATGGCTACGAATATATAAGGTAGGATCGTACCGCGAGTCTATTGTATTCAATTGTCATCTCAATTCAATAATTCTACGGGTTAAGATATTAGGTGCTACTTATGTTGCATGTTACCCTGCAAGGTGTCCACGGAAGACCAGCGTCGTGGTACAGAATAGTGCCATGACACATGCTGAGTGGAGGCCTTTTGGGTGTCACTTATGTTTTGTTTGTTATTGATTATATTGTATTTTAATTTTAATATATTATTATAATTGTGTGACACCAATAAAGCTTTTTCTATTTTACTCTATTCTATTCCATTCTATTCTCATGAGATGGAATATTTCGTCTTTGTTTACATTTGTGATGTGATGACAAACATGATTTAAAAGGCGTTTTGTTAGTGCATTTATGGAAGCGTTCAACAAAAAATATTTAGTATTATAAAGTCAAAGTGCACTGAAATCAATAAGTAAATGAATGAAATTGAAATAAAATTTAATAAAAATTAAATGAAAATAAAAATAAAATAAGGCAAATATTTACGAAAAAAAAAGACAAAGTCATATGTCCCATCAAGAACCAACAACGACAAGTATCAATTTCTAAAGAGTAGACATCATGACGCGACCAACTTGATTATGAGCGAGGCAAAATGTCATGCTGTTTCATTTCGCTATAATATGCACGCTACATGAAACTTGCGAAGACAATACAATCATTCCGATTTCGTCGCGCGCGAAATATTTTTTCAGGCGATACATGAGTTTGGCAAGATTGTGGATGTTTTCCAAACATATTTTTGGCTAGACAACATTTTCAATGTTGGACTCAATTAATTTTTTGATTTTATCTGAGACAGTAAAAGCACATCAAGCTACATTCTCTACCCTCTTTAAGAAAGTTTTAAAATAAATCTATTAAAAGCTGGCGTTATTTCCTCTTTGATTTATTATTGATTAGTTTTAGATTGTTGCAAGGAGATGAGACCATATTTATATTTGCACGTACTTTTAGTGTCAATAATTTATAAATGAATTTCAGGAACAAACACTTGGAGGAAGTTTGATTTTAGGGGTTTGATGTTACGATATAATTTAAATTTCACGATTTTTAGTTACATTTAAAATAAATCTGGATAATGTTAATGGACTCAGGCTAAAATATTATAAAAGTTACCATTCTATAGACAACTCACAATTTTGTGATAGCATTTGTGTGGAGGTTTGCACGTGATGACGCCTCTTAATATTCCATCCATCCATCCATCAGCCTTTCTTCGTCCACTGCTGGACATAGGCCTTTCCAAGATTTCGCCACTGTTGGCGGTTCTCTTGGAAGAAATGTCCATACTCACACACGCTGGACAGGTGGGTTGGTGATCGCGGTGCCGAAACCCTCGCACCGGTGACGCCGCTGCTCGTCACCAGTCTGTTTCATAAAAAGGCCGGCAATTGGGGATGGTTTGTGAGTTACATGGTGGTACCTCCACAGTCGAGCTCGTACCTGCTCTACCACCTAATATGAAAGCGATGGATTAGGCTATACAACATATAAATATAATCTTAAGAGGCTATGCGAATTTTATTTTTGTCTCTGTCACTCCAAGCGCAAAATCGCGCAGTGCGAGAGGGGCGGATTCAGGGCAAAAGGGAAAAAAGTTGGTTTTATATTTTTATTAAAAAAACTAAAATAGCTAGCAAAATTTCAAACATCAAATCTCTAGATATTGTTGAAACACACGTAATGAAATATGTTTGAGTTCTGTATATGGTTCCTATTCGTCAAACGAGGAGAAAAAGTGTGTTTGAAGACCTCATTTCAACAATTATTTCTATCGAGGAAAATTTATCCAAACATGTTTTCCAATTTCAAAATCTTAGATTATATAGTCAAAATGCATATACTAGAAATTTATTAAAATTTTCCGTGTATTTCATGAAATACACAGAAAAGAAACACCCGTATTTTTTTCGCTTATCGCCTTTTTCAGTGTAGTACTAAGATATGCCTTTTCTATGGAAAAGCAATTTTTTTGCGTTTTAAATTTTGGCATCGTAATAAAAGTTGTTCGTATAGACGCAAGTGCTGTCTCTAACAGTTTTCGGCTTTTCACCGACCAAAAATGCAGCCTGTGTCTGGACCAAATTAAAGTTTTATTCTCGAAATATTGAACCAAAGTAAATCTTAATCTCCACTGGACATAAACATTGTATTATGTTTGCAATTCAATGGTTCACCAGATAACACAAAAATGCTTAAAAAAACAACCCAAAAATAATAAAACTCCGAAAAAGGTTTCAGTAAGTAGGTATTTAACAAAAAAATAATGCTGTCGAAGATGTTTTAACTTTGTTTGAAAAAAAAAAACGTTTTTAATAAGCCCGACTGATCAAAAACCATTTACCCTCTTTAAGAAAGTTTTATAAAATCTATTAAAAGTTGGCGTTATTTCCTATTTAATTTATTATTAATTAGTTTTAGATTGTTGCGATGAGATGAGAGCATGTTGATGTTTGCACATACTTTTGGTGTCAAGAATTTGTAAATAAATTTCAGGAACAAAAACTTGGCGGCAGTTTGATTTATTTATTAATTTCCTGGAGTTTGAAACTTTTGAGGGTAATTTTGGACCACAAATAATTTTCATATCATTACAGTACAAACTCCCATCTTTGTTTGTTTGTAAATAAACTGTTTTCTTCGGAAATCCGTTGCTTAGTAAACTATGTACATGTTTATTAAGAGCGGTTTTGTAGCTGGATTCTGCAAAACCCGCCTTTTGTCTAATTAATCGAAACAGAACACTGAAATTCAAAATTCACTCAATAGTTGTTCAACAAAACCTTATTACCTATGTATTGTGTATGTTGCCTTCACAAAGCTTTCATTAATTTCTGTAAATTCGAATTTCAAAAATTTAGAATATAAACAGTCTCCTGATATAACCACAAAATAAAATATTTTTATAGAGTAAAGAAATGAAAGTGGCCTTTATTATTTTTTATTTCCTTTTGTTATTTTAAAAACTTCAAACATTCTACATTTTTCCAGTACAAAAAATTACGCAAAAAGAATTTGAATGTTTGTGTATTTCTTTTTAAATAACGAAAGGAAAAAAATATAAAAATATATGAATAAGGTACTTTGATCTCTTTATGTTAAAAAAAAGTTCGACTTGAAAAAAAAAAAATTTTTTCTGTTTGCAACGCCAAATTACGTTTTTCGTGATTTTAGTGATGTTTCCGATTTTTTTCTCGAAGATTGTGATCTGAAAAATTTTAATGTAGTTCAGCTTCCTAACTACTTACACAAATTGTATTTGTTAAAAATATTTTGTTTAAATAAGCTAAATTGACCAAACGCGAGAGCATGTTTGGCGCAACCGACCCTTAAGATTCTCACAAACGGACGTAGCTTCTGCTACAATTCATACCTAATAATAAAAATCTTTCAATACGTTTTTCAATAGCCATTTCTCGAGCCTTTCACAGCCGAATGTGCGATCCCATCTCCTTTTGAGAAGAGGTCCTTCATAAAGGTCTGTCTGCAAATAATTAACATGACAACCCTCACCCACATAACTAGAAGCTTAGCTAGCTTCTATTCACAAGCAGTAAACACGCTTTTTGAACTGATGGTAGAAGTGATGGTGTTTTAGTCTACAAGCATGCCCCTGATTTCATATTGTTCAATCGAGAGCCATTCGTCCCGTCTTAATTGGAAAACCTTGCCTGAAAAACTTTGTCCTTTTGCTTAACGTTTGAATTGATAAAGTCAAACAAGTTGAAAATTATATCTTTAAGTAGTAGATATCGTAGGTGAACATACGGAGTATTATATCCAGGGTTGAAAACCTGTTAGTCCCCTATCAAATGGACATCAGTGTGCTTCTTGGTAATGCAAGTGTGGAAGGAGTCTCAATCTCTTCGTTTGACCTTAGAGAAACATAATTTCGATGGTGTCACTCTTGAAAATGTTGCATTTGATTGCTGCATGCAGAAAACAAAATGGCCGCCATCGCAAACACGTTTTCCTATTTATTTAAGTACAATTACATTTTTGATACAATCATCGTCACTTTCAATGCAAATCACACTTAGACCTAAATCTTCATCATCATCTAGCTTGCACTCTCCCATATTGTCACAAAGGTCGGGATTACCTTCGAACTTGCACATTTTAGTACACCGGAGTCTATTTGACTGATATGTACATGGAGGAGAGCAACGCCTTTTGGAGCATGAGCAGCGACAAAGTTCCAAGATAAGCTTGGAGTTGCGACGACTAAAAAAACATTTTTATTTAATATAGGCCTTATATTTGTTGGAAATTTTAATTTAGATTTATATCTCCAATATTGTAATTTAGATTAAGTTTAGCTTTATAATGTTATCTCATGTACAGTTATGTTTGTTAATAAATATTCACAGTATATGTATGGCACAAATACACGCTTTTTATGGCATACAGGTTTATCTCTTTTATCGAAATTTGGTGGTACTTTATTTTTTCTATGTCGAAGTGTGTGAGGGGGTAGGCTTTTAACACATAGCCTCACCTAATGTTACTCTGAGGTGCACTCTGTCTTTAAAGAAATGAGGCCTTGACTAATTGCGACAAACCGTTAAGGTGCCATCCCGCTAAGCTGCCATATAAATACTATATGGTGTTTGTGACGTCCTGATGGCTTTGATCTCAATGAAACTTTGAACACATCTTTATATATGTTTCCTTTCCCCGCAACACCGCACTCCGACCCATCTCTCATCAAGGGGTGCAAGATGGCGAGATTTCATTTCATTTAATTTATTTATCAATATGATTTTTGAATATTTTACAGTACACAGGTAACTAAAACTAAATTACTACAAAATCATTTCTTTTTTAAAATGTCTAAAATTATTACAACTATTACTTGCAAATCACAAAATTTATAAATATTCATAAAGCGCAAAATTTGTGTAATGGTTTCAGGTAAAAACGGTTTTCCATGAAACGGTAACTGTTTATTTATAGAAAAGTGTATAAACTTCGTCTTCTTTATATGAACGACACCTGTATTCCTCTTTTTTTTATTTTCAGTATAGATAAAAAATGTACAACTTGCTAAACTTTGCGTAAAAACGAGGCAATATTCACGATATCCTGACAGCTATTATGATGGTGTTTCTTAAAATTTTGCTTTTTGGGCTGTATAGAGACGTAGTCAGATGTTGCTAGATAATACTTAGGAAAAAATATGAAGAAAATAAGCTGTTGACTTCACAGTTTTTACCTTTTATATGAATCTTAAGAAAAACCCAGGCGTAAAGGGGCCTCTTAAGGCGCTACTAGCGTCAAGACAAGACAAGACAAATACTCTTTATTATACACAAAAATAAATAAATCAATACATTGCACCAGAAAATGAACTCACGGTGCGCGTGTGACGTTGACGCAATACATTGCACCAGCAAATGAACTCACGGTGCGCGTGTGACGTTGACGCAATACATTGCACCGGCAAACGAACTCACGATACGCGTGTTACGTTGACGCAATACATTGCACCAGCAAATGAACTCACGGTGCGCGTGTGACGTTGACGCAATACATTGCACCAGCAAATGAACTCACGGTGCGCGTGTGACGTTGACGCAATACATTGCACCAGCAAATAAACTCACGGTGCGCGTGTGACGTTGACGCAATACATTGCACCAGCAAATGAACTCACGGTGCGCGTGTGACGTTGACGCAATACATTGCACCAGCAAATGTACTCACGGTGCGCGTGTGACGTTGACGCAATACATTGCACCAGCAAATGAACTCACGGTGCGCGTGTTACGTTGACGCAATACATTGCACCGGAAAACGAACTCACGGTGCGCGTGTGACGTTGACGCAATACATTGAACCGGCAAACGAACTTACGATACGCGTGTTACGTTGACGCAATACATTGCACCGGAAAACGAACTCACGGTGCGCGTGTGACGTTGACGCAATACATTGAACCGGCAAACGAACTTACGATACGCGTGTTACGTTCACGTGGTCCATTGCACCGGAAAACTAAGTCAGGATACTTAGCATGTGGTGTTGACGCGGTCCATTGTACCGGAAAACTAAGTCAGGATACGCATGTGGTGTTGACGCGGTCCATTGCACCGGAAAACTAAGTCAGGATACGCATGTGGTGTTGACGCGGTCCATTGTACCGGTAAACGAACTCAAGATATGCGTGTCACGTTGACGTAGTGCATTGCATTGGAAAACGTACTCACGATACGCTTGTGTCGATGACGCTTGACGTGGTTCATTGCACCGGCAAACGAAGTTACGATACGTGGGTGACGCGGTCAATTGCATCGCGTGATATGTATAAGTTCCTTCTCATTTCCTCACCCTTACTTATGCAATGAAACCGCTTGTCCACTGCCTATGGTCTTGGGAGGGTCCTTAACGATTCTCTTAAGGGTAAAGTAAAGAGCTCTTCAAAGTACCTGACTGTCGGTTAATCAGTTCCAGCAAAAGGTCCTGAGGTCACGAACTTTCGAACGTTGAACAAGATTAAGTGCTTAATGACCATGGTATTAAGAAAGTGTGATAAACAATATTCACCTTTATTGCTAAGTAAAAGGAGTCAGATAGGTCGGTTTATTGGTTTGGTGATGCGGTATTTGTACTTGAAATGAGCTGACGCGATGCTTGAAGACAATTTTTAGTAAATGGCAGGCAAAATACGGTATCCACAGAAATCATCTTTTTGGCTGTTTTGTACGGATCAACCCTTCAGCTCGAGGGTTTCTTAAGGGTCTCATATTGAGAGGATATTTTTAAATTAAAGTAAAATTATCTACCTATAAAGTAAAACTAAAGCCGATTCTAAAGGCTTTAATTTTAGGTTATGTTCATCTTGCGAAATCCATCGCTATGAATACTCTAAATATTATTAGAGCGCATTACAAACTAGAAAATATCAATCAGAAACAAATCCACAGACAAGAATTTGAAAAAATTCCCAGGGCCAAGATTCGAACCTACGACCTCTTGTTATCAAGACAAGCGCGTTACCAATTGCGCCACCGAGGTTCCTACCTAGACCGGCGAATCCTGGCCCGAGGAATTTTTTCAAATTCTTGTCTTTGGATTTGTTTCTAATTGATATTTTCTAGTTTGTAATGCACTCTAATAAGCTTTAATTTTAGTTATAGTGCTGTCAAAACTTAGAATTTTCCAAAGTAATTTAACTTCCGTTCCTTTAACTTAAGGACTATTTTGCGATGAAGAAAATTTAGATTTGACAGCACCTTAACTAAAATTAAAGCCTTAAGAATCGGCTTTATTGTCTACTTATAAAGTAAAATTACCTCTACAAATAATTGTCTTCGGTTTATTTTATCAAGTGTTTTTACGACCGGTTTCGTCGTTTTTGGGGCATTTTGAAGGTGAGCAATATATTCAATATAATATATTCAATAATAATAATTAATATTTATATAAATATTGATGAAAATTATGGTGTATTTATTTTATTTAATGTGTGCTATGTTCTACTAAGTGTGACACGGAACTATACATAAACACATTTTCTTTCAATATTTTTAGTATACAGGTTGATAATGAAGCCCAGGTATGAATCAAAGGTAACTATTTTATGTTCGAAATAAAATATAAATGTTTTGTTACTTTTGTCTTGTTTCATAATAAAAAAACCGTCCAAATGTTCCGTACCATAATCGATAAAAACTTCAAAAAAAACATGTCTGTTGTATGGAAGCCCCCTTAAATATTTATTTTATTCTGTTTTTTAGTATTTTTGTTATAGCGGCAACAGAAATAAATCATCTGGGAAAATTTCAACTATCTAACTATCACGGTTCTAGAGATACAGCTTGGTGACAGACGGACAGATGAACAGACAAACGGACAGACAGACGGACAGCGGAGTCTTAGTAATAGGGTCCCGTTGGTTACCCTTTGGGTACGGAACCCTAAAAACAAAGATATCGATCGTCGAAGTTGGTCGCGGGTGGGAGGGTGAATTGCGGGGGCGGGCGCCAAGGGCGTCAGGAATGTTTTTCATTGATGGCTTGGGGTTGAAGGCTTGTTGCGGGAAAGGCCCTACGGTCTATTGTCAGTCACGTGTCACGTTGCGTATGTAAACTATTTTTTAGAAATTTGGAAAATATTTCCAATTAAATATACGGAAAAAAAATTTTTTTTACGATTTATATATTTCAATAAATTCAAATTCAAATAGTTTATTTTGCAAAGTAGGTATATAAAATACACGTTTCACAAGTCAAAATTTAATCTTATAAAAAAAATATTTGTAATAAAATAATAAATGTAAATGAACTAGATTAAACGTTTATTTAATTTATGTAGCAATATATATACAATTAAAATTATAGGTAAAATATATATTATACAACGTAAAATCCAATCAACCGCCCGAACCCACACCGGAGACCCGGCCAGGGACCAGGAACAAGGTTCAATGATCACCAACCGAGCCCCCAGCACGAATCCAGGCGGCCGACCAAATCCCATCCTATATACTACATACTAATAGGTTACATATATAAATACATGTCTACCTCCGTGAGGCTATATAACTAGAGGGTTCATTTTCAACCTCTATAAGCTTTTTAAGTACAGTGGAGACCACATCAAACTATACACTTGCAGTACGACATTAGCCCCTACAGCGAAGACTATAAGATAGGTACAAAGTCCAATGTGTCTTACTTGATGCTGTCTCCACTGTACAAGTACCAAAAAAACACTGGATAAATTCTAAGTTTAGCTTTTTTATTTGAAATCTTCAACCGTAGTAAAAATATAGCTTTTTGTTACTGCAGACTAATGACTGTTGTCACTAACAAGGACCAAGGCAATGCCAACTTAGGTTAACCTTCAAGCGGTCGCGCGGCGTCGAATCGACCGCAATGAACAAATACTCCTCCATAAAATCGTACTTTGCTACTCGTAGTGGTTACCAATTTTAGTAGCTTGTGATATGTTCATCACACACACAAATAAACTGTTTCTTTCTTTCCCGCATGCACCAAGCCGCACAGACGGCTTTTGTTTCAGTTGCGCGGGACCATACTGTATGTCTTTGCAGTGAATGTTACAATGTCGATGAAAATGACGATGAAGAAGATTAGTTCTAAAATTTGTATTTAAGTCCTAGGAAGAAGAAATGTAAAAATAAATGATTAATTCCTTAGTTTGTTTTACATATTGCTTGAAAATAAATAGTTACTTAATTAATTTTTCGTTTTATTATGATTGAAAATTAAGTAGGTCGAAACGACTACGCGCGACCGCTTGAAGGTTAACTTAGTTTTGCTAAACAAAGAGTTCTGTTAGTCGTGCATAACCTAAGGCAAGGGACTTCAACCCGCGGCCCTCGGGCGGCAAACGGCCCGCCGCCGCCGGGACATTTCTTGCGGCCCTCAGAGACTGGAAGCGATATTCGTTTGGAATTTACGCACCTCATCTCTAAAATCAAACGCCGTTCGGTCACAAAATAAAAGCGGATATCGACAATCTGGTTAAAAAGAAACAAGGTCAATCCTCACATTAATCTGTATCTTGTAATTTTTAAACAAATAAAGAATTTTAAGGGGCTCCACAACGCTAAACATCAGTTTTGTATTGGATTCAGTTCCGTCAATGTAGATGGTAAAAATAAAAATAAAAATATGGCGTGTTTTTTGACTCAAGAAAATTATTAATTACACTTTATAAATAAACGTACTTTCAATCTTCTGTTACTTATATCACTTTTAAAAAAGCATGAATTTCACGAAAAAAGCGATTCAGTTTCCGTGTTTCAAAACCGATTGAAACGAAACCAACACACGCAGATACTAACGAGTAAAAACCATCTTTATTACATAAAGAAATTATGGTTAATGCCATAATGTAGCCATGATTTCAAAATAACTGAAGTTTTGCGTGCGCGGCATCTTATTAGAGCAGGATAGAGAGCTAAAAAACAAACGCGTTAGAGCAGTACTGAATTTTAGCATAGTGCAGTCCCTTAATTAATTTGTTTGTTATTTAATGTTCATGTGCTGCAAAATGGCCCTCCGACAGACGTGGAAAAAATTTTTGGCCCTCGAGCTAAAAAAGGTTGAAGATCCCTGACCTAGGTATGGTGAAACATGTTTTTGCTCACGGTAACTCTTTTAAATATTGAGGCATTGGAATTAAGCGTCCAAGGTTAGTGAAACCGGGCATAAATTATGGTTTTGTATACTCTGAATTTCCCATTTATGCCCAAGCCTAATACTGACATAGGTACTCAGAAAATTAAACCAAATGCTGTATGTACTGATTATAAAAAGAATAAAAACAAAAAGAAAAAAAAATAATAATAACATACTGAACCTCTGTTTTATTGTTATACTAGCGACCCGCCCCGGCTTCGCACGGGCATGTATTATACATATAAACCTTCTTCTTGAATCTCTCTATCTATTAAAAAAAACCGTATCAAAATCCGTTGCGTAGTTTTAAAGATCTAAGCATACATAGGGACAGACAGACAGCGGGAAGTGACTTTGTTTTATACTATGTAGTGATAATAATATACTGAATCCATAGAAAAACTTTTCATAACGCAAATAATAATTTCTGTTCAAATTAAAGCCTACTCATTATTGTCTATGGGAAAGCTTAAAAAAAATAGGCGGGTAATATTTTTGTAAACGTCATAAAACAAAAGTTTATTTGTATGACGTAGGTAGAGCACGTGGGTTAATTGTATGATGTATGATATGTATGTAGAGCATGTGGGTTATTTTTATGATGTATGCTATGTATGTAGAGCATGTGGGTTATTTTTATGATGTATGATATGTATGTAGAGCATGTGGGTTATTTTTATGATGTATGATATGTATGTAGAGCATGTGGGTTATTTTTATGATGTATGATATGTATGTAGAGCATGTGGGTTATTTTTATGATGTATGATATGTATGTAGAGCATGTGGGTTATTTTTATGATGTATGATATGTATGTAGAGCATGTGGGTTATTTTTATGATGTATGATATGTATGTAGAGCATGTGGGTTATTTTTATGATGTATGATATGTATGTAGAGCATGTGGGTTATTTTTATGATGTATGAAGAGTACGTGGGTTATTCTGAGCACGTCATTAATACAAAAAGAGGCCTTATTGTCTAACTATCGCTTATAATTACGTGCTTGACACATTACTTCTAGACAATCACGCGTACCTTTGAAAGCGTTAGCGATATATGTTGAAGTTAGACAATAAGGCCCCTGTATGTTTCGACCTTAAGTATCAAGTATAGGTTGAAAATGGTTTCCTCCAAAACAAGGCTTCTAATCCTGCGTCTATTTCCGTACGTTCTTATCGAGTTTTCTTATAAAAGCGCCCGTCGTCGACAATATCGTTCAATTTTCCTCCTCCTTGTTAAACTATGGGCGTACAGTCAGTAACCCTATGTATCGAGTAACAAGATGTGACTAATTCGTAGTTGTGTAGAAAAAAAACTACACCAAAATAAACAGAATTGGCCGAGCGCAACCTGGAGCATTAAATTTTGTACAGTTAGCAAAAACATCACCATTTTTCTGATAAAAAAATAACGTCAATAAGTAACAAGTAGGGCTTTACTTTTTTCAATAGAGCTTATCAAAAGGTGCTTTAAACATAAGTTTGCGCGTCCTATGTTGGTACTAAAGTGAGTAAGCCTGATTTTATCGAAGATTTTATCGATCATTTGAAAAAATCGATTCAGGATCGTTTTCAGTAAGATGGCTGAGCGCAACAGTCAGCAAGTACAAAATGCTCTAAGTTGCGCCCAGCCAGCACTGATTATTTTGATTTTTTATTAATACTTGCGATTGTCAGCACTTGGTGAAACTAGGATAACAACATGATGAATAATGCCAAATGTTTTACTGTCATTTATTGCACGGAATACACCGAATTAGTCTTTAAAACCTTGATGATGTTGTAAAACCGGAACCGGTTGGGTAAAAATAAGTTAATATACTTACTGTGAAACAACTACAGGTGTTGTGATTATTCATAATGTTATTTTGATATCGTTTTTTTTCTACGCAACTACAAACTGGTCCCATCTTGTTACTCGATACATAGGGTTACCGACTGTACGCCCATAGTCTATATTGGTTTGTTAGTCATTTTGATCGGAAACGTCGGGAACGTTTGGCGGGAAGACGCTAAGTAAATCAGATCATCGTCGGCGGTTGTTTTGTCAGGAAGATGCGCCCCTGATCAACTTCGTTAATTTCCTTTCTCCATTCGTTCGTCTGATTTCTTCAATGTCAGATGCTTTTGGATTCTTTAATTAGCCATAAATATTTATATTCATATTCCTATTCATATTCATTTATTTCATAATATTCATTATATGTCACTTTAATAAATACTTAAAATTAACTACAAACTAACAACTTATAATTAATTACAATAAAATTAATTAGATGTATCTCTAAAGTTATTCTTGTGAACAAGAAAGTCTTTAAAAGAATAGAACGCTTGCTCAAGAAGCCAGCACTTCAACCTGGATTTAAAAAGAGTTAAGTTGGGTGACCCCAAAATGTTTTGGACGCATGATATGTGTCAACAAACTCGATTTTCGTAGTTTATGTTTCACACCTAGTAACTTGTTGCCGGTTCGCTCTTTTATACGTATTTTGTACGAATCAATGTTTTCATAAACATACACCGATACCTGAAAGATGAGAAGGCAGGGCAGCGTCATAATTTTCAATGACTTGAAATGAGGCAATGCTGAGTCAGTTCGGGGGATTTGCACGATCGCTCGGATCGCTCGTTTTTGCATGCGGAACGCACGCTCCCAGTCGGCGGCGCGCGCCCACAACTCGTTACATATATAACCAGTGCGTCCTTCCAGTGATGACGTACGGCGCTGAGACGTGGTCTCTTACCAAAGGCTTGATCCGCCGATTTAAGGTCGCTCAACGAGCTATGGAGCGGGCTATGCTTGGGATATCTTTGATGGATAAAATCCGAAACGAAGATATCCGTCAGAGATCGAAGGTGACCGACATAGCCCGCCGAATCAGTAAGTTGAAGTGGCAGTGGGCTGGCCATATTTGTCGCCGACGTGATAACCGTTGGGGCCGTAAGGCATTGGAATGGAAACCACGTACAGCAAAGCGCAGCGTAGGCCGCCCTCGTGCCCGCTGGACTGACGATCTGAAGGACGCGTTGCGGGTGGCGGCTGGATGAGGATGACTGAGGACCTCCAAGAGTGGCGTAATATGGGGGAGGCCTTTGTCCAGCAGTGGACGAATACGGGCTGATGGATGAATGGAATTAGCCGTAAATATTTAACATGATAGATACAAAGTAAAACGTAGTATAAAATTTAATAATTATAAGGTTCTTACATTACATAAAATATGAAATTGGCGTTTTGTATGAGGAATCTGAAGGAAACTCAATTTTCAGTACTAACATTTTTGCATTTTTTTTTTGGAATGACAAATCAAAATTTTTTAATTTCTTTTGTGTATGAATAAAACAACATTAAGCTAACAGTAACATTAAATTAAATTTTGAAAAGTCTCAGCTGCAAAAAAGTATTACGAATCTTATCATGGAAACGGATGGCAAGTAAGACGAACTGCTTTTGAAGATTTAATTTTAGGTATCAAACTGAAAATGAAAACAAAATTTAATACGTAGATGAAACCTTGAAATTAACTTTAAAAAAAAAGCAGCAGGTTGTGTCGGAGATACAACGGTACATTATTTACAATATAACAAATAAAAATATATAATAAAATAAATAAAAATATTCGTCGAAAGTCGATTATTTTGCCCTAGGACTTTATTATTATTATTTTTTTAATTTATTTACAAATGGTTGGCTAACCTGCAGCCTTTCCTGCGTACTATAAATGTTATACTTTTTTTTCCCACTGTTTCACGGCTCTGGATACATACCTTTTGAGCTAATCATAATTTAATGTTCACAAGATTATATTTGTTTAATTTCCTCACACTATGCATTGAAAAACGTAGTATGATACACGGGCGTAAGAGCAATAAATTACTCGGTTACGTCCTCGTTATTTATTCCTTTTCGCCCTTGTAGCATAAACTACTATTTAAGCGAATAATTCTGACCATGTGATACCTTTTGCCATAAAGTTCAGTTTTGGAAAAGCATATTGTTATTTTCTTGATAATAGGTCTTTACATATGGAATTGCCGAAATTTTCTAACAGATTCGTGAATTCAAATCCTGTAATTCAATAGCTATTTCAATTATTTGTGTTTTGTTTCAAAGTTGATTTCAAGGTTTCACATTTACTTATTAAATTTTGTTTTAATTTTCAGTTTGATTGTAAAAATTAAATGTTCAAAAACAGATTGTCCTAAATGCCATCCGTTTCCATGATAAGTTTCAAAATATTTTTGTACAGCTGACACTTTTTAAAAAATTAATTAATGTTGATGTTAGATTAATCTTGTCTCATTCATACACATAAGAAATGAAAACATTTGGATTTGTCATTCCTAAAAAAAATGTCAGTACTGAAAATTGAGTTTCCTTCAAATTCTCTATAGAAAACGGCAATTTCATATGTAAAGACCTAATATTTATCGATTTGGACCAGTAACTTTTGCAAAAAACTTATTTCTATCTACCTCCATCAATAATAAAGTAAGTGAACAAGTACAAAAAAAAAAGTATCATTATTTATATGTTATTTAAGTTTACTAATAAAAACAAATTACAGAATGTGTAACCAATAAAACTAATAAGTGAGAAAAAAAAAAAAAAAAAAAAAAGTACAAGTGTATTTAAATAACAATCTATCTATACCTAATGTAACAATGCTGTGTAAAATCCCAAATGAACTGAGAAGTCGAGTCAAATGTGTGGAAATTCTGGAAGTTTTGGGGGGGGGGGCATGGACAGACAGGCATGAAGGATCCTAGTGACGGCCCCAGACTCCACTGAGGTGTAGAAGGACTGGAGAAAGAGATATGGCCCCCCGTACACTTCTGGGCCCCCCTGTATCCGCCAATAGATTTTCTGAAGAGGATTCGAGTTAAGAGGCTATGCGAATTTTATTTTTGTCACTGTCACTCCAAGCGACAAATCGCGTAGTGCGAGAGGGGCGGAATCAGGGCAAAAGGGAAAAAGTTGGTTTTATATTTTTATTAAAAAAACTAAAATTTCAAATATAAAATCTCTAGTTATTGTTGAAACACACCTAATAAAATATGTTTGAGTTCTGTATACGGCTCCTATTCGTCAAACGAGGAGAAAAAGTGTGTTAGAAGACCCCATTTCAATAATTATTTCTATCGAGGAAAATTTATCCAAACATGTTTTCCAATTTCAAAACCCTAGATTATATAGTCAAAATGCATATACCAGAAATTTATTAAAATTTTCCGTGGTTTTCATGAAACACACAGAAAAGAAACACCCGTATTTTTTCCGCATATCGCCTTAAGATACAATAGAAGTACCTATTGAATACTGCTGCGAGGCTTCTAAGCACTTTAATACTTAGTTTGCGATATTGTATCTTGAACGTCAATATTGATACACAGATATATTTCCAATTTCATTTGTGGTCTAGTTGTTCGAGTACTTGACGGAGTAATACGGAGGTCACGGGTTCAAATTCGTTGGGCACAATCAATTTGTGTTCCGTCTACGTCATTCGGAAGGCACGTAAGTGGGTCCATTTGTGCCCGAAGTGCAGCGTTACCCCTCGGCCATAGCTTCAGGCTTCTCGCGGCGCTTCTTGCTGTGCTTCCAGACGGTTTTTGCAACGGGCTTTGCCCTGCCACGACACCCGTCGGCGCCTGCCACCGCATCGGATGTATAGCGCGCTGCTCGCTCAAAGCGCTCGTCACTAGGTTCGTCCTGTGCCCTCGATCACTGGCGCGGTTCCCAGCCTCCCCGCACATCGCCGTCGACAGAACGCAAGTCACTCGAAGCCGGACAAGGCGCGCGAGCGGCGACTCATGGCCGACCCTATAGAACTTCATACATTTGTTCTCTCCGCCGGCGCCGTCGCAAGAAGAACCGCTTGGCGCGCCTCTCAAAGCCTGAAGCTATGGCCGACCGGAGAGGGATCACCACCATCGGGCTGTAACGTAATGATCATCGGTGAAACTTGCATGTTGCTTGCATTTCACAGTCCACACTTGGAGAAACCTCTGAAAACTCGGGGATTCATGTCATATCAAGATGACGACGTGTACTGGCTATATTCTACAATCCATCAGCCTAGTTCATCCACTGCTGGACATAAGCCTTTCCAGGACTTTGCCACTCCCGGCGGTCATCCTGGAAGAATTGCCCATACTCACATACGCTGGGCAGGCGGGTTGGTGAGCGCGGTGCCGGAACCCTCGCACAAGTGACGCCGCTGCGCGACACCAGTCTGTCCCATATAAGGCCCGGCTATTAGGGATGGATATACCGCCATCCATCGGTCCCAGGCATGGTGGGCCTCCTGGTTTTTCCTGTGAGCTGTCCTCTTACTCTTTCTCGAATTACTTATTATTAATATTGCTAATATGGCTATATTTATTCAACACAACATTTCATAATATGCTAGCACTTATCTGATACGATAAAGTTATTGATCATTCGACACGTTTGTTTATCGAAAGCTAATTCGGTTTCGAGCTTTTGTTTGTGCATATAATCCGCCGAAAATATCTAGGCACACGAAACCCCCCTCTATCAACTTTTGCGGTTAAGGCGATTACCATCGCCAAATTAGCAGCTCGATATTTGTCAGTAAGAATATCAACGGAATTGACATTGAAATAACGTTAAGTGGCTGTTACGACGCTCGCTGCGTCCTTGATAGGGTGAAATAGGAGAAAATTATACTTTTCACATGGACGTGATTGTTCGATTGAATAATCATATGTTATGTTTATAGCTATCAAGTTTATATATTTATCAAAGCATAAATGAATTCAATCAGCCAAGCCACTTAGGAGCAGTAGGAAATTTAAGCCAAAAAAACACCATTCAGTTAAAAAAAAAAAACATGTAGAAGTTTTAGTGGTATGAAAAAGAAAAATGTTGCATATGTTGTCTAAGAGTTGATTATTCATAATACATTTTTTCATTATTTTTGGTTTGGCCATAAACAAGGAGTAGGCTTTAGAAAGTACCCATTTGGCAATAGTAAGGCCCTTAAGGGGCAGGTAGTCGCTAATGACCTTGAGTCAACTTGTGTCTGTACAAATATAGACAGAAATTATATTGAAATAACGTTCATATCACCGCGCATTGCATTACTAGACCGATTAAGGGGGCTTATGTAACCCGAGAAATTCCTCTGTCAGTGAGAGTAGGTAGTGTGATAAAGTAAGGTAGTACAGATTACAGATGTCAAATAAACCAAAATATTTTGATAAGAGAAGTTAGGTATTTTTACCTAAACTTGAGAATCGCTTATTACTCTCTGTGAAAAACTTCTCAGTCGAAATAGTTTATGTGTACGTACCGTATGTATTAGTAAGAATAGGTAAGTACAGGCATCCAATATTTTTTCGATTTAAAGGATACTCCAAATTTAACTTTTAACATTTTGTGCTATCACTTCTACTGAAAAATTGCTCTGCCAATTTTTATTTCTTAATGTGGTTTTATTTCCTTAAATAAATAGCTTTGTAAAGTTATCCAAAAAAAAATCCTTTTGAATATATATATTTTTTATTTCTACGTAATTAGGTCATGTGAATAATTGCTCAGCTTAATTCAATACGTTTATTAGTAATGAGTCGCTGTATTTTAGTAGATTTTCCAATAAGCCAATGGAAATTCGGCCTAATACCGTAGTATTTACAATCTCAATAATTCCTAAATACAAGCATTGCCGTCACCCAGTCGCGGGTGTGAAGAGGGGTGAGGGGCGCTCGCGCAGTGGTGCGGCGGCGGGTAGCGATGCGCAGCGGTGAGCGGCGGCATTTTGTTTGTGTTGTGTCTCGCTCAACGAAACGGACCAGTTGTCTACTTATGCAAGGAACATTTGTGTATAAAAAATGACGGAGGAAGGCGACGGCGAGTTGTGTATCCTGTGCAAAAACGCTATAGTAGTAGGGTTTGTAACAGTGACAAAAAAAGGGACTCGAAAAGATTCGTCAATCGAGCAGAAGAAGAGATGATGGACTTTTCCCGCAACTTATGGAATTGTCAAACCTTACAGTACTCGTGAAATGTCGAAACTCATATATAAATGACGCAATGATCAAGGCATTTAAAAGAAAGAAGATATTACATATTAATGAACGCCACAGCGTCAGATCCACCGGCAGCGAACATAGAATAGAATAGAATATAGTTTATTTGCGTTATTTGGTACATAATGTTCTTATATTGAGAGGTAAAGTATGACAATGTACTTAAATAATAACTTTTATTATTAAATATGCGATGACATTTTAAGTGCTCTTAAAATAATGTTTTAAAGAGTAGGTTACGTCGTACTGGAGGCCTAACAAGCGATCAGAAAACGAAACAACAACACGTTTTGCCAATTTCGCAAAATAAAATCTTGACCTCCCATAGTACTGTTTTTGGGTTTGTAAGGAACAAGAAAAAAGAAGAAAGATTACGAATTGCACAAAAAGCGCCCTCAAATCTTGACATCGACCACTTACCAAGTCTACAGTATGAAATAATGAAAATGGAGTAATAATATTTTAAATTATGATTACATACGGCTTGAACACTCACGTGTGATTGTTTTTGACTATATGCCAACCGTTTTTTTTATAAAATTATAATAATATTTTATTTATAGAACATTATGTCTTTACATAAAGGGCTGTGATAACCCTAGTAAGTTTATACAAACCTGTAACAGGGTTACCGCACTCTTCCGCCAGTGGTTTTAAAGATACAAAAAAACTAAAATAAAATAAAGATAATACAGATTAATTCTATAATGTTTAGTGTATGAGAGGGTGTGTATGTATGTGTGTATGTGTGTGAGATGTGCGTTTATGAAGAGATGATGTATTCCTAGCCCTACAAGCGGGGTCTTGGGATCAGTTTGAGAACTACATACCGCCGCTCAATTTCGATTCCAACTTAAAATGTCTAATCTGTGCCAACGATTTATCAAGCAATTCAAAATTTCGACTAATCAAAATGCTGCACACCAAAGATTAATTAAAAAAAAATTCCTTATGTCGCAATGACATATCTGGAGAAACGGTTAGAAAACCATTTGTAAATTTAAATACTTTTAAGTGTTCCGTACTACCTAAATGGTACAAAAGGAACCTTTATGGTTAGACTCCATTGTCCGTCCGTCCGTCCGTCCTTATGTGACAGCCTCATAACTTTACCACCGTTAAACATAAAGACATGAAGTTTGGCACAAAAATAGTATTAATTTGTCCACATATCACGGTGGAAAAAAATATGAAAAATTAGAAATTATTAAAAAAAAATCCAATTCAAAAGTGAAAAAAAAAAAACAAATATATTATTCTAAAAACACAATATGGGTATCAAATTGTAAATATTAAAAAAGCCTATTGTAAAAATATATACTCTTACTATATTTACTGGGACTGGTTTCGAGAAATCTTTAAAAAACCACAAAAATATGTATGTTTCTCCCCCCCCCCCCCCTTATCTCCGAAACTGGTTGACCGACAAATATGAAATAAATTAAAGTAATATGTGTTTACGTTAAGATTACAGGAAAAATAAAGCGGTTGAGAAATTCACGAAAAAAAATAGAAAATAAATTTATCATCCACAATACGGAACCCTAGGTACGCGAGTCTGCCTTGCACTGGACAGTTACTTACAGCATAAAACTTAGTTCAAATTTTCAAATGACGGTCTAGGCACAGAATACATTTATTTATTTAAATAAATTAATAACTTAAAAGAAATACATATTTTATAATAATAATAAGGTGTATCAGAAACCCGTAAGGGTTTTTAATTACACCATAATTCCTGTCTTGTGCAAGAATATAGAAAATTAGATATACAGGTAGTCTAAATAAATAATGATAATGCCTTAAGATATTGAAATGCTTTGCTACAAAATCGTAAAATAATGGAATACACACAAACGTAACTAGTTAGGTATCTATACAGGGCCGGATTTAGAGGTCCAGAGGCCTCGGGGCAACAAAGGAGCGGAGGCCCCCTTGCCCCAAATTATTTTCCAAATAAAGTAAACAATTTTTTTTCAGTCGAGTTTTTTAATAAATAATTTATTGTGAAACCAAGTAGATTCTCTCAGTATTGAACAAACACACATAAATATAAACGGAAACAAGAATTATCTGAAATTAAATTTTAGGGTTAACGAATGGAACCTTCCGAGCTTTTTTCGCCGAAAAATCGTTGATGATTTCGTTGAAATCCAGTTCTCGGAGTAAATCGCTTTCAATGCTCAGGAGAGAAAGCTTCGATACACGGTTTTGTCCCATCGTGGTTCGAAGCCTATTTTTTATAATTTTCAGTTTTGAAAATGAGCGCTCTCCGGTGCAATTCGTTACCATCAAAACCAAATACATTCTCAATGTAATTTCGAGGTTTGGGAATGTAGCTCTGAAATTTTGATTTTCGAGAATTTGGTAGTAAAAAAGTTCCGGCGATTGATCTGTCCCATAGTCCTTTTCCTTTTTGTATGAGTCAATCAAAGACACAAATTGAACCAACTCATTACCAAGACTAGGCTCTAAATCATCCGGATACACTTTCACCAATGCCTCTGCTGCAGCGTGCAAATTTTCAGAATCCATCTTTTCGATGTGATTCAGGAATCCAAATCTCGAACGAACAGCTTCATAAGCATGCAATCTTTCAGTGAGAGAAACAGATAGCTGGTCAACCACTGGGATGAAGGCGGATATTTTGTATTTCTCCTTGGGTGACAGATTTGCGTCTTGTGCTTTCCCGTAATCGAGCGGATCCAACCTCACATTTCTCTTTCTGGTGCGGGTGCGCGATTGTACATATTCATCAGTATGCGATATTTTTTTGGCTGCTTCCTCGTATTTATCGAAATCATTTCGTTTGGATTCCACGAATGATTTCAATGATTCTAGGGCACGCATTGCCGATTCAAGAATCATTTTCGGGTCTTGCAACATCTTGTTTGTAGCGTTGAATCGCTCCAAGATATCGTTCCAAAATGTTGCAAACAAAGCGGTTTCGAGACCACTCATCTTCTGTAGAAGGTTCGTTGCTTCATTCCTCACTATGTCTTTTTGCTCTTTATTGGAAGATATGCTGGTGAGAGCTTCTTCGATTTCCGAATAGCCGTTGACTAAGGCTTTCGTAGCTTCAGCTCGACAAGACCAACGAGTGTCGCTGAGCTTTTTCAAGACTAAAAACTGGCCGCTTTTCTTCTCCGATAATTTCTCGATCAGAACTCGGTGTCGCTCTGTACTGGCTGTGAAAAACGTGTACAAATTCTGCACGAAATCAAAGAATTGAACAGCCGATGGACAAGAGTTAGCAGCTGCCTTTCCCACTAAATTCAGAGAATGACCACAACAAGGTACAAACGCCGATAAATGATTTTTCTCCAAAATAAGAGCCTGCATCCCTTTGTATTTGCCACTCATGTTTGCAGCATTGTCGTATGATTGGCCGCGACAATCCATGATGTCAATTTGATGGTCACCTAAAAATTTGAGCAGAGCGTTTGCTGTGGCTTCGCCAGTATGACCGCAATTTGGTAAAAAGGTGAGAAACCTTTCTTTTGGCGTCGATCCTTCCATATATCGAACAACTATAGTTAGTTGATCGATGTGAGCTTCGTCGGGAGTAGAATCGACTGATACGGAATAATATTTCGATTTTTTAATCCTGGATACTATTTCAGTTAGTACCTTGTCACCCATAGAACCGATCAGTTCTTCGCAAATCGTGGACGAAAGGTAATTGACATGACCACTCCCTTTGTTTGCATGCTCTTTCAAATGGGTTGCCAGGATTGGTTCATACTCGGCTAGCAATTCCAAAATGCCCAGGAAATTTCCATTTCTTGGTGAGCCAAAAATTTCATTGTCACCTCGAAAGGCTAATCCGCGTTCAGCAATGAATTTAATGGTACTAACGATAATTCTCAGGATTTTTCGCCAATACTCAATTTGTTGAGCCTCTTGCATCGCTAGCTCTTGATCGATGCGTCCTGTGACTTTTCCCCGTTGCACTAAACTCATTACTGATTCCAAATGGGTTTTCGAAATCTCATGTTCATAGAGACGATCGGATGCATGCTTCCAGTCACTGAAACCTTCTCCACTGAGTTTGTTGTTTTGAGGAGACATCAATTTACACGCATAACAATATATTTTCAAGAAAAGAAAAGCAAAGCCAGAATCGATTGACGGTCTCTTGATTTTTATTGCGGCGTGTAAACATGTTCTTCGTGCATTTCCGAACAAAGTTGGAATTATCTCGCGGCTGATCTTGATAAACAGAATTTTGCAGAGATACTTGATCGCAATTTTGAAGTTCTGTGGAACCTTTTTTCGCCCAATATTCGATCATTTCCTTTGTTATATTAGCAGGCCAAAGACCGATGTCATTTTCGAGACCGCAAAATTTTGCTTCCTCTTGGGTCTGATATTCACTTATAGTAAATTGTGTGGTGTTGCCTGATGAAACCTCAACCTCAGGATGATTTTGAATACTATCGACGACATCTTCATCTACTGTTGAATCTCCTGCTGTTGTGTTAAGATCCTGAGGGATTTCTTCTTTACTTGACGACGTAAAAAAACTGGTCAATTTCGGTGTTTTAGCTAAAGTTTCTTCGGATTTTTTTATGCGTTCTGCTTGCAATTTCCTCTTTTGAGAGCCACTAGCAAAAACTCGAGGAGTTTTGTGACGATCACTCATGATTCCGCTATAAAATTAAGAAAACATGCGCCTGAAAAAGCTCTTCACCCTTCACCAATAGGAACATAGTCGTGAAGCTGATAGTCGAGAAAAATAAAATATTAGCAGAAAAAAAAATTGTCGAGACACGGAATCGAATACCCAACCTCCGAGGTTGCGGGCAAGTACCACCCCACTCAGCCATTAAGCGATTGGGGTACTCCCTCAAGATGGGTAGTGAATTGGAAGTGCTTATCAGAGCCATTTGAGATTTTGATATTTTACTGATTGCCTGATTGGAGTGAACAAATATAGATCAATGATTTCTGTTATTTAAGGTTAACATGATCAAATAATCATGTATGTATAAAGTACTGTAGGCTGTAGGTAAAGGTGAAAGAGCAAAAAAAAAATATCAAAGGAAAAGATGCTTACTAGTGTTAACTTGTTGGAATTTGAAAGATTTTTTTTTTCCGAAGTCTCTATTGTGGGGGCCCCCCGTTTGTGGAGGCCCGGGGCTTTCGCCCCGGTTGCCCTCCCCTAAATCCGGCCCTGTATCTATAAGTACAACAATATGAGCGAACGTCCATAGTTGCTCTTTTCAACCATGGAGATAACAAAAAATACAAAATTAAATAGCCGTTACAAACTTATCACTTGCCTTTCACACAAGAGCATAAGTTAATTACAAAGACATAAGAACTATTTTAGTCCGTACGTAACTCGATCTTAACTTAGGAAGTGGACAAGTAAGTTAAAACGGATTTATTATGTTATGATTTAGGGGAATAAGATTAGGAGTAATAATATTGTTAACGTAAAGAGTTTTTAAATAAGAATATATGAAGAAGATACATATGTTATACATGTATACATACACACATATATTATATACTTTATTTATACTGAAGTTGATGGGTTTTCTATAAAATACTTTTTGAATTTTTGTTTCGTATTAGTTGTTTTAATTGATTCTCTGGCGTCATAAGGCAAACTGTTTATTAATAGGGTATTTCCTTTTTAGGGTTCCATAGCTTATCGAGCAGCTCCAAGCTGTCGAGTGATAGTCAACCCTTACGCTCTAGCATAAATCGGCAAACAGATCCTAAGAAATATGCGAACGTTCGAAAATATGTTGGATAATTGATAAATCTGTTTTAATATAAAATCATATGACTAATAAAAATATAAAAATGGACGGAGTTATTTTTCATATTACGTAGTTAAGCAAAAATCAAAAAAATATGTTCAAAAAAGAAAATCTTTTGGATAACTAAACAAAGCTATGTATTTAAGGATAAAAAAACACCTTGAAGAATAAAAATTGGCAGAGCAATATTTCAGTAGAAGTCATAGCGCAAAATGTTAAAAGTTAAATTTGGGGCATCCCTGAAATCGAAAAAATGTTGGATTCCTTTACATACTTATTCTAACTGGTACATACGTACGTATACAGAAAGTAAATAAGCCTGAGGAAATATTCACAGAAAGTAAAAAGCGATTTTTATGTTTAGGTAAAAATACCTAACTTCTCGTAACAAAATTTGTTGGCTTATTATACATATGTAATATGTATTACCTAACTTCATCATATGCCTAATTTCATTGGCGGAGGAATTTCTCGGAAGTCTCCATACAACAAATTTCCTCGTTGACTCCACTATACGACGTCGCAGGATCTCCGGATAGCGCAAAATAAGATAAAATACTACTATCAAATAAAATAAAATATAAAATAATAATACTTTTTACATGGGCGAGATGGAAGAAAAAAAAAATCATAGATGATTTTTCTAAACAATATTTTCCTTATATTTAAGTGCAAGAATCATACAAATAAAATACCATTGGTGGTTCCAAAGAAATAACTAATTTTACTTAATTTTAGTACAAAAATAGCTTGACGGTGAACAATATTTTCATACTGTTTTTTTAACGAATGAATAATTCTTGGAAATCAATTTTTTTCTATATTTTAAATTACACAATATATTTTATTCATAATTTTTAAACATGTTATTCATGAGAAATATCGTTAAGTATGAGAAGTATCATTAAGAGCAATTTTCGGATGAAGCTGGAAGAGGTGCCTGCCGAGATATTTCCAACTAGTGATGCTTAAACATAGATAGTTTGAGTTTACGATAGTATCGATAGTTTACAATAATCGATAGTTTTTTAGATATTTATCTCAAATTGAACATGTATTTTTTTTTAAAGTTGAACTTCATTTTGTAATTACCAACAACTAAACAAGTAAATAAATAATAAAAATTGCAAAATTTCACTTACAAATCATAAAAAAGAACTTATTATTTAAAAAAAGCACTTGTCAATGACTTAGTACTTATGGAAATTCCTTAATCCGTGGGACTTACTGTGAGAAGATTCAGGCACAAATATATAAATATGCCACCACAGACTATTAAGATCGCGTTCCAAAATCAATATTGAAGGCCGTGCGGACTATCGATTGTTTTTACTAGACTATCGATAGTGCCGATAGTGAATATACTATCGAATAACGTAACGTAACTCGCTTGAGGCATTTTTGTTGTTATTAGAACGATATAAGGACTCGATAGTTTGATACTCGGTTTTTATTAATATTATGAGAACTATTGTTATTATTATTATTGTATGTAACAACACTCAGAATTATATTAATTAAAATTAGGGTGTGACATCATAAATATTTTTTCAATGCAAGTGCTCGTAAAGGCCCACTTTTTATGCATCAAAACCGAACAGAAAGTCGATTATTTTGCGCTAGGGCTTTATTATTATTATTTTTTAATTCATTTGCAATGGTTGGCTAACCTGCAGCCTTTCCTGTGTACCATAGATGTTATACTTTTTTTTCACTGTTTAACGGCTCTGGATACAGTCCTTTTGAGCCAATCCTAATTTAAAGTTCACAAGATTATATTTGTTTTATTTCCTCACACTATGCATTGAAAACCGTAGTATGATACACGGGCGTAAGAGCAATAAATTACTCGGTTACGTTTAAAACCGTCCTCGTAATTTATTACTTTGCGCCCTTGTAGCATAAACTACTATAAAAACGGATTTAACTCACTTTTTAGGGTTCCGTACCCGAAGGGTGCGAAACAACCCTATTAATAAGCCTCCGCTGTATGTTCGTCCGTCTGTCTGTCACACAGGTCTACAGCTTCAGGTGGTATAACTAGATATATAGGCAGTTGAAATTATCACAGATTACGTATTACTACAGCAACTTTCACGGCAAATAATAAAAGTAAAAAAAAAATTTAGCCCAAGCATTTTTAATCCTGCTGGATTTTTACTGGATCAACATCAATCCAGCTGTATCATAAAGAATATGAGTATGTAGAGGTATTTAAGGACCGATTCTAACTTTTTTTACTGTTTTAAGACGAGGGTATTCGGAAAAATATCCTGCTCCAATGTGTTAAATAATACACCAACTTTATCACTCAAACTTGTATTTTTCTATTTTTCATCAAAAACCATTTTAACCTCCAACCGCTGTGTCATTTTGACAGCGCTTGTCACTTTTTTTTTAAATTTCTGGTCGTGTTCTACATTAATTCCGATAATCATTTTAACATTGCTAACAAATGGAAGTGGGCCGCTCAGACAACTCGCGATTTCGAGGTGTTTTCATTTATTACTTTGGAATTAGAGAGATAAATAGAAAAATAAAATAACGACAATCCATTTTTTTTTGTTACATTCATATGCCAATTCATGTTAAGGTAAAACGTTAGTCACTTAGCGCAAAGTGTATAACTGAACTGTGTTTTTCTTGTTAAGAAGTTAAAAATTTAAAAGCCTTTTGGTATGTAGCAATTGACGCCAATAGTTCAGTATTAGTGAGGTTTATAAATCATGAGATTGAAGTTAAATGCACAATTAGTCATGATGTGCAAACAAAGTTAAAACAGCATTTTAAGTTGGTTTTAAAAGGACTATGACTGATCGTGTATACAATTTCAAACTCTTGCTTTATAAAACTAACTAATACTGAACTATTAGCGTTTTTTGCTACAGACAAAAATACTTTTAATTTTTTATTTATTTTCACGAGTAAAACAAAGTTAAGTTATGCTCTTTGCGCTAAGCGCGTTTAACCCGAATTTGTCTAAGATAATAAAATGTGTTCTTTGTCAAACAGAATCTGTTGATGCTGCCATTAGACAAAGTGAATCTATTATATTTTGATAGGATGGATACTAACGAAACTCTAGATGGACTTTTGAATTAGTTAATCGTCTAGTGACGAGACGGCCACACCCGATTTTGGGACAAAAAGTGAGTAAGTTTCTAGTTTACAAACTAGGACAAACAGGCCAAAGTGATTCTGAGTTGTTATTAAAAAATAACCATCAAAGAGCTAGAAAAGCCTATTTAAAATTAAACTGGTCACCTTATGACAGAAATAATTTAATTCATACTTTCTATTTAAAAATGAAAAAAAAAAACAATCATAAATTCCCATAGCTTAATTTTTAAAAGTTTTTTTTTTCAGAGAATATACGCCATTTTAGAACATAATTTTCATTATTTTGGTAAATAAATTAACCATTATTTTTTCATGACTTTTTAAAGAATTGTCCGATGACCTTGTCACATGAGAATTTTAGACATTATACTGATTGTGATGTGTGATTGCTTATAAAAAAAGTGGTCTGTCTCTGTCTGTCTACTCATCTGTCATCTAGCTGTCAAATTAGTCTAAAGCAAATTATTATAAATTTATCTTGATAGCAAAGGACACATTTGTAGCAAAGGACTCAAGTGACGTCACACGAGGGCAAACGGAAGTTGCAACCTTTTCGTAAAAATATTTACCATCATGAGGTTTTTTAGACTAAAACTTCGAAAATACAGCTTATTAAACCTAAATCTCGAAAAGGTTTTTGAATTAACACACCTTAACATAATTTAATCTATGCCAATTGTTTGTTTTGGATCGAGACCCGGTGGAGGTTACATTTTTTTTAACGTTAGAGAAGAGGTAGTGAAAAAGATGTGCCAGGACTATTGTAGTAGGTAGTATATCTACGCCTAGCTATCATATAAGTAGTCTCCGTTTAAATACAGCTTAAATCTTAAGAAGATGGCATACCCTAGCAACTTTTTTTATTACCCGTCCAGCACAATAAGTCCTACGGCAAAGACTTTATTTGCTTGTCATAGAGGCGATTATATGTTGGCTCTTTGGCCTCTTTTTCTTGAACGCGTAATACTAGTGATCACGCAGCGAAACAACAAATTGGTGTGTTTTTAGCTAATACTGAAGAATTTTGTAGGGAAAAAAATATTGAATTTAGGTGATATACCTTCATATTTCTATTACCTATTTTATGAAAAAAAAATCAAGTTGATCTCTTAACCGCGTTCTTGAAGCGAACGTTTGATAACCAAAAAAAGAGAGGGTGCAAAACATTTTTTTTTGACAAAAGTATAAATCTTAGTACATTGTTTATACGTAACATCTCTAGAGAAAGGATTAATAAACCAAACATATTTTTTTCAATACAAGGAGAGTCCAAATTTCTTCAAACGAATCCTAGATAGACTGGAGTTGGTCATGCTCTAGGCTCAGGTAGGCTTAAGGTAAAACATCAATCCCTCAGTGCAAAGTGCACAATTTAACTTTGTTTTTCTTGTTAAGAAGTTATAAGTGATAAAAATATTGGTCTATGGCAATTCAAACCAATAGTTTAGTGTAAGTTAGGTTTACGATTCAACAGCTTGAAATTTATTGGACAATTAGCCATGATTTTGTCAAAACAAACTTAAAACAGCATATTAAGCTTGTTTGGAAAAAATCGTGACTAATTTGTGGATTTTATTTTAAACCGTAGATTTATAAACCTAACTTACAATAAACTATTGGCGTGAATTTCCGTAAGTTGTGCACTTTGCACCGAACGACTGACGTTTAACCTTAAGCTATTTTAACCATCATGAATAGGATAATAGGAACTATGATCGTTCTTACGTTTTTGAATAGAACTAACTGTATCTTAAATTGGTAGGGATAACAGGTTCTAGAATGGTCTCAAGGGACTAAATCCACAAAATCCATCTTTTGAACGTAAAAAGCTGACAGATCTCCTTGAATTATGTTTTTTCTGTTGAATAAAACGAACAAAAAGAGTTTTCCAAGTAGAGTAGGAAAATCCCTTATTATTATTTATCTTTTTCTCTGTGGAATAATAAGTGGCGTATTGAGTCGAGGAGGTCTCGGGGGCGTTTTTTGGGAAAAAAGTCGTTTGATTTATTGGATCGATAACATTATAAAATACTAGCGTTTCCTCGCGGCTTCGCCCGCGTGATATTCGGTTTAACGTCATCGTTTTACACACGGGAACAGTGCTTTTTTCCGGGATAAAATGTAGCCAATTTATTAAATTAGGGTGTATGCTATCTCCACTCCAAATTTCATCCCAATCCCAATCACATACTTATTCACACACACACACACACACCCTCTCTCTCTCACACATACACCCTCACCCTACCTTTCGCATTTATAATATTAGTGGGATGTAAAATATAAATAATAAATGTATATCGAAAAATATAAATGTACTTCGTAACGACATGAATCCTCGAGGGGGTGTCAGAGGTGTTCCGAGTGTGAACTGTGAAATGCAAGTCACATTCTGTAAACCCGCGTATCACCAACGATTGTTACGTCCCAACGTGATGAGTGATGAACCCTATCGCCGTTCTTCGGGCACAAATACATGCTATTTAGGGCTTGTAGGTTTCCTCACGATGTTTTCCTTCACCGTTCAGCAAGTGGTAAGTAAGAACAAATACTATGCACGTAAATTCCGAAAAACTCATTGGTACATGCCCGACCGGGGCATTGAACCTGGATCTCAAGATTGAGAGGTCAGCATTTTACCCCTGAGCTACCACCGCTTTATCGATGATATAATGAAGCCATTATAATCTTACTTTAATTAACGACATCATGACCAGATTGATGGATGTGGAAGAAGCAAAAGGGTGGTCAGGATCGTAGTACATGGAAATGTGTAGTCTCTACCTACCTTCCTGGAGATAGGTATGTTCTTATGTATTTATGTATAACGCTCGAAAAACAACTTTAATTTTAAAAAGCTAATTTAAATCAATTTACCCAAACAACGTATTATTTTACCAGACATTTATTAACAGATACAGACATTTTTTACTACTTTAAAACTAAATAATACTAAGAAAAAAAAAAAATTAAAATGCCCTAAAACCTTATACTAAATAAAATATTATACTAAATAAAACATTATACTAAATAAAAAATATTATCTAAACCGTTGCCGTCGGGTGCGGTGCCCAAGAGGTTGGCAGCATTACCCCGCTGGATCGACAGACTGATTATTGTATTATTTTATATGTATTATTTTTAAATTCAAAATCAATAAAAAAAAAAAAGTGTTGTTTTTTTTGTGTCTTGACGACGGCTGCTAAAGTGCATTTTTTATATTGTGTGTTTATATTTGGATGCATAAATTTAATTTGATGTTATATTTCTGCCCGCTATGCTGTCGGCAAAAGTCAAAAGTCTCAAAAAGTACTTAGGTAGTATATTTTGAAAACATAATTTTTATTGCTTTAACTATAAAAACAAAATTATACTTGCGATTGTCGGCACTAGGCGCGGTCACTACATTAAGTTAGGACTTTTCTGTCAATATTATCATTGTTTACGTTGCTCAGAGCTAGGTGCCTGGAGTCAGTGAAATATTTTAATTAACATCTTCCCTTGAAAATTGAGTCAAATCCGAAACCGGTTGGGAGTTAACATAAATAAAGTGAAACTATAAGTACAAGCGTTTTTAATTCAAGATCTTTAAATGAAAAGTAAGAAGCTTATAAAATTGCTTTAAATTTTATATAAATAAATAATTCAGAGCCGATCTACGAGTATCAAATATATCTGTGTGGAGCACCGAATTATTTTACTTCGCAAGAGATTTGATGAAATCGTCAGCTTTGCTGGACCAGCAAATTCGAAAACCATTTCGAGATTAAGGTTTAATTAGCCGTATTTTCGAACTTGTGGTCTAAAAAACCTCATGATGATAAATATTTTTACGAAAGAAATACTTCCATTTGCCTTCGTGTGACGTCACTTGAGAAAAGGCTGTTTAGAAATGTGTACTTTGCTATCAAGAATTTTATAATAATTTGCTTCCAACTGATTTGACAGATGGATGAAAGATAAGATGAGAAGACAGACAGTGACAGGCCACTTTCTTTATAAGTAATCAATCACAGTCACACATCGCAATCAGTATGATGCCTAACATGCCCCCAGTGACGTTATATCTGCAAATTCTTTAACAAATCATGAAAAAATAACGATCATATACCAAATCATATATCATAATAATCCATCCATCCATCAGCCTAGTTCGTCCACTGCTGGACATAAGCCTTTCGAGGACTTTGCCACTCCCGGCGGTCATCATGGAAGAATTCAGTTCATTTGTTTGGGAAGACAGAAAATACAACAAAATACACATTCATTCGCACAGAAGATTTGTAGGAAATATACTGCGAATATTTTATAAGAATTAAAAGTTTGAAAGTTCCAGAAATTTGTAGTTATTTTATAATGCGTATGCCGAAGTCAGCTGTTTTACAAAACCGTTAGCTGTTTTATAAGATAGCTCCGTAATGTGCATCCATCCATCAGCCTAGTTCGTCCACTGCTGGACCTTTCCAGGACTTTGCCACTCCCGGCGGTCATCCTGGAAGAATTGCCCATACTCACACACGCTGGGCAGGCGGGTTGGTGAACGCGGTGCCGGAACCCTCGCACCAGTAACGCCGCTGCCCGTCACCAGTCTGTTCCATATAAGGCTCGGCTATTAAGGATGGATGTACCGCCATCCATCAGTCCCAGGCATGGTGGGCCTCCTTTTTTTTTGCCTGTGAGCTGTCCTCTTACTCTCCCCCGAATTACCTCGAGGGGGTCTCCAAGTAAGATGGTGGTACCTCCACAGTCGAGCCCGGCATCAGCTCTACCATCTTGTAATAGTGAAAATATGATCTAAAAAGGCGTTAATTCTCTGAAAAAATAATAATTAAATACTTCTTTTTGGAACTAAGCTATGGTAATTGGTAACTTTCTTCGGAAACTGATTGCATGAAATTAAAAACTCTTGTATCGAAGTACCTCGTTTTAACTTCGGTACTTTCAGGGTATCTACATTCATGTTTAACTATTCCTTTTGTAGTGAATTTATAAGTGATTTCCTTTAAGGGCCCACATAATAAGCCCGCAGGTCCAGGGTAAAATTTATTTGCCCATATCGAACCTTGACATCACTAAAGTTTCGGAGCGAATAACTTTGTTTCTTCTCTGACAAAATTTTACGAATTACTTTAATGCGAATTTTATTTTTGTCACTGTCACTCCAAGCGAAAAATCGCGCAGTGCGAGAGGGGCGGATTTAGGGCAAAAGGGAAAAGTTGGTTTTATATATTTATTAAAAAAACTAAAATAGCTAGCAAAATTTCAAATATCAAATCTCTAGATATTGTTGAAACACACCTAATAAAATATGTTTGAGTTCTGTATATGGTTCCTATTCGTCAAACGAGGAGAAAAAGTGCGTTTGATGACCTCATTTCAACAATTATTTCTATCGAGGAAAATTTATCCAAACATGTTTTCCAATTTCAAAACCCTAGATTATATAGTCAAAATGCACATACCAGAAATTTATTAAAAGTTTCCGTGTATTTCATGAAATACACAGAAAAGAAACACCCGTATTTTTATCGCATATCGCCTTCACAACTTTTTTGGGAACTCTTGTTGGTTTGTAGAGGAGATTTGTATAGGATTGTATGCATTTATTTTCGCGGTCCATGCTCGGTAACTAGGTATTTGGATACAAAAATTCTGTTAAGAGCAAACATCATGACGCCACCAACTCAATTGTGGGCGTGGCCAAATGTCATGCTGTTTCATTTCGCTATAATATGCATGCTCCATGAATCTTGCGAGGACAATACAATCGTGCCTTTTTTTTAAACTTCTTTTTGGAGAAACATGTACCTAACTACCAAGATTGTGGACGATTTCAAACATAATTTTTATATTTTTAATCTACATAACATTTTCGATCTAAATTTTATTTCTAAAGCAATTAAGCACATTCAGCCACACTTTTAGTAAAACACCGTTAAATTTACGTATTTTAGGGGTTCGTTGTTAAGATATTACGCAAATTATATGTTCTGTGCTCAAATTTCATGATTTTTAGTTCCACTTATTTTAGCACCCTTGAAAACCTGGTGTTGTTGATGTTCAAGCGTCAGATGTACCGTTAAAGACTATCTCTAAAGTTACAAAATCCATTAACTATTTTAAAGTGTGTACTCAGACTAATCTGCACAGAGATTTTTGAGGCTTAAATCGGTTTTGTGTCCCTGGAAAATGAAAATCTCTGGTTTAAAAGAGCAGTTTTCGTAAATTTTTTTCTGCTGTAAAAGTTACCCAATCAAGAAAAGCAATTACAAAATGATGCCAAGGACACGTTTAATGAAAACCATAAATATCAGTTCCAAAATTTATGTAATGGCTGAGAAATATTGAGATCCGTGTCGTCTTAAAACCAAAGATTTCAAATGTTCTGATGAGCCCTGGCACCTAAAATCTATTGCATTGTTTTTGAATGTGTGCGTTAACATAATGCCGACGCGCGCAAGTGCTCTTAAGGCGTCCAACTATCACTGTGTTCAGATGAGCACTGATTCCAAACGTGTGAGCGTCACCCATTTAAAGGTGGAAACATTTTGGTGCTGTCATACTACTGTAAGGGCTTATCTTTACTTTTGGAATATTTTCTAAAAACGCACAAAACAAGGTCGTATCCTAACATCAATATGGATAATAACTAACTATATACAGAGTGTAATCGTTAAGTGTGACCAGGCGTTTATTCCGTAACTATTTCAGATATCAAAAAAATGTAAACTGATATCGAAAGTACGTTACCTAATCAGTAAAATTACATCAATAACTTTTTGAAAATCAAACAAGAAGTATCCAAAATTTTGACATTAAAGTTTTTAAAATAAGGAAACTAAAACCTTTCTACTAATCTCATACTAAATGTATGGGAATGTATAAGGTCAAAATTTTGGATACTGCTCGTTTGATTTTCAAAAAGTTATTGATATCATTTTACTGATTAGGTAACGTACTTTCGATATTAGTTAAAATTTTTTTGATATCTGTAATAGTTACGGAATAAACGCCTGGTCACGATTTACCCTGTATATTATGTGGTATCTACCAGTCATTATGAATTTGTAAACATAATAATGATCGCTTCTTATTCGCGTTATTTCCCCCTAGAGACTCCATTATAGCGACTTATAAGGGAAAAAGGGATACGAATTACATTTTCATAGCACAACACGTTGTATGCGATCAAAAAGAACCTTTATCGCTATGGTAACAAGATCGAAATGTGTTTGGACGGCGACGAGTCGTTTTGGGCTAATGATAATGCTTCTTCACTCTGTTTTATTTAGTACGAAAATGTTGTTCATTTATTTAAGACAGAAATGTTTGCATTATATTTTTAAGGTTCCCTGAAGAAGGGGAACCCCGAAAGTAAAGCCTCGATCTCCTTCCGTCCATTCGCAATACAGAGCCTTCCGTCCATTCGCAGTACAGAGTTAAAAACAGCTGAGCTATAAATGTCACGACATTACTCCCCGAGGGGATGTCAAAGGTGTTCCCAAGCGTGAATTGTGAAATCCAAGTCACAGTTCACACTTGACAGATCCGCTTTTCACCGACAACTTTTACGTCCCAAAAGTGACGTCCCAAAAGACCGCCGTAATTCGGCTTGTTATATATTATTATATAATATTGTTTAAAAATATGTATAACCTTGTTTATAACTATGTATGACTGGATGCCAACCCAATCTAAAAACCTGGACATCCGCTGAAAATCAGCGTCGTGGCTTCAGCTGCGACATTATGCTGAGCGGAGACCCTTTTGGTATCATTTAGTTTTTAAGTAGTTAAAATGTTCCTAAAAATTCCTCATTATTATGTATAACTAGTTATGAAGTTTTAAGTCTTGATACCAAATAAACATTTTTCTTTCTTTCTTTCGCCCATAATGTTCACCGCAGGAATTGAACCCACAACATCTGAGTTAGCGGGCGAGCGCTTTACTACTCAGCCACAGAGGCGGTCCAATGAAGCTGAAAGGCATGATAGGCGTAGAATTGGCGTACATGAAAGGAACCTTCCGGAGTGGCGTAAACCGAGATACAACCACTGAATACTTCAAATACGCCTGTAATATACGTACGAGTTTGTGTCTCTGTCTTCGTCGGCAGATTAAATTATGTTAATGTGTGTTAATTCGAAAACCATTTCGAGATTTAGGTTTAATAAGCCGTATTTTAGAACTTGTGGTCTAAAAACCTCAGGATGATTAAAATTTTTACGAAAAAGCTGCAACTTCCATTTGCTTTCGTGTGACGTCACTTGAAAAACGGCTGTTTAGAAATGTGTCCTTTGCTATCAAGATAAACTTCCGACTGATTTGACAGCTTGTTGACAGATGAGTAGACAGACAGAGACAGACCACTTTTTTTATAAGCAATCACACATCACAATCAGTATATAATATTGTCTAAAATTCTCAAGTGATGTCATATCGGACAATTCTTTAAAAAATCATAAACAGATAATGGTTAATTTATATACCAAAATAATGAAAACTATGTTCTAAAATGGCGTATATTCTCTAGAAAAAAAAATAAAAAAATCTTTTAGAAATTAAGCTACGGGAATTGGGAATATCACGATCTGCCTGGGCATATCATGTTTCTGTTAAAATTAGGGGCGTCACCACGCCCCGCTTTGTTCAGCTCCCCAAATTTATTATCATGTACTACTTTACATGTTTCTCCTCGCACCGCTCGTCGTTGCATCTATTTTTGACCTTTGGCGAAAGACTAATTTCATAATTCATATAAAAAAAATATTGGAACTATATTATTATTTTTTAGACAAAAGTATATACTTAAAGGGCGCACCGAGTGTTTGCTTTGTCTCTGTCTTTTTCTTTACGTGTAAAGAGTAAAGATAATAACCAAACTTTTGCACTTTTTCAACGTTTTTCGTTGTTATTTTCATTATATTGTTCTTAAATAAACGTGTATAAACCATCGTGTATAAACGCTCCAGCTTTATGTGAACTTTATTTTAGTAAATGAATCATAATATCAAATTACTTATTTATATAAAAAAGTAGGGAAATAGAGGAAAAAATTACTCGAGAAGAGATTACTTTGCGAATTTATTCTATCGAGCTAACTTTATCAAATCGTGTTTCCATCGTGTATACAGTCTAGTATATACACCCAATAGTACCAATATATTTGCCTAGATTTTAATTTAATTGTTTACTACTTCAAACAAGGGTTATAAAAACGTGTTTGACTGTGTAAGAAGCTCGATGCGCTCTTAATACATTTCTTATAAGTAGATTCCCTTACTAAAAATCAAAAGACCATACACATATTTTTCAATATAAGGAGGGCCCTTATTTCTTCCAAAGAACCCTTGAAAGTTTGGCGTTGTTCATGTTCTAGAATCAGGCCCATCCTTAATGGATGTCAAGTCAACTGCACGTGGAATACGTTGTGTTTTAAACGGTATGTACGGAACCCTCAGAGCATGAACCCTGTTCACACTTGACCGTTTTTTTACTTGGACTAAGTTAGATTTTAGTACTGTCTTTCAGTGTCCCAATTTGTGTTTTAGTACACATTTTCCGTGGAAAATTGTTCGTGTTGACATCAACATTTCTCTTTTTGTTTTAGGTCAAGAAAATAATATGGGATAATTAAATGTATAATGAAATAATGAACTTTATTTTATCAGTAAGAATACTAGGTAAACATAAGTGAGGTAGCGTTTTTTTAGCTTTACCTTAATAAGACTATTATTTATTTATTTGGTTCCCTTATAAATATCAAAACAATAAAAATATGTTTTTACTCGATATATTTCGCCCCACGTTATGGGGCCGTCATCAGTCGAAGACTGTGCGGCAATCCACAAGTTAACATTTCGTGTAAGGTTAGGATGTTTTCATATTTTATTAACTTCCATATCATTATTTTTTCTATGCCCCGTCTAAGTTTCTTGTGGTAAAAATTTCTTCACCACCCAAAGGTTGGCTGGAAGAAATCGCTTCAAGTGATAAGTCCGCCTTTGTACAAAATTATGTCTTCAAACTCTATTTTTCTTTTTTGTCTTTTGTGTACAATAAAGTGTGCATTCATTCATTCAATGTAAGATAATAAAAAATCCATTGGAATGTCTACATACTATTTATATCCAGTTGGACACAGTACTTTATCTTCAGACATATGTTTGTCATATTATGACGTTAACTGGACCTAATTTGTCATTCAAACACTCGTGAAGCCTATTATGAATCGTGTCCCAATGGCCTTCATTATGTCACAGTTGTTTATTTATTCGGAAAACTTACAGCACAAGAGGTAGCATAGAAACTTAAAAGTAATATTACAGAAGGCCATTACATGTTTCCATTTATAGTTATAGATTACTGTACTGAACCCTATTAAAATCTATATTATTAATAAAGCAGTAAAAAGTCATGTCTGTATATTGAATATTTTTCTGAATGTTAAATAAAATTGGCGGATAAGTTTTATCTGTGATTGTAATGAGGCTAAAACCACAGACAAACGAAAACAAAAAAAATTACGCATATTTTCTGCTTGTCTGACTGTTCCATTTTTACTCCAAAATCACTCAACGGATGTCGATGCGCTTTTAGGGTTCCGTACCCAAAGGGTAACACACGGGACCCTATTTCTTAGACTCCACTATCCGTCTGTCTGTCCGTCTGTCTGTCTGTCACCAGGCTGTATCTCATGAACCGTGACAGTTAGACAGTTGAAATTTTCACGGATGATGTATTTCTGTTGCCGCTATAACAACAAATACTAAAAAACAGAATAAAATCGTGCGCGAGCCCAACTCGCACTTGGCCGTTCTTTTATATTATTATATCATCGTTGTGACCCTGATCAACACATATAAAGAGGCAATAAGGGGTGTTGATAAAATAACCGCCAAGCCAAGAGCTGTCGAGCAAAAGCTAGCAAAACATTATAAATAAATAAAATATTATGTATGTGACCTTGTTATCCATCCCTACAAAAGATAGATATTTCATTTCCGACATCGTTTTATGTCCTTTCTTTTCATGCAAGACAAAGGTTATAAAATCGTTTTAACTTCCCGTGATTTTTATGTCAAACGAAAATGGTCGTTATTTCTTGAAATTGATTGTACAAAAATATGAAAATTGAATGAGAGCAGAAAACAAACGAGTGCAAGTAATATTTGCAAACTAAAGGTTCTATTACCTTCATATTAAATATCTGTTATCCGGAGAATCTGTTCTGCTCCAACGCCTTCATTTCATACTTCTCTATCCTGCTCAGTGGAAGCGGGCCGCTCAGAAATCTCGCGATTTCAAGGTTTTTTTATTTAATATTTCAGAATAAGAAAGATGGGTTCTCAATATTATGGTCGTTTATTTTGTATCACTTTTATGACCTATACGTTTTATTGTCCAAAACCAATGAAATGATATTTGGATCATAGTATGATGAAGCGTTCACTGAGTTTAGGCCCATCTTTGGCGATTTTATTGGATACAGGGAAATGCAAACAATCGTTTATCAAATGGCCGAAATATTAAAAAAATTGACACTTTTAGAACGTGCATATCTATTTCAGTAAATAATGTATTATTTTGATAAAATAGTATATTATTTTTGGATTCTTTTTCTAGGGATCTGTTAGAACAGAAAGGCGATTGGAGAAATTCGGCTCGATAGAAATATTTATTGAAATGAAGTCTTTTTCGACACCAATTCTCCTGGTTTGACAATTTGGAATGACATAATATGGACTGCAATTATTTTTTATTAGATGGATTGTAACAGTATGTAAGACCTGGTTAAACGAAATTTTGATAGCAACTTTAGTATATTTTATATTAATAAAAAAACGACTTTTTGCTACTTTTCCTCGAATCCGTCCCTCTCGCACTGACGATTTTTTCGCATATGGAGTAAAAGGGACGCTAAAACTTTTACATATCTCCTTAAGGCATACTGCTATTCTTTGTACACGTGCGGCCTATGAGTGAACTATACAAAAAAAAAACATATGTGGCTCTGCGCACTCAATACAATAATGCTTTTAAAGCGCTGTTGGAGCTGCGGCGGTAATGCAGTGCATCAGGGATGCTGGCGGAGGCTGGAGTCGATAGCTTCTCTACTATCGTTAGGTTGGGAACGGCGTCCTTGATGCATCGAGTGCGTAGTAGGTCCAATAGTCTTCTACAGGTGACAGCGGCCACACTGGATGCGGACTGTGCTTTTATTAAGGCGATTACCATCGCCAAATTAGCAGCTGGATGTTTGTCTGTATGAATATCGACGGAAACGACATTTAAATAACGTTCAAATCAGTGCACAATGCGTGGTGGCTGTTACGACGCTCGTTACGTCCTTGATAGGGCGAAATAGGAGAAAATAATACTTTTCACATGGGCGTCATTGTTCGATTGAATAATTCTATGTTATATTTATAGCTATCAAGTTTATCTATTTATCAAAGCATAAATGAATTAAATCACCTAAGCCGCTTAGGAGCAGTAGGAAGTTCAAGCCAAAAAACACCATTAGTTGAAACAATTTTTCATATAGAAGTTTTGGTGGTACGAAAAAGAAAACTGTTGCATATGTTTTCCTAGAGTTGATAATCCAAAATACATTTTTTCAATATTTTTGGTTTGGCCATAAAAGAGGAGTAGGCTTTAGAAAGTACCCATTTGGCGATATTAAGGGCCTTAAGCACTGGACTAGTGTCCATCTTATTAAAGAGACGAGAAGGGCAGGGTTTCTGAAGCCCTTTCCTTAGCCTCTCTTTATTGTCTCCTATTTTATTTACATGTTTTGTTTTAAATTACCTGTTGCTAACATAGTAAATAAGTATCTAATCTGTTACTAACACAATATGAAGCTTGTCTCTGAAATAAACATTTTTATTTTATTTTATTTATTTATTTATTTAAATGAGTTTGGTATACGTTCATGGAAAGTTTTGCGGTATGATCAGCAGCGTGTCCATTTACAACACGCATACAAATTTTTTTTTGTTTTTCATATCCCCAATTGGTATTTTTAGGGCGATTACTGTCGCCAAATTAGCAACTCGGTGTTTGTCGGTACGAATATCGACGGAAACGACATCGAAATAACGTTCATATTAGCGCGCAACGCATAGTGGCTGTTACGACGCTCGCTGCGTCCTTGATAAAATAATGGATGTCGATTGAATATAGGTACCTATGTTATGTTTATAGCTATCAAGTTTATCTATTTATCAAAGCATAAATGAATTAAATCGGCCAAGCCGCTTAGTAGGGAATTCAAGCCAAAAAACACCATTCGGTTATTTTTTTTTCATACCTTTAGTTGTTTTGATGGTATAAAAAATAAAAATGTTGCATATGTTGTCTTAGAGTTGATAGTTTGGATGGATGTTTGTTACTCCTTCACGCCGTAACTACTGAACCGATTGGGTTGAAACTTTGCACAATTGTAGTTCGAGACCTGAAATAGGACATAAGCTGCTTTTTATCCCATAAATCAGTTCCAATGAAAACAAGAAATAGTGCCGTTCAGAGACGCGGTTTGGCCTTCAGCCTCGCGAAACATACTAAGACCGCCAAAGATATATTAGCAGAGGATTAATTCAGAAAACAAAAAATACTTACTTACTTACTTAATTCTTTATTGCACAAAACACAGTCTAATGTACAACAGGTGGACTTAATGCTAGAAGCATTTTCTCCCAGTCAACCCGACAGAAAGTACAAGAAAGTTACAGAGGCAGGTGTGCAAAAAGGCTTTATAATTTTATATTTTAAATAACAAATAAAACGTAAAAAAAAATACATTTATGTACTGATATATAATTTTGTAATAAAATACTAATAATGTAAAAAGTAAGCTACAGAAAAATATATATATATAAATATAAGAAGATAATATACTACATAAATACTTATAACGTTACGAATATGCATATATATAAATATATAATATAAAATATACTTACTTAAAACAATATTATTGTAATATAAAAATAGTGTCGATCAGAAAAGCGGCTTGGCCAAAGACACTTTACATGGGGGTCAAATTAGAGATGATGAGGCTCCAAAACACTCCATATCTCCAAACCAGGGTCAGGTCAACTACTTACTAAAAAATTAATGAGTTGAAAAATATTTACAGATTCAATACGACTATACAAAAACTTAATCAACGCAGGCGAAGCTGCGGGCAAAAGCTAGTTCATAATAAATTTTTTCAATATTTTTGGTTTGGCCATAAACGAGGAGTAGGCTTTAGAACGTACCCATTTGGCGATAGTAAGCCCCTTAAGGACCCCCATTTGGACAATTCGGTCCACTTGTCTTTATTTAAAATGGAAATCGCCTGTCCTCCCTGCTTTGATCTTCATACCGTCCTTCCTTCCGATTGTATGAACTGTGACAGGATACTCATTTGGTGCTGGACAGAGATTGTGTGCTGAAGAGGCGTTACGTTCGAAACTTTCTCTCTTTTCGGTGAAATGTGTTCATTTAGCATTACAACGTAACACGCGTTTTAGACATAGACAAAAGTTGAAGTGGCCGTGGGCTGGCCATATTTGTTGCCGACACGATGGCCGTTGGGGCCGAAAGGCGTTGGAATGGAGACCACGTACAGCAAACAGTACAGTTCTTTATGGGGCATCATCGGGGGCATGTTTAGAACTCCGTAGAACTACGTTATACGTCACTATCGTAACAACTTTTTTAGTAAAGGGTAATTTGATTTTGGATTATTGATTATTACGTTTTTTAAATCTTTCATAATTTGTTATTAGTTATTATTATTCATAATAGAATAATAAAAAAAAATAAATGACCGCGCAATCCAATGCGCCGGCATTATCTGTGATTAAATGAAGAGGTGGCTTAAAAAGTATCCATTTAATAAATTTACTTTTATACCGCATTATTAAAAAAAGGCGCAATCTCGATATTTTCGAGATTAATCGAGATCTCGCTAATTTGTCAGGTGAGATCTCGAATGGCCAATTTCGACCCCTACGGCAATTCCCAGTCTGTCGAATTAACCTTCTCGACCGTAAAAACCTGATATATCTGACGAACTCCATACATTTTCAGCTCGAGTTTTAGAAGTCTCGGTTCGACTGTTTCTCCGGGAAACTCGGGAAAGCCTCCCAGGGTCCTCACGCGAGATCTTGAATTGCCAATCTCGACTCGAGATTGCATTCCCTACGTAGCAATATTGTAAGACATTTGAAAAATTTGTCTTATATTATAAGTTAGTGGAGTTATGGCCACATTTAAAGCCCACGTATGGGGGATTTATTTAATTTGAAATAGCTCTGTCCAATGAAAAAAAAAACCTATTCTTCAGTTATTAAGGAAACAGTTCTTTAAACTTAGTGTATGTGAAAAAAAACGAGAGTTTTGATTTCTCGCTTTCTAATTACCCTTAAAAGACAGACAATCACGCTCAAGGAATCTCTTAATTTCCTAATCAGTCTGAAGCTAACGTATAGTTGACGTATGTTTAAGGCGATTACCATCGCCAAATTAGCAGCTCGATATTTGTCACTACAAATATCAACGGAAACGACATTGAAATAACGTTCATATCAGCGCGCAATGCATAGTGGCTGTTACGACGCTCGCTGCGTCCTTGAAAGAGCGAAATAGGGGAAAATTATACTTTTCACTTGGACTTGATTACTCGATTGAATAATCTTATGTTATGTTTATAGCTATAAAGTTTATCTATTTATCAAAGCATAGATGAATTCAATCGGCCAAGCCACTCAGGAGCAGTAGGGAATTTGAGGTCAAAAAACACCATTCAGTAAAAAAAAAAATAACATGTAGAAGTTTTGGTGGTATGAAAAAGAAAACTGTTGCATATGTTGTCTAAGAGTTGATTATTCATAATACATTTTTTCATTATTTTTGGTTTGGCCATAAACGAGGAGTAGGCTTTAGAAAGTACCCATTTGGCAATAGTAAGGGCCTTAAGCTAAGAATAAGAATAAGAATAAGAATATCTTTATTTGCTTTAACAAGGGTAGATATCCTTCTAGCTATCGTATGTCTAAACCATTACACATCACAGTCACAAGCCCATCGAGAAAAGCCCTACAAATCACTGCACAGTATTTAGGCCGAAAGGTAATGGCGAAATCGGTCGATCGAAAGGCCACTCACGATTATTCGTTTTGACGTGACATTTTCACGCCTTCCCTGCATTCCTGGTACTTTGATAGGAATGTGGCTGCTTTTTGACCTGATTTGCAAAGTTATTGCAGGTCTAAATATACATTTTACGATGAGCATGATGTATAGGTAAAGAAATCATGCCCGTTTTCACCAGCGACGAACTAATTTTATGTCATGTATGTATGTAGGTATGTAAATACTTTATTGCACAAAATAAATTTACAATGCACAAAGGCGTACTTAATGCTAATTAGCATTCTCTGCCAGTTAACCTTTGGTGATGTGGAAAGTTTTTGAGGCTAGTGCCAGATAAGTTGATTACTATAATCAATTCGACCAAGAAATAATATTTTCATATATCAGGAGGTAATTTTCAAAAGTGGTCTAACTTAAAATCTGACAATCGCGTTTTTTTTTACTAAAATTTACTTACAGAAATCAGTGATAAATCTGTGCTTAAAAATAAGTTTTATATTTATTAGTTTACAGGGAATAAACTTTTAAAAATTGCTTCTTTTTAAAAACTCCACTGAAAAAATTACAACTGAGGTTACAAAATTGGCTGTACTCTAAAATTACTGAAATGTGATTTGACCACTTTTGAAAATTACGTGCTGATATACTATATATATTAAAATCTACATATATAATCTACTCATAAATACAAAAATAAACATATAATATACATATATTAAACATAACAATACATAGGTAATTACGAGAAGGACAATGACTCAGGGGGATATGTAAAAAATTATAATTTTTATGATTGATTCTGTAGCTGTAGATAGTGTTGATAGACTCTGGTTTTGAAGGTAGAGATAGAGGAAGACTGACGGATATTAAAAAGATGGCATACTCTAGCAACTTTTTTTACTACCCATCCAGCACAATAAGTCTAATGGCAAAGACTTTATTTGCTTTTCATAGAGGCGATTATATATTGGCTCTTTGGCCTCTTTTTCTTGGACGCGTAATACTAGTGATCACGCAGCGAAACAACAAATTGGTGTGTTTTTAGCTAATTCTGAAATATTTTGTAGGGAAAAAAATTTTGAATTTAGGTGATATACCTTCATATTTCTATTACCTATTTTATGAAAAAAAAAAACAAGTTGATATCTTAACCGCGTTCTTGAAGCGAACGTTTGAAAACAAAAAAAAGAATACATTGTTTATACGTAAGATCCCTAGAGAAAAGATTAATAAACCAAATATATTTTTTTCAATACAAGGATAGTCCAAATTTCTTCAAACGAATCCTAGATAGCCTGGAGTTGGATATGCTCTAGGCTCACAATCTTAAGAGGAAGATCTTGTTCAGCAAAGACTTCCATAAAGTTCCATTGACGAAACGTATTTTGACTGTAGGCAACTTTACATGTTTAGACATCTGATTTAAGCTTTTTCTAAAGTTAGTAAAAGAAAACCATTTTAACCTTGTTTCATGATAATAAAACAAAAGGTTATAAAAGCAGTAAATACCAGTTTATCAAGAAATAAACCCTCATTTTAACACCGAAAAGCCACTTTCTACTTGTAAAAGTATACAATGCCGTAAAGACATCGGAAATGTTTTGTTAATTACAATTCGCTGGGTACTGGGGCTAATATAACCGGCCGGCCAATGGCCGGCCTTACATATTCACAAAGCCAAAAATATGCTCCATGTCACGGTAAGACAGATTAGACCCTAAAATTTAATATGCATGAGCCTTGCCGTAAGGTCGAGCCGATTATGCCACTTTGCAAAGGTATCCACTTAAACATATGCGCTAATTCCACCTCCTTTGTTCCAGGTACCAGTGAAAAGTGAAATGAGTGAAATAGTGCAGTGTTGAAAAGTGAAACATGGCAGTGAACAGTCCTGGTGGCTTCCCCCCAGTCTCACCCAAACCCCACACGCCAAAAAGTCCCCGCCATTTCGTCTTCCCACAAAAAAGTCCTTCCATCACCTCCAGCACCTCATCTTCAGGGTATTACACGCCACAATCAGGATGCAGCTACGACAAACACAATCAGCCTCCAAAATCCCCCATCGCGCACGGCCACCGCAGCCCGATGAGTCCAAGGCATTTCAACTTCCCCCAAAAATCCCCATCAGGCCGCTCCAGCCCTTCGAACTTCGACAGCAGATCATACGGCCTCCATTACTCCGCCTCCTTAAAACAGGTTCACCGCGAGAAGTCACGCTCGCCAAAACCTCCCCCCGTCCACATACACACGAATCCTGGCTATGTGTCCCCGAATCGTTCTAGAAGGATCTTCGGTTCCACTTCGACTGTCGGCTCTCCTCGGCTCGCGACGTCTCCGAGCATAGTGTCCAGCCACACGGACGATTCTATTGACGCGATGCCCAGAACGCCATCAGCTGCTCTCAATGACGCGGACGATGAGGCAACAACTACGTCTTCGCGCATCTGTAGAAAGTCAACGTCAGATTTGACGGATATGACGGATGATACACCACAGACCCGGTCGACGAGCATAAGCAGGCCTTGCTCACCTATGCGCCGAGGGTCTATGAAGGGTGGTCTAGCTTACTTGGCCAGCAGAAGGGGTTCAAGAGAATCTACGGTGTCGAATTGTGATTCTGTGGAGGATATTGGACCCCTAAACTTTCAGAATACGATGCGGGGGCGGCAGAGGCGAACGTCAAACTTTCTCGAGTTGCCAGGTAAGAAAATTTGCATTTTAGGGTTATGTATTTCAAAATAAGAAACGGAACCCTTATATGATAATAATAATAAAATTCTTTATTGCACTAAAAATTTGTACAGAAGGCGAACTTAGTGCTATCTAGCATTGTCTTCCAGTTAACCTTTGGTGCTGTGGATCGTTATTGGGTAGTGCCGGGAAAGGTATCGTAGAAACAATACTAAATGCCTTAATGACGGAGGTATTAAAATATTCTTATAAACGAACGGAACATAATATCTACATAATCTACATAATAATAAACAAATTTACTTACAATAAAATTAAAATAATAACAAATACATACATACATACACACAAATACATAATAAGTAAATATAACATGCAATTAAGATCAAATCAAAGCATTTATTTGTCCAACATAGGTAAGAAAAAGATGGTTTTACAAAATAGTGCGCTATGTTCCGCCGTAAAGGCATACAAATATTTAAAAAGACTTAAAATTACAGGGTACACGAAATTTGAACACAGAAGATACACAATAAATAACATATTACAATAAAGGACACATTTCACAACAATAAACAATCAATTAAAGAGAGACATTCAAATAATAAGATAAAGATTCAAAACTCATACAAGGAAAAAGTAAATGTGCTATGACTATTTACTTTGCATATGTAAAAAGGACTCTATTTTTAAAACAGCTATTGATAAAGACTTTCGAATGATGAGCGGTAAGCTATTCCAAAGACGTATTGCGTATGATCACATTGTTGTCCGTCTGTCTTTCAAGGACGTTTTTGTCGGGCCTCGTGAGAGATACCAAGTTAAAAGTAATACATTCTACAGAAGTCTACGGCCAAAAGTGCTAATAAAAATCAGGCTTCTTATTCAACGCGAAAAAAGTAATCTATTTCTACAAATTACTACCAGTTGCTTAGAAAGAAAATCCGTTCACAAGTAGGTGTTTCTCAGAAATCAGAAAATTACCTTAAGGCTTCTCCCAACGCCACCGACCTTGAACTGAGTAACTTTATAACCATTTTATACGGTAATTATAGATTTTAATAAAAGAAAAATACATAATAATCTACATGATACATATATTGATGTGGTTTTCCTGAATTTTATTTTAATATACAGAAGTGAAGCAAGAAAATTCCAAGTTTACCCTTATTTCTAGATTTTTGGTCCACTTGCTACAGTTTATTAAAAAAAAAAAAAAACTTCTAGAAAAAATAATATAAAATGATCTGGTTTTCTCAGTTCTTGGAAACTCATTTTATTATACATAAAATTAATTAAAAACACACTATTTTCGCACTTGTCAGCCGCAGCAACTGACGTAGATGAAAACTTTATTGACCGACTTCAAAAAAAGAGGAGGTTCTCAATTCAACTGTATGTTTTTTTTTATATGGTTTTGTTCGAAATTTCAACCAACACGAATCGAGTTGCTAATTTTGTCACCTTAATAAAGAGATGGATTTACTTGCATGAATTTGATTAAGGAACACATGTCATGTTTGAAATTCTTTCCGAATTCGTTGTAAAGCGAGCGAGTGTCTGACGTCTGTCGTCAGTGGACTTGTTTTTTTTTGGGTTTTACCGGCTCTGGATTCGAGTCCTTTTGCCGAAGTCGTCAGTGGACGCAGACTCTGCACCACAGAACACAATAAGAACATCAACTCCATACAAATAAAGAGGGACCGTAATTTATTCTAGTTGGGGGCTAGAAGACAGATGGCGTTGGCGTCAGATAAAAACAGAAAATCAGAAAAACAAACTTAGTGAGAGGTTGTATCGGGTTCGAACCTCGTACTGTTTGTTGATCACGAAGACGATGTATCCGGACGCTATAACCGCTCGAGCATAGGAATTGATGTAATAACTGGCATAAAGGAGATAGTCAGAATCGGCCTTAACCGCGTACATGAAATAAATTTATACTATAATTTCTGTTAGATTTATTCGTAGCTAGTTTCACTTTCATAATAACACGGACACACATATTAAAATAATATAAGTACTTAATGTCGCAGCTAGTCATGAGAGCGAACACCGAACGAAACGAAAGGGCGCCATCTACCAAATAGTCCACAAACTACGCTTCCAGCGTTCTTTGATAGAGTCATGCGTGACGCAATCGGCAGTCACAGCTTTTTATTTCACGATTCATGCTTTTCTTCTGGATTCTGATAGAGATTACATTACGACTGACATTCAAGCATGACCCTTTTAAATATATCAGAATCATCGTGAAACATTGTTACAACTATGAACGTTTCAAACGCGCTTAAGTTTATTTTCGCAATGCCATATGAAAATAACCTCAAAATAAAAACGATTTATCATAAAAAGTTATTATAAGATGGTGTCCGTTTTAAATGGATAGTCAAACCTTGTTATTTTGAATTTGTTCTTTATCATCATTGACCACAATATATTTGGGTGCTTATGGGGAATTGACCGTCTCCTTTACGCTAGTGTTAACAATGCACGTTACAAATTAATAATTTTGTTATTACGGGTGAGACTGAGCGAGAAAAAAAACAATGGTTTTCGTTCTCGTTCACACCTTGTATCCCCGTAGGTATTTTCCATGACCACGAACAAAGTTGACCAGCGGGTAATTCTCATTATCATCAACATCAACTTGAGATTGAAATTTGACGTGCGTGCGACGATGCCCGCCTAACATGCCATCTCTTTTGCACGCGTTGAATTTCGCATGCATTTGCTTGAAGTTGATACAAATGAGAATTACGCGGTAAAGCCCTAGGCACTGATTCATATAAGTAATCCATTACATCTTTTTAAATGCAAGTGCTCGTAAAGGCCCACTTTTTATGCATCAAAACCGAACAGAAAGTCGATTATTTTGCCCTAGGGCTTTATTATTATTATTATTTTTAATTTATTTATAATGGTTGGCTAACCTGCAACCTTTCCTATGTACCATAAATTTTATACTTTTTTTCCACTGTTGAACGGCTCTGGATACAGTCCTTTTGAGCCAATCAAAATTTAAAGTTCACAAGATTATGTTTGTTTTATTTCCTCGCACTATGCATTGAAAAACGTAGTATGATACACGGGCGTAAGAGCAATAAATTACTCGGTTACGTAAATCGTCCTCGTAATTTATTCCTTTTCGCCCTTGTAGCATAAACTACTATTAATTATGAATTCAACTTAGTGTTTACAAATCTAAAACTACCCAAATTTAATTATTCAAGAAGATTCTTAGACAATGCTTCTTTGATAGATAACTATATTGTTATGTAAATCCCTTGAGAATGCCGATAAGGCGAAACTAGTTGGGTTAATTGTGCTATAAAGTAAATTGAGAAACAGTACAAGTGTTTGTTTTCATCCATGATGATGTTTCACCAAGAGCCGACAATCGCAAGTATTAACTTTATTTAAGAAGTTATTTATTAAGTACTAACTTAATTAAACCCCTTTTGATTCAGTTTAACGGTTCATAAGTGCCAAGCTAAGTAGTTCACTAATATCTGCACGTGGAATAAATTTGTGTTTTAAGAGGCGACGTAACGCGTAAACCTCCATACAAACGCTGTCAACACATTGTGGGGTGTCTATGGAATGTTATTATAATATTTTCGGCTGAGTCCATTAAAATTATCTAGATCTATGTTCAAGTCGAATTAAAAATCGTGAAATTTTAGTGATATCTTTATTCTTTATTCTTTATTGTACACACATATACAGAAACAGGGATACATTACATTTAAACAATGTGCACATTGGCGTGCTTATCTCTAAGAAGAGATTTCTTCCAGCAAAATAAACAGGAAATAACAAACAAAAAAAATAATAATTTAAACGAGTAATCATACAAGTGCACAAGGAGATTGATGAAAATTAAAAATATAAATATATATAACATAAAAATAGTGATATCTTAACAATAAACCCCTAAAGTACATAAATTTAATGTTTTTTTTTTTACCAAAAGTGTAGCCGAATGTGCTTTAATTGTTTTAAATAAAATAGAAAAATTGATAAGACTCAAACATCGAAAATGTTACCAAATTAAAAATAACCAAAAATCATATTTGAAAACGCCCACAGTCCCGCCAAAAAGTGGTTTCTCCAGAGACAAGTTTTCAATTTTGCGTCGGCAACGAAATCGACACGATTGTATTGTCCTCGCAAGTTTCATGAAGCGTGCACCTTACAGCGATATGAAACAGCATGACATTTGGTCACGCCCACAGCTGAGTTGGTTGCGTCATGATGTCTGTTCTTAAGGCGATACCAAATTTTTTCGAATCCATTTACTCCACTATAACGTCATCTACGTATTTAATTTTTGGGTAAATGTTTATTGAGTATTTGATTAAGACTTTCACTGAAGGAAAACGCGATTGGATGAAATTTTCTTGATAGAATATAATTCCGAAAAGACCTCTAAATTGTTTTATTTTTTCCTGTAATTCTGAAATCATAACTAATTTCATTGTGAAATTGCATTAAAAATGTGGATGTTATGTATGTGTAAAGTCTCCTAGAAAATCTTTTTGACAAAATAGCTTAGTGCATTTTATATTAATAAAAAACCGACTTTTTGCTACTTTTCCACGCATTCGTCCCACTCGCACTAAGAGTTTTTTCACATATGGAGTAAGAGGGACGCTAAAACTTACGTATCGTCTTAAACGGTACGTACAGAACTCTCAGGGCAGGAGCCCTATTCACACTTGACCGGTTTTTTATTGACCGTCCGGTTCGAATTCGGTTGAGTTAAATAAACGTCGTTTTGCCAGCTCGTCAGGCTTTTACGACGTTTCCTTACACTTTTTACGAAGAGCTTTGTGAAATAATAATTTCAACAACAGATAAACTGTACTAGCTACCCAGAACTAACTTTCTCACAAAATGCTAATATATCACAGTCGTTCTTGTTAACACTTCAGGTTAAAAGGTGTAGCAAGGTTTACCCTAATTTTGAAACAAATGTTTGTCGTCTATCCATCCATCCATCAGCCTAGTTCGTCCACTGCTGGACATAAGCCTTTCTAGGACTTTGCCACTCCCGGCGTTCATCTTGGAAGAATTGCCCATACTCACACACGCTGGGCAGGCGGGTTGGTGAGCATGGTGCCGGGAACCTCGCATCAGTGACGCCGCTGCCCGGCACCAGTCTGTTCCATATAAGGCCCGGCTATTAGGGATGGATATACCGCCATCCATCGGTCCCAGGCATGATGGGCCTCCTGGTTTTTTGCCTGTGAGCTGGGGCTCTACCGCGTAATTCTCATTTGTATCAACTTCAAGCAAATGCATGCGAAATTCAACGCGTGCAAAAGAGATGGCATGTTAGGCGGGCGTCGTCGCACGCACGTCAAATTTCAATCTCAAGTTGATGTTGATGAAAATGAGAATTACGCGGTAGACCCACTGTCCTCTTACTCTCCCCCGAATTACTTCGAGGGGTTCTCCAAGTAAGATGGTGGTAGCTCCACAGTCGAGCCTGGCATCTGCTCTACCACCTGTGTCGTCTATCTTTAACTTTTTTCGGATTTCCAAATTTTAACTTTTTTTTTAGATTTCGAATGTTACCTATTCTGAACATTATTAGAGTGCATTCCAAAAAAGACAAGATCAACTCTTTGTACTTATTCTTTAAGGAAATGAGAGAGAAATAAGTAGAGCTTTGATAGCACAGAAAAAAAGTATTCGCGCAATTTTGAATTTAGAACCCACTGTGTCATGTAAACCATATTTTATAAGAAATAAACTGCTGTCTCTGCCAAGTTTATATATTTACTAGTGACCCGCCCCGGCTTTGCACGGGTGCAATGCTGATACTAAATAAACTACAGTTTTTACGGTATTTAATTGGATAAAGATTAATGCTGTATTGCTTAAAATCGCTTCGTTAATAAGCCATTATTTCTCGTAAAAAGTATAGGATAATAAATGGTTATTGTGGGTTATCCCTGAGAGATAGACATATACCATCATAGATTTTTTTTGTAGACCTTTTTAAGTTGTTCAATACTGTAGTACATTATTTTGATCTATCTCGTAGGGTTCAGCCAGCGTTTGCAATGTAAGCGCAAAATATGTGTTTATTTACGACATCACATTAGAAACCTCTAAAATTATCAGTGTTTCTCTACTATATTATGCATGTATTATACATATAAATCTTCTATTTGAATCATTCTATCTATAAGAAAAACCGCATCAAAATCCGTTGCGTAGTTTTAAAGATCTAAGCATACATAGGGACAGACAGACAGCGGGAAGCGACTTTGTTTTATACTATGTAGTGATAGTGATGAAATGGCATGTTTCACGAAATCACATACAAATTTATTCAAAAAGTGTAGTGAAAGATACAATTTTAGTACAAGATACCCAAACAAACTAATAACTTCAAAATACAGAACTGAATTTTGCCAAGGACCCACATATTTTATGCAAATAAAGATTTTAATAAGTTACCCGACTGTGTCAAAGAAAAGTCCTACAATTTGTTTAAGAAATTGTTATTTAATTATTTAACAAAGCAATGTTTCTATGATATTAAATATTTCTTGAATTTAAGTAATATTGTAATACATCCTAGTACTAAGATAAACTCTGGAGTTTTTTTGTGCTATTTGTACCTATTTATTGTATTATGTAAAAAAAAAAAAAAAATTTAAGCAAATTTAAAGTTACTAAAAATGAAATGGCAATGGGCAGGGCATGTGAATGAATGAATGAATGAATGGCGAGAATGAATATAATGGACTGTGCCAGGTGGAAAAATATTATCACAAACTGGAAACCTCAAATTGGCAAACGAAAAATCGGCCGTCAAAAACGTCGATGGGAAGATGACATAGTAAGCGCAGCCGGAAGACAATGGAGAACAATTGCTCAAGATAGAGAGAAATGGAAAGAAATAGAAAAGTCCTACCTAGATATTTTTAAGGAAACTAAGCATTACGATGAGGGAGGCCCTGGTCAGAACGACCTCTAGTTTTTTTTTTTTTTCAAGCTAGTATTATACTTGATACACTTATCCTAATATTCATATAAATTTTGTAATACTATAATTTGTTATTTAAGAAAACTAGAACTAAATTCGCTAATAAGTAAAAAAAATAAAAATAAAAAAGTTACTAAGAAATTAGTGATTGTACTCGCGGTACATTTGGTAGTTTTATTATTTTATAATTAAAACCACTTGATCCTTTTAGATCGTATAATATTTAGTTTTACAGTTAATTTAGATGGTTTTTAAGAAAATAGATGTTGACGCTAAAGCTGATAGGTGAAGTGTGTTGCCCGGTACAAGATGGCGGCGGAGCTAGCCATGACGATGCGACTTCCGAGAGAACGTTCCGTTTCGGCGCATACAGTGATAATATTATAGATACTTATATAAATAGATATTATAAAATGTATACTCTAAAATTTGCATGCCTGAATAAGGTAAATTGTGCTGAACCAATTCTGTGTACCTCACCATCTTTATGTGTACCACAATTTATGCAAATAAATTATCTTTATCTTTAGTTTTGTTTCACGATTGGACTATTTCCTTTTTCTACTACCTTTATGAAAAAGTTCCATTTAATACTCGACATCTAACATCTAAGATCTAAGTTTTTTGTATTTCTGATTTCTGATAAATTTTCTGATTTCTGATTTCTAAAATTAGTTTTGGAAATCGAATTTTCCGGGCCCCGTTGCGGAATGACTATCAGGTCAATTTGAAATGAAATTTCATTTATTGCAAAATCAGGTTCTTTTTGACGTTTGTCTTCATTTCATGCTAAATTAGGTTCTTCTTGACGTCCTTAGTTTGTCTTTACAATTGAAATTCCCTGCGTTCCGATTCACGACATAATCGATTATATCGCGTCTGACATTCTTTTTTCGCAAAATGATACTGGCCACAAATAAAAGGTGCCGGCCGAAGCCTGAAAAAAAGGTAAAAACCGCGCCGCGCTTTGCAATGCCATAAAATACATTAAATTTGAAAGGAAAAATTAAATATTTAAATACATAAATCAGGTAGTAGAAAAGGTATCGTTCGCAACGAGTAAAAATGGGTTTTCTTACCCTCGGAAATGTAAGCTTTCGACGTTCGCCTTCGGCTCACGTCGAAACTAGCTTCATTCCTCGGGTTAGAAAATCCGCCATTTTATACTCGTCACGAAATATACTATTACATTACTAGTGCCATCGTCGTCACCCAAACGTAAATAATGACTACGTGTAAATTGAAGATCAAAAAGGTTTTCGTTGTTATAAAATATTCGAAAGCTATTATTGATGTTTTAAATATTTCTGGTCGAAGAACAATTACGATTAGTCTTGTTACAAACCCGCCCATCGCTCTGTCTAGCCTAGAACTAGATTAAATGTGAAATTTTAATCAAACAAAAATCTACATAATCTGTTCTGAATTGACAGGTGTAAATAAAAAAATTCACTACATAGTATTAAACAAAGTCGCTTCCCGCTGTCTGTCTGCCCCTATGTATGCTTAGATCATTAAAACTACGCAACGGATTTTGATGCAGTTTTTTTAATAGATAGAGTGATTCAAGAGAAAGGTTTATATGTATAAAACATGCCCTTGCAAAGCCGGGGCGGGTCGCTAGTTTAAGTATAACTTTCTGGATAAATTGACCCTTCCGATATGTTACCAAAATTATTCTATCACGACACGACACGACACGACACGACATTTATAATTATGTATATAAAGTATAGCTTGTCTGCTAATAAATATAACAGAACACTAAAGCACGTTATAACGAACAGCATTTAGCAGTTATAACGAACGAAATGTGAAAAAAAATCTAACTTTGCAATTTTTTTGTTTTATTATGATAAACTGGAATTTGAACCATGAAAATTTAAGAATCTTTCTGAAGGACGCATATGCAGAATGGCAAAATACCCCGATAAATGTAAGACTATCGTAAGTTGACAACTGATCTGAGAAAATTATTAACTAAACTAAACCTTATTACATACGAGTACAAGATAAGATTCTCGCGATGCAGCAAAGTAACTGAAGTTTTTTTTATTTGAGCATTGTTTAAAAATTCAAATTTTCTTTCACCTTGCACAAAAAATTAAATAAGTATGCTCTTTCGTATACATTAAAGTCAATATTGTTTCATAGAAATAGAGAAATAACTATTTATTTGTTATCAATGCAAGTGCTCGTAAAGGCCCACTTTTTATGCATCAAAACCGAACAGAAAGTCGATTATTTTGCCCTAGGGCTTTATTATTATTATTATTATTATTATGTAGGTACACTTTTCAGTCACGGGCCCATAGGGACCCGGTCATTTGAAAGGCATTCATGGGGCCGAATCCAACATTGAAGAGGCCTTTGGTACCATTTAATCTAAATGTGAGATGGCTGCATCCATGGAGGCCTCTCCCTCAATGTATCATTGTGATACACTAACGGACAGTCTCCCACAGTTGCCAAACTATTGCCAGGAAGGAAGCGACTTGGAGTGGGCTATGAGGCTGGGATGCTAAATGGGCCGGATAACAGGGCTATGGAGTGAGATAACGGACATCTGCCTCGAAAATCTCTCACAAATTTAAATATGGCAGATGGTGACTTGCTGCTTAATAACTATCCACCAGGATAGCCGTTGTGGGCCCCCTATCTAGCCACCATGGGGCGGCCAGGGGGCAACACTATGTAAGCAGCTAAGGTTGTCGAGAGGTGAGTCTGCGGGGCGCAAGATCCTTCTAACAGTCAAGTGCCCCCGGCGTTATGACATTTTACACTTCCAACCTGGAGCATAGGTTCCGCTCTTGCATCTCCACTCTGGCCGGCTGGTTAAGGCAAGCGCAGAGGTAGGGGGTGTGTTTCTGTGTGTATGTGTGTGTGTAAGCGCATGTGTGATAGTGTCCCCTGGAGGTAGAGTCCGTGGTGTCGCCACTCACCATCGGCTCGCCACAAGCCGCCCTGCGGTGACTGATTGCACTGGACGTACTGGACATACCAGAGGGCGATGGGGTCGTCACATCCCTACGCCTTTATTATTATTATTATTTATTTACAATGGTTGGATAACCTGCAGCCTTTCCTGTGTACCATAAATGTTATACTATTTTTTCCACTATGTAATGGCTCTGGATACAGTCCTTTTGATCCAATCACAATTTAAAGTTCACAAGATTATATTTGTTTTAGTTCCTCACACTATGAATTGAAAAACGTAGTATGATACACGGGCGTAAGAGCAATAAATTACTCGGCTACGTTTAAAACACTCGCTACGCTCGTGTTTTAAATCGTCCTCGTAGTTTATTCCTTTTCGCCCTTGTAGCATAAACTACTATTTTTGTTCTTATTAAAATCTAAAACATGAAAATTAAACAAACCTAGAAATGTTCACATAAAGAGTGGGAAGTAAAAGGGAGCTTTTTCTGCCTACAACTACAAACTATTATGTAGTTTAGTAGAATTATTCACAAATATGTATGAATGTTCATGGGAAATAAAAGTTTATTTATTTTTATTTTTTATTTTTGTTTTTGATCGATGTAATTTAGTTATTGCGATATTTCTACCGAAACTCACCTTGTTTTCGCTGCTTTCATGGGAGATTTGATTTTACTGTATAAAAAACCTTGTTTCTCGGAAAATTTTGAACTCATTCCTGTAGTTTAAGGTATAAAGTATCTGTAGGTACCCAAAGTATTGGACAAAGTTTGATTTATTCGTCGGAAAGTCTACCGAACATGTGCCGAAAAACCGCAAAATATTCAACATTTTGACCCTTGCTGTAATTACGTTCTTAGAAAACTGACTAAAAAAACATCACCGAATTTCGACGTGATAGAGGAATTCTATTCACAAATTCGAAATCGGAATGGTTGATTTCATAGACTTCTATGATTATTCATATTTCTATGGTTCATTTACTCGGAAAAACATATTTATATCCCTGTAACAGAAAAAGGCTTAAAATTTGTAGACCGATATCACTGGTCACTCAAAAGGTTAATACTCGTAATTTATGTATGGAGAATGAATAAATAAACAAACCATAAAATAAGGACCGAAACGACGAAACCGGTTGGAGATCCGACATATAAACAGTAAAATATTATACTTGAGCGCCCGCTGCAAAATGATCCAATACAAACTTAAACGTATCCAAACAAAGGGGCTCGCTGAAAAGCAGCGCTGTAGGAACTCTCGACAAGTTTCCGTCAGCAAATGCTGAGCGGGCCACTTTTTGCCCAACAAGAGCTGTTTAATGTATGCTAGATTAACCATGTAACACTTAATTTATAAGTAATTCATTTTGTAAGTTTGTTGCCTTCTTGGTTAATTTGTTGGAATTTAAGTTAGTATTTTAATATCTCTGTTTTATTTTTACTTTTGACTGTATTTTTTTTGGCAATAAATTCCGTTTTTTCTTTTTTTCTCATTTAATTAAAAGAAAGCACCAGTAGTTCCGTCGGTGAGACACCGAGATTCTCAATCTCGACACCCGGGTTCTAATCCTGTCGGTCGGGCATGCACCAATAAGTTTATCTGAATTTATCTGTATTTGTTATTACTTACTTGCTGAACGGTGAAGGAAAAACATCGTAAGGAAACCTGCATGCCCTAAAAAGCGTGTATTTGTGTCCGAAGTACTGCGATAGAACTCACCACCCATCACACGTTGGGACGTAATAAACGTCGGTGAAACGCGGGTGGACCGTGTGTGGACTGTGACTTGCATTTCACGGTTCACACTCGGGACACCTCTGACACCCCCTCGGGCATTCATGTCGTGATGATATATGTATGTGCAAAGAATACTTATCACTAGCTGAATGGGGAAGAAAAATGTGAGGTTAACCTGCATGCCCTTTACTCAATTTATTAATAAATAATTATTTACAGATCACACATTTTATTTATATTAGGTCTTTACATATGAAATTGCCGTTTTCTATAGAGAATTTGAAGGAAACTCAATTTTCAGTACTAACATTTTTGCATTTTTTTTTGGAATGACAAATCCAAATTATGTAATTTCTTTTGTGTATGAACGAGACAACATTAAGCAGTGGCGTGCACAGAACTTTTTGCTGGAAAAGCAAACAATTGGTCAAGAACAACAATAAAAACAATATGAAAAAACTCAAATTCAAATTAAAATTTAATTTATTTGTGATTATAAGTTTACAAATGGTGTTCAAACATAATATAAAGTCCTTTATAATCTGTCATTGGACATACAAATATAAAACAACAAACAAAATACGAAATAAAAATTGAAACAAATAAACACACAAATGCTAAAATTACAAATATTTAAAAAATGTCAGTATTTAATATAAATGTCAACGGTTAACTAACCTCACCTAAGAAATAATTATAAGTAGGCATGCCATTCATTATATTACACTTATAATATTATAATGTTAAGTTACACAAACTTGTTTACAAATTCAACACAATAAAATAATATGTCCTGATTCAAAATAATAAAAATATTAACCTGTCATAGATTTATCATTCAAAAATTCATTAACTGAATAGTACGCTTTGTCAAAGTCTTGAGTTGTTTTATAAAATCATTCATATTATTGAAATCCCGAATAAATTTAGGTATTTTATTGTATATAGAATATAATTGTATATAGAATAATTTAAATACCACTTTGAAAAAAAAAATTGTATGACGCCAGGGTAGACAATGTCTACCCTAGAGTGAAAATTTCCTATACAAACTTTTTTTTTTTAAAGTGATATTAAAATTTTTTCATATTTTTTTTATTGTTATTCTTGACTAATTGCTTGCTTTTCCAGCAAAAAGTTCTGTGCACGCCACTGACATTAAGCTAAAAGCAACATTAATTTAAATTTTTGAAAAGTGTCAGATGTAAAAAATTATTACGAATCTTATCATGGAAATGGATGGCATTTAGAAAGAACTGTTTTTGAAGATTTAATTTTTAAAATCAAACTGAAAATAAAAACAAAATTTAATATGTAGATATAAATCTTGAAATCAACTTTCAAAAAAAAAACAATCATTGAAATAGCTATTGAATTACAGGAATTATGAACTCATGAATCTGTAAGAAAATTTCAGCCATTTCATAGGTAAAGACCTATTATTAGAACATTTTACTAAGCACATAATTAAAATATGTATTTTCCTTAATTTAAATATAATATATTATGTAAAATACAATTTTTGTTAATTTGCAATGTTTGAAATGCAATATTCCGCTTTTTCAAGTAGCCATGCTTTTCGTTTAGTTAAGAATGTTGTGTTTTCTTTACAAGACTTGATTTCATCAGGAATTGCATTGTATATTTTAGTATTCTGCAATATCATTCATTTCATTTCATTTTTATTGCCATAAACCATAGGATATCACATGAGGTCTTAAAAAACAGTGTTATTTTACATATAAATTGTGCCGATGTGACTTAACCAATAGGTATAGCAAAGAAAAACTTATAAAGATAATAATAATTAGGTCCTAGCTTATTAACTAATATTTACAACAGTTATACAATATATACATGCGCAGACACTCTCGCCCCGTCCCACCTACAAGCGACCTCAGCCAAGGCTGGCGCGGCCATAGTAAAACTATGGCGCGGCTGCGGAATCGGCTGAAAGCCTGAAGCGGCGCAGATATGTGGCCCTCGGAGAGGGCTAAATGTTTGCGCCGTTCGGTGTTGAAACCCTTGGACCACGGGCAAAGAATATAAAGTACCATGGAGCCCGGCCGCGCGGCAACTTTTTAAAGAATTTTCGGCACGCCTGGTCGACGCGTCTGGTGACCCAAGAGCCGGAGCTTACCTCGGTCAGAGGATCAGCTTAGCGATCCAACGAGGTAACGCTGCCAGCGTCTTGGGTACCCTCCCCAACGGTGACGACTAAAAAAACATTTTTTTATTTAATATAGGCCTTATATTTGTTGGTAATTTTAATTTAGATTTAGTTTAGTTTAATATCTCCAATATCATACAATATTGAATTACAAATTAGAAAAAATATACTTAATTACTTTTAATTTAATATAGTTAAATATGATTTTACAGTTAAATATGATATGATATATAGACGGACTTGGTATATATAACCAATTTATGTTTAGGTATATGGAGTTTCTTAGAATGGCGGGTAAGGTATGATTGGAATGTTGCTTTTGTTAGAAAAGTATCTGGGTTTTCTCTTACAAACTTTGAAACGTTGTAGATGTATTGTGAAGTAACGGTTAAAATTTTCAGCTTTATAAATAAAGGGTTAGCGAGTTCGTCTAGAGCAGGGTTTCTCGAAGTGAGGTACGCGAACCCCCATTTGATCGTAGGGGGTTCGTGACAAGATTTACGTTATGGCGGCTGACTGACTAGCTCGCACGGGCAACACGAAAATTGAGCAAACTTGCTCCGAAAATCGACACAATTTGCAACAAGAAACAAGCCCACTTATCACATAAATTAATTAACAACATTACTTTGTGACTGTATTATCTTTTATATTTTAATAGAAATCCTTCTGTGCAAAGTTTGTTTTAAAGGGGTTCGCAGTCGACTGGGAAACTTTATAGGGGTATGTGGGGCTATAAGTTTGAGAAACGCTGGTCTAGATGTATACGAGAAAGTATCCTGATTCCTGATAGCCCTTTTTTTGCAATAAGAAAGGGCGTTTAAATTTGGCAGCATCTCCCTAAAACTGCAACCCATGGCACAGCACAGCACCTAAAAAGCGCGTATTTGTCACTGGAATACAGTGAAAAGGCTCACTGACTCACGTTGGGACGTAAAAACCATTGGTGAAAAAGTTCTGTGACTGTATTGATAGTAAAGCTAGGAAACATCTCTGATATCCTCTCTGCGTCGCGAAGTTGTTTGTATGTATTAGGGCTGTCGCCAGGGTTGCCAGGTCTTGGAAGAACCAACCCGGGAGATTTGAACAAATCGGTGGGCAATTGAATGAAAGTCGGTAATATTTGTTTTAGAAACACACTTGTACTTATCCACATATTACATATAACTTTATTATGCCCGACCAGTTTCGCTGTAAAGCATTTTCTACGGCCTTTTACACATCCTAACTAACAAATAAATAATATACACTACCTGTGTATATTATTATATATATTATTTATTTGTTAGTTAGGATGTGTAAAAGGCCCTAGTTTCGCTGTAAAGCATTTTCTACGGCCTTTTACACATCCTAACTAACAAATAAATAATATACACTACCTGTGTATATTATTATATATATTATTTATTTGTTAGTTAGGATGTGTAAAAGGCCCTAGAAAATGCTTTACAGCGAAACCGGTCGGGCATAATAAAGTTATATGTAATATGTGGATAAGTACAAGTGTTTTTCTAAAACAATGTTTTATAAATCCCACCAAGTGCCAACAATCACTAGCATCTACTATCGGTAATATTTGTTATTTTTAATTAGCTTTGTTTCGTAGAAGCATCATTCATATTAGATATGAAAAATCAAAATTTATATCGTCATTAAATTATTTATTTCGTGATTTATCTATTTCGTTAATGACAATCATTTTATTTTAGAAAATCCGGAGCATTCATTGCATCCCGGGAGCTTGGGAGGTTTAAAAATTCCCGGAGTCTCCCGGGCATTCCGGGAGGGTTAGTTAGACCACCTTAAAGTACGCATTGAAATGTGAGCTTTAAATCGACTTGCGTACGTGATATTTTCAAAGTATACGAGGGGCGGGCCACTTGCTGTCCACTAGTAAAACAATGTCACGTACGTGGCAGCTTGGACAATTTCTTAAATTTTGTATATGGTAGATCGCCCGACCAACTGGAAGTGATGGCAGAACAACACCGACTGATCTAAAAGTGGCGCGATAGAAGTTGACATCGGAAGCAATGTGTGTCGTTGATCGAACACGACTGACGCGCGTGTTTATCGATAGAAGTTGACATCGGAAGCAATGTGTGTCGTTGATCGAACACGACTGACGCGCGTGTTTATCGATAGAAGTTGACATCGGAAGCAATGTGTGTCGTTGATCGAACACGACTGACGCGCGTGTTTATCACATAGGCCGCGACCACAGAACATGCCGCGACCCACGGAACCCCACCTTAAGGGCCTTACTATTGCCAAATGGGTACTTTCTAAAGCCTACTCCTCGTTTATGGCCAAACCAAAAATAATGAAAAAATGTATTATGAATAATCAACTCTTAGACAACATATGCAACATTTTTCTTTTTCATACCACCAAAACTTCTACATGTTTTTTTTTTTTTACTGAATAGTGTTTTTTTTTGACCTCAAATTCCCTACTGCTCCTGAGTGGCTTGGCCGATTGAATTCATCTATGCTTTGATAAATAGGTAAACATAACATAAGATTATTCAATCGAGTAATCGCGTCCAAGTAAAAAGTATTATTTTCTTCTATTTTGCCCTATCAAGGACGCAGCGAGCGTCGTAACAGCCACCACGCACTGTGCACTGATTTGAAGGTTATTTCAATGTCGTTTCCGTCGATATTCATACAGACAAACATTGAACTGCTAATTTGGCGACGGTAATCGGTTTACAGCATTCGGAGTTTGCCTACAAGTTAACTAACTTTTCGGTACAAGAAATTCTCTGTCGTGGGAAAAAGTAAAGATTTTTTTGTCGCTATTTTCTTTCTTTTTTTGTCGATGGAATGTAAGTAGCTTTTTCTCGGTGTTGAACTCTTTAGGGAAAAACAACCCAAAACGTTTTTGTTGATTTGTCTCTGCTTGGCTCCCTTTAGCTCCAACGCGATGATTCACAGTTCTAGGAACCTCCCAGGTAGAAATGCTAGTCGCATTCAAATTTACATACACTTACATCTGTCTTCCAAAAGGGTAGACAGAGACTACATACTTTCATCTGCTACGATCCTGACATACTTCTTTCGCCTCTGCAGCATCCATCCATATTTCGGGTGCTTTCTTGGCTTTGCCCTTCTTCAGCATGTCGCCAATAGTATAAAAATCGCAGTTTTCACCTTTTTCATATTCAATTACCCAAAAAAATCCTAATTTCATGACTGTGAAAAATGCAATTATTTTGGATCTGTTATAAAATCATTAAAAATCTGCTTTTGCCTAATAGTATTTTGTGCAACTGTGACATAATGTGAAACATTAGGATACGAGTGCTTGTTTATGAAACGAACTACGCGAGTTTCTTTAAACTCTCGCGTTTTGTACACATTATAATATATATAATCGGGTCTACCGCGATCAATTTTTACCTTTTTACGAAAAGGGGGACGCCCGACGTTTCGAGACAGTTGCATGTCTCGTGGTCTACGGGAAACCCGTTTCCCGTAGACCACGAGACATGCAACTGTCTCGAAACGTCGGGCGTCCCCCTTTTCGTAAAAAGGTAAAAATTGATCGCGGTAGACCCGATTATATATATTATAATAATACGCGAGTTTCGTAATAGACTTGCACGAGTGTCCCAAAGTCTATACTTTATCTATAACCATCAAAAACAGTTTCACAAAAAATTAGAAATAGAACACTCTTCATGATACCTCGAGCCAATAGGATGTATGTAGAGATGCCTAAAACCAATCAGAAGCGAGGGCGTGGCTTAAGAAACTAAGACAGACAGTCATCGATTGTGATTGGTGCTCTAGCGGTTTTATAATAAATTTGGCTACTCACAGCGCATAATTTCGGTGTTACAATGTAATATTATAACATCGGTTAAACAATGTAGGTACTTTTAATACCGCTTTACATGTTATAATTACCTTATTATATCTTTTTAATGCATGGTACTGGCAGAATATCAGTGTCACAGATTATTCTGTGTCGTATGCTGAGTTAGCGCCCTTTCAGCCTCTGTGTCAAAGATTTTCATTATTTTTAGGATTCTAATGTATTTGTTATATTTTAAGCTCTTAATGTTCACTTTTTGTGTTATTCTGTAAAAGGCAATAAATAAAGTTTTTATCTATCTATCTATCTATCTATCTATTGCAATATAGGAGTTGATAAAATACATTATTTGTATACATTACTTTTAGCCGAGAGTTGTAATTATTTCTTACAATTTGGTAATTAATTTACATTTACAAACCCGGCAAAAACGGCAATTATCATTAATTGTAATTATTTCTTTAAAAAGAAAGAATGTTTTAATTTCAGCTCACCTTTATAACAATATTTCAGGGAGAACCCGTTTATTCTAGCTGTAGGTATGTACGAATTAATTTGTGAGGATGTACCATCGAACAAATCGCTGCATACCCACTTTTCGCTCTTTTCACAATGCAATACTAAAAAGTGGGCCAGCGTATGTTTCCCTGATAGTATCTACAAGGTTTTTCTTCATAATAATGTATTTGTATAATAAATGCTGACCAAATTGGCGACACAAAGAAGGGCCATGTCAAAAGTATCCGGAATAGAAGAGCTTGTATGACTTGATTGATGGATGTGGAAGAGGCGAAAGAGGTGTGTCTGGATCGTGGCAGATGAAAATCTGTAGTTTCTGCCTACCCCTCTGAGAGACAGGCGCGAGTATATGTATGTATGTATGTATGTGACAATGTATAATAAGTACCGTTAAGTGCCGACAACTACTACAATAAACTTTCTTGGTATTAATTCGTCTCATTTAACAATAATAATAATACATTATTCATACAACCAAAAATTAGTATACGTGATTAATTTAATTATACATAATACTGCAAATTATACCAACTACATTATTGAGTACCTACTACATTATTGAGTACCTACTACATTATTGAGTACCTACTACATTATTGAGTACCTACTACATTATTGAGTACCTACTATATTATTGAGTACCTACTATATTATTGAGTACCTACTGCATTATTGAGTACCTACTACATTATTGAGTACCTACTATATTATTGAGTACCTACTATATTATTGAGTACCTACTATATTATTGAGTACCTACTATATTATTGAGTACCTACTACATTATTGAGTACCTACTACATTATTGAGTACCTACTGCATTATTGAGTACCTACTACATTATTGAGTACCTACTACATTATTGAGTACCTACTACATTATTGAGTACCTACTGCATTATTGAGTACCTACTACATTATTGAGTACCTCCTACATTATTGAGTACCTACTATATTATTGAGTACCTACTATATTATTGAGTACCTACTACATTATTGAGTACCTACTATATTATTGAGTACCTACTACATTATTGAGTACCTACTGCATTATTGAGTACCTACTACATTATTGATTACCTACTACATTATTGAGTACCTACTACATTATTGAGTACCTACTATATTATTGAGTACCTACTATATGATTGAGTACCTACTACATTATTGAGTACCTACTATATTATTGAGTACCTACTACATTATTGAGTACCTACTGCATTATTGAGTACCTACTACATTATTGATTACCTACTATATTATTGAGTATCTACGGCATTATTGAGTACCTACTATATTATTGAGTACCTCCTACATTATTGAGTACCTACTACATTATTGATTACCTACTATATTATTGAGTATCTACTGCATTATTGAGTACCTACTATATTATTGAGTACCTACTACATTATTGAGTACCTACTATATTATTGAGTACCTACTATATGATTGAGTACCTACTACATTATTGAGTACCTACTATATTATTGAGTACCTACTACATTATTGAGTACCTACTGCATTATTGAGTACCTACTACATTATTGATTACCTACTATATTATTGAGTATCTACGGCATTATTGAGTACCTACTATATTATTGATTACCTACTACATTATTGATTACCTACTACATTATTGAGTATCTACTGCATTATTGAGTACCTACTATATTACTGAGTACCTCCTACATTATTGAGTACCTACTACATTATTGAGTACCTACTACAGTATTGATTACCTACTACATTATTGAGTATCTACTGCATTATTGAGTACCTACTACATTATTGATTACCTACTACATTATTGATTACCTACTATATTATTGAGTATCTACTGCATTATTGATTACCTACTACATTATTGAGTACCTACTACATTATTGAGTACCTACTATATTATTGAGTACCTACTATATGATTGAGTACCTACTACATTATTGAGTACCTACTATATTATTGAGTACCTACTACATTATTGAGTACCTACTGCATTATTGAGTACCTACTACATTATTGATTACCTACTATATTATTGAGTATCTACGGCATTATTGAGTACCTACTATATTATTGAGTACCTCCTACATTATTGAGTACCTACTACATTATTGAGTACCTACTACATTATTGAGTACCTACTACAGTATTGATTACCTACTACATTATTGAGTATCTACTGCATTATTGAGTACCTACTATATTATTGATTACCTACTACATTATTGAGTATCTACTGCATTATTGAGTACCTACTATATTATTGAGTACCTCCTGCATTATTGAGTACCTACTACATTATTGAGTATCTACTGCATTATTGAGCACCTACCATATTATTGAGTACCTACTACATTATTGAGTATCTACTACATTATTGAGTACCTACTACATTATTGAGTACTTGCTACATTAGAAAGCAAACGAGTCGTCGCCCTAGTGCATTCAAACGTCAAATTTGAAGCCATCCGAAAATGACTTTTGAATGTTGTTGAAGATGTGTAAAATTAAAATTTAAAAAGAGTTTTATGATACGTTGATCATGGGTGGCGTGTTGTTAAACATATTTATTAGTGATAACTAGAACTCAACAGATTAAATACATCACAGTCGGATTCAAAAAAATTTACCATTCCCTTCAGAAACCTGTCAGCAACACGCCATTACTTAAAACAACTATTATCTCTTCTCCTCCATAACTTATTGCGATAATCCAACTCTTCAATTCCAGTGGTGGAGCACTCCCGGCCTCGAGTCTGCTCGCTCCCGGAGAAGCCGTACAACCCTCGGATCTCTGACGACCTGTACCGGCTCCGGACCTTCAGCATCACCACCAAGGGGGGCGTCGTCAACTGCGGTGACTCCATCTGCAATAGGAGGAGCCGGTCCAACACCTCCGTCAATTCTACAAATAGCAGGTAATTTACGAAACAAACCAGTGTTTTCTTTTGTTTTTACTTTGATTACTGGTTAGGTGGTAGAACTGATGATGTTTGACTGTGGAGGTACCACCATTTTAGTCGCAAACACCCCCGAAGTTAAGGCGAATGGATACGCCAACTGCAATTTGGACCTGTCTTTGAAGGCCTACTCCTCCCACACGGGTGGTCCAAAAACTTTCATAAAAATATATGATAGGCATTATAGAGTCAAAAATTAATTTTAAGTTTCATAAACTGTTTTTCTATTGTAAGTTTTGACAAAAAAAATCAAAGGGCATCGAAAGTTTCATATGATCAACACAAGAATTCTCTTACTCCTTCCAAACGCCTAGAGCGATTTTAATTATTATTTCACCAAATTATAAGAAATTTTTATCCCTAAAAAATTTAAGTTCAAAATTTTTTTTTCGGTCATGGCGTCCATGTGAAAAGTATTATTTTCTCCTATTTTGCGCCAGCCGGAGACGCAGTGGTTGTCGTAACAGCCATTTTCAAGGCACGCTTTTTACACACACATTATTTCAATGTCGTTTCCGTTACCGACACCCATCGAGTTGCTTATTTAGCGTGGTCATACGTCGGGGGAGAGTAAGAGGCTGCTCTCAAACAGGCACAACAAGCATGGCCCACCATACTTAGGACCGATTGATGGCGGTATATCCATATCTAATTGCCGGCGCTTATACAGGTTGCTTGGAAATTAGACCTATTCCTTGAAAGGAATTATACTAGAGATCAATTCCAACAAATAATGCTTATGAATTTTTTTTCAAGTAAAACACATCGATATTGCGAAATGTATAAAGTAAAGAAGGTCTTATTTCCACTTAAGACCTTTTATTTCTGAGATTATGAGAATTCAGGGCATGTATTTTTTTATTAATGATCACTCATTTATCTTTAATCAGAAAAATAGCAAATAAGTGCCGAGAGAGGAGAAGTTATTTTTAAATTATTTGTTTTTGGTTACCAGTTTGAAAGTTTGCAAAATATTTTGATAAGCTCCGTAGCTCGAAGACTATTCACGACCCCTAGTTTATAGGGCTCAATTTGTTGGGAATGATCTCTAGTATAACTCCTTTCAAGGAATAGGTCGAATTTCCAAGCACCCTGTATAAGACAGACTGTTGACGGACAGCAGCGCCATCAATCCGGCTGTCCAGCGTGTGTGGGTATGGGCATTTCGTCTGGGAAGACCGCCAAAAGTAGCGAAATCTTGGAAAGACCTGTGTCAAGCAGTAGATGAATCAGGCTGATGGATGGATGGTTTTACTATTGGCCACTAACGCGCTTGATGTAAAGCGTCGATGAGAGTTAGGACGAAGTGCGCTCGCTCACAAAGTGGGAGAGTGCAAGAAGTAAGGTGACAATCAGTCTGTCCTGACTGATACTTCGCAACTGCTCGTGGAACACTACGAAGTGCTTTGTGGCGTAGTTTTGTCGTTGTGCTGGTGACAAGTCAAGGTCGTAGTCTAAAGGTTTGTCAGGTAGCTGGATCTTGGTCTAAATGTGTAGTGATTGTAGGGGATGTTAAGGGCTTTTCAGGGGTAATTTTAGGTCCTTACATATGAAATTGCCGTTTTCTATGAAGAATTTGAAGAAAACTCAATTTTCAGTAAAAACATTTTTGCATTTTTTTTCAGGAACGACAAATCCAAATTTTAGAAAAAAAGTTTTGTTTGAATGAGACAACGTCAAGCTAACACTTAAAAAAAAAAATTAAACTGTTAGAAAGTATTAAGAATCTTATCATAGTAATGGATGACATTTATATTAGGACGAACTGTTTTTGAATATTTAATTTTTGTAATCAAACTGAAAATAAAAACAAAATTTAATTGTCTTAAGATATATTAGTACGAACTGTTTTTGAATATTTAATTTTTGTAATCAAACTGAAAATAAAAACAAAATTTAATTGTCTTAAGATATATTAGGACGAACTGTTTTTGAATATTTAATTTTTGTAATCAAACTGAAAATAAAAACAAAATTTAATACGCAGATATAAAACCTAGAAAACAACTTTTACAAAAAACAAATAATGGAAATAGCTATTGAATAACAGGAATAATGAATTCATGAATCTTCAAGAAAATTTCATATACTCACGCTTGTCTCTCAGACGGGTAGGCAGAGACTACAGATTTCTATCTGCTACGACCCAGACACTCTTTCGCCTCTTCCATGTCCATCAATCTAGTCATACAAGCTCTTCTATTCCGGGTACTTTTGACATTGCCCTTCTTCAGTTTGTCGCCAATTTGGTCAGCATACTCGTAGGTCCTTCTAGGGCGGCCTGGTCGAGCTGTACCTTTCACTTGTGCACCATAAATTTCTTTCGTCTCTCTACTTTTATTCGTTCATCATCATCAGTTATTGACCTATTATTTTAATGCAACCCAAATCTTTGTATTCACTTATGTCAGCGTGAGATTGAAAATCCAAAAGTTTTAGTTTCATTTGTTTAATTTATATACGACTTATATAAATTGTGTTCTTAAAAAAATATCCCATTATACACTGCTTTTGAGTTCATAATCAGGATTTTACGATATGAGTGTACATAAAGGTATATAAGGTCTTTCAATTTAAATGGAAAGTAATTTAGGAGGTGATTCAGTATCGTTAATACACCACATTCCACTGCAAAGCACTTTTTTTTGCGCGAACTTTTTTTTCACTTCTCAGTACAAAGTGGTCCGATCAGCTGATTCAGTTTGTATGGACAAGTGACGAAAAAGTTCGAACAAAAAAAAGTGCTTTGCAGTTGAATGTAATGTATTAACGATACTGAATCACCTCCTAAATTACTTTCCATTTAAATTGAAAGACCTTATATACAATATGCTCCTAGGTGTAGAAAACAAGTTCACTATTCAAATGTACCTATATATTCATTATTTATTCATCTACTTTAATTTCACTAATAGCAGTAACCGATAACTACTAATAAATAAAGGAGTACTATTAAGGCGATATGTAAAAGTTTTAGCGTCCCTGTTACTCCATATGCGAAAAAATCCTCAGTGCGACAGGAACGGATTCGTGGAAAAGAAGCAAAAAGTCGGTTTTATATTAATAAAAAATGTACTAAAGTTGCTATCAAAATTTCGTTTAACCAGGTCTTAGATACCGTTAAAACCCATCTAATAAAATATAGTTGAAGTCTATATGTCATTCTAAATTGTCAAACCAGGAGAATTGGTGTCGAAAAGGACCTAATTTCAATAAATATTTCTATCGAGCCAAATTTCTCCAATCGCGTTTCTGTTTTAACAGATCCCTAGAAAAAGAATCCAAAAATAATATTATTAGGTATATCGATTTATCAAAATAATACATTATTTACTAAAGTAGATATGCAAGTCCTTAAAGTGTCGATTTTTTTTCCGTAGCGCCTTAAGGTGGGCCATTCCGATCAGTTTCCATATAAATGTTTTAAGTGGTTGTGACGTCCTGATGACTTTGATCTCACTTTGCGCACATCTTTATACATGATTCCCTTCCCCCCACACCGCACCCCAAACCAATTCTCATCAAGAAGTGCAAAATAGCGAAATACTCAAAAAGCGCCGAATTTGTGAAATGGTTTCAGGGAAAAAATGTTTTACATGAAACGGTAACTGTTTATTTATTTGTCTTCTTTACATAAACAACGTCTCTATTTCTCTCTTTTTTATTTTCGGTATAGATACAAGTTATTTAGTGTCACTCTTGTTTTGTTTATTAATTACTAGCGACCCGTCCCGGCTTCGCACGAGTGCAATGCTGATACTAAATATACTACAGAATGTCTTTATAATGCAGAATGTATTTAAGGTACCTACTTAATTGGATAAGGATTCATGTTGTACTGCTTAAAATCGCTTCGTAATAAAAAGTAATGCATAAAAATGGTTATTGTGGGTTATCCCCAAGAGATAGACATATACCATTGGAAATTTTTTTGTAGACCTTTTTAAGGTGTACAATACTGTAGTACATTATTTTGATCTATCTCGTAGGATTCAGTCAGCGTTTGCAATGTAAGCGCAAAATATGTGTTTATTTACGACATCACATTAAAAACCTCTAAAATTATGAGTGTTTCTCTACTATATTATGCATGTATTATACATATAAACCTTCCTCTTGAATCATTCTATCTATTAAAAAAAAACCGCATCAAAATCCGTTGCGAAGTTTTAAAGATGTAAGCATACATAGGGACAGACAGACAGCGGGAAGCGACTTTGTTTTATATCTATGTAGTGATGTTGTATTTTAGTTGACACCAATAAAGCTTTTCTATCTATCTACAACTTGCTAAACTTTGCGCAAAAACAAGGCAATATTCACGATATCCTGACAGCTATTACAATGGTGTTTTATCCAATTTTGCTTTTTGGGCTGTATAGAAACGTAGTTGAATGTTGCTAGATAATGTTTATGAAAATAAAATATGAAGAAAATAAACTATTAACTTCACAGTCAGTTTTTACCTTTTGTATGAATCTTGAGAAAAAAAGAGTAAAAGGGCCTCTTAACACACTAAGTGTACAACTGTTACAACTAATACAGCTTAGAATTTCACCCTTAGAGCACTTAATCTGCTATTTGATGTTTGGATCGATTAGTGGAAGCTGAGTTCAGTTGTTTGTGGTAGAAGCTGAGGCTTTAACTGCATATCGGGTTTACACAGACTAGGGACTGATCAACAGCTAAATAAGGGTACCCTTAATTTTCGGTATGACGTCATCCCGTTTTTTTACGATACCTTCGCGTTTACGGCGCTAGAAAGTTTAGGGTTAAGGTACACAATTATGATACCGAAATTTGGCCTTTGCTGATTGACTGCAGCTCGTTTGTTTTACATCCTCCGTCCCGCGCGCTCCGCCCCTGCTACGTACTCACCCTGATTTAGGTACCGAAATGGGAAACGGTTAAATAAGTGTATTTGGTTATGTTAACCTATACCGAAATTTATATACGGTGATAAACCATTCAAACAGTACTGAAAAAGTGACATTATTCTATTTATTATCGAACAACTTTTACTAAGAAATAGCATTGCAAATGGGAAAAACCTGCTAATCTTAGCTATTTAACACCCTCAGCGCTTAAGTCATTTTTTAATACTTATTTCACAGGCCACAATATCAAAGTTATTTTTTTTTGTAAAATATCGATTTTTCATCAGATACCCATACCAAATACACAAAAAAATTGTTTTGGTCACGGCTTTTTTTCTATATTTTAATACAATTATGCTATTTAGGTTACAGATAGACAAAAAGAAATTCTGTGTGTATCCATGTAGATACACAAGGTTTTCAAATGGATACTCTTGGCGTTGATGAGGGTGTTTAAATTTTGACGGCAAATGTTTAAAAAATGTCTAGAAAAAAATATGGTTAATTTGGGAAAGTTGTTTTGTAGATATGTGCAGTAGAAAATTTAGTTTTCTTTGTAAGTCGATACCTGCCTTTTTATTCCTGGTTAAATATGTTCTAGATTTTGTACAATCATCACGTATACGTCTGTTAAAATATTTTAAGTATACCTGTCTTGCTAAGTCAATACTTGTTTTGGTAAATCGATACCTGTCTTTTTATTTAGTTTTCTTGGTAATTCAATACCTGTCTTTTTATTTAGTTTTCTTGGTAATTCAATACCTGTCTTTTTATTTAGTTTTCTTGGTAATTTCAATACCTGTCTTTTTATTTGCTTTTCTTGGTAAGCCGATACCTGTCGTTTTATTCCTGGTTATTCTAGATTTAATATAAGCATCACGTATACGTCTGTTAAAAGGTTTTCGGTATGTATCTCGTTTAAAAAACCAACGCAAAAAGTAAAAAATCGGATATATTTTGTAGAGTTTACATATAAAGGGACTTTCTAACGGCTTGTCTAATTATTAAAAATGGCACCCTTAATGGACTTTTGACAAAAAAACTGGCCAAGTGCGAGTGGGACTCGCACTCAAGGGTTCTGTACCACTTAACTTCTTACCCTTAAAACATTATGGTAAATTGCAGTTATAGAGGGCCAACTTAACTTGACACTATCTATTAAACTCTATGTATCTAAAAAGGCTAATTAAGTCTTATAATAAAATATTTGTAATTTTCAGATATTTTCTAATGTGTGTACTACGAGGGGCATGCCAAAAGAAGTTAGATACTCTTTACTCCTTTGATTGACACTGGAAAGTTATATATCATCTTATAGGCTGGTTGTTTGTTGATATATCTGAAAATAGAACGCACTTCATTTTTTTTTTTTTTCATTTGGATGAGCATCATTTTTCCGAGAATCTGGCGGGAATTCGCTTGCAGCAATGGAGCTCAGTCGAAGTGATTGTCGCGCTATGATTTATTATGACTATAAAAAAGTTTTAAGCCTCAAGAATGTTTTGAACTTTTGGCTACTACTTTTGGTGAGTCTGGTTGCTCGCGAGCAACAGTATTTAATTGGTTCGCTGAATTTAAAAGAGGACGGGGATGTCTCAAAGATGAAGCGAAGACAGTTCGGCTGCCAACCGCGGTCACAGAAGAAAACGTTCGTGCAGTCGAATACTTATTCGCGAAAACCAACGAATTATGTATGTAGAGCTGGAGCGAGAACAGGGAATTGGATCAGCAGCAATGCAAACCATAATTCACGACCACCTTTCTCTCCGTAAATGTTGTTTGAGATGGGTGCCGCACAAACTTACCGATGAACAGAAAGACCGTCGGTTGGATTGGTGCCTGTTCATGATAGATAAATTCGACGGTGGCGAGAAAAAAAATGTGTATGATATACTGACTTGTGATGAAACATGGCTTTATAACTATGATCCCGAAACAAAGTGACATTCGACTGTATGGTGCTTTGAAGATGAGCCAACTCCAACGAAATGTCGCCGTTCACGAAGCACACAGAAACAAATGGTCGCCTCGTTTTTCAGCAAAACGGATCATATTGCTACTGTAGTGCTAGAGAATCAAAGAACGATGAACTCCGAATGGTATGTGACAGTTTGTGCTCCAACAGTAATATCAGCTTGGTGTGACAAGCGACCGAAGTCAGGAATCCGACGCCTTCTCGGGCACCACGACAATGCGGCGTCGCACACGTCTGCCAAAACACTTGATTTTTTCGACTCAAAAAATGCGTCAATCCTCCCTCACTCACCAAATTCCCCTGACCTAGCACCTTGTGATTTTACCTGTTTCCAAAAATCAAAAAAAATAATAAAGGGGAAGAAGTTTGAAAGCAAAGAAGATGCACTGGCTGCCTATATTTTCGAGATTTCTGAGGTGTCTAAAGAAGAGTGGTCAGTGGTATTTTCCAATTAGTTCAGACGTATGGAAAAGTGTATACGTGCTCAGGGTGAATACTTCGAAAAGATCGATACTTGTAATAAAGAATAAATTTTATAATTTTCGAGTATCTAATTTCTTTTGGCATGCCCCTCGTATTAACACCTACATGTAAAAACTGGAAGTGCCTTATAGGTTTTCATTCCCTTGCTTGTGTTAAAAATATGTATGAAATTAATTATGTAAAGCGTAATTTCTTTTTTTCGACTCGAAGCTTGATTTTTTTACAACCCCATGAGTTCGTTTACTTTTTTTGGAGGCCCGGGGATGGTGTGACACAAATTTTATACGAGCACCGCTGTCGCCACTTTTTAGAATAACGTAGTATTACCTAGTTATAAACATACACAGCGCAGACATATATTCACCCGTCTTCATACAGCCAAAATAACACCGTATTTCTATGAAGCTTAGATGTAAAATACCAAACATGTCATGGCACTGTGCACATGGCATATTATGACACAGTTAAGTCCGTGTTGATAATGTTTGAAAAAATATACATTGCGGCGTTAATATTCTAACTGAATGTGTGACACTCTTTATAACCTGCAATCTACAAAATATTGTCTAATTTCAACGCTACTCTACGCTACACTATAAATATTTCATGGTAAGGTTGAAATTTTATTTACCGCAAGGTTTATTCTGTAAATATAACAGTAAATACATGTTTAAATTAATTGCGAGTGAAATGAAATTCCTTTGGATGTCTTATTTGCGTTATTTGAAGAGTAAGAACAATTTGCCACGTTGCAATATGGTGTACAATATGTTTGTTCTAACGCGTTCGGTTGAGAAATGAGAGGCCCGTGGGTTATGTCTTGACGTATTGATCAAATCGGTGCGTCGCAGTCACGGCTTTCATGGCATTTCTATTCCTTATAAATAGTTCTGTGGTATCATTTTCATACGAATGTAAATAGGCGCGCTATCTGACTGAGTACATGGAAATTGGACACCTTAAAATAACTTTCATCGTACTTTTATGATTAAACTTAATATTTATTTAGTTTTTAAATGAACAAGTCAACATTCGACAAATTTATTAATAGGTCGGTACGAGTACTATAAGCAGTACTATGGTACTGGCTGAAAACAAGCGTTGGAGATTAATCTCCAACATTTGCTGAGCCAGGGCCAGTTTAGTATTTTACAGTGCATGCGACAACTTTTTAGAATTATGTTTAAAAATGTTTGTGATTTTAATTTCTTTGTGTATTTTTGTATTGTATCGTTCCGTGTACTGTATGTATTAATAAACATTTTTCCATTTTATTTCAACTTCATATTTCATACGGGGGGCCCAAACAAAAGGGTCTTGACAGAGAGACAGACAACAAAGTGATCGGGTTCCGTTTTTTCATTTTGAGGTACGGAACCCTAAAAATAGAAAATATTATAAATAAATAAGTTTTTCTTACATTATGATGCGCGAGTGGAAGGTACAGCTCGACCAAGCCTCTAGAAGGACGAATGCTGACCAAATTGGCGACATATTGATGAAGGACAAAGTCAAAGGCACCTAGAATAGAAGAGCTTGTATGACTAGATTGATGGATCTAGTGAAAGAGTTATGTCATATGATCGTAGTAGGTAGAAATCTGTGGTCTCTGCCTACCAATCTGGGAGACAGGTGTGAGTATATGTACGAAAAAACTTGTTAAAAAGAAATGTGAAAACTTGTTAATGGCTTGCTAAATATCCATAAACCAATTGTCATTAGAGGTGGTAGAGCTGATGCTAGGCTCGACTGTGGAGGTACCACCATCTTACTTGGAGACCCCTCGAAGTAATTCGGGGGAGAGTAAGAGGACAGCTCACAGACAAAAACCAGGAGGCCCACCATGCCTGGGACCGATGGATGGCGGTATATCCATTCCTAATAGCCGGACCTTATATGGAACTGACTGGTGACGGGCAGTGGCGTCACTGGTGCGAGGGTTCCGGCACCGTGCTCACCAACCCGCCTGCCCAGCGTGTGTGAGTATGGGCAATTCTTCTAGGATGACCGCCGGAAGTGGCAAAGTCCTTGAAACGCTTATGTCCAGCAGTGGACGAACTAGGCTGATGGATGGATTGAACAAAAAAAATCGATTAAACATTCACGAAGGTTTCCGTTGAGTCACCGCAACATTTTCAGGTTCATTGATTCCTGTCCAAGTGAATGAAGCTGCTGCGTCATTACGTCATGAAATCCTCCAATCACGACTCAGCACTTTTTTGATGGATATTTTTATTTGCTACTTTCACTATAGATAAAGAAAAATGTACAAAACTTTTATACTAGACGTCTACTAGACAGGGTGCAAAAACACTGCTATTTTTAAGGCGGCTAGCACTGTGAAATTAGCGGGAAAATTGTAAAATCCATACAATCATTAAAATCCGAATATTTTTTGCAAATATTCTGTTTCTACGACTTTTCGTGACCGTGATTCGTAACACTCAAAGCTCCTAAGTAGTTAAGTGCCAATATTCTAATTGTTTGATTATTCCAACATGCCAATTCAAAAATATTAAAATAAATAATATAAAAAATAAATATATATATATGTAAATAAAAATAATAAATTGAAGAGAAACATTCAGATGGCACTCCTCATTTTTATAAACCACATCTGCTTATGTGATTAGTTCTGCATTTTATCAAGTATTTGACGAGAACTGGTGATTAATTTTCTTTTTTCATGTTTTTGTAGTTCAAATTCAAATTCAAATTCAAATAGTTTATTTTGCAAAGCAGGTATAGATATATACACTTTTTACACGTCAAATTTAATGTAATAAAGAAAATATATGTAATAAAATAATAAATGTACATGAACTAAATTAAAGGTTTATTTAATTTATGTAGCAATATATTTACGATTAAAATGATAGGTAAAATATATATTATACAAGGTAAAATCCAATCAGCCGCCCGAACCCATACCGGAGACCCGGCCAGGGACCAGGAACAAGGTTCAATGATCACCAACCGAGCCCCCAGCACGAATCCAGGCGGCCGACCAAATCCCATCCTATATTGTACTACGTTACATATATAAATACATGCCTACCTCCGCCCATTCGATTAGTTTTGCTAGTTAGGTGTTAATCGTACTACTGCTTTAAAATTATATCTATCTATTCTATATATATAAAAAGAGAAGTCCTGACTGACTGATTCATTCACTGACTCATTCACTGACTCATCAACGCACAGCCCAAACCCTTCGACCTAGAAAGCTGAAATTTTGCACAAAGCTTCCCTTTGTAATGTAAACAAGGAATAAGAAAGGGTTTTTCGAAATTCTACCCCTAAGGGGGTGAAACGGGGGTCCAAAGTTTGTATGGGGAAACAAGATTAGTTAGACTATTTTATTCGAGACTTCACAGGAGTACTCCTATTCATAAATGAGTAAACACGTGTTTCAGGTTTTTTCAGAATTCAACCCCTAAAAGGGGGAAATGGGGTGACAAAGTCTGAAAATCAACATGGGTATCGTTTGTATGGTTTATCGGGTCGCTGATTACAAAAACAACAAAGATTTTAAAATACAACGTGGTGGACGTGAAAAAGGGCTTTTCCAGAATTCAACCCCTAAAAGGGAGAAATGGGGTGACCAAGTCTGAAAACCAACATGGGTATCGTTTATATGGTTTATCGGGTCGCTGATTAGGAAAACAACAACGATTTCTAAATCTAACGTAGTGAACGTGAAATAACATCATTTCCTGTTGGGGTATGATGGGGTTGAAATTTTGAAATGTGTAAATATCAATATGGGTGTCGTTTTCATGGTTTTTTTGGACGTTAATTACGAAAATGGCATCGATTTTGAAGTTTGAAAATTCTTGAAAGTATGTGTGCCAGAGCAAATCGGCTGTTACAGACGGACAGACAGACAGCCACACAAGTGATCCTATTAGGGTTCCATTTTTTCCTTTTGAGGTATCTATCAGTGGCGTGCACAGAACTTTTTTCCGGAAAAGCAATCAGAAGGTCAAGTATGACAATAAAAAAAATATGAAAAAATTTAAATAACACTTTGAAAAAAGAAAGTTTGTATGAAAGTGTTCACTCTAGGAAAGGCAGTGCCTACCCTGGCGTCATACAAACTTTTTTTTTTTTTAGTGTCATTAAAATTTTTTCATATTTTATTTATTGTTGTACTTGACCTTCTGATTGCTTTTCCGGAAAAAAGTTCTGTGCACGCCACTGGTATCTATATATCAAACTATCTATCCAAAATCTATCTATCTATCTGTCTGTCTATCTATCTATCTATCTATCTATATCCCAGCAAAATATCTTTGGAACGCGAGGTGGTACATCCCTGTGGGTTGGACCACGGGGTGCCAAAAAAAGTTTTTTTTTTTAAATTTCAAAACTTTGACTGCCTGTATATCCCGAACGGCTGGAGTTAAACCCATGTTGATGGGTGTCTAGGAAAATGTCTCGACGAGATCGGTCTGCCGAAAGTGTCAAAACTTTACAGGCCCGTATCTCCCATGTTCATGATACTCTAAGAAAAGGGTTCGGCGAGATCTAGACGACGACGCCGGTAAAAAAAAAACGAAAATAAAAAATTGACAAAATTTTGATCGGCCATATCTCCCGAACGGATAAGCGTAGGGAGTTCGGGTTTTAACTATAGTGATCGGTCAAGCTGGGGCTACACCACCAAAAAAAAATTAACTTGTCAGGTTTTGACAGTTTTTTCACAGGTCCAAAAAAGTATTCCGATTTACATGAAACTCGGTATCAAGGGGCATTCGGGGTCGCTGATTACGCTGCCATATACAAATTTGACAGTCTTTGACAACTGATAGGGATTTTGATACTTTTTCGGAAAAACTTTGATCGGTGAGTTCCTTTTTTTGGCACTCTGGCGAGGCAGAAGGCCGAGCTAAGCTCCACGAGGCCGAAGGCCGATTAGTGTGTTTCTAGCGAGGCCGAATAACGAGCATGTGAGTTTTTCGGCCGAGCACTACACCTTGACTCCCAGAGGGAGTGAGAGCACTTATAATGTTTGTTTCTGATCCTATTAGGGTTCCATTTTTTCCTTTTCGCAATGACGATTAGTAAGTCTCAGGGTCAGTCACTGAAAACAGCAGGAATTGATCTTAGGGGGGACTGCTTTTCGCACGGCCAGTTTTACGTAGCCTGCTCGAGAGTGACCTCACCTAGCAGCCTGGTCGTGTTAACAGCTGAGGGCAGAATTTCTAATGGATAAAGAGGTACTTCATGTATGAATTTAAAAAAACCAATAGGTAATAGGCCCCGCCAAAGAGACTTTACCTGGAGATCAAATAATTGTACCAAAAACACTCCAAACCAGATTTAAATACGCTCTATAAAAATTAGTACACAAAAACTAAATCAACGCGGGCGAAGCCGCGGGCAAAAGCTAGTATATGTATAAAAACACTGGAGATGGCACTTTAGATAACGGATCAAGGTATATGTATGCAGAGTTTCAGTTTCCCAAATCAAGAACATGTGACATATTCGACATTCAAATGTGTTGATTATCACATTTTCACAAGAATAGTCGCCTTAAATGAAAGCACATACTTTACTGATCATATTAAGCAACTTTCGAAAAGAAAAATACCATCCCCTTGTTTACAAACATTGTTTATAAAGCCTTGATAATGCTTCTTACTGCGAAACCGGTTGATCAGAGTAAATTTTGAGAAGGTACAAGTGTTTTCAACAGAATCGAAGTTCCAACCATGGACGTAGTTAGAACCTAAACGAGAAAAACCGTAATATATTTTAATTATAATAATTTTATTTAAAAAATATTTTATTTAATAATATTTTAATAGTAATATATTTTAATATATTACAGTGCATTAAAAAGTAGAAAATTTAAATTTGAAACAATTTTCGAGTAAGTATAAAAATATTTGAAAAATAATTCCTCGGACCAGGATTTGAACCTGCGACCTCCTGCTTACATGACAGGCGCGCTACCGACTGCGCTACCGACGCTCTTATCTGGTTTCTTATCTTATCTTTTCTAGTTTGTAATGCATTCTAATAATATTTGTCTACATTCATATCGTAAAATCCTAATGAACTTAAAAATAGTGCACATTAACAATTTTTTTACGAACCTCTCTAACAAAGAAAAAAAAAATCAGGTACAGTTTTCTTAACAAAACAATGCTTTAAAATACGTTTTTCTGCTATAAAAGTACAAATACACGAAGTAGGAAGGCAAAGGGAACTTAGCCCATATAGCCATGTCTGAGGTTTTAAAAGGAAATGGTTTGAATGATAGTCATACTTGTGACAAACACATACGCGGTCGCGGTGGAATGCGGTTGATTTTAATGATGGTAGAACTCGTGACCGGACCATTGTCTCACATTCGCGGTGAACTGCTGGATTTTGTGCATTATTAATTAATTTAATATTTTACTGATTTTTTGTTTGTTAAATGTTTTATTCTGGGCAAAGATGTCTGACAGCAGTAATACTTAGCAACAAAAATAAGGAAACAAGCAAAATCAAGAAAAGCTTACGACAGTGTCACCAAGATCTTATGTATTAGAAAATAAGTAGGTAGATAACCTGAGTATAGGTAAATTAGTATATGAAACGAATAACTAGGTATTTAAAGCACTCGTGTATACTATCAAAAACTCGCCTACGGCACATTTCAGCTCTTGCGCCTTTCACGAACTACGATTTCAATGCAAGTGTGCTGTTATCAAAAATAAAGTCTACCAGCACTACTTACAATCACAAAATTGTTGATTTTATTTTGAGTCACTGTCATAGGAGTCATCGTCTATATCTAGTATTATTCATGTATGTTTATTTATTTGTATATCTAGCTTTATGTAAATTTACCATTTGTATGTATTATACAATATTCCCTCTTTTTTATATTTTTTTATTGTATTATTTATATATATTTTTTTATATAAGTACATCATGTATATTATTTATATAGTATTCATTACCCTTCTTATTTTTGGGCACTACCATATATTTCCCACAACGCCCCAGGTTAACTGGAAGAAAAGGCTTTATAGCGTTAAGTTCACGTCTGTACAGACATTGTTATTGTGCAATAAAGAATTTTTATTGTTATTATTATTATTATAATGCAACAAAACCGAACAGAAAGTCGATTATTTTGCCCTAGGGCTTTATCATTTTTTTTTTGTTTATTTTCTAGAAGTTGCCTAACCTACAACCTTTACTGTGTACCATAAATGTTATATTTTTTTTTCCACGGTTTAACGGCTCTGGATACAGTCCTTTTGAGCCAATCATTAACTTGCAAAATTGTAACAATGTAACTTTCAACTTTAATATTTCAATTGTTTTCTTTGATTATATTTGTTTTATTTCCTCACACTATACATTGAAAAACGTAGTATGATACACGAGCGTAAGAGCAATAAATTACTCGGTTACGTTTAAAACACTCGCTACGCTCGTGTTTCGAATAGTCATCGTAATTTATTTCTTTTCGCCCTTGCAGCATAAACTACTATTATGGTATCCTAACCTAAGCGACGGATGTCGCTATAAAAACATACAACTCTGTTAGTTTCAGTCACAAGGTCAGCGACTTCACAGGTCAGCCAACAAAAGACTTCTTAGACATTGACGAATCAGATCCTACACCTGAAACCCGAAAGTGATACGAACATTTCTTCACTATCTTTTTCCGATTCAACCAACACTGTCCTTTAACACAATTGCTCAGAGTACAGTTTTGAATGAATCGCAAAATCAGAAGGGAATCATCGCTCTTCGTCACCCTAGACGAGGTCAGTGACCTGCGTGAATGGAACTAATTCAGTTCATTTGTTTGGGAAGACAGAAAATACAACAAAATACAACAAAATACAACAAAATACACATTCATTCGCACAGAAGATTTGTAGGAAATATACTGCGAATATTTTATAACAATTAAAAGTTTGAAAGTTCCAGAAATTTGTAGTTATTTTATAATGCGTATGCCGAATTCAGCTGTTTTACAAAACCGTTAGCTGTTTTATAAAATAGCTCCGTAATGTCCATCCATCCATCAGCATAGTTCGTCCTTTGCTCGACATAAGCCTTTCCAGGACTTTGCCACTCCCGGCGGTCATCCTGGAAGAATTGCCCATACTCACACACGCTGGGCAGGCGGGTTGGTGAGCGCGGTGCCGGAACCCTCGCACCAGTGACGCCACTGCCCATCACCAGTCTGTTCCATATAAGGCTATTAGGGATGTTTGTACCGCCATCCATCGGTCCCAGACATGGTGGGCCTCCTGGTTTTTTGCCTGTGAGCTGTCCTCTTACTCTCCCCCGAATTACTTCGAGGGGGTCTCCAAGTAAGATGGTGGTACCTCCACAGTCGAGCCCGGCATCAACTCTACCACCTGTAAAACAGCTAAAGTAGGTTCACCCACGTTTAGACGCAATGTAAGCAGTCTTCAACCAAAAATCAAAAATAGGTGCGACGACGAGCGAAGCGGAGCGGAGCGAGCGACTCCTGTTGTTTTTATAAAAATTTACAGTCCAACGTTTAATTTGAAGCTGTTTTACAAAACTGCTAAACGTTGACCCACTGCATTGTATTATGGCGGAGCATTGATCAGCCGCATTGTAGGACGCTATGCGCTATCATAATGCGGCGTACTTTTATCTAGACGTAATACATTTTGTCTGAACGTCAACCAGCCGTAATAGAAAAAAGCGCTTTTACGTATCTCGGCTAGACTAGCTATATTATACATATGCGACACATATCCTGGGTGTTAATCGACAGGTTTCATTAAAAAAAAAACACTTATTATAAAGATCATACTGGACAACTCTACCAAAGAAACATAACTGTGCAAGTGAAAAATATACCTACATAACTTTAATAACTAATATACAAATACAAATACAAACTCTTTATTGTACAAAAAGGAGTTTACAAAATAATAAGGTTGACTCTGAACCCCAAACTAATATAATTGTCTTTTGGGGAACAGTATTTACGTATCGAGGGAACTAAACAATTTTACATGAGAAGGTACACAAACTAAATTAATTTAATTACTTTTTTTTTAACATAATACCTATATTTTTTATTAACAAGAAACTTAAATAACATAAAGAATACTAAATTGTAAATAATACTTAAAATATACACTAACTACAAAGCTTAAAATAAACCTACTATAAAAACAAAATTAACTTACAAATAAAACCCTAACTATGTAAAAGACCGCCCCTCATCGTACCCGGCACAAAGGTTCCCATTACGCTCGCTGCGTTCCCGCGTTGGATTGCAATGGAAATCCTTTGCGCCAAGTACGACATTGAGCGGTGGTCTTGCCATCTGTCTTTTATTTTTCTTCCGAGTGCCCTCAGAAATGTCTTGGCCTCAGAGCCCCATACGCCGGTCGTTTCAAATGCGGCGGCAATAAAAATGTAATTTTGTTTCAGATCTTTATAATAACAAACATGGCTCAATATTTACACATATAGATAATAAATAAAATAAAATAAATAATATAGTTAAACTACTAATAAATATTATACAAGTATATCATATATGAGATAAATATGATTACTTTGGATAAATACGATAATACATAAATAATTCTATGAAGATATCCAATATGAAGGGTATAAAAAATAAAAGATTTACTGAAATATTTTTTGTTGTTCGGTTTACTAATTATTACCTTAAATTAAAATAATAATAACTTTCGACCTAGAAGCAATAGTCCCGTTAACAGATGCGAAAGAGGTTTATCTGGGTTGTAGCAGATGGAAATCTGTACTCTCTGCCTACTCCTCTGGGAGACAAGTGTGACTCACACCGTGTGAGTATATGTATGTATATATTTAAAAAAAAAAACTCGACAATAATGGTTTTTTTAAGGAAATTGATGGTGGCTAAAACTCACCAGCGATGAAATTCTATACAACTTTGCCGTCGCCTATTCAAGTAGCGTGGAAAGGTCGACTTTGCTCAAAGAAGGTTGTCAAAATAATAACCATATTATAAGCATTTTTGAGTAAAAACTATTACCCGTGGTGTGATGTTGTGTCATCAGACTAAATTACTTTTTTTTCTACGGCGTAGCAAGCGCTACGACTCCATAGTTTTGTCGCTTCGTAGACCTGCTACGTCGTAATGGAAGGACATGTGGTTTATATTAGGTCTTAACATTCTCAATTTTCAGTACTAACATTTTTGCATTTTTTTTTTGGGAATGACTTATCCAAATTATGTAATTTCTTTAATTTTTGAAAAGTGTCGGCTGTAAAAAATGATTACAAATCTTATCATGGAAAACGATGGCATTTGAGACGAACTGTTTATGAAGATTTTATTTTTATAATCAAACTGAAAATAAAAACAAAATTTTTGAAAACCGAGAAATCAAATAAAAAAATAAATTGAAATAGCTTTTGAATTACAGGAGTTATGACCTCATGAATCTGAAAGAAAACAATGGCAATTTCATAGGTAAAACCTATTATTTTCGAGCACGTCATTAACCCAATCTGTACGATAAAATAAACCATATGTTCTACTGATCAATCTCGATCATACAGATAAACCACAAGCTCTACTGATCGATCATTATCTTACAGATAAACTTTTGTTTTCAGGACTTTTGCACATACGTGTGTTTTCGTTTTCCCATAGAATGAGTCAAGTAGGTATTAATTTTTTTTGTTGGGATGTGAATTTTATTATTTGCTTTGTTTCAAAAGGTTTTCTGTTTCAATCGTTCATTATAGTCATAAGAGCATTACATATTTAAATTTATGAGCATTAAAATAAACCCGGTTTATACCAACATGTTAAAACATCAATATAACTTCTTGTCTAGTAGAAATGTATAGGTTTAATGCACCGCCTCTCTTTTATGTATGTTTTCTTATAATATCAGCGCGGTGGTAGCTCAGGGGTAGAACGCTGGCCTCTCAATCTTGAGATCTAGGTTCGATCCCCGGTCTGACATGTACCATGAGTTTTTCGGAAATTATGTGCATAGTATTTGTTCTTACTTACCACTCGCTGAACGGTGAAGGAAAACATCGTGAGGAATCCTGCATGAAGAAGCGTGTATTTTTGCCCGAAATCCGGTGATAGAGCTCACGACCCATCACGTTGGGACTTAATAATCATCGGTGAAAAGCGGGTGTACCGAATGTGGACTGTGACTTGTATTTCACAGCAACACTCGGAACACCTCTGACACCTCGAAATTTGTTTGTCCTAAATTCGAGTCTGGCGACGTATTTAGTTTTATTACTTAAAATTAAGTTGTCACTAAAATATAAAATTGTTCGCCTGAGAATTATTCAACTCAACTCGAATTTATATTTTCAAGTCGCCGTTTTCAACATTTTTATTCGCCCACCGTCTTTCGCCCACTTAGTATATTTAGTATTTTTGACACCTTAAATTTGAATTTATATTTGCTCGTTTAAATACTACCGATTTTTAAAAATCACTTCCGTGGTGTGATGACTGACTGACTGATTGACTGACATAAAACCAGCCTTAAGACTGTACCTGAGGCTAGAGCATGAACAACGCCAGGCGATCTAGGATTTGTTTGAAGAAATTCGGACTCTTCTTATATTGAAAAAAATATATTTGGTTTATTAATCTTTTCTCTAGGGATCTTACGTATAAACAATGTACTTATATTTATACTTTTGTCAAAAAAAAATGTTTTGCACCCTCTTTTTTTTGGTTTTCAAACGTTCGCTTCAAGAACGCGGTTAGGAGATCAACTTGATATTTTTTTCATAAAATAGGTAATAGAAATATGAAGGTATATCACCTAAATTCAATATTTTTTCCCTACAAAATATTTCAGTATTAGCTAAAAACACACCAATTTGTTGTTTCGCTGCGTGATTACTAGTATTACGCGTCCCAGAAAAAGAGGCCAAAGAGCCAACATATAATCGCCTCTATGAGAAGCAAATAAAGTCTTTGCCATTAGACTTATTGTGCTGGACGGGTAATAAAAAAAGTTGCTAGAGTATGCCATCTTCTTAACCGCTGAAGATTGAAACATGGGATTCTTCACTGCTCTAGCGATTTTGGGATGAGATATGACCCAAAAAAACAAGTGAAGAGTTACACTGAAAAATTTTCCCTCAATATGGATCGATAATAATTTGCATCACATCAGCTTGATGACTCAACTTCCTCTCACTATCGATGAGATCGCTAGATGAGCCCTTGTCGCGTGATGAAGTTGTCACTGCTATCAGACAGCAGCAAAACAAACGGGTGGTCGAAATTGACCTTAATACCGAAATTGACCTTTAATAAGGTGAGACGAAAAACGCATTAAGTATTAGAATGAACCATCACAGACATACATCTGACTCCATAACTAACAACAGACTACCCATCCCCACACACACTCGTCTCCACAAATCAAAATTTAATCAGTGTTTTACAGTCCGCATTCTAAAATCATTCATACCAGCCCTAACAGACATTCAACTGAGAACGTGGGAGAGTTCGTTCATATGGTCGCTTGGTGCACAATATGGTCCAGGCTTAAACAAACAACATTAAACAGTCGTCATCATTCCGTTTTAATTCCCCACTCACATCCCTCCAACTGCTTGGTCCTCCACGAAATAGATTGGCATAAACAGCATTCACCGCGTGGCGCCATCCCATCTCATCGCTACATAACTAAGAACAGAAAAGTCTGCATCGATGCGGTGGGATGGCGCTATGTGACTCTTTTAATATCTTATAAATAGGTTAAATGTAAATAGTTTTTATTTTTTATTATTTTTTTAATTTTTTTTACCTATCTGTTATATTTTCATACTTCATTGTGACTGATGCCGGGCCCGAGTGGCCCGAAATATATCTCACTAAAATTTAATTTAACTGTTTTCTTATGTAATTATAATAATTTAAATGACTAAGGGTCAACCTTTAATAAGAGGTACCTTTGCCAGCAGCAATTTTTTAAAGGTAATATGTAAAAGTTTTAGCATCCCTGTAACCCCATATGCGAAAAAACTCTCAGTTCGAGAGGGACGGATTCGAGGAAAAGTAGCAAAAAGTCGGTTTTTTTTTAATATAAAATATACTAAAGTTGCTATCAAAATTTCGTTTAACCAGGTCCCAGATACTGTTAAAACCCATGTAATTAAATATAACTGCAGTCCATATGTCATTCCAAATTGTCAAACCAGGAGAATTGGTGTCGAAAAAGACCTCATTTCAATTAATATTTGTATCGACCCAAATTGCTCCAATCACGTTATTGTTTAACAGGTCCCTAGAAAAAGATTCCAAAAATAGTATACTATTTTATCAAAATAATACATTATTTACTGAAGTAAATATGCAAGTTCTAAAAGTGTCGATATTTTTTCCGTAGCGCCTTAAGTTGATCCTAACTTCTTGAATAATTAAATATGGGTAATTTTCTGACTTTTTCCTATACCTGTCTTGTAAGACTTACTTGTGAATGGGATTTCATGCCCTATACGATTTTATGGTTAGCCAATTTGTATGAAATTGATTACGTAAAGCAGAGCTTAAGGGCCCGTTATCCCTTTTATTATAGTTTAAAATAGCACGCTCTGAGCCGTGGCTGTTACGACTACCGAAACATCGCACGCTCTTGAAAAACACGTTTTTCGCTCAAAAAACGTTTTTCGCTCAAAAAACGTTTTTACGGTGAAATTTTAAGAAAATTATTCGCAAAAGCCTTACTGAATTATTCCCTTAATTTCCTGTAATTTTCTAACGATTTGGTAATGTAAATTTTATATAAAACTAAAAAAAAAAAAACAAAAAATCGACCAAGTTTCGGTTTTTTTTCGGTCAAGCACGTATCGCGTTTTGAATCGCAAAAAAAGCTGCAAAAAGCATGTATATATTTTATGTATATATATATATATATATTTTTTTCGGACACAAAATATCACAATAAATTTTTTTTAAATGAACCAGAAAAGGGACAAAATTGGAATAAGCCCCCTGTACCTTTTTGAATTCAAAGACAGAACATTTCCTTTTGGTTTGAAAGTAAATAAAAATATTTTACTTTACCCAATTTTGTCTCTTTTCTAAATAATTAAAAAAAATGAAATTGTGATATTGTGTTGTGTCAAAATACGTCGAAATTTTAAATGCCTAATCATAAAATTACTTACTAAGTCCATGACTAGTCCTTCTTTAGATTTTGATAAGTCAGTTTTATCTTTGATCTGTCCACAAAGACTCCCTGAATGGGATTTAATAAGACGCGATAATACCTCCCTGGAGACCAGACATAATGGCCAATAATAGACATCCCGTGGTCACAATTACGTTTAGGACGTTACAATAGAATAACTGACACCATCTTGATAATAAACACAGAAATAAAACCCAGCAGTGTCGTCTCGGGTCGTTACATACAATTTTAGAAGAATCGTTACGTAAAAACTCGTTTATGTTACGCCTGTTTATTTATTTTAGTGCCGCCTTTCTAGTCATTGTCAGTATTTTGAACATTCAGAGTACAGATAGCTAACCTAGCTCGATTTGAATTTGGTTTAAGGAAACTACAAGTTGCAAAGATTAAGGTGATACCAAAAAAAAAAAAATGGGGTTTTTTCGAATCCATTTACTCCACTTTAAGGTCATCTACGTATTTCATTTTTGGGTAAATGTTTATTGAGTATTTGATTAAAAACCTCACTGAAGGAAAACGCGATTGGATGAAATTTTCTCGATAGAATGTAATTCCGAAAAGACCTCTAAATTGTTTTATTTTTTTCTGTAGTTCTGAAATCCTAACTAATTTCATTGTGAAATTGCATTCAAAATGTGGATATTATGTATTTGTAAAGTCTCCTTGAAAATCTTTTTGACAAAATAGCTTGGTACATTTTATGTTAATAAAAAACCGACTTTTTGCTATGTTTCCACGAATCCGTCCCACTCGCACTGAGGGTTTTTTCGCATATGGAGTAACAGGGACGCTAAAACTTTTACGTTCGTTGTCAAAAGTAGGCATTTTATGCTACGCACTCATTCGCAGGCCACCCACGCATACATATATAATTTCAGCAGTGGTACCACGACGTGCCACGAACTCGTACAAATCTGCGAGCGAGTTTCTCACCACTATAACATTTCGATAATTACGTGTAATACTATTAAATGCAATATTATTAAATAATGATTTACTGACGACCCGTACAGTGTATTTAATAGTATTTGCGTTCTGCGCCAAGGGTCCCGGGTTCATATCCCATTTGGATGGATTTGTAATTTATGACAAATTTAAATATCCGTCGCTTTCGAAACTCTTAAGGCGATATGCGAAAAAAATACGGTTGTTTCTTTTCTGTGTATTTCATGAAAGTTTCTGGTATATATGCATTTTGAAATTGGAAAACATGTTTGGATAAATTTTCCTCGATAGAAATAATTGTTGAAATGAGGTCTTCAAACACACTTTTTCTCCTCGTTTGACGAATAGGAACCATATACAAAACTCAAACATATTTTATTAGGTGTGTTTCAACAATATCTAGAGATTTGATATTTTAAATTTTGCTAGCTATTTTAGTTTTTTTATAAAAATTATAAAACTAACATTTTTCGCTTTCACCCTGAATCCGCCCTTCTCGCACTGAGCGTGTTTTCGCTTGGAGTGACAGTGACAAAAATAAAATCGCATAGCCTCTTAAGGGCCTTACTATTGCCAAATGGGTACTTTCTAAAGCTTACTCCTCGTTTATGGCCAAACCAAAAATAATGAAAAAATATATTATGAATAATCAACTCTTAGACAACATATGCAACAGTTTTCTTTTTCATACCACCAAAACCTCAAATTTGACCTCAAATTCCCTACTGCTCCTGAGTGGCTTGGCCGATTGAATTCATCTATGCTTTGATAAATAGATAAACTTTATAGCTATAAACATAACATAAGATTATTCAATCGAGTAATCACGTCGAAGTGAAAAGTATAATTTTCCCCTATTTCGCTCTGTCAAGGACGCAGCGAGCGTCGTCACAGCCACTATGCATTGTGCGCTGATATGAACGTTATTTCAATGTCGTTTCCGTTGATATTTGTAGTGACAAATATCGAGCTGCTAATTTGGCGAAGGTAATCGCCTTAATAGTATTTGCGTTCTGCGCCAAGGTTTCTGGGTTTATATCTCACTTGGATAGATTTGTAATTTATTCGAAACTTTTAATATAATCTGTCGAATTCCCTGTGCTGTCGTACATATACGCCAAGAATACGCCTTTTAAAATTCTGAAAAAAGAAACGTGGTAGTCATGGGGGCTGCTGACAGAAGTGAAAACTTGTCACTGCTGGCCAAGTGCAACATGTCATAGCATGTCGGTGACGCGACGACACCGATAAAATTTTCCCCTATCAAATATCGCTCAACGCACGTTAAGAAGTTTTCAAATCAAAAAAAAGGTTCCGTTTTTTATTTTTATTATAATTGCGATCAAATAAACATTAAGTTATCATGAATGATAACTAATAACAAATAATGAACGATTTAAAACGTACTATTCAGTAATAAGAAATGAATTAATCGTTCGTCAAATATAAAAGGTTATCCTAAACTTTTTTCACGATGGAAGTCCCATGTCAAAGTACTTGTAGAGTCATGAGATTGCTGACTATAGCAATTAGCAACTGCGCACGTTTTGTGGCAAGGCACGTAGCCACTCCAGTTCTCTTCCCGAAATTGTATAGAATCGACGTGTTTTGTGTTGTGGTTTTAGCCACTAGATTATATCGGACTGCTAACTTGTGTTTCACTCAGTCTACACCCCAATATGTCAAATACTCTTATTGTCAAGCAATAAATACGAAAATGCTTTGATCTGCGGAATTCATTCCTGAAGTCAATCATGAAAGTGACGTTCAAGTTCTGAATTGGACCCCCAATACGAGGTGCGGACAAACAAGCATTTGCTTTAAAACGACCGTTTCATTAAAAGCCTTCTCTAATTCCAAATAATAAATAAAAACACCACGAAATCACTAGTTCCCTGAGCGGCCCGCTTCAACTAAGGAAGGTAGCTAAGTGTAAAATGACAGCGTTGGAGCAGGATAGATTTTCCGCCTTTTCCCAGCGTCATCCGAAAATGACTCTACTGATAAAGTTATTTCTCTTCATCCATCCATCCATCAGCCTAGTTCGTCCACTGCTTTACATTAGCCAGCCATCCTGGAAGAATTGCCCATACTCACACACGCTGGGCAGGCGGGTTGGTGAGCGCGGTTCCGGAACCCTCGCACCAGTGACGCCGCTGCCTGTCACCAGTCTGTTCTATATAAGGCCCGGCTATTAGGGATGGATATACCACCATCCATCTGTCCCAGGCATGGTGGGCCTCCTGGTTTTTGCCTCTGAGCTGTCTTCTTACTCTTCCTCGAATTACTTCGAGCGGTCTCCAAGTAAGATGGTGGTACTTCCACAGTTGAGCCCGGCATCAGCTCTACCACCTAATAATAAATAAAAATGTATTATTTATTATCGATATATATTTCGACCAAATTGTAGTCGTCGTCAGTCGAATTACAAAAATAGATATTTTAAAAACAGATATAAACAGATTATAAAGACATATATGTATAAAGACATAACATAATGTTTCAGGAAGAAGGAAGTCGGCAAAAGTGTTGCTTCGGTACCATCGGTCTTTATAGAATTATTATTAACTTTTTAGTGAATGACTGCTGTTACTATTGAAGTCGGTTACTATTTTTTTGTTAAAAGTTTATTTTATTTCACATTTTTTAGTGTTGCTGGGTTAAATTGTGAGGTATAGGTAGTTCTTATACCTTCTTCCAGCAGAATACCAGCGCTGTGGCTTCGGCTGTGGCACTAAGCTGAGCTGGACTCCTTTTTCATAACCACAGAATATGGCTATTTCGTTTTTAATTTGTTTTCTTTTTTGTTTTGTTTTCTGTGGTGTCTGAAATAAAGCTCTTTTCTTTCTTTCTTTTCTTTCTTTCTTATAGGTAGTTCTTGCAAACGTGATGTTAATATGAAACGAAGTTCAAGTGAGTATAAGTAGCCATGTTTGAGTAGCTTCCTGCTATCAGCACCCTAACACAACATGATTACCGCAATCTCGAGTTATGTGCTGTCATCCGTTGAAAAGTTCTACGGTGATGAAGCCAAGATTGAAATTCAGGTGGGTACACTGGCAATTTTCAGCAATACCCTGCAATGATCACCCTAACACAAACTAGTTGCCGCAATCTAAAGTTATGTGCTGTCATCCGTTGAGGAGTTCTATGGTGATGAAGCCAGGATCGAAGGTCAGGTGGGTATTCTGATAATCTCCAAGTAATACTCTTGAATCAGCACCCTAACGCAGTGATTGCCGCAATCTCGAGTTATGTGCTCTGATCTGTTGAAGAGTTCTATGGTGAATATGTTGATGAAGCCAGGATCGAAAGTCAGGTGGAAAAATGACAACTTTCAAGTAATACCTTGTAATAAGCACCCAAATACATAGCGATTGCCTCAATTTCGAGAGATATGCTGTCATTTTCTGAGGAGTTCCACTGCCTATCTCTGAAGACCTTCATCACATAATGACCAAACCCAAAATGGGACCTACCTGGAAGTATACTCTTCCAAACAAAAAAAGAATTATCCGAATCGGTTCAGAAATGACGGAGTTATGGAGTAACAAGGCCAAAAAAAAAAAAACATACAGACGAATTGAGAACCTCCTCCTTTTTTGAAGTCGGTTAAAAATTAAGTAAAAATTGGTTATTTCTTTGAAATCACTGATGGTATTTGTGTGGTTCTTACACTAAAATACAAAGAAAATATTGCTTGGAAAAATTAAGGATTTCTTTTTTCGTCGATCGCGTTCATATGGAAAGTATTATTTACTCCTATTTTGCGCTATCCGGAGACCCAGCGACGTCGTTATTCCAATATAGTTTTTGTACCGACACAGGTCGACTTAAGATCTTTAGCGGCTATCTGCCCCTTAATTTAACTCTGTCTATTCAAAATCCTTAAGGTGCTACGAATGTATGCTACGAGCTACGGCGTAGACTAATATTACATCTAACGCCTCGCCGCCCCGTCTTCGCTTGGTGTCATTTTTTTTCAATATGTTCGTTTCAAATACTGTGATATCTTTTATGGTATTCATTTAAATGGTATAATTTTAAGCACACATCTAATTGATTGACATAGGCGTTACTTTGCGGAATTCTCGTTTTGAGGCGAAACACGTGTCGATAAGTTTTCTTTCTTGTTGTTTATTTTTATTTATTTATAACACTTTTTGCACATTTACACAAATAACTTAAAAGACAAAAGAAACAATTAAACATGGTGTACAAGGGTGGCACTTATTGTTAATAGCAATATCTTCCAGGCAACCCTTGGTAGCTAACAGAAAGATGAACAAATTAACATGTGGAGGTGTAAATACTAATCAGAAAATAATAGGGAGATCAAGATTTAAATATAAACCTAAATATCTAAGACATAAACTTACATATAAAAATACATGAACATACTGAAATAAATGAATACATACCTATAAAATATACACATACATATATGTAAACAATAAATAAACATACAAAAACTATAATGATATTGGATATTTGAGTTCTAAGATTTGAGTTCTGTTATATTGCTTTATTTTCTGCTCGTACTGCTAGCTTGTGCATGTTTTATGTAGGAGGGCGGGTGGCGCTTGAGTCTGCATTTTGAATAGCATGATAAGAGTGTTCAGCAGAATATTGCAAATTATTAATATATCCATAAGTTTATTGAAAAAGGCGTTACTTTGCAGAAGTCCATCATGAATTTGTGGAAATATTAATAATTTGCAATATCCCGCTAAACACTCATACCATGCTATTCAAAATGCAGACTCAAGCACCGCCCGCCCTCCCGCATAAAACATGCACAAGCAAAGCAAGCAGTACGAGCACAAAATAAAGCAATCTTAAATAACAAGCAAGAAAACTTATCGACACGTGTTTCGCCTCTAAACGAGGCATCCTCGGGATATGTAGTCCACCCGACCGCTTGACAGCAAAAAATCCATAAGTACAAATTTAATCCACTTGATAAATTATAACTCACGATATATTAGTCTGAATCCAAGCAACGAATCTTTTAGTAATATAATTTTATCAATACTATTCTAGTTATAAAGTAAAAAGTGGTGTCTATACATTGAATATTTTTGCGTGATTAAAAATATAATTGGTAATTCGTATTATACTGAGGGCAAACTAAAAAAAAATATTTTTTCACACCACCTGCTCGACAATGTCCAATTACATATCATGCAACCTCAACGTAAAGTAACGCATTATATCTCAAGGGATATAAAGTTATATGAAAATCCTAGGGATTAAAGTGATTTAAATTTGGAACGTCAAATTCGTGTGGAAACTCGTTGAAAACAAATGCCCATATGGGATTGTAAAGAGGTTTATTCGAAAATCGAACTGGCCACCATAAGCAGAATTCAACATAAAGAAAAAAAGCGTTTACAAAGAATGTGAAACAACAGACGGTGTTTGGTGCTGTGATTGTCAGTGAATTTTATTGAATTATCAATGTTGATAAAAATGTCAAGCTTTTTATTGTCTCGCAGAAGGTGTGAAAAGTAGAGTATGCTCCTCTGGAATAAAGCCTGTCTTTGTCTTGGGCAGCTTGAACCCCTCGCTTTACTCAGGACTCTATATAAGTCTAGAGTCCCTCGTTACGCTCAGGGTTCAATATGCCGCCCGTGACGTAAGACACTGCTTTATTCCCTTAGTGCATAATCTACTATTTTTGTCTTCGTTTTTTTTTATTACTCTAGCTAGAACCACTTACCGGATTTAGATGCAGTTTTCTTTATTATCATCGTAGTGACCCTGGTCAACATATTAGCTCCTAGGGGTGTTGATAAAATAATGGCAGAGCCGTAGACTGCCGAAGACACCTCCACGGGAAGCCACGGGCAAAAGCTAGTACTATAATAAAAGCTGTAATATAACTTATACTTATTGTCTATTAACATTTCCTACTCCTCTCTTCCAACAAATAGCCCTTGCATATTAATCTAAAAGTCGAACAAACATAATTTTCTGCTCAGACATTGAACTATATCACAAATTCCCTGATAAATAACAGTTTGTATTGCAATAAGTATCAAAATATCTCAAAACATGGGCGGTGTTTTATGACGCAGCGTATAGTCAATATTTTGTGCTTCTCCACCCATGGTAAATATTTACATACACATATTGCTCTTATTTGATACTTGTGTTACACTGACGAGGTAAGCTACAATGATCTTTGTGGCTTTGGGAGTAGAGCTTAGTCTTGAAAACAGATAATGGACCGTGTGTTTGACAAGCCCAGTGAGTGAACGTGCAAATAGCTTTACAAATAAAATAAGGAATATTGGCTTAAAAATGCGTGTTTTGCAAATGTGAATGGTTTTTTGTTTAAAAGAACATAAAACATAGTCACGACATGAATCCTCGAGAGGGTGTTAGACGTGTTTTCAATTGTGAATTGTCAAATGCAAGTAATAATCCACACTTAAAGCTTTAAAAAGGTAAAGTCGGTCAATCAACTTAAAAAGCAAATTCGGTCGATCAACTTATAAAGCAAAGTCGGTCAATCAACTTAAAAAGCAAATTCGGTCAATCAACTTATAAAGCAAAGTCGGTCAATCAACTTAAAAAGCAAATTCGGTCAATCAACTTATAAAGCAAAGTCGGTCAATCAACTTAAAAAGCAAATTCGGTCAATCAACTTATAAAGCAAAGTCGGTCAATCAACTTAAAAAGCAAATTCGGTCAATCAACTTATAAAGCAAAGTCGGTCAATCAACTTAAAAAGCAAAGTTGGTCAATCAGCTTATAAAGCAAAGTCGGTCAGTCATCTTAAAAAGAAAATTCGGTCAATCAACTTATAAAGCAAAGTCAGTCAGTCAACTTAAAAAGCAAATTCGGTCAATCAACTTAAAAAGCAAAGTTGGTCAATCAGCTTATAAAGCAAAGTCGGTCAGTCAACTTAAAAAGAAAATTCGGTCAATCAACTTATAAAGCAAAGTCAGCCAGTCAAATTAAAAAGCAAAGTTGGCCAATCAACTATTTAACCAATACTGCTCATTATTTTAAAACGCAAGTCTAACGCGTATCTTTCGAACTAAATGATATTTCATAATTATTGTAATTTTCGGCAAAACTAGTTGACAACACCGTTTTTCCATAGTAACTCCCCCCCACGACCCCTGAGTTACCATACATTTTTATTCCAAAATGTTCCGATGTTATCGAGTTGTAAATTTTGTGCTTGAATACAGGCAAAGACTCAAAAAGTAGTGTGGGTAAAAAAGTTTATTGATAAAAGTAACAGTATGTAATGTGCTTACAAACTATTTTGTAAGTTTACAATAAAGAAATTCTACGTAGTCATAACTTCCTTTTCAATGCATGTGCTCGTAAAGGCCCACTTTTTATGCATCAAAACAGAACAGAAAGTCGATTATTTTGCCCTAGGGCTTTATTATTATTATTTTTTTGTAATTTGTTTGCAATGGTTGGCTAACCTGCAGCCTTTCTTGTGTACCATAGATGTTATACTTTTTTTTCCACTGTTTAACGGCTCTGGATACAACCCTTTTGAGCCAAACATAATTTAAAGTTCACAAGATTATATTTGTTTTCATTTCCTCACACTATGCATTGAAAAACGTAGTATGATACACGGGCGTAAAAACAATAAATTACTCGGTTACGTTTAACTCTTAATTCACTACCTGGGTCCAATGGACCCATACCAAATCTTAAAACACTTGCTATTTCATACTTATTGCGCTCAAGTTCATGCGCGGTCCTGTACCTTCCTGTAGTGCCGCGCCGAACGCGACAGCGATAGGACGTGCGTACGCGCCGCTCGCAAGGTGAGTAAATTTGCTTATATGGGTCCCATGGACCCATACTAGTGAATTGTGTTAGTGTTATCAGCTTTATTACAATCATTATCAACAAAATTTTGACACTGACCAGCCAGCAAAACTTGCGAGAAACGAGAGAAAAAATTGTTATACCTGTCACTATAAAAAGAGAACCAAGACTGTTTATATTTGTTGTACTTGTTCGAAGCCTATATGCTTGGCATGTGCTAGAAAAATATGCAAGCATTGTTCTGTAAGGGACTAAGTTCAACCATTGCACGTTTTGAATTTTTGTATAGAATATATATAGGTTTTTTGTTTTTTTTTGTTGTATAAGTAATAGATTTAAGAAAAAATACCTCAAAGAAATTCCTAATTCTTTATAATTTTAAATGTGATTTTTTAAAGCCGTGCCTTCCAAAAGGGGCTCAGTATTATAAGATATAAATGTTACTCATTTACTAGGGGAAATAGTTATTTTTTAAGTTTGTTTTGGCAGTTACTAAATGATTAAGAGAGTAATACTTTAAAATAAAAGAATATTTGATTAAAAATGTCACGTGTTTTATTTTTTTTTACCTGTCAAAAATGTGGGTCCATGGGACCCATACTAGTGAATTGTGTTATACTTTAGTAGGTAGTGAATTGAGGGTTAAAACACTCGCTATTAATTCCTTTGCGCCCTAGTAGTATAAACTACTATTAACAAAAATTCCGCAGCATGCAGTATGCTCCTTAACTATACGATATCAAAGTAATTTCAAAGAAGACGTATTTATTATTTTTAATTATAATAAAGTAAGTTTTAAATAAAATGTGATGAATAAATACACTTGCATTCGTTTCACAGTTTATAAGCTTATTTAATCCGACCAGTTTCAGTTTTACACCATCATTAAGGTTTAGTTAGACTACTTGGATGTTAAAATTCAAATTCAAATTCAAATGTATTTATTTATCATAAGTGGGTACAGTGGAGACCACATCAAGTAAGACACATTGGACTTAGTACCTATCTTATATTCTTCTCTGTAGGGGCTAATGTCGTACTGCAAGTGTATAGCCTGATGAGGTCTCCACTGTACAAGATGAAAGATATGTACATGTTTATGCTTAGTCTATAACAATGTGGTACCATAACAAAGGTGTTGCTGTTTCCTAGCTAGGTTTTTAGGTCTGTAAGTAAGGAGTAACAGCGCCCTTCTCCTTGGGTTGAGAGCAGTTAAATTGTAAAGTTAAAAGTAACTTAAAAATTAAAATAAATTTAAACAAAAACGAAAGGAGTGAGTGTCAGGGTGGTAGGGTGTGTGCGTGTGTGTTTGCAAGGGTGTGTTATTGTGTGAGAATGTGTTATTGTGTGAGGATGTGTTAGTGATAAGCGTATCCCTAGCCCTACGACTGTGGTCTTGGGATCAGTTTATATTTACTACTAGGGAGGGAGTGTGTGTTTTGCGAATGTGCGTAAGATGAGTAAAATAAACTTATAAACTGTGTAACGAGTGCAAGTGTATTTATTCATCATGTTGTTATCCAAGTTTCACAAAGTGCCAACAATTTGCCAGTATTAATCGAATAAAATAAGTTAAAATGGCAACGTTTTTATTTTTCAAATGACACGAATTGACGTATTTTCTTTTGAAGCTTAAACGACGCAAACTGACGCCACAAAGCCTTTTCGATTATGGGAATTTATAACTCAATTTTTCTAAATTAAAAATTAGCACAAAGCTTTTTGAATCAACATATATTATTGTGAAAAGTGAACAGAATCTATAAGAATTTCTGGTGCTAGCGAATATGTGGAATCGTTGCTAAATTTTGTATAAACCAACTAGTTATTTTAGAATTTCACTGGGATTTCACAGTGATATTTTAGGACAACGATTTTTATTATGTTACGTCACTAAAACAACCTGAACGCCGCCGTAACTACAATAGCAACGACAGAAGTACTTACGCCAAGAAATATAAACATACTGTGACAATAAAGCTTTAAACTTAATTTTATTCATTCCAAAATAGTCCTTAAGTCGTAATAACAGAAACTAAATTACTTTGGAAAAATTTAAGTTTTGACAGCACTAAAACTAAAAGCCTTCAGAATCAGCTTTAATATCAGCGTAAGAATAGCAAACTTATTATTAATTACCGGGACACAAATAATGACAAACGCTTTTACGGAACATAACGGCTCTAGATAAATTAACAAAGTTTTGTTTTTAATTATTTTGTGGTGCAATGGGTTAACAGACTGGAAGAAGTTGTACCGAAACTCCGGGGAATTGAGTTCTAGGAAAAAAGAAAATATTTGACTGCGCTGCCCAACCGTAGACAGGGTTAAACGTCCAGTGTCGCCCAGTTAGCTATATTGATACAAGATAAATGACGAGAAAAAGTGAAAACTTTTTCGCCTCAAAATTCGCCTCCACTATTTTGACGAAACCGTGACAACATGAGAAGCATGTTAGGATTGAGGATATCAGATCGATTAAGGAATACGAGACCGAACAAAAGTGATCGACGCCGCCAGATTTGCATGCAGACTGAAATGGAGATGGGCTGGCCATATAGCTAGAACAATCGATGGCCGCTGGAGTAAGAAAGTCCTCGACTAGTACCCTCGCGACACCACCAGACTAAGAGGCAGGCCCAGATGTCGATGGCGAGACGACATCACTTCCTTTGTTGGAGTCACTTGGACAAGACTAGCCAAAGAAAGAAAAATTTGACATGATTGGAGGAGGCCTTTGCCCTAAAATGGATATCCCACCAATTGCAAGTGACATAATAATTCTTAATTTAATGAAATTTTATTTATTATTATTATCACATTTTTATATGTATCCAATCATTAATTCATAATTTAATTTTAAATCTCTTTTTTGTCACTTGTTTCCGAATTTTGTGCATTAAAAATTGTAATGTAAATTTGAAATTGCATGGGAAATTAATAAAGGCTAATCATGACAACAAAAGACTCGTCGTGACGTCATAAGAAGCCGTACCGGGAGAGTGGCTATGGGCAGTTGCGTAGTATTCAGTCATTTGTCCGTTACCGACTTACGTAGATTTAGGACAGATTGATTAAGAGCGGTTTTGCAGCCGGATTGTGAAAAACCCGCCTTTTTAGGGTTCCGTTTTAAAAATTTACTCAATAGTTATAATAAGGTTTTGTTGAATAACTATTGAGTGAATTTTGAATATAAATGTTCTGTTTCGATTAATTAAAAAAGGCGGGTTTTTCACAATCCGACTGCGAAACCGCTCTTAAGGCGATATGTAAAATTTTTCGCGTCCCTCTTACTCCATATGCGAAAAAACCCTCAGTGCGAGAGGGACGGATTCGTGGAAAAATAGCAAAAAGTCGGTTTTTTATTAATATAATGTACTAAAGATGCCATCAAAATTTCGTTTAACCAGGTCCTAGATACCGTTAAAACCCATCTAATAAAATATAATTGCAGTACATATGTCAGACCAGGAGAATTGGTGTCGAAAAGGACTTTCAATTAATATTTCTATGGAGCCGAATTTCTCCAATTGCGTTTCTCTTTTAACAGGTCCCTAGAAAAAGAATCCAAAAATAATGTACTATTTTATCAAAATAATAAATTATTTACTGAAGTAGATATGCACGTTCTAAAAGTGTTGATTTTTTTTCCGTACCGCCTTAACGTCTCCGGTACTTCCACAGCTTTATAATAGTACCAGCGAAATTCTTTTACATTTATCTATTGAACTTATTAGTATTGTATAACATATACAAAAATGAAATAAAGCCAACTATATCGTGATGAAACAATGATCAGAAAAATAATGCAAAATTAACGGCGATAACACTCTCGCTGTTTGAACAAGCGTCTTCATCCTAAGTCTCGTCGAAGCTCTGAAGTCTTATCAAGCGTAATATTGATCAAAATGAGCTTATAATAAAAAATAAATAAATAGTGGTAGAGCTGATGCCGGGCTCGACTGTGGAGGTACCACCTTTTACTTGGAGACCCCCTCGAAGTAACTCGGGACAGCTCACATGCAAAAAACCAGGAGGCCCACCATGCCTGGGACCGATGGATGGCGGTATATCCATCCCTAATAGCCGGGCCTTATATGGAACGAGGTGCGAGGGTTCCGGTACCGCGCTCGTAACCCGCCTGCCCAGCGTGTGTGAGTATGGGCAATTCTTCCAGGATGACCGCCGGGAGTGGCATAGTCCTAGAAAGGCTTATGTCCAGCAGTGGGCGAACTAGGCTGATGGATGGATGGATGGAAATAAATAGTATTTTGTGCAACTGTAACATAAATTAATACATTTGGACACGAGTGCTTGTTTACGATTAGTAATAGTTTTGCACGAGTGTCCCAAAGTCAAATTATGTTCAGTTGCACACAATACTTTATCTATGACAGTGAAAAGTATCGTCTTTGCGTATAATATTTTCAACTATCAATTTCACGAAAAATAAGACGAAAATTCATTCGTTCATGAATCTCGGCTGCGTTGTCTCGGTAATGCGGCTTGAAGGCCAATCATAAATAAGGTCGGGACTTATTTCCCGTCCCTGTGTTGATTGGGTCTCTAGCGGTTTTATAATAAATTGGGCCAACCGTAGTGCAGAATCGCGATGTTATAATGTAATTTTATAACATCGGATAAACAATCTAGGTACCTACTCATAAAACTTCTTTTGATGTTGCAATTGCCTTATTGCAGTATAGGATGTATAAATAATTTAGGCATAAAACAGCGACCATTTTTAAAAACTTGCGTGACCTTAAACTTGTTAATTTATATATTTAATTAAAACATTATTCACTTGTGTGACCTTAAACTTGTTAATTTATGTATTTAATTTCTTTAAAAATTATTCATAATCACAATCAAAATCAATTTAATTTATAATGTACATTACAAGTCAATTAAAATATTAAAAAAATAATAATGTAAAAAATACATGGTTGAGAAAACTTAATATACTACAGTATAAATTTTGGCTATTTCATAATCCTCCGTCGTCTAGTATAGAATATAATTCCCATACAAAGCTTCCTAAAACGAGTATTCAGGATGTACAAAAACTGGGTCAGCCAACGCTCACGCAATTTTCAAATCAGTCCTCGAACCAGGCCTAATCTGATTAGAATGTCAAGTGTCTACAGACTATTGTGTGTTGGGAGTTATAGTACAGGAGGGCTGAACAAAAAAATGGCGTCATTTTCTTACGAAAATGTTATTATTCTTTATTGTACACAGAATATAAAAATGTACAAGCGTAATATAAACAAATAAACATGTACAAGGGTCAACTTATCTTTAAAAAAAGATTTATTTCCAGTCTACCTCTGAAGATAATAGAACATATTTTGTATAAAAGTAGATATACATTCGTGTAAAGAATGTTGTGATTATCCGTTATTTAAATCTAGTTTAACTTACGTCAACGTCTAGCTAGCTACAGCTGTTAGTTATGTTTAACTTACGTCAACGTCTAGCTAGCTACAGCTGTTAGTTATGTTTAACTTACGTCAACGTCTAGCTAGCTACAGCTGTTAGTTATGTTTAACTTACGTCAACGTCTAGCTAGCTACAGCTGTTAGTTATGTTTAACTTACGTCAACGTCTAGCTAGCTACAGCTGTTAGTTATGTTTAACTTACGTCAACGTCTAGCTAGCTACAGCTGTTAGTTATGTTTAACTTACGTCAACGTCTAGCTAGCTACAGCTGTTAGTTATGTTTACCAAGAATGGGTCAAGTCTAAGTTTGGTGTCGTCTAGCGGCATAAAAGCTAACTATAAACGGTTTGTCATTTTATTTGTATTTATAAAAACTTAATTGTACACTTTGTACAGTGCAATGGATGTATGTAATGCTGTATAAATAATAAATAAATAAATAAATAAATTACCTCAAGTTAACGAATATAAAAAACTATGAACTAACACCGAAAAATCATTTGTCATTATCAAGTATTTACCGGTATCTTTTCAGACATTTACTTGACCCGCTCTAGGTAAACGCAACAGCTGTAGCTAGCTAGACTTTGACCTAAGAAACTGAAACTAGATTTAAATAATGAAGAACGATAACTTTTTTAACAACAAAATGACGTGATTTTTTTGTTCAACCCTCCTAGACCATTAAGTCAATTATGTGAACCGATTTGTTTGAGCTTTCCCTGCCTTTCTTAATCACGACTTTAATAGGTGGGTGCAGTGTTGGTGTAAGGTGCTACGGAGGTCTGTTTAAGTTGGTTTATGTAATGCAGCTACTACTGCGTTTATTATGTAATAGTGTTACATTATGTAATGGTGTTTACTATGTAATGGTGTAATCGGTTAAGTTTTCGTATCTTAAATAGATTAGTTAAGGAGCTACGAGCTACAGCGCGGCGGTGTAGTAAACAACTTCTACAAAGATTGGTTTTATTTCAATAGAAATAAACTGATAGTTTGGGAAAAGAATGGAGCTATGTGAGTGAGTGAGATGAAATTTATCTCGCTTCCTGCTCCATTCATCCATCCATCAGCCTCGTTCGTCCACTGCTGGACATAAGCCTTTCCAGGACTTTGCCACTCCCGGCGGTCATCCTGGAAGAATTGCCCATACTCAAACACGCTGGGCAGGCGTCTCTCACCAATCTGTTCTATATAAGGCCCGGCTATTAGGGATGGATATACCGCCATCCATCGGTCCCAGGCATGGTGGGCCTCCTGGTTTTTTGCCTGTGAGCTGTCCTCTTACTCTCCCCCGAATTACTTCGAGGGGGTCTCCAAGTAAGATGGTGGTACCTCCACAGTCGAGCACGGCATCAGGGCTCACTACTACTCACTTCTATTTAATTTTGTTATATGAAGATTTTTTATCGGCATTTAGTTATTTATTGTCTGCTAATCTTCCTATGAGTAAATAAATAAATACATTTTCATTGGCAATACGTTCGCGGTCGGGTTATATACATAGGTTGGACGATATATAAATAAATTAATTTTAATTTTTATTCGATTTTATGCGTTAGCGTACAAACGAGACGACAAATCTTTTTCTTTATTCTTTAATGTACACATAAAAATAGCTTAGACATATGATAAATTAGAAGGTATGTACACAGGCGAGCTTATCTCTAAAAAGAGATTTCTTCCAGCAAACCTAAGCGGGAAAGGGAAATTTTATTAAAATATGTAATCATACATACATGTACTACAAAAGATATATCCTAAATAAAATATATGAAGCTGAAGAAAACTGAGGCTTCTCTGAAATTATTCAAATATGTATACTAAGATTGACCCACGAGGTTATTTATTTATTTATTTATTTATTAATACACATGAGTACATTACAGACACAAGTCCAATTGTTTGTTATTTGTTATTTGTTCACTTATTTTTAATACAAGTCCAAGGTTTCCAGAAGAAGTATATTATCTATATTTATTTTACGAAACCGGATAACCAAGTTGTGCAATGTGAAATGAAGTCATTTGAAGTTGCGCATTATTGGCCACTTCGTCTTATTGGCCACTAGTAGAAACATAATAAATATATTTATTATGTAATAACTTCATAGTGCTTCCGTGTTACGGAGAATTCTAGTATCGGAGCACACATATTTATTAGTCCTAAATTATTATTTTTTTCTCTATTTTTGTATTTAACTAACCCTAGGATTAGTAAAATTGAACTAAGCACCATTCTTGCTCGAACCACTGACAAGAAAAAGATATCAATATCTTGCAACAAACTAATTTTAGTTCAATGAATGTCTTGCAATTTATTGACATAAATAAAAAAAGAAAAATGAAAAAAGGAATATTATCGCATACTCGCTATAAATAACTATAAAAGGGTTGTAATAAGATCCGTTATTTTTAGAAACGTTGAGACAGGTAGTCCAGATAATAAATAATAATAATAATAGTTTATTTAAATCAAATTATCATATTACAGTGTTTGATTGTACATGATTACTTAAAAACAAGTTACATAAAACAAGTTGCCAGTAAGTACGTCTGTGCCCGAACTAGGTGCTAGAGTACTCTAGACCGGTGTTTCAGGCAGCAGCGCTCTTCCAATATTTACAATCTTATGATAGTTTTATTGAGTGAGACAAGTAAAATTATATAGTGTAAAATAAAATAAACTAAAGTAAATATGTGAAGGGTGTTCCTCTCTGTGTGTGTAGGTGTAGAGTGTATATGTGTGAGTGTGAGAGGGTGTGTCAATGTTTATGTATGAAAGACAAAATAATAATAATAGTAATAGTTAAGAGTTACATAATAATAAAATAATAAACTTGAACTTAGACCATGACTGAAAAGTGATTTTGTTTGAAGCTTTTAGGTTTATATATTTAATAAATCTTCTGTTTCACTGTAATTTAGTTTTTTAAGCCATTCAATGACAGTTCCTTTACATTATGTTCTATTTAGTGGGTATATATTAATTATTTTATTTATTTTATTGTAAAGATATGGTCCGATGAATGGAAGGTATTTATTAACGTAAGCGTGTTTAAACGTATAAATATTAAATATAAAGATATTTATAACCTATAAATTCCGCAGGGCATCAGACCGGTCTCCTTTCGACGGGTCATGCTGCTCGGGATACCGGCCCGTTGACTCCGCCAGCCTGGAAACTCCTGATGATGATGAGCTGGAACCTGTGAGTAACATGATATCGAGGTATCAAACTGATAAGGCTTATCTACAGATTTTCTGAAATCCGAAAATTTCGACTTTTTGGCGCGAATCTAAATATTTATTATTCTTTTTTTTATTATTTTCATATTTATTAGTTCTTTGATGTTCTGAAAAAGTAATGGTTGCTCCACTGGTTATATGCACTATTTTATGTGTAAGTCTACGATGTGACAAGGTGTTTTTATAATTAAAGAAATATTTATAAACAACTAGTCGATACTTTATATTTTTGTAGATACGCCCTTTCAGCTTAATGCCCTCGATATCATTGTTTTGTTACGCATTAAACATGCGAGTGCGTGAAAAGACAGTTACGTAAAATAAAACTCTAACATTGTAGTGATAAAAATCAAAATCAAATCATTTATTTTCCAAAAACTACATAAATTCATTACAAGAAATGTGCAATTTGCCTAAATAAGTAATTTTTAATGTTTACAATAACAAATTACAATTACAAAAACGTGTAAATGTTTAAAAAACCGACTTTTTGCTACTTTTCCTCGAATCTGTCGCTCTCGCACTGAGGGTTTTTTCGCATATGGAGTAACAGGGACGCTAAAACTTTTACATATCGCCTTAGTCTGCGGTGATATTTGACGAAACCAGTCAGATTACACCCGTCATAGGAAAATACAAACAAATACCCAACAACGCAAAAAGTAGGTATGCGTAAAAGAAGAGTAAAAGTTGGAAAGTCAAATGGATCTGTCAATCAATATACCACCAGGGAAAGTTCCACTAACACTCTTTTCACTCTTCGTACAATCACAATGAGCTCGTCTTCTGTAGTGAAATATCAGTATATTTTTTATGGTAACTGAAAAAAATTGTTATAGCAAAGCACAAAACGTTTTATATTTTGAAACATTCTTATGGTTACTGAAGTTTAGTGAAAGCGATATTATTCACTGTTAGTGTGAAATCGTGTCAGATGACGTCACAATACCAGCCGTTCAGCTCACTTTAAGGCTTGAATAAGCGTGGATTTGGTAAAATTGCGTATATTTAGCTCGATTTGTAGGCCAAACTGGCTACTAGAAAATTCTGGGAATATGTACTTAATCATGTTTTTCTGACGAATTAAGCCTTTATAGATTATCGAAATTTTATATCTTTACTCAAATAAATATATATCTATAGGTACCAAATTTCATTCTGTACATTCAATTCGCTCGGACACGGAATATGCGTTTGAAATGAATCTTTCACACAATAAAATATCTCATTATTATCTACAAAAAAGCCTTACTACTTTATTTCTGTATGTCCTAATGGAGCCACGAATTCAAAATAACTGAAGTTTTGCGTGCGCGGCATCTGATTGGAGCTGGATAGAGAGTTAAAAAACAAACGCGTTAGAGCGGGACCGAATTTTAGCAAAGTGCAGCCCCTTAATTGCCAATAACTTCGTCATTTTTTGAGATAACGAAAAATTTATTTCACTACCGTTTTAAGCTTTTAAAACGCAATTGATTTTCATAAAAATCTTCATGTAGGAGACGAGATCATTTAGGGTGTGTGGTGGGTCTTTGCATTACTTCCGATAGTACACTACAACTTTTTGAATGATAGCTCCATAAAGCTACCGCCATTGCCAGCGCCACCCATTTCAATTATCAAGCGCTAAAATAGCGTAATGGAAATGAAAAAAATACGGGTGTTTGTTTTCTATGTATTTCATGAAATACACGGAAAATTTTAATAAATTTCTGGTATATGCGTTTTGACTATACAATCTAGGGTTTTGAAATTGGAAAACATGTTTGGATAAATTTTCCTCGATAGAAATAATTGTTGAAATGAGGTCTTCAAACACACTTTTTCTCCTCGTTTGACGAATAGGAACCATATAAAGAACGCAAACATATTTTATTAGGTGTGTTTCAACAATATATAGAGATTTGATATTTAAAATTTGCTAGCTAATAAATATATGCTAAATATAATAAAAATATAAAACCAACTTTTATCCCTTTTGCCCTGAATCCGCTCCTCTTGCACTGCGCGATTTATCGCTTGGAGTGACAGTGACAAAAATAAAATTCGCATAGCCTCTTTCTGTAGCTGCCTGAAATTGAGATTTCATGCTTTATGCATGCATTATGGACAGGTAAGGATCTTTGGTGCGTGGATGGGTTGTGTCCAAAATCTAACGCCGTTACCATACTCCTTGCACAAAATAGATACTACCAGAAGGCCGACTCAACGACGGAGCGAAAACAAACGCACACATGCATAGACGCGTACGTATGATGATCTTGGCGGAATTTCGTATTGACATTCGACCGACTTCATCCGAGATCGTCGTACGTACGCGTCTATGTGTGCGTGCGCCTGTTTTCGCTAGTTATGCGGAGTGAACCTTCTGGAAGTGGTTATTTTATGCTCCTTGTTTGACAGTTGCGCCCCCCTGTCACTGTCATCTACGCACCATCAGATCCTTGTAGCACTTGCTGTTTCATATCCTACTCGAAGTACCACTTTACGCGTGTTGAAATCATAATGAGTTTTTCAATGCATGTGCTCGTAAAGGCCCACTTTTTATGCATCAAAACCGAACAAAAAGTCGATTATTTTGCCCTAGGGCTCTATTATTATTATTTTTTAAATTTATTTACAATGGTTGGCTAACCTGCAGCCTTTCCTGTGTACCATAGATGTTATATTTTTTTTTCCACTGTTTAACGGCTCTGGATACAGTCCTTTTGAGCCAATTATAATTTAAAGTTCACAAGATTATATTTGTTTTCATTTCCTCACACTATGCATTGAAAAACGTAGTATTATACACGGGCGTAAAAGCAATAAATTAGTCGGTTACGTTTAAAACTCTCGCTACGCTCGTGTTTTAAATCGTCCTCGTAATTTATTCCTTTTCGCCCTAGTAGCATAAACTACTATTATAACGATATAGCACTTAATCGAGAATTAAGGCGATATATAAAAGTTTTAGCGTCCCTGTTACTTCATATGCGAAAAAACTCTCAGCGCGAGAGGAACGGATTCGAGGATAATGAGCAAAAAGTTGTGTTTTTATTAACACAAAATGTACTAAAGTTGCTATCAAAATTTCGTTTAACAGCCCCCCTATTGTGTATCTTTAGTTGCCAACTGCACGAGGTGCCTATCATCAAAAACATAGCTAAAAACTGAAATTTCAAAATTGACTTTAGTGGGTATTGAACTATTAACAATCTGTGTCGTCACTTCAAGTGCGAAAATATCCTTAGGACATCGGAATTCGATAGTATATCTATGTTTTTGATGATAGACACCCAGTCCAGAAGGCAACTAGAGATACACAATAGGCCCGCTGGTCTTAGATACTGTAAAACCCATCTAAAAAAATATAATTGCAGTCCATATGTAATTTCAAATTGTCAGACCAGGAGTATTGGTGTCGAAAAAGACCTCATTTCAATAAATATTTATATCGAGCCGAATTGCTCCAACCGCGTTAAGAAAAAGATTCCCAAAATAATATACAATTTTATCAAAATAATACATTATTTACTGAAGTAGATATGCAAGTTCTAAAAGTGTCGATTTTTTTTTCCGTAGCGCCTTAAAAGTAAAAATAAAAACCGGCCAAGTGCGAGTCGGATTCGCGCACGAAGGGTTCCGTACCATTATCTATAAAAACGGGAAAAAAAACATGTCTGTTGTATGGGAGCCACCTTCAATATTTATTTTATTCTGTTTTTTTGGTATTTGTTGTTATAGCGGCAACAGAAATAGGTTAAAATTGTGTAGGGTAGATTGAGTATCTATGTAGGGTAACTGAATATATTTAATAAAGTTGTTGTCGTCCACCATTCGTGTGTTTCACTAACATAACATGGTGGCAGCGGTGTATTTTTAAATATCTCAGTAATCCTCGCGAGTTTTTGGAGAATAAAGTGTTTCCGTATAGTATAAGTATATCTAGGCTTCGAAGTTTATTGTTAGTTTGGATATATTTCATCGTTGAAGGATTTATAATGGAGCACGCCAGACCGCCGCCGGAATTACGAATGGATGAGAGCAACCCGCTCAGCAGGGCTGAAGCGTGGCAGAGATGGAAGACACAATTCATGCTTTTCTTGAAAGCGTCAGGAGTACACAAGGAAGAAGAAGGAGTTCAATCTAGTTTACTCATCAATCTGATTGGGCCGGACGGTTTCGACGTGTATCAGACATTTACGTTTCTTGATAAAGAATCAACGGACTATGTGAAACTGGTCATTAAAAAGTTTGATGACTACTTCGGGACGAAGCCGAATATTACGTTGCTGAGATATAATTTTTTTACTCGCAACCAGGAGGCTGGCGAAACCATCAATCAATACGTGACGTCACTCAAGTTACTTGCGAAGAGTTGTGAGTTTTCCACGCTTGAAGAAGGTTTGATCCGGGATCGAATCGTATGTGGGGTGAAAAACGCTGCAGTGAGGGATCGGCTGCTCAGATCGGACGATTTGACTTTAGAGAAATCTATTAAAATCTGCGCGGCAGATGAAGTGTCATCGGACGGTAGCCGTCAGCTGGAGCGCGGGGCAGGCCAGGGGTCAGCTCAGGTGAACGTGATTGGTGCTCGCGGCAGTGGCGAGCGAGCGGTGCCGGCGCGGCGCCGCTGGCGCGGAGGATGCGGACGAGCCGGCGGAAGCGGCGCGGCGCCGAGCGAGCGCGCCCCCCGTTGGTTAGGGAACCCGGGAGAGTCGGCATGTTGGGTTACAATATGTAGTGGATGTGGTTCTACGCAGTGTGAGCCTGGGGCTTGCGCAGCCAATTCAAAAAAGTGTTTTAAGTGTCAGAGTTACGGTCATTTTGCTAGAATGTGCAAGAATTACAGTTCGTACAAAAAAATACATGAACTGGAATGTCGTGAGGAGGACCCGGACAATGATAGCAGCAGTTGTGAGTCATTTTATATTTCTATGATCTCGACGCGCAAACAGGAGTCTGATGAATGGTTCGAAACTTTATATTGCGACGGCGGCAAGGAAAAGTTCAAGTTGGACACCGGGGCCGATATAAACGTCCTGTCTTACGAATCATTTTTGCGTTTGGGTTTTGATGATAAGTTAATTAAAAGAGATAATATAAAACTAAAATCATACAGCGGTAATTTTATACCAATTAAAGGGATTTGCCTGCTTAAGTGGTATTATAAAAACCAATTATATATACTTAAATTTGCGATTGCTAAAATTAAATGTCAAAACGTACTGGGACGGAAATCATGTCAAGAATTAGGATTGATAAAAAGAGTAAACACCGGCAATTTGGTTGACTAGGTATAATGACTTGTTTCAGGGGCTCGGTTGTTTACCTGGTATTTACCGTGCGTGAGTGGCTAGTTATTGTCGTCGACCCATGTGTAAAACCGGTTGTATGCGCCACATTCAAGTTCCATTTTCTCTAAAATAACAATTGTGGGTCGAGTTGTATAAAATGTTAGATTTAGGAGTAATACGGAAAGTGAGTTTTATGTACCTTTGGACAATGATTTTTTCCTCTGACACATTATTTTGAGCGTCTCTTTCAGTATTGTATGATAGCAAGATTAACAAAAATGTTTTGTTGCATGTACAAAATATGATAGTTAAAAGTTCAGGTATCTCAACAAACAAATTACAAATTGTAAATTAGGAAAACAAAATGGATGAAATTTTGGTGTCTTTATTAAAATATATAAAAAATGGATGGCCTAAGTAAAAAAAAAAAATATTTATGTAACAATTTACAGAATTACTGGTCATATAGAGATCAATTATTTGTTAGAATATGTTAAGTTATTTGTTAAAGTACCTATACATCCGGCATTATTAAAACCAATCATAAAAAAATTAAAAAAAAATGTATTTTGACATAAAATGTAAAGAATTGCCCGCACTTAAAGTTGGTGATGACGCTGCGTTGGTTCAATGTAAAACAAGAAGTCGCGGAACGGTATCGGTAGTGGGAAACGCGGATACTCCGCGTTCTTATGTAGTCCACAAGGAGTTCGATATCGACGAAATAGACGCTACCTCATTAAATGCGAACCAACTACACAGCCTGATCAATGCAGCGACGATGCTAACTTGTGCGATGTACAGGAAAAGGTAGACATTGGTAGTGAGGAGCTGGTCAGTGAAGGCGAGCGAGCTGATGATGACCAACACTCTATGACTCCACAAATTTTGCCTCCATTGACCCGCTCTAGAGCTAAGAAATTACGTACTGCCTAAAGTATGCACCATTAAACATGTAGCACACAAATGCACATTATGTACATGAAAACTAATAGGATTAATTAGTTAAGATTGTTTTGGTGTGTGTATACTTCATAGATTTTTTTTTCTCAATGTATCTTAGGTTTTTTTTCTTTTTATTTAGTTTAGTTTAGTTTTGTTTTAGTTTAGTTTTTTTTTTTTTTTTTTTGAAGGGGATTATGTATTGCATACTTTAAAGGGGAGATGTTGTGTAGGGTAGATTGAGTATCTATGTAGGGTAACTGAATATATTTAATAAAGTTGTTGTCGTCCACCATTCGTGTGTTTCACTAACATAACACATCATGTGTGAAAATTTCAACTGTCTAACTGTCACGGTTCATGAGATACAGCCTGGTGACAGACGGACAGACGGACAGACAGACGGACAGCGGAGTCTTAGTAATATGCTCCCGTTGGTTACCCTTTGGATACGCAACCCTAAAAAACACTATGGACCCACAATGCTTGATGGAAACAGAGAGAATGATACCAACATAATTATTTAAATTCCCCTTTTGGAAGAGTTGCCATACAAAAGATTAATAAAAATCTTAGAACCAAAAACATGAACCGATTGAGAGACTTTTTAAAAAAAATAAGAAATGAGAGGTTTCGCTATCAAACATAATGTTGCCAACATTTTATTGTACGGGCAACGTTCTGTCTTTTTTTTTAAGAAAGTCTCTCACAGTTTTGATTCTTAAATTTAGTACCGAAACCGTAAGGAATAATTTATGACGCCCATGAAAACGAATTTCAGCTAAAAATAATGTTTGCAAATAATTTAATATTTGCAGAATCAAATGTTTTTTATTATATTAAAGGAGTTTTAAAACAACTCGATTTCAATTTACGATTTCTAGTTGTACGATATACCCAAAATATTCATAATGTGTGAAAATCGCAAATAATGTTAAAAGTTTACGGTCCATAGTTGCTACATCCAGCGACGAGTTGCAAATGGTTTTGCGAGCCTTCACTATAACCGCAATAGTACATTATGCACTCTACCTGCGGCCTTTGTTGTGACCGCAGCTGCAACCGCGGCACTGACAAGCGCAGCCTTTAGTATAATCACAAAATAACCACTAACAGAAGGTTCACTCCATATAACTAGCAAAAACAGGCGCACGCACACATAGACGCGTACTTACGACGACGATCTCGGACATAGTCGGGCGAATGCCAGTCATGAGTGCATCACAGAGTACATTATTATATGGAGTGTACGCGCTTTGTACGTGTGATTATTGATTGTAGTGACGTATTTTATGGTATAAAAATGAGTAAAGCATATCAAAATTATTGCATTTATGGTTGTTTGAATACAACATTAAAACGAAGGGAATTGACTTTTTTTTAAATTACCCATCATTGCAGAAAGGTAAGAATGAAAATGATTTTCTATCCATTGTAGGTAACTAATTTAACGTGTTTGCTCTGCTGTTGTATAAATAACTCCAAACTCGAAATTTTCTCGGATTTATCGTAAATTACTAAATTGTCTACGAGGGCGGCCTACGCTACGCTTTGCTGTACGTGGTCTCCAGTCCAATGCCTTACGGCCCCAACGGTTATCATGTCGGCGACAGATATGGCCAGTCCACTGCCACTTCAACTTACTACTTACCTACAACGGTAGGCTACATCGGTCACCTTTGATCTCTGACGGATATCTTCGTTTCGGATTTTATCCATCAGAGATATCCCAAGCATAGCTAATGATTTTTCAATTTGTAGTCTAAACAAGAAAACAAATGCACTTTGCGCTTATGACGTTTAACCTTAACTCTCACTTTTAATGAAAACTACTATTACCCCTTGATCTTTCTATCTATCTATGATTATTTCTATCTAGGCCAAACTAGTTTTTCGGAAATCCTTCAGCGCAGAAAAAAGCCGGTAGTTTAGGTTATAAGGTTAGGTATGGCGATTCGCGGAACGTAGTGGAGCTCACCCAAATTTTTTGGGAGCTAAATCTCCCCATCCCGCTTTTCTTTTCTCCTGCGGTTTACCATAATGTATATAATATCTCCTAAGATAGAAAAATAGCCATTAGTTTTCGTGAAATTTATGTCAGGATTTATTATGAAAGAAAATAAATTTATTTGCGTGTTCATAAAAAATAAGATTTATTAAATTAACAAAATAGTTTTTTTTTTCATTTTGTTTAATTTAATTTAACAACTAACAATATTATTACAGGTTGAAAACCCTAATGCAACAGTGCAGGCATGAAAGATAGACACAATAACAAACACGAAAAATCTAACAACACAAAAATACAACATAATAATTAAAGAAAACATGAAATTTTTAAAATGTACAAAATTTATATATATCACAAACAATATAATGTTACACTTGTGAACTCACTCAACGGACGCGAAAAGATATGAATGCTATTTATATATATCACAAACAATATAATGTTACACTTGTGAACTCACTCAACGGACGCGAAAAGATATGAATGCTATTTATATATATCACAAACAATATAATGTTACACTTGTGAACTCACTCAACGGACGCGAAAAGATATGAATGCTATTTCCAACCTCATTAACAATTCGGGTAGCGCATTGAAGTGGTGTCTCCCTATGGAGGAGAAGATTAAGATTCTGTTAAAAAAAAAGACATGATCTTGCCAAGTTTCTTGCCCGTTCTTCTTAGCAAGACTAATCGAATGGGCGGAGGTAGGCATGTATTTATATATGTAACCTATTACTATGTAGTATATAGGATGGGATTTGGTCGGCCGCCTGGATTCGTGCTGGGGGCTCGGTTGGTGATCATTGAACCTTGTTCCTGGTCCCTGGCCGGGTCTCCAGTATTGGTTCTTAGACCTTGTATAATAATATTTTACCTATAATTTTAATCGTATACAAGGTGACTTTTTGATCATCGTCCAAATTCATACTGGAGGCTTGATAAGTGATCAGTATCTTGGATTAGTAAAAATTTTTGTGAAATTCGTAAAATGAAATTTCCGCTTCCCATATAAATTCAGTTCCAGTCCCGAGTGAATCACTATGGGGAGTCGAAATTTCATTTTACGAATTTCACCAAAATTGTTATTGATGCATCATACCGATTACTTACCAAGCCACCAGTATGAATTTGGACGATGATCAAAAAGTCACCTTGTATATATTGCTGCATAAATTAAATAAACATTTAATCTAAGTAGTTCATGTACATTTATTATTTTATTACATATATTTTTATAAGATTAAAATTTGACTTGTGAAACGTGTACTATATATACCTACTTTGCAAAATAAACTTTTTGAATTTTGAATTTTGAGGTTTGTCCTTGTTTTTTGAGGTTTGTCCTTGTTTTTTGAGGTTTGTCCTTGTTTTTGAGGTTTGTCCTTGTTTTTTGAGGTTTGTCCTTGTTTTTTGAGGTTTGTCCTTGTTTTTGACAGCCTGAACAGCCTCCCGCGACGTTGGCGAAAGTTCTACTAGAAATAGTTTATTTAAGTGGGGAGGATAGTAATTAGTATAGTAATCTGTAAATAAAAAGAATAACACGACAAAAGGATGTAGCTCAGGTATCAAATCCAAACATGCTTTGTTTGGCGCTGGTTTGCAGCTACCTCCAATATAATAATAACAAAAAATAATCATAATAGTGAGCTTTAAATAGAGCTGCCATTTAACTTTAATGTTTTTCTATCCAAATCAGCAGAAAGTTATATATTTTAACAAACCACTGATTTTTGCACTTCAGTTAAGAGGCTATGCGAATTTTATTTTTGTCACTTTCACTACAAGCGAAAAATCGCGCAGTGCGAGAGGGGCGGATTCAAGGCAAAAGGGAAAAAAGTTGGTTTTATATTTTTATTAAAAAAACTAAAATACGTAGGGCGGCTGACATGTAATCTCCTTGGTCAGAAATATATACAAAAATAATGCTGGCTGATATGGATTTATATTCGTTTGTTATTCTATTTTCAAAATGTATTACATTCATTTGTTTATTGCATCACGTTTATTTGTCTCCTACAATTGTTTCGAACATGTCGGTAGAGAAAGTGAAAATGGATAAAATCGAGCAGCGTACGGTGATTAAGTTTTTGACTAAAGAAGGGAATACGCCTTCGGAGATCAGACAGCGTATGTTACGTGTGTTTGGCAGTTCGTGTTCTTCCGAATTTGTTATAAAGTTTTGGTCAAGGCAGTTTAAATTAGGTCGTGAGAGCCTCGAAGATGATCCTCGTAGCGGAAGACCAGTTTCGGCCGTCACCGATGAAAATGTAGCCAGGGTGAAAAAAAATATTTTAGAGGACCGACGAGTGAAGCAGTGGGAGATAGCTAGAGATGTGGGCGTCAGTAAAGAGCGAGTCAATGAAATAATTCATGAGCATTTGAACATGTCCAAGGTTAGTGCACGTTGGGTCCCTAGAATGTTGACTGCATTTGACATGGAGAGGCGTGTCAAATGTTGCGAAGAGTTTTTGGACATGAGTCGAGGGAAAGAGGAAGAAATAATTTCTAGAATTGTAACATGTGATGAGACTTGGATTCGACAATGGGACCCGGAAAGTAAGCAAGAGTCGTTACAGTGGAAATTTAAGGATGAGAAGCCGCCTCGGAAATTCAAGGTCTGCCCATCGGCCGGTAAACTTATGGCTACAATCTTTTGGGACACAGAAGGGATTTTGCTCATAGATTATTTCCCGAAGAAAACTACAATGAATGCTGATTATTACTCAAACTTATTATATCAACTAAGAGAGACAATAAAAGAAAAACGGCGAGGTAAACTAAGCAAAGGAATTCTGATTTTGCACGATAACGCACCAGTGCATACCGCACGCACAACAAAGCTAGCAATTAAAGACAATGGCTTCGAAACCATTGACCACCCCCCTTATAGTCCAGATCTAGCCCCCTGTGACTATTTTCTGTTTAGACTTCTCAAGAAAGGCCTCAGGGGACGAAGGTTTATGACCGATGACGAAATGAAGGCAGCGGTTTCTGACTATTTTGACGACAAACCGAAAACATATTTTTTTAATGGCTTAAATTCAATATTTGAAAAATGTAATAAGTGCATTTTATTAGCAGGGGACTATATAGAAAAATAAAAATAAACTATCCAGTTACGTCTTTTATTTCATAGTTAGGTAGATTACTTTTCAGCCTCCCCTCGCAAAATTTCAAATATTCAATCTCTAGATATTGTTGAAACACACCTAATAAAATACGTTTGAGTTCTGTATATGGTTCCTATTCGTCAAACGAGGAGAAAAAGAGTGTTTGAAGACCTCATTTCAACAATTATTTCTATCGAGGAAAATGTATGCAAACATGATTTCCAATTTCAAAACCCTAGATTATATAGTCAAAATGCATATACCAAAAATTTATTACAATTTTTTGTTTATTTCATGAAATACACAGAAAAGAAACACCCGCATTTTTTTCACATATCGCCTAAACTGTCACGGACAGCTCATAAGCAAATCACAGCTACAGCAAGCTATTTGCGAGCAGCGCTGCAAGCAGCGGTATCGTTTCATTGATCACAAAGATTTGTAATTCGTATTGCATGCATCACTATCCATCATTGTCTTTGTGCGAACAAAAAATATCATGGTGGGTATTTCCTTCCTTTGCAGAAACAATTTAAAAGCCTGTTAAATTTTCCTCATACCTAATGGATGAGTTTTTCGAATACCGTTCCCTTTTGCGCACTTACAGAATTTTGTTACATAAAATCACTGATATACAGAGAGATGTTTCCTACGAAATCTACTTGTCTATAGTTGTAGTAGTGAGGTGTACAGATACACGTGTTTTGTGTGTGTTGCGCGTTTTGTAAGCGCTCCCAACGTTGCGTTTATGGAAACCCTTCCAGTATTCAGAACCACAGTACTTCTGAGCTGCGGGAGGGTTTAAGCGATTGAACGCGCAGTTTAATGCATTAAACGCTACCCTGCTTTTAGTTCTGTAATGCGGGAGGCTTTACAAACGCAATTCTAGCATTATGGATATAAATTCCTACCGACTTCAGCAGAATTCAGCAGACGTAAAGATAAAGGCGTGTGGGCAGAAAGTCTAAGAACCGCATATGTGCAGGAAAACCTCCTAAAAAGATGCATTCATTGTCTAAAAACATAAAAACATAAGCAAAAATTTAGGCTCGCTCGATAATTTTGTTTTTAATAATTATTAATTCTAATGTTAAAAACTTTCTGAATATATGTCATACGTTTATGCAATAAAAATTTTTTTCTTAGTACTATGATATTCATCTTTTCTTTAATCTTCGCTTGATTACATAGATGTCCTTACTAAGCGTATTCTGATAAACCTATAACCCAATTTTCAGTCTGAGTAGCGGTAGGAATTTATATCAATAATGCTAGAATTGCGTTTGTAAAGCCTCCCGCATTACAGAACTAAAAGCAGGGTAGCGTTTAATTCATTAAACTGCGCGTTCAATCGCTTAAACCCTCCCGCAGCTCAGAAGTACTGTGGTTCTGAATACTGGAAGGGTTTCCATAAACGCCCCAACGTTACGCACACTAAAAAAGTGCGTGTGCATGCACTACTACAACCATAGGTAGGTAGACTTCGTAGAATAAAACATGTGTAACAATATTATACCAAAGATTTCAAAAGCACTGATTCCAAATGTGTGAACATTTGGAATCAGTGCTCATCTGAACACAGTGATGGTTGGACGCCTGGAGGTAGACAGATAGCGCACTCATAAGTGTGCGCGCGTCGGCATTCTGTTGACGCACGCATTCAAAAACAATGGAATAGATTTTAGGTGCCAGGGTTCATCTAAACTTTTGAAATCTTTGGTTTATAAAGCATGAGTTTGAAATTTAAAGCTTGTGCTTACTCATGATTTTGTTCAAACAAAGTTAAAACAGCATTTTAAGTTGGTTTTGAGAAGATCATGACTAATTATGTATACAATTTCAAACTTTTGCTTTATAAACCTCACTAGTACTGGAGTTTTGGCGTTTAATGCCACAGACTAAAATGCTGTGCAATTTTAAATTTCTAAACAAGAAAAACAAAGTTAAGTTATGCACTTTGCGCTAAGCTAATGACCTTAAGGGTCATTTCTCCGGATTTGTAACAAAATATTAAGAAGCAATTATAAAGGCCAAAATACAACGTTTAGCAAAGAAAGCTTATTGTTAATAGTTTGTGAAATGCCTAAAGATATTTGTAATGATATCACAATAGCTAAAGTAGCCGTCAATAGAAATTGTGGACTATGTAAACAAAGCGCCATGTTGTCTTTGTCTATGAATAGGTGAACTATCTAGAGATGGGTAAGTATGTGATTAAAATATGTTAGGTGCTTAATTAATTTTCTTTATTTGATTTATCGCTAAAATATTCTGATGAATCGCTGGTCAAATCGATCACAAAGCTCTCGATAGAATCACACACACGTTTATGTCAAAGATTATGAAGTAACGCTGTCAAAAAAAATGACGGAATAAAATAGCATCACGAATAAAATAGATTTATATTCAAATATATTCGTACATCACTAATTTTCAATGACAATACAGATTCGATGAGAAAAAAATATGACAGCAATCTCGACGCAGTACAGAATTGACTATTGATTCTATGATTTTCCGTAATTAACTGGTGATTATTGAATATTTCATGATGAAATACAGTGAATGTCTGGTAAGACTTGATGCTTCGTGATTTGGAATAATGTTCAGTGAGACTCCGTGACAGAACCTTGAGAAAAATTGAGAAAACGGTTTGTTTACATAGTCCACAATTTCTATTGACGGCGACTTTATAAAACAAATTGGCTTTTCCATACTCGTGATACCAGTCGTAAATTGCTAAAATAATCTGATATCACGCTTATGGAAAATCAAATGTTTTTTAAGCTACCATAATATCATTTAAAATATGTGTATGCTTATAGCAAAATTTTAAGAATGAGTTGTCTTAGCCAAAAGTTGTATTTTGACCCTTTTAATTATATCTTAATATTTTGCAACAGATACGGAGAATCGACCCTTAAGGCCCTTACTATTGCCAAATGGGTACTTTCTAAAGCCTACTCCTCGTTTATGGCCAAACCAAAAATAATGAAAAAATGTATTATGAATAATCAACTCTTAGACAACATATGCAACAGTTTTCTTTTTCATACCACCAAAACTTCTACATGATTTTTTTTTTTTTTACTGAATGGTGTTTTTTGACCTCAAATTCCCTACTGCTCTTGAGTTGCTTAGCCGATTGAATTCATCTATGCTTTGATAAATAGATAAACTTTATAGCTATAAACATAACATAAGATTATTCAATCGAGTAATCACGTTCAAGTGAAAAGTATAATTTTCTCCTATTTCGCCCTCTCAAGGACGCAGCGAGCGTCGTAACAGCCACTTTGCATTGCGCGCTGATATGAACGTTATTTCAATGTCGTTTCCGTTGATATTTGTAGTGACAAATATCGAGCTGCTAATTTGGCGATGGTAATCGCCTTAAAGCATGTTTCAAGTTGGTAAACATTTGAAAAAATAAAATTTAAAGGTAACGTCGTAGTTTATTTTCTATAAGGTGAATTTGAAGCTTTTGTAGTTTGCTAAGACAAGCCCATCAGAAATGTAGTCTTCTATCAATATTGTTTTTATTAAACCGATTAATCAAGTTACGCAATGTGAAATGCTCATTTGACTTTGTACTTTGACATTATACGGACCCTTAAACCACAAAATAACCACTTACAGAAGGTTCACTCCGCATAACTAGCGATAACAGGCGCACGCACACATAGACGCGTACGTACGACGATCTCGATCGAAGTCGGTCGAATGCCAATACGAAATTCTGCCGAGATCATCATACGTACGCGTCTATGCATGTGTGCGTCTGTTATCGCTCCGTCATCGAGTCTGCCTTCAGGCAGTATCTATTTTGTGCTTAAATTCTCTAAAATCATGAAATGTTTGCAGGTTCCCAAATACCGAGTGGTGTTGCTGGGCGACGCAGGAGTCGGGAAAACTGCGCTAGTCTCTCAGTTCATGACGTCAGAGTATATGAACACGTACGACGCTAGTTTGGGTGAGTGTGCGTGCAGGCTGCGTCTGTGTGCGAAGCTTCGTGAAACTAGGGTTTCCATAATATAGTGGCCGCTTTTTAGCAGCCGGGTTGTAAAAAAAACACGCCTTTTGCTAATTAATCGAAACAGAACACTTATATTCAAAATTTTCCCAATAGTTCCTCAACAAAACCTTATTACCTACGTTTTGTGTATGCTGCCATAGCAGAGTTGTCATTGGTTTCTATGAATAAGAAATTTAAAATTTAGAACTTACATGAATATTCAAATTCACAGAAACCAATGAAAACTTTGCGATGACAGTTTACACAAAACATAGATACAGTGCTTCCATGCGCATACAAATCTTCGCCACCGTTCGGCAAAGTTCGTATTTCCTTACACTTTCTATACAAGCAATAAGGTCACGTGGTACGTCCGGTCGCTTGGCTATAGATTTGTATGCGCTTACTTTGGGAGCACTGTAATAGGTTTTATTGAGAAACTATTGAGTAAATTTTGAATATAATAATCTGTTTCAATTAATTAGAAAAAAGCGGGTTCTTCACAATCCAGCTGCTAATCCGCTATAAATCATCTCGCAATCTTTTTCATTGAGAGATAATATACAAGCTAATTATACAAAACGGCCGCTTTACTCGTAGTAGGCCATCACCACCGCTGTCTTAATGGGCTCCACCATGCTAAACATCAGTTTTGCATTGGATTCAGTTCCGTCAATGTTGATGGTAAAACTTTGAAAAAATATGGCGTGTTTTTTGACTCAAGACTTTATAAATAAACATATTTTCAATCTTCTTTCAATTAAATTCCTTTTAAAAAAGCATGAATTTCACGAAAAAAAGCAATTCTGTTTCCATATTTCAAAACCGATTGAAACGAAACCAACACACGCAGATACTAATTATAAAACAACATCTTTATTACATAAAGAAATTAAAGTTAATGTCCTAATATAGCCGCGATTTCAAAATAACTGAAGTTTTGCGTGCGTGGCATCTGATAAGAGGAGGATAGACGGTTGAAACACAAAAGCGTTAGAGCATGACTGAATTGAACTGAATTTTAGCATGGTGCAGCCCCTTAAGTAACCCAGGCTTTACCCAGAGTGTTTTTGACGCTGTCGGAAAGTTTATATCTACAAGTTTGTCTAGCACAAGTTTGTTTTGTGTTTTTGTACTTTGTCTGTTTATTGTACTTACTCGTAGCCTATTTATGAATATTGTTTTGATGTTTGCGATTTAGTTGTTGTGGTAGTCTGGAGGACGGACGTATGCTGACCAAATTGGCATAGATTAAATTATGTTTAGATGTGTTAATTCGAAAACCATTTCGAGATTTAGGTTTAATAAACCGTATTTTCGAAGTTTTGGTCTAAAAAACCTCATGATGATGAATATTTTTACGAAAAGGCTGCAACTTCCATTTGCTCTCGTGTAACGTCACTTGAGTAATGGCTGTTTAGAAATGTGTCTTTTGCTATCAAGATAAATTTATAATAATTTTCTTCAGACTAATTTGACAGCTAGATGGCAGATGAGTAGACAGACAGAGACAGATTACTTTTTTTATAAGCAATCACCATCACAATCAGTAAAATGTCTAAAATTCTCAAGCGACAAGGCCATCGAACAATTCTTTAAGAAATCATAAAAAAATAATGGTTAATTTGTATACCAAGATAATGAAAACTATGTACTAAAATGGCGTATATTCTCTAAAAAAAAATTAAAAAAAAATCTTTTTCAATGCAAGTGCTCGTAAAGGCCCACTTTTTATGCATCAAAACCAAACAGAAAGTCGATTACTTTGCCCTAGGGCTTTATTATTATTATTTTTTTTATTTATTTACGAGGAGTTGGCTAACCTGCAACCTTTCCTGTGTACTATAAATGTTATCCTTTCTTTTTCCACTGTTTAACGGCTCTGGATACAGTCCTTTTGAGCTAATCATAATTTAAAGTTCACAAGATTATATTTGTTTTATTTCCTCACACTATGCATTGAAAAACGTAATATGATACACGGGTGTAAGAGCAATAAATTACTCGGTTACGTTTAAAACACTCCCTACGCTCATGTTTTAAATCGTCCTCGCAATTTATTCCTTTTCGCTCTTGTACCATAAACTACTATTAATAATTAAGATATGGGAATTGGAGATATACTGAACAATTGTCAAAAGTACTCGGAATAGAAGAGCTTGTATGACTACAAAATAAAAGGCGGGGCTAACTGAGATCGCCACATGCAAGCAACAATGTTTTGAACTGGACAGGCGGGAATCTTGTCGACTGTACCTATCTTATAGAGGCTTCATTTCACTTCACTATATAAGGTTAAATAATATTAGTTAGCGAAACTCAAAACATAGATAGTATAGTTAGCGAAACTCAAAACATAGGTAGTATAGTTAGCGAAACTCAAAACATAGGTAGTATAGTTAGCGAAACTCAAAACATAGGTAGTATAGTTAGCGAAACTCAAAACATAGGTAGTATAGTTAGCGAAACTCAAAACATAGGTAGTATAGTTAGCGAAACTCAAAACATAGGTAGTATAGTTAGCGAAACTCAAAACATAGGTAGTATAGTTAGCGAAACTCAAAACATAGGTAGTATAGTTAGCGAAACTCAAAACATAGGTAGTATAGTTAGCGAAACTCAAAACATAGGTAGTATAGTTAGCGAAACTCAAAACATAGGTAGTATAGTTAGCGAAACTCAAAACATAGGTAGTATAGTTAGCGAAACTCAAAACATAGGTAGTATAGTTAGCGAAACTCAAAACATAGGTAGTATACTTAGCGAAACTCAAAACATAGGTAGTATAGTTAGCGAAACTCAAAACATAGGTAGTATAGTTAGCGAAACTCAAAACATAGGTAGTATAGTTAGCGAAACTCAAAACATAGGTAGTATACTTAGCGAAACTCAAAACATAGGTAGTATAGTTAGCGAAACTCAAAACATAGGTACTATAGTTAGCGAAACTCAAAACATAGGTAGTATAGTTAGCGAAACTCAAAACATAGGTAGTATAGTTAGCGAAACTCAAAACATAGGTAGTATAGTTAGCGAAACTCAAAACATAGGTAGTATAGTTAGCGAAACTCAAAACTATATGAACAACTGTTTGTATGGGAGCTAAGCAAAATTCGTAACTTTTTTTCACTTCCTCTCATTGTATGGATACAAATTGCCCTGATCAGCTGACTGGTCCAGTATGGAAAGGTGAAAACAAATTTTAAGAATTTTGCACAATCCTAATAACAAAAGTTGTTCATATGGACATTTAATTTTTTAATTTAATTTAACTTGATGTGATCTCCACTGTACCTGTATACTGAATGTCATCATCAGTAAACCAATTAACACGGTTGTCAGAACACTGGCGCAATAAATAGATTTCATGCATTTCATGGTACGGTATTACAAGTTACATAATAAACTATTTGGTCATTTTTGTGTAGAAGGTCTTAAGTTTCATGCCCATCTATCCAGAGCATTCTAGAGTCCAATGAGTAAACGTCAGTTAAAAATAGTAATGATTTTGTCAGTTGCACAAAGTCATTAGGACACTGGGACACTTTAGTTACGTTATAGACTGCACGAGTGTCCCAATGTCTAACTACGTTCAGTTGCAAGCAAAGATTTCAAAAGTAAAGATAAGCCCTTACCGTACTATGACAGCAACAAAATGTTTCCACCTTTAAATGGGTGACATTCACACATTTAGAATCAGTGCTCATCTGAACACAGTGACAGTTGGATGCCTTAAGTGCGCTTAAAGTTAATCATTTTAACAACTTTAGTAGTCTGATCAGTTTGTTGACCGTAGGTAGACAGATTGCGCACTCATGTGCACGCGTCGGCATTATGTTAACGCACGCATTCAAAAACAGTGCAATAGATTTTAGGTGCCAGGGCTCATCTAAACTTTTGAAATCTTTGGTTCCAAGCAATACTTTATTTATGACCATCAAAAGTCTTCGCGTGATATTATTTATAAAATTTTCAACTAACTCTCTTTCAAAGAGAGAAATGACCTCTCGTTCATAAAGTCCATGTGGAAGGGAACGGACCAATCAGAAGCGAGAACGACTTGAAAATAGTGCAGATAAATCTTTGTGGATCATAGTCACTGATGACGATACCGCCAGCACGGCAACTCTGTTAAAAAATACGGAAAACATAATATGTCTTTACATATGAAATTGCTGTTTTCTATAGAGAACTTAAAGAAAACTCAATTTTAAGTACTAACATTTTTGCACTTTTTTAGGAATTACAAAATTATAATTTATTTTGTGTATGAATGAGACAACATTAAATACAGCAACATTATTTTAATTTTTGAAAAGTGTCAGCTGTAAAAAATTATTACGAATCTTATTTTTCGACGACGAACTGTTTTTGAAGATTTAATTTTGGTTATCAAACTGACATTACAAAATTTAATACGTAGATGTAAAACCTTAAATTCAACTTTCAAAGAAAAAACAAATAAGGGAAATAGCTATTGAATTACAGTAATCATGAACTCATTATCTGTAAGAAAATTTCGGCAATTTCATACGTAAAGACGTAATAAAATCTAAATACCTTCTATCATTTATTAGTGATAGGTATTGGGTGATTCAAGTTAATTAAAACTTTTATCTACACTCATATCGTACAATCCTGATTCTGAACTCAAAAATAGTGCAAAAAGACAATTTTTTTATACAAATATCTCCGATACAGAAAAAAAATTAAATTAAAGTAAAGTTTTCTTAACAAACAATGCTTTTAAATAATCTGTTCTTCTATAAAAGTACAATTAATTACACGAAGTAGGAAGGCAAAGGGAACTTAGCCCATACAGCCATGTCTGAGGTTTTAATAGCGACAAAAGATAGTCATACTTGTGACCAAACCCATGATTCAATTGATTTTAATGACGGTAGAACTTGAGACCGGCCCCTTGTTTCTCGACCTGTAATAAGTGTTTTCAATTAATTTCATTTCATTTAAAGCTTCTAAATTGTGTGCGTTACTTATAAATTCAATATCGTCCATATACTGTAAATACTGACTAACTGTAAATTTTGTCAAAAACAACTTTTTGTTACCAGCAAAATCAGCTTTTCGTGCTCTATCTATCTATCTATCTAACTTATGAAATAAAATATATAAGTTTAGCATAATCTTGCAATATCTTTATAATTTTTGTGTGTAAATTTTCAAAACGCATTTACTTAAAATGACAAATATTCCAGTTATTCGGTTTTTTCACTATATGGACGATATTTACTGCTTTTTGGTTTGTTAAAAGTTTTATTCTGGGCAAAAATATCTGACAGCAGTAATATGACCAACAAAAATGACAAACAATCAAAACGAATCTATAAAATCAAGAAAAGCTTACGACAAATATTATCAACATCTTATGGATTGGAAAATAGGTACGTAACTTATTCCATGAGTGTAGATAAAATAGTGTATAAAACTACAAATAACTAGGTATTAAAACACTCGTGTATACTTTTAAAAACTCGTCAACACATTCGTGTTTTAATAACCTCTTTATGTGCCAGTTTCATAAACTACTATTATGATTTTGATCATCTAAAACATCATTCAATAGACGTGAGCGGTCGGAACTAAGCAAAGTTTTCGACTCCTGGTATTATATTAAATTCCATGCTTACATTTCGGCGAGAAATTCCACATCTGTGAAAGATAAATATTTGAAATATCTATCGATGAGTTACTAACGCTCGACTTTGGCAAAAAAATACATACTCATTAAAAACACGTCGTGTTACCTAAAATCTCATTTAAATTTCTACAAAGTCTGCTGGTTGAAAGCTCTGCTTTAAAGCCTTAAAAATGCTTACACATATATTAAAGCCACTTTAGTGCCAGCATCTGTTTTTAATCTTTTATTTTTAATCAGACGCCCATTAGAAGAATAACTAGACAAGATTATGTTTATTTTTGCGAAATCCATCGCTATAGTGCATTACAAACTAGAAAAGATCAATCAGAAACAAACCCAAAGACAAGAATTGGACCGGTGAATTCTTTCATCATACTTGTCCACTGTTATTTTTGCTTCTGCCTAATATACTAGCTTGTACTGCACATATAGAACTCTCACGAGGGCGTTATATATATAACGCACATATAGAACGCTCGCCCTCGTGAGCGTTCTATATGTGCAGTACAAGCTAGTATATCAGGCAGAAGCAAAAATAACAGTGGACAAGTATGATGGAAGAGTTCACCGGTCCGGGTAGGAACCTCGGTGGCGCAATTGGTAACGCACTTGTCTTGATAACAAGAGGTCGCAGGTTCGAATCCTGGCCCGGGGAATTTTTTCAAATTCTTGTCTTTGGGTTTGTGTCTGATTGATCTTTTCTAGTTTGTAATGCACTCTAATAATAATAACTAGCCATTTCATAAATCAACTGCCTTTCAGTGAAGTCGTTAAAATTCGATTCAAATTGGACGACCGGCTAATAATGCTGGTGAACAAAATTATTTTTATAATAATAATAAATTTATTACAGCGGCAGCTCAGGGTAAGGATGCTGGCCTCTCAATCTTGAGATCCAGGTTCGATCCCCGGTCGGGCATGCACCAATGAGTTTTTCGGAATTTATGTGCATAGTATTTGTTCTTACTTACCACTTGCTGAACGGTGAAGGAAAACTTTTTAAGGAAACCTGCATGCCCTAAAAAGCGTGTATTTGTGCCCCAAATACGGCGATAGAGGTCACCACTCATCACTTTGGGACGTAATAAATTGAAACAACTCTAACACCCCCTCGGGGATTCATGTCGTTTCATATCGATACAAACCGATTTGGTTCAGTCACTTAAGGTCCTATGTCGCTGCGTTTTTGCGCTACAGCGCTTTAATTTTCTAAATAATTTGCCTCTGCGGCTGATGTTCAAAATCATCCTGAAAATGAAGAAAATCCAGGTGGCTGCATTATGGTGGGACGTAGTTGTATAAATAAATAAATAAATAAAAATATTTTAATTCAACAGAACACAACACAAAACACATAATACTTAAAGACTATTTAGGATTAGACAGGTTCTGTTGAAAAGGTCGGTGACTCAGCTTTTGCCCCTTAAGCCAGAAGCAAAGGGACGCTGTTATTCTGTCACTGCCTGTTCATCCATAAGGATACTTATGGATGTAAGGTTCTTGTAGCGTCCATTCGATTCATTCGAAATTTACATTACGAAACAATGTTTTTTTTATGACAATCCAGAAATCATGTAAGAACACGGTTAGTATTTTAGTGTGCAAGTCAGTATTTTTTTGATGTATAGTTAGTATTTTTGATAGAACACTGTACTAGAATTTTTAGTATTTTCTGTTGTGCGTTTAAATACATGCCGTAGATTTTTACTTTGTATCGCCGCTTGCTACCATATTACTTTTATTGAGCGTAAGTATATATAAATAAATAAGATAAAGTAAATAAAAAGCAGACGTGAAATTGAGGTCGCTTCATCTTTTACGCAAAATTACCTCCAATTTGTTTCATTTATCATCCACTATAGCGAACAATGTAATAAAATAACAAAGCACAAAAGATCTTGTCGAACAAACTACCCCAAAGATCAGGGGTCACCAAACTTTTTTGCCTAAGGGCCACACTGATTTCTCCACTAAGTCCCGAGGGCCAACACTGTAGTTTTGACGCGCAAATTCGGTTGGTTTGCAATTTCGGTTGGTGCTTCGGACAACATTAACCATTCTCAAACTCAAACTCAAACGTTTATTTCAAACAAAGTGTTCAAAAATGAGCGACGGAGCTAGCCGCAGCGCGTGCTGTGCGCAGACCTTGAAATTGTAAATAACATTTTTATAATAACACTACTTTTAGACAAATACGTATGATAACGGGTTGTATATTTTGATCCTATTATAAATTGCATCACGTTAATATTATACGTTTGTGAATAAAAAAAATACTATGGTGGGATAGAAACCGGGCATGTCCCGCCTGTGACCGCGGGCCGGATTGGTGGTGCTCGCGGGCCGGTCTTGGCCCGCGGGCCGTAGTTTGGAGACCCCTGCCATAGATAATGCGCTTGGATTGAACAACATTGTTTAACCCTTTTGATTTTCAATATCTGTCGTAAGACAATCGTAAAATAATAGATCACATTAAAATATTTTTTTATAATAGTATTTTATGCAACTGTGACATAATTTGAGACATTAGGACACGTGTTTTTTTCCACTTTTGATTTTATATGTAGATTATGCCATAATTTATTAAAGAACATAAAGACTTAAATAACAGATAATTACATTAAATTTAATTTAATCCATTTTTTAGGGAAGGCCGACCTGATAGTAAAACCCTATTTTAAAAAATAGGGCCGCGGCGCAACTATGCACGTTTTGCATAAAAACAATTCAAACTTTATTCCATACTAAATGTATGGGAATTGTATTTTGTGTCTTCTGGGAGTTCTAATATCTTTATAGTACACCTGCTCGGAAAGTACCTTCTTACTTTTTTGAAACGATGCAGAAAATACGTCATTACTGTCATACAAATATGCGGGCGGAAAAAGTGTATGAAAATTCATTGTTAACGTGCTTGAGCGGGCAGAAAAAGTATATGCAAATCCATTAATCCATTGTTAACGTGCTGTTTTTTTTTTAAATAACATAAAGAATGAGGAAGTGGCCAAGTGGCCAGTATTATTTTGCGAACTCGTACATCAAACTCGAAAAATGTTACTGGCCACTTGCTTTTCCTGTACATAATAAAAAAAAAGAAGGAAATAAAAAGTGACAATCGCACGTGAGTCAGTCGTTTTTTTTTATTGTATCTTGATTAAAAGTAAAATTATACTATTTCCTCGCAGGTGTAGTATAAAGCACTATGTGCGATTCCCAACCCGTGTGTATTGAGGCCCTTGGCTTCGCCTCGGGCCTCAAACTACACCCTCGTTGGTAATCGTCCCCTTTCTTCCCTCGGTGAACAATGTACTATTATACCTTGGTGGTCACAGTAGAGAAAAGTAACAGTATTAAGTCTGAGCAATATTTTCATTTTTAATTATTCCTAAATACACTTTTATTAAACAATAAAACAAGATAAATGTGTTAAAAAGAAGTGAAATTAAACATAAAGCACGAAGGAACAGGATTATAAAAATTTTAATAAATATATGCCTCTATTAGCTTTTTATTGTTAATAACACATATACAAGTTTAAATATAATCAATAAATAAAATAAAATTTTGTACTTGAAATATATTTCGGCCCTTAGTAGGCCGTCATCAGTCAAGTATTAAAAAAGACAAATATACCATAGTAATAAAAAGAAATAAAAAAAAAAAAAAAAAAAAAACATTGAAATTGATTATAAAAATTGAAATTTAAATGTGAAATTTAATCAACCGCCCGCCGAGACTTGGTTAGTGATAAGGAACAATGTTTAGTGACCGGTCATGCGAAATTCGAAAAAAAATTTTTTTTTCTCCCTTGCTGCCTATACTAAGAATTGTATTTAAACTAGTCCAGTTCGTATGGGAACAATTTCTTTTTATGATTTCGAAAAAGTTCCTTGTTCCTAATCATTTACCAAGTCTTAAAAAGTCTACCTTTTCCGATCCCTGATAATAAGGAATACATAAAAATATAACTTTGAGCCATAAATAGCAAATATTTCAAAAGTTTAGATGAGCCCTGGCACCTAAAATCTATTGCATTGTTTTTGAATGCGACGTGCGCACACTTATGAGTGCGCAATCTATCTACATACGGTCAGCAAACTGATCAGACTACTAAAGTTGTTAAAATGATTAACTTTAAGTGCACTTAAGGCGTCCAAGTTCAGATGAGCACTGATTCCAAACGTGTGAGCGTCACCCATTTAATTGTGGAAACATTTTGTTGCCGTCATAGTACGGTAAGGGCTTTTCTTTACATTTGAAATATTTGATAAATAGTGTTTTATTATTGTTTTACTGCAGTTACCTATTTCCAAGTAGACAAAACTTAAAAAATGTCTCGAACACTACAAAACTTTGTATACCTATAGTAGTAAATTTATCTTGTCAATAAAACACATTCTTGGTAACTGTTCCACTTTTATATGTATATTACACTAGCGACCGGTTTCGTTATAATAACATCGTCAGGCTATTGGATACGAATCATGAGATGGAAAATGTATTTCGTCTTTGTTTACATTTGTGATGTGATGGATGAAATCATGTTTGTCATCCATCACATCACAAATGTAAACAAAGACGAAATACATTTTCCATCGTATGATTCGTATCCAATAGCCTGACGATGTTATTATAACGAAACCGGTCGCTAGTGTAATATACATATAAAAGTGGAACAGTTACCAAGAATGTGTTTTATTGACAAGATGTTTCAAATGTTCCATCAAGAACCAACAACGACAAGTATCAATTTTTTGTAGTAAATTTAGTCCAAAATGTTCAAAATCACTTCCTCTATCATACCTGAAAATATTTACATCGATGTCCAAAACACCCATACAGACAAAGTCTGTTACAAAAACTGTCGGTTTATTTAATGTTACACTAAAACCCAAAGAAGAATGGGGCGTCTATAGAAATATTCTGTTTTGGGCTAAACACTGGCTTTGACGAGGGTTTCCTGACCCCAAATTTTGGCCCTTTTAGGGATTTTACCGAAAATAAGCTGTGGTGAACGGCGTTGGTGGTGAAAATTTAATGTACATTTCACGTCCTTTGTACGGGTAAAACGTTTTACTTCCACCGCAAATTGTGTTATGCGATAGAATCAGCTTACCTGGAATTAATGGAATTATACACTAATAGTATTTTGTGCAACTGTAACATAATATGAGACATTGAAACACGAATGCTAAAATAGTTTTTTCAATGCAAGTGCTCGCAAAGGCCCACTTTTTATGCATCAAAACCGAACAGAAAGTCAATTATTTTGCCCTAGGGCTTTATTATTATTATTTTTTTTAATTTATATACAATGGTTGGCTAACCTGCAGCCTTTACTGTGTACCATAGATGTTATACTTTTTTTCCACTGTTTAACGGCTCTGGATACAGTCCCTTTGAGCCAATCATAATTTAAAGTTCACAAGATTATATTTGTTTTATTTCCTCACACTATGCATTGAAAAACGTAGTATGATACACGGGCGTAAGAGCAATAAATTAGTCGGTTACGTTTAAATCGTCCTCGTGATTTATTCCTTTTCGCCCTTGTAGCATAAACTACTAATAAAATAAATATCTAATTATGTTCAGTAACACACAATACTTTATATGACCATCAAAAATATAGTTTTTATTTATAATGTTTTCAACTAACAATTTCACGAAATATGAGAAGACATTCATGAACCACGGTTGCGTCGTTCGCGTAAAGCTGCATTGAAGGCCAATCAGGATAAAGGGGGCTTGGCTTATGGGGCTGCACAATGCTAAAATTCAGTCCTTCTCTAACGCTTTTGCTTTTTGTGCCGAGCACGCAAAACTTCAGTTATTTTGAAATCACGGCTATATTAGGACATTAACTATAATTTCTTTATATAATAAAGATGTTTTGTTTTTAGTAAGTATAAGCGTGTGTTGGGTTTGTTTCAATCAGTTTTGAAATACTTTAAACCAACTTTTAAATACCTACAATTTGATACCCATATTGTATTTTTATAAAATACTTTTTAAATTTTTTTTTACTTATTTTTATATTTCTCATTAGTGCTGAATTTTTTTAAAATAGCTATAGTTTTCCTGTAATTGGCCAGTTATGATCTATAATTCACATTTTTTTCATATTTATCGTTTACCAGTTTCGGAGATAAGGGGGGGACATACATATTTTTGGGGTTTTTTAAACATTTCTCGAAACCAGTGTCAGTAAAAATATTAAAAGTATATATTCGTACAATCAGCTTTTCATTATATACAATTTGATACCCATATTGTATTTTTAGGCTAATATTTTTTATTTTTCTCAATTTTGTTTTGGAAATACTTTGAACAATTTCAAAGTTTTTATATTTTTTTTACACTTTAATATGTGGGCAAATTAATGCTATTTTTGTGACAAATTTCATGTATTTATCTTTAACGGTTCTAAAGTGAGGCTGTGACATACGGACGGACGGACGGACGGACAACGGAGTCTCACCATAAGGTTCCTTTTGTACCTTTTAGGTACTACGGAACCCTAATAAATGAACTTTCAAAATTCTCTCTAGTGGGTATTGAACTATTTACGAACTATGTCGTCACTTTAAGTGCGAACATATCCTTAAAAAATTGAAATTCGATAATATAATATATGGTCTTTCAATTTAAATGGAAAGTAATTTAGGAGGTGATACAGTATCGTTAATACATCAAATTCTACTGCAAAGTACATTTTTTGCGCGAAATTTTTTTTCACTTCTCAGTACAAAGTGGTCCGATCAGCTGACTCAGTTGTATGGACAAGTGAAGAAAAAGTTCGCGCAAAAATAAGTACTTTGCAGTGGAATGTGATGTATTAACGATACCTAATCACCTCCTAAATTACTTTCCATTTAAATTGAAAGACCTTATATATGTTTTTGATGATAGGCACCCAGTCCAGTTGGCAACTGGAGATACATAATAGGCCCACTGTTATCTTGCCATGCACACATCTACGATACACACACACCGACAGTGGTTGTTCAACTTGCAATCTTTTACCCGCACTGTCTGGCTCTCTTGTAAAAATAAATAAAATAAACTTCTTTTTGCTTGCACACTCTCGGCGAAGCGAAACTTGGTAAGTGTCTGTTACGCCCTTAACTGTGTCGGTTTTACTCCTTACTACATCCATTTTCTTTTGCTCTCCTAGTACTTTTACCTCAAAGAAACCTCTACAATTTTCCTTTAATATCTCCGTTACGCTAGAAAATCGAGTTAACTGGAGTAGTCTAAGAAGATGAACTTTGAAAAGAAAGTTATTTAAAATGTAGATAAGTAAAATCAGAGACTTTTGCACACTCGCTATTTCTTGAAAATTTTAGCTTGAAATTTCTCTGATATTTAAATGTGAACGAGAAAATTCATTTTAAAATCAAAGCGTAAATTCTTAGTAAAAGTAACAAAATTCGCAAAGATCAACAGGATCTATACTAATTATTCGTTTATTGATGAAGTTGATAAACATACTGTGAAATTTCTCATTCAAATACAAGAGGTATTCATGAAAACAATTTCTTCTATTTTATCGCGAATGAATTTCGTTAGTGATGTTATAAACAATTCCATCTACGGGAAATTAAAATGAAATGAAATATATATGAAATGGAATATATTTATTTATGTAATGTAGGTATAACATACACTTATTACAGGTCGGTTTTAATGTAATATAAGTAATTAAATAATATATATGTATAGGTAATGTAATAAATAATAATATGAGGAAGTACACAGGGAAATAATAAAAGTTGGGTTTACATGAATTTAATTTAAAAAAAAACTCGAATAAATTAAAAATATAGGAATAAGGAATAAATTATATTAAAAATATATTATGCAATACATATAATATAAATATGCCTAATGTCTGTTTTCATAATATTAGTTACATACAAGTAAATGTAAAAAGTAAGCCTATTCTTAAATTGAATAAAGATAAAAATACAAGACAGGAGAAAATTATGTCATGAAGGCAAAAAAAATATAGAATACCCTGTCCCATGTAGTCCATCTGCTTTTACAGTCATTTCATCTATTAACTAATTAACGTTAATTCTAGAGGAATCATAACATAAGTTAGGAAATTATACTAACTACTATTATGATAAAGATCACTATCATACGGAACCCTAAAAATAATAGTGAAACTGTGTACAAGAGTTTTTCTTTAAGAAATTTCAAGAAATATTTGTATTGAACTCGATCCTCAAGATGGTTGAACTTTTGATCAAATAATCGTTCAGAACTCTCCTTGATGATTTCATGAAGTTGTCTTCGAGTCAATATTTTGACTGAAACATCAGCATCTAAAACAAATACGTGTTTTTAAAAAATCATAAATTTAAAGCAATTTATACAAAAAATATACAAAAATAAGTGTGACTATTGCGGGATACTTTTTTGAATTAAAACCTCAGAACAGGGTCAATACTTTCATATATCATAGCCCGTGCACCCCGGAAACAGGCGGAACACTATTAAATTCACGTTTGAAAAAACAATCAAGAATATTTTTCGCATTTTTTTTGGGCTATGTGCAGACATCAAAAATAAGTTATACTGACTAGTATTCAATTATAATTAAAGTTTTATAATACAGAACATACCTTTTTCTTTATTATTTATCATTGTTATTTCCAAAAAACACTTGCAACTTCACTAATATGACTACTAAAAGTTGTATCACAAAATAATGCCGAGAACAAAGACGTGCGGGTAAGGCGAAGGCTAGGTTCCGACTACAGTAATGATCATGCTCTTAGCTCAAAGCAAATACTAATGATGTCATTATGACGTCATATCTGTCTTTCTGGATTTGGCCAAGGCATTTGATACGGTTTCACCAACTATTCTGCTGCGCAAGCTCGAATGCCTTGGCGTCAGAGGAGTCCCACTTGAATGGTTTGCTAGTTACTTAAATAGCAGAAAGCAATGTATTAAGATAGGGCAGCATATTAGCGATTTAAATAGTATTTCTTTTGGCGTTCCTCAAGGCAGCATCCTCGGCCCAACCCTTTTTATCATTTACATAAATTACTTATTAGAAGTGTTTGAAGGACAGGAAAACGTCGAGATTTTCTGTTATGCTGATGACACTGCGATCATAATACATGAAAAACAGTGGGATCTCGCAATTCATGGCGCTGAAGAGTGCATGACGAATGTATCAAGGTGGCTAAGAAGTAATCTGCTTACACTCAATACAGAAAAAACTAAATTTGTTTGTTTTTATAAAACATTAGCTTCTCAGCCACCACAACAGCTAAGGTTATTTAAAGTTCACACTGCTAAATTTCATGATAATAAAACATGCACCTGTCCAGAAATTCAAAGAGTCGATTCAATTAAATATTTAGGCATCCTACTAGACCAAAAGCTTACTTTTAAAGCACACGTCTCAAACCTCTCTTCTAGAATCAGAAAACTTATTCCAGTAATGAAGCGAATTCGACAAGGAGCTCCAATGGATGTACTAAGATTGGTCTATGTCAGTCTTTGCCAGTCCTTGCTTTTCTACTGTATTAAAGCCTGGGGAAATGCCTCGAAGACAGTCCTTATAACTGCAGAACGAGCACAACGATCTATTATCAAGGTACTGCTCAAAAAACCTTTTAGGTATCCTACTACTACCCTTTATCAGGAATTCAAGGTGCTAACGGTTCGTCAGCTTTATATTTTGAGAGCGTCACTTACTCAGTACCAGATAACAATTACATCATTGCAGTATCCATCATTGTTACTTAAGAGAGTATACAGAATAGATGTCCCATTGGTAAAAACCGTTTTTGCTCAGCGTTTTAACAATTTTAGTTTTCCTTTTATATATAACGTTATTTGCAATGTAACAGGCATAAAAACATCGTCAGTTAAAGAGGCTAAGAGGACTGTTACAACTTATCTGTCTACATTGGATTACGACGCTACCGAAGCATTGCTTCAACACCCCTCATAGATAGCCCTTATTTATTAGTTATTTATATACATTATATATATATACATATACATACTTATTATTACTATCTAACAATATAACTAGTTAATCAATTGATTTTTGACTTACTTGTAAAAATAATAACTATTCATGTATGTACCCACAAAAATCATTTTACTGTCACAAAACTTTTGCATTTTATAACCCTGTCAAAACTCGTACTTTAGTCTGGTAATCATATTTCTGGATCCCACGTGACAAGCCCGACTTAGTTTGGGGTCCACTGGAAAACGTAGACACTAAATAATTTGTTTTTAATCATTTATTATAACTGTTTTCTTTTTATGTTTCTTTTTATGTTTAGATTAAGGATTTAATTTGATTTAATTTAATTTTAAAGCATGTTTTAGTGTAAGTTTTCAAGAAATAAATAATTTGTATTTGTATTTTATTATTCCTGTTGTGGAACCAAGTTCAGCTACTTCCACCTGAGTTAGCCATTTTAAGTTTCGGCCAATTTTTGAGGCCAAATACCGCTATGTGCGCCGCCAGAAGCCTGAAAGCGTAAAGCTTAAATTCCGAGGGTAAGAAAAGGCATTTTTTACTCGGTACGAACGATACTTTTTTTACTACCTGTCAGGTGCAGTAGACATTAATTCATCATCAAAATCACCTTCTGAAAAATTCACCATGTTTTCACCCCAAATTTCTAGTCTTTTATAATAACAATGCTTCGCAGCGCGGCTTGATGTGGCCAGTAACTGTTTTAGGGTTCCGTATCCAAACGGTAACCAACGGGACCCTATTACTAAGACTCCGCTGTCCGTCTGTCTGTCCGTCTGTCACCAGGCTGTATCGCATGAACCGTGATAGTAAGACAGTTGGAATTTTCACAGATGATGTATTTCTGTTGCCGCTATATCAACAAATACTAAAAAACAGAATAAAATAAATATTTAAGGGGGCTCTCATATAACAGACATGTTTTTTTGTCATTTTTATAGATAATGGTATGGAACCTTTCATGCGCAAGTCCGACTCGCAATTGGCCGGTATTTTTTGGTACTCAGGCTTTCGGCCGGTTGGCGCTATTAACTGGCCAGTATAATTCTGACCAGCTACGAGGCCGCGAAATAATTTCGTGCGTTAAGACAAACTTAGGACGTCAAAAAGAACCTAACCGAGTAAGAAATGAAATTTCATACAATATTTCGTACTTACCTGAGAGTTATTTTGCAACCAGGTCCAGAAAGTTAGATTTTTGATACTAACTTCGAGTTCCATTAACTTTTTACTAAAGGTAGTAGAAAAGACTGTTACCCCTCGGCCACAGCGCCAAGCAGTTCTTCTTGCGACGGCGCCGGCGGAGAGAACAAATGTATGAAGTTGTATAGAGCCCGCCATAGGTCGCCGCTCGCGCGTTTTGTCCGGCATCGAGTGACTTGCGCTCTCACGACGGTGGTGTGCGGGGAGGCGGGCGGTTGAAACATCCATCGAGCGCACAGGACGAACCTTGTGTCGAGCGCTTTGGGCGAGCGAGCGTGCTATACATGAAGTCGCTGACGGGTGTCGTGGCAGGGCAAAGCCCGTTGCAAAAACCGCCTGGAAGCGCAGCAAGAAGCACCACCAGAAGCCTGAAGCTGTGGCCCTGGCGTTTTGTCTTGTCCTTTATACAGTACAATACACTTAGAGTGATTTTTATCAATCTTATATTAACGCATTTCTTTTTACTTCGTTATTCATGTGGAAACTTGTTCGTATAAATCAAGCCAAGTTTAGGGTCCCGTTAATCAATAAACCCCTTTTACGACAGTATGTATCTTTTTTTTTGTAACATCGTTCGCTTGGCAGACTCTGAATATTTTAAGAATGTATTAATATTACAATTACAGTGGAAAAACAAATTCATTTCATTAAAACAGCTGTAGCTGAGGGGTAGAACGCTGTTCTCTCAATCTTGAGATCCAGGTTCGATCCCCGGTCGGGCAAGCACCAATGAATAATTTATATTGTAAGGTGTGACTTAAATTTCATTCTAATGTGAAGAAAAGTCTTGTACGAGTTCCACTATTTTATTTACTCATTGCGACTAGTTTCGTCTATTTGACATCGTCGGGGTAATTGGAAGAGGTCAAAAAATCAAAAAGGATAGCTTTCTAAGTCTAAAGTCGATAAATATTACAATGAAATTAAAAGTAAACGAAGGTAAATGAAAATTAAAATATGGCTATATAATAAATGTATAAAAATATTCGGTGGTAAATTAATAAAAGATAAAATGTCCCGAATAAAATTCTAAATTAAATTAAATTCGAAAGTCAGAGTAATATAAAATTAAATACTAAATGTCAACTTATAAACTGGATAATGAAAACTAACAAATGGCAACACTTATTTTGAAATCCGTGAGATGGGGTGCACATCTTCACTGTAAAGACTTGGCTATGTTAAAAGTTAACAAATCCATTGTCATAAAATTGAGATAAAACTAAAATCATCTATCGTGGAATTGTGTAACATTAAACTCGTTCAAAAATAATTTAATATTGGGGAAGTGGATAAGCTGATTTGGTCATTTATTTGTACATTAGGGTCTATGTTGCGATGTCTGTTCACTTCTAGGGTTTCAAGGGCAATTCACTTTCCTTCCTTTTCTGCATCTATGCAATAACTTGATGCCACTTTGTGCATTGAAGTCGTGCTTCTGTGAACTTAGGTGATTGTCAAAGATTGACTTGTTGTCTTTCTTTTCCAGCTAGCTATATGTTCTATGTCCTAAGTCTGTCTATGGTATCGTATCAATTTTAAACTAAAAATAAAATATATATTGACGGAATTCATAAGTTGTGTACAATGTATCCTCTTGCCAGACATTAAGTTAGGCGCTTTTATTCTTCAAAGTTCGGTAATGTACTTCGACTTTTCGATAGAAGTTGAAGTTACTTTGGACTTTTTTCTCATAAAACTTGCAATTTTGGCCGTAATTTACTCGTAGTTACTAAAATTCTCATTTTTATGTGAACCGGACTTTTGAAATTAATTTTCGACAGAAGTGATTTACTTGCTTTCAAAAAAGATTTATCATACTCTGTTGTAGCCACAGACCACTAAGCCAATCTAAGCCAATAGACGTCTTATCATCCACAGACAAGTGATATTTTTTTTCGCCACTGCCAGTGTGTGTTATAAAAGACTATTGCAAGTCATACTTTGTTTAAAAACAAATTAAAACAGTTTTTGTTTGAGAGGAATCTGTACAAAATTTATGAATTGTGACAAATGATATATATAAGGTCTATCAATTTAAATGGAAAGTAATTAAGGAGGTGATTCAGTATCGTTAATACATCACAATCCACTGCAACTTTTTCTTCACTTGTCCATACAAACTGAGTCGTTTTTCACTGATAAGTGAAAAAAAAGTTCGCGCAAAAAGGAGTGCTTTGCAATGGAATGTGATGTATTAACGATACTGTATCACCTCCTAAATTACTTTCCATTTAAATTGAAAGACCTTATATATATTTTTTGTATTTTATTTTGACATAACTATTACATTTTTAACATATAAATTGACATTAACATTAAACATATACATTTATATTATTGTAGAAATAAGTTTTTTTTTAAATCTTGTAAAAGATTCTTTCTAGGCTGATGGATAATCTTTAAATTACTGTTTCGTTTGTTTTATTATTTATGAAATTCAAATGCGATGTATATTGCTTGTGAAATAAATAAATGAAATGAAAATAAAATGTTGCGGGGCAATACGGGGAGGGAACTAAAGCACGGAAATAGAGATGGGATAGTATGAAATGACATTTGTATACTAGTGAAATTGCACTGATGTGTTGGTGAAAACGGTTTGCCTTCCTTACGACCTCTAATGGCTTAGTGGTCTGTGGTTTTAGTCAATAGTCCGATCACCTCAAAGTTTATTTTCATTTTTAGGTGCGGAAGCTAAAACAAGTAAAAAGAGTGAGTTTATGCTTATTTAACCTATGTATGTATTTGTATCCCATAGCAAAGTGTCCCATTCCACTAATTTTTCTTACATTATGTTCCACTTAAACACATTCTACCTACCTTTTTATTTTAGTCCCTGTTAATATATAATTCAAGGAGGAAAAATGTCGTTTTGTTTCAAAATTTCATACACACACCCAAAACCATGCTGCGATTGGCTGAAACTTGACATGTTGTCAATTTTAGCCAATCAACCAGCTGAATCAACTCCATTTTCATCTCACAGTAAAAATGTCAATGTATGTAGCTTATAGCTGAGTTTACCATTTCACGCATGCATAGCCTCAGCCACACACTCGACGAGTCGCGTGGGAAGTAATGAGGGAAGGAGGCAGAGACGCAGTGTGGCTACGTTACTCGTCATGTCGCACGTCATGCTCCTCGTCATGCTCACCGCTCCCTTTTTTGTCGGTGTTTGTGTCAAAGGACCGGCAATATGAAGACGAGAAGCTGGCCACACACTCGTGCGAATACTTGAGCGAATATTTGTACCTACCTCGTTCTATTGCAATGAATCGATATCATCCACCATTTCCATTATCGAGGAAAACGACTTTAAATTATATTGTTTCGATTTATACTATTAAATAGATAAAATTAGAGAATGAAATATAATAGATAATAGTTAATTAAATAAATAATGAATTTTATAGAATTTGCTATGTTATAAAGGCAAAGAGTGCATGTTGACATCCATTGTCAAGTGTTGCGCGTGGCGAGGAGTATAGATAGTAGAGCAGTGTGAAAGAAAGAAAGAAAAAAACTTTATTTCAAAGAACACAGAAAACAAAACAATAAATAGATAACAAATTACAAACGAAATAGCCATATTCTATGGTTATGAAAAAGGAGTCCAGCTCAGCTTAATGCCACAGCCAAAGCCACAGCGCTGGTATTCTGCTGGATGCTACTAAAATTAAAACTAAATAACATCATCTAAATATAACAATATCAAACTTAAAGCAAAAAGCGTACAGTGTAAAATATATATAAATGATAAGAAAAATAAATAATTGTCCTAAGTGGCTGGCTAGCGCAACATCACGGCAACGCGATTAGTAGAGCGAGGAGCAGTGCGAGTAGCAGTGCGAGTAGCAGTGCGAGTAGCAGTGCGAGTAGCAGTGCGAGTAGCAGTGCGAGGAGCAGTGCGAGAAGCATAGTGTGGCTGAGGGGATATAATGTGACTACAACGTTACGGTGTTGCAAATACTGCCTTTACATCGAAAGAGCGTTGGATACCTCATCCTGATTATTTTCATTCATCATCATTATCCACGTTAACCTGTACGGTTAGAGGTCCTCGACAACACCCGAAAAAGGTCTTAAAACAGTGGTAGGGTCTAATTTGCGCTATTGTTTCAGATGACGAGTTTGGAGAGAAGTCGGTGTCAGTCTTGCTGGATGGAGAGGAATCGGAGATGATCTTCATTGATCATCCCAGCACAGAAATGTCGGTAAGTAAGGACTATGTACAGTGGAGACGGCATCAAGTAAGACACATTGGACTTTGTACCTATCTTATATTCTTCTCTGTACTGCAAGTGTATAGCTTGATGTAGTCTCCACTGTACGCAACTAAAAATTCAAAATGTATTATTTGTTCAAACAACCAAAAAAATTTACTGGTTATTTTATCAACTTGAAAAAAAAACTAACTTAAATCTAACTCACAAACATAAATTCATAGTAAACTGAAAAGTAAATTTTATCATAAAAGTAAGGCAGCCATAAGAATAATCGCATAGCCAAGCAAAAACATTGAGCTCTGGCCCATGACCATGTCGGTTCAAAAATATGTTTAGTGAAAATCGTAGAACAGTGAGAACAAAAACTCCCATTAGTTCTACCGTAGAACAATGTTGGTAGACAGAAGAAGTAGTGGGAATAAAAAGTTTCACTAGTTCTACTATTCTGTAACATATAGCATCGTAACAAACAAACGACAATGCGCTGCCTACAAATATGCCGGTTTATAAAGCAGTTAACTAATACTTGAACTTTTCTCAGACTGTACTTCACAAAAAATCAACGCGATATTATGAGAAATCTACGAAAAGAAACGCGCGATACAGAAACGTGACGTAACAAGAACGCGGCATGCCGGTGATGATTCCCAACTGAATCGATCAATGTTTACCCTTCACCGCTTTTCCCTTAAGGCGAGGGTATTCGGAGAAATCGGTCCAGCTCCTACGCTATCATTTTACACTTGACTATCCCGCTCAGTGGAAGCGGACCGATCAGAAATCTCGCGATTTCAAGGTGTATTTCTTTATTATTTTTTAATTAAAAGGATAGGTTTTCAATATAATGGCCATTTTTATCTTATTTTGTACCACGTTTATTTTGGTATAAGTTTTACTGTCACAAACCTAATATTACTCAAATGAAATGATATTTAGATCATAGTTAAGACCTATTTTTGCGATTTTATTGGATGCAGAGCAATGCAAATAATTATATATAAAATGGCTGAAAAATTAATATAAAAAAAGTGAAATATGACATATATTTTTGTCAAATATAATTATTACAATTTTAAGGTTTAAAATGAATTCGAAAACAGGCAAAATCGGGAGGAGCCCGCCTTAATTACCGTTCAGCTCCTTTTAGTTATAAAGTAACCTTATGAGGAAATAAAAACTGACATATGTACTAGCCCGCACTCTCGCCCTGTCGCCTACTATACATATGTTTATAGATAAATAAACGAAAAAACCTGTGTGGACCAGTGGCGTATCTACCTAGCTATGAGCCCCGGTGCAATAATGTAATTGGGGCCCTATCTAAACTGGTTAAGTTTTATTAAAGAATATATAAATAATTTAAAGGTTCAAAGTTACTTCATCATCAGTTCTTTAACGCCCACTGCGAGGCATAACAAAGCAAAGCTAGTTACTAAATATATTATTTTAAGTTACACAGTAATATTGCATAATATTGTATACAATGCAAGTATATAATAAAGTATATATAATATATGTGTGTATGTATACATGTATAATATATGTATCCTACTTCATATGTTCTTATTTAAAAACTCGACCTTAACAATATTATTACTCCTAACCTTATTCCCCTAAATAATAACATAATTCAATTAAATCATCCTATATTCGTGTTAACTTGTCCACTTCCTAGTTAAGATCGAGTTATGTACGGACTAAAATAGTTCTTATGCTCTTGTGTGAAAGACAATTGATAAGTTTGTAACGGCTATTTAACTTTGTATTTTTTTGTTATCTCCATCTCCATGGTTAAAAAGAGCAACAATGGACGTTTGCTCATATTGTCATAAGTAAGTATCTATAAAAAATACCTACCTAGTTACGTTTGTGTGTATTCCATTATTTTACGAATTTGTCGCAAAGCATTTCGATATCATAAGGCATTATCAATATTTATTTAGACTACATGTACATCTAATTTTCTATATGCTTGCATAAGACGGGAATGACGGTGTACGTAAAAACCCTTACAGGTTTCTGATACACCTTACTATTGTAAAATTATGTATTTCTCTTTGGTTATTAAATAAATAAATAAATAAAATAAATAAATAAAAATAAAACAATGACGGAGTAAAAAGAAATTAAAATAAATGAAAAGTAAAATTATTTATTCAATTAAGATATTTAAATAACTTTTCCGAATGTCGCTCAGGGGCCCGAGGGGCACCCAGAGCTTGGGGGACCCGGGGCACTGCACCGCCTAGCCCTCCGATAGGTACGCCACTGGTGTGGACACACTCGCCCCGTCCCGCGTCAATGCGACCGCCACTAAGGCTGGCGTGGCGGCAGCTGCAGCAGAGGCGCACATATGCAGCCTTAGGAGATGGCTACATAATTATTTGTGCCTTTTGGGGTAGAAACCCTTGGGCCATGGGGACCAGAAGCGCGACGACTTTTCCACGAAATATTCTCGTGCCTGGTCGACGCTTCTGCGGTGATCGGCGGGCTGGGGCCTACCTCGGATAGCGGATCACAATCCAACGGGGTAATGCCACCAGCCTGCTGGGACCCTTTCCTATGCGGCAGATATTTAAATAATATTTTTTAGTTTTATATTATTTGTAGTTAGTGTTTATTTTAAGTATCATTCATAATTTAGTTTTATCTACGTTATTTAATTGCCTTATTTATATTCTTTAAATTTCTTGTTAATAAATTTACTTAACTAACGAAAAAAATATACGTAGTATTACTGAATAAGTGTCGTCGTTAATCAATTTACAAATAGAACGCTTTTGGGCAACTTATCTAATTTATGAACTGTCAAACATTTTGCCGAAGGCTTCACCCGCGCTCAAGAAATACCCAAGAAACTTGAACACCTGTGTGCCAAAATCGTTTCTCAGTAGGTGTCTACGTGGAAGAAAAACCTACCTGCTAAATTTCAAGTTTGTAAGCTATATATTTCCGGAGATTTTCTTATGAGTTAAGGCGATATGTAAAAGTTTTAGCGTTCTTGTTACTCCATATGCGAAAAAACTCTCAGTACGAGTGGGACGGATTCGTGGAAAAGTAGCAAAAAGTCGGTTTTTTATTAATATAAAATACTTTACAAATACATAATATCCACATTTTGAAAGCAATTTCACAATGAAATTAGTTAGGATTTCAGAATTACAGGAAAAAATAAAACAATTTAGAGGTCTTTTCGGAATTAAATTCTATGGAGAAAATTTCATCCAATTGCGTTTTCCTTCAGTGAGAATCTTAATCAAATACTCAATAAACATTTACCCAAAAATGAAGTACGTAGATGACGTTATAGTGGAGTAAATGGATTCGAAAAAATCCCATTTTTTTTGGTATCGCCTTAAGGTATTTCGCTTGTATGAGTTCGCTTGTATGATTTTGAGGCAGGGACTATCTGTTCCGCCTCTCCATGGCAAAGTTTTAAAGGTAAAAAGACCAAAAACAAATAAAAGGAAAAAAAAACTTAGTCGTTTACGAAAATGAGCTTTTTTCTGTTGTTTTTTTTCTTAGTTCATAGCTTTCCTCCAGATGGCGCTGTCCATGTCACCATAGATAAATATTATTCGTAACAATCAATGTCAAAGTGGTTTTTAGTTTGTTTGCAATCTGTGCAAATTTTGTCTTTGATTATGTTGCTAAAGTATACGACAGTGCCATCTGGGAACCTTATTTAACACTAAATTTGACACAAGGAAAAACGCTCATTGGACACGTCTATACGAGCAACTTTACTATGGGGAGCCATTCACAAAAATATCTGTGGAGCCAACCCAGAAATCGCAAAAAGAAACAGCTGTTCAATACATTTTGCTCAAGTGGGTGTGTATATTTTTGAAAAAGCTTATAGTTATTCTTTTCAGTTTTCGCCTTTTTTAGCGAGTAAAAATTTAGCCTCTATACAATCAAGTTCAAGCCTATGTATGTACAAGGTGGCGCAAAAGTAATGTCATAATTTGAATTAGCTGCCATTTTTGCAGATGGCGCCAAATGTCACTGTGCTTTGACAGTTATAATGTAAATATATAGAGAATTAGTTGTCAACAAGCCATGGAGCGATACACACCTCAAGAACGTAGAATTATTGTTACTCGCCAGATCTAACAGCACCAGACTTCTTCTTTTGGGGCTTTTTAAAATCTCGCGTTTACCACAACAAACCACAAACCTTGCAAGTCTTGAAAGAGAAATCCAATTTGGAGCCATATAGCCAGATGTTTTGCGAGCAACATGCCGTAAAACAAACGCAATTATGCATCAACTCAATTCAATTTGATATCAATTTTTTCCAATCATTTTCATAAATTTTACACTTTCAAATAAAGGTTTTTGAAAACAGAGATTGTTTTTTTCATTTATACCAAATTGGCAGCCAATTCAAATTGTGACATTACTTTTGCGCCACTTGTATAAACCGAGGGTATTAAGCTGAAAGGCCGTATCTACAAAAATATCAAAGATCGATTCATTAATGATGTTTTTTTCCATTTAGTTAGGTTATCTCTTAACCGCGTTCTTGAAACGAACGTTTGAAATCCAAATAAAAGAGGGTGGATTTTTTTTTTGTAAAAGTATAAATCTTAATACATTCAGGGCAATAAATAATTTTTATCGGAACTCTCGCTCACACTCGCGGGGCTTATGGCAAAATTATTATATTAAATTATTAAAAAAAAAATCTGGAACTTTAACTTCTACTGCAAAAAAAAAACGAAAAGATTGATCTTATAGGCACTGAGCATCCTTTGAGCACGAAAAATATTTTTTTCGTATTAGTTGAAATCCACTCTAATGCACACTACCAGTCGAATTGATTACAGACTGTAAAAGGAAAAAGACTATATGAGACAGGTAGACAAAGATATATATGTTTTTCTTTTTTTTCATTAACCTGAATTCCTGCTGTCTTGTATTTTCTTATCCCGTGGTTAAAGTATATTTTATTATTTATAAGTCATAAATTGTATAGTATAAGTTTTATGTTAAAAAAAAAAAGAGATGATCTTGCTAAGTTTCTTGCCCTTTTTCTTAGCAAGACTAATCGAATGGGCGGAGGTAGGCATGTATTTATATAATGTAACCTATTAGTGTAGGATGGGATTTGGTCGGCCGCCTGGATTCGTGCTGGGGGCTCGGTTGGTGATCATTGAACCTTGTTCCTGGTCCCTGGCCGGGTCTCCGGTATGGGTTCGGGCGGCTGATTGGATTTTACCTTGTATAATATATAATTTACCTATCATTTTAACCGTAAATATTTTGCTACATAAATTAAATAAACCTTTAATTTAGTTTATTTACATTTATTATTTTATTACATATATTTTCTTTATTAGATTAAATTTGACGTGTAAAAAGTGTATATATCTATACCTGCTTTGCAAAATAAACTATTTGAATTTGAATTTGAAATCTTTGTTTCTTCGGCTATAAAACGTACCGTAACATTTTTTAATAATTTCCCCGGTCACTACTGTAGTGGGGCGACCCAAGCGAGGGTCATCTTTGGTGGATGTTTTTCCACGTTTAAATTCGGCGCACCAACGTGTCACTGTAGTATACGGTGGAGCATTTGCTCCTAAAGTATCCTGCAAGTCTTGATTAAATCGTTTCCATAGTGAAATTTTTCAAGTACAGGTACTTAATAATCGCGCCCAATTAATTTTTTTCCATTTTCGTCAACATGCTACGACAGACGGCAGACAAAAGACTTGTTTTAATCTAATCAGTATTTTAGCTTTACCAGACAGTATTTACTTTTTTTGGACCCAAAGAGTTTGTACCTCATTATCACTTTATAATGAACGCCCCTCGTATATTTATAGCCTTGTTTTTAGGGTTCCGTACCCAAAGGGACCCTATTATTAAGACTCCGCTGTCCGTCTGTCACCAGCCTGTATCTCATGAACCGTGATAGTTAGACAGTTGAAATTTTCACAGATGATGTATTTCTGTTGCCGCTATAACAAAAAATACTAAAAAACAGAATAAAATAAATATAAAGGGGGCTATAGAATCAAATGAGACTTGAGGATAATTCATGATTTATATAAAAACGGCTCATCACCTCAATACGTGTTATGATCGGGAAAGCCGTCGCGTCGTCGCGTTAACGTCTTCACTCGCCCAGATGAAGGCAGTCTAAATCTGCTGAAACTGGTCGGCTTTCCCGATCATAACACGTATTGAGGTGAGCCGTTTTTATTAAAATCATTAAGGGGGCTCCCATACGACAGACATGTTTTTTTTGCCGTTTTTATAGATAATGGTACGGAATCCTTCGTGCGCGAGTCCAACTTGCACTTGGCTGGTTTTTTGTTCTATTCTTCTTTGATTCAAGGAATCTGCAAAAATATTTACTCGTTATTATTACAAAAATCAAGTTACGAAAGCTAACCGATCGAAAGACCATTATTTTTATCGGCAAAATGGAGTGTATTTTTAAGCAATTTATAAGAAAAGCCGTTATAAGAGAATTCTGAAGAAAAAACACCTTCCTTTTTAATTTTCATAATGTCAATAAACAAGACAAAAGAGCAAGACGCGTAGCTGGGATAAAATAATACAAAGAGTGGTTATTGCTTATAAAAATATAATAAAAGGTTGTGGTTGTTTTTAATGCATTTTTAATATTACCTTAATTTATGTAATTAATCTTTTAGAAAGAAAGAAAGAAAAGAGCTTTATTTCAAACACCACAGAAAACAAAACAAAAAAAATTAAACAAATTACAAACGAAATAGCCATATTCTGTGGCTATGAAAAAGGAGTCCAGAGGGCCTATTATGTATCTGCCATCTGGACTGGGTGTCTATCATCAAAAACATAGATATACTTTTGAATTCCGATTGTCTATTTGTTCGCACTTGAAGTGACGTCACAGTTCGTAAATAGTTCAATACCCACTAAAGGCAATTTTGAAAGTTCCGTTTTTAGCTATGTTTTTGATGATAGGCACCCAGTCCAGTTGGCAACTAAAGATACAGAATAGAGGAGCAGCTCAGCTTAAGGCGCCTAAGTTTTAGCGTCCCTGTTACTCCATGCGAAAAAACCCTCAGTGTGAGTGGGACGGATTGGTGGAAAAGTAGCAAAAAGTCTGTTTTTATTAATATAAAATGGACTTAGCTATTTTATCAAAAAGATTTTTATGGAGACTTTACAAATACTTAATATCTACATTTTGGATGCAATTTCACAATGAAATTAGTTGGGATTTAAGAATTACAGGAAAAAATAAAAAAAATTAGAGGTCTTTCCAGAATTAAATTCTATCGAGAAAATTTCTTCCAATCGGGTTTTCCTTCGGTGAGAATCTTAATCAAATACTCAATAAACATTTACCTAAAAATGAAATACTTAGATGACGTTATAGTGGAGTAAATGGATTCGAAAAAACCCCATTTCTTTTTGGTATTGCTTTAATGCCACAGCCGAAGCCACAGCGCTGCTATTCTGCTGGATCCTACTAAAGTTAAAACTAATAAGTATAACATAATAATCTAAACATAACATCATCTAAATATAACAATTACAAACATAAAGTAAAAAAGTGTAAAGTGTAATAAATTGTAGTCGATTGATAAGTAAATATGTAAATCTGAAATAAATAAACTAATAATAGTGAAATACTTTAAAAAAAGTGCATATTTTAAAAATTCTAATTGACGTTGATTAAATTATGTTAAGGTGTGTTAATTCGAAAACCATTTCGAGATTTAGGTTTAATAAGCCGTATTTTCGAAGTTTTGGTCTAAAAAACCTCATAATGATGAATATTTTTACGAAAAGGCTGCAACTTCCATTTGGCATCGTGTGATGTGACTTGAGTAATGGCTGTCCTTTGCTATCAAGATAAATTTATAATAATTTGCTTCAGACTAACTGACTAACTTGACAGCTAGATGACAGATGAGTAGACAGACAGAGACAGACCACTATTTTCTATAAGCAATCACACATCACAATCAGTATAATGTCTAAAATTCTCAAGTGACAAGGTCATCGGACAATTCCTTAATAAATCATAAAAAATAATGGTTAATTTACATACCGAAATAATGAAAACTATGTCTTAAAATGGCGTATATTGTCTGAAAAAAAAAATTAAAAGAAAAATCTTTTAAGTATTAAACTATGGGAATTGAATAGAAATGTGCGGTAAAATATTCGGCCAGTTCCTTCCCATCATGTCAATATAAGTTTGAAAGAGAAAGAATGCTACTGCGTAATCGACGGGACCCGTTCACTAGCGCTTGTAGCTCTATTAGTCAGAGACTGTACCCGTCTACTAGCACGTGAAAGGACCGCAATAAGGTACAAGTAGGACCATGAGTTTTGGCTGCTTGGGTGAGAATAGTGGGACGATTCACGCATCTGTACACTCGCGGAAAAAATACTAATCATGATATATGTTTGTAGTTTAAAAGTCAAGTTTTGAAAAAAGTTGAACCGCTCGTCGTCGCCGTCTAGACGCAAATGAAATATAAATTGAACTGTTTTCTGGAATAAATTCGTATAATAAATAATATTATAGAAAAATATTGAACGCAAATAAATGTATCTACTTCCATACTAATAATAAAGGTAATTACAACATGCCTAGTGAACACTTTTTTTTTCATCATCTTTCCCACTACGAAACGAAAACAAAGAGTTGTGTTTTTGATAAATTCAAGCTTTTTTACAAGATAATTAAATTACTCGTATTAAATTATTGATAGTCAAACGAACTTACCTGTAAGTGAAGTTCGACTGTAATTATGTGAAGTTGTTGTCTCGTCCGAAGATGATAATAGATAACAAGTGTAGTCCCGGTTTTTGCATTCACTGCGTCACACAATTTTAAAGCTGAAAGAAAAAACAGAACGCAGCCACGACAGTGCTGCCCCCAACGGTCATATCTAAATACTTCATTCAGTTTAAAGAGTTCTTTAATTTTACAACAAGGGCTAATTTCTTACAATTACTGAATTGTAAGGAAAAAGAAAAGGGTAGGGTGGGACCTATCATCTTCGGACGAGACAACAACTTCACATAATTACAGTCGAACTTCACTTACAGGTAAGTTCGTTTGACTATCAATTATGTTCGTTGTTGTCTCGTCCTCGATGATAATAGATAACAAGTGTAGATGTTCAAAGATTTGTTGTAAAATTAATAGATATACATTAATTAAAATAAAAAACAAAACGACTTTTTGTCTTTTTATTTTAAATTTTAACATGATTATTACAAAATAATTATCTTAGATTAATCTTCACTAAAGACTGTCTCTGCGAAAGAATTATTATTTATAATAGGTCTGTTGTAGAATCTACCAAATACTGCAGATTCACCAGTCCAACCAGCCGTCCTTCTAATCTCATCAATATTTACCCCCTTACTGTACGCAGCCGATGTCGTAGCATGTCTTGTGCTATGAGTAGTGTATATAGATGTATCGATTCCGCTTTCTATCATACATTGCTTGATCCACCGGCTGATTGTACTGGTGGAAACGCTCTTATAAGGTTTTCTTAGTGAAACAAATAATAAATCTGATGTTCTCAGATTACGAGTAAACTCTAAATAATCACATAGGGTTTTAGCAGGACATATAGCTACTCTTTTCTTGAAAAAGGGCAGTGTAAGAAATGGTTGACACTTGGTTGGTCCTGAAGTTTTGATCAACTTGTCTACTTTAATTGTTATGCAGTCAGTTTTTATTACTACATTTTTTATATCAATTAATGAAATTGTTTGTACTCTTTGGCCTGTAGCTAAGATTAATAAAGTAGCAGTCTTTTTTGTGATTGTTACTAGATTATTATGTTCATTATAATTCTTATCAATAAAATTAAGAACAATTGATACGTCCCATGTATTATTATATTTTGGTGCAGTTGGCCTTAATTTAAAGTAACCTCTAAATAGTCTTTTGATTTTATCATCATTTCCAAGATGGGAACCAATAATTAAGGACAATGCTGACCTAAGCGCATTCAAACTGCCATAAGATAATCCTTCATGATATTTTTTAGTAAGGTAAGAAATAATATTGGAAATTCTAGGTCTAATCAATGATATTCCTTCATTTTTACAATACTTAGCCCATCCTACTATGCAAGGTTTGTATTGTTTGAGAGTGTTGAGAGATATGGAAGCTAACATAATGTCTGCTGCCTCTTCACTGATCCCGGAGCTTATGAAAGCTTGCCTGATAATAGTCCGGCCATCAGTCGCAAACTCTTGTGAAGAGGATGTGGTTCCCTGGAATTGTGCAAGACAAGCAAATCTTGAGATGGGTCAAAAATTATTGGTTCTTTTACTAATAGTTTTCTAAATATAGGAATCCACGGTTGTGTACTCCAATACGGCACAATTACAATTCCTGTCGCTTTATCAGATATAATTTTTTCCAGGGTCTTAAGGACCATAGAGAAAGGGGGAAAAGCATAGAATTGTAAATTCGACCAACATAAGGTAAATGCATCCACAGTAAATGCCTCTGGGTCTGGATGCCAAGAAACGTAACATGGACATTTTGCATTAGTTCTTGTAGCAAATAGATCAATAGAAGGTCTATTAAGGTTCAAAATTACGTTTTGATAATAACTATCACCTAACTCCCACTCAGTACATCCCAGCTGTTTTCTTGATTCAAAATCAGCTACTATGTTTTCTTTAGTGTTAATATAGCTCGCGAAAATCCAGACATTCTTATTTTCACACCATTGCCAGATAACTTTGGCTATCTGGTGTAGATGAGGATACTGAGTTCCTCCCTGTCTATTAATGTAGGAAACAGCAGTCACATTGTCAATACGCAAAAGAATATTGCAATCTCTAAGATCCGAAGCAAAGCACTTCAGTCCAAAGAAGGCGGCTAGTAACTCTAAAGAGTTTATATGTAAACTGGATTCTGTATCTGTCCATGCTCCTCCTGTTCTCTGTGTTCCGCATGAACAACCCCAGCCTACCATGGAGGCATCACTAAATATTTCAATCTGAAAGTTATTTTTTCTAATATTATTACATGATTTTGTGATGTGCTTTGACCACCAACGAAGATCCTGCTTACAGTGATCATTTAAGGAAATTTTTGCTTCATAATTATTATTGAATTTCTTTAGATTTATGTATTTTAATCTCTCAAGTTCCTTGGTATACAGAATACCATATTTAATAGCAGGACAAGCTGATATTAATTTACCTACAACATGAGCTAAAAATCTAATAGTAAATGACTTTTTCTTTAACAATTCTTGAATTAGCTTCAAAGAATTTTCTCTTTTTTCCGTAGAGATACTAATAGACATGTCTGTCGTATCGAATATAAGGCCTAAAAACTTGCACCTTTGTTTTGGTGTAAAGTCAGTCTTTTCAGAGTTAATTATAAAACCAAGGCTTTCTAATAAGCGAACTGTAGAATTTATGTTATGTAGGCAATCTCTTTCACAGCTACCTATACATAGATAGTCATCAAGATAGAGAACCGATGTAAAGCCTCTTTCTCTCAGGTAAGCTGTAATAGGTTTCATAATTTTTGTGAATGTGAGTGGTGCGGTGCACAGACCAAAAGGTAGAACCTTAAATTGGTAATATTTACCTTCAAAATAGAACCTTAAGTACTTCCTGTGCTCCTTATAGACGTTGATCATGTAAAATGCGTCTTTTATGTCTAAACAAGCTAAGAAATCATTAGGTTGTATAAGCTTACAAGCTGTCCTGTAGTCCTCGAGTTTAAAATGTTCCGTCTCAACAAAATTGTTAAGTCGCTTCAGATTGAGAATAAACCTATAAGAACCGTTAGGCTTTTTTATAGTGAACACTGGTGAACAAAACTGATCATTACTAGTTTTACATAGTTCAATAGCTCCTTTAGTTAGTAAGTTATTAATTTCAGATCTTATTTGATTCATTTCTGAATTTGAGAATTGATTGTTTAAAGGAATAGAACCCTGATACGGTTTTTCCCTTAATGGGATCTTGTAACCATTGAACCATTCCAAAATAACCTGATCCTTTGTAATCCTCTTCCAGTTGTCTAGGTAAGATGATAATCTCCCTACCTGATCTACCGCTTCTGTGGTTTCTTTTCGTACTTCTTCTTCTGCTGCTGGTGGTAGGCTGGCCCCCCTGGCTTTCTGGGCTGCATGGTTTGAGGAGGGCCCCGCCAGTTTAAAGCTTTCTTCTTCTCCGTTTCAGGTCTCTTCTTTTTCTTTTCATCATTAAACGTTGTCTTCAAGTCTTTTCCAGACTTCTGAACCGCTTTGGCAGTCTTGATTTTTTCTGCCAGATTATCCCCAAAAAGATATTCGGCTGGCTCTGTTTCTTGTAATGAGTCTTTCAAATTTTTATTTATAGTAGATAAGACTAGAGTTCTCCTTCCTCTCGAGTCTAAGAACAGTGCATCACAAAGAAGCCTCGAGGCTTCGTTAATTTTCTTTAGGATGTCTAATTTTTTGTCCTGTATGTTTTCTCCGATACAGAGCTGCATGGCTTGTCCTAGGCAGGATAAGGATGTGGACATTTGTTTCTGTCTCAACTCTATAAGTGTATCTCTTTTTCTAGCATTTTCATTCAGTGCTGCACTGACTTCCTTATTGAGCTTGGGTGCAACCATCTTCGGGCAATTTTCAAATGGTTGATTTAATTTAGTCATTTCATCTTTTTCTTCTTTCTTTAAACCTTTTTCTAAGATCTCAGTCCAGCGTTCCGCAATTTCTTTTCTCAACATTTCCTTCTTAGGTTTTGTATTTGGGATTATTCCTAAAATATTTAATACATCCTCATCCAGGTTTTCTTGTTCTTCTTCAATGCTAATAAAGCCCTCTAATAACTGTCCTTCGTCTTCCAAAGGAGCTTTGTTTTCGTTCGAATCAACCTGACCCTCCATGTTTACTGTAACACAGAATAGATACCTTTTACGGTATTTTGTATTCAACATTCAGTACTACATTGAGAAAACTTTATCTAAACAGATTTAGCAGAAGTATCTTGTTGAATTCGTACACCAGACCTGTGCATTCCCGCAGAATGCCCCTCAATCATGAATAACAAAACCACGTATGTTCCCGCAGAACACCCCTAGGTTATATACAGCTATTGTACATTCCCGAAGAATGTCCCTCAGCCTAACCATTTTACACACAACCCCAAAGGTTGGTCGTAAAAAGTAAATCAAATAAAACTCGCATGTTACATTGCGAACATAACCTTACCTTCTTCATCGTCCGACTCAGGCAATTTACAAACTTTCTTCTCTAATTTTCGTATCTTTTTGAGAATATGTTCTCTCTCCTCATCCGGAGATCTTTTCTTGCCCATTATTAGCACTTTTTATCACTTTAACTTAACAATAACACGAATATGTCGAAACAATGCGTGACGCCGACAAGTGACACAAAAAACGAATGAAGTATTTAGATATGACCGTTGGGGGCAGCACTGTCGTGGCTGCGTTCTGTTTTTTCTTTCAGCTTTAAAATTGTGTGACGCAGTGAATGCAAAAACCGGGACTACACTTGTTATCTATTATCATCGAGGACGAGACAACAACGAACATAATTCGTACGTACTCGTATATAGCAATTTGCGCGACTGTACCCAGAGAACGCGAGACGTGTGCACGACGCAAGACGTGAAAGATGCTATGGACTAGGGACGTTAAAAAATAATCGATATTTTTGATAATCGATTATTTAAACAAAAAACTACCATACACACCTCATTATGTGACCGTTTTTTTTTATTAATTGATTTTTCTCTTCTCACGTCTTAGAAAAATCGTTTTTTTCTGAAACAATGAAGTAGGAGAAAAAATATACTCAGCTTGCAAGAATACTGAATTCACCAAAAGAATGATCAAATAACCGCGCTGGCGCCGGCCCCTCCCGTCGCATCTCACTGCAACTGCCAAACAGATCCAAAAAATCACGCATTCAAGGTCACCTGCCACAAAACGTGGCGCGACCTGTAATAACAACATTAAAAGCGGTTTTTTAAGTACCTACATTGTTTGACCGATGTTATATTATAATATTACATTTTAACACCGCAGTTCTGCGCTGCGATTGGTCACATTTAAAACCGCTAGAGAACCAACCTCAATCAATAACAGCCTGTCTTAATTTCTTAAGCCACGCCCCTATACTCTTTTTGCTTCTGATTGATCTCAGGCATCTAAATATTAATTCCATCATGACGATTATCACGAAAGTATCATTACGAGTGTTCTTTTTTCGTTCTTTTCAAACTTCGTGCGTTTCGTTAACAAGCACTCGTGTCCCAATGTCTCACATTATGTCAAAGTTGCACAATCAATCCTTCCATCAGCCCAGTTCATCCACTGCTGGACATAAGCCTTTCCAGGACTTTGCCACTCCCGGCGGTCATCCTGGAAGAATTGCCCATACTCACACACGCTGGGCAGGCGGGTTGGTGAGCGCGGCGCCGGAACCCTCGCATCAGTGACGCAACTGCCCGTCACCAGTCTGTTCCATATAAGGCCCGGCTATTAGGGATGGATATACCGCCATCCATCGGTCCCAGGCATGGTGGGCCTCCTGGTTTTTTGCCTGTGAGCTGTCCTCTTACTCTCCCCCGAATTACTTCGAGGGGGTCTCCAAGTAAGATGGTGGTACCTCCACAGTCGAGCCCGGCATCAGCTCTACCACCTGTTCAGTTGCACAAAATACTATTATAATCTTAATAGACCTTTTCACATTGTGACGAAATTGATTTATTAAGTTCAACGACTTTTTGTCATAATAATAATAATCATTATCATGTAAAAAACAGGTCAAGAGCAAGTCATATAAGCAGGCCTAGGGTTTTATATTTACAAAGCTAGAATTTTATAATTTGCTATTGTAATTTTTTTAACTACTCATATATACATATATTATGCATAATAAACACTCAACAAATAATCCATCTGGAACTGAAGAATGGAAAAGAAAACCAAAAGATTTTACGATAGACGTTATTTTTGCATTCCACATTTCTAAAGACTTTTGTGCCTTTTTTTGTTGGTGTATTCGTCTACCTTCCGTATCGCTAAATTTAAGGAGGAGCTAAAGAAAAGAGGTTTTTCGCTGCGAGAAAAGAAAGTAGACCTTGTCGTTCCTTTACATCCAAAAGCCACACAAACACCCATTGCTTCAACTTTTCAATGAAAATAAGAAATTATTCAAATTATTTGTAAGTGAACTGACAAGCTGACAGACACAAACACACAGTGCCCTCTATGCGGAACTAGTAAGCATCCCCATCGCAATGATGACCCGTGACATCCACGGCCAATATATCATGTACCAGGGCACCATAAACACTCAGCAACTTATCTCTCCCACAGGTAGAGAACTGCATGTCGACCTACGAGCCCCACGCATGCGTAGTGGTCTACTCCGTAGTGGCCAAGAGCTCGTTCATCCGGGCTTCAGAGCTGCTGGCGTACCTGGCAAGGGAGCAGTTCACGACGGATAGGACTGTCGTGCTGGTTGGGAATAAAGCTGATCTGGCTAGAGCGAGACAGGTCGCAACTAATGGCAAGTTGTTTATTCGTTGAGTTTATTTATTTATTTAAGATACATTTGCAGAAGATACAAAAAACATAGATGGTGGACAAGATTAAGGGTACAGTTCTGTTGTACGTTCCTTATAAATGTATACATCCTTGGTATATAGTTTAGTTCAAATTGCTACAACAAAGTGTTTGGTAACGACGCTAAATTCAGTCCTGCTCTAACGCTTTTGTCTATCCTGGTCTAATCCGATGCTGCGCACGCAAAACTTTAGTTATTTTGAAATCACGGCTCCATTAGGACTACTACAATTTCTTTATGTAATAAAAATGGCTTTTCTAGTTAGTCTAGTGTATGTAATAAAAATGGCTTTTTCTAGTTAGTTTCTACTCGTAGTTAGTAAATACAAATTTGTAAAATAAGATCCGTAGAAAGAGAAAGAGCGGGTCTCCCTTAAAACAGGTTGTAAAACTTAAAAGGGGAGTCCCACCACACATTTTGTAATGTAAATAAAGAATTTTTGATTTTTTAATTTTTGAGTTAGTCTCTGCGTGTGTTGTTTTCGTTTCAATCGGTTTTGGAATATGGAAACTGAATCACTTTTTTCGTGAAATTCATGCTTTTTTAAAAGTAATATAATTAATAGAAGATTGAAAGTATGTTTACTTATATAGCGTAATTAATAATTGTCTTGAGTCAGAACATACGCCATATTTTATTCAAATTTTTACCATGTACATTGACGGAACTGAATCTAATACAAAACTGAAGTTTAGCATTGTAGAGCCCCTTAAAATAAATGACTAGGGAGGCTGGATCGGATTTAAGCACCCCTTATTTTAATAGGAACAAAAAGGTTTTGGTCTAAGAAAACTATAAGTACCACATTATCCTAAAATAACAGTACTTTGTGCTAATAGATACATTGGGACACGAGTGCTTGTTTACGAAACGAACGAAAGGAGTTTCGTAATAGACTGCACGAGTGTCCCAATGTATAAATTATGCCTCAATAAATATTATGATCGGAATCGACCAGTTTCAGCAAATTCAGACTGCCTTCTTCTGAGCGAGTGAAGACGCTCACGCGACGACGTTGCGCCTCACATTAGTGAGGCAAGCGACCACGCCGATCGTCGCGTAATCCTCTTCGCTCGTTCAAAAGAAGGCAGTCTGAATCTGTTGAAACTGGTCGGCTATCCCGAGCATAGTATTTATTGAGGTGAACAGTTTTTGTACATCATGAATTATACTCAAGTTTTATTGAATACTAAAAAATCTTTTGATGATTTTCTTAACCCCTCTCTCCGTTACAGAGGGGAAAGCCTTGGCGACGTCTAGAGACAGCAAGTTCATCGAAACCTCGTCAGGAATCCAGCACAACGTGGACGAGCTCCTGGTGGGGATCCTCAAGCAGATTCGACTGAAAGAGAGCCGCGACAAGAAGGCTGCTAAAAAGGTACCAAACGAATCGAAGGCAGGAACAGCTGATGGTTACATTAGTTACATTAAGGTTATAGCATTAAGTAATTTTAGTGTGAATATCTCAAAATATTTAATTTTTTGAAAAATTCGGGATGTTTCAACCTAATAACTAGGTTGTCTTCCAGCGAATGCTCAAGGATATTGAATATTTAATAAATATTAAAGTTGGTAGGTAATATATACCTGTTTTATATATATATATATATATATATATATATATATATTATATACGAGCCTTTTGCCCGCGGCTCCACCCGCGTTTATTCAACTCTGCCCCGTTTTTGGCTCTGGCGTTATTTATAGCCTATATATTGACAAGGGTCACTAAGATTATAATAAAGAAAATCACATCCAAATCCGTTTAGTGGTTTTTGGTTTAGAATTCAAAAGAATTCTAAAGATTGATTTGTGTTATATTACTCTTCTTGAGTCACCCCCTTTCTATTTTTATTACTTTTCTTTAATTTATAATAATAACATATAGTATATGTTATACTATATATTAATAATAATAATAACAGGTGGTAGAGCTGATGCCGGGCTCGACTGTGGAGGTACCACCATCTTACTTGGAGACCCCCTCGAAGTTATTCGGGGGAGAGTAAGACGACAGCTCACAGGCAAAAAACCAGGAGGCCCGCCATGCCTGGGACCGATGGATGGTGGTATTTCCATCCCTAATAGCCGGGCCTTATATGGAACAGACTGGTGACAGGCAGCGGCGTCACTGGTGCGAGGGTTCCGGCACCGCGCTCACCAACCCGCCTGCCCAGCGTGTGTGAGTATGGGCAATTCTTCCAGGATGACCGCCGCCGGAGAGGCAAAGTCCTGGAAAGGCTTATGTCCAGCAGTGGACGAACGAGGCTGATGGATGGATGGAATATATAGACACACCGGATTCTACTGTTTTATTACATTTAATGATATACATACATATAAAACACGATTTTAAAATAAGTATTGAGATATATTTCGACTTGATATTAGCCAGCATTAGTGAAATAAATGGATAAAATAATATTTGGTGATATTAGACATTGAATGATAAAATGGTTGTCAGACAGACAGGCAAAAAAGAAAAACTGCAAGGACGTTTTGGTGTATTTTAATTCTTTTTGCTTGCTTTCCATAAAGATGGGTGAATGATTTATCGCTCCTTGTTTCGACCTGAATCGTTACAGGCACCAAGCGACCAAATATACTGGGCGTCTACCAGTGTGCGAGGTAGTGGGGTGAGCTAATCAAAGTCCGCCAATAGGATCGTTCTAAGTTGCGCGGGAGGCAAAAGTCAGCGATCCTATTGGTAGATTTTTTGCAACTCACCACTCCGCTTTCTCGCGCAGCTAGGCCGGCCTAATTGCAACGATGCCATCTTCATAGTATGTTCTAAATAAAACCTAAACAAGCAGTGACCAAATTTGCCCAGAAATAATGATACCGCGGTCTATAACTCGCCACCCACTTTCATTTTCTTATTGATGTTTTTGTAATAGCAAGTAGTAGCAATAAGAGTAAAGGATTTCCCTGAATTTCAGGCCGAAGCTGGTCGATGGCCTCGATTCAAAGCCGCGTTTCGCTCATCACCTAACTGAAAGTATGGCTGAACAATTAATTTAAGCTGCAGTACGACTCAATCTAGAAATCTAAGAACCTTTATATTTGTCTCAAAGATAATCTATTTCTTATATATAAGTATACACAAAGACACATACACCTTTTTACCTCAGCTTTTCTACCTTAACACCACGCATACATCCCCTAGAGTTATTAACAACAGATCTCAAGACCAAGGTCGTAGGACTAGGGAACAGCTTATAACACACACACACATACATACATACATACATACACCCTAACACACTCTATCTCAAACAATGCTCTAAACATGCACAAACCCGCCTCTGCACAGTGGCTTTACCCCGATCCCAAGACCCAAGTCGTAGAGCTAGCAGAGACGACACACACTATCTTTTACTCACACATTCTCCCTCACCCTCTTACACACCCTCACCCTCGCATACCCTCACACATATATAAATAAAGCAGAGAGTCCTACTCACAAAAAACGACCATTTTGTAAAGTAAATAAATAATTTAAATATTTTTATTTTTTATACGTGTCTATTGATGTTAACTAAGCTTGAAGTTGTCGTTAAGCTATGTATTGCTTTTAAAGATTACCTACAATATCTATAAGAACCGGGATCTGTGACGTACTGTACGTACACGCAATGTATATACAAATGGCTATACAAAATTACACTTCGCAAGCGAATCGTATTGCGCGGGTGTCGCAGGGATTCATTCTCGCGCCTTTATTCCGAGGCCGCAGCAACGTTTTTCGTTTAGCGCCTTGAAGTTTTGTTCACTTTGATTTTTATCCGCGAAGATATATTAGCCAATAATTGACGACTCGTTGATAACATACTCGTACAGGATCTTATGGCGCGTGGATTGGTTGTGTCCAAAATCGTAACTAACGCCGCCACCATACTACTTGTTCCACAGTCCTGTCACTGTCACCCACGCACCATCAGATCTTTGCAGCACTGTATTGTATGTGTGTATCGTGTGATACCGCGAAGCTTTGTGACGATACACGCAAGTGGGGCCCTAGCATTAGTCAATGTATCGCAAACATTATTTGCATATATAATAGGTCTTTACATATGAAATTGCTGAAATTTTTGTACAGATTTATGAGTTCATAATTCCTGTCGTTCAATATCTATTTCCATTATTTGTTATTTTTCTTTTTGTCGTCAGTTTGATAACTTAAAATAAAATCTTAAAAAAAATCGTCCTAAATGCCATCCATTTCCATGATAAGATTCGTAATAATTTTTTACAGCTGACACTTTTCAAAAATTGAATTAAAGTTGCTGTTAGTTTGCGTTCATAATTCATGAGTTCATAATTTTTGTAATTTCATAGCTATTTCAATTATTTGTTGTTTGCTTGAAAGTATATTTCAAGGTTTTACATCTACGTATTAAATTTCGTTTTTATTTTCAGTTTGATTATAAAAATTCAATCTTCAAAAACTGTTCGTCCTAAATGCCACCCGTTTCCATGATACTCGTAAGATTAGCTGGCACTTTTCAAAAATTAATTTAATGTTGCTGTTAGCTTAATGTTGTCTCAGTCATACACATAAGAAATTACATATTTTGGATTTGTCATTTATCATTTGGATTTGTTAACCATAATGTCTCTTTTATTATTAATTGCACTTTTAATATTTTGTGATAGTTATAGAAAGAGCAGTCGATAATTGTATTTAAAAAAATCTACAGTTATTAATTTGTTCATGCTTTAAGTTAAAAATAATTAAAAATTGTTTCATAATTTTGTATGTACCTTTTTGGCTATTGATTATAACAAACTGAAATTATGGGAATGTGCTGACTCCTAGCCTACAGTTAACACTTTTTTTAGGAGTCAGATACTATTGTATTTTATGATGTTTTATTATATATATATTTTGTGTTTATGTTATGTTTATGTCATTCTTAAAAAAAATGCAAAAATGTTAGTACTGAAAATTGAGTTTCCATCAAATTCTCTGTAGAAAACGGCAATTTCATATGTAAAGACCTAATATTTGGTAATCTTTTCACAAAAATAATATGGTAACTAAGAGACTTATGTCTGCAAGGTTGCTTTTAAAGACAGCATAAAAATAGGTATCTTATCGTACTATAGTTTTATTTTGCAAACTTAACACACGAGGAAAAAAGCCACTTGAAATTTTTTTTATTGGAATCTGTTATCTGAATCATTAGTCTTCAATTTCTTAGTTGGGTCGTACTGTCTGAAATACCCTGATATTTGTTACTTGTTAAATTTAATAAAATTACTCTTTTATTGTCTGCAGGAAGCAAAGCCGCCAAAACTATCAAGCTCCCGGACCCACATATCGCTGAACATTGCAAGGGAGCTGCTACAGAAGATCTGCATCAATGACATCTCCAAATCCAAGTCGTGCGAGAACCTTCATGTCCTTTAATTATATAATCTCCTAGTACTTTTTTGTGATACGGAATGAAATGTTTGGTGCATATCTCACTGTAAGATTGTCAAAGCAAGTTTATTATAAAATCTAGGTTTTTGTAAGGTTGCTTATAAACTACCTTACAAAAACCTACAGAATTTTTACAAAAATAATTGTAATATCGACAATCTTCCGATGACACCCATTTGCTGACTATATAAATCATTTCAATTAGGAACGCCACGCGTAGCAGATGGTGTCACTATCGCCTTGAAGTGAATTTCTTTCAAATCTGACTAATTCCATATCAAATAATAAATAGAAATCGTTTTATTTAAAATTGTAATTAAGTGGATTGGTGTATTATTAACAATCCGAAAGATTAATGATTAACACCTTCAGTGCCATGTGTATCATTTATATACACAGCCCACGTTTTGTGGCTTTCTGTGTCGCTTATGCACACTTTTCTATACATTTTTTAAGACAAAAAATAGCCCTGGCCTAGGCGATTATTTTGGTGGTTTTGGGGTTGGGATTGGACAGATAGTTTTTGAGTTATTGAAAAATTTATTTGAAGATCAATTTCAAAAAATGAAGGGACAGTGTCCGAGGGCTTGTCGCTGAAGGTGTTAAACTTAAGGGTCGGTTGCGCTAAACATGCTCTCGCGTTTGGACAATTTAGCTTATTAAAATAAAATATTTTAACGAATAAAATTTGTATAAGTAATTACAAAGTAGCATTTTTCAGATTTGACACAAGTATCACAATCATCGAGAAAAAAAATCGGAAAGATCAGTAAAATCGCGGAAACCGCCTTCCATAAAACAAGGTGTTCTACCCATTAATATTAACAACTTTTACTATATGGTCAACCTCATAACCGCAAAAAAAATTGCTCTTTCATACATTTTAGTAGAATATGTATCTAACTTTTCTATGAATATTTTTTTTGCGAGTTTAGGTTTGAACCCATAGTAAAAGTTGTCCACATTCATAAAACATAAAGGAAAAAGATTATCAAGTAATCACCCAGTATACTTACGAGTATTTATTCCACGTGCAGATACACGCGAATGGAATCGAAAAGTTGAGTCAAATGTGTTTTGGTGGGAGGGGCTGGTATAAGCTCCCATGGCGTATCCGCCAATAAATTCTTAGGCTCAACCTTTATTGTCTATGCTGGCTATCTCACCAAAATACAATATAGGCTCTCTTTACATTTAAAATGTCTTCAAAATTATATAAAGATAATAGTAAAATTAAACACATAAATGAATATTCTTCTTTTTCTTTGTCTGTTTATTAATTTTAATGTAGTTACTATCCTCAAATAAAGCCGAATTATATGTAATAATTTTGAATTATTATATATGTATGTATAAACATATATAATAATTCAACATTATGTTTATAAGTCCTGCGTTTTTTTATGATTTAACATTTTTCAGTGAAGCTATGATAATATTTCGCATTTCTGTACATATTTTTTTCCTATCCATTTATATCTTTTCATTCTGCAAATGTTTTACAACAACATTTTTAATGGTTTCTATGTCAATAGTTCAGGAATATAAATTAGAAATTCCTTGATAAACTTTTATTAACAGTTAGCAAAATAGATGAAACCAGTTTACACAAAATTTGACAACCAGATATACAATAGAGTGGTTAAAACCACGAAATATGTTAATTTATACAATGATTTTATCTTAAATCCCGGGATCCCGGAACTACTGTACTGTTTAGTACACATGAAATTACTCTCATTAATAGATTTTTTAATACAGTTGCTCAAAAAGTGGCGAATTGCAGGGACGTATAGCGTTCGGGATGTGGGCTATTACATACTCGAGCTTTTTCTTTACCTTTTCCGAACTCGTGCATTCTCTTTCCCAACTGTCAAAATATTGTCTATTAAAAAGAAAAAAACCAACCACGAAGTTTTTACAAAAAAAAATCAAAGAAGTTTTTATGATTCATGCAAATATTTCTAAAAAAAAGCTACTATTTTGTTTCAATATCAGATTTAATGATTTGATTCAATGAGTTAGGTTAGGTTTCATTTCATTTCATCTCATTAAATTTCATTTTCATTTCATATCAATAAAAAAATTCTACTGAAGACTTGGCTGTATGGGCATAGTTCTCTTTGCCTAGCCAGAATGGGTGAAGAAAACAAAAAAAAAAAAAACAAAAAAAAAATCTCTGCTCATATTCTTTTACGGTTGGCGCCATTTTCCAAAAATTTTCTTTGCGGGTTTAGTTGTTTGTTGCACAAAATGAGTAATTTCGACGATATTTTATTTGAATTGACACCACCGGAACTCAGTATAATTGCACAAAATGCTTTGGAGGAGTCAAAAAGTCGCTACATATCTACATACGACGAATTTATTGCGTGGAGTATTAGTTAGTTGAGTTTAGTGTGTTTTTGTTATTTTATTAAATTGCTTCATTTTTTCGCAACTGTATTAAAAATAGTTGTTCAGTACACGTGCGGAACCGTCATTGCAACTTGTTCCGACTGTCAACCCTCACCTTCGGCTGCGCCTCGGCTCGGGTAGACATTTGTCGGAACTCTTTGCAATGACAGGCTTTCCGCACTCGTAATGAAATATACTATTTCAATGCATCAAAACCGAACAGAAAGGCGATTATTTTGCCCTAGTGCTTTATTATTATTATTTTTTTAATTTATTCACATTAGTTGGCTAACCTGCAGCCTTTCCTGTGAACCATAAATGTTATACTTTTTTTTTCACTGTTTAACGGCTCTGGATACAGTCCTTTTGAGCCAATTATAATTTAAAGTTCACAAGATTATATTTGTTTTATTTTCTCACACTATGCATTGAAAAACGTAGTATGATACCCGGGCGTAAGAGCAATAAATTAGTCGGTTACGTTTAAAACACGAGCGTAGCGAGTACGTAACTACGTAACTAACGTACGTAGCATAAACTACTATTATAGCAACTCCAGCGTCCCCATGTAATCGAAATTGCAAATAATATGATGGATTCGGATTAAGTTAAAACTACAATTCTTAGTTTTAACCACTACTAGGCTTTCACCCGCGGCTCCACCCACGTTTATTTAATCTTAGCCCCGTTTTTGGCTTGATGGTTATTTTATTAACGCCCCTTGTAGCCTATATGTGAACAGGGTCACTACAATAATGATAAAGGAAACCGCAGCGAGATCTGTTGAGTGGTTTTCGGGTTCAAACGGAACAGAATCGTACATATAGACATACAGACAGACAGACAACAATTCTAAAAATTTGCGTTTTACCTTCGTACAATCATAGATATCATACAAGTATTATTCTTTTCTAATTATCAGTGGGTACAATACTAACTAATAACCGATTTAATATAAAATTTTGCAAAAATATTCAATGTACAGATACGACATTTTTACTTTTTATAATCGTACATACAGACAGACAGACAATAATTCTACAAATTTTTCGTTTTACCTTCGTACCAGTGGCGTGCACAGAACTTTTTGCTGGAAAAGCAAACAATTGGTCAAGAACAACAATAAAAAAAATATGAAAAAATTTAAATATCACTTTGAAAAAAAAATTGTATGACGCCAGGATAGACAATGTCTACCCTAGAGTAAAAATTTCCTATACAAACTTTTTTTTTTCAAAGTGATATTTAAATTTTTTCATATTTTTTTATTTTTATTCTTGACAAATTGCTTGCTTTTCCAGCAAAAAGTTCTGTGCACGCCACTGCTTCGTACAATCATAGATATCCTACAAGTATTATTCTAATTATCAGTGAGTATTCTACTCGTAGTATTCTAATTATCTAACTAATAACCGATACAATTTAAAATTTCGCAAAAATATTCAATGTATATAGATACGACCTTTTTACTACTTTATTAATAGTAAAGATGTACCAACCGGGCGTAAATTGTTTCCGGGATCCCGGAATTTGATAAAAATAAATTGATATATTTCGTGGTTCTAACCACTCTATGTTATATCTTGACTTCAACTTCAAATAAATTAGCACTAAGATCATAGACTAAGTATTACTAATACTAATACTTAGTCTATGATCTTAGTGCTAATTCTATGCTAAGATCAATGACTAAGTATAACACGCTTCACTACTTTTGTAAAATACGTTTTATAACTTTATACAACTTCTTTAGAGAAAACTTAATGTGAAAATCGTTATCTACCTACTAATGTAGATACAAATAAGTGTTATGTACTCAAATACATATTTAGTCACCTAGTCTAAAGTATCGAATAACCAGATACTTTGCATAAAATATATGGTACTTTTTATTAATGTTTTATATGTGATCTGCATTTGTCTTTTTACCTTCTTTCGTATACTGTGAGAACCTGCTAAGCTGACACAATGGCCAAAAATGAGTTAATAAAACAGCTATATTCAGTTTTTATGCTCTTTCTTCTGGTAAAAACAATTAAAAATTTTTTTTTTAATTTTAAACCAACTAAATACCCAATGCAGCTTTGAAACTGCCAACATTACAAACTGATTTTCTCAAAACTATAAAACTTGCATTTAGCTAGTTCTCGCAGTATACCCTTGCACAGTGTTTTGGAGGAGCAAATTTAGAAACACGTGTTTTTTTTTAATAACGATAAATTTGACTATTTTAAATACCAGAGTAAAATTCCCGTCGCGCTGCTTAACTTAGTTTTTGTAAAATGTTTTTTCAAAGTAAACATAATTTCAAGTCCGCCAAAAATAAAATTAAAAATATTTACAGAATGAAGTGACATAATCGACTTTTAATCAGAAATTTTAATCTGTAACACTTTTTAAAATACAAATTCGTGCAAAAAAGAACCCGCTCAACTTAACCACAACAAAGTTATGAATATTTTTAAAACTTTGGTTTTTGTTTTTTTTTTCTCAGCCATAAAGCAAAATAAAGCATAAAGCAAAGTTCTTATTTTGCACGTATTTGTATCTTAAAAAGTTTTACAGATATCTCTAATTAAAAGTTTATTATGTTGCTTCGTTCGTTCTATCCGTCGCAAGGAGATATAAATTAACATTATATCATTACAGTATAAAAACGCATTACAGAAAGAAAAGTAAATCTGATTTAGATTTAGATTTACTTTTATTTCTGCGTTTCTATACTGTAATGATATAATGTTAATTAATATTTTTTCTTTTTTCCAGACTTGAAAATAGGGCAAATTTAACAATTTTTTTACATAAACCAAGAAAAGTAGCGCGACCTGAGTTTTACTCTGATATTTAAAATAGTTAAATCTATCGTAAATTGGATAAAAAAACATATGCCACAAGACCGGCTCGTCTAAAACACTGTGCCTCGACTTCAGGATCACCTTTTTCCGGAAAACGATTTGTAATAACCCAGTTACTTCAGTATTTAATAAGTGTATTAGAATTTTTTCGTAATCTTGTATCACATGAAAAATAAATTTATAGTACAAACTCTTGTGCAAAAAAGTGATGCTTGATAAAAAAACTACTTATATTAAATTAAATTATTATATGTCATTAGTACAGGTAACGATTGTTATAAGTGTGAAAAGTGGGCCGGCAGAATTTTCCTCGACGGTACGTCGACTGTGCGTCAAATTAGTTGTTACTATCCATCCATCCATCCATCAGCCTAGTTCGTCTACTGCTGGACATAAGCCTTTTCAGGACTTTGCCACTCCCGGCGGTCATCCTGGAAGAATTGCCCATACTCACACACGCTGGGTAGGCGGGTTGCCGGAAGCGCGGTGCCGGAACCCTCGCAGCAGTGACGCCGCTGCCCGTCACCAGTCTGTTCCACATAAGGCCCGGCTATTAGGGATGGATATACCGCCATCCATCGGTCCCAGGTATGGTGGGCCTCCTGGTTTTTTGCCTGTGAGCTGTCCTCTTACTCTCCCCCGAATTACTTCGAGGGGGTTTCCAGGTAAGATGGTGGTACCTGCACAGTCGAGCCCGGCATCAGGTCTACCACCTAGATGTTACTATGCTCCCATAAAATTTGAATTCGTAGGCAGCTTGAACTTCTGACGACTGTACTCACTTTTCTTGTTGTAACTTTTAAATTTTTAAGAGAACAAACTTTTGATTCTTATTTTTTATGTTCTTGTCAAATAATATTAAATTGTCAAATTATTTTTACTAAGTGTTGTCTTTTAAGTTTTAAATACATATGTAGATACCTTTATATCAAAATGAAATTTAGTGTAAGAATTCAGTATTAGAAAGATTTAACACAAATCATACGCTTGTTTATTATCGATGTAAGTGTTACTATTAGAAAGATAATAATGATTATATTTTTCTAAAAAAAAACTTTCTACGACTTTACAACTATATCTTTAACATGTATTTTGTTATATCTGAGCCAAAATTTAATTTAATTTAATCCTAAACATGCATTTCTTCAACAAAAGATAATTTTATAAGTACGTTAAGGGAATCATTGAGTTAGAGCCGTTAAAGCCGATAAACCGTGGGCAGTGGAGATCGGAGACTTAACAAAGACCAATTACCATGCTAAGTAGAGGTTTCGCAAGGAGGAATTTTATTCACAAGCTTTATTATTTAAAAAAAAAGCGTAACGTTTTAGGAAAAACCTGTTCGTTTTAGAGTGTAATAAAGTTTATACAGGTTTTAATCCATAATTACATAATATGTATGGAATTTTGACAACTTTTTTTAAGAGCAATCTTCGTTGTTTTTTTTTCTCATTACTGGAATGATTTCAGATGATTCTGTTTCGCTAAGTGTGTGCATTCTAGGCAGAAATACTTTTTTTTTCACTTATAGTATTGCTAGATTCTTCAAACCACGAATAATAAATTAGGGAACTTTGATGTTTTTGCGGAGACTATCCTCAATGATAGCCTTAACATATTAAAAAATAACGGTTTTTCTAAAATTTAAAGTATTCTGGCACAGATATAAAAGAATACTTAAATCTATCATTTAAAGAGACTTGTCTTCAAAAAGTAGGTTATTCTTTATAGAGGTAAATGCCATAATAATAATAATAATAAATTAGATATAAGCTGAGTTTTCTAGTCCTTTGCATTTAGTGGTGTGGTATTTTTACATATTATAACAACTTTAAGTAGAAATTAAACAATAAATTTGGATTTGTGTTATACTGGTCTTCTTTATAGTTTAAGTTATTCAAGTTAATTCCTTCAAATTCCTTTAATGTGGCAATTGAAGAGTGTTTTGCAAAAACAACCAATGTCACTCACTTTTTGCTGGAAAAGCAAGCAATTGGTCAATAATTTGTGGATATATTAATAATTTGCAATATTCCGCTAAACACTCTTACCATGCTATTCAAAATGCAGACTCAAGCACCGCCCGCCCTCCCGCATAAAACATGCACAAGCAAAGCAAGCAGTACGAGCACAAAATAAAGCAATCTTAAATAACAACCAAGAAAACTTATCGACACGTGTTTCGCCTCTAAACTAGGCATCCTCGGGATATGTAGGTCGCCCGACCGCTCGATATCAAATGAACACGGACTACATATCCCGAGGATGCCTCGTTTAGAGGCGAAACATGTGTCGATAAGTTTTCTTGCTTGTTATTTAAGATTGCTTTATTTTGTGCTCGTACTGCTTGCTTTGCTTGTGCATGTTTTATGTGGGAGGCCGGGTGGTGCTTGAGTCTGCATTTTGAATAGCATGGTAAGAGTGTTTAGCGGAATATTGCAAATTATTAATATATCCACAAATTTATGATGGACTTCCGATTTTTTGTTTGAAAATACTTAGAAGTGACATCATAACTTTGTATTTTGGCAGAAGGCAAATGAATAACTTCTAAATAATTTCATTTTGTTCAAATTTTTAAATTGAACTTTATGCAAAATGATGAAATAAGGAGGCACTATTTTTAAATATAAATTTTATGCATACTAGTTTTTAAGTTTATTGACAACCCTGGCCACATCCCTATTAAAATTAAAAATGTATGTTATGCTGTGCTATCCCTTGCTGTTATTTTTATTTTTTTAGGGGGAGCGATTCGTGTCCGCTACGAAACTCACAAATTAAGTTGGTTCTTGTTATTTTTGAATTACCGTTTTATTATATATATACGAGGGGCATGCCAAAAGAAATTAGATACTCGAAAATTATAAAATTTATTTTTTATTACAAGTATCGATCTTTTCGAAGTATTCACCCTGAGCACGTATACACTTTTCCATACGTCTGAACTAATTGGAAAATACCAATGACCACTCTTCTTTAGACACCTCAGAAATCTCGAAAATATAGGCAGCCAGTGCATCTTCTTTGCTTTCAAACTTCTTCCCCTTTATTTTTTTTTTTGATTTTTGGAAACAGGTAAAATCACAAAGTGCTAGGTCAGGGGAATTTGGTGAGTGAGGGAGGATTGACGCATTTTTTGAGTCGATAAAATCAAGTGTTTTGGCAGACGTGTGCGACGCCGCATTGTCGTGGTGCCCGAGAAGGCGTCGGATTCCTGACTTCGGTCGCTTGTCACACCAAGCTGATATTACTGTTGGAGCACAAACTGTCACATACCATTCGGAGTTCATCGTTCTTTGATTCTCTAGCACTACAGTAGCAATATGATCCGTTTTGCTGAAAAACGAGGCGACCATTTGTTTCTGTGTGCTTCGTGCACGGCGACATTTCGTTGGAGTTGGCTCATCTTCAAAGCACCATACAGTCGAATGTCACTTTGTTTCGGGATCATAGTTATAAAGCCATGTTTCATCACAAGTCAGTATATCATACACATTTTTTTTCTCGCCACCGTCGAATTTATCTATCATGAACAGGCACCAATCCAACCGACGGTCTTTCTGTTCATCGGTAAGTTTGTGCGGCACCCATCTCAAACAACATTTACGGAGAGAAAGGTGGTCGTGAATTATGGTTTGCATTGCTGCTGATCCAATTCCCTGTTCTCGCTCCAGCTCTACATACATAATTCGTTGGTTTTCGCGAATAAGTATTCGACTGCACGAACGTTTTCTTCTGTGACCGCGGTTGGCAGCCGAACTGTCTTCGCTTCATCTTTGAGACATCCCCGTCCTCTTTTAAATTCAGCGAACCAATTAAATACTGTTGTTCGCGAGCAACCAGACTCACCAAAAGTAGTAGCCAAAAGTTCAAAACATTCTTGAGGCTTAAAACTTTTTTATAGTCATAATAAATCATAGCGCGACAATCACTTCGACTGAGCTCCATTGCTGCAAGCGAATTCCCGCCAGATTTTCGGAAAAATGATGCTCATCCAAATAAAAAAAAAAGAAATGATGTGCGTTCTATTTTCAGATATATCAACAAACAACCAGCCTATAAGATGATGTATAACTTTCCAGTGTCAATCAAAGGAGTAAAGAGTATCTAACTTCTTTTGGCATGCCCCTCGTATACAGATTTTTATGAATATTATGGTAAAAATTTAATAAAAAAGAAAACTTTCGATATATATTTCGACCCACTTTGGGCCGTCGTCAGTCGAATATCAAAATATAATATAAATATTAAAAATTATATTATAATTTTTAATATATAAAATAAATATAAATATTTATTATATAATATATTATAAAAAAAAGCTTTCATAAAGTAAAAATATTTATTATCATATTTTTGAATTAAAGATATTAAATACATGTGATTTATGGCATTTAACAAACAAAGTTTAATGTCATTTAGGCTTTTCCGGAAAATATTTGCTATTTTATGCATTTTGTTGTAAATAACAAAATTTTTGCAAAAAAGCCCAACTGACAATGTTCGCAAAATGCCATAAATAACATTTATTTAATATCTTTGATTCAAAAATAACAAGAACCATCTTAATTTGTGCGTTTCGTAGCGGAAACGAATCGTTCCCCCTTATTTTCTTGCTATTTGTGTCTACGGTGGCGTAGCACTTTCGTAGAAGTATTACTCGCGTATGATTCTCGGTATATGTTACAAAATATTAGAAAATAATTATTGTATAATAAAAATAATAAAATTCTTTTCAATGCAAGTGCTCGTAAAGGCCCACTTTTTATGCATCAATTATTTTAAGTTATATTTTTTATTTATTTACAATGGTTGGCTAACCTGCAGCCTTTCCTGTGTACCATAAATGTTATCCTTTTTTCCCACTGTTTAACGGCTCTGGTTACAGTCCTTTTGAGCCAATCATAATTTAAAGTTCACAAGATTATATTTGTTTTATTTCCTCACACTATGCATTGAAAAAAGGAGTATGATACACGGGCGTAAGAGCAATAAATTACTCGGCTACGCTCGTGTTTTAAATGGTCCTCGTAGTTTATTCCTTTTCGCCTTTGTAGCATAAACTACTATTTATTATTGCACAGAATATTAATTAGTATTTTCTACCGTTATCAATGTAACGGCCAAAGCACAACTTTTAGATAAGAGCAATGTATAGAAATAGTTCACTTTATGATTAAAGGTATTTTAAATTATATTATGGTAGCTTTAAAATAATTTGATTTTCAATAAGAGTGAAATTAGATGTTTTAAATTAAATTTTTCTAATTTTACTCTTATGGAAAATCCAATTATTTTGAAGCTTCCATAATATTATTAAAAATATGTTTATGCAAATAGTAAACTATTGGTATACGAGTACATAGCTCTTATCTAAAAGTTATATTTTGGACGTTATATTTGTTTCTTAATATTTTGTAACAAATGCGGGTATTCGATACTTAAGTTAGTTTGTAACCTTTAGTTGCACAAAACCAGTGGCGTGCGTAGCTTTTTCCTGTAAAAGCCTTCTACCAAAATAAAATGAATGGACGGGCCTTGTCTTTACAATTTGCTCACTCATAACGAGTCTAAGCAATTGGATATATACTATACTTCAATACCTAATTGTAAGTCTTTATTTTGCTTTTTGCACTTTGGAAATGCACAAGAAGGCATTTTTTCGTCAGTTATTTGGATGACATTTAATAATAAGCGTACTTGTCACTCTTCTAACAGAGACCGACTGAGATGAAGTGAGAGCCGGCGCTCACTTTACAAACTTCAAAAATCTGTACGCTATGGCCCGTCCATTTATTTTATTTTGGTCGAAGGTAAAAGCAATAAGAAGGTCAATATTGAGAAATTAAAAAAAATATTTTTTTATAATCTTTACGAAATATAATTACTTGTGTGATGCCAGAGTGAGAGTAGGTATTAGTTATTACAATAATAAATTTTCATATTTTTTTCAAGTCGCATTTTTTATGTTTTTTGAAATGTCGAACTGGACAGTCTTATTGCTTTCCAGTAGAATTTCTATGCACGCCACTGCACGAAACCAAGGTCGACCTTAAATTCCTGCCATTCCTTACATTCCGATTGAAAAAGAAAGTGACAGCATCAATTTAATGTCGACCTTAATTTTCTTCGACTTTGTTATTCTAAAAACATTTCTAGAATCGTACAATATATAATTTGCGTACAACTTGTTTCAATTTTTGTTACCATAGAAGAAATAAACTTGCCTTTTAGAGACCTGCGGGCCTATTGTGTATCTCTAGTTGCCTTCTGGACTGGGTGTCTATCATCAAAAACATAGATATACTATCGAATTCCGATGTCCTAAGGATATTTTCGCACTTGAAGTGACGACACAGATTGTTAATAGTTCAATACCCACTAAAGGCAATTTTGAAATTTCAGTTTTTAGCTATGTTTTTGATGATAGGCACCTCGTGCAGTTGGCAACTAAAGATACACAATAGGGGGGCTGGGCCTGCAGTGTCAACAAAGATAGCGATCGCTGTCCTACCGATTTCGGTCGCTAAGCTATGAAAATCTAATTTTTAAGATTCTGTATAGTATCTACCGTCAAAATATTGACTTAAGGCGATTACCATCGCCAAATTCGCAGCTCGATATTTGTCACTACAAATATCAACGGAAACGACATTGAAATAACGTTCATATCAGCGCGCAATGCATAGTGGCTGTTACGACGCTCGCTGCGTCCTTGATAGAGCGAAATAGGGGAAAATTATACTTTTCACTTGGACGTGATTACTCGATTGAATAATCTTATGTTATGTTTATAGCTATAAAGTTTATCTGTTTATCAAAGCATAGATGAATTCAATCGGCCAAGCCACTCAGGAGCAGTAGGGAATTTGAGGTCAAAAAACACCATTCAATAAAAAAAAAAATCATGTAGAAGTTTTGGTGGTATGAAAAAGAAAACTGTTGCATATATTGTCTAAGAGTTGATTATTCATAATACATTTTTTCATTATTTTTGGTTTGGCCATAAACGAGGAGTAGGCTTTAGAAAGTACCCATTTGGCAATAGTAAGGCCCTTAAATCGGAAGCGAATTCGATACACTTTTCATTTCAGTCGATAGTTTTGATGGTGAACACTAAAAATAATCAATTTTTATAACTTAACGACCGAAATCGCTGGGATAGTGATCGTTATCTTTGTCGAGACTGCAGCCCCTGATGTCTTATTGTCTAACTTCAACATCTATCGCTATTGCTTTCAAAAGTACGCGTGATTGGCTAGAAGTGATGAGTCACGTCATTCCTAGCCAATCACGTTACCTTTAAAGCAATAGACGATTTCATGACTATTTCCTTACACAATCGCACCTCTGAAAATTAAAAACAAGGTTTTTCTTTGGTTTTAGATCTAAGAATAATAAATGTCTTTTTTTGTCTTGAAACTGATATCAAAATCTAAGTCTGAGCCTTTCTTCATAAAATATCGAGTTGTGTTTTCCAACTGTTTTCAACTCCTGTATATACGGTAGTACGCCTAGCACGCGATAGTGTTAACATTTGTATTTTTTAGCGCTTTTGTGTTTATCGATTGAAAATATTATCGTTTGTCCAATCTTTCAGTATCTGATCAATACTTTTTTTTAATTGGGCATGGTAAGTGTATGCCAAGACATGCTGATTGAAAATCCGTTACGAGTTAATATTTTTTGGCCATTTTTCATTTTTTCTGCAGCAAAGTAACTTAAAATACAGATTACAGAGTATTTAGGTTCCCAAACGTCTATTTTATATGAACACTGGTTTAAGGACCATATACAAAGAATTTTCAATTTCCACAGAATTTCTAATTTCCATTTATTCTCATATTTCATGTATAAATCAGTGTTTTCATAAAATAGATAGTTGAGAACCTAGATATTCTGTTATCAAATCGGAATAAACACACATTACCTTAAGAATATGTATAATTTACAAATTATTTTAGTAAGTATTCCGTTTGTATAAACTATGTATTTTACGCCGGACTCTTAAGTTGTACGGGATTTAAACCTGCGACCTCCAAATTAAAAGTTGACTACTCGAACTATTAAAGCAATATGTAAACGTTTTAGCATCCCGGTTACTCCATATGCGAAAAAACCCTCGGTGCGAGAGGGACGGACTCGAGGAAAAGTAGCAAAAAGTCAGTTTTTTATGAATATAAAATGTACTAAAGTTGCTATCAAAATTTCAATTAACCAGGGTCCTAGATATTGTTAAAACCCATATAATTGCAGTCCATATGTCGTTCCAAAATGTCAAACCAGGAGAGTTGGTGTCGAAAAAGACATTATTTCAATAAATATTTTTACTGAGCCGAATTTCTCCAATCGCGTTTCTGTTTAACAGATCCCTAGAAAAAGATTCCAAACACAATATACGATTTTATCAAAATAATACATTCTTTACTGAATCAACGCGGGCGAAGCCGTAGGCAAAAGCTAGTAATGTTACATTAAAAATAAAATTACCACTTTCTGCGATAAGCATTGCAGGTTAGATTAAAAGAGATACAACACCGGCGCGTGCTAGGCGTATAAGAACTACCTCCAATTTCATACTGACTGTAACTATTGTACATTATTATATCATATTTTATTCAGTGTTACAATTAATTGACTTTTATGTGATGGGTATAGAAATGAAATAAATGATATATGAACTATTTTATGACTTTTTATTTTTTCTAATTTAAAACTTTAATTAAATTATCCTTACTTTTTAATTTATTTTCATTAGGGGGATTATCTCCATTTGTAAGATTTGTCCAAAAATTATTAGTAATAAATTTTTTAATTAATAACATTTTTTTATTATTAACTTTAATTTGTTTCACAATCTGGAATTAATTTAAAAATTTACGTTACATAACTTGAATTTTATGTTCTAATTCGCTTAGATTAAATTATGTTAAGGTGTGTTAATTCGAAAACCATTTAGAGATATAGGTTTAGTAAGCCGTATTTTAGAACTTGTGGTCTAAAAATTTTTTCTCGAAAGAGCTGCGCCTTCGCGTGACGTCACTTGAGAAATAGCTGTTTAGAAATGTATCCTCTGCTATCAAGATAAATTTATAATACTTTTCTTCCGACTGAATTGACAGACGGATGACAGATGAGTAGATGGACAGAGACAGACCTCTTTTTTAATTAGCAATTACACATTACAATCATTAAATTCTCAAGTGACGTCATATCGGACAATTCTTGAAAATATCATAAAAATAATAGTTAATTTATATACCAAAGTAATGAAAACTATGTGCTAAAATGGCGTAAACTCGCTGAAAAAAAAAACTTTCAGAATATCAGCTACGGGATATACTGAACCAAAGAAATATGATATTCCATACAACATTTAAGTACCTACTGGTCCTTATAAGAAACATTATTTTCTTCTCCCATTTCATCATTTCGGTTCGTAGTTCCAGAGATTACTCTATACATACAAATAAACCAATTGAATGAATGAATGAATGAATGAATGAATGAATTTATTTCGAAATATTAGTGTAGATAGTGCTTAAGGGCGGGTTCCATACCTTTCGGACCCCTCATAGGAGCATACAGTCAGTTACTCTATGTATCGAGTAACAAGATAGGACCAATTGTAGTTGTGTTTTTATTTATTTAGTTTTATTAGGGACATCAACAGCAATACATAAAACTTAATACAACATTAACAAAAAATACAAGAAATAAAGCCAATAACAGATATCCACAATAGTACATTAACGAAAGTACATAGAACTATTTAACCAGACACTGAATATATAATTGAAAAAGACAGACAAATTAGCTAATAATTAGCACTGTTATTATTTTACATGAATACTAAAATAAGTGCATAAAAGTGTAGAAAAAAAACTACATTAAAATAAATAAGGTTGCGCCCAGCCAACCTTGTTTATTTTGATGTAATTTTTCTTCCTACACAACTACGAATTGTTCACATCTAGCTGAAAACGATGCTGAATCGTTTTTTTTTCTCATAAATCGATCTTTGATAAAATCAGGCTGACTAACGTTAGTATTTGAATTTGAATTTGAACAACGGGCAACGTCCTATGTTGGTACTAAGCCTTAGTACCAACATAGGACGTTGCCCGTTGTTCAAATTCAAATTCAAATTGAAATTCAAATAGTTAATTTTACAAAGCAGATATAGATATATACACTTTTTACACGTAAAATTTAATCTAATAAAAAAATATATGTAATAAAATAATAAATGTACATGAACTAAATTAAAGGTTTATTTAATTTATGTAGCAATATATTTACGATTAAAATGATAGGTAAAATATATATTATACAAGGTAAAATTCAATCAGCCGCCCGAACCCATACCGGAGACCCGGCCAGGGACCAGGAACAAGGTTCAATGATCACCAACCGAGCCCCCAGCACGAATCCAGGCGGCCGAACAAATCCCATCCTATATACTACATACTAATAGGTTACATATATAAATACATGCCTACCTCCGCCCATTCGATTAGTCTTGCTAAAAAGAAGGGAAAGAAACTTAGCAAGTTTCATGTTTTTAGGGTTCCTTACCCAAAAGGTAAACAAAGGGACCCTATTACTAAGAGTCCGCTGTCCGTCTGACACCAGGCTGTATCTCATGATCCGTGATAGTTAGACAGTTGAAATTTTCACAGATGATGTATATCTGTTACCGCTATAACAACAAATACTAAAAAACATAATAAAATAAATATTTAAGGGGGCTCCCATACAACAGACACGTGTTTTTTGCCGTTTTTATAGATAATGGTACGGAACCCTTCATGCGCAAGTCCGACTCGCACTTGGCCGGTTTTTTTAAGCACTTTTTGATACGCTCTATCGATCGTGGTAGCTACTTGTTATTTATAGACATGATTTTTTTTATCAAAAAAAGGAATATATTTTTTTGCTTACTGTACAAAATGCTTCAGGTTGCGCTTGTTTATTTTTATGTAGTTTTTTTTCTACACAACTACGAATTGGTCACATCTTGTTACTTGTGACATAGGGTTACCCACGACGACGGTATGCCCGTGCCTGCGCGTAGGGTCGTGACCTGGCGAGACTACATCGTCGAATAAATAATAAGTCACAAGAAATAAGTGGAAATGTATATGTTTATAAGGGTTTTGTTAAGAGGTTGCTTGTTTTCAAAATTAAATTATCTGCAATCAAAATTAGTCTTTCCGACTTAGCAATAAGACTTACAAGATAAGTTGGTAATGGTGCGAAGTAATTTATATGATTTTAGCAGAATGATATTCTTTAAATATAAAATCTACATTAAGGGGCAGGTAGCCGAAAATGACCTTGAGTAGACTTGTGTCGGTACAAATATCAACTGAAATTAAATTGAAATTACGTGCATATCAGCCCGCACTGCATTACGACGTCGCTTGGTCTCCGCATTGTACAAAATAGGAGAAAATAATACTTTCCACATGGACGCTATGCACGAAAAAAAAATTCCATGAATATTTTTTGTAAGCATTATTTTTCTTGTATTTTAGTGCAAGAACCATACAAACTCCGTTAGCGGTTTCAAAGAAATAACCAATTATACTTAGGTTTAGTCTAAAAACAGCTTGACTTTGAACAATATTTTCATGATGTTTCTTTTACGCGGGAATAATTTCTTGAAATTAAGCTGTTTTTTATAGTTATATTTAACTTTAAATATATACAATAAATAAAAGAAAATTATAACTTGAAATACATAGAAACCAAATACACTTATCAACTTAAATAACATTAAAAAACTAGACTACCTATAAATTAATATAAATATAAAAGATACCTAACTAAATTAAAAAATAAATTAAGAAAAACTTACCTATAAATTAAACAATATAAAATATTTTTTCCAAATCACAATATAATATATATAACAATATAATATATATTTTTTATAATTTTTAAACAACTGTTTAAGAGAAATAACTTTATCAATAGAGTAATTTTCGGATGACGCTGTGGTAAGAGGCGCCTTAAGATATTAATTAAAGGTATTATGTTATGATTTCATAAATTATATTATGATTATTTTAATAAGAGGTCGTTGACTTATATACAATTTACATTTAAATAGAATTTGTTAATTTTTGGTACCATTTCACAGAGTTTTACTGTATTATTTTATCAAAAATCTTTTAACTTGATCAATTTTTTAGGGTTCCGTGCCCAAAGAGTAACCAACGGGACCCTATTCCTAAGACTACGCTGTCCGTCTGTCACCAGGCTGTATCTCATGAACCGTGATAGTTAGACAGTTGAAATTTTCACAGATGATGTATTTCTATTGCCGCTAAAAGAACAAATACTAAAAAATAGAATAAAATAAATATTTAAGGGGGATCCCATACAACAGACATATTTTTTTTTGCCGTTTTTATAGATAATGGTACGGAACCCTTCGTGCGCGAGTCCGACTCGCACTTGGCTGGTTTTTTTTACTTAAATTTTTACGTTTTACGCTTGTTCATTACCGAGCCTGTAAGAAAGCGTCAATAAGACAAAGGATGAAGGGCACTTGCCTAGAAACTGAAAGAGTACTGGGACGAAGCGTTCATCAGTCTTTCCAGGGATTTGCGCAAAATCTACGGAAGCGGTATCGAAAGTCATTCGATTGCTACCTGCGCCGCGATAAGAGCATCTTTTGACACATTTCTAAACAGCTGTTACTCAAGTGACGTCACACGAGGGCAAATGGAAGTTGCAGCTTTTTCGTAAAAAGATTCATCATCATGAGGTTTTTTAGACCAAAACTTCGAAAATACGGCTTGTTAAACCTAAATCTCGAATTGGTTTTCGAATCAACACACCTTAACATAATTGAATCTATGCCAACTGATTTACCACATCGCATCTTGTTTTTGCTACGGTATACCAAGCGCTACGACTAATGGTTTTTGCTACGGTGCTGGCGTAGCAACTGCTACGAATTCATTTGAAATCTTAATTTCTTGTTTCTAAATAGTTTTATTTCTATTATTATTATATATATTTATTTTTCTTTTACAATTGTTGATATTTAATAATTTCACTTAAATTATAAATATGAGATATATCATAATTATTATTTAGAGTGCATTACAAACTAGAAAATATCAATCAGAAACAAATCCAAAGACAAGAATTTGAAAAAATTCCCCGGGCCAGGATATAATCATAATTATATAATTATAAATATTATTTTAATTATTTTCTGATTTATTTGTGTAAAATAATGTTTTTGCTGCATATTTTAAAAACGATTTGTATGCCAGGCGGCGTAGCACAGTATTTATCGCGCGCGACGCCACTTAATTGAATCACAAGTGCAAGGAGCGTGATAAGATGTTTTAGCGATTAAACAGTACGTCACGCTCCTTGCACATGTGATTCAACTAGTGGCGTCCCACGCGATTGAGGACGCCGCTTGGCCTCGTAGCACAGTGTTTAAGAGGACAGGTTCTGCTTGCATACTACTCTGTTACTCCATGCGGAAAGACCCGCAGTGCGAGAGGGACGGATTCTGGAAAAAAGTCAAAACGACAACGTTTTTTACTCATTTTATTATTTAAAAAACAAGCAAAGTTGCTATGAAATATTTGTCCTGTTAAGAGACTCCAATACTACGCCACTCTTGGCGGTCCTCAGACATCCTCATATGACGATGACTGAGGACCACCAAGAGTGGCGTAATATTGGAGAGGCCTATGTCCAGCAGTAGACGAATACGGGCTGATGGATGGATGGAATATTGAAGTGCTCAGAAAATTGATTATAGCTACTGTTTATACTGAACCATTTCCAAAAATAATCACTTCCCCATATACGTTTTTAATACTTATTCGTCATTTTATATGGGGAGGTGAATATCTTTTTGCTTTGTTTCAAAAGTTTTTCTATTCAATAAAACAATAATATGTATTTCAAAACAAACATAATTCAATAATTTAAAAAAACTTAAATTTTTTATGAAAATAATTCGAATAGTTACTGGATTTAAAACTGTTTTTTTATATTATGTTTATTTATGTTTTAGTTTTGTGTTAATTGTATAGCGAATTAGTTAGCTGGTAAATTTATGCGCCTGTCGAAGTGTGTAAGCACTGTAATGAACGACCATTCGATTCACGACTGAATGCTATTGTTTGTGCTAATTACCTTCAAGTTGCGAGCAATAGTCTCCGGTATTGCTCTTTGTTTGGAGTTGAATGGTTTCCAATTTAACCGCCAACCGAGTAGTCAACCTGTTTAAGGGGCTGCACAATGCTAAATTTCAGTCCTGCTCTAACGCGTTTGTTTTTTAACCCTCTATCCTGCTTTCATCAGATGCCGCGCACGCAAAACTTCAGTTATTTTGAAGTCTTGGCTCCATTAGGACATTAACCATAATTTCTTTATGTAATAAAGATGTTTTTTTCTAGTTAATATCTGCGTGTGTTGGTTTCGTTTCAATCGGTTGAAACATGTAAACTGAAACGCTTTTTTCCTGAAATTCATGGAATTTTAAAAGTTGTATAATTATTAGAAGTTTCAAAGTATGTTTATTTATAAAGCGTAATTCATAATCACCTTGAGTCACAAAATACGCCATATTTTTTCAAAATTATTACCATCTACATTCACGGAACTGAATCCAATACAAAACTGATGTTTAGCATTGTGGAGCCCCTTAAGGTGATATAATTATCGTCCGTGCAATAGTTCCCGTTACTGCAGGCGGAAAGACCAGCAGTGTGAGAGGGACGGAATCGTGGAAAATTGACAAAATGTTGGTTTTAAATTAATACAAAATTAACTAAAATAGCTATGAAAATTTCCATAACCAGTAATTTAGGTACTGTTAAAACCCATGTAAATAAATATTTTTGAAATCTGTATACTATCCCAATTTGTCAGAATATCAAAGTGTAAATTTAGACCTCATTTCAATAATTATTTCTATCTCGTGAAATTCTTCCAATCGCGTTTCTGATAGTCCAAGATCTAGAAAAGCCCCCAAAATTGTATTACGAATTTACTTAACTCGGGATTACTTTTGAACAGCAAACTTCAATCAATTGACGATATACCCCCTTAAGGTCTAAGACAAAATAAAGACTAAAATACTAAAATACAGGTCAAGTGCAAGTGGATTTTGCATCCTGAGGGTTCCATACTGTTCCGTACATAAGTTAGTAGACTTGAGTAAAATTGGGACATAAACTACAAACTTAATTAATTTTAACATTTACCTACGAAATTTATGAAACAAAACTGCAAAACTAAGTTGGTCAAGTAATATTCCACGTAGAATGAGAAATTCGTTATTTTCGAAATTTTCAATTCAACATTTTTTCAATTCAAAAAACGTTTATTCAAGATAAAAAACATTACAGAAACAGCAATTTCAAATGCACCGCCAAACTGCAAGGCAGTTTATTGGCAGTTGGCGCTCTCACTCTTGTAAGAACTGGTCCTTCCAATCCTTGAACGGATACCATCACAACATCCTGGTGCTATTATTATTATATATATATATATATATATATATACATACACACGCACATATATACATATACATGTACATGTACATACACATATATACATGTATATATGCATATATATACATATACATACACACACACACACATATACATATGCTTTTCGCAGTTAGTTCACTGATTGAAAGAACCAGCCCAAATTTTAACTATATTATATTATGTTTTTACAAATTGACATTTTTATGTAGGTATTTAATTTTATAGTTCTTTTAGTAAACATATATTTTATTTTACACACGAATCTAATAAGGAATTTGTCACTTTTTTCTTAAATACAGGTTTGGAAAAGGTATCATTTCTAATATCATTCGGAAGATCATTGAGAATTTTTGGAATTAAATATTTTCTGGTTCTGGAACCATAGTAATTACATATTTTAGGGACAGTTAATTTTTTGTTACTAACCTTTCTTGTAGTGATGCTATGCGAGATAGGATTTTTATACTCATTATTATTAAACTCCTCTAACAGAATAAGCAATTTAAATTTTTCATGGACAGGTAAAATTTTACAGATATTATAAAGTTGATCATAATCATGGCGACATTTCTTCTTTGTTTTATTATCAATTAACAATTTCATGATTCTTTTTTGTATGGCATTAATCTGGTCTATATAAGTTCTGAAAGTACACCCATAACTGCCCAAGCCATATGATACAATCGAGTCTGCGAGTGCATAGTAAACAGAGTACATTGTAGCTCTGTTCACTACGCCTCTCAGCTGATAAATTATTTCTTCACTTGTGGTAGAAAGAGGGTTCCTTCGTGCAGTTCGTGCTAAATTTCAAGTTTCTAAGGCAAGGGCCCTAGGGATTTTCATGGTGAGCCAATTTGTATTAAATTGATTACGTTACGTAACTTTTTTTCGCTTTGTGTTAGAAGCCTAATTTTTACCAGTACCATGGGGCAGTAGACATCTTTAGAAGGGACCATTTACCATTAGCTACTTGATATCTCTCAAGGAACCCAAGAACAAGAGTTTTGACAGATGGACAGCAGACGGACAACAAAGTGCTCATTTTATTTATTTATTTTATTTTATTTATTTATCAAAAATATTGCATAGTATTATAGACTAATCCAATTCACTGTACAATTAAAAAGGTAATAATAATTAATAATAATATTTAACATAAAATATTTACAGAAACAAAATCAACTTTTGGTCTAAGGCTTAGAATCTAAGGACATCGTCATTGAGGCTTCACTCTCACAGAATTTCAAGCATTCAGAAGAGATCACACAGTGGTTCTGGTACCAAGAGTGCGTTGAGTTTCATGGGTGCACTAGTGGGGACTCCCTCCACGCCACGGAGCATGAAGAGGACGTTGCCAAGAGCAGAGAATATAAAGTATTACTACGTAAAGAAGCGACACTCTCCTCCCCGCGCGAATTTAACGTCCCCCGCGGACCCCCGCAAGTTAGTGGAAATCTGGAGTCAGGCAGAGCTCGATTACCACTCGTTTGCTACGCGCGTGTTTTGTTACAAAGTTTTATCACGATACTGATTTTTAATCAGTATAGTGCGTTATTGCAGTGTTTATGGATGCCTGGAAAACTTTTTTTAAAAAATTAGAATTGCGTGATCAAACCTTACAATTTCGTTCAGTAACGCATTTGGAACAATAAAATCAGTATTTATAACTTTCCATGTTTTAACAAGTTTTCATTTTTTTTCCAAAATTTATGTTTGAGTAGTTGTTAATTATATGATGATCATTTATGCTTACGAAACTATATAGGTACCTACTAAGCTTAGGCATACTATATATATATATATATATTTTTTTTTAATACTGATTAATCCACGGGGAACCAGAAATTGGACTACGCTAAAATTTAGGAAGAGAATCACATAAGTTGCTGACTTATATTGTGTCCCTCTCGGGCGACGACGATCACACGATTGCTGCCAGCCCTAGACTAGCTCACGCACACACACAAGCGTGTGCGGACAAGCCAGATGCGCGCGTTAGAGTGTAGGTAAATAACTTGAGCCTTCACTATGAAGTGTCGGGGGTGTCAAGAGCCTGTGTGAGCGGGCACGGAGATAATTATTTGACACAAAAAATCGACAGACTTGCGCTACCAGCTCCGGGCAGTCAGATTTTCCACGAAGTAGGCAGCATGCTGTCACCATCAACTCACATGCTCGTCTGAACTCAAGAGAGTTGTTTTATGGTTCCGTTTTTTCATTTTGTTCGGAACCCTAATAAAAGCAAAGTGAATTGTGATGTGCCATGACTATCTCTGAAACATGATTCGAAATTTTAAAAACTTGATTCTTGATCATGAAGAACAATTTTTGTTCTTTGACTTGAGATTTTTCGTAAATAAACACCAACCTAGAGAAAAAACATCATACAACATATTTCGTCTCGACATTAATTCCAAAGAGGGTGTCAAAGGTGTTATCAACTGTGAAAATGTAAACGTGGTGAGCCCCATCACCGTACTTCGAGCACAGATGAATGTGCACCGAGGGGATTTGAACTCAATGATCTCTGGGCTAGCAGGAGCGTTTTACCATTCGGCCACAGAGGCGGTATTTATAGAGTAGTGAATCTTAATAAAACCACACCCCCGACACTTCTTTGTTCTCGCTCAAGTTATTTACCTACACTCTCACGCGCGCATCTGGCTCGTCCGCACACGCTTGTGTGTGTGCGTGAGCTAGTCTAGGGCTGGCAGCAAGCGTGTGAGCGTCGTAGATCGAGAGGGACAACATTTATAGTCAGCAACTTATATGATTCTCTTCCTAAATTTTAGCGTGGTTAATCCCTAGGTCCTAATTTGGTTCCCTGTGGATTATTTTTGTATTAAAAATATATACATCGTCACGACTTGAATCAAATGCTCGAGGGGGTGTTAGAGGTGTTCCGAGTGTGAACTTTGAAATGCATGTCACAGTCCGCACTCGGTACACCCGCGTTTCACCTACAAATATTACGTCCCAACGTGATGGGTGGTGAGCTCTATCGCCGTACTTCGGGCACAAATAGACAATTTTTAGGACATGTTGAAATTTGCTCAGCTCGAACGGTGACACAAAAACATTCGATTTTTTAAATTTCAACTTAATGTTGAAATTCTTACCAACTGTTACACAACTGCTTGAGAGTTGCAGTTAACGCCCTAAACCAATACATAAAAGAAAATGCCTTGGTTTAATTCATCGGCAGGAAATAAAAAAAATCTGCGTTCTTTATTTTTTGCTCCGTTTTCAATGCATCCATAAACACCACAAAAACGAAACATATTCATTAAAAATCAGTATCGTAACGCAGTGAACGAGTGCTACTCGAGCTCTACGTGCCACCAGATTTCCACTTACTTGCGGGGGACCGCGGGGGATGTTAAATTCGCGCGGGGAGGTGAGTGTCGCTTCTTTACGTAGTAATACTTTATATTCTCTGATAAAACGCTCTGATTCAAACTCACGCACACAGAAGCGTGCTCTACACCAACAGTGGCGTATTTACATAAGGCCCGGGGTGGCAGGCTGCGAGGGGCGGCGCAAGCTGCACCGCGCGCTCAGCTTTGGGCGCCTTTCATAATCCATCCATCCATCTATCAGCCTAGTTCGTCCACTGCTGGACATAAGTCTTTCCAGGACTTTGCCACACCCGGCGGTCATCCTGGAAGAATTGCCCATACTCAAACACGCTGGGCAGGCGGGTTGGTAAGCGCGGTGCCGGAACCCTCGCACCAGTGACGCCGCTGCCCGTCACCAGTCTGTTCCATATAAGGCCCGGCTATTAGGGACGGATAAACCGCCATACATCGGTCACAGGCAGTCCTGGTTTTTGTCTGTGAGCTGTCCCCGAATTACTTCGATGGGGTCTCCAAGTAAGATGGTGGTACCTCCACAGTCGAGCTCGGCATCAGCTCTACCACCTAAAAAATTAAGAGTACTAAGATTCACTACTGTATAAGTATATTTACCCTGATTTAGGGAAAGCTACAATAAAAAAAAATATATATATATATAATTATGATAAGTGTGATTGATTTGTATCAGTTTTGTTGGACATCACAGACACACCTTTTAAGTGAAAGCAAATAACGCCCACCCTAAAGCCTAGTTTACACGGACAGAGTAGGTGGCTCTCCCACCAAGGGATAAAAAAAAGTACTAATAACACAGCTACAGAATAGTACTAAAAAAGTAGCGAGTAGAGTAGAGTAACGCACGTGGTAGTGGACTCAAGAAATCGTCAAGCACCATTTCTGTTTGTTGTCAGTTTGTAATTTCAAAGTTTGTTTTGTTTTTGTTGTGGTCCCTAAACCTTGGGTTTTTGTTAATGAGGTTGACCGAATTGAAAACTATAAAAATAATTTTTTTACATCACCTGCTCGACAATGTCCAATTACATATCATGCAACCTCAACGTAAAGTAACGCATTATATCTCAAGGGATATAAAGTTATATGAAAATTAAAGTGATTAAAGGATTAGGGATTAAAGTGATTTAAATTTGGAACGTCAAATTCGTGTGGAAACTCATGGAAAACAAATGCCCATATGGCATTGTAAAGAGGTTCGTTCGAAAATCGAACTGGCCACCATAAGCAGAAATCAACAAAAAGAAAAAAATCGTTTAGAAAGAGTGTGAAACAAAAGACGGTGTTTGGTGCTGTAATTGTCAGTGAATTTTATTGAATTATTAAAGTTGATAAAAAATGTCGAGCTTTTTATTGTCTCGCAGAAGGTGTGAAAAGTAGAGTATGCTCTTCTGGAATAAAGCCTGTCTTTGTCTTGGACAGCTTGAACTCTTCGCTTTACTCAGGACTCTATATAACCCCCTCGCTACGCTCAGGAGTTAACTCTAGAATCCCTCGTTACGCTCAGGGTTCAATATGCTGCCCGTGACGTAAGACACTGCTTTATTCCCTTAGTACATATTAAATAATTGAACTGTATAGAGACTGAGTGTTTGTGGAATACATTAATTTGAAATAAATATATATATATGTTGCTACATAAACAAGCAACACTAACTTCAGACCAGGGCTTCACTTACACCAGGGGCTCTACCGCGTAATTCTCATTTGTATCAACTTCAAGCAAATGCATGCAAAATTCAACGCGTGCAAAAGAGATGGCATGTTAGGCGGGCGTCGTCACACGCACGTCAAATTTCAATCTCAAGTTGATGTTGATGAAAATGAGAATTACGCGGTAGACCCACAGACCAGAAAAACAATTTCTATCAAGATCTACCTTGAGCAGCGATGCCATCTTGAGGATTTTGAGAGCGCCTAATATTGCAAATAAACTTCGGGGTAGCGCACGAAGTACCCGCAGGGTGGCCTCTATTTTTCATTTTTTCATTTATTTCTTATTCTCTCTGTTAAAGTAGGTTAAACTCATTCATAATTATCTCATAAGGTTGTATTTTTTATTCATACTCAATTGTCATTCATTTAAACTCATTAGTCATAAGGTTGTATATATTTTATGTCATTTTCTGTCTATAATTCGACTAATGGCGGCCCCAAAGTGGGCCGAAATATATTTCAAAAATACGTTTTATACACTGTTTTAATTATACAAAAAATAAAAATGGAATATATAAATCTAATATTAATTTTAAAAACAAACGCAGCGTCTTGACATATTGTGAAAAATTTATTAGCAGATCTTGTGACGTCATTTAAGAGGTTATGCAAATTTTTTTTTTCACTGTCTTTCCAAGCGAAAACACGCTCAGTGCGAGAGGGCCGGGTTCAGGGCGAAAGCGAAAAATTATAGTTTTTTAATTTTTATAAAAAAAACTAAATTAGCTAGCAAAATTTAAAATATCAAAATCTCTAAATATTATTGAAACACACCTAATAAAATATGTTTGAGTTCTGTATATGGTTCCTATTCGTCAAACGAGGAGAAAAGGTGTGTTTGAAGACCTCATTTCAACAATTATTTCTATCGAGGAAAATGTATCCAAATATGTTTTTCAATTTCAAATTCCTAGATTATATAGTCAAAATGCATATACCAGAAATGGATTATAATTTTCCGTGTATTTCATGAAATACACAGAAAAGAAACACCCGTATTTTTTTCGCGTATCGCCTTAATAATCTCAAACGGCGACGACATCAAACAGATGTATGAATGAGACATCATTAAGCTAACAGCAACTTTAATATAATTTTTGAAAAGTGTCAGCTGTAAGAAATTATTACGAATCTTATCATGGAAATGGATGGCATTTAGAATGAAGATTTTTTGAAGATTCTATTTTAGTTATCAAACTGACAATAAAAACAAAAAAAAAAACAAATAATGGTAATAAATATTGAGCTACAGGAATTATGAACTCATGGATCTGTAAGAAAATATCGGCAATTTCATAGGTAAGCACTACGAATAACCGGGTAAGCACCTTTTTCTTCCAGCTCGTTGAACACGTGCCATAAATACAAAGCTTTACCATTGGTTTTGCCTTTCATACGTTGAAAATCTTGGTATAAATAACATCGTAATGTACCTATGGTGCGTGCTATGGGTACAGAATTTGGAACCAAACCGTATCTTGGGAAACACGTATATTCAAAACGTCACGAAGAATTTTTATGTACAAGAACGAATATTTGCTTCTACGATCCGTATAAATTTCGCATATCCACTTTTCATTCTTACTACGATTGTAGTAAGCAAAAAGTGGATTCTTCGAACTTTCCTCGATTATACATATGTATATACTCTATCTTTAAAAGCCATAGTCACGTCCGTATTGAGATGCATTTCGAAGGTATTTTATCGTTGAATCGTGAGAGAACCGTCTTTTGAGTTCAAATAGTGAGTAATGCGGTTCAAATGTCTTATTTATGACGTCATTACAATGATTCATTGGGATAAAAAGGTAATTCTAGTACCCGTGATTGATGCTTTAATGGTTTTTGGCAATAAATAGAAGCGCTCTACCTACCAATAAAACGCATTTCGTTTCAAGCCTTTTGTATTCTTTTCTTTCTACCTTATTGAACCTTTAAGACCGATTAAGCCGATACGTAAAAGTTTTAGTGTCTCTCTTACTTCATATGCGAAAAAACCCTCAGTGCGAGTGGGACGGATTCGTGGAAAAGTAGCAAAAAGTCGGTTTTTTATTAATATAAAATGTACTAAGCTATTTTGTCAAAAAGATTTTCAAGGAGACTTTACAAATACATAATATCCACATTTTGAATCCAATTTCACAATGCAATTAGTTAGGATTTGAGAATTACAGGAAAATAAAAACAATTTAGAGGTCTTTTCGGAATTAAATTCTTTCGAGGAAATTTCATCCAATCGCGTTTTCCTTCAGTGAGAATCTTAATCAAATACTCAATAAACATTTACCCAAAAATGAAATATGTAGATGACGTTATAATGGAGTAAATTAATTCGAAAAAGCCCCATTTTTTTTTGGTATCGCCTTAGCGGTGCTTATGTAACCCGAAAAATTACCCTGAAAGTAAGAGCGGGTAGTGTGATAAAGTAAGGTAGTACCATAGAACTATTGAAGTACAGATTACATATGTCAAATAAACCAAAAGATTTTGATAATTATTCTGCCTCTTTAATTTACTCACTACTGGCGAAATATTTTGAACAATTACAAATTTTTCATATTCTTTTTTTTACACTGTAATATGTGGACAAATTAATGCAATTTTTCTGCCAAATGTCATATATTTAATCGGTGCTAAAGTTATGAGGCTGTGAGTCACAGCCTGTGACATACGGACGGACGAAAGGACAACGGAGTCTCACAATAGAGGTTCCTTTTGTACCTTTTAGGTACTACGCTACCCTAAAAAGGGACAAATGAGTGCTTGCGCCCTTCTCACTCAGTTAGTTTTTGTCGTGTCGGAGTACACAGTCTAGTTCTCTTTACAATATTTATAATTTTATGTAATTTATGTTATTTATGTAATTTAACCATATTATAATTGTTATGTTCCAATTTTTAATAAGTATATTTAGTTAAGCATAATGAAATCCGTTATTGGCACAATGTCTTTGGGCCATACTCGAGAGAACCCAGGTGGTTTGAATGATGTCAAACATTTAAATGTTATAGTTGCACTTATTTTGGGGTTCTGCAGTAAAATGTCAGTAATGTCAATGACGATAGATTTTTGAAAATAAAATTATCAAATGAAAATTATAAAAGCAGAACGATAATTCGATAAGTTTTGAAACGAAATCGTAAGTAATATTTTAACGCCCAAGAAACAGATATAAGTGACATTATTATTCGCGCCTATTCAACACAACCAATTTTATTTTTTAAATTATTCTGCCAGAAGGAAGAGTAAATAAACTTACCGCCACGCGGCGATCGTAATTGAAAAGAAACCTGCAAAATTGAATAGTAAAAGAAATGATCAAGTAAAATTTCATTTTATGGCGGGGCGGTATTTTCCTATCTGATCATCGTCATCATTGGTTATCGATTTTCTTAGTTTACTCTATACCCTTAAGAGCGTGCGTCTCACTCTCTCACACGGCTCGTCTCACACTGATCTCTCTGTAGTTATAATAATAGTTATAATCTGTAGTTGTAAAAATACCTAAATAAATTTATGCATAATAAAGTAACAAAAATTTTACGTACACGTTCACGTCCAAATTAGCTTCATTCCACTAATAAAAAAAGCGTCTTCTTACACGTCACAAAATTATTATGTAATTTCCGCTGGTATGTTTCTTTAGGAAAATAACAGTATATTTGGTTTAATTTAAAGACATGAATTAAAAGTTCATTTATTTCTGGTAAGTTTTATCAAGAAACGACAGTCTTATCATTTTTGTGGCTGCGGATTTTGCATTTTTAACCGACTTCAAAAAGGAGGCGGTTCTCAATTCGACTGTATTTTTTTTTTTTTTTTGGCGTTGTTACTCCATAACTCCGTCATTTCCCAACCGATTTGAACAATTCTTTTTTTGTTTGAAAGAGTATACTTCCAGGTAGGTCTCATTTTGGGTTTGGTCATGACCTGATGAAGGTCTTCAGAGATAGGCAGTGGAACTCCTCAGAAAATGACAGCATATCTCTCAAAACTGAGGCAATCGCTATGTACTTGGGTGCTGATTACAAGGTATTACTTGAAAATCGACATTCTTCCACCTGACCTTCGATCCTGGCTTCATCAACATATTCACCATAGAACTCTTCAACGGATCAGAGCACATAACTCGAGATTGCGGCAATCACTGCGTTAGGGTGCTGATTCAAGGGTATTACTTGGAGATTATCAGAATACCCACCTGACCTTCGATCCTGGCTTCATCACCATAGAACTCCTCAACGGATGACAGCACATAACTTTAGATTGCGGCAACCAGTTTGTGTTAGGGTGCTCATTGCAGGGCATTGCTGAAAATTGCCAGTGTACCCACCTGAATTTCGATCTTGGCTTCATCACCGTAGAACTCTTCAACGGATGACAGCACATAACTCGAGATTACGGTAATCATGTTGTGTTAGGGTGCTGATAGCAGGAAGCTACTCAAACATGGCTACTTATACTCACTTGAACTTCGTTTCATATTAACACCACGTTTTGCAAGAACTACCTATACCTCACAATTTAACCCAGCAACACTAAAAAATGTGAAATAAAATAAACTTTTAACAAAAAAATAGCAACCGACTTCAATAGTAACAGCACTCATTCACTAAAAAGTTAATAATAATTCTATAAAGACCGATGGTACCGAAGCAACACTTTTGCCGACTTCTTTCTTCCTGAAACATTATGTTATCTAGAAGTCGGCGAATTTCCTACGATATAGCAACATAGAAACCAATATAAGAACGCCGACTTCTAGATAACATAACGTTTCAGGAAGAAAGAAGTCGGCAAAAGTGTTGCTTCGGTACCATCGGTCTTTATAGAATTATTATTAACTTTTTAGTGAATGAGTGCTGTTACTATTGAAGTCGGTTGCTATTTTTTTGTTAAAAGTTTATTTTTATTCTAGTGATATATCTTTTTATCTAGTGGGCTGATATACTTAATAAAACTATTTTGATAAATTGAGAATATTTGAAAATCGTGTCTATTTAGAGAAATATTTTTTTTATTTTGTTCTTAGTGTGGAAGTGGGACCAGTATTTCTGCTACAATTTTATCAAAGAAATGTAGAATCACTCTCAAAAATGCCAACGAACAAAAGTTAATATAAGTTTAGTCAAAAGATTTTAGAATAAAAATGGCGACCGTTCTATCCACCTCTTATTTACACTATCTCCGTCTTTATTCACACATAAAAATAGTGTATATTTTCAATCGTTCAAATCCCATATTGTGACGTAAATATTTCAGATGTGTGTTATGCTTACAATACAGCAAGAGCGGGTGGCCATTTCTATTCCCAAGGTTTATTGACTCAAGTAATACTTAGTTTATGCTGTGATAAAGGTTAAACTTCAGTAGCTTAGCACGAAGTGCATAACTTAACTGTGATTTTCTTGTTAATAAATTTAAAAGCATTGTGGTCTGTGGCATTTGACGCCATTAGTTCAGTATTAGTGAGATTTATAAACCAAGAGTTTGAAATTGTATACACAATTAGTCATGATCTTTTCAAAACCAACTTAAAATGCTGTTTTAATTTTGCTTGGACAAGATCATGACTAATTGTGCATTAAATTTCAAACTCATGCTTTATAAACCTCACTAATACGGAACTATTGGCGTCAACGGCTACATACCAAAATGTTTTTCAATTTTTAACTACTATACAAAAAATACAAAGTTAAGTTATGCACTTTGCGCTAAGCTACTGACGTATAACCTTAGCACCGAAGTACAAAATAGATACAACCAGAACGCCGACTCGACGACGGAGCGAAAACAAACGCACACATGCATAATAATATACCCGTGCGTATGATGATCTCCGCAGAATTTCGTATTGGCATTCACCCAAGTATCTCTAAGATCGTCGTACGTACGCGTCCATGTGTGCGTGCGCCTGTTTTCGCTAGTTATGCGGAGTAAACATTCTGTAAGTGGTTATTTTGTGACCAAATTGTGAGCCCGCTACAAATTCTTCATCTTGGTTATGTCGATTTTATTGTATAGGTAGGGAAAATATCGAAAAAAATATTCATGATCCGTCAGAACAAACCTAATAACAAGAAGCCGCTTTCATCGGATTTTCTAGGAAATAAAGCTATTAGGGTTCGTTTCAAAGCCGTTTCTTTTTTAGGGTTCCGTAGTACCTAGAAGGTACGAAAGGAACTTTTATGGTGAGACTCTGTTGTCCGTCCGTCCATCCGTATGTCATAGCCTCATAACTTTAGTATCGTTAAAGATAAAGACATGAAATTTGGCACAAAATGCATTTACTTGCGTGTAAAAAAAATATTAAAAATTTGAAATTGTTCAAATTATTTCCAAAACAAAAATGAGAAAAATAAAATATTATTCTAAAAATACAGTATGTAAATCAAATTGTAGATATCAAAAAGTTAATTGTAAAAATATATACTTTTACTATATTTACTGGCACTGGTTTCGAGAAATCTTTAAAAAACCACAAAAATATGTATATTCCCCCCATATCTCCGAAACTGGTAGACCGAAAAATATGAAAAAAATGTCGATTATAGATCATAACTGGCCAATACAGAAAAATATAGTGATTAAAAAAAAATTGAGCGCAAATGAGAAATATATAAAAAAAGTAAAACAAATAAAAATAAAAAAAACATATAAATAGAATATGAGTATCATATTGTAAGTATTAAAAAGCTGACTATAAGAATAGATAACTTGGCTATATTTATTTGCATATATTTCGAGAAATCCTTGAAAAACCATACAAAATTGTATGTCTCCCCCTTATCTCCAAAACTGGTAAACCGAAAAATATGAAAAAAAAACATGGTAATACATGTTTACGTACAGATTACAGAAAAAATAAAGCGGTTAAGAAATTCACGAAAAAAAATTACAAAATTAAATTTATCATCCACAATACGGAACCTTAAGTACGCGAGTCTGACTCGCACTTGTCCTATTTTTTTTACAATACCTCGGCATGTCCTGTTATTGCTGCTTGTTACAGCACACGGGCACAATAAAGTATTGTGATTGGTGGATATTTGATGACTGCCATTACGGTATTCATGACCCAGTTGCGCCCATTTGTTAGTAGAGAGAGAGTTTATGAGTTTACCCTGTACGTTTTTTTGTATGTGTGTGTGTTTGTTTTCACACCACCTGCTCGATAATGTCCAATTACATATCATGCAACCTCAACGTAAAGTAACGCATTATATCTCAAGGGATATAAAGTTGTATGAAAATCCCTAGGGATTAAAGTGATTTAAATTTGGAACGTCAAATTCGTGTGGAAACTCGTGGAAAACAAATGCCCATATGGGATTGTAAAGAGGTTTGTTCGAAAATCGAACTGGCCACCATAAGCAAAATTCAACAAAAACAAAAAAAGTGTTTACAAAGAATGTGGAACAAAAGACGGTGTTTGGTGCTGTGATTGTCAGTGAATTTTATTGAATTATTAATGTTGATAAAAAATATCGAGCTTTTTATTGTCTCGCAGAAGGTGTGAAAAATAGAGTATGCTCTTCTGGAATAAAGCCTGTCTTTGTCTTGGGTAGCTTGAACCCCTCGCTTTACTCAGGACTCTATGTAACTCCCTAGAGTCCCTCGTTACGCTAAGGGTTCAACGTAAGACACTGCTTTATTCCCTTAGTGCATAATCTAATATTGTATATGTGTATGTTTGTATGAGACCCCGTATCACAAAATAGATACTACCAGAAGGCCGGCTCGACGACAGCAGAATTTCGTATTGGCATTCGACCGATTTCATCCGAGATCGTCGTACGTACGTGTCTATGTGTGCGTGCGCCTGTTTTCGCTAGTTATGCGGAGTGAACCTGTTGTAAGTGGTTATTTTGTGGTAGAGGGAGGGTTTATGAGTTAACCCTGTATGTTTGTTTGTATGTGTGTATGTTTGTATCAGACCCCGTATCTTTGAAACCAACAGTCTAAATAAAAAGCGTTTTACTGTTCTTATGGAAGATGGCTTAAGGTTTAAGAGTATGACATAGCCAAAACAAAAACCAGTTCCGGGCGTGGCTTATTCTATTTTACGATAGCGCGCGGGGGGAAATTCGTCCCGGTCTCTAAGCTCGCGTCACCATAGCAAAAATATGAATAGAGTGGACGAGGCAGGGTCAAAAGTAATACGTATTTTATTTTATCTAATTTATTAGTGTATTTCGATCATCGTCACACGGCATTGATCCTACTTGCTATCACGTCGGGACGTAAGTTTATTATGGTCGGCTAAAAGTGGTTTTTTGAGTGTTTGATTTATCAGTTGACCCCCGGAACATTTCAGATACTCCTTTAGAGAAACATTATAATATCGTGACGGTTAATTGTCACCATTACCCATTCTATAAATATTTTTCGCCCGTTGAGCTGGTTTTACACTTGCGGGAAAATAAATTGGACCAAAAATTTCTTTACAAAAAATTTTTACTAAAGTTGTTATTAAAAAAGTGGAAACTAACAAATATTCTCAGAAGGAATGCACCACGTCACTATCTATCTCACTGTAGCCTATATCAATTATGCCTCTCTCATTCAACCACGTTTAACTGCGTTACTATCTCATTCCAACTCATTTTAAATAGCGTCACTATTTATCTCACTCTAACGCGTGTTAAATGGCATTTCTAATGAACGTCAAATATTCTTACTGCCCGCCACTCTTTCATTCTAAATTCTAATTATTTAAAAAAATACGCAGCTCCTTTGGTAGTAAAATAGCAATAACTTTTTTTTCAAAAGTAATACACAGAAATTGCCAGATTATTTAAGACAATTTGCAAAACTAACATAGGACATTTGTTTTCAGGGTGTGGTATCGAACTAACCTAATTACAAAAAATTGCTCATAAATTGGGTTTTTATCTTTCTTCCTGATGTAACAGCATTTCAAGGTTTATTTTTGACTTTATCAATAGCATGACTATTCAGAGTTGCGCAACAAAAATTTTATTCTTAGAATTTAAAACTGGTTAGCTTTGACTCTCAAAAATCTATTCGAATTTATAAAAGTACCATCAACTCGAAGACTATCTACTTTTTGCTGAGGTCATAATTTGATATTCTGGTCAGTCATGAGCTGGCCTACCAGCCTTCCAAGGGAAAGCGTTGACTTTTGGGACACCTGTTTACCCTTGGGATAAATCGCCAAGTGTTTAAAATATAGAAATTTATTTGTATCATAGTTTGAAATGTTCAGGTCCCTTTACGCAAAATGAAAAAACAAAACTCTTTTAGGATTAATTTGTTGTCCCTATGTTTGTCTGTTTGTCCGTTTGTCTAGGCAATTTTTCTGGGTAAAATCAATAAATGCTTATATTTACAGCCCTGTAAAATATACATATTATAACGTTTTTATGGCCTTTTGTTTAACTTTTTCATACAAATTTTCTCCTTATGAAAATATAGAGATCAACTCTTCACATAATATTTTGCATTTGAAAGAAAGCACAGAAAGGAACTGTAGAACAAATAATGTAAAAAATATAAAACCATATCTTTCTATTCTAAAGGGATTAATAATTTACTGTTTGTTCAATGTGGCGATAGCTTTGTTTATTATTTTTTTTTACAAATATTTTCATACAAGGTTTTCCTTAAGGGCTATTTCTCCGAATTTGTAAGAAAATATTAAGAAATAATTATAACGGTAAAGTACAACTTTTAGCTAAGACAATTTATTGTTAAAAGTTTGCTATATGCATAAACATATTTTAATGATATTATGGTATCTTCAAAATAATTGGGTTTTCCATAAGCGTGATATCAGATTATTTAAGAAATTTACGGCTGGTATCACTACGACGGATAAGCCAATTATTTTATTACTATTGTAATATAATTAAAAATATGTTAATGCATACAGCAGACTTTTAACTATAAGTTTTAGTAACTAAAAGTTTTATTTTTACTTATTGAAATTGTATTTCTCATCATGAAGTGCAAGATGACAAGATATTCAAAATAAGTTAATTGAATTTGTGAAATGGTTTCAGGTCAAAACAGTTTTCCATGAAACGGTAATTGTTTATACTTAGCAAAGTGTGTAAACTTAGTCATCTTAACATGAACGACGCCTGTATTTCTCTCTTTTTTATTTCCAGTATAGATAAAAATATACAAACTTGTTAAACTTTGCGTAAAAACGAGGCAATATTGACGATATCCTGACAGCTATTATGATGGTGTTTTATCAAATTTTGCTTTTTGGGCTGTATAGAGACGTAGTTAGATGTCACTAGAATATACTCATGAAAAAAGATATGAAGAAAATAAGCTGTAGACTTCACATTCGGTTTATACCTACTGTATGAATTTTAAGAAAAATACAGGAGTAAAGGGACCTCTTAAGGAAAACCTTGTATTAAACTATTTGTTATCTTAGTAAAAAATAATTCAAGGAAAAAAATAAACAAAGCTATCGCCACATTGAACAGTAGATAATTAATCCCTTTAGAATAGAACAACATGGTTTTCATATTTTTTACATTATTTGTTCAACAATTCCTTTCTGTATTGACTTTTAAATGCAAAATATTATCTCAAGTGTTCATCCCTACATTTTCATAGTGAGAAAATTTGTATGAAAAACGTAAAAAAAAAAAAACGTAAAAACCTAAAACGTAATATAAATAAAAACGTCAAAAGTATGTTTTTACAGCTCTATAGAGGGCCGTTTATATTGGTATTTATTAATTTTACCCAGAAAAAATTGTCTAGACAAACGGACAGACAGACAAACATAGGGATAACAAATTAATCCTAAAAGAGTTTCATTGTTTTCATTTTGCGTAACAGAACCTGAACATGTACCGACAGGATTATCTACGATCTAATAATTTTGCCATGCACTGTAAATATTTCAAAATAAATTTCTATATTTTAAATGCTTGGCGATTTATCCCAAGTAAGTGTACCTATATAATTTGCAAAAAACTTCACTTATTGGACCTGAAATGGTGAGCCAATACTAGAGGGTAATTTCACGAAAAGGTCATTGACCTTTGTTACAGATCTCAGTAAGTATAAGTAAATTAATTTGGGTTTCAATAACGATCACAAAATTATTCTTTTAGAGTAACATATATTATTTTCCCGCATAAAAGTATGAATTCATTCCAAATTCATTCAGTTTTGTTGTTATGACTATGGCACGATGTAGCTAAATCACTCATACGCATATTTTGTTGAGTTTTTAACGGCAGGAATATGATGCTCCTCGAAATATTACTTTATAAAATTAATTTCAATGTGTTTTGAAGTAGTTTTGGGAGATATTTATAGCTTGCAAAAAAGGGCACAGGTTCCACGTCTTACGGGCGCCAACGCTAGGCGTAGACTGACAATATCTTGCTGCCGCTGACTGCATCAGCGGATTTACGTATTTTTGGAAAAAGGGGGTGCTTTTTTTGACCCGAATAACGTGGTATTTGGAAAATGAATAGATATCATTCACACTAATTTTGTTAAAGAAAACCAACAAAATCGCGAAAGCGATACCTGAAACAAAATCGATAAGAAGTGTGCAATAGAGGGTTACAAAAAAATTCATTGACAGTACAAATATGAATCGATTAACGTGGTTTGTGGAAAATGAATACCTTAAAGTTCAACCAAAAACATGTATTTTTTTTATGGCTATATGTAACCTAATTATTGCAACAAAATCATCCGAAAGCTGACATTTTATTTCTGTTTGTATTTTCGTTCCCCTTTTCAAATTATAATAGGTGCAAATGACTGAAATTTTCTTACAGATTCATGAGTTCATAATTCCTGTAATTCAATACATATTTCGATGATTTGTTTTTTGTTTGAAAGTTGATTTCAAGGTTTTATATCTACGTATTAAATTTTGTTTTTATTTTCAGTTTGATTATAAAAATTAAATCTTCAAAAACAGTTCGTCCTAAATGCCATCCATTTCCATGATAAGATTCGTAATACATATTTACAGCTGACACTTTTCAAAAATTAAATTAATGTTGCTGTTAGCTTAATGTTGTTTCATTCATACACAAAAGAAATAACATAATTTTGATTTATCATTCCTAAAAAAAAAACAAAAATGTTAGTACTGAAAATTGAGTTTCTTTCAAATTCTCTATAGAAAACGGCAATTTCATATGTAAAGACCTAGAGAAACAAAGGAAGCTGAGGAGTGGTACGTTTGAGTTAAAATGTCCTCTTTAGGTAATTTATTGCGTATTTAAATGAGCATTCTTTATCACCATACTTTTTATGGCACACAGGTTTCGTGACAGGGTTTTCCTTAACCGTTCAGCAAGTGGTAAATAAACAAATACACTGCACATAAAATCCGGAAATCTCATTGGTGCATTCTCTACAGGATTCGAAGCTGGATCTAAAGATTGAGAGCCCAGAGTCCTACCGACTGCGTTACTAATACTTCTTTTATAAAATTTGGATATAAAACATTGCAAACACGTTTTACAGAAATTTAAGTATAAAGACTGTTATTATTTTCATTTATTTTTTATTTTTATTTTATTATAAATTTTTACGATGGTTTGGTATTAAGAATTATTTGGATTATTAAGTTTTAATTTTAGGTACTAATTTTTTTTGTTATAATAAAGTATATCCGAACAACTTTCCGTGAAAAAAAAACGGAGAAATCGAAAAAAAAAATGTGTTATTTCATACATTTTGGTCGGGCAGCTATGGAAGTTTTCTACGGAACAGGTGATTTTTTTTCGCGATTCGAGGGTTGGCTCCATAGTAAAAGTTGTTCGTATGGACCAGTACTACCACCAGTTTCCGGCTTCCACAACTTCATCTTAACACCCTGTATTCGAGAATGCAAGGCGAAGGCTAATTTTCGAATTAAACTTAAGTGCCATTTAATTAAAAAGCAAATAACGATGCCTTAATAAGAAATAATCTATGCAGTATTTTTATATATATGCATTTTTTTTTCAAGTTTTTGCACCGCTATTAGTTTATTTATTTAGATTTACATATTTACTTATTAATCGACTACAATTTTAAACTTTAAGTTTTTTAGTTTAAGTTTGATATTGTTATATTTAGATTATTATGTTATAGTTATTAGTTTTAATTTTAGTGGGATCCAGCAGAATACCAGCGCTGTGGATTCGGCTGTGGCATTAAGCTGAGCTGGACTCGTTTTTCATAACCACAGAATATAGCAATTTCGTTCGTAATTTGTTTTCTGTGGTGTTTGAAATAAAGCTCTTTTCTTTCTTTCTATCAATCCATCCATCAGCCTAGTTTGTCCACTGCTGGTCATAAGCCTTTCCAGGACTTTGCCACTTCCAGCGGTCATCCTGGAAGAATTGCCCATGCTCACACACACTGGGCAGGCGGGTTGGTGAGCGTGGTGCCGGAACCCTCGCACCAGTGATGCCACTGCCCGTCACCAGTCTGTTCCATATAAGTTCCGGCTATTAGGGATGGATATACCGCCATCCATCGATCCCAGGCATGGTGGGCCTCCTGGTTTTTTGAATGTGAGCTGTTCTCTTACTCTCCCCTGAATCACTTCGAGGGGGTCTCCAAGTAAGATGGTGGTACCTCCACAGTCGAGCCCGGCATTAGCTCTACCACCTTCTTTCTATACCCCAATTAAATTATTTACACGATTATAATCGTCTGTAGAACAAGAGTGTATAACGAAACATCTCTAGCACTCCTCGTAGATAAATATCGCACCGATCTATTTAAATCTACAGTAACTTTTGCCCACGACTTCGCTCGCGCTGATTTCGTTTGCATTTTCTCGGAATAAAAAGTAGCATATGTCACTCTCCGGACCATAAACTATCTCTACGCAAAAAGTCCAGACGATCTGTTGCTCGTAGAAGGATAAACCAACAAACCACAAACACGCTTTCGCATTTATAATAAAGGCACCGATACGGATTTCAGCTAAAGTCAGTACGTGTAATGTTATTTCAAGCGACACTGAGCCTATGGATTTTAGGATCAAGTTCTCAGCTTACATGTTCTCGGATGAGGAAAATGTATCTAAAAATATTCTAAACTTAGAATATACATGCCTACGTATTTTATTCTAAGATTCTAAACGTAGATTTTTTGAATATTATTTAGAGTGCATTACAAACTAGAAAATATCAATCAGAAACAAATCCAAAGACAAGAATTTGAAAAAATTCTCCGAGCCAGGATTCGAACCTGCGACCTCTTGTTATCAAGACAAGCGCGCTACCAATCGCGCCACCGAGGTTCCTGGCCCGGGAATTTTTTTCAAATTCTTGTCTTTGGGTTTGTTTCTGATTGATATTTTCTAGTTTGTAATGCACTCTAAATAATATTTAGAGTATTCATAGCGATAGATTTCGCAAAATAAACATCATCGTAGATTTTTAACTTTATGCTTTCGGGTATTCGCGTATTCGTGTTATTTTAAGTTTTATTTTAAAATCACAAGAATTTAAAATTAAAAAGATATATAGCATGTTATGTCAACTTCGATTAAAAGGCTATGCGAATTATATTTTTGTCACTGCCACTCCCAGCGAAAACACGCTCAGTGCGAGAGGGGCGGATTCAGGGCGAAAGCGAAAAATGTTACTTTTATAATTTTTATAAAAAACTAAAATAGCTAGCAAAATTTCAAATATATAATATATAAATATATAATTTCAAATATAGATATTGTTGAAAAACACCTTATAAAATATATTTGAGTTCCGTATACGGTTCCTAGTCGTCAAACGAGGAGAAAAAGTGTGTTTGAAGACCTCATTTCAACAATTATTTCTATCGAGGAAAATTTATCCAAACACGTTTTCCAATTTCAAAACCCTAGATTATATAGTCAACATGCATATCCCAGAAATTTATTAAAATTTTCTGTGTATTTATACACAGAAAAGAAACACCCGTATTTTTTTCGCATATCGCCTTAACTTTGTATTTTTAGAAGTTGAATTAAAAAAAAACATTTTAGTGTGTGGCAGTTAACACCAATAATTCCGTATTAGTGAATTTATAAAGCATGAGTTTGAAATTTAATGCACAATTAGTAACATTGTTTCGACCAGATCATTACTAATTGTGCATTAAACTTCTAAATAAGAAACACAAAGTTAAGTTATTCACTTTATGCTAAGCGACTGACGTTTAACCTTAAACCGAATATCACGCGGGCAGAGCCGCGGACAAAAGCTAGTAATACATAGATCCTACACCATCAAATTTATTTCTCGAAATAGAACCAGCGAAAATCTCCTCAACATCTGATTGATACGGGAGACTCCTGATTGATGAGGATGTAGTGGATACCTTTTCTTTAGGCATTCTGGGGTCGGTTGAGAAATGTTTGTGTCACAGAGAGTTGCAGTCTCGTCTATCAATCCAACCCTTCAAGGTCATTCTATTCCTATAGGTTTTATTCAGAGTATCGTATTCAGAGGTAATTCTTGTAAATTAAATTGTAAACTGACATAAAACTTACGGTTGAGGCCGTAAATTTTACTCCAATTGCAATTAGAGCGAAAAGTTTCTCTCCGACATTTTTCTGACAGTACACAATAAGTATGTCTATGTGTAATTTTTCATAATTTACAGCGGCTTGCACAAACGTATTGCCTGAGAGTTAATCCAACTTAAAGGATTAAAACGTTTCTTCCCATAACTAAAACCTCTTTGTGACCTCTTTGTTACAAGTTTCCACACGCATAAAATTTTCACCTTTCAAAACTCGACAACCGTCATTCATGCCAGATTTTTTACAGACAACCCTATATCATCGTATTCGCAATTAAATAGCACTCATTTTGATATAAGATTTATTTGCTAAACAAATAGGTGAAAATTAGTATATCGATTTACCTGCTTAGTTATACCTGCCAACCCAGTAGTTATGCCAGGAAAAATATAGAAAACCCAACGTTTGTATATTCTATATAGGCTTCATACTTTCGGTTAGTATTAAATTTATTCGTTAAACTAATGAGTGCAATATTTAATAAAAAGTCATTTTTAAATTTTTAATTAATCATAGTCTTGCCAGAAATTTTTTAGACAACCCACTCGAGATATATTTTTCAACATATTAAATTTTATATAATAGTAGTTTATGCTACTAGGGCGCAAAGGAACAAATTACGAGGACGATTTAAAACACGAGCGTAGCGAGTGTTTTAAACGTAACCGAGTAATTTATTGCTTTTACGCCCGTGTATCATACTACGTTTTTCAATGCATAGTGTGAGGAAATGAAAACAAATATAATCTTGTGAACTTTAAATTATAATAGGCTCAAAAGGATTGTATCCAGAGCCGTTAAACAGTGGAAAAAAAGTATAACATCTATGGTACACAAGAAAGGTTAGCCAACCATTGCAAACAAATTAAAAAATAATAATAATAATAAAGCCCTAGGGCAAAATAATCGACTTTCTGTTCGGTTTTGATGCATAAAAAGTGGGCCTTTACGAGCACATGCATTGAAAAATACTTTTCATCCATTAAACAGATGGGTGAAGGTCGTTTCTAGTTCGGATCTTAGACTATACCATAATTGTATAAGTGTAGGAGCCAACACTTCATTATGAACCGCCAATCGTGCCTTTGCAGTCACATTTTGGCTACCCATAAAGGAGGGCAGGGCTCCATTCATCCATTCATCTTTATTTCCCGCATTCACTCTTCTTTCAATGTTATCGTTAGATTTTCCATCACGCGTAAATAGACAACCCAGATAGACAAACTCGTTAACCTGATCTACTTCCTCGTCTCTAATCTTAAGGTGATATATCGTCCGTGCAAAGGTCCCCGTTACTCCAGGCGGAAAGAACCGCAGTGCGAGAGGGACGGAATCGGGAAAAATTTACAAAACGTCGGTTTTAAATTAATAATAAAGTAACTAAAATAGCTATGAAAATTTCCATAACCAGTAATTTAGGCATTGTTAAAACCCATGTAAATAAATATTTTTGAAATCTGTATGCTATCCCAATTTGTCAGAATATCAAAAATAGTGTAAGTTTAGATCTCATTTCAATAATTATTTCTATCGAGTGAAATCTCTCCAATCTCGTTTCTGATAATCCAAAATCTAGAAAAAGGTTCCAAAATTGTTATACTAATTTATTTAACTTGGGACTTCTTTTGAACGGCAGATATATAACTTCAAAAAGTGTCGATTTTGACGGTATATCCCCTTAACCTTGCATTCAGTGGCCGCTTCATCCCTCTCTAGCACTACAACCTTTGTTTTGGCACAATGAAAGTACCTATAGTTGTCAATTTTGTAATGTTTTTTCGGTTTTTCGGCAAATACTTTGCGTAATAAGACCTAACAGCCCTTGAAAATTTATTTTCATTCGAAATCGGTTGTGTGTAAGGTGATAAGTTGACAACAAAATGAAATATATCGTGAACAAGTTTCACCAAATTATTATTACATACGGCTTCAACACTCACGTGTGATTGTTGTTGACTATATGGCAACCGTTTCACCGATTTCGGCATTATCAAGGCGAGAGTCGTTCTTAGGATGACGACGCGGGTTTCACCCAGTGCCGGTTTTAGCATTAACGGCGCCCTGGGCGAGAATTCTACGGCGCCCCCTATCTGTTTCCTAAATTATTCATGTGCTAAAAAGGAAAAAAAAAACATGGGAAAGATTATTTCAATCTTCAATCATGACCAATTATTTTAACATGATTTAACAAAATTTTACCGCGCCATCCCGTGATCCATACTGACGAGGGGGCGCTGGCGCCCCTTGATGTCTGGCGCCCTGGGCGGTCGCCCAACCACGCCCTACCCTAACGCCGCCACTGGTTTCACCGTCGGTCGTTGCCAAACGGGCATTGGCAGCCGCCGAATTGTATCGGTGAAACGGTTGGCATATAGTCAACAACAATCACACGTGAGTGTTCAAGTCGTATGTAATAATAATTTAGTATGTCAGCTCACGCGAGTTAAAGTTTAACCAAGTTACACGAACAAGAAACAGTTACCCGAATACCGGTTATACAGACTTCCGGTTATCCGGACTCGTGTTTTACAGCCCTATAACGCAATTTACCTGTATGCTCGCCAGTGAAGATGGAAGTTCGCAACGCAAAGTGATGAAAAAATCGCAAAATGAATAAAATGAATTTTCAAAGAACTTTTTACTTTTATTTAATTTAAATATGGATTATCCGGATTTTCGATTAACAAATTGTAGATGAACAATTTACCTACAACATACCAACGACATGAGGCCGTAGTAAAATAACTTGGGAAAAGAAAATGACGAAAAATAAAGAAGGCATAGCATGTTACTTCTGTACCTCGCCGAATTAGCCCTCCCAAATTATACGGTTTGGTATTAACAAAATCGTAAACATAAATTACATTTTTAATTAAAGCCCTCAGCTTTGGTCAGTTTTTCGTAACAAATTCATCTTTGCGCACTCTGCAGTGCAAAACGAGCATCTACTCCAACGACAGAAGAGATAATAGAAAAAAATACGCCTTCTAAAAAGATTGTTCGTTGTAAATTGGCTGCTAAATGCCTTGTTTATTTCAACAAAAACATGTAACATCTGGCACTTTCCTCCAAATTTAAAAAAATTAAGGCCGCGTTGGTATAGACGGTTGAAGATTTAATCCCCACCGAAGTATGCAAATTTTTGGTGCAGGACGACGCCGATTCCGATGCGAAGCGAGACGTATCGCGACAATAAAGCGCATATTTGGCTGGCTGATCTAAAAAAGCGCCTCACGCTTTGCCCCACGCCGTTCGAACTGTGCTGAGCGAGTTTCGCCCTTTGCGTTGGAAATAATAATTATTTCCGAATACCTTAATTGTGCCTCGATAACTTCTTATTTTTTATTCTGCTTTATATTAATAATAATATTGATGATACTTCCAAGTGGTGTATGTGCTTACTTTGCTTGTTAAATGTTCATAAGTCACTTAACGAAGTCTTATAAAATTACTCGCTTTTAGGGCGAAAACCCATTACTTTAAATATTTTTCTGGTCTTTAACGCGATGTTTCTGAAAAAATCAGGGACACGCACCACTTCATATTGACCGTCTAAATGAAAGACTAAAATTTATTTTATTAAATTGTTCCAGTTTCGCGAGTTATTATGGTTTTTAGATATGTATTATGAAGTACGATTCGGAGCGGGTTCTTAAGGTGGGCCATTCCGCTTAGCTGCCATATAAATGCTTTAGGTGTTTGAGACGTCCTGATGGCTTTGATCTCAATGAAATTTTGCACACACTTTTATATGTTTCCCTTCTCCCCGCACTGCGACCCATCTCTCATCAAGAGGTGCAAGATGACGAGATATTCAAAAAGCGCCGAATTTGTGAAATGGTTTCAGGTAGAAACTGTTTTCTATAAAACGGTAACTGTTTATTTATAGAAAAGTGTGTATACATAGTCTTCTTTACATGACCGACGTCAGTATTTCTCTCATTTTTATTTTCAGTACAGATAAAAATTATACAACTTGCTAAAATAATAAAAACACAATAAAATGAAACAAATAATAAAACATTTTGTTGATGATTTTGTGAACTTATCAGCTACGTAAGTAAACTTTTCTTTAGTACTGGATAATCCTTATGAATAACCTGTAATACTTTTAGAGCAAATAATTTTTAACCTGTACTATATTTAACTCAATACCTGTTTTCTTAAGACCAATGTTATTTACTTTAGTACTACCTGTGAGACTACTCAATAGCTTATTTGTATTTATATTTCATATTGTATGAAATGTAAAAGCTGTATGTTCTCCATATTATAAAAATAAATAAAATAAAAAATTAACTTTTCGTAAAAATCCTGACAGCTAATATAATGGTGTTGCATCAAATTTTGCTTTTTTAACAGGCCTCCAGATTTCGAAAGCTGTTTCACGTTTGTAGTGTACCCTCTTACTCGAGGTAATAAATTCCTAATGAGCTGGATATTGCAGATGTTTGGAAAGAATAATATTGATGAAATGAAAACATTACCTAATTGAAATAAAGTAAATGAAAATCTGGTTTAAACTTGCGATTGTCAGCAATTAGTGAAACTTCGAAAACATCATGATTAAAATTCACTTGTAATTGCTTCACAAGTTTATTTCACACTTAAGGGAATCATTGAGTTAGCGGCCGCGGCCGCGATAGGTACAGATCGTTCACAGTTATTTTACCTCTAGGCTGATCGAAAATGTTTCTTAAGTATTGGACATAGAACAGCTGTCAGAGGTAAAATAACTGTGAACAGTCTGTATTTGAAAAAAACTATAGCCGTCTTATTCACGCGCTGCACGGGGCACTTGCAAGCGAGTCGCCCCTTGCGCTTCCCGCAACCTTATTCTGTGAGGCGTCCGTATTCTAGTCATGTAAAGAGGTGGTGCGATTGTGTAAGGTTGGTCATGGATGATAAATCTATACCATTGTCAAGGATCGTGTAGGGCAAATTCGAATTGTGTAAAACTGTCCATAAAATGAAGACCGAAAAGTGACCGAAGATTTAGAAATGACCGATGGGTTAAAAATTGCGAAATGAAATTGCGTTTTATTGTGTACTACCTACATAAAATGAAATTTGATAATTTATTTACTTTAAAATTATGTCAAACACAAAAATAATAGATCTTTTTGATTACATTTTTTTAAATCCACCACAAAAATTAATTTTTATAATTTAAAACATAGAATTCAATCGAAAATTATCTCCATGCAACTTGTATAACCAAACGCAACAATTGAAGGAAAACCGAGTTTCAGCTGCTCGACCCCAGGTGGTGGCATAAGTTTACTACTACTCAACAGTAGATGTAGTTGAAGAGCTTGACACGGGATTACTTTTTTTACTAGATGTGATGTCTGAAAGATATCTTATCTTATCGTATTATTTGTCTTCGTCCGAGTTTTGTAGTTATAATAACGCGTCATAGTTTCGAATCAATTCAAGTGTCAAGTCAACTGCAACTGCAAGATATTTTTGAATCGGTCGGTGTTTTATTTTATAGTATGTTTATTTATTATATTAGTATGACATGTATTTGATAAAATACAAAAACCGGCCAAGTGCGAGTCGGACTCGCGCACGAAGGGTTCCGTACCATTATATATAAAAACGGCAAAAAAACATGTCTGTTTTATGGGAGCCCCCTTAAATATTAATTTTATTCGGTTTTTAGTATTTGTTGTTATAGCGGCAACAGAAATACATCATCTGTGAAAATTTCAACTGTCTTACTATCACGGTTCATGAGATACAGCCTGTTGACAGACGGACAGACAGACGGACAGCGGAGTCTAAGTAATAGGGTCCCGTTGGTTACCCTTTGGGTACGGAACCCTAAAAAGTAAGAAAAAATATTTTATTCTGTGGCCGAACTGCCCTAAGCCTTTTCATAATATTTTTCCTACAAAAATATAACCCCAAACTGTGTTCATATAAAAAACAATTCTTATTTCAGTGCCAAAGCCAAGGGTTTTGACTAAAAAGCACCACAATTTTAATTAATTGAACATCATTTATTGATTTTAATGGTAGAATAAAAATTGTTTTACCTAATTTTATTCCAAAATAATCAAAAATACTTACTGTTAAATTATTGTCATAGACCACAAATCGCCGCAATCATTTGACATTAGCGATGAACTAAAAAATCATAGACAATTCGAATTATCTCTCAATCTTAACAAATCATTCACTCATTGTCTAAAATAACAATACAAATCGTAAAGCATCTATGAATACCATAGACAATTCGAATTGGCCGTTTGACAAGTGAAATGATAAGTTTTAAGCTATCAAATGAATACGATTTCATGACTATTTTCTTACACAATCGCACCTCTGATTTTCATGTTTAGTTTATGAGTTTAGCGAAAGAATCACAAATAAGAGTAAAATAACACATGTTATATACCTAAATAAATCCAAAATTTGGGTTGATTGGTTGTTTAGTAAGACTAATTGAACGGGCAAAGTTAGGCAGATATTTAAATTTATTTGTAGCGTATTTGGATATTTATTTGTAGCTCTTCTGGAAGGATGGGTTTTTTGTGCGAAACGTCCTGACAAAATCAATATGTTGTCCTGCTGGCAGTACGTATTTTGTATGAAAATTTGACTTGTCCTTCTGGCAGTACAATGACGTTGACCCTGAACGGCACAACGTTATCTTGTCCACTCAGTATGACATTTATGTTTTCTTTGTCAGGATGGTCGTTACTGACACTCAATTTTCTTTGATAGCTAAAAAACAAACAAATTATTGTAAATAATCATTAAAGCCTCTAACGTTTCAATAGTTCTGTTATCAAGCATTGATTTATATTTTACTGAATAAAGATTCAGCAGCTAGATACTTAGGTACTCCCTCATTACCCTTTCTTGATTTAAATTATCTTATCCTCTCAGTAGGACATATATATTTTCTTTGTCAGAATGCTCATTCATTACTGACACCTAAATTTCTATGAAAGCTATAATATTTTAATAATATACATATAAAATATTAACTTAACAATTTGTATTTCTTTTACCTCGAATTCATATACTATTTTATCATTGACGTAAAGATTATATTTTATGCTCTGTGCCTATTTGAGACGGAGGAGTCGTCGACCTTTATTTTGGTAAACTCGCTTGGCTTTACCAGAACCGTAGTACTTTATTATTCTTTTTTTACCCATTATTTACCATTTATTATTGTCTTCTACAATGTTAATTTATTTAATAAATGATACAGCAAACTAACCTAACCTATACATTACACTTACACTTATTGCACAAAAACAAAACAAAAGGGAATATTTACATTACTATACACAACACACCACTAGTTCACAATATTATACAAAATCGGAATCGTCAAATGCACTACACTACCACAAAAACACCTGATATTAGCCAAAATTTTCTTTCCACTTTCTATGTGTCTTTCATTGCCCGAAATAAAGATATAATATTATATCTTTATTCCGAAATAAATATTTTCAAGCTTTTTCCTTCTAAAATAAATTGAATAAAAAAAGAATCTCATAGGAATCTTTACTTCTTTGAACCATACCTGAATATGTGATGTCTTCTGCATTTTAGCCCGTATTTGGTGAGAAACTGATGATAAACAGTTTATTTTTATGACTTTGTAGTAACGCGTGAAGGTTATTATAGCTTTAATTGATAAATTATGTAAAAACGAATTCCAAGGGGTCTTAGAATAAGGATCAACGTATGTTTATGCAGAGCTGCAATTTCCTAAAATGACAGGATGCAGCGTCTTCGAAATTCTAAAATGTTGAATTGCACATTTTGTCTGGGATAATCGCCTTAACCCCCGACCGGTTTCGGTTATTTCAGATGTTAGAATACGACGAGCCATAAACAATGTAAACAATGGTCATGTCATCGACATGGTGTAATGAAATAACCGCAATCGGTCGGCAGTTAAGAGGATAGCCTGCCCTAGCAACCTTTTTTATTACATGTCTAGCACAATAAGTTCAATGACAAAGACCTTATTTGCTTTTGATAGAGGCAATTATATGTTGGTTGATTAGCCTCTATTTCTTGGAAGCGTAATACTAATGATCACGCAGCAAATTGGTGTGTTTTTAGCTAATACTGAAATATTTTGGCTGGCGGTACCACAGTATAAGCAAAGACAGTAGGGAATTTGAACCGAATTCCTGAGTTAAATACCTACGCGCCACCGAAGCGTTAGGGCTGTCGCTCACTCATATCATAACTTGGGTTTTTCGATATACGATAAGACTCTGCCGTTTGATTGAAAGTACCGCGCGCCGCTCCACCGATTGGTTGGCTAGACTTGCTTGCGGCGGCGCGGCGGCGCGGCGGCGGCGACGGCGGCGACAACCGACAAAAAAGTCAAATTCAAATTCAAAGAAACCTGATTTTTGTTCTGACAAACGTACTTAAATCTATTAACTCTTTATTTTGCCCTGGTAACAGACAGTATGAACATACATAAAAAGAACGCGACAATTTCAAAATTTTTATTTATAATGTAAGTAGGTACTACTCTTGAGTGATATTTTTTAGTCTTACCTTTGGACATCAGCCGGAAGTCTAAAATAGGCGATTTCTTTTTTTCGTGATGAATTTAGACATCCAAATGCGCAACAATATCTTTGCGACATCGTGATCAGGTCGGCACAGAGTTTACAAACGGTCGCGTCCTATCGCCTGCTTACGTCTGCACGTACTGGCAAGGCAAGCGCGGCGCGGCGCCGCGACCCCAAGCGATTGACGCTTCATTTCTGCTTAGACGGCGTGTAGAGCGCGCGTCTGTGTGTGTGAGGCTCGAATGGGAGCGCTTCCAGGTAATATCCCTACTGTCTTTGCTTATACTGTGAGCGCTGACTACTTATGTAGCGCGATTGCTGCGCGGTGCACTGTGCAACCCGGGCGCGAAATCACAAAGGCTATACCATTTGAGTCACTACTCAAACTAAAATAGATGAGCTTTTGTTCGTGCAAATTTCTACTACAATACCTCATCCATTTTAGTCAAGAATTGGACTAAAATGGTATAGGTTTTGTAAGTGTTTTTCACGTTGCATGTACAAGAACAAAAGCTAATCTATTATAGTTTGAAACCCGGGCGTACTGCAGGCTGTGGCACTGTGCGTGCCGGACTGTTACGTGCACCGACGACGTCGCCCACCACTGCTGGCCGTGCCACGCGCGCGTACCAACCTGATGAAGGAGGCACCACTCACGCGCGCCCTTCGCACTCTTAACCGGGTCTCAGAGATCACGGATATTTTCTATTGTTCTCTGAGCGAGTTCACAAAGGTCACATTATTTATTTTGTGTTATTGTATAAGTCCGTAGGGTGTTAATTTAATTTAATTTAATTTTAAATTAGTTTTAAGTGACAGTTTTGTATTAGGTTAGCCTGTAAGGATATTGTAACTGTTTATAAATAAATAAATTATGTAGGGAAAAAAAAAAATTTAAGCAGAATCCTTTCATATTTCTATTACCTATTTTATGAAAAAAAAATCAAGATGGTCTCTTAACCACGTTTTTGAAACGAACGTTTGAAATTCAAAAAAAGGAGGGTGGATATTTTTTTTTTGACAAAAGTATAAATCTTAATAAATTGTTTATAAGTAGAATCCCTAGATAGAAGATCAATAAATCAAATACATTTTTTTCAGTACAAGGAGAATCCAAATTTCTTCAAACGAATCCTCGAAAGTCTAGCGTCGTTCATTATCTAGGGCAGGGTCTCCAAACTACGGCCCGCGGGCCAAGACCGGCCCACCAGCACCACCAATCCGGCCCGCGGTCGCTGGCCGGACATATCCGGTTTCTGGCGCGCTATTAGTTCATTTAAAATTCACAAAATTATGATAAAAACGTCATGTTATTAATGATATATCAACTCACCACCGAAATTAATAGAAACGTTATCACGCGTTTTTGTCTAAAAGTGGCGTTATTATAAGAATTTTATTTATAACCCTATTTCAAGGTGTGTGTACAGCACGCGCTTCGGCTAGCTCCGTCTTGCCCGAAATCCCAACCAAAATTGAGAAGTACACGAAAAATATATGTCAGTCAGTCAGTCAGTGAGATATTTGCGCATCAAAACTACAGTATATTGGTATGATGAGCTATCTAGGTCTTAGCCCTCGGGACTAAGTGGAGGAATCAGTGTGGCCCTTAAGCTAAATAGTTTGGAGACCCCTGATCTAGGGTCATGTACAGTCTTAAGTGTGAAATAAACCAGTAAAACAAGTACATGTAAATTTTTATCATGATGAAAATCGGGTATTGGAATAAGAAGCGTGTACCAGGTACAGCTTTAACTCTTCTAATTCTCATTATCGCCAAACCAATTGCATAACAATACATTAAAGCCGATTCTGAAGGCTTTAATTTTAGTTTTAGTACTGTCAAAACCTATAATTTTCCAAAGTACTTTAGCTTCTATTCGTAACACTTATGAACTGTTTTTCAATGAAGAAAATTTAGTTTCGACAGCACTAAAACTAAAATTAAAGCCTTCAGAATCGGCTTTATTATACAGATTAATTTAGGTTTTTCATCCGTTCTCTGCGCATTTTAATTTTTTAAAACATTTTTTTTAAACGAGCATAATATTGCGATAAGAAATTTGAGTAACAAATAAGTTGACATTAATTTATGCAGCCAAATTCATACAGGAGGTTTGGTAAGCAATCAGCATCTCGTATCAGTTACAATTATGCTAATTCGGCAAAATAAAATTTAATAGTAACTGACTTTATTTCTAGGGAACACGAAAAAATTATTACGAATTTCACAAAAAGGGTCATCATTTTCATGAACACATAGAAATCAGTTTAGCCTAGGTAAAACTGTTTGTCCTTAAATCAGTTTTGGCCGGTAACATAGGTATGCAACTTCTATGAATTCCCATAGCTTAAAGTTTCAAAGATTTTTTTTTCAGAGAATATACGCCATTTTGGGACATGTTTTCATTATAATAATATGCTTGCCTGCAGGTTTGCACGTTGCTCCAGCGAAGTTAAGCTCAGTCATTTTATATGTGCAACCTGTGGGTCAACTACACCCAGAAAACCTACAGCGCCTTGCGTGTCCAATATAATAACGGATTTAGGATGCTGTTGGGGCTGCCGCGATATTGTAGTGCATCAGGTATGTTTGCAGAGGCAGCGGTTGATGATTTTTACTGCATAGTAAGGAAAAGGGTAGCCTCCCTGATGGCGCGCATTCGCGGCAGCGCCAACAATCTCCTATCCGTTCTCAGGGACAAGCTGGATAGCTCCATATTCGAGCACTGGATGGCTATCCACCTTGCTTCAAATAAAAATGTAAATAAATTAAATAAAATAAAATTGTTTGTTAGTAACCTTAGCATATAAAAATTTTTTTTAGTAATTATTACTAACCACTATGGATTTTAATAATCTAAAATAAAATTTATTCTATTCTATTCTATTATTTTGATATATAACCATTATGCATAACCATAACCATACTCAAGTGACGTCACACGAGGGCAAATGGAAGTTGCAGCCTTTTCGTAAAAATATTCTGTTCGCGCCACTTCTTGTGGCTCTCATACTGCGGGGTAGTTGTGAATTAATATTTTCAACTGTCATTTTCGCTGCATCTCCACCCGCTTAGTTTTGGACGCAAATCAATCAGTCGTCAATCAGAAGCCTTTCACGCCGGAGATATACGCTGATTGTCATTCGACTAGGTCCTACCTCGACCCTACCGCCCGCCATTTTGAGATCGCACCCGCTGTGCGCCTCATTTTCATCTATTACTATTACGAAGAAAATTAGCCGAGAAGAGCGCAACCAGGCACGAAGAGGAAGAAGAAAACCATCTTGGAGAACACCAGAGACTTGGTGGCTCAGGCGAAGCGTGGTTTGTGGTGCATGCAGCTCCTTCCCAAGGTCAGATCTTTCATCTTCGTAATTATTTCTCTTCACTTCCCGCTATTTTTAAAACCTATGGTGATACAAAGCACTGCCGTCATATCGCGTGCTCATTTTTTTGGCCATTCGAGCCGGATCTAGATCCATTTTAGGCCCTTTGATCTGCGATCTATAACCATTTTTTGGTATTTCCAACCGCTATCTTCATGTTCTTTGTCTAAAGAACACGTGAATTCCGCTCTAATTTTCACTCTGCCCGCAGTATTACCCCGCATTCCCGCTCTTATTTGCATTATCTATGCATTAAAACCCCGCATTCGTCAAAATATTAGTGATTCCATTTCCTATATACTGGAAATTATAAATTATCTACAGTGAAATACGCCATTCTGTTAATTTATCCGCTGCGATTATACCATTTGATCATTTCACAGAAAATATTATCTGCCTACCTGCTAATTCTTAATATTATCGAGAGGTACTCGTACACAGGTTCGTCCGCCGCCCGTGTTATCTCTAACTCATTAGCATTATTCTATGTTGTAGTCAGTATAAAACTTTCAATAGTTCTGGTACTTGCCTAACTTTGTACTATATAACATGCCAAATTCCGCAGAAGCTGCAAAATTAAAGATGTCGTATAGTTTAAAGAAGCTTAAAAATAAAAGGCAAGAATTGTTTAATCGCCTTCAGAGAGTTTATGACTTTTCTAAAACCGCTTTAGAGGATGTTTCTTCGGCAGAATTGTTTATGGCCAATGTCGAAACTTTGGATACTGTACGCTCAGAAATTCATGTAATCATAGATGAAATTAATGACACAGAGGTATTGATAAATCCTAATTTTGAACCAAATTATCAAAGTTGGTCAGCTTTTGAGGATCTTTACTCCCATTGCAAATACATCAACCGGAAGTTATCACATTCTTCGAAATCGGCTGACTCTAAAGTTAAAGCTCCACTTGACATGGAATGTCCCAAAAAACCTACTATCAAGCTTCCAAAACTGGAACTCGTTGGTTTTTCTGGTGAAGCTACTATGTGGCCAACATTCTATGAAACATTTAAAACCACGATTCACGATAATCCGGACTTGACCGACAACGAACGAGTACAATACCTGATGGGTAAACTTTCTGGCCGGGCACTTTCGATTTGTTCTGGAATCACACCGAACGCAACTAACTACGACATAATCTGGAAAACACTCGTTTCTACTTTTCAAGACTCGCGTAGTTTAGCCACTACTTATTTGGATCAAATGTTTGAATTTCGCCCTTTAACTACCGCTAGTTCAAAAAACTTGGACTTGTTTTTAGACAAGTTCTGTTCCGCTGTTTCGTGTTTAAAATCGCTGAATATTAAAGATCTTTCGGATTTTATCCTTATGTATTTGGCCCTTAAAAAACTTGATGTTGAAACCGCTCGTTCATTTGAAATGTTTAAACGTGGTTCCGATTTACCCCATTATGATGAATTAATATCATTTTTACGGGAACAAACTAAGATACTGAACCGCACTGCACCCGCAATTACCGCTCCCGCTCCGAACCGCTCCGTTAATAATAATAACAACAAAACCGGGTACAGTACCAAGTCAACCCATGCTTTTGTCTCCGCTTCGACCAATAATAATTGTTGTCCGCTATGTAAACAATTAAAACACTATAATTTATATAAGTGTCCCGAATTTGTGAAACTAGATATCGAGAAAAGATTTCAGTTCATCAAATCTAATAACGGTTGCACCAATTGTTTAAGTATTACGCATAACAATTCCGCTTGTAAATCGTCTTATAATTGCCGCCATTGTAATTGTAAACACCATTCGATGTTGTGCCGCAAACAAAATGTGATGAATACTCACACCGCGCTTGGTCAAAATATTACCGTGTCTCCACGCACACATACGCAATCTTCGAGGTTGGTGGATCCTGCCGTATCGGCGACTAACACAGAACATATGACTAATGATTCTCAATCCGTACCAACTGCGAGTAATAATATTTCTTTATGTAACTTACAGCCTAACTCGCAGCGTAATGAAACATGCCTTTTAGGTACAATTCAAGTGATCGTGAAAGATTCTAACGGTATGTCTGTCCGTCTACGTGCGCTCTGCGACCCTGCGTCACAATCCAGTTTTTCGACGGTTTCCTGTTGTGAGAAGCTTAACTTAAAATATGAGAAAATTCCCCGCGCTTTTGTTAAGGGCATCGGCTCTTCATCAAACCCAATTAAGGGTGCGACAAACCTTAAATTGTTTTCACGATTTGATGATTCGGTTTCAATTTCGCTTGACACTTATGTAATCGACCGTATTACCGACAACTTACCATCGGTGCAGGTCGATTTGTCTACGCTTTCATATTTAAAAGGTATCACACTTGCTGATGAAACCTTTTACTTACCGGGCGAGATTGATATTCTTATCGGTGCATCTTTATTCGCGGATATCTTGTTATCAGGCCGCGTCTCTGGTCCCCCGGGTACGCCGACGGGATTTCAGACCATCTTCGGTTTTACGCTAATTGGTAATACGCCTGTTTACCAAAATACCGCATGTTCAATTTCGTTATGCTCTTATATGGAGATTGAACCGCCAATAGATTTTATTTTACAAAAATTTTGGCAATTAGAAGAGGTGCATTGTGAACCTGCTTCTAGTCCCGCAAATGATGAATGTGAAAAATTATTTATTAACAATGTGTCACGTGACCCCGCTGGTCGCTATTCGGTTTCTTTACCGTTCGCACGGAATCCTAACATACTAGGAAACTCGTACCATCACGCAAAAAAGTGTTTTATGTCTCTTGAGCGTAGGTTTGTTTCTAACGCAGATTTACGTTCCGAGTATAACAATATAATAAATGAATACCTAACTAAAGGTTACATATCCCCGCTTCATAATGATGACCAATTATCTCTTGGTTATTATATTCCGCATCATCCCGTAGTGCGTGTTGATAAATCAACGACAAAGGTGCGTATTTGTATGAATGCCAGTACTAAGACTGACTCCGCTGATGGTACTCGTGTCTCATTAAATGACACGCTGCACACAGGTGCTAATTTGCAAAACGATTTGTTTTTAATTTTACTTGACTTCCGCTTGTATGAAATCGCTTTTACCTCGGATATCAAACAAATGTTCTTACAAGTTTTGGTTAACGCCGATGATCGCAAATTTCAAAAGTTTTTATACCGCTTTGACACGTGTTCACCGCTTATCGCTTATCAGTTCAATCGCGTCTGCTTTGGACTACGTAGTAGCCCTTTCCTTGCGATGAGAGTAGTCAGGAAACTCTGTGAGGATGGGAGTTCAGCGTACCCGCTCGCCGCTACTGTAGCCGCACGAAACTGTTACATGGACGACATCTGCTATAGCACGCCCACCGTGCAGGGCTCCTTACAGCTCAGAGATGAGCTGGTAGGATTGCTTAAGGCCGGTGGCTTTGAGCTCGTCAAGTGGTCTAGTAACTGTCAACAGTTACTTGATACACTGCCTGATACTCACCGCTTAAATTCTAGTAAGAATTTTGAAGAACAAACTCAAACTCTTAAAGTTCTTGGCTTACAGTGGTCGCCTGATTCTGACGAGTTCTCTTTTACTGTATCGCTAGATAGTCGCCCATGTACTAAACGCAATGTTTTGTCCGTGATAGCACGTCAGTACGACGTCCTCGGCTTTACCGCTCCTGTGATCTTGTACGCAAAATTACTCTTGCAGAAAATCTGTATTTTAAAATTAGACTGGGATGAAACACTACCCTCTGATATTGCGCAGATTTGGCAAAACTATTTGAAGGAGCTACCTGTTTTGCGGGATTTACGTATTAAACGCCACTTAGACGTGTTCCAAAATTCGAAAATTTCGATAATATCATTTGCAGACGCAAGTGAACGTGGATACGGATGTGTCGTATATATTAGAGTACAAGATGACTCAGACACTTGCACTAGCATTCGGCTGGTATGCGCAAAGTCAAAAGTCTGTCCGCTCAAGACCGTCAGTGTCGCCCGCCTTGAGCTTTGTGCCTCGTTACTCATGTCGAAATTAACTCGTCGTGTAGTTGACGCTTATAAAATACGTCACAATATTGAACGTATTTACTGTTTTACCGATTCTATGGTAACTTTACACTGGATACATTCCTCACCGCACAGGTTTAAAACCTTTGTCGCGACGCGTATAACAAAAATAATATCCGCTATTCCCGCTGAATGTTTTTACCATACAGCTGGTTCTCAAAACCCGAGCGACTGTCTTTCCCGTGGTCTCACTCCCACGCAGTTGATGAGTCACCCGCTCTGGTTCACTGGACCTGCTTGGCTTTATCTGGACGCTAAAGAGTGGCCAATCAAAACAATAGAATCAGCTTCTATTGAAGAAAACTTGCCGGAATCAAAAACAATTTCTCTTCCCGCTTTTAGTAATGAAGAACCGCATCCACTTCTTTCTCTTTCGGAAAGAATTTCGTCATGGCTTGTGCTTTTACACACAATCATTTACATCTACCGATTTTTACGTATTTTACCGCGCTCTAATATTTTTACCGCTACCGATATGGATTTCGCTGAAGTTGCATTGATTAAAGCTCTTCAAGCATTTTATTTTCTTGATGAAATAAAAAGATTAAAGTCAAATAAACTTTGTTCTCCCGCTTTAAATCGACTATCGCCATTTTTAGATAAAAATGGATTGTTACGCGTTGGTGGTCGACTTCGCAACACAGACATGACGTTCGATCAACAACACCCTGTGTTGTTACCTCGTAAAAATCATATTGTCGAATTGATTATCATTCATTATCATCGCAAAAATTGTCACACTGGACCAGTGGCTTTAATGTCAATAATCCGCCAAAAATTTTGGATACTTTCCTGTCGAAATATTGTTCGTCGCGTAATACATAGCTGCAATTATTGTTTTAAGGCGAAGCCGAGACAAACCTTCCCTTTCATGGCAGATTTACCATCATGCCGCGTTAATGAAGCTAAAGCTTTTGTCCACTGCGCTGTGGATTATTGTGGTCCTATCAGTATCACTCCGTATCGAAAACGTGGAGTCCGTCCCGTCAAATGTTACCTCTGCATATTTGTATGCCTGGTGACTCGTGCAGTTCACGTTGAATTGGCAATTGATCTTAGCACGAACACTTTTCTTTCCGCGTTCAAACGTTTTTTATCTAGACGTGGAGCAGTGTCTTTCGTATATTCAGATAATGCTACGAACTTTGTAGGCGCTAGAAATGCCCTCTCAGAAATTTACAATTTGACAAACTCCGAAGAATTTAAAACGTCTTTCGCGAATGAACTTGCCGATCATAGAATACAATGGAAATTTAATATTCCACGTAGCCCACATTTTGGGGGACATTATGAGATATATGTCAAAGGATTTAAGACGCATTTGCATAGAGTAGTAGGTACTCAACTGTTGACCTACGAAGAATTATTAACTGTAGTTACGCAAATAGAATGTGTCATAAATTCTCGTCCGCTTACGCTGCTGAGTGAAGATCCATCTGAACTTAGCGCGTTAACTCCTGCACATTTTCTGATGTCAACTCCTTTAAAAGAATTACCCGCTTGTAAGGTGGCTGATGAGCCAGTTAATTTATTACGTCGCTACGCGTTGCTTGATCAAATGGTAGAATCGTTCGCAAGGCGATGGAAGAATGATTATCTCCATCTTCTCCAGTCTAGAGGAAAATGGAATACACCTTCCAACCCAATCAAAATTGGATCTGTTGTCGTTGTAGTTACCGATAACACTCCACCGCTTCAATGGCCGCTCGGTGTTATGTATACCCTGGCAAAGATAATGTCATTAGGGTAGCTTCTGTCAAAACGACGACAGGTGTTTACAAACGACCTGTCGTGCGTCTTTGCCCTCTCCCATCTCAATAACTCCTTTCTTTGCCCCCGCTTCAAAATTTCGTTATTCTCTGTCTTATTTTTACTTTTCTATTCTTATTTTAAAACCAATGGTTTTAACGCCGGGGGCAAATGTTCGCGCCACTTCTTGTGGCTCTCATACTGCGGGGTAGTTGTGAATTAATATTTTCAACTGTCATTTTCGCTGCATCTCCACCCGCTTAGTTTTGGACGCAAATCAATCAGTCGTCAATCAGAAGCCTTTCACGCCGGAGGTATACGCTGATTGTCATTCGACTAGGTCCTACCTCGACCCTACCGCCCGCCATTTTGAGATCGCACCCGCTGTGCGCCTCATTTTCATCTATTACTATTACGAAGAAAATTAGCCGAGAAGAGCGCAACCAGGCACGAAGAGGAAGAAGAAAACCATCTTGGAGAACACCAGAGACTTGGTGGCTCAGGCGAAGCGTGGTTTGTGGTGCATGCAGCTCCTTCCCAAGGTCAGATCTTTCATCTTCGTAATTATTTCTCTTCACTTCCCGCTATTTTTAAAACCTATGGTGATACAAAGCACTGCCGTCATATCGCGTGCTCATATTCATTATCTTGAGGTTTTTTAGACCAAAACTTCGAAAATACGGCTTATAAACCTAAATCGAATTAACACACCTTAACATAATTTAATCTAGGCCAATTTGGTATGCAACTTCCGTCAAAGAATTTCACACAAAATTAAGATGTAAATTGCTGCGTGAGATAATATTTTCAATAGGTCATAGTCGCCACCTTTTTATCAATTTAGCTGATTTAGAGCATATTCTATTACTAAAAGATTCGTGGTTTAGATTTGTTAACTATAAAACTGCTACTCACGATATGCTAGTTAGATATCGCCTGATTAGTTACTCTATAACAGTACAGTTTCTTCAGAGGCAAATAGGATTACGCAGCGGTGTCCCATATGGCACTATTACACTGCTTTAGAGCAACAAATAAGTTACAGAATTATAACTTCTGCAAAGCTATTAATAACTTTGTTAGTTACTTTTCTTTTCTATTTGGGTGTAGTTAATTCATAACTAGCTTTTGCCCGCGGCTTTACCCGTTTATTTAGTTCTAATTTTTCCGGGTTAAAAAGTAGCTTATGTCACTCTATAGCCCATAAACTATCTCTATGCAAAAAAGTACATCGAACCTTTGCTCCGTTTGCTGTATGAAGTACAAACCAATAAACCAACAAACCCATTTTACATACATACATACATATACTCATGGCTGTCTTCCAGAGGGGTAGGCAGAGACTACAGATTTCTGTCTGCTACGATCCAGACACACCTCTTTTGCCTCTTAAACATCAATCAATCTAGTCATACGAGCTCTTCTATTTCAGGTACTTTTGACATGGCCTTTCTTCAGTATGTCGCCAATTTGGTCAGCATAGTACCTTCAACTTGCGCATCATGAATCTCTTTGGTCACTCTACTTTCATTTTCATTCTCATTTCATCCTCTCTACATGTCCAAACGCAAAAGCATTCCTTTTTCTATTCTTGTCACTACATCTTCTTCCAGGCCGCAACGATCTTGTATGTCAATATTTTTTACTCTGTCATTCAATATTAAACCAGACATAATACGTCAGTAACGCATCACTCTACTTTGATATTTATCTTGCCATACCCAACATTCACTGTCATACATAAGTGTAGGACCCAACACTCCATTATGAACCGCCAATCGTGAGTTTGCAGTCACATTTTGGCTGCCCATAAAGGAGTGTAGGGCTCCATTCACTTTATTTTCCGCATTTACTCTTCTTTTTTGCATTTATAATAAAGATGCAGATTTAATTCACGGGGAAAACTGAAATAAATCAGATTATCTGAGCACCTTCATTTACATTTTCTGCTCAAAAGAACCTGCCACAATCTATCGTCGAGCTTGTTCGAGGTCAATGCCTTACGCCAGGGCCACAGCTTCAGGCTTCTGGCGGCGCGGCGCTTCTCGCTGCGCTTCCAGGCGGTTTTTGCGACGGCCTTTGCCCTGCCAGTCCTGCCAAGACACTTGTCGGCGCCTTCGACCTTCGCTCACTCAAAGCTCCCGGCACTAGGTTCGTCTTGTGCGCTCGATCACTGTTTCAACCAGCCACCTCCCCGCACACCGCCGTCCCGAGAGAGCAAGTCACTCGAAGCCGGACATGACGTGCGAGCGGCGACCCATGGCCGGCTCTATACAACTTCATACATTTGTTCTCTCCGCCAGCGCGGTCGCAAGCAGAACCGCTTGGCGCGCCTCTCGAAGCCTGAAGCTGTGGCTGACCGGTTACGGCCCTGTCTATAACGGCACGACAATAATTGCATAATATTTTGAACTAAAATACATTTTATCTACTTCCATACTACAATAAGGTAATTACAACATCAAAAGCGGTTTTGTGAGTACCTATATTGTTTGACCGATGTTATAATATTACATTGGGATTGGCTAATAACACCGTTAGAAAACGCAAAGAAAATGAGTCACGCCTTCTTTTCTCGTTCTCGCTTCTGATTGGTTCCTTAGCGTAAATACCGCCATATGCACTTGGACTTTATGAACGAGTGTTCATTTCTCATTTTTCGTAAAATTGTTATTTGAAAATCTTAGGTTTTAAAATACGACGAAACGCTTCGAGAAAAAGGACGTAATGCCCCTGTTCCTTTTGCTCATCTTGGCGGGGGCACTACCGTGCCTTCAGATGAAAAATATCACGCGAAGGCGATATTTTTGATATAAATTAACATTGGATCATTGCAGTATAGAAACGCAGAAAGAAAAGTAAATCTGTATGTGAGGAGCTCTGAACCGGGATTCGAACCCGGGACCTGTCGCTTGCCGGGCGATTGCTCTAACCTCTGAGCTATCTAGGTCTCAACACAACTCGTGAATTTACCGATGTGCTTTCCCATACTGCAATGATATTTATAGATACCCACTTTACAGTGAGCCACTTGGCGCCTAGAGGACGCTAGTGTATTCAAAGCTAGTCAAAGACCATTATGCCCTACCGTCACCTGTTACAGCATCAGGTAGTGATTCTCTTATCGATATTTTTGATGGTTGTAGATAAAGTATTGTGTGCAACTGAACATAATAAGACATTGGGACACTCATGCAGTCTATTACGAAACGAACGAACAAGCACACGTATCCGTATCCCAATGTCTCACATTATGTCATAGTTGCACAAAATACTATTAGAGAAAATTTACGTTGCAATTGTTAGGACTTGATTTTCTTAAAAACACTAATATTTTTCATTAGTTGTGGAATCGGATGGCATTTCCCCTGGGTTAGTTGCTCGATAGCAACATACAGGGTGTTGATTTGGTCAGCAACTTCCGTCACAAGTAGGGTTCCCAACCCTCCCGGGATGCCTGGGAGACTCCGACAATATTGTTCAACCTCCCGAGCTCCCAGGATGCAATAAATTGTCCGAAATTTTTTAAATATAATAATTAATGTCATCAACGAAATAAATAAATCGCGCAAAATAAATAATTTAATAACGAAATAAATTTTGATTTTCCATGTAAATATTTTATGATTATATGCTCAAAAACCGACAAATATTAGATGCTTTTACAAAGCAAAGCAAATAAAAAAAATAACAAATATTACCGACTTTCATTTAATTGTCCACCGATTTGTTCAAGTCTCCCGGGTTGGTTCCTTCGAGAGTTAGCAACCCTAGTCACAGGGTCGGTTGTATTCACGATACTGGTGATGAAAAAATATAAAAAGAAAATATTTGTTTTCCGAAAATTTATATACGATATTTTGGGTTTGACAAAAAACGTTAAGTGTTCGATAGACATGATGAAATTGAAGGGTTTTATACAAAAACAATATAACTTTTTTCACCATATTTTTCAGGAGAGACAAATGTACGTGTAGTATGTAATAATTTGTTTTATTTTACAATCCTTTGGTATTATGTTAATCTCTATAGTACTTAACAAATGACGTAGTTAATTAATGTTCTATTTTGGTTATTTTATAATATGCCAATATATGCAGCACACGTTGTTTTTGTAGAAATAGTGTAGTTGTGTTGTTTTTGTAAAAAAAAGTACAGATTTTGCATATAACGGATGTAAACTTAAACCTCTTGCTCTACTGATCATATTGAACCACTAACATACATTTTTTTTGAAATAACTCGAAAAATACATCTAATACCTACTGTCATTTAACACCTACTCGTCATTTTACATGTTTTTTTCAAAAGTTTGGTATGTAAGCGGTTCAGTATGATCAGTACAGTATGGTGTTTTAGTTTCTGAGCAAGTCATTAAATACACCCTATGTGTAAAATAAAATCACGTTTTATATGCATTTCTTTTATAATAGGACCATTTTTTTTACAAAAACAACTAATCTGTGTACAGTTATGTTGTTTTTGCAAAATCGATCATTCTTTCAGGAAGTTTTTAGCGTTGAATAAGTAAGAGTAGTTTTTGCCAAAATACGATTTCATTGCCCTGTAGAATTTTTTCTAATGAATTCAGTGGTACCAATATCTAAAAATGACCAAAAGTGTTAGTTAAATTATTCTCCTAAAATGAATAAAAACAGCGCACTCTGAGGAGAGGTTATTTATTTATTTATTTATTGGTTTGCCAACAGACATACATCTTAAGTAGTAACTTATCTAAGTACATAATAAAAGGGTTTGAGATGTAGCCCAATTACAGGCAAACACAGCATGTTAACATAGAGTGACAGTATCGCTCAATAGTCGATACAACGACTACTATCTAGCTTGATAAAACTATGCTTAAATTTTATATAATTAATAATTTAATGTGGACTCCTTTGTGGAGTACAAGAAATTTATGAATTTACTTAACGAAATGCTAAATATGTCCATTCTTGTTGAATGAAACAGATTATTGTGTTCACGACTTAACCTGGGCAGCAAACTGTGGTATCCCAAATTGGTTCTAAATCTCTTAACATGAAATGGTTTGTAGTTAACAATTCTCGCATTAGTTCTAGGAACTACTAAACTTATCTGAGCCAACAAGGTAGGGCAATTCACACGGCCTCTAAGAATCTTGTAAAGGAGAATTTGATCAGATATCCAACGGCGATTCTCGAGGGTTAAAATTTTAAAGTAGTGAAGTCTTTTTTTGTACGAAGTTAGCGAGGAGGTCTTTTTGCTATGAACAGTAAGGAAAAATAAGAAACGTTTTTGAATCCTTTCAAGCCGATCAATATGGGTTTGATAATAAGGATTCCATATGCTAGAGCAGTATTCCAAAGTCGAACGAACCAGAGCGTTGTATAAAGTGTTTAAAGCTTTATTATTTTTGAATACCTTGCAATTTCTCCATATAAACCCCAGCAGCCTGTACGACTTTTTAACAATATTGTCAATATGATAGGTGAATGTCATCTGACTATCGAACATAACTCCAAGGTCTCTGATTTTGTCAACTTCCTCTAGAACTGCATTCGCTATGTTATAAGACGACGCAATAGGTGATAGTTTTTTTGTGAATTTAATATGTTTACATTTTTTTATATTTAGAGGTAAGTTGTTATCGTTAGTCCATCTTACTATACGATTTAAATCTTCCTGTAACAAAGTTACATCCCCCGGACAACTAACAGTGCGGTAAATTTTTAAATCGTCGGCAAAAAGAGAGTACTCCGAGTGTAAAATAGCTTCAGATAAGTCATTTATAAATGCTAGGAAGAGAAGCGGGCCCAAGTGAGATCCCTGCGGAACCCCTGATGTCACAGCATAAGGATTCGATTCGTGACCGCATACCGTAACCTTTTGGTTTCTGGAAGTGAGATAAGAAGCAAGCCATTTCAACATATCGCCATGAATCCCGAGGTGTTGCAGTTTAAGGATAAGTAGACCGTGATCTACCCTGTCAAATGCCTTGCTTATATCTGTGTAGATTGCATCTATTTGCTGCCCTTTATCGACCGCTTCGGTTAGGTAAGAAGCATAGACTGCCAAGTTTGACATTGTTGACATTTTTCCGCGAAAGCCATGTTGATTGAGTGTTAATATCGGTTTGAGATGATTGGCAAGGTAAGGACATACAAGTGACTCAAAAACCTTGCTAAAATTATCTAGTTGTGAAATTGGTCGATAATCTTGTATATTTGAAGTGTCACAACTTTTAGGTATAGGAACAACACTTGCCGTTTTCCAAACTATCGGAAAGACACCAGTACTTAATGAGTGGTTAAAAATTATGCTTAGTGGCTTAGATAGATATTTGCCGCAGTTGGCCAAAAATACTGCTGGAATCCCATCCGGGCCCGCACCCTTCCTAGCATCAATTTTTAATAAGGATTTCTCGACAGAGTCTTCAGTTATAGGAATAGAATTTAATGTTTCGTAAAAACAATTACTGACGCTGCTAGGGTCCGATAGTGACGATGAAAAGTTAATGTGGCTTGAAACAGAGTATACAGAGCGGAATTGTACTGCGAATGCATTGCAAATGCTTACGGGATCTGAAAACGTCGCGCTACCAAGAAACATTTCGCTAGGAATTTTGCCATCAGATTTACGTTTTGACGATATAAATGACCAAAAGACTTTCATGTTATTTTCTGAGATCGCCTTCTCTATCATATTGTGGTAGTTTGAATATGATATTTTAATTTGGTGGTGGCACCTACTTCTAGCGAGCGTAAATTCATACTCATCCACAGGGTTATTGAACTTTTTGAACTTCTGGCGATACTTCTCCTTTTCTCTTAATAATTTAATAAGACTCTTGCTGTACCATATTGGATATTGCCCACGCTTGAGTGCACGCGTTTTTGGGACATATTTCTCGATAATGCTATATAATAATTCGTAAAATGTTTTAACCATTTCGTCTGCTGTGTTACAATTACTTAACATAACCCCCCAATCCACCTTATTTAGTTCGCTATTTATAGCAGAGTAATCTGCTTTAAAAAAATTAAATTTAGTTACAATTTTCTTAGATATAAACGTTTTTACTATATCATCCAGAACAATCATAATTGGAGGGTGGAGTGGGTCAACTTTGGACAATGGAACAGGTGCTTCAAATGTTTTGATATGGGAAATATTGCTTAAAACCAAGTCCAAAATTTTACCATCCTTGTTGCGTGTGACATTAAATTGATTTAGGCTATGTAATGCCATAAAATCTCCTAGCATTTGCTCTAGACCAGACGATGCATTGACTAAGGATGTGGCCGTATAGATGACTGATTGACTTAGGGTTTGTTGCCAGTCTAGTAGCCCGGTGTTGAAGTCTCCTATGACGAGAAGATCATTATCTGTGCTATGGGCTATTGCGTCTGAAATGGAATGTAACTGCTTGCCGAGGGCATCCAATGAGATAGGTGGCGGAATGTAAAGAGCACATAGGTCAATAGATTTCCTCTTTTTTCCGAATTTTATTGAAATCCACAGATCTTCGTTGTTTTTGGATGGAAGAGCAATCTGAGTTGATTCCAATTTATTATGAACAGCTATAAGAACACCTCCCCCATCTGATTTTTTACTGTTTTGCGGTGATCGGTCTCTGCGATAAATTTTATAATTATCGTTTAATATTTCAGCGTCAAAAACACTGTCATTAAGCCACGTCTCCGTAAAGACGATGACATCGTGATTGCAGCTTAGACTAGACAAATAGAGATCATTTAGTTTACCACGTATGCTACGGACATTCTGGTAATATATGCTTAAGGGAGTCATCTTAAACTTTTGTTTTATACCTAACGTGCACTTTAAAGTAACTGAATTAATTCGAGTCAGGCTTTCCGCCAGCGAGATTTTTAATCACGTCGCTATTTTTAACCCAGATTGACACAGCTCCATCGTCTTTTCTGATGAGAACACGTCCATTACGTACCCACAGGTACTTGTAGTTATGGTCCTTTTTAAAAGCACGAGCCTGAGCCTGCAGGGCACGGTTTCCTGGAGATAAGTGTTCTGATACATAAATTGGGTGCTTGTCGCCGTCAATACCCAGCAAGGAGCTATTCAGTTTGTCGTTTGCATTCTCCTTATTATATTTGTAACAGGACGCCAGTAGAATATCGCGTGCACGTACGGAGGTAAATTTGACGATAATAGCTCTGGGTCTCGGTGATTTCGCTTGTTGTTTAGCTACTCTGGTGATAGACAACAAATCCCGATCCTCAACTGGGCACGCCACGACTCTGGCCAGTTGTTGAAAAGTTGTAAGCAGATTTTCGTTGGGGTGTTCAGGGATGCATTGTAGTTCCACGTTGTTTTCTCGAGATTGCTGTTCCATTTGCGACACACGTGTATTAAGATCTGCAATATTTTCATGCAGCTGCACGTTTTCAGCCTGCAGCCGTTTGTTGGCTGAGGAGAGATCTTTTACTTCCGCGTTGATTTTTTCATATTGCTCTGACATAAACTGAACAGCGTCGAACAAGTCTGGTAACTTTTCAAGGTCTTTCTGGAAACCCTCTAATTGTGTTTGAACATGTTGTAAAGCCTTATTCACAATTTCGTTGATCTTCTCAATAAGCTTAGTTTCTTGTTCGTTAATGCGTTTCTCAAACAACTCAGTGGTTAGGTAATTTTGATTATCAGAGAGATCTATGTTAGAAGACTCATTGGCAGGTGAACTGCCAGCTGCTTTGCGGGGAAACTTGCATTCTGGACACTTCCAAGTAGATTTGGATCTCTGAGAGAGCTTAGTAAAGTTTTCTTTAGTTATGTTGACACATTCATAATGGAACAAGTCCTTGCACGCTGAACAAGTCATTTTGTCTGTAGGACTCGTTGCACGGTTACATTTGGTACACAAACTCATTTTGTATATTTCGGTATTATGAAATCGGTATAAGAACGATACTTATCGCTTCGCTGTCGCGGACACCGTGGTACAGAGGTAACGCCTAGCAATGCGTTAATTCGCCATACGTTGTACACTTCACTGTAGCTCAGCGGTCTGGCGGTCGACTTGCGCTCCGATGGATACCGGTTCGATTCCAGTCAGCAGGGTATCTTTTTCTATTGTTAATTCACTCAACACGCACTTCCAAAAACCACAACACTTCAACGGCAAAAGGGATGAGCGAGATGGCACTCTACAGAAACCAATATGGCCACCAACATATATGGGCAGCCACCCAGGACAAAACGAGAGGGTCCGATAAGTAACGAATCTGATGTAACTGATTAAATTTGGAAAAAGAAATAAAAATTTAAAATGAGCGTAAAACAGCAAACACGTCAGTCGCAAGCGACATCTGAGCGAGAAAAAAAGATATAGGTAGATAGGTAGATATGTGTACCTAGGTACTTAGTACTTACGTTGAAAGTTTAACACCTCTGACCTCTGCACTTGTGTACAACGGATTGTTTGTTAAAAAGTCCAAAACCATAGCCATGTCGACTTTTGGTATGTTATCGGATTGTCCCCGTACAAAACCACTTTCCATCGTCCAAATTTTAATTAAATCTTTTCCCTTATTAAAATAGGAATTTGTTATATAAGACATAAAGTTTACGATTTAACACAAACACTGTGTCCGAGATACTGCGAGCAATAAACACGACCTTATAGGCCGGGATAAGCAGTTTTAGTGCATTCCGTCTCGCCCCAAACCGCGGCGACGGATGCTGTGACGTCACAGCGTGAATCCTCCGCGCGTATTTTTTTATTTGTACGGGTTTAGTATTTGAATTGAATAACTTCGTAATTTATCAAGATAATGAAATCATTCTTTTACCACATTTACTATATTTTTATTTTCTTAGAATGTATACAAGCTTTATTGTTTTTAAGTCAAAGGAAACTTCCTTATTGCGGTATGAGAAGGACAACCAAGAAGGTAAGTACTAGCGCTCCACGCCGCTGTTACCGTATATCAAGATAATTTTAGGATATAAAAAAGGGCATAAATCCTTTCTCAAGAGGTTTAAAAAAAAAAACTGTTTTTTTGAACAAACATCACATAATAAAGTTGTAGACCAAATTGACACCCTGTATAAGCTATAAGTCGTAACAAGACTCACAAACACATTTTAAAAGGTTTCCTAGGTCAATCTCAGCGTGTGAGCCGAGCACCAGTGTCAGTCAACGTGTTAAAAGAAAATGTTCTATAAATGGGGGAACTGTGTTCTCTAATGCACTCTCATTGGGTGATGAAGGGATCGAAGTCTGTTAAGGCGATATGTAAAAGTTTTAGCGTCCCTGTTACTCCATATCCGAAAAAGCTCTCAGTGCGAGAGGGACTGATTCGTGGAAAAGTAGCAAAAAGTCGGTTTTTTATTAATATAAAATGTTCTAAAGTTGCTATCAAAATTTTGTTTAACCAGCCCCCCTATTCTGTATCTTTAGTTGCCAACTGAACGAGGTGCCTATCATCAAAAACATAGATAAAAACTGAAATTTCAAAATTGCCTTTAGTGGGTATTGAACTGTTAACAATCTGTGTCGTCACTTCAAGTGCGAAAATATCCTTAGGACATCGGAATTCTATAGTATATCTATGTTTTTGATGATAGACACCCAGTCCAGAAGGCAACTAGAGATACATAATAGGTCCGCAGGTCTAAGATACCGTTAAAACCTATCTAATAAAATAAAATTGCAGATCATGTGTCATTCTAAATTGTCAAACCAGGAGAATTGGTGTCGAAAAAGACATCATTTCAATAAATATTTCCATCGAGCCGAATTTCTCTAATCGCGTTTCTGTTCTAACAGATTCCTAGAAAAAGATCCCGAAAATAATATACTATTTTATCAAAATAATACATTATTTACTGAAGTAGATATGCAAGTTCTAAAAGTGTCGATTTTAGTGCCTTAATTTCATTATTTTTGAAAGTTCTGACCATTAATTGGGTGTCATGAATTTATCAAAATGTACATAGGTTTTCTACATTACACAAGATTGAAATACTTTTTAGTAGTTTATGCTACAAGGGCGCAAAGGAATAAATTACGAGGACGATTCAAAACACGAGCGTAGCGAGTGTTTTAAACGTAACCGAGTAATTTATTGCTTTTACGCCCGTGTATCATACTACATTTTTCAATGCATAGTGTGAGGAAATGAAAACAAATATAATCTTGTGAACTTTAAATTATAATTGGCTCAAAAGGACTGTATCCATAGCCGTTAAACGGTGTAAAAAAGTATAACGTCTATGGTACACAGGAAAGGCTGCAGGTTAGCCAACCATTGTAAATAAATAAAAAAAAAATTGTAATAAAGCCCTAGGGCAAAATAATCGACTTTCTGTTCGGTTTTGATGCATAAAAAGTGGGCCTTTACGAGCACATGCATTGAAAAATATTTTATATACAACGTGTAACAGAAAGGTGTAACCATATTTGAAGAGCTTATTCAGTCAATGGTATAGAACAACTTTTACAATGTAGCCAACCCTGAAATCTCAAAAAAAAAATCTGCCCTTCCGTACATTTCAGCCGAGCGGCATTGCATTTTTCTATGAAAAAGTTGATTTTTTTTTTGGTCCATAGTAAAAGTTGTTCTATACCAGTGACTGAATAAGCTCTTCAAATATGGTAACATTTTTTTGTTACACGTTGTATATAAAAATTAATACACAACGTGACGTGTAACAAAAAGGTGTAACCATATTTGAAGAGCTTATACAGTCACGGGTATAGAACAACTTATACTATGGAACAAACACTGTATCTCGAAAAAAAAAATTAACGTTATATAAAAATTAATATACAACGTGTAACAAAAAGGTGTAACCATATTTGAAGAGCTTATACAGTCACTGGTATACAACAACTTATACTATGGAACAAAACCTGTATCACGAAAATAAATTTTACTGTTTCATAGTTTAATTTTATTGTATTTTATTTTATATTGGACATTTCTTAATTTTAAATTGAATTGTTGCTGTTGTTAAGTATATGGACTGTAAAAAAACATCGCTTTTATATTGATCTGAAATAAAAAAAAAATATAAATAAAAAAAAAATTGAAAAATGCAAAGCCGCTCGGCCGAAATGTATGGAAGGGCAGATTTTTTTTCGAGATTTCAGGGTTATATATATATATATACTTATAAGTTTGCTACTGTTATTTAAAATAACAACATTTTTTACATAAGCTTACTGTATTTGACTGTTGGGTTTCTGAATAAACATTATTTAATTTTATTTATTTATTTTAACTATGAACAGAAACGCATTTGATAGCATTTGATGGATACAGTACAGTGGAGTCGCCATTTGATGGATACAGTACAGTGGAGTCGCCATTTGATGGATACAGTACAGTGGAGTCGCCATTTGATGGATACAGTACAGTGGAGTCGCCATTTGATGGATACAGTACAGTGGAGTCGCCATTTGATGGATACAGTACAGTGGAGTCGCCATTTGATGGATACAGTACAGTGGAGTCGCCATTTGATGGATACAGTACAGTGGAGTCGCCATTTGATGGATACAGTACAGTGGAGTCGCCATTTGATGGATACAGTACAGTGGAGTCGCCATTTGATGGATACAGTACAGTGGAGTCGCCATTTGATGGATACAGTACAGTGGAGTCGCCATTTGATGGATACAGTACAGTGGAGTCGCCATTTGATGGATACAGTACAGTGGAGTCGCCATTTGATGGATACAGTACAGTGGAGTCGCCATTTGATGGATACAGTACAGTGGAGTCGCCATTTGATGGATACAGTACAGTGGAGTCGCCATTTGATGGATACAGTACAGTGGAGTCGCCATTTGATGGATACAGTACAGTGGAGTCGCCATTTGATGGATACAGTACAGTGGAGTCGCCATTTGATGGATACAGTACAGTGGAGTCGCCATTTGATGGATACAGTACAGTGGAGTCGCCATTTGATGGATACAGTACAGTGGAGTCGCCATTTGATGGATACAGTACAGTGGAGTCGCCATTTGATGGATACAGTACAGTGGAGTCGCCATTTGATGGATACAGTACAGTGGAGTCGCCATTTGATGGATACAGTACAGTGGAGTCGCCTTTTAGTGGTATTTTTTTTTAATCACAAACATAAACTTGACCTTTAGGCGTAGTAACTACGTAGTTACTACGTAGTTAGCTACGTAGTTAGCTACGTAGTTAGCTACGTAGTAGTAGTAGTAGTAGTAGTAGTAGTTAGCTACTAGTAGTTAGCTACGTAGTTAGTTAGTACGCCTAGTTACTACGTAACTAGGCGTACTAACTAACTTTTACGTAGTAACTACTATATAATCTGTGCTTTAGGGTTATATTGTAATAGGGTACGAATTTTATTAAAATCTGTGCGTTAATCTGTTAAAATTTGTTAATTGCGAATCTGGAAAAAAGCTTACTGCACGAATTAGAACATAAAACATATGTATAGATATTATATTTTCATAATTGAAATGATAATAAGACTGGATTCTGATGATTTTCTCTAAGTTATTTGGTCCTGTAATGTCAAATATATTATTTAATAAAATTTCCGGGCCTACACTTTTTGACAGGTGGCAGCCCTATTTGTAATGCATCTGTGTATTTAAGTATGTATTTGTATGTGGTATATTTATGTTTAGATTATGGGTTTAAAATAACTTTTTAATAATTGTATTATGCACTGATTAAAATTTCTAAGATAAAAATGTTTTTATCTTTTCCCAAGGTCGACTGGAAGAAATTTCTTATGGGAATAAGACCACCCTTGCCTTCTATCTGTTCTTTGTATGTATCTTATCTTCTAATTTTTGTGCAATAAAGTTTTCATTCATTCATTCATTCATTCATACATCCTAAAATGAAAAAAAATATTATTGAATTATTGAATAAAATATGTACAGTTTGTATATTTATAATATTTTACGGTTTGTATTTATTCGTTTTATTTTATATTTTATTTCAGAAACTTAGTCCAACAAAAGAATTTTTCCATCATAAGGAAAAGCTAATATGAAATAAAATATAAAATATATTTATTTATGTAATGTAGGTATAACAGATATACTTATTACAGGTCAGTTTTAATATAATATAAGTAATTAAATAATATAATGTGTATAGAGAATAGTTTTATGTAATAAATAATAATACGGGGAAATACGCAGGGGAATAATAAAGGTTGGGTTTACATAATGTTAATAAAAAAAAATACACTCAAATAAAATAAAAATATAGGAATAAGGAATAATTTATATTATAAATATTTGCAATAAATATAATAAATATATGCCTAACTGCGCCCATTCGATTAGTCTTGCTAAGAAGAAGGGCAACAAACTTAGCAAGATCATGTCTTTTTTTTCATAATGTTAGTAATAACTAAATTTAAAAAGTAAGCCTACACTTTAATTTAATAAAGAGATAAAAAATACAAGACAGGAGAAAATTATGTCATATAATACCTTTGTCTATCTTTATCTTATCTTTATCTTGCTAATATCTATAGCTCGAGCCTAGTATGCTGGTGTTTTTTGGGTTCCGTAACTAAAGAGCAAATCGGAACCGTATTAATTTCACTCCGCTGTCCGTCTCTCTGTCGCGGGTCTCTAGCTCTAAGACGAAATGAGATAAAAAACTGATTTTATATGTTGTGTAAAATGTTGACCCGAAACCGAATTTTTGAATTTAAAATTTATTATTTTAAAAATAATTATTTTTCAGAGGGGGCCTCATGCATGAAAATAGAGCAGAAAACTTTCTTACCCTGCATTGTCTAGAACTCATTAAGTAGAGTATAAATAAACTAGCTTCTGCCCGCGGCTTCGCCCGCGTGGCCTACAGGAAATAAATTATATTTTTTTCAGAAACAAACATTATAAGTGCTCTTAGCCTTCCTTGACCTTGACTCCCCTTCGGCCTTGCGGGCGCGTTCTCACAGGCTCGTTTTTCGGCCTCTTGGAACTTGGCTCGGCCTTTGGCCTCGCCAGAGTGCCAAATACGGGGACTCAGCGATCAAAGTTTTTCCGAAAAAGTGTCAAAACCCCATCAGATCTCAAAAAATGTCAAATTTGAATACGGCAGCGTAATCGGCGACCCCAAATGCCCCTTGATACTGAGTTTCATGCAAATCGGAATACTTTTTTGGACCTGTCAAAAAACTGTCAAAACCTGTCAAATTCAAATTTTTTTTTGTTTGCCAGCTTGACCGATCACTATAGTTGAAACCCGAACTCCTTACAATTGGCCGTTCGGGAGATATGGCCAAACAAAATTTTGTAAATTTTTTATTTTTACTTTTTTTCCATCGTCTAGATCTCGCCAAGCTCTTTTCTTAGAGTGCCATGAACATGGGTCTAGCATCAGCCGTTTGGGAGATACGGGCACGTACAGTTTTGATACTTTCAGCTGGTAGATCTCATCGAGACCTTGTCTTAGACACCCATCAACATTTGGGAGATACAGGCCGTCAAAGTTATTTTGGCACCCCATGGTCCGAGCCTTAGGGATGTACCACCTTCCGTTCCAAAGATATTTTGCTGGGATATATAGGTATATATGTCGTGACCATATCGTAGAATTGACTATTTCATGATCTGGTTGGGCAGATTGTAAAGTATGGAATCAAAAATCTTTCACCAAAAGTAAAAAATAGGTGCGACGACGAGCGAAGCGAAGCGGAGCGAGGAAAAGCGTGTTAGGTTTATATGTAAATACATTTGGAGAGCCGAGCGAAGCGGAGCGGAGCGAGGCGACCCTCCCAATTTTAACAGAAATACGATATGGCCAACCAGGTCCTCTAAAAAGGCCATTTTGCATGAATCATATTATGATTCTGTTCTATTGCCGTCTCGTTTGCACGCGTGAAAAAATTCTGACTCTATCCTACTTTCAGATCATTTTATGGTTCACCCAAGTCGGCCTTTTTAGATTCTCAGATCACGAAATGGTCAATTCTACGATATGGCCACGACATATACATATAGATAGATAAATAGACAGACAGATAGATAGATTGTGCATATAGAAATAGATAGATACCTCAAAAGTAAAATATGGAATCTTAAAAGGATCACTTGTGTGGCTGTCTGTCTCTCCGTTTGTTACAGCCGATTTGCTCTGGCACACATACTTTCAAGAATTTTCATGTCCACTATATCAAATTTCAAATCGATGCCATTTTTGCAATTAACGTCCAAAAAAACCATAAAAACGACACCCATATTGATATTTACACATTTCAACATTTCAACCCCACCGCACCCCAACAGGGGATGATGGTATTTCACGTCCACTACATTGGATTTAGAAATCGTTGTTGTTTTTGTAGTCAGCGACCCGATAAACCATACAAACTTTACCCATGTTGATTTTCAGAATTTGTCACCCCATTTCCCCCTTATAGGGGTTGAATTATAAAAAACCTGAAACACATGTTTACTCATTTATAGATAAGAGAACTCCTGTGAAGTGTGGAATAAAATAGTCTAACTAATCTTGTTTCCCCATACAAATTTTGGACACCCGTTTCACCCCTTTAGTTAGTAAATTTTGAAAAATCCTTCCTTAGTGGATGCCTACGCTATGTAAGGTATCTATATGCAAAATTTCAAGTCTATAGGACCAGCGGTTTAGGCTGTGCGTTGATATATCAGTCAGTTAGTCAGTAAGTCAGTCAGTCAGTCAGTCAGGACTTTGAATTTTATATATACAGATTATATACGTTTAAAAAAAAAAAAGAAATGCGGGGCTTTCAAAGTTGCCATTTTTAGACCATTTTTGTAACGGCATTTATCTCAAAGGCCAAAGGCAGTTAGAAATTTGAATTTTTGTATACATATAATGTACCATATGCTGTTTTTAAACAAAAAATACTAAAAACGCCAATTTAAAATGTAGTTCTAGGGTTTGTATGTCGTGTTACCGAAATAAAAAAGGCTTTCTTTACGTGCGTTTACTTGGAGCTTGGAACGACAACAAGACCGATTGCTAATTAAACTATACTTAACAAACATCGACACTCCTAGCGCCATCTATAATCTTATAACTGAAGCTCGATACAAAAAGGTTAATAAACTATTAGGTAATTAAACAAATTATCTGATAGATGACGCTGTGCTTAACAGGGTTACATCCCCGAATACTCAACCAACAAAATTTTGCAGTTTTATGTCTGACAGAATTAGATTGTACCTAAAATTAAATAAATATCTAGTTTGTAATTATTGGTCATATGTTCGGAACCCTAAAAGAACGAGGCCTGACTCGCACTTTTTTACACTTCTCACGTACACAAATCATAATCTTCTTTAATCAGGTCAGCAGCTCTTTCAGCAATCATCATCACTATTGCAAGAGATTCTCCGCTTACCATAGACGGCATGATACTGGCATCAACCACGCGAAGACCAGCGACTCCATGAACCTTCAGTCTACTGTCCACTACTCCGTCGTCACCCATTTTACATGATGAGATTGGCATGAAGTACGAAATCGCCATCTGTTTCGTGTAGCATTCAAAATATTCTTCTGTTTCAAACTCGTAGTCGTCACATTCAGGCAAATCAACTTTAACAAACTTTGAATTCTCTTTCATAAAAGGTTTCGTATTTTTTATTTCAATCGACTTTTTTACTCCCTCTGTTAATCGCCTCAAATCTTCACCTTCTTTATCTGTAAAAAGACCTGTGAAGATTCTGGGATCATCTTTAGGGTCTTTACTTTTCAAAGTAACATTTCCAAAAGATTTTGGATCTTTCAGCATCAAAAAGTTTAATAATGTGTCATGTTGTAAATTGTCGAAAGATATTGAATTCACAAGATTAAATTCGTAGTTATATGCAGCGTTCAGGCCAAAGTAAAGAACGGGTGAAGCAGCACCAGCTATGACAAGCATTTCTTCTATGTCAGGTTTTAATTTATCTGCTTTGAAACTGTATTCTCCAATAATATTCGGAAGTGGAAAAGTTCGAAGACTAAGCAGAGACAATACATTTTCATAAGCATTGACGATACCTTTTCGTGCGCTGAAAAATGTAAGAACTGAGGGCAATTCCTTAGTATATCTTCCAACAGGGAGATCAGCTACAAGATCTATATCCATTTTTATTAAATCTTCTTTTGGACCTATCCCAGAAAGTAAAAGCAGCTGAGCTGATTTATACGTTCCGGCTGACGATATCACTTCTTTTTTGGCATAAAACCTTTGCATTTCACCAGTTTCTCTCAATACTTCAACTCCAACAACCCTTTTGCAATCATCGGTAAGCAATTTTGTTACCAAAGTGTTCTTCAAAAGATAAAATTCTTTTCGTTCTTTTATAGGAAGAAGGTAAGCTTGTGCTGTACTTGTTCTTTTTCCTTCTTGATTTACAGTATGTTGGCCGCGTCCAAATCCTAATTCGTCTGGATTATTAATATCTAAAATAATGTTATGTCCTAATTCCTTAAGAGATTCTATTAGCATATCTTCTAAGTCTTCAAATACATTAGGTTTATCGTTGATGTGGCTAGTAATGACTTGTGGTCCATCAGTGCCATGATTTTTGGCATCTTTCGTGCAATTGAGTATAGCAGATACTTGTAAATTTTCTAATTTCTTGTAGTATTTGAGGCAAGTACTCCAGTCCCACAAGGCGTCATTCCAATCGACGCAGGTCACACTCTTACCTCTGAAATATGCAGATGATTAAAAACTTTTAAACCCCAAATTAGCAATTCAGGTGTATGCTTGCTTTGTATTCTTCTTGGTTTAAAAAAAAATAATCTATGCAGCCTTCTTTGAGCACTGATACTAATTATTGTTAGATAGATCCAGGATCCAGATAGAGATCGAGGCTTTGCTCCAACTGTTAAAAAGCAAATCAAACTGTATTACACTTACCTGGTATATTGTAAAAAACTAAAGGAAGAGCACCCTCCAAGGACCTTCGCGGAATGTAAAATGAGATATTTGTTCTTCTGCGCCTGGCTGGAGGATTTATCTTTTTCAGCTTTAAATGCCCAATCTATGGTACTGTCTTCATTAAACAGGAATAATCCTGGCACCTGTAAAGTTGTAAAATTTAAAAAAGACTGCTTATTGACTGCAAGCCTAAACGAGGTTGCGCCTTACACGGTCAAGGAGTTTATGGACAGATTATAGTACCTACTTGTTCCTACTTTTTGACATCACTTGATCATAATAGTCTAAGAGCTAGCGACCAAATCGGTCATGTGGCTTCAGCTGTATTGAAACTCCGTTAGCTACTTCCCTGAACAATCTTTTCCGATAATCTTCGTGCTGGCAGGCCGCGGGCGGTGGGTGCGGGTGTAGTGGGGTGGAAAAAAAATGAAAAAAATGTGGGCTCAGCGACTTTAATTTTTTTTTTCAAACAGTTGCTCTGTACTCCCTGTGCACCCAAAAAAAAATTTAAATCGATCGGGTGGTGGGAAGGGGTTACCAGCGTTAGTTAAAAGTACCAAGCCGCCGTGAGCCGTGAGCGCGATGACGCGTTCGCCGGCTGATATCTGAGCCAACATGAAAATTATTATTATTTTGGTACTTTTAATTAACGCTGGCAACCCCTTCCCACCACCCAATCGATTTAAATTTTTTTTTGGTTGCTCAGGGAGTACAGAACAACTGTTTGAAAAAAAAATAAGTCGCTGAGCCCACATTTTTTTTCATTTTTTTCCCCACCCCACTACACCCGCACCCACCGCCCGCGGCCTGCCAGCACGAAGATTATCGGAAAAGGTTTTTCAGCTGAAGCTACATGACCGATTTGGTCGCTAGCTCTCCGTCTATAATAAATACAATATTAATTAGTAATTTGATCAATAATATTAACCTGCTGGCTCACAGAGGTGACGGCCGGCACGCCTTGGTTAGAGTGACAAAAGAAATGTATGGTGCGCAAGAGAAAGGTGCAGCTCAACCAGGCCACCCTTGAATGAAGTATGCTTTACTAAATTGGCGACAAACTGAAGAGGGGCAACGTCAAAAGTACCCGAAATAGAAAAGCTTCTATGACTAGATTGATTGATGTGAAAGAGGCAAAAGAGGTGTGTCACGATCGTAGCAGATGGAAATCTGTGGCCTCTGCCTGCCCTTCTGGGAGACAGGCGTGAGTATATGTATGTAATGTTAAACACATGAAATTTTATAATCATTATACTTTAAGTACTCGTATGTAATTATTTTTAACATACATACATACGCCTGTTTCCTAGACGGGTAGGCAGAGACTACAGATTTCCATCTACTACGATCCAGATGCTCTTACGCCTCTTCCACATCCATCAATCTAGTTGAGATCTTGAGAAGCCGAGTCCTGGAATTGTTACGCGTTTGCCGAACCAGTGGGTCTACCGCGTAATTCGCATTTTCATCAATATCAACTTGAGATTGAAATTTGACGTGCGTGCGGCGACGCCCGCATAACATGCCATCTCTTTTGCACGCGTTGAATTTCGCATGCATTTGCTTGAAGTTGATACAAATGAGAATTACGCGGTAGAGCCCCTGGACCTCCCGAGTTTCAATGGGAATCTGCACGATTGGACAGAGTTCATTAACCTGATCGATAGTTTGGTGCACGACTGCACGCGCGGGATAATTTACCCCGAGCGTCTAGATTAAGGCGCTCTTATCCCAGAAGAGTGACTCTCTGTCTTTTTCTTTACGTGTAAGGAGTAAAGAAAATAACCACACTTTTGTTTTTCGTTGTGTTTATCGATTTTTAAATTAATTAAAAATAAGGGATATGTTTATTAAAACCCACTTACGTGGTTGACCTAGAAAATTTAAAGAGCAATATTACCAGATATGTTTCGTTAATAAAAGAGTGGAATTATGGAAATGGCATGATTTGAAAGGTCTTATTACATGCTGTGTTCGTGAATTATTTCTATCAAGCAAAGTTTATCTGATCGTATAACACATGCGTGGAAGACCTAGATAAAGGTTTGAACTATATTGCGTATTATTTTTTGGAAGTTTTAGACGATATTTGAAAGTTCTATTTGACTTTGAAATTACTGATTTTGGGATAAGAGCGCCTTAAATAAAAAAAAAACAAACTCAAACAGACAAATTTATAACATATTTAACAGTTTTTGTTGCCGAATTCACCTTTTAAGTTTTTACCTGTAGTAGGAGAAATTCGCTCTTTCATCCATAGTTGCGACAAAATTATAAATAAATATTTCAACAAAGCAAGACTTTAAAATTTACCATCGAAGAAAAGCTCGCCGCCCACTCATCACCCGCACTGCAATAGTGCGTTAAGGGCCTTACTATTGCCAAATGGGTACTTTCTAAAGCCTACTCCTCGTTTACGGCCAAAACAAAAATAATGAAAAAATGTATTATGAATAATCAGCTCTTAGACAACATATGCAACATTTTTTTATTTCATACCACCAAAACTTCTACATGAAAAAATGAATTAACTAAATGGTGTTTTTTGGCTTGAGTTTCCTACTGCTCCTAAGTGGCTTGGCCGATTGAATTAATGTATGTTTTGATAAACAGATAAACTTGATAGCTATAAACATAACATGAGATTATTAAATCGAACAATTACGTCCATGTGAAAAGTATAATTTTCTCCTATTTCGCTCTTTCAAGGATGCAGCGAGCGTCGTAACAGCCACTATGCATTGCGCGCTGATATGAACGTTATTTCAATGTCGTTTCCGTTGATATTCGTACTGACAAATATCGAGCTGCTAATTTGGCAATCTCCACGATGGCACATTATCAGAAATAACTTGTGAACTTATTAAATAATTATAGTAAGCAACCAATCCAATTAACACGGGATAGCAAACACAGATGCTAATTGCTAAGTGCTATTATAAATACGACTTTAGAATAATATTAAATAGTAGACATCGATAAAAGTCTCGTGATTAGATTAACGAGATATAGGATATATGGGAGCTGTGAAGGTATGTATATTGTATGTATGTATAAGGTATGTATGTATCTGTTTCTTAAGGACAAGGCGTGAAATCACACAACGCCCTCGTGAGCGTTCTGTATGTGCAGTACAAGCTAGTATATCAAGCGGATGCAAAAATAACGGTGGACAAGTATGATGGAAGAATTCACCGGTCTGGGTAGGAACCTCGGTGGCGCAATTGGTAGCGCGCTTGTCTTGATAACAAGAGGTCGCAGGTTCGAATCCTGGCCCGGGGAATTTTTTAAAATTCTTGTCTTTGGGTTTTGTTTCTGATTGATCTTTTCTAGTTTGTAATGCACTCTAATAATATTCAGAGTATGTATATTGTTAAAAAATAATAATAGTTTGTAGATGATGTGATTGTTTTGTGAATGTTGTGCATATTATACAGTGTAGGGTAGGGTATGTGTGTGTATAATGGATAAGATAATGATGTAAGTCTATAACTAAATTCATTGTAAAAGAAGCTCCATCTTTTTATAGTTAAGGCGATTACCATCGCCAAATTAGCAGCTCGATATTTGTCACTACAAATATCAACGGAAACGACATTGAAATAACGTTCATATCAGCGCGCAATGCATAGTGGCTGTTACGACGCTCGCTGCGTCCTTGATAGGGCGAAACAGGGGAAAATTATACTTTTCACTTGGACGTGATTACTCGATTGAATAATCTTATGTTATGTTTATAGCTATAAAGTTTATCTATTTATCAAAGCATAGATGAATTCAATCGGCCAAGCAACTCAGGAGCAGTAGGGAATTTGAGGTCAAAAAACACCATTCAGTAAAAAAAAAATTCATGTAGAAGTTTTGGTGGTATGAAAAAGAAAACTGTTGCATATGTTGTCTAAGAGTTGATTATTCATAATACATTTTTTCATTATTTTCGGTTGGGCCATAAACGAGGAGTAGGCTTTAGAAAGTACCCATTTGGCAATCGTAAGGCCCTTAAGATGGTGCATTTGACGGTGGCACTCCGTGGTGAAGCCAAGGGCATCACCGGTGAGAGTTACGAGAGTGTCGGAACTATGTTGTCCTCCCGATATCAGAATATCCGGGATTCGGCGGATATGCATGTGGCCACGTTATTGAGTCTGCCGAGAGTGACCCAGAATTCCATGCTGAGGACGGAGTTACTGAATCACATAATTGTGGCGACCAATGACCTCGGGAAGTTGTCGTCCCCGTGGACCTTCCTACTTTTACATATAGTACTGTCTAGGCTGCCCGCTGAGGTTCAGGTGAGGTATGAGCAGCCATAACTGCGGCCGGCCCTGCGTCCCATGTATTGGAGGCTGGAAAAATAACTGCGGCCGGCCCTGCGTCCCATGTATTGGAGGCTGGAAAAATATCGGATCGCTAGCTTATAGGTACGCGCCTGTCAATGTTGGAATGTAGTCTATCCACCGATGGTGAAAAGGTAATAAAAAATAGCACAATCGAAAAAAAAATTGTTGAAAGTAAGTTATTTGAAGTAGATTGGAACGAATTTTTAAAAATAGACTGTCCTGTATTATACAACGTGTAATAGAAAGGTGTTACCATATTTGAAGAGCTTATTCAATCAATGGTATAGAACAACTTTTACTACGGAACAAACTCTGTATCTCGATTTTTTTTTTAACTGTTTCATAGAAAAATGCAATGCCGCTCGGCCAAAATGTATGGAAGGACAGATTTTGTTTTTGAGATTTCAGGGTTGGTTCCATAGTAAAAGTTGTTCTATACCATTGACTGAATAAACTCTTCAAATATGCTTACACCTTTCTGTTACACCTTGTATAGTCCTGTATAACAGACTGTGTAAAACTTTTTGCTATATTTATGATAGTTCTACGAGGCTAGTAACTCTAAGACAAAAAAGAATTTGAAAACCGTGTGTTAATAAGGAACTAAAACGTATGATTAAAACAAGAGATAGATTGTTTAAAAATTGGTTAAAAGACCCATTAAATATGTCATTAAGACTTGAATATACACGATTCAGAAACAAAACAAATAAAAAGATAAATCTCGCAAATAATATATACAGGCAAAAGGTAATTAATGATTGTAACGGGGATTTTCGTAAGATATGGGGGAATTTAAATAACTGGTTGGGAAAAAGAAAAGCTAATGTAGATGAAGTTATCATGCAGCATTTAGGTAAGTTGAGTAATATAGAAGAAATAACTTTACAAAGACTTTTACTAAAGAAATAGATAAATTTAAGCATAAATGCGACAAAAACTTTTTAAATAGAGATACATGTTACTGCCACTATTAGATTACGCTGATGTGTGCTTCATGGATGCCACAGAAGTACTTGTCAACAAGCTTGAGCGTCTTCAGAATCTTGCTATACGTTTTATATTTGGTCTACGCAATTATGATCATGTTACAGAGTACAGGCGCAAACTTAAATGGCTTTCAATTCGCTCTCGGAGAAATATGCACATGCTTAGCGTCTTATTTAACATTTTGAATAACCCTAATGCCCCTCGATATCTTCGCGAACGTTTCAGTGTTCTTCCCCCTCGTGACAGGCTTCAGAGATCGTGTGACCTTAGAAGCTTAGAAGTGCCTCGTTGTCTTACCAACTTCTACTCTAAGTCTTTTACAGTTCGTGCAGCTAGAATGTGGAACACACTGCCTAAAATCTTGAGAGATAGTCGGACAGTATCTTCTTTTAAACACAAATTAAAAGAGCACTTTCTTTCTTATGAGTAATATTTAGATTATGTATTTGAAACTATGTATGTATATATTAATAGATATCTGTATATATAGTATATACATAGATATATATTTATGTTCATTATATTTGTTATCTTATTTATTTTATTCATTGTTTATACACAATATTGTGTTGTGTAAATTAAAGTAGATTATTTATTTAGTTGACAATTATGTTTAAGTTGTACGCTTGCTGCCAACCTCTTTAATTTTAACTTTCACCATAACACTGGTTGGCTGGAAGAAACCTCTTGCAGAGGTAAGCTCGCCTTTGTGCATATTATTTTCAATTTTGTAATTTTATTTTAAGTTTTTTTTTTTTGTTTGTGTGTTCAATAAAGGATATAATAAAACATATGTGAAAAAATATGATGTCAGTTTTTGGTTTAAACCTGTTTCACCCTACAACGTAGAAAAAATTATCGATCATATGTCCAGCAATAAATCCGCAGGCTCTGATAAAATTAAAGTGCAAAATATAAAAAATATTAAGAGTAAAATAAGTCCAGTTTTGGCACATTTTGTAAACTTAAGTTTCAAGAAGAGTATCTACCCAGATGAACTAAAATTATCAGTTATTAGGCCCATTTATAAGCAGAGTAGCCATGTCGATTACTCAAATTATCGACCAATTGCAATTTTATCCGTAATTAATAACATTACTGAAAAAAATATTGTTAATCAAATGACTTCCATTCTAGAAAAACACGAAATACTGTCGAGTAGTCAACATGGACTTCGTAGAAACCGTGACACGGCAATAGCTTTGGCTGAGTTTACCAACGATATTAATAATTTCTTGAACAAGAAAAAACAGTGTTCGCTATATTCATAGATTACAAAAAAGCATTCGAAACGTTAGATCATGAACTGTTGCTACGTGCTATGGATGAATGTGGAATTCGAGGCCCGATGAATAACTGGTTCCGGAGCAACTTAGCAAGTAGAAAAATGCAAACTGTTATGGACGGAAACTACAGTGATAAGGCTGATATAAAATATGGTGTCCCAACAGGCTCTGTATATTATGGGCCCGTTGGTTATGTAATGCATGTCAATAGTGTTGCTAATGTCATTAACAATTGTAAAGTGTACTAACTGCTGATGATATGTGCATACTTTGCCCAGGAAAAGATTTAAAAATAATCCAGCAAAAAATTCAAGAGGATTTTGACAATATAACAAAATGGGCGAACGATAACGGCATTATTCTCAACATAAGCAAAACAAAATGTATGATAGACTTACATTCAGCATACAATAATAAGGACCGAAATGGTATAAAAATTGTCGGCCATACCTACAATTGTTTACAATAACAATCATTTAAATTGTAATTGTCAAGAACTGCAAATTGTCAATAAATATAAATACCTTGGACTAACAATTGATTATAATATGAACTGGAAAACTCATGTAAAAAACCGAGATGTGTTTTGGGAAAGTTTTTCTTTTTTAGTAGAATTGTTAACAAATCATCTTTGTTTTGTATTTATCATGCTTTAGTAGAATCAATTATTACCTATGGCTTAGGTAGTTATTGGTTAGTCGGCTGATGCAACAGGACTGTAGTTGGGATCAGGGCCGGAATGAGTGTGGTTGCCTTGTGGCAGGCGGGGGTCTTTGCTTGAGATGTGAACCCTCCGTTGCTTAGCCCCTTTTAGTTTGATTCCGGAGCGGATGACATCAACCGTTCGCTAAGGTCCTGGTCCAGGATTCTATCCTGAAGTGAGTGGTCACAACTCTCTCCAGTCTCCCCATGAATAAACGTACAGAATAGAAATTCGTGCTAGTAAGGTAATTCCTTTGTATTCATTCCTGTATCGCTTTATGTACCAGGTACTGCACCAGGACCCGAAGAACACAATTGGTAATTACATTTTGTAATTATCATGGTCTGTCTTAAGGACGGACGGGCAACGGAGTCTCACCCTAATATTTTTTTTTCTTTTATATAAGCCTTTGAATTGACACAGAAAAGGCTGAATTAATTCTAAAACTTTCTCAAAAAGTTTTAAACTACATCTGACACTTACTTCACTGGGGATGGTTGGATCTCCCCCAGCCTCTATGAGCAGCACCTTCGAGCCCTTGATCTCAGTGAGTCTGTTTGCCAGCACACAGCCTGCTGTCCCAGCACCGACGATTATAAAATCGAAGCAGTCTCCATCTAGATCAAACAAAATTTGAGGTTTTCTACTATTTAGATATAAAGGTAGGGTAACTTATTATGACAAACGAAATTCATTTTGAAACTGTCGATATTTTCTACAATTTAGTAATCTAAATCTAGTATGTTACCATATTTTAATGTTTTAATTCGAATTTGCGATTTTAATTCTCCAAAATGGTTGAAAATAAAAAATAGAAATGATCACCAACCTGTCACATAGGAATTCTTCGGCCACACAGATGCTACGTCATGCAACGTGTCTGATAGAATACTCAGGGATGAGGTTATTGTAGCGATGGTGAATGGTAGCAGACTGCTGTCAACTGCTCTATTGATGGTCGTGTCCAGGGAAGAAGAGCCCAATGTCGGCAATTCCATTTTCAATTAAACCTGCAATGAACGCTTTTGTGATTTGTATCCATATTATAAAAATCTTGAAAAAAATATGCCGCTATAAAAAAAGATGTACCTATATATTTTTTTTGCAATTTTAACTAGATCGCGAATAAAAAAGTCTGGTACCCTTTTAAATGTACCCTTATTTCTTCCAAAGGTGTCAAAAAATACTTCGGTTCAGACCCAAACTTTAACTAATTTGGATATACGAAATTTGCTTTTTATACTAGAAGGCGTAATGCGTACTTTGACATTTAAACAGCTGTTTAATACTTTAATTAAATAATTATGTAACTTTGTTACCTACTCGAATAATATTTACTCATCAAAAGTGTGCATTTAGTCGTGCTACACATGGTATAGGTGGTAGAGCTGATGCCGGGCTCGACTGTGGAGGTATTACCACCTTACCTGGGGGTTATTCAGGGGAGAGTAAGAGGACAGGGCTCAAACATGCACAACCAGGTGGCCCACCATATCTGGGACCTATTGATGGTGGTTCATCCATCCATATAGAACAGACTGGTGACGAGCAGCGGCGTCACTGGTGCGAGGGTTTCAGCAACCCTGTCCAGCGTCACAGAATACAATACATAGGCAGTATCTTACATAATACTTGGGTGTTAGGCCCAAAATTTTTTTGTTCTGGGTCAATTTGTTTTCTTTTGCTATAACATTTTTAAATATTTTATTTATGATTTTTTGCAAACGCAGCACATGGCTTACTATACCAAGTTTAAATGGATAATATCTTGAAATGAAACCACATACCTACTTTATTTTCTTTATAAAATACTGATAAATTTTCAGAAAAAAATATATTAAACATAAATGAAAACAATGATACTTTCATACTAACTATTGAAATCTCTAAAAATGTTGTATATCTATAACAAAATTATTCAATTGTTAGATATTTCAGTCGATATGTTGAAGCTGGAATTTATAGTAAATTTTATAATTTCCAAGAACTTTTTAATGTTCCAGCGCAAGAAAAGATCAGAAATTGCTGAAAAAGTCACAAACTAACAAAAAATATGATTCTTAAATCAAGCAGGTCCAGGCAACGCTATTTTATTTGTATTGTATTGTAATCAGTATCCCTATTATAAATGCGAAAGTGTGTTTGTTGGTTGTTGGTTTGTCGGTTTGTCCTTCTTTCACGCAGCATCTACGTGATTTTTTACATAGAGATAGTTTATGGGCCGGAGAGCCCTTTTACTTTTTATCCCAAAAACATGCAAAATAAATCAGCGCGTGCGAAGCCGAGGGCAAAAGCTACTTAATTAAATTTATTAAAAATAAATATATATTATTTAATAAAATAGCAACGCTGACAAAATTTCCGGGCCTACACTTTTTGAAAGGTGGCAGCCCTATTTTTAATGCATCTTTGTATTTAAGTATCTATTTGTATGTGGTATATTTCTGTTTAGATTATAGGTTTAAAATATTTTTTTTATAACAATTTAAATTTCTAAGATGAAAATGTATTTATGATTTCCCAAAGTTGAGTGGAAGAAATTTCTTATAAGAATAAGACCACCCTTGCCTTCTCTTTGTTCTTTGTATGCATCTGATCTTCTTATTTTTGTGCAATAAAGTGTTCATTCATTCATTCATTCATTCATTCATACATCCTAAAATTAAATTAAAAAAAATTATTGAATTATTATGGCTCGTATTTTTTTATTTTATTTTTATGTTTTATTTTGAGAAACTAAGTCTAACAAAAGGATAACTTAAAATATTATTATGTAAAATAATATAAAATAAGTGCTTAATAAATGTTATATCTATCTATCTATCTATCTATCTATCTACTTCCTCTCCAGCTAACGTAGATCTAAATGGTCTCAACAATTTCTTTACAACACTTCCGATGGTAGTTGACCAGTCGCTCAAATTTAATTCCCTAAATTATCTTAACAATTTGCCTACTCTCGAGCATGAACCTTTTACTTTTTATAAAATCACGGCTGAAAATGTTAAGAAGTGTATCCCCTCTATTTCCTCAAAAGCTGTTGGTAGCGATAGCATAGGCTTGGATATGCTCATATCTATCCTCGATGTATTGCTGCCTCCTCTCACACAACTTTTTTACGACTCTATGGCCAGCAACACATTTCCTTCTTCGTGAAAACAAGCTTTCGTTATCCCACTACCTAAGATCAGTAATCCTACTTCCTATAAAAATTATCGCTCAATTTCAATACTTCCTTTCTTATCCAAAATCCTTGAGAAAATTGTCCATACTCAATATCCGTCCCATAACAATTTAGTTAACCCGCAACAGTCTGGTTTTCGTCCCGGTCACAGCACTTTAACCGCCCTTGTCAAAGTCACTGACGATATCCGTTTTAATATGGATAAGCAGCGTCTCACAGATCTTACCTTGCTTGATTTCAGCAATGCCTTCAACTCAGTTGAGTTTGACCTTTTGCTCGACCTTGTTTGATGACTTGCAACTCTATGTTGATATTGCTCCTGTAGAGAGCATTAATGAAGCAATTTGTGCTCTGAATAAGGATTTAAGTACAATATCGGCATGGGCCAAGGCTTTTGGCTTACGTGTGAACCCCGGTAAGTCACAGGCTATCATTTTAGGTAGTTCACGTTTGCTGTCTAAAAATTCCAAGGCTAACATTTAATACTTCAGTAATCTCCTACACAGACTCAGTGAAAAACCTGGGAGTAACGTTTGATAGAACGCTGTCTTGGGCCCTACCAAAATTATGCTAGCACAGTATTTTCTTCTCCCATTTTAGATTACGCAGACTCTTTTTTCTTGGACCCTACTGAGGAGTTTCTCAATAAACTCGAACGACTTCAAAATGTATGTATTCGATTCATTTTTTCTCTTCGTAAATACGATCATGTCTCACAGTTCCATTCCCAGTTAAATTGGCTCCCCATTCGTCTTCGAAGAAATGCTCACATTCTTTCTCTCCTCTATACTGTATTAAACAATCCCTCTACTCCTAGTTACCGCCGTGAACGGTTCATATTCATTAATGAACGCGGGCGTGAAATGCGCTCCTGCAACAGTGAAAGGATAGCTATTCCAGAAAACAGAACAGGATTTTACAATGAATCATTTTCGGTACACGCTGCAAGACTCTGGAATCGCTTACCAATAGCATTGAAAAATACAAATCACTTTTAAATAAATTGTGAAGCGATTTTTCTCAACAGAGTATCCATCTTAGAACTCAAATATTATTATAATGTTTGTATTTTTATTTATTAAGTACATATTTATGTGTATATTTTATAGTTATGTATTCATTTATTTAAGCATGTTCATGTATTTTTATATGTAAGTTAAATAAACCTCTAATTTAGTTCATGCTCATTTATTATTTTATTACATATATTTTTATAAGATTAAATTTGACGTGTAAAAAGTGTATTATGTATACTTATTTTGCAAAATAAACTATTTGAATTTGAATTTTGAATTTGAATTGCTTTAGGATTCCCTTTATGTTGTAGGTAACTAGTCTCTAACGCTCGATACATTTAAATTATTTTTACATCAGTTACATTGATCTCTAGTCCCTACACTAGGATTCCCTTTATGTTGTAGGTAACTAGTCTCTAACGCTCGATACATTTACATTATTGTTACATTGATCTCTAGTCCCTACACTAGGATGCCCTTTATGTTGTAGGTAACTAGTCTCTAACGCTCGATACATTTACATTATTGTTACATTGATCTCTAGTCCCTACACTAGGATTCCCTTTATGTTGTAGGTAACTAGTCTCTAACGCTCGATACATTTACATTATTGTTACATTGATCTCTAGTCCCTACACTAGGATGCCCTTTATGTTGTAGGTAACTAGTCTCTAACGCTCGATACATTTACATTATTGTTACATTGATCTCTAGTCCCTACACTAGGATTCCCTTTATGTTGTAGGTAACTAGTCTCTAACGCTCGATACATTTACATTATTGTTACATTGATCTCTAGTCCCTACACTAGGATTCCCTTTATGTTGTAGGTAACTAGTCTCTAACGCTCGATACATTTACATTATTGTTACATTGATCTCTAGTCCCTACACTAGGATGCCCTTTATGTTGTAGGTAACTAGTCTCTAACGCTCGATACATTTACATTATTGTTACATTGATCTCTAGTCCCTACACTAGGATTCCCTTTATGTTGTAGGTAACTAGTCTCTAACGTTCGATACATTTATATTATTGTTACATTGATCTCTAGTCCCTACACTAGGATTCCCTTTATGTTGTAGGTAACTAGTCTCTAACGCTCGATACATTTATATTATTGTTACATTGATCTCTAGTCTCTACACTAGGATTCCCTTTATGTTGTAGGTAACTAGTCTCTAACGCTCGATACATTTATATTATTGTTACATTGATCTCTAGTCTCTACACTAGGATTCCCTTTATGTTGTAGGTAACTAGTCTCTAACGTTCGATACATTTATATTATTGTTACATTGATCTCTAGTCTCTACACTAGGATTCCCTTTATGTTGTAGGTAACTAGTCTCTAACGTTCGATACATTTATATTATTGTTACATTGATCTCTAGTCTCTACACTAGGATTCCCTTTATGTTGTAGGTAACTAGTCTCTAACGCTCGATACATTTATATTATTGTTACATTGATCTCTAGTCTCTACACTAGGATTCCCTTTATGTTGTAGGTAACTAGTCTCTAACGTTCGATACATTTATATTATTGTTACATTGATCTCTAGTCTCTACACTAGGATTCCCTTTATGTTGTAGGTAACTAGTCTCTAACGCTCGATACATTTATATTATTGTTACATTGATCTCTAGTCTCTACACTAGGATTCCCTTTATGTTGTAGGTAACTAGTCTCTAACGCTCGATACATTTATATTATTGTTACATTGATCTCTAGTCCCTACACTAGGATTCCCTTTATGTTGTAGGTAACTAGTCTCTAACGCTCGATACATTTATATTATTGTTACATTGATCTCTAGTCTCTACACTAGGATTCCCTTTATGTTGTAGGTAACTAGTCTCTAACGCTCGATACATTTATATTATTGTTACATTGATCTCTAGTCCCTACACTAGGATTCCCTTTATGTCTCTAACGCTCAGTATATTTTCTAATAAGTTTAGTTCAATTTTATACAATTTAGATACCTAATTGAGATACAATTTAGAAATAGATTTTTCAATAAAAATAAAAACAAAAACAAGACACTTTGTATACTCTTAAACTTATCTAAGAAACAACTTATTATATTATATAATTATGTGGTGTATGTGTGTGGTGGGTGTGTGTGTGTGTGTGTCTGTCAAAAATGTTATGAAAAACATTAAACAACAAGTGTTTACTAAATTTTACATTTAGCATTTAAAAGGAGTCTCTCTGTTTCCTCATATCTTAGAGACTTAAGCCAGGGTACTACACTGGCCTGCAAAACTAAGTACTACACTTTTTAAATTTGATTTTTTTCTAAACTATAGAAGTTAGAGATTTAAAATAATCACATAGTGAAGTTGTCCTTATAGTTTCAAATAAAGCTGATTAAATTTTCAATAAAACGTTTTTTATTTTAAATCTCTAACTTCTATAGTTTAGAAAAAAATCAAATTTAAAAAGTGTAGTACTTAGTTTTGCAGGCCAGTGTAGTTTATTTTTAACTAAATTTTAAAGAGTAGATAGCGTGATGGTTATTTACTAGCTAGGTTATAGAGAAATTGACCAAGATAGTTCTCAAATCTTTCCACAAAACAAGTCCGTGAACGTGATATTTTGAAGATGGGGAGTACTCGACGAGAGGAGATGTCCTGCGGGAGTGTGTAGGGAGCATTTGAATGTTGTTTCAGAATCACATTAACTCATCCCTCATCCATCAGCCTGGTTCATCCACTGCTAGACATAAGCCTTTCCAGGACTTTGAGACTCCCGGCGGTCATCCTGGAAGAATTGCCCATACTAACACACGCTGGGCAGGCGGGTTGGTGAGCGCGGTGCCGGAACCTCTATAAAACCATCCCAATAAAGCAACATTTTAAAATTTTCAGTTCAGTCTAATTATCTTAACTAATTTGGAAACTTTGTGATGTGCTTTTTATACTAAAATGCGTAATTAATTAATTATTCAGCTATTTATTACCATGATTAAATAATATTATACCTTACCTACCTACTAAAATAATATTTACACACTTCATCATCATGACACATGTTCACGTAAATTATTTATTATTTTTAGTAACTACTTATATCCATGACATTGCATTGCGGTTCGCGCCCTTTTCTTTACATAAAGGTCACACTGCTCCGTTTTGTAAAAACCAGCCAATTATCTGACCAAATTTTATAATTGTATGTATTACCGTTTAAATGAAAACAGGTGGTAGAGCTGATGCCGGGCTCGACTGTGGAGGTACCACCATCTTACTTGGAGACCCCCTCGAAGTAATTCGGGGGAGAGTAAGAGGACAGCTCACAGGCAAAATACCAGGAGGCCCACCATGCCTGGGACCGATGGATGGCGGTATATCCATCCCTAATAGCCGGGCCTTATATGGAACAGACTGGTGATGGGCAGCGGCGTCACTGGTGCGAAGGTTCCGGCACCACGCTCACCAACCCGCCTGCCCAGCGTGTGTGAGTATGGACAATTTGTTCAGGATGACCGCCAGCAGTGGACGAACTAAGCTGATGGATGCATGGATGAAAAAATTGCAATAAATAACGTTTAAAAAATTCAATGCTTTGATGATATTAGGCTATGAGATGATAGTGCAATTATTAAATATGTTCAATTCTGCAATATTGGCTCCTCTGTCTATCAACGACGTTCAAACGAGATGATAAGATAATGAATATTAGGTCTTTACATATGAAATTGCTGTTTTCTACGGAAAATTTGAAGGAAACTCAATTTTTAGTACTTACATTTTTGAATTTTTTTTAGGAATGACAAATCCAAATTATGTAAGTAATTTCTTTTGTTTATGAATGAGACAACATTAAGATAACAGCAATATTAATTTAATTTTTTAAAAGTGTCAGCTGTTTATGTAAGTCTATGATATCTATTAAAATTAAGTTTAATTTGGTAGGTTATTTGTATTTACACTTTATTGATTTTCATTTATTCTACTCTATCTATTACGTCTATCTCCCTATTTTTACTTTTCTAGTGACTTTTTCTTCACCACCCAAAGGTTGGCTGGAAGAAATCGCTTTAAGTGATAAGTCCGCCTTTGTACAAAATTATTCTTACAATACTCTGTTTTCTTTTATATGTCTTTTGTGTACAATAAAGTGTCAATTCATTCATTCATTCATTCATTCATTCAATCTTATCATGGAAATGGATGGCATTTAGAACGAACTGTTTTTGAAGATTTAATTTTTATATTCAAACTGAAAATAAAAACAAAATTTTATACGTAGATGTAAAACCTTGAAATGAACTTTCAAACAAAAAATAGATAAGATTATGTTTATTTTTGCGAAATCCATCGCTATGAATACTCTAAATATTATTAGAGTGCATTAAAAACTAGAAAAGATCAATCAGAAACAAACCCAAAGACAAGAATTTGAAAAAATTCCCCGGGCCAGGATTCGAACCTGCGACCTCTTGTTATCAAGACAAGTGCGCTACCAATTGTGCCACCGAGGTTCCTACTCGGACAGGTGAATTTTTCCATCATACTTGTCTACTGTTATTTTTGCATCTGCCTGATATACTATTTATGATATGATATTATATATATTATATATATCAGGCAGATGCAAAACTAACAGTAAAATAACAGCAAAAATAACAGTAATTCACCAGTCTAGGTAGAAACCTCGGTGGCACAATTGGTAGCACGCTTGTCTTGATAACATGAGGTCGCAGGTTCGAATCCTGGCCCGAGGAATTTTTTCAAATTCTTGTCTTTGGGTTTGTTTCTGATTGATATTTTCTAGTTTGTAATGCACTCTAATAATATTTAAAAAATTAGTAATTGAAGTAGCTATTGAATTACAGGAATTATGAACTCATGAATCAGTGAGAAAATTTTGTCAATTTCATAGGTAAAGACCTATTATTAATTGTTATATCTATGGATTGGATGATTGCATTGCTACCAACATAACGGTATAGGAACTATTTTATGAAACGCACTGAAACCATAATAGCTAAAGCTATAGACTTCTGTGACAGGCGAACAGACTGACGGACGAACAGACTGACGGACGAATAGTGGAGGCTTAGTAACTAATAGGGTCCCGTTTGACACTCTTCGGGGATGGAACCCTGAAAAGCCTTAGATGTTTATGACGTAAACCTAAAAAGAAAAAAATACAATTTTATGAAATACAAGAAAAATCTTTACAAGTACCAGCGATATACTGATGTCGTTGACTATGACAAGCAACGAACTAAAATTTTATGGAAGCATAAACTCGCTTAAAAATTGAGGCCATCATTTATGTGCCCAGGTGGGCAAAGCTTATATTTATGTGTATTACGTTGATCAGTCTTGCGCTGCGCAGTGCGCCGTCCGCACTAGTGAACACAATAAAAAATTGCTTGCATACTTTGTCGGCATAAACTGACAAAATTCTTGAGACTAATGCATGAACTAATAGATAACCATACCAGATAACCCGAAATTAGGCAAAATATTGCTGGTTTATACTTGCGATTGTCGGCACTTAGTGAAACTTGGATAACAACATGATTAGAATTCACTTGTAATTGTTTCACAAGTTTATTTCACACTTAACCCCCGACCGGTTTCGGTTATTTCAGATGTTAGAATACGACGAGCCATAAACAATGTAAGCAATGGTCATGTCATCGACACGGTGTAATGAAATAACCGCAATCGGTCGGCAGTTAAGAGGATGGCCTACCCTAGCAACTTTTTTAGTTACCCGTCCAGCACAATAAGTCCAATGGGAAAGACCTTATTTACTTTTGATAGATGGGCGATTATATGTTCGCTCATTGGCCTCTTTTTCTTGGACGCGTAATACTAATGATCACACAGCGAAACAATAAATTAGTGTGGTTTTAGCTGATACTGAAAAAAATTGTTGGAAAAAAAATATTGGATTTAAGCACAATCCCTTCATATTTCTATTACTTATTTTATGAAAAAAAAAAAACAAGTTGATCTCTTAACCGCGTTCTTGAAACGAACGTTTGAAAACCAAAAAAAAGAGGGTGGAAATTTTTTTTTTTGTCTAAACAAAAGTATAAATCTTAGTACATCGCATCGTTTATAAGTAGAATCCCTAGATAAAAGTTAAATAAATCAAATTTTTTTTCAATACAAGGAGAATCCGAATTTCTTCAAACGAATCCTCGAAAATCTGGCGTTGTTCATGCTCTAGGCTCATGTACAGTCTTAATAAATAGTGCTTGTTCAGAATAAAATGTATATTTCGGAACGTATCCATCAATGGTCTATATATTTTGTCTATGGGTTTGGAGCTGTCAAATGTCTCGGAAAAGTCGACATTTGGTATAGATCGCGGTCGATTTATAATATGCGATATTAATGGATAACTGATAAGGGAAATCGATGCGGACATCGTAAGAAACATTATCAGTCAGGGTTTGACGATATTTTGGCGTGAAGGCCACTTTTCAGTGAATTTCCTGTGTGTGTGTGACATAACCTGTGTCCACGCGGCTTCCGACAAGTGGACTTGTTAATTTTTCTTCTGGGTTGGATGCATCCCGGGGTAGGAGGGTTGTGTTTAGATTCATCGTGGAAGGTGATCAACGCGTCACGGCACCGACACGCCTTGGAGTCCACGTGGAGGGTCTTCGTGCGAGGATCAGTGGATGACGTCATCATACAACTGTCTGGTAGGACATTTAGTATTATATTTTGTAGAATATAAGATACTTGTATACTATAAATCTGGGACAGCTTATGGGCCCCTGTTCCAGCTGCAAGTATCGCCCTTTAGCATACAATTAGTGGTGTCTGAGCGTGGTTATGGAATCCTCGCACTAGTGACGCCGATGCCCGTCACTAGTCAGTATTACCACTTTTTATAAGCTACAATTTCTGGTAGCAACGAGCGTTTTTTATCAAACAATCTTTGGTAGCAGAGCGTGGTTAATCCCAACTTTGGTTTATATACATATAAACAGCGGAACTGGGCGGCCCCAGTGTCATTGAACTTTTAACATAGCTAGGCTTTTACATGGTTGTAATGATATGTTATTGATGTAGCAATTACAAATTGGATTTGTTTAGTGCTTTGAGTAGTTAATTGATTACCGGAGGGTACCACATTGATGTGGTTCGGTAATATCAATATAAATTGTTAATTTAGTACATATAAGCTGTTCTTGTACTCCAATAACATTATATCATATAACGGTTTATATTATAGATTGGAAATCAACTTGTTAGCTAATATACGGTTATCTTGGCTTGAATGTATGTACTTACAAGGATGTATACAAGTGCATAGTGGAAAGTGCATTCGGGTTTGTGTGTATTGTATACATCAAATATAATTTACATTTGATAATTAAATTATAGAATTAGGTAGGAACCTATTTGTTTGTAATTTGTATTGCTGGTACAATATATATTGTAATTGGGAATTACATTTGATAATTAAATTCTGGAATTAGGTAGGAACCTATTTGTTTGTTTTGTATTGACGGGGCAGTACATACATTGTGATTGGGAATTAAATTTACTAATTCAATTCTAGTTATAGATAGGGTATCTATTGAGCACTGCTTCTGTATTTTGTGCCTTGTCAGGGTGTTTGCTAAATAGTTTTTATTTATACATTTCCCGGTTTGTTGCGGCATGATGTCCAAGTCTCACAAGGCTGCGTTTGCGAAGGAGCTACGCTGGTTTACGACCGTCCAGGGATTTCTTTCTCGTTCGGATCGCGACAATGCAATCCTGGAGAGAGTCGAGCGGATGCATCAGCGGCTGGCTGATGCAGAGGCGGCTGTGGCAGCACTGCAGGAAAGTGACGAACCTATGAAGAGGTATGTTACGGATTTGGCTCAGATAAAAGGGATTTATGATGCTTTAACAGAGGCGGCCTCCATGATCAAAAAGCGACAATCGGGCAGCCCGGTTGTTAGCACACCTAGACCAACAGATGGCGCCACTGGTAAGGCGCTGGTTATAAAGTCAAATAATATTGCTGATATAAAGAGGCAAAATTCAGGAGGTCCTGTAGTTGTCACGCCTCAACCGGTAGATGGCGTGTCTAGTAGTTTGGCTAGTTTAGAACTAAATAAATTCAATGGGAAAATGGAAGAGTGGGTTTCTTTTAAAAATATGTTTACGTCATTAGTAGATTCTAGGGTAGATTTATCAAAGGGGCAAAAGATGGCATATTTGATGTCAACATTGGAGGGCGAAGCAAGGTCGCTCATCCAGCACCTCAGGGTGGAGGATGATCATTATGATATAGCGTGGGGCATATTAAATGATAGATATCAGAACATGCGTTTACTGGCGGATGCGCATGCGTCTCAATTGTTGACGTTACCTAGGGTAACTGACCGGACTCAACTAAGGTTGCAGTTGCTGACTCCGGTCACTGTGGCGTGTAATGCCCTTAGAATATTAGGTTTACCGGTGGACGAGTGGTCGTTTTTACTCGTTCACATTATTTTAGGTAGGTTGCCTAATGACGTGAGGTCACGTTTTGAGCGGGTGTCCGCAGAAAAAGATGGCAGCACTGTGCCTAAATTTACGGACTTAATGACGTTTCTTGAATATGAAGCTAGGGTAGCAGAAACATCACAGCCGGACTTGGCGCCATCTGGGGCGCAATCATTTTCGTCTGCTGGCTCATCGGAATGTGGGGAGCCCAGACAACCGCAGCAGTCGCGGGGACGCGATATGGCGCGTTTGGCGGGGGTCGCCGTGGTCGAGAGGTCATCGACCTGTTTACAGTGTGGCCATACGGGGCATGACCTGCTGAGATGTCAGCAGTGGCGAAACCTGCACGTCACCGAGCGGCGACGCATAGTGAAGCGTAAGGGCCTGTGTTTCGGTTGCTTGGGCAATCATTTTGAACGTAATTGTCCCGAGCCACGACGTTGCAGTGTTTGTGAGGGGCCTCACCATTTATTGTTGTGTGCCAACAGATCTGAAGCGGCTTCACCGGTCCCGCAGCGACGGAGCCCTACGGGCGGGGGTGCTTCAGGGAGAACTCCCCCCCCCTTGGACAACGGGGGTGCGTCAGGGAGAACTTCCCCCCCCTCGGTCCAGGGAAGGCATGCTGTCGGGCAGAGCTCCCCTCCGTCGGAACGGAGGACTGCGGCGCGAGGCGCGCCCCCTCACCGGGAGGTGAGTTATGTATTTGCGCGTGGACCCGTAGGGGGCTTGCCTACGGGCTATCACACATATGGCCATGTAGTGAATTGGGCCCCTACGGGCGGGGGCCAATTGGAGTTGACAAGGGCTGGGCCCCCCCTCCCCGCGCCGGTTTTGGTGCCAGCTGGCATGGAGCAGCGTGCTCAGACGGAGTCACGGGGTTACTCACCGCCGTACCGCGAGTACCCGCGGTTGGAGTACCACCCGCCGTGCTCAGGGAGAGTTGGAGGCTACGCTCCCCCCATGGTGGGGATGTGCACGCGCCAGCCGTATTATTGCCAGTGGACTGGTCCTGCACTCCACAGGTGGGGTAGCCTGTAACTAGCTTGTTCAAGCCATGAGTACGGAACCGCGGACGGTTCTGTTGCCTACCGCGATGGCTCGCGTCTAGGTCACTTGGGGGGATTGAGTTAGGGTAAGGGCCCTCCTCGACTTGGAAAGTCAAGTGGCGCACCGATTAGTTTTGAACCTGGAGGTTTCGTCGGTGCCGCTCCTAGGTATTGGTGGACTGGAGTTGAATCAGCGGCTGCAGCCATGGTTATAGACAATATTGTCGGCTGGCAGCCTTCTTTGGACCTTCCTCCGTCCATAATCTCATGCACGTCAGGTCTGCATCTGGCAGACCCACGTTTTGTCATCCGGCCCAGTCGATGTTCTCCTGGGCTCGGATTTGTTAGGATGGATCCTATTTGGTTTTTTGGTGGAGGTATCCACAATTTTGGATATTCGATATTTGATTCGATACTTGGATTATTATGTTCGAACTTAGGAAATGGCTTTCAAATTAACATATACTGTTTGCAGATTTGGAGGATCCCAATATGATGGTGGTATTATGTTGAAATACCAACCAGTCAATGAAATTTATATATTTTGTCCCCAGCCATGAGTGCAGAGGAGCGTTAGAGCGCATTGGTACACTGGATTCGTGTACTTCAGGCGGACCTCATCAAGTTTAGACTTCGAGTTCTGCGCGAGGATCACGCCAGGCTGAAGTGAGCGGTTGCTCGTTTGAATCCTTTCACGGATTATGAAGGACTTCTGCGTTTTGGAGGCTGATTTTGGAGAGCTGACCTGCCATACGGAAGTCTTCATCCTTTGTTTCTACCCAAGGGCGGACCTTTAGTAAATTTGTTGGTGTGGATCGACACATATGTAACGCGCAGGGGGGTTTTCAGCAATCGCAACGCTCGGGTTGTGAAAGCATACCTTGTGTATTTGTGTGCTTGGCCACCAAGGCCGTTCACTTGGCAGTGGTATCAGCTTTGACTACGGAGGCCTTCGTCGCCGCGTTGGATCGTTTCGTGTCGCGTAGGGGTTTACCTTCACTTATTCGTTCCGACAATGGCACAATCTACAGAGGTACTGCTAATGATATTGTTATTTTTTGTTTTGTAAATAACTATGCTAGTTTAAGTTAAATCTTCGCCCGGAAAGGGGTAACTTGGCGGTACAGTCCCCCAAATTGCCCTCACTGGGGAGGGAATTTTTTGAAGCTGCCGTCAAGTTGGCGAAGACCCACCTCCGCTGCGCTATTGGGGAAACTGTCCTAATTTTTGAGGAGCTTGCCACTGTATATTGTAAAGTGGAAGCGGTCCTCAACTCTCGTCCTCTCTGTGGTCAGACAGGACTGAGCATCCTAGGGAAGGAAATTTAACTCTTTTGAAGGATGTGAACTTACTATCCTTATTTTGGCACCGGGGCCGTATATTAAAGTTGTTTTGGCGGAGACGGAACTCCACGCGTGGCAGAGGTGTTGGTCGAAGGTTCGATTTTGTGACGAGCCATGACAACTCTCTCCCGTCTCCCGGTTGTATGAGCTAGTGGTCTGATTACTCAGCCCAGAGCGGGGGACTGTTCAGAATAAAATGTATATTTCGGAACGTATCCATCAATGGTCTATATATTTTGTCTATGGGTTTGGAGCTGTCAAATGTCTCGGAAAAGTCAACATTTGGTATAGATCGCGGTCGATTTATAATATGGGATATTAATGGATAACTGATAAGGGAAATCGATGCGGACATCGTAAGAAACATTATCAGTCAGGGTTTGACGATATTTTGGCGTGAAGGCCACTTTTTAGTGAATTTCCTGTGTGTGTGTGACATAACCTGTGTCCACGCGGCTTCCGACAAGTGGACTTGTTAATTTTTCTTCTGGGTTGGATGCATCCCGGGGTAGGAGGGTTGTGTTTAGATTCATCGTGGAAGGTGATCAACGCGTCACGGCACCGACACGCCTTGGAGTCCACGTGGAGGGTCTTCGTGCGAGGATCAGTGGATGACGTCATCATACAACTGTCTGGTAGGACATTTAGTATTATATTTTGTAGAATATAAGATACTTGTATACTATAAATCTGGGACAGCTTATGGGCCCCTGTTCCAGCTGCAAGTATCGCCCTTTAGCATACAATTAGTGGTGTCTGAGCGTGGTTATGGAATCCTCGCACTAGTGACGCCGATGCCCGTCACTAGTCAGTATTACCACTTTTTATAAGCTACAATTTCTGGTAGCAACGAGCGTTTTTTATCAAACAGTGCTTGTGTTGCTTGTGTATTCCTGTGTTTGCCTTCTCTCAAGTTTCCCAAACGTAGGTCCCTCAGTTAGACCTTAGCCGAGATAGGATAACCAGAGACCTAGTATATGACGTGGTGGCCAGGTTCGAGTCTCATGCTGAAAGACCAGCTACGTTATTTTTTATTATTATCCACAGTTTCCTTATACTGTGTATTCTCTCACTTCCCCCTAATATTACAAATGCGAAAGTTTGTGTGTGTGTGAGTTAGGTTGTTTGTTACTTCTTCACGCTGAAACAGCTGGTCGGATTTGTATGAAATTTAAAGTGGAAATATTGCTTTATACCCTGAATAAAAAGGCTACATTTTGTCCTGAAAAAAAAAACACCGTTTCCGTGGGAAAAAGGATGACGTAAAACTGAATATCTTGCGGGCGAAGTCGCGGGAAAAAGCTTGTTTTAAATAAATAAATAATAATAATACACTGCGTCTGCCGGTTCGTGATCTCCATTCGACAACTTTCTTTCCGCATCGGTTTATAGTTCTTCATCAGATATGACCAGCCAACTGCCACATCTGCTTGCTAATCGATTGTGCGATAATTAATAATCCATTTGATAAATTATTTCCTAAGCCGCAAAATGCAATTTTGACAAGTACCTACCTGTTATCAGTGAGGTGAACAATCAACGATGATAATGGGTAGATGCATTTAGTTATCATAAAAATATCGATAACAGCAAAGATAACAAAATCCTCGTTCCTATAGACCGCTCTTTAGTTGCATCGTGCGGTCCGGGTTGGTAATTATCATATTAATCAACAAATATTGTTAACATTATTATTATGCAGTTGCTGTTTCATTGTTGAGTGCTATCTATTGTAAAAGTACGAATAACCAAAAGTGATTAAATTATAGTGTTGAAATAGTTGGTACGACTTTATGAGTGCAATCAAAAGTATCGTCAAATATAAGTGACAGAAAAAAAATCTCAATGAAATGACCATGTCGTACACAAAATTTATTGATGATGACATTTTTAATGCAGATGATAACAAGAAGCTTTTAGCAAGAGCATCACTTCTAAATATAAAGCTGCAAACAGCTTTAAGAGATGACTCTTATTTAAACATTGTACACGTTAATGCCCAAAGTATAGGATCGGATTCCACTGATTTAAGAGCTACCTTTTCCAATGTTAATGTGCACGCCATTTTAGTTTCAGAGGCATCTTGTAAATTTACAAATGAAAAGGAATGTGTCAAGTTACCAAATTTCACATTAATTTATCCTTCAAGAAAGATTACTAAGAAATCCGAAAGTCGTGGTGTTTGCATTTATATTCGTGATAATATCAAATCGAAAGAATTCAGACAAGCCCCTGATAAAAATCGGTTCAAATACTTATTTTATGAAATCACGTTTAACGAAACAAAAGTGCTTCTTGGAGTGGTCTATTGCCCTCCGAATGTCAATTATTTTGACGAATTGAAATCAATTTTGGAAGAATATAAAAGTAATTCCAAAGATGTTATTATGATGGGTGATTTCAACACGTGTTTTTTGCACACTGAAACTAAGGATAGACGTGATAAGTTAAAATTGGTCTTAGAAGAACTTGAGTATCATGTTGTGTTGAACGATATTGATTCTCCTAAGGCCACTCATTATCAGCATCCCGGCCAACCTTCTGTTCTTGACCTAGCCATTGTGTCAAAAAAAGATAAAGTTGCTGCCTTTGGTCAATTTACTGCACCCTTGTCGCGAAAGCGATATATAAACAGTGTGGGATTTAAAAAGAGAATAAAGCTTTTGGTGGAGGGAGAGGGTGGCAACACTGGAAGGCGTCAGGGCGAAGAGGGAGAGAAAAACGCTTGACTGAAATAAAATAATATATATCTAATATGTATTTCTGGGGTGTAAAGTGAGCTCAGACAAGGTGCGAGATAATACGTGATACTGAACAATAATGGTAAGTGTTTCAATGACATCACTTAAAGTAGAGCGCCTGAACCTTGAGATTGCAAGGAAAGAGAATGTCATGTAACTGGAGGTCAGGGAGAACTATAGGGGAGAGGAGGAGGTTCTTCAGAGGGACAAGAAGTCCCGAAATCTAGAGTATAAGCATGACAACAAAGGCAGGTCAATCATATAGAGAGAGATGTGGACGCCCTACAAATGCTCTAGTCTAATCATCGATAATCCATTAAAGCTCGCATGTATTGAGACAGTATTGTCATCCTATTAGTGAATCTAGGCCCAGCTGATACGGGAACATTAGTGTTCGCGACAATGATCCCAGCTCCTCCACCATTGTCGCGAACACTAATGTTCCCGTATCAGCTGGGCCTAGATTCACTAATAGGATGACAATACTGTCTCAATACATGCGAGCTTTAATGGATTATCGATGATTAGACTAGAGCATTTGTAGGGCGTCCACATCTCTCTCTATATGATTGACCTGCCTTTGTTGTCATGCTTATACTCTAGATTTCGGGACTTCTTGTCCCTCTGAAGAACCTCCTCCTCTCCCCTATAGTTCTCCCTGACCTCCAGTTACATGACATTCTCTTTCCTTGCAATCTCAAGGTTCAGGCGCTCTACTTTAAGTGATGTCATTGAAACACTTAACATGATTGTCAGTTAGTTAAGTTAGTAGTTATGCTATTAGTTTGTAATGATACCATTATATTAAGATGTGAAATATTCTGAGAAAGATTCTGAATACACCTTATTTTTTGCCAACTAAACTGTCCTTTTTCTTTTCCTCTCCCTTGGGAGTGTCGCGAAAGCGATATATAAACAGTGTGGGATTTAAAAAGAGAATAAAGCTTTTGGTGGAGGGAGAGGGTGGCAACACTGGAAGGCGTCAGGGCGAAGAGGGAGAGAAAAACGCTTGACTGAAATAAAATAATATATATCTAATATGTATTTCTGGGGTGTAAAGTGAGCTCAGACAAGGTGCGAGATAATACGTGATACTGAACAATAATGGTAAGTGTTTCAATGACATCACTTAAAGTAGAGCGCCTGAACCTTGAGATTGCAAGGAAAGAGAATGTCATGTAACTGGAGGTCAGGGAGAACTATAGGGGAGAGGAGGAGGTTCTTCAGAGGGACAAGAAGTCCCGAAATCTAGAGTATAAGCATGACAACAAAGGCAGGTCAATCATATAGAGAGAGATGTGGACGCCCTACAAATGCTCTAGTCTAATCATCGATAATCCATTAAAGCTCGCATGTATTGAGACAGTATTGTCATCCTATTAGTGAATCTAGGCCCAGCTGATACGGGAACATTAGTGTTCGCGACAACCCTTTTCAAATCATGATTTAATTTTTCTAGTCTATGAAACGAAACCAAACATAAACGGAACAAACGAATATTTTGCGAGTTTAACGCCAGATGCGATAGAAAGTGGCTCGGTTTCATGGTTTACTGAAGATAGCTATAAACTTATGGCTGAGCGAGATTTAGAAAAACATTTAATAAAAAATGACCCAACTAGGTCGAATCAGAAGTATAAAAAACTGAGAATAGATTTTCTTGAGCACATCAAGAAAAAAAAGCCAGAGAAAAAAAATACCATCACAAAATATTTCCATTCGGAAAATGGCCATTCTTCAGCAATAAACAATGAAAACCATAACAAAAATGAAATAAAATTAACAACGTCCTCGGATCCTCATTTTCCCACTAAAATTGATTCCGAAAACTTAATGGAAAGTAATTCTGAAAATATCTCTAAACAACTAACACCAAATGAAGAACGAGTACACCCGGGTATACAGAAGATACAGACTACGCCAGTTTTAGATGAGACCCAACAAAACAACTCTCATATCGACAGCTTGCAAGTGAGGTCCAGAAAGAGAGATAAGCCTATGCAAACAGATCAATTGGCAAAAAGAGGTCGCTCTACTGACGAACAGATGTTTTATCCATCTACTGGTCGAGAACACACCTTTGTTGATACGTCAAAAACTGATCTTCATGTTAAAGTGATAGCGACTCCACCACAAGATTTCAACACAGAGCAAGCGCACGAATTGAGAGAAGCTATTAAGGAGAAGGTCTTTGAAGACGCCCGAAAAGCCAGTACCTCAGCTCAGCCAGCATTTGCACCGGCCTTCCAAGGTGAAGCCTACTTACTCGATGGAGAACTTTGTCTCTGTTGTGAGAACGAGGAAACCCTGACGTGGTTAAAAACCACTGTGCCGAGTTTAAAACCTGTAATTCCTAACGTCAAACTTGAAGTCGCTCCACGTATCGATGACCAAAATAAAACTAAGGCAGTTCTGATCGTCCCTGATTACAATGGAGATTTACTGTCACTCCACAAAATACTGGAGGCCCAGAACAGGTGGTACGCTATGAAATCCTGGACTATTAAGAGTGTGAAGCGGCATGGCTACCAGGACCAGCATCTTTATCTGACCATTGGTATACCTAAAACGGACCTGCCAATTTTAAAGAAACGTGACGCAAGAGTGGCATTTGGTGTTGGCTCTATTTACGTCAAATTCTATAATGGAAATTTAGACATCCACAACGATGCAATAGCGCCCGATCACAAGAAAATTGCAACGTCATCAATGAACGTATCACCGTCCTTTACACCGGAATCTATCACTGACGTTCCAGAAAATTTTCCAAGGTCACAATTTTCATCAGACGATATAACCGTGCATCTATTTTCATCGGAAGATTCGAATGATGCAACAATAGAAAAATTATCAAGTAAAAATCAGATTGAATAAAAAAGCAATTTGTACAAAAATTTTGAAAGGGGTAATATTAAGTTTGATCTATAAATTTTATCTGTTTTTTTTTTTTAATATTTGATCATTGTTGAAAACATTTTTTATTGGAATCATTGGATTATGTTATCAAAGGTTAAGCAGGGAAGGCCAGGAATTATTCACGGATAAAGTCTAATATTATTGAATTTTGGCCATACATTCTGGCCATATATTTTGGCCATAATTTGAACGTAAATAAATGTCAGAGCAAGTAGATGACAAAGGTCTGAGAATAATATTTGTTTTCAAATTCCCTCTACCTTACCAAATGGTAAAAAATAAGAGGAAAACAGACAGATGGATACATGGATGGACAACGGTTCCTTTTTTATCGTTTGGCAAGCAATCTTTATGGTGAGACAAACAGAATAAGTAATTCTGGAATATCTTTATTATACTAGCCTTTCGCTCGCGGCTCCGTCCGCGTTCATCTAATATCTGCCCCGTTTTCGGCTTGGGCGTTATTTTATTAACACCCCTTATAACCTATATGTTGACCAGGGTTACTACGATGATAATAAAGAAAATCACATCCAAATTCGTTGAGCGGTTTTCGAATTAAAACGGAACATACATACAGACAGACAGACAGACAAAAATTCTACAAATTGTAGTTTTGGCCTCCCAATAATTTACAAGACTCTAATTTTAACTACTTTATTATAACTTTATCAGTATGGATACAGAAAAATAGATTATTGTATGATAATTTTTTTTTCAATGCATGTGCTCGTAAAGGCCCACTTTTTATGCATCATAACCGAACAGAAAGTCAATTATTTTGCCCTAGGGCTTTATTATTATTATTTTTTTAAATTTATTTACAATGGTTGGCTAACCTGCAGCCTTTCCTGTGTACCATAGATGTTATACTTTTTTTTCCACTGTTTAACGGCTCTGGATACCTAGTCCTTTTGAGCCAATTACAATTTAAAGTTCACAAAATTATATTTGTTTTATTTCCTCACACTATGCATTGAAAAACGTAGTATGATACACGGGCGTAAGAGCAATAAATTACTCGGTTACGTTTAAAACACTCGCTACGCTCGTGTTTTAAATCGTCCTTGTATTTTATTCCTTTGCGCCCTTGTAGCATAAACTACTATTAATCGCTATTACTCAGCCAACAGTTTAGGCGGAGAGATACATACTCTTTTAAAATTTATAAACCGTGAAATTGGGATAACCAAATTTTGAAAATTGTAATTTGTTGACATTTCCGGTTTTGATAATTGTTGTGTTCAATTTGTTCCTTTTTGAGTATTTTTTATGTAAATATTTATGTTACTTAAATTAATCTAAGTGATACAATTAAGGCGATATGTAAAAGTTTTAGCGTCCCTGTTACTCCATATGCGAAAAAACCCTCAGTGCGAGAGGGACGGATTCGTGGAAAAGTAGCAAAAAGTCGGTTTTTTATTAATATAAAATGAACTAAAGTTGCTATCAAAATTTCGTTTAACCAGGTCCTAGATACCGTTAAAACCCATCTAATAAAATATAATTGCAGTCCATATGTCATTGTTAATTGTAAAACCAGGAGAATTGGTGTCGAAAAAGACCTCATTTCAATAAATATTTCTTTCGAGCCGAATTTCTCCAATCGCGTTTCTGTTTCAACAGATCCCTAGAAAGAGATTCCAAAAATAATATACTATAATATAAATAACAAAGCTGCAGGGCCGCTGGTGCAGAGGCGGGCACTGCTGAAAGCAACAAACGACGCAAGTATTCTGCACTGGACAGGTGCTATATGTTTGCGCCGTTTGGGGTGGAGACGCTGGGTCCGTGGGGTCCGGAGGCGCGGCGACTGATTAAAGAACTTTCGTCGCGCCTGGTCGATGTCTCGGGTGACCGGAGGGCTGGCGCTTACCTTGGCCAGAGGATCAGTCTGGCCATCCAAAGAGGAAACGTTGCCAGCATTCTGGGCACCCTACCGGGGGACAGCGACCTGTACCGAGTTTTTTTATCTTTAATTTTTGTCATTTTAGTTAAAATTGATTTAGGTTAGTTTAATTTTGTTTAATTCATAGATTTATTTTATTTATAGGATAGTTTTAACCAGTTTTTTGTTGTATCATTTACATCTAATATGAATTATATTACTTAATTAAAATTAAATAAAAATTAAATTTAAAATGTCAATCAAATTAAAATTAGTCACAAAATCAAGATAAATGTTACTTAAGTATTAACTTGTTTCAATAAATAAAGATTTGTTTGGTACATAAAAAAAAATATATATATATACTATTTTATCAAAATAATAAATTATTCACTGAAGTACATATGCAAGTTCTTAAAGTGTCAATTTTTTTCCGTAGCGCCTTAATTATGCAAAGGTTCTCTGTAATGTAATTATTTATTTGCAATGAAATGTTTGATTGATTGAAATTTGATCTTAATATTTCACCTGCTCGTTACATACTCGATACCCCTACTTACTTGCATTTTCCTGAATGCAATATAATCGCAAAGATATGCCTAAACTATTATCTATATAAGTATTTAATTTGAGTGAGATTAGGTTTTGGACCATAAAACTTATAGCAAAATAAATGTCGTCCAAAATGTAGAATAAAACAGCCATCATATTTTAAAAACATACGCCTTTAATTCCAGAATAATATTATATGTAAAAACAACTTGAAATCGCAAATACAAATAAAAATTATTTTTATTCTGTAGTTTTTTTGAATCCGATCATTATATTAGATTTCTTTTTTAATTTAAGTGTAAATTTGCTAAATTTTGTATAAGCCAAAATATTTTAAAATAAATATATTTTTTTATTTACAATTTGTGTTATTTTCTCTCCATTAGGTACCTGGAATATAGTATTTGATTAGTAACTATTGTAAGTTGAATTCATAATTAAGTATAAAGACGGATCGACTAACATTAATTTATTTCACGATACGTTACTGTGCAACTCTCGGGCTGTAGTAATTTTAGTGGGATTTCTAGGCACTACACTTGATGGAGAACAAAGTCTTTCTTAATTTAAAAGATATTTTAATTAGCACCAGTACTAGATGTCACCAACACACAAATCAGAAGAACAGGAAGTACAGTTTTTGTTGCCACAATAATAAAATTATAAATGTTTGTTGGGGTTGCCAACATGCTGCGGCCCCAGAAAGAAAACATTGAAAACAATAATTTGAAGACAACAAATGTTTTTGACTTTTAACAAACTAAGCCAAGACTTAACTATATTATTGACATATGACATGATGTGTGAAACTAATATTAGTAAATATACAATTTGTTAACCTCGTAAGGCCCAAGCCTAAAAAAAAAGAGGAAAACTACTGCCCATTGTTGTTACCTGATTACATATATTTTTTAGTGGTTACAGCCCACCATAGAAAAAGTGAAAAAATAAAGATGTTCTTGGTCACAGATGATCATGGTATTTTTTGTCATATAGATTGACCCTGGGAAATGAGTTTCCTTTATTGGAATCTGGTATTTTTTATGTTTTCGTGTGATGACATTGGGCCTTAATTCCAATATCTTCTCAAAATTATATGAGTTCAAGTGATTACATTGGGCCTATACCTACATATCAGAAATTTTATTTATAGTTAAATAAAATATTGTATTGATAAATAAAAAAGACAAAAAACATGCTAAATTATATTTATTGTATCTTAGACTTATTAGGAACTTTGGAACAAATTTGGCATAAGGATTCAGTCTTTAAAACAACCATAAATATTTTTTCAAAATATTATGCACCAAGAGGTCCTCCACGAAGTCCTCTTCCTCCACGATTTCCACGAGTAACTGACTTAGTGTTCCTGTTTACTGGAACTTCCGGGTCATCACTTATGTCCGATTCTGAATTGTCCTCTTCGGTACCATTATCATTAGTCTCCTGAGTGTAGGGAGGGTCTCCATAGTCTTCGTCACTGGGACTAAAATCTTCGACATCTGATTCGGTCAGCAACTCTAATATGTTTTTGTCGCGTACTGAAATAAAAATAAAATCAATTTAATATTGATCCTTTTATGTCCACATCTTATTGATTGATATATTTTACTAAAATCAGTGACTAAACAACAAGTAGATAAATAAAAACAATGAAATAAATAAAATGTAGGTAAGTATGAGAATTATTTTAATTATTGAGTTGCGTCCCAATGTAGTCAGCTGATAACAAAATCAAAGCAGCGAAAAAAGAAGGTAAGGCCCGGTGTTGTCACTTGATGACATATTATTTGAACGCAACTTTTAGACGTTTTACAGCGTTTTTTTAACAAAACTATTCAATACCTCGAAACTGTATGATTCTAACTACCTAAGCATACTTAAGTTTCTACAATAAACGCAACAGATTAATGAAATAAATTTCGATTTACTTACCACGTACTCGCCGCCTCGCCATGTTCGCCATTTTGACACAAATAAATGGGACTTCTGTTATTGGTTCTCTAAGCTGACATCCGGTAAAAAAGGACATAGACTACAGCCAATCACATCTCCACAAAATATCGTGTCTATTTCCGCATATTTGAAAGTTAGGCGGCAAATTCAAATATGTTTTCGGATGATTACACTGGGCGGTAATTTGTTAAGATGAATTTTAAGCTTGGGCGGTACTGGCTGTGTTGATTATGTATTCACATGATATCATTGGGTGTTACGAGGTTAAGTAATAACCAAAATTTTATTACGCTCAGTAATTGAAAACTTAATTAAATTGAGCTAAATACAAAATAGAAGCAACATTGGCTGCTTACAATTTTTATGAGTAAGTTTATTACAGGAAAACTTAATTAAATTAAGCTTAATACAAACAAAACCACATTGGCGGCTTAGTTAACTAATAGTAGTAAGAACTTAATTCTCAATAGGTAGCAAACATATGCCTGAAAGCGACCTAGTATATACTTTGCCATTAGGGGCAGTTACTTCAAAGGCTCTCACTTTGCCATCACCACCTGGAAATATTTTTGAAATACGCGCCACAGGCCAATAAAGAGGAGGAGAATTCGGTTCCTTAAGCAGTACTAGCCCTCCAATACAAATATTAGGCAAATCATCGCGCCATTTTGGCCTATTCTGTAATGTATTCAAGTATTGTTTGTGCCAGACCTTCCAAAAGCTTTGCTTCATACTTTCAACTAACTGCCAAAATTTAAGCCTATTAATTGGAACTTCAGAAATGTCTGTGTCAGGGTAAGTGGTGAGAGGAGTACCTACTAAAAAGTGCCCGGGTGTCAGATAGCTATAGTCCGAAATATCTGAGGACAAACCTATCAAAGGTCTTGAATTTAATATCGCTTCTATTTGAGTTACCACAGTAATTAACTGTTCATAAGTCAGTATACTCTTTTGAAGTGTTCTTTTTAAATGAAACTTCATGCTCTTTACAGCAGATTCAGCCAATCCTGCAAAGACTGGTGAGTACGAAGGCGTGAAATGAAATTTGATTCCTTGTTGGGATGAAAAGCTTTGAACTAGAGTTTGATGGTCTTTAGAACTGTTAAGCCTGTACAAATCAGCTAGATGGTTAGCGGCGCCCTTAAAGGCACCTCCATTGTCACAAAAAACTTCACTGGGCATAGCACGTCGCGAGATGAATCTTTTAAAGCAAGCAAGGAAACATTCCGTCGTTAAATCTGAGGCTAACTCCAAATGAATCGCCTTTGTATTGAAACATACGAACACGCAAATATAACCCTTGGTAACTATTGCTCGTCTAACCCTCGAATTTTTTATTTGTACTGGCCCACAAAAATCCAGTCCTAAAGCTTGAAAAGCTCTCGAGGCTGTTACTCGTTGCTTTGGTAGTGACCCCATCAGCTGTTTTGCACAGGATGCCTTCATTCTAAAACAAGGTAAGCATTTTTGAGTTACTTTTTTAACTTGACGTAATCCGTTAACAAGCCAATATTTTTGATTTAACTGAGATAATAATAATTTTGGACCAGCATGAAGTAATCTAAGGTGCTCGTGTGAGATAAGAAGCTCTGTTAATTTAGAACCTTTCGGTAAAATTATTGGGTGTTTTTGATTATAAGAAAGTGCTGAGTTTTGCAGCCTTCCCCCTACACGTACCAAGCCCTTATCGTCTATAAATGGATGCAAAGGTTTCAGGGGACCCTTGACATTCTCACCTTTTCGCAATGAGTTCAGTTCCTCACTGAATTGCTGTTCTTGTTCATGTTTTATTAATAAACATAAAGCTTGTTGTAGCTCCTTGCAAGTTAAATAATTTAACTGTATTTTATTATTACTTGGTTTGCTATTGTGACAGAATCGTAAAATGTATGCTAAGATTCGTGTCATTTTATTAATATCGGAATACTTTTCTAATATGTTTAGGATTTCTTTTTGTTTCAGGATAATGAGTACCACATCAGCAGAGGATGCAGCACCGGCAGTCAACTCAGGTAAGTTTTCCAACCTTTTTATAGGCAAATTTGTATTAAATTTATACTCCCTTTGTTGCAGGAATTCTGGCCCGTTCCACCACATTTCGCACGTTGAGAGCTCTCGCGGATCCAGACCTCTGCTTATGTAGTCTGCGGGATTTTCATGGGTGCTGACGTAACCCCAGCGCCATCTATCGGCCAGCTGTTGGATAACTCTTACTCTGTTCGATACATATGCTTGTAACTTTGTTACCTCAGTGCTAATCCAAGCCAAAGCAATTTGTGAGTCCGAGAATAAAAACACGTCATCAATATTGACTTTTATTTTAAGCGTGTCATATACTTTATTTGTTAACTTTGCCAATAATAGGATAGCATTAAGCTCAAGACGTGGGGTCGTTAATGGCTTTGTGCACGGGTTGATTCTAGATTTCGAACAGAGTAAATTGAGTTTTGCTTTACCTGTTTTATCCACCACACGCAAGTATAAGCAAGCCCCGTAGCCCGTAGTGCTCGATGCGTCGGCAAAGCCCACAAGCTGGACAGCTTCTGCAGTATCGGGGACCTGAATATTTCTGTTAATGCAAATAGGCTCCATGGCTGCTAAACTATCAGCAAACTCTGACCATTCAGTTCCTACCTGTTGTGATGGACGGGTATCCCAGTCTAATTTTTCGCACCACAACTTCTGCATGATTAATTTTGCTTTCACTATTATGGGACTAACAAAGCCAAGCGGGTCATAAAACTTTGCTATCTGACTCAATATTTGCCTTTTTGTTGCCGAATTAAAAATAAAACTATCTGGACATTTCACAACGAAACAGTCCTTTTTCGAGTCAATTGTTAACCCTAGCGCTTTAATACTGCAGTTTTCTTTTTGAAGTTCAATGTCATCTAACTGCCTCTCATTTATAGGTATATCTGATAAGACACTTTCGCAGTTAGACGACCATTTGTGCATATCAAAGCCTCCCAGGTCAAGCAAGGCTTTAAGCTGTCTCTTTGCTTCAAGCAACACATTAAAATCTGAGTTTGAATATAAGATGTCATCGACATACACACAATTTTTAATTATAAATGAACCTAGTGGAAGGTGAGATTCATTCTGCATTGCAAGCTGAAGAAGGCATCGAGTCGCAAGATAGCTAGAACTTTTTAAGCCATACGTAAGGGTATCAAGGCGTATACATTTTATTTTTTCATCAGGCATATCGCGCCAGAGAATATTCTGAAGCGAAGTGTGTGCAGGATTGACAAGAACATTTCTAAACATTTTTTTAATATCGCTGTTAAATGTATAATCTCCTATCCTGTATAGCAAAACAATATCAAACAGATCTCGTTGTACTATGGGTCCGTTGAGAAGTATATTGTTAACCGAGACCTTATTTTTTCCTTTCATCGATCCATCGAACACGACTCTAGTACGAGTTGTTTTGCTTCCCTCATTAACCACTGCATGGTGAGGTAAAAAATATATTGGATCTTTGTCAAAATTAAATGACTGAAAATCAACAAAATGAGCATGGCCCATCTCTACATATTGATGAATAAAGTTTTGGTATTCTGTCAATAAATTAATATTTTTATGCAATTTTTTCTCGAGGTTAAGAAACCTATACAATGCCAGGTCAAAAGAATCACCTAATGTCGAATTTATGTCATGTAAGGGCACTTTCAATGGAAGATCAACTTGAAACTTGTTGTTTGACAATTGAAATGTAGATTTAAAATTATTTTCTACTAACTCATGCTCTGACAGTTGTTCAGTAAAGATTTCTGGAACCTTTTCAGCTTCCCAAAATTTAGACATAGTATTATCCACATCACACTTTGTGCAAACAAGCGAAACAATTTTATCTACCTCATTTTGTGGTGGCAAGCCGCCAGCAACGATGTGACCAAATTTAGTATTAATTATACAGACTCCTGTCCCCTTATTGGCTGAGTGCGGCTTTTTCTGCTCAAGCGCCTGTTGCTGGGCAGGCAAGACGTTTGACGACTGCGCTGTGAGCGTACACACAGGCTGGTTGCTCTGCAATGTAGCCTTGGCCGGTTGCAGCACCTGGAAGAACACATCAGCACCAATTAGCATATTAATCTCCGATGGTTTGTAGTACTCATCGTCAGCTAACTGGATATTAGGAGGGACAACTATTGTGCTTGGGTCAAGCATTGTTTGAGGTAGCTTACAAGTGATTGCATCCACTACATGACAATTGACATTAATTTTGAATGGAGATTTTAGCGAGTGAATCTCTAATGGGACAGAGTATTTTATTTTATTTTTAGTATTAGTAACACCTATGATACTAGTGTTGTCTCGCATGGGTGTTAATTGCCTGGCAACCAGGCAAGCCTGGTGACAGCCAAAAAAAGAGGTAAACCTGGATGAATAAACCGTATAATTTAAATAACAAAACACAAAAATAACAAAACCGAAGTAAGAAAAATATGGTACAAAAGAACAATAATATCAGAGGAGTATCGCTACAAAGGAAATTCTTAGATCAAAAAAATTATTATGCCAAATTCCACTTATTTAAGATTTTAATTTCCTTTTAGCTTGAACGACGCATTTATTCATAAAATAATGGATTTTAAATTTGGTTGTCGACACTAGTTTATAGGATCCTTTAAACTAAGATTTCACGGAAGTTTTGATAACTCTTGATCCGAAAGAAAACGTAATAATAAGGTGTTACGAGCAATCGTTATCTAGCTTTACACTAAGGAATAAAAATAATCGATGCTGAATATTAAGCTACAGATATTAAAAACCTGGTAAGGGTCTCTTCGTGACTTTGGGAGTTTCCGGTGTTCCCGGGAGCAGTCGATGAAGCTTGGCGATTTCAATTTTAGTATCGGAAGCTTTAGCTCACCAGGGACGTGGTCCTTACATCAGGCCTCAATAGGTACAACCGTACAAGATGGCGGATGGGATAATCAGACTGGGAAGACCCAGAAACCCTTTAAAAAATAATCCCGAAGGGTCGCTGTAAAGAAATAAAACAACGGCGTCAAGACATGCTTATGAAACGAGGGAAAGGAAATTAACGTATTGGAAACGGGACAAAAAGGATTTTCAGAGAATGAAACCAAAATTACACAAAACTTACCGGGAAATGCAGGAAAACTGGCTTACACAATGCTCAGGGCAATTGCGCTCTGTTTCTATATAAGTTATAGATAAGATATAGTTTTAAAATTTGATATTTTAAATTTCTTGTGGCAAATTTCCTTCCTCTGTCACGATCTTCTTTGATATGAGAAAAATAACAAAAAAAATATGACAAGATCATTCTAACTATTTGAATTCGAAAATTCAGAAAAGCAGCCAACGATAAAGAAAGACTAAAAATATATAAAAAGGTTGAATACTTGTAGCGAATGCTACAATACCTATATATTAGTCGTAATTAATTGTGTTTGTTTTAAAGATCGTGTTATATAGGTAAAAGTGTTAATAATGTCTAATCTCGATAGCCTTATTGCTAAACGGGGCTATGTAAAAACCACGTTGACACGTCTTCATTCTCAAATTGAGGAGGAGAATTTGGCCGATAACTCAACTGAAATGCTTTGTGTTAAAAAGCAAAGGTGTATCGCGGCTTTCAATAGTTACGAAGAGTACAATGAGCAAATTATTTGCCTTAAACCAGACGACAAAGAGGACGTCGCAGAGTATGAAGGTAAATACTTTGTGATTGTTTCAGTGTTACAAAGTGAACTGAGTAAGCGTTCTTCTCAATGTGAATTAGTTAAAACTCCTAGTCTGCGTCAGGCAAAGCTGCCCACTATTGAAATAAAACCATTTACAGGAAAATATTCCGAATATATGACCTTCAAAGAGCTTTTCAAATCTGTCATCGAAAATGATCCTACATTGGACAAAGTTCAAAAGTTACATTATTTACGATCCTTCCTCAAAGGCGAGTCATATGATATTATAAAGAATCTGCCCTTAATTGAACCTAGTTATCATGAGGCTATTAGGTTACTTGATGACAGGTATTACAACAAGTATAAAATCATTAGCGAACACATCACAAACTTGCTAGATCTGCCTGTGATCAGTAAGCCATTCCCATCCAATCTCAGGCAATACATATCTTCGGTCAAACAAACGTCTGCCCTTAAAAATCTAGAAGTAAAGGTTTCAGAGTGGGACCCCATACTAATTTGTATTTTAATTCGAAAAATAGACCACCAGACTGGGCATTTATACCAGCTGGAGCGAGATGCCAAGATAGAACCCACGGTGGATCAATTTTTGGCATTTCTGGAGAAACAAGCGTTAGCAATGGAGAACGCAGAGCCCGCCCGAGAGAAACATTCATCTTCAGCGAAAGCAGTCAACGCGATGACCACGAGGAACAAGCGAGGATGCTATTACTGTAAGTGTGATGATCATAAAACTTATACTTGTAAAACTTTTAAATTGTTGTCTTCAGCTGAAAGAGTAAACTTTGCAAATAAGACCGGACTGTGCAACATATGCTTAAATCTCCATCTTGGAAAATGTAAATTCCATTTTCGATTCAGTCAATGCAAGAAACCACATCACTCATTCATCATCATCACATCATTGTATTGCCTGAGATTGGATGGGAATGGCTTACTGATCACAGGCAGATCTAGCAAGTTTGTGATGTGTTCGCTAATGATTTTATACTTGTTGTAATACCTGTCATCAAGTAACCTAATAGCCTCATGATAACTAGGTTCAATTAAGGGCAGATTCTTTATAATATCATATGACTCGCCTTTGAGGAAGGATCGTAAATAATGTAACTTTTGAACTTTGTCCAATGTAGGATCATTTTCGATGACAGATTTGAAAAGCTCTTTGAAGGTCATATATTCGGAATATTTTCCTGTAAATGGTTTTATTTCAATAGTGGGCAGCTTTGCCTGACGCAGACTAGGAGTTTTAACTAATTCACATTGAGAAGAACGCTTACTCAGTTCACTTTGTAACACTGAAACAATCACAAAGTATTTACCTTCATACTCTGCGACGTCCTCTTTGTCGTCTGGTTTAAGGCAAATAATTTGCTCATTGTACTCTTCGTAACTATTGAAAGCCGCGATACACCTTTGCTTTTTAACACAAAGCATTTCAGTTGAGTTATCGGCCAAATTCTCCTCCTCAATTTGAGAATGAAGACGTGTCAACGTGGTTTTTACATAGCCCCGTTTAGCAATAAGGCTATCGAGATTAGACATTATTAACACTTTTACCTATATAACACGATCTTTAAAACAAACACAATTAATTACGACTAATATATAGGTATTGTAGCATTCGCTACAAGTATTCAACCTTTTTATATATTTTTAGTCTTTCTTTATCGTTGGCTGCTTTTCTGAATTTTCGAATTCAAATAGTTAGAATGATCTTGTCATATTTTTTTTGTTATTTTTCTCATATCAAAGAAGATCGTGACAGAGGAAGGAAATTTGCCACAAGAAATTTAAAATATCAAATTTTAAAACTATATCTTATCTATAACTTATATAGAAACAGAGCGCAATTGCCCTGAGCATTGTGTAAGCCAGTTTTCCTGCATTTCCCGGTAAGTTTTGTGTAATTTTGGTTTCATTCTCTGAAAATCCTTTTTGTCCCGTTTCCAATACGTTAATTTCCTTTCCCTCGTTTCATAAGCATGTCTTGACGCCGTTGTTTTATTTCTTTACAGCGACCCTTCGGGATTATTTTTTAAAGGGTTTCTGGGTCTTCCCAGTCTGATTATCCCATCCGCCATCTTGTACGGTTGTACCTATTGAGGCCTGATGTAAGGACCACGTCCCTGGTGAGCTAAAGCTTCCGATACTAAAATTGAAATCGCCAAGCTTCATCGACTGCTCCCGGGAACACCGGAAACTCCCAAAGTCACGAAGAGACCCTTACCAGGTTTTTAATATCTGTAGCTTAATATTCAGCATCGATTATTTTTATTCCTTAGTGTAAAGCTAGATAACGATTGCTCGTAACACCTTATTATTACGTTTTCTTTCGGATCAAGAGTTATCAAAACTTCCGTGAAATCTTAGTTTAAAGGATCCTATAAACTAGTGTCGACAACCAAATTTAAAATCCATTATTTTATGAATAAATGCGTCGTTCAAGCTAAAAGGAAATTAAAATCTTAAATAAGTGGAATTTGGCATAATAATTTTTTTGATCTAAGAATTTCCTTTGTAGCGATACTCCTCTGATATTATTGTTCTTTTGTACCATATTTTTCTTACTTCGGTTTTGTTATTTTTGTGTTTTGTTATTTAAATTATACGGTTTATTCATCCAGGTTTACCTCTTTTTTTGGCTGTCACCAGGCTTGCCTGGTGGCAGTCCAAATTCAATTCGAAATTACGTTCGTAGTATGTAGTGGAAAATAATAAATAATTTTTTTTTTAAAAATAACGCTACAAATATGGCGCCCGAACAAAAGGTAAGTACGGTTTTCTGAATATTACTTGCTGTACTTTAACGTTTTTTTCTCAATTCGACGGTGGTGTCTACGCTTTCGTAGACTAATTTTCCAACCTACTAAATTTTGTTTGTTTTCAGGCAGCGTTTTCTCTTCTAAGGAACCCCAATACCAAGCTGTCGAAAGGAACCAAATTTTTCCACGAAGAATATTTTTTGTCTTTATGAGTACCCTTAATTTGTGAAATCTATGTTTTGCAAATTTTAATAAAGGAATAAAGTATTTACACACTTTTTGTGTATTACCTGTTTTATTTGTGTGTGTATATTATCCTATCCCTAACCTAATTTCCTTATGTATAGTTAGGTAGGACCTGCAGGTAAGTGCATTTCAATATTTAGTAGCCTATTACTTTCCATATCTATCATTAATAATTGTTACCTGTTCTAGTAAATAAATTACACTGAGTTTTCAAGTCAAATAAATTTATTGTAATTTATCCATAAATGTGGTAGTTACTAGTTAAACATATTTATTGTGTTTCTAGCATAATTGTTGATACCAGTAGATCCGGGTGGTCACTTTATTCGTTTCCTGTTGATCCCTAATCCAATATAGGCAATCTCATTTCGTTACAAAATTTTCACAATAATATTGAGATTGTCTCTTCCTTGCAAGAAATTTTGTCGCAAATCCTCGAATTAATCTTTTTGTTTTTACAGAACAAATGTTTATTTTTCTTGAAAAGGTTTTTGCAATTGCTGAAATCTTTGTTTACATTTTCAGTCTTGTCAACTGTCAAAGTCGACATTTGAATATTTGTCTATTATTTTGAACTTTCTGGTTTACATTTTTTAACAAACTATTTTCGCTGTATGGAGGTCAATTGAATAGCAAAACCTTTTTTTGCACATATTATTGAGGCTTCCGATTTACACTATTTTTGATAAATTCTCCTTTTTTGTTAAATAATGTATCCTTTCGATTTTAATTTGTTGGCTCTTGGTTTGATGGTTGTTGATTTGTTGGTTATTTATTTTGTTGATTGTTAGTTTGTTGGTTGTTGATTCGTTGGTAGTTAATTTGTTGGTTGTTGGTTTGTTGGTAGTTACTTGTTGGTTGTTGATTTGTTGTTAGTTAATTTGTTGGTTTTTGGTTTGTTGGTTGTTGAGTTGTTGGTTTTTGGATTGCTGTTTTGTTGATTTGTTGGTTTTTAATTGGTTAGTTCTTGTTTTGTTTATTGTTGGTTTGGTAGTTGTTAGTTTGTTGGTTGTTGATTTGTTGATCGTTAATTTGTTGGTTGTTGATTTGTTGGTTGTTGAGTTGTTGGTTGTTGTTTGTTGGTTGTTAGTTTGTTGGTTATTGATTTGTTGGTCGTTAATTTGTTGTTTAGTGGTTTGTTAGTGTGTTGGTTTGTCCTTCTTCAGGCAGCAACGGAGCAACGTTTCTACGTGATTGTTGCCTGAAGATAGTTTGTGGGTCAGAGAGCAATATAGACTACTACCTTGTTTTTACTTAATCAAGTCCTTTTGTTTCAAGGCATTTTGATTAGTCTAGGTGTTTATCCGATTGTTTATCCTTCTGGAAGTTAATTTCCTTTAAGCTAGTTTAAATTTTTTTGTGTCGTTTGAGGATATTGTAGCATTCGCTACAAGTATTCAACCTTTTTATATATTTTTAGTCTTTCTTTATCGTTGGCTGCTTTTCTGAATTTTCGAATTCAAATAGTTAGAATGATCTTGTCATATTTTTTTTGTTATTTTTCTCATATCAAAGAAGATCGTGACAGAGGAAGGAAATTTGCCACAAGAAATTTAAAATATCAAATTTTAAAACTATATCTTATCTATAACTTATATAGAAACAGAGCGCAATTGCCCTGAGCATTGTGTAAGCCAGTTTTCCTGCATTTCCCGGTAAGTTTTGTGTAATTTTGGTTTCATTCTCTGAAAATCCTTTTTGTCCCGTTTCCAATACGTTAATTTCCTTTCCCTCGTTTCATAAGCATGTCTTGACGCCGTTGTTTTATTTCTTTACAGCGACCCTTCGGGATTATTTTTTAAAGGGTTTCTGGGTCTTCCCAGTCTGATTATCCCATCCGCCATCTTGTACGGTTGTACCTATTGAGGCCTGATGTAAGGACCACGTCCCTGGTGAGCTAAAGCTTCCGATACTAAAATTGAAATCGCCAAGCTTCATCGACTGCTCCCGGGAACACCGGAAACTCCCAAAGTCACGAAGAGACCCTTACCAGGTTTTTAATATCTGTAGCTTAATATTCAGCATCGATTATTTTTATTCCTTAGTGTAAAGCTAGATAACGATTGCTCGTAACACCTTATTATTACGTTTTCTTTCGGATCAAGAGTTATCAAAACTTCCGTGAAATCTTAGTTTAAAGGATCCTATAAACTAGTGTCGACAACCAAATTTAAAATCCATTATTTTATGAATAAATGCGTCGTTCAAGCTAAAAGGAAATTAAAATCTTAAATAAGTGGAATTTGGCATAATAATTTTTTTGATCTAAGAATTTCCTTTGTAGCGATACTCCTCTGATATTATTGTTCTTTTGTACCATATTTTTCTTACTTCGGTTTTGTTATTTTTGTGTTTTGTTATTTAAATTATACGGTTTATTCATCCAGGTTTACCTCTTTTTTTGGCTGTCACCAGGCTTGCCTGGTGGCAGTCCAAATTCAATTCGAAATTACGTTCGTAGTATGTAGTGGAAAATAATAAATATTTTTTTTTTTAAAAATAACGCTACAGTATGTACTGTCTCTAAAACAAAAAATTTTCGATAACACCGTATTGATCGTCTATGCAGAAATCCAAAATGGCAGACTTGTTTGTTTGGGCGATGCGTATCGGCGATTATCGGTGACTATCGGAGATGATCGCTGTGTTGGACGCTTCCGCTTCCTTCGGCTCGCTGATTGGCTGTCGCGTAGCGCCCTCCGCTCGCGTCCTGTTGTAGCCGCCGCTATTGGCCAATTCCCTTGGCGTAATTTCAAAAGGACGAATAAAATGAAGGCACCACGATTTCTTCGCCACGTTGATGCACAATGCACCGTGATATAATTTTCTTTGCAGGTTGTTGCCGAAGTCGTAAATAATGGTTGATGATGATAGCACTCTAGTTTTTTCGCCACTGTGCGACGTGAAGATTGATCGCACGCCGCGACTCCCGTCTTGTATAAAAAATGGCGGTCGCTGGACGCAGTCTTTGTCTCCTATGCAGTTACTTTCCACAGAACGCCAGTATCTCGAAGGACCATGTGCAACTCTCGGGCTGTAGTAATTTTAGTGGGATTTCTAGGCACTACACTTGATGGAGAACAAAGTCTTTCTTAATTTAAAAGATATTTTAATTAGCACCAGTACTAGATGTCACCAACACACAAATCAGAAGAACAGGAAGTACAGTTTTTGTTGCCACAATAATAAAATTATAAATGTTTGTTGGGGTTGCCAACAAACATTTATAATTTTTCGAATTCCTTCCAAATTTGTTGTCAAGCGAGCGAGGGCCTGTCGTTAGCGGACAACGTCCCTGCACTCATAAAATCTAATAAATAAATTCATGTAATTCGATCCGTCTTTATACTTAATTAAGTATTTGATTAGTTAATTTATTTGTTTAAAAACCAATTATAACTGTTTGTAGGTGGTGTGAACTTTGAAATATTTGAAATGTTGCTGCTGATAGAATGAATGAATGAATTGACACTTTCTTGAACACAAAAGACATATTTATAAAAGAAAACAGAGTATTGAAAACATAATTTTGTACAAAGACGGGCTTATCCCTTAAAGCGATTTCTTCCAGCCAACCTTTGGGTGGTGAAGAAATAGTCACTAGAAAAGTAAAAATAGGGGGATAGACGTAATAGATAAATTAAATGAAAATTAATAAAGTGTAAATACAAATAACCTACCAAATTAAATTAAATTTTAATAGATATCATAGACTTACATAAACAAATATACAAGAATAAAGAAGTTAATATGTTACTAGCCAAACCCTATTTATTTTGGCCTAGACCGAACTAGTTTTTCAATGCAGAAGAGACCCGGTAGGTTAGCTTATACGTCGGTCTACCGCGTAATTCTCATTTTCATCAACATCAACTTGAGATTGAAATTTGACGTGCGTGCGACGACGCCCGCCTAACATGCCATCTCTTTTGCACGCGTTGAATTTCGCATGCATTTGCTTGAAGTTGATACAAATGAGAATTACGCGGTAGAGCCCCTGGTCGCATGGTCTCGCTGCACACGGGGTTGTAAAACGTGTTTTGCGTAGTGTTGTGCTTGCGTCGAGCAACTATCGATAGAACTAAAATAATGATTAACGTATGCGTTTCAAAACAATTAGAAGGCCATCGAGAGATAACGGGCACTTTTATTATTTATTTGTTAAGAACCCGCTCCGTATTTTTCGTCCGTTTGATGCGAATTATTTTTTAAATATTTTTCTCATCTTTACCGCGATGTTTTTGTAAAAACCAGGGACATACACCAGTTCATATTGGCCGTCTAAAGGAAGTCTTTAAATTTATTTGATTGCATTTGTTTCTCGTTTGTGAATTATTTTGGTACTTAGACATTATGAAGACTATTCGGAACGGGCTCGTAAGTACCAAAATAATTTGCAAAAGAGAAACAATTACATCAAATAATTTTAGGCATTCATTTAAACGGTAAATATGAAGTGGTGTATGTCCTTAGTTTTTCCAAAAACATCGCGATAAAGGCCAGAAAAATGTTTAACAAAATGCTTTGCATCAAAACTGTCGTCGTCGCGGACCTGTGGGTCTACCGCGTAATTCTCATTTTCATCAACATCAACTTGAGATTGAAATTTGACGTGCGTGCGACGACGCCCGCCTAACATGCCATCTCTTTTGCACGCGTTGAATTTCGCATGCATTTGCTTGAAGTTGATACAAATGAGAATTACGCGGTAGAGCCCCGGGTTCTTAATGAGAGTAATTAAGATGACGATGACTATTAAGAAGATGGCATACCCTAGCAACTTTTTTTATTACCCGTCCAGCACAATAAGTCTAATGGCAAAGACTTTATTTGCTTTTCATAGAGGCGATTATATGTTGTACTACTAGTAATCACGCAGCGAAACAACAAATTGGTGTGTTTTTAGCTAATACTGAAATATTTTGTAGGGAAAAAAATATTGAATTTAGATGATATACCTTCATATTTCTATTACCTATTTTATGAAAAAAAAATCAAGTTGATCTCTTAACTGCGTTCTTCAAGCGAACGTTTGAAAACCAAAAAAAAAGAGGGTGCAAAACATTTTTTTTTGACAAAAGTATAAATCTCAGTACATTGTTTATACGTAAGATCCTTAGAGAAAAGATTAATAAACCAAATATATTTTTTTCAATACAAGGAGAGTCCGAATTTCTTCAAACGAATCCTAGATAGACTGGAGTTGGTCATGCTCTAGGCTTAGGTACAGGCTTAATGTTATTTAATAATTAGCAACCATTCTTTCTTTAGTCTTTGTTTATCATTATAGTTTTAAGTTAATACAATAAAATAAAATAATTTATAAATAACAGATGCACACAAAAAATTTGACTATGATTTGATTTTAATTTAATTTTTTAATGGAAAAGCAATTTGGTCTGTGGCATTCGACGCCAATAGTTCGGTATTAGTGAGGTTGATAAAGCAAGAACTTGAAATTATACACAAGTAATCATGATCTTCCTGAAACCAAATTAAAATGCTTATAGAATTAAATGAGACTTGAGGATAATTCATAATTTATATAAAAACGGCTCACCTCAATACGTGTTATGATCGGGAAAGCCGACCAGTTTCAGCAGATTTAGACTGTCTAAATCTGCTGAAACTGGTCGGCTTTCCCGATCATAACACGTATTGAGGTGAGCCGTTTTTATATAAATTAAAATGCTGTTTTAACTTTGTTTGGACAAGATCATGACATGACTAAAATTGTGCATTAAATTTCAAACGCATGTTTTTATAAACCTCATTAATACTGAACTATTGGCGTCAAATGCCACAGACCAAAATACTTTTCCGCTTTAAATTTCTAAGCAAAAAAAAAACAGTTAAGCCTGTACCTGAGCCTAGAGCATGACCAACTCCAGTCTATCTAGGATTCGTTTGAAGAAATTCGGACTCTCCTTGTATTGAAAAAAATATATTTGGTTTATTAATCTTTTCTCTAGGGATGTTACGTATAAACAATGTACTAAGATTTATACTTTTGTCAAAAAAAAATGTTTTGCACCCTCTCTTTTTTTGGTTATCAAACGTTCGCTTCAAGAACGCGGTTAAGAGATCAACTTGATTTTTTTTCATAAAATAGGTAATAGAAATATGAAGGTATATCACCTAAATTCGATATTTTTTTCCCTACAAAATTTTTCAGTATTAGCTAAAAACACACCAATTTGTTGTTTCGCTGCGTGATCACTAGTATTACGCGTTCAAGAAAAAGAGGCCAAAGAGCCATCATATAATCGCCTCTATGACAAACAAATAAAGTCTTTGCCGTAGGACTTATTGTGCTGAACGGGTAATAAAAAAAGTTGCTAGGGTATGCCATCTTCTTAAGTTATGCACTTTGCGCTAAGCAACTGTCGTTCAACCATAAAAGAAGCTGCTTGCTATTTACATAATTTCGTCAATATTATATCATTTTTGTATTAAACTGTAAAAAAATGTTTTAAAAATTAACTCCTCGTTCCAGATTTATAATAAAATTATACCACACTCTGAGACGTTTAGTCAATTTCCATAGCAAAATAAAAAAAAAAATTTTTATAGAATATTAGGCTTTTTAGGACATAGTTTTCATTATTTTGGTATATAAATTACCCATTATTTTTTTATGTTTTTTTAAAGAATTGTCGGTTATGACTTCACTTGAGAACTTTAGACATTATACTGAAAAAAGTGGTCTGTCTCTGTCTGTCTACACATCTGTCATCCAGCTGTCAAAATAGTCGGAAGCAAATTATTATAAAATTATCTTAATAGCAAAGGACACCTTTCTAAACAGCCATTTCTCAAGTGACGTCACACTAAGGCAAATGGAAGTTGCAGCTTTTTCGTAAAAATATCCATTAGCATGAGGTTTTTTACGGTCAGCACGGTCACATACCGCGGTGACCGAGGAGGTCTATCCGTCCATCCATCCATCAGCCTAGTTCGTCCACTGCTGGACATAAGCCTTTCCAGGACTTTGCCACTCCCGGCGGTCATCCTGGAAGAATTGCCCATACTCACACACGCTGGGCAGGTGGATTGGTGAGCGCGGTGCTGGAACCCTCGCACCAGTGATGCCGCTGCCCGTCACCAGTCAGTTCCATATAAGGCCCGGCTATTAAGGATGGATATACCACCATCCATCGGTCCCAGGCATGGTGGGCCTCCTGGTTTTTTGCCTGTGAGCTGTCCTCTTACTCTCCCCCGAATTACTTCGAGGGGGTCTCCAAGTAAGATGGTGGTACTTCCACAATCAAGCCCGGCATCAGATCTACCACCTTCCAAGGAGGTCCACTCTATATTATTTTTCAATGCATGTGCTCGTAAAGGCCCACTTTTTATGCATCAAAACCGAACAGAAAGTCGATTATTTTGCCCTAGGGCTTTATTATTATTTTTTTTTTTAATTTGTTTGCAATGGTTGGCTAACCTGCAGCCTTTCCTGTGTACCATAGATGTTATACTTTTTTTCCACTGTTTAACGACTCTGGATACAATCCTTTTGAGCCAATCATAATTTAAAGTTTACAAGATTATATTTGTTTTCATTTCCTCACACTATGCATTGAAAAACGTAGTATCATACACGGGCGTAAAAGCAATAAATTACTCGGTTACGTATAAAACACTCGCTACGCTCGTGTTTTAAATCGTCCTCGTAATTTATTCCTTTGCGCCCTTGTAGCATAAACTACTATTATATCTATAAATAAAAATATACCTAGAGGTTGCCTTGTCTTGAAATCGCATAATTAATTAGAACACATATTATTATGTGCTGACGTTTGTGATTTGTGATATCATCCAACTATAGATTATTTATAGCATTGATTATTTATTTTGTTTTATATTGTTTAATTTAGTTGTCTAACAGCTGAATAATTATTATTCAAAGCGTTTTCAATTACGCCTGTTGGTAGATATAAAAAGCGCATTGCACAGTTTCAAATGACCATTGGTGTTGTTATGAATCAAAAGTGTTCACGTTTTGTTTTATGTATTTGGCTTTATTGAAAGTATTTATGAAAAAAAATACAGGTAAGTAAACTTTCCATCAGAAATCTAGCAACTTTCCCTCCACGAAAATAATAGTACAGAATATCCGAGCAGTGTAAAGAAGTATAAGTAATATAAGTATATAATAATATAAGTAAAAGAAAGAAGAAGTATTGCCTGATGAGTTAAACAAGCAGGCCGAGGCCTTAGTAAGACCTGCTATATTACCAACCAGTCAGGCGATACCCTAATTACTCGGTAATACCTTTCCTTGCTAAAAGCGAGTTTTCTATGACCAAATTGGCTTTTTTCTTCACTGTAACGTATTCCTCAAAGTATTTATTATGAACTGACTTTGCCATTTTCTCAAAACTTTTAAATATTCTGTTATTCATCATAGACGTTCTAAGAAAAAAAAGGTTGGGCCTCACCCATGGTATAAGAACCTAGTTCTATGGACTCACCAAAATTGGATGCTGCCGCTACAGATAGCGGAATTCTCTTTAATTTTCCACGAAGAAATTAATAATACACAGTCTGTGGAAAAATGTAAAAACAAAACTACTATGTAAGAAAAGACTAAAGTCTTGAATACCTTTGCCTGTCCCAGAGTGTGATAATAGTAGTTTATGAAATTGGCACATTAAGAGGTTATTAAAACACGAGATTATGTGCAGTTTCAAACACTAATTTATCTACACTCATGCAACAGGTATCAATTTTAAATAAAACACAATAGTTAGAACAACAACAAAATTACATAATTTATTATTAGGTAATAATTGTTTCCACCTTGGATATTGTAAATACTCAGTGTACTTTTAATCATGAAGTATTTCGTCCATAAGGACAAACTCTTAATCTATCCGATAAGTCTTTGAAGTAGGCCAATAATACGTTTTCAGAGAATGACGTGACCTTTTTAAGCATTTTCCACTCCAACAATTCTTGAAAGCATCGGTCGTTAGATTTTTTCGATTTTTCTAGGTGTAGACTGTTTATCATTTTCGTCGCCGTTTGGAGAACATCAGGTGGAGTCAAGTTATGATCAGAATCACTGCTATCAGTAGACATTTTATAGTATAAAACTTCTTGAAACCTACGAAAAATTATCAAGTTTCCTTTTGGTAAACTACTGTGGTATGGCGCCAAAATAAAATGTCAACTGCACATGTGCGCGCCGCGCTAGCCGCCCTAGCTCGCGCTGCCATAGACAATAAATTGCCGAAAAAAGTTGAATCGTAACCTCCTTCCGCAATGTATTGTTTTGTACGTATAATAAAAACCTCATTGGTGTAAGATATTAAAACCTCAATCATTACTGTATGGACTAAGTTATCTTTGCCTTTCTATTTCGTGTAACTGTTCTTTTATAGCAGAAAAAGTTATTTTAAAGCATTATTTTGTTCAGTGTACTTTATATTTTTTTCTGTATTAGAGACGTTTGTAAAAAAAAATATCATTATGCACAATTTTTGAGATCATAATTAAAATTTTACGATATGAGTGTAGATAAAAAAACTGTGTTGAAACACGAGTAGTCGTGTAGTAGTATAGCTTTATGACATTTGCCCTCTAGGTTTCTAATTTTAAAAGTTGGCGTTGCGGGTAAAACGAATGTTCATACATTTATTTTTCCCCTCGCGCAAAAAAGGGGCACTTTCCAGATTTTTTATAAAAACAATTGTGAAAATGCTTGAGCATGTTTGAGGAAAATAGGTTTCAGAAGTAAATGAAGTACGCCTAATACAAGATATTAAAAAGGGTTTTTTCTATTATCATTATTTTTCTGACAATAGTACAAAGCAGAGAAACGTTCTTTGCAGGTTTAATTAAACATGGTATTTCCGATACTTGGCTCTTCTTCCCTGGATACAACCATCAATAGAGCAGTCGACAGCAGCCTGCTACCATTCACCATCGCCACAATAAACTCAGCTCTGAGTATTCTGTCAGACACCTTGAATGAAGTATCACCTGTGTGGCCGAAGAATTCCAATGTGACAGGTTGGTGATCATTTCAGGCATTATTCCTAACAATTTTGGACAATCATGTCATTTAAATATGAAAACGGTACCACCGGTACTTAAATTAAATTCTTTGGCCTACGGCTAGGCTCAAAGTGTTGGCTGGCTCGGATATCACGGCCTCTCATGCAGGCTTAGCGCGGGACGACTAACGCGCCACGCCAGCCTTAACGACGTCATCCGTCGGGCCCTTGCCAGCGCCAATGTACCTGCTTCCTCGGAGCCTCTAGGCATTTGCCGTGACGATGGCAGGCGGCCCGACGGAATGACTTTGTTAGCTTGGAAAAAAGGCAGGCCGCTTGTTTGGGACGCGGCGTGTGTTGATACACTCGCCCCGTCCCACCTACAGGCGACCTCAGCCAGGGCTGGTGCGGCTGCGGAGTCAGCAGAAAACCTAAAGCGGCGCAAATATGCTTTCCTCGGAGAGGGCTACATATTTGCGCCGTTTGGTGTTGAAACCCTGGGGCCGTGGGGTCCGAGCGCAAATCGTCTTTTCAAAGAACTTTCGGCACGTTTGATCGACGCCTCTGGTGACCCAAGGGCTGGGGCATACCTCGACCAGAGGATCAGTCTGACGATCCAGCGGGGTAATTTTTTGTTACTTAAGTTATAAATTAAATCCACAACATTTGAATTCTAAAGTGCGCGCCAGATAAGCCTGCGCGTGGCCAAATATTTAAGAGTGAATTTAAGAAATTTAAGAGTATCCTTGAGTGTATTTTGTACTAATTTTTTAGGTGTAGTTCACTTGACTAAGCTAATTAGATTTTTCCTCATCTCCTATTTCATGTCTGTGATCGGAGAATTTGTTTCCCATAACTGGCAACGTTAGTCACGCCACCAGTCGCGTGCAGACTTATCTGGCGCGCACTTTATCATAATTGTCTCTATCGCTTGTCATTAAATGCCAGGGCAAGGTCGACTACATTTTGGTAATACCTCGTTTCTAATTAAAATTCGTCTTTAATACAATTTAATAAGTTACCCTACCTACATATCTAAATAGTAGAAATCCTCAAATTTTGTGTGATCTAGATGGAGACTGCTTTGACTTCATAATCGTCGGTGCTGGGACAGCAGGCTGTGTGCTGGCGAACAGACTCACTGAGATCAAGGGCTGGAAGGTGCTGCTCATAGAGGCTGGGGGAGATCCACCCATCAATAGTGTAGTAAGTAGCAGTTGCAGTAGAAAAATTTTAGAGAATGTTTGCGTGCATTTAGACTTTTCGTCGTCACTTGTAGCATGGTTTTACAGACAAACGGTTTGTAAATTTTTAAAGCTAAGGTGCTGGCTACCCGGTAAAAGTTCCCCAGCGCTGATTTTCAACACAACCCGGCTCTGATGGTGTAGAGCCGAAAATGAGTGAAGAAAAAACAGATATTTACACAAAACGGAAACAAATGAATAACTAATAATAGCATACAGTTCTAAATTATTATAACATACGGCTTGAACTCTCACGTGTGATTGTTGTTGACTATATGCCAAACGTTTCACCGATACAATTTCGGCATTATCAAGGCGAGTGTCGTTCTTTCCTGTTCACCGTCGTTGTCAAACGGGCACGTATGGTTGAAACGGTTGGCATATAGTCAACAACAATCACACGTGAGTATTCACGCCATATGTATTACTAATAATAATTTAGTATATCAGCTCCATCCATCAGCTTAAATTGTCCACTGCTGGACATAAGCCTTTCCAGGACGTTGCCACTCCCGGCGGTCATCCTGGAAGAATTGCCCATACTCACACATGCTGGGTAGGCGGGTTGGTGAGCGCGGTGCCGGAACCCTCGCACCAGTGACACCGCTGCCCGTCACCAGTCTGTTCCATATAAGGCCCGGCTATTAGGGATGGATATACCGCCCATCCATCGGTCCCAGGCGTGGTGGGCCTCCTGGTTTTTTGCCTGTGAGCTGTCCTCTTACTCTCCCCCGAATTACTTCGAGGGGGTCTCCAAGTAAGATGGTGGTACCTCCATAGTCGAGCCCGGTATCAGCTCTACCACTTATAGCCTACCACTCCATCAGCTCACGCGAGTTTAAAAAAAATATTATAGCATGCAGTTCGTCTAAAAAATAGAGATATTAGAGGGTTTTTATCACATTTTGATCACGTGAGGGCTCGTTTAGTTTTACGAGGCTATGTAAATAAAATAGGGGTGCTTATTTCTATGTATTTCATAAAATACACAGAAAATTATAATGAATTCCTGATACATGCAATTAGAAAGCACGTTACGATTTTTCCTAGATAGAAATAAATTGAAATGTGGTCTTCAAACACACTTTTCTCCTTGTTTGAAGATTAAAAATCATGTACAGAACTAAAACACATTTTATTAGATGGGCTTGAACAATATCTAGATTTTGGATTTTAGAAATTTTGCAATATAATTTAGCTTTTATATTTTTATTTTTGGCCCTGAATCCGCCCCTCGAACTGCGCGTTTTTTCGCTTGGAGTGAACTCTGGTCTGTTTGTAATAAGTTGGAAGTGAGAAGAGACCTGGCGCTACAGAGTTTTTACCAATCGCATTAGGTTAGCCTGTAACGGTTGTGTAGTATAAATGTAAATAATAAATAAATAATTAAAATAAAACTATTATGACCCATCAAACACAACATTACATGAAGTATAATTGCTACAGGTGTGTGCAAACAATCTATTCTAGTTCTTTTGTTCCATGAATAGTCAACATAAAAGTAAATAAAATGCAAATAAAATATGTTTTCTTTATTGTTTGTAGTTAAGGGTCGGTGTTCCGAAATTCGGGGTTCGGGGTTATGGCTTTTTAAGACGGTAAAAATTCAAATTTCTGAACAAAATAAATACCACTTGTTACTTTACAAGATGAAGTGCAGGTTCATTAAAAAAAATCACGGCAATAATGAATAGTAATTTCAGAAAAAAAACAGGAATTTCAAGAAAATCTCTTGAATAGCATTGCAGCGCTACGGATGTAACCTGAACTTGAAAATCCTGTTTTTTTTTCTGAAGTTACTATACATTAGTGACATAGAATGATGACAGATGGAGTGTGGCGATATCTCGAAAAAATACTACAAGTCAACAAGAGCTTCTTCACGACAAAAATAAATAAAGGCACGTTAAAAAAATATCAACGGTACAACAAATGGGACGAAATAAATCCAAATCATGATTATTTAAACTTTTTTTATAAATAACAGCCCTGGAATAGAATATGTATACGACCTTATTATTTGGTAAGGTATATCAGTTTTATAATACGACAACACTGCCTTACACCGCAGATATTATAAACCTTTTTCTGAAATGTCGATTCAAAAAGTCGAGGATTCATACTGCAGGCATTATGATTGCTGATTTGACAGAAATAACGAGCAGATATAGCACGACCTCTTTGAAAGGTGACATTTATTTATACAGCCAAACTATCATATTGGCAAGTAATAATAATAAATCAGCAACACGGATCGTAATACTTTTTGCTAATTTTGCCAAATAAAATGTTGACTTCCTATAGTAACTGACTCGGAGCTGGACTCGGGAAAACGATAAAAACAAATTAACCAGTTTCACAAAAAGGGTAATGAACATTGATCACTTAGATACAGAGTCTTAATTCAATATGATTTCCGCTACATAAATAAAATGACAACCTCTATATAAGGTTCTTAAATTCAAGTGAACACAGTATCGCTAATAGACAACTTTTCGCCAAAAATAATATTTTTTGCGCTTTTTTTTAACTTTTACGTAGAAATTGAGTCAGCTGATTCATTAAGTTTTGTACTAGAAAGTGGAAAATATATACGACAAAAATACTTTTTATTAACAAATGGGACCTTTTAACGATATACAATCTACCCTAAAATCATCATGATAAATATAAAATATTGAAATGCAACACAGTAAAAAAAAGGTTTTATCCCCTGACATTTGCAAACATCACCATTCTCTCGAATGAACGGCCGGAGTTTAAAGATGTATGCAAAGTTTCATGGAGATCAAAGCCATCAGGACGTCACATAAACCTGAGGCATTTACATGGCAGCTGAGCAGGAAGGGGCCACATAAAAGTAAAACGATAAGTTATTTATTACGCACCAAGATACGCGCGTTTTTTTTAAGGCCCTTAATACCGCCAAATGGGTACTTTCTAAAGCCTACTCCTCTTTTATGGCCAAACCAAAAATATTGAAAAAATGTATTATGGATTATCAACTCTAGGACAACATATGCAACATTTTTCTTTTTCGTACCACCAAAACTTCTATATGAAAAATTGTTTCAACTGAATGGTGTTTTTTGGCTTGAATTTCCTACTGCTCCTAAGCGGCTTAGGTGATTTAATTCATTTATGCTTTGATAAATAGATAAACTTGATAGCTATAAATATAACATAAAATTATTCAATCGAACAATGACGCCCATGTGAAAAGTATTGTTTTCTCCTATTTCGCCCTTTCAAGGACGCAGCGAGCGTCGTAACAGCCACCACGCATTGTGCACTGATTTGAACGTTATTTCAATGTCGTTTCCGTCGATATTCATACAGACAAACATCGAAAAAACAGCGTCGTCCGTAAAACAGCTGTTCGCACACGCACTGCGTTCTAAAATAGACCTCTCTACTCTTCTCTGGAGATTCGCGTATTTTTTTTTCTCCTAAAAGATATTCAGTATGATCAGTAGAGCATGTGGTTTCATTTAAAGGTTGCAACTTATTTACATCCTGTAAAACTATTATTTCGATATTTTCAATATATAATAAGAATGTGACTGCACACTATATTCGTAACAAATAATTATCAACATTCCTCTATCCTAGTTCCCTACCCTACCATACACACACACACACACTTACTTTTACTCTGACATCCTACCGCTAACTTTTCAATATTACTATTTTTCTGTATATAAATGTATGTATTTTTTCCTCTTGGTCTATGAAGTTCGTTTTACTTGTATTATTGTAGAAAATGTAAAACCGTAATTGGCATAAGTTTTGATATTAAAGCCGATTCTGAAGGCTTTAATTTTAGTTTTAGTGCTGTCAAAACTTAATTTTCTTCGATACAAAATAGTCTTTAAGAGTTAGGATTCGAAGCTAAATTTCCTTGGAAAATTTTAAACTTTGACAGCACTAAAACTAAAATTAAAGCCTACAGAATTGGCTTTATTATTAGCATAAAATAAAAATAAATAAATAAATAAAGAAAACCTGCCACGACCCATTTAAATTTTGCAGGTGCCCGGGTTATTTATTTTTGCTGAAGACAGTACCGCAGATTGGGCTTTCAAAGCTGAAGAAGATAAGTCCTCCAGTCAGGCGCAGAAGAACAAATATCTAATCCTACATGCTGGAAAGGTCCTTGGAGGCAGCTCTTCCATTGGTTTTGTACAATATTCTAGGTTAAGTGTTGTACAATCATTTATATACCTATATTATGCTATTGCAGCGAGGGTTGAAGCAGAAAAAACTAAACTTATAAAGAAGGGATTGTATTATATTATATATATTTGTATTGATTGGGGCTCCGATACAACAGACATGTTTTTTGCCGTTTTTATAGATAATGGTACGCAACCCTTCGTGCGCCAGTCCAACTCGCACTTAGCCGGTTTTTGAAGCATTAGGGTCCGAAATATATCGATTAAAAACCTATTGTTATTGTTTTAATTTTAATAAATAAACAAAAGAAATAGTTTTCAATAGGTGTAAATAAGAAATAACTGGCCAGTTTCCAGTAAGTCTGCCTAGTAAGCCTCGTGACAAAAACTGAACTCAATTTAATTGCCTTTAATATGGTGCACAAAATACTTACATACTGAAACCGGTTTACCAATATATACAAACATCGAGTATAGATTAAATATTGAAATTTTATTTTTAATTTGTGCTCATAAAATATTGAACTAAAAATGTCTATTAAACATATAAATAATATTTCAAATAACTAATTGCTGACAGACATTGATTTTGTGTACTCTCAAAAGTATCATTGAGATGTAATCAATATTTTTAATTGAAGATAATATCGTTTACACATTTCAGAGGCAAAAATGTGACCTGCGTCGATTGGAATGATCCTTTGTGGAATTGGAATACTTGCCTCAAATACTACAAGAAATTAGAAAATTTTCAGATACCGGCAATACTCAACTGCACACATGATGCCAAAAATCATGGCACTGACGGCCCAGAAGTCATAACTAGCCACATTAACGATAAACCTAATGTTTTTGAAGGCTTAGAAGATATGCTGATAGAATCTCTTAAGGAATTAGGATACAATATTCTTTTAGATATTGATAATCCTGACGAATTAGGATTCGGACACGGCCAACATCCTGCTAATCAAGAAGGACAAAGGACAAGTACAGCACAAGCTTACCTTCTTCCTATAAAAGACCGAAAAGGATTTCATCTTTTAAAGAACAGTTTAGTAACAAAATTGCTTACCGATGATTGCAAAAAAGTAATTGGAGTTGAAGTGTTGAGAGAAAATGGTGAAACGCAAAAGTTTTATGCCAAAAAAGAGGTGATATCGTCAGCCGGTACGTATAAATCAGCTCAGCTGCTATTGCTTTCTGGAATTGGTCCACAAAAAGATTTAGAGGAAATGGATATAGATGTTGTAGCCGATCTTCCTGTTGGAAGACATGTTAAGGATTTGGCTTCAGTCACTACATTTGTCAGCGGACGAAAAGGTATTACCAATTCTCTTGAAACAGCATTGTCACTAATAGATCTCAAAACCTTCCCACTTCCGACTATTGTTGGCGAATACAATTTCACGGGAGATCCGTTAAAGCCGGATATTGAATGGATTCTAGATATAGTAAGTGCTGTTTCACCTATTCTTTACTATGGTCTGAATTCTGTCTATAACTACGAATTTAATCTGATTAATTCACTATCTGTTGACAACTTACAACATGACACATTAATAAACTTTGTGATGTTAAAAGATCCCAAATCTTTTGGAAATGTCACACTGAAAATCAAGGACCCTAAAGATGATCCCAGAATATTTCCAGGATTTTTTACAGATAAAGAAGGTGAAGACCTTAAGCGATTTACGGAGGGAGTTAAAAGGTCTGTTGAAGTAAGAAATACGAAACCTTTTAAGAAAGAGAATTCTAAGTTTGTAAAACCTGATTTGCCTGAATGTGACACCTACAAGTTTGAAACGGAAGAATATTTTAAATGCTACACGAAACAGATGACGATTTCGTACTTCATGCCAATCTCATCATGTAAAATGGGTGACGACGGAGTAGTGGACAGTAGACTGAAGGTTCATGGAGTCGCTGGTCTTCGAGTTGTTGACGCCAGTATCATGCCGTCAATGGTTAGCGGAGAATCTCTTGCAATAGTGATGATGATTGCAGAAAGAGCTGCTGATCTCATTAAACAAGATTATGATGTGTGTATGGGTGAAGAGTAGAAAAACATCAGCATACTTAACCTTCATGCGGTCACGCGACGTCGAATCGACCGCCATGAACAAATACTCCTCCATAAGATCGTACTTTGCTAATCTTCGTGCTTACCAGTTTTAGTAGCTTGTGATATGTTCATCACGCAAACAAATAAACTGTTTATTCAATTCCTCGCTTGCCCCAAGCCGCACAGATTCAGTTGCGTGGGACCATACTGCATGTATTTGCAGGGAATGTTATAATGTCGATGAAAATGACGATGAAGGAGAAGATTAGTTCTAAAATATAAAAATAAATGATTAATTCCTTGGTTTGTTTTACATATTGCTTAAAAAGAAATAATTACTTACTAAATTTTTGTTTTATTATGCTTGAAAATTAGGTAGGTCGAAACGACTACGCGCGACCCCTGCCGTTACAAACGACCGTGTGCCCGCTTGAAGGTTAAAACGAGATATAGAAAGAGCATCTTTCAATCCTTGCTCTTTCGCACGTTTACAAACCTATAGAACACACGGGCACAAAATAGATACTACCAGAAGGCCGACTTGACGACGGAGCGAAAACAGACTCACGCACGCCTAGACGCGTACGTATGATGATCTCGGCAGAATTTCGTATTGGCATTCGACTGACTTCATCCAAGATCATTGTACGTATGCGCCTATGTGTGCGTGCGCCTGTTTTCGCTAGTTATACTAAAGAATATAAAGGTTATACGGAGTAAAACTTCTGTAAGTGGTTATTTTATGACACACCCGTGTGCATGCATGACAGGTTGGAGATATAGAATCCAAAGTAAAAACAGTATTAAACCCGCTAAACTAATAGAATAGAATAATTATTTATCAAAGCATCAAATGCTCACTTTGTAAGTAAAAAGTGTGTTAGTAAAAAATTATGCAATAAAAAAAATTTAATTAATCAAAAATATGCATACAATAATTAAGGAATGTGCACAGGGTTTTAAGGAAGTCGATTTGGAGATATGTGTTTTTTTCTAAGTTACGATTTTAGAAGTTCCATGTTTGCACACTAGATGGCGCTGTTCGTTTCTAGATCGCGTTGAAGTTTTTTTCGTTTAAAGTATATCATATTCTGTGAAATATAAACAAGTAGGGATTGATTTTACGCTCGTTGTGCACGGACCTATCGCTCACAGTAAATTCACCGAGTATTTCGTTCGAAACACTTTCATGAATTGCGCCCGCGCAAGCTGCGCGGAGGGGAGCACCTTTCCAAGAGCGCCTGAATCGTGGCTCGCCACGATTCACGGGTCGCACGCGTCTCACTCCCACCCGCAGCCGCCACTCACTCCAAATGAGTGGCCAAAACAGCCCTTTTCAGGGCTCGATTCCCGAGCTTGAAGACTCAGCCAGCACGGAGTACGCACTGCCGTTCACCTTCAAGCAGCCCATCTCTCCTCGGCGCGGACTGGAGTGGGACGAGATAATTACATCTCGCGTCCGCTGCAGCAAGTACCTGACGGAGGGATTGCTCGAGGCCATGGAAGCGTACCTCTGCCGCCACCGACTCAACGTGACTGCCAACGAAGAACCAGCTTCGCTTGAGAACTCGCGACTCGTTGCTGAGACCCGCCAGCTGGCTTCTTGGATGCCGCTCAACCTGCCGTCGCTTCCTCGAAGTGACTGCAAGAGAGACAGGTCTGGCAGCGCTGCCGACATCGCAGTGAAGCGCATCTGTGCTAAAACCACGCCTGTCTCCCTACCCCAGCCTCTGCCGCCAGCGACGTATGCACAAACTACTGCGCTACAGCCGCCTACTCAGACGCCACGCACCCGCCAGCCCGCCCAGCAGCCACGCGCCATTCCCTTCATCTTCGGCTCGCAAGCACCACCTTCTGATGGAGCAGCGCCCCTCGAGGAGAAGAAGAAGCTACGCTATCCCCCCATGGTTGTGGAAACTCTCACCAACTGGCGGTTCCACATCCAGGAGATGGCGGAACACCTTGGACGAGCCCCGAGCGTGCGAGCCTTCCAGAAGGGCGTACGCTTCACCCCCGCTGATGCCGACGAGTTCCGCTTCGTACAACAGTACCTGGCGCGTCTCACCAACGAGACGAGACTGAAGTGGTTCACCTACTCCCTCCCGTCTGAAAGAAGCCTCAAGACTGCCATCCGCGGGCTCCCGGCGAACACCGACCCGGAGGAGCTGACGGAGGCGCTCAACGAGAAGGGATTCGACGTTGAATACTGCAAGCTGATCAGGGCGAGAGCGGGACGCCCTGGCTGCATATTCTTCGTCCAGTTCAAGAGGACGCCCAATTTGATGCCGGCAGTATATGAGATCACAGAACTCATGTACTTGCCCGGCATCAAAGTCGAAGCCTGGAGGGGGAAGCAGGGGCCTGCGCAGTGTCACAGGTGCCAGCAGTTCCGGCACTCCTCCCACAACTGCCACCGCACACTGGCCTGCGTGCGCTGCGGTGACGAGCACCTGGCCAGAGACTGCCCTCGCCCTCGAGAAGAGCCTGCGACGTGCGCAAACTGCGGGGGGGCCCACGCAGCCAATAATACCTCCTGCCTAGTCTTCCGGAGAGAGGCTCGGAACAAGAAGGCAGGAACCATCGCCTTAACAGCGACTTCCACAACAACCAAGACGCAGCCTCCCTCTGCCTCTGCACCAGAGACGACGGCGCCGGCCTCCCTCATGGCCGAGGCAAACCCGCCTACGACCAGGACAGACGCCGTCAAATCCCGTCGCCAGAGGTCGAGAAAGCGACACAAGAAGGCCGTGGCAGAACAACCTGCCGCTACAACCACAACAACCGCAGCACCAGCTGAACCCGCAGACGAGGCCTGCCAGGAGCAGAAAGACGAGGAGGAGCTCAACAAACTCCTTGAAGCCCTCCAAAGAAACCCGGCCTTCATAAGAAAGATGAACGCAATGCAAGCGGCCAAGCTCGTCGCAGCTCCTCCACCAGAGTCGAGCGCCGGGCCGAGCCAGTGAACAGAGCACTCCGGTGCTCAACCCCACTGACCTGCCCATTGACATGGGCAGCGAGAGCAGCCTCAGTCAGGGGGCCACAGCCCCGATACTGAGTCCCCACGCCCCCACCCCGGGTGTGTGAGAAGACCTCATGATGAAACAAGTAGGGTCCCTTTGTTTCGTTGTCTTTTCTGTTGAACAGTACGTCACGCTGCCTAACTTGGTTTTTGTAGAAAAATTAGAAGTTCACATATTTTTAAGTCCGCCAAAAGTAAAAATAACAATATTTACAAAATGAAGTGACATAATCGACTTTAAATGAGATATATCTGTAATAGTAGTTTATGCTACAAGGGCGCAAAGAAATAAATTACGAGGACGATTTAAAACACGAGCGTAGCGAGTGTTTTAAACGTAACCGAGTAATTTATTGCTTTTACGCCCGTGTATCATACTACATTTTTCAATGCATAGTGTGAGGAAATGAAAACAAATATAGTATTGTGAACTTTAAATTATAATTGGCTCAAAAGGACTGTATCCATAGCCGTTAAACGGTGTAAAAAAAGTATAACGTCTATGGTACACAGGAAAGGCTGCAGGTTAGCCAACCATTGTAAATAAATTAAAAAAATAATAATATTAAAGCCCTAGGGCAAAATAATCGACTTTCTGTTCGGTTTTGATGCATAAAAAGTGGGCCTTTACGAGCACTTGCATTGAAAAAATTTTCAAGATACAATTTCCTGCAAAATTAGATCCCGCTAAACTTAACCACAACAAAGTTATGAATATTTTTCAAAAATTGCTTTTTTTTTTTTCTCAGTTTTAAAGCAAAACGTAATTTACTCAAATGTTGGTCTAAGCTGCTTGTATTTACAGTATTTTTTCAGCAACCAAATTCCTCGTTATCCAGAAGATATAGGCAATTTTAATATTTAACCACATTTATGGATCTAGGGCTAACACTACCGTACTGTATTTTTTAATGAAATTATTGCCTGATAACTATTAAATTTTTCGAGGTTAAGTATTTAAGTATTTAATTTACTTTTCGGTCTTACTACAATTCTGCATTTATACATTTATAATTTATGATATTGATATTAAGAATTTATAATATAAGTGGGGATGATAAAATCATAATCTGTTATTATTTATTTATCGTATGGCATTTTATACACTGGTTTTTAACTTTTTACTTAGTTTAAGGACTATATTAAAATTTACAACTATTATGATATCCAATAGCCTTGCTGGAAAGTTTTAGGAAATCTTCGGCTGGTCCATCATATCTCGTAATGGGGCACTGGAAGACAATGTGGGTTATTGTTTGTTGTGGATGTCCACATTCACAAGCCGCTGACTCACACCTAAGTCTAACGAAACTACTAAAATATTATTGAACACAACATTAACCTCTAGTAAGCTGTAGATAGCAGACATCATTAGGCTTTTAAAACTTCAGATCCCCTGATTTCTAATATGAGAATAAAAGAAAAAAAAAGGTCTAAAATTATGTCTTTGCCAATATGGGTCTTTGGTACTAACCACAGAAACAGAGAACGATTAAATTTAAAAGTAGATTTTTAAGGCTTCGTTATTAAAAACACATCAGTACTAGGCATTACCCTTTTAATAATGACAAAATTGTATAACAAGATTATATTTTTTTCCGAAGTGGAGTTTTGGCAACCCTGAATAATTTTTTTAATAACGTTTAGACCACAAGGACTTTGGATATGAAAAAAATAATGTAAATATAAACAGCCAAGAGCAACATTTGAGTAAACTACCCCAACCCAGTTTTGCTTTATTGCTGAGAAAAAATAAAAACCCAAAATTTAAAAAAAAAAATTCAAAACTCTGGTTCTTATTTTGCACGAATTTTTATCTTAAAATGTGTTACAGATATCTCTAATTATGTTGCTTCATTCTGTAAATATATTTTTTTTTCTTTATTCCGGTCTTGGAAATAGGGCAACTTATTTTTTTTTAAACACTTGTCACTGAATCGGCTCCTCTAAAACACTGTCAGGTTGTGTAGTCATTTCCGCACCACCAGAATTTTTCATATACAAAATTTTTAATATTCTATTTTACATAAACCAGTTGAAACTTTGCGATGGCAACATACACAATAAATAGGTAATAACGTTTTGTCGAATAACTATGAGTAAATTTTGAATTTAAGTGTTCTGTTTCGAAACGAAAACTGCGAAACCTCATTGGTATACAAGCTAATTCTACTTGATGTTCTACAGAAAGTTTTACAATGTTTTTTCTTTCCTTTGCTTTTATATTGTTTTTTACAAGAATTATAGTGCCACCATTTTGTATTGATAAATCTATTGTAGCAGCTAAGAAATTTATTATCATAAAACTGCATGTTATGTTCATGTAAATGGTGTTCAACTATACACAAAATTTGTATAACATATACCTTCCTACAGTACTCGAGGTAGATGCGGGCCAGCAAACTTAGTGATAATACTGAACCCGTCATGGCCTGGGGATTTACCTTTAGACATTGATTCAGAGATACTGTCAATATCTTTGACTGGAAATCTTATCTCCAGCAGCATCCAACACAGACTGTTGTTGTGAGGGCCCTTGAAGAGATTTAACCCTTAATTAGGCGCACTAAGAAAATTACATAATTACTTATTAAGGTGACCCCAAATTGTAGAAATAATTTTTATTATTTATGAAATATATAAGTAAATAAAACTTTATTATTATTAAAGTGCTTTATTAATTCTATTATATTTAAAAGGAAACAACATGAACTAAATATCCAATCAAACAAAAACAAGCTAAATTAAAATTATTATCAAAAATTATCAATTTGTACTTATACTAAGATCAAAGTTAAAACTTTAGAAGTATTTGAATAATTTCATTTTATCAAGCTGTAAAAAACATATTTATAAAATAAATTTACACACTGGACATATAATAATACAAATCGAATTAATAATACACAAGAAAAATACATAAACTAAACAACTCCCCTCTTTCAAAAAAGTAACGTAATTACTCGCACGGGGTCACCGCTCAAGAGCGCAGAGACGCATCCTTCTACTCCCGTGACTTGGACGCTACCAGAATACAAACTTCGACGCGGGTTATGAAGCTAGCGGGGGCGCGGGGAATTTCGGGCAGCGGCAAGTGCTTAATTTTTTAATGCGAAACTGCTTTAACCCCATGCGACTAATTAAGGGTTAACAAGAAAGTGATCCTATAGATTTGCAATACCCTCAGAGCTACTCTCACTACAAACACTCACTGGAAGGCCAAGCCTACTTTGCAACTTGTTCGTATGTTTCCAGTAGCCTTAGCATGAAAACACCTCAGTATAGTTGCGTTTGAAACTAAACTTAGGTTGCTATACGTAGCTGTTAGTTCCGCTATACTGTCTGTCCGCTAGGAGCGGTATCCCACATTCCATACGATTTTGATGTAGTTTGAAACGCAACTATACGGAGATGTTTTCATGCTTAGGCTACAAAAAGACCTAAAATCGTGCTTCGAATGATGGGAGGCCAGAACATTCATTTTAATTTGGTTCTCATGATCCAGATTTAAAGACTTTTCTAGTCTCGCACATTTCCCTAAAAAGGCTACCGGAAGGATGTCTGCCGTGCCAGACCCACAATTGAAACTTCAGTTTGGCCTCCTTGTGAGCCCTGGCCATATGTTTGTTCCACAAGCAACTTTCTGGTTATATTGTTTTATTAACAGGTACATAAATTAAACTGTACTATCCTACAAATGTATTTAGAACTTCCTGACCAGTTTCGCTTTTATGGCATTATCAAAGGAATTATTACAAGATCTTAATTACACAATTTATACTTTCTATCAGCCAGTGCGATCAATAACACCTACTTACAATAGTTATTTAAGATACACGTGCGGAAAGTAAGGTTTTATACGAATAAGTGCCAAATTGAAAACACTCGCTGCGCTCGTGTTTTCATTGGCACGCATTCGGATAAAAACATTTTACGCTCAAGTATCTTACAACATCTTTCAATGCATTTTGCGAGGAAATACAACAAAAAAATAAGTATAATAAAGAAAGTAATTTTATTGCACCAAAAAGCCTATTTACAACAAAATGGCGTGCTTTCTTTGCAGAGCGCGCGTTTCATACAGTTTTTCTTTCTTGAGGCAAAGGTACAGTATACATACAGCCAATAATGTAAAAAATATTTTTGTTTGCGGAAACAAAACACGTATTTTTAAATGAGATAATCAAGAATCTTATGCGTTATGGTGTTTATCATCATTCAATTGTTGCTAGAGCTACTTATAAATAATTGTTTTTTTTTGTACAGCAAAACCTCCTTGCATCTTTGTAATTTTTTAAATTTTATGACTTGCACCATGCACCACAGAGCCAAAAACTTAAAAAAATTACTTTATTTCACGCGTGAAATAAAGGATTTCAGTACTGTTTTATTTCACGCGTGAAATAAAGAGTCGGTTTCCGCATAATTTTGTTACACAAAAAAGAAAACTTTACGAGCAACTGCATTCAAAAATAAATATTGACCAAATCTAATACGATATCGCAATTTCGTAATTGAAATAAATTTGACTACTTTTAATAAATAAAATAGTATTCTGTACAACTGTGATATAATGAGACACATTGGGACATTTCGGTACAGTGTACACGATCTGGCTCATATATTTCGCATGCATAAATTGTAATTTTTTCTCCCCTCCGAATATTTTTCTGTTTTTTTTTTCTTTTTCAGAGTTGATCTTTTTCACAGTCTGACAGGGATCCTACTGCGTGTTTCTGGTAGTCTGCCAATTTTTCATGGCATCCTCCTCCTAATAACGTTTTGGTGGCAGTAAAGGTCAGACAGTCTGGTTGTCGGTGTGCGCGGGCAGATTCTTTACGGACTATAATAGTTGTTTAATTTATTGACGTCTGAAAAATGTTAACGTGGTAGTCTTACTTCTGAAAATTAAGTTCATTATTTCACTCGTGCAGTCTATTACGAAACCGTCCGTCTATATAGTCTGTCCGTCTGTTACAGACTTCATCCGTTGTTGGTAGCCGGTTGATATTTTCACAGAATACGTTTTACTATGGCCTCTATCACGGCCATTCACGGCAAGTAATAAAAATTAAAAAAGAATTAACACCCAAGGGGTACCCCATACAAAATAACATTTAAAAAATAACATTTTTAGGGTTCCGTACCTAAAAGGTAACCAACGGGACCCTATTAATAAGACTCCGCTGTCCGTCTGTCTGTCCGTATGTCTGTCCCTCTGTCCGTCTGTCACCAGGCTGTATCTCATGAACCGTGATCGTAAGACAGTTGAAATTTTCACAGATGATGTATTTCTGTTGCCGCTATAACAACAAATACTAAAAAACAGAATAAAATAAATATTTAAGGGGCCTTCTATACAACAGACATGTTTTTTTTGCCGTTTTTATAGTAATGGTACGGGACCCTTCGTCCGCGAGTCCGACTCGCACTTGGCCGGTTTTTTGTTTTTACTACGCTAATATCGATAACTTAAAGAATAAAAGTACTACGGTAATATTTATTCCCACATCATTAGATGATTAGATGAGTTATTAACAACACAACAAAATTAATTGGAGCCCCAATTATTGTTGGTTCTTTTATAGCCTCACCGATAATTACTAGACCAACCATACACTGCTTCCGATGAAGATTCTTAGTTCAAATCTATACATGGAAATTGTTTTGGAACATCGTTGATATATTCCGGTGTAAAGGACGATGCGATGATACATTAATTGATGACGTTGTTGCAATTGTCTAATCACCAAGTGTCATTGCATCGATGTGGACGTCTGGAATTTCATTAGAGAATTTCACGTAAATAGAGCCAACACCAAACGCGACTCTACCGCCACGTTTCCTTAGTTCAGGCAGCTCCGTTTTGGGTATGCCGATGGTCAATAACACATGCTGATCCTGGTAACCATGCCGCTTTACACTATAAATAGTCCAGGATTTTATATTGTACCCCGTGTTTTGGGCCTCTAGTATTTTGCGGAGCGTCCATAAGTCTCCATTGTATTCTGGGACGATCAGAACCACCTTGGTTTTTAGGACATCGACTTGACGAACGACTTTAAGTTGGGCGTCAAGAACCGGAGGTTGTAGACTTCGCACAGTGGTTTCTAGCCACGTCAGGGTTTCTACGTTCTCGCAACAGAGACATAGTGCACCATCAAGAAGGTAGGCTTCACCTTGGAAGGCCGGTGCAAATGCTGGCTGAACTGAGGTACTGGCTTTTCGGGCGTCTTCAAAGACCTTCTCCTTAATAGCTTCTCTCAATCGGTGCGCTTGCTCTGTGTTGAAATCTTGTGGTGGAGTCGCTATCACTGCAACATGAAGGTCAGTTTTTGACGTATCAACAAAGGTATGCTCTCGACCAGTAGATGGATAATATATCTGTTCGGTGCTACCATTTAAAAATACGGCATTTGATTGACTCATTTCTTCCAATTGATCAGTTTGCATAGGCTGCTGCTCAATAGGTGCTCTAACTCCTTTTCTCTGGCTTGTTTGCGGGTTATTGATATTGGATGGGCCTGCTGTTTGGAAATCTGTTTCCATACTGTCGTCATTAGGTAAGATTTTGTCTAAAACTGGCGTTATCTGTTTCGAATCGGCATCTTCCAAAGATGTTAAAGATTTATTTCCTTGTATGGGTGTGTTAGGTTGACTACAGTACCTCTTCATGGGAGTATTATTTTTCATGTAGATAGATTTTGTTTCTTTTAAATCCTGTCTACAAGAATCCCACAATTTTTGATATTGATCGTGCTTTTGATGAAATTGAATTAGATCATTTTTCCTTTCTATTTTTTTTATATCTAGCTTAGCCATGTTTTTATAGTCATCTTCAGTTAACCATGGATGTGAGCCACTTTTAATCGCATCTTGTGTGAAATTCGCAGAATATTTGTTTCTATTCGGTTCCGCTTCGTACACCAAAAAAATCAAGTCGTGATATGAAAAGGGTGCCGTGAATTGACCAAAGGCAGCAACTTTCTCTTTTTTGGACACAATGGCTAAGTCAATAAGAGAAGGACTCCCCTGATCATAATGAGTGGCTTTAGGAAACTTCAAATCAATGAGCACAACAAGATCTTTTAAGACATTTTTTAACTTATTACGCCTTCCCTTTTCTCTGTCGTTCAAAAAACAGGTGTTTAAATCTCCCATTAAAATAACATGTTCGTCACCAGTCTTCAGAACTTCCAATATTGATTTAAATTCATCAAAATAATCATTTTTCGGAGGAGAGTATACCACTCCAAGAAGCACTTCCGTTTTATTAAAAACGATTTTCAAAAACAAATATTCGAAATTAAGTTCGTCTGAGGATCGTTTTAATTCTTCACATTGTATATTATAATTATTGCGTATATAAATGCAAACACCGCCACCTTTGCGTTCCTTAACGATCTTTTTTGGAGAAGGATAAATTTTGAAATTTTCTAACTCGTAGTCTTCCTTTTTATCTGTATTAATAAGAAATGTCTCTGAAACTAAAACGGCATGCACATTGACATTGGAAAAGGTAGCAGTTAATACAGTATGATCCGATACTATACTTTGGGCGTTAATGTGTGCAATATTTAGATAGGAGTCATCTTGAAAAACTGTTTGTAGCTTTATATTTAGAAGTGTTGTTTTTGCTAAAAGCTCCTTGTTATCGTTTGCTTCAAAAATGTCATCATAATATGTAAATTTTGGGTAAGACATGGTGATTTCTTCAACAGTCTCTTTTCTGATACTATGAGCATTTAAAGATCCTGATTGCACAATGAAGTTATAACACAACTTTTCAACACGAAATGTCGACAATGAATCAGGAACTGCAAAATGATATGTCATATCAATATTTATCGACTGATATGATAACCCGAATCTTACTTAACAACTGAAGAACAGTCCGTAGGAACAAGGTTTATATTACTTTGTTATCGATTTTTATCGATTTTAGTGATAAATAAATGCATCGACGCATATCCTGGTATATTGTTAATTATTCAACTCCCCGATAAGAGGTATCACTGTGCTCGAACAACGCTGCATTTTTGGGAAAGTTATGTAATGATGAAAAAATGCTGTTCGTCAACACTGGCATTGTTTGCTACTGAGTTTTGTTTTACAATCATAATAGTAGTGAAATTTAGCAGCAGTCAAACATTGACATACAGTTGAATAACGATGTATGTTACAAAGATTCGCATTGTTCCATCATTAGATAACTTTCGCCATAATATAACATACGTCGTTCGAGCACACGCCTCAATTTTTAGTATATGTATAAACTTATAGGATTCCGTTCCCAAAGGGCAAAACGGTGTAACATGACTGCCTATGTTTTTAGGGTTCCGTAGTAGCCAAAAGGTACAAAAGGAACTTTTATGGTGAGACTCCGTTTCCCGTCCGTCTGTATGTCACAGCCTCATAAATTCAGCACCGTTAAAAATAAAGACTTGAAATTAAATCGTTCAAAATATATGCAATACAAAAGAGAGAAAAAATTATAGAGCTGATTGTAAAATATATATATACCTTAATTCACTATATTTACTTAGATACAACTTTTTCGAGAAACCTCGAAAAACTAACAAAAAATTGTATGTCCCTCCCCCCCATACCTCCAAAACTAATGGACCGAAAAATATGAAAATGATCTTTGTATTATGTGCTTACATAAAGATTACAGGAAAAATATAGCGATTGAGAAATTCATGAAAACAAAATGAGTAAGTCGTCCAAGGGATTACTCCATACCTAATCCACAGACACACATTGACAACTTGATTTGCATTCGGACACGAAAATATTTAGATGTGTGAGATAAATTGTGGAAGTACCTAATATTTTTGTTTCAGTGTGCGTGTGGAATCACACCTTTTTTCTGTTGTAGTTTGTGTGTGCGCCATACGTATTTTTTATCTCGTCCTCCTTGCGTCTCCCGCAAAAAGTGGCAATAAAATTTGTTCGGCCCCATACGTCCATGTTCGGCCCCTGATTTTGGCGCATATGCTTTTCAACGCCTCCGAGTTATTAGTATGCGCCGCGGCCGTATAGAAGGGTTGTATTTAAGAGGCTATGCGAAGTTTATTTTGTCATTGTCACTCCAAGCGAAAACACGCTCAGTTCGAGAGGGGCGGATTCAGGGCGAAAGGAAAAATGTTAGTTTTTTAATTTTTATAGAAAAAACTAAAATAGCTAGCAAAATTTCAAATATCAAATCTCTAGATATTATTGAAACACACCTAATAAAATATATTTGAGTTCTGTATAGGTTCCTATTCGACAAACGAGGAGAAAAAATGTGTTTGGAGACTTCATTTCAACAATTATTTCTATCGAGGAAAATTTATCCAAACATGTTTTCTAATTTTAAAACCCTAGATTATATAGTCAAAATGCATATACCAGAAATTTATTAAAATTTTCCGTGTATTTCATGAAATACACAAAAAAGAAGCACCTCTATTATTTTACATATCGCCTTAAAAGACCCTCTTTGCTGCCATCTATTTTCACAACTAAATCCGGTTATATCAGTAGGTAGGTAGGTTTAACCTACAGTTTATTATGAAAAAGGAAATCTCAAAAATGTAACACATTAACACATTAACGTGAATTTAATTTAATTATCACATAAGTAAGCACTTATAAGTATGAATAAATAATCAATCACTTAACCCTTACTACAAATTGTAAGGAATTATTCCATCGTAAACACTATTTGCGAAATTACTGGCGATTCTTGGTGCACGAATACCGATCAAGCTAAGGATCCTCACCAAAAATTCAAAACAACATTGAGTCCTAACTCAGTTATAAAAATTACGAAGTTACACTTGGTACCAACGTAACTCGTAAAACTTGTGATCACAGTAACTTAAATTTACTTGAAGAACTGAAGCTCAACTCAATGGAGAAACAACTGAAAATCAGAAAACATCGCAAGCAAAATAGCGGCGCAAGCAACTATGAAAATAATGGCAGGTAGGCAGATGGCATCGGCGGACATTTTTAAGAGGATAGGTTCCGCTTGCCTACTACCCTGTTACTTCGTGCGGAAAGACCTGCAGTGCGAGAGGGACGGATTCTGGAAAAAAGTCAAAATGACAACATTTTTCACTAATTTTATTATTTAAAAAAAAGCAAATTTGCTATGAAATATCTGTCCTGTTAAGAGTTTAATAAAGTTTATACAGAATTTAGTCCATAAATAATATGAACGGGTTTTTACTTTAATAAACTTATACCTCGACATTAAAACTTTTTTTAGAGGCAACTTTGGCACTTTATTTCTCAATATTGGAATGACTTCTGTGGATTCAATTACGATAAAAGTGTGTATTATATTCCCGAAAGAAATATAGATTTTTTCTTTTTTATGTATTATTGCTAGATTCTTCAAACCAGGAAGAATAAATTATGATTTTGCAGAAACTATCCTCTTAAAAGTACCTAAGTATATCCCGGTCACATTATCTCGAGACCTCGCTGGAATGCGAACCACCCGCCCCCGTTCTCCTTTCACCTCCCCGCGCTCTGTATCTGAGCGCCGACGCGACGTGACGTCATCGACGCCAGGTCTCGAGATAATGTGACCGGGTTGTAACGTAGGTATGTACCTAGTTCTATGACATTGTTTCACATTATTACCATTTGTCGAAAATAAACTAGAAAGTCTACATTAGTATTTTGGTAGGTACCTGTAGGTAATATATAGCTACCTGTTTATTTATTTTATTAATTCTGCTATTGATAGCTGCTGCTATAAAAATGCCGAGGATTATCAAAAATACAATGTAGTAAAATGTAGTTTAAAAATAATTGCACAATACAATGACATCTACAAAACCATAATGGAACTATTGAAATTTTATGTTGAGTAATGTAACAGATCTGCCATCTGTTATCACTAGTTGTAACTAATAGGTATAATAATGCTATAAAATTACAATGTACCTTCTACATTTATAATTCAAGGTACTCGGTATACTTTGTGATTTAATATCATTGTAATCTCTGAATTACCCAAAGAGTACATTATATGAATTACCCAACTATTTGTTTTACTGAGCAGCCATGGCTACGTTCATAAGTTAGGGGTTGCGACACGGATTCTAATGCCATCTCCGTTGCACGCGTTAGAAATTGTATACGCTATCCTGCTGTCAGTGTTGGACCCTGACGAAATGTTTATTTTATGCACGGCTAACTGTTTGGTTGGTTGATGGCAGTGTTCCCAACTTAGCACTTTTGTACTAGATTTTTATTTATTTTCATAAATCTAGCACTGAATAAATACGTTTAGCGCCTAGCACTAAATTTAGCACTATTTAGCAGTCATACAAGACCTGCCTCATGCATATTCTCAATAATTAACCCAACCGCAGTGTTGCCGTTTTAGCCACTTTGTGGCTAGATATAGTGGATTTTCAACGGTTTTAGCCAAAAATAATATATTTTAGCCACCAAAACGAATTTGGCTACTTCTGGTAATTTTTTAGATGAATACTAATATAAGTCCACCGAGTAAGCTGTTTATTGTCATTTACTTTATCTGTCAGTTTATATCGCCTTTAACTGAGTAGGCAACACCACCGCAGTCCGCATCCTTCGCGCCGCAGTAGTAATTATTATTTTTATCAATTAAATTATTTATCAAAAACATTCTCAATAAACTTAATTGTAACCATGGATGAATAAAACTCTTTCACTTCTTATTATTTTACTATTTTTAGACAGTACAGCCCGCGAATTAAAGTTTGAACTAAATCGCAATAGCGATAGAGATCATGTGTGACTCGGAGCCGTGCACGGCGCGATTCTGAGTGCGTTCCGTTTTGCGTGCAAATGCATCAAGGTTTCGACTCGATTTGTTTCAATGAGGGGTTTTCAAAGTCAAATTAAAAAAGAAAAGGTAGTACCGAACGACTCGATAGATGGCGCAGCCTGTACTAAAAGTGTCAATTAGGGAAACTGTGTATTCCTATATTTTTACAATTAGCCACAACCATGTTGAAAGTTGAATGAAACACCAAGTAGAAAACAAAACCATATGTTTGATAAAAACGCTCGTTGCTACCACAAATTGTAGCTTACAAAAAATGGTAATACTGACTAGTGACGGGCATCGGCGTCACTGGTGCGAGGATTCCATAACCACGCTCAGACACCACTAATTTTATGCTAAAGGGCGATACTTGCAGATGGAACAGGGGCCCATAAGCTGTCCCAGATTTATAGTCTACAAGTATCTTATATTCTACAATATATAATATAAAATGTCCTACCAGACTATTGCATGATGACCTCATCAGGTAGTCCTCGCGAATTCCTTTCACGATGACTCCAAGGCGCTCCGGTGCTGTGACACGCTGCTCACCTCCACGATGAATCTAAACACGACCCTCCTACCCCGGGATGCATCCGAACCCAGAAGAAATGATAATGGACAAGTCCACTTGTCGGAAGCCGCGTGGACACAGGTTATGTCACACACACACAGGAAATTCACTCAAAATGGTCTTCACACCAAAATATCGTCCGCCCTTGACTGAATACTGTTTCTTACGATGTCCGCACCGATTTCCCTTATCCTTTATACATTTTATAAAATCGTCCGCGATCTATATCAAATGTCCACGTCCCTCGTTTTTTGACAGCTCCAAGTCCATAGACAAAATATATAGACCATTGATGGATACGTTCCGAAATATACATTTTATTCTGAACAGGCCCCCGCTCTGGGCTGAGCAATCAGACCACTAGCTCATACAACCGGGAGACGGGAGAGAGTTGTCATGGCTCGTCACAAAATCGAACCTTCGACCAACACCTCTGCGACGCGTGGAGTTCCGTCTCCGCCAAAACAACTTTAATATACGGCCCCGGCGCCAAAACAAGGATAGCAAGTTCACATCCTTCAAAAGAATTAAATTTCCTTCCCTAGGATACTCAGTCCTGTCTGACCACAGAGAGGACGAGAGTTGAGGACCGCTTCCACTTTACAATATACAGTGGCAAGCTCCTCAAAAATTAGGACAGTTTCCCCAATAACGCAGCGGAGGTGGGTCTTCGCCGACTTGACGGCAGCTTCAAAAAATTCCCTCCCCAGTGAGGGCAATTTGGGGGACTGTACCGCCAAGTTACCCCTTTCCGGGCGAAGATTTAACTTAAACTAGCATAGTTATTTACAAAACAAAAAAATAACAATATCATTAGCAGTACCTCTGTAGATTGTGCCATTGTCGGAACGAATAAGTGAAGGTAAACCCCTACGCGACCCGAAACGATCCAACGCGGCGACGAAGGCCTCCGTAGTCAAAGCTGATACCACTGCCAAGTGAACGGCCTTGGTGGCCAAGCACACAAATACACAAGGTATGCTTTCACAACCCGAGCGTTGCGATTGCTGAAAACCCCCGTGCGCATTATGTATGTGTCAATCCGACACCAACAGATTTACCAAAGGTCCGTCTTGGGTAGAAGCAAAGGATGAAGACTTCCGTATGGCAGGTCAGCTCTCCAAAATCAGCCTCCAAAACGCAGAAGTCCTTCATAATCCGTGAAAGGATTCAAACGAGCAACCGCTCACTTCAGCCTGGCGTGATCCTCGCGCAGAACTCGAAGTCTAAACTTGATGAGGTCCGCCTGAAGTACACGAAACCCAGTGTACCAATGCGCTCCAACGCTCCTCTGCACTCACGGCTGGGGACAAAATATATGAATTTCATTGACTGGTTGGTATTTCAACATAATACCACCATCATATTGGGATCCTCCAAATCTGCAAACAGTCTATGTTAATTTGAAAGCCATTTCCTAAGTTCGAACATAATAATCCAAGTATCGAATCAAATATCGAATATCCAAAATTGTGGATACCTCCACCAATGAAGAAGAACCCAGAGTCTTTTAAAAACCAAATAGGATCCATCCTAACAAATCCGAGCCCAGGAGAACATCGACTGGGCCGGATGACAAAAACGTGGGTCTGCCAGATGCAGACCTGACGTGCATGAGATTATGGACGGAGGAAGGTCCAAAGAAGGCTGCCAGCCGACAATATTGTCTATAACCATGGCTGCAGCCGCTGATTCAACTCCAGTCCACCAATACCTAGGAGCGGCACCGACGAAACCTCCAGGTTCAAAATCAATCGGTGCGCCACTTGACTTTCCAAGTCGAGGAGGGCCCTTACCCTAACTCAATCCCCCCTGGGGCCCCAGACGCGAGCCATCGCGGTGGGCAACAGAACCGTCCACGATTCCGTACTCATAGCTTGATTAAGCTAGTTACAGGCTACCCCACCTGTGGAGTGCAGGACCAGTCCACTGGCAGTAATACGGCTGGCGCGTGCACATCCCCACCATGGGGGGAGCGTAGCCTCCAACTCTCCCTGAGTACGGCGGGTGGTACTCTAACCGCGGGTATTCCCGGTACGGCGGTGAGTAACCCCGTGACTCCGTCTTAACACGGTGCTCCATGCCAGCTGGCACCAAAACCGGCGCGGGGAGGGGGGGCCTAGCCCTTGCCAATTCCAATTGGCCCCCGCCCGTAGGGGCCCAATTCACTACATGGCCATATGTGTGATAGCCCGTAGGCAAGCCCCCTACGGGTCCACGCGCAAATACATAACTCACCTCCCGGTGAGGGGGCGCGCCTCGCGCCGCAGTCCTCCGTTCCGACGGAGGGGAGCTCTGCCCGACAGCATGCCTTCCCTGGACCGAGGGGGGGGAAGTTCTCCCTGACGCACCCCCGTTGTCCAAGGGGGGGGGGAGTTCTCCCTGAAGCACCCCCGCCCGTAGGGCTCCGTCGCTGCGGGACCGGTGAAGCCGCTTCAGATCTGTTGGCACACAACAATAAATGGTGAGGCCCCTCACAAACACTGCAACGTCGTGGCTCGGGACAATTACGTTCAAAATGATTGCCCAAGCAACCGAAACACAGGCCCTTACGCTTCACTATGCGTCGCCGCTCGGTTACGTGCAGGTTTCGCCACTGCTGACATCTCAGCAGGTCATGCCCCGTATGGCCACACTGTAAACAGGTCGATGACCTCTCGACCACGGTGACCCCCGCCAAACGTGCCATATCGCGTCCCCGCGACTGCTGCGGTTGTCTGGGCTCCCCACATTCCGATGAGCCAGCAGACGAAAATGATTGCGCCCCAGATGGCGCCAAGTCCGGCTGTGATGTTTCTGCTACCCTAGCTTCATATTCAATAAACTTCAATAAGTCCGTAAATTTTGGCACAGTGCTGCCATCTTTTTCTGCGGACACCCGCTCAAAACGTGACCTCACGTCATTAGGCAACCTACCTTAAATAATGTGAACGAGTAAAAACGACCACTCGTCCACCGGTAAACCTAATGTTCTAAGGGCATTACACGCCACAGTGACCGGGGTCAGCAACTGCAACCTTAGTTGAGGTACTGTAGGCCGTGCCAGGCGAGTTATTGCTGCAAGAAAATAGTCTGTTTGTAACCTAGATCATTTTGCAAGTAATTGTATCGCGAACGCTCAGGTATTGTTGAATAACATACTTACTTTCAATAATAGGCAAACTATTGTAACTTAGGGTAGTTACAAGCCCTCTTATATCTTTTTATTTTAGAATATCTTTTCCAAATTACAAAAACACCCTCACTCATTTAATTCGATTCACTTTTTATTTTTACTTTTTCTTTTTGACACCTGTACCTACGTTCCGTTTTGTGTTTCGGTTTTTAAAACGATATATACTTATTGTTCAGTCATGCAATATGGATTTATAACGACACTCTTTTATTATTTGCTTACTTATAGATTATGTACAAAATCTGCATGTACTCATTTATGTTTCCTCTGTCCTCATGCACATATTGGCAACAAACGATGGAAAGTAATCTAGATGGTGTTTAGAGCGAAAACATAATATTATGTCTAAAGTTGGAATTTTGTTTAAAATTGCATAACTTCTTTTTGGAATGTAATAATCTTTTAACTATGTTGTTTTAAGTCTTTGTGTACCTACTTTATTCATTTGGAACTGTATGTACCTAGTTCATCCATAGAGAGCTGGCGGTGTTGTGGTGATATGGGCGCTTCTTGGTTTACCACTATTTTTCACTTTTTATTATTACAATTATTTTTATACGTTTATTTATAAACCATAGGAAATTATTTATTTAGTCAGTTAAATATATTTAATATTATGAATTTATCATATAACTCTGAACTGTTTCAATCGCTAGACTCAAATGACTCTTTTAATGATGCTTTAGATGACTCTATAGGTAATGTGCATCTTAGTGATTTACTTCACAATACTTTCGTGCCACATAAGAAAAATTTAAACATTTGTCACCTAAATGCACAAAGTATTCCCGGACATTACTCTGAATTTCTCGCAACCTTCACTAGTAACCACATCCATGCCTGTCTGGTTTCAGAATCCTTCTTGAAACCCTCACTACCATCTACGTCCGTTGCTATTCCTGGCTACGTATTGATTAAAGAAATTATATATATATACGAAAACACAAAAAAATATAATTATAGGTGAGTAGTAAAATATATTTCGACCACTAATTGTGGTCGGCATCAGTTACACAATTTAAATAAAACTTAAAAATTAATAATTATAAATTATAGATACTTATGATACTGAATATTTTATTTTTTATTGATATTGATAATTGGCTACGTATTGATAAGAAATGATCGAACGGGAGCGGGTAGTGGCGGTGTTGCTATTTTTCTCCGTTCCGATATTAAATATAAAATTGTTTCCCTTTCGCCTTCGGAATATAACAGGGATAAGCCATTTATGGAATACCTGTTCATTGAGCTCGACTTCATAACCACAAAATTTCTACTTGGTGTTGCCTACCCCCCACCCACTATTGATTATTTTGATTCTTTGGAAAATTTACTGGTCACACACTTGCCTGAGTATGAACATGGTCTAGTTATGGGTGATTTTAACACTGATCTGATCTGTAATGATTCTCGCTCTCGTAAATTAAGGATGCTTGCTTCATCTGTCAATGTCTCCATCTTACCACTTGAAGCTACTCATCATGTGGGTGACTCGCACACTCTGCTAGATCTGATTTTAACATCTAATCCTGACCGTATCGTTTGCCATGGCCAGTATACAGCTTCTGGGTTCTCCCATCATGACCTTATTTTTGCGTCTTACAAATTAAAAATTCCTAAGCCCAAACCTAGGATCTTGCTCCAGCGGAATTTCGCTAAGCTAGACGCTAAAAAGCTTATAGCTGATGCTAGAGCTATAGATTGGGGCCTAGTGGAGCAATCCGAGACAATTGACCATAAAATTGAATTATTTAATAAATTTGTGATTGAGCTATATGATGTCCATGCTCCCATACATCCAGTTCGCATGAAACGTGCGCCTTCTCAATGGCTAACTGAAGATATTCGGAGAGCCATGGCCATAAGGGATAGTTACAGACGGAAATTTAAGAAACATCCCACAGAAGAAAACTGGAACAGGTTCAAGGCCGCTCGGAACCGTTGTAACCAAATGGTTAGAAATGCCAAACGACGCCATATCCACTCTTCAATTGAAACATGTGCTCCCAATAACCTGTGGCGCTTCCTTCGTACTCTCGGTTTCGGAAAGTGTCGGGAAAGTCTTAACCCTGCTTTGGACATCAATGGTTTAAACCGCCACTTTTCTTCCCCTCCCAACATAATTGATCCCATACTTAAATAAAATACAATTCGACGCATTTTAGCTGCACCTTCTTCATCTCACGATACTTTTGATTTCACACCAGTTCTAGTCTCGGATATTGAAAAAGATATTCTTTCCATTCCCAGTAAAGCCGTTGGCCACGACGCTATTGGCCGCGATCTTCTCCTCCCTATTCTGGAAGTTATTCTCCCTGTCATTACTCACATTGTAAACTTCTCTCTCACATCTAATTCATTTCCTGCCTCTTGGAAACTGGCGTACATGGTTCCAGTCCCAAAAATTTCTGAACCCTCTTCGTATAAAGACTACCGGCCAATTTCTATACTTCCCTTCCTTTCTAAAATTCTAGAACGGGTGGTCAATCGTCAACTTATGTATTTTCTTCACTCTAATAAACTTCTAAATCCACTTCAGTCGGGATTTCGTCCATCCCACAGTACATGTACTGCTCTCATTAAGATTACTGATGACTTTCGTGATGCTATGGACGAAAGGCAACTTACACTCCTCACTCTTCTTGACTTTAGTAGCGCTTTTAATTGTGTTGACTATGACATTCTCCTGGCTATTTTACGTTCTCTCAATGTTTCCGAGTCAGCTACAAACTGGTTCTATTGGTACCTTTATGGGCGTCAACAGCGTATTCGCTCGGACGATAAATTCTCCGACTGGTGCAATGTTACAGCCGGTGTGCCCCAAGGTGGTGTGCTATCCCCTCTTCTGTTCTCGGTGTTTATAAACACCCTTGTCTCCTCCATTAACTTTAGTTCTTACCACATGTACGCTGACGATCTTCAACTCTATATGTCTTTCAAGCAGGACCTAATTCTTGTAGCCATTCAGAAAATGACTTCTGATCTTGAACACATCAGTCAATGGACGGAACAATTTGGACTCCTTCTTAACCCATCAAAAACGCAGGTCATGATAGTCGGTAGTAGGGCTCTCATAGACAAAACGGATCTGAACACGCTTCCACCAGTCTGTTTAAATAACACTCCTCTCAAGTTCTGTACGTCAGTAAAAAACCTAGGAATCTATATCCAGAACAATATGTCTTGGGATTTGCATGTGGCGGAACTTAGTAAAAAGATCTTTGCTTCAATGCACTCCCTTAAGCGCATGCAAAGGTTTTTGCCATATTCTGCGAAGGTCCTGCTGGTTAACTCACTCTTGTTCCCTATTTTAGACTATGCCGATGTCTGTTATCCCGATCTCACTGAAGGATTGTTAAATAAGCTAGATCGTCTCCTCAATTTATGTATACGATACATCTTTGGCCTACGTAAGTATGACCATGTGTCTCAATCTCGTTCTGATCTTAAATGGCTTAACATCCGAAATCGTCGTAATGCTCACATATTATCTCTTCTTTGGAACATCCTCAATGACCCCCTATCCCCTCCTTATCTAAAAGAGCGGTTTGTTTTTCTCGATTCTCTTGGCCGCTCTCAGCGACCTGAGAACCGTTCACTTCTGCGCACTCCGACACATAATACTGACATGTTTACTAGTTCTTTCACAATTTCCGCAATACGTCTCTGGAATGGTTTACCGGTCAGGATACGAGAATCTCTATCACTAGCAGTTTTTAAAAATAGAGTTCATCAGCACTTTCTTAAAACGCAAACTATTTAATCGGGTTTTTTGTTTCTTCTTTTGCACGAGTTTAGAGTCTTGTCTTAAATGTGTATCTATATATTAATATGTATGTATATGTGTATTTATTGTATAGAAATATATATCTATTTTATATTTTATATATTTTTAATATATACCTCTATATACTATTGATACTGCTTAGTAAGTAATGGTTTTTAATATTGTGTAAACTTTTTACTATTTAATATTTAGTTACTAAACTTATAAGCTTGTACCTATTTAATTATCATTTTATCATCTTTTCCGGCACTACCCTAATTTATCCACATCACCAAAGGTAAACTGGAAGATAATGCTAATTAGCATTAAGTTCGCCTTGTGTACTATGTTTATAAGTGCAATAAAGAATTTTTATTATTATTATTATTGAGCCCGGTCGGTTACCCTAGGTAACGTCAACAATTGAGACGCATGCGCATCCGCCAGTAAGCGCATGTTCTGATACCTATCATTTAATAAGCCCCACGCTGTATCATAATGATCATCCTCTACCCTGAGGTGCTGGATGAGCGACCTTGCTTCGCCCTCCAATGTTGACATCAAATATGCCATCTTTTGCCCCTTTGATAAACCTACCCTAGAATTTATTAATGACGTAAACATATTCCTATATGAAACCCATTCTTCCATTTTCCCATTGAATTTATTTAGTTCTAAACTAACCAAACTACCAGACACGCCATCTACCGGTTGAGGCGTGACAACTACAGGACCTCCTGAATTTTGCCTCTTTATATCAGCAACATTATTCGACGTTATAACCAGCGTCTTACCAGTGGCGCCATCTATTGGTCTAGGTGTGCTAACAACCGGGCTGCCCGATTGCCGCTTTTTGATCATGGAGGCCGCCTCTGTTAAAGCATCATAAATCCCTTTTATCTGGGCTAAATCAGTAACATACCTATCCATAGGCCCGTCACTTTCCTGCAGTGCTGCCACAGCCGCCTCTGCGTCAGCCAGCCGCTGATGCATCCGCTCGGCTCTCTCCAGGATTGCATTGTCGCGATCCGAACGAGAAAGCAATCCCTGGACGGTTGTAAACCAACGGAGCTCTTTCGCCAACGCAGCCTTGTAAGACTTGGACATCATGCCGCAACAAACCGGGAAATGTATAAATAAAAACTATTTAGCAAACACCCTGACAAGGCACAAAATACAGAAGCAGTGCTCAATAGATACCCTATCTATAACTAGAATTGAATTAGTAAATTTAATTCCCAATCACAATGTATGTACTGCCCCGTCAATACAAAACAAACAAATAGGTTCCTACCTAATTCTATAATTTAATTATCAAATGTAAATTATATTTGGTGTATACAATACACACAAACCCGAATGCACATTCCACTATGCAACTGTATACATACTTGTAAGTACATAAATTCAAGCCAAGATAACCGTATATTAGCTAACAAGTTGATTTCCAAATCTATAATATAAACCGTTATATGATTATGTTATTGTAATACAAGAACACTTGATATGTACTAAATTAACAATTTATACTGATATTACTGAACCACATCAATGTGGTACCCTCCGGTAATCAATTATCTACTCAAAGCACTAAACAAATCCAATTTGTAATTGCTACATCAATAACATATCAATAATACAACCATGTAAATAACCTAGTTATGTTAAAAGTTCAATGACACTGGGGCCGCCCAGTTCCGCTGTTTATATGTATATAAACCAAAGGTAGATTAACCACGGACTAGCTACCAAAGATTGATTGATAAAAACGCTCGTTGCTACCACAAATTGTAGCTTACAAAAAATGGTAATACTGACTAGTGACGGGCATCGGCGTCACTGGTGCGAGGATTCCATAACCACGCTCAGACACCACTAATTGTATGCTAAAGGGCGATACTTGCAGATGGAACAGGGGCCCATAAGCTGTCCCAGATTTATAGTCTACAAGTATCTTATATTCTACAATATATAATATAAAATGTCCTACCAGACTATTGCATGATGACCTCATCAGGTAGTCCTCGCAAATTCCTTTCACGATGACTCCAAGGCGCTCCGGTGCTGTGACACGCTGCTCACCTCCACGATGAATCTAAACACGACCCTCCTACCCCGGGATGCATCCGAACCCAGAAGAAATGATAATGGACAAGTCCACTTGTCGGAAGCCGCGTGGACACAGGTTATGTCACACACACACAGGAAATTCACTCAAAATGGTCTTCACACCAAAATATCGTCCGCCCTTGACTGAATACTGTTTCTTACGATGTCCGCACCGATTTCCCTTATCCTTTATACATTTTATAAAATCGTCCGCGATCTATATCAAATGTCCACGTCCCTCGTTTTTTGACAGCTCCAAGTCCATAGACAAAATATATAGACCATTGATGGATACGTTCCGAAATATACATTTTATTCTGAACACCATATATACATTATTATACACACAACAAAATAAGAACATTTTTGTTGAAATGTGTTGTTGGATTTGACACTTGACTTGACATTTTTTAGCCCACAAAATATTGCTGCCCACAGATTAAAAAATAATCTTTGATTTTTGACACTTGTAAGCAGGGTAACGCCATCTATGTTCACCTCTGAAAGCTTGATCAGGGTCAGTCTGGAAAACCGCTCATTGCATCGACGAAATTTATGCATAGAAACAATCCGGTTTGTTTCTATGTATAAATTTCGTCGATGCAATGAGAAAAATTTGACGCAGATTACAAATATTTTGTGAAATCAGTTGACACAGAAAAAAGTGAATTCATACAAAAGCCGTATTAAATAGTATACAACTGCTACTTACTACACTAGTGATGGGTGGATCTCCCCCAGCCTCTATGAGCAGCACCTTCCAGTTCCAGCCCTTGATCTCAGTGAGTCTGTTCGCCAGCACACAGCCTGCTGTCCCAGCACCGACGATTATGAAATCGAAGCAGTCTCTATCTAGATCAAGCGAAATTCGTTCTTAAACTGTCGAGATTTTTTCCAAATTCAGAAATGTTTTTATGTCACAATTTTCAATTTAACGATTTTGATTCTCCGAATGGTAGGAAATAAAAGCTTGAAATGATCACCAACCTGTCACATTGGAATTCTTCGGCCACATAGGTAATACGACATTCAGGGTGTCTGACATAATACTCAAAGCTGAGTTTATTGTGGCGATGGTGAATGGTAGCAGACTGCTGTCGACTGCTCTGTTGATGGTGGTATCCAGACTATCCAGCGAAGAAGAGCACAATGTCGGTAATCCCATGTTAAATTACGCCTACAATAAACGCTTCTGTGAAAATAGAGGTAACTTTTTAACACCCCCTTATCTCATTTGAAGGCTGCTTATTTATCTTTGCAAAGGAATTGTTAGGAACATACCTACTTGTTTTTTTTTTTTAGAAACTGAATAGAATATAATATTTTGGACAGTTTTAACGTACCATTATTATTACAACCTACAAAACGGGCGCCGGGTGGGTGCTGGCAGTCGTTGCGTTCCGTTCCACATATATTTTTGGCATTCTACCTTTGGCAGCCCAAAATTTGAAGGAATTGCGTTTTATTTCGCGTAAATCTTTAAGTTTTAATTTTAATCGTTATAAATAAAACAGCTTCTCCTGAAAAAAAAACGCTAGAAGGGTTCAACTGAACCCTTACAACCCCTCCCAATTTACAGAATAATCAAAATCCTTTGTACGATATCTATATCCAATCCTAAAATAGAATGTGCTTTTATTTATCTAAAAATAATATAATAGGATTACGTTGACGCCTACAAGGGTGTATGTACCGGTGCTATAAGCGCCAAGCTCTTCACCTACAGAGTTTTTACGTAAAAAAAAATAAAAAGAGAATACAAAAAATAAACAAAAAGAGCAAGCAGCTTAACTTATAATATGAGAGGGTGGGCCTGTGTGAAGAGTGAGGATGAGAATGAGAGTGTGTGTGTAGGAATAGGGGTGTCTTTGCGGCTAGAGTATTGTGCGGTCTTTACCTTGTCAAAAATCCTCGTTGTGCGGTCTTTCTGATTATGCGGACGTCCGCATAATATTTTGGTAGAGCTTTAAATATAGCTATGGAATCCTTGTGCTCTGATTGGTCGACTGGTGAAATCTGGGAGAATTTCAATTGGGTGGCGCACAACCAGTATTTCTGTCAATTTGAGTTAACACATGCAAAAATATAGTTCTAGTGTGTAACCACCACGTGGCGCCACCAGTCCAAAAAATGTATAACTTTGTACGAAAATGATAAAATGCGGACGTCAAAGTAGGACCGCACTTTATACAAATAACGAACCAACCTTACCTCCTTGTGTGTAAAAAAACAAATGTGAGTTAAAGTAATCATCTTACAATGCGAAATTTCAAATAGGACCGCACTTTATACATAAATTGAATTCACCCTACTTCTTGGTGAGTAAGAAACAAGTCTGAGGTAAGGTAAGCACCTAAATGTAAGTTTATTTTTTACCCAAATTCATTCTGGATAGTCGGTAAGTGTTCAGTATCAAAGTTCGATAACCCTTTTTGTTAAATTCGTATTATTTTTTGGTTTTCCTTGCAAACGCAAGCCCATCCATCAACCCGTATTCTTTCAATGCTGGACATAAGCCTCCCCAATATTACGCCACTCTTGGCGGTCCTCAATCATCCTCATCCAGCCGCCACCCGCAACGTCCTTCAGATCGTCAGTCCAGCGGGCACGAGGGTGGCCTACGCTGCGCTTTGCTGTACGTGGTCTCCATTCCAATGCCTTACGGCTCCAACGGTTATCACGTCGGCGACAAATATGGCCAGTCCACTGCCACTTCAACTTACTGATTTGGCAGGCTGTGTCGGTCACCTTCGATCTCTGACGGATATCTTCGTTTCAGATTTTATCCATCAGAGATATTCCATGCATAGCCCGCTCCATAGCTCGTTGAGCGACCTTAAATCGGCGGATCAAGCCTTTGGTAAAAAAACGACATCTCAGCGTCGTACGTCATCACTGGAGGGACGCACTGACGTAAATATGTGACGCAACTTTTCGAATGCTGCCTACCCCAAGCATATTCTTCTGTCAGCCTCGGAGTCGAAGTTGTTTATTCACAGCTGGATAGCTTGACCCAGGTAAACATATTTTTGAACAATTTCGATGCTGACATTGTCGACGGTTATAGGCCTTTGGATGACATGACAGTTGAACATGACCTTAGTCTTATCCAAGTTCATTCGCAGGCCCACTCGTCTGGAAGAATCACTTAGGCTGCGCATCATTTCCTCCAGTTCTTGCAGCGATTCCGCCATTATGAAGATGTTATCGGCAAAGCAAAGATGTGTAATGTACTCTCCGTTCAAATTTATGCCTCGACCATGCCAGTTCAGTGTTTTAAAGACGTCCTCCAGCGCGGCGGTAAACAGCTTTGGGGAAATAACATCCCCCTGTCTCATGCGGCGCTCAAGGCGTATCGGTCTTGTTAGTACATCTTGTACTTGGACGGACATGAAAACGGAGTCATACAGACATTTCAGCATCTCCACGTAACGCCAGTCAACTTGGCATCGCTGCAAGAACTGCAGAACAGACCAAGTTTCAATGGAGTCGAAGGCTTTCTCATAGTCCACAAAAGCTAGACATAAAAGCTGATTATACTCATGTGTTTTCTGTATGATCTGCCTTAGCGTGTGAATGTGATCCACGGAACCTAGCCTGCTCTGGAGGTTGGAAGTCGTCGAATCGATGGGCGAGACGATTTGTGATAACTCTTGAGAAAAGCTTGTAGGTGTGGCTCAGGAGCGCAATTGGCCTATAGTTTTTCAGTAGCATTTTGTCCCCTTTCTTGAAGAAAAAAAATTCCAGGCTCCTGCTCCACTCCTTTGGCGTAGTTCCGGTGCGAATGACGGCATTAAAGAGGTCCTGTAGCTGTCTGAGGGTAACCTCCAGCTTTCAGGAGTTCGGTTGTGATGCCATCTTCGCCCGGCACCTTGTTATTTTTAGCTGCTCAAGAGCTATCCTAATCTCGCCCATTTTGACGTCCGGGAGTTCATCGGTGTATTGGTGGATCAAAGGTGCACGTTTGTCGTCCTGATCGCGGGCAGTTAGCTTGGGAGCGTGTTAAGGATATAGGAGCCCATAGAAATTCTCGATTTCAGTGAGGATTTCTGGCCTAGAGGTAACAGTTCTACTGTCCGATGTCTTCAGCTTCGTCAGATTAATCCTCCCCAACAACTGGGCAAAAACTTTTGAGTCATTGTTTCGATGAATTGCTGCTTTACTATGCAAGTGTTATGTCGGCGCAGGTCAAAACGAATTTGCCTTTTAACGCGCTTATTAAGAAGGGGGTAATCTGCCGAATCTGAAGACATTTCCCGTCTTTGCCTCATCAAGTCCAAAGTTCCGCTTGAAACCTTATAAGGAGTATATTTCGCTCCGGCTTAAAATAAGCCCTGCCTTATTCGCGCACGACATTCGTGAAATTGTTAGCAAGCTGGTTGACGTCTTCAGTGGTTTCCAACAAGGCAAATCTGTTCTGAAGTTCCATTTGGAATTTCTCGGATCAGAGAAGGACGGAGCGCAGAGAAGGACGGAGCGTAAACTTTATCAGACGGTTTCTCTCCAGCTGTAAGTCGATATTCAAGATGCTTCGGACAAGTTGGTGAAAGCTACTGGTACTAAACCTATTGATCACAGAGACATCTTGGAATATGTGCTTTTGATTCGTCATGATGAAGTCTATCTAATTTTTTGTCTTACCATCGGGGCTTCGCCAGGTCCACTTCCTTTGGGGCTTCTTTTTGAAGAATGAATTTATTAAATAGAGCCCCTGGCTTTCAAGGAAGCTAACCAGCATCTGACTCCTAGGGTTTCTACAGCCATAGCCGTGCGGTCCGATTACCGATTCACCACATTCCTGAACCCCCACTTTGGCGTTGAAATCCCCCAAAACAACAGTATGATGTGTCTTGGTGGTTTTATTTTTGGCCTTAGTAATGTCATCATATATGGCCTCGACATCACCATCGGGGTCTCTCGACGTAGGGGCATACACTTGGATGACTTTAAGAGAATATCTCTTGTTAAGTCTGAGAACAAGATATGCCACCAGAGAGGAGACACTGCCGATTTCTAACAAGTTGCTAGTGAGGTCTTTGTTGACCAGCATGCCAACTCCACCGACAGTCAATTGATCGCCCTCTCGATAGCAGAGCAGGTGTCCTGACTTCCAAAAGCCCCAGAATAGGCCAGTTTATTCTAACTAACTCTGACTTCAGCTCAGCGAGATGTCTGTCCTCCCGTCACGTCCGTGCATTATACGTCGCCAAAAAGAGTCGCCGGTGTTGGTGACCATTCGACCAGAGATTCTTAGCACCCCCTGCCCCACCGTTACCGCGACCCAACACGCCCAACACGAGTCAATTACTAGTCTGGCCAAGGAAACCTGTCACAACAAAGCGCGGCAAATTTAAAAATTAATCCTTAGGAAAACTTTTGAAAAATAGCTGGGATAGTATGAATTAGGCTATATCAACAAAAGGCACCTCCATCCATCCATCAGCCCGTATTCGTCCACTGCTGGACATAGGCCTCCCCAATATTACGCCACTCTTGGCGGTCCTCAGTCATCCTCATCCAGCTGCTACCCGCAACGTCCTTCAGATCGTCAGTCCAGCGGGCACGAGGGCGGCCTACGCTACACTTTGCTGTACGTGGTCTCCATTCCAATGCCTTTCGGCCCCAACGGTTATCATGTCGGCGACAAATATGGCCAGTCCAAGGGTGGTCGAGGAGTGTAATTTCGTATACTAAACCATTATAGTGCGAACGGTGTGTTATTCCGTACATAAGACCACTAAAGTGCGGACGGAGCGTATAATTTAGTACGGTATGTCATCAAAATGCGGTCGCTGTGTAATTTCGTTCACAAAACCATCAACGTACGGACGTTGTGTTATTTCGTACGTTAACCCACTAAAGTGCGGACTCTGTGTATTAATGTCTGCAAAACCCTTGTTAAGCGGACGGCCCGCACAATATTTTAGGACCGCACAAGCCGTATTTTTGACAAGAACTTTGATTGCTTCTATCTCCGTCTCCAGAGAGTGTTAACGAAATTCTGTTAGATGTTCATGCTAGAAAAAGACAGCCGTACATCGTGTAAGCAAATACACTCGCCTAAGTCAACGGGAAAGGTAGGACCGCACAATGAGGATTTTGGTACAAGTCCGCACAACATTTGTCCCGCGAACAAGGGTGTGTATGTAAGTGTGTGTGTTTTCCAGCTCTACGACCAAGGACTTGGGATCCGTGTATTTACTACTAGGGAGTATGTGTAGTGTGTGTGTGTGTGTGTCTATCAAAAATGTTATGAAAAACATTAAACAACAAGTGTTTACTAAATTTTACATTTAGCATTTAAAAGGAGTCTCTCTGTTTCCTCATATCTTAGAGACTTAAGCCAGGGTACTAGTTTATTTTTAACTTAATTTAACTAATTTTTAAAGAGTAGATAGCGTCATGGTTATTTACTAGCTAGGTTATAGAGAAATTGACCAAGATAGTTCTCAAATCTTTCCACAAAACAAGTCCGTGAACGTGATATTTTGAAGATGGGGAGTACTCGACGGGAGGAGATGTCCTGCGGGAGTGTGTAGGGAGCATTTGAATGTTGTTTCAGAATCATCCCTCATCCATCAGCCTGGTTCATCCACTGCTAGACATAAGCCTTTCCAGGACTTTGCCACTCCCGGCGGTCATCCTGGAAGAATTGCCCATACTAACACACACTGGGCAGGCGGGTTGGTGAGCGCGGTGCCGGCACCTCTATAAAACCATCCCAATAAAGCAAAATTTTAAAATTTTCAGTTCAGTCTAATTATCTTAACTAATTTGGAAACTTTGTGATGTGCTATACTTAAATGCGTAATTAATTAATTATTCAGCTGTTTATTACCATGATTAAATAATATTATATCTTACCTACCTACTAAAATAATATTTACACACTTCATCATCATGACACATACATCGTAAATTATTTATTATTTTTAGTAACTACTTATATCCATGACATTGCATTGCGGTTCGCGCCCCTTTCTTTACATAAAGGTCACACTGCTCCGTTTTGTAAAAACCAGCCAATTATCTGACCAAATTTTATAATTGTATGTATTACCGTTTTAATGAAAACAGGTGATAGAGCTGATGCCGGGCTCGACTGTGGAGGTACCACCATCTTACTTGGAGACCCCCTCGAAGTTATTCGTGGGAGACTAAGAAGACAGCTCACAGGCAAAATACCAGGAGGCCCACCATGCCTGGGACCGATGGATGGCGGTATATCCATCCCTAATAGCCGGGCCTTATATGGAACAGACTGGTGATGGGCAGCGGCGTCACTGGTGCGAAGGTTCCGACACCGCGCTCACCAACCCGCCTGCCCAGCGTGTGTGAGTATGGACAATTTGTTCAGGATGACCGCCAGCAGTGGACGAACTAAGCTGATGGATGCATGGATGAAAAAATTGCAATAAATAACGTTTAAAAAATTCAATGCTTTGATGATATTAGGCTATGAGATGATAGTGCAATTATTAAATATGTTCAATTCTGCAATATTGGCTCCTCTGTCTATCAACGACGTTCAAACGAGATGATAAGATAATGAATATTAGGTCTTTACATATGAAATTGCTGTTTTCTACGGAAAATTTGAAGGAAATTCAATTTTTAGTACTTACATTTTTGCATTTTTTTAGGAATGACAAATCCAAATTATGTAAGTAATTTCTTTTGTTTATGAATGAGACAACATTAAGATAACAGCAATATTAATTTAATTTTTTAAAAGTGTCAGCTGTTTATGTAAGTCTATGATATCTATTAAAATTAAGTTTAATTTGGTAGGTTATTTGTATTTACACTTTATTGATTTTCATTAATTCTACTCTATCTATTACGTCTATCTTCCTATTTTTACTTTTCTAGTGACTTTTTCTTCACCACCCAAAGGTTGGCTGGAAGAAATCGCTTTAAGTGATAAGTCCGCCTTTGTACAAAATTATGTTTACAATACTCTGTTTTCTTTTATATGTATTTTGTGTACAATAAAGTGTCAATTCATTAATTCATTCATTCATTCATTCAATCTTATCATGGAAATGGATGGCATTTAGAACGAACTGTTTTTGAAGATTTAATTTTTATAATCAAACTGAAAATAAAAATAAAATTTTATACGTAGATGTAAAACCTTGAAATGAACTTTCAAACAAAAAATAGATAAGATTATGTTTATTTTTGCGAAATCCATCGCTATGAATACTCTAAATATTATTAGAGTGCATTATAACTAGAAAAGATCAATCAGAAACAAACCCAAAGACAAGAATTTGAAAAAATTCCCCGGGCCAGGATTCGAACCTGCGACCTCTTGTTATCAAGACAAGTGCGCTACCAATTGTGCCACCGAGGTTCCTACCCGGACCGGTGAATTTTTCCATCATACTTGTCTACTGATATTTTTGCATCTGCCTGATATACTATATATGATATGATATATATATATATATTATATATATCAGGCAGATGCAAAATATACAAAATTCTTGAGACTAATGCATGAACTAATAAATAACCATACCAGATAACCCGAAATTAGGCAAAATATTGCTGGTTTATACTTGCGATTGTCGGCACTTAGTGAAACTTGGATAACAACATGATTAGAATTCACTTGTAATTGTTTCACAAGTTTATTTCACACTTAACCCCCGACCGGTTTCGGTTATTTCAGATGTTAGAATACGACGAGCCATAAACAATGTAAGCAATGGTCATGTCATCGACACGGTGTTATGAAATAACCGCAATCGGTCGGCAGTTAAGAGGATGGCCTACCCTAGCAACTTTTTTAGTTACCCGTCCAGCACAATAAGTCCAATGGGAAAGACCTTATTTACTTTTGATAGATGGGCGATTATATGTTCGCTCATTGGCCTCTTTTTCTTGGACGCGTAATACTAATGATCACACAGCGAAACAATAAATTGGTGTGGTTTTAGCTGATACTGAAAAAAATTGTTGGAAAAAAAATATTGGATTTAAGCACAATCCCTTCATATTTCTATTACTTATTTTATGAAAAAAAAAATCAAGTTGATCTCTTAACCGCGTTCTTGAAACGAACGTTTGAAAACCAAAAAAAAGAGGGTGGAAATCTTTTTTTTTGTCAAAACAAAAGTATAAATCTTAGTACATCGCATCGTTTATAAGTAGAATCCCTAGATAAAAGTTAAATAAATCAAATTTTTTTTCAATACAAGGAGAATCCGAATTTCTTCAAACGAATCCTCGAAAATCTGGCGTTGTTCATGCTCTAGGCTCATGTACAGTCTTAATAAATAGTGCTTGTGTTGCTTGTGTATTCCTGTGTTTGCCTTCTCTCAAGTTTCCCAAACGTAGGTCCCTCAGAGACCTTAGCCGAGATAGGATAACCAGAGACCTAGTATATGACGTGGTGGCCAGGTTCGAGTCTCATGCTGAAAGACCAGCTACGTTAATTTATTATTATTATCCACAGTTTCCTTATACTGTGTATTATCTCACTTCCCCCTAATAGTGAGGCAGTTTCAATTGATGATGTGGACACGCTGGACAAAAGCACAAATTTTTGTCAAGATACTAGTTAGGTACATAGCTTTAAGTTTTTGATAGGAACCAACACCTCCGTCGGCCATCTTGGATTTTACGGCGGTCATTTTAAATCATAAGTATATTATTAATATCTCGAGTTCTAAATCACTTAGAATCACAAACTTGGTGTCTAAATATACATATTTGGGGTCAGGAAATTCAAATAAATATTTCTTAGGGTCGAGTTTCCAAAGGATACCAAACGGAACACTGTTACTAAGCCTCCGCTGTCCGTCCGTCTGTCAGCGTGTCAGTAATAGCTAGACTGTTAAAATTTTCGCAGAATTTGTATTTTTATTGCTACTGTAACAAAAATTAATAAAAATAAGTATAAATGAAAAATTAAACAGTGCCCCATACATGAAACGTAATTTTATGGCGTTTTTTTTTACCGTAATAAAACTATAACACTTGAAATTTCCGCAGATTATGGTATTACTTTAGCCTCTATAATAACAAATAATAAATGTAAAATAAAGTTAATAATATTAATATATATATATATATTAATTAATTGTTTTCTTAAAATAACTTTAACCAACTCTAAGAATAAAGATGTTTAAGTATTAAATACATAGTGACAGTGAATACTTTAAATAAAACAAGACGGGCTGAAAAGAAAAAAAATGTTATTGTTATTACATGCGATGCCGAAGTTGTTCTACGAGGAACTGATAGATCCATGTTGCCATGTGATCACGAGGAAGCAGATACCAGGCTAATTGTCCACTTACAGGATGCACTTTGGAATGGCTGTAGTAACTTTATGGAGCGTACTGTTGATACGGACGTAGTGGTAATCCTCATTGGCAAGTTCCATCACCTCATGACGCTATGTACAAATGTGAAAATTTCTGTTGCTTTTGGTACAGGAAAATCATTCACTTATATAAACATAAATGCTATCTACGAAAAACTGGGTGTAGAGAAATCCCAAGCCCTTTCTATATTCCATAGTTTCACGAGGTGTGACACAACATCATCATTTGTTGGACGAGGAAAAAAATCTGCGTGGGAGGCGTGGAATTATTATCCCCAAGTGACACATGCCTTTACCTACATGGCACTTCATCCATACACTGAACTTGATTTTGAAAATGTAAATTTCAAACTAATAGAACGGTTGACTGTCATCATGTACTATAAGAACGGTGAATTAGACGATGTAAATGAAACCCGAAAAGAGCTGTTTTGTCAAAAGAATAAGGCCATGGAGAATCTTCCCCAACAAAAGACGCACTACTCCAACACTGCAAGCCCGCTGCATATCAGGCAGAAGTATGGTGTACTGGTGAGCATAGCCAACAGTATACCCTTAGTCCAGAAGGCTGGGGCTGGACTCAAAGAAAAGAAGGTGCTTCATGGGTATCAGTTTGGACCACCATACCTATTGCTTCAAAGGCCAGTAACGAGTTAGTTAAATGTAATTGTCAGGGTCAAAGAGGCTGCACCGGTAGATGCGCTTGCAATTGATGCTCGTTGGAATTGTACTGAGCTTTGCAAATGTAAATGTATTAAAACGACGTAAGCAAGTATCGATCCAGACAATTTTCTAATCGAGTAGGCAAAAAGTGACCTGGAAACAAATTGTGCATACATGTAAAGATAATAATGTCTATTGGAGCGGTCATATGACTGTTCATTATTATTAAAGATTATAATAATAGTAATGTCGCCCGTAATTAAAATATTTTTGCATGACTTGATGGTTTTTAAATGTAGATCTAAAGATTTTTTTAAATCATCTGCATTTTTGTTTGAGGGAGTTGGGTTCGCCAAAGACAGCAGATAATTAATTCAGAGAATAAAGAATAGTGTCGATCCACTGACATTTTACATGGGGATCAAATTAGAGATGATGAGAACCAGAAGCACTTCAAACCAGAGTCAGGTACATATAAAAAGTATTTACAGATTTGATAGGACTACACAAAACCTTAATGAACGCGTGCAAAGCCGAGGACAAAAGCAAGTATACACGTATAAGTATTTCGACACAAATTTCGTGTTTTTAGTTATATTAGAAACTTAGATATCAGTAACAAACTTACATTTAAAAATGGCCGCCGTAAAATCTAAGATGGCCGACGGAGGTGATGGTTCCTATCAAAAATTTAAAGCTTAGTACTTAACTGGCACCTGGAAAAAATTTGGTACTTTTGTCCGGTCAGTCCACATTTACGACAATTTGTTCCAGCAATCTGCCCCACTATAATATTACAAATGCGAAAGGTTGTGTGACAAAAAGGCTACATTTTGTCCTGAAAAAAATAAAACACCGTTTCCGTGGGAAAAAGGATGACGTAAAACTGAATATCTTGCGGGCGAAGTCGCGGGAAAAAGCTTGTTTTAAATAAATAAATAATAATAATATACTGCGTCTGCCGGTTCGTGATCTCCATTCGACAACTTTCTTTCCGCATCGGTTTATGGTTCTTCATCAGATATGACCAGCCAACTGCCACATATGCTTGCTAATCGATTGTGCGATAATTTTAATCCATTTGATAAATTATTTCCTAAGGCGCAAAATGCAATTTTGACAAGTACCTACCTGTTATCAGTGAGGTGAACAATCAACGATGATAATGGGTAAATGCATTTAGTTTTCATAAAAAATCGATAATAGCAAAGATAACAAAATCCTCGTTCCTATAGACCGCTCTTTAGTTGCATCGTGCGGTCCGGGTTGGTAATTATCATATTAATCAACAAATATTGTTAACATTATTATTATGCAGTTGCTGTTTCATTGTTGAGTGCTATCTATTGTAAAAGTACGAATAACCAAAAGTGATTAAATTATAGTGTTGAAATAGTTGGTACGACTTTATGAGTGCAATCAAAAGTATCGTCAAATATAAGTGACAGAAAAAAAATCTCAATGAAATGACCATGTCGTACACAAAATTTATTGATGATGACATTTTTAATGCAGATGATAACAAGAAGCTTTTAGCAAGAGCATCACTTCTAAATATAAAGCTGCAAACAGCTTTAAGAGATGACTCTTATTTAAACATTGTACACGTTAATGCCCAAAGTATAAGATCGGATTACACTGATTTAAGAGCTACCTTTTCCAATGTTAATGTGCACGCCATTTTAGTTTCAGAGGCATCTTGTAAATTTACAAATGAAAAGGAATGTGTCAAGTTACCAAATTTCACATTAATTTATCCTTCAAGAAAGATTACTAAGAAATCCGAAAGTCGTGGTGTTTGCATTTATATTCGTGATAATATCAAATGGGAAGAATTCAGACTAGCCCCAGATAAAAATCCGTTCAAATACTTATTTTATGAAATCACGTTTAACGAAACAAAAGTGCTTCTTGGAGTGGTCTATTCTCCTCTGAATGTCAATTATTTTGACGAATTGAAATTAATTTTGGAAGAATCTAAAATTAATTACGAACATGTTATTATGATGGGCGATTTCAACACGTGTTTTTTGTACACTGAAACTAAGGATAGACGTGATAAGTTAAAATTGGTCTTAGAAGAACTTGAGTATCATGTTGTGTTGAACGATATTGATTCTCCTAAGGCCACTCATTATCAGCATCCCGGCCAACCTTCTGTTCTTGACCTAGCCATTGTGTCAAAAAAAGATAAAGTTGCTGCCTTTGGTCAATTTACTGCACCCTTTTCAAATCATGATTTAATTTTTCTAGTCTATGAAACGAAACCAAACATAAACGGAACAAACGAATATTTTGCGAGTTTAACGCCAGATGCGATAGAAAGTGGCTCGGTTTCATGGTTTACTGAAGATAGCTATAAACTTATGGCTGAGCGAGATTTAGAAAAACATTTCATAAAAAATGACCCAACTAGGTCGAATCAGAAGTATGAAAAACTGAAAATAGATTTTCTTGAGCACATCCAGAAAAAAAAGCAAGAGAAAAAAAAAAAGGAGTCCATCGAAAACTATTTTTTTCCCAAGCCAAAAAATTAAAATATCTCTGTAAAACCTTCGGGAGATGCCCATTCTTCAGCAATAAACAATGAAAACCATTACAAAAATGAAAAAAAATTAACAATGTCCTCGGATCCTCATTTTTCCACTAAAATTGATTCCGAAAACTTAATGGAAAGTAATCCTGAAGATATCTCTAAACAACTAACACCAAATGAAGAACAAGTACACACGGGTATACAGAAGATACAGACTACGCCAGTTTTAGATGAGACCCAACAAAACAACTCTGAAGTGAGGTCCAGAAAGAGAGATAAGCCTATGCAAACAGATCAATTGGCAAAAAGAGGTCGCTCTACTGACGAACAGATGTTTTATCCATCTACTGGTCGAGAACACACCTATGTTGATACGTCAAAAACTGATCTTCATGTTAAAGTGATAGCGACTTCACCACAAGATTTCAACACAGAGCAAGCGCACGAATTGAGAGAAGCTATTAAGGAGAAGGTCTTTGAAGACGCCCGAAAAGCCAGTACCTCAGCTCAGCCAGCATTTGCACCGGCCTTCCAAGGTGAAGCCTACTTACTCGATGGAGAACTTTGTCTCTGTTGTGAGAACGAGGAAACCCTGACGTGGTTAAAAACCACTGTGCCGAGTTTAAAACCTGTAATTCCTAACGTCAAACTTGAAGTCGCTCCACGTATCGATGTCCCAAATAAAACTAAGGCAGTTCTGATCGTCCCTGATTACAATGGAGATTTACTGTCACTCCGCAAAATACTGGAGGCCCAGAACAGGTGGTACGCTATGAAATCCTGGACTATTAAGAGTGTGAAGCGGCATGGCTACCAGGACCAGCATCTTTATCTGACCATTGGTATACCTAAAACGGACCTGCCAATTTTAAAGAAACGTGACGCAAGAGTGGCATTTGGTGTTGGCTCTATTTACGTCAAATTCTATAATGGAAATTTAGACATCCACAACGATGCAATAGCGCCCGATGACAAGAAAATTGCAACGTCATCAATGAACGTATCACCGTCCTTTACACCGGAATCTATCACTGACGTTCCAGAAAATTTTCCAAGGTCACAATTTTCATCAGACGATATAACCGTGCATCTATTTTCATCGGAAGATTCGAATGATGCAACAATAGAAAAATTATCAAGTAAAAATCAGATTGAATAAAAAAGCAATTTGTACAAAAATTTTGAAAGGGGTAATATTAAGTTTGATCTATAAATTTTATCTGTTTTTTTTTTTTAATATTTGATCATTGTTGAAAACATTTTTTATTGGAATCATTGGATTATGTTATCAAAGGTTAAGCAGGGAAGGCCAGGAATTATTCACGGATAAAGTCTAATATTATTGAATTTTGGCCATACATTCTGGCCATATATTTTGGCCATAATTTGAACGTAAATAAATGTCAGAGCAAGTAGATGACAAAGGTCTGAGAATAATATTTGTTTTCAAATTCCCTCTACCTTACCAAATGGTAAAAAATAAGAGGAAAACAGACAGATGGATACATGGATGGACAACGGTTCCTTTTTTATCGTTTGGCAAGCAATCTTTATGGTGAGACAAACAGAATAAGTAATTCTGGAATATCTTTATTATACTAGCCTTTCGCTCGCGGCTCCGTCCGCGTTCATCTAATATCTGCCCCGTTTTCGGCTTGGGCGTTATTTTATTAACACCCCTTATAACCTATATGTTGACCAGGGTTACTACGATGATAATAAAGAAAATCACATCCAAATTCGTTGAGCGGTTTTCGAATTAAAACGGAACATACATACAGACAGACAGACAGACAAAAATTCTACAAATTGTAGTTTTGGCCTCCCAATAATTTACAAGACTCTAATTTTAACTACTTTATTATAACATTATCAGTATGGATACAGAAAAATAGATTATTGTATGATAATTTTTTTTTCAATGCATGTGCTCGTAAAGGCCCACTTTTTATGCATCATAACCGAACAGAAAGTCAATTATTTTGCCCTAGGGCTTTATTATTATTATTTTTTTTAATTTATTTACAATGGTTGGCTAACCTGCAGCCTTTCCTGTGTACCATAGATGTTATACTTTTTTTCCACTGTTTAACGGCTCTGGATACCTAGTCCTTTTGAGCCAATTACAATTTAAAGTTCACAAAATTATATTTGTTTTATTTCCTCACACTATGCATTGAAAAACGTAGTATGATACACGGGCGTAAGAGCAATAAATTACTCGGTTACGTTTAAAACACTCGCTACGCTCGTGTTTTAAATCGTCCTTGTATTTTATTCCTTTGCGCCCTTGTAGCATAAACTACTATTAATCGCTATTACTCAGCCAACAGTTTAGGCGGAGAGATACATACTCTTTTAAAATTTATAAACCGTGAAATTGGGATAACCAAATTTTGAAAATTGTAATTTGTTGACATTTCCGGTTTTGATAATTGTTGTGTTCAATTTGTTCCTTTTTGAGTATTTTTTATGTAAATATTTATGTTACTTAGATTAATCTAAGTGATACAATTAAGGCGATATAGTTTTAGCGTCCCTGTTACTCCATATGCGAAAAAACCCTCAGTGCGAGAGGGACGGATTCGTGGAAAAGTAGCAAAAAGTCGGTTTTTTATTAATATAAAATGTACTAAAGTTGCTATAAAAATTTCGTTTAACCAGCCCCTGTATTCTGTATCTTTAATTGACAACTGTACTAGGTGCCTATCATCAAAAACATAGTTAAAAACGGAACTTTAAAAATTGCCTTTAGTCGGTATTGAACTATTTACGAACTGTGTCGTCACTTCAAGTGCGAACATATACTTAGACAATCGGAATTCGATAATATATCTATGTTTTTGATGATAGACACCAAGTCCAGATGGCAACTAAAGATACATAATAGGCCCTCAGGTCCTTAATACCATTAAAACCCATCTAATAAAATATAATTGCAGTCCATATGTTATTCTTAATTGTAAAACCAGGAGAATTGGTGTCGAAAAAGACCTCATTTCAATAAATATTTCTATCGAGCCGAATTTCTCCAATCGCGTTTCTGTTTTAACAGATCCCTAGAAAAAGAATCCAAAAATAATATACTATAATATAAATAACAAAGCTGCAGGGCCGCTGGTGCAGCGGCGGGCACTGCTGAAAGCAACAAACGACGCAAGTATTCTGCACTGGACAGGTGCTATATGTTTGCGCCGATTGGGGTGGAGACGCTGGGTCCGTGGGGTCCGGAGGCGCGGTGACTGTTTAAAGAACTTTCGTCGCGCCTGGTCAATGTCGCGGGTGACCGGAGGGCTGGCGCTTACCTTGGCCAGAGGATCAGTCTGGCCATCTAAAGAGGAAACGTTGCCAGCATTCTGGGCACCCTACCGGGGGACAGCGACCTGGACCGGGTTTTTTATCTTTAATTTTTGTCATTTTAGTTAATATTGATTTAGATTAGTTTAATTTTGTTTAATTCATAGATTTATTTTATTTATAGGATAGTTTTAACCAGTTTTTTGTTGTATCATTTACATCTAATATGAATTATATTACTTAATTAAAATTAAATAAAAATTAAATTTAAAATGTCAATCAAATTAAAATTAGTCACAAAATCAAGATAAATGTTACTTAAGTTTTAACTTGTTTCAATAAATAAAGATTTGTTTGGTACATAAAAAAATATATATATATACTATTTTATCAAAATAATACATTATTCACTGAAGTAGATATGCAAGTTCTTAAAGTGTCGATTTTTTTTCCGTAGCGCCTTAATTATGCAAAGGTTCTCTGTAATGTAATTATTTATTTGCAATGAAATGTTTGATTGATTGAAATTTGATCTTAATATTTCAGCTGCTCGTTACATACTCGATACCTACTTACTTGCATTTTCCTGAATGCAATATAATCGCAAAGATATGCCTAAACTATTATCTATATAAGTATTTAATTTGAGTGAGATTATGTTTTGGACCATAGTTAAAACTTATAGCAAAATAAAGGTCGTCCAAAATGTAGAATAAAACGGCCATCATGTTTTGAAAACATACGCCTCTAATTCCAGAATATTATTATATGTAAAAACACCGTGAAATCGCAAATACAAATAAAAATTATTTTTATTCTGTAAGTTTTTTGAATCCGATTATTATATTAGATTTCTTTTTTAATTTAAGTGTAAATTTGCTTAATTTTGTATAAGCCAAAATATTTTAAAATAAATATATTTTTTTATTTACAATTTGTGTTATTTTCTCTCCATTAGGTACCTGGAATATAGTATTTGATTAGTAACTATTGTAAGTTGAATTCATAATTAAGTATAAAGACGGATCGACTAACATTAATTTATTTCACGATACGTTACATGTTTCGAATTCCTTCCAAATTTGTTGTCAAGCGAGCGAGGGCCTGTCGTTAGCGGACAACGTCCCTGCACTCATAAAATCTAATAAATAAATTCATGTAATTCGATCCGTCTTTATACTTAATTAAGTATTTGATTAGTTAATTTATTTGTTTAAAAACCAATTATAACTGTATGTGGTGGTGTTAACTTTGAAATATTTGAAATGTTGCTGCTGATAGAATGAATGAATGAATTGACACTTTATTGAACACAAAAGACATATTTATAAAAGAAAACAGAGTATTGAAAACATAATTTTGTACAAAGACGGGCTTATCCCTTAAAGCGATTTCTTCCAGCCAACCTTTGGGTGGTGAAGAAATAGTCACTAGAAAAGTAAAAATAGGGGGATAGACGTAATAGATAAATTAAATGAAAATCAATAAAGTGTAAATACAAATAACCTACCAAATTAAATTTAATTTTATTAGATATCATAGACTTACATAAACAAATATACAAGAATAAAGAAGTTAATATGTTACTAGCCAAACCCTATTTATTTTGGCCTAGACCGAACTAGTTTTTCAATGCAGAAGAGACCCGGTAGGTTAGCTTATACGTGGGTCTACCGCGTAATTCTCATTTTCATCAACATCAACTTGAGATTGAAATTTGACGTGCGTGCGACGACGCCCGCCTAACATGCCATCTCTTTTGCACGCGTTGAATTTCGCATGCATTTGCTTGAAGTTGATATAAATGAGAATTACGCGGTAGAGCCCCAGCCCCATGGTCGCATGGTCTCGCTGCACACGGGGTTGTAAAACGTGTTTTGCGTAGTGTTCTGCTTGCGTCGAGCAACTATCGATAGAACTAAAATAATGATTAACGTATGCGTTTCAAAACAATTAGAAGGCCATCGAGAGATAACGGGCACTTTTATTATTTATTTGTTAAGAGCCCGCTCCGTATTTTTCGTCCGTTTGATGCGAATTATTTTTTAAATATTTTTCTCATCTTTACCGCGATGTTTTTGTAAAAACCAGGGACATACACCAGTTCATAATGGCCGTCTAAAGGAAGTCCTTAAATTTATTTGATTGCATTTGTTTCTCGTTTGTGAATTATTTTGGTACTTAGACATTATGAAGAACTATTCGGAACGGGCTCGTAAGTAACAAAATAATTTGCAAAAGAGAAACAATTACATCAAATAATTTTAGGCATTCATTTAAACGGTAAATATGAAGTGGTGTATGTCCTTAGTTTTTCCAAAAACATCGCGATAAAGGCCAGAAAAATGTTTAACAAAATGCTTTGCATCAAAACTGTCGTCGTCGCGGACCTGTGGGTCTACCGCGTAATTCTCATTTTCATCAACATCAACTTGAGATTGAAATTTGACGTGCGTGCGACGACACCCGCCTAACATGCCATCTCTTTTGCACGCGTTGAATTTCGCATGCATTTGCTTGAAGTTGATACAAATGAGAATTACGCGGTAGAGCCCCGGGTTCTTAATGAGAGTAATTAAGATGACGATGACTATTAATGTTATTCAATAATTAGCAACCATTCTTTCTTTAGTCTTTGTTTATCATTATAGTTTTAAGTTGATACAATAAAATAAAATAATTTATAAATAACAGATGCACTCAAAAAATTAGACTATGATTTGATTTTAATTTAATTTTTTAATGGAAAAGCAATTTGGTCTGTGGCATTCGACGCCAATAGTTCGGTATTAGTGAGGTTGATAAAGCAAGAACTTGAAATTATACACAAGTAATCATGATCTTCCTGAAACCAAATTAAAATGCTTATAGAATTAAATGAGACTTGAGGATAATTCATAATTTATATAAAAACGGCTCACCTCAATACGTGTTATGATCGGGAAAGCCGACCAGTTTCAGCAGATTTAGACAGTCTAAATCTGCTGAAACTGGTCGGCTTTCCCGATCATAACACGTATTGAGGTGAGCCGTTTTTATATAAATTAAAATGCTGTTTTAACTTTGTTTGGACAAGATCATGACATGACTAAAATTGTGCATTAAATTTCAAACGCATGTTTTTATAAACCTCATTAATACTGAACTATTGGCGTCAAATGCCACAGACCAAAATACTTTTCCGTTTTAAATTTCTAAGCAAAATGCACTTTGCGCTAAGCAACTGTCGTTCAACCATAAAAGAAGCTGCTTGCTATTTACATAATTTCGTCAATATTATATCATTTTTGTATTAAACTGTAAAAAAAATGTTTTAAAAATTAACTCCTCGTTCCAGATTTATAATAAAATTATACCACACTCTGAGACGTTTAGTCAATTTCCATAGCAAAATAAAAAAAAAATTTTTTTTATAGAATATTAGGCTTTTTAGGACATAGTTTTCATTATTTTGGTATATAAATTACCCATTATTTTTTTATGTTTTTTTAAAGAATTGTCGGTTATGACTTCACTTGAGAACTTTAGACATTATACTGAAAAAAGTGGTCTGTCTCTGTCTGTCTACACATCTGTCATCCAGCTGTCAAAATAGTCGGAAGCAAATTATTATAAAATTATCTTAATAGCAAAGGACACCTTTCTAAACAGCCATTTCTCAAGTGACGTCACACTAAGGCAAATGGAAGTTGCAGCTTTTTCGTAAAAATATCCATTAGCATGAGGTTTTTTACGGTCAGCACGGTCACATACCGCGGTGACCGAGGAGGTCTATCCGTCCATCCATCCATCAGCCTTTCCATAAGCCTTTCCAGGACTTTGCCACTCCCGGCGGTCATCCTGGAAGAATTGCCCATACTCACACACGCTGGGCAGGTGGATTGGTGAGCGCGGTGCTGGAACCCTCGCACCAGTGATGCCGCTGCCCGTCACCAGTCAGTTCCATATAAGGCCCGGCTATTAAGGATGGATATACCACCATCCATCGGTCCCAGGCATGGTGGGCCTCCTGGTTTTTTGCCTGTGAGCTGTCCTCTTACTCTCCCCCGAATTACTTCGAGGGGGTCTCCAAGTAAGATGGTGGTACTTCCACAATCAAGCCCGGCATCAGATCTACCACCTTCCAAGGAGGTCCACTCTATATTATTTTTCAATGCATGTGCTCGTAAAGGCCCACTTTTTATGCATCAAAACCGAACAGAAAGTCGATTATTTTGCCCTAGGGCTTTATTATTATTATTTTTTTTTAATTTGTTTGCAATGGTTGGCTAACCTGCAGCCTTTCCCGTGTACCATAGATGTTATACTTTTTTTCCACTGTTTAACGACTCTGGATACAATCCTTTTGAGCCAATCATAATTTAAAGTTTACAAGATTATATTTGTTTTCATTTCCTCACACTATGCATTGAAAAACGTAGTATGATACACGGGCGTAAGAGCAATAAATTACTCGGTTACGTTTAAAACACTCGCTACGCTCGTCTTTTAAATCGTCCTCGTAATTTATTCCTTTGCGCCCTTGTAGCATAAACTACTATTATATCTATAAATAAAAATATACCTAGAGGTTGCCTTGTCTTGAAATCGCATAATTAATTAGAACACATATTATTATGTGCTGACGTTTGTGATTTGTGATATCATCCAACTATAGATTATTTATAGCATTGATTATTTATTTTGTTTTATATTGTTTAATTTAGTTGTCTAACAGCTGAATAATTATTATTCAAAGCGTTTTCAATTACGCCTGTTGGTAGATATAAAAAGCGCATTGCACAGTTTCAAATGACCATTGGTGTTGTTATGAATCAAAAGTGTTCACGTTTTGTTTTATGTATTTGGCTTTATTGAAAGTATTTATGAAAAAAAATACAGGTAAGTAAACTTTCCATCAGAAATCTAGCAACTTTCCCTCCACGAAAATAATAGTACAGAATATCCGAGCAGTGTAAAGAAGTATAAGTAATATAAGTATATAATAATATAAGTAAAAGTAAGAAGAAGTATTGCCTGATGAGTTAAACAAGCAGGCCGAGGCCTTAGTAAGACCTGCTATATTACCAACCAGTCAGGCGATACCCTAATTACTCGGTAATACCTTTCCTTGCTAAAAGCGAGTTTTCTATGACCAAATTGGCTTTTTTCTTCACTGTAACGTATTCCTCAAAATATTTATTATGAACTGACTTTGCCATTTTCTCAAAACTTTTAAATATTCTGTTATTCATCATAGACGTTCTAAGAAAAAAAAGGTTGGGCCTCACCCATGGTATAAGAACCTAGTTCTATGGACTCACCAAAATTGGATGCTGCCGCTACAGATAGCGAAATTCTCTTTAATTTTCCACGAAGAAATTAATAATACACAGTCTGTGGAAAAATGTAAAAACAAAACTGCTATGTAAGAAAAGACTAAAGTCTTGAATACCTTTGCTTGTCACAGAGTGTGATAATAGTTGTTTATGAAATTGGCACATTAAGAGAGTATTAAAACACGAGATTATGTGCAGTTTCAAACACTAATTTATCTACACTCATGCAACAGGTATCAATTTTAAATAAAACACAATATTTAGAACAACAACAAAATTACATAATTTATTATTAGGTAATAATTGTTTCCACCTTGGATATTGTAAATACTCAGTGTACTTTTAATCATGAAGTATTTCGTCCATAAGGACAAACTCTTAATCTATCCGATAAGTCTTTGAAGTAGGCCAATAACACGTTTTCAGAGAATGACGTGACCTTTTTAAGCATTTTCCACTCCAACAATTCTTGAAAGCATCGGTCGTTAGATTTTTTCGATTTTTCTAGGTGTAGACTGTTTATCATTTTCGTCGCCGTTTGGAGAACATCAGGTGGAGTCAAGTTATGAACAGAATCACTGCTATCAGTAGACATTTTATAGTATAAAACTTCTTGAAACCTACGAAAAATTATCAAGTTTCCTTTTGGTAAACTACTGTGGTATGGCGCCAAAATAAAATGTCAACTGCACATGTGCGCGCCGCGCTAGCCGCCCTAGCTCGCGCTGCCATAGACAATAAATTGCCGAAAAAAGTTGAATCGTAACCTCCTTCCGCAATGTATTGTTTTGTACGTATAATAAAAACCTCATTGGTGTAAGATATTAAAACCTCAATCATTACTGTATGGACTAAGTTATCTTTGCCTTTCTATTTCGTGTAACTGTTCTTTTATAGCAGAAAAAGTAATTTTAAAGCATTATTTTGTTCAGTGTACTTTATATTTTTTTCTGTATTAGAGACGTTTGTAAAAAAAAATATCATTATGCACAATTTTTGAGATCATAATTAAGATTTTACGATATGAGTGTAGATAAAAAAACTGTGTTGAAACACGAGTAGTCGTGTAGTATATAGCTTTATGGAATTTCCCCCCCTAGGTTTCTAATTTTAAAAGTTGGCGTTGCGGGTAAAACGAATGTTCATACATTTATTTTCCCCTCGCGCAAAAAAGGGGCACTTTCCAGATTTTTTATAAAAACAATTGTGAAAATTCTTGAGCATGTTGGAGGAAAATAGGTTTCAGAAATAAATCAAGTACGCTTAATACGAGATATTAAAAAGCGTTTTTTCTATTATCTTTTTTTTTTCTGACAATAGTACAAAGCAGAGAAACGTTCTTTGCAGGTTTAATTAAACATGGTATTTCCGATACTTGGCTCTTCTTCCCTGGATACAACCATCAATAGAGCAGTCGACAGCAGCCTGCTACCATTCACCATCGCCACAATAAACTCAGCTCTGAGTATTCTGTCAGACACCCTGAATGAAGTATCACCTGTGTGGCCGAAGAATTCCAATGTGACAGGTTGGTGATCATTTCAGGCATTATTCCTAACAATTTTGGACAACCATGTCATTTAAATATGAAAACGGTACCACCGGTACTTAAATTAAATCCTGCGGCCTACGACTAGGCTCAAAGTTAAATAAGCCCCACCGTTGCCGTTGCGGTGAAGGTGTTGGCTGGCTCGGACATCACGGCCTCTCATGCAGGCTTAGCGCGGGACGGCTATCGTGCCACACCAGCCTTAACGACGTAATTCGTCGGGCCCTTGCCAGCGCCAATGTTCCTGCTTCCTCGGAGCCTCTAGGCATTTGCCGTGACGATGGCAGGCGGCCTGACGGAATGACTTTGTTAGCTTGGAAAAATGGCAGGCCGCTTGTTTGGGACGCGACGTGTGCTGATACACTCGCCCGTCCCACCAACAGGCGAGCTCAGCCAGGGCTGGTGCGGCTGCGGAGTCAGCAGAAAACCTAAAGCGGCGCAAATATGCTTTCCTCGGAGAGGGCTACATATTTGCGACGTTTGGTGTTGAAACACTGGGGCCGTGGGGTCCGAGCGCACATCGTCTTTTCAAAGAACTTTCGGCACGTTTGATCGACGCCTCTGGTGACCCAAGGGCTGGGGCATACCTCGACCAGAGGATCAGTCTGGCGATCCAGCGGGGTAATGCTGCCAGCCTCGTGGGCACCGCACCCGATGGCAACGATTTAGAGAATATTTTTTATTTAGTATAATATTTTATTTATTATAAGGTATTAGGGCTTTTTCTTTTATTTTAGGTTTATTAAGTTTAAAATTAAGTAATTTTTTTGTTACTTAAGTTATAAATTAAATCCACAACATTTGAATTCTAAAGTGCGCGCCAGATAAGCCTGCGCGTGGCCAAATATTTAAGAAACTATCCTTGAGTGTATTTTGTACTAATTTTTTACGTGTAGTTCACTTGACTAAGCTAATTAGATTTTTCCTCATCTCCTATTTCATGTCTGTGATCGGAGAATTTATTTCCCATAACTGGCAACGTTAGTCACGCCACCAGTCACGCGCAGACTTATCTGGCGCGCACTTTATCACAATTGTCTCTATCGCTTGTCATTAAATGCCAGGGCAAGGTCGTCTACATTTTGGTAACACCTCGTTTCTAATTAAAATTCGTCTTTAATACAATTTAATAAGTTACCCTACCTACATATCTAAATAGTAGAAATCCTCAAATTTTGTGTGATCTAGATGGAGACTGCTTTGACTTCATAATCGTCGGTGCTGGGACAGCAGGCTGTGTGCTGGCGAACAGACTCACTGAGATCAAGGGCTGGAAGGTGCTGCTCATAGAGGCTGGGGGAGATCCACCCATCAATAGTGTAGTAAGTAGCAGTTGCAGTAGAAAAATTTTAGAGAATTTTTGCGTGCATTTAGTCTTTTCGTCGTCACTTGTAGCATGGTTTTACAGACAAACGGTTTGTAAATTTTTAAAGCTAAGGTGCTGGCTACCCGGTAAAAGTTCCCCAGCGCTGATTTTCAACACAACCCGGCTCTGATGGTGTAGAGCCGAAAATGAGTGAAGAAAAAACAGATATTTACACAAAACGGAAACAAATGAATAACTAATACTAGCATACAGTTCTAAATTATTATTACATACGGCTTGAACTCTCACGTGTGATTGTTGTTGACTATATGAAAACCGTTTCAGCGATACAATTTCGGCAACTTACAATTTCGAGTGTCGTTCTTAGGACGACGACGCGGCGTTCACCGTCGTTGTCAAACGGGCACGATACTCGCCTTGATAATGTCGAAATTGTATCGGTGAAACGGTTGGCATATAGTCAACAACAATCACACCTGAGTATTCACGCCATATGTATTACTAATAATAATTTAGTATATCAGCTCCATCCATCAGCTTAAATCGTCCACTGCTGGACATAAGCCTTTCCAGGACGTTGCCACTTCCAGTGGTTATCCTGGAAGAATTGCCCATGCTCACACATGCTGGGTAGGCGGGTTGGTGAGCGCGGTGCCGGAACCCTCGCACCAGTGACACCGCTGCCCGTCACCAGTCTGTTCCATATAAGGCCCGGCTATTAGGGATGGATATACCGCCCATCCATCGGTTCCAGGCATGGTGGGCCTCCTGGTTTTTTGCCTGTGAGCTGTCCTCTTACTCTCCCTCGAATTACTTCGAGGGGGTCTCCAAGTAAGATGGTGGTACCTCCACAGTCGAGCCCGGTATCAGCTCTACCACTTAAAGCCTACCACTCCATCAGCTCACGCGAATTTAAAAAAAATATTATAGCGTGCAGTTCGTCTAAAAAATAGAGATATTAGAGGGTTTTGATCACATTTTGATCACGTGAGGGCTCGTTTAGTTTTACGAGGCTATGTAAATAAAATAGGGGTGCTTATTTCTATGTATTTCATAAAATACACAGAAAATTATAATGAATTCCTGATACATGCAATTAGAAAGCACGTTACGATTTTTCCTAGATATAAATAAATTGAAATGTGGTCTTCAAACACACTGTTCTCCTTGTTTGAAGATTAAAAATCATGTACAGAACTAAAACATATTTTATTAGATGGGCTTGAACAATATCTAGATTACGGATTTTAGAAATTTTGCAATATAATTTAGCTTTTATATTTTTATTTTTGGGCCAAAATATAAAACCAACTTTTTTCCCTTTTGCCCTGAATCCGCCCCTCGAACTGCGCGTTTTTTCGCTTGGAGTGAAAGTGACAAAAATAAAATTTACATAGCCTCTTAACTCTGGTCTGTTTGTAATAAGTTGGAAGTGAGAAGAGACCTGGCGCTACTAAGTTTTTACCAATCGCATTAGGTTAGCCTGTAACGGTTGTGTAGTATAAATGTAAATAATAAATAAATAATTAAAATAATAGTTATTTAAGATACACGTGCGGAAAGTAAGGTGCGCTCGTGCGCTCGCTGCGCTCGTGTTTTCAATTTGGCACTTATTCGTATAAAAACCTTTTACGCTCAAGTATCTTACAACATTTTTCAATGCATTTTGCGAGGAAATACAACAAAAAAATAAGTATAATAAAGAATGGTGTTTATCATCATTCAATTCTTGCTAGAGCGCGCATACTTATAAATAATTGTTTTTTTTGGACAGCAAAACCTACTTGCATCTTTGTAATTTTTTAAATTTTATGACTTGCACCATGCACCACAGAGTCAAAAACTTAAAAAAATTACTTTATTTCACGCGTGAAATGAAGGATTTCAGTACTGTTTTATTTCACGCGTGAAATAAGGAGTCGGCTTCCGCATAATTTTGTTACACAAAAAAGAAAACTTTACGAGCAACTGCATTGAAAAACTATTATGACCCATCATACACAACTATTATGACCCATCATACACAACTATTATGACCCATCATACACAACATTACATGAAGTATAATTGCCACAGGTGTGTGTAAACAATCTATTCTAGTTCTTTTGTTCCATGAATAGTCAACATAAAAGTAAATAAAATGCAAATAAAATATGTTTTCTTTATTGTTTGTAGGTCGGTGTTCCGAGATTCGGGGTTCGGGGTTATGGCTTTTTAAGACGGTAAAAATTCAAATTTCTGAACAAAATAAATACCACTTGTTACCTTACAAGATGAAGTGCAGGTTCATTAAAAAAAATCACGGCAATAATGAATAGTAACTTCAGAAAAAAAACAGGAATTTCAAGAAAATCTCTTGAATAGCATTGCAGCGCTACGGGTGTGACCTGAACTTGAAAATCCTGTTTTTTTTTTTCTGAAGTTACTATACATTAGTGCCAAGATTTTTTTTAATGAACCTGTACTTCATCTTGTAAGGTAACAAGTGGTATTTATTTTGCTCAGAAATTAATATTTTACTATCTTAAAAAGCCATTCTGTTTTGCCCAATCTCGGAACTCCGACTATTAAGGCGCTACGAAAAAAAAATCGACACTTTAAGAACGTGCATATCTACTTCAGTAAATATCTAAAGATGTATGCAAAGTTTCATGGAGATCAAAGCCATCAGGACGTCACATACACCTGAGGCATTTACATGGCAGCTGAGCAGGAAGGGGCCACATAAAAGTAAAACGATAAGTTATTTATTACGCACCAAGATACGCGCGTTTTTTTTAAGGCCCTTAATACCGCCAAATGGGTACTTTCTAAAGCCTACTCCTCTTTTATGGCCAAACCAAAAATATTGAAAAAATGTATTATGGATTATCAAGTCTAGGACAACATGCAACATTTTTCTTTTTCGTACCACCAAAACTTCTATATGAAAAATTGTTTCAACTGAATGGTGTTTTTTGGCTTGAATTTCCTACTGCTCCTAAGCGGCTTAGGTGATTTAATTCATTTATGCTTTGATAAATAGATAAACTTGATAGCTATAAATATAACATAAAATTATTCAATCGAACAATGACGCCCATGTGAAAAGTATTATTTTCTCCTATTTTGCCCTTTCAAGGACGCAGCGAGCGTCGTAACAGCCACCACGCATTGTGCACTGATTTGAACGTTATTTCAATGTCGTTTCCGTCGATATTCATACAGACAAACATCGAAAAAACAGCGTCGTCCGTAAAACAGCTGTTCGCACACGCACTGCGTTCTAAAATAGACCTCTCTACTGCGAGATTAAGTTAAATATCTTCTTCTCCGGAGATTCGCGTATTTCTTTTTCTCCAAAAAGATATTCAGTTTGATCAGTAGAGCATGTGGTTTCATTTAAAGTTTGCAACTTAATTTACATCCTGTAAAACTATTATTTCGATATTTTCAATATATAATAAGAATGTGACTGCACACTATATTCGTAACAAATAATTATCAACATTCCTCTATCCTAGTTCCCTACCCTACCATACACACACACACACACACACCCTTACTTTTACTCTGACATCCTACGCCGCTTACTTTTCAATATCTTCTGTATATAAATGTATGTATTTTTCCTCTTGGTCTATGAAGTTCGTTTTAAATGTATTATTGTAGAAAATGTAAAACCGTAATTGGCATAAGTTTTGATATTATTAGCTACGATCATAAATGTTTAAGGCTGTGGTTTCTGTAATAACAATAAAATAAAAATATGTATATATAAAATTCAAAGTCCTGACTGACTGACTGACTGACTGACTGACTGACTGATATATCAACGCACAGCCTTAACCGCTGGTCCTAGAAACTTGAAATTTTGCATATAGATACCTTATATAGTGTAGGCATCCACTAAGAAAGGATTTTTCAAAATTCACCCCCTAAGGGGGTGAAACGGGGGTCCAAAGTTTGTATGGGGAAACAAGATTAGTTAGACTATTTTATTCGAGACTTCACAAGAGTACTCCTATCTATAAATGAGTAAACATGTGTTTCAGGTTTTTTCAGAATTCCACCGCTAAAAGGGGGAAAAGGGGTGACAAATTCTGAAAACCAACATGGGTATCGTTTGTATGGTTTATCGGGTCGCTGATTACGAAAACAACAACGATTTCTAAATCCAACGTAGTGGACGTGAAATACCATCATCCCCTGTTGGGGTGCGATGGGGTTGATATGTTGAAATGTGTAAATATTAATATGGGTGTCGTTTTTATGGTTTTTGGGACGTTAATTATGAAAATGAACTTTTAACAAAAAATTTGCAACCGACTTCAATAGTAACAGCAGTCATTCACTAAAAAGTTAATAATAATTCTATAAAGACCGATGGTACCGAAGCAACACTTTTGCCGACTTCTTTCTTCCTGAAACAATATGTTATCTAGAAGTCGGCGCTCTTATATTGGTTTTTATGTTGCTATATCGTAGGAAATACGCCGACTTCTAGATAACATATTGTTTCAGGAAGAAAGAAGTCAGCAAAAGTGTTGCTTCGGTACCATCGGTCTTTATAGAATTATTATTAACTTTTTAGTGAATGACTGCTGTTACTATTGAAGTAGGTTGCAATTTTTTTGTTAAAAGTTTATTTTATTTCACATTTTTTAGTGCTGCTGGGTTAAATTGTGAAGTATGGGTAGTTCTTGCAAACGCGATGTTAATATGAAACGAAGTTCAAGTGAGTATAAGTAGCTATGTTTGAGTAGCTTCCTGCTATCAGCACCCTAACACAACATGATTACCGCAATCTCGAGTTATGTGCTGTCATTCGTTGAAGAGTTCTACGGTGATGAAGCCAAGATCGAAGGTCAGGTGGGTACACTGGCAATTTTCAAGTAATGCCTTGCAATGAGCACCCTAACACAAACTGATTGCCGCAATCCAAAGTTATGTGCTGTCATCCGTTGAGGAGTTCTATGGTGATGAAGCCAGGATCGAAGGTCTGGTGGGTATTCTGATAATCTCCAAGTAATACCCTTGAATTAGCACCCTAACGCAGTGATTGCCGCAATCTCGAGTTATGTGCTCTGATCCGTTGAGGAGTTCTATGGTGAATATGGTGATGAAGCCAGGATCGAAGGTCAGGGAGAAGAATGTCGATTTTCAAGTAATACCTTGTAATCAAAACCCAGGTACAAAGCGATTACCTCAATTTCGAGAGGTATGCTGTCATTTTCTGAGGAGTTCTACTGCCTATCTCTGAAGACCTTCATCAGATCATGACCAAACCCAAAATGGGACCTACCTGGAAGTACACTATTTCAAACAAAAAAAGAATTGTTGAAATCGGTTCAGAAATGACGGAGTTATGGAGTAACAAGGCAAAAAAAAAAACATACAGTTGAATGTGTTGAATTGAGAACCGCCTCCTTTTTGAAGTCGGTTAAAAATGGCATCGATTTTGAAATTTAATATAGTGGACATGAAAATTCTTGAAAGTATGTGTGCCAGAGCAAATCGGCTGTAACAGACGAACAGACAGACAGCCACACAAGTGATCCTATTAGGGTTCCATTTTTTCCTTTTGAGGTATCTATCTATCTATATATCCACAATCTATCTGTTCATCTATCTATCTATCTATCTATCTATCTATCTATCTATATCTTTCAATATCCCAGCAAAATATTTTTAGAATGGAAGGTTGAAGGGGTTGGACCACGGGGTACCAAAAAAAGTTCTTTTTTATGTGAAAACTTTGACGGACTGTTGATGGGTGTCTAGGAAAAGGTTTCGACGAGATCTACCCGCTAGGAGGGTAGCTGTCAAGTTCAGTTCAAATTAGCTCCTGTGTATTTTATTTAAAAAAATATCAAAATTGCAGTATTTTACTATTGTGTATTACGTATAAGAAGTAAAAGTGTACAGTAAATACCGTGAAGTGTTATTGAAGCATATAGTGAAGGATTATTTGTAAAAACTGTGAATTCTTAGCGGCCTAGTAGGCCGTTAAAACAGTGCAATAAAATAGACAATAAAACGCAAATAAACGAAGCAAAATCATCATATACAACAAAACTAATTTAGTTCGAATTGTTGTGTAAATTATTTAGTGATTTTGGACTTGATTAATATCAAAAAGCTAGAAAACTTTGACATAAACATTATTCCTGGAAGGCTAACTGCCCGGCCAGAACAGTGCTAAATATACAAATAAATAAGTAGTCAAATAATAAATACCAAAAATCAATAGAAACAGTGCAAATTTGAGTGAAAATATGTGTAGAATAATGGTAAAAAAAAAAAAAATATATTGAATTTTCGTCAAATCTAAGTTCGTAAACAAAGTCACGCCATCTGTTGTCAAGTAGCAGAGTACAGTCACGAAGTTCAGCTACTTCTCACAAGAGGGAGCTAAAAAATATAGAGTCATTTGGGCAAAAATGTAGAGAAAGCCATAGACGAGAAAAATCTATGTAGAGCATATCTGGCCAACGCTAAATTGTAGAGCTATTCCAATGTAGAGTTCACTCATGGATATAACAACAACGAAATAAACTACTAGATAGCTTGTATCTCGACTGTAAACAAACATAAAACCATAAAATATTGAATAGTGCTCAAAAAACTAAAATGGAAGAAATTAAAATACTTATCCAAAATTTGGGACAGAGGATTACGGGCATGGCAAACAACCTATCAGAGAAAATAAATAATTTGGACGAAAAATTGTCTCAATTCCAGATTGATATTGAGCAAACCAAAACGATTCAGCAAGAGCATGAAAAAAGGTTAGACATTATAGAAAGAGAAGTAAGAGCACGTAACCTGGTGCTTTTTGGCGTGGCAGAGTCTGAGCATTCTTATAGTGATCTAGAAGGTATAGTGCTAAAAATAATAAATGAACACCTGAACATATCATGCACAAGGGATGAAATTCAACATGTAAGACGAATGGGCAAGAAGAAAGCAGAACCGAGGCCAATAAACTTTGCTCTAACTACATTAGGAAAGAAAATACTTATTCTGAAAAACAAATCGATGTTGAATGATTGTGGTTGGTACCTTAAAGAAGATTTCCCTCCAAAGGTTATTGAGGCTCGAAAATTGTTACAAGACAAACTAAAAATGGAAAGAGCACAAGGTAAAAATGCAATATTAAGGTACGATAAGTTGATTATTCTGCCAGCTAGAAACGAGAAGTACCCACAAGCCAACACAAGCACTAAGAATATGGGCAAACAAAATAAAAAGAGAAGTTTTCAACCATCTCCGTCAAACAAACATATAGAATTCAAGCATTATAGTGATGGCAATCCAAGTCAAGTAAAAAAGACCAAAACCAGTGAAAATAGATCAATGTTAGAGTTTCTTAATCCCGAAACTAACACACAATCAACTATAAATAACGAACACAAGTAACAATTAATGGCCCCTCCTCAATCTAATAGAAAAGAAGAAAATAATCAAAAACCCTCTCCCAGTACGGTTGGTCCCCGTGGGATGAGTAGACCACAACCCTCCATCCAAGAAATATGCAAAGAGACAAATAAACATAAAAACAATCAAAAGTCTTTACATTTGTGCACGTTCAATGTGCGATCGTTAGTATCAGATGAAAGATTACCTGAGTTAAAATACGCCTTGCAGAACATTAAGTGGGACATTATTGGTCTTTCAGAAGTAAAAAAAGAAGGAACAAGAATTTTAGAATACGAAGAATTTATATTTATGTTCAATGGAAACAGAAGTGGTTTCAACGGTGTTGGTTTTCTGGTTAAAAAGAAATGGAAACATAATATAAAAAACTTTACATCTATTTCCGACAGAGTAGCTCGATTGGACCTGATTTTTGGAGAGACAAACATTAGTTTAATACAAGTTTATGCCCCTACGGAAAATGCCAAAGATGAAGAAATACACGCATTTTATTCAAAAATTACAGAAACTTTACAAAATCCATTAGAAAAAGTCATAGTACTAGGCGACTTTAATGCCAAAATCGGTTACTCGGAGGTAGAAGACAAACCTGTTATGGGCCCCTGGTGTTATGGTATTAGAAATGACAGAGGCAATACCATGATAAAATTTTGTCTAGAAAATCAATTGTACATTGCGAATACATTTTTTAAGAAAAAACCAAAACAAAAATGGACATGGCTTTCGTTTGATGGGAAAACGAAAAATGAAATAGATTTCATACTTGCAAAAAACATTAATAACATACAAGACGTAAGCATTATAAACACTACCTTTCCATCTGACCACAGGCTAGTACGTTGTACATTAAAGATAAATACCAAAGTAAAAAGAAACAGAAAAGCTTTTGGACATAGAGACAAGGAATTGTTACCAATTGAAAAAGAATCACTAAAATGCATATTCACAAATCTATGTGATAAAGAAAAGATCAAAGATGGAAACCTACAAGAAAAATATTCAAATATTGTGAACAATATAAAAGAAAGTGTAAATCTGTTACCCAATAAAAAACCTAGTCAACAAAATACATTTAGCTTAGAAATTGAAAAACTGATACACAGACGGACAGAATTGAAAAACAAAGACAATAAAACCAAAGAAGAAAAGAAACTTTTAACTAAACTCTACCGTAAAATCAAGAAAAAAATACAAAGAACAGCACGACGATACCGGCTTAATATAATAGAATATGAGTTGGAACAAAAATGTTCTGTCAAAAGGTCACAGAAACGCTTGCAAGACTTTAAAGAATGGATTACATCTCTGAAAGACAAACATAGCAAAGCCTATACAGATCGAGAAAGCCTTATAGAAATAGCCACAGAATATTATAAAAACTTATACGACTGTCATGAAAATACACAAATTTCAAACAATGAAAAGCAAGACTCGGATGATGTACCAGTAATTTTAACATCTGAGGTATATGAAGCTATAAAATCCCTTAAATCAGCGAAGAGCCCTGGTAAGGACAGAATAACAAACGATATCATGAAAGCTATAATCGAGCCGATCACACCCATCTTAACTGAGTTTTTCAACAACGTCCTTGATCTTGGCACTATTCCTCAAGAATGGGAAAACTCTATAATAACTTTACTGTATAAAAAAGGCGATCCGTTTAATATTGGCAACTATAGACCGATAAGCTTGCTTCAAACAATATATAAAATATTCACAAGCGTATTATTGAGAAGAGTAAGAAAAACCTTAGAGGAGCATCAACCAAGGGAGCAGGCAGGTTTTAGACCTAAGTTCTCAACGATGGATCACATCTTCACCCTGACCCAAATCATTGAAAAATACATTGAGTATAATAAAAAGCTGTACGTTGCTTTCATAGACTACTCGAAAGCTTTTGATTCAATTCGGCATGATTCTTTATGGCAAGCATTAGAGTCACAAGGTCTACCAAAAAAAGTTATTTCAATCTTGAAAGATATCTACAACAGAAGCACTGCAACTGTAAAAATTGATCAAGTGGGAAAACCATTTAACATAAAAAGAGGGGTAAGACAAGGAGATCCAATCTCACCCAACCTATTCACAGCCCTATTAGAACAAATTTTCAGGAAATTGAATTGGAAAGGAAAGGGTATTAATATTAATGGCGAGTACCTTAGTCATTTACGATTCGCAGACGACATATTCATAATAAGTGAGAACCATGAAGATCTGGCATACATGATGCAAACGTTGGACAGAGAAAGTCGTAGATGTGGTCTCCAGATGAATCCTGACAAGACTTGTATTCTTACCAATAGCAACCAAGTACCCCTTCAACTCCAAGGAAAAAACGTCAGGTATGTTAAGGAGTATGTGTATTTGGGTCAAACCATTTCGTTCCAGAAACAAACCGAGCAAGAAGTAGACAGAAGAATAAAAATAGCATGGGGAAAATACTGGTCCTTAAAACACATTTTCAAAGAGAAAATTCCTCTGAGACTGAAGAAGAAGGCAATGGATACAACAATATTGCCAACCTTGCTTTATGGCTGTCAAAATTGGGCACTGACTAAGAAAATCATTCAAAAGCTGCAAGTATTTCAAAGAGCCACAGAGCGAAGTATGCTTAACATTAGACTAAAAGACAAAATAAAAAATATAGATATCCGAGCAAAAACCAAACTTATAGATGCAGCTACATTAGCCTGCCAGCTCAAATGGAGATGGGCTGGTCATGTGGCACGTATGACGGATGGCCGCTGGACAGAACGTGTCATTCATTGGTACCCTCGTGAGGCAAAACGCCCACCTGGGCGACCGCGACAACGCTGGTATGATGATATTAAGAAGGTGGCCGGCCCGACTTGGACTAGACAGGCCGCAGACAGGCGTCTGTGGCAAAAGATGGAGGAGGCCTTCACTCAGATATGGGTGCCCAGATGAAATATTATTCTGCATGCCACTTAAAATTCATTATTATTAATGGAAAGTAATTTTTTAATTTTTTTGTTCATAGGTATATCTAATAAACTGCAACTATTGACATTTAAACTCACTATTTTTTCACATTTTTCTTATTTTAATACATAATTTTAAGGACATTTACTGATTCATTATGTATAATTTTTGATTATTAATTTATTTGTATTATGGAATGAAATTTATAATTAATGTTTGTATTTCTAATTAAAACTATTTACTCAAAATGTCTAAAAAAAAGGAGTATTTGAAGTGTGCATGCTGCTTGAGTTTATAAATTTATTGAAGCATTTCATTTGGAAAAATAAAGGCTTATTATTATTATTATTATTATCTCCCAAACAGCTAATGCTATGGACCCATGTTCATGGTACTCTACGAAAAGGGCTCGGCAAGATCTAGATGACGTTAAAAAAAAGTCGAAAAAAAAAATTGCCAAACATTTGATCGGCCATATCTCCCGAACGGCTAATCGTAGGGAGTTCGGGTTTCAACTATTGTGATCGGTCAAGCTGGGGCTACATGACCAAAAAAAAAAATTAAACAGTTTTGACAGTTTTTTGACAGGTCCAAAAAAAGTATTTCGATTTGCATAAAACTCAAGGGGCATTCGGGGTCGCCAATTACGCTGCTGCTGTATTCAAATTTGAAATTTTTTGACAACTGATAGGGATTTTGACACTCTTTCGGAAAAACTTTGATCGGTGAGTCCCCGTGTTTGGCATTCTGGTGAGGCCGAAAAACGAGCATGTTAGGACGGAGAACACGCCCGCGAGGCCGAAGGCCGAGCAGGGCGCGTTCGTAGTCTGAGCATGCAAGTTTTTCGGCCGAGCACTACACTTTGACTCCCAGAGGGAGTGAGAGCACTTATAATGTTTGTTTCTGAAAAAAATGTAATTTGTTTCCTGTAGGCCACGCGGGCGAAGCCGCGGGCAGAAGCTAGTAAATAAATAAATAAAGAAAACCTGCCACGACCCATTTAAATTTTGCAGGTGCCCGGGTTATTTATTTTTGCTGTAGACAGTACCGCAGATTGGGCTTTCAAAGCTGAAGAAGATAAGTCCTCCAGTCAGGCGCAGAAGAACAAACATCTAATCTTACATGCTGGGAAGGTCCTTGGAGGCAGCTCTTCCATTGGTTTTGTACAATATTCTAGGTAAGTGTTGTACAATCATTTATATATCTATATTATGCTATTGCAGCGAGGGTTGAAGCAGAAAAAACTAAACTTATAAAGAAGGGATTGTATTATATTATATATATTTGTATTGATTGGGGCTCCCATACAACATACATGTTTTTTTGCCGTTTTTATAGATAATGGTACGGAACCCTTCGTGCGCCAGTCCAACTCGCACTTGGCCGGTTTTTGAAACTTGAGGGTCCGAAATATATCGATTAAAAACCTATTGTTATTGTTTTAATATTAATAAATAAACAAAAGAAATAGTTTTCAATAGGTGTAAATAAGAAATAACTGGCCAGTTTCCGAAGCGACAATTGGCTCAACTGGGTCGTAAAAACAGCATTGTATGCAACAGTAATTGCCTAGTAAGCCTCGTGACAAAAACTGAACTCGAATTAATTGCCTTTAATATGTTGCACAAAATACTTACATACTGAAACCGGTTTACTAATATATACATAGATCGAGTATAAACTAAATATTAAAATTTTATTTTTAATTTGTGCTCATCAAATATTGAACTAAAAATGTATATTAAACATATAAATAATATTTCAAATGACTAATTGCTGACAGACATTGATTTTATGTACTCTCAAAAGTACTTATCATTGAGATGTAATCAATATTTTTATTTTAGATAATATCGTTTACACATTTCAGAGGCAAAAATGTGACCTGCGTCGATTGGAATGACCCTTTGTGGAAGTGGAATACTTGCCTCAAATACTACAAGAAATTAGAAAATTTTCAGATACCGGCAATACTCAATTGCACACATGATGCCAAAAATCATGGCACTGACGGCCCAGAAGTCATAACTAGCCACATTAACGATAAACCTAATGTTTTTGAAGGCTTAGAAGACATGTTGATAGAATCTCTTAAGGAATTAGGATACAATATTCTTTTAGATATTGATAATCCCGATGAATTAGGATTCGGACACGGCCAACATCCTGCTAATCAAGAAGGACAAAGGACGAGTACAGCACAAGCTTACCTTCTTCCTATAAAAGACCGAAAAGGATTTCATCTTTTAAAGAACAGTTTAGTAACAAAATTGCTTACCGATGATTGCAAAAAAGTAATTGGAGTTGAAGTGTTGAGAGAAAATGGAGAAACGCAAAAGTTTTATGCCAAAAAAGAGGTGATATCGTCAGCCGGTACGTATAAATCAGCTCAGCTGCTATTGCTTTCTGGAATTGGTCCACAAGAAGATTTAGAGAAAATGGATATAGATGTTGTAGCCGATCTTCCTGTTGGAAGACATGTTAAGGATTTGGCTTCAGTCACCACATTTGTCAGCGGACGAAAAGGTATTACCAATTCTCTTGAAACAGCATTGTCACTAATAGATCTCAAAACCTTCCCACTTCCGACTATTGTTGGCGAATACAATTTCACGGGAGATCCGTTAAAGCCGGATATTGAATGGATTCTAGATATAGTAAGTGCTGTTTCACCTATTCTTTACTATGGTCTGAATTCTGTCTATAACTACGAATTTAATCTGATTAATTCACTATCTGTTGACAACTTACAACATGACACATTAATAAACTTTGTGATGTTAAAAGATCCCAAATCTTTTGGAAATGTCACACTGAAAAGCAAGGACCCTAAAGATGATCCCAGAATATTTCCAGGATTTTTTACAGATAAAGAAGGTGAAGACCTTAAGCGATTTACGGAGGGAGTTAAAAGGTCAGTTGAAGTAAGAAATACGAAACCTTTTAAGAAAGAGAATTCTAAGTTTGTAAAACCTGATTTGCCTGAATGTGACACCTACAAGTTTGAAACGGAAGAATATTTTAAATGCTACACGAAACAGATGACGATTTCGTACTTCATGCCAATCTCATCATGTAAAATGGGTGACGACGGAGTAGTGGACAGTAGACTGAAGGTTCATGGAGTCGCTGGTCTTCGAGTTGTTGACGCCAGTATCATGCCGTCAATGGTTAGCGGAGAATCTCTTGCAATAGTGATGATGATTGCAGAAAGAGCTGCTGATCTCATTAAACAAGATTATGATGTGTGTATGGGTGAAGAGTAGAAAAACATCAGCATACTTAACCTTCATGCGGTCACGCGACGTCGAATCGACCGCCATGAACAAATACTCCTCCATAAGATCGTACTTTAGCAAATTAAAATTAAACTAAAATTAAAGCCTTCAGAATCGGCTTTATTACACTATCAGTTTTCTTTGATCAGTGTTTTGTTTTTAAATTTCACGTCAAATAATGTATATCAATTTTGTATGAAAAGGAATCCCTTATTACGACATGTTGTAATAATGGACCAGTTTCCGTAGGCAATACTTGACGAAGGATCCTTTAAAAGTGATAGGCCTAAAGCGATCTCGGGAAAAAAGCCGGTCTGAAGTTTGTCCGAAAAAGTCCTTTGAATTACTTCAAGAGAGTTATTTATTAAATTTCAATAAATACAATGTTAAAATTTGATATTTCGACTCCTTCAATCGGTGAACGAAAGTACTTCCTCTAGTGTTTCGACGCCTTCAATAGAGTCGTCATCGTCATGACCTCCATCGAGTAACATTATTTTTTCATGCTATACTTGCATCTTTCATCAAACCATCCATAATAATTTCGTTAAACACAACGGACGAGGCGGACTCCACGGACCAAGCCAAAATCCGAAAATATCCGAGCAGTCCGCGGACGTGCTCACTTTTTGTAAATTTTCGGTTTTATTTCGCACTTTTATCCAGCCCATGTGACAGCTCTGAAGGGAACCGTTATAGGAGGTGAGGGAGGACCTAAGCTGGGGAGGGAGGCACCGGGGAGCATCGTATTCAGCAGGTTCAAATTACTCTGAATGTCAAACATTTTCACAAAATGCCGTTGGTTGTTGAAAGCAGAACAATTAAAGATTTTTCTGCCAGTTTAATTAATGCGGACAGATGGACGGACAACTGAGTCCTAGCCTACCATAGTAGTTCCCAAAATCCACCACAAGTATTCATAGCTCTGCAAATGCTGTGCGACGAGTATTTGAACACCAAGGTTTAGCATCTACACACCGGCTGTTGTTCGGCCTTCACATCTTTCCCTGCGCCACGCCCTGCCACTGGGTGGAGCACTTACGCGGAGAGATTTATTAAGCCCCTATTTTTTTTTTTTTTTTTTTTTAAATAGGGCATGTTAGGGCATGTTAGGTCTGCTCCTATAGGAATAATATTTTTAATCATTTGAATGTCCTCACTAGACGGCGACACACGTAAAGCAAGATTAATAAATTCCAGCCTGAATTACTTAAAATACAGCGACAAGCCCTTCGAAAGCAAATGGGTAGCAACTTTGCATAGCACAATGTAATAGGTCCGTTTTGACATATGTCATCGCAACGTATCTATGGATGTGAACCTCAGAATAAGGAATACAAATAGAAACCTGGCTAAAATAATACGCGGAGAAAGACACCTATCCTTGATTTTCTTACCGACATTTTAGTGCGTTAGAGAGAGATGGATATGTATTAGTTTTTTCTTAATTAGGTAGGTTGTCACTAGTTCGTTGCTTTGCTAGTGATGTAACAATGTCGATTTTTGACTACGATAAATAAACCAAATCGAAATGAACCGCGACCAATCTCCTTACAACACATCATATCGTATCAAAGTGTGAAAAAAAAAGAGAATGCAGGAGGCACCGACCTTTCTGGTGACATCCTCTTGCTTTGGAAGGAGGCCAAGAGAATTAATAGCAAAGTGGTCTCTGTCTACCCCAGTGGGACACATGTTATATTGTGTAAATAAGGAATTAATAAAAGGATATCTTTCGTTTAGCATAATATTTTTTATTAAGTACAAATTACTATATCGTAGGCAGGTAGGTACATAAGTTAAGTCCAAAATTGTACTTGTTTCTAGTACAAAAAATGCTGTAGCTTGTATCAGAGATACAACCGTAAACTATTTAAGTGGATACTTTTTAAGTCGCCTCTTAACTCAATCAAATAGATGTTCGTTGATGTCGCGTCTTTGTTCAATCAAGGAGGAAGGAATTAATCGCAACAATAGAAATCATAATAATCATAGACTTACAGGATTCGTAATAATAATATTATGTCAATGATGAGCGATGACAGCGCAATTACTACAGAGGTAATTTAATTTTTTTTTTATTTCTATCGGTTAAACATCAACTTATCTTGAATAATAACTAATAACAAATAATGAACGATTAAAATACCTAATAACGTATAATAAGAAATCAAATTATGCGCAGTTCAAGTCAATAAGCATTCCCAAAATTCATTTCACGATAGAACTACCCTGTCAAAGTACTTTTATTGTCAACCACTAAGTACGAAAATGTCTTGATCTGCGGAATTTCTTCGTGAAGTCGATCACGGCAGTAACGTGAACGAACAGGCCTTTCAGAACGATTTGCGAACACAGAAGTATGCACTTTTCTAAACCACAGACATCCATAGCTACTGGTTCTGTTGCCTAAAATTGAAAAATTATCGAGTTAATATACTATAGTATAGTACAAGCACGTACCTACAAACAAGATTGATAATGCAATTATACATAATTATTTAAAGGTTACCAATGTGTCTGTATCTGGTAAATATAACGTTGGTAAGGCATCTGCTTTTAAAAGTCTCCATTTTAAATTTTCGTTTGGTCCAAAAGAATCCGACGTAAAGTGTTTCGAACAAATATGACTGCTTTTTTTAATTGCCCAATTTGGTCAAATTATTTGTCTAAGCCATTCACTTTTTAATTCTTCCCTTTTATCTGTAACAAAAAAATAAAGCGATATTTATTCGGCATTATTTTTCTTTTAACTCGCGCTGCAATGAGAGATTTTCTTTTCTTTTTTTTTTACTCTTCCCTAGTCGCTGTATAGATGGCGCTGAACTTGGTAAGTTACTGCAAGGAACGGAACGTCACATAATTTTTTGATTATTGCACTTGGATGTAATTTTGAGATCGTAAAACGAAACGTACATTAAAAAGTAATTAATGTCATTGTCATATCACATCACAATGACATTTTGAAAATAAATAAATAATAACAACAAGGAAAAAGAAGAAAATAATTAGCAGTCTTTTTATGAGTTTTCTAAGCCAGAAAGAAAATGTCCCAAGAGGAAAAGAAGAGAGTCTGTGCCTTGTGGATTTGTATTAAAATGGAGGCATACATCTTTTTCCTAAAGATGAAAGTCGTAAAGCGCAATGAGTACAAGCCATGGTACATTTTAAACCTGGACGGACCATAACAAAGCGTTCGCACATAATATGCTCAGCACACATGTCATCAACCAACGAGCATATGTGACGTGACGCAATGTTTTTTTTTTCAATCGTTTTGGCTTTGGCACCTAGCAACGTAGTCAGTTCAACACCATCTACAGAGTTCTTGGAAACTATGTTTTTTTTTTAATACTCAAAAAGAAAACCTCTCATTAATCTATTATCCTTTATGCACGGCTGCCGCGGGAACCAATGTTCGATAGTTTGCCACACGGACTTTAGTACATCACTATACGAAAAAACATAACCTCTCATAGTCGGCAGAAAATCTATATAAAACAGGCAAATATCGGTGTAGAATTGAACACGAGTATGATTTACAAGAACTACTATTATTGTTACTGAGTTTTAGGTATGATCCTGCAACTTATTAACATAAAAACTATCAGAACTCACCGATGAAATGATATTGCTTCATTGTTGTTTTCTTTTCTTCCTGTATGCGATTTACAGCCTTCAATCGCACAAGACATTTTATGACAATGTTAAAAAAACAATCAACACAAACAATAATAAATCACACTTTCACGAATTTTGAGAGGAAGAGCACCAAAATATTTAATTTCTCTCGGTGAAGCTGTAAACTTTCGCAAAATGCAATAGACATTTCGATGCCACCAAATTAAGATGTGATGCACGCAACGAACGATATTACAACACAACGATACAATGATGAGACATATTTAATTTGATGGTATTATAATATTTAAATTACATCCAAATTACATCCATCTGACATTTGTTTGGTTCAATCTAGTGACAAACCAGGAAAAAATATAAAGTAAGTGCGGTCCGCTGTTTCATTCACTCGTACACAGGAGTAATTTACGTTAGATGAGTACAATGGCTAATGCCCAGTTCTTATTTTAGTCAGGCTTCTATTTGTATTCCTTATTCTGAGCTTAAACCTCAGAATAAGGAATACAAATAGAAACCTGACTAAAATAATACGCGGAGAAAGACACCTATCCTTGATTTTCTTACGACATTCTAGTGCGTTAGAGAGAGATGGATATGTATTAGTTTTTTCTTAATTAGGTAGATTGTCACTAGTTCGTTGCTTTGCTAGTGATGTAACAATGTCGATTTTTGACTACGATAAATAAACCAAATCGAAATGAACCGCGACCAATCTCCTTACCACACATTATATCGTATCAAAGTGTGAAAAAAAAAGAGAATGCAGGAGGCACCGACCTTTCTGGTGACATCCTCTTGCTTTGGAAGGAGGCCAAGAGAATTAATAGCAAAGTGGTCTCTGTCTACCCCAGTGGGACACATGTTATATTGTGTAAATAAGAAATTAATAAAAGGATATCTTTCGTTTAGCATAATATTTTTTATTAAGTACAAATTACTATATCGTAGGCAGGTAGGTACATAAGTTAAGTCCAAAATTGTGCTTGTTTCTAGTACAAAAAATGCTGTAGCTTGTATCAGAGATACAACCGTAAACCATTTAAGTGGATACTTTTTAAGTCGCCTCTTAACTCAATCAAATAAGATGTTCGTTGATGTTGCGTCTTTGTTCAATCAAGGAGGAAGGAATTAATCGCAACAATAGAAATCATAATAATCATAGACTTATAGGATTCGTAATAATAATATTATGTCAATGATGAGCGATGACAGCGCAATTACTACAGAGGTAATTTCAATTTTTTTTTATTTCTATCAAATAAACAACAACTTATCTTGAATAAAAACTAATAACAAATAATGAACGATTAAAATACGTAATAACCTGTAATAAGAAATCAAATTATGCGCAGTTCAAGTCAATAAGCATTCCCAAAATTCATTTCACGATAGAACTACCCTGTCAAAGTACTTTTTTTGTCAACCACTAAGTACGAAAATGTCTTGATCTGCGGAATTTCTTCGTGAAGTCGATCACGGCAGTAACGTGAACGAACAGGCCTTTCAGAACGATTTGCGAACATAGAAATATGCACTTTTCTAAACCACAGACATCCATAGGTACTGGTTCTGTTGCCTAAAATTGAAAAATTATCGAGTTAATATACTATAGTATAGTACAAGCACGTACCTACAAACAAGATTGATAATGCAATTATACATAATTATTTAAAGGTTACCAATGTGTCTGTATCTGGTAAATATAACGTTGGTAAGGCATCTGCTTTTAAAAGTCTCCATTTAAAATTTTCGTTTGGTCCAAAAGAATCCGACGTAAAGTGTTTCGAACAAATATGACTGCTTTTTTTAATTGCCCAATTTGGTCAAATTATTCGTCTAAGCCATTCACTTTTTAATTCTTCCCTTTTTGGAAATCTGTAACAAAAAAATATAGCGATATTTATTCGTTACTGCAAGGAACGGAACGTCACATAATTTTTTGATTATTGCACTTGGATGTAATTTTGAGATCGTTAAACGAAACGTACATAAAAAAGTAATTAATGTCATTGTCACATCACATCACAATGACATTTTGAAAATAAATAAATGATAACAACAAAAAAAAAATAATAATTAGCAGTCTTTTTATGAGTTTTCTACGCCAGAAAGAAAATGTCCCAACAGAAAAAGAAGAGAAGTCTGTGCATTGTAGATTTGTATAAAAATGGAGGCATACATCTTTTTCCTAAAGATGAAAGTCGTAAAGCGCAATGAGTACAAGCCATGGTACATTTTAAACCTGGACGGACCATAACAAAGCATTCGCATATAATATGCTCAGCACACATGTCATCAACCAACGAGCGTATGTGACGTGACGCAATGTTTTTTTTTTTCAATCGTTTTGGCTTTGGCACCTAGCAACGTAGTCAGTTCAACACCATCTACAGAGTTCTTGGAAACTATGTTTTTTTGATAGATGGATTATCCTTTATGCACGGCTGCCGCGGGAACCAATGTTCGATAGTTTGCCACACGGACTTTAGTACATCACTATACGAAAAAACATAACGGAAGGACTCTTATATACGTATATGTACCTATGTATATGTTTAGGGGGGGCGATGGGGGGGGGAGGGGGGTATAAGCCCCCCCCTAAGGGGGGGGGTACCGGAAATCAATAGTTTTTTTTTTATAATTTTTTTTCAAAATTAAAAGGTTATTTTATGTTTTATGTAGGATAAAATAACTCGAATATTAAGTATACGTATAGTGGGAGGGGGATCACTGGGGAGAGGGTGTAATGAAACTAGTTTCTTGAAAAAAAAAAAAAAAAAACTGAACATAACCTAACTTTAAAGACCCAATATGACTTCTGCAATTGCTTCGGCGTTGCGGAAAGTGCAGCCCCTTCGCCCTTGCGTAACAAAGCACAGTCACCCATGCTCACCTTCGCAGCTTCGGCTTGTTGGTCGCCTTCGGCGACCAGCCTCAGCCGCTACGGCTCGCACGGGTGCCTATGCTTTGTTACAGCAGGCGAGGGCTGCCCTTCCTCCACGCCTACGGCTTTTTATATACACTCTAGGGGTAGTACCCACAAGACTGTATAGAGTCGGGGTGCTCTGATTCGGTTTTGGAACTTATTCAACCTATTTTTTGCATGGAGTCGGGTGCTCTGATTCAAATCACGAAGAAAACAAAATATCTGCATTGGTTTTTTTTTTTATATCCTGGATACTAGTCCTTTGAGCCAATTTTTAGCGAAATACAACAAAAAAAATTAAATTACGTCAATTTTAATGCGTCACTCACAGCAGTTTCGGAACACAACCAAAAAAAAAGTCATAAAATCAATTAAAATTGAACCTTAAGACAATTTTTGAGGTTATTTTACGAAAGTTGAAAATTTTTTTTGAGAAAACTATTGATTTTCGGTAACTGAAATTTCGTGAGATAAATAACAATAACAAGAGCTATTCTGGAAAAAAAAATGAAGGTACCTTTGTATGTATACTCGTATAAGAGACGAGCCAACATAACCTCTCATAGTCGGCAGAAAATCTATATAAAACAGGTAAATATCGGTGTAGAATTGAACACGAGTATGATTTACAAGAGCTACTATTATTGTTACTGAGTTTTAGGTATGATCCTGCAACTTATTAACATAAAAACTATCAGAACTCACCGATGAAATGATATTGCTTCATTGTTGTTTTCTTTTCTTCCTGTATGCGATTTACAGCCTTCAATCGCACAAGACATTTTATTACAATGTTAAAAAAACAATCAACACAAACAATAATAAATCACACTTTCACGAATTTTGAGAGGAAGAGCACAAAAATATTTAATTTCTCTCGGTGAAGCTGTAAACTTTCGCAAAACGCATTAGACATTGCGATGCCACCAAATTAAGATGTGATGCACGCTACGAACGATATTACAACACAACGATACAATGATGAGACATATTTAATTTGATGGTATTATAATTTTTAAAATACATCCAAATTACATCCATCTGACATTTGTTTGGTTCAATCTAGTGACACACCAGGAAAAAATATAAAGTAAGTGCGGTTCGTCGTGTCATTCACTCGTACACAGGAGTAATTTACGTTAGATGAGTACAATGGCTAATACCCAGTTCTTATTTTAGCCAGGCTTCTATTTGTATTCCTTATTCTGAGATGTGAACCATGCAAATCGGTAACTATGTCAACCGATTCTCACGAGAAATCGATTCAAAATATTGAGTTTGTTATCGTTTGAAATATTTTCAAGTTTATTGGTTATAATTTCCAGAATAAACATAATTGCCAAAGTCAACGTGAAAGAAAATATAAACAGTTCAAAAGTAAAGCCTAAAGTCACAAGAAAAAAACACTAAAAACAAACGGGAGCACAACGACTTCCAATATGGCGATAGAAATATATTTCGGGTGCTAAAACCAGCTTTTAATTTTTTTTCTCTACGAAAAGAATCTGAAATGGAAATTCTTACGTGCCAGTAATATTTTGTAATGTTGTACTTCACTGACCTCAAATTAGATACAGGTCTGAACGTTGATAGATATAAAATACTGGCCAGTAAGAAAAATATGTAGGCTTCAAGATGAAAAAATTGCTCCATGCCTTATAAAAAAATATACTGCCATATTTCTTACCAGCCAATCTGTCTATTGATAGGATGATTTATGGAAAACTGCCTGCAAACCAATTCATTAATAAAAAAAATGGGACTTTAAGCAATAAATGCATGTTTTTTATATATATATTTTTTGTTTTTGTAAACTATAAGTTTAAAAGCTAAGTGGTATGTAACATTATTTAGCACAATTATTATATTATATTTTTCGGTATACGCGACACCGTTACAAATATGCAAATGTTCAAATCTAAAAAGTTTATATTTGCAAAAAAAAAAGGAAATTTAAACTTGGCTTTTTGTGTACTGGTCTCACAAAAGCTAATTACAGATCATTACAATTATTTTATCAATATTAAAACAAGTTAATTATTTTCACGTGGAATCGAATTGAGTCCGTGAAATGAGGCGATTATCTGGTTACAACACTATTATTAAGAAAAAATTGACTGAGAATGTAACTGTTTTTGAGACATTGTGTAGTAATTCAAAATTGCATTTTATTTTGGAATATATCTTCGTGCTTACCAGTTTTAGTAGCTTGTGATATGTTCATCACGCAAACAAATAAACTGTTTATTCAATTCCTCGCATGCCCCAAGCCGCACAGATTCAGTTGCGTGGGACCATACTGCATGTATTTGCAGGGAATGTTATAATGTCGATGAAAATGACGATGAAGGAGAAGATTAGTTCTAAAATATAAAAATAAATGATTAATTCCTTGGTTTGTTTTACATATTGCTTAAAAAGAAATAATTACTTACTAAATTTTTGTTTTATTATGCTTGAAAATTAGGTAGGTCGAAACGACTACGCGCGACCCCTGCCGTTACAAACGACCGTGTGCCCGCTTGAAGGTTAAAACGAGATATAGAAAGAGCATCTTTCAATCCTTGCTCTTTCGCACGTTTACAAACCTATAGAACACACGGGCACAAAATAGATACTACCAGAAGGCCGACTTGACGACGGAGCGAAAACAGACTCACGCACGCCTAGACGCGTACGTATGATGATCTCGGCAGAATTTCGTATTGGCATTCGACTGACTTCATCCAAGATCATTGTACGTATGCGCCTATGTGTGCGTGCGCCTGTTTTCGCTAGTTATACTAAAGAATATAAAGGTTATACAGAGTAAAACTTCTGTAAGTGGTTATTTTATGACACACCCGTGTGCATGCATGACAGGTTGGAGATATAGAATCCAAAGTAAAAACAGTATTAAACCCGCTAAACTAATAGAATAGAATAATTATTTATCAAAGCATCAAATGCTCACTTTGTAAGTAAAAAGTGTGTTAGTAAAAAATTATGCAATAAAAAAAAATTTAATTAATCAAAAATATGCATACAATAATTAAGGAATGTGCACAGGGTTTTAAGGAAGTCGATTTGGAGACATGTGTTTTTTTCTAAGTTACGATTTTAGAAGTTCCATGTTTGTACACTAGATGGCGCTGTTCGTTTCTGTGAAATATAAATAACAGTACGTCACGCTGCCTAACTTAGTTTTTGTAAAAAAATTCGAAGTTCACATATGTTTAAGTCCGCCAAAAGTAAAAATAACAATATTTACAAAATGAAGTGACATAATCGACTTTAAATGAGATATATCTGTAATAGTAGTTTATGCTACAAGGGCGCAAAGGAATAAATCACGAGGACGATTTAAAACACGAGCGTAGCGAGTGTTTTAAACGTAACCGAGTAATTTATTGCTTTTACGCCCGTGTATCATACTACATTTTTCAATGCATAGTGTGAGGAAATGAAAACAAATATAGTCTTGTGAACTTTAAATTATAATTGGCTCAAAAGGACTGTATCCATAGCCGTTAAACGGTGTAAAAAAAGTATAACGTCTATGGTACACAGGAAAGGCTGCAGGTTAGCCAACCATTGTAAATAAATTAAAAAAATAATAATATTAAAGCCCTAGGGCAAAATAATCGAATTTCTGTTCGGTTTTGATGCATAAAAAGTGGGCCTTTACGAGCACTTGCATTGAAAAAATTTTCAAGATACAATTTCCTGCAAAATTAGATCCCGCTAAACTTAACCACAACAAAGTTATGAATATTTTTCAAAAATTGCTTTTTTTTTTTTCTCAGTTTTAAAGCAAAACGTAATTTACTCAAATGTTGGTCTAAGCTGCTTGTATTTACAGTATTTTTTCAGCAACCAAATTCCTCGTTATCCAGAAGATATAGGCAATTTTAATATTTAACCACATTTATGGATCTAGGGCTAACACTACCGTACTGTATTTTTTAATGAAATTATTGCCTGATAACTATTAAATTTTTCGAGGTTAAGTATTTAAGTATTTAATTTACTTTTCGGTCTTACTACAATTCTGCATTTATACATTTATAATTTATGATATTGATATTAAGAATTTATAATATAAGTGGGGATGATAAAATCATAATCTGTTATTATTTATTTATCGTATGGCATTTTATACACTGGTTTTTTAACTTTTTACTTAGTTTAAGGACTATATTAAAATTTACAACTATTATGATATCCAATAGCCTTGCTGGAAAGTTTTAGGAAATCTTCGGCTGGTCCATCATATCTCGTAATGGGGCACTGGAAGACAATGTGGGTTATTGTTTGTTGTGGATATCCACATTCACAAGCCGCTGACTCACACCTAAGTCTAACGAAACTACTAAAATATTATTGAACACAACATTAACCTCTAGTAAGCTGTAGATAGCAGACATCATTAGGCTTTTAAAACTTCAGATCCCCTGATTTCTAATATGAGAATAAAAGAAAAAAAAAAAGGTCTAAAATTATGTCTTTGCCAATATGGGTCTTTGGTACTAACCACAGAAACAGAAAACGATTAAATTTAAAAGTAAATTTTTAAGGCTTCGTTATTAAAAACACATCAGTACTAGGCATTACCCTTTTAATAATGACAAAATTGTATAACAAGATTATATTTTTTTCCGAAGTGGAGTTTTGGCAACCCTGAATAATTTTTTCATAACGTTTAGACCACAAGGACTTTGAATATGAAAAAAAAACTGTAAATATAAACAGCTAAGAGCAACATTTGAGTAAACTACCCCAACCCAGTTTTGCTTTATTGCTGAGAAAAAATAAAAACCCAAAATTTAAAAAAAAAATATTCAAAACTTTGTTTTGGTTAAGTTTAGCTGGTTCTTATTTTGCACGAATTTTTATCTTAAAATGTGTTACAGATATCTCTAATTATGTTGCTTCATTCTGTAAATATATATTTTTTTCTTTATTCCGGTCTTGGAAATAGGGCAACTTATTTTTTTTTAAACACTTGTCACTCAATTGGCTCCTCTAAAACACTGTCAGGTTGTGTAGTCATTTCCGCACCACCAGAATTTTTCATATCCAAAATTTTTAATATTCTATTTTACATAAACCAGTTGAAACTTTGCGATGGCAACATACACAATAAATAGGTAATAACGTTTTGTTGAATAACTATGAGTAAATTTTGAATTTAAGTGTTCTGTTTCGAAACGAAAACTGCGAAACCTCATTGGTATACAAGCTAATTCTACTTGATGTTCTACAGAAAGTTTTACAATGTCTTTTCTTTCCTTTGCTTTTATATTATTTTTTACAAGAATTATGGTGCCAGCATTTTGTATTGATAAATCTATTGTAGCAGCTAAGAAATTTATTATCATAAAACTGCATGTTATGTTCATGTAAATGGTGTTCAACTATACACAAAATTTGTATAACATATACCTTCCTACAGTACTCGAGGTAGATGCGGGCCAGCAAACTTAGTGATAATACTGAACCCGTCATGGCCTGGGGATTTACCTTTAGACATTGATTCAGAGATACTGTCAATATCTTTGACTGGAAATCTTATCTCCTCATCCACGGCGGGCGCAGCATCCAACACAGACTGTTGTTGTGAGGGCCCTTGAAGAGATTTAACCCTTAATTAGGTGCACTAAGAAAATTACATAATTACTTATTAAGGTGACCCCAAATTGTAGAAATAATTTTTATTATTTATGAAATATATAAGTAAATAAAACTTTATTATTATTAAAGTGCTTTATTAATTCTATTATATTTAAAAGGAAACAACATGAACTAAATATCCAATCAATCAAAAACAAGCTAAATTAAAATTATTATCAAAAATTATCAATTTGTACTTATACTAAGATCAAAGTTAAAACTTTAGAAGTATTTGAATAATTTCATTTTATCAAGCTGTAAAAAACATATTAATAAAATAAATTTACACACTGGACATATAATAATACAAATCGAATTAATAATACACAAGAAAAATACATAAACTAAACAACTCCCCTCTTTCAAAAAAGTAACGTAATTACTCGCACGGGGTCACCGCTCAAGAGCGCAGAGACGCATCCTTCTACTCCCGTGACTTGGACGCTACCAGAATACAAACTTCGACGCGGGTTATGAAGCTAGCGGGGGCGCGGGGAATTTCGGGCAGCGGCAAGTGCTTAATTTTTTAATGCGAAACTGCTTTAACCCCATGCGACTAATTAAGGGTTAACAAGAAAGTGATCCTATAGATTTGCAATACCCTCAGAGCTACTCTCACTACAAACACTCACTGGAAGGCCAAGCCTACTTTGCAACTTGTTCGTATGTTTCCAGTAGCCTTAGCATGAAAACACCTCAGTATAGTTGCGTTTGAAACTAAACTTAGGTTGCTATACGTAGCTGTTAGTTCCGCTACTGTCTGTCCGCTAGGAGCGGTATCCCACATTCCATACGATTTTGATGTAGTTTGAAACGCAACTATACGGAGATGTTTTCATGCTTAGGCTACAAAAAGACCTAAAATCGTGCTTCGAATGATGGGAGGCCAGAACATTCATTTTAATTTGGTTCTCATGATCCAGATTTAAAGACTTTTTAGTCTCGCACATTTCCCTAAAAAGGCTACCGGAAGGATGTCTGCCGTGCCAGACCCACAATTGAAACTTCAGTTTGGCCTCCTTGTGAGCCCTGGCCATATGTTTGTTCCACAAGCAACTTTCTGGTTATATTGTTTTATTAACAGGTACATAAATTAAACTGTACTATCCTACAAATGTATTTAGAACTTCCTGACCAGTTTCGCTTTTATGGCATTATCAAAGGAATTATTACAAGATCTTAATTACACAATTTATACTTTCTATCAGCCAGTGCGATCAATAACACCTACTTACAATAGTTATTTAAGATACACGTGCGGAAAGTAAGGTTTTATACGAATAAGTGCCAAATTGAAAACACGAGCGCAGCGAGTGTTTTCATTGGCACGCATTCGGATAAAAACATTTTACGCTTAAGTATCTTACAACATCTTTCAATGCATTTTGCGAGGAAATACAACAAAAAAATAAGTATAATAAAGAAAGTAATTTTATTGCACCAAAAAGCCTATTTACAACAAAATGGCGTGCTTTCTTTGCAGAGCGCGCGTTTCATACAGTTTTTCTTTCTTGAGGCAAAGTTACAGTATACATACAGCCAATAATGTAAAAAATATTTTTGTTTGCGGAAACAAAACACGTATTTTTAAATGAGATAATCAAGAATCTTATGCGTTATGGTGTTTATCATCATTCAATTGTTGCTAGAGCTACTTATAAATAATTGTTTTTTTTTGTACAGCAAAACCTCCTTGCATCTTTGTAATTTTTTAAATTTTATGACTTGCACCATGCACCACAGAGCCAAAAACTTGAAAAAATTACTTTATTTCACGCGTGAAATAAAGGATTTCAGTACTGTTTTATTTCACGCGTGAAATAAAGAGTCGGTTTCCGCATAATTTTGTTACACAAAAAAGAAAACTTTACGAGCAACTGCATTCAAAAATAAATATTGACCAAATCTAATACGATATCGCAATTTCGTAATTGAAATAAATTTGACTACTTTTAATAAATAAAATAGTATTGTGTACAACTGTGATATAATGAGACACATTGGGACATTTCGGTACAGTGTACACGATCTGGCTCATATATTTCGCATGCATAAATTGTAATTTTTTCTCCCCTCCGAATATTTTTCTGTTTTTTTTTTCTTTTTCAGAGTTGATCTTTTTCACAGTCTGACAGGGATCCTACTGCGTGTTTCTGGTAGTCTGCCAATTTTTCATGGCATCCTCCTCCTAATAACGTTTTGGTGGCAGTAAAGGTCAGACAGTCTGGTTGTCGGTGTGCGCGGGCAGATTCTTTGCGGACTATAATAGTTGTTTAATTTATTGACGTCTGAAAAATGTTAACGTGGTAGCCTTACTTCTGAAAATTAAGTTCATTATTTCACTCGTGCAGTCTATTACGAAACCGTCCGTCTATATAGTCTGTCCGTCTGTTACAGACTTCATCCGTTGTTGGTAGCCGGTTGATATTTTCACAGAATACGTTTTACTATGGCCTCTATCACGGCCTATCTATCTCTTCACGGCAAGTAATAAAAATTAAAAAAGAATTAACACCCAAGGGGAACCCCATACAAAATAACATTTAAAAAATAACATTTTTAGGGTTCCGTACCCAAAAGGTAACCAACGGGACCCTATTAATAAGACTCCGCTGTCCGTCTGTCTGTCCGTCTGTCTGTCTGTCCGTCTGTCACCAGACTGTATCTCATGAACCGTGATCGTAAGACAGTTGAAATTTTCACAGATGATGTATTTCTGTTGCCGCTATAACAACAAATACTAAAAAACAGAATAAAATAAATATTTAAGGGGCCTTCTATACAACAGACATGTTTTTTTTGCCGTTTTTATAGTAATGGTACGGGACCCTTCGTCCGCGAGTCCGACTCGCACTTGGCCGGTTTTTTGTTTTTACTACGCTAATATCGATAACTTAAAGAATAAAAGTACTACGGTAATATTTATTCCCACATCATTAGATGATTAGATGAGTTATTAACAACACAACAAAATTAATTGGAGCCCCAATTATTGTTGGTTCTTTTATAGCCTCACCGATAATTACTAGACCAACCATACACTGCTTCCGATGAAGATTCTTAGTTCAAATCTATACATGGAAATTGTTTTGGATCATCGTTGATATATTCCGGCGTAAAGGACGATGATCATCGAAATAATTATATTTCGATGACGATGATACATTAATTGATGACGTTGTTGCAATTGCCTAATCACCAAGTGTCTATGCATCGATGTGGACGTCTGGAATTTCATTAGAGAATTTCACGTAAATAGAGCCAACACCAAACGCGACTGTACCGCCACGTTTCCTTAGTTCAGGCAGCTCCGTTTTGGGTATGCCGATGGTCAAGAACACATGCTGATCCTGGTAACCATGCTACTTTACACTATAAATAGTCCAGGATTTTATATTGTACCCCGTGTTTTGGGCCTCTAGTATTTTGCGGAGCGTCCATAAGTCTCCATTGTATTCTGGGACGATCAGAACCACCTTGGTTTTTAGGACATCAACTTGACGAACGACTTTAAGTTTGGCGTCAAGAACCGGAGGTTGTAGACTTCGCACAGTGGTTTTTAGCCACGTCAGGGTTTCTACGTTCTCGCAACAGAGACATAGTGCACCATCAAGAAGGTAGGCTTCACCTTGGAAGGCCGGTGCAAATGCTGGCTGAACTGAGGTACTGGCTTTTCGGGCGTCTTCAAAGATATTCTCCTTAATAGCTTCTCTCAATCGGTGCGCTTGCTCTGTGTTGAAATCTTGTGGTGGAGTCGCTATCACTGCAACATGAAGGTCAGTTTTTGACGTATCAACAAAGGTGTGCTCTCGACCAGTAGATGGATAATATATCTGTTCGGTGCTACCATTTAAAAATACGGCATTTGATTGACTCATTTCTTCCAATTGATCAGTTTGCATAGGCTGCTGCTCAATAGGTGCTCTAACTCCTTTTCTCTGGCTTGTTTGCGGGTTATTGATATTGGATGGGCCTGCTGTGTTGAAATCTGTTTCCATACTGTCGTCATTATGTAAGATTTTGTCCTGTTTCGAATCGGCATCTTCCAAAGATGTTAAAGATTTATTTCCTTGTATGGGTGTGTTAGGTTGACTACAGTACCTCTTCATGGGAGTATTATTTTTCATGTAGATAGATTTTGTTTCTTTTAAATCCTGTCTACAAGAATCCCACAATTTTTGATATTGATCGTGCTTTTGATGAAATTGAATTAGATCATTTTTCCTTTCAATTTTTTTTATATCTAGCTTAGCCATGCTTTTATAGTTATCTTCAGTTAACCATGGATGTGAGCCACTTTTAATCGCATCTTGTGTGAAATTCGCAGAATATTTGTTTGTATTCGGTTCCGCTTCGTACACCAAAAAAATCAAGTCGTGATATGAAAAGGGCGCCGTGAATTGACCAAAGGCAGCAACTTTCTCTTTTTTGGACACAATGGCTAAGTCAATAAGAGAAGGACTCCCCTGATCATAATGAGTGGCTTTAGAAAACATAAAATCATTGAACACAACAAGATCTTTTAAGGCATTATTTAACTTATTACGCCTTCCCTTTTCTCTGTAATTCAAAAAACAGGTGTTTAAATCACCCATTAAAATAACATGTTCGTAATCAGTCTTCAGGACTTCCAATATTGATTTAAATTCATCAAAATAATCATTTTTCGGAGGAGAGTATACCACTCCAAGAAGCACTTTCGTTTTATTAAAAACGATTTTCAAAAACAAATATTCGAAATTAAGTTCGTCTGAGGATCGTTTTAATTCTTCACATTGTATATTATAATTATTGCGTATATAAATGCAAACACCGCCACCTTTGCGTTCCTTAACGATCTTTTTTGGAGAAGGATAAATTTTGAAATTTTCTAACTCGTAGTCTTCCTTTTTATCTGTATTAATAAGAAATGTCTCTGAAACTAAAACGGCATGCACATTGACATTGGAAAAGGTAGCAGTTAATACAGTATGATCCGATACTATACTTTGGGCGTTAATGTGTGCAATATTTAGATAAGAGTCATCTTGAAAAACTGTTTGTAGCTTTATATTTAGAAGTGTTGTTTTTGCTAAAAGCTCCTTGTTATCGTTTGCTTCAAAAATGTCATCATAATATGTAAATTTTGGGTAAGACATGGTGATTTCTTCAACAGTCTATTTTCTGATACTATGAGCATTTAAAGATCCTGATTGCACAATGAAGTTATAACACAACTTTTCAACACGAAATGTCGACAATGAATCAGGAACTGCAAAATGATATGTCATATCAATATTTATCGACTGATATGATAACCCGAATCTTACTTAACAACTGAAGAACAGTCCGTAGGAACAAGGTTTATATTACTTTGTTATCGATTTTTATCGATTTTAGTGATAAATAAATGCATCGACGCATATACTGGTATATTGTTAATTATTCAACTCCCCGATAAGAGGTATCACTGTGCTCGAACAACGCTGCATTTTTTGGGAAAGTTATGTAATGATGAAAAAATGCTGTTCGTCAACACTGGCATTGTTTGCAACTGAGTTTTGTTTTACAATCATAATAGTAGTGAAGTTTAGCAGCAGTGAAACGTTGACATACAGTTGAATAACGATGTATGTTACAAAGATTAGCATTGTTCCATCATTAGATAACTTTCGCCATAATATAACATACGTCGTTCGAGCACACGCCTCAATTTTTAGTATATGTATAAACTTATAGGATTCCGTTCCCAAAGGGCAAAACGGTGTAACATGACTGCCTATGTTTTTAGGGTTCCGTAGTAGCCAAAAGGTACAAAAGGAACTTTTATGGTGAGACTCCGTTTCCCGTCCGTCTGTATGTCACAGCCTCATAAATTTAGCACCGTTAAAAATAAATACTTGAAATTAAATCGTTCAAAATATATGCAATACAAAAATTATAAGCAAAAATTATAGAGCTGATTGTAAAATATATATACCTTAATTCACTATATTTACTTAGATACAACTTTTTCGAGAAACCTCGAAAAACTAACAAAAAATTGTATGTCCCTCCCCCCCATACCTCCAAAACTAATGGACCGAAAATTATGAAAATAATCTTTGTATTATGTGCTTACATAAAGATTACAGGAAAAATATAGCGATTGAGAAATTCATGAAAACAAAATGAGTAAGTCGTCCAAGGGATTACTCCATACCTAATCCACAGACACACATTGACAACTTGATTTGCATTCGGACACGAAAATATTTAGATGTGTGAGATAAATTGTGGAAGTACCTAATATTTTTGTTTCAGTGTGCGTGTGGAATCACACCTTTTTTCTGTTGTAGTTTGTGTGTGCGGCGTACGTATTTTATCTCGTCCTCCTTGCGTCTCCCGCAAAAAGTGGCAATAAAATTTGTTCGGCTCCATACGTCCATGTTCGGCCCCTGATTTTGGCGCATATGCTTTTCAACGTCTCCTAGTTATTAGTATGCGCCGCGGCCGTATAGAAGGGTTGTATTTAAAAGAACTTCTTTGCTGCCATCTATTTTCTCAAATAAATCCCGTTATATAGGTAGGTAGGTAGGTACCTACAGTTTATCCTGAAAAAGGAAATCTCAGAAATGAATTATTTATTACAGCGTAGGTATTTAATAATTACAAAGATAATGCACGGTAAGCACTTATAAGTGTGAATAAATAATAAATTGTAAGGGATTATTCCATCGTTAACACTATTTGCGAAATTACTGGCGATTCTTGGTGCACGAATACCGATCAAGCTAAGGGTCCTCTCCAAAAATTCAAAACAACACAGAGTCCTAACTCAGTTCTAAAAATTACGAAGTTACACTTGGTACCAACGTAACTCGAAAAACTTGTGATCACAGTAACTTAAATTTACTTGAAGAACTGAATCTCAACTCAATGGAGAAACAACTGAAAATCAGAAAACATCGCAAGCAAAATAGCGGCGCAAGCAACTATGAAAATAATGGCAGGTAGGCAGATGGCATCGGCGGACATTTTTGAGAGGATAGGTTCCGCTTGCATACTACCCTGTTATTCCGTGCGGAAAGACCTGCAGTGCGAGAGGGACGGATTCTGCATAAAAGTCAAAATGACATCGTTTTTCACTAATTTTATTATTAAAAAAAAAGCAAATTTGCTATGAAATATCTGTCCTGTTAAGAGTTTAATAAAGTTTATACAGAATTTAGTCCATAAATAATATGAACGGGTTTTTACTTTAATAAACTAATACCTCGACATGAAAACTTTTTTTAGAGCCAACTTTGGCACTTTATTTCTCAATATTGGAATGACTTCTGTGGATTCTATTCCGATAAAAGTGTGTATTATATTCCCGAAAGAAATACATTTTTTCTTTTTTACGTAGTATTGCTAGTTTATTCAAACCAGGAAGAAGAAATTATGGTTTTGCGAAAACTATCCCCTTAAAAGTACCTAAGTAACGTAGGTATGTACCTAGTTCTATGACATTGTTTCACATTATTACCATTTGTCGAAAATAAACTAGAAAGTCTACATTAGTATTTTGGTAGGTACCTACCTGTAGGTAATATATAGCTACCTGTTTATTTATTTTATTAATTCTGCTATTGATAGCTGCTGCTATAAAAATGCCGAGGATTATCAAAAATACAATGTAGTAAAATGTAGTTAAAAATAATTGCAAAATACAATGACATCTACAAAAACATAATGGAACTATTGAAATTTTATGTTGAGTAATGTAACAGATCTGCCATCTGTTATCACTAGTTGTAACTAATAGGTATAATAATGCTATAAAATTACAATGTACCTTCTAAATTTATAAATCAAGGTACTCGGTATACTTTGTGATTTAATATCATCGTAAATGGGGTCTACTTTTATAAAGGCCACCAGTTGGCGCCACTGGCACGTAAGGTATATGTCAAAGGTTTGTTAGGTTAGATTTACATAGAAGTTCGATTTTTTGTTTTGCTTATCCATATAATATTATTATTTTTTTCTTTCTTAAATGCGAATAAACAATGCCGCAATGATGTGCAGTTCCATTATGTTCCAAAACGAAAGGAGGACTTAAGTTTTGTTTTAGTCCCTCTTTTCTTTAGCTCTAATCTTAATTCATTTACTTTCATTGCACCGTACCTTGAATAATAAACCTGAAACTATGAATTTATGTCGACTAATACACAAATAACTAATAAAAAGCCAAAGCTTTCGCCGTTTCGCGGGCATTTGACGTTTCCCTATACCTGTTGCCTCAGTGGCGCCACCTGACGTCGATAGTAGCCCTCAAAGAGTACCATTTTGTTTTACTGAGCAGCCATGGCTGCGTTCATAAGTTAGGGGCTGCGGCACGGATTCTAATGCCATCTCCGTTGCACGCGTTAGAAATTGTATACGCTATCCTGCTGTCAGTGTTGGACCCTGACGAAATGCTTATTTTATGAACGGCTAACTGTTTGGTTGGTTGATGGCAGTGTTGCCAACTTAGCACTTTTGTACTAGATTTTTATTTATTTTCATAAATCTAGCACTAAAAAAAAAAGGTTTAGCGCCTAGCACTAAATCTAGCACTATTTAGCAGTCATACAAGACCTGCCTCACATACGAAATTTCCCAAGATGCATATTCTCAATAATTAACCCAACCGCAGTGTTGCCGTTTTAGCCACTTTGTGGCTAGATATAGTGGATTTTCAACGGTTTTAGCCAAAAATAATCTATTTTAGCCACCAAAACGAATTTGGCTACTTCTGGTAATTTTTTAGATGAATACTAATATAAGTCCACCGAGTACGCTGTTTATTGTCATTTACTTTATCTGTCAGCTTATATCGCCTTTAACTGAGTAGGCAACACCACCGCAGTCCGCATCCTTCGCGCTGCAGTAGTAATTATTTGTTTTATCAATTAAATTGTTTATCAAAAACATTCTCAATAAACTTAATTGTAACCATGGATGAATAAAACTCTTTCACTTCTTATTATTTTACTATTTTTAGACAGTATTTGTGCGTTATCGTTATGTTTAAATCGTCTCGTGATAATGCTGACAAGATGAAACTATTTGGGAAATAGTGAAATAATAAGTATGTAGTGAAACAGTACAAGTGTTTTATTCATCCATAATGATGTTTTCACCAACAGCTGAAAATCGCAAGTATTAATTTTATTGTAACTGGTTTTTTACTTATATATGATACTGTTTTAAATTAAACTCACTTATCCCTATCGCTGCATAATAATTAATAATACTTATGTTATTTATTATCAATAATAATAGGATATTAAAGTAGGTCAAAAATATTATAATATTTAGCCACTTTTAGCCAAAGATTTCAAAAGTAAAGATAAGCCCTTACCGTACTATGACAGCACTAAAATGTTTCCACCTTTAAATGGGTGACGCTCTCACGTTTGGAATCAGTGCTCATCTGAACACAGTGATAGTTGGACGCCTTAAGTACACTTAAAGTCAATAATTTCAACAACTTCAGTAGTGTGATCAGTTTGCTGACCGTAGGTAGACAGATTGCGCACTCATAAGTACGCATTAAAAAACAATGCAATATATTTTAGGTGCCAGGGCTCATCTAAACCTTTGAAATCTTTGCTTTTAGCCACATTTAGAAAGCATTTTTTTTTTACAAAACAGGTCACTTAGCCACAAATTAACGGCAACACTGCCCAACCGAACCGTGGTCACAGAACCGTGGTTTTGTTCGATTCGGGCGAGTTGGCAACCCTGGTTGGTTGGTGGTAGTAGTGGACTTTTTGGCGGGCTTTTGAAGTAATAGGCGGGAATTTTCAAAGAGCTTTTTCAAATAGTAATTTTGATATGAAAAACAACTTGTTTCTTCTTGTAAATAGTGTAAAAATCTTATAAATAGCATAAATAAGTGGTTAAAATGAAAGACCCTCCGGGGGCTGAGGCCCCTGGAAAAATAAGTGACTCATCTCCCCCATGCCTAAAAAGGGGGCGAGAAGACAACAGCGTTGATAAAAGAGTGATTCTCTTAGACAATACCGAGGACTCAATAATTTATAAACCATATTTAAAACCCGGTTATACTAGAATTTTCCCGGAAAACCAGGTGAGTACGGAGTATACAGTCTTTGTTGAAAGTACCAAGGATGATGAAAAGTTGGGAAACAAGAATCCTTTGATGACAACTAGCCTCTTCAAAAATGATATCAAGGGAGTCAAGGAAGTGAGAAGAATTACAGCGAAAAAAATTGGTGTAACATTTTCGCAGTGCAACAATGCCAACAACTTTTTAGTGAACAATGACTTTTTGAACAAATACTACATGAGGGCTTATATACCTGCCTCACAGGTAGAAGTGATAGGCGTATTGAGATTTGTCCCGACTAATATTAGTAATGAGGAACTTTTTAAAAAATTGACATCGGACTATGAGATTGTCGGAGTAAGGCGTTTTACAAGGAAGGTAAATGGAGCCATAGTGCCATATGGCTCTGTTAGTGTAACCTTTCTAAGCAATGTATTACCAGACTCAGTATACCTGGACATTTTCCGATTTAAAGTATTTGAATATAATGCACCGCTGATGCAATGCTTCAAATGCTTTAAGTTTAATCATGGTGCTAAATATTGTAAATCATTACAAACATGTTCCATTTGTGCAGGAGAGCATCATTTCACCTGTTGCTCAAAAGAAGCGACTGTAAAATGTATTAATTGTGGAGGAGCCCATTTAGCCGTCTCGAGGGATTGCCCTATAAAAATTACCAAAATCCAAGAAAAACGAAACAAAAATAACTATGCCCATGCTTTGGCCAGCCCAAAACCTGAAAATTTATTAAAAAATTACAAAAAAGACTTTCCACCACTAAAAAATGTCCACACACCACTAGAAAATAATTCACAGAAAAATATACAAAAAACAGTGTCGAAAGTAGTACCCAAAAAAAATGACATGAAAATAAAAGAAAATACAATAGCAAAGGAAAAAATATCTACTAAGGAAAATGAACAAAAAGATGATTTCGTTACAAAAATTCTGGAAAATGAAACAATTCTGCAGGGATTGGTTGCAGCACTGGTCACAATTGGAAATAGCAATAGGCCAATCACTTTATCGGTGATAAAAGAAATTTTATCAGATACTTTAAAAAATGGATAAGTTATATATTAGAGTTGCACAATTCAATATCGAAAGTGTTATACGAAAAAAACCACTCCTCATACAATTTTTGCATAAAAATGACATAGACATTTGTTTACTCAATGAAACAAGGTTGAAAGAAAACAGCACTTTTTACATTTCAGGTTATAATTTAATCAATCAAAATGGTAGTAAAGGTCTTCATGGTGTAGCAATCCTGATAAAAGACTCTTTGAAATTTTCTGTTGTCCAAACACCATTTTATGAATATTTACAGTCTGTTGCAATAACTTTGTCTACCGATGTTGGTAATCTGTCCATTTTATGTGTTTATGCTCCTCCTGGACATGGTCGATTTAAATGCAGAAAACTAAGACAAATAATAAATAGTCTACCCAAACCTACATTATTGTCGGGTGACCTAAATGCACATCATGTTGCGTTTGGCTGTCAGACAACAAAATCGAGAGGTACTGATGTGTTTAACTTATTGGATGAAATAGATCTATGCATATTAAACACTGGCTCTCCAACAACAGTGGGGAGGCATAATCACAATCCTTCAGCTATAGACATAAGTTGTATTAGTCCATCTGTTGCTCCATTGTGTCAATGGAAAGTACACGATGACTGTATGGGAAGTTATCATTTTCCCACTATTATAGACATACAGACTTCGATACAAAAGTACGAGACTGGGACGCCATCTGAACGCTACTGCTATAATAAAGCTGATTGGTCGTTATTTAAATCTGAATCAGAAAAAACTTTTAAAAATTTCACCATTAACTTTGAAAATCCACTAAATACTTATGAACTTTTCTGTGAATCCCTTTCTAAAATCAAAGACATATGTATCCCAAAAACAAAACCATCTCTAGCTAAAAATATTTATAGAAAAAAACCTGTTCCTTGGTGGGACAGTGATTGCTTAGAAGCTGTTAAAAAAAGTAAAGATGCTCTAAATCTATTTAAATCAGATTCAAGTCTTGAAAATTATATAGCATATAAACGAATTGATGCAATGAAAAAACGTCTTCTTTCGGAAAAAAAGAAAAGTGGATGGGTAAAGCTATGTGAATCGTTTAATAGATACACACCAGTCAGTACTATATGGAATTATATTAGAAAATTTAAACGGGTTGCTGCATTTAAATCTTCCAAAAATGATGATTGGATACCAGCCTTCTTGGACAAATATGCACCAACGTCCCCACCTGAAAAAGAAACAGATAAAATATTATTAGAACATTTTTTTAATAAACCCGGAAGTATAAGGAGCCGTTTTCTTTCTGAATCATTCACTTGGCAGGAATTTCTAGGAGCAATTAAATCTAGGAAAGATACTACTCCTGGCCTTGATGACATCTCGTATAAACTGATCAGAAATCTCCACCCAGATGCACAAAAAACCCTTTTACAGATCTTTAATTTACTATGGGACACCCAAACGATACCAACCAGTTGGAAAACTCAATGTGTTATTCCTATCCTAAAACAAGATAAACCTGTCAATGACTACAATTCCTACAGACCTATATCATTATCATCATGTGTAGGTAAGATTTTTGAATACATGTTGAAAGTCCGACTAGATTGGTATATAGAATCAAATAACTTATTACCTGAGCAACAATTTGGTTTTCGCAAAGGGAGGTGTGCCACAGAAAACTTCACATCACTCGTCTCAGACATAAAGAATTCTTTTTTCAGTCATTCTTCAACAATTTGTGCCTTTTTGGATGTGCAAGGTGCTTTTGACAATGTCAATCCAACTGTCCTCACTGAGATTTTGAGTGATCTGAAAATACCGGGTAAAGTCTGTAAATGGGTATTTAACTTTTTGTATGAAAGAAGCATGTATCTCAAATACAATGACATCATACATGGCCCTAGATTTGTATATAAAGGTACAATGCAGGGTGCTACTATCTCTCCCTTACTTTATAACTTATACACTTGTCAAATCAATAAGTATTTGACCGGAAAAGACATAAAATTTCTGCAATTTGCAGATGACTTGTAAATATATACTGTAAATACAAATGTAAATGTAGCTGTAAATAATCTGAACAATGCGCTTGTACAGGTTCACAACTACTATTCTAATAAACTTAAACTTAATATCAATGCTGACAAAAGTGGTGCAATGATATTTTCTAAGAAATATAATGATGAAGACAAATATTCTTTAAAATATGATGGAAAACCTTTGCCATGGCTACATGAAAAGAAATTTTTAGGTGTTTGGCTGGACAAAAAATTGTCATTTCATGACCATGTAAACCACATTATACAAAATGCTTCAAAAGGCCTGAATATACTACGGTCATTGGCTGGGGTACATTGGGGTTCTGATCCAAAAATTTTATCAATGCTGTATAAGAGTATAGTACGTAGTCACTTTGATTATAGTTCACTGGCGTATATGAATGCAAATCTCTCACTGCTACGCAAATTAGAAATCATACAGAATAAAGCTTTAAGAATTATAACAGGTGCCATGTGTTCAACACCAATAAACGCCATGCAGTGTGAGACTTGCATTCCTCCTCTACATTTCAGACGCTTGCAGATAGCTGAGAGATTTTGTCTTAAATTATTATCCTCAGAATATAGATGTGTTTTAGATAGAATAATTCCACAACAGAATATATTAACAAACAACTTGGGTTCATATATAAATAGCACACAACTATTATCTGGTCATGTGCCTGAACTATTAAGAATTATAATTCACCTCAAATCAATAACTGTAAACATGTATAAAAATTACATTTGGCCAATTTATAAGGCTGATCATTTTAACATACTAATTAATAATATCACTGTACATAAGAACACTATCCAAAACCAAAATGATTTACTGGAATTCTTATCAGAAAACCAATTATATTCACTGTATACTGATGGTTCAAAGTCGGATGATAGTGTAACCTCAGCTTTTTATGACCCCCAACAAAAGCTAACTAAATGTTTTAAGATTGATAAGAATTGCAGTATATTTACAGCTGAAAGTTATGCGATCTACCAAGCACTTGTACATACTGAAAATATTGACCATTCCAATGTCATGATCTTTTCTGACTCTTTAAGTGTATTATTGGCATTAGAAAGTAACCCATTTCAATATAACCTCAATTATTTGATCTATAGCATAAGAAATGTAATATATAATTTAAAAATTAGTGGTAAGAGCAATGAGTTCAAAAGGAATAGGTCAATGGGTAAGAGTATAAGTCTCATGTGGGTACCTTCTCATAAGGGTATCACCGGAAACGAAATCGCTGATAAAACAGCTAAAAATCCTTGCGATGAAGACCACTCCATGGACCTTAAGATACCATTTACTGACTTCCACACTCAATTGACAGAGAACCTGAAATCATTATGGGTTAATTATTGGAAAGAAGTAAGCAAAGAAAAAGGGAAATGGTACGCTGAGATCCAAAAAAACCCGCCCGCCCAACCTTGGTACCACAGAAACAAGGCAGTGAATTCCAGAAAATATGTCACGACTCTAAACAGAATGCGATTCGGTCATTGCCAAACCCGTACTCACCTATTCAGACTTAAACTGGTTGAAGACTCCAAATGCATTTACTGCGATGAGGAAAACCCTGATTTGAGCCACCTAGTATTCAAATGTCAACAGTTTGGCATTCACAGACTAATTCTTGTGACAGAACTCGATGATATTTTGTGAATCTGCTACAACCAAGGAACTTTTAAGTTCCTCGGCAACAACAACGCGCCTCCTACAAGATCTTTTGGCCGATCCAAAATACTTTACACCCCTGTACAAATTTATTATTAAAACTGTAAATAAACTTTGATAAAATTGATGTGAAAGTGATAGAAGAAAAAAGAAAACAATAACTACGGGCTCAAAAGGACAAGAATCCAGAGCCGTTAAAATATTAATAAAAAAAAAAAGGTGGTAGTAGTGTATCGAATTGTAAACAAACAAGTAAATTGATTTAAACGTAATTTAAACTATTAATTTCGAATACGAGACCTTCACGGTTTTGTACACCCAACGTCAAATATGTTGAAAGCAGTAATTCTCATCGGTGGACCGCAAAAAGGTTAGTAATGATATCCTATCCACGTCATTACAAACGCCGACAAAATCACTTCTTTATCTCTAGTTTATTGCATTTCGTGATGTCCTGATATTTATGCTACAAAGTAAAGCTATTCAAGTGTGTGTAGTTTTAATGTATTCGAAGATAACGCGTTTGTTATCTCGTAAATAGGTTATATTCTAGACTAGATCTTATTTGATGTCCCCCGGGCCGCGTTCATAAATCAGGGGTCGCGACACGGGTTATAATGCCATCTCTATCGCACGCGTTAAAAATTGTACACGCTATCCTGCTGTCAGTGTTGGAACCTAAAGTTTTAATTTATGAATGGCTATCAAATAGTCCTTCATAAACTCAAACCGGGTTGCAACACTAACGCATTATTGCACATTATTTTCAAGTGTATTTTTTTAATTAAATTCAAGTAAACCCAACCTTTATTATTTCCCTGTGTATTTCCCCATATTATTATTTATTACATAAAACTATTACCTATACACATAGATTATTTGATTACTTATATATCATTAAAACTGACCATTAATAAGTGTAAATATGTTATACCTACATTACATAAATAAATATATTTCATATTTCATTTCAAATTCTAACCCGCTCAAAAATCAACTCTCGTCTTAAAACCGACCATTCACAAATGACAGTATCTCTACACTGGTGTCGACCTATTTAACATTAACTCTTTGCAGAGTCCGCATAGGCTCTATACTAAATACAGGGTGGCGCAATAGAACGTGCATTTATTAAGTATAGGCTAAAAAAATAAATACAAAAGGTATAGTTGAAATAAAATATAGAATGATTAGGTAATTAAATGTAGTTTATTTTTTAAAAATAACATCATCTAAATGACGGCCCTCTCGAAGACGGCACTCCTCTAAACGCGAACGCAGATTTGTGAAAACTCTTGTCAATAAATCTGGGGTGATAGCTGCCATTTCCCCACGGATATTTTCCTTTAACTGACTGATGTTCCTCGGATTGATCATGTAGACTTTATGTTTGAGGTATCCCCACAAAAAAAAGTCGGGAGGCGTCAAGTCAGGGCTACGTGGGGGCCAAGGGATATCGCCTCTTTTGGAAATTAGTCTTGCAGGAAACATCTGTCTCACAACCGCAATAGAGTCATTTGATGTGTGACAGGTCGCTCCGTCTTGTTGGAACCAAGTCCTCGTATTCGCTATTCTCGATCTCGCAAGTTCTGGAGTCAAATATCCCTCTAACATCGCAACATAGCGGTTGGTGTTAACGGTGATGTTTCGTCCTAGTGAATCTTCAAAGAAGAAAGGGCCAATAATTCCTTTGCTTGAGATTGCTGCCCATACCGTTACTTTTGGACTATGCAGTGGTTTTTGATGTTTCATTTTTGGATTCTCGTCGTTCCAATAGCGACAATTTTGTCGGTTTACGAACCCATTTAAATGAAAATGAGCCTCGTCGGAAAAAAGGATGTTGTCAAACGTGGAAAATCGACTAAGCATTTCTTCAGCAAATGCCAACCTTGCTCCGAAGTCGGCCTCTTTTAATTCCTGTGTTAACTGGAGCTTATAAGGATGCAGTTTAAGATCCAACTTCAAAATTCGCTGTAAACTTCGTCGCGACAAGTTTAAAGCCGCCGATCGCTTCCGAGTTGACACTTGCGGATTTGTTTCTACTGACTCCTTCACCCTCTCAATATTGTCTGTGGTCCTAGACGTTCTTGGTCAACCTTTTGCTGGTGGTTTAAACGTGGAACCGGTCTCTTCAAAACGCTTTATCCATATTTTAATTAAATTTGCACTCGGAGCTTCATTAATGTGTGTTAATCCATATTCAGAACAATACATTCGCCTTGTAGAGATGTATGAACGATCGTTCTCGTAAAACGTGCGAACACAAAAAGCGCGACGCTTCCCGTCGAAGTGACTCATGGTTACTAAAACTCCACGAGTGCCACTATCCAACCACGCTAGGCTCCCCCCACCCGTGCACTGTTTACCCCGCGAAAAAAGATGACGCAATATGCACGTTCTATTGCGCCACCCTGTATAATGCAAAAATTACTTGACGTTTGAAGTGTTGCTACCTTAGAGTGTATATAAGTAAACTATAGAGTGTAAGCAAATTATAGAGTAAGCACGGCTATGAACACTGTTCATACCATTTTTTAAAAGTAATTACTGTAAAATCTGCACTACCGTTTTGCTTAAACAATAATCCCGGAAGCAAAACCAAAAATAATATTATTTATTTTCATCGCTAACATTTATATGACAATATTAATCATTGATATAAATAAAATAAATCAGCAGTTTGCAATATGGAAACTGCTTACGGTTGACACAAGGCGCTACTAGCGATGCACGTGCTCTATAGTTTACTTATGTATACTCTAAGGTTGCTACACAATCAAACCTGTTCAAATACTCAATGTCACTACTCAAGTGTTCCTATCCAGCCAAGGGTTCTTTAATGAACACACTTCGAGTGCATGATGATGATTTAGAGGTGGGACACCTGCTGGGCACAGGCGGATGGTCGGCTCTCCAGTTGGAGCTATTCCATCCAATTCCCATTGCTTGGAGCTTTGGTATCCTATTGTCCCAGTTGCATTCCCTCCTCAAATCTTCCATTTCTATTAATATATCTTAATATGTCTGAGTACCCAAGGCACTTGAGGTCTTCTTGATCATTACCAAATAGTGCCCATCTTAGGCTAGAATATATAAAGCATTCACCTAAGTAATGCTTACTCGTTTCCTCCTCGCCGCAGTGCGGGCAAGAGGAGTCCTCCTGTACCTTCATTATTGACAGATGTCTGTTCAGCCTACAGTGGCCAGTTAGAATACCCACCAACGTACCTAGATTGATTCTACTTAGATTAAAGCAAGATCTAGTGCATCCACACAGCTGTCACTTTTTATAAAGAAATGTTCCAACTTTTAGTGGTCAATGTCCAATTTAAAAAGTGACAAGACCTTACTTGTACTCCCTTATCAACATCCTGACCGAAATGACTGCTCGTGTAGAGGTTGAATACACATTAGGAATATAACAAATAACATTCGATACGTTCAAGTTACTGTCAGTATGTAAAAGATGAGAAAAATTTGATAATCAGTAACATGTGGCTGCAAAAGTTATAGAAAGTTACAGTTAACATCTTGCAAAATATTGCCCTCAAAAAGTAACTGTGGTGTAGATGCACCCTGACCTTCTTTCAGCTTTTCGCATAATACAAATACAATTATAACCCTTATGTTTTTTTTCCTCTATTGGGCAATAACCTCTAAAGCCGTAGACAACACAGTCGTGCACAATCCATTATCATGTAAATAACAAAAACGTAACTGAAATTTTCAATAATTATCCATTCATCAGTTGGCCTTGTGAAAACATTTACCAGTAAGCCTTCCATTAGTATTGAAATCTATACACATTAGAGACTGTGTAAAATATTTTGTACTAGAAATTCTGGTTCCTCGTAAACTGGTAGGAGTGCTTTACGCAGTCCACCAGTAAAGCTAGGGCACCAGAGTATTTATTTTACTCAAATAATTGTTGTGAGTTTTAATTTAAAAAGGATGGTGCACTGTGTTTTCAACCTAGACACAGTTATTACATTAATTAATTTGAATGATGTCACCTTAAGACAAACAATTATGCCAGTAATGCCCTTGGTTTTAAGTTCAGTTATTTTAACCGCTTGTCTGTTTAGTCAACTGTCTGATGGTAGCTGGAGTTATTGGGCAGAAAGAGTACATGATAAAATGTTTACAATTTACTACCTGCTCAAACACGGTTATGACCTACAATCTTGTTACAACTACAGGAAGGCGCTGGTGACTGTAATACAGTTTGTACTAAAACAGTTGCCAACGCAACATTTTATTGTCTCTAATATTAGAAAATTTTTGCAAACCAGTGTATCTCTGCTACAATATTGTTAGAAAACTTTTAGTCTAAGATATTTGTACACTGACTTTGTCAATTGGTGACCAATAAATACATATTAAAATTTTTATTTATTTTATAAGTTAATTTTTATGGTCAAATCATTCAAGTCTACCAATTCATTCGATATAATGGTACATTACTAACCCTGATGTCACTAGTCCTTTTCACACTTGACTTGTTTTAACTTTACACACTTTGCTTAAGGCGATTACCGTCGCCAAATTAGCAGCTCGATGTTTGTCTGTATGAATATCGACGGAAACGACATTGAAATAACGTTCAAATCAGTGCACAATGCGTGGTGGCTGTTACGACGCTCGCAGTGTCCTTGAAAGGGCAAAATAGGAGAAAATAATACTTTTCACATGGGCGTTATTGTTCGATTGAATCATTCTATGTTATATTTATAGCTATCAAGTTTATCTATTTATTGAAAAATGCCCGCCGTTTGTAAAATGACCTCGTCATTTTCTAAAAAGCGGAAATCGAAGGTCTCACCAAAAATGTGAAAAATAGGTGCTATGACGAGCGGAGCAAAGTGGAGCGTGTTAGGTTTTCATGAAAGTACATAATGGGAACCGAGCGAAGCGGAGCGGAGCGAGGCGACCCTCAATAGTCCTAACAGAATTACTAATGCCGAGGCAAATTAGACAATGTCGAATTCTACTATATGACGAAGATTCGTCAAAAAGCAAAATAGCGAGCGTTTAGAAACTGAAGACGCCGTTTGTAAAATGCTGAATTTTCTATTTGCCTGTGACATAATATACAATCCAATACATGTTTTCCATTCCAGGCACTCGTTTCCGTCCACTGTCTCTGGACACTCCAAAGCCACTGTTCCCCGTAGCCGGCCTACCTCTGATCCAGCATCACATTGAAGCCTGCACTAAGCTTGAAGAATGCAAGGAGATCCTGATTATTGGGTCCTACACGGCGAATCTAATGGCGCAGTTTGTGACCGACATGCAGAAGGAATATCATGTCATTATTAGGTACGATTTTCCATAACTTGAGACTATGCGAATTTTATTTTTGTCACTGTCACTCCAAGCGAAAAAACGCGCAGTGCGAGAGGGGCGGATTCAGGGCGAAAGGGAAAAAAGTTAGTTTTCAAAATTTCCAACATCAAAACTCTAGATATTGTTGAAACCCATCTAACAAAATACGTTTGAGTTCTGTATATGGTTCTTATTCGTCAAACGAGGAGAAAAAGTGTGTTAGAAGACCTCATTTCAATAATTATTTCTATCGAGGATAATTTATCCAAACATGTTTTCCAATTACAAAACCCTAGATTATATAGTCCGAATACATATATGTAACTATACTAGAAATTGATTACAATTTTCGGTGTATTTCATGAAATGCACAGAAAAAAAGCACCCGCATTTTCGCCGTAATAGCTTAGACTGTTAGCCCCCAAAAAAGGCATCAGTTTAGTTTTCCGGAAGAAAGGATGCCACTTGCCACAATTGTTTATTGGACCAATATCTATCGATAAAGATCGGTAGCCTTCGGGAGCCTCTTCAATTTGGGGGGGGAAGGGGGTTCAAAGATGCACTGCGCCAAGCGTCATTTAAAATAATTAAACTGTCTGAGTTTGTCAACTACATCAAGATGGGTGTCTTTTTCAGGTAAATTAAGGACGTAGAATTCATTTCTGGCATAAAAAATTGTGATATTTTAAGTAGTTTCTTGAAAATTTTTACATAGATTAAAATTTTATGAAATACTTTTTACTTTCAGGCGCCACCAAAAAAAAACCTCAGGTTTTTTTAAGTAACAAAAAATACGTTACGAAAGCCTATTTTATGCAGATAAATAAAAATATAAGTTTTATTGGATTTTTACAGGAAAAAACCATAAAAAAAAAATAAAACAATGTCGGTGAGCTCTTATTTTACTACTACTTATTAACTAACCTGATAAAAGTATATTTATGTATAGTGTATTTATAAAAGTATATATATGCATAAAAACTATAAACACGTAAAAATGCTTTTCTATGGTTCTAAAAGAGTATTAACTATTTAATTATCATTTTCATTTTTTGCAGCTTCTACCATCTATAACAAATAGTTCTAGGTGTGAAGTAAGTAAGTACTGCTGTAAGAAGACAATTGTGTTCCTGGTCACGAGTACCAATCTTTAACAAATAGGTTCTGGACTAGTCCTATCTTCTGTAAGAGAAATAAATATCCTGCTTATAGATGTATATACATATGTGTTATGTACAGACATATGTACTTACAGTACTTAGTATGTATTTATTTAATAATTAAAAGATGATCGCTGGAAGCGGTACTGTAACATATAGCTAGGCAATATGTTAGGTTTAGGTAAGGCTAGGTTTTATAGGTAGGTTAAAGGACTATTTGTTCGTGTTTAGTTGGCAATCGATAACCTTTATGGATCGACATACGTCGCATTGACGGAATTTTTTCGTGTTTTCCAAAAAATTAATACAAATCGAATATAAAAGATCTTTCAGACGAAACACGAGCAAGATTCCATGAAGATTCCTTAGAGAGTCCCATCGATGTGAAGGTGGCTCTCCATAAAGAAGATTCCTTAGAGTGTCCGATTAGTGCGGACGTGGTTCTCCATCTATAAATATTCCTTCTAGAGTTTTTGAAGAAATACAACAAGCGAGTGCTCTACCAGATTTAGAGCTCCCCTCCCTTAATATATACTTGATAATTAGGGTGCATCAAATGAAAAGAAAATATAAAAGAAGATAAACTAAAAATACAAAGTAGTTACAACTAAACAAAATCCCTACGAGATCCCGAGTACACGGTGTGCACATCACAGTACCATCCGTAGAATGAGGTTATAGTAATGCATATATACCTCTCTACGTCTCCTACGTTATTATGACATACTTGAGGAGTACATCGATTTATTAATTACAAATTAAATCATTGGCCGTGATTTATTTGTGTGATCGTCTAGTAGATTAGGACACTACGTTATGTTACAAAACGGCTATGCTCAAAACAATGTATGTCATAATTCAACAAAGGAAAATAAAGTATTCAAGAAAAACCAATGTACTAGGTATTTGTTAAATGATACGACTTAGCTGTATTCTGGAACTCAGCTATAGTTCAAGGCTATTATTGCCATTGAAAATCCAAGGGAAAACGAAACACATTAATGACTAAATCACAATGTAAAACCACTTTTGATTCGACATTCCGTAAGACGTTTAACGAATAACACTTTCATAGCTTCGTAAGTTGCGCGCGACGTTATATTTTTAATTAGATAAATGATTATGTAATTATTGGATACCATAGTAAAGTGTGTGGGTGTGTGTGTAAAATATACTATTGCAGTTGTTTGGGTTAGAAAAAGGGGTTGATGAAACGTAGATACTCGAGGCACGGTGGCTGCACACTGTACGTTGATTTAGCTAGACTTTTGGTATTTGAGGGGATTCTCGACCCAGATGAGTCCAGAATGAAGTGGGGGTTAAATTTATTTTAGCACAGTTGCATCTTTTTTGCATCCTACTTTGCATTGACACCTTGTTATCTCGAGGCAAATGCCGTCCGCAGCTGGGTTGTCAGACCAGTGGGGTATCTATTGGCTATTTTTCTGCTTCCAGCCCCAATCGGGTGGACTAGGCAGAATTTGTTGCAGCACTAAAGCCTGGCCCCACTCATGAACTCCCTGGCAAACTGCGAGTAATATTTTCTCCAGAATGACACGAATAAAGAAGAGCTGTTTGGACTCCTGTCGTCCAAATATCACCCGATGGATTTGCCCATCAATAATAGTACATTACGATACGAGAGCGATGAAACGTTTTCTGACGAGTGTGAGTTTGCGGCACGAGCCAGTCGTGCAATCACACGAGTCAAGAAAAAGTTTCTCGCACGAGTTTCGTATAATTTTTTATAGCACAAGTGCGGAAAATGCCGACTTTACGCACGCGTGCGTAAAGTGGTCATTTTACGCACGGTGTGCTATAAAGAAATTTATGTAGCGAAGGGTAATCTGTTCTTTCCAATGTTGCTCGTGAACTGCCAAAATTGGAGCCATTTAACTTGAAGCGTCTGACACGCAAATGATGGTTCACTTGGCGGATACAGTAGACCAGGGTCATACGAAGTTAATGCACAGCAAACACCGATGTGGTAGTTATCGCTCTGGCATGTGTACTGAAATTGCCAAGATTAGAGGTATTATGGGTTCATGTGGTAACGGGGAAAAACCACAATTTCTTGGCATGGCTCTAGATTGAATCAGCTCTAGGTATGAGCGTTTCTTTTAATAGTCAAGAAGTTATAATATATAAATAATCAGTTTAATAGCGTGAGTGTGCATAAGACAATTTATTTTGTTTAAAGGTCCTGAAAGAGCGGAGGTCTTGCCTGTGTTCCACGAACTTAGTGGATGCGATACAGTATCGTCTTTTAACGGCAGGGGAAAGAAAAGTGCTTTTGAAGCATGGAATTTATTCTCTTTTGCCACTAAAGGGTTTAAGGATCTTAAAGATGGCAATATAAATGAGGCAGAGATTGTGCTACATAAGTTTGTCATAGCCATGTATGATAGGTATGCTAGCCAATCACTGAGTACTAACTAAAACATTAATATAAAGTTAAATTCATCGTAGCAAAAAGTCATATTACATGAACTTTTTCAGATCAAGTCCCTGTCCCTGCACGACTATCAATCATTCCCGTAAATATCTTTTTACAAAAACAGATCGGCAAATTGAAAATTTACCACCAACAGAAGCGGCCCTTTGTCAGCATATTTTACGCGCAGCTTGCCAGGGAGTTCATGAGTGGGGCCAGGCTTTAGTGCTACAACAAATTCTGCCTATTCCCCCCGATTGGGGCTGGAAGCAGAAAATTAGCCAATAGATACCCCACTGGTCTGACAATCCAGCTGCGGACAGCATTTGCCTCGAAATAACAAGGTGTCAATGCAAAGTAGGATGCAAAAAAGATGCAACTGTGTTAAAATAAATTTAACATGTACCGAATTGTACCACTGCGGTAGAAGCTACAAAAAATGAAAATGATAATTAAATAGTTAACACTCTTTTAAAACCATAGAAAAGCATTTTTTACGTGTTTATAGTTTTTATGCATATACAGTTGTGGTCATATAATTAGGAACGACTGGTAAGAAAGTCGATTTTTGACAAACAAGTAGCTGTTACTTTTGTATTAACTTACTGATAACAAATTTAAACCACACAAAATAACAGTTATATTAGAGGCTTTAATAATTTATACCCAATATGCAAAACAATTGCACTGCTATCAAAAGTTCAATTCATCTTCAAATTGCTATTGTATTTTAAATGTACTGTCCGCTTGACATTACGAGAAAAAAATCATTCTTAATCTTGAATTTCGAAAACGAATATCGCATTTTTTTTGTTTCCAGCGTATTCTATGGTTACATCGCTTTATATTGACTAAGTTGAAAGTGCATAATTATTCCAAAATCATGGGCAAAAAGGAGAGTTGTGTTCCATAGACCCGGAAAATGATTATGGCTCTATATGAACGTAATTGGTCGTATAAAAAGATTGCTGATCATTTGAAGTGCTCTAAAACCAAGGTGTTTAATGCGGTAAATTACGTCAAAAAGTTTAATATTACGAATAATGTACCTCGAAAGCCTAAATCTAGAAAAACAACATCACGTGAAGATGATTTGATTGTTCGTGCAGCAAAGGCTGATCCTTTCAAGAGTTCTGAAAATATAAAGAGGGAAGTTTTTGACGACGGAGGAGTATCTACACGTACAGTACGAAGACGCTTAACTGATGCAAAGTTATTTGGAAGAATCGCCCGGAGTGTACCGCTTCTCACGAAGGTGCACCGAAAAGCTAGGTTAGAGTTCGCGAAAAAATATGGCAACTGGACAGCAAGTCAATGGAAAAACGTGTTATTTTCTGATGAAACGACAATAAATAGACTAGGGTCTGATGGTAAACAGTATGTGCGTAGACCGCCTAAGCAAGCTTTGAATCCTAAGTTCACGAAAAAAGTGGTAGAGCATGGGGGAGGAAACATAAAAGTTTGGGGATGTTTCTCAGGTCATGGTGTTGGGCCAGTTAAAAAGATTGAAGGTATGCTAGACCAATTTAAATACAAGCAAATATTGGAGGAGACTATGCTTCCTTATGCTGAGGAGAGGTTGCCTGTAGTCTGGATATTTCAGCAAGATAATGACCCCAAACACACTGCTGATTCAGTTAAAAGGTTTCTTAGTGATCAAAAAATTACTGTGTTAGATTGGCCTGCAAATGGTCCAGATCTTAATCCGATCAAAAATCTTTGGAGAGAAGTAAAGAAGAGTGTGGCTGCGAAAAGGACGAGCAATTTGAACGATCTATATGATGCCTTTGTCGAATCGTGGAACACTATTTCAGATGAAACCTGTAAAAACTTAATAGATTCCATGGCCCGTCGCTGCAGAGCAGTTATTGTAAGAAAGGGCCACCCTACAGAATACTAATATTGCTTTTTGTAAGTTGTGTTAAAAGTTTTGTAATAAATATTGTTTATTTCATTAAAATGGTTTCTGATATAGTTCAATAAATTAATTTATTTTACCCGTTCCTAATTATTTGTCCATAGCTAGAAAGTTTCAAATAAATAGTTCAAATGGAACTTTAATTAAATTATCAATTGAATTCAACAATTTTACATATTATATATGTAGTATAAAAGCCTGCTTACATAGCTATATTATCATGTCGTTTGAAGGTAGTAACAGTAATATAAACTAAAGTTACAGCAACTTGTTTTTCTGAAAGTTACTTCGGTATTAGTCGTTCCTAATTATATGACCACAACTGTATATACTTTTATAAATACACTATACATAAATATACTTTTATCAGGTTAGTTAATAAGTAGTAGTAAAATAAGAGCTCACTGACATTGTTTTATTTTTTTTTATAGTTTTTTCCTTTAAAAATCCAATAAAACTTATATTTTTATTTATCTGCATAAAATAGGCTTTCGTAACGTATTTTTTGTTACTTAAAAAAACCTGAGGTTTTTTTTTGGTGGCGCCTGAAAGTAAAAAGTATTTCATAAAATTTTAATCTATGTAAAAATTTTCAAGAAACTACTTAAAATATCACAATTTTTTATGCCAGAAATGAATTCTACGTCCTTAATTTACCTGAAAAAGACACCCATCTTGATGTAGTTGACAAACTCAGACAGTTTAATTTTTTTAAATGACGCTTGGCGCAGTGCATCTTTGAACCCCCTTCCCCCCCCAAATTGAAGAGGCTCCCGAAGGCTACCGATCTTTATCGATAGATATTGGTCCAATAAACAATTGTGGCAAGTGGCATCCTTTCTTCCGGAAAACTAAACTGGATGAGCTAACGGACCCAGCTATAATCTTTGTCTCGACTGCAACGACTTGGCTCAGTTTCGTAGGGGTCGTTCACAAATTACGTAACGCAATTTGGGGGGAGGGGGGCACGGCCAGGCGTTTCGGTCCATGTTACGTCGAGCGGGGGATGGGTTTAAGGTTTGCGTTACGTAACGATTTTTTTCACCATACCGCTTTCATAGCTAGATCAGCGCCGCTATTATTTTTGTCTGTCTCTCTGTATGAATGTTCCGTTTTAACTTGAAAACCACTCAATGGATTTGGATGCGGTTTTCTTTATTATCATTGTGCTAACCCTGGTCAACATAATTATATGATTTAAGGGATAATATTATTAAAACTCGCGTGAGTTGACATACTAAATTATTATTACATGCGGCTTGAACACTCACGTGTGATTGTTGTTGACTATATGCCAACCGTTTCACCGATACAATTTCGGCATTATCAAGGCGAGTGTCGTTCTTAGGAAGACGACGCGGCGTTCACCGTCGTTATCAAACGGGCCAGGGCAACCGCCGATCGTCGAGCTGCACGCGCGGCTCGTGCGCTGAGCGTTGGCTGCGCCGTCGAAGGAGGTGGGATGGTGGATTCACTGATACTGGATTCTTTTAATTGTTCCAATGGTTTGTTATTAGGGGCGGTTATTAAACAGACCGAGCTCACAACGTCGTCACTGTCACTGGACACTGTTTTAAAGTTGCTCGATCCATCGAGAGCCGGTTTCCAAGACGGAGCCAGCTGCCAACAATGAACCCTGTTGAAGTTGGGATGACGACTCATTTCGATGGCTTCGTGTATTTTGAGAGGAATGGTATATTTCTCCTTCACTAATATTGTAGCCTTGTCGAAACGGATGTAGTGGGTCGTATCCCACGTGAGTGTTCAAGACGCATGTAATAATAATTCGCTACCTATGAGGGATGTTGATAAAATAAACGCGAAAGGCTAGTATTGTAATAAGTATTGTTAGCAACACAAGACGACGGAGCGCCCCTGCCGGATGAGCGTGGCAACAGTTTGAGTCATCGATGGCTGCGCGCGCACGGTGGATATAAAAGGCTGTAACTGAGCGGCGCGTGCCATTGTGTTTTGCAACTTTGTGATTAAATCATGGTTTACATTTATTTCGCGAATCCTGACGAAAGACCTGCTGCAGACCATCAGCCGCCGGTAGCTAACAGTATGAAAAGTGGGACTTCGAAATTCGACTATTATCTTTAAGGCGATATGTAAAAGTTTTAGCGTCCCTGTAACTCCATATGCGAAAAAACCCTCAGTGCGAGAGGGACGGATTCGGGGGAAAAGAAGCAAAAAGTCGGTTTTTTATTAATGTAAAATTAACTAAAGTAGGTATCAAAATTTCGTTTAACCACATAGCTAAAAACTGAAATTTCAAAATTGCCTTTAGTGGGTATTGAACTATTAGCAATCTGTGTCGTCACTTCAAGTGCGAAAATATCCTTAGGACATCGGAATTCGATAGTATATCTATGTTTTTGATGATAGACACCCAGTCCAGAAGGCAACTAGAGATACACAATAGGCCCGCAGGTCCTAGATACCGTTAAAACCCATATAATAAAATATAATGGCAGTCCATGTCGTTCTAAATTGTCAGACCAGGAGAATTGGTGTCGAAAAAGACCTCATTTCAATAAATATTTCTATCGAGCCGAATTCCTCCAATCTCGTTTCTGTTTTAATAGATCCCTAGAAAAAGAATCATTCGAAATTATTAGAAATTTTATCAAAATAATACATAGTTACTGAAGTAGATATGCGAGTTTTTAAAGTAACGACTTTTTTCCGTAGCGCCTTAAAGACCTACTGGTCACTGAATCCACATTAAATGATCTCCTCAACATTCCAGATATCTTCAAGAGTTCACACCGTTAGGGACAGGCGGAGGTCTCTACCACTTCAGAGATCAGATTAGAGCTGGCAACCCTACGGCTTTTTTCCTGCTGAATGGAGATGTGTGTGCTGAGTTCCCGCTGAGAGATCTGTGGTCTTTCCATACGGAGAGAGGGCCTAATGCTGTCGTGAGTTAGAATTTTCAATTATCTATAGGTATACGCATAGATATCTGAACCGAGGAGATATTATGGTAAGGGGGCGTGGCGCTTGCGAACGTATGAGGCCAATAATAGGCCTCATGCAAGACTCCACGTCAGTGTCAATAGAAATGTGGCGTGTTGTGTTGTCCGTGGGTACAGGTTGATACGCCGCTCTCTTTTTGCATGTGTACTATTCAGGGTTCGAAGTGATAATTATCATTGATTTATTTATGATAATAAAGCATATATGATAGTGATCTTTGTCATAATAAAAGTTAGTATAATTTCCTAACTTATGTTATGATTCCTCTACAATTAACGTTAATTAGTTAATAGATGAAATGACTGTAAAAGCAGATGGAGTAAATGGGACAGGTAGACAAAGGTAATATATTTTTATTTTTGCCTTCATGACATAATTTTCTCCTGTATTTTTTATCTCTTTATTCAGTTAAATTATAGGCTTACATTTTAGTTGTAACTAATATTATGAAAAAAAGACATGATCTTGCTAAGTTTCTTGCCCTTCTTCTTAGCAAGACTAATCAAATGGGGGGATAGGCATATATTTATTATATGTATTGCATATATTTATAATATTATTTATTCCTCTATTTTTATTTTATTCAAGTGTATTTTTTTTTATTAAATTTAAGTATACCCAACCTTTATTATTTGCCTGCATATTTCCCCATATTATTATTTATAAAACTATTACCTATACACATAGATTATTTAATTACATTTATATATGTAGGTATATGTATGTATTAGTATGTATTTTTATTTATATAATTTGGCTTCTACTTTATATACCTTATTTTACATGTACACCGCCTCTTCAGCAATCTTAATGTATTTTTTCCACCTAAAGGTTGTCTGGAAGAGATCGCTTTAAGCGATAAGACCGCCTATTTGTACTTACCCTTTGTACTCGTATTTTTAAGTTCAATTAATTGTATTATTTTTCTTTTGTGGTGTGACAATAAAGCTATATTGTATTGTATTGTATTGTACATTAAAACTGACCTGTATGTATAAATGTACAACCCGGTCACATTATCTCGAGACCTCGCTGGAATGCGAACCACCCGCCCCCGTTCTCCTTTCACCTCCCCGCGCTCTGTATCTGAGCGCCGACGCGACGTGACGTCATCGACGCCAGGTCTCGAGATAATGTGACCGGGATATTTGTGTTATACCTACATTATATAAATAAACATATTTCATTTCATTTCATCGAACGAAAATCCACAGCAAATGTTGACAGAAATCGGTCGCCTGTTATAGTGCGCGCCAATCTTTTAGTCGCCTCTGATTGAGTTACGAGTGCAAGCTTGCGCAGGTACAGTCAAGGAAACAATAATATGAACGGTTGATTATTAAATGTTTACTATAAGTGGGAAGGTGTACTGGTTGTACCTACCTATTTAATATATATTTATTATTTTAGTGCAATCTTAACTGTTTAATTAAAACAAATTAATATAAACACCATTTTCCTACATTGTCGCCTAAAAACGCTATAACGACGGCGAGGCATAACAACAACAATAAACTTTAACAAACTAAATCAACAAAACAACAAATAAACAACAAACAAACAGATTCCACGATTAACTAAACGAATCATATAATTTTTTCCACGAACGTACTTTTCATGCAACGCGCGCGTGTGTAGTGTACGGACGTAGCACTAACACTAACGCATAGTGTTGACACCTGCCGAACGGCGAGCGGGGGGTGTGGTGCGGCATGCAGGCGGGTGTGCTCCGCGCCCTCGCTCCTGTAACGTCCCCCTGACACCGTAAAACGGCTAATGCGTCGATTCTTGGGGCTAGCTTCAGAGGCGACTAAAAGATTGGCGCGCACTATATAAGGAGTCTGTAGGCTGTATTCGTCTATGGTTCGGACACTTTTGAGCGCAGATCCGATGCCTACTTGTATAGTACGTCAATAATTGATTCATTTATTCTTGCAGGTTACGATAATGGGCACCGAAGCGACAAGACAGCAGTCAGTCCACTATGGCTGCATGGTCCGCCAGGCTGACACTAAGGCTGTATCCCATTACGTGGAGAAGCCAAACAGCTACGTGTCGACACTGATAAACTGCGGCGCGTACGTTTGCTCTCTGATGACGTTCCACATCATGGCGAAGGCTTTCGAGGAGAAGCATCAGTGTTACTACAGGTACGGGGCGAATGTATAATCGATTCCGTGGCAGAGCGCTCGTCGGCTTACCCATAAGTGATGGGCACAGAAGAATTGATAGTACTACGTTTAGAAGATCCACTGTACAAAGAAACTTAAATAAAAAACCGGCCAAGTGCGAGTCGGACTCGCGCACGATCTAGTCCGCTCGGAAGTTGCTGTTCCCAAGAACGGCCCATACATTTTGTTCCTGCTGGCTGATGCGAATCGCCCCGTGTTTAGAGGGGACTAAAAGTTTGGCGCGATCTGTACTCGTTAACTTGTAAAGCCTTCTTAGCTGTGATCATTTTCCTTTTAATTTCGTTATGTATACTACTGTCGTGATTTTTTTCACGTCTCCAAATACAACCGTTTCGCCGGCACTTGACTCTAACAATAATTTACACTTTTAAGTTTAATATTTCGCAAACGGAACCCTACTGTATCGAAAAATGGTCTTCTCACACCCCCAATATTTTTAAATTACATTCATGTCAAATTACAGCTTTCTAGTACTAATAGTCTCTAAGCTAAGCCGCGAACAGACAGACAGACGGACATGGCGAAACTATAAGGGTTCCTTGTTGTTGACTACGGAACCCTAAAAAGGGGTAGTAATAAAACAAGTGACTGTAAATTAAAATTTTAAGTGACAAAAATAATTAATTTGACTTACTGTTTTACTGATTGCGAGTACCGAGAAATCAATAGAACAGCAACATAAAAACATTAATTTGAGTTACTTAAATTACAAAATGAGAAGCTTCATAATATTTGAGCAACCTGATATTTGTTTGAGTGTCAACATTACGTCCTGCATTTTTTCCAATATTTGGCAAATGATTTATTTATAGTGAGCGGCATTTTATGTTAAATGAAGGGGTAACAATTTTCTGTGACAATTTAATTTTAAGTAATGAAATTAGGGACGCCGCCTTGCTCGGCTCCTTATTTTATCTTACATGTAAACCTAACACGCCCCTCCTCGCTTCGCTCGTCGTCGCACCTATTTTTTGACTTTTGGTGAAGTATTTTTGATTTTATACTTTAAATTCGCCCGCTCAGAATTTTTAATTGCTCACTTAGTAATTAAGTCGCACGCTTAAAATGTTTGTATGCAAAATGGACTATTTACAGCCCACTTTTTGTAAGCTCGATCTAGATTTTATTATTAATCAATATTCGTCTTCAGTTTAGTTAATTTTTCGCTTACTCAAATTCATACCGCTCAAGTTATTAAAACAGTAATCAGTCGCAAAGTTTTTTTTATTCGCTCGTTTTATTATTCCCCAATAAAAAGCTACTCAAGTCCCACGGCAATAAAGTGCAATTCAGCTCGCACATCCCTTCTTCACCCACTGAATGGTTCACCCCAGGGCGGGCTGCCGATGTTTTACTCTTTGCGGAGTGCAACAGGACTGTTAAGGGTTCAATTCCCGCGGTGCACATTAATTTGTACTTCGGAAGGCACGTTAAGCTGTCAGTCCATTTGTGCCCGAAGTTACAGCGAAAAGGTTTGCCACCCATCATGTTTGGGATGTAACAATCTTCGGTAAAAAGCCGGTGTACAAAGCGTGGAGTGCGACTCGCATTTTACAGTTCACACCTGAAAACACCTCTGGGGATCTTAAAAGGCCGACTTGGGTGAATCACAAAATGATTATTAGAATCTAAAGTGATGTCAGTGCGACAACTTTTTGTATTTTCTGTTCTTAAACATATAATCTGTATAAATAAAGATGTCAAACTATTTTCAAGCAGAAGAAGATGCATTTTGGAAACACCTTTATGTGGAACTAGCTTTGCACAGAAGTTCGGAAATTTTTTGGGGCCTTATCTTTTAAAACAATTTGCTAAGGATAGCGACGTGATGGAACCCAAAGAGTATATGAAACAAATCAAATTATGGCTTATGCCTCTCAACTACGAGAAGACAGAAAAACTTTTAGAGATAGTTAAATAGGTGCAACTTCCCGAATACATCATTCACAATACTCGTATTTCCTGATCCAGTAAACCTTTCATAAATCCTTACAAACACACACACACACTCTCACACACCCTCACCTTACTCACAAAAGCGTGCACTATTTAGAATTAAGTTCACAATTTTATTATTATTCTTATTTTTATTGTTTAAATATGTGTCTATATCCCTGATTACATTATTGTAACTGACATGCTGCAAGACGGCTGCAAAGCCAGCGTAGGTGTCAGGAATTATGTTTTTTACAAAATGTCTTACTTTGTCTGTTTTAATTTGTGTTGCTATTTTGTTTTGTATGCTTGTGTTTTATAGACCAATAAATGTATTTTTATTTTATTTTTATTTATTTGAAAGTAGGATAGAGTCAGAGCTTTTTCACGCGTGCAAAAGAGACTGCATTAGAATGGAATCATAATATGATTCATTCAAAGCGGCCTTTTTAGAGGACCTGACACCATTATGAATTCAGATCGTGTCGATTATGTTGATTCCGTCAAATACTGGAAAAGCAACTGGCAACTGTAGCACTACTGAAAATGTATGAGCAGTTAAGTATTTCTCCCGAATTTCTTATCTATTGTTCTTTATACTACATGACTCAGGTTAATCGGCTTAGTAGTTTTTGAGTCGAAACCTCAATATCTGTAAAACAATACAAAAAGAGCAATGACCTCTCATTAACAAATGAAAAATTAAAATGAAAAATTATTTATTTGAGTTCTCCTATTGGGTATGAAAGTACCTGTAACAAGAGTCCCTGCTCTCCTATAACTAAAAATACAAAATTAAGTGATAAACAAAACTATTATTTACCGAGGTGACTAACAAATTATTATAAATATAAAAAAGAAAATAAAAGTTTAGTACCTTATATACATACTTAGGGTGAATTTGTAAGTGTGAGAGGGTATTTGTGTGTATGTGTATGTCGGATGTGTGTATGTGAGATGTGTGTGACTATGTGTGCATATGTACATTTTATGCAATTTTGGAATAAGTATAAGTTTGTAGGTTAGAGATAACTATAGTAAAGTGTTATTATAGTTTTGTTAATTATGATGACTATTCGATATTTGCATAGGCTATTTAATGACAATTATTAAATTCTCCGTCTCGTTATAATTCAAGTTTTGTATCCAAGTAGTTACTAATTTTTTACATTCATAAAAAGTTTTGCAATAAATATTAAATTAAATATGAGAGGTCAATGAAAAAGAGCTGATGTTTTCTGTTTAGATGAAAGTAGATTTTACTGTTATTTAAATAAGGTTCAATATTAAATTTACAGTGGCAACGGCCTGCACAGCCCTGATTACATGTCGTGGGAGCAAGATGTCTTAGCCCCGCTGGCGGGGACCAACAAACTGTTTGCTATGCAGGTAACTCTATATTAACTCTTGCTTAAGTTGATACTTCAAGCTGTTTTTTTTTTCTGTCTTTGCGGCGCGGCGGCTGCTATTTTAAGCGCCACTTTTTGCCAGTGTCAGTCGAACATAGATTCGTAATAATTTTTACAGCTAATACTTCTCAAAAATTTAATTAATATACACAAAAGAAACGATAAAATTTGGATTGGTCATTTCTAAAAAAAAATGCAAAAATATTAGTACTGAAAATTGAGTTTCCTTTAAATTCTCCATACAAAAGGTCAATTTCATGTGTAAGGACCTAATATTAAGAATATCTGTATGAAACTATCGCGCACGAAGGGTTCCGTATCATTATCTATAAAAACGGCAAAAAAACATGTCTGTTGTTTGGGAGCCCCCTTAAATATTCATTTTATTCTATTTTTTTAGTATTTGTTGTTATAGCGGCAACAGAAATACATCATCTGTGAAAATTTCAACTGTCTAACTATCACGGTTCATGAGATACAGCCTGGTGACAGACGGACAGCGGAGTAATAGGGTCCCGTTGGTTACCCTTTGGGTACGGAACCCTAAAAACTAAAGTTAAATTCGCCCATTTCAGGTGACTAGCTGGTGGTCGCAAGTGAAGACGGCAGGCTCAACGATCTACGCGAACCGTCATTACCTCGAGCTGTACAGACGGCACCGTCCGGACCGTCTAACTGTACAGACCAAGGAATCTTGTCAGATCCTTCCGGACGTCTTCATACACCCGTCAGCCACCGTCGATAGTACCGCTGTGGTGAGTACGAACCGTCATTACCTCGAGCTGTACAGACGGCACCGTCCGGACCGTCTTACTGTACAGACCAAGGAATCTTGTCAGATCCTTCCGGACGTCTTCATACACCCGTCAGCCACCGTCGATAGTACCGCTGTGGTGAGTACGAACTGTCATTACCTCGAGCTGTACAGACGGCACCGTCCGGACCGTCTTACTGTACAGACCAAGGAATCTTGTCAGATCCTTCCGGACGTCTTCATACACCCGTCAGCCACCGTCGATAGTACCGCTGTGGTGAGTACGAACCGTCATTACCTCGAGCTGTATAGATAGCACCGTCCGGACCGTCTAACTGTACAGACCAAGGAATCTTGTCAGATCCTTCCGGACGTCTTCATACACCCGTCAGCCACCGTCGATAGTACCGCTGTGGTGAGTACGAACCGTCATTACCTCGAGCTGTACAGACGGCACCGTCCGGACCGTCTTACTGTACAGACCAAGGAATCTTGTCAGATCCTTCCGGACGTCTTCATACACCCGTCAGCCACCGTCGATAGTACCGCTGTGGTGAGTACGAACCGTCATTACCTCGAGCTGTATAGATAGCACCGTCCGGACCGTCTAACTGTACAGACCAAGGAATCTTGTCAGATCCTTCCGGACGTCTTCATACACCCGTCAGCCACCGTCGATAGTACCGCTGTGGTGAGTACGAACCGTCATTACCTCGAGCTGTATAGATAGCACCGTCCGGACCGTCTAACTTTACAGACCAAGGAATCTTGTCAGATCCTTCCGGACGTCTTCATACACCCGTCAGCCACCGTCGATAGTACCGCTGTGGTGAGTACGAACCGTCATTACCTCGAGCTGTATAGATAGCACCGTCCGGACCGTCTAACTTTACAGACCAAGGAATCTTGTCAGATCCTTCCGGACGTCTTCATACACCCGTCAGCCACCGTCGATAGTACCGCTGTGGTGAGTACGAACCGTCATTACCTCGAGCTGTACAGACGGCACCGTCCGGACCGTCTTACTGTACAGACCAAGGAATCTTGTCAGATCCTTCCGGACGTCTTCATACACCCGTCAGCCACCGTCGATAGTACCGCTGTGGTGAGTACGAACCGTCATTACCTCGAGCTGTACAGACGGCACCGTCCGGACCGTCTTACTGTACAGACCAAGGAATCTTGTCAGATCCTTCCGGACGTCTTCATACACCCGTCAGCCACCGTCGATAGTACCGCTGTGGTGAGTACGAACCGTCATTACCTCGAGCTGTATAGATAGCACCGTCCGGACCGTCTAACTGTACAGACCAAGGAATCTTGTCAGATCCTTCCGGACGTCTTCATACACCCGTCAGCCACCGTCGATAGTACCGCTGTGGTGAGTACGAACCGTCATTACCTCGAGCTGTACAGACGGCACCGTCCGGACCGTCTTACTGTACAGACCAAGGAATCTTGTCAGATCCTTCCGGACGTCTTCATACACCCGTCAGCCACCGTCGATAGTACCGCTGTGGTGAGTACGAACCGTCATTACCTCGAGCTGTACAGACGGCACCGTCCGGACCGTCTAACTGTACAGACCAAGGAATCTTGTCAGATCCTTCCGGACGTCTTCATACACCCGTCAGCCACCGTCGATAGTACCGCTGTGGTGAGTACGAACCGTCATTACCTCGAGCTGTACAGACGGCACCGTCCGGACCGTCTTACTGTACAGACCAAGGAATCTTGTCAGATCCTTCCGGACGTCTTCATACACCCGTCAGCCACCGTCGATAGTACCGCTGTGGTGAGTACGAACCGTCATTACCTCGAGCTGTATAGATAGCACCGTCCGGACCGTCTAACTGTACAGACCAAGGAATCTTGTCAGATCCTTCCGGACGTCTTCATACACCCGTCAGCCACCGTCGATAGTACCGCTGTGGTGAGTACGAACCGTCATTACCTCGAGCTGTACAGACGGCACCGTCCGGACCGTCTTACTGTACAGACCAAGGAATCTTGTCAGATCCTTCCGGACGTCTTCATACACCCGTCAGCCACCGTCGATAGTACCGCTGTGGTGAGTACGAACCGTCATTACCTCGAGCTGTACAGACGGCACCGTCCGGACCGTCTTACTGTACAGACCAAGGAATCTTGTCAGATCCTTCCGGACGTCTTCATACACCCGTCAGCCACCGTCGATAGTACCGCTGTGGTGAGTACGAACCGTCATTACCTCGAGCTGTATAGATAGCACCGTCCGGACCGTCTAACTGTACAGACCAAGGAATCTTGTCAGATCCTTCCGGACGTCTTCATACACCCGTCAGCCACCGTCGATAGTACCGCTGTGGTGAGTACGAACCGTCATTACCTCGAGCTGTACAGACGGCACCGTCCGGACCGTCTTACTGTACAGACCAAGGAATCTTGTCAGATCCTTCCGGACGTCTTCATACACCCGTCAGCCACCGTCGATAGTACCGCTGTGGTGAGTACGAACCGTCATTACCTCGAGCTGTATAGATAGCACCGTCCGGACCGTCTAACTTTACAGACCAAGGAATCTTGTCAGATCCTTCCGGACGTCTTCATACACCCGTCAGCCACCGTCGATAGTACCGCTGTGGTGAGTACGAACCGTCATTACCTCGAGCTGTATAGATAGCACCGTCCGGACCGTCTAACTTTACAGACCAAGGAATCTTGTCAGATCCTTCCGGACGTCTTCATACACCCGTCAGCCACCGTCGATAGTACCGCTGTGGTGAGTACGAACCGTCATTACCTCGAGCTGTACAGACGGCACCGTCCGGACCGTCTTACTGTACAGACCAAGGAATCTTGTCAGATCCTTCCGGACGTCTTCATACACCCGTCAGCCACCGTCGATAGTACCGCTGTGGTGAGTACGAACCGTCATTACCTCGAGCTGTACAGACGGCACCGTCCGGACCGTCTTACTGTACAGACCAAGGAATCTTGTCAGATCCTTCCGGACGTCTTCATACACCCGTCAGCCACCGTCGATAGTACCGCTGTGGTGAGTACGAACCGTCATTACCTCGAGCTGTATAGATAGCACCGTCCGGACCGTCTAACTGTACAGACCAAGGAATCTTGTCAGATCCTTCCGGACGTCTTCATACACCCGTCAGCCACCGTCGATAGTACCGCTGTGGTGAGTACGAACCGTCATTACCTCGAGCTGTACAGACGGCACCGTCCGGACCGTCTTACTGTACAGACCAAGGAATCTTGTCAGATCCTTCCGGACGTCTTCATACACCCGTCAGCCACCGTCGATAGTACCGCTGTGGTGAGTACGAACCGTCATTACCTCGAGCTGTACAGACGGCACCGTCCGGACCGTCTTACTGTACAGACCAAGGAATCTTGTCAGATCCTTCCGGACGTCTTCATACACCCGTCAGCCACCGTCGATAGTACCGCTGTGGTGAGTACGAACCGTCATTACCTCGAGCTGTATAGATAGCACCGTCCGGACCGTCTAACTGTACAGACCAAGGAATCTTGTCAGATCCTTCCGGACGTCTTCATACACCCGTCAGCCACCGTCGATAGTACCGCTGTGGTGAGTACGAACCGTCATTACCTCGAGCTGTACAGACGGCACCGTCCGGACCGTCTTACTGTACAGACCAAGGAATCTTGTCAGATCCTTCCGGACGTCTTCATACACCCGTCAGCCACCGTCGATAGTACCGCTGTGGTGAGTACGAACCGTCATTACCTCGAGCTGTATAGATAGCACCGTCCGGACCGTCTAACTGTACAGACCAAGGAATCTTGTCAGATCCTTCCGGACGTCTTCATACACCCGTCAGCCACCGTCGATAGTACCGCTGTGGTGAGTACGAACCGTCATTACCTCGAGCTGTATAGATAGCACCGTCCGGACCGTCTAACTTTACAGACCAAGGAATCTTGTCAGATCCTTCCGGACGTCTTCATACACCCGTCAGCCACCGTCGATAGTACCGCTGTGGTGAGTACGAACCGTCATTACCTCGAGCTGTATAGATAGCACCGTCCGGACCGTCTAACTTTACAGACCAAGGAATCTTGTCAGATCCTTCCGGACGTCTTCATACACCCGTCAGCCACCGTCGATAGTACCGCTGTGGTGAGTACGAACCGTCATTACCTCGAGCTGTATAGATAGCACCGTCCGGACCGTCTAACTTTACAGACCAAGGAATCTTGTCAGATCCTTCCGGACGTCTTCATACACCCGTCAGCCACCGTCGATAGTACCGCTGTGGTGAGTACGAACCGTCATTACCTCGAGCTGTATAGATAGCACCGTCCGGACCGTCTAACTTTACAGACCAAGGAATCTTGTCAGATCCTTCCGGACGTCTTCATACACCCGTCAGCCACCGTCGATAGTACCGCTGTGGTGAGTACGAACCGTCATTACCTCGAGCTGTATAGATAGCACCGTCCGGACCGTCTAACTGTACAGACCAAGGAATCTTGTCAGATCCTTCCGGACGTCTTCATACACCCGTCAGCCACCGTCGATAGTACCGCTGTGGTGAGTACGAACCGTCATTACCTCGAGCTGTATAGATAGCACCGTCCGGACCGTCTAACTTTACAGACCAAGGAATCTTGTCAGATCCTTCCGGACGTCTTCATACACCCGTCAGCCACCGTCGATAGTACCGCTGTGGTGAGTACGAACCGTCATTACCTCGAGCTGTATAGATAGCACCGTCCGGACCCTCTAACTGCACAGACTTCTTCTTCTTCGTGTGGAAACTAAATCAAATTAAATCTTTCCAGTAAGTAGCTACTGTAATACCTTTGTCAATGACAAAGACTGTTAGAATATGACCCACACATAGACACCAACAGACACCATTCCGCGATGTCTTTTGCATCGAGTGAGCGAGCGACTCGGAACTGAGACTCGCAGTTCCCGCAAATGACAATATATGGCGGTCGGTGTCGTTATATTTAAGCAGAAAATTTATTACGATATGCGTAAAAATGCGTAAATGATTTTACAAATGTAAATCAGAAATTCGAAGTTGGCTACTCACTCTCACTTATGACGAAACTGGATCTCTTCTAGAAGTTCCAAAATAAAATAAGTATACTAAACCATAAGCACAGCGTAAAACCAAAATCAACACTATTTTTCGTTTACTATTTGTGACTTTAACACATACACTTCACACACGCATCCACACACACATATACACCCTCACACCCTTGAACACTAAGCATTATAGAATTAATCTGTATTATCTTTATTTTACTTTAGTTTTTTTTTTTGTATCTTTAAAACCACTGGCGGAAGAGCGTGGTAACCCTGTTACAGGTTTGTATAAACTTACTAGGGTTATCACAGCCCTTTATGTAAAGACATAATGTTCTAGAAATAAAATATTATTACTCCATATTCATTATTTCATACTGTAGACTTGGTGAGTGGTCGATGTCAAGGTATTGGGGCGCTTTTTGTGCAATTCGTAATCTTTCTTCTTTTTTCTTGTCCCTTACAAACGCAAGCCCATTACTATGGGAGGTCAAGGTTTTATTTTGCGAAATTGGCAAAACGTGTTGTTGTTTCGTTTTCTGATCGCTTGTTAGGCCTCCAGTATGACGTTACCTACTCTTTAAAACTATATTTTAAGAACACTTTAAATGTCGTCGCATATTTAATAATAAAAGTTATTATTTAAGTACATTGTAATACTTTACCTCTCAATATAAGAACATTATGTACCAAATAACGCAAATAAACTATATTCTATTCTATATTCAATGATGCGTATTTGTCAGGGTAGACACCGACATTATGTTGTGTTAGTTTCCAAACATAATAATAAATAAATAATTAATTTAGTGATTGTTACTTTGAAAAAGGAGGACTTTCCATACACAATTTTATCTCCCTTTTCACCCCTTCAGGGGTGGAATTATAAAAAACGCTGAAACACGTGTAAATTATATCAGCCTGAACACAAAATTAGGATCATAATTTCAAAACTGACGGACTTTCATACAAACTTTCAGCCGCTATTTTACCCCTTTAGGGGTAGAATTTCGAAAAACCCTCTCTTAGTGTATACTTACACTTCACAAAAAAACACATTGCAAATTTCAAGTCTCTAGGACCAGCGGTTTATGCTGTGCGTTGATATATCCAGTCAGTCAGTCAGTCCAGGACTTTGAATTTTATATATAAAGTATTTGTTCCAGATCGGCCCCAACGTGTCAATCGGCGCAGGAGTGACTATCAAAGCAGGAGTCAGGATCAAAGAGTCCATTGTGTTGAACAACGCGACTGTACATGACCACGCGCTGGTCATGCACTCTATCGGTAACTATGCCATTAGTCATACTAAACTAAGCTTTATTACACCGCAACAGGGTATATACAACGTGTAACAGAAAGGTGTAACCATATTTGAAGAGTTTATTCAGTCAAAAGTACAGAACAACTTTTACTATGATGCCAAACCTGAAAACTCAAAAAAAAAAACTGTCCTTCCATACATTTCGGCCAAGCGGCATTGCATTTTTCTATGAAATAATATTTTTTTTTTCGATACACTGTATGTTCCATGGTAAAAGTTGTTCTATACCATTGACTGAAAAATTTCTTCAAATATGATTATACCTTTCTGTTACACGTTGTATATTAGTTGTTTACATATTAAATTGTCGTTTTCTATAGAGAATTTGAAGGAAACTCAATTTTCAGTACTAAAGTATTTGCATATTTTTTTTAGGAATGACAAATCCAAATTATGTAATTTTCTTTTGTGTATGAATGAAACAACATTAAGCTAACAGAAACATTCAATACATTTTTGTAAAGTGTGTGCTGTAAAAAATCATTACGGATCTTATCATGGAAACGGATGGCATTTAGGACGAACTGCCTTTGAAAATTAAATTTTAGTCATCAAACTGACAATAAAAACAAACTTTAGTATGTAGATGTAAAACCTTGACATCAACTTTCAAACAAAAAACAAACAGTGGAAATAGCTATTGAATTACAGAAATTATAAACTCATGAATCTGTTAAAAAAATTCGGTAATTTCATAGGTAATGATCTATTATCAATCAGCATGTGACTCCACTCCATAGTGATCGCTCAAGTTCTTTACCTACACTCTCACGCGCGCACTGGCTTGTCCGCACACGCTTGTGTGTGTGCGTGAGCTAGTCTAGGGCTGGCAGCAAGTGTGTGAGCGTCGTCGATCGAAAGGGACAAAATTTATAGTCAGCAACTTATATGATTCTCTTCCTAAATTTTAGCGTGGTTAATCCCTAGGTCCAAGTTCTGGTTCCCTGTGGATTAATGAGTATTTAAATATATATGATAATATATATGAAACATATATATATCAAATGACGTGACATGGGGTTCAAGGCCAGCCGGGCATACTTTTCTCTAATTTTGTCATATCTTGACGGATTTGAGCCATTTAAAAGTATTATGCTTGAGTTTTTTTTACTCCAGCCTATTCTATCATCCATCCATCCATCAGTCTAGTTCGTCCACTGCTGGACATAAGCCTTTCCAGGACTTTGCCACTCCCGGCGGTCATCCTGGAAGAATTGCCCATACTCACACACGCTGGGCAGGCGGGTTGTTGAGCGCGGTCACCAGTCACGTCGCTGCCCGTCACCAGTCTGTTCCTAATAAGGCCCGGTTATTAGGGATGGATATACCGCCATCCATCGGTCCCAGGCATGGTGGCCCTCCTGGTTTTTTTCCTGTGAGCTGTCCTCTTACTCTCCCCCGGATTACTTCGAGGGGGTCTCCAAGTAAGACGGTGATACCTCCACAGTCGAGCCTGGAATCAGCTCTACCACATATTTCTATCATAGTTTTGATTAATTCATATTTTCTAGTGGGTCAAAACACGTCGGTGGGCGAGTGGTCCCGCGTGGAGGGGACCCCCTCCGACCCGGACCCTAACAAACCCTTCGCTAAAATGGACAACACGCCCTTATTCAACGTCGACGGCCGGTTGAACCCTTCTATTACTATACTAGGTAAGTTATAACCTTCTATTACTAAACTTGGTAAAAAAATAATGTTTATATTATATTTATTTAATTTGTTATTTATTTATTTACTACATTACACTATCTTAACAGCTAAGCCACTGCAATAGTGCAATAAACATCAACAATATAATATTATACACCCTTTGTAGTGGAGTGATATAAAACAAATTTGGGCCACAATGCCACTTTTAATCGTTTATGTAGAGATCACAACAATCTTGTAAAAAAATGTCAAGTGGATATTTTTGCAGTCCCTCTTAAAAAATATAATGATATGTTTATTTATTTACTTTTATTTACTTTATGTTGCGTAAGATAGTTGCAAAGCATTGGAATATTTTGCGATAGATTTTTTAAGTTTTTAATTTTTAGTTTTACGCCGCATAAAGTTTTAGTTTTACTTTTATTTTTTTAATTTACTTAAAATTATTTAGAATATTAGTCTTTTGTGTTTTAACAAGTCGCTTATAGCGCTATTAAGTGTCCCACAGGCATGCTGTGCTTGCCTATAATTGGAAATACACTTGTACATGTGTGTGTTTGTCTTTAACTTTAACCTATTCACATGTAAGTGTCATTTGTGTGGCAGACAAAAATAAATAAATAAAATAAAAAAATAACAGTACAATGAAAGATATAAGTATAAAACTACAATCAAGTAACATTATAAGCAACAATTTTATCTATAACAAATAACAAACAAGGCTGTTCTTGTGAACTCACCCAGAGAGCAGAAAAATAGGTCTGTGTGATCGTGGAGCAGCTGTCGGTCTCGTGTCAGGGGAGCCTTCTGGTGAAGATTTGTCCTGCTGCTTCCTATGGTGAACAGTCGGCCACTTCGCACCCTAAGGGAATTCTTCGGCACCCTTAGCTTAAATCCGACAGACATGTCTGTTGTATAGGAGCCCCCTTAAATAGTTATTTTATTCTGTTTTTTAGTATTTGTTGTTATAGCGGCAACAGAAATACATCATCTGTGAAAATTTCAACTGTCTAACTATCACCGTTTATGAGATACAGCCCGGTGACAGACGGACAGACAGACCGATAGCGAAATCTTAGTAATAAAGTCACGTTGGTTACCCTTTGGGTATGGAACCCTAAAAATTAACTATCACCCGTTCCACAACCACCCGAGTGAAAAAGAAACCCCTCGATGTCTCTCATAAACCTTGTCAGAAATGTAAAATTCATTTTTTTTTTGGTTTCTTTTCCCACTAAGTGGAAATGCAAAGGGACCTCCGCCCATACAGCCATGTCTGAGCCATATTTATTATCTGTTTATAGCCACTATCCTCTTTTGTTGAGGATCATCTGAAAGGTCTGTCATGTCTTAGTCACTGTCCTGTCGTTTCCGCTATAATGATAGCCTTATAACGCAAATACAACTGGGTTCTTTGACAGTTAAATTTCACATTTACCCAGGCGTTTAGGAATGCCATAGATTTAGAATGTGCAATATAAACAATTTAGTAGAGAAAATGATACCAAAAAATAAATGCTTATCTTTATCTTTATTTTTATATCTTTTCAATGCATGTGCTCGTAAAGGCCCACTTTATATGCATCAAAACCGAACAGAAAGTCGATTATTTTGCCCTAGGGCTTTATTATTATTATTTTTTTTAATTTATTTACAATGGTTGGCTAACCTGCAGCCTTTCCTGTGTACCATAAATTTCATACTTTTTTTCCACTGTTTAACGGCTCTGGATACCTAGTCCTTTTGAGCCAATTACAATTTAAAGTTCACAAAATTATATTTGTTTTATTTCCTCACACTATGCATTGAAAAACGTAGTATGATACACGGGCGTAAAAGCAATAAATTACTCGGTTACGTTTAAAACACTCGCTACGCTCGTGTTTTAAATCGTCCTCGTAATTTATTCTTTTGCGCCCTTGTAGCATAAACTACTATTATTTTTATTTTTTGATTGTAATTTTTACTAACATTTTTTATTTTATTTTTTAAGTTGTGCTAACAAAGTTTGAGCCTTTGATGCTTTAATAAATAATTATTCTATTCTATTACTATGACATTTACTATTTTACTTAATATTTTGGACAATCCTGCATATAACTACTAAATATAACAAAGAAAATCAATACGTTATTGTAAAAACTTTTTTTTTGAGCCGATTAATACGAGAAATTGGGCAAAATGCGGTTCAAAACATTCTAATGACAAAATCATATTTATCTGTGAAATGTGTAATTATTTGGGTTATTTCTCCTTGTCACATCCCAATTACTCACTGCACAAGATAAACCAATCACTATTTATCAATTTAGTTACGTATTATTTAAATATTATTATAAAACCCGCAATCACACCCAAGCAAGCGGGACGCTATGGCCTCTTACTCGAAAACACATTGCCATAGCTGTTTTATTGTTGTGCATCTCTTTCTCTCTTGTGTTCATAAAGGTAGGGCATCTCTTTTACACGCTATGGACGTCTTTTAAGGTGGATGGTCCAAGGTAGTTTTTATAAAAAGCTTGTGAGAACCAATAACGACGACAGAAGTATTATTATTTAATTCTGTTAACTTTTTCCACACGTTTAAAATGTTTTTCAATGCATGTGCTCGTAAAGGCTCACTTTTTATGCATCAAAACCGAACAGAAAGTCGATTATTTTGCCCTAGGGCTTTATTATTATTTTTTTTTTTATTTATTTACAATGGTTGGCTAACCTGCAGCCTTTCTTGTGTACCATAAATGTCATACTTTTTTTCCACTGTTTAACGGCTCTGGATACCTAGTCCTTTTGAGCCAATTACAATTTAAAGTTCACAAAATTATATTTGTTTTATTTCCTCACACTATGCATTGAAAAACGTAGTATGATACACGGGCGTAAGAGCAATAAATTACTCGGTTACGTTTAAAACACTCGCTACGCTCGTGTTTTAAATCGTCCTCGTGATTTATTCCTTTGCGCCCTAGTAGCATAAACTACTATTAACAGTCTAATTTTGCAATTTAAAACTTCCATACATTGGACTAAAAAAGTTTTAAATAACAAAATAAGATTCTAAAAAAGTTTGTTTGTAAAAAAACCGAATATTCGCGGGTGTAAAGTTGATGGAACGTGTGGAAAAAGGTAACAGAATTAAATAATAATACTTCTGTCGTTGTTATCGGTTGACACAAGTTTGTATGCAGATTGCCTTGGACCATCCACCTTAAGCGCAACTACCTTCTCGTAACTACCGATATATTGTTGTATATTTATTTATGTATAGTATATACACTAATATGTATATTATATGTATGTATATTTTTGTATTTATATATGTTTATGTAGATATTGTAGCCAATTCTGAAGGCTTTAATTTTAGTTTTAGTGCTGTCAAAACGAAAATTTTTCCAAAGTAATTTAGCTTCTGTTCCTAACATTTAAAGACTATTTTGTAATCAAGAAAATTACGTTTTGACAGCACTAAAACTAAAATTAAAGCCTTCAAAATCGGCTTTAATATATGTTATATTATTATGCAGATGTTATTAAAAGATAATATTTATAAATTAATTAATTAATTACTTATTTGGCACTACCCTTGTAATCTCCACGTCACCAAAGGTTAACTGGTAGAGAATGCTATTTAGCATTAAGTTCGCCTTTGTGCATTGTATACTTATTTTATGCAATAAAGAAATTACATACATACATAAGCGCAGCGAATCCTATAGACTATCTTATTGAAATATGGGGTTGTGCTGCAGAATCTAACCTTAAACGCCTTCAAACTACACAAAATAAACTTATAAAGGTTCTTCTACAGTTTGAATACTTAACACCTACACGTACATTATATAAAAAGACCAAATTATTCAATCTTAAACAAATATACACATATAATACTTGTATCCTTATACGAAAAATTCTAAATAAACAAATTCATACAGAAATTAACCTGGAGAAAAGAACATTTAAACATAATCTCAGAAGAAAAAATATATTAAAATCACATTGTCCAAGGACTGAGTATGGAAAAAGAAATTTACTATATGGTGGAGTGCAACTTTATAACAAATTACCAAATAACATAAAAGAATGTGAATTGATATCTACTTTTAAAACTAAGCTCAAAACTTACATTGCAACAAACGTGTTTTAAAGTAAAATATTACCTACCAACATATGTACACTGTCGACAAATCATAGAACAAACTAAATGTTATCTAAGCAAAATCTCATTTTAAGTGAACTATGTTCTTATGAGAATAAAGATCATTAACCATTATGAGGAACCCTACCTAAAATTATATATTTTATTGCAGGTGCTGGAGTCAACGTGCCTGCAGAAACAATTCTACTAAATTCAATAGTCCTGCCGCACAAACAACTAACTAGGAGTTTCAAGCACGAGATAATTTTATAGTGACTTCTTTATTTAATCGGCTATTACTGAAGTAAGACGCGCAAAAGTAGCCCTAAATACATAGGTTTTACAGTGTTATTTTATTTAATCGAGAGTTTTATTTTTATTTATTTAATACAAATCAGAGTGATTTATATATAAGTACGCATGGTCAGTTTTTTTTTTAAATCAGCAAAGAATATTGTTAATATAGACGGTGAATTTGTGAACATCGTCCAAATTCATACTTGAGCCTTGGCAAGTGATCAGTAGATCAACCAATAACGCTTTTGTAAAATTCATAAAATGAAATATCGACTCCCCATAGTGATTCACTCAGGACTGGGAGAGAATGACTATGGGAAGTCGAAATTTCATTATACGAATTTCACAAAAATTGTTATCGTTTCACGATGCTGATCACTTACCAAGCCTCCAGTATGAATTTGGACGATGATTAAAAAGTCACCTTGTATAAGCAGGCAAGCGCTAACCTTTCTTGTGTGAATGTTTGTTCGTATAAACACAATACATCGCAGTAGTGTGCGTTAACCGGAGCAGGGGCTCTACCGCGTAATTCTCATTTGTATCAACTTCAAGCAAATGCATGCGAAATTCAACGCGTGCAAAAGAGATGGCATGTTAGGCGGGCGTCGTCGCACGCACGCCAAATTTCAATCTCAAGTTGATGTTGATGTAAATGAGAATTACGCGGTAGACCCACTGGTATTATTATTAGGTCTTTACCTATGAAATTGCCGTTTTCTATAGAGAATTTGAAGGAAACTGAATTTTCTGTTCTAACATTTTTGCATTTTTTTTTAGGAATGACAAATCCAAATTATGTAATTTCTTTTGTGTATGAATGAGACAACATTAAGCTAAGAGCAACATTAATTTGAAAAGTGTCAGCTGTAAAAAATTATTACGAATCTTATCATGGAAACGGATGGCATTTAGGACGAACTGAAAACAAAAATAAATTTAATACGTAGATGTAAAACCTTGAAATCAACTTTCAAACAAAAAACAAATAATTGAAATAGCTATTTAATTACAGGAATTATGAACTCATGAATCTGTAAGAAAATTTCGGCAATTTCATATGTACAGACCTATTATTTATTATGACCGCACGGTGTACAACGTGTAACAGAAAGGTGTAACCATATTTGAAGAGCTTATTCAGTCAATGGTTTAGAACAACTTTTACTATGGAACAAATCCTTTATGTCGAAAAAAAAAATACTCGCTTCATAGGAAAATGCAACGCCGCTCGGGCGAAATGTATGGAATACATGTATTTTTTTTCGAGATTTCAGGGTTGACCCCATAGTAAAAGTTGTTCTATTCCATTGACTGAATAAGCTCTTCAAATATGGTTACACCTTTTTGTTACACGTTGTATAGTGTATACTTAGGAAATATTATTTGCACCAATTCAGGTTAACTCAGGAGAACAATAGAACAAAAGAGTATGTGAGCTCGTGCCATCCGTAAACTGTGACCAGCTAGTGTTGATACTTCTAATTATCTTAAAAGAAACTAAACTGGTCGCAAGATCTCGCTGCACGCGGGTCATAAAACGTGTTTTACAACAAAATAGTGAGTAACGTATGCGCTTCAAAATAATTAGAAGATGACGGTCAATTTTATTATTTGTTTGTTGATGAGGGTGATGACGATTTTATTATTTAATATTTAGCAATCATTATTATTTGTCTTTGTTTATCATTATAGTTTTATATCAAAATAAAATAATTTATTTATAATAAATGCACATACAAAAAAATAAGGCTTATTATTTGATTTTAATTATGTAAACATTTACCGATAACATATCGATACGCGCGTTGTGCTTCATTACGCGTTGCTATAAGACCCATAAGTGAGAGTGAGAATGCAATATGCTTCACTGTGCTCGCTCTTTTTACTGCCCCGCGTGCAGCGAGATCTTGCGACCAGTGTAAGAAAATTGTAAGAAAAAGAATTACTTATATACCCAAATTGTGTATTGTTTATTATTAAATTAAAAAAAAAATTACTTAACTATTTAGGTGTGATGAACACCTGAACTCTTTACTCCATTTACATTTACTGTAAAATGAGGTCTGTTTTTATGACCTTATTTGTAACACAATAGATATTATAAGCTGTTCTTTGTATTTTTCATTAATTGCAGCAAATAATATTTCGCGAACTATACTTGCACTACGGTGTTATCATAGACTAACTGTATACTACTACGTATAGACAGACAACTCCCATACATCAAGGCGTAGCAAATTTTTTACGCGCCCTTACTACACTGGGTGTTGCCAAGTGTTGCAAATAAGCATAATTTATTTAATTGGCTGCAAGTAAACTGTCATGGTAACCAAGTAAACATGTGGCTGTAATAGCTTTGCTTAGAAAAACTAGATGGCGCTATGTTAACAACACTAACAGTGAATATTTCAGCGCCATCTATTATCGAAGTGGGAATTATTTTTATGTTACGTGACATCGCTGTGCCACTAGCGTCACCAATCGGTCTTTTTTAGCATCGTGTTCGTTAGAGGATTTAGCAACGCCATCTAGATTTCGTTAGAATTTTACACCTATTTTGTGGCTACAATCTGATGTATGGGAACTGCTAGTCTATACGTAGTAAGTAATACTTAGTCTATGGTATTACATACAACCCGGCAATGTTGAGACCCCGCCCTCCCTGTTCTGCCTGTGATTGCTCACACCGCAGGTTGATAATGAACCCCCTTGCTATATCAAAGGAAACTATTTTCAAAATAAAAAATATCGGTGTTACTACAAAACGGTGTTTAACTTTAGACAGTGTTTAAATCTTTCGTTGTCACCTTTTCTTTCATATTATAAAAGAGTGACAGCAACAGATTTAAACACTGTCTAAAGTTAAATACCGTTTTGTAGTAACACAGTATGTTTTGTTACTTTTGTCTTGTTCCATAATAAAAAATAAAGATATGAAGTCGATCACGGGCGGGAGGGTGTATTGCGGGGGTGGGCGCCAAGTGCGTCGGGAATGTTTTTAATTGATGGCTGGAGGTCGAAGGCTCGTTGCGAGGAAGGCCCTACGGTCTATCGTCAGTCATATATTGCGTTGTTTATTCAAAATTTGGAAACTATTCCCAATAAAAAATATTTAAAAAAGTTTCTGATTCATATATTTCAATCATAGACAATACAGCCCGGAAAGACGTCTATTGTTCAAGATCTTGCGTACAAATAATTACGTCAACAATCGAAATGGGATACTGCAATCCTATTGGCTCTTCCAATCTTACGTATAGCGCCACAAACTTATCTTTCTCGAAGAGGAAGACTCTGACGTAATGAATATAGAAGCCATTTTGGTTTGGCCTACCGAAACATATAATTTTGGAGTGGCGAATTGTATCTGCTGGTTCAGTCAGATGTGTTGACAGAAATCAGTCGCCTGTTATGAGGAGTCTGTAGGCTGTATTCGTCTATGATTTTAATATACGAGTAGCTAGCGGGCTCAATTTCAAACTGTATTTGCCTCTCGCTCGCCAAGTCTCAAGTTGACTTGGCTGTTTTATAATCAGGGTTAGGATAATTGAATCGATATATACCTAAAGTTAGAAAAATCCTTAAAAAAGTTTGTAGGTGAGGAGACGGCTTCTTAATATACATATATCTTTGATCGTAAAAATTATGGAAATTACGGCATTGCTTAAAACGTTACGATGATGTACCTAATACTTAATAGATGTTACCTACCGTAAATGTATATTATTTAGAAATTGTATACAATTCCTAGCAAAATTATAAAATGCCAAGCTGATTTATCTATTTATTTATTTTATTTTATTTTTGATCGGCATTCTGTTTTGCCTTTTGCTATGTTCGGCCTAAATAAGCTTGGCATTTTATAAATTTCCAAGGAATTGTATTAAATTCCTGTTTATTTTATTTTATTTATTTACCTTACCGGTAATATATCTATTAAGTATTACGATATAGTATTAAGATTTTTACTATCAAAATAATATTATAAGAAGCCGACTCCACACCTACAAACTTTCTCAGTTTTTCCAACTTTAGGTATATATATCGATCCGATTATCCTTTCCCTGATTATAATGTACAAAAAGGGTACAATTCCCGCTTACTTTTGTCACGACTTTGTCATTATGGTTAGAAATCAATCTGAACTTTTGAGAATGGGGAGCTTAATGTTTACTTATTACTAACCATTAAAGAAAGGGCTTAGGTATTTACTTTATTGATTTAGTTAGTAAACATGCCTTGTGAGTTTAGTTTGATACAACCAGATTCATACTAGAGATTCGGTTAGTGAACAAGGACCAATGAGTAAGGGACCAGGGATATCGCGTTTGGGTTTGGAAGAGAATGATGATATGCAATTATATTTTTGGAATTTCCAAATAATGTAGATAGGTAGTACATGAAATATAATTTGACCCGTTTCGCCTTGTAACTTATGAAGCGAAACTGGTTAAGAGGCTATGCGAATTTTATTTTTGTCACTGTCACTCCAAGCAAAAAATCGCGCAGTGCGAGAGGGGCGGGTTCAGGGCAAAAGGGAAAAAAGTTGGTTTTATATTTTTATAAAAAAAACTAAAAATAGCTAGCAAAATTTCAAACATCAAATCTCTAGACATTGTTGAAACACACCTATAAAATATGTTTGAGTTCTGTATATGGTTCCTATTCGACAAACGAGGAGAAAAAGTGTGTTTGAAGACCTCATTTCAACAATTATTTCTATCGAGGAAAATTTATCCAAACATGTTTTCCAATTTCAAAACCCTAGATTATATAGTCAAAATGCATATACCAGAAATGTATTCAAATTTTCCGTGTATTTCATGAAATACACAGAAAAGAAACACCCGTATTTTTTTCGCATATCGCCTTAAATTATATTTCCTGAACTACAATAAGATCTCGTTTCCACGTCTCCTGTGTGAATTTGGATATTGCCTTGAATGGTTTTTATTATATTATACCTAATGTAAAAGCATTGTATTTACCAAAGTTATACATATTTAAGAATTTAGAAAGACAATAATGAATAACTTATTTGTTTTTCATTTCCATCCATCAGCCCGTATCCGTCCACTGCTGGACATAGGCCTCCCTCCCCCATATTACGCCACTCTTGGCGGTCCTCAGTCATCCTCATCCAGCCGCCACCCGCAACGTCCTTCAGATCGTCAGTCCAGCGGGCACGAGGGCGGCCTACGCTGCGCTTTGCTGGACGTGGTCTCCATTCCAATGTCTTACGGCCCCAACGGTTATCACGTCGGCGACAGATATGACCAGTCCACTGCCACTTCACTTTACTGATTCGGCAGGCTATGTCGAACACGTTTTTCATTTAGTTTATAATATATATGTTTATAGCACACTGTGCATAAAATGACCGCTTTACGCACGCTGCGCGTGCGTAAAGTCGGCATTTTCCGCACTTGTGCTATGAAAAATTATACGAAACTCGTGCGAGAAATTTCATCGCTCTCGTATCGTAATATACTATTATCCCATCAAAAACATAAAATGTACAAAAATGTCAAGTCTCGCAATGCAATCTTTCCACCGTAAAAAGTTGTGAGATTTTTGGCAGATGTCTTTAATGCAAAGCAGCATACTACCAACGTCATCTAGTGTCATACAAATTTATAGATGCAGCTGGAAACATACATTTTGTATAGACTTTGTATGGAAATATTAAATTACCAACCGCAAATAACATTTTTATATTTTTTTGTTGCAATGTACACTTAACCCTAACCGCATGCAAAATTTCAAATTTGTAGGCCTGCTAGAACACCTTTAGACTTTTGATGATGTGTCAGTCAGTCAGTGACAAAATAAGGGAACTTTGACTTGAGATATTTCGTAATCAAATATAGGTACAAACTTGTAATTTGGGGGTAGAAGTAGGATCAGTAAGTACTCTTGGTAACTGAAATTTCAGACTTCTAGCTTTACCCACAACGAAGATACAGGGGGGTTGAAAGTGCCGTGAGTTGCTTCGAGAAAAGGATGGTACGGCCGTTCCGCGTTTTTTTTTTGCGAGACTCGGCGGGGGCACTGCCGTGCCCCCAGATATATTCCTATAATATAACTAATTCCAGATATATTTCGACTTCTTGTTGGCATCAGTGGAACTTAACACGTTGAGGACAGATATTGCCTTCATACAAGTTGTGTTGTGACACATGGTAGTAGAGAGGAAGGCGAAAGTGGAAACGGACATTTAGGTCCATTGGATTGACAGTAGATCTCGTTTGAATGTTCACTTTGTGACACAATAAACAACACTTGTACTGGTTTGTAGAGAAATCTCGACGCTGCTAGCCGTTCTGGCACAATTCTACAGGGAATCGATGACGCCATACGGCGTCGTGTTCAATTTGGTATATCTAATAGGACGCTGTCCAGCGTCTCTGTCCTTTAACGTGTTAAGAATAAAAATTATATAATATACTAAAACAGTTTAACGTCATAAAATGTCAGAATAAAGAGAATGATTGAATACTTCGAATTTCAATGTACTTAGCTCGAAAGTACGGGAATTCGATGTACAAACTGGGTTGTCATGAAAAAAATAACCACGAAGGTTATGTATGGCGGTTGCATCACTACGTGGCGTGACTCGCCATACCTAACCTTCTAACTTAACCTACCGGCTCACTTCTGCGCTGGAAAGATTTCTAGGTTCGCTACAGTGTAATGTTGAATTAAAGTACATCAAACTCCTATACTTTCGAACAATTGTACATCGAACTCGTATTATTTCGAACAATTGTACATCGAACTCCTATACTTTCGAACAATTGTACATCGAACTCCTATACTTTCGAACAATTGTACATTGAACTCCTATACTTTCCAACAATTGTAAATCGAACTCCTATACTTTCGAACAATTGTACATCTAACTTCTATACTTTCGAACTATGGAACATCGATATTTAAGACTGAAGTAAAATAGTGGAATCGATGGCAGACCGTGAACATGGCAGATGGGAATATTACGAAAACATGAAAAAAAAAAATGTAAGGCCGTGCGCGGAATGGGCGACATACTGAAGGAGGGCTAAATATGTGAAAAGTACCCGGAATAGAAGAGCTTGTATGACTAGATTGATGGATGTGGAAGAAGTGAAAGAGGTGTGTCAGGCTCGAAGCAAATGGAAATATGTAGTATCTGCCCACCCTCCTGAGAAGCAGGCGTGAGTATATTTAAAGACTAAACACGGTGGGTCCCGTACTCCTAATAATGTTAATAGTGACCGTGTGAATCTTATATTATTATAAGGTTAAATAATATTAGTTGGCGAAACTCAAAACATAGGTAGTACTAGTCTATATGAGCAACTGTTTGCATGGGAGCTAAGCAAAATTCCCACCTTTTTTTTTCTTCCTCCCATATAAATTGCCCCGATCAGCTGACTGGTCCAGTATGGAAAGGTGAAAACAAATTTTAAGAATTTCGCTTAGCTCCCATACAAACAGTTGTTCATATAGACTAGTACTATCTATGTTTTGAGTTTCGCCAACTAATATTATTTAACCTTATACAAGGTGTAACCATATTTGAAGAGCTTATTCAGTCAATGGTATAGAACAACTTTTACTATGGAGCCAAACCTGAAATCTCAAAAAAAAATCTGCTCTTTATTTCATAAATTTTTTTTCGAGATACAAGTTTTGTTCCATAGTAAAAGTGGTTCTATACCATTGATTGAACAAGCTCTTCAAATATGGTTACACCTTTCTGTTACATGTTGTATAATACAATCGTTATTCTTTAGTGTACATAAAACAAACATAATAGAAAAATAATTACAGAAAAAAGATATGCACATCGATCGTGATAGGAAAACCACATCAAAGTAATCATACACATAGAGAAAATATATAATATATGTAGGTAGATATCTACATGATGAATAAGTCTAATTATCTATATTATAAACAAGCAAATATTAAAACCCTGCAATAGAAAATAAATAATTAGAGTATTCAAAGCGATGGATTTCGCAATAAAAACATAATCTTAGTTAATGAGAACTGTGAATTTCTTAACGGGACACCTGACGCTAGAACATCAACAACACCAGGTTTTCAAGGGTTTATTGGAAGAAACTAGGTCTCTCTTCATATTGAAAAAAATATATTTAATTTATCGATCTTTTATCTAAGGATTCCACCTATAAACAATGTATTTGTCAAAAAAAAATGTTTTTCACCCTCTTTTTTTTGGTTTTCAAACGTTCGTTTCAAAAACGCGGTTAAGAGATCAACTTGATTTTTTTTTAAAAATATGCAATAGAAATATACTTTTTTCCCTACAAAATATTTCAGTATTAGCTAAAAACACACCAATTTGTTGTTTCGCTGCGTGATCACTAATATTACGCGTCCAAGAAAAAGAGTCCAAAGAGCCAACATATAATCGCCTCTATGAAAAGCAAGTAAGTTGTTTGCCATTAGACTCATTGTGCTGGACGGGTAATAAAAAAAATTGCTAGGGTATGCCATCCTCTTAACTGTCTGATGCAACAAGTATTGTAGCGACGACAGCGCCTTCTGTTCAGAATGGATAAGGCGTGATATACAGTATGGTGGAAAAATTCGTCATTCCAGATACGAACCTCGGTAGCGCAGTCGGTAGCGCGCCTGTCATCTAAGCAGGAGGTCGCAGGTTCAAATCATGGCCCCAAGAATTTTTTCAAAATATTTGTGCTTTTAAATTTGTTTCTGATTGATTTCTAGTTTGTAATGCACTCTAATAATAATTAGAGTATTCAAAGCAATGGATTTCGCAATAAAAATATATAATCAAAATCTCAAAATTAAAATGGACAAACTATAGATATTCTGCGCTAGGCCGACAGATATACCTACTTACGGATTTGTTTTTGATTGATTTTTGTATCTTTTATTGCACTCAATAATATTTAAACTAAATTTGTGGATACATTAATAATTTGCAATATTCCGCTAAACACTCTTACCATAGATTCAAAATGCAGACTCAAGCACCGCCCGCCCTCCCGCATAAAACATGCACAAGCAAAAACAAAATTTGCTGTCGAGCGGTCGGGCGGACTACATGTCCCGAGGATGCCTCGTTTAGAGGCGAAACACGTGTCGATAAGTTTTCTTGCTTGTTATTTAAGATTGCTTTATTTTGTGCTCGTACTGCTTGCTTTGCTTGTGCATGTTTTATGCGGGAGGGCAGGCGGTGCTTGAGTAGCATTTTGAATAGCATGGTAAGAGTGTTTAGCGGAATATTGCAAATTATTAATATATCCACAAATTTATGATGGACTTCCGCAAAGTAATGCCTTTTTCAATAAATAATATTTAAAGTCTCTCAAGCGTTGGTTTTCGCCACAAATTATAAAGTTATAAGTTTTTAGGGACCACCCTGTATGATATTAGGTTTTTACATATAAAATTGCCGTTTTCTATAGAGATATTATAAGCAAACTCAATTTTCAGTACTAACATTTTTGCAATTTTTTTAGGAATGACAAACCCAAACAAAAGAGACAACATTAAGCTAACAGCAACATTAATTTAATTTTTGAAAACTATCAACTGTAAAAAATCATTACAAATCTTATCATGGAAATGGATGGCATTTATGACGAATTGTTTTTGAACATTTAATTTTTGTTATCAGACTGACAATAAAAACAAAATTCAATACGTAGATTTAAAACCTTGAAATCGACTTTCAAATGAAAAACAAATAATGGAAATAGCTATCGAATTACAGGAATTATGAACTCATGAATCTGTAGGAAAATTTCGGCAATTTCATATGTAAAGACATATTATTTACACGCTAAGTAGGTATATTCATAGAAATAAATCAGTTGATGTGAAAGTATTTGTCAGATAGTTGGGCCACAAAATAATCACTTACAGAAGGTTCACTCCGCATAACTAGCGAAAACAGACGCACGCACACATAGACGCGTACGTACGACGATCTCGGATGAAGTCGGTCGAATGCCAATACGAAATTCTGCCGAGATCATCATACGTACAGTACTCCCAAAGTAATAATGCGCATACAAATATATAGCCGAGCGACCGGACGTACCACGTGACCTTATTGATTGTATAGAAAGTGTAAGGAAATACGAACTTTGCCGAATAGTGGCGAAGATTTGTATGCGCATTATTACTTTGGGAGTACTGGGGATCTAAAAAGCCAACTTGGGTGAATCAAGAAATGATTTGAAAGTAGGATAGAGACAGAGTTTCTTCATGCGTGCAAAAGAGACGGCATTACAACAGAATCATAATATGATTCATACAAAGCGGCCTTTTTAGAGGACTGTACGCGTCTATGCATGTGTGCGTCTGTTTTCGCTCGTTGTATGGAGTCGGCCTTCTGGCATTATCTATTTTGTGATTGTATCTTGGTCTATTTGTCCAGGGTGCAGGCGTAGTTGCAGTAATCAGAGGTTGTATCTCCGTTTACGTCACTCGGGGAGGCTCCTTTCACGCACCCAAAATTTGATTCGACGCAGAATTTGACGTCATCAAAGATTTTTCGGGTTTTTCCTTGAGGTACCCGATCCTTGAGGGACCCGTCCTTTAGAGCCCCGATCCTCGAGAACCCCGATAAATTTGATAAAATGCCAATGGCTTTTAAAGTATAATTGCCAACAAAAGTGTTAAACTAACAATATTATTAATCAGTTGGAATTAAGTAATAACACAGTTGCTAATTAAGTAGCTCTTATTTCACCGCTTTTAGGCCCATAATGCAGCTTATAAAACATGCGTACTTTTCACTTTATTTTACTGCACTAGTGCTTTTACATTTACATTTTTTTTTAATTCAGCAAAGATTTTTTATGTGTAAAAAATTGTAAACACATAGTATAGCGCATAAAACACATAGTTTAGTATAGCGCCAGCTCATAAGTAGTTAGTGGCCAGGTAGAATTTTTAACAATGGGTCCACTTTTCTGGCTCGTCTTTAGTATTTCTGGGGATTTAAAATATGGAATAAACATAAAATTATATCAGTTTAACTCTAGACTAGGTTGCCTTAAACAAACTAATACATTATTTAATTAATGTACTTTGAAGCACTTTTTGTATCGATGGTACACTAGCATAATAATGGCAAAAATAATAAAAAAGAGATAATTAAATTCATCGGGGTGCTGAAGGATCGGGGCCCTAAAGGACGGGTCCCTCAAGGATCGGGTACCTTAAGGATGAACCCGATTTTCCAGGTTCCAGATTAACTCTCTGCGTAGTAAATTAAGATAAAGATTTAGATATTATGACGCCGAGTCTATTATTATACTACACTGGGAAAGACTACTAGCAAAGACCCCGATTTGAAAAAAAAATACTACACTGGGATTTAAGGCGCCTCTTCCAGCGTCATCCGAAAATTACTTTTGCTAATAACGGTATTTCTCTTAAATTAGATGTTTAAAAATTATGAAAAAAGAAATATATACAGTGAAATCCGTTTAGTACGATTCTGTTTAAAACGACCAACCGTTTTTAACGACGTAGAAGCAACCTCAATGTACAAGTTACTATGAAGGGATAACAGTTCGTTTTGTACGTCGTTTCGGTTAATACGACGTTATATCATCGGTCCCTTGACCGTCGTTATATCCGGATTCTACTGTAGTGATATTTAAAGTATATGTAAAAAAATATTTCTAAAAATTATTCTTGCGTTAAAAGAACAGTACGAAAATACAGTGTGTCCCTCGTAAAAGTGCACATCCGAAAGTGGGTGAAACTAGATCTAAGTATATAGACAGAAACAAAGTTTTTTTTTTTTTACTTTTTTTTTATCTTGAAAAAATTATCCACCTGGGTATCTTTGTATGCGACGAGAGCGCAGTGCCTTTGGTTAACCGCTCGTAGAAAATATTGTATTTATGATAGAATGTTGTATTTTTTTTTTGTTAGAAAGATAATGGAATAGGCAATGATAAATAGGAATAAAAGTATAGTGAAACGGGGACATTATTTTGAAAAAAATTACTATTATTGAAAAAAAAAGACGGAAAAATTAAAGAAATAATCTTTTAGGATATTATTTTTATGGTAATGGTAGTTGATTATGTTTTGTTTTTGATTTGGTATGGGACGAAAGGATTTTTAAGGATTATAACAGTTTTATTTCATTGCATTACTCGCGGTAGATCAAAAGTTATGACATATTTTATACATAGTCTCCACGGTAGGCAAAAAAAATTTTAAAACGTAAATTTACAAAACAAAGATTTTCTAAAAAAAAAAAACATTTTTTTGTCGATAAAATAAGGTCTAGTTTCACCCCTTTTCGGATGTGCACTTTTACGAGGGACACACTGTATTGTTCAAAGTCGAGCTGTTCTAGACCAAAATTGGGTAAAATTGGTTATTTCTTTGAACCCACTAATGTTATTCGTATGGTACTTGCACTAATTGCTTAGAAAAATCGTCTATGGATTTTTTTTTCGTCCCATCGTGTTTATGCGAAATTTTGCGCTATCCGAAGACCCTACGACGTCGTAATGCAGTGCGCGCTGATATGAACGTTATTTCAATATAGTTTCTGTCGATATTTGTACCGACACATGTCTACTCAAGGTCGTGGGCGACTACCTGCCCCTTAAGGTGAAGTTGCGTTAGCCGAAAGCTGGCGATAGTGCTCGTCCACACGAACAACTTTTTCTATAGAGCCAACCCTCGAACCGCGAAAAAAAATCAGCTGTTCCATAGAAAAGTTACATAGCTACCCCATAATGTATGAAACAAGAGATTTTTTCTATATTTCTCGATTTTTGTTCACGGAAAGTCGTTTTCCGCAACTCCATCTTAACACACTGTATTGTATACACTACCTATTGAGTTGAGTAGATTGCCTCTAAAATATTTGGCGTATTTACAACGGTATCCATTCAAAGTCACACGTTTTTGTTTGATTATAGCCTTTATCCCGTTGAAGTAAGAACTGCCGTGTAGTCCTTACATTATATGGCGTCTACCTCCAACAAAATATCAAATATATCCGTCAGTCTTGAGGAATTTGCGCGCTGAACAACTGCCTCAATGACTTTTTAATTGAAAAGATATCGCGACAACTTTGCGGTATATAAAACATATATGTATACGAAAAATCTGTGATAATAATAAGTAAAATAGAAATGAATTTGGTTACATCGAAGTTTATGTGGGAGAATGGTACTAGGATCAACCAGTATTCGTTCGCGATACTCAGTAAGTAGATATTGTTTATGATTCAGATTTTTCCGGAGTAAATATTATTGCGCAATTGCTGAAATTGCTGGGTTTAAATTTTTCCATTAAATTAAATAAAATGGACACAATAAAATTAATATTTCGGAGATATATTTTGGCCTACTTTAGCATCAGTCCAATGATTCAAAAGTTTATATTTGTTATCTTTTTCAACGTGCTTGAAATTGGAAAATATTTTTAGATCTTCGGAAATATATTCCAGGTAATATTTATATTAAAAAATGATCAAGATTTGGAAAGGTGATCCAAATGCCAAGATCATTTTAATAATTTTATTATTAAATTCGCCTGGTGACGGCCCCACTGAGGGGTCGAAATATAGCGACTAAAAACATTTAAGTGTTTGTATTTATGTGGAGTAAAACATATATTTAAAAAAATAAAAATGGCCCTTGAACGGTGTTTTATAAAAATATTTTATTAACATAATTATTTTAATAATTTAAAATATAAATAAAAAAATGAAAAGATAAATTTTGTAATTTTAAAAACTACCTGCATTTGACTCGAAATTACATTTTAAATAATAAACCATTTAATTGTTTGTATTTATGTGGAGTATTTAAAAAAAATGGTTTTTATTGTAAAGTGTATTTAAAATTGGACAAAATGCAGGCTGAAGTTGCTGCTGTTTTTAATACAAACACATCGCCACGACATAAATCCCCGAGGGGGTGTCAGGAGGTTTCCGAGTATGGATTGTGAAATGCAAGTCACAGTCCACACTCGTATTCACCCACGTTTCACCGAAGATTATTACGTCCCAGCATGATGGGTGTGTTGAGCCGTATCGCCATACTTCGGACACAAATATGGACAAATTGGATTTGAATACAGGCGATCAAGAAAAAAAAAACAGAATCCCTCAAAAAATTATCTGATTGAGCTGCTTGTTTCATCTATCCATCCATCCATCAGCCTAGTTCGTCCACTGCTGGACATAAGCCTTTCCAGGACTTTGCCACTCCCGGCGGTCATTCTGGAAGAATTGCCCATACTCACACACGCTGGGCAGGCGGGTTGGTGAGCGCGGTGCCGGAACCCTTGCATCAGTGACGCCCCTACCCGTCCTGTTCCATATAAGGCCCGGCTGGATGGATATACCGCCATCCATCGGTCCGAGGCAAGGTGGGCCTCCTTTTGCCTGTGAGGTGTCCTCTTACTCTCCCCCGAATTACTTCGAGGGGTCTCTAAGTAAGATGGTGGTACCTCCACAGTCGAGCCTGGCATCAGGTCTACCACCTGTTGTTTCATATCTTATAGGATTCCGTAAACACGCACACATTAACGGAACTCTTTTTAACCGATTGCATTTTAATGTAAGTTTTTTTATTTTATTTTGCTTGTGGATGGGACGGGTCTCGTTCCCAAACGTACAACTTATGATTGTTTTTCTTATTTTTGTAAAAAAAAGTACGAATTAAACATGATTGTTGATTGTAAAGTTAACTTTTGATAAAAATTATTTAATACCATTGTACTAAAATTTAATTTTTAGTATTATTGTTATCATTACACTATTTACGAAAAAAAAAAATATAAATTAAACCGATAAACAACAATAAACAAATTTACATAATTCTCTTGCCTTTATCTTAATATTTACGGTTGGCGCAGGACTTTTCCTCTTTCATTTTTCTCTATAATATTTGTTGCCCGGCTTTAGCACAACGTGTAATTTTTTTTTTGTAATAGTTGTTGTGTGACAAGTATCCAAGAAGTGTATATTTTTATAAACTACATTAAATATGCTTTTATTTAGTATTTTTTTTAATTTCAATTAATTATGATTTTAGAAAGATTAATTTATTAAAAAATTTATTTTATTAAATTTATTAAAATTATTAAATTATTAAAATTATAAAAATATAAATTTATTAAAAAAATATGCCCTTTTTTCCTTTTTTTTAAAACTTTTCATTAAATAACAGTTTTTTTTAATGAAAACATACCTGTTATATAGCAAAAACGAATTCCTAGTGTCTGTTTTATACGAAAACGACATCACACATGCTCTAGTAGCATTTACTGATCAGCACAAAAATAATGATCGAAAAGCCTCTTTTGACCCCCTTCACCCGCACCCCAGGTGCCCCTGAATCGAATCTGTCTTCCCTCCACATTTGAAAATTATTGTCTTAAGACGTTCTATTCATGGTGAAAATTTCATAATTCTACCTTGCAGGGAACAATTATTTCAGTTATCACTTTAACTAATATTACTCAGCAAGTTTGGTATTAGCCTGGTTACGTAGGCCAAAAAGCCAAAGGTATATTTTTGTCTCTCACGCACTGCTGTATTTATAGTGCAGGATGATTTACAAAGTAATGCAAAAAGTATACACATTTTATAGAAAAGCCCAATGGGGATCCACACTGCCAAACACACATACGCTGGGCAGGTGGTGAGCGCGGTGCCGGAACCCTCGCACCAGTGACGCCGCTGCCCGTCACCAGTCTGTTTCAGCTATTGGTGATGGATATACCGCCATCCATCGGTCCCTGGCATGGTGGGCCTCTTGTTTTTTTGCCTGTGAGCTGTCCTCTTACTCTCCCCCGAATTACTTCGAGGGGGTCTCCAAGTAAGATAGTGGTACCTCCACAGTCGAGCCCGGCATCAGCTCTACCACCTTGTAAAAGCTTGTTTACCTTGCTGCTTTTATAATGTTGTTAATTGATTCCCGAAAAATTTAATAACGTAATAACAATAACAAAATATACAACATATTAGAATACAGGTGATAAAAGAAAGTTTAAAAAATTCGAGATATTAGAGAAAAGCAATAGGAAAATCGGAACACACACAACAGCAAAGTTTGACATAGCTAGACTGTAGTATTTATTGGCCGGACCTTTCCTAGCGCCATCTGTAATGAGCGTTTTTCTGGTTGTTTTTTTTCTTAGTTCTTAGCATTCCTCCAGATGTCGCTGTCCATGTCACCATAGATTTCGATGAGTTTCGTAGCAATCAACGTCAAAGTGGTTTTTCGTTTTTTTGGAATCGGTGCAAATTTTGCCTTTGATTCTGTTGCTAAAGAATACGACAGTGCCATCTAGGAAGCTTATTTAACACTAAATTTGACATAAGGAAAACCGCTCATTAGCTTTGCCTGTGGATCCCCATTATCTTGAAGCTACTCTAATATCATTGAAACCGGTCAAATGCGAGTCAAACTCGCGTACCTAGGGTTCCGTATCGTGGATGAAAAATTTTATTGTGTCATTTTGTTTTCGTGAATTTCTCAACCGCTATATTTTTCCTGTAATATTTACGTAAGCACATATCATTATATTTTTTCACAATAACAAACATATAACATATTGGAATACAGGTGATAAGAGGAAGTAAAAAGAATGCGAGATATTGAAGAAAAACATTAGGAAAACCGGAGCACACGTAACAACAAAGTTGGACATAGCCGGACCGTAGTATTTATTAGCCGGACCTATGCTAGCGATATCGACATCATCGACCTGAAAAAGGCCGACTTAGGTGAATAATAAAATTATTTGAAAGTAGGATAGAGTAAGAGTTTTTACACGCGTGCAAAAGAGACGGCATTAGAACAGAATCATAATGTGATTCACGCAAAACGGCCTTTTTAGAGGACCGGGTGTGGTTACGCTCCTATTTCCATGCGTGTACAGTGGAGACCACATCAAGCTATACACTTGCAGTACGACAATAGCCCCTATAGAGAAGAATATAAGATAGGTTCAAAGTCCAATGTGTCTTACTTGATGCGGTCTCCACTGTACACTTTTGAATGAACAGATGCCTTATTGTCTAACTTCAACATCAATCGCTATTGCTTTCAAAAGTACGCGTGATTGGCTAGAAGTGATGATTCACGTCATTTCTAGCCAATCACGTTACCTTTAAAGCAATAGCGATAGACGATTTCATGAATATTTCCTTTCACAATCGCACCTCTGGTCCTCTAAAAAGGCAGCTTTGGATGAATCATATTATGATTCCGTTTTAATGTCGTCTCTTTTGCACACGTGAAAAAACTCTTGACTCCATCCTACTTTTAAATCATTTTACGATTCACCCAAGTCGGCCTTTTTAGATCCCCAGGTCCTCTAAAAAGGCCGTTTTGCAAGAATCACAGTATGATTCTGTTCTAATGTTCTAATGCCGTCTCTTTTGCACGAGTGAAAAAAATCTGAGTCTATCCTTCTTTCAAATCATTTTATGATTCACCCCCGTCGGCCTTTTTAGATCCCCTGATCGCTCAGTGCCCAAAAGTTGAAATTTTTTCCACCACACTCGCAAAATTTGCTGCAATTGTGCGTAATTAACTTTAAATATTATTTAAAAGTAATTAACTTTTTAAATTAGTTAAGTAATTATATATGGTTAATTAAATAAAGTAGTATTATATGTTATTTAATTTAATTATGTATCAAGTATTGTCTTAACCTGCGACTTGGTATAAAACTGTAAGTAGGTTTAAGGTTCTTGTATAGATAAATAAATAATAAATCTGTGATTAGCTTTGCCTGTGTATCCCCATTGACATTAAATTATGATCGCCTAAGACCATAACTCATATTTATTTGATACTTTTCATACAAAAATATGAAAAACCATATTGAGTTCTGCGTTTGGGAACGAAACCCGTCGCATCGATACTCTACATTTAAAAACACTAAAACTTTGTTTAGCATACTTCGTTTACAGTACTGACGCCAGCATGATAGGCTATCTGTTCGCAGTTCTTATTGCAGCGTCATAGCTGTTAAAATCGCTTACATATAGGGAGATTGAACTGCACAATTTCCATCACATTGGGGATGAGATCTGCATAAAAATGCGTTTAATGTGTCACCCACCATATACAATAACCATTCCTGTTTGTGACTTCGAAACCCAGAATGGATTGAGCAAAAATGAATAAAAATACTGGTCGTGAGACAGTCTAAAAAGATGTGTATTTTTATTAAATTATTGGCTCAAAACATGCTAAATTCTGTGCCTGTAAAGCGTGCGAAAAGTTACTTATTTTAAACTAGTGTATTGTCAACGAATCAACAACTAGCTAATATAAGGGATAGCATTTGATTGGCTACGTTTTAGTTCTAATAAGCACTCTGTCGGCTGGATTTATGTTTGTATTCCTGGAGGTAACTGGGAAAACTTTTAAAACTGTTTATTCTTTTAAGTATAAATATTTAAATAAAAATTTTGTATTATTATAGTACATTACGATACGAGAGCGATGAAACGTTTTCTGACGAGTGTGAGTTTGCGGCACGAGCCGAAGGCGAGTGCTGCAATCACACGAGTCGAGAAAAAGTTTCTCGCACGAGTTTCGTATAATTTTTTATAGTACAAGTGCGGAAAATGCCGACTTTACGCACGCGCGTGCGTAAAGTGGTCATTTTACGCATGGTGTGCTATAAAATATGTTAAATTATAAAAGATATTTGATAAATTCATAACGATTTAAGACGTCATAATTTATATTCTATGCTGTTGAATTTATCTTAGAACTTATTATTAAAAGGATACGTATATTTTGTAAGATTGGTAACAGTGTCAGACTGGTCAGACAGATTGCCGCGCCAGCTATAACAAAAGGTTTCTTCTGTGTTTTTTGTTGGTTTGTAATTTTATTTTATTGATTCGTATAATTTTTTGCAAATTTAATTAAAAAACTTCGTGTATAATATACGTGCATTGTGACCGACCGGACACTTTTAGTAGATTTCTACTTTTTGCTATTTTTTGTTTGTGTTAATTCCTTCCGATTTCATTATAGAAAACGTAAGTTAATATATAATATATAATATATTCATTATAAACTTGTATTTTTCCTACCGAAATCGGAAGGAATTTATATCAAAAAGTGGTAACCTACGATCTTTTTTGTTCCGACTGTTTTTTCGTGACTTGAAATTAATTATCGACCATTTTTCGCACTAGCACCAAATTGTACACTCGTAAAATCCTGTTTATGAACTCAAAAATAATGCATCATATTTTATTTCCGAACGTCTACAATATGAAAAAAAAAGTTTAATTAATGTATGTATTTTTGTAACAATGTTTGTTTTTGCCATTTAAGTGTTTTTAGGGAAGGCAAAGGAAATTTAGTCCATACAATCCATGTCTGAGGTTTCAATAGGGAATGGTTCGAATGTTGGTCAAACTTGTGACCGAACACAAGCGCAGTGCGCAGCGCAGTCTCACATGGTGGGCCCTATCGCCGTACTTCGGGCACAAATGGATACCAGAGTGGCAGATAGGGCTCGCCTGCTAACATGCATTTATCAGAGTGGCAGATAGGGCTCGCCTGCTAACATGCATTTATCAGAGTGGCAGATAGGCCTTGCCTGCTAACATGCATTTATCAGTGTGGCAGATAGGGCTCACCTGCTAACATGCATTTATCAGAGTGGCAGATAGGGCTCGCCTGCTAACATGCATTTATCAGAGTGGCAGATAGGGCTCACCTGCTAACATGCATTTATCAGAGTGGCAGATAGGGCTCACCTGCTAACATGCATTTATCAGAGTGGCAGATAGGGCTCGCCTGCTAACATGCATTTATCAGAGTGGCAGATAGGGCTTGCCTGCTAACATGCATTTATCAGAGTGGCAGATAGGGCTCACCTGCTAACATGCATTTATCAGAGTGGCAGATAGGGCTCACCTGCTAACATGCATTTATCAGAGTGGCAGATAGGCCTTGCCTGCTAACATGCATTTATCAGAGTGGCAGATAGGGCTTGCCTGCTAACATGCATTTATCAGAGTGGCAGATAGGGCTCACCTGCTAACATGCATTTATCAGAGTGGCAGATAGGGCTCACCTGCTAACATGCATTTATCAGAGTGGCAGATAGGGCTTGCCTGCTAACATGCATTTATCATAGTGGCAGATAGGGCTTGCCTGCTAACATGCATTTATCAGAGTGGCAGATAGGGCTTGCCTGCTAACATGCATTTATCAGAGTGGCAGATAGGGCTCACCAGCTAACATGCATTTGTCAGAGTGGCAGATAGGGCTCACCTGCTAACATGCATTTATCAGAGTGGCAGATAGGGCTCACCTGCTAACATGCATTTATCAGAGTGGCAGATAAGGCTTGCCTGCTAACATGCATTTATCAGAGTGGCAGATAGGGCTTGCCTGCTAACATGCATTTATCAGAGTGGCAGATAGGGCTCACCTGCTAACATGCATTTATCAGAGTGGCAGATAGGGCTCACCTGCTAACATGCATTTATCAGAGTGGCAGATAGGGCTTGCCTGCTAACATGCATTTATCATAGTGGCAGATAGGGCTTGCCTGCTAACATGCATTTATCAGAGTGGCAGATAGGGCTTGCCTGCTAACATGCATTTATCAGAGTGGCAGATAGGGCTCACCTGCTAACATGCATTTATCAGAGTGGCAGATAGGGCTCACCTGCTAACATGCATTTATCAGAGTGGCAGATAGGGCTTGCCTGCTAACATGCATTTATCATAGTGGCAGATGGGGCTTGCCTGCTAACATGCATTTATCAGAGTGGCAGATAGGGCTTGCCTGCTAACATGCATTTATCAGAGTGGCAGATAGGGCTCACCTGCTAACATGCATTTATCAGAGTGGCAGATAGGGCTTGCCTGCTAACCCAGAGGTCGTTGGTTCAATCTCGGCGGTGCACATTTATTTTTGTTCGGTCTGCATGCTTTTGAATTGAATTTTAATTGACTTGAAATTAATTTTATCCGTCGAAAAAAGATAACCAAGAAAAAATTGTAAATACACAAATATTACGACAAAATATTCAAGGATTCGGAAATTACTTCAAATATTTTATCGATCGTAAATAACTTCCTCAGAAAATAAAACAACAAATATGTAAATTTACTTGACTGTTTTATTTTATCTTGTGTCGACAATTTGTAGGTCAACAAGTTTTAGGCATTGAAATTTGAAAATTAAAACATGGTATTTGTTATTATAAGATAATATATTTGTTGTTATAAGAATAAACATAGTGCATTTTTAGGCTAATTTTAATGTCATTAACCCATGGTCTGCGTTCATAAAAATATAACAATGGAATAAATTGATAAATTACATAATATAAATGTCTTACGAAGTGACGTGTACAGATTAGTGCATTTTGTGATGTGTTCCGCGTTTTGTAGCGCTTCCGAGATTACGCACTCATGTATACGCATACAAGGTGACTTTTTGATCATCGTCCAAATTCATACTGAAGGCTTGGTAAGTGATCAGTATCATTGATCAATAACAATTTTTGCAAAATTCGTAAAATGAAATTTCGACTTCCCATAGTGATTTACTCGTAACTGGAAGTGAATTTCTATGGGAAGCCGAAATTTCATTTTACAAATTTCCCGAAAATTGTTATTGATCCAAGATACTGATCACTTACCAAGCCTTCGGTATGAATTTGGATGATGATCAAAAAGTCACCTTGTATAGTGTAACAGAAACGTGTAACCATATTTGAAGAGCTTATTCAGTCAATGGTATAGAACAACTTTTACTATGGAACAAACCGTGTATCTCGAAAAAAAAAAAGAAAAACTGTTTCATAGAACAATGCAATGCCGCTCGGCCGAAATGTATGGACGGGCAGATTTTTTTTGAGTTTACGAGGTTGGCTCCGTAGTAAAAGTTGTTCTATACCATTGACTGAATAAGCTCTTCAAATAGGGCTACACCTTTCTGTTACACGGTGTATATTGCTACATGAATTAAATAAATCATTAATTTAAGTCATGTACATTTATTATTTTATTACGTTTATAAATATATTATATTTAACTTTTATGAGCTTTTTATTGGTAAAGTGTTATTAAAACAATTAAAAAAATTATTACTCGATATATTTCGGCCCTCGGTATGGGGCCGTCATCAGTCGAATCATTCGACTGATGACGGCCCCATACCGAGGGCCGAAATATATTATTTTATTACATATATTTTTATAAGACTCAATTTGACTCGTAAAAAGTGTATAGTGGTACCGATTCGGTGAAGCACATCTTAACTTATTTGACAGGACTAAACTAAATTTAAGCGTTCTATCCTTGTCTTTTTGATAAAGAAAGAAAAAGACAGGACGCTCAAAATAAGGTAAGTCCTGTCAAACAAGTTAAGACGTGTAATGCCGAATCGATACCTATGTATACCTACTTTACAAAATTAACTACCTATTTGAATTTGAATTTGTTAAATTTCATTTCATTTACAAAGCAATGCATAAATTAGCACTATTTACTAAGCTAGACAATCCTAATTGATATTAAACTAAATCTAATACTAAATCACATTTATTTAAGGGCCTATAATACCTCACTTCGCTTCGCATGATCCTGTTTTATACGAACAAACACTGCAACAATCACTCTTAAATAAATATATGGTAAAGTTGAGGACTAATAATATGTCAACGCTATGGCGTAAACTTGATTCCATTAAGAGGATAGGTTGCGCTTGCATACTACCCTGTTACTCCGTGTGGAAAGACCCGCAGTGCGAGAGGGACGGATTCTGGAAAAAAGTCAAAATGACAACTTTTTTCACTAGTTGCTATAAAATATCTGTCCCGTTAAGAGTTTAATAAAGTTTATACAGAATTTAATCCACAAATAATATGAACGGGTTTTTACTTTAATAAATTTAAACCTCGACATGAAAACTTTTTTTAGAGCCATCTTTGGCACTTTATTTCTCAATATTTGAATGACTTCTGAGGATTCTGTTTCGATATGAGTGTGTACTATATTCCCGAAAGAAATACATATTTTTTCTTTTTTATGTAGTATTGCTAGATTCTTCAAACCAGGAAGAATAAATTATGGTTTTGCGGAAACTATCCTCTTGAGTTTTTTCGATAGAAAAAAATTACAATGTTACCTGCAAACCGTACTATAAGCTGATAGCATTCAATGAATACTTGTAATTAGGTCTGAAACTTTGCATAATGTAACTGATATTAGTATAAATCAGCTGCAGGCTAAAAAATAAAAAGAAAAAAACATTATTTTCACCGTAAAAAGATTATACCTAAATGATCGTAAGTTGTAGTCAGCCTAACCTGTACCGCCCTGCCGCCCGACCCCCAATTCAGCCCCGCTGAGGCGCGGAGAAGTGGGGGCGAAACTTTAATTCGAGCTGACGTGTTATATACCCACCGACGTGACAACCGTTGGGGCCGTAAGCCATCGGAATGGAGACCACGTACAGCAAAGCGCAGCGTAGGCCGCCCTCATACCCAATGGACTGACGATCTGAAGGACGTTGCGGGTGGCGGCTGGATGAGGCTGACTGAGGACCGCCAAGAGTGGCGTAATATTGGGGAGGCCTATGTCCAGCAGTGGACGAATACGGGCTGATGGATGGAATACTTTTTATTTAGAAATAAGATCGAAACCGTGAGGAATCACGGACGGACGAAGTGTGATTCTTATTATTTTATAATTTCGCAACGAAAATGTTATCTAGATAAATTTTAACCAATAATAAAATTACAAGAAATCTTAACGGTATTGCCATAATTTTGTTTCTTCTGGCACTCGTTTTGTAATTTTTATTTATTTATTTATTTACATATTACAGGTAATCCTAATACAATAGTGTAAGAAGTCAACCAACTTAATTTAACATAAACTATCTATATAACAACTAGTACATCAATTTTTTAGTAACATAAAATCCACATAGTAGCCCATACGAACTCGCTCAGAGAACAGTGGTTAAGGTCAATTTTCTCCGCGACCATTATGTATCTCTAGTTGCCTTCTGGACTGGGTGTCTATCATCAAAAACATAGATATACTATCGAATTCCGATTGTCTAAGGGCATGTTAGCACTTGAAGTGACGACACAGTTCGTAAATAGTTCAATAACCACTAAAACCAATTTTGAAAGTTTAGTTTTTATCTGTGTTTTTGACGATAGCCACCCTGTCCAGTTGGCAACTTAAGATACAGAATAGGGGGGCTGATTTAGCGTGCGCATGGTGCGTGTCAAAGGTGCTTTTCCGAGCAAATTGGTCCTCCCGTGGGGCACCGCGACAAGAAGCGGCATTCTGCGCTTGTGTACATAGTCATCCGGTACACACAATTTCACCCCCTCCAGTATGCTCGGATTGGCAAGTTTAATTGTTCCCGCGACGACAAAACGTTTATCTAAAACAATAAAAAAAAAAAACATTCGGCTACAATATTGATAAAACACCGATAAATTTACGTTTTTTTGGGGTTTGCTGGATATGATTCAAATTTCACAATTTTTTAAACTCTATTTGACATAGCTCTTCATAAGTCAATGGACTCAGCCTAAAATATTAAAAAACCGACCAAGTGCGAGTCGGACTCGAGCACGAAGGGTTCCGTACCATTATCCATAAAAACGGCAAAAAAAACATGTCCGTTGTATGGGAGCCCCCTTAAATATTTATTTTATTCCGTTTTTTAGTGTTTGTTGTTATAGCGGCAACAGAAATACATCATCTGTGAAAATTTCAACTGTCTAACTATCACGGTTCATGAGATACAGCCCGGTGACAGACGGACAGCGAAGTCTTAGTAATAGGATCCCGTTGGTTACCCTTTCGATCCGGAACCCTAAAAACCGTTCTATAGAAACCACGCGTTTGTATTGATGTTTTCGCTTAATTCTTCTGATTAGAAATAAGGGAAGAGTGTTATAGAATCTCGATCATAATTCTAAATTTGATGGCAACTTTGGAAACGGAACACCAAAGAATAGAATTCACTAGACTCTTTTCAATATCTATAGATACTTAAGCCTGACCTAGGTTTTTTTTTTTCAAGAAATCAACATGAGAATGGTTTGGTTTACTCTTGACCCACATTACTAATTTAAGTAATTAAGTAAACTAGTTTCTTAAGTATGTACACTCGGCTGCAGACATCTAGTACCTTTTTTTCATGTGATTTTGGTGTGCCAAGCACATAGACAGAATTTTGTCGGAAGGGGTGAAGGGGGGCTATTCTGGACAGTCGAAGCGAGACTTCTAAAACTCGAGCTAAAAATGCATGGAGTTCAACAGATAAAATAGGTTTAACTGTCGAGAAGGCTAATTCCTAATAAAAGAGAATTTACGTCATTTTAGGACATAGTTTTCATTATTTTGGTATATAAATTAACATCTTGAATTAAAACACTTGTACTTGTAGTTTCACTTTATTTGTGTTATTTCCCAACCAACACAAATAAAGTGAAACTACAAGTACAAGTGTTTTAATTCAAGATGTGTTTCAAGTTTCACCAAGTGCCGACAATCGCAAGTATAAATTTTATATAAATTAACCATTTTTTTTAATGATTTTTTAAGGAATTGTCCGATATGAAGTCAATTGAGAATTTTAGACATTACACTGATAGTGATGTGCGATTGCTTATAAAAAAGTGCTCTGTCTATGTCTGTCTACTCATCTGTCATCCAGCTGTGAAATTAGTCGGAAACAAACCATTATAAATTTATCTTGATAGCAAAGGACACATTTCTAAACAGCCATTTCTCATGTGACGTCACACGAAGGCAAGTGGAAGTTGCAGCTTTTTTGTAAAAAATATCCACCATCATGAGGTTTTTTTAGACCCCAAATCCAAAATACGGCTTATTAAACCTAAATCTCGAAATGGTTTTCGAATTAACACACCTTAACATAATTTAATCTAAGCGAATTCGACAGCAGACTCGGAATTGCCCTCCAGGTCCAGACAAATGACTCAAGTCTCGCGCGGCCACTAAAAAGTTTTTGGGAAATAAAAAGCAAATCAATTTTCACTAATTATTTAGGAAATGTCAAAGAAAATTGGAGCTGTATTTAGGGATTTTGTCATTTGTGTGTTTTATCTACCTATATAACATTTTCGGGGGGGAGTCTGGATCCCTTGGGATGTAACGTATAAACTCTCGCCATGAAGGGGGCAAAGCTATACGAGTAAAGGAGATAGAATCTATTGCGTTTCGCCTTACTCGTATAGTCTTGTCCCCTTCAGGCGAGAGTCTTGCTGAGATGTGGAGCTGTCTTAAGGGCGCACCGAGCGTTTGCCTTTGTCTCTGTCTTTTTCTTTACGTGTAAAGAGTAAAGATAATTACTAAACTTTTGCACTTTTTCAATATTTTTCGTTGTTATTTTTATTAAATTGCTCTTACTTAAAAAACTGTCGTGTATAAACGCTCCAGTCATGTATGAATTTTATTTTAGTGAATGATAATAATAATAAAATAATAAAATTGTTTATTTACAAAAGGAAAAACTTATAGCTATACATAAATAAGTACACATTTTTATTTTTTAAGGAAAAACTATTCAAAACTAATACCTTGGCACCTGAGCTAAACCGAAAGATCTGTATTCCAGGTGCCAGTCCCTAATCACCTCGGTAAAAAATAAAAAATAAAGTAATGAATCATAATATCAAATTACTTATTTATATAAAAAATAGGAAAATATAGGAAAAAATTACTCGGAAAGAGTTAACTTTGCGAATTTATTCTATCGAGCCAACTTTATCAAATCTTGTTTCCATCGTGTATACAGTCTAGTATATACAGGGTGGAAAAAATTCAAGGGCCCTGGAGGGGAACTACCTTAAATCCTTTAGTTAGCTCATTTTACTGAAAGGAAACATTCCTTGATTTTTTTAAAGAAACAAAACTGCATTCAAAGATTTTCTAAAATTCACTTGTCTCCCCCGGGAATCGAACCAACCAAAAATTAAAAAAATTAACCTGCGCTATTTTATAATACAAATTGGTAGGATTATTGTTCAGGATAAAATTTGTCCAATAAACATTTGGTCTTACACTCATCTGTTGTACGAGATACCCATGAAATTAAATATTTATTACGAGTTCTTTATTAACAATACCTAGTACTGTTCACTTGGATCAAGTAAATGACACGTTATAATTTTCTTATCTCTCTAACATCCAAAGACATCGTATGAAGTACAAGCTTGCTAATGTTTTACCTTGTTGAAGACTTCGATAGTAAAATCGTTAAATCGTAATAATAAATCTATGCATAGCACAATTCCTTCTTGCACTAGGCGAACTGACGAAAGCTATACAAAGGGAACGTATTTTTTTGCAACCCGGAGCACCAAATTTGAAGTTCGAACGATAACTTTCAACATTTTTAAAATCGATAAAAGTATTCGTTCAAATTTCAAATTTTGTTTTGTTTTGCTTTCATTCCGTTTTGTCATTGTGTAATGATGGCGTATCATTATTACATTACAAGTGAAAAGTACTAGATATTGTTAATAAAGAACTTGTAATAAATATTCAATTTCAGGGGTATCTCGTACAACAGATGAGTGTAAAACTAAATGTTTATTAGACACATTTTATCCTGAACAATAACCCTACCGATTCGGATAATAAAATAGCAAGGGTTTATTTTTTTAATTTTTGGTTGGTTCGATTCCCGGGTGAGACAAGTGAATTTAAGAAGATCTTTAAATGCAGTTTTGTTTCTTTAAAAAAATAAAGGAATGTTTCCTTTTAGTAAAATGAGCTAACTAAAGGATTTAAGGTAGTTCCCTTCCAGGGCCCTTAAATTTTTTCCACCCTGTATACCCAATAGTACCAATATATTTCCCTAGATTTTAATTTAATTGTTTACTTCTTCACACAAGGGTTATAAAAATGTGTTTGACTGTGTAAAAAGCTCTGTGCGCTCTTAAGACAGCGTATTTTTTTTTTACAATCATACATTTTATAAAATTTTACAAATATCGCCAAACTGCAATACAGTTTGTCATACGAACGCTATTCTACGGGTGACTATACTTATCTGTGACTATACCTAGTAAAGTAGGTTCTTTAGACGGTCAGACAATTTAATGTTATTGTAACATATTATTTCTGAAAAGAACCGGAAACTAAAGCAATATTGAAACAGCTATTTGACCTAGATTTTTAGTGAAAAGAAAAAACCCTCCATTTGAATAAACCAAATTAGTTTTACGGGAATTAGAATGAGTAATTTAGCCATGCAATAAATATCATCCATCCATCAGCCTAGTTCGTCCACTGCTGGACATAAGCCTTTCCAGGACTTTGCCACTCCCGGCGGTCATCCTGGAAGAATTGCTTATACTCACACACGCTGGGCAGTAGGGTTGCCAGATATTTTTTGATCCTGTAAGGGATAAATGCAAAATTTGGCAAAAAAAAAAACGGGATTTGAAATTTTTCCCCGGGACAAATGAAAAACATGTATTTTTATTTTTCTTCTCATTCTTATTTTTATGAGCTTTTATTGCTAGTTATATTTTAAAGAATATCGTTAAGTTTTAATATTTCTTTGTTTGATTTCTCATATTTTATCAAATCTGGGGTACATTTGTTGCGCACGTCAGTCCATTTCAATGCCATCTGCGAATAAATCGTCTCTACAAAGCAATTGGAACAAGGGATACAATTAGAAAAATGTTAGTGATTTCATTCCCGGAAAACCCTTCCATTATTTTATTCCACTTCTCAATTGCACCTATATTTTGGTAATCAAACAACGTTGCAATTTCCAGGATTATTTTAATAATTTGAAATACATTGGGATAATTCAGTCATGCGTGACGCGGTGCCTAATATTAATCGAATAATGTTGGAATACGGGACAGAGTCTGTCCCGGCGGGACGTTTAAAATTATGCCTGAAATACGGGACGTCTGGCAACCCTACTGGGTAGGCGGGTTGGTGAGTGCGGTGCCGGAACCCTTGTACAAGTCTGTTCCATATAAGGCCCGGCTATTAGGGATGGATATACCGCCATCCATCGGTCCCAGGCATGGTGGGCCTCCTGGTTTTTTGCCTGTGAGCTCTTACTCTCTCCCGAATCATTTCGAGGGGGTCTCTAAATAAGATGGTGGTACCTCCACAGTCGAGCCCGGCATCAGGTCTACCACCTTCAACAAATATAGATATAGATGATACTAAAAAAAAACCGTCAAGTGCGAGTCGGACTCGCGTACATTACCATGATTTTTTTCATATTTTTCGGTCTAAGAGTTTTGAAGATAAGGGGAGGACATATATTTTTTGTGGTTTTTCGAGGATTTCTCGAATTAGATGCAACTAAATATAGCTAAACTATATATTTTTACAATAAGCTCTTTAATACCTACAATTTGATACCCATATTGTATTTTTATAAAATGATTTTTTTATAAAAATTCTCACAAATTCTCATTTGTACTCAACTTTTTTTCATTCGCTAAAGTTTCCCTGTAATTGGCCAGCTATGATCAATAATCGAAATTTTTTTCATATTTTTCGGTCAACCAGTTTCGTAGATAAGGGGGGGGGAACATTCATATTGTTGTGTTTTTTTAAGATTCCTCGTAACCAGTGCCAGTAAATATAGTAAAAGTATATATTTTTACAATCAGTTTCTTAATATCTATAATTTGATATCCATATTGTGTTTTTAGGAAAAAAAATTTTCATTTTTCTCACTATTGTTTTGGAAATATGAAAATTTAAAATTTTTCATATTTTTTTTACACCGTGATATGTGGGCAAATTAATCAAATCAAATCAAATAATTTCAGGCTTCTATGGCCCATAGATAAATACCTTACAAACTAACATATACAAGGTGACTTTTTGATCATCGTCCAAATTCATACTGGGGGCTTGGTAAGTGATCATTATCATGGATCAATAACAATTTTTGTGAAATTCGTAAAATGAAATTTCGACTCCCCATAGTGATTCACTCGGGACTGGAAGTGAATTTCTATGGGAAGCCGAAATTTCATTTTTCGAATTTCACAAAAATTGTTATTGATCCAAGATACTGATCACTTATCAAGCCTCCAGTATGAATTTGGACGATGATCAAAAAGTCACTTTGTATATGATGCTATTACAAAATTGTGTTAGTAAATGAAGTTTAATACTATGTTAGTAACGCTTCACATTTTACACTGTGTATTTGTGCTGTTCTGTGGCACTTGTCTGGGGAAGCGACAGAACACCACATGACCACACCCTGCGGCCAAAAGTTTTCCTCAATGACGAGGTGCAGAAAACAGTCCGGCACACGCACCACGAACGCCTTGCGGCGCGACTCCAGAGTGACGTAGCTATCGGAGGGCTAGGCGGTGTAGCGCCCCGGGGCCCCTAAGCTCTGGGGGCCCCTCGGGCCCCTGAGCAACATTCGAAAGAGTTATTTAAATATCCTAATTGAATAAATAATTTTACTTTTCATACATTTTAATTTCTTTTTACTTCGTCATTGTTTTATTTTTTATGAATGAAAAAGTATGAAATATTATCTACTGCGTTACACATATACTTAGTAACTAGCTTTACTTTGTTATGCCTTGCAGTGGGCGTTAAAGAACTGATGATGAAGTAGCTTTGCACTTTTAAATTATTCATATACTTTTTGATAAAACTTAACCGGTTTAGATAGGGCCCCAATATCATTTTTGCACCAGGGCCCATAGCTACGTAGATACGTAGATGCTGGAGTCCAGCAACTGCACCCTCGGTGGATACCCCGTCTTTTGGTGCACGTACTCGACGATGTCCTCTGCCTCAGTGGTGTAGTGCATGCAGGAGATGTACACCGGTGTATTCGGCTTCGCGGCACGCAACTTCAGGTTGGACCCTAACGGAGCTTTGCCGCAGCGGTCCTGGATCGGTCGTGGTTGGCGCTTCCTCTTTTGCACCACCACGAAACCATCGAAACCATTAATGCAGTTTTTGTGCTAAATTTCGTGTCTTGGCTCCGTCGGAATAATTAGCAACTCGATTAGTGGTGGTTGAAATTTCGAACTAAACCATATTAAAATGAAGTCCTTAACAGCTCGCACTACAACATGGCTGTTACGTCAGTCGCTGCGGCTGACAAGTGCGAAAATAGTGTGTTTTTTATTTATTTTATCTAAAATAAAATAAATTTCCAAGAACTGAGAAAACCAAATCATTTAATACTATTTTGTCTAGAAGTTTATAAATTTTCATACTGTTTCGATAAAAACTGCAGCAGTTATGTTGTTACAAGTGAACAAAATCACTAACATCACTATTTGTATCATGCAGATCACCATGTATTTTTGTTTTATTAAAAAATGCTATAGTTACCGTATAAAATGGTTACAAAGTTCCTTAGTTCAAGGTCGTTGGCGTTGGTAGAAGCCTTAACGGTGAAAAGTTATGAGGCCGTGACATACGGACGGAAGGACCGGAGTCTCACCATAAAAGTTCCTTTTGTAACATTTAGGTACTACGGAACCCTAAAAACTTGAAAAAATACGTGAATGATATATCCGTATAAGGTCAGATGCACAACTTCAAATAACCATTAAACGTAACCGAGTAATTTATTGCTCTTACGCCCGTGTATCATACTACGTTTTTCAATATGACCTGGGGCTCTACCGCGTAATTCTCATTTGTATCAACTTCAAGCAAATGCATGCGAAATTCAACGCGTGCAAAAGAGATGGCATGTTAGGCGGGCGTCGTCGCGCACGCACGTCAAATTTCAATCTCAAGTTGATGTTGATGAAAATGAGAATTACGTGGTAGACCCGCTGTTCGCTGACTGTTGGATGGATGTTTATCTGGAGTGTTTGAAGTTTTGTGAGATGATGCCTGCATGAGACATATTTTTAATTCTATTGTTTTGTATTTTTGTTTTGATTTGTGATTGTTATATTGTAACTTACTTAATATATACTTGATATTGTAACATTTATCAATTTGTATAGCGCATTGTACAACTATTATGTTATAAAAAATAGAAAGTAAATGAAAAAAAACAGGGGACTGTTGTTGTTTGCGTCTGCAGGAGATCAAACAACCTTTTTCTCATGGAATGGCTTGTGTTTAACTGACTACCAGATAAAGTTAAAAATAATATTCAAAAGATACTTCTTAAGAGGCCTGTGGAGCAATCCTAGTTCATACAAACGAATTACCAAAACCATTTGTAAATAATTGATATTCTCAAGGTAGTGTGTATTTATTCCGATTGCATTGCAGAATATCTGGGTTCCCAAATATATATTAAATAAGAACACTGATTCAAACATGAAATACGAGAAAAATAAACTTTCTATGGAAATTTCAAATTGCTTTTATGTCGTCTTTAAATCAGTGTCCATTCAAAATATATATTTGGGAACCTTAATATTCTGTTAACCAATCAAAATAAACACACACTGTCCTAAGAAAATCTATAATTTACAAATGGTTGTGGTATTTCGTTTGTATGAACTAGGGTTGCTCCGACGCCGGCCTTTTAACACAAAAATTTGTAAATGTACACCCAATTTTTAACCTCATTTTTAATATTTTAAACGGCCAAATTGATTATTGATTGTCATAAAAAAAATAACCCAACCTAGCAGCTCTCTTCTGCGCTGAAGGATTTTCAATTTCCGAAAGGCTAGATTTGGTGTCCAGTGTATTATTTTGATCGTCATTATATTTGATCCCAATATGAATCATGTAAGTCATCAAATCAATAGAGAATAATATATAAATAAAAAGAACAAGAAACCAAAAGAATGTGCCATCCATAACCTGATCATTATCTTGACCTTTTTCTTCAGTCACAATACCCCTGCTGAGCTTCGGCATGGTGCAAGGCTGGCTGTCACCAATGATATCGGAGCTGCAGTCCACAAACGGACCTTCTCCGGAACCCTTCAGCGACTCCGACATATCTTGGATGACGTCAGTCACGTATATAATTGCCATCATCGCTGGAGCCCCCATGGGATACCTTACCGATAGGTTTGGGAGGAAATCCATGACTTTGATGACGACGTTTTCTTTGATTGTAAGTACATTTTATTGCAGATTTTCTTCAAATACATAGTTCATACAAACAAAATACCTCCGTACAGTACGCGGCAAAAATAATGCACATCGGCTATCTTCGGCTTCGTAGAGCGCCGTCTCTGTCACCGGACTGTGCTTCGTGCGACAAAGATGACGCTACGATACTATGTGCATTATTTACTGCCGGGTTCTGTAATATAAATTTAACTTCTTATAGTATGTATTTTATATCATTATTATTATATTTATCATTATTATCATTCCTAGAGGTGGTAGAGCTGATGCCGGGCTCGACTGTGGAGGTACCACCATCTTACTTAGAGACCCCCTCGAAGTAATTCGGGGGAGAGTAAGAGGACAGCTCACAGGCAAAAAACCAGGAGGCCCATCATGCCTGGGACCGATGGCGGTATATCCATCCCTAATAGCCGGGCCTTATATGGAACAGACTGGTGAAGGGCAGCGGCGTCACTGGTGCGAGGGTTCCAGCACCGCGCTCACCAACCCGCCTGCCTTGCGTGTGTGAGTATGAGCAATTCTTCCAGGATGACCGCCGGGAGTGGCAAAGTCCTGGAAAGGCTTATGTCCAGCAGTGGATGAACTAAGCTGATGGATGGATGGATCATTCCTTACAATATTTTCCTTCACCGTTCAGCAAGTGGTAAGTAAATAAAATTTAAGATTTAGTGGATGGCCAGTAACAGTACCTGTAACAGAATTCATCAAAAAGTAAAAAGATATCACCTGTAAAAAATTATTATTTACCAACAAAAGTATGTCTCATTTAAAAACTGAGCGGCAATATATTGTGTTTACAAAACTTTTATTGTAAAATCTTTTTCAATACAATCGCATTCCAAAATACACAGGTTCCTTTGTTTACGCATTTCATTGACGCATCAGAGACAATGCAATATTGTATAATACGGCAAATAGAAGTATTTATAAGAAAAAAAAAAAAACTTTAAAAAAACTTCTGTACATATCCCGGTCTATGTGTTTATATCTAGCAGGGCTCCCGGAGTCAGGTTGATGATTATGACGATGATGCTGATGATGATGGTGCGGTGAGATGAGAAAATGTATTCCCTTCAATGTAGCAATGCAGTCTAATTTTAGATTATTGTTTTATCCAATCATCTTATTTGTTTTATCCAGTTTAGTAATAACATTCTTATAATATTGATAACCTCTACTGAAACGCGTACGCTAGAAAAAAAGGCCTTTACTCTCTTGTGAGGTGACTCTTTCTCCTTTACTCATGAAACTTTATTATCTTCGAGTGAGATTCTATCTCTATCACTCATGAAGATTAAATAATGGGAAAGAAAACCAAAAGCTTTTACGTTAGAGGGCGTTGAGTGTTTGTATCTTATCACGCTCTTGTAAAAGACGCTGATAGATGTTATATTTGCATTCCACATTTCTAAAGACTTTTGTGCCTTTTTTGTTGGTGTATTCGTCATGTATTCCACCTGGCGTATCGTTCAGTTGAAGGAGGAGCTAAAGAAAAGAGGTTTTTCGCTGCGAAGGAAGAAAGGAGATCTTGTCGTTCAAATTCCCTTTCCTTTACATCCAAAAGCCACACATACACCCATTGCTTCAACTTTTCAATGAAAATAAGAAATTATTCAATTATTTGTATGTGAACTGTCAAGCTAACACACACAAACACACAGTGCCCTCTATGCAGAACATAGCATCCCCATTTAAAGAGGTCCAGTATCGTTATAAATTTCATGCGTTTAGACGTCGTTGACAGACAGGGGACACCTCAGAACATTTTGATTTAAATGTTCTGTGGGGGACACAACATAACGGCAAAGGCACTTTGTGATAAAACGCACTCCACCAATGAATTCAGTGCTAAGATCCAAATCCAAATTCACTGAGGAACTTCTTAATAAGCTTGACCGACTTCTCAACTTATGCATCCGTTGCATATTCGGACTGCGTAAGTATGATCACATTTCTGAATTCCGCACTGAACTCAATTGACTTAATATCAGGTTCCCCAGAGATTCCATGTTTTGACCTTTCTTTATAATATTCTCCATAACCCAAGTTCCCCATCATATCTCAAGGAAAGTTTTGTGCCCCTTTTGTCCCTCAATCGCATTCAACGGCCCAGCAAAGCTTGGCTTCCTCGTACACCTGAACATAGTTCATGCATGTACCCATATACAAATTCTTTTACTGTGAGTTTGTGGAACAGTTTGCCGCTAAAAATTCGTGAGGCTCCGTCTGTATCAGTCTTCAAGAATAAGATAAAACAAAAGTTTCTTGATTTACAGAATGATACATAACAGTTAAAATCTTTTGTCTTATTTGAGTTATAAGACAAATTCTCTTCAGTATATAATATATACAAATTCAAATTCAAATTTAAAATTATATTCAAAATTATATATACATTATATTTATTTATTTGTGTCAGTATGTATGTACATTTTGAAGTGGTATATGTATTTTATCATTCAATGTTGTTATCTCCTATTACTGTTAATAACTGCTACATTTCACATACCGGAAAATTTAAACTAAAAAGGAAAAACTAAATAAAAATTGCGTAGCTACTAATATCGAAATGCATATGTGTACAAACATTTTTTCAAACAGGTAAAGATTTTGGCAAGGCAATTTAAATAGGCAAGGATTTTGGCAATGCAAATTAAACAGGCATAACGTACAAATCGATAAAATATAGTGTTCATGCAAATTTCTTCATTGAGACTTTAAGGTGGATGGTCATGGAGCATATTTCAACCATATTATGCTGTTATTCTGAATAAGACATGACCATTACTTTATATAGGTATATAGCTCTGTCTTATGTACTTATAAGTCGTGACATACACCCGTTAAAATTACAGTCTATATTACTGAAGATAAGGCTAATAATATTGCAGGATGTAATAATCGCTCCTGGTACGGAGCACATAAGTTTGTGTAGATAATTTTATTTTATTTTCTTTCTTTGCTACTAACCAATTATTAAAATAAGTCTTACTAACATGTTATGGATCCAAGTTGTCCGAAATAAAAGATTTTAATTATTTTTATTTATTTTAATAATTCAATGGGTAGCCTTTGCTTAAGGTGATATACCGTGCTAGCAAAGGTCCCCGTTACTCCAGGCAGAAAGACCCGCAGTGCGAAAGGGACGGAATCGGGGAAAATTGTCAAAAAGTTGGTTTTAAATTAATGCAAAATTAACTAAAATAGCTACAAAAAATTCCATAACCAGTAATTTAGGTGTAGTTAAAACCCATCTAAATAAATGTTTTTCAAGCCTGTATGCTATCCTAATTTGTCAGAATATCAAAAAAAGTGTAAATTTAGACCTGATTTCAATAATTATTTCTATCGAATGAAATTCCTCCCATCGCGTTTCTGATAGACCAAAATTTAGTAAAAGGTCCCAAAATTGTTATACTAATTTATTTTACTTGGAACTTCATTAAAAGAGCAGATAAATAACTTCAAAAAGTGTCAATTTTCACGGTATAGCCCCTTAATAATAATTCATGGACATGCCTCATATCCTGCAGTATTATTCTATAGAAAACACAATTAAAAACATGCTATGAAGATTTCAATAAAGTAGAATATATATAAATTTTTGTGATAAAGATAACTCTACTAAACAATGACCCAAGGGCTGGTGCGTACCTCGGACTACGGATAAGCTTAGCCATCCAACGAGGTAATGCTGCCAGTGTCTTGGGCGCCATCTGGCAGCAATTTGGAAAAAGTTTTTATTTAATTCAACTTGTTTTAGGTACGTAGTTTTATTAGTTAATAATTATGTAAATAAATTAATTTTAATAGACAAGGAGACTTTTTGATCATCGTCCAAACTCATACTGGTGGCTTGATAAGTGATCAGTATCTTGGATCAGTAACAATTTTTGTGAAATTCGTAAAATGAAATTTCGGTTTCCCATAGAAATTCAGTTCCAGTCCCGAGTGAATTACTATGAGGAGTCGAAATTTCATTTTACGAATTTCACAAAAATTGTTACTGATCCAAGATACTGATCACTTACCAAGCCTTCAGTATGAATTTGGACGATGATCAAAAAGTCACCTTGTATATTCATAAGAAACTTAAAGAACATAAAATATTAATAATAATACAATATTAATATTAATATTGGCAAGTATTTTGGGCACTCTCCCGCAAGACAGTGATCTACAGGCAATTTTCTTTTTATAATTATTTTTTTAGGATTATTTTTGTTCTGTTATTTTAAGATGTACTTAAAATTGTTAATAGATATTTTCGATCAACTAAACAATACATTTTGAAATAAAAAGGTGAAAAGGAAATTAATTACTAAAAAGACAATACTAATTGTAGTTTAGGATAACACGCATTGCAAGCAAAATGAAAGTAGATTTTCTTTTTACAGTAAAGTTAATTTTTAACAAAAAAGAAATAACTGTAAGTACGGAAATAACTAAAGCAACGGATTCCTCCAATGTTTGCAACATTGGAGAAACATTGAAATAATCAAACGGTCGCTTTTTAAGAGAAAAACTACTAATTAAGGTAAATGACGAAATTATTCAAACTCCTATTGACTAGCCAGATTTTTCTGGTTTATTCAACGACAAATTCAATAAAGCAACAATTATAGTAGTTTATGCTACAAGGGCGCAAAGGAATAAATTACGTTTTAAACGTAACCGAGTAATTTATTGCTTTTACGCCCGTGTATCATACTACATTTTTCAATGCATAGTGTGAGGAAATGAAAACAAATATAATCTTGTGAACTTTAAATTATAATTGGCTCAAAAGGACTGTATCCATAGCCGTTAAACGGTGTAAAAAAAGTATAACGTCTATGGTACACAGGAAAGGCTGCAGGTTAGCCAACCATTGTAAACAAATAAAAAAAAAAATAATAATAAAGCCCTAGGGCAAAATAATCGACTTTCTGTTCGGTTTTGATGCATAAAAAGTGGGCCTTTACGAGCACATGCATTGAAAAATATATTATGGTTATCTAGTAAATGTTTACAAAGTACAAAACAATACGCACTTTTGTCCCACAACCTCATTAGAAGTTACACAAATCGTTTAAGATATTGAAGATAAGTAATCCTGCGGTTATAATCAAAATACTTGTTAGTGTAATTGAGGAAAATATCGATATTTTTGCACAACCACATTCAACATTCTTGTTTGGAATTGGGCATACGTCCTGGCCCCGTAGCACAGTATTTAATCGCTAGCGATGTGGCTTGGTTGAATCACAGGTGTGAGGTGCGTGACATACTGTTTAATCGCAAAAACATCGTGTCACGCTCCTTGCACTAGTGATTTAAGGGGCTGCACAATGCTAAAATTCAGTCCTGCTCTAACGCGTTTGTTTTTTGACTCTCTATCCTCCTCTAATCAGATGCCGCGCACGCAAAACTTCAGTTATTTAGAAATCGCGGCTCCATTAGGACATTAACTATAATTTCTTTATGTAATAAAGATGTTTTTTTTTAGTTAGTATCTGCGTGTGTTGGTTTCGTTTCAATCGGTTTTGAAACATGGAATCTGAATCGCTTTTTTCGTGAAGTTCATGCTTTTTTTAAAGTAATGTAATTAATGGAAGATTGAAAGTATGTTTATTTATGAAGTGTAATTAATAATTGTCTTGAGTCAAAAAACATTCCATATTTTTTTTCAAATTTTTACGATCTACATTGACGGAACTGAATCCAATACAAAACAGATGTTTAGCATTGTGGAGCCCCTTAACTAAGTCGCGTCGCGCGCGATTAAAGAATGTGCTATGAGTGCTGACCGACTTAAAATTAGACTAGAGTAAGTATTAATGTAGTTATTATCAGTTATCTATCTTTGTTATTGCCCATTAAGAGGCTATGCGAATTTTATTTTTGTCACTGTCACTCCAAGCGAAAAATCGCGCAGTGCGAGAGGGGCGGATTCAAGGCAAAAGGGAAAAATGTAAGTTTTATAATTTTTATAAAAAAACTAAAATAGTTAGCAAAATTTCAAATATCAAATCTCTAGATATTGTTGAAACACACCTAATAAAATATGTTTTAGTTCTGTATATGGTTCCTATTCGTCAAACGAGGAGAAAAAGTGTGTTTGAAGACCTCATTTCATCAATTATTTCTGTCGAGGAAAATTTATCCAAACATTTTTTCCAATTTTAAAACCCTAAATTACATAGTCAAACTGTATATACCAGAAACTGATCATAATTTTCCGTGTATTTCATGAAATACACAGAAAAGTAACACCCGAATTTATTCGCATATCGCCTTAAATGAAAAAGTATCTCTCTCTACGGCTGAGTGGTGGAGCTTGATAACCCAGAACTCGTCGGTTCAATCCCCGTTTGTGATCGGTCTGCTTGCTTCGGGATTGGTCCAAGTACGGCGATAGGATTTACGTTTGCTACGTAGTTAAGTATTAATAGGTGGTAGAGCTGATGCCAGGCTCAACTGTGGAGGTACCACCATCTTACTTGGAGACCCCCTCGAAGTAATTCGGGGGAGAGTAAGAGGACAGCTCACAGGCAAAAAACCAGGAGGCCCACCTTGCCTGGGACCGATGGATAGCGGTATATCCATCCCTAATAGCCGGGCCTTATATGGAACAGACTGGTGACGGGCAGTGGCGTCACTGGTGCGAGGGTTCCGGCACCGCGCTCACCAACCAGCCTGCCCAGCGTGTGTGGCAAAGTCCTGGAAAGGTTTATGTCCAGCAGTGGACGAACTAGGCTGATGGATGGATGGATTGCTACGTAGTAAAATGATTGTACCAAGTGTTGACTATGACTTGCATTTTGTAATTCACACTTGGGAACACCCCTGACACCCACTTGGGGATTCACGTCATAATGGTGTTTTTTTTGTTATACAAAAATAATAGGAGATAAGCAAATGTATTTAGATTAAAATAAAGTCATCAACCTTTGGCAGTATGGCTATAAATAGGTATCAACGCAGCCTAAAAACGACAGATATAATTGATACGCTAATAGACCACATTATTTAAACAACAATAACAAGCTGACAGTTACCGGTCAATTACGGTACAGCAGAGAATGAACTTTGCAAACTTTGCAACTCCGCAATATTCTACTTTTTCTTTGCAAAATAGAAAATACAGTCGAAACCGATTATAACGACATCGTTTACAACGACCGATCGGTTCTTACAGCCAGATTGTAAAGTCCCGCCGGAATCTCTAGTAAACTATTCAGCAAACATACCGCCTATAACAACATCGGATACAGCGACATATCGCTTACAACGACGAAACTTTATCGATATTCATCGACTATGACGACCAACCGCTTCTTGTCCCAGCAAAACAAAACAATGCGGACGATTTTAAATCTTATTGATAAGCATTGAAGGAATAATTAGGCGCCTAATTATTCCTTCAATGCTACCTACGCACTTTCTCCCACCTCATCCGAACCTCTTCCCGGCCATAACGGCCATTTGACCTTGCATATTTTACACCAATTGTTTAGTGCGCTAAATGACTGCGTGAGCGACAGCTTGATTTATAAGTGTTGGTTTTGATTAGACCGTGTATTTATGCGTTATCATGTCGCAAAAAAAGAGAAAAGTGTTTTTTATTGAAGAAAAATCTCATGTCATGTCATAACATTTTTATTTCTTTCTAACATTTCATTTGACAACAAGTTCACATATATAACCTATACCTATACTAGATAGATATGTAGATACCTATAATAATATAACTACACAACTAATGTAACTGTATGTATGTATGTGTATTGCTTATAACAACTATCGGATATAACGTCGGCAACTATACGGTCCCTTCAATGTCGCTATATCAGGTTTTGACTGTAGTTTACTATGACAGAAATTTATTTCTATGTTTGAATACTTGGCGATTTATCCATCGCAAGGAGATATAAACATTATATCATTGTAGTATAGAAACGCAGAAGGAAAAGTAAAAGTCTGTTCCATATAAGGGCCCGGCTATTAGGGATGGATATACTGCCATCCACCGGTCCCAGGCATGGTGGGCTTCCTGGTTTTTTGCCTGTGAGCTGTCCTCTTACTCTCCCCCGAATTACTTCGAGGGGGTCTCCAAGTAAGATGGTGGTACCTCCACAGTCGAGCCCGGCATCAGCGCTACCACCTCCTAATACAAGGATTTAGTAAATTTAATTACTACACTCTTTAATAGCTTGTCTTGTTAAACGAGATGTCAACAGAACTATAAACTTTCATAAGTAATCACTTGTTGAAACGTTAATTAAAGCAGTTTGTTTTGAATTCTCTATCCAAATGATGATAAACATTCTTCATATGCAAAAAATTCTTCAAAGGGTTTATACAGGATCGAAAAAATTTAAGGGCCCTGGAGGGGAACTACCTTAAATCCTTTAGTTAGCTCATTTTACTGAAAGAAAACATTCCTTTATTTTTTAATAGAAATAAAACTGCATTCAAAGATATTCTGAAATTCACTTGTCTCACTCGGGAATCGAAATAACTAAAAATTAAAAAAATAAACCCTCGTTATTTTATCATACGAATCGGTAGGATTATTGTTCAGAATAAAATTAGTCTAATAAACATTTGGTCTTACACTCATCTGTTGTACGAGATACACATGAAATTAAATACTTATTACAAGTTCTGTATTAACAATACCTAGTACTGTTCACTTGTAACAAGTAGATGACATGTTATAATTTTCTTATCTCTCTTACATCCAAAGACATCGTATGAAGTACAAGCTTGCTAATGTTATTTATCTTAAGTAAAGGTACTTGAAGACTTCAATAAGAAAATCGTTAAATGGTAATAATAAATCTATGCACAGCACAATTCCTTCTTGCACTAGGCATACTGACGAAAAGTTTAAAAAGGAACGTATTTTTTTTGCAACGCGGAGCAACAAATTTGAAGTTCGAACGATAACTTTCAACATTTTTAAAATCGATAAAAGTATTCGTTCGAATTTCAATTTTTTTTTTGTTTTGCTTTCATTCTGTGCTGTCATTGTGTAATAATGGCGTATCATTATTACTTTACAAGTGAACAGTACTAGGTATTGTTTATAAAGAACTTGTAATAAATATTCAATTTCATGGGTACCTCGTACAACAGATGAGTGTAAGACTAAGTGTTCTTTAGACAAATTTTATCCTGAACAATAATCCTACCGATTCGTATAATAAAATAGCGAGGGTTAATTTTTTAATTTTTAGTTGGTTCATTTCCCGGGTGAGACAAGCAAATTTTAGAAGATCATTCTAATGCAGTTTTGTTTCTTTTAAAAAATAAAGGAATGTTTCTATTCAGTAAAATGAGCTAACTAGAGGATTTAAGGTAGTTCCCCTCCAGGGCCCTTACATTTTTTCCACCCTGTATACTTAAGAGGCTCTTTTAGTGAAAGTGTGGCCTTATCTTAATTACTTGCATCATGCGTTGAGTGTTTTTTTTTTGGATCGGTTTACCGACGTCATAATTTCACCCCTCGCCACTGCTAACTGGTATCATAGTAAAACCAGAAAAGTAGTTTATCTACTTGCAAAGGTACATCGCGCGGCTAATATGTATGCGTGCTAGTACGCACGAACTACAGCACGCACACAACAGCAATATCTTAGCGTGCAAGGTAGGCGCTAGTCGGGGTCACGCCGCGGTCGCGCTCAGTCAAGTCTCTCGAACAAAGCCCAATGTAAATAAACTGATTATTTGCAATCATGATACTTACCTATATATCTATAATATCTGTATTTAAATATTGATTTTTTATTAGCTACAAAACTATAATAAGGGACAACCCTACAACAATAACAGTTAACAACAGTTAACCTACTGTTCTGGTTTTACTATGCTGGTATAGTTCATTTTTGACTGCTATTGCTAGGTACAAGCCGCCAATTAGTCCGTACCCTACGCGTTCTAAAAACTAAATAACCCAGCATGCTGTTCATTTGTCTTCGGAGTCATCACAATACGAGAAGTCATCTATAAGTAAATGAATTTATCCCCAGCTGTACTGGCTAGTCAAGCTGCTCTGCATGCGACCCTGGGCAGTGATTCTTGCTCGAGCCATCGCCGGGATCCCCTGCTCGGCCTGCTACATAGTCCTGCCGATTTACCTGAAGGAGATCAGCGATATTGACCTCAGAGGAGCTTTAGGATCCCTCCTCATATTGAACAGGTAGGTATTCGTACCTACACAGAGAGTAATCGAGGCGTGTGTTCGAACAACGCTGTATGTTATATTATGGCGAAAGTTATGTAATGATGGAAAAATTCTGTAATGCTATGTCATTACATGGTCATGGAGACTCGACTGTGGAGGTACCACCATCTTACTTGGAGACCACCTCGAAGTTATTCGGGGGAGAGTAAGAGGACAGCTCACAGGCAAAAACCAGGAGGCCCACCATGCCTGGGACCGATAGATGGCGGTATATCCATACCTAATAGCCGGGCCTTATATGGAACAGACTGGTTACGGGCAGCGTCACTGGTGCGAGGGTTCCGGCACCGCGCTCACCAACCCGCCTGCCCAGCGTGTGTGAGTATGGGAAATTCTTCCAGGATGACCGCCGGGAGTGGCAGAGTCCTGGAAAGGCGTATGTCCAGCAGTGGACGAACTAGGCTGATGGATGGATAGGCTACAATTGCTGTATCTATATCTGATCATTCTTCATTACCAGAAACATCGGGTACCTCGTCAGCTACGTCTGCGCTGACCTCATGGACCTGACCGCGATGCTGTGGATGGGCTTGCTGGTGCCTACTGTAGTCTTCTTCGTGTTCCTCGTGATGCCGGAAACGCCAGAGTATCTGGTCAAGCAGGGGAAGATTGAGGTAAACCCATTTTTGATGATACTCTTAAAAGGGTAGTATTTAAACGAGCGAATGTAAATTCAAATTGAAGGTGTTAAAATACTGAATATAGCCATGTATTTCGTCCATGATATAGCGTACTAAATTACTAAGTGGGCTAAAGACGGCTAAAGAGTGGGGTTAATAAAAATGTAAAAAACAGCGACTTGAAATACAAATTTGAGTTGAGCTGAATAATTCTCCTATGAACAAATTTTCTATTCTTGTGACAATTTACAAAATACAAAAATTATTTATTGAATCAAAAAAAAAACATACAGAAGCACATATTCCTGTTACCGCTATAACAACAAATACTAAAATACAGAATAAAATAAATATTTAAGGGGGCTCCCATACAACAGACATGTTTTTTTTTTGCCGTTTTTAAAGATACTGGTACGGAACCCTTCGTGCGCAAGTCTGACTGGTTTTTATTTATTATTTTGGAATTAAAGGGGTAAATTTTTAATATGACGCCCGTTTTCTTCCTCATTTTGTACGAGATTTATTTTGGTATAACTTTTATGCTCCAAAACCTAATATAAACTTTACGATGGCAGCATACACAATATCAAAGACTAAGTCATACATAATACTTAGTCTATGACAATATATAGGTAATAAGGTTTTGGTGAATAACTATTGAGTGAATTTCTGTGTCGATTAATTAGAAAAAGGTGGGTTTTTCACAATGCGGCTGCGAAACCGCTCTTAACACCCAGTTTATACATATGCCAAGACCTAAGATAGAGGCATTTAGAGGTTGTTTTCGCAGTTTCTAAATGTTGGAACAACATCCCCCGCCTATAAGGTTGCAGAAATCTTTTCCTTCATTCAAAAAACATTGTAAAGAGTGGTTAATAAACTTACAAATAAAAAGATAAGGAAAATGATGTCAGTATGTATATTGTAAATAACATAATATATCAATATATATTTTAAATCTATTAATAATACATTTAAGTTTATACAATATACATATATAAGTATATAGATAATTATACATATAATACTCTTAATATTATTAAATGGTACGTCAATTTAGCTGCAAAACAATAGAATGTTCCAAGTTCCTAAAAATGGCTATTTTTTTTTATGTGTTTTAATCATAGTTGTGTTAATTTTTGTTTATTGTTTTAAGTATCCTTATGGATGAATAGGCAGTAACAGAATAACAGCGTCCCTTTGCTAAAGCTGAGTCACCGACCTTTTCAACAGAACCTGTCTAATCCTAAATAGTCTTTAAGTATTATGTGTTTTGTGTTGTGTTCTGTTGAATAAAAATCTTTTTATTTATTTTACCTTACAGGAAGCAAAGTCTGTGCTAGCCTGGCTTCGAGGGGTGACCGTTGTGGACAGACAGTTGGAGCTAGAGATCGAAGGCATTGTGAAGGTGGAGAAGCAAACCAAGGCTGATCCAAAATCAGCATGGAGAATTATTCGTGAGTATCAGTACGATATTAGCAAAAAAATTAGGGGTCCCGTAAGGTTACCAGATGACAGGAATTTTCCTGACATGTCAGGAATTTTGGCCCTCTGTCAGGAAATCAGGAAAAAGTGGGCTTAGTCAGGAATTTTTAAAAAAGATGAATAATTGCTTAAAATTATTATACTCATTGAGTTCAATATATTTGTAACGAAAACTGTTGAATATCGCGCTGCCTGCTCATTCACATAAAACCTTTACGAAAAATGTCAGGAAAATTATTGAATTATCAGTTATTTTGTCAGGAATTCACGTTACCGGATCTGGTAACTCTAGTCCCGTCAGTAATTTAGATAGAGGTTTTACTATGGATGTAGTCAGCGTCAGGATATTTTATTGAACAGTCTTCGCAGGTATTTTTCCTTGGTGTTAATAAAGCTTTGTGGTTAATTTTAAGAATATAATATTTTGGATCCGATCTAGATCCTGCATCAGTTGTGTATTATTTTCTATAAGTACATGCCTCAGCTTAACCATTTTAATGATACTTCGGTGTCTGACTGTCTATCTTTAGCATAACTTGAAAAATTTTAGGCTGGATAAGTGGAAAATTACTGAAGGCGTTACATCTAGAAATTAAGACATTTCCTTGTTTTCTATATTGCATCAAGCTAAGATAAGTAAGGTTGCTAATTTCCTAAGTGACTCCTTTTTCTGAATGACTCTTTTGGAGCAATCTCTATGATAGATGCACAAGACCAAAACCTTGTATAAGACCAAGGCTTATGGAGCTCGGCTGTTGGCTATACATTATTAATCTCATCAACGTTAGGTGGATGGATGGTAAAAGGTAAATTTCTTACAAATTTTTGGGAAGCAACCATGACGACAGAAGTATTATACAAGGTGTAACAGAAAAGTGTAACCATATTTGAAGAGCTTATTCAGTCAATGGTATAGAATAACTTTTACTATGGAGCCAAGCCCAAAATCTCAAAAAAAAATCTGCCCTTCCATACATTTCAGCCGAGCGGCATTGCATTTTTTTATGAAACAGTTAAATTTGTTTTCGAGATACAAGGTTTGTCCCATAGTAAAAGTTGTTCTATACCATTGACTGAATAAGCTCTTCAAATATGGTTACACCTTTCTGTTACACATTGTATACGTCATTTCGTTGTTTTGCTTTTTTTTACACGTTCAATTAACTTGAAACTCGCGAGTAATCAGTTTTTTTTACAAAATGTTTTTACAATCTACTTTTGCTATTTAAAACTTTCATACATTGGATTACGAAAGTTTTAAGAGCGGTATCGCAGCTGGATTGTGAAATATCCGCCTTTTTCTAATTAATCGAAACAGAACGCTTAAACTCAAAATTCACTCAATAGTTATTCAACAAAACCTTATTACCTATGTATTGTGTATGTTGCTATCCTAAGTTGCCATTGGTTCCCGTAAATTAGAATTTTAAACATTTTTAATAGAAAAAATGTTCAAAATTCTAATTTACAGAAACCAATGGAAACATTGCGAATGCAGTATACACAATATAATAAGGTAATAAGGTTTTGTTGAATAACTATGAAGTGAATTTTGAATTTAAGTGTTCTGTTTCGATTAATTAGAAAAAACCGGCCAAGTGTGAGTCGCACCTGAGCACCAATGTTTCCGTACCATTATCTTTAAAAACGGCAAAAAAAAACAATTTCTGTTTCATGGGAGCCCCCTTAAATATTTATTTTGTTCTGTTTTTTAGTAGTTGTTTTTATAGCGGCAACAGAAATACATCATCTGTGAAAATTTCAACTAACTATCACGGTTCATGAGATACAGCCTGGTGACAGACGGACAGACTGACAGACGGACAGACGGATAGACAGACGGACAGACAGACGGAGTGGAGTCTTATTATATAGTCCCGTTGGTTGCCCTTTGGGTACGAAACGATAAAAAGGCGGGTATTTCACAATCCGGCTGCGATACCGCTCTTAAATGGCCAAACCAGATTGTTAAACATTTTGTTTGTAAAAAAACTGATTATTCGCAGGTGTAAAATTAATGGAACTTATAGAAAAAAAGTAACAAAATCAAATTATAGTACTTTGTCGTCGTTATTAGTTCCCACAAGTTTGTATGAAAACTTCCTTGGACCATCCACCTTAAAAATATAAATAAACGTTATTAATTGACTTATTGTCTTTATATGTAGTTTTTATACATATGTACTTAATAAACTAGCATGAAAGTTAATGTGAGACAGTGGCGTGCATTGAACTTTTTTCCGGAAAAGCAACCAGAAGAAAGAAAGAAGAAAAAAGTTTGTATGAAAATATTCACTCTAGGGTAAGCAGCTGCCTACCCTGGCGTCATACAAACATATTTTTTTCAAAGTGTTATTTAATTTTTTTCATATTTTTTTATTGTCAAACTTGACCTTCTGATTGCTTTTCCGGAAAAAAGTTCAATGCACGCCACTGATGTGAGATATATGTCCTTGGTCAATCCTTGGTCAATTCTGACTGGTGCCGGACCCAGGATAGGGCCCGAAATATATCCCACCTTAAAAATGAAACTTTCCCACTTCCAGTCCAAGACAAGACAACGTTCAAAGCGTTCATCATCACCCTCGTGATCAAGATCACGCAGCAGTTCAACGGCTACCTGATAGTCCTCATCTACGCCGGCTTCGTCTTCGAGCGAGCTTCAGAGAGTATCGACTTGCACCTGTCTGCTAACAAACAGATTATGTTGGTGGGAGTGGTGCAGCTACTGGGGTCAACATTCGCAACAGCCATTGTGGAGAGGACTGGGAGAAAGGTGAGCAACTTTGGGGGTGGAAACTTGACACCTACCCTTTCCAAATATATTTACTTCCTCGAAGTACATCTGCTAGCTAGCGGAAAAGGCTATGGAGACAAACATTTCGGTTGTCTTGTTTTCTATGGAGAGTTGTGTAACTTTGGGGGTACATTTGGGGGAATATTTGGAAAGGGTAGCTTGGCACCTACCCTTTCCAAATATATTACTTGCTCGAAGTACATCTGCTGATTAGCAGACGAGGCTAAGGAGACAAACATTTCGTGTTATAGCTAATATGGATGAGGATAATGTATCCATCCATTTCAATTGCATGCCCACGATCATTTCTAGTCCAAATCACTAACTGCACAATTAGGGTTGCCAGATGGCCTAGATAAAAAAACAGAACATTTTTTATGGTACATTTTGTAGAAAGAGAGAACCCTTTGATTTTGGCCAGATCAAACTGAGAGTATTACCGGAAATTGCTGAAGGTGAACATTAATCATTAAAACTTATATGTATTTTTGCTAATAGGTACGCAAAAAATCCTTTTTTAACATATTTGGCACTAGATCCTACTGCTTTTAATAAACGTTTACGTTTATAGCCTGAAATTGTTTCTTTAAATTCTTTTTTCGGTATTCACACCTAGTCAATCAGTCTTTCGCCAGTATATACATTACCCATTACGCTAAAAACTCTTTCTACGAAGGCATTGGAGACGGGAGCACTGCACACATATTGTACCATCTCGTGAGTGAGGTATATATGTCGCATATTTTCATATGAGACGGGAACACTGCACACATATTGTACCATCTCGTGAGTGAGGTATATATGTCGCGTATTTTCATATGAGACGGGAACACTGCACACATATTGTACCATCTCGTGAGTGAGGTATATATGTCGCGTATTTTCATATGAGACGGGAACACTGCACACATATTGTACCATCTCGTGAGTGAGGTATATATATATGTCGCGTATTTTCAAAAACCCGGTTTTCTATTGTCCGGTTTTTCAAAAATTTCTAGACCGGACAGCCGTTCAAAAAACCGTACTGTCCGGTCCAAAACCGGACATCTGGCAACCCTATGCACAATCCATCTATAACTGGAATCGGTTCAGCCTTGACTTTAATAATTGAAAAATGTCAACCATTATCTCGTAATTAGTATTCGAATTAGGGAAAACTGATGTAGTTATGCTTGGAGTAGCATAATCAGGTCAATTGGCATAGATTAAATTATGTTAAGGTGTGTTAATTCGAAAACCATTTCGAGATGTATGCTTAAGGCGATATGCGAAAAAAATACGGGTGTTTCTTTTCTGTGTATTTCATGAAATACACGGAAAATTATAATCAGTTTCCGGTATATGCATTTTGACTATATAATCTAGGGTTTTAAAGTTGGAAAACATGTTTGGATAAATTTTCCTCGATAGAAATAATTGTTGAAATGAGGTCTTCAAACACACTTTTTCTCCTCGTTTGACGAATAGGAACCATATAGAGAAATCAAACATATTTTATTAGGTGTGTTTTAACAATATCTAGAGAAATTTTGCTAGCTTTTTTAGTTTTTTTAATAAAAATATAAAACCAACTTTTTTCCCTTTTGCCCTGAATCCACCCCTCTCGCACTGCCCGATTTTTCGCTTGGAGTGACAGTGACAAAAATAAAATTCGCATAGCCTCTTAATAAGCTGTATTTTCGAAGTATTGGTCTAAAAAACCTCATGATGATGAATATTTTTACGAAAAGGCTGCAACTTCCATTTGCCCTCGTGTGACGTCACTTGAGTAATGGCTGTTTAGAAATGTGTCCCTTGCTATCAAGGTTTTATAATAATTTGCTTCAGACTAATTTGACAGCTAGATAACTGATGAGTTGACAGACAGAGACAGACCACTTTTTTTTATAAGCAATCACACATCACAATCAGTATAATGGCTAAAATTCTCAAGTGACAAATCATAAAAAAATAATGGTTAATTTATATACTAAAATAATGAAAACTATGCCCTAAAATGGCGTATACTCTATGAAAAAAAAAAATCTTTTAAAAATTAATCCATGGGAATTGATGACTCACTTTATAAATGAGGTTTTCTCTATCATATTTTGTAATAGCGCTAGCTCAGGAGCAATGCTGTCCTCTCAATCTTGAGACCAAGGTTCGATCCCCGGTCGGGCATGCAACAATGAGTTTTTCGGAATTTATGTGCAAAGTATTTGTTCTTACTTACCACTTGCTGAACGGTGAAGGAAAACATCGTGAGGAAACCTGCATGCTCTAAGCAGTGCGTATTTGAGCCCGCAGTACGGCGATAGGGTTCACAAGTCATCACGTTGGGACGTAATAAACTCGGATGTACCGAGTGTGAACTGTGCCTTGCATTTCACCGTTCAGGTGATATATCGTCCGTGCAAAGGTCCCCGTTACTCCAATCGGAAAGACCCGCAGTGCGAGAGGGACGGAATCGGGGAAAATTGTCAAAAAGTCGGTTTTAAATTAATACAAAGTTAACTAGAATAGCTATGAAAATGTTCATAACCAGTAATTTAGGTATTGTTAAAACTCATCTAAATAAAAATGTTTGAAGTCTGTATGCTATCCCAATTTGTCATAATATCAAAAAAGTGTAAATTTAGAACTACCGAGTGAAATTCCTCTAATCGCGGTTCTAATAGACCAAAATCTAGAAAAAGGTCCCAAGATTGTTATTCTGATTTATTTAACTTGGGACTTTTTTTGAACAGCAAAGAAATAACTTCAAAAAGTGTCAATTTTGACGACACTTCGTTTACACGTGACTTTATCATATTGCGAAGTTAGTATTCTATATGTGATTTTGTGTCTGTTTTTCTGTGTGTGTTTTTAATTTGTGTGCTTCTGTGTTTTTTTTAATTTAGCAAATTTATTGAAATTAAAATTTTATCTATGTATTTATAATATTATATATACCCCCTTCACACTCGGAACACCCCTGACACCCCTCGGGGATTCATGTTGTGACGAAATATTATGAACTGAAAATCACTTGCACTATATCCCATAAATTTATGATATTAAATTCATAATATTAAATTTGTGGGATAGTGATAGACAAGTGATTTTCTGTTTATAATTATAAAAAAACAGGTTTATATCGTGGTTACATTTAGTAAAGATATATTAAATTTATATCGTTTCCTTTCTTAGATTTCTTAACCGCTATATCAACCGTAATAAATCGCCAACGTATAACCACAAAATAGATACAACCAGAAGGCCGACTCCATACAACGAACGAATACAGACGCACACATACATAGACGCGTACGTATGATGATCTCGGCAAAATTTCGTATTGGCATTCGACCGACTTCATCCGAGATCGTCGTACGTACGCGTCTATGTGTGCGTGCGCCTGTTTTCGCTACTTATGCGGAGTGAACCTTCTGTAAGTGATTATTTTGTGGTATAACCATCCAAGTTTTTTTTATATTTTCCATCTACCAGTTTTGGAGATTCTCGAAATCAGTGCAAGTAATAGATAGGTATATGTATGTATGTATATATACAATTATGTATTTTTTAAATTTGCTCTTAGTACCATGTTGTATTTTGAGGAGATTTTGTTTCTCTCTTTTGTAGTTCCTAGCAATATTTTGAAAACATTCTGTTTTGTTTTTTATACTACTCTTTATTATATTTTTGTTTACTTGTTATAAACTTAAATATCCTATAAATAATGATATTTTTTTTTATAAAACTAACTTAAAATTAAATAAAATATAAAAAGAAAAAACAAATACCAACCTGTCTGTCTCATAGCGGGCTCTAGATCAAATAAAATATGTGTGCCAGATCACCGCCATCATCGGGGAGAGTACCCAATAGGCTGGCGGCGTTGCCTCGCTGTATTGCGAGGCTTATTCGCTGATTTATTTTATTTTATTTATTTATAACACTTTTTGCACATTTACACAAATAACTTAAAAGACAAAATAAACAATTAAACATGGTGTTCAAGGGCGGCACTTGTTGCTAATAGCAATATCTTCCAGGCAACCCTAGGTAGCTAACAGAAAGATGAACAAATTAACATGTATTATGTAGGCAAATTAATGCAAAAGTTATGAAGCTGTAACATACGGTCGGACGGACAACGGAGTCTCACCGTAATGGTTCCTTTTGTATCCTTTAGGTACTGCGGAATCCTAAAAACAAATATAATAAGGTAGGTAAAATACTCAAGCGAACAGCTTTTAGGGCAATTATACAAGTAGAATTTATGAATGATAAATTTATCTTCAGCTGCTCAATAAGACTCACCAACCATCACGCTGGGATCAAAGATTTCAAAAGTAAAGATAAGCCCTTACCGTACTATGGCAGCAACAAAATGTTTCCACCTTTAAATGGGTGACGCTCACATGTTTGGAATCACTGCTCATCTGAACACAGTGATAGTTGGACGCCTAAAGTGCACTTAAAGTTAGTCATTTTAACAACTTAGTAATCTGCGGGTCGACCGCGTAACTCTCATTTACATCAACATCCGCTTCATTTTGACGTTTGAAACCAATATTTCTTTCCGGCGTAACGCGTGATTCAATTTTAATGCCTATCAGCTTCAAGCCAATATCAAACTATTGAGTGAATGATTTCCCTACTGATTTGACGTATTAAGCAAATAAATTGGTATTGGATATGAATTAAAAAAAAAAAACCAAGTTGATGTAAATACTTAACTGTCAAATGAACGTGGGGGCAAAAGAGCTCTCAACATCAGCGAGAAAGTATCATAATAATCACTATTTCTGACTTTCTGTTATTTTCTCAATAATTACAGGGTTTGGTAACTCTTTCTGCGTACCTAGGTATTCCCTTTCGTTCCTTGGTTTCGTGTTTTTCAGGTATCGGACACGGAAAGGCGAGAGCATATTTTTGGCTGCAGCAGCGGAGGAACGCTTAAAAAATCGGGAAAGAATCGAACGAAGGATGCAAAGAGATTAATGCAGGCCCATGCTTCTACCGGAGATATCGTTTACACAAAACTTTCGCTTTTCCAAGGCCAATTTCACGACGCTTTACGAGGACTTGATGCCACTTTTGGGAACTTCTCAAAGAAAGACTGCAGTGCATCCAGAAATCAAGGTTACAAATTAAAACAAATCAACAAAATTTTAATAATCATTGCAATATTCTGGCAGCCCTGCAAATGTATGCCAGTGGTGGTTACCATTAACCACTCCCTTAATGCAATGGTGATATGTGATGCAGATACTGCACGTTGATGCATCTTTTGGCGGTCAGTCATGATTGCCATATCTGGAACTCCAGTGATGTGCAAGTACACATGGAGTCTGCATGATGAAGGGCAGACAGTTTGGTTTTTGGGTGATTCTGGGTATGCACAGCGTCCATGGATGATGGTACCAATCCTAAATGCGACTGCCAACTCTCCAGAAGAATACTACACCAGCCGGCATACCAGTACTCGGAATGTGATTGAGCGATAATTATAATTAAATGCTAATCCAAATCTGCATCCTAGCATCTAGTCTAGACATTCTAGTTTTAAAATATTTTCATAAATCTGTTCCTTGTGTTTTCGGTACAGTTACACGGTAATTGAACCTGGCGTAATGTTTTTTTTTACAGTCTGAATAAATGATCTTTGTTTTGGCTGTAACCTTGTGTTTTTCTTACATACATTCCATTACTACTCACGCCTGTCTCCCAGTGGGGTATGTTGTTTTTCTTACCATTTTTATCCCAACAACTTCCTAAATTGGTTCATTGAAATCTACATGTACTATGTACTAATAATAAAGCACCTAGTAAAAAGGTCACGTCTGTACATTGAATATTTTTCCGAAATTTTTCGTATTCCACTATGCCAAAACTACAATTTCTGGAATTGATGTCTATCTATTATTATTATATATATGTATATTTGAATATCTATTATTTTCCCATTAACAGGCTAAAACAGGTTTGTTTATGATGTACCTACCTAACCATAAGTTTCAATCGACTGATGAGGGCATCAAATAGACTGAAATATATCCTAAGACCATTGTAATTTTGTTTTTCTCATTTTTTGAGTAGTAAATAAAAAGCTAATATACACACAAAACAAAATATATTAAAATAAGGTAAACAGGGTATAAAAGAAAACACTAGAACAATGACTGAAATAGCATGTTGCAGTAAAAATATATAATGTGTTCAAGATCAGTGAATCCACTGGTTGGTTGAGGAAACATCATATATTCTCTCAAGCAACTGTGCTATTTGAGCCAATGTTCTAGTGTTTTCTGAATACAGCAGCAGAAATACTGCTCAACGCTGCAGCAGCCTGCTCCTCTGCAGTCACCCTGCGCTCCTCAATTTGCAGGGCCCACCGGGGTGCCATGGGTTCAACTGCAAAAAAAAAACAATGTCATCGATACATACCTACATGTTACATCTTTGGACTGACCGACTTCACTTTATCTGAATGTTAACAAAAACTAAGCAAATGGATAATAACTCACTCCTTGACCTCTCAGTGGTTGAGCCAGGAGCAGGGGCTTTAGTTGGCGACACTGTTGCTGTGCTCGGTTAAACTGTAAATAAAAACAATGTTATTGATACATATCTACATGTACGTTTTATGTGAGGCCACATGTTACATCTTGGACTGGCTGACTTCACTTTATCAGAATATAAGCAAATGGATTAAAACTCACACTCCCATTGGAGACTAGGGGCTCTAGGAGGTGGCGGCACTGCTTATGGGGTTGGCGAAGCCTCCACAGGTTCTGGCAGAGGCGGGCTCACAGGTTCCCCCAGGAACTCTGGCAGCTCGAGTGGTGGTGGTGTTGAGCATCCCACATGCAGTTAAACGATAAAATATTACTTTAGTGATCAAGTAAATACAACAAAGACAATCACAACACAACCATCAACATTTTGACAAAATATTAAAATACTGCCTTTTCCAATTACTCACATCTTTCCATTTCGCGCTTGTTTTTGTGGTACCAACCCCCACAGCATTCAGTCGTGCCGCCAACGTTTCCCACTGAGACTTGGCTGGGTGCTTCGCATGTGGCCCACTGTTAGTTAACTTCCCAACAGCCAAGTCTCGGTGGTCCTCCATAAATCCCACCAGCATCTACAGCTGCTAGTGAGAAGTTTGCTTGTGCGCTGGCATTCTGAAACATAGGTATCATTTGAATCTTGATGCACTGCATTATGTTGAAAATTTTTGATTTTCCCACAGATTTCAATCAGTCAATCAATAAAAGCCGTTTCATCTGGCTTCCTTTAAAGTGACTGCACACATTAGGCCCGCCAATATCTTGTTTTATGAGATTAAATAGAAGAAAACCATACTTACTTTTATTTTCTTGTTTGTTTTGCAACGAAACGACTTGCGACAAGACGTCACGCTTTTTAATTTTCCTACTTTAGGAAAGGCAAAGAGGCTTTTTAACCATACAGCCTTAACAACTTTGTCATATGCGTTTTGTTATTCATTTTTCATCTCTCATTTATCATGTTACGTTAAGATTTTGAAAATAAAACAGTATAATTTGAATACAAAAAGTGTCACACTCATTTAATAAATACTTGTTTCTATGTTTTGCCTCTTATTTAGCTTACTTCAAAAAATCTCAACGGATCACTACATTGAATAAACAAAACGCGGATTTTAGTTCATTCACGAAGCTGATGTTGATGAAAATATTTACACAATTTGCCGTAATCAAGTTGAGGCTTTTGCTATTTTCATCAACATCAAGTTGATGACGATGAAAATGAGAATTACGCGGTCGACCCGCTGATCAGTTTGCTGACCATAGGTAGACAGATATATTGTGCGCGTGTCGGCATTATGTTAACGCACGCATTCAAAAACAATGCAATAGATTTTAGGTGCCAGGGCTCATCTAAACTTTTGAAACCTTTGGCTGGGATATAATAATCATCGGTGAAACGCGGATGAACCGACTGTGACTTGCATTTCACAGTCCACTGTGAAACGCGTCCGAGACCCCCTCGGAGATTCATGTCGTGACGATCTATTTTTTAGGGACAGTTTATTCCTTACTTCTGCATATCACATATATATATCATATATATATATGTGATATATATATATGTCATGACATGTACGACTCACACCCGCTCGCAATGCAAGTGTGTCAAATTCAAATTCAAGTTTATTTTGCAAAGTAGGTATATACAAGGTGACTTTGGTCATCGTCCAAATTCATACTGGAGGCTTGATAATTGATCAGTATCTTGGATCAGTAACAGTTTTTGTGAAATTCGTAAAATGAAATTTTGGCTTCCCATATAAATTCAGTTGCAGTCCCGAGTGAATCACTATGGGGAGTCGAAATTTCATTTTACGAATTTCACCAAAATTTTTATTGATGCATGATACTGATCACTTACCAAGCCACCAGTATGAATTTGGACGATGATCAAAAAGTCACCTTGTGTAATACACTTTTTACCCGTCAAATTTACTCTAATAAAAAGGTATGTAATAAAGTAATAATAAATGTACATGGACTAGATTAAAGGTTTATTTAATTTATGTAGCAATCTGGGGGCACGGCAGTGCCCCCGCCGAGTCTCGCGGAATGGCCGTACCATCCTTTTCTCGAAGCAACTCACGGCACTTTCAACCCCCCTGTATCTTCGTTGTGGGTGAAGCTAGAAGTCTGAAATTTCAGTTACCAAGAGTACTTACTGATCCTACTTCTGACCCTAAATTACAACTTTGTACCTATATTTGATTACGAAATATTTCAAGTCAAAGTTCCCTTATTTTGTCACTGACTGACTGACACATCATCAAAAGTCTAAAGGTGTTCTAGCAGGCCTACAAACTTGAAATTTTGCATGCGGTTAGTGTTAAGTGTACATTGCAACAAAAAAATATAAAAATGTTATTTGCGGTTGGTAATTTAATATTTCCATACAAAGTCTATACAAAATGTATGTTTCCAGCTGCATCTATAAATTTGTATGACACTAGATGACGTTGGTGGTATGCTGCTTTGCATTAAAGACATCTACCACGAAAAATTATACCTCGTGACACTAGATGGTAAAAAGTGCAAAAAAATGTATACCTTTTTTTCCGAAAATAGAGCAAGTAGTAAAAATAAAAAATAAAACCGTTAAAGTGCGAAAAAAAAAACGGTTTAAGATCTCACAACTTTTTACGGTGGAAAGATTGCATTGCGAGACTCGACATTTTTGTACATTTTATGTTTTTGATGGGATATATATATACGATTAAAATGATAGGTAAAATATATATTATACAAGGTGAAATCCAATCAACGGCCCGAACCCATACTGGAGACCCGGCCAGGGACCAGGAACAAGGTTGAATGATCACCAATCGAGCCCCCAGCACGAGTCCAGGCGACCGACCAAATCACACCTATATACTCGTACTACATACTAATAGGTTACATATATAAAATTAAATACATGCCTACCTCCGCCCATTCGATTAGTCTTGCTAAGGGCAAGAAACTTAGCAAAATCATGTCTTTTTTTACATAAAACTTATACTATACAAATGACTAAGGGATAAGAAAACACAAGACAGCAGGAATTCAAGTTAATGAAAAAAAGAAAAACATATATTAAACTACTTGTCGCATACAGTCTATATCCTTTTACAGTCTGTAATTAATTAATGTTAACTCCTTAGAAGAATCATAAATTAGGAAATTATACTAGGTACTTAACTAAATTATAAACTACTGTCATGACAAAAGTACGTAGTAATACTTTATATTCTCTGACAAAAGTGTGCGTAACTCTTCCATTGAATGGAAGACGATATGCAATAATGAACTAGTTAGTAAAATATTTATACGTACCCACAAACCAATCAAATTATTTTGTCTGAGTACAAAATAAAATACACATACGATCATCATACGATGTATAACTTATTTCAGCTGCTCCTGGTGTCCACATCGCTGGCTGTGGGAGCGGGCATGGCGGTGTTAGCTGCCTGGTTCTATGTGACGTCATTCGGTGCCTGGATGCCCGGCTGGGTCCCCGTGGTCGCCATGTGCGCCTGCATTTTCGCCGACGCGGCTGGCTTTCAGCCTATCTCGTATATCATCATCACGGATTTGTTCACTTTTCAGGTTAGTTTCAAAGATTTAATTTTTAGTTACAAAACGAAAATAACCAATTATGTCATGTCGAATCCCATCAAAAACATAAAATGTACAAAAATGTCAAGTCTCGCAACGCAATACTTCCACCGTAAAAAGTTGTGAGATCTTATTCGTGGTAGATGTCTTTAATGCAAAGCAGTATACCACCAACGTCATCTAGTTTCATAAAATTTATAGATGCAGCTGGAAACATACATTTTGTATAGACTTTGTATGGAAATATTAAATTACCAACTGGAAATAACATTTTTATATATTTTGTTGCAATGTAAACTTAACACTAACCGCATTAAAAATTCAAAGTTTGTTGGTCTGCTAGAACACCTTAAGAGTTTTGATGATCAGTCAGTCAGTCAGTGACAAAATAAGGGAACTTTGACTTGACATATTTCGTAATCAAATATAGGTACAAACTTGTAATTTGGGACTAGAAGTAGATTCAGTAAGTACTCTTGGTAACTAAAATTTCAGACTTCTAGCTTTACCCACGAAGATACAGGGGGGTTGAAAGTGCCGTGAGTTGCTTTGAGAAAAGGATGGTACGGCCGTTCCACGTTTTTTTTTGCGTGCCAACTTGTAATTTGGGGGTAGAAGTAGGTTCAGTAAGTACTCTTGGTAACTAAAATTTCAGATTTCTAGCTTTACCCACAACGAAGATACAGGGGGGTTGAAACTGCCGTGAGTTGCTTCGAGAAAAGGATGGTACGGCCGTTCCGCGTTTTTTTTGCGTGCCCCCAGATAAATATGTACTTTTGGGCGTACAAACTGCAAAGTCAAACTTATATCGATGATATGTTTTAAAATTTTTCTCCATCACCTTCCAGTTACGCGGCACCGTGTCATCCTTCGCGAACATCTGCGCGAAACTCAGCAACTTCGTCCAGATGAAGTGGTTCACAACCGCCAGCGACCTGGTCGGCATCCACTGGACCTTCGTCTTCTTCTCTGTTGTCTCCTTCGGCGCGTGCGCATACACCGTCGTCTCTTTTCCAGAGACGAGGCAAAAGACTGTGGAGGAGATCTATGAGAAGCTACGAGGAGAGAAGACTAAGAATAAGTCTGATGCGGTTCCCTAACGCTGTCTGTGACATGAAATTACCGAGTTTTTATTGCTTATTGTTTTTCTTTATTTCCACGAATGTGGAAAATGTTGCGAAACTTAGGATGAACGGTTTGGTTGTGATATTTGACCTGTGACTACACTACATAATTTATATTGTACTGTTGAACTTAGTCTGACTTCGAGCTACATAATTTATAATTGTACTGTTCAACTTAGTCTGACTTCAAACTACAGAATTTATAATTGTACTGTTGATTTTAGTCTGACTTCGAGCTACATAATTTATAATAGTACTGTTGAACTTAGCCTGACTTCGAGCTACATAATTATAATTGTACTGTTGAACTTAGCCTGACTTCGAGCTACAGAATTTATAATTATACTGTTGAACTTAGTCTGACTTCGAGCTACATAATTATAATTGTACTGTTGAACTTAGTCTGACTTCGAGCTACATAATTAATTATTTTACTGTTGAACTGAGTCTGACTTTGAGCTACATAATTTATAATAATACTGTTGAACTTAGTCTGACTTCGAGCTACAGAATTTATAATTGTACTGTTGAACTTAGTCTGACTTCGAGCTACTTAATTCATAATTGTACTGTTGAATTTAGCCTGACTTCGAACTACATAATTCATAATTGTACTGTTGAATTTAGCCTGACTTCAAACTACAGAATTTATAATTGTATTGTTGAACTTAGCCTGACTTCGAACTACATAATTTATAATAGTACTGTTGAACTTAGTCTGACTTCGAGCTACAGAATTTATAATTGTACTGTTGAACTTAGTCTGACTTCGAACTACATAATTATAATTGTACTGTTGAACTTAGTCTGACTTCAAGCAACAGAATTTATAATTGTACTGTTGAACTTAGTCTGACTTCGAGCTACATAATTTATAATTGTATTGTTGAACTTAGTCTGACTTCGAGCTACATAATTATAATTGTACTGTTGAACTTAGTCTGACTTCAAGCTACAGAATTTATAATTGTACTGTTGAACTTAGTCTGACTTCGAGCTACATAATTTATAATAGTACTATTGAACTTAGCCTGACTTCGAGCTACAGAATTTATAATTATACTGTTGAAATTAGTCTGACTTCGAGCTACATAATTATAATTGTACTGTTGAACTTAGTCTGACTTCGAGCTACAGAATTTATAATTGTACTGTTGAACTTAGTCTGACTTCGAGCTACATAATTCATAATTGTACTGTTGAATTTATCCTGACTTCGAACTACATAATTCATAATTGTACTGTTGAATTTAGCCTGACTCCAAACTACAGAATTTATAATTGTACTGTTGAACTTAGTCCGACTTCGAGTTACATAATTTTTAATTGTACTGTTGAACTTAGTCTGACTTCAAACTACAGAATTTATAATTGTACTGTTGAACTTAGTCTGACTTCAAACTACATAATTTATAATTGCACTGTTGAACTTAGTCTGACTTCAAACTACAGAATTTATAATTGCACTGTTGAACTTAGTCTGACTTCAAACTACAGAATTTATAATTGTACTGTTGAACTCAGTCTGACTCCGAAATACAGAATTTAATGTTGAAAATTGTTTCCTAGGTAGAAGCGCGGTGTGAAGGGGGAGAGAGGGGCTATTATTTTAGTTGGAGGTTGAAGACAAGAGACTGAAGGGTACCCGTTTTAATTTTACTTTCCGCACAAGAAATAAATTTAAATGACATTTTGACGACATTTGTACGGTTGTAAAAAATAAAGAAGAGAATTATGGAAATTGATTGTTGAGATATGCTCTAAGGTTGAGATTGTCGGGACTTAGTGGAACTTGTCTTATCATACATTTTTGTGATGAAAACAGTTGGAATATTCCACAAATTATATCTATAATTTACGCTGGCCAACCGGTTTAACTATAGAAGCATTATCAAGGGCTTGCACGTACACCTAGCAACGCAAACATTGTTTTTGAATTTGAATTTGATTTAAGGCGATTACCTTCGCCAAATTAGCAGCTCGATATTTGTCACTACGAATATCAACGGAAACGACATTGAAATAACGTTCATATCAGCGCGCAATGCATAGTGGCTGTTACGACGCTCGCTGCGTCCTTGATAGAGCGAAATAGGAGAAAATTATACTTTTCACTTGGACGTGATTACTCGATTGAATAATCTTATGTTATGTTTATAGCTATCAAGTTTATCTATTTATCAAAGCATAGATGAATTCAATCGGCCAAGCCACTCAGGAGCAGTAGGGAATTTGAGGTCAAAAAACACCATTCAGTAAAAAAAAAAATCATGTGGAAGTTTTGGTGGTATGAAAAAGAAAAATGTTGCATAATGTTGTCTAAGAGTTGATTATTCATAATAAATTTTTTCATTATTTTTGGTTTGGCCATAAACGCGGAGTAGGCTTTAGAAAGTACCCATTTGGCAATAGTAAGGCCCTTAAGTAAAAGCACCTGATAATGCTTATATAGCGAAACCGGTTGTTTATCAAATATGAAGACGCTGCGTTTCGTTTTTTCCTCTATGCCTACAAGAACTACAGAATAATTGATCGTACCGACATAAGATAAATAATCTAAACATATGTGCAACTATGCATGTGTGTGTAACTCTTCAACCGAATGGAAAACGATATGCAATAAGGGACTAGTAATAAATATATACGTAATATATTCTAATTAATGTTGTACATTAAGAATTGATTGAACAACAGGCTTGGGATTAAAAATACTTAAATTTTGGCCGATCCATTGATGTAGTAAATTTGTCGGCAGTGACAAAATTAAGACACAAATTAAAATAAAGTGTTTACTTTTATACCGTAAAATCGGTGAGGCCCTAAAGTGCTACACAAAAATAAAATCTACGCAAGCAAAGACGCTAGAAAAACGCTATAGTAGTTTATGCTACAAGGGCCAAAAGGAATAAATCACGAGGACGATTTAAACACGAGCGTAGCGAGTGTTTTAAACGTAACCGAGTACTTTATTGCTTTTACGCCCGTGTATCATACTACGTTTTTCAATGCATAGTGTGAGGAAATGAAAATAAATATAATCTTGTGAACTTTAAATTATGATTGGCTCAAAAGAATTGTATCCAGAGCCGTTAAACAGTGGAAAAAAAGTATAACATCTATGGTACACAGGAAAAGCTGCAGGTTAGCCAACCATTGCAAACTAATAAAAAAAAAATAGTAATAAAGCCCTAGGGCAAAATAATCGACTTTCTGTTCGGTTTTGATGCATAAAAAGTGGGCCTTTACGAGCACATGCATTGAAAATTTATTTATAATATATAACTTGTAATATAAGTGATAATATGATTTAATGAATATGCATGAAGTTTTTGAAAGGAAATAAATTTATTTATAGTATAATTTATGTAAACATAACTTGTAATATAAGTGACACTATGATTTAATGAAAGTCCATGAAGTTTTTGAATGGAAATAATGTAAATACGAGTAATTACGATTATAATGACAAAGTTTTACCAATACACAATTAAAATTATGATCTTTTACAAGTTTTTGTTTTTTATTTAAATAAAATACATTTTTGTACATTCAATTGAGTCTATTTTCAAAAACTCAACTGTAAAATGTAAATGGATGTGCAGACATTTTTTAGCAATGCAGACTGATGCATAACACCGATTTATCTACGTGTCTGTGTCACAGTATTACTGTTTCTGTGTGCCACGCGAAATGTATTTGTGTGCATTAGCTTACTAACCGACCGAAATAAAGAATAGTTCTTGCTGTCGTTTATTGAAAGAGTAACCGAAACGAGCGAAGTTCTCCGAGTCTGCTTGAAGATTCCGGCGGCGTTTGTATGTATGTATGCATGAATGAATGTTTGTCCGACGATAACTCGAGTATCGTTGATTGGGACGTCATGAAATGGATCAGGTAGATGATTTTTCAAATTCTCTGAACGCAAGACAAGATTTTAAATTTACACTGTCATTACAAACATTATTAGGAGCACGGAACTAACCAGTCATCCCCCGAATGGTCGCAGATGGGGCAGATGTAACTCTGCCGAAAATTAGGGAAAATATAAAAACCAAACAAGGTGATTCCCTTACTCAATAATGTTCTCTGAATGCACTTTTTTTACGTTGAAAAGAAAATAAAGGTTCCTGTATGTAACATTTGTTACCTTCAATATTTAGGGTACTTTCCCTTCAGAGACTTTGGTTTGATTCACCCTGTAAAGGTTGTTAAAAGGTAGGCCTGTGTCTATGGCCTGCAAAGAACTTTGATGGCCTGTAATAACGAGGTCTCATTTTAATGGTTTCTTATATAGAAAGCTCCGCTTTTTTGTAACCTCCTAAAAAAATGTACCGTTTTGTAAAAGTTTGCTATGAATATTTTCAAAGGTAAACTTTGATTGAGAATAATTTCAACAAGGTGCAGATTTGCTCTCTGTAAAACTGTAGGCAGCCTGTATCAAGGACACCGAAAGCCAGCAACATACAAAAATAAATATGAATCAACAATTAATTTTAAGTGACGATTCTATGTATATACAAACAGGTAAATTATAACCGTACTACTCGAGTACAACAAAGTGACGAAGGCTTGTAGTCACAGTTCCCTATAAACTAGAGTTTAGCACTCCCAAGTGTCAAATAGTATGAAAATAACTCGGCTTAGTTCGATTAGAGTTCAAACTTTGGGACTCTAAAGATTCTACACACTTAGCCTGACTAGCGCCCGTGGCACGATGACTCACGACTTCGTTTATCACTCGTTTTATAGCCACATCGACCAAAATAAGCGCTATGATACGATTGGTCGATGGGCGCGATAAAGTCGCGCGTCATTATGCTACGGGTGCAGGAGCACTATGTTGCACCATAGCGCATGATCGTTTAAGGCGATATGTAAAAGTTTTAGCGTCCCTGTTACTCCATACACGAAAAAAGGCTCAGTGCGAGAGGGACGGATTTGTGGAAAAGTAGCAAAAAGTCGGTTTTTTATTAATATAAAATGTACTAAAGTTGCTATCCAAATTTCGTTTAACCAGCGGGCCTATTGTGTATCTCTAGTTGCCTTCTGGAATGGGTGTCTATCATCAAAAACATAGATATACTATCGAATTCCGATGTCCTAAGGATATTTTCGCACTTGAAGTGACGACACAGATTGTTAATAGTTCAATACCCACTAAAGGCAATTTTGAAATTTCAGATTTTAGCTATGTTTTTGATGATAGGCACCTCGTGCAGTTGGCAACTAAAGATACACAATAGGGGGGCAGGTCTTAGATACCGTTAAACCCCATCTAATAAAATATAATTGCAGTCCACATGTCATTTTGAATTGTCAAACTAGGGGAATTGGTGTCGAAAAAGACCTCATTTCAATAAATATTTCTATCGAGCCGAATTTCTCCAAATCGCGTTTTTATTTTAACAGATCCCTAGAGGAAGATTCCAAAAATAATGTACTATTTTATCAAAATAATACTTTATTTACTGAAGTAGATATGCAAGTTCTTAAAGTATCGATTTTTTTTTCGTAGCGCCTTAACCATGCAATTAGTATGTACTACGTTGTACAGTGGAGACCACATCAAGCTATACACTTACAGTACGACATTAGCCCCTACAGAGAAGAATATAAGATAGGTACAAAGTCCAATGTGTCTTACTTGATGCGGTCTCCACTGTACGTAGTACATAGGGTAAAGGCGGGATAGGTGCCCCAGTGGGATAGGTGCCCCATTTTCTAGAAACCCAACTTCCAAATATCACAGGCAAGGTATATTAGCTTGAATAGGAAGCGCTCCCCCCACGAGCCTCATTGGCCCGCACAGGCGATTGAGCGATGCACACGCGTCTTGTCAGTGCGAGCAAACATCTTCCGCGGCGAGAGCAATTGAGGTGCCGATCTCATTTTTGTAGGTATCTACTATCGAATAACTTTGTTCTTGTTTTTTAATTCAATGGTATTTTTGTGAATTACATTAAAGTCATTCATAGAGCACCTAGTTTGATGTGAATAAACTCTAGTTTGCATTTATTTTACTTAAAAAATGAAAGGGCATCTATCCTTACCTAAAAGGATAGTCGCCCCAAACTTTTGGCAGAGAATATAAAGTATTACTTTTGGGGTATAGATGCCCTTAGATATAGATTGCTTATATAGATATAGATATAGATATAGGGTATAGATTGCTTGCAACTAGCAGCATTTGCTGAGTTTGGCCCTTTTTGCCACTTTATTGTTTTTTTTTTCTGTGCGTGTGTTTCGTTTTTGTGGCAAATAAATACTTTTTCAATTTCACTTTCACTTAAGGTGGGATAGGTGCCCTTAAGAACATCTGTCCTTCAGCAGTGACAACATCTTTTTTAAACCCAACAAATTATTTTTAATTGTTTCTGAAAATGAATGGATTGAGTAGAAATGAATGCCTACATTCAACGACATTGATTTTCTTTTTATATGGACGTGCAAAAGGTTATGCCTTGTAAATATAAAAGGAAAGAAGGAGTTCGCCCCCGTGGAGGAGGCATTAGACACGGCCTTCGAAGAAATTAAAAATAATAATAAAGGGATCAACGAAATATCAAGAGAACTTTGATTACCATCACGAACACTTAGAAGACGTTTTGCTGATAAAAACAAATTATTCTTGAGTTTAAGTAAGTAAATAATAAGACTATTTATAAACTATAATAATTTTACAGAAAAAAGAGAAAAAAAGGTAGAAAAAAAATAAAAAACAAGACAAAAACCAAAAAGAAAAGAAAACTAAGATTGAAACTAGTAAACAAAAAGAAATAATACAAAGAAATGAGAGTAAACGCGTAAATGATTTAAAAAGGAATAAAAATAACAAAGAGTTGCAGAGGAAAAAAGAAAAATCGATACCAAAAACAAGTAATTTATAATGTGTATAGTTCAAGCAGCGAAAATGAAGGTACTAATATAAGTGAAAAAGAAGATACTGATAAAATTGAAACAGAAAATAATGATTATTTAAAAGTATCCGAAGGACGAGGACAAAAAAAAATACTATTTACAAATTAACAGTTCAAGCAGTGAAAATGAAGAGATAAATTCACATTTGAATAAGAAAGGAAATTTACAAAGGGTTAACCATAAAAAAAAGTTATATTGAAGAAAGGTATTGCGTTGAATGCTTTGATAATTACAATTTAACGAAATCAAAATCAGATTGGATCCTGTGTATAATGTGTAAAAATTGGCTACACGAAGTATGCACGCTATTTCGAAATTATTGCTGCGATGTGGAAAATTGAAGGGACTTGCTTCCTAAATTTTAAAATTTACTACATTCAATTAACGATTAAAATAAAAGTTTACTGATTGTATTTGTATTTACTTGTTTTCTCCCATAGGGCATCTATCCCCCCAAAGCATTTTTATGATTGGGCATCTATCCCTACCTGTAGGCATCTATCCTCCTAAAAGGAGTCTGTTTAAAACGCCAATTTTACGGAATCAACGCATTTTAGGTTAAGAGAAATATGGTTTAGTATAAGACGAAAGAAGCAACTTGCTGTATACATAGGGTTCATTAATATTGAATTATTTGTTTTGAAAATACAAGACATATTCGTAAAGTGGGGCATCTATTCCGCCTTTACCCTACTAATTCCATGCGTTTAACGCACTTGCGTCTGTCGCCCCAGCGCAAGACACTCAAAATGTACAAAAATGGCGATTTAGACCGATTCTCAGTAGAAAGTGGTAGAAAAAAGGCAAATCAAAAATTGTTCTTACCCATGTCGCAAGTGACACGCTTTTTAATTTTATTTATTGTATTTACTAGATGGCAATTTAATTTATTAAAAAAATTTAAATATATAGAATGTGTGGCGTAACGTCGTCGCGTAAACGTCTTTACTCGCCCAGATGAAGGCAGTCTAAATCTGCTGAAACTGGTCGGCTTTCCCGATCATAACACATATTGAGCTGAGCCGTTTTTATATAAAACTTAAATAGCTGGCAAAATGTCCAAAATAAAAAATCTAGATGTTGTTAAATAAAACCCATCTAACAAAATACGCTTGAGTTCTGTATATGGTTCCTATTCGTCAAACGAGGAGAAAAAGTGTGTTTGAAGACCTCATTTCAACAATCATTTCTATTGAGAAAAAATGATCCAAACATATTTTCATAAAATTAAAACCCTTGATTATATAGTCAAAATGCATATACCAGAAATTGATTACAATTTTTGTTGATATTTCATTGTGGAAAAAAGCAGCGCGTCTTAAAACTAATTTATTTTTAAACTTCGTAAGAATAAACAAAAAAATGGTAGCCGACTTCAAATGTAACTGCAGTTAAGGCATTGTGAAACTGGCGGGAAAATCGTAAAATGCACTAGATCGTTGTTTTTGCAAAAAAAAAAAAAATCTACTTCTTTCCATGACCGTGATTCGTTACATTTAAAGCTCCTAAGTATTTGGAGACATCTGAATTCAAAGTCAAATTCAAATAGTTTATTTTGCAAAGTAGGTATATATAATACACGTTTCACAAGTCAAAATTAATCTTATAAAAATATATGTAATAAAATAATAAATGTACATGAACTAGATTAAAGGTTTATTTAATTTATGTAGCAATATATATACAATTAAAATGATAGGTAAAATATATATTATACAAGGTGAAATCCAATCAACCGCCCGAACCCACACCGGAGACCCGGCCAGGGACCAGGAACAAGGTTCAATGATCACCAACCGAGCCCCCAGCACGAATCCAGGCGGCCGACCAAATCCCATCCTATATACTACATAGTAATAGGTTACATATATAAATACATGCCTACTTCCGCCCTTTCGATTAGTCTTGCTAAGAAGAACGGGCAAGAAACTTAGCAAGATCATGTCTTTTTTTAAACATAAAACTTATACTATACAACAAATGACTTATATCTACTTTAACCAAGGGATAAGAAAATACAAGACAGCAGGAATTCAGGTTAATTAAAAAAAGAAAAACATATTTATCTTGGCCTACCTGTCTCATATAGTCTATTTCCTTTTACAGTCTGTAATTAATTAATGTTAACTCTTGAGAGGAATCATAAGTTAGGAAATTATACTAATTAATTAAATTATAACCTACTGAATACGACAGGAACTGAACGGGAACAAATAGAGTAATGAGGCAAATATCTTGACATCTGAGGTTCCTTGTTACGCTACGTGTACAGAACCCTGAAAAGCATTGCTCAAGAGGTGCAATGACACTTTTTTCGAAATAAATTCCGCCAACTTTCAATGCGCTTTCATGCGCTCTGATTGGCTAAGCAAAGCAGTGATAGGGAAAGAGATAGACAATCCCCGATAAGTGGGAGTGAGATGCATATAGTTAAAGCTATGCAAAAACACCGATTAGTAGGCAAAATTGATCCACATGTCGCAGCCACCTTAGCAGCGATCTAGACGCCCCCGGGGCACTCACAAATAAAAAATTACAAAATATTAAGATTTATGGACCTATAAATAGACTCATAAACTTTTAATAAAAAAATAAAATGATAAACTTTTAAAGAGGTTGGGTCTCTCTATCTCTTCCCTCTCTATCCCGTCCCTCTTCAAGGAAGGCCAACAGCAAAAAAGCTCAATTAAAAAAAAAAAAAAGTACGACCTTTCGTTCTCGGGTCTAATTGTTCGATGCTGAAAAGTTACTATTTTGACTTGGTAACACGATCCACTGTCCCCACTCCCTACCTATAAATAAAACAATTCTCTTGGCAACTAGTCAACAATTTACAATTTACAACGTAAAGATAAAACGTCTAGTGAGGGACATTCCTAATACCCGACCGCTTATATAAAGAGGTATTTATATCCACAATCAGTGCTAACATAATAACTGCCGGGGCAAAAACTGGGGATAAAGCCTGATAAAAATATTTATCTTGACGCATCAAAATTATTTCGGAGTCCTGGGAGTAACCCGAGGTTTTTAACATCTGCATAAAGTTACTTTATCCTCTATTGTTAAGGATGATCTGAAATATCTGTCCCAATAAAGTAATCTGACCCAATACTAATAATACTCCCAATACTGCCACAATCTGTCCCAATACGTTATAAACTTCTTGGTCGGTCCTGTCTTTGTCGCTGTCCAGTAAGTTTTCTCCACCACCCCGACTCCACGCAGAAAATTGGTTGAATCTGTTACAAAACCGAATTAGAGCACCCGACTCCACGCAGTCTTAATACCCCTAAAGTGTATACAAAAAGCCGGAGGCGCGGAGGGAGGGCAGCCCTCGCCCGCACTAAGAAAGTAGCGGTAGCGGCTGAGGTTGGCCGCTTTATGTGTCAAAAATATATGTTTCTGTGTACTTATGCAGCTTTTTTAACCGACTTCAAAAAGGAGGCGGTTCTCAATTCGACTGTATGTTTTTTTTTGGCGTTGTTACTCCATAACTCCGTCATTTCCCAACCGATTTGAACAATTCTTTTTTTGTTTAGAAGAGTATACTTCCAGGTAGGTCCCATTTTGGGTTTGGTCATGATCTGATGAAGGTCTTCAGAGATAGGCGGTGGAACTCCTCAGAGAATGACAGCATTTCTCTCAAAATTGAGGCAATCGCTATGTAATTGGGTGCTGATTACAAGATATTACTTGAAAATCGACATTCTTCCACCTGACCTTCGATCCTGGCTTCATCAATATATTCACCATAGAACTCTTCAACGGATCAGAGCACATAACTCGAGATTGCGGCAATCACTGCGTTAGGGTGCTGATTCAAGGGTATTACTTGGAGATTATCAGAATACCCACCTGACCTTCGATCCTGGCTTCATCACCATAGAACTCCTCAACGGATGACAGCACATAACTTTAGATTGCGCCAACCAGTTTGTGTTAGGGTGCTCATTGCAGGGCATTGCCGAAAATTGCCAGTGTACCCACCTGAATTTCGATCTTGGCTTCATCACCGTAGAACTCTTCAACGGATGACAGCACATAACTCGAGATTGCGGTAATCATGTTGTGTTAGGGTGCTGATAGCAGGAAGCTACTCAAACATGGCTACTTATACTCACTTGAACTTCGTTTCATATTAACACCACGTTTGCAAGAACTACCTATACCTCACAATTTAACCCAGCAACACTAAAAAATGTGAAATAAAATGAACTTTTAACAAAAAAATAGCAACCGACTTCAATAGTAACAGCAGTCATTCACTAAAAAGTTAATAATATTTCTATAAAGACCGATGGTACCGAAGCAACACTTTTGCCGACTTCTTTCTTCCTGAAACATTATGTTATCTAGAAGTCGGCGTATTTCCTACGATATAGCAACATAGAAACCAATATAAGAACGCCGACTTCTAGATAACATAACGTTTCAGGAAGAAAGAAGTCGGCAAAAGTGTTGCTTCGGTACCATCGGTCTTTATAGAATTATTATTAACTTTTTAGTGAATGACTGCTGTTACTATTGAAGTCGGTTGCTATTTTTTTGTTAAAAGTTTATTTTATTGAGCATCTCGTTCAATTTACTTACCCCTCTAAATCGATTAAGAAGTGGTAAAAATAAGAAGTGGTTTGATATTTCTTCTGTTTTTGACCTCAAGGTTTTTTTATTAACACCATTAACTCACATTGACGTCTGTCCCATTCATTGTTTTAATAGCTCTAATACGAAATCAATGCGATTATGAAGCATTTTATTGCCGCATAGAAATATTATTATTGTCCAATTACATTATTTTTTGAACAATAAGTACTTAATTTGTACTCATGTATCAAAATTTGGAACAATTACTGATGAGAGGGCCTATTATGTATCTTTAGTTGCCAACTGGACTGGGTGTCTATCATCAAAAACATAGATATACTATCGAATTCCAATTGTCTAAGGATATGTTCGCACTTGAAGTGACGACACAGTACGTAAATAGTTCAATACCCACTAAAGGCAATTTTGTAAGTTCAGTTTTTATCTATATTTTGGATGATAGGCACCCAGTCCAGTTGGCAACCAAAGATACATAATAAAAGTGCAGGTTTAGGATGACTACGAAAAAAATTTGCATTGCAAAATATCCATGTCGGTCGGTTTCAAAATATCTTTTTTTTTACATTTATTTAACTCATAGTAAGTTCACTTATACTAAGTACATATATTTCGCAAAACTTTGCAGTTTGGCTAACCTGCAACCTTTGCTGTGTACCATAAATGTAATACTTTTTTTTTCCACTGTTCAGTGGCTCTGGATACAGTCCTTTTGAGCCAATCATTAACTTGCAAAATTGTAACAATGTAACTTTCAACTTTAATAATTAAATTGTTTTCTTTGATTATATTCGTTTTATGTCTTCACACTATGCATTGAAAAACGTAGTATGATATACGGGCGAAAGAGCAATAAATTACTCGGTTACGTCCAAAACACTCGCTACGCTCGTGTTTAAATTGTCCTCGTAATTTATTCCTTTTCGCCCTTGTAGCATAAACTACTATAATAATAATTAATAATCTCAAAATAATAAATCTCACATTGTACAGTGGAGACAGCATTGGACTTTGTACCTATCTTATATTCTTCTCTGTAGGGGCTAATTTCGTACTGCAAGTGTATAGCTTGATGTGGTCTCCACTGTACAAAGCGAAAAACGTGTCTATCGAGAGCGCAAGATTTTTAGGTTTTCGTAGCACGATTTAGTGCGCGCTATTCTAAACAATAATGCGAAAAAAATACGTGTGTTTCTTTTCTGTGTATTTCATGAAATACACGGAAAATTTTAATAAAATTCTGGTATATGCATTCTGACTATATAATCTAGGGTTTTGAAATTGGAAAACATGTTTGGATAAATTTTCCTCGATAGAAATAATTGTTGAAATGAGATCTTCAAACACACTTTTTCTCCTCGTTTGACGAATAGGAACCATATACAGAACTCAAAAATATTTTATTAGGTGTGTTTCAACAATATCTAGAGATTTGAGATTTGAAATTTTGCTAGCTATTTCAGTTTTTTTTATTAAAAATATAAAACCAACTTTCTTCCCTTTTGCCCTGAATCCGCCCGTCTCACACTGCGCGATTTTTCGCTTGAATTGACAGTGACAGAAATAAAATTCGCATAGCCTCATAAAAATCAAGTGAAATTCTTTTATACGACGATTTTGTATCCTGGGATTTTTCTTTTGATATTTTTTTGACCAAATAGCTCTGCTTGTTTGGACTAGCCTAAGCCACATCAAAGAACTTTTAGTAAACTTTTGTATCAAATTGGCCTCTTCTTTGTTCCGCCACAAAATAGATACAACGAGAAGGTCGACTCGACGTCGTAGCGAAAACAGACGCACACATGCATAGACGCGTACGACATGTATTTTGAAATCCGTGAGATGGGGTGCACAAGTTCCCTGGAGTACGCGTACGTATGATGATCTCGGCATAATTTAATATTGGCATTCACCCGAGTATCTCCGAGATCGTCGTACGTACGCGTCTATGTGTGCGTGCGCCTGTTTTCGCTAGTTATGCGGAGTAAATATTCTGTAAGTGGTTATTTTGTGGTTCCGCCAATATTTACGATTCGAAAATCATTTCTAGGAAAAGGGGTCAATTCTCCGCATTTGTAACAAAATATTAAGAAATAAGTATAACGGCCAAAATGCAACTTTAAGCTTAAAGTTTGCTACATGCATAAACGTATTTTTAATATATAATTATGGTAGCTTCAAGATAATTGGACTTTCCATAAAATTCAATCAAATAATTATAACTTCACTTGTATGGAAAATCCAATTATTTTAAAGCTACCATAAGGTCATTAGAATAGTAGTTTATGCTACAAGGGTGAAAATGAATAAATTACGAGGACGATTTAAAACACGAGCGTAGCAAGTGTTTTAAACGTAACCGAGTATTTTATTGCTTTTACACCCGTGTATCATACTCTTAACAAATATAATCTTGTGAACTTTTAATTATGATTGGCTGAAAAGGACTGTATCCAGAGCCGTGACGAAGTGGAAAAAAAAGTATAACATTTATGGTATACAGGAAAGGTTGCAGATTAGCCAACTTCTCGTGAATAAATTAAAAAAATAATAATAATAAAGCCCTTGGGGCAAAATAATCGACTTTCTGTTCGGTTTTGATGCATAAAAAGTGGGCCTTTACGAGCACATGCATTGAAATAGTATATTTCATTACGAGTGCGGAAAGCCTGTCATTGCAAAGAGTTCCGACAAATGTCTACCCGAGCCGAGGCGCAGCCGAAGGTGAGGGTTGACAGTCGGAACAAGTTGCAATGACGGTTCCGCACGTGTAATGAACAACTATTTTTAATACAGTTGCGAAAAAATGAAGCAATTTAATAAAATAATTAAAACACAATAAACTCAACTAACTAATACTCCACGCAATAAATTCGTAGATATGTAGCGACTTTTTGACTTTTCCGGTAAAATGTTCTCCGAAGCATTTTGTGCAATTATACTGAGTTCCGGTGGTGTTAATTCAAATAAAATATCGTCGAAATTACTCATTTTGTGTAACAAACTAAACCCGCAAAAAAAATTTTTGGAATATGGCGCCAACCGTAAAAGAATATAAGCAGAGATTTTTTTTTGTTTTCTTCACCCATTCTGGATAGGTAAAGGGAACTATGCCCATACAGCCAAGTCTTCAGTAGAATTTTTTTATTGATATGAAATGAAAATGAAATTCAATGAGATGAAATGAAATGAAACCTAACCTAACTCATTGAATCAAATCATTAAATCTGATATTGAAACAAATTAGTAGCTTCTTTTTAGAAATATTTGCATGAATCATAAAAACTTCAATGTTTTTTTTTTTTTGTAAAAACTTCGTCCTTGGTTTTTTCTTTTTATTAGACGTTATTTTGACAGTTGGGAAAGAGAACGCACGAGTTCGGAAAAGGTAAAGAAAAAGCTCGAGTATGTAATAGCCCACATCCCGAACGTTATACGTCCCTGCAATACGCCACTTTTTGAGCAACTGTATTAAAAATACATTTATGCATATAGTATATCACAGTATAGTTACAGTGACAGTACAGTATAGTTGTGAGATGCTTACCTATTGCTACTATAATTTAATATAAGTACCGAACTCCGCAATCACTAAAGTCGCCGTCAATAGAAATTGTGGACTATGTAAACAAACCGTTTTCTCAATTTTTCTCAAGGTTCTGTCACGGTGTCTCACTGAACATTATTCCAAATCATGAAGCATCAAGTCTTACCAGTCATTCACTGTATTTCATCATGAAATATTCAATAATCACCAGTTAATTACGGAAAATCATAGAATCAATAGTCAATTCTGTAATGCGTCGAGATTGCTGTCATATTTTTTTCTCATCGAATCTGTATTGTCTTTGAAAATTGGTGATGTACGAATCTATTTGAATATAAACCTATTTTATTCGTGATGTTATTTTATTCCGTCATTTTTTTTTAACAGCGTTGCTTCATAATCTTTGACATAAACGTGTGTGTGATTCTATCGAGAGCTGTGTGATCCTCCAGCGTTGACATAAAATGTGTAGCTCATGTCCTAAAAGTAGAAGAAAAAATGAAAGAACTGGATGGGATAATAGATACGGCCAACGACGCTGTGACGGAACCATTTGTAATTAACGTGGGCGATTTGACTAGCGATTAATCAGAATATTTTAGCGATGAATCAAATAAAGAAAACTAATTAAGCACCTAACATATTTTAATCACATACTTACCCATCTCTAGATAGTTCACCTATTCATAGACAAAGACAACATGGCGCTTTGTTTACATAGTCCACAATTTCTATTGACGGCTACTATAAACGGTTTAGTGATTGCGGAGTTCGGTACTTAGTATTACGTGGCGTGCACAGAACTTTTTGGGTTATTCCCAGGACTTCGAAATCCATTGTTCTCAAAAAAGTAAAATTTCATACAGAGATTCCCATGACTCCAAAAATTAATTTGTAGAAAATATCCATTTCTCACCGGCTCCAAAAGCTATCATGTACAGTCACATTGTACATAAATAACAAATTCAAGCATTTAAATATACTACAGTGCACTACGAAGCGTTTCTTTTCTTGTACTTAATGAGGAAAAAGGCAATGAGGGCGCAAATTACGACATAGTAAACTGATGCACCGTCTTAAAATATATAAAAGTGTAGATGGATAAATAATTAAAAAATTAGGTGATTTGATATACTCTATATTAAAATATTTATTAAAGAATCTCAGCCAAACACAGTTTTTATTGTTAAGGACATGTTTTATCACAGTTAATCAGCCTTAAAATAATAAATTATCACAATTTTAAAAATTAAACGCTTTCCAAAAATTTTAACCAGAACGCTATAAGGGTTTCACTGACATGGGTCTAGCTTTTAGTAAAACTATGTGTTCGTCCTGTTCTGCATATATGTACAGTTAATATTTTGGAGCCGACGAGAATAAAATTATGATAATAATAAATATTAAATTAAATTTTTGGAGCCGTGGGAAAAAATTTTTGGAGCTCTGGGAATAACCCAACTTTTTGCTGGAAAAGCAAGTAATTGGTCAAGAATAACAATAAAAAAAATATGAAAAAATTTAAATATCACTTTGAAAAAAAAAAGTTTGTGTAGAAAATTTTCACTCTAGGGTAGACATTGTCTACCCTGGCGTCATACATTTTTTTTTTCAAAGTGATATTTAAATTTTTTCATATTTTTTTTATTGTTGTTCTTGACCAACTGTTTGCTTTTCCAGCAAAAAGTTCTGTGCACGCCATAAACCCTATGGGTTTTTGTTGATTGTGCATTTTTGTAACTAGGTTAAGATTTTTGAAAATAAAGAATAATATAAAAAAAAAGTAAACTATTGGTATACGTTGCTCTTAGCCAAAAGTTGCATTATGGCCGTTATAGTTCTTATATTATATATAAGATTATATATTTCTATATTTCTATATTTCTATATTTCTATATATTTCTATATAGATATTATATATTTCTTCTTAATATTTTATTACAAATTCTGGAGAATCGACCCTTAACTGATTTTAGTATAGGTACATAGATTTTAAAATAAGCAATACTTGCAAAAAAAGCTATGTCTTTCGTTTACCCTCCTGTGACGTCATCAGCACAAACGTGCATTGACATTTTTTTTATTGAACGCATCCTAAAGTCCGATTAGGATTCAACCTAGTATGATGACGTCACTTCCTGTATAACCCGAATCAAAAGACCTTATGAATAGAAATGGCGACAGGAAGTACCCACCTCTCACTCACACACTATCTTCGTCTATATTCGCACATAGAAATACAATATCAGTCAATCAAAGATTTGCAGTCAATGTGTATTATTGTCGATCGCTCAAATCCCATACTTTGACGTAAATATGGCAGATGTGTGTTTGGTCTATGAATAGAAATCTGACAGTACAGACAAAAAGATCAGACATTTTGAATCCCAAAGTCTTTTGACTCGGGTTTATTATTATTATCGTACTTATTATTGAAAAAACATTTGTAGATATGTTCCTAAATTGGTCTATTTATTCTAAAGAGCAGACAAAAAAATAGCACATAAATGTTCAAAAAACGACCGAATTACTTAAGGGTCGATTCCTCGTAACTATAAAAATAAATTTTCAATGCAAGTGTATAAGTATATATATATATATATATATATTTTAGTTTATTTTTTCATAGATAAATTTACTAACATTTTCAAGAATTTAAAGCCATCCGACTAAAACCACATGGTTTATGCGCGGTATGGCGAGATCGCAAACTTTATGCTAAACTAACTAAACTAATTCTAACTTATATTATGTTATATAACATCATATTGCAACCTGTATATAAGTCACAGTCCACACTCGGTACACCCGCTTTTCAAAGGCGAGTATTGCGTCCCAAACGTGATGAGTGATAATGACTAATGAGCCTTACTTCGGGCAGAAATGGATCAACAGCTTTTCTAAGGATGCAGACCGAACACAAATTTAGGGACATGCATCCGCCGATGACCTTGAATCGACCTGTGTAGGTACAAATATTGACAAAACTATATTGAAATAACGATCATAAATCAGCACGCATTGCATTGGACGATCGCTGCATCTCCAGATAGTGCAAAGTAGGAGAAAATAATACTTTTCACTAGAACCGGACGCGACGGAGGGAAAATTCTTACTTGAGCCTTGGTAAGTGATCGGCATCACTTTGACTCAATTAAATTTTGACTCCCCATAGTGATTCACTCAGGCAGGACTGGAAGTGAATATATGTGAAGTCGCAATTTCATTATACGAATTTCACAAAAAATGATATCGATTCACGACGCTGATCACTTACCAAGCCTCCAGTGTGAATTTGGATGATGATCAACAAGTCACCTTGTATATTGTTTCCAGCTGGCCGTTACTTTTAGGGACGTGTATTTTTCGTGATTTCCGAAATCTGAGGAATTGATCCTTAAGTAACAGACACACACAACTTATCACACGGACATGTTAAATAATAAATTAGTAATATGCAATATGTTTCAAGCGTTGCCAAATATCGATATCTACTAGCATATCGATCATTATTTAAACATTTATTACGTCAATTTTTAGGGTTCCGTAATATACAACGTGAAATTTAAGTCATTTTACTAACGAAAACTGGTGATAGTACTCGTCCATATGAACAACTTTTACTATGAAGCCAACCCTGAAATCGTGAAAAAAAAATCAGCTGTTTCATACATTTGGGTCGAGTAGGTATTTAACTTTTCTATGCAACAGCTGATATTTTTTTTTACGATTTCAGGGTTGGCTCCATAGAAAAAGTTGTTTATATGGACAAGTACTATCACCAGTTTTCATTAACAAAATTACTTAAATATCACGTTGTATTTTATCTACTCCCATGCTGCAAGAAGGTTATAACAACATCAAAAACGGTTTTATATGTACCTACATTGTTATAATATTAGATTATCACACCGCAATTCTGAACTGTGATTGGCTAAATTTATTGCAACACCGCTAGAGAACCAATCACAAGCGATAAACTTTATTCTCTCGCTTCTGATTGGTCTCAGGCATCTACATACATCCTATGGGCTCAAGGTATCATAACGAGGGTTCTTTTAATTGTTTTTGATGGTCGTAGATAAAGTATTGTGTGCAAATGAAAATAATTAGACATTGGGACACTCGTGTAAAACTATTGCGAAGCACACTTCGTTCGATTCGTATACAAGCGCTCGTGTCCCAATGACTCACATTATGTCACACTTGCAACCATTTTGTAATTTCCTGAACTTTTCGAACTCACCACTCGATTTTCTTCTTCATTTGTCATATATTTCTTTTTGCCTTCATGAAATAAATTTCTTCTATCTTGTATTTTTATCTCTTTATTTAGTTAAAGTATAGTCTTACTTTTAATCTTTGTTTTTGTATTTAATATTATGAAAAAAAGACATGATCTTGCTAAGTTTCTTGCCCTTCTTCTTAGCAAGACTAGTCGAATGGGCGGAGTTAGGCATATATTTATTTTGTGTTTTGCTTATAATTTTAATATCATTTATTCCTTTTTCCTATATTTTTATTTTATTCAAGTGTATTTTTTTATTAACTTTAAGTAAACCCAATTTCCCTGCATATTTCCCCGTATTATTATTTATTACATAAAACTATTACCTATACACATAGATTATTTAATTACTTATATTACATTTAAACCGACCTGTAATACTATTACATAAATAAATATACATTACATAAATAAATATATATCATTTGCAGTACAGAAACGCAGAAAGAAAAGTAAATCTGGATGTGAGGAGCTCTGAACCGGGATTCGAACTCGGGACCTCTCGCTTACCGGGCGATTGCTCTACCAACTGAGCTATCTAGGTCTTAACACAACCCGTGAATTTACCGATGTGCTTTCCCATACTGCAATGATATTTATAGATACCCACTTTACAGTGAGCCACTTGGCGCCTAGAGGACGCTAGTGTATTCAAAGCTAGTCAAAGACCATTATGCCCTACCGTCACCTGTTACAGCATCGGGTAGTGAAGAATACACATTTCTCTTATCGAAACTATGACAGAAATAAATTTATATGTTTGAACACTTGGCGATTTATCCATCGCAAGGAGATATAAATTAACATTATATCATTGCAGTATAGAAATATATTTCATTTCATTTCATATTTCTAGCGGTACACACCGATTTTCCGTAAGCGCTGCAAATGTTGTTAAAGCATGAAAATCTGAACAATTGGTTTTAAGGCCATACTATAACCAATTGGACCCGTAGCAATCGTTTTACAAAAAATAAAAATTATAAAATAATTAAAAAAAGAAACTTAAATTCTTGTGTTCTTTTTATTATAAATCAGTATTTATTGCGTAGTAGTCCTATGACATAGAGTGTGGCCAGGGAATCCTGTCACAGCAATTTTCCAAAAGTTTTATTATGGCAACATTTTTAAATGTCAAATGAGGAACTATTGATACTTTAAAACGTCGTGATACTTTTACTTCATAAGGATTATCCCCTTATATAATTTTTAATGAATGACCAGTAATAAATCATGATGAATATTTAAAAGTGTAAATTATTATTTTATTTCTAATTGATTGAAATAGGCGTTACATTGCGCGCGTCCCTGGTGCGCAGAGTGCGCGGCAGCAACAACAGTATCCTGGCCATGATAGCGGACAGGCTTGATTGCTGTTACATGAATCACTGCTGCAGTATTCATGTGGCAGTAGACAGACCTGTCTTCTCTAAAATTAGTCATTTCAATGTTACTAACACTTAGCATAGGATTAGACTAAGTTTACTAACAAAATTTGTGATCCATAGTGGTATCGATTCGGCGCAACACAACTGACAAGACTAACCTTATTTTGAGCGTGTCCCGTCTTTGTCTTTTCGATACAGAAAGAAAAGGACAGAACACTTAAATTAAGTTTAGTCCTGTCAATTAAGTCAAGTTGTGTTGCGTCGAATCGGTGTTAGTTTGTCTTTCAATAAATGATTTGATTTGATTTGATTGCGGGAGTACCTACATCATCAACTTACTAACAGATATATTTATAATATTATTAATATTGTAATATTGCAAATGATGAAAATATCTATAAGTTTATTTTATTTCTGTTTCATTTGTATAAAATAACGAAAGATCATAATAAAATAAAAATACTTTTACACAACTTTACTGAAATGTATCAAAGTTGTTTTTTCAGAGTTTTAAAATATGAAGAAATAAAAGTTTAGGAAATATAATTTGAGCCAATTCGGATTAACTTTGGATAACAATTGAACAATAGAGGCACGTAAGTCACGACTCACACTCACGGATATCTGTAAACTGTGAACAACAAATGTTGATACTTCTTATGCTTAACTATGAAAATTGTTCGAGAAATTTCTCATTTTTAAGAGAAGGGTAACAGATAGTAAACAGATAGTAAAAGTAACAGATACAAAGGTAACAGATAGTAAAAGAATATTAAATTTTGTAAAAATTTACTAATAGGTTCAGGTGTGATGAATACTAGGTCCTCAAAAAAGGCCATTTTGCATTTATCACATTTTGCACGCGTGAAATAACTCGGACTTTATCCTACTTTCAAATCATTTTATGAATCAAAAGAGACGGCATTAGAACGGAACGGAATATGATTCATCCAAAGCGGCCTTTTTAGAGGACCAAGGGATCTAAAAAGGCCAACTTGAGTGAATCATAAATCGATTTGAAAGTAGGATAGAGTCAGAGTTTTTTCAGGCGTGCAAAAGAGACGGCATTAGAACGGAATCATAATACGATTCATCCAAAGCGGTTTTCTTAGAGGACTAGGGGATCTAAAAAGGCCGACTTGGGTGAATCATAAAATGATTTGAAAGTAGGATAGAGTCAGAGTTTTTTCAGGCGTGCAAAAGAGACGGCATTAGAACGGAATCATAATACGATTCATCCAAAGCGGCTTTTTTAGAGGACCAGGGGATCTAAAAAGGCCGACTTGGGTGAATCATAAAATGATTTGAAAGTAGGATAGAGTCAGAGTTTTTTCAGGCGTGCAAAAGAGACGGCATTAGAACGGAATCATAATACGATTCATCCAAAGCGGCTTTTTTAAGAGGACCAGGGGATCTAAAAAGGCCGACTTGGGTGAATCATAAATCGATTTGAAAGTAGGATAGAGTCAGAGTTTTTTCAGGCGTGCAAAAGAGACGGCATTAGAACGGAATCATAATACGATTCATCCAAAGCGGCTTTTTTAGAAGACCAGGGGATCTAAAAAGGCCGACTTGGGTGAATCATAAAATGATTTGAAAGTAGGATAGTCAGAGATTTTTCACGCGTGCAAAAGAGACGGCATCAGAAATGTATCAAAACCTTTTACTATTTTTTGTGTAAACATGTGTTCTGATACCAGGGAGAGGATCGATGTATACCTAAAATTGGAAAAACTGAGAAAGTTTGTAGGTGTGGAGTTGGCTTCTTATAATATTATTTCGGTAGTAAAATTCTTGGAATTACGGAATTACTTAAAACGTTACGATAATATATAACTTAATAGATATGTTACCGGCAAGGTAAATAAGTAAATAAATGAAATAAAATAAACAGAAATTTAATACAATTCGTAGGAAATTTATAAAATACTAAGCTTATTTAGGCCGAACAGAGCAAAAGGCAAAACAGGAGGCCGATCCAAAATAAAATAAAATAAATAAATAGATAAATCAGCTTGGCTTTTTATAAATTCCCTAGGACTTGTTACCAATTTCTGAATAATATACGTTTACGGTAATATCTATTGAGTATTAGGTACATCATCGTAACGTTTTAAGCAATGAAGTAATTTCCATAATTTCTACTATCAAAATAAATAATATTTTAAGAAGCCGACTCCACACCTACAAACTTTTTCAAAGATTTTTCCCACTTTACGCATATATCGATTCGATTATCCGATCCCTGATTACAACACAATAGTTAACGGGACACCTGACGCTAGAACATCAACAACACCAGGTTTTCAAGGGTTCATTGGAAGAAACTAGGTTTCTCCTCATATTGAAGAAAATATATTTGATTTATCGATGTTTTATCTAGGGATTCCACCTATAAACAATGTTTTAAGATTTATACTTTTGTCAAAGAAGAAATGTTTTCCACTCTCTTTTTTTTTGGTTTTCAAACGTTCATTTCAAAGACGCAGTTAAGAGATCAACTTGATTTTTTTTTATAAAATAGGCAATAGAAATATGAAGGGATGTTACCTAAATCCAATTTTTTCCCTACAAATTATTTTAGTATTAGCTAAAAACACACCAATTTGTTTCGCTGCGTGATTGATCACTAGTATTACGCATCCAAGAACAAGAGGCCAAAGAGCCAACACATAATCGCCTCTTTGAAAACCAAATAAAGTCTTTGCCATTAGACTAATTGTGCTGGACGGGTAATAAAAAAAGTTGCTAGGATATGCCATCCTCTTAAGCCGTCCCATTCATCAGCCCAAATTATATTCCTTAACTATCGTGATTAATTACGTAAAGATCACCGCAAAACATAGCAGTTAATATATTAGGGCCCCCGATAGGATTTTAGCGGCTTGTTTGTGTCGCCTTAATGTTGCTATGACATATATTATCCTTATTTACCATAATTTAACTAAAAACTTAGCTTAGGCATCAATAATTTATTTGAATTGCTTTTAAAATATATTTACTAAGTTGTAAAACATTTTTGTACCTTATTTTCCTTTTGTGTCAATAAACGATTTTTATTATTATTTTATTAAAAGATTTTTAGGTACCCGTATTGTGTATACACGGAACCCTTTGTGCGTGAGTCCGACTTGCACTTGCCCAATTTTTTTTATTTTGTTTATTTTGTCTGGGTTGAACTGAACAAGACAGTCTTGTTTCGTTTAGTTAGTGAATGGACGGCGACTGACTGAGAAGGTCGTATGCGCGTACGCATTTTCTGAGCGGATTGAAATATCATCGATAAATCGGACGGAATCTTTTAGAAAACCGATGCGACCACCAATTTGTGTGTATTAATGTGATTAAAATTTGTCTTTGTAACGGTTGACGAGTTTTGTCTTCAATTGGAAATGTGAGAAATAAATATCGGGTTGAAAAAAGTGTTTTATTTTTTAATAAATATCAAACGAATTGTAAGTTGTGAAAGTGTCAAAAAAAGTGAAATTCGATTTCGGTGTAAAGTTAAACTGTAAGTAAAGCTGAACTTTATTTTTAAACAAAAATTTCAAACTTTTCAACTAATCCTGTGAAGAAATACGGCTCTTTTTGTCAAGTTATCTTCCAGGCAGATGAGTGAGACAAAAATATGTTAAAACCATGTGCAATGTTTATTTATGTAACTTTATTTTATGTATGTATACCTGCTCGTAAAATATTCATAACCAAACACGTTTTCACCCAACTATTAACATGAAAAAAACGTGACCATTTTTTGTACGTAAACATGGACATTCAACAGATGTCATAGACAATAAAACTCTGTTATTTATTTTAAAAAGCAACAGGTTGTGTCGGAGATACAACCGTATATTATTTAAGGGGCTCCACAAATATCTGTTTTGCATTAGATTCAGTTCCGTCAAAACAGATGGTACAAATAAAAAAAAATATATGGCGTGCTTTTTGACTCAAGACAATCATTAATTACACTTTATGAATAAACACACTTTCAATCTTCTTTCAATTATAATACTTTTAAAGATGTTAAAATGTAAAAAAATATATATGGCGTGCTTTTTGACGCAAGAGAATCATTTATTACACTTTATAAATAAACACACTTTCAATCTTCTTTTAATTACAATACTTTTAAAAAAACATGAATTTCACGAAAAAAGTGGTTCAGTTTCCATATTTCAAAATCGATTGAAACGAAACCAACACACGCAGATACTAACTAGAAAAAACCATCTTTATTACATAAAGAAATTATAGTTAATGTCCTAATGTAGCCGCCATTCCGAAATAACTGTAGTTTTGCGTGCGCGGTATCTGATTAGAGCAGGATAGGCAGTTAAAAACAAAAGCCCCTTAAGAGGATCGCCTACCCTAGCTACTTTTTTTAGTACCCGTCCAGCATAATAAGTCCAATGGCAAAGACCTTATTTGCTTTTGATAGAAGCGATTATAAGTTGGCTCATTGGCCTCTTTTTCTTGGACGCGTATTTAAGTAGAATCCCTTTATATTTCTATTACCCATTTTATATAAAAAAAACGTTCTTGAAACGAACGTTTGGAAACCAAAAAAAGATGGTTGAAAACATTTTTTTTAACAAAAGTATAAATCTTAATACATTGTTTATAAGTAGAATCCTTAGATAAAATATCAATAAATCAAATATATTGTTTTTAATACGGACAAGGAGAGTCCGAATTTCTTCAAACGAATCCTCGAAAGTTTGGCGTTGTTCATGCTATAGGCTCATGCATGTGTTACAGTCTTAAAGGCGCACCGAGCGTTTGTTTTTGTCTCTCTCTTTTTCTTTGTGTGAAAAGAGTAAAGAAAATAACCAAACTTTTGCACTTTTTCTATGGTTTCGTTATTATTTTCAGCATATTGTTCTTAAATAAAAAAAACTATCGTGTATAAGCGCTCCAATTATCTATGAAATGTATTTTAGTAAATGAATCATCATATCAAATAACTTATTTATATAAAAAAGTAGGGAAAAAGAGGTAACTTTGCGAATTTATTCTATCGAGCCAACTTTATCAAATCGTGTTTCCATCGTGTATACAGTCTTGTATACAAGGTGTAACAGAAAGGTATAACCATATTTGAAGATCTTATTCAGTCAATGGTTTAGAACAACTTTTACTATGGGGTCAACACTGAAATGTCGAAAAAAAATCTGCCCTTCCATACATTCCGGCCGAGCGGCATTGCATTTTCCTATATATCCCCTCGTATATCCCCAATAATACCAATATATTTCCCTAGATTTTAATTTAATTGTTTACTACTTCAAACAAGGGTTGTAAAAACATGTTTGTGTTTGTAAAAACTTGCCATGTGGTACCTTTTGCCATCATGTTCAGCTTTGGAAAAGCATTGTTGTTTTCTTAATAATTACCTTTTTGGACCAGTAACTTTTGCAAAAAACTCATTTCCATCTACGTCCGTAGCACCACGATTATACGACACACTACTTATTTCGCTACTATATATCTTGCTTGCTTGGAACAATATTAAATGTACTATTTTTAGTTATTCGACACTGAATTCTGTGGCATTAGATGTCAATCACAGAGAAAAGGATAAAGAATTATGTAAACTTCTTGGTGGCCGCGCGCATTAAGCTTATGGAGTCGTTTTAATTGTTTTATTATTGCGATCAAATAAATAAACATAAATTTGTCATGAATGATAACTAATAACAAATAATGAACGATTAAAAAACGCACTAATCTGTAATAGGAAATTTAGAAACCCTTCGTCAAAAATAAAAGGTTATCCTAAACTTTTTTTCACGAAAGGAGTCCCCTGTCAAATTACTCTTATTGTTAGGCCATAAATACGAAAATGGCTTGATAAGTGGAATTCTTTCCTGAAGTCGATCACGGAAGTGACGTACAAGTTCTAAATTGGCCCCCAATACGAGGCGCGAACAAGGAAGCGTTCGCTTCAAAAAACTCGTCTGCAAGCTCCTTTGTCTCGCCTAAACTATGGCGAATCGGTGCAAATTATATTTCCTGGACTATCACCCTTTGTAGTCCAGTAGTTCCAGTGTAGCCACCTCTACAGTTTTAACTGTAGATTTACAGTTTTTTCCATATCGTCACAGTTTTTAATTCAGACCTCCAAATCCACAGTTTTTTGAAACCTGGGAGATTTCCCCTGCTATCAAAATAAACTAAATTTTCTTTGTGTCTACTGCACAGTACAGCAACGGTAGAACGTTTGTTTTCAAGTATAAATCTTATGAAAACCAAACTTAGGAATAAACTGTCTACCACCACCATAAAAGGCACTTTACATACAAAATCAGAAATTAAAAATTGTTTCGAGTTCAATGCTAACAATGACCATTTAAAGAGATTTAATAAAAATATGTACGATTTCAAGAATAAAAATGAAAAAAAAAATTGTGAATTTAAAGTTGATTTATTAATAAAAGTATAATTTTAATACTTTATTATGTTGTTTTATTGATTACTGCTACCAAATAATACAAAAAAAGAAAAGCTGTAGATTTACAGTCCCGTAAGTAGTAATTAACAGTTTTTTTACAGTTTTTTTGAAAGCTTGTTTGCAGTTTTAGTCTAGATTGGGGTTGGCAACACTGAGTAGTTCAAAGTAGGTCTCCCCCACTAATCTTGAGACAGTGGGTTCAAATCCCGTAGGGACACATTCAAATTTGTGTTCGGTCTGCGTGCTTTGGAAGGCACGTTAAGAGGCTATGTAAATTTAATTTTTTTCACTGTCACTCTAAGCGAAAAAACGTGCAGTATGAGAGGAGTGGATATAGGGCGAAGGAGAAAAAGTATGTTTTGGATTTTTATAAAAAGAAATTCTAAATCGAAAACATAGATATTGTTGAAATCTATCTTATATTTGAGTTCTAAACATGATTCCTATTCGTCAAACGAAGAAAAAAAGGGTGTTCCAATAACTATTTCTATCCAAAATCAAAACCCTAGATTATATAATCTAAATGCATATATCAAAAACATATACCTAAATTTGGTCGCTTTTTTAACTTCATTGTGCAATTTCTGTCTTCTTTTTGGAATAAATAAATCAATTTTGTTATATACAATTGAATAACGTTATTTCAATTATAAATATTTTCGTGCTTTTAAGCCGATTTTATGGATTTTAGTAATTATATTTACAGGAAGTGACGTACCTAATCATATTAGGTTGAATGGTCGAATCTTTAATGCGTTCAAAAAATACATTTTTTCGTATTGTAATGTGTGATGATGACTTCGCTAAAGGTTGAATGAAAAATATCACTTTAAGGTGATATACCGTGCTAACAAAGGTCCCCGTTACTCCAGGCAGAAAGACCCGCAGTGCGAAAGGGACGGAATCGGGGAAAATTGTCAAAAAATCGGTTTTAAATTAATGCAAAATTAACTAAAATATCTACAAAAAATTCCATAACCAGTAATTTAGGTGTAGTTAAAACCCATCTAAATAAATATTTTTCAAGTCTGTATGCTATCCTAATTTGTCAGAATATCAAAAAAAGTGTAAATTTAGACCTGATTTCAATAATTATTTCTATCGAATGAAATTTCTCCTATCGCGTTTCTGAAAGACCAAAATCTAATAAAAGGTCCCAAAATTGTTATACTAATTTATTTTACTTGGAACTTCATTAAAAGAGCAGATAAATAACTTCAAAAAGTGTCAATTTTCACGGTATAGCCCCTTAATTCATTTAATGAAAGATATGCATGATTATTTTAATATTGTAGTTGTATCTAGTAAGCTATTACTCGAAACGATTCTCGAATCGTAAATATTGACGAAAAAAAAGAGGACAGTTACTGGTTATGTAAATTTTCAAAGCTATTTTAGTTAATTTTGTATTAATTTAAAACCGACTTTTTGTCAATGTTTCACGATTCCGTCCCTCTCGCACTGCGGGTCTTCCCGCCTGGAGTAACGGGGACCTTTGCACCCATAGCTGTATCCGAAATACGGCGAAAAAAGGCTGACCACCACTCACTCATTTTCGGTGAAACATGAAATGGGAACTGTGACTTGCATTTCACATTTCACACTCGGTAACACCTGTGACGCCCCCCGGGATTCATGTCGTGATGATGTATACTTTTTACTACTAATGTCACCAACAAGCCCCGATCAAGCCCCTTTGATCCGTGCCCTGGCTTTTATCTAAAACCATAAACAAGATTGGTGTCGATTCGATTTTATTTGACAGGACTAAACTTAATGTAAGCATTCTGTCCTTGTCTTTTCGATAAAGAAAGAAAAAGACAGGGCGCTTAAAACAAGGTTAGTCCTGTCAAATAAGCTAAGCCGTGTTACATGGAATCGACATTGTCAGGTATTTTTTGAGCCTCTTACAAAAGAGCTTGTGAGCTTTATTTGTCAAAAAAAAAAGCTTAGACCAGAAAAAGATAAAGATTTATCTATTCAATTATCTTTGAAGCATAAGCCGCGTATAGTGTAGTAGATACTGTAATAGTAGTTTATACTACAAGGGCGAAAAGGAATAAATTACCAGGACGATTTAAAACACGAGCGTAGCGAGTGTTTTAAACGTTACCGAGTAATTTATTGCTCTTACGCCCGTGTATCATACTACGTTTTTCAATGCATAGTGTGAAGAAATAAAACAAATATAATCTTGTGAACTTTAAATTATGATTGGCTCAAAAGGACTGTATCCAGAGCCGTTAAATAGTGGAAAAAAAAAAACATTTATGGTACACAGTATGGTAACCATTGTAAATAAATTAAAAAAATAATAATAATAAAGCCTAGGGCAAAATAATCGACTTTCTGTTCGGTTTTGATGCATAAATAGTGGGCCTTTACGAGCACTTGCATTGAAAAATTGTTTTTTACCATCTGCAATGTTTACAATTTTTTTCTTATTTTTTATTGTACACAAAGAATATTTAATTACTAGTGTAAATTTAAAATTAGTGTACAGCGGCGAGCTTATCTCTAAAATATCTATGAGAGATTCCTTCCAGCAAAACAGAAAAAAAACAGGAATTCATAAAAAAGAAAAACAGTAATCACACATGTACACACTTAAGAGCGGTTTCGCAGCCGGATTGTGAAAAACCCGCCTTTTTCTAATTAATCGAAAGGAACACTTAAATTCAAAATTCACTTAATAGTTAGGTACCTACTTAACAAAACCTTATTACCTATGTATTGTGTATGCTGCCATCGCAAAGTTTCCATTGGTTTCTGTAAATTAAGATATAAAAAATTTTAATTTAATTATATTTGAAATTCTAATTTATAGAAACCAATGGAAACTTTTGGAAAATAGAAACACAATCCGGCTGCGAAACCGTCTCATAATTTAAATGTTTGTATATTTATTTTATAATAACGAAAGGAAAAAAAAAAAATTATATGAATAAGGTATGTTTTCATGACGACAAAAAAATATTTTGATTTTCTAAAATTAAATAAATTTTTCTAAAATAGAAATAATTATTGAAATAAGGTTTAAATTATCGCTATTTAATTGATATTCTGACATTATTGATAATTATTGATATTCTGACAAATTGGGATAGTATACAGATGTCAAAAATATTTACTTAGATGAGTTTTAATAATATCTTAATTACTGGTAATGGAAACTTGCATAGATATTTTAGTTGATTTTGTATTAATTTAAAACCGACTTTTTGTCAATTTTCCCTCATTCCGTCCCTCTCGCGCTGCGGTACTTTCCGCCTGGAGTAACGGAAACTTTTGCACGGACGATGTATCACCTTAAAAAGACAGGTAATAGAATTGTTGAAACTTCATGAACCGTTTCTGTGCTCGTGAGTGCGAACGGCTAATCTCTATGCGAAACTAGCATAGAGATAACTGTGCTACATAATCGTACAGCTCAAAGACGATGACGCCAAAGTATCGTACAAAGTCTGGTTCAGAACAAAATGTTTTATTATTAAAATTGCGTCTTGTAGCTATTCGTATATATCAAAATATGTATATAAGGTCTTTCAATTTAAATGGAAAGTAATTAAGGAGGTGATTCAGTATCGTTAATACATAACATTCCACTCTTAAAGTACTTTTTTTTTGTGCTAACTTTTTCTTCACTTGTCCATACAATCGGAGTCAGCTGATCGGACCACTTTGTACCTACTGAGAAGTGAAAAAAAAGGCGCAAAAAAGTGCTTTGCAGTAGAATGTGATGTATTAACGATACTGAATCACCTCCTAAATTACTTTCCATTTAAATTGAAAGACCTTATATATGTTTTTTCAAACCTTCATATTTACGTTGTAAGTAGCGTTACCTAATTGGAAAACTTTCGCTCGATAGATTTTATTTTTGAAAATAGTCTCTTTTTGATTGTTTTTTTGGTTTTGCGTTTAATCCATTAGATTTTTGTGTGTCATATCTTACTATCAATACGAAAATTTTGTTTATAAACCAATGTAAGTTTAAAAATTACTCAAATGCAATATTGTAATTTTAGTCGATTTTAATCTTAAAATTAGACTCGTTCTTAACCGTTTCGCGTGCATTTAGGCGCACACGATTTTCAACTTCATGAAATTTAGTCGAAGAGTTATAATTGCAAAGCCACTGTGCGCCTAAGGAAGGCCTCGTCTTAACCAGTGTTCGTGTAACACTTTAGTATCACCGTCTTTATATGTCTATGTAGCTCTAGCACTAATCTATCTCTATGATCCTATCTATGGTGGCAGGCAAGTTCATTCATCAACTCATTAATCTTAGTAACATACAGGCGGCGTATATAGATAAAATCTGTAAAGATTATTAAAATCTCGTTAAGACATTAGTTTCCGTATAATTACCTCCTTGCTTTTTACATTTTTATGCCACTAGCTTTTGTAGTTTTGTTTAGTAACAAACACGGCGTATGTAGATAAAATCTGTAAAGATTAAATAAATCTTTAAAATCTGTAATATTTGAATTTGAATTTGAATGAATTACTTTCCGTATAATTATCTCTTTGCTCTTACATTTTTATGCAACTAGCTTTTGCCCGCGACTCCACCCGCGCTGATTTTGTTTGCATTTTCCCGGGATAAAAAGTAGCCTATGTAGCTCCGGCTCATAAACTATCTCTTTGCAAAAAATCACGTCGATCCGTTGCTCCGTTGCTGCGTGAAAAAAAGACGAACCAACAAACAAACAACCAACAAACCAACAACCACACATTCTGCATTTATAATAGGGGTATGGATACGGATAGGGGTACCCCAGTGGCGTGCACAGAACTTTTTGCTGGAAAAGCAAGCAATTGGTCAAGAATAACAATAAAAAAATATGAAAAATTTTTAATATGACTTTGAAAAAAAAAAGTTTGTATAGGAAATTTTCACTGTAGGGTAGACATTGTCTACCCTGGCGTCATACAATTTTTTTTTTCAAAGTGATATTTAAATTTGTTTCTATTTTTTTATTGGTGTTCTTGACCAATTGCTTGCTTTTCCAGCAAAAAGTTCTGTTCACGCCACTGGGGTACGGATTTAAGGGATCAAAATTCAAAGTTCAAAATCGGAAACTGTTATACTTAAGGCGATTACCGTCGCCAAATTAGCAGCTCGATGTTTGTCTGTATGAATATCGACGGAAACGACATTGAAATAACGTTCAAATCAGTGCACAATGCGTTGTGGCTGTTACGACGCTCGCTGCGTCCTTGAAAGGGCAAAATAGGAGAAAATAATACTTTTCACTTGGGCGTCATTGTTCGATTGAATAATTCTATGTTATATTTATAGCTATCAAATGTATCTATTTATCAAAGCATAAATGAATTAAATCACCTAAGCCGCTTAGGAGCAGTAGGACATTCAAGCCAAAAAACACCATTCAGTTGAAACAATTTTTCATATAGAAGTTTTGGTGGTACGAAAAAGAAAAATGTTGCATATGTTGTCCTAGACTTGATAATCCATAATACATTTTTTCAATATATTTGGTTTGGCCATAAAAGAGGAGTAGGCTTTAGAAAGTACCCATTTGGCGATATTAAGGGCCTTCATCTTTGTTTTTTGTCTATCCGCAGCATGACTTTTGGAGTGCGTAAAAGGGGCCTTCCCGAGTGGGCTGAACTGAGATACAGCTACTGATTACGCTAAATACGTATACTGAAATATAACCACTGATTACGCCAAATACGTAAACTGAAATATAACCACTGATTACGCCAAATACGTAAACTGAAATATAACCACTGATTACGCCTAATACGTAAACTGAAATATAACCACTGATTACGCCAAATACGTAAACTGAAATATAACCACTGATTACGCCAAATACGTAAACTGAAATATAACCACTGATTACGCCAAATACGTAAACTGAAATATAACCACTGATTACGCCAAATACGTATACTGAAATATAACCACTGATTTAGCCAAATACGTAAACTGAAATATAACCACTGATTACGCCAAATACGTAAACTGAAATATAACCACTGGTACGCCAAATACGTAAACTGAAATATAACCACTGATTACGCCAAATACGTAAACTGAAATATAACCACTGGTACGCCAAATATGTAAACTGAAATATAACCACTGATTACGCCAAATACGTAAACTCAGATACAACCACTGATCACGCCAAATACGTAAACTGAAATATAACCACTGATTACGCCAAATACGTAAACTGAAATATAACTACTGATTACGCCAAATACGTAAACTGAAATATAACCACTGATTACGCCAAATACGTAAACTGAAATATAACCACTGATTACGCCAAATACGTAAACTGAAATATAACCACTGATTACGCCAAATACGTATACTGAAATATAACCACTGATTACGCCAAATACGTAAACTGAAATATAACCACTGATTACGCCAAATACGTATACTAAAATATAACCACTGATTTAGCCAAATACGTAAACTGAAATATAACCACTGATTACGCCAAATACGTAAACTGAAATATAACCACTGATTACGCCAAATACGTAAACTGAAATATAACCACTGATTACGCCAAATACGTAAACTGAAATATAACCACTGATTACGCCAAATACGTATACTGAAATATAACCACTGATTACGCCAAATACGTAAACTCAGATACAACCACTGATCACGCCAAATACGTAAACTGAAATATAACCAATGATTACGCCAAATACGTAAACTCGGATACAACCACTGATTACGCCAAATACGTAAACTGAGATACAATCAAAATACAAAAAAAAAAACTTTTCTGCTCTATTTTTAAATAATTTAATTACATTTTAAATTCAATATTCAGTTTTAGGTAAACATTTTACACGACACATCAACATTTCAGGTTTCTATCTCATTCCGTCAAAGAGCTAGATACCCGGTGACATACGGACGAACAGTCAGACAATGATTTTGGTCTTTGAGTACGGAACCCTAAAAACCTTGTGCGGACCCGATAGACAAGTTACAATACAATAAATAATACCTATTCTTTATTTTTACACACACGGAAATATAAACATAAACAAAATTACACTAATAAGATGCACATTGGCGAGCTTATCTCTAAACAGAGATTTCTGACAGCAAAACCATCACAATAGGAAAAAGTAAAATAAACAGAGTAATCATACACGTGTACACAAAGAAGAAGAATATACAAAGAATTATACAAGTTTAATAACAAAATAAAAATTTATATCAATACTTACTATAAATACAATATATAAAATGTTTTGAGTTTCGCCAACTAATATTATTTAACCTTATAATGCTACAAATGTGACAGTACAATGAACGTTTTGCGTCCGCTGATTAGTTCATATCAATAAAAATTAATTACTTGGATACAATATCCAGTTCAAATAGAATAGTATCAGAAACAGTTACTTGCAAAGTGGCTCCCACTCCGGTTTTATCTCATTCAAGCCGGGATTCCTTTGGCCACAGAGTAGTTAAAATGTCGTGGGTTCACTCCAAATAGTTTAACCCTTAATTAGTCGCATGGGGTCAAAGCAGTTTCGCATTAAAAAATTAAGCACTTGCCGCTGCCCGAATTTCCCCGCGCCCCCGCTAGCTTCATAACCCGCGTCGAAGTTTGTATTCTAGTAGCGTCCAAGTCACGGGAGTAGAAGGATGCGTCTCTGCGCTCTTGAGCGGTGACCCCGTGCGAGTAATTACGTTACTTTTTTGAAAGAGGTGAGTTGTTTAGTTTATGTATTTTTCTTGTGTATTATTAATTCGATTTGTATTATTATATGTCCAGTGTGTAAATTTATTTTATAAATATGTTTTTTACAGCTTGATAAAATGAAATTATTCAAATACTTCTAAAGTTTTAACTTTGATCTTAGTATAAGTACAAATTGATAATTTTTGATAATAATTTTAATTTAGCTTGTTTTTATTGGATTGGATATTTAGTTCATGTTGTTTCCTTTTAAATATAATGGAATTAATAATAAATAATAATAAAGTTTTATTTACTTATATATTTCATAAATAGTAAAAATTATTCCTACAATTTGGGGTCATCTGTGACCCCATGCGAGTAATTATGTAATTTTCTTAGTGCGACTAATTAAGGGTTAAGCCATACCGAAGCGCTTACTTCCTACAACAAGGCCATGCCAAAAAGTTTGGCCTTCCAATTCCTTTCAAAAGTAACAGAGACAGCGAGAGCTTTATGGGTAACAGAGTAATTGATTTTAGCCTGCGGCTTTCAATTGAGCTTAGCACTCCAATCTGATTACAAACTTCCTGGTTCACTTTCTATTTTAATCATTGTTTACAGTATTCCCAAGCATATAATAACTTATATAACTTATATTATTATAAAATCTTCGCCACTGTTCGGCAAAGTTCCTATTTCCTTATTCTTTCAATTCAATAAGGTCACGTGGTACGTCCGGTTGCTCGGCTATAGATTTCTATGCTCATTACATATTTGGGAGTACTGTATTTTATACACGTATCGGTCTGGTATGTACCTACTACAGTTTTAGAAATCTTTTTGTGTTTATAATATCCTATTATTTTTTAATAATTTAAGTATTATTATCACAAGCATCAGCAAAATATTTAAATATTTGGTTTTACAGTATGTGCACGTCATGTTAAGGCGATATGTAAAAGTTTTAGGGTCCCTGTTACTCCATATGCGAAAAAATCCTCAGTGCGAGAGGGACGGATTCGTGGAAAAGTAGCAAAATGTCGGTTTTTTTATTAATATAAAATGTACTAAAGTTGATATCAAAATTTCGTTTAACCAGGTCCTAGATACTGTTAAAACCCACCTAATAAAATATAGTTGCAGTCTATATGTCATTTTAAATTGTCAAACCAGGAGAATTGGTGTCGGAAAGGACCTCATTTCAATAAATATTTCTATCGAGCCGAATTTCTCCAATCGCGTTTCTGTTTTAACAGATCCCTAGAAAAAGAATCCAAAAATAATATACTATTTTATCAAAATAATACATTATTTACTGAAGTAGATATACAAGTCCTTAAAGTGTCGATTTTTTTCCGTAGCGCCTTAAGGTACTTCTTTTCAAACTGGTACAGATGTCTGCAGATCTAGTTCCCTATTTGTGAACGATTTTAACGGCTACGATTCGATGCCGCAATAAAATTGTTCTAGAACTATGTACTTATAATGTTTTTAAAGCGAATACGTTTCTACACTACATTTTCGAGTACACTGTGGATGAGTGACTCAGTTGAGATATTTTTGTAGCCGAGTTTATGTAAGATACATCTAAAATGTCGTTATCTTCGCCGACCTCATTCGGTGACACGAAGTGAGTGATTTTTTGTTGTTAAAATTAAACCGGGAGAGACAGTCCTCAGAAACAGTCCCGGGAGAATCAGAAGTCCTCTTTTTTGGAAGGATATTAAATACATAATTATGGTTATTAAAGTCAATAAATATTTTCTTTCCATTTAGATTATTTATGCGTATATCTTTTATCTATAGATGTACTAATAATAAAGTAGTAAAAAACCGGCAAGTGCGTGTCGGGCCACGCGCAATGTAGGGTTCCGTAGTCCCCCGTCACAATTTGCGGATGTGGAGTCATGAAATTGCTGATTGTAGCAATAAGTAATTGCGCACGACTTATGGCAAGGCACGTAGCCACGCCAGTTCTCTTCCCGGCATTGTGTAGTAACGACGTGTTTTCTTACGTGGTTGTAGCCACTAGAATATATCGGACTATCTAACCGCTAACCTGTATTTCATTCAGTCAACACCACAACATGCCAAAGTGGTGACCCCGAACGTCGATTTCTGGACAGTGCGTTTTATGGCTGTTGGGGTATCATGTTCGTGAACTGAACAGACAGGACAGCGGGAAGAGAACTCCCCGTCGAGTAGAGTCGTGGCTCGGCGGGAATTACAACGACTTACGTTGTGGTCGGCAAGTATCCAAGAGGCGGAGGCAGAAAAAATTACAAAAACGCCGGCAAGATAACAACCCGGAAGATACAGCCCGGAGGAGAGATATTATCGAAGGACAACAGCAGGAAGTCAGCATTAGCCCGGAGAAAAAAGGAAACCCGGAGGTCAGCAGTAGCCCAGATAACAAACATAGCCTAGAAGACAGCATACTGAAGAAAAAATCGGAACGTGAAGGTGCGGACGTGTTGCAAGTGATGACTTCGACACCGTTACCAAGAAAAGTAAGAGAATTCAAGAACGTAGCTACAAAAGAAAAAAATCGAGGAATATTTTGAGAAGCTTTCTGAGCCATGGAGGTATTTAGCGAATTTTTATTAGCAACATACGACATGTGCAAAGAAACAAGACCCCGATATACATTACAGAGAAACCAGGTTGTGTATATGAACACACACATAGGAAAGTGCTGACAACGTGTGACAATTCTTGTGACGACCGGATACAGTACAATTCCATGCAGTGATATCGTGTTACGAAGCAACTATTTAGATATTTTATGAACCTTTGTATTTTATGTACCTATATCAGATTTTCTAGTTTTATTATGTTGTGTTATTGTTTTCAAAAATGGTTTATTTTGACGACTATACAGTCGGGTTTTGCAGAAAACGCTACCTAACTCACGTCGTATCGGAATTGTTAGATTTGTAGATTTTCTAGAGCAATGATTAAAGTACATAAAGAGTATTATTTTTGGTTTTGCATACAGTACACATTGTGAGGTTCAGTGATAAAGATTTAGTTTTTTGTAAAAGTCGTGTAAATATTTTGTGGTTAAAATTCCGAAAAATGGGTAAACCACAAAGTAAAAACGAACAAGTTGTCATAGCACAGAATGGTGCAAACGAGTCAAGTAATTCGAAATTAGAAGAAAAAATGGAGATTTATGGAATTGTGATAGTGATAACAGTTATCATATTGTGTTTTTTATCAGTGTACGTATTATATACAAAGTGTAGTAATCATATGCGAAAGTGGCTAAGAAAAGAATTAAGAGCGTCAACTTTGGAGAGTGCCCCACAGGCATTCCAAAATACGATGCAGCAACATGTATAGGACAAATTGAAACATAAATCGAAAGTTTACGAAACAGTGACCATGGTGTTATTTTTGTGTAAGGTACAAAGTAGTGATCATACTAGAAAGTAGTTGTAAGAACAGCTAAAGGTATTAGATTTGGGGAATGCGGATTAAGCGACTCAGATCTCAATGCAATAGCATGTGTAACGTAGAAATTGTTAAATGAAATGTTAGGGTTCCGTGAGTTTATAACTCGAATATGAACCCGCGAGCTAAATGAAACTATAGATACGGGCAAGCCATATTTTAACCTGAACACTCTTCAAGTTGTTCCGAGCCCTCGGTGAATCGTAAAATGGCCTAGAGTGTATTTTTGCAAACTATCAAGTTATATTTTTTCTTTCCGCATTAAAGGGATACTAGAGAGATTTCCGAAACTTAGATATTTTTTTCTTTCTCTTCTTGTAGATTGTAATTTTTTAGTGTTTTGTTATTGTTTTCAAGTGATGTATAATGTCGATATACACTCAGGTTAAGCAGGAAACGCTATCTGAATGACATCGAATTAGAGCAAATAAGCAAAGACGAATAAACAGGGTTCCGTAATAGAATGCAAATGTAGACCCTTGATGCAATGCGAAATTTATTTTTATGTTTTCTTGTGTATTGTGTATTGAAATGTCATTTATGTTTGTAATTTGTATAACTATGAAGCATGTAAGTAGAAATTTCCGGAATTTTTTCTTAAATGACGTAAAGATATACTATTGGTATACTAGATATTTTTCTAGCTTTTGGATTGATCACCAAAAAGTTATAAAATGTTTAGGATTCGGATAGATGTCAGGAAATGTATTTTTTTTGTGTTATGTAACAGTTTTGTATTTGTATTTTTCCTCTATAAATTGTTTAAAGTTTTTTATGATAGCATTTTTTTTCACATTAATATACTGTGTAAAGTCCAGTTATGAATTGTGTAGTTGAACAAATTGAAAATTTTCCATTATAGCACTATTTTTGATATTATAACACCGTTATTATGTTATTTCACTGTTTTGGATATTCAGGTGTTATCTGTTAATTTGGTATTCAATTTCAGAGTAATTTCTACAGAAGTTAGTGTTAAAGAGTTTTTCAGTTTTATATTCATTTTTTTTTTGTATTGTTTTCTTAAAGAATCTTGTGTAATTTTACATTATAAAATAGTCTTTACATTAGGGTACTGCACAATGTTGAAATTTTATTTCATTGAAATTTATTTTCATTACAGCAAGATAAGAATTGCGTCAGCCAGTAGGCAGTTTCATGTTACGAGCTTGTTTTGTGTTTACAATTGTTTATATGTCGAGTCAGATTATGATATTATTGCAACAGTGTATCAGAGTACAATCAGTGTAGTATGTTTTGAAACATTCAGGTACAATCAATGAAAGATGTTTTTAGTTTGTTAAAAAATTTTATTTTGAAAAATTTTTTTTGTAGAAAGGGATGTACTGTGGAGTCATGAAATTGCTGATTGTAGCAATAAGTAATTGCGCACGACTTATGGCAAGGCACGTAGCCACGCCAGTTCTCTTCCCGGCATTGTGTAGTAACGACGTGTTTTCTTACGTGGTTGTAGCCACTAGAATATATCGGACTATCTAACCGCTAACCTGTATTTCATTCAGTTAACACCCCAACCTGCCAAACGGACTTAGAAGGTTCATAAACTTATATTTACTACTTGTTTACACAACTCTAACAACTTATTCTAAGTAATTTTCAATGGAATTTGTACGAAATTTTCATTTTAATTTGGTCGACTTTTACTCGTTAACTTGTAAAGCCTTAGCTGTGATAGTTGTTCAATATATTTACAACTGACGTGATTTTTTTCATAAACCTAAAAACAACCGTTTAGCTGGCAGGGGGGACAAATGACTCAAAAATTAGCAATTTAAAAACGGATCTCTGAATCGAAAAATAGTTTTCACATACCTACAATATTTTTGAAAGACCTGTCCAACGACACCGTACACCAGGGAATAGACGAGAAAAAAAAACATGCCCGCTTTATGTGTACGGGGGTACCCCAAAAAACATATTTTTTCAAGATTTTACCACTTATTCGGCGTGATTAATATGTATACCCAAGTCAAATTACAGCTTTTTATAGTACTAAGAGTCTCTCAGCTAGGCCGCGGACAGACAGACAGACAGACGGACAGACAGACGGACGGACATGGCAAAACTAAAGGTTTCCTTGTTGATTAGGGAACCTAAAAAAAAGTCTTGTCTGCACATTGAATGCTTTTACGAAATTTTAAATGGAATGGGTTATTATCACGGATTTAGAACTGAGTAACAAAAGAAACCAAGACAAAAATACATATTTTGGTCTAAGGCCAAGGACATCGTCATTGAGGCTTCACTATCACAGAATTTCAATCATTCCCGCACCACATCCGTCATTCTGTCAGAGAAAAGATCACACAGTGGTTCTGATACCAAGAGTGCGTTGAGTTTCATGGGTGCGCGCACTAGTGGGGACTCCCTCCGCGCCACGTAGCATGAAGAGGACGTTGCCAAGAGCCTGTGTGAGCGGGCACGGAGATAATTATTTGACACTTATCTATATACGTCATTGCTACAACTATAGTCTAACGAACTTCGTTAGATTATAGCATAATAACTTGCTTTATTAGAAGTACCTATATAGTTTCAATTCCCATAGCTTAATTTTGAAAGGTTTAAAAAAAAATCAGGGAAATTACGCCATTTTAGGACATAGTTTTCATTATTTTGGAACATGAATTAACCATTATTTTTTATGATTTTTTAAAGAATTGTCCGATGAAATGTCACTTGAGAATTTTAGACATAAGATTGTGTGATATGTGATTGCTTATAAAAAAAAGTGGTCTGTCTGTGTCTGTCAACTCATCTGTCATCTAGCTGTCAAATTAGTCTGAAGCAAATTATTATAAAATTTATCTTGATAGCAAAGGAAACATTTCTAAACAGCCATTGCTCAAGTGACGTCACACGAGGGCAAATGGAAGTTGCAGCCTTTTCGTAAAAATATTCATCACCACTAGGTTTTTTAGACCAAAACTTCGAAAATACGGCTTATTAAACCTAAATCTCGAAATGGTTTTCGAATTAACACACCCTTACATAATTTAATGTATGCCAATTGTGAAAACTATAGGCTAATTTGCATTACCATGTAATGTTTAGATTCGATTTAAATCTGTTTGTTTTCCTATCATAAATAAATAAATAAAAATAAACAAAGTAAACAAAACTGTGCATGTTAACTGAGTGCGTCATACTATTAACCACATGTTTTTCGCGTGTTACTTGTAATTGATAGCTTTAATCATTCTAATGACCTCTGATAACCTTGACTCCTAGAAAAACAGAAAAGTGTGTCCCTGAATAAACTTTTAATGAGGAAAAATCTACAGCGTAGTTGGAAGTAGGTACACTTACGTAATTTATGTATATAATGTCGGTAGCAAAATTGTCAATAATTGGAGAACAACCGCAGAGTAGCAGCAATATAATAAAAAACGAGGGTTCCGTACTTAAGGCTCCTGTTCCCAAAATTACTACTATTGATAACGTTATTTTTCTTAAACCGTACGAAAAAAATACAGTGCGTTCCTCGTAAGAGTGCATGCACATCCGAAAGGGGGTGAATCTAGATCGCAACATATCGAAAAAAAAAAATTGCTTTTTTTTTTAATCCTTACTAATGGTATTTTATGGTACTTGCACTGAAATGCAAGGAAAGTTTTGCACAGGTCGATTCAAGGTCGTTGTCGGCTAAATGCCTCCTAAGAGGGCGTATTAGGGGGCGTCTATAAATCACGTGACGCTAATTAGGGGGGGGGGGGTCAAATGTCACGCGAATTTTATCTCTAGTTACAACCAGACGGCGGTGATACGAAGTTACAAGGAAAAGTAGATAACTATTTTTAGTAATGATAATTTTGACTCTTTAATGTCATATTTTTGACCTCTTGAAAAAACAAAACAAGTAAAATAAATAACGCGTTGATTAATTTGCCTTTAAGATTGGGGTGAAAAGGAATGTCACCAAGATGTCACTATTATATGTTATATCTAATAGTATTTACGTGGTATTTTTCTACGGTAAATTTATTCAGTAGGTATGTGGTTTAAATTAAATATAGCCTACATTTCCCCCGATGTAAGCCAGTTTCAGCTCAGACAGTATTTGCATTTTTTTTCCTTTTAAAGATAATAGGAGTAAAAGGTCATGCTCATCGTTAGTCGCTATCATCATTGGTCGAGGTTAGACAATGTGTAAAAAATGTTTTTTACGATATCTTAGAACTGAAATATCCAATATTATTATAATTTTTGTATGTTTAGTTATTATTTATATATGTATATGTATATTTTATAGGTTTGTATTTATTTATTTAAGCATGTTCAAGTATTCTTATATGTAAGTTTATGTCTTAGATATTTAGGTTTATATTTTAATCTTGATCTCCCTATTATTTTCTGATTAGTATTTACACCTCCACATGTTGTTTTGTTCATCTTTCTGTTAGCTACCAAGGGTTGCCTGGAAGATATTGCTATTATCAATAAGTGCCGCCCTTGTACACCATGTTTAATTGCTTTTTTTGTCTTTAAGTTATTTGTGTAAAAGTGCAAAAAGTGTTATAAATAAAATAAATAAAGATATATTCAGCGAGACGATGCAAAGCGTTCCGTACAATCCTCAGTATTATGATCATGACACTTATGTTTACAAAACTATACTTCTGTTATGAAATGCAACCACACCTTTTTTTTGTCATATTTTGTTCTACCTATTTAACATCCTTAAGAATCCACTTGCCCCCGCTTACCTTCGTGACCGTTTTGAATTTTTAATCAGAGACAGAACCCTACCTTTTGGAACTATGTCACTTCTTAAAACTCCAGTACACTATACTGGTGCTTATGTTAATTCTTAATGTATTAATGTAATTCTTAATGTCCAAGCAGTCAGATTTTGGAATGCTCTTCCTCATTGTATTCGTGACTGTCGTACTATCAGTTCATTCAGAAAAAACAGTTAAATACTAGTTTAAAACTAAATAATCCTAAGAAAAAAAAATGTATATATATATTACTAAATAAAATATTATACTAAACAAAACATTATACTAAATAAAAATATTATCTAAACCGTTGCCGTCGGGTGCGGTGCCGCGTTTATGGAAACCCTTCCAGTATTCAGAACCACAGTACTTCTGAGTTGCGGAAGCCTTTAAGCGATTGAACGCGCAGTTTAATGCATTAAATGCTACCCTGCTTTTAGTTCTGTAATGCGGGAGGCTCTACAAACGCAATATTAGCGTTATGGATATAAATTCCTACCGCTACTCAGATTAGCTTACCCTGCTTTTAGTTCTGTAATGCGGGAGGCATTACATACGCAATACTAGCGTTATGGATATGAATTCCTACCGCTACTTAGACTAAAAATTGGGTTATAGGTTTAACAGACTATGCTCAGTAAGTCAGTACATCTATGTAATCAAGCGAAGATTAAAGAAAGGATGAATATCATTGAACTTTCATCAAAAAAAAATTGAATTGCACAAACATATGACAATATAATCCTACAACTTTCAACATTAGACGAATCAATAATTATTAACAACAAAATTATCAAGCGCTAGGTACATTCTTGCTTATGTTTTTATGTTTTTAGACAATGAATGCATCTTTTTAGGAGGTTTACCTGCGGAGATACGGTTTTTAGACTTTCTGTCCACGTCTTTATCTTTACCTCTGCTCACCGAAGTAGGTTGTACCTTTATTTTTATAGTAACGCGTCGAGAAAATTTATTTAAGACCAACTCGTACACTTGCTCTGAAGTTTGTGCACTCTCGAATAATTTCGTCATTCGTTTAATTTATTTACTGCAAGACATAACTAATTTCCTTTAGTAATCGAAGTCTCAAATACAATGCACTCAAAACAGCATCTAATTTCTTCTATTTGACACATTAATTAAGCTAATCAAAAAAATTACCTCCCGCGTATCAGATCGCACCTTAGTACTTTTATGCTATCTAAGGATCTGAGTAGAGGAAGCATTTTTATTATGAAGTCTTGAATACTACACCGGAAACAATACCCGAATCCAGATCGTTCGCAACTCTGAATAGTGGAATGGTTTAAAGCAACTTTCTGTGAATTAATGCTAGTAAACCCTCCCGCAGCTCAGAAGTACTGGGGTTCTGAATACTGGAAGGGTTTCCATAAACGCTGCGGTGCCCAAGAGCCTGGCAGCATTACCCCGCTGGATCGCCAGACTGATCCTCTGGCCGAGGTATGCCCCAGCCCTTGGGTCACCAGAGGCGTCGATCAAACGTGCCGAAAGTTCTTTGAAAAGGCGACGTGGGCTCGGACCCTACGGCTCGAGGGTTTCAACACCAAACGGCGCAAATATGTAGCATATTTGCGCCGCTTTAGGTTTTCTGCCGACTCCGCAGCCGCACCAGCCCCAGCTGAGGTCGTATTGCATATATTTATAATACTATTTATTCCATATTTTATTTTATTCAAGTATATTTTTTTTATTACATTTAAGGGCGCACCGAGTGTTTGCCGTTGTCTCTGTCTTTTTCTTTACGTGTAAAGAGTAAAGAAAATAACCAAACTTTTTCACTTTTTCAATGTTTTTCGTTGTTATTTTCGTGATATTGTTCCTAAATAAAAAAGTATCGTGTATAAACGCTCCAGTCATCTATGAACTTTATTTTAGTACATGAAACATAATATAAAATTTCTTATTTATATAAAAAGTAGGGAAACAGAGGAAAAAATTACTCGAAAAGAGTTAACTTTGCGAATTTATTCTATCTAGCCAACTTTATCAAATCGTGTTTCCATCGTGTATAAAGTCTAGTATATATATTCAATAATACCAATGTATTTTCCTAGATTTTATTTTAATTGTTTACTACTTCAAACAAGGGTTATAAAAACGTGTGTGTATGTGTAAAAAGCTCGGTGCACTCTGAAGTAAACCCAACCTTTATTATTCCCCTGCATATTTCCCCATTTTATTATTTATGACATAAAACTATTACCTATACACATAGATTATTTAATTACTTATATTACATTAAAACTGACCTGTAATATGTGTATCTGTTATAACTACATTACATAAATAAATATATTTCATTTCATTTCAAGAGTTGCCGAAGGCACCAGTATTGTGCGACGGGATGTGAGAACCGTGTTGCTGTCTCTGGAAATTATAAATATACACATAACGAAAAGGGCTAGATTGCTCTTTTCGGGCTAAATCATCAAAAAACGAGTTCAACTACAGTAAAAAGTGCTAGATCTAGCCCGAAAAGGGCTAAGGTGGCAACACTGTCTCGAATAGAGGTACTAAAGCGGTCACGCAGATACAGAGGTGCAGAAGGTCTCGTGAGAATATTGAAAAGAGCTCACAATGATGTCGATTGTAACACGATTATCTCATTTGACAGGATTAAACTTAAGGCGATATGTAAAAGTTTTAGCGTCCCTGTTACTCCATTTACAAAAAAACCCTCAGTGCGAGAGGGATGGATTCGTGGAAAAGTAGCAAAAAGTCAGTTTTTTATTAATATAAAACGAACTTAAGTTGCTATCAAAATTTCGCTTAACCAGCGGGCCTATTGTGTATCTCTAGTTGCCTTCTGGACTGGGTGTCTATCATCAAAAACATAGATATACTATCGAATTCCGATGTCCTAAGGATATTTTCGCACTTGAAGTGACGACACAGATTGTTAATAGTTCAATACCCACTAAAAGCAATTTTGAAATTTCAGTTTTTAGCTATGTTTTTGATGATAGGCACCTCGTGCAGTTGGCAACTAAAGATACAGAATAGGGGGGCAGGTCCTAGATATTGTTAAAACCCATCTAATAAAATATAATTGCAGTCAAACTAGGAGAATTGGTGTCGAAAAAGACCTAATTTCAATAAATATTTCTATCGAGCCGAATTTCTCCAATCGCGTTTCTGTTTTAACAGATCCCTAGAAAAAAATTCCAAAAATAACATACTATTTCATCAAAATAATATATTATTTACTGAAGTAAATATGCAAGTTCTAAAAGTGTCGATTTTTTTTTTCGCAGCGCCTTATTTTAAGCGTTCTGTCTTTTTCTTTCTGTATCGAAAAGACAAAGACAGGACGCTCAAAATAAGGTAAGTCTTGTCAAATAAGTTACTACCACACACAGTTGTCCTCAGTTTCTCGTTTACCTAGATAAACATCGCACTCAGAGATGACAATAAAAGTGGCCTCGTGCACTGCAATTATTATCAACCGATTGATCCATCATTAGAAATCATTATCAACTGATTGTAATACTCTTTCGCAACTGTAAAGGCTATACATTCTGTCGACACGTGATTATTTCATTTTAAATTATAATTAGGTAGAAAAAAACGGTTTCTACTTCTTTTTATCTTACTGGGTTTGGTTTCTCAATACTTTTTATGTAAGTTTTATGTAATTTGAAGGCTTTATCACAATGATCAACTATCTACATAGGTCTTTACATATGAAATTGCCGTTTTCTATAGATAATTTGAAGGAAACTTAATTTTCAGTAATAAAATTTTTGCATTTTTTTAGGATTGGCAAATCCAAATTATGTAATTTTTTATGTGTATGAATGAGACATTATTAAGTTAACAGCAAATTTAATTAAATTTTTGAAAAAGTCAGCTGTGAAAAATTATTACCAATCTTATCATGGAAATGGATGGCATTTAGGACGAACTGTTTTTGAAGATTTCATTTTTATAATCAAACTGAAAATAAAAACGAAATTTTATACGTAGATGTAAAACCTTGAAATCAACTTTCAAACAAAAGACAAATAATTGAAATAGCTATTGAATTACAGGAATTATAAACTCATGAATCTGTAAGAAAATTTCGGCAAATTAGATATTTATATATAAGTATGACTAGGTATCGGATCACTTTCAATCAGGTAATACAAAGGTAGAATTGTAGTGAGTGAACGGCCTAGTTTTATTACCTACTACACAGCCTCAATGTTATTGAATGGTAGTATAGGTACTCATTTGTCTTTTAATGTCGTTGCTATGAAGGCTGTTACTATTAAGTGGACACCTGACGCTAGCAGCCCCTCTATTCTGTATCTTTGGTTGCCAATTGAACTGGGTGCGTATCATCAAAAACATAGATAAAAAAAGAAATTTCAAAATTGCCTTTAGTGGGTATTGAACTATTTACGAACTGTGTCGTCACTTCAAGTGCGAACATATCCTTAGACAATCGGAATTCGACAGTATACCTATGTTTTTGATGATAGGCACCCAGTCCGGATGGCGGATGGCAACTAGAGATACATAATAAGCCCGCAGGTTTTCAAGGGTTCATTGGAAGAAACTAGGTCTCTCCTCATATTGAAGAAAATAAATTTGATTTATCGATCTTTTACCTAGGGATTCCACCTATAAACAATGTATTAAGATTCATACTTTTGTCAAAAAAAAATGTTTTCAAACGTTCCTTTCAAAAACGCGGTTAAGAGATCAACTTGTTTTTTTTTTATAAAATAGGCAGTAGAAATATGAAGGGATTTTATCTAAATCCAAAATTTTTTTCCTACAAAATATTTCAGTATTGGCTAAAAACACACCAATTTGTTGTTTCGCTACGTGATCACTAGTATTACGAGTCCAAGAAAAAGAGGCCAAAGAGCCAACATATAATCGCCTCTATGAAAATCAAATAAGGTCTTTGCCATTAGACTTATTGTGCTGGATGGGTAATAAAAAAAGTTGCTAGGGTATGCCACGTTTCAGCGTCATCCGAAAATTACTCTTACTGGTAACGATATTTCATTTAAATGAGATGTTTAAAAATTACGAAAAAATATATAGTGCTATTTAAAGTATTAGGAAAAAAATTGATTTCTGAAAATTATTCTTGCTTTAAAAGAACAGTATGAAAATACTGTTTAAAGTCAAGCTGTTTTTACTTTAGACTAAAATTAAATAAATTGGTTAGGTATTTCTTTGAAACCACCAATGGTATTTGTATGGTTCTTGCACCAAAATACGATTTTTTTTCCGTCCATGTCGTGTATGTGAAAAGTATTATTTGCTCTTATTTTGCGCTATCCGGAGATCCAGCGAAGTCGTAATGCAGTGCGCGCTGATATGAACGTTATTTCAATATGGACTCTGTCGATATTTGTACCTACACAGGTCGACTCAATGTCGTTATCGACTACCTGCCCCTTAAGTCTTCAATAAATTACTACTAATTTAAGTAATGAATTGATAAAGTATGTCATTATACCATTAATTTATAATACTATTCTGTTTCTAATTTAAATTGTACATTCTCTTCCGCAGCCGCGCAAGGAGTACGCGGATCACGCGCCATGCGTCATTAATACAGTCACTCAATCGACACCGGAAGTGTTCCCGTGACGCGCGCGCAGCATGCTCGACCTACTTCCGGTCCGATGGCTCGCCAAGCTCCGAGGTGGCGGCCTTGTCAACCAGTTTCTCATGGCTATCATGGGTGAGTTACTCTTTAATTTATAACTAACTTATCCACTTTAGATAAAGTAATTTTACCTACCTTAAGATTAATTTTCAATTTCTTCGTGATTTTATTTTATTTTATTTTATTTAAATGGTACAGTAACAAATTACAAACAAAACATTCACATAACATTTTGACAATCGAATAACAAGTAATGTTCATAATTAGATAATAACCGTACACAACATTGGAAATAACAGATATAACAATTGACAATTTAGAACACAAAGAGCATGAATAAAATGACTATAAAAAGATTAGGAAGATATACATAAATATATAATATAACTAAATACATATAATTATATAAATTTTAACATTTACAAAACATACAAGCTTAGTCTGATAACAAAAATAATTTATGTTTAAAGCAGCCAGGACTGTCAAAGAAAATATCACAATCCTCTGCAATGTTGTTGTACTCACGACACATTCGATACAGTGGGTTATTATGAGAAACATTGTTATTTGTATTAGGTATATGAAATGGCTTAGGATGTCTAACAGATCTTCTGTTACACTTAAAGGATAAGTGTGACAGCAGGTCTGTATCAGCGGTTGAGTTTACAATTTTATGCAACATGACAAGATCAGAAACCTTTCTTCGTTGATTGAGCGTAAGTAACTTAAAATAATCTAATCGTTCTTCATATGTACTTAATTTCCGCCTTTTGCCAATTTTTGCACAGATGTAACGTAGCACACGGGCTTGAATTTTTTCTAATCTTAAATCATGTTTAGCATAAATTGGAGACCACACTGAACTACAATACTCCAAAGTACTTCGGACCAAAGAATTATACAAAATTAATATAGATTCAGTTTTTTTGAAAGGTTTTGTAGTGCGAAATATGAATCCGATCAATTTATTTGCTTTACTTATAATATGATCATAATGGGGAACGAATGTTAATTTACTGTCAAAATATACACCTAAATCCTTTACAATTTCGACTCTGTCAAGTCCGACATTATTTATTTTATAAGAAAAATTAATAAAGTTAACTTTTTTAGTAAAAGAAATAAATTGACATTTACTTATGTTTAGGGACATATAATTTTGAATACACCATTGATGTAGGACATCGAGATCACTTTGAATAGCGACACAATTGTCAACTGTTTTAATTTTACAAAAGATTTTTAAGTCATCTGCGTACGCAAGACATTCACAATTCAGATTACCCAACAAATCGTTAATAAATATTAAAAACAGTAAGGGTCCCAAATTTGATCCTTGCGGAACTCCAGTTGTTGGCTCAAAAGGAATTGATTCGTACCCATATATTGATACTATTTGACTACGACTGCGCAAATAGGAACTAAACCATCTGAACAAACTACCATGGATGCCTATGTGTTCTAGTTTGATCAGTAAGATGTGATGATTAACACGATCGAAGGCCTTCGCAAAATCAGTATACACTGAGTCAACTTGAGCCTTGTTATTAAAAGCTTTAGACAGATAGTTACTATATGTGAGAAGATTTGTGGTTGTGGATCTGCCCGTAACGAAACCGTGTTGACTGTCATGTAATTTGTGACGAAATTGGATATTAACAGAATCATAAACTAAGGATTCAAGAATTTTACTAAAACACGATAATGAGCATACCGGGCGATACTTAGATACGTCACGTTTATTTCCAGATTTGTGGATAGGCAATGTTTTTGATATTTTCCATAAACAAGGTACAACACCTTCAGATAGTGATTTGGTATAGGCTATGTGTAAAGGTTTGACAAGAGCTGAGGCACAAAGTCGTATAAATATTGGAGGAAGACCGTCAGGACCAGCACCTTTGTTTATATCCAAAGACTTTAATTTATTAAGAACATCACTTTCAAGAATCTGTATGTGTGATATGCTATAATTTGAGGCAGGATAGTCAGGTACATAATCAGGCGTAGATGATGGTGCATATACAGACTGAAAGTATTCGGCAAACAGGTTAGTGATGTCTTGACCATTATCAGCGGTTACGTTATTGTAAAAGACAGAGGCAGGAATGTTATTTGTAGTTTTCTTCATTTTGGTGTATCTCCAAAAGGCTTTAATATTATGAAGAAGATCGCATTCGATATTGTATATAAATTTAGTAAAGCAATCTTTTAAAGAAGTTTTAGCTCTTGATCTTAGTAGGGAGAAGGTATCAAAATCTCTAGGATTACCGAACTTTTTATAACGATGGTGAAATTTATTTTTCTGCTTCAATAGCCTTATAAGAGGGGCGCTAAACCACGAAGGGTAGCATGACTGTTTAGGTTTAGATTTTGGTGTGTTTTTATCAATTATTTGCCAAATAACATTATACAATTCCAGTACAAAGTCATTACAATTCAATGAATCATAGAATTTCCAATCAATAGAATTGAGTTGAGACAAACATGCCTCATAATCAGTTTTATGAAATTGATATCTGGGAGTTGTTGTGTCTGGGGTAAGTGTTTTAAGGTGAGGAAATTCAACGATAATTTGCAATGGTGGGTGATGAAGATCAATAGTACTAATAGGGTCAGACTCAAAGATTTCCAATTTAACATTGTGACTTGCTAAGATAAGATCAAGAATTCTGTTATTATTATTTGTTATGTGATTCATTTGATGAAGATTACAAGTGCTAATTAGTTCATGTAAGTTAATTTCTTTAGTGTTAGTAACTCCTATTGGAAATAAATGTTTATCAATTTGAGACCATGTGATGTCAGATAAGTTAAAATCCCCAATAATCAATTGATTATCAGCGTTATCTGCCAAGATGACTTCTTCACAGTTGGTTAGGAAATTTGAATATACTTCAACAGGTAAGTATGATGGTAAATATACAAGACACAAACTAAGCAATTTATTACCTATTTGAATTTGTATCCACAAGTCTTCAACAAATTTAGTTTGCCAATCTGATCTATGTGTAACTTTAAACTTTTTAGAAACACCTATTATAACTCCCCCACCCGACCCCTTATTATACTTCTCCATAAAGGCCAAATCACGATCTCTACGAATTACATTGTACCTATGATCTAAGTATTCATTAGAGTAGAACGTGTCATCCAGCCAAGTTTCACATATACAAATTATATCATAATTATTACTAAGTATAGAGGTAAAAATATCTTGGGATTTTGTTTTCATCCCACGCACATTCTGATAATAAATATTTATAGACATATAGGACTTATTTGCAAGCAAAACAATAACCAACAACGAAATAGAGTAGACACAAATATAAACTTATCAAATAAAATGTAATATTATATTATAAAATTATTGAATATTTGCAAGGACGTCCATATTTTTGATGAGAATTTGCGGGGCTTGCTCATCTTTCCTCATATATATCCTGCCGTTCCGTACCCACACAAACTTGTAAGATTTTTCTTTGGATTTGAGTCGGGCGGCTGCGTGTAAGGATTTGTTATGTGGGGAAAGATGTTCAGACACATAAACAGGTCGCTTTTCACCACCTATACCAAGCAAAGCTGTGTTAAATTTGTCTTCTGAATTCGCTTTGTTATATCTTGCGACAGCAGAGTAAAATTCATCCCTGCATCGAGTGCTACGCAGTTTAACAACAATGGAACGTGGTCTCTTGTCATCGTTTCGCATTTTAGCAACCCTGGTTGCGTGCAGAATATCCTTATCTTCGAGTTTCAATGATACGACGCTTGCAAATTGTTGCAAAAGATTGGGAATATTTTCTGCTCGATTTTCAGGTATTCCATTAATCTCCAGGTTTGAATCACGAAGATTTTGTTCCAGAGAATTCAGACGGTCAACGAGTTGTTCAGACGTGGTCCTCATGGTGCTACATTCAGCTTGCAGATCTTTGTTGGCAGTAGATAATGAAACAATCCTTTTAGTCAAATCTTCAAAATGGGCTGAATCATACTCAACTGACTTTTTCAGTGCCTCAATATCGTTCCTTATTCCAGAAAGTTCGGTCTTAAGGAGATCTCGAATGATAATCTTGATTTCTGTTTGCATAGTAGTTCTAATTTCAGCTCTAATAACATTCAGTAATGCACTATCAACTTCGCTGGATGGATTGAGAGTGGTAATAGTTGCTGCGGTGGCTGTGGTTGTAGTGTTTGGGCTGCCACCAGTCGCTGGTGTTCCTGTTCCCAAGTTGCGACGGGGCCTGGTTGTCGAACAGGTGGTGCAGATCCATATAGAATGCGAATCATTAATTATCTTTTTATAATGAGTACATGTCACACCAGCGCAGATAAAGTGCCATGCTTTTTCACAATATGCACACACAAGCTTTTCATTCGGCTTAACTGGACGAGTGCAGGTTTCGCAGTTGGTCATTGCTATTGCGTGCAGTATCTGTTATACTATTATGGAACTGGGTAGCTGATTCAAATAGAGGCAAATATTATAATGGTTATAGTGGTAGGTATAACAGTCTCGAATTAAGTAAATTGTTTACAATTTACTTTAAAAAGGCAATATTTGATGCCAATATTCACTCGCTGAGTTTCTGTAGGTAGAAGAGAGACGATAAGGCGCAGTTGTTACAGTTCGTAAAAGCCCAACGGTCTTGGTGGAATGCTATGTAAACTTGGGGGCCGGACAGCACAAAGCGAAGGAAAGTCGTTTCGCCACAACAACTATAAACACTGTATAGTGATTAAAGCTATCGAAGTCACAGCAGCGTCGGACGCCGCACGCAATAAAACCGGTCAGCCGACTGGTTGCTTGAGATAGTCACCGGTTATGCTGAACCGCACAAACTATTCACTGCAGCGATATCAAAGCAAAATCTCTTGGGTATTTTTGCTTATAACTATTGATACACTTAATCAATTTCAACAATAGTAACGTCACCACTTAGCTTTTACACAGGGCTACACGAATATATAAAGAAAAATGTTTACTTCAAGCTTTAAACTCGATTTGGAATAAAAATTTACGGAGCGATTAATAACGTGACTTTACTGTTCAACTACCCGTCGTAATATGTTCAACTACCCGTCGTGATACTCATGGTTGTTCCTTACGTTCCTCTCACAATGTCCTTTTGGCAACACCATCTCATTCATCGTCCTTCTCCACAAATTCCTTTTTAGTCCAAGCTGTTCGGTTGTGGAACGATCTTCCTTTACCATTAAGGAGAGCTCCATCACTGCCTGTCTTCAGGAAATTATTCAAGGGTTTTTACTTGTCACTCTAACTCTTCTGCACCATATTTTGTATTCAGAGCTTTTATATTTCATTGTTTAAATGTATTTATTATGTTTGAAATAATTATTTATATATTTAGGTATATGTATGTATTATTATTTATTTAATTTGGCTTCTACTTTATATACCTTATTTTACATGTACACCGCCTCTTCAGCAATCTTAATGTATTTTTTTTTTCCACCTTTTTTTTTGTCTGGAAGAAATCGCTATAAGCGATAAGACCGCCTATTTGTACTTACCCTTTGTACTCGTAATTTTAAGTTCGATTAATTGTATTCTTTTTCTTTTGTGGTGTGTGTGACAATAAAGCTATAGTGTTTTGTTTTGTATTGTATTGTATTGTATTGTAATACTTAATATGTGTATGATATTATAACAGCTTCAACATTTCTTTTTTATTATATATATTTTTTATTTTTTTGAACCACTTGCGATCCTTCAACCATTGGCAGGTATTTTGTGGCTAAAGAGCTTGTGGGTTTGGTTGATACAGTTATCAATCAACCTTTATCGGTCTACTTCCTGTTCTGCAACCCCAGGATTGTGTGCCTCTTCAGGCGTCCGTCTATCTAGATTTAGTTTTGTCCCTGAAGGGCTTTTGCAGGTGCTGTTCCAGTACCTCGAGTGTTTATGTAGCACTCGGAATATTTTAATAGATAGATAGATAAAAACTTTACTCAATGCCACTTACAAAAAACACAAAAAGTACACATTTACAGCTTAAAATATAACAAATACATTATAATCCTTAAAATAATAACAATCTTTGACACAGAGGCTGAAAAGGCGCTTGCTCAGCATACGTCACAGAATAATCTGTGACACTGATATTCTGCCAGTACCAAGCATTGAAAAGATATATGTCGGTTAATCAAATTAAAACAATGAACTTATAAAATTTTTAAGTATATATATATATATATTTATTTAACAATATAAAACTTAAATAACATTAAAAAACTTGACTACCTATAAATTAATATAAATATAAAAGATAAAATTATACATAACTAAATTAAAAAAAAAATTAAGAAAAGCTATAAATTATAAAATTGTATAATCAGTAAAACTGTATAATATATCTAAATATTCAAGGCATTTTATGGGTTTATAATTTTTTTGTATGCATTGGCGTAACTGTATATGAGTAAATATCGGCAAAAAACAGTATAACATCAGTTATCCTTATAAACTCATTCATAACGTACCAGCCCATGTATAAACGCGCATGCGCATCAGGAAAATTACAATTTCCTTTACACTTAATTGCAATTTTCTTATAGTCGTTAGGGGTCATAAACACGAATTGAGTTGTTATAGCCAAGGTCTGGCCGTCATTATACTAGACGTGTACATGACACGCATTTTGAACATCCACGTTTCCGGTGGGATTTATTCATGGTCTTTTTGTGTATGTGTCGCAATTAAATGGTTAAAGCCGTGAATTTATAAGTTCACTAGGTAAGATTATAAAAAACCTACTAGTGAAATTAGAATTTCACGGCTCTGACAATTCTACCTGCGACATATGGGGAGAGGCGTTTTTGAAATTGAAATTGAAATTAAAATTATTTATTTTTCTTCTAAATATAATTATTATTACACAGAAATTTGTTTTTAAAAAGTATGCGACAAAAAGGAACAAGCTCAGCTAATATGCTGTGATCAAATAGTTCTGTGGCTGTGATAGAAAAATAAAATGATCTTCACAGCGCTGATTTTCAGCTTGTCCCCGTTCTCGCAGAATGTACACATATGTGGGTAGAAAATTGGGAAAAAAGATTTAACATTATGATATGAATAAAGCATGCATTACACTTATTACACGTACACTTTAATCAAACAATTAATTAGGTAAATTTAAAACGAGAATATTTATCGAAATAAAATGAAGAAAATGACATCGTGAACTCTCTTGAACTGTAGAAAAAATTTAAGAAAAAGGAGAGTTATTTTGTAAACAGTCAAAACAGTCAACAGTTTTTCTTAAGACTCTAGCCTAACCCCCCCACTGAAAAAAAATCCTGGATAAATCCTGGATTAAATAGTCAATCTTTGAACAATGCTTCATTACTTGAACATTAGAACCAATTTATCAGCGTTTTTATGTTGAGATCCAGGTTCGATCCCCGGTCTGGCATACACCAATGATTTTTTCGGAATTTATGTGCATAGTAAAGCCAATTCTGAAGGCTTTAATTTTAGTTTTAGTGCTGTCAAAGTTTAAAATATTCCAAAGAAATTTAGCTTCTAATCCTAACTATTAAGGACTATTTTGTATTGAAGAAAATTTATAGTAGTTTAGACAGCACTAAAACTAAAATTAAAGCCTTCAGAATCGGCTTTAATATTTGTTTTTACTTACCACTTGCTGAACGGTTAAGGAAACCATCGTAAGGAAACCTGCATGCCCTAAAGAGCGTGTATTTGTGCCCGAAGTACGGCGATAGAGCTCACCACTCACCACGTTAGGACATCATAATCGTCGGTGAAACTCGGTGAACTGTGACTTGCATTTCACAGGCCAAATCAATATGTTATTATTTTAATTATGCCAGACATGCAACTATTATCTTAACAATAGTGGAAATAAAATCAGATAATTATAAAGGTATACTAATTTAGTAAATATGTTGTCCGAAACCCAGGGTTGAAGCGGTACAAACCCACATCCTTTCCTGTAAACTTTCTACGACACTTTATCCGCATAAGCCTTACTATGTTTATCATAGTCTGCATTAGCACAGTAGAGAAAAGCAACAGTATTATGTCTTTATATTTAATTTCATTCTCTGTTTTATTTTTATTTTTCTTGACATTGTGAGGTCATTCTGTTTTAATTCAAATGTTACTTGTTTGCGGTAGAACATAGAGTTCATAAGCCATAATGTAACACCACCAAAGTATAATTTTATATTTAGTTCAAAATACCTTTGTTCACAAATAAAACAATCTGATTCATATAAAACGGCCGAAACGCACGCTTCCAAATCTCGGCATACCTCGGTAGTAGGGGTGTGCTCCAGTTAAGGCTTAGCGTCAGACGCTTAGCAAAAAGTGCATAAGTTAACTTTGCATTTCTTGTTTTGAAGTTAAAAATTGAAAAACATTTTGGTATGTGGCAGTTAACACCAATAGTTTAGTATGCCTGAGGTTTATAAAGCATTAGTTTGTAATTTAATGCATTATTAGTCATGATCTGGTCCAAACCAACTTAAAATGCTGTTTTATATTTGTTTGGACCAGATCACGACTAATTGACTGAACTATTGGTGTTAACTGCCACATACTAAAATATTTTTAATTTTTAATTTCTAAACAAGAAATACAATGTTAAATTATGCACTTTGTGCTAAGGGACTGACGTTTAACCTTACATGAAATCTTACATATTTCGATATTTTTAATAGAAAAAGTTACTGGACTTACTTGAGATATGTTGCATTTAAAGTTCAACAGATTTTTAATTTTTTGGCGTGTAAATATTTCCAAACGTCATAGTAGATTAGGAGGAGCAGGGAATTCAAGCCAAAAAACATCATACAGTTGTTTTTTTTTTTAATATAGAAGTTTTGATCGTACGAAACCAAAATTTGTTGCAAATACTTTTAAAGAGTAATTGATTCATATATATTTTTTTCAAGCCATTTGGTCCAGCCGTAAACGAGGAGTAGGCTTTAGAAAGTATCCATCTGGCAGTATTTGAAGGGATCAAGCGCCTTAAGTACGGACACGGAGAGTGTGAGACGCCATTCGACTCCCGCATATTGATGTAGGCAGCCCTAATGCGTGCGTCTACCGAGCGTTGTTTCAAGGATAACGGATGTTATACTGTTACTTTTCTTCACTGTTGTATTAGTCTGCATGTGAGGTTAACTGAGTTCAGAACACTGGTTATGCAAATTTTTGTTTATTCAAAGAAGCTTCGGGATCTTACGCAAATATTCATTGCGAAATGGCAATACTAAGTAAACGATTTTATGTTCGAAATAAACAAAATTACAGTCTTGTTCTGAGTAGGTTCTCGGTTGGTATTTGCAAATTTAAACCCTAAATCTATATGTTCATAAGATTGTTTATACATTTATCTTCGCGGGGGCTTGCGTGTAAGATGCTGGTATCTAAGTCGTGGCCATATCGTAGAATTGACTATTTCATGATTTGGTTAGCTAGATTGTAAAATATAAAATCAAAAATCTTTCACCAAAAAGAAAAAAAATAGGTGCGATGACGAGCGAAGCAAAGCGGAGCGAGGCGACCCTCCCAATTTTAACAGAAATACGATATAGCCGACCAGATCATGATATGGTCAATTCTATGATATGGTCACGACATCTACAAAATCGACCCCGGCTTTAGCTCTACCACATTACACAGGCAGTCAACACAAGCAAATCAAGTTCAAATAAATCATCACAAAACAATATACCATCATGAGCGTCACGACATGACTCAATAATTAGTTAATTCAAAACGTCAAATTGTTGTCTCGAACCTTGACACATACCAGATAAAGCTAGTTACTACTACTTATCAGTAATAATATATGCTATTTTGTCCCCATACGGACCCTCAACTTAGCCCAGGATGGAAATACAAATAGGAAATAATTGAAATAAAATAAATTGATACTTGTCGTTGTTGGTTCTTGATGAAACATTTGAAACATCTTGTCAATAAAATACATTCTTGGTAACTGTTCCACTTTTATATGTATATTACACTAGCGACCGGTTTCGTTATAATAACATCGTCAGGCTATTGGATACGAATCATGAGAATAAATAGACAATAAATAGACACATCATTAAATCACCCCAGCCACTCTTAAATGACCAATACTGACTGCCTATCTTCGTCACCATTACTCAAATACTTCCAATCTAATTCAACCTAATGACCAAATTATTTTTTATTTCTTTATTGACATCAGTTTGTTTCTTTTTTGACTTTTTTGATTTTGTAAACATTTACCTATTTTAATTTTAATTTTCATTTGATTTTTATTCAATTTAATTCATTTACTTATTAATTTCGGTGTACTTTGACTTTATAATACCAAATATTTTTTGTTAACGGTTCCATAAATGCACGAACAAAACGCCTTTAAATCATATTTGTCATCACATCACAAATGTAAACAAAGACGAAATACATTTTCCATCTCATGATTCGTATCCAATAGCCTGAGGATGTTATTATAACGAAACCGGTCGCTAGTGTAATATACATATAAAAGTGGAACAGTTACCAATAATGTGTTTTATTGACAAGATTAAATAAAATAATACTGTCAATTTCAGCTAAATTCGGCAACAAGAGTTTTTTTTTGTTGCTTTTTTGTTTATTTCGTTTGAATATTTAAATATTTTTCACTTACCTCACACAGCATTTATATTTTTTTAGTATTTTATTTTAAATCATCAGACACTTGAAGGATATAACAATGAATCACGAGCAATTTAGCTTACTGACCTCGAAACTTTTTTCACACATTTCCTTTGCTCTTTTTGCTGGAGATGGATAGAAGCTATTAAGGAGAGATCTGTACGATGAGGAAGACTAACGAGAAAGTGCTGAGAATTTTATAGGAAGAAAGATATTTTTTGAAAGCCATTAAAAACCGGAGAGGGAAGATGATAGAAAACTTGATTCTACATGCCAGTTTATTAAAAATTATCATATAGGAGGAAAAGTCACGGGAAAAAGAGACAGGAAAAACCTAGATGCACTAACTTTTCTCAAGTAAAGGAGAAAGTTCATATGAAGAGGTCAAATTATTAGCAGAAGAAAGAGAAGTATGGCTCTAAATCAAAGAATAGTTACTACATCGACAAAAGCGTAGCTCTTAGGTTACATATTTATTTATATTTTGTATTTTGTAGATGGCACCCAATGATTATTGGCCCATAATATTGTAATTAATCATTGCAAAATTGGTTACCCTTCCGCCATAGCTTCAGGCTTCGAGAGGCGCACCAAGCGGTTCTTCTTGCGACGGCGCCTGCGGAGAGAACAAATTTATGAAGTTGTATAGAGCCGGCCATCGGTCGCATCTCGCGCGTCTTGTCCAGCTTCGAGTGAGTTGCGCTCTCGCAACGACGGTGTGCGAGGAGGCGGGGAGCCGCGCCAGTGATCGAGCGCACAGGACGAACCTAGTGTCAAGCGCTTTGAGCGAGCGAGCGCGCTATAAATCTGATGCGGTGGAAGGCGCCGACGGGTGTCGTGGCAGGGCAAAGCCTGTCGCAAAAACTGCCTGGAAGCGCAGCAAGAAGCGCCGCCAGAAGCCTGAAGTTGTGGCCCTGGCGTTAGGATTTTAATTTGGGGTACAACGGCTTTATTTTCTTGAGCTTACCTAATTTAAACTGAAACTTTGCTGTTGTTGTAACTATGAAGGAAACGTTTTTTCGGTTGACAGCGAATAAACTGCGAATAAAAAAAATAGATAATGGAAACAAATTTCCAAAAATTAATGTTACCAGGTGCTATTAATTGTGCTGAAATTCAAATCACCTGGAGACTTGTGAGTGCTACGATGACCTTGTTTCTGGGTTCTTCGATTTTTATAGGATTTTTCTCCTGCGCGTAATTCTGATTTTCATCAACATCGACTTAAGGCGCTACGGAAAAAAATCGACACTTTTAGAACTTTTATATCTACTTCGGTAAGTAATGTATAATTTTGATAAAATAGTATATTATTTTTGGTATCTTTCTCTAAGGTTCTGTTAAAACAGAAACGCGATTGGAGAAATTTGGCTCGATAGAAATATTTATTGAAATGAGGTCTTTATCGACACCAATTCTCCTGGTTTGACAATTTAGAATGACATATGGACTGCAATTATATTTAATTACATGGGTTTTAACAGTATCGAGGACCTGGTTAAACGAAATTTTGATAGCGTTTTTAGTACATTTTATATTAATAAAAAACCGACATTTTGCTATTTTTCCACGAATCCGTCCCTCTCGCACTGAGGGTTGTTTCGCATATGGAGTAACAGGGACGCTAAAACTTTTACATATCACCTTAAGATTGAAGTTTGTCGTGCGTGCGACGACGCCCGCCTAACATGCCATCTCTTTTGCACGCACGTCAAATTTCAATCTCAAGTTGATGTTGATGAAAATCAGAATTACGCGGTAGACCCGCTGGACGACATTTCTGGCACGTGCGTTAGGCAGATTTCGGGTGATTTGTTAAAAAGATGTATTGATTTTTTTTTAAACCTATAAGAAGCGTTTTTTATATTGCACATAATTTTAATTTGATGACATTTATTCACTCCACTTTACATACAAAACACAAAAATATTTAAGTTCAGAAACATGGGTTAACACATGTAACTTAAATTTAAGTGGCTCCCAGACTAGACGATGAGTAGTCTGTTTCGTGGGTGCCGTCATTTATCATACTATAAACAAAAGTCGAACGACTGATATTACGAGAGAAAATTAATGCCAGAAAAGCCGTCTTTATTGAATTCGAGAAACCCGGATGACATACATACCTTAAAAGTATTTATTAAATATTAGGTCTTTACAAAATGAAATTGCCGTTTTCTATAGAGAATTTGAAGGAAACTCAATTTTCAGTACTAACACTTTTGCATTTTCTTTAGGAATGACAAATCCAAATTATGTAATTTCTTATGTGTATGAATAAGGCTAACAGCAACATTAATTTAATTTTTGAAAAGTGTCGGCTGTAATAAATTATTACGAATCTTGTCATGGAAATGGATGGCACTTAGGACGAACGGTTTTTGAAGATTAAATTTTTATATTTTTCTAAAACTGAAAACGAAATTTAATACGTAGATGTTAAACCTTGAAATTAACTTTAAACAAAAAACTAACAATAATTTAAAAAGCTATTGAATTATAGGAATTATGAACTCATGAATCTGTAAGAAAATTTCGGCAATTTCATATGTATAATAGGTCTTTAAGAGGCTACGCGAATTTTATTTTTGTCACTGTTACTCCAAGCGAAAAATCGCGCAGTGCGACTCGAGAGGGGCGGATTCAGGGAAAAAGGGAAAAAAAGTTGGTTTTATATTTCTATTAAGAAAACTAATATAGCTAGCAAAATTTCAAATATCAAATCTCTAGATATTGTTGAAACACACCTAATAAAATATGTTTGAGTTCTGTATATGGTTCCTATTCGTCAAACGAGGAGAAAAAGTGTGTTTGAAGACCTCATTTCAAAAATTTTTTCTATCAAGGAAAGTTTATCCAATTTTTCCAATTTCAAAACCCTAGAATATTCAGTCAACATGCATATTCCAGAAATTTATTAAATTAAAATTTTATTAAAATTTATTTAAAAAAATACACAGAAAAGAAACACCCGTATTTTTTTCGCATATCGCCTTAAACATGGCGTCAAATTCAAAGTACGAACGGGAAGTTAGTAAATAACTTTGTATTTTTTTATAAAGCTCCGTTCATAATAAATTTTAGATAATAGTCTTGAACATGTGCTCTGGTTAGCAATAATTTTGTCATATAAGTACCAGGCCCGTAGGTTGGGAGGGGTACCAGGTGTCCTATCCTTCCAAAAAATTTGCGACCTTTAAGAAGTGTATCTGATATACCTACATTAAATTTTTTTTTTAATTTATTGTCATACATATTACAATAATTAGGTACAAATAGCACAAAAAAACTCCAAAGAGTTTATCTTTGTACTAGAATCCGGTAACCGCTGTGTATAAATAAATATACAATAAATATATAATAAATAAATATATTTCATTTCATGTTTCATTACATTTCATTTCATTTCATATTTAGACTTACAAAATCAAAAATAATTTTACATTAGAGTGTATGTTTTTTTAGCGAAATCCATCGCTTTAGATATTCAAACTATTAATTGAGTGCACTTTTTCAAAATATTTGTTTAAATACTTGAAATTATATCTGATTGATTTCTAGTTTGTAATGACGTTATCACGCTGTAAAATTTACTCTACGAAATATCACCACTTTTAAAAATTATGAATATTCTGGGGGATATCCTAACCTAAGTCTATTAGATAGATAGATAGATAGATAAAACATTTATTCACTATTACAATACGCACACATTTCACATTCAACACAATCAAATATTTACATTAGCAATAAAAGAAACGGAACAAGTTTTAACAATAACAATAATGATACAGATACTTAATTATGGACATATTACAATAGTAAAAGGGCTCCGACTCAGTATTTGCTGCAAAGATTCACAATGCAGCACTGATCATTCTGCCGGAACCGTGGAAGAGCTACGTGCTGAACTTTTAATTTTGAGTAAGAAATAAATAATATAGTATGTAAAGATATATATGGTTATATAATATTTATGTGAGTGTAATACTTATCAGTGAATATTATATTTTATATATGTATGTAATATGGTATGAAAACAAATTAAAAGAATATGTATGGATATAAAATGTACTAACGTTGCTATAAAAATTTCAGGTCCTAGATACTGTTAAAACCCATCTAATAAAATATAATCGCAATCCATATGTCATTCCAAATTGTTAAACCAGGAGACATGGTGTGGAAAAAGACCTCATTTCAATAAATATTTTTACTGAGCCGAATTTCTCCAATCACGTTTCTGTTTAACAGATCCCTAGAAAAAGAATCCAAAAATAATATAGTATTTTATCAAAATAATACCTTCTTTACCGAAGTACATATGCAAGTTCTAAAAGTGTCTATTTTTTTTCCGTAGCGCCCTAATGCAGTGCGCGTTGATATGAACGTTATTTCAATATAGATAGTTTCTGTCGATATTTGTACCGACACATGTTGACTCAAGATCGTTGGCGGCTATAGCCTGCAGTCAGTAAAATCTTCTTTGCCCCAACACTATGCCACAATGAGCATGCGTCCAAGTCAGTCTAAGTGCTATAAAACCAAAAATCATTCTGACTGCGCCATTCGGTAAGACTTATTGTTATCAAGACATGATCTGGATGGTAATGTGCTACGTTAAATCTATTTAGGCCAAGCAACGAATTCTCAAAGAAAAGTATAGAGGGAAATGGTTGGAACACAATTTTTGACTTCGTAATGTTGTTTGGACTAGTTAGGAGGTAAACATATCAAAAGTCCCTGCTCCTAGCCTTAATGTTGGGGGGCGGGGGGGGGGGGGGGGGGGGGTTCGAAGGTCCCTTTTTTCGGTTTTGTGCATGTATCTCGGAAAGTATGCGTTATAGCGACATAAAACCTGAGACAAAATGAAAGCTGATTAAATTTTATACAAGTTTTATTCAGTCAAGTTTTTCGATATCTTGTATAGTTTTAGAGATATCTGCTCTTAAAAGTCTGTCATTTTGAAAAAAAACATTTTTGCTCTTTTTGACCGGATAACTCTTCAACAATGCATCGATGTCTAAATAGCACCATCCATCCATCCATCAGCCTGTATTTGTCCACTGATGGACATAGGCTTCCCCAATATTACGCCACTCTTGGCGGTCCAGCATCCTCATTCAGCTGCCGTCCACCACGTCCTTCAGATCGTCAGCCCAACGGGCACGCACAAGGGCGGCCTACGCTACGCTTTGGTGTACGTGGTCTCCATTCCAATGCCTTTCGGCCCCAACGGTTATCATGTCGGCGACAAATATGGCCAGTCCACTGCCACTTCAACTTACTGATTTGGCAGGCTATGTCGGTCACCTTCGATCTCTGACAGATATCTTCGTTTCGGATAAATAGCACAGATGTTCATTTTAGAATATTTACTTGTAGGCGCGCTGACCAGGTGGCTCACAGTTAATTAAAACTTGTATAAAATTTAATCAGCTTTCATTTTGTTTTAGGTTTTATGTCGCTATAACGCATACTTTCAGAGATATATGCACAAAACCGAAAAAAGGGACCTTCTAACCCCCCCCCCCCCCCCCCCCCCCCGCCCCCCAACATTAAGGCTAGGAGCAGGGACTTTTGATATGTTTACCTCCTAACTAATCCAAACAACATTACGAAGTCAAAAATTGTGTTCCAACCATTTCCCTCTATACGTTTTTATTGCTTGGCCTAATTCCCCAATCAATAGAATATCAACTTTATATAAGATGGCGCAAAAGTAATGTCATAATTTGAATTGGCTGCCATTTTGTTATTAATGAAAAAAGAGCTCTGTTTTCATAAAAAAGTTAAATTTGAAAGTGTAAAATTGGTGACATTAATTGGAAAAAATTATATCTCTGAAATTGCCACCTCCCGAGTTGATGCATAGTTGCGCTCGTGTTACGTCATTTTGAATTGTTGCTCGCAAAATATCTGGCTATCTGGCTCCAAATTGGCGATTTCTTCTTCAATAATATCTTTCAAGACTTGCAAAGTTCGCGGTTTCTTGTGGTAAACGCGAGATCTTAAAATGCCCCAAAGGAAGACGTTTGGTGCTGTTAGATCTGACCTGAAAATTTGTCAAATAAGCAGTAACAATAATTCCACGTTCTTGAGGTGTGTATCGCTCCCTGGCTTATTGATGTGATGACTAATTCTCTAAATAACTACATCATAAATGTCAAAGCACAGTGACCTTTGGCGCTACCTGTAAAAATCGCAGCCAATTCAAATGATGACATTACTTTTGCGCCACTCTTTACATACGTATTTTATTCTAAAGCGTATTTATTTATTATAAAAGAACCGCATTACGCCAGGGCCACAGCTTCAGGCTTCTAGCGGCGCTTCTTGCTGCGCTTCCCGGCTGTTTTTGCGACAGGCTTTGCCCTGCCACGACACCCGTCGGTGCCTTCATGTATAGCGCGCTCGCTCGCTCTAAGCGCTCGACACTAGGTTCGTCCTGTGCGCTCGATCACTGTTTCAACCACCCGCCTCCCCGCACACCTCTGTCTCGAGAGCGCAAGTCACTCGAAGCCAGACAAGACGCGCGAACGTGGACCCATGGCCGGCTCTATACAACTTCTTACTACTTGCAAGAAGAATCGCTTGGCGCGCCTCTCGAAGCCTGAAGCTGTGGCCGAGGGGTTGTGTGTATTGACTAATAAAAATAGATAGTCAAGTTGCTTAAAAAACAAAACTGCTCTATGAACATTAAGGCGATATGTAAAAAAATAGAATTGCTTCTTTTATGTGTATTTTATGAAATGCACAAAACATTTTAATAAATTTCTGGAATATGTATTTTGACTATATAATCTAGGGTTTTGTAATTGAAAAACATCTTTGGATAAATTTTCCCCGATAGAAATAATTGTTGAAATGAGGTCTTCAAACACACTTTTTCTCCTCGTTTGACGAATAGGAACCATAATTATACAGAAATTAAACATATTTTATTAGGTGTATTTCAACAATATCTAGAGATTAGATATTTGAAATTTTGCAAGCTATTTTAGTTTTTTTATAAAAATTATAAAACTAAAATTTTTCGCTTTCGCCCTGAATCCGCCCCTCTTGCACTGAGCGTGTTTTCGCTTGGAGTGACAAAAATAAAATTCGCATAGCCTCTTAACTGAGTGTATACTCTTCGAAGAGCAATAATATCTTATATTATCACTTATATTTATTTCTAGTCGAGGACTAGATATTGTAACTGATGTAAATGGTGAAAATGGCGTCGGTAATTGGATATATCATGATCTGCCTAGGTATATCGAATTTCGGTTAAAATTATATTTATTTACAAGTAAACCTCTCCTTGCTCTGCTCGTCGTCGCACCTATTTTTTATTTTGGATTTCTTACTTTACGATCTGTCCCATTCTACGGTTTACCCACGACATAAAGTAAAAAAAAGATCACTTTTGCAAAAGTTTTTATCTCCAAAGACGGTAGTTAAAGCATCATTTTGTTACAATTTCAACAATGTAAAAAACCAGGCCGTGATAGAAGAACGTATTGATCAAGCGACATACAGAATAGAATAGAATAGAAGCCGTTTATTTGTCACAAATGAACATAATATTAAAAAAAAAACAAAATACACACAAAACACATGACAAACCGGTCTAAGGCTCGACTTATGGCTGTTTGTTAGAAACAAAAAACCGTCGATCTTCCGCTTTAGCCTATATTACAAAAGGAAACACAAAATAAAAAAAATTAACAATAATTAGAAACTAAACTAAAATTACATTTAAAAACAGTTGGAATAAAAATTAGTACCTAATACGTAATCGAATCCTGATATTGGAGAAGGGCCATGTCAAAAATACCTGGAATAGCTTGTATGACAAGATTGATGGATGTGGAAGATGCGAAAGAGGTGTGTCAGGATCGTAGGAGATGGAAATCTGTAGCATAGCAAAACCAGAAAAGTAGTTTGCCTCCAAGCAAAGGTACATCGCGCGGCTAATATGTGTGCGTGCTAGTATGCAAGAACTACAGCACGCACACAGCGGCAATATCTTAGTATACAAGGTAAGCGCTAGTCGGTGTCACGACGCGGTCGCGCTCACTCAAGTCTCTCGAACAAGGCCCAATGTAAAAAAACTAAATATTTACAAATATGATACATACCTATATATCTATAATATCTGTATTTAAGTATTATTATTATTATTAATAATATTGACTTTTTATTAGCTACAAATCTAAAAGAAGGGACAACCCTGCAACAGTAGGTATTTAAGTCTCGCACGGGGCGAGAGTTAACCTACTGTTCTGGTTTTACTATGTCTGTAGTCTATGCCTACCCCTCTCAGAGACAAGCGTGAGCATATGTACGTGAGTAGTATGTAAATAATAAACATTGTTGAAATTGTTATAAAATGATAAAGCATGCAGTCTTTGATAATTTAAATGTTTGCAAGTGTTTCGTGTTTTTTTTTTAGATTTCCGTACCTAAAAGGTACAAAAGAAACCTTTATGGTGAGTCTCCGTTGTCCGACTTGTCCGTCTATCCGTCCGTATGTTACAGCCTCATAACTTTAAGTCATAAAATTTGGCACAAAAATAGCATTAATTTGCCCAGATATCACGGTGTAAAAAATATGAAAAATTTTAAATTGTTCAAAATATTTCCAAAACAACAGTGAGAAAAATTAAAAATTTAATCCTAAAAATACAATTTGGGTATTAAATTGTATATATTATAAAGCTGATTGTAAAAATATATATTTTTACTATATTAACTGGCACTGGTTTCAAGAAATATTTAAAAAACAACAAATATAAGTATGTTCCCTTACCTTCGAAACTGTTAGACCAAAAAATATACAAAAAATCATGGTAATAGTGTTTACGTATAGATTACAGGAAAAATAAATAATTTGAGAAATTTACGAAAAAAAATTATTAAATTAAATTTATCATCCACAATACGGAACCCTAGGTACGCGAGTCTGACTCGCACTTGGCCGGTTTTTTTCCTTTGACTCACGTCGAGTCGTTTACAAAAAGATAACCCTCGCCCAATAACTGTTAGAAAACAAATGATCTAATATTCAGACGAGCCCTCACCAAATTGCCGTGCGAAGCCGTTTCTTACATTCTTGTAACTCGCTAGATGATATAAATTAAATTAAATAAAAACGGTAGTATTTAAACGAGCGAATATACATATATACAAAATGATATGTGTCAAAAATACTGAATAAAGCGTACTAAAATACTAAGTGGGCGATAGACTGGGCGAATAAAAATCTTGAAAACTGCGACGGGTTGAATAATTCTCAGGCGAGCAATTTTCTATTTTAGTGAAAATTTTATTTTAAGTAATAAGACTAGGGACGTCGCCTCGCTCCGCTCCGCTTCGCTCGGCCCCTTATTTTATTTTACATGTAAACCTAACACGCTCCTCCTCGCTTCGCTCGTCGTCGCAACAATTTTTTGACTTTTGGTGAAATACTTTCGATTGCATACTTTAAATTCGCCCACTAAATATTTTTAGTCGCACGCTTTGGTATTTATTCCGGAAACTTGAAGTCGCTAATTAAATTAAATTAATCGCCCGATTAATAATTCCCCAATAAAAAATACAGCGCTTATCTCCAATATCTCGCCATGAAGTTACACAAATCGATTATTTTTTAACATTACAAAATACTTTAAGACATATAAAATAAATAAATAAAAATCTTTTATTTCGGACAACTTGGATCCATAGCATGTTAGTAAGACTTATTAATAATTGGTTAGTAGCAAAGAAAGAAAATTAAATTAAATTATCTAGACAGAACTTATGTGCTCCGTACCAGGAGCGATCAAGGAGATGAGGAGGTCTCCACGATCACTCTCCGCACAAAACACCTCCATAGTGGCGACGTAAATCTGTCGGCTATGGTTTCCAGGATGCTGTTGGGACTGTCCCGTGTCCTGCGGATCAAGGATATGGTCTTTTTACGGATTAGTTGTAAAGCCATCTGTTTGGTACTCCGTGAACATCCCTGACGCACTTCATAAGCGGGGTAGACCCATCAGCATCCTAAATACATTATTATATTGGACGCGCAGGGTGTCCAGCGATCTCTTGGTATACTTGACCCACAGATTCCCCGTGTATATGCTCTCAAAAGAATGACTAAAGTAAGAAATAATTACTGATATCAATTGATATCAAACAACCAATGTAATTTTTCTAACATTTTACAGGAAGTAAATATCAAGACCAATCAGCCCACCAATTGGTTACATGGAAAAATCCTTGTTTATGTTTTTTTATTAAACTTGGATATATGAAAATACTTAATTTTGTAAATAAAAAGTAAAAAAAATGTTGTTCGTTTATTGGCTATTCTTCATAGAAACGTTACTGATGTTGGTGGTTTTTCCGGAAGCACTCTGTTTTTGTAGCTACATTTTGAATGTACTTTGGTTGTTTTTGCTGATTCTAAAATTACCAGATTATTTAAATTTCTGAACTTATTTGGCGTCACTTAGAAGTCACCGACACGATTCTAATCTGAGTAGAGCAAAGCACAAGCTGCATGCTACTGGCCAACAACCAACAAGTGACTGATGGACTCTGACGGACCCGAAAACGCAATAAAAAGTGTCTCTAATAAACTCTCATTGGTAAACAAAATAAAAGGCGGGGCTAGCTGAGATCGCCACATGCAAGCAATAAGGTTTTTTAACTGGGGCTCTACCGCGTAATTCTCATTTGTATCAACTTCAAGCAAATGCATGCGAAATTCAACGCATGCAAAAGAGATGGCATGTTAGGCGGGCGTCGTCGCGCGCACGTCAAATTTCAATCTCAAGTTGATGTTGATGTAAATGAGAATTACGCGGTAGACCCGCTGATCAGGCGGGAAGCTTGCTGATAGTACAATAGAGAATCCATAGAGAAAAAAAATCTACAAAATTGGACATACGTTGTTTTCCAAAACAGTCTTCCATGCATCTTCAACTCAAATTGACGTTATTTATTGTCGAGTAGTACACTAATGGATAAGTAATTATTTAAGATAAGTAATTATTTAAAATAAGTAATTATTAAAGACAATGCATTGAAAATGTTGGCGGGACGGATCTCAATTTTCTCAGCCATTAACAAAACAATTGGAACTGAAATTTATGTATTTAATTAATCATGTGTTTGACATCATTTTTGTCATTGCTTTTCTTGATTAACTTTTACAGCAGAGAAATAAATGTCAAAAACTGCTGTTTAAAACCAGATATTTTCATTTTACAGGGACACGAGACTCAGAGCTTATTAAGGCGATGCCAAAAAAAAATTGGGTTTTTTCGAATCCATTTACTCCACTATAACATCATCTACGTATTTTATTTTTCTGTAAATGTTTATTGAGTATTTGATTAAGAACATCCTCACTGAAGGAAAACGCGATTAGATGAAATTTTCTCGATAGAATTTAATTCCGAAAATTGTTTATTTCATTGTGAAATTGCATTTAAAATGTGGATATTATGTATTTGTAAAGTCTTCTTGAAAATCTTTTTGACTAAATAGCTTGGTACATTTTATATTAACAAAAAGCCGACTTTTTGCTACTTTTCCACGATTCCGTCCCACTCGCACTGAGGGTTTTTTCGCATATGGAGTTACAGGGACTTAAAACTTTTATATCGCCTTAAGACAGAGAGTGTAGATGTTTTTTTTTTAATCTCTGAGAATAAAGAAATTGGGAGGCTATCAAAGTTGTCATTTTTAGACCATTTTTGTTACGGGGTCTATCTCAATGACCAAAGCATTTAGGAATTTGTAATTTCTGTATATTATGTACCCTATTTTATTATGTATTTAAACAACTAACACTGAAAACACCAATTTATGATGCATTTTCAGGGTTACGTCCCCGAATACTCAAACAACTTAATTTTGCAGTTTCGTTTCATAGAATTCGTAGACAGTGATAAGTTTGTAATTTCTGTTCAAATTATTTAAGTATATTAACCTATTTAAATGGCACGGAACCTTTAGGTCGCGAGTCCTACTCGCACTTGACCGTTTTTTTTTCTTTCTCCAAGCCAACCTACTTTTATATCTTGTACCATCCGTGGGTTGACTGGTAGACGATGCTCTATGCATTCAGTCTGCTATTACGTACTTTTATTTATGGTGATGATGATGAACAACTGGACCATAGACAAGATCTGAAAAAAAACTATTAGATTAAATTGTTCCATTTATTCTAATGTGTCTCCACTTATTTCCAACGATCACACGCAAATGTAATTAAAACCGTGGCATTTGCAAAACAATCGATTATAAATTATTCGCAAGTCATTTAGACGTCAACCTATTGAACCATAAATAAAAATATAAAAATCGACAATAGTGTCGATTTGGTGTAACACGGTTTTATTTATTAGACAGGACTTAAGAGGGTAATCTAAAACGACAGTCACTGTTAAATTGATTTATTGAATAATATTTCAATGATAAATAAATAAAATATATATTTATTATCACAGCGAATGTATATACACTTCCGCCGCAGCGAATATTAAAAATAACTTATGGTATAAGAAACAAATCTATCTAAAGTAGTCCTAAAATCTAAAAAAGGTATTGGGGTTTTGGTCATTTCAATAACTTAACTGTTGAATTTTGTCTCAACCATAATTCAAGACAATCACAAACGTTATAAAACACAATTGGGCCCTTTCACATTTTTTAAATTTTGTCTGGTAAATTAAATATGATTTTTTCTGTTAAATTCGATCAATTAGACCACGATAAAAAACGACCACGAGAGAACAAGCGAGGTGTCTAATCGTTCTACGCTCGGCGCAGCCTTAACTTAATTTTAGCGGTCTGTCTTTTTTTTTTGGTAACGAAAAGATAAAAACAGGACACTTAAAACAAGGTTAGTCCTGTCCAATAAGTTAAGTTGTGTTACACCGAATCGAAACAATTATTTTTATATAGAGGTGTAAATTTATTTAAATATTATGGGAGAATGCAAAATTCTTCACATGTTTCCACGCAAGTCGGCACACGGGTTAAAAGAAGCCAAATTTCTTCAAACTTATTTTAAAATGTTTGTAATTAATTATTCAGTCATTTTATTTAATTAATAAATAAAATGAGAGGTTTATCTCATTTAAGGGGCTCCGCAATGCTTAACATGGATTCAGTTCCGTCAATGCAGGTGGTAAACATTTGAAAAATATTTTTTTTGTCTCAAAACAATTTTTAATGACACTATACAAATAAACATACTTTCAATCTTCTATTAATTTATACTACTTTTAAAATAGCATGAATTTCACGAAAATAGCTGTTCAGTTTCCATATTTCAAAACCGATTGAAACGAAACCAATACACGCAGATACTAACTAGAATAAACCATCTTTATTACATAAAGAAATTATAGTTGATGTCTTAATAGAGCCGCAATTTCAAAAAACCTGAAGTTTTGAGTGCGCGGCATCTGATTAGAGCAGGATAGACAGTTAAAAACAAAAGCATTAGAGCAGGATTGAATTTTAGCATTGTGCAGCCCCTTAAATTCAAATCTCTGTCATAAATCCGTGGAAGCTGCGCGTTTAAAAAACGATGTTGCTGAAGTACTCGTAAAAACGAAAAAGGTTTCATAAAAAAAAAAAAAACCTAAAAATATATTGTTGTTTCATACATTTTGGTCGGAATAGGTATATGTAACTTTTGCATAGAACAGGTGATTTTTTTCGCGATTTTAGGATTAGTTCTGTAGCAAATGTTGTTTGAAATGAACATAAATTATATAATTTATATTCATTATTATAAATAAATATTGAATATTTATTTATGTAATGTAGGTGTCGTGGCCATATCGTAGAATTGTCAATTTCATGATCTGCCCCCCTATTCTGTATCTTAGGTTGCCAACTGGACAGGGTGCCTATCGTCAAAAACATAGATAAAAACTAAACTTTCAAAATTGCTTTTAGTGGGTATTGAACTATTTACGAACTGTGTCGTCACTTCAAGTGCGAACATATCCTTAGACAATCGGAATTCAATAGTAGATCAATGGTTTTGATGATAGGCACTCAGTCCAGATGGCAACTAGAGATACATAATAGGCCCGCTGGTTGGCTATATCGTATTTTTGTTAAAATTGGGAGGGTCGCCTCGCTCCGCTCCGCTTCGCTTTGCTCTCCAAATGTATTTACACGTAAACCTAACACGCTCCTCCACGCTCCGCTTCGCTTCGCTCGTCGTCGCACTTATTTTTTTACTTTTGGTGAAAGATTTTTGATTTCATACTTTACGATCTGCCCAACCAGATCATGAAATGGTCAATTCTACGATATGGTCACGACATAGGTATACCATACACAGCATACACTTATTACAGGTCAGTTTTAACGTAATATAAGTAATTAAATAATATATGTGTACAGGTAATAGTTTTATGTAATAAATAATAATATAGGAAATACACAGGGGAATAATAAAGGTTTGGTTTGCTTCAATTTAACAAAAAAAAAATACATACAACAAATATATGCCTAACTCCGCCCATTCGATTAGTCTTGCTAAGAAGAAGGGCAAGAAATTTAGCAAAATCATGTCTTTTTTTATAATATCAGTTACAACTAAATGTAAAAACTAAGCCTATACTTTAATTGAATAAAGAGATGAAAAATACAAGACAGGAGAAAATTATGTCATGAAGGCAAAAAGAAATAAATACCTTTATCTACCTGTCCTATGTAGTCCATCTGCTTTTATAGTCATTTCAGTTTGTTGGAAAGAATACTATCGCCAGTTTCCGGCTTTCGCAACATCATCTTAACACCAAGCAGATCTATAGTTTGTTAAAATTTAAAGAGATATTTATGCGATCAGAATCCATGCATACCAGCACCAACAGCATCTTGCTTGAGGGCATTGGCTGACAGATGGGATTCCCCACTGTTAAGGTGATATATCATCCGTGCAAAGGTCCCCGTTACTCCAGGCGGAAAGACTCGTTTCTGATAGTCCAAAAACTATAAAAAGGTTCCAAAATGGTTATAGAATAAATAACTTCAAAAAGTGTCGATTTCGACGATATATCCCCTTAAGGCGCTATGGAAAAAAATCGACACTTTAAGAACTTGCATAATATCTACTTCAATAAATAATGTATTATTTTGATAAATAGTGTATTTTTTTAAATCTTTTTCTAGGGATCTGTTAAAACAGAAACGCGATTGGAGAAATTCGGCTCGATATAAATATTTATTGAAATAAGGTCTTTTTCGACACCATTCTCCTGGTTTGACAATTTAGAATGACATGTGGACTGCAATTATATTTTATTAGATGGGTTTTAACGGTATCTAGGATTTGGTTAAACGAAATTTTGATAGCAACTTTAGTACATTTTATATTAATAAAAAACCGGCTTTTTTCTACTGTTCCACGAAACCGTCCCACTCACACTGGGGTTTTTTTTGCATATGGAGTAACAGGGATGCTAACACTTTTACGTATCGCCCTTATTATTATTATTATAACTCATAAATTATGACTTATGACTGAGTCATAATTCATAATAATTTATTTGTCAAACATAGGTACAATAGTTGGATACATATAAGTTTAAAATGGCCTCTCTATGTTTCGCCTTAAAGGCACACAAATATTTTAAAGTAAGTACTTATAGCTAGATTAAAGTCATAATAAAATAATACAATGTTAAATTTCATAAAAATATTTACAATTAAAAAATTATTGGTTATATTGCTAGATATCATGAAAGAACCAGACGCACTAAACTGTAAAAAAATATTTAACTACTGGGGCAGCTTGTCATCGTTTAGGAACTCTTTTACTCATTCTCCATCATCTTCCAGTGACAATCCCCGTGATGAACTTCGGAATGCTGATGGGATGGCAGTCGCCCATGACGCCACTGCTCCAGTCCCCCGACGGCCCCGCTCCAGAACCCATCTCAGACGACACCATCTCCTGGATGGCATCAGTGACGTTCATTCCTCCCATCTTCTGTGGCTGCCTGGTGGGGGACCTGGCTGATAGATGGGGCAGGAAGATGACTACTATGCTGACGAGTTTGATGCTCATTGTAAGTATTATTCTGAGTTTCATTGACGATAAAATTTCCTGACCTTTAAGGTCGTCAGTTTATCTTGAATTACATTAATGAATTACATGAGCGGCCGTAGCTTAGGGCTAGAAGCGGCGGCAGTAGCTCGGGGTAGAACGCTGGCCTCTCAATCTTGAGATCCAGGTTCAATCCCTGGTGGAGTATGCACCAATGAGGTTTTCAGAATTTACGTGCATAAGGAAATCTGCATGTCCTAAAAATCATGTCATCAAGCATGTCATCACCCATCACATTGGGACATATTAATCGTCGGTGAAATGCGGGTGTACCGAGTGTAGACTGTGACTTTCATTTTACAGTTAACACTCGGAACACCTCTGACACCTCTTCGGAGATTCATGTCATGACGATATATATACAAGGTGACTTTTTGACCATCTTTCAAATTCATACTGGAGGCTTGGTAAGTGATCGATAACAATTTTTAGTGAAATACGTATAATGAAATTAATTTACCCCCAGTCCTGAGTGAATCACTATGGGGAGTCGAAATTTCATTATATGAATTTTACAAAAATCGCTATTGGTGCATGATGCTGATCACTCACCAAGACTCAAGTATGAATTTGGACAATGTTCACAAATTCACCTTGTATATATTTTTTATTATATTTGCATTGATGATAAAATTATCTGACCTTTAAGGCCGTCAGCTCTCAGTATAGAACAAGTGATTTAAGTATCAAAGCACGTCACACCTACACTATAGGAAGTAAAACGATAATTAACTGAGAAAATGTATTAAGGTGATATACCGTGCTAGCAAAGGTCCCCGTTACTCCAGACAGAAAGACCCGCAGTGCGAAAGGGACGGAATCGGGGAAAATTGTCAAAAAGTCGGTTTTAAATTAATTCAAAATTAACTAAAATAGCTAAAAAAAAATCCATAACCAGTAATTTAGGTGTAGTTAAAACCCATCTAAATAAATATTTTTTTAGTCTGTATGCTATTCTAATTTGTCAGAATATCAAAAAAAGGGTAAATTTAGACCTGATTTCAATAATTATTTCTATCGAATGAAATTCCTCCAATCGCGTTTCTGATAGACCAAATTCTAGTAAAAGGTCCCAAAATTGTTATACTAATTTATTTTACTTGGAACTTCATTAAAAGAGCAGATAAATAACTTCAAAAAGTGTCAATTTTCACGGTATAGCCCCTTAATGGAATGTTTCCACTTGGCCGATAATTTGAAATTCGAACCGAAGATCTCTGTGGGAAATAATACCAACCTATGAAATTTCAATGCCTTGCTGGATTAACTATGTATAAGAAGCGAATAAACATGATATACTTAGTAATTCTTGTTAAAATCTAGGACATCATCCATTTTGGTCCAAATGTGAAAGTGCCGGCCAAAGAAAAGTAATGCTTACTTTACTTTAAAACTTGTCCATCTAAGGATTTTCTATTATGGCAAGAGAGCTGTAGGGCCGTTGCCCTTGGTTTTATTTGAGTTTGAAAAATCTGTCATTTCATACATTTGCGATGTAATTAACTAACAAAAAAAATGTAACATAACAGAACAGAACATAACATTTTGAACATCTTTCAGTAAAACACAATCTGTGTTACTACAAAACAGTGTTTAACTTTAGACAGTGTTTAAATCTGTTGTTGTCGCCTTTTCTTTCATATTGTAAAAGAGTGACAGCAACAGATTTAAACACTGTCTAAAGTTAAACACGGTTTTGTAGTTACACCGAATGGGTTAAATTAAACCCATTTGTGACATAAGAGTCAGTCATTAAGCGATTTTTGTTTTTTTTATAATTTTCATCCAGATGTGAAAGTACCGGTGGCAAAAAAAATGTAATGCTTTATACTGTTAGAAATTGGCTGTCTTAGCATTCACTATTTTGGCACTAAAGCTGTAGGGCTGTGGCTGTAGGTCATTTGAGATCAAAAAAATCTGCCATTTCATACTTTTTCGATGTTATGAAGTAACAAAAAAATTTAATAGCCTACCATAACAAGACATTCTGAACATCTTTTTGTAAGACACAATTGGTGTTACTACAAAACAGTGTTTAACTTTAGCCAGTGTTTAAATCTGTTGCTGTCCCCTTTTCTTTCATATTGTAAAAAAGTGACAGCAACAGATTTAAACACTGTCTAAAGTTAAACATCGTTTAAACACCCTTTCGTAGTAACACAGAATGAGTTTTAAGTTTAACCCATTTGTGACATTATCAGATTCAAATTCCATTTACAAATTTTAAAAATACTCTAACAACAGGTAGTTAAAAACACGGAAGCACTAATAAAATTAAACAAAAAATAATAATAATAATATAGTTAAAATAAAATGGTATCTAGTCATAATGATAGGCTCTTAAAATTAGTCAATGTCGTGTCTCATCTTCTAGGTACTCATTTATGGTGTAATAAGCTTCATTCAAAAAAAATTTTTTGAGATATGACTTAAGATTAAATAAACGTCAGTCGCTTAGCAAAAAGTGCATAACTTAACTTTGTATTTCTTGTTTATTGTTGGTATGTGGCAGTTAACTCCAAAAGTTTAATATTAGTAAGGTTTTTAAAGGACGAGTTTGAAGTTTAATGCACAATTATTCCTGATCTGGTCCAAACAAAGTTAAAACAGCATTTTAAGTTGGTTTGGACCAGATCATGACTAATTATGCATTAAATTACAAACTCGTGCTTTAAAACTCTCACTCATATTAAACTATTGGTCTTAACTGCCACATACCACAATGTTTTTCAAGGTTTAACTTCTAAACAAGAAATACAAAGTTAAGCTGACATTTAAGGCGATTACCATCGCCAAATTAGCAGCTCGATATTTGTCAGTACAAATATCAACGGAAACGACATTGAAATAACGTTCATATCAGCGCGCAATGCATAGTGGCTGTTACGACGCTCGCTGCGTCCTTGATAGAGCGAAATAGGGGAAAATTATACTTTTCAGTTGGACGTGATTACTCGATTGAATAATCTTATGTTATGTTTATAGCTATAAAGTTTATCTATTTATCAAAGCATAGATGAATTCAATCGGCCAAGCCACTCAGGAGCAGTAGGGAATTTGAGGTCAAAAAACACCATTCAGTAAAAAAAAAAATCCTGTAGAAGTTTTGGTGGTATGAAAAAGAAAACTGTTGCATATGTTGTCTAAGAGTTGATTATTCATAATACATTTTTTCATTATTTTTGGTTTGGCCATAAACGAGGAGTAGGCTTTAGAAAGTACCCATTTGGCAATAGTAAGGGCCTTAATCTTAAAAGTGTTAACATTTTCAGTGTTTCGGAGATCAGCAGGTAGTTTATTACATATCTACCTACAATTCATAACTATAGCTACATGTTATTACTACGTACGTCGAACCACGCGCGCGCGCAGTAAAATTTCGGTACTTTTTTGTACAAATCAAGCTTTTTCTCAGGACTTTTCAATTTTACATCTGTTATCCCCCGGTGTGAGTGCATAAATATTAAGGCTATGCGAATTTTATTTTTGTCACTGTCACTCCAAGCGAAAACATGCTCAATGCGAGAGGGACGGATCCAGGGCGAGAGCGAAAAATTTTAGGTTTTTAATTTTTATAAAAAAACTAAAATAGCTAGCAAAGTTTTAAATATCGAATCTCTAGATATTGTTGAAACACACCTAATAAAATATGTTTGAGTTCTGTATATGGTTCCTATTTGTCAAACGAGGAGAAGTGTGTTTGAAGACCTCATTTGAACAATTATTTCTATCGAGGAAAATTTATCCAAACATGTTTTCCAATTTCAAAACCTTAGATTATACAAGGTGACTTTTTGATCATCGTCCAAATTCATACTGGTGGCTTGGTAAGTGATCAGTATCATGGATCAATAACAATTTTTGTGAAATTCGTAAAATGAAATTTCGACTCCCCATAGTGATTCACTCGGGACTGGAAGTGAATTTCTATGGGAAGCCGAAATTTAATTTTTAGAATTTCACAAAAATTGTTATTGATCCAAGATACTGATCACTTACCAAGCCACCAGTATGAATTTGGACGATGATCAAAAAGTCATCTTGTATAGTCAAAATGCATATACCAGAAATTTATTAAAACTTTCCGTGTATTTCATGAAATAAACAAAAAAGAAGCATCTCTATTTTTTTACATAAAATGTTGTATTGACAGATCAGCTGGACCATAACGCTTTTCTCGCTGAGACCCTGGGCGTTGATTACGTCACGGGCTGTCGCAGGGCTGGCTTGCGCAGGCTGCTATGTCGTCACTCCACTTTACTTAAAAGAGGTGAGTCATGCATGCATCCTTTATGGTCGGTGGAACCGGCACACCGGTTTACTGTATAGTTGACTTCACACTGTGTCCAGTTCGTTACACTAGCAGCCTTTCAAATTGTATCAGAATTTGTGTCAAGTTGTTAAGATCTAAGAACATGGCCATTATAGACCCTGCAATGATATGTCGTTGATATTAGTAATCACGTTGGCCCAGTCTAAGCTAAAGAAGACTAAATGAGAACTGTTTTGTACTAATATACAAAATATAATATATAATAGTAGTTTATGCTACAAGGGCGAAAAGGAATAAATTACGAGGACGTAGCGAGTGTTTTAAACGTAATCGAGTAATTTATTGCTCTTACGCCCGTGTATCATACTACGTTTTTCAAAGCATAGTGTGAGGAAATAAAACAAATATATAATATAAAAATAAATAAAACATTAAAGTAATGTAACTAATGAAAGATTGAAAGTATGTTTACTTATAAAGTGCAATTAATAATTGTATTGAGTCAAAAAATACGCCATAATTTTTTCAATTTTTTACCGTCTACATTGACGGAACTGAATCCAATATAAAACTGATGTTTAGCATTGTGGAGCCCCTTAAGAGCTTATCTTCCAATGAATGGCATTGTTATCTATTATTAAGTTCGACCGCTAATTAATTATTTAATAATAATATTTAATATTTTATAATTAAATATTACGCATTTTTTCAATGCATAGTGTGAGGAAATAAAACAAATATAATCTTGTGAACTTTAAATTATGATTGGCTCAAAAGGACTGTATCCAAAGCCGTTAAACAGTGGGAAAAAAAAGTATAACATTTATGGTACACAGGAAAGGTTGTAGGTTAGCCGACTTTAGAGTTAGACAGACAAACAGACAGCAGAGTGACATTAAATAAGCCTTCGTTTTGCCTTTTGGGTACGAAACCCTAACAATAAAAAAAAAAGACAACTAAAATACTATTCTCTGGTTTCAGATAGCCTCAGACAACGTTCGCGGCGCCCTGGGCTCCCTTTTCATCTTATCACAGAACCTAGGCTACCTGGTGGTCTACGTGGCTGGAGACATCCTGGACTTCGGAGCGGTGATGTGGCTCTGCACAGCAGTGCCAGTGCTGCACTTTGTGGCGTTCTTTGCGATGCCTGAGACACCTGTTTTCCTGGTCAAGCAGGGAAAAGTAGAGGTAATGATTGCTGCATCCATCCATCCGGGAGTAATGTTGTCGGATTTTATAACTGTGAAGGCTGTGTATTTAGCCACTTGTTACTCTTTATTACACTCATGTACGTTCTATGGTTCACACTGCGTCCCATATAATGCCATAAGTCAGCCTTAAGTCCGATGTTACTACTTAATTTGCTATTATAATGCTATTATACTGCTAATGTACAGCCATAGTGAACTTAAGGCTGTCTAATTTGTGCCCAAACTGGTTCAATAAGAGCATTATAGCAATCTATACAGCTCTTATACAGCTGACTAACACAGCTTGTGGAGTACATGTGAACGACTAGACATCTTATATACTCGTAGAACCCCGAATGCTACTTGGGCCATCAGCCTACTGCTGGACAATGCCTTTCTAAGAATTCGCTACTCTTTGCGGCCCTCTGAAAGAAATGCCTATACTAGAAGACTAATTAATAATAATAATAATAATAAACACTTTATTGCACACAAAAACACACATGAATACAGACAAGAATTAAGAGAAATACTAGACAAAGGCGGACTTATTTCTGAAAGAAATTTCTTCCAGTCAACCGTAAATGACAGAGATAAAGAAAAAATATACATTGGCTTATTGAAATTTAAATTGAATGCATAAAGAGCGATACATATATATGTAACTATAATAAATATAATAGTCAACATACACTATTAAACTAAAAGTATACCTAACCACCTAACGGTCTAAAAACTAAACAATGAGTACTAATAGTAGTTTATGCTACAAGGGCGCAAAGGAATAAATTACGAGGACGATTTAAAACACGAGCGTAGCGAGTGTTTTAAACGTAACCGAGTAATTTATTGCTTTTACGCCCGTGTATCATACTACATTTTTCAATGCATAGTGTGAGGAAATGAAAACATATATAATCTTGTGAACTTTAAATTATAATTGGCTCAAAAGGACTGTATCCAGAGCCGTTAAACAGTGGAAAAAAAAGTATAACGTCTATGGTACACAGGAAAGGCTGCAGGTTAGCCAACCATTGTAAATAAATTAAAAAAAAATAATAATAATAAAGCCCCAGGGCAAAATAATCGACTTTCTGTTCGGTTTTGATGCATTAAAGTGGGCCTTTACGAGCACATGCATTGAAAAATAATATATATTATATGTATTTAAATATGATACACTACATAAATACGTACAATACATATATACTAGTAGCTAGAGCTGCTGAGAGGACAAAAAGTGCTTCTTCAAGTTGTATTTGAAGGAAGCAATGGGGTCTACTTTTATAAAGGCCACCAGTTGGCGCCACTGGCACGTAAGGTATATGTCAAAGGTTTGTTAGGTTAGATTTACATAAAAGTTCGATTTTTTTTTTTGCTTATCCATATAGTATTTTTTTTTTTCTTTCTTAAATGCGAATAAACAATGCCGCAATGATGTGCAGTTCCGTTATGTTCCAAAACGAAAGGAGGACTTAAGTTTTGTTTTAGTCCCTCTTTTCTTTAGCTCTAATAAATAAAAAATAAAAAATAAAATAAAAATCTTTATTTCTCTTAATACTTAGCCTAATATGACAGGTTCGTAGGGCATCTCCATTTAAGCTGGAGTGGCCTGTGTTTGGAGATACCGCTCTTCCACAATAATCAGGTAAATCGAGGTTGGCCGTATGGCATAGACAGACAAACTGAAGCTTAACTATAACTAAACTATTAATAATAAAGTACTATAAAGCTATATTGGTGATTTTAATACCGAAACAAAACATAACATTATGGATATAGATAGATAACATTATGGATGTAGACTTAATTATACAAGATAACATAAGTGTGTTAATATTGAGAGTGTGTGTACCAGTGTGTGAGGGTGTGTGTGAGAGGGTATGTGTGTGTGTGTGTATGTGTGTATATTTGTGTGTTTATGTGATGTATGTTAATAAATCCTCTGTTTCATCATAGGTCAGAGGTTGGATAAATTTAGTAAGTAGCTTTTTGCACTCCCGAGATGGTTTAACATAGATATAGATTTCTTTATTTATTTTGTTGTATAAAAATGCCGAGCGCGTATCATACTGCATGCTAGCAAATGTAGTTCTGACGGGGGGTAATTTTACAATAATGTCTTTCCTTCGTTTTGTTATTAGACTAAGGTCAAGTGGGAGGGATTTATGGATTTTAAGCATAGTGGCTATTATATATAATTTCCGTACAGACAGTAATCCGCTAATATTATAAAGTTCGTCAGTGGAGAAAAGCCTCCTTTTGAAGTATATGGTCTTGATAAGGTTTCGTTGCGATCTTTCTAAGTTTAGGAACTGTGTCTTTGCTGCACCGCCCCATATTGTTATACAGTATGTGAAGACGGATTGTGCAAGCGTTACATAAATTTGATTTAGTAAAAATTTTGGAGAATCGTTTGAGTTATAAGGTACTACATGTCGAAGTGCTTTAAACATCCAGGTAAGCTTTCTAATTCTGTTACTCACATGCTCTAATTGTGGATACCAGGATAGTCTCTGGTCTACGAGAACGCCCAAGTATTTGACTTTAGATACTTTATCTATTGATGGACAATTACAGGTACGGCTATTGTTGTCGCAACAACTATGAATTTTTACTGTGAAATCGCTCTGTGGTTGTGAATTATTGTACATTCCAAAACAAATGTAATTTGTCTTAACTGTATTGAGGGATAGCAAGTTGTGTTTGAGCCAAAGAGCAATCTGAGCTAGACCAAGTTCGGTACAATTCTTCACTTCTGACCAGGACGTACCTGCGAAGGCAATAGCAGTGTCGTCGGCGTACGACAGTATTTTAGCGTTGTTGATCTTCATGTTGCAGAGGTCATTAATATATATGAGGAACAAAGTTGGTCCCAGTACGCTCCCCTGTGGCACGCCATACGACACTACCTCTTCATCACTGATACATCCCGGCAATTTCACTCTTTGTTTCCGGTCGGACAAATAATCTGTGAATAGTGCAAGTGGAACCCCTCTTATTCCAATCTTCTCAAGTTTGCGCACAAGGATGGGAATGGACACAGTGTCGAATGCTTTTTTCAGATCAAGGAAGACCGACAGACATTTGTTGCCTTTGTCAAGTTGCTGTGTTACAAACGAACTTAGCTCATAGACGGCATCTTCAGTTGATCTTCCTTGCCTGAAGCCAAACTGAGTTGGAGATAAAATATCCAATTTGTTTAGATAATTCATTAGCCTGGCATTAATAAGCTTTTCTAAGATTTTTGAAATAGCAGGCAGAACTGATATAGGCCTATAGTTGCTAATATCTTCTTTATCCCCGCCCTTGTATATTGGAGTTATTATAGATTGTTTCAGAAGATTTGGAAAAGTGCCTTTCTCGAAGCATAGATTTGTTAGGTGTGTGATGATAGGCGCTATTTCCTTAACAATCATTTTTAAAAATTTATTTGTGATATTGTCCCATCCAGCTCCACTATTTAGTTTAAGATTTGCTATGGTGCTCGTAACTTCATCGAGATCAGTTGGTAATAGCACAAAAGATTGCGATGTAGTGGGTATGTTATCTAAAGACGAGCTCGAAATATTTAGTATATCCGGTTTAATTTTAATTGCAAGCTGCTTTCCAATGTTGGCGAAATAATGGTTGATGTAATCGGCAGATTTGGAGGGCGATGATTGTATATTAAGTAATTCGATATTAGAGACATGACTTTTATTAGTATATGTGATGTTTTTGATGTTTTCCCAAAGTAATTTATTGCTATGTAGTGATTTAATTATATTATCCTGGTCATATTTTCTTTTTGTTCTTTTAATCAAGTTATTGCAATAATTTCTATAACGCCTGTATGTGATACGAAGGATTTCATTGTTAGGGTCTTGACGCAGGTCTTTCTGTAGCTTATTTCTGTTCCTAACGCACCGTAGAATCCCCGCAGTTATCCATGGCTTAATGATTCGCTTACCGCATGGTACCGGAGTCTTCTTAGTATTAAATTTTAGGCTTTCAGTAATTTTATCTATTAATAGGGTAGTCAGAACCACTGGGTCATCACAAAGGAGTAACTCTGATAGGTTTTTATTTAGTAAATATTTTAAGGCTTCATCAAAATTAATAGTGGTTTTAGTTTTATTATCTTTATATTTGATTTTGGTTTTAGATAATGTAAGGAACGTAGTAAGATGATCTGTAATTGTAGTATTTAAGATGGCGATGGATGCTGTAAACTTAGCTCGATTGATGTTTAGCATGAAATGGTCCAAACAGTTACGTTTTCTCGTGGGAAAGGTATGTCCAGCCAGTATTCCATAACTTGATAGCATTTGTAGGTAGTTGATCCTATTTTTATATTCGTGTGACGGCTCTGTTAGTTTTGGGCGTATATTAATATTGATATCACCTGCAATTATTATGCTGGAGTGAGAAGGATAAGATTTTAAATGGGCATCCAAGGAATTAATGAAGTTTTCTGCATTTATATTTGATGGGGACCTATAAATGCAGAGAACAGTATTATTAAGGGAATCATTGAGTTAGCGGCCGCGGCCGCGATAGGTACAGATCGTTCACAGTTATTTTACCTCTAGGCTGATCGAAAATGTTTCTTAAGTATTGGACATAGAACAGCTGTCAGAGGTAAAATACCTGTGAACAGTCTGTATTTGAAAAAAACTACAGCCGTTATATTCCTGCTGCGCGGCGCACTTGCAAGCGAGTCGCCCCGCGCGATTCCCGCAACCTTATTCTGTGAGGCGTCCGTATTCTGGTAATGTAAAGAGGTGCGATTGTGTAAGGTTGGTCATAGATGATAAATCTATACCATTGTCAAGGATCATGGAGGGCAAATTCGAATTGTGTAAAACTGTCCATAAAATGAAGACCGAAAAGTGACCGAAGGTTTAGAAATGACCGATGGTTTAAAAAATGCGAAATGAAATTGCGTTTTATTGTGTACTACCTACGTAAAATGAAATTTGATAATTTCTTTACTTTAAAATTATGTCAACCACAAAAATAATAGATCTTTTTGATTACATTTTTTAAATCCACCACAAAAATTAATTTTTATAATTTAAAACATAGAATTCAATCGAAAACTATCTCCATGCAACTCGTATAACCAAACGCAACAATTGAAGGAAAACCGAGTTTCAGCTGCTCGACCCCAGGTGATGGCATAAGTTTACTACTACTCAACAGTAGATGTAGTTGAAGAGCTTGACACGGGATTACTTTTTTTACTAGATGTGATGTCTAAAAGAGACAGCGCTATATCTTATCGTATTATTTGTCTTCGTCCGAGTTTTGTAGTTATAATAACGCGTCATAGTTTCGAATCAATTCAAGTGTCAAGTCAACTGCAACAGCAAAATATTTTTGAATCGGTCGGTGTTTTATTTTATATTATGTTTATTTATTATATTAGTATGACGAAATAGCAACCGAACCAAAATACAAAAACCGACCAAGTGCGAGTCGGACTCGCGCACGAAGGGTTCCGTACCATTATATATAAAAACGGCAAAAAAACATGTCCGTTGTATGGGAGCCCCCTCAAATATTTATTTTATTCTGTTTTTTAGTATTTGTTGTTACAGCGGCAACAGAAATACATCATCTGTGAAAATTTCAACTGTCTTACTATCACGGTTCATGAGATACAGCCTGTTGACAGACGGACAGCGGAGTCTAAGTATTAGGGTCCCGTTGGTTACCCTTTAGGTACGGAACCCTAAAAAGTAAGAAAAAATATTTTATTCTGTGGCCGAACTGCCCTAAATCTTTCCATAATATTTTTCCTACAAAAATATAACCCCAAACTGTGTTCATATAAAAAACAATTCTTATTTTTCCTACAAAAATATAACCCCAAACTGTGGTCATGTAAAAAACAATTCTTATTTCAGTGCCAAAGCCAAGGGTTTTGACTAAAAAGCACCACAATTTTAATTAATTGAACATCATTTATTGATTTTAATGGTAGAATAAAAATTGTTTTACCTTATTTTATTCTAAAATAATCAAAAACACTTACCGTTAAACGATTGTCATAGACCACAAGTCGCCGCAATCATTTGACATTAGCGATGAACTAAAAAATCATAGACAATTCGAATTATCTCTCAATCTTAACAAATCATTCACTCATAGTCTAAAATAACAATACAAATCGTAAAGCATCTATGAATACCATAGACAATTCGAATTGGCCGTTTGACAAGTGAAATGATAAGTTTTAAGCTATCAAATGAATACGATTTCATGACTATTTTCTTACACAATCGCACTCTGATTTTCATGTTTAGTTTATGAGTTTAGCGAAAGAATCACAAATTAGAGTAAAATAACACATGTTATATACGTTAATAAATCCAAAATTTGGGTTGATTGGTTGTTTAGTAAGACTAATTGAACGGGCAAAGTTAGGCACATATTTAAATTTATTTGTAGCGTATTTGGATATTTATTTGTAGCTCTTCTGGAAGGATGGGTTTTTTGTGCGAAACGTCCTGACAAAATCAATATGTTGTCCTGCTGGCAGTACGTATTTTGTATGAAAATTTGACTCTGGCCTTCTGGCAGTACAATGACCTTGACCCTGAACGGCACAACGTTATCTTGTCCACTCAGTATGACATTTATGTTTTCTTTGTCAGGATGGTCGTTACTGACACTCAATTTTCTTTGAAAGCTAAAAAACAAACAAATTATTCTAAATAATCATTAAAGCCTCTAACGTTTCAATAGTTCTGTTATCAAGCATTGATTTATATTTTACTGAATGAAGATTCAGCTGCTAGATACTTAGGTACTCCCTCATTACCCTTTCTTGATTTAAATTATCTTGTCCTCTCAGTAGGACATATATATTTTCTTTGTCAGAATGGTCATTCATTACTGACACCTAAATTTCTATTAAAGATATAATATTTTAATAATATACATATAAAATATTAACTTAACAATTTGTATTTCTTTTACCTCGAATTCATATACTATTTTATCATTGACGTAAAGATTATATTTTATGGTCTGTGCCTATTTGAGACCGAGGAGTCGTCGACCTTTATTTTGGTAAACTCGCTTGGCTTTACCAGAACCGTAGTACTTTATTATTCTTTTATTACCCATTATTTACCATTTATTATTGTCTTCTACAATGTTAATTTATTTAATAAATGATACAGCAAACTAACCTAACCTATACATTACACTTACACTTATTGCACAAAAACAAAACAAAAGGGAATATTTACATTACTATTCCCATACTATTCCACACACCACTAGTTCACAATATTATACAAAATCGGAATCGTCAAATGCACTATATACACTACCACAAAAACACCTGATATTAGCCAAAATTTTCTTTCCACTTTCTATGTGTTTTTCATTGCCCGAAATAAAGACATTTTATTTTTTTATTTTTGCGTGACGGGAGCGTGTCGTTTGACTCTAAGTGCCTGATTAAATTTAAAAGCAATAATCAAAATCGTTAGATCTTGTTTTGGTATTTTTTTTTGCAGGCGCTATTAAATATTTTCAAGCTTTTTCCTTCTAAAACAAATTGAATAAAAAAAGAATCTCATAGGAATCTTTACTTCTTTGAACCATACCTGAATATGTGATGTCTTCTGCATTTTAGCCCGTATTTGATGAGAAACTGATGATAAACAGTTTCTTATTTTTATGACTTTGTAGTAACGCGTGAAGCTTATTATAGCTTTAAATGATAAATTATGTAAAAACGAATTCCAAGGGGTCTTAGAATAAGGATCAACGTATGTTTATGCAGAGCTGCAATTTTCTAAAGCGACAGGATGCAGCGTCTTCGAAATTCTAAAATGTCGAATTTCACATTTTGTCCGGGATAATCGCCTTAAGTACCTTAACCTCTAGACAAGAGGCATGTATTAGTTTTATTTCATTTACTTTATGTCTAAGGGACTTTTTCACATACACAACTACGCCGTCGTTTTGGTTTAGTAAGTGCTGGGTGCGGTAAGAGGCGTAGTTGTTAAGTTGAGGTATAGGTTTGTCTGGGTTAAGCCGGCACTCTGTTAAAACAATGATGTCCATATCAAACGAAAAAGTAGACAACGTGATTAGAAAATCATCAAAGTTATGGTAAATGCTGTTTATATTTTGAGCAATAAGTGTGAAATCATTTTTATGTACTATAATATGTTTTTCAACTTCATCGATATTACATTCAAGTGCTCGCGCTATTTCAGTCTCGTCTATGTCGTTCAGAGTTTGGAGTGTGTCAGTCATAAAATACAACGCATGAGTTAATATTCGTTGTAGAAATGGTAAGGCTATTTTTCAATACAAATGGAGGTATAAGGTACAAAGAGCTAGTTATTTTTGTAATATAGTGTGAGAATGTGTGTGAGTGTAAGTATGAGTGTAAGTTTTTGGTGAATGAAGGTGTGAGAATGAGAGTATGGGCAAGTGAGTATTGTAGTTGCGGAATACATGTGTTTTGTGTAGTGCAAGTATATTGTGTAGTGTAAAAAGTAACCAGTGGAGAATTTACACTAATATAAGAAGTACAGTTTGTAAAAACTATAACGTATAGAACAGTATTTATACCTTGACATAAAACCAATATGCAGAGTAAATATGGAAAAATTATGTAAGGAAAAATATGTAGTCAGTCCTGTTCAGTGAGCAGTTGGTGAACTTGTTGTTCAGTTTTAATCCAGATTATTGGGGATTGTTCATTTTTTCTTACATAGACCTTCCCATAGGAAGTCCACACAAATTTATGTGACTTGGATTGAATGAGGTCGCGAGCAAGGAAGTGTAAACGGGCACTCTTCCGTGTCAGGTTCTCGGAGATAAAGATTGGCGTATCCCCCTGGGTTTTGAAACCCAAGTGCTTAGCACACAATTTGTTAGACTTGTTGCGAATATTGTATGACTTGGCCATTTTCAGTAAGTCAGTTTTCAGTAGAGTAGAACCAGTTTCAACTACAATTGGAGTATTACGTTGCTCGGAATTCTTGCCTCTTACTCTGTATATGTCCTTGATGTCGGACTTGCTCATGTTACAGCCGACAGACTTGGACAGCGCAAGGACCATTTCAACAAGTTCTTGTTTGGTTTCTTTCTCCTTCCTAGGTACTCCTTTTAATTCGAAATTGGTTTTACGGTAGCTGAGCTGTAGCTCTTCCAACTTGTCTTCCAGAAATAGGATGTATTCCCGGTCTTCCTTTACCACGGTCTCCAGCTTGCAAAATTTAGTATTTAATTCCTCGTTTTGAGTTGTTACATTTGCTAGACTTTTTTGTATGTTTTTAATGTCCTCTTGCATTTCTTTCATAGTATTACGGAGTTCATTTGAGGCTTCCCTTTGTGATAACATGAAACTAGAAATAAGTTGTCTCATTTCTAATCTAAATGATTCCAATTGATCGCATTCCAGCGATCCAGCGACGTCCTGCCTACGACGGCCGGTGAAAACCGCATTCAGAGGCGATGTGTTTTCATCCGATAAACTTATAGACATGTCCGGATTCGACGCACTTCTGTTCATTGCGGTATACTGGGATCAGCAAGTCAAAATACCAAGCTATAATCGTGTTAGGTATAATCGTTGCGTGAGTTGTAGGTATATTTGCACGGCAACTTACCGACCCTGACGGTCGCAATAGCACTTATGCCACTTTTGTTCGTGTAGCACTCACTATGGTTCACACATGCACGATAGGTCACACTAAACTGGCACCGATCGATGATTTCAAGCAAAGTCGCTTTCCGTCCTGTTAAGCAAGACCTGCAGCGGCTTAGGGGTCACGTAAACTGGACAATGATCGACGACTTAGAACGAAAGAGCTTGTCAACCAGTATAAGAGGGCCTCTGATTTTTATTAAATTGTAATATGGTTTACTGTTAAGCACGTCTGAGCGCCTCAGAGATCCGAGGGGAAGAGGGGAATCTTAATTCATTTACTTTCATTGCACCGTACCTTGAATAATAAACCTGAAACTATGAATTTATGTCGACTAATACACAAATAACTAACAAAAAGCCATAGCTTTCGCCGTTTCGCGGGCATTTGACGTTTCTCTATACCTGTCGCCTCAGTGGCGCCACCTGACGTCGATAGTAGCCCTCATTGAGGGAAGACTTTCAAGAGAGTGTGAAAGATGATTCCATAGATGGACAGCGTCCACTGTAAAAGATCCAGAGTAACGTTCCGTGTAATGAGTTGTAATGAATAATTATTGAAAATTAAAAACCTCATGATAATGAATATTTTTACGAAAAAGCTGCAACTTCCATTTGCCTCCGTGTGACGTCACTTGAGAAATGGCTGTTTAGAAATGTGTCCTTTGCTATCGAGATAAATTTATAATAATTTGCTCCCGACTTATTTGACAGATGGATGACAGATGAGTAGACAGACAGAGACAGACCACTTTTTTTACAAGCAATCACACATCACAATCAGTACAATGTCTAACATTCTCAAGTGACGTCATATCGGACAATTCCTTAAAAATCATTTAAAAAATAATGGTTAATTTATACAACAAAATAATGAAAACTATGTCCTAAAATGGCGTATATTCTCTGAAAAAAAAAATGATCTAGAAATTAAGCTATGGGATTTGAATTATTGATCCATGTCCCTGACACAATCAGCAATAAAGACAAATTTTTAATAAACTTGCTCTGAATATCAAAATACATTCTAGGAAGTTGCTTCGCCTCCTTGGCGCCCCTCCATTAGACCATGGCCTACGAATAGTAATTCTATTATTCGTAGACATCGAAATTTATAATTATTTCGATGTTCGTAGAACAAATAGCCAAATATGATGATTACAAATATTCGTCCATCACCTTGCCGAAATCAACTCACATAACTATGGCTCATTACATCATTCGGTTTTGTATTTTTGTAACCAAATTTACCTACGTTTAACACCAACCAACCAACAAAGACTGTTTTGATTACCAAAACCCTCTAATTGGTCTATCTATTTGACATTACTAGGGTTGTACAAAGCTTCGCCGAATCAAAGCTTGCTAATGATAAGGCAGAAACCTCGTTTATATCAAAATAATCATAACAGATAACGATCATTTCACTCTCCATTGCCTTGTACTCTGATGGTAAATGAGGTATTATTTGTTTAATGCCATGGTGTGCAACTGTCGGCCGACGCGAGAATTGCTACATATATATATGTAATTAGAAAGTTGTTTTTACTGGGTCGGGGCCCGAGATGTTAGAGTAAATAAAACTATAAATCATAAAGTCGGCGTATCTTGGAATGATCAATCACCGGAGCTGTATCCTTCCTTCCGGCTTGATGCCGTATCTACTTGTGATAGTATGAGCAACCATGTTGTCGCAATGTAGATGTTATGGCCATAGCCAATCACCTAGCCAGGATTTTCTTTTTCGTAATTTTTGCCCTCCTTTAGAAGTTAATTTGTGCTAATTATATCGTCAAAATTCGCTTTATTCTCTATCTCTGTCAGCGGCAGTTCATCTGAGTACATTGCAGTGTATCTGAAGACTATCTGACAAGCCAATCCATCCCCATCATCATCACTCTTAGATTTTATTGGTATTGCGAATTTATAATATGGCTTTATTTCTATTAAGTACTGAAAAAAAAAAACATGTTAAATCCAATGAGATTGAGGGGTTGATTCTCCAGAATTGTAACAGAAGTAATTATAGACTTTCCATAGCTTAATTTATAAAAGTTTTTTTTTTTTTTTTTCTGAACATAGTTTTCATTATTTTGGTATTTGAATTAACCATTATTTCTTAATGATTTTTAAAAAAAATTGTCCGATTACCTTATCACTTGAGAATTTTAGACATTATACTGATTGTGTTCTGATGTGTGATTGCTTATAAAAAAAAGTGGTCTGTCTCTGTCTGTCTACTCATCTGTCATCTAGCTGTCAAATTAGTCTGAAGCAAATTATTATAAATTTATCTTGATAGCAAAGGACACATTTCTAAACAGCCATTACTTAAGTGACGCCACACGTGGGCAAATGGAAGTTGCAGCCTTTTCGAAAAAATATTCATCATCATGAGGTTTTTTAGACCAAAACTTCGAAAATACGGCTTATTAAACCTAAATCTCGAAATGGTTTTCGAATTAACACACCTTAACATAATTTAATATATGCCAATTATAATGGCCAACCTTAACTTAGACAACTTTTAACAATATGCATAAACAAACATGCTTTTCCATTGTCGTTATTATAGCGTTATTCCTAAAATAATCTAATATCATGCTTATGGAAAATCTAATTATTTTGAAGCTACCATTATATCTTTAAAAATATGGGCCAGAGTGTTGATAAGGGGGCACTTGCGTCCTTATCTAAACCCCAACCAAAATATGTTTATGCATATAGGAAACTATTAAAGACGATTCTGAAGGCTTTAATTTTAGTTTTAGTACTGTCAAAACGAGGGATTTTTGCCCTCGTAAGGAGGGCAAACCTCTTTCGCAAACACATCAGTGCAATTTCACTACTATACAAATGTCATTCCATAATATCCCATCTCTATGTCCTTGCTTAGTACCCTCCCCGCATTACCCCGCAACATCCCAGCAGTGGCGGAAAAAATTGTCACTTATCCGTGGTTGATTAGATGTCTAATGGCCAGTGGTCTGTGCTGGACCGACTCTTAGAGGCGCCATCACCCGCAAACCTCCACAATATAATACAGACCCTAACACAAAGTTGTGAGGTATCTATGGAATTTATATAAAAACGGCTCACCTCAATACGTGTTATGATCGGGAAAGCCGACCAGTTTCAGCAGATTTAGACTGCCTTCATCTGGGCGAGTAAAGACGTTTACGCGACGACGTTACGCCTCACACTGCGGGCTGCGGCTCGCAGGGCTCGGGATGACATCGATGCAGATGGTATTGGTGGTCGGACCGGTAGGGCGTCCGCACAATTAGTTACTTCCGGGCTTGCGTTATTATTTACCGGAGTGACACCAAACAACGATAAACACGCGGAACTTATAGTATCTACGTCACTTTCAGTAAAGTCTGTGAGTGATCCGGTAACTGTTTTTAGCACAGGTTTCCACACCGCGGGCAAAGCCCAACCACTGTCTCTATTGAAATTCGGACGTCGGCTTATTTCTATGGATTCGCGAATTTTACGTGGCACAAATAACTTTTCACGAACTAACACTTTCGCTTTATCGAATCTCATAAAATGTGTAGTATCCGAATTTACGACATGGTCTGCAACGGCGGATCCGTTGCAATCGAGTTTTCTCATGCATCTAATGTGTTCCGTCAGTCTGGTTGACACGTTCCGTCTCGTCTCACCGATGTAACTCTTGCCACAGTCACATGGGATGGAATAAACACCGGGGGTATTTAGTGGCTCTTTGTCCTTCGGCGAACGCAGTAACTGCCTTAATCTACTGGGTGGACGGAAACTGGTCGGCTTTCCCGATCATAACACGTATTGAGGTGAGCCGTTTTTATATAAATCATGAATTATCCTCAAGTCTCATTTATCTATGGAATGTTAGGCTGAGTCAAGAAACTGAGAAACGTTTTCAATTTTGCGCCCGCGACGAAATCGGCACGATTGTATTGTCCTCTGTATTGTCTATGAATTCTATGACCTTTAGTGACAGGGTTTGTATGGAGGTTTGCGTGTGATGACGCCTCTTAAAACTCGATATGATCTGCTATGCTAGAACCCGAGAACTATAGTAAAAATTTACATTTAATAATTCCCATAGCTTAATTTCTAAAATATTTCTTTTAATTTTTTTCGAGAATTTATGCCTTTTTTGGGACAAAGTTTTCATTATTTTGGTACATAAATTAACCATTTTTTTTTTTTAAAGAATTGTCTGATATGACGTCACTTGAGAATTTTAGACATTATACTAATTGTGATGTGTGATTGCCTATAAAAAAGAGTGGTCTATCTCTGTCTGTTTACTCATCTGTCATCCGTTTGTCAAATCAGTCAGAAGCAAATTATTATAAATTTATCTTGATAGCAAAAGACACATTTCTAAACAGTCATTTTTCAAGTGACGTCACACGAAGGCAAATGGAAGTTGCAGCTTTTTCGTAAAAATATTCATCATCATGAGGTTTTTTAGACCACAAGTTCTAAAATACGGCTTATTAAACCTAAATCTCGAAGTGGTTTTCGAATTATCACACTTATTCTAATTAATCTAAGCGAATTGACGTATTATATGGTGGTACCTCTATGGAATAAATAAACAATTTATACATGGATATAGGATAAATTTGGATTCTTGAATCTTAAATCTTTGTTACAATAACGAACAAAGATGCAAACTAACGATGCATGGTAAAAAAAAATAAGGTACAACCACAAAAGACAAAACACGGAAAAAACGCTCTTGTATTTCTTTTTATTCTCGAGAAGTAACTTGTTTCTGATCGAAGTGATCAGTGACTTTGGAGCGAGTTTTTTGCACCTCGTTCCAAAGGTCAGAATCAAGTTTTGCTTGTAAAGATACTGATGCTAAATATTTTATTTTTGTTGTCTTTCAGTGCTAATTTTATCTAACTTTTTTCTTTTCTTGTTTATATTCAAATAATGATAAATTAGGTAGTAGATTAGGTGGTAGAGCTGATGCCGGACTCGACTGTGGAGGTACCACCATCTTACTTGGAGACCCCCTCGAAGTAATTCAAGGGAGAGTAAGAGGACAGCTAACAGGCAAAAAACGAGGAGGTCCACCATCCCTAATAGCCGGGCCTTATATGGAACAGACTGGTGATAGGCAGCGGCGACACTGATGCGAGGGTTCCGGTCCCGCGCTCACCAACCCGCCTGCCCAGCGTGTGTGAGTATGGGCAATTCTTCCAGGATGACCGCCGGGAGTGGCAAAGTCCTGGAAAAGGCTTATGTCCAGCAGTGAACGAACTAGGCCGATCGATGTAAAATTGTAAATTTTAAGTTGTATAAATATTCTAAGACTTAAAGAAAAGAATAGAAACTATGATAAAATTCATGTAAAATGAAGATGAAATGTTTTTTATGGATTAATTTTTTCTTAAATATGTGGAATCCTGCGGGTTGAGTATGCACCAATAAGTTTTCACTTACCATTGCTTAGAAGTTTGGATGATGCGATTTCGGGTCTTGTAAAATAAAAATGTCTTTGTTCCAGGAAGCAAAAGCTGCCCTAGCCTGGCTACAGAACACTAGCAAGGACAACAAGAATGTTCTAGAAGCTTTACAGAAGTTAGAAATAGAAGATGAGCACGACAAGTCCATGAAGAAAGCAACATGGAAAAGTATAGGTGAGCCGTTTTGTTTCATTATACTATTGAAATATATCGTCACGACATGAATTCCCAAAGGGGGTATAGGCTACATGGACAACCACGTTTTATCGAAGATTATTACGTGTCAGCCATTGGCGTACAAAAAAGGTGGACGGAGTTTCACTACACAAAAACTGAAGGTCCCATAGTAAGTCTCTTCGCTTATATATACCAGGAATGCACACAATCACATCATAGTAAGTCTATGATCCATGCTACGTCTGCTCACACGCAATTAAAAACCGCTGCCATTGCTATGCTTCAGTTGTTGCGTCTGCGTCCGCCTTTTTTTCTACGTCCATGGCTCTCTCAGCCCTATCGCCATATTTCGGGCAGAAATATTGGCCCACCATGCAGACCGAACACAAATGTGCCCCTACGGGATTTGAACCTGTGACCTCGGGATTAGTGGTCGAGATGTTCGAACTATCTATAGACAAATACAGCCTAATATAGCCCATAGACTTCTCATAACAGGCGACTGATTTCTGTCAACACATCTGACTGAACCAGCAGATACAATTCGCCACTCCAAAATTATATGTTTCGGTAGGCCTAACCAAAATGGCTTCTATATTCTTTAAATTAGTCTTCGTCTTCGCGAAAGAAAAGTTTGTGGCGCTATGCGTAAGACAGAAAGAGCCAATAGGATTGCAGTATCCCCTTTCGATTGCTGACAGAATTATTTGTACGCAAAAATAGACGTCTTTCTGGGCTGTATTGTCTATGGAACTACCAGACCACAGGGTGGCACAAGTAATCCGACAGGTCAAACGCAGTATTCCGACAGCTCGAACGCAATATTCGGACAGCTCGAACGCAGTATTATGACAGCTCGAACGCAGTATTCCGACAGCTCAAACGCAATATTCTGACAGCTCGAACGCATTGTTTCAAATCTTCGTTCATCATCCATACAGCTGCGATGTGGAACTCCCTGCCGGCATCCGTATTTCCGGATACTTATCACCCAGATTTCTTTAAAGAAGAATAAATAGGTAGGCGAACTCGGTTCGTCCTAGAACATAGGCGCGATGGCGGCCAAGCGTTAGTCCGTTGCGAATAAATAAATTAAAAAATTAGTGCGATGTCAGTTAATCTTGTAGGTATAAAAACTAAAAACACACCAACTTTCACAAAGTAATTGTGAAAGCGTGCATAAAGGACCTCGTATTTTTTTATCATCTCATACTTTGTGTTTTTCTTATTGGAGAAACAAGTAATGAGGGTCACGACTTTGTAGGTACTCACAGGCAAAAGGATGAATCAGGTGAAAGTTTCGGAGTTAAGCATGAACCTCTCAAATAATATGCTGCGCAGATGCTGCTTTCCTTTATTTTAGAGTTCCGCAAATGTCCATTTGATAACAATGGACCATCGATACTCTTTACCCATATGAGTAATTATTAATATTCTTCATTATTGCAAAACGGCTCACCTCAATTACTATTGGTTGACGGTGAATGTTGTTGCTTCTTGATGGAACGACATCTTGCAATTAAATAAAACTCCTTGGTACTCGGTTCCATAAATATAATTATGTTTAATTACCTCTTAAGTTGCTACCGGTTTCGTCTTTTAACGACATCATCAGGCACTGTATTTGAGGTGTTAATAATACATTTTTGAATACTTTGTTTAAAAACCACGAATTTTATGTGTTTACCTAAACAGGATTTAGTTTGATAACTATATTAAAAAATGTATTCAAAAATGTATTATTAACACCTCAAATACAGTGCCTGATGATGTCGTAAAACGACGAAACCGGTAGCAACTTAAGAGGTAATTAAACATTATTATATTTGTGGTACCGAGTACCAAGGAGTTTTATTCAATTACTATTTTTGATCGGGATAGCCGACCAGTTTCAGAAGATTCAGACTGCCTTCTTCAGGGCGAGTGAAGGCGTTCACGTGACGACGTTGCGCCTCGCGTTAATATTCTTTTGTAACAAATTTTTCGCAATCCCTCTTTTCTAAACTTCTGGTTAAATTGATAAGTACGAGTACGTACATATGTTACGAAGTCTAATTACCTATGGTTGTAGTAATGCATGCACACGCACTTATTCTAGTGTGCGTAACCTTGGGATTATTTTATTATTATTTTTTAATATTAGTATATTTTTTCATATTTTGCGCTATCCGGAGACGCAGCGATCGTCTTAACAGGCACTTTGCAATGCGCGCTGATATCAAAATATGAACGATATCGACCCAACCGCATCCGCACCGGCCACGGCAAGTGTGACTACATGAGGCATAAGTGGGGCTGGAGTGAGACTGCTGCCTGCCCTTGTGGGTGTCGTGAACAAACAGTGAGACACATAATATCCGACTGTCCACTGTATTCTTATAATGGCCCTATGGAGGACTTCAAAACTCTGACTCCAGCAGTGGTCGAATACCTGCAAAGACTCGACAATTCATTAATTCAAACAAATGTATATTATGTGTAATAAAAATAAATTATTACGATAAATAAATAAATAAACGATATTTCAATTTGTCTTACATCGATATTTGTACCGATACTCATCGAGTTTCTTATTTAAGTCCTTAACCCCACCATCTCTTTCCAGTTAAAGACAAAACGACATTCAAAGCATTCCGAATCTCGCTCAACGTGATGCTGTCACAAGAGACATGCGGCTACCTGGTGGTGCTAATGTACGCTGGGTCTATCTTCGAGCAGGCAGCAGAGAGCATCAGCTTGAAGCTCAGCCCCAACAAACAGACTATTGTGGTGGGTGTGATCCAGCTGCTGGGCTCAGTGCTGGCCAGCTGCATCGTTGAGTCTACTGGGAGGAAGGTAAGTTGATTGTGGATCTTAAAAAGTCAATATGGTCAATGCAGGAAAGCGTAGCGTAGGGCAACCTCGTGCCCGCTGGACCGACGACCTGAAGGACGGGTAGCGGGTAGCGACTGGATGAGGATAACAGAAGACCGTCAAGTGTGGCGAAATATTAGACAGACCTGTGTCTATCTAGGAGTGAATGAATACAAGCTGAATACAGGCTGATGGATGGATGGATGATGGTCAATATATGGTATTCGGTCATAATTTAAGAAAAGCATCTTGTCGAAGTTTTGTTTCACAAAAAACAAAAATATATCTTCAGTTCCAAGAACAGTCAACATTTGTGCACTCTTTATTGACGATTTAAATGTTCCAATAATACACTTTTTATAACACTTTTTGCACATTTACACAAATAACTTAAAGATAAAAAAAACAATTAAACATGGTGTACAAGGGCGGCACTTATTGCTAATAGCAATATCTTTTAAATACTTAAAAGAAAATAATTGGGAGATCAAGATTATAATTTATATATCCAAGACAAAAACTTACATATAAAAATACATGAACATACTAAAATAAATGAATACATACCTATAAAATATACACATACATTTATAAATAATAGCTTTTTATTTATAATTACACAATATAACTTGAAATATATACAATAAATATTTAAAAGAAAATTATAACTTGAAATATATTTCGGTCCTTAGTGTGGACAAGTACAAGCACCCTTCAAGTGCCAACATTCACCAGCATGATGGGTACTCTGTTGAGAAAAACCGTTTCACTTTTATTTTAAAGTGATTTGTATTTTTCAATGCCTGAATTGACACTGGTAAGCGATTTCAGAGTCTTGCAGCGTGTACCGAAAATAAGTCACTGTAAAATCCTGTTCTGTTTTCTGGAATAGCTATCCTGTGTGTGAATTCTTATAATATTATTTATATTTAGCTTTAACAACAAGCTATCTAACGGTACAATTACATCCAACTTTACGTACAAGTAAACGAAAACTATAAACGGCACCAAACTATGATATCTCTGAAGTTCATCTACGTCTCTATCGATCTCTCTATTTCTCTTATCTCTGCTATTTGTTTCTCTCTATCCGTCTCGCAGAAGCACGCATTATACGCCGATTTACCCCACCCTTAGACCAATATATATTGGTATATGCTCTAAGACTTTTTTATTTTTATGTAGTTAAACTATTGATTATTATCCTATGTATCTCATGTTTGCGTCTATATAATAGTAATTTATGCTACAAGGACGAAAATAAATAGATTACGAGGACGATTTAAAACACGAGCGTAGCGAGTGTTTTAAACGTAACCGAGTAATTTATTGCTTTTACGCCCGTGTATCATACTACGTTTTTCAATGCATAGTGTGAGAAAATAAAACAAATATAATCTTGTGAACTTTAAATTATGATTGGCTCAAAAGGACTGTATCCAGAGCCGTTAAACAGTGGGAAAAAAAGTATAACATTTATGGTGCATGGGAAAGGCTGCAGATTAGCCAACCATTGTAAACAAATTTAAAAAATAATAATAATAAAGCCCTAGGGCAAAATAATCAACTTTTTGTTCGGTTTTGATGCATAAAAAGTGGGGCTTTACGAGCACTTGCATTGAAAAATATATTAATGTATTAGTGAGTATGTTGAGGAAACTGTTATGCTTATATAATCATCTGTATTAGTTCCACCTTACAAAATCTGTACCATTTTTTGTTTTTCCTCTGTGTTCCAATAAATAAATAAATAAGACCCCACCCCATTCTCTATCACCCCACGCACAGGTGTTTATGGTCTAGTTTTTAAGGCGATATGCGAAAAAAATACGGGTGTTTCTTTTCTGTGTATTTCATGAAATACACGGAAAATGTTAATAAATTTCTGGTATATGCATTTTGACTATATAATCCAGGGTTTTGAAATTGGAAAACATGTTTGGATAAATTTTCCTAGATAGAAATAATTGTTGAAATAAGGTCTTCAACCACACTTTTGCTTCTCGTTTGACGGATAGGAACCATATAATAATAATAATAAGCCTTTATTTTTCCAAATGAAATGCTTCAATAAATTTATAAACTCAAGCAGCATGCACACTTCAAATACTCCTTTTTTTTAGACATTTTGAGTAAATAGTTTCAATTAGAAATACAAACATTAATTATAAATTTCATTCCATAATACAAATAAATTAATAATCAAAAATTATACATAATGAATCAGTAAATGTCCTTAAAATTATGTATTAAAATAAGAAAAATGTGAAAAAATAGTGAGTTTAAATGTCAATAGTTGCAGTTTATTAGATATACCTATGAACAAAAAATAAAAAAAATACTTTCCATTAATAATAATGAATTTTAAGTGGCATGCAGAATAATATTTCATCTAGGCACCCATATCTGAGTGAAGGCCTCCTCCATCTTTTGCCACAGACGCCTGTCGCCCAGGTGGGCGTTTTGCCTCACGAGGGTACCAATGAATGACACGTTCTGTCCAGCGGCCATCCGTCATACGTGCCACATGACCAGCCCATCTCCATTTGAGCTGGCAGGCTAATGTAGCTGCATCTATAATTGGTTTTTGCTCGGATATCTATATTTTTTATTTTGTCTTTTAGTCTAATGTTAAGCATACTTTGCTCTGTGGCTCTTTGAAATACTTGCAGCTTTTGAATGATTTTCTTAGTCAGTGCCCAATTTTGACAGCCATAAAGCAAGGTTGGCAATATTGCTGTATCCATTGCCTTCTGTAACCGCTGGCTACAGGAATGCAGGGCTGATGGGATTTGACACGGGAGAATTGTGGAAAACAATGTGGGTGCACTGACCTGGTTGGAATGTTGATGGGCGAGCCGACGAATGCGCTGACAATGTGCCGCGTGGTGTACTCCTTGTCGGGCTGATGATGACAGGGCTGATCTTGGACAGGGATGTGCAGAATGTCTTGGAGTAATACACAGCACTGATATGATCACAAGATACGGTAGATACGCGAGATTGGTTGTGGCGTCGCGAATGTGTGCACACATGTATTGTTCGGTCGACGGTTGCGGCGAAACAGAGTGAGACCAGCGCCCGCGCGCGCCTCGACCGGCGCGCGGCGGGGGGGGGGGGGGGTGGTCGTCCGCGCATGCGCGCGCGAATCACGCGTCACGCTGTAGCGTGAACATCCTGGGGGGGCCGGGGCTGCGACTCCTCTTGAGCTGAATCCAACGGCAGCCTGGCTATCTTGAACACAGGTCGTCGCAGATTTCCATGAGCTGTGTCTAGATCCACAACTCGGATCACTCCATCCTTGCCAGGTATCGTGCGGAGAATTCTCCCCAACTTCCATTGGAGCGGAGGCAGGTCATCCTCTTTGATGAGGACCAGTTCACCCACTTGAGGAGGGGAAGAAGGGGAGAGCCATTTGGAGCGGGTTTGCAGGGTATGGAGGTAGGATCTGGACCAGAGAGTCCAAAAGCGCTGAGAGAGCGCTTGAATGAGTTGAAACCGTTTAAGAGCAGATATGGGTCTGTCGTCAAAAGACTGCTCAGGTAGAGCGGTGAGCGGACGACCAATAATGAAATGTCCGGCCGTGAGAGGTTCAAAGTCCGTAGGGTCGGATGAAATTGGGCAGAGGGGTCTTGAGTTGAGTACAGCCTCAATTCGAGCCAAAAGAGTAGAGAATTCTTCAAAAGTGAGGTGCTGTTCACCTATCACGCGATAAAGTAGTTGCTTGGTGGATTTTACGTTTATTTCGTGCAGAGCGCCGAACCAAGGCCCTTTAGGCGGGTTCAGTAACCAAGTTATGTGCTGATTCGCGAGCTTGTGAGTGATTGCATCATTGTTTGACCTGAGGAAGTTCTGAACTTCAATGAGTTGATTCCTAGCACCTACATAGTTTGTGCCGCAGTCTGAGCGAATGAGAACCGGAGTACCGCGACGTGAGATAAAACGTTGCAATGCCGCAAAGAACGCTTCCGTTGAGAGTGCAGAGACTGGTTCCAAATGAACCGCCTTTGTTGCGAGGCAAACGAAAATACAAAAGTACGCTTTTATGAGTTTCGCGTTCCGCAACGTGCTGGATTTAACGAAGAAGTGGCCAGCAAAGTCCGTCGTGACGTGACTAAAAACTGGCTGAGGAGTAACTCTGTCTACTGGGAGATCAGCCATGAGCGGAGCCTTAGGCTGAGCGCGGCACCGGAAACATCTAATACATTTAAACACGCGGTGTCTAATAATACGACGAGCGGACAGAATCCAGTACTGCTGGCGTAATATGGCGTGTAATGTGTCAGCTCCAGGGTGGCAGTGTATTGTGTGATAGTGATCTATAATGAGATCTACGAGCGGACTTGAGCTGGGTAGAATGAGTGGGTGTTGAGCGTCATACCTAATTGACGCGTGAGAGAGACGACCACCGACTCTCAAGAGGCCGTCCTTTATGAAGGGCGAGAGACGCTGGAGCCGAACGGGACAAACCTTATCAGTCTGGATACGATTAATGTCTTCAGCAAACTCATTGTGCTGAACAGAGCGGACCCAGTGCAACAGAGCGTCCCTGCGTTCACTAGCTGTCAACGGACCAGAGCGCCGTGCATCTGGGCTGTGCCGACAATTGAATATGAACCTTTTAATACAAGCCGTCACTCCGACGAGCTTGTCAAGTGAGCTGTAGCGAGTGAGCAAGTCCAGATCGATATCTGGGACTGCTATGTGTGCTGGTACCTTTTTGGGCTTAAGGCCTGGGAGAGCATGATGGCCTAGAGCGGGTGGCATCTTGGGCCAAGTGCAGGTAGGTTCTTTGAGCCAACTGGGTGACCACCAAAGGTCATGAAGTGAGAGAGACTGGGCAGACATGCCTCTGCTTGCACAGTCAGCAGGTTTGAGGTTCGTGGGCACATGCCTCCACGTATGGCTAGTTGAAGTAGCTGTGATCTTAGCCACTCGATTGGCCTCGAAAGTCTGTAATCGGTGAGGTGGGGTATTGAGCCATGCCAACACTATTGTGCTATCTGACCAGCATGTGTGTGTTTGAATGGCTATATGAGCTGACAGTTGGGCTGACACTCGAGTCATGAGCTGAGATAAAAGAGTCGCGGCTGACAACTCCAATTTCGGGATTGAGAGACGAGTCTTTATGGGTGCGACCTTGGACTTGCCAATGATTAGGTGTACATTGACATGTCCAGTGGTATTGCGCTCATGAAGATAGATAACGGCACCAAAGCCAGCCTCTGATGCGTCCGCGAACCCGTGAAGTGAGTAAGTAGACGTGGGCTTATACTTACAAATGTGCCGAGGTAAACGGAGGTTTGAGAGCTGAGGAAGATCCTCTGAGATGTGTTGCCACTCTGTGTGGACTTCTTCAGAGATAGGCTCATCCCATCCTATTTTCAGGAGCCAAAGCTTCTGGAGAAGAATCTTTGCGCGGAAGATGACTGGAGTAACCCAGCCATTGGGGTCATAAAGAGACGCTACTGTACTGAGAATGGAGCGCTTTGTGACTTGAGCATGAGTGGGCAGAGAAATGCGATAAGTGAACTCATCAGTTTGAGGAATCCACTGTATTCCCAGAACCTTAATGGAATTAGAGTCGGGACTGAAGTCAAAGTCCTTGGGCATGTCGCACTGGTCATCTGGGAACCGTTCAAGGAGCTGAGGCGAGTTGGAGGTCCATTTACTGAGCTGGAAGCCACCTAGGGCGAGTAACTCGATCAGGTCGCTTTGGAGCGACTGAGCAGATTCCACAGAATCTGCACCTGAGAGAATGTCGTCCACAAATATTGATTTGCGGAGGATCTGAGCAGCGTGGGGGTAACGATGACCTTCGTCATCAGCCAATTGGAGTAAAGTGCGGATGGCATGGTATGGGCTGGACCTTAATCCATATGTGACAGTATTAAGAGCATACGTGAGCAGGGGCTGGTCGGGTGAAGACCGCCAGAGAATGAGTTGAAAAGGTCTTTGCTCTGGGTGAATGAGTATATTTCTGAACATCATTCGGATGTCTGTGCTGAAAACTTGTGAGTGGATCCTGAAGGACATGATAATGTCAACAATATCTTGTTGAAGAGCTGGACCTGTATGGAGACAATCATTTAAATTGACGCCGTTTGAGCTTTTACAACTTCCGTCAAACACGCAGCGTAACTTTTCTGACCCTGGCTTGAATATGCCATGATGTGGGATATAGAAATGGGATTTATGAGCAAAGGTATTGGGGTGACACGGCGACATATGTCCCAATTTTATGTAATCTGACATAAACTCTACGTATTTCGAGCGGAAGGGCGGGTTCGCTAGCAGCTTCTTCTCCAAATTGAGAAACCTGCGTAGCGCAATAGCGTGAGTGGAACCTAATGTCGGCGCGTTGTGCAGAAAGGGCAGTGTAACCACATATTGACCTGATGGTTCACGAGTAGTTGTGGTGCGGAAAATGTCCTCACACTGATCCTCTAATGAGCTGGTATGCTTGTAGGTTTGGGGTTCCTCGGATTCCCAAAACCTCTCAAGACTTTTGTGAATGTTATGAGTGGAATGCTCTGAGTCTGTGTGAGAGCCGACAATGTGAACTGAGTTGACCTGATTCGTGGGTGAGGTATGTAAACTTTCGAAAGGTCCAATCAATGTAAAATCAAATATCGTGCCGAAGGCTATAGGCTTGCCAGGGCCGAGCGAAACCTTGGTTCCGTCTAACACTTGACCAAGAACGTCAGATCCTAGTATTAGATCAACCGGAGCTGGTGTGTGATATTCTCGATCAGCAAGAGGAATCGGTGGGTGACCTGTTAACTGAGCGAGATCTGGAACCTTTTCCAACGGTAGGTACCCAGTTACGTTCTTCAATATATGGGCTGTGGCCGTGATCATAGGTGTGTCACGGTGAGTAGGTTGGCATACAATTGTGATTGATGCCTTTGAGTCTTGTGTGTGCTGATTTCCAACTCCTGCGATTTTTAGAGATGTATGTTTTAATGGTAAATTTAAAATTGTGGCCATGCGCTGAGAACAAAGAGTCAGCATACTTCCACAGTCTAACAGGGCTCGTGCTGAGTGAAATTGACCATGTACATCTGCTATTTTAAGTGAGACGGTTGGCAACAAAATTGGTGTGTTAGTGACGTTCACTACACGTTGTGCGGAGTTACAAGAATTCTCTGTAGGAGTTGAAGACATAGAGTGAGAATGAGCTGAGTGTGTATGTGATGAGTGAATGTGTGATGAGTGTGCTGAGTGTGCTGAGTGCTGGTCGTCCTCGCCTTCATAGTGCTCTGTTATTGTAGGTAGTCACTGTTGCCTACCTACCCAAGACCTACTTGGCGATCGCGATTGAGTGGGCGAGTTGGGATGGGACGTATATGCCTGTGTAGCATGTGCCGAATGGTATTGAGGCTCATGCGCTGAGCGCTGTCTGGGCTGCTCACGAAGAGACGGAGGCAGCAAATGAGCAGATGAGCGTGTCGGAGACATGGCCCCATGGCGATGCAGTGAGGTATGGTGGTCAGACCGCCCACACTCCTTGCATGCACGTGTAGACCTGCACTCGTTCTCATAATGAGGACCCAAACAGCGTCGGCACCGGTTGCGTGAGTTCACAAAATCCCACCGACCTTGGACCGGTTGGTTATTAAATCCTGGGCATGCGATGAGTTTGTGTCCCCTATTCCTGCAGTATGGGCATGGCATACCACCGGTAGGGGAAGAAGGTTGAGCCGAATAACTCTGTTGGCGAATGGGTGATGGGGATGATTGGGCCGAGTAAACTAGCTGACGAGCGGATGATGAGGACGGTTGGGCCGAGTAAACTGGCGCTGTCTCAAATGCCAAAAATGGTTGACGAATAGGACGGGGGGAGCGATTGTCCTGCCGAGGAGCTATGGGGCGGAACTCTTGATGAGCCTGGTAGGGCTGACGTGGAGTACCTCGAGCGGGCTGAAGCAGCTTATTGAGCTGAGCGAGCCTTTCTGACGGGCCGAGCCGTGCTGAAGAAGGAGCATTCTGTGACGCAAGGGACGATGACTCATTCTCCTTGCAGCGTGCGTGCTCTTCCAAGAACTCAATGAGGTTCTTGAGCGTGGGCAGAGTTGCACGAGATCCGTACTTCCGCTCGAAAAGAGTGCGGAGCTCGCCTTGCAGTTTTCGCACCACCATGGACACGAAAACATAGTCGGAGTCTTTCATGGGCAGATCGAGGTTGCGGAGAGCGCTTTGCGCTGAGATAAGCGGAATTAAGAACGATGTGCGGATATCCGAACGCATGTGGATGTGCGGAAGATTCATGATAATGTCCACAAATCGGTCAATGAGCACGCGACGATTATCGTAACGCCTGGTGAGAATTTCCATGGCTATGGGATAATTCTCGTTGGTAGGGTAGAGGTGTTTCACCATATCATGTGCCTCACCCTTTAGGGCGCCTAACAAATAATGCAGTTTGACAGCATCCGAGACTGTAGCCATCTCACTGATAAGGCTCCTAAAAACGGCAATAAACGAGGGCCATTCTTCCACGTTCGAGTGAAACTCCGGAATTGGTATTTTTGGTAGAACACCAACGGGTGTACCTGAGCTGAGGGGTTGCGTCTTGTCCGGAAGAGCTGATTTTTCATTTAATTTTTCAAATGCCACTAGGATAGCATCATAGTTGCTAAGTGCCGACTGAAAATTTTTTGTGTAGGTTGCCTCAGTTTCGTCGGACAAATCCTCATCGTCAAGGATCTCATAATATACGTCCTCTTACTTAGTTTTAACGCTTTGTATGTTTGCGTAACGAGTGGTGAAGTCCGCCACAGAATATGTTTTTCTGTCGCCTGCCTCGACCGCCGCACCAATCTCCTTTAACAGAACTATCGCCTTTACGGCCTCACGAAACATCGCGGCTTGTGATTTCGAAGGCATCTTAATCTTGTTAAACTAAGTGGTTGATTACTAAGATAAAATACGCAACGAGTTTGAGCTGAACTATAAGAGCAAACGTACAACTAAAATAATTGATGAGATAGATGAATAGAGCTGAAATACTTGCGCGGATGAAGTAACAATGACTATGTTCAAACGGAACACGGAAATAAACACGACAGAGAAAGAAAAAAAATATTTTTTTTTTTTTAAACAACCTGTATATGAGCTGATACACCAACTTGGAACACCCTATATGTGTACCACAAACAACAAGAGCAGAGATGAGATGAAAAAACAAATTGTTTACTATATTTGTGCTATATATATATACCCGGGTAAAAAAAGCAGACAATAACACAAATAAACGGTCCGGCAATATATTACTGTAACACAAGATTACCGTAACATAAAATATCGGAAAGGGCTGAACTTGTTCACTAATTTAAACAACACTTGTAAAAATACAAACTGCTATGTATGCACTTTTCACTTTTATGTTATTTGCCTTGAAATCATGTGCCGACAATACGCGTTGGTTCGTCGTCAAAAATTCTATTTATAGAATAAAATACCTACCTACTGCTTTGAGAGCGTAAACAAACAAAGAATGTATTTACCTAGCCGAAATCGGATCTAAATGAGCGGACAATCCAATGATGCTAATCAAGCTTTAATCAACGTAATAATACGTAACCGTAATAACGTGTGTACTTATGTACTCAACACACGTAACTTACGTATATATGTGACGTATATAAGTGCACGAAATAAAGCAAATTTATACTCGCACCAAAAAATATCTCGCAAGATACCTACGAAAACTATCTTTGACAATGGGCAGATGTACACCTCTCCGCGGGCAAAAATTGGGTAGAAATAGGTAAATTGGGTCGGGTCGGGTCGAGGGTAATAAAGAAATATAGTGGACTGTAATAAACAATTGGGCTGAATGGATATAATTATATTATCTGAGCTGAATAATAATAACAAACGGGATGAAAATGAGTTTATTCTGTAAAGGGGCGGGGGGGGGGGCGGTTCTATACCGATAAATGGAATGTTCTAGGCGGCGGTTCTAATTACCTACCCGCAATAGGTATTCGAGACCACAAAATATTTTTTTGCCGGGAAAGGGGGCAAAATATGTAACCGGGTGAAAATGGACTGTAGTAAATCGACGGGGGCTGGTTCAAACAAAGTTACGGGCCGGCGGGGGATAGGCGGGGGGTGATATAAACCAAAAATTTTCTTGGATTGAAAATGGACTGTAATAAATCGACGGGGGCTGGTTCAGTAACGGTTCGAAGGGCCAAAATGTAACCGCTGGCTACAGGAATGCAGGGCTGATGGGATTTGACACGGGAGAATTGTGGAAAACAATGTGGGTGCACTGACCTGGTTGGAATGTTGATGGGCGAGCCGACGAATGCGCTGACAATGTGCCGCGTGGTGTACTCCTTGTCGGGCTGATGATGACAGGGCTGATCTTGGACAGGGATGTGCAGAATGTCTTGGAGTAATACACAGCACTGATATGATCACAAGATACGGTAGATACGCGAGATTGGTTGTGGCGTCGCGAATGTGTGCACACATGTATTGTTCGGTCGACGGTTGCGGCGAAACAGAGTGAGACCAGCGCCCGCGCGCGCCTCGACCGGCGCGCGGCGGGGGGGGGGGGGGTGGTCGTCAGCGCATGCGCGCTCGAATCACGCGTCACGCTGTAGCGTGAACACCTTCTTCTTCAGTCTCAGAGGAATTTTCTCTTTGAAAATGTGGAACGAAATGGTTTGACCCAAATACACATACTCCTTAACATACCTGACGTTTTTTCCTTGGAGTTGAAGGGGTACTTGGGTATTGGTAAGAATACAAGTCTTGTCAGGATTCATCTGGACACCACATCTACGACTTTCTCTGTCCAACGTTTGCATCATGTATGCCAGATCTTCATGGTTCTCACTTATTATGAATATGTCGTCTGCGAATCGTAAATGACTAAGGTACTCGCCATTAATATTAATACCCTTTCCTTTCCAATTCAATTTCCTGAAAATTTGTTCTAATAGGGCTGTGAATAGGTTGGGTGAGATTGGATCTCCTTGTCTCACCCCTCTTTTTATGTTAAATGGTTTTCCCACTTGATCAATTTTTACAGTTGCAGTGCTTCTGTTGTAGATATCTTTCAAGATTGAAATAACTTTTTTTGGTAGACCTTGTGACTCTAATGCTTGCCATAAATAATCATGCCGAATTGAATCAAAAGCTTTCGAGTAGTCTATGAAAGCAACGTACAGCTTTTTATTATACTCAATGTATTTTTCAATGATTTGGGTCAGGGTGAAGATGTGATCCATCGTTGAGAACTTAGGTCTAAAACCTGCCTGCTCCCTTGGTTGATGCTCCTCTAAGGTTTTTCTTACTCTTCTCAATAATACGCTTGTGAATATTTTATATATTGTTTGAAGCAAGCTTATCGGTCTATAGTTGCCAATATTAAACGGATCGCCTTTTTTATACAGTAAAGTTATTATAGAGTTTTCCCATTCTTGAGGAATAGTGCCAAGATCAAGGGCGTTGTTGAAAAACTCAGTTAAGATGGGTGTGATCGGCTCGATTATAGCTTTCATGATATCGTTTGTTATTCTGTCCTTACCAGGGCTCTTCGCTGATTTAAGGGATTTTATAGCTTCATATACCTCAGATGTTAAAATTACTGGTACATCATCCGAGTCTTGCTTTTCATTGTTTGAAATTTGTGTATTTTCATGACAGTCGTATAAGTTTTTTAATATTCTGTGGCTATTTCTATAAGGCTTTCTCGATCTGTATAGGCTTTGCTATGTTTGTCTTTCAGAGACGTAATCCATTCTTTAAAGTCTTGCAAGCGTTTCTGTGACCTTTTGACAGAACATTTTTGTTCCAACTCATATTCTATTATATTAAGCCGGTATCGTCGTGCTGTTCTTTGTATTTTTTTCTTGATTTTACGGTAGAGTTTAGATAAAAGTTTCTTTTCTTCTTTGGTTTTATTGTCTTTGTTTTTCAATTCTGTCCGTCTGTGTATCAGTTTTTCAATTTCTAAGCTAAATGTATTTTGTTGACTAGGTTTTTTATTGGGTAACAGATTTACACTTTCTTTTATATTGTTCACAATATTTGAATATTTTTCTTGTAGGTTTCCATCTTTGATCTTTTCTTTATCACATAGATTTGTGAATATGCATTTTAGTGATTCTTTTTCAATTGGTAACAATTCCTTGTCTCTAAATCCAAAAGCTTTTCTGTTTCTTTTTACTTTGGTATTTGTCTTTAATGTACAACGTACTAGCCTGTGGTCAGATGGAAAGGTAGTGTTTATAATGCTTACGTCTTGTATGTTATTAATGTTTTTTGCAAGTATGAAATCTATTTCATTTTTCGTTTTTCCATCAAACGAAAGCCATGTCCATTTTTGTATTGGTTTTTTCTTAAAAAATGTATTCGCAATGTACAATTGATTTTCTAGACAAAATTTTATCATGGTATTGCCTCTGTCATTTCTAATACCATAACACCAGGGGCCCATGACAGGTTTGTCTTCTACCTCCGAGTAACCGATTTTGGCATTAAAGTCGCCTAGTACTATGACTTTTTCTAATGGATTTTGTAAAGTTTCTGTAATTTTTGAATAAAATGCGTGTATTTCTTCATCTTATACCATATACAGAACTCAATTAGGTGTGTTTTAACAATATCTAGAGATTTGATATTTGAAATTTTTAATAAAAATATAAAACCAACTTTTTTTCCTTTTGCCCTGAATCCGCCCCTCTCGTACTGAGCGATTTTTCGCTCGGAGTGGCAGTGACAAAAATAAAATTTGCATAGCCTCTTAATCGCAATGTTCTTTTCAGTGGCTCCTAGCCGGCACGTCCCTGGCAACTGGTCTTTCGATGCTGGCCCTCGGTCTCTGGTTCTACGTGACGTCACTCTCCGTGTGGCTGCCCGGATGGTTGCCAGTCTTTGCTATGTGTCTCTGCATCTTCGCTGATGCAGCAGGCTACCAGCCCGTGCCTTATGTTATTACGTCAGAGCTGTTTTCGTTTCAAGTAAGGAATTAATTAAATCATGCGCAAGTCTCTTTGATGGATCATTTAATTTTTAGAAATGAGGTGATTCGTCAAAGAACCAGAGTCACCGATATAGCCTCTAAGCAAGCAAAAGTGGCAATTGACTGGTCACATCTCCCAAAGAATTAACAAACGATAAGAGAAAATTGGTCTCGAGTGGAGTCAAAAAATTGGCAGAACTAATAAAAGAAGCCAGTTCGGCGGACTGAAGATTTAAAAAAGATAGCCGGTAGTGGCTGGATGAGGATGACCCAGTATAGAAAAATGTGGCGTGCGTTTGCAGAGGTGTATATCCAGCAGTGGACTAATATTGGCTGACTGATTGTCTTAGAAGCGCACATAGATGAATACAGCCCTCAAACTCGTCATAAAAGGCAACCGATTTCTGTCAACACATCTGACTGAACCAGCAGATATAATTCGCCACTCCAAAATTATATGTTTTGGTTGGCCAAACCAAAATGGCTTCTATATTTGTAGGATTTGGTGATTCGGTGTACATCCACGAAAACAGCCAGTAATTAATAATTGATTTTAATGAGCACCATGTACACGATAGGTTATTTTACATACACGTTGCAAGAAGGGTGGAAGGTCAAGAAGAAGTGACAGATAATGAGTTGCCACATTAATATTAAAAATATACTTAAAACTAAATGTGGCAGTGTTGCCAACATGCTGCGGCCTCACAAAGAAAGGTTAATATTCAACTAAAAGGTAAATTATACAAAAAAAAGTTTTTATGGAACTTACATTTACCGCTTACTACAAATTACTTACTAAAACATAATGTTTACATTACAATTATAATTAATAAATTACAAATTGTCATCGATTGGAAGGACACAAATTTTTGTCACAGATCTTGTATGGACATGCCCGTTAGGTTTTTTTACTTCTACAGCCCTTACTTTATTATCGTGACCAGGGAACACGTTCGTAACTCTAGCCATTGGCCAACTCATAGGAGGCAAATTATCATCTTTCAGAATGACAAGAGTGCCTACTTTGATGTTACATGTTTCATTGTGCCATTTAGGTCTATTTTGAAGTACATTCAAATATTGCTTATGCCACATATTCCAAAACGACTGTTTCAATTGCGTACATATTTGCCAATACTTTAACCTGTTTTGAGGCATATTGGATACATCTTTTTCAGGGTACATAGTCAAAGCGCTACCTATTAAAAAGTGACCTGGCGTTAAATAGCTGTAATCATTTACATCGGATGATGACAGTGGGATTAAAGGTCTAGAATTCAATACAGATTCAATCTCAGCTAACACTGTAACAAGCTGTTCATATGTTAATACATTGTTTTGCAATATTCTCTTTAAATGATGCTTCGTGCTTTTAACTGCAGCCTCGGCAAGTCCTTGGTAATTAGGCGAGTATGCGGGCGCGAAGCGAAATTCAATACCGTTTTCAGCCGCAAAACTATGAACTTTGGCCTGGTGACCTTGTGAAGACTGCAGTTCATAAAGCTCAGCTAGGAGATTCCTTGCACCCTTGAAAGTGCTAGCATTGTCAGAGATTATTTCGGTGGGTTTGCCTCTCCGAGAAATTAAACGTTTAAGGCACGCGAGAAAGGTTTCAGTGGTAAGGTCCGATGCTAACTCTAAATGTATAGCTTTAGTAGTAAAACAAATGAAAACGCAAATATATCCTTTACCAACAAGGGACCGTCTCACGCGCGAGTTTTTTACATTTACGGGCCCACAAAAATCAACACTAACTCTCTCAAAGGGACGTGCAGTTGCAGTCACTCTGCCCTGGGGCAAGGAACCCATCAGCTGCTGAGCAGTCTTGGCCTTATGCCTGAAACATGTAACACATTTACGTGTTATTTTTTTAATTTCTAACATACCGTTAACTATCCAAAATCTTTGGTTCAAATTAGCTAGTAGGAGTCTAGGCCCAGCATGTAATAATTTCTCATGCTCACTCCTAATTATCAAGCTAGTAATTTGAGATCGCTTGGGCAAAATTACTGGATGCTTCTGAGAATATTGGATGTTTGCATGATGCAGCCTACCACCTACACGTAAAAGCCCATGATTGTCAATAAAAGGATGTAAGTCTTTTAAAGAACCTTTGATTATATTTCCTTTTTCAAGCGAGTCTATCTCATCTTTGTAATGAATTTTTTGCTCATTACTTATTAAAAACATTAATGCGTTATTTAATTCAGAACTTGACAAATATTTATGTTCAATCTTTGCCTTCTTAATATTAACATTGTTACAAAAACGCAATATATATGCTAGTACTTTAACCATTTTGGGGATACTAGAATGTCTGTGCAAGTATCCGATAACTTCATTACCTTGTGTATCTGATGACACCTGGTTGCTGGAGAACACCGAGCTTGACTGCTGCTGTATTTCAGGTAGGTCTGTTGGTATGTCTAGAGAGGGACAAAACTTATACTCACTGTCATGCAAGAACTTTGGCCCTTGCCACCACAACACACAGGCTTCGAGCTGACAAGGATCTACTCCTCTGCTGATAAGATCAGCGGGGTTGTCCTTGGTGTTAATGTACAGCCACTGACAATTCACTGTGTGCTGGCAAATGACTTTTACCCTATTTGCCACATAAGCTTTGAGGTTAGTAAGCTCACTCTGTAACCAAGCAAGCACAATTTTCGAGTCCGAAAATAAGTAAACAGCTTGTATATTTATCTTCAGTTTAAGCGTGCTGTTCACTTTTGCAACCAGCATAGAAAGCAGCAGTGCTGCATTTAACTCAAGACGTGGTACGGTCATGTTCTTGTTTAGAAGCGGGTTTATCCTCGACTTCGAGCAAAGCAAGTGCAAGTTTGTGTTACCTTTGTTATCTCTGACGCGCAGGTATAAGCAGCAACCGTAGGCTGTAGTGCTAGATGCATCTGAGAAACCCAAGAGTTCAACAGTGTCTGTGTCAGATACATGAATATTTCTGTTTATTAAAATGGGTTTCATGGTTGCTAGACTGGATGAAAATTCTAACCATTCTGTCTTAATGTCATCTGGAATTTGTGCTTTCCAATCTAGTTTATTGGCCCATAGTTTTTGCATGATTGCCTTTGCTTTAACAATTATAGGGCTGGCAAATCCCATAGGGTCAAAAAATTTGCCTATATAGCTGAGGACGTCTCTTTTTGTAACTTTATTGGTATCAAATGACGCAGGGCAATAAATTTTAAATTGATCGTCTTTCATTACTACATGAAGACCTAAAGTTTTCATACTACATTCATTTTCTTGCAGTTGGACATTATCAAAATGCTGTTCAGTTGAAGGAATGTCAGACAGAATTCTAAAGTCATTAGAAGACCACTTATGTGTCTGAAAACTACCTAGTTTCAACAAATCACGAAGTTGAGTCTTAGCTTCGAGAATCGTATTTAAATCGTTGTGAGCGTACAAAATATCATCAACATATGTGTTGTTTTTTATTTAATATCCACGACGCTAATGGCATATCATGCGCATGCAGGTTTGCTAGCTCTTCAAGACAGCGTGATGCTAAGTAACTAGAGCTTTTTAAGCCATACGTGACAGTGTCTAACCGGATGCACTTGATAGGCTCACTAGGGTCATCTCTCCACAGGATGTTCTGAAGAGAAGTATACTCTGGGCTCACACTTATGTTTCTGAACATGCGTCTGATGTCTGCTGTGAATGTAAAGTCACCAAATCTAAATAACAAGAGAATATCAAAAAGATCTCTTTGGACGAGAGGTCCATTCAATAATAAATCATTTAAAGAAGTCTTTTTAGAAATAGTTTTTAACGAACCATCAAAAACTGAGCGTAATTTTGTGGTTTTACTATCAGCTTTAATGACTGCATGATGAGGCATAAAATAGACTGCATCTTGTTCATGTCATATAATTCAATATCTACATAATGACCATGATTCAATGTTAGATACTCGTGTATAAACTTTTTGTATTCTGCGAGTAAATAAGGATCTGAATGCAATTTTTTTTCTAAATTGAGAAACCTTTTAAGGGTTAAATGGAAGGAATCACCTAAGGTTTCGTTAACTTGGCTGAGAGGCAACTTTAATGGTAGTGCTACTTCGAACTGCTGATCCTTCAATTGAACAGATTGTTTGAATATATATTCACAAAGCTCTTCTTCTGAAGATTTTTCATTAAAGATTTCAGGTATACTCTCAGTTTTCCAAAATTGAGCCAAGACATCTTGAACCTCAGACTGACAAGTTGTACATTTTAAGGATACCTTGTTGCAAGCGTTGTGTTGTGGAATATTTCCACCTACTACATAGCCGAAGAGTGTGTTGATCAGGGTGGGCAGCTGTTGCTCAGGCAGTTGTGGCAGCGTGGACTCCAAGCATCTTGTGCCCTCCGCCGGCAGCAGGACCTGAAAAAATACGTCAGCGCCCAATAATAAATCTATCTCGCTTGGGACATTAAACTGATCATCTGCCAATTTAATGTTTTTTGGTACCCGCAACTCTGAAATGTCAAATTTTGTCTGAGGCAGATTACAGGTTATTTTGTCGACTACATGACAAGTAGTGGTTGCTTTAAATGGTGTATTCAAAGAATGTATCTCTAATGGTAAGCAATATCTCACACTGCTTTTTGCATTAGTGATTCCAAGGATGTTTGTGTGGCTCTGAGTGGGTCGTAATCCTAGCAGCTGCACTGCGTTGCTCGAAACGAATGACAGCTGGGACCCACAATCAAGCAAAGCCTTAAATATCATGACCGTGCCATCTCTTGCGATGAGTTTAACTTTAGCTGTGGGAAGAAGAACATCATTATTTAAATTGCCTGTCAGCAATGAAACAGGAGGTGCTTCAGCGGCCCGTGGAACATCTTTATTTAAATTGCCTGCCAATAATGAAACAGGAGGTGCTCCCACGCTTTGAAGTACATTTTCGCCAGTATGCAAAAGCGTATTATGCGGCTTTTTGCATTCATTGCACCGGAAATGATACCTACATTTACCTAAGTGCGGGCCGAGACAAATGTTGCACAGCTTTTTTTCTTTTACAAATTTAACCTTATCCTTGGCCGGTATCAAGAGAAACTTTTTACAGGCATAAAGTTTGTGATCACACTTACAGAATAAACATCCTGGTGGTTCTTGAGTTGCTATGTTGACAGCCGCCTTGGTCGAGGCAGATGAACGTTGTGTCGGATACTGCATTACCGTGACAGGACCTCGTTCAGCATTCTCCAGTGCCAGGGCTTTCTTCTCCAAAAAGTTGAGGAAGCCATCAACCGTTGGCTCGATGCTGGTGTCACGTTCCATCTGGTATTCTCGTCCCGAGTAGTTATCTAGTTTACGGGATAATACACACACAATCATAGGATCCCAATGTTTTACTTTAGGTTCTAAATTAGATAACGCAGCTAACTGTTGTCTAACACTAGAAGCAAATTCTCTCAAACCACAGGCGGATGACCTTAAAAGGGGTTTCAAATCCAATATTTGATCTATGTGTGCTTGCACAGTTTTGTATTTGTTATCATAGCGTTTCTTTAACAAGTTCAATGCACTAGTGTAATTTTCTGGTGTTAACGGTAAGTTCTTTACAAGTTCAAATGGTTCCCCTCGCAAATATGAACGAATTTAATATAATTTTTGTACAGGATCAATTGATTGGTTCTCATCTATAACAGCTTTGAACAAATTTATAAATGGTATGTATTCAATAAACTTACCATCAAACATTTGCACTTGAATTGGTGGTAACTTAAGCAGTGGAGTGGTTTGCATTTGTCCCGAAGGATGACATGGCGACACAGATTCTAATTCATTTAATTTTCTAGTTAAAATTGATATGGCTTTGTAAAACTTTTCTTCATACTCTTCGACGTTTTCCTTGTCAGTGTCGTCGAGGTACAGAATAACTTTATTTTGAGCATCGTATTGCTTAAAGATTTCGCGAAGACGTTCTCGTTTTGAAGACAAAATTACAGCATCAGCGTTGCCGCTGTCCGCCGAATCTAATTCAACACACCAGTCGTAAAGCCTGGTAATAATCGATTTTAGGTAGCCACGTTCCGCGACCGCTCTTTTAATTTCCGCCATACTAAGCTTACACTCCACTTCTCAATACAACACCTATTTCAATTTCAATCTAAGTAACACTTGGAACAATATTCTTATATTTTTACTTATATATAGCACTTAGTTAAAATTAAAACTGCAAAAATGTCTTGCGAGCACATGCGCCGTGATGCGCCTGAGTGTCAAACGAAGCAAAGTCCAAGATGGCGGCGCGGCGAATTCCGGCAAAGCAGGCAGCAGACGCCGCAGCACGAAGTCACGTGGTCTCGCTGCTCTGTGCAGCGATCGGTTTCGTCTCGATCGAAAGTACGCGTTCCAATACCGTGCGAGTATGATGCGCAACGGTTTCGATTGGTACGTTTCTTTGTTCACCCAGCAATGGATGTGAAGTCGTTGGAATTTTTCGTCTCCTTTGAACTGACACGTAGGTTATCTTTTCCAGCAGAATAAAATCTGATTACTTGCCTAGGTTGCAACTTCCCTTCGTTTTTAAGTTGCGTTGCGTGTTGTAATGTCCTCCGTTTGCATGCAGTAGATAGATACAGCTACCAATGCTGTTGACGGCGGCAATGTAGGTAACCTCTTCAGCGTGTCTTCTGGTGCCCTCTCGTTGCTCGAAGGACCATGTAGGATTTGGTGATTCGGTGTACATCCACGAAAACAGCCAGTAATTAATAATTGATTTTAATGAGCACCATGTACACGATAGGTTATTTTACATACACGTTGCAAGAAGGGTGGAAGGTCAAGAAGAAGTGACAGATAATGAGTTGCCACATTAATATTAAAAATATACTTAAAACTAAATGTGGCAGTGTTGCCAACAATATTCATTAAGTTAGAGTCTTCGTCTTCGGGAAAGATAAAAAGTTTGTGGCGCTATACGTAAGATTGGAAGAGCCAATAGGATTGCAGTATCCCGTTTCGATTGTTGAAAGAATTATTTGTACGCAAGATGTTGAACAATAAACGTCTTTCTGGGCTGTATTTTCTATGGAAGCGCATCAGAATGAAAAGCTATCATATATTATTAGAGTGCATTACAAACTTGCAATCAATCAAAAACAAAATTAAAAGCACAAATATTTTTGAAAAAATTCCTCGGGCCAGGATTTGAATCTGCGACATCCTGCTTACATGACAGGCGCGCTACCGAGTTTCGTATCTGGAACGACGAATTTTTCCACCATACACCTGTACACGTTTTTTTTTTTTTGGAACTACTCGATATGCCAGCTTGTAATGCACGTACTGAACGCTCACGAGGGCGTTATGTGATTTTACGACTTGCCCATTCTGAACAGAAGCGCTGTCGTCACTACAATACCTGTTGCATCAGACAGTTAAGAAATTCACAAACTACTCTCTAAATGCACTCTAATAATAATTAGAGCATTTCAAGCGATGGATTTCTTAGATGTCATAATCTTAGCTATCATCTTAGTTAATCTTAATTATCATTCATCATATTAATCCTAATCATCTTAGCTAAGTCCTTTTTCAATTGAAAATGCTGAAGGCTAATCTTCAAATTCCTTTACAGCACCGCGGCATGGTTACTTCATTCGTAAGCAGCGTCGATGCGCTGAGCGACTTCCTGCAAACGAAGGCATACGACCCCCTGTTGAAACTCCTCGGCATCCATTGGGTCTTTATCATCTTTTCCATCATATGCTTCCTTGGTACCATTTACACGGTGCTCTGGGTTCCGGAGACGAAGGACCGGAGCGTGGACGAGATTTACGCTCTTTTGAGTGATGGAAGACAAAAAGAGAAGAGAAAAGATGATCCTGAATATGGAGAAGAAGTCTGTAGACTGTAGTTTTTGATGCTTCGTGGATATAATACCCTTGTAGAATTGTTTTCTGTATGCGGAGTGAGGTCGGTTTTAGATCAATTTTAGATTAATACGTTAGGGTTGCCATAATAGTTTAAGTACGGACTGGGACATCTGTTGTGAACTCGAAATTATCCCAATGAGAAAAAATTAAATAAAAATATTTATGACCATTTTATATTCGTTGCCTTTTATTACACCGAAACAGAGAGTGGAAACTGAAACAGCTTCGTTTCCAGCACATCTGTTGCTTGAATGAATTGTAATATTTGTCATGGATACAATGTTTTGCCTAAACTTTACTTAACTCAACTTGATTTTAACGTCTGTTCTTTTTCCCATAGTCTTTCTTAAAAACACGTGTCCGCAAAAATCTTTTCTGGTAACTTTCATAATGTCTTTTTAACATCTTGCCATTACGGTGGGGAAGAATTGTTTAACATTCGTCCACAAAAATATTTCAAATATTTCAGTCTACTCGAACTGTTGTAAATATTACAATATTGACGCATATTTACATATCTAAATTACTTATGTATTATGTAATTATTTATGTATTTGTTTATCGGGACATTTGGTAGGTCAACCGGGAGGACTGGGACCAGACCTCTAAACCGGTTACATGTCCCGGTGTACCGGGACGAATGGCAACCCTATACTGCGTAGATACTTAACTGTGCAAAGTATGGCCAATTTTGGACGAGCGGATTTAAAGATCGGTGGGTCTACCGCGTAATTCTCATTTTCATCAACATCAACTTGAGATTGAAATTTGACGTGCGTGCGACGACGCCCGCCTAACATGCCATCTCTTTTGCACGCGTTGTATTTCGCATGCATTTGCTTGAAGTTGATACAAATGAGAATTACGCGGTAGAGCCCCAGTTTGACACAAATTGGTTATAGGGGCTTCGTTGTCTAGGAACAAAACTAATATCGATAAACGATATTATCGACGTCTTCAAATCTTGTGATCATTTTTATTTATGTTATTTAAAGTTACCTATCTGAAATTTAACTTGATTTATATAACTTGATACATTAAAAAAAATGTATAGCCTCTGCCTTTTGTGCTCACGGTTGGCATGGTGTAGTTACAAAAACGGACGGCAGATTTTTTGGGCGTTTCTTTCCGTGGCTTTCTATGAATTTTACGAGATTACTTTACGCACAAAATTGTATGAAGCTGCGCGCATGAAGAACGTTCAAAAAGTTGGTAGTCTGCGAGAGGTCTAGCGGTGTAGTTGAATGATAAGGATCTTTAATTCCTTAATAGGATCTTTAATTCCTTAATTCCTTAATAATAGGTTCTCTATTTTGAAACCAGCCTTAAATGTTTAGAGTTTTATATCTAAATACTCGTGACAATCTGTGATAGAAAAATGACGATCGTTTAAGAGTAAACCTGACGAAGATATTGTAACATTTATTACCAGGTGCAATAGAGTGCTAACGCATATTTAAACCACAAATTCTAGTGACCATACTGAATGGTTTGCGTAAGTTTTTTTATAAAATTATTGCTTGTCTTTTTAACTTTACGTTGTCAAAATGCAAATTATTAGGTCTTTTCCCACTAAGTCTACTTATTTCGATGATTGTTGAGATTTATCTCAAGTTGATACTTAAGTTTAAGTTAAAATAACCAGTGTTCCATCATCCTTTGAGTAAGTACTTAAAAGTCTATCTAGGGTATGATATCCCATGAAAACATAGAAAATTTATCAGTAGATAGATATATTTTTTCAAACAAATGTTTTTTTTTATTTAAATAGTTTATTTACTACAAGTTTAGTGTAGAATCTCAATTCCGTGCCTTTTGACTACCGATTGTGATATTAAGACGAATTAATAATGTTTAATATAGTATTTTTAGGTTAACTTGACGAATAAAATAATTTAATTTTTGAATTGCACTTTTCTTTTTCGCTCTATTAGCGTGTAAACTATATTTGATTCGAAAAAGATTCAGCAGCCCTTAATCAGTCAATATATTTATCTAGTTTTGATTTTACACATTTTTTTATGAACAAGTGAAAAAAAAAAGATTAAAACTTCATGTTGACTGCAACCTAAATTTGGTTTAATACCCGACTTTTTTTGCGTGTAACATAACATTACATTCAAGGTGAAATTTATTGATAAATCCAAATTCATAGTGAAGTCTCTGTAAGTGCTCAGTATTAAGGTTCGATTTCCATTTTTGTGAAATTCGTAAATATTTCTTTTTGTGTTCCCTACAAACGCAGGCCCATCCCCGGATAAATTACTATGGAAGGTCAACATTTTATTTTGTGAAATTAGCCAAAAGTGTCATCGATCTGTGATACTGATCACTTACCAAGCCTCCAGTACGAATTTGGCTACTTATACTAATCAATATTTTTTGTTTTTTTAACTATAAGTATACTGATAGATATGATAATGAAAATATAAATACTGTAAAAAATCTCAAGATATATTTCGGGTCCGATCTGGACCCGGCAACAGTTGAGTATCTTAATTAAAATAAATAGACATTGACATATGTATATAATATAAAAGTACTTGACATGACAGGGTCATGACATAATGACATATAAAACCTAGACTATCTATATAGGTATAATAATAAATCCAGATCGGACCCGAAATATATCTTGAGATTATTTTACAGTATTAATATTTGCATTATCATATCTACCAGTATATTTATATAAAAAAAAAAACAAAAAACATTAAAAGCTTTTGCAGTGTATTTAATTTTAAGACAATATACAGGATGATTGAAAATTCGACCTATTCCTTTAAAGGGGTTATACCAGAGATCATTTCGAAAATGAATGGTCTCCAAGTTACGAAGGTTTTTATATTATTTTTCAAACTTTCAGACTGTTAACCAAAAATAAAAAAAATTAAAATAACTATTCCTCTTAGCACTTATTTATTATATTTCTGATCAATGATAGATGAGTGATCATTTATAAAAAAAAATATATGCCCCGAATTCCCATAATCTCAGAATTAAAAGGTCTTAAGTGGAAAAAAAACCTTTTTTATTTTGTAATTTTTGAAATGTCGACGTGTTTTACTTAAAAAAATATATAATTTTCGACCCCTAGTTGATAGGCATTATTTGTTGGAAATGATCCCTAGTATAACCCCTTTAAAGGAATAGGTCGAATTATCAATCACCTGTATAAATAAATATCACTTATAAAACGAGATCTTCAATAAAGTTATAAATATAATGCGATGCTATTCCAAGGTCCTTACGTTTTTTTATGATATAAACTGCACATTAAGGGGCTCCACAATGCTAAACATCAGTTTTGTATTCAGTTCCGTCAATGTAGATGGTAAAAATAAAAAAAAAATATGGCGTATTTTGTGACTCAAGACAATTATTAACTACACTTTATAAATAAACATACTTTCAAACTTCTATGAATTATATAACTTTTAAAATTGCATGAATTTCACGAAAAAAGCGATTCAGTTTCCACGTTTCAAAACCGATTGAAACGAAACCAACACAAGCAGATAGTAACTAGAAAAAAACATCTTTATTAAATAAATAAATTATAGTTAATGTCCTAATGGAGCCAAGATTTCAAAATAACTGAAGTTTTGCGTGCGCGGCATCTGATGAGAGCAGGATAGAGAGTTAAAAAAACAAACGCGTTAGACCAAGACTGAATTTTAGTATTGTGCAGCCCCTTAAGGCCCCAGACTCTCTTTGCAACATTTCGCTTTCATCTTACCTGAGGCTTTAGAAGTGGCGCTCCCCCCGCTGCATTAAGATGTTAGAGACCGCACCTGAATGTTGCTCTACTTCGTTAAATGAGTGTACGATTACTTAAAATTTGACATGTGAAGATTTTTAATTATTCATGTAACAGTAATTTACAAATTTGTTTATCGGAACAAACAAAATGAATTTGCAAAAGCAAAATAAACAAAAGTAAATCTACCTGGAATAGATGGCTTATTGGTAGCAGTAAGAGTGATTAGTATTTAATACATTTTATAGGTCATGCAATTATTTGCAGATTTTTACCGAAGGGGTGTCAAGAGGTGTTCCGAGTGTGAACTGTGAGATGCAAGTCATAAGTCCACCCATACGTGTACCTATAAGTACACCCGCGTTTCTCTGACGATTATTACGTCTCAACGTGATGAACCCTAACGCTCTAAGGAAACCTGCATGCCCTAAAGAGCGTGTAATTGTGCCCGAAAATTTCTTTATTCATCAAGATTTTCATTTAACTAATGCCTGACATAAAAAATACCTTTATAAAATTTGGAAATGTAGAAAATTAATAATCAAATCGTAACAATGAAAACATTTAAAATTATGTATTCCTAATACTCACACACATATTACAATCAGTTCTTTAAGTAATATAATATCAAAAATAGAAACTCTTACGGTAATTAAGTGTCTGTCAGTTTGTGTATCCATGATTATGACTAAGGTGCAATAAAAAAGGTAAAAAATTTAGTTTTAGAAATGTGATGTTTTAATGATAAGAACCGCAGCTGCGTACGTTCTTTTGTTTTGATGCATTATTGTCTAGCACGTTGTTATCTCGACTGTCGGTTTTAGTGAATTCGATAGCTTTTTAAGATATTTTAAATAAAAGTAAGTAAAGTAATAAAAAGGATGTAGCTTCGGCTTTAGTTATTCCAAAAAGTGGCGACAGCGGTGCTGGTATAAAATTTGTGTCACGCCATCTCCGTGGGTTTTATTGACCACAACTTCTAAAATACGGCTTTATGGGTTTTCGAATTAACACACATTAACATAACTTAATCTAAGCGAATTAGGGCATGCAATTATTCGCAGATTTTTACTATCCGGATAACGGATAATGTATTATCCGGATACTTATGGTAAAAATTAAGGGTAGTAATAAAAGCTCCAAAAACTAAATTAAAACCGCCCAAAAAAATGGCCTACCGCAAACATCTTGAAAAAAACCGGTCAAGTGCGAGTCAGACTCTAGTCAGAACCTAGAGTTCCGTATTGTGGATGATAAATTTAGTTTTATCATTTTTTTTCGTGAATTTCTCAACCGCTTTATTTTTCTGTAATTCTTACGTAAACACATATTACCATGATTTTTTTCCTATTTTTCGGTCCACCAGTTTTGGAGATAAGAGGGGGGACATACATTTTTTTATAGATTTTCAAGGATTTCTCGAAATAGATGCAATTAAATATAGCCAAACTATATATTATTACAATAAGCTTTTTAATACCTACAATGTGATACCCATTTTGTATTTTTATAAATGTTTTTTTTTATTTATTTTACTTTTTTTTATATTTTTAAATCACTATAGTTTTCCCGGTTATTGGTCAGTTATGATCTATAATGGACATTTTTCGGTCTACCAGTTTCGGACATACACATTATTGTAGTTTTTTATTTCACAAAACCAGTGCCAGTAAATATAGTAAAAGTATATATTTTTACAATCACCTTTTTAGTGTCTACAGTTTGATACCCATATTGTATTTTTAGGATATTTTTTATTTTTCTCACTTTTAATAATTTATACTGTAAGGTGTGACTCCTTGATGGAACTTCATTCTAACACTAATCAAAGTCTTCTTGTACGAGTTCCACTTTTTTTTTTTATTTCCTATATATAGAACCTATTCCAATCAGCCTGACGATGTCAAATAGACGAAACTACTCGCAATAATTAAAGAAATAAAATAGTGGAACTCGTACAAGAAGACTTTGATTAGTATTTCTCACTTTTGTTTTGAAAATATTTTAAGCAATTTCAAATTTTTCATATTTTTTTTACAATGTAATATGTAGGCAAATTAATGCTATTTTTCTGCCAAATTTCATGTCTTTATCTTTACGGTGCTAAAGCTATGATGCTGTGAAATACGGACGGACGTAGGTTAGACTTTATTTTATCGAAACAGGGATTTCTTAAAATATTCAAAAAATATTTTATCCATAGTTGTTTACTTATTAAATGATAAGTGCAATATTCAAGTAGAGCAACTTTCAAGATACAGTTTGCCTCTCCATAAGAATCTACGCGAGGGAAAGGGAGCAACCGTGCGAGCGGGAGGTAAAATGACGTCGAGCTACACAACACACGTCTGAACGCTGCGATGTCCCAGCGAAACTGAGGGAAATATCGACGCGTTTTGTGTTTTAAACTCTCGATAAGTTTCGATTTGATAAATGTTCTTAAAATAATTTTTTAAATACCGTTTTTTGTTATTTCACTTATTAATAGTTCTATTCTACGTGTTTTAAATTTGACTACGCTAAACGATAGTTTTCTAGTAGAAAAAAAATATTTTATCAATGGTTGAATTCATAAAATTACAACTACTTAAAGCACTCGAAATAAGAAAACTAAAGTATTATCCAAAAAAGTAACCAGGTAAGATTATTGTTGAAGATATGGAAATAAATGTTACCTGAATAAATTTCTTGTTTTTGTCATAATTTTTACGTGACGTGTGCATGAATGAGACTCTCAACGCGTAGAACATGAATAAAGGTATTTTTAAAGCCTAAAAAACCTTTTAAAAGTAGCATTAAAGTAAATGAAAAAATAAGTTTTGAAATCTTCAAATTCCACACTACAAATTAACGTAAAATGTATTTTATTTATTGCTTTCTTACTAACTAAAATAAAATATTTCTTTTCTGATAATTCTGCAAGAATACTGATTTTAAGGGGACTGGAGCCTTAAGGCGACACCAAAAAAATAATGGGGTTTTTTCAAATCCATTTACTCCACTATAACGTCATCTACGTATTTTATGTTTGGGTAAATGTTTATTGAGTATCTGATTAAGATTCTCACTGAAGAAAAACGTGATTGGATGAAATTTTCTCGATAGAATTTAATTCCGAAAAGACCTCTAAATTGGTTTATTTTATCCTATAATTCTGAAATCCTAACTAATTTCATTGTGAAATTGCATTCAAAATGTGGATATTATGTATTTGTAAAGTATCCTTGAAAATCTTTTTGACAAAATAGCTTAATACATTTTATTTAAAAAAAAACGACTTTTTGCTTCTTTTCCACGAATCCGTCCCACTCGCACTGACGTTTTTTCGCATATGGAGTAACAGCGACGCTAAAACTTTTACATATCGCCTTAAATCAAATGTTAAAACAATAAAGTTTTCCCATTTATATTTTACAAATACATGAAATATATCGCTCAATAAAAACCTAAAATCATTTTTCGTAATTGCCTCACAGTAAGTGCTGGTGGAATTTTAAAATACTGAAACAATGTCGCAATGTTTTTTGTTTATAATATATTTATTCATTATTTATGGATGTAATTGTACCGGTGGAGAGCTTTTGGATAAAGCCAAACGTAAGTAAAGGTACACGACTCCATCCATCATCATCCATCCCTCAGCCCGTATTCGTCCACTGCTGGACAAAGGCCTCCCCATATTACGCCACTCTTGGCGGTCCTCGGTCCTCCTCATCCAGCCGCCACCCGCAACGTCCTTCAGATCGTCAGTCCAGCGGGCACGAGGGCGGCCTACGCTGCGCTTTGCTATAAGATACACTCGCGCGAATGTAATTAATGACTATATCCCTAGACATGGCTCAGTATGTCGCCAATTCGCTTAGATTAAATTATGTTAAGGTGTGTTAATTCGAAAACTATTTAGAGATTTAGGTTTAATAAGCCGTCTTTTAGAACTTGTGGTCTATAAAACCTCATGATGATGAATATTTTTACGAAAAAGCTGCAACTTCCATTTGCCTTCGCAATGGGAAATGGATAAATTTATAAAAACTTGCTGCCAACTGATTTGAAAGACGGATATCAAATGTGTAGACAGACAGAGACAGATCACTTCTTTTTTCAAGCAACCACACATCACAATCAGTATAATGTCTTAAATTCTCAAGTGACGTCATAACCGACAATTCTTTAAAGAATCATAAAAGAAAATGGTTAATTTATATACCAAAACAATGAAAACTATGTCCAAAAAAACCGGCCAAGTGCGAGTCGGACTCGCGCACGAAGGGTTCCGTACCATTATCTATAATAATACAGATCGAGCCAAATTTCTAGTCCGCTCGGAAGTTGCTCTTCCCAAGAACGGCCCATACATTTTGTTCCTGCTGATGCGAATCGCCCCGTGTTTAGAGGGGACAAAAAGTTTGGCGCGATCTGTACTCGTTTACTTGTAAAGCCTACTTAGCTGTGATAGTTTTCTTTTTAATTTCGTTATGTATACTACTGCCGTGATTTTTTTTTAGTCTCCAAATACAACCGTTTCGCCGGCAGGGGGGGACACTTGACTCTAACAAAAATTAACACTTTTATGTTTAATATTTCGCAAACGGAACCCTGGATCGAAAAGTGATCTTCTCACACCCCTAATATTTTTTTTATTACCTATCCAACGACACCCCACACTAGGGGATAGACAAGAAAAAAAATAATCATCCCCACTTTACGTGGGGGGGAGGTATCCTAAAAAAAATCTTTTTCAAAATTTTACTGTACTACTTTATTGGCGTGATAAATATTTATATATTATAATACCCATGACAGATTACAGCTTTCTAGTACGAATAGTCTCTAAGCTAAGCCGCGGACAGACAGACAGACAGACAGACGGACATGGCGAAACTATAAGGGTTCCTTGTTGTTGACTACGGAACCCTAAAAATGGCGTATATTCCCAGAAAAAAAAATCTTTTTAAAATTAGGCTATGGGTATTTGGTCAGCAAACGTGCTTCTAGGGCGGCCTGGTCGAGCTATTCCTTCCTCTGTCAAAAGTACCCGGAATAGAATAGCTTGTACGATAAAATTGATGGATGTGGAAGAGGCGAAAGAAGTGTGTCTGGATCGAAAACGGGTATTGTACGTCTATATGCCAAACTTTCCAATGGGTTTAATTGTCCTAGTGTCAAAATGTACAAACTGCAATTGACAAAATGTACTTCTGTCTAAATGTTTACAGGACTGAACCTTCAGGTTCATTTCCCACAATCACCACTTCCCAAAATTCAGTTTTCCCACATCTACTTTACTTTCCTAAAGTGACAGGTGAAAAGTTTTTCATAGATAATTGACGGATGAATAGATTCTCATACATTTTTTGACAGATGAAAAGTTTTTCATAGATATTTTGACAGATGTCAGAATTGATAGAAATCTGTGGTCTCTACCTACCCCTCTGGGAGATATACGTGAGTATATGTATGTATCCCTAGAGAACTGCCCGTCTCCAGGGAACAAACTTATAGTCTATGACCAAAAGAAGAGTGATCATTGTAACAGTAATCGTAGTTTATGAAACAAATTCAAATTCAAATTTAAATAGCATATTTTGTAAAGTAGGTATACATAATACACTTTTTACGAGTCAAATTTAATCTTATAAAAATATATGTAATAATAGTAGTTTATGCTACAAGGGCGCAAAGGAAAAAATTACGAGGACGATTTAAAACACGAGCGTAGCGAGTGTTTTAAACGTAACTGAGTAATTTATTGCTTTTACGCCCGTGTATCATACTACGTTTTTCAATGCATTGTGTGAGGAAATAAAACAAATATAATTTTGTGAACTTTAAATTGTAATTGGCTCAAAAGGACTGTATCCAGAGCCGTTAATGGCACCATCTATGGTACACAGGAAAGTCTGCAGGTTAGCCAACCATTGTAAATAAATTTGAAAAAATAATAATAATAAAGCCCTAGGGCAAAATAATCGACTTTTTGTTCGGTTTTGATGCATAAAAAGTGGGCCTTTACGAGCACATGCATTGAAAAATAATAATCGAAGGTGACCGACATAGCCTGCCGAATCAGTAAGTTGAGGTGGCAGTGGACTGGTCATATTTGTCGTTGACGTGATAACCGTTGGGGCCGTAAGGCATTGGAATAGAAACCACGTACAGCAAAGCGCAGCGTAGGCCACCCTTGTGCCCGCTGGACTGACGATCTGAAGGACGTTGCGGGTGGCGGCTGGATGAGGATGACTGAGGACCGCCAAGAGTGGCGTAATATTGGGGAGGCCTATGTCCAGGATTGGACGAATACGGGCTGATGGAAAATAATAAATGTTCATGAACTTTAAAGGTTTATTTAATTTATGTAGGAATACCATTAAAATGATAGGTAAAATCTATAATTATACAAGGTGAAATCTAATCAACCACCCGAACCCATAGCGGAGACCCGGCCAGGGACCAGGAACAAGGTTCAATGATCACCAACCGAGCCCCCAGCACGAATTTAGGCAGCCGACCAAATCAGTGGCGTGCACAGATCTTTTTTCCGGAAAAACAACCAGAAGGACAAATTTGACATTTAAAAAATATGAAAAAATTTGAATAACACTTTAAAAAAAGGAAGTTTGTATGACTGCCTACCCTAGAGTGAACATTTTCATACCAACTTTTTTTTTCAAAGTATTATTTAAATTTTTCGTATTATTTTTATTGTCAAACTTGACCTTCTGATTGCTTTTCCGGAAAAAAGTTATGTGCACGCCACTGCTAAATCCCACCCTATATATACTAATGGTTATATATTCGATTAGTCTTGCTAAGAAGAAGAGCAAGGAACTTAGAACATAAAGAGTTTATTAAAACATTACTGTCCGTTTAAAAATGAGCCGTAGGCAAAATTTGTAATAGTATACCCCAGCGGCTGTGATTTAAATAATATTTTTTATTTAATTGTCTATTTTTAATTTTATTTTCTTTGTAGTTATTGTTTATTTTAAGTATTATTTATAATTTAGTTTTATTTATGTTATTTACTAGACTTTGTTAAAAGTTATTGCTTGAAACTGCAAATTTAATGCAAATTTATAAACTACATAGTTTTTTGTAGGTTTTCTAAGAAATATTCGAGAAATCGAGGATTGAATGTCACCTAGTCAAATTGCCGCGCGCAGCTGCAAAGCGCTTCCTAAAAGCATGTTTTTGACGCAAATGTGACGCCTATCAGGCAAAGGGAGTGTGACGTAAATATGTCAGGCGTATATTTGATCTATGCAGGGAGTATGCTACAAGCATGCTACAAGGATCCAATGGTGTGTGGATTGGTTGTTTCCAAAATCGGAACCTTGTTTCACAGCTGCGCCCCCCTGTCACTGTTATTCACGTGCCATCAGATCCTGTAGCACTGTAATGCAGCGAAAGCGGGTAGACATTTTGAATCCAAAGGTCTTAGGACTCAGGTTATACGTCTGAAAATTGGTCTGAACCGGTAACACTACTAAACTTGAAGTCCTTTTAAAAATCCTTTGGGCATTGCGAGGATATATATGTCGTGGCCATATCGTAGAATTAACCATTTCATGATTTGGTTGGGCAGATCGTAAAGTAAGAAATTAAAAAATCTTTCACCAAAAGTAGAAAATAAGTGCGATGATGAGCAAAGCGAAGCGGAGCGAGGAGGGGCATTTTAGGTTTACATGTAAGATAAAATAAGGAGCCGAGCGAAGCGGAGCGGAGCGGCCCTCCTAATTTTAACAGAAATAAGATATTGCCAACCAGATCATGATATGGTCAATTCTACGATATGTTCACGACATATACAACGTGTAACAGAAAGGTGTAACCATATTTGAAGAGCTTATTCAGTCAATGGTATAGAACAACTTTTACTATGGAGCCAACCCTGAAATCTCAAAGAAAAAATCTGTCCTTCCATACATTTCGGCCGAGCGGCATTGCACTTTTCTATGAAATTGACAATTTCTTTTTTCGAGATACAGGGTTTGTTCCATAGTAAAAGTTGTTCTATACCATGGTCTGAATAAGCTCTTCAAATACGATTACACCTTTTTGTTACACGTTGTATAAGATCTTTCAATTTAAATTGAAAGTAATTTAGGAGGTGATTCAGTATCGTCAATCCATCACATTCCACTGCAAAGTACTTTTTTTTGCTTAAACTTTTTCTTCACTTGTCCATACAAACTGAGTCAGCTGATCGGACTACTTTGTACTGAGAAGTAAAAAAAAAGTTCGCGCAAAAAAAAGTGCTTTGCAGTGGAATGTGATGGATTTACGATACTGAATCACCTCCTAAATTACTTTCCATTTAAATTGAAAGACCTTATATAATACGAAAATTACAAATATTTGTCACTAATACATACTTTCATTTATTTCCCCTCAAAGTGGACTTCAACCTGTCAATAAAACCAAAGCTCAGCCAACCGGAAGACGGAAGCAAGTCCAACATCTACCCTGAAGGTCAAAACGACGAAGCTACACATATAGTCAATGGCACCAGGGAGTTGAACGACGACGGCAGGCGTCTTCAAAAACCAGTGCTCAGAATGAGAGATGAAGGACCTGGGACCAAGTAAATATAGAATATATCGTCATGGCATGAATCCTCGAGAGGGTTTCAGAGGTGTTTCGAGTGTGAACCGTGAAATGCAAGTCACAGTCATGCTCGGTACACCCTGTGTTTCACCGACGATTGTTATGTCCCAGCGTGATGGATGGTGAGCTCTATCTTTAGGACGTGCAGTGCAGGTTTCTTCATGATGTTTTATTTCACCGTTCAGCAAGTGGTAAAGTAAGCCACATAAATTCTGAAAATCTCTTTAGTGCATGCCCGACCCCTGATATACCAACCCCTCTTTGTTTCTTGCTTAGTTAGATCGAAATAATAAAAAATGAAAAGTCCTGGGAAGCGATTGCGCTGCCACCACTGACATAATTCATATTATTATTATTATTATTATTATTATATCTATGGCCACCATTCATTCCTTCCTCGGTGATAGAGAAGAGAAGCGACTTTTGGATTTTTTATGGGGGGGGTTGGGTTTCAATTTATTTTTAATATTTGACATGACAGTATTATTACTAAGAATAACGTATTTAAGGAAATAAAATGACCATTAGATAATCTAGAAAAAAAAAATGTATATACATAAGTTCGCTTCGATCTTCAGGAAAGAGCGGTCACTCCTAATACAGGTTCTGCAAACTTAACAGGGGTGCCCGATAACTGTGTTGTATTGACTTGATACTTAATAAATACATTTTTTTTTGTTTGTTTGATGATGATAGAGGCCATAGTAACACGTATTATTTCACAGGCTACCTATAACTGCTGAAGCTGTAGACCCTATGACTGTGACAAACGGACGGACAGATAGACAGCGGAGGCTAAGGGTCCGTAATTGATACTATAAATGTTGTTTAAGACCTTTCGAACATTATGGTGCAAATAAATTTGAATTGAATTGAATTGGCTTATAAATATGGTCCCGTTTGGGTCCCTTCGGGTACGGAACTCTAAAAATTTACGAAACTAAGTTTTTAGGCATTACGGTAGACTCTTGTCTTCAGTGGGGTGAAGCCCTATGTGGTAGACTTAGTTCGGCCGCATACGCCGTTAGACGCATAAGACAAATTACTGATGTAGATACTGCTAGACTAGTCTATTTTAGTTACTTTCACAGCATTATGTCATACGGCATGCTGTTATGGGGTAGAGCCGCGGATACAGACTCGCCAACTAAATTAAATGGGCCCCCCAAACGGTCGCTCGCACGGAGAGACAAGAGGGCAACATTTGCTCAGCGGCTAAAGGGTGGACAGGTGTCACTGGACTTTAAACGACAATCACTTGCTCCCTGAAGGTCCAGCATCATGTGCCCACTCGCCACTTACGTTTCACATCCACCCTGCGAGCATATAGCTCTTGCAACTCCACTCTGACCGGCCTCCAACGGCAAGCCAAAGGTGGAGGATCTGTCCCTCGTCATTGTTTACTCCGGCCGGCCAGCAAAGGCAAGCTGAAAATGAGGAACAGGACCTTCCCCCGGGAGCAAGTTCGGGTCCGTGGGGTCGCTACTGCCCAACAGCTCGCCTCAAGCTGGCCTGCGTTATGCCATTGCCCGTATAAGTTTTGTACACGTTGCCCGCCTCTCACGTAGGAGAGAACTTGGCTCGGACGTAGGGTTGGATTTTGAGAGGCTTATTATTATTATTATTATTTGGTCAGCCGCCTGGATTCGTGCTGGGGGCTCGGTTGGTGATCATTGAACCTTGATAAATATATTGCTACATAAATTAAATAAACCTTTAATTTAGTTCATGTACATTTATTTTTTTATTAGATTAAATTTTACGTATAAAAAGTGTATTATATATACCTGCTTTGCAAAATAAACTATTTGAATTTTGAATTTGAATTTTATTCGAATTTTGGTAAGAGGTGAAAAAAAAATGTTGTGTGAAAACGCTTTGTTTTCTTCCATTAGACCAGCACCGAAGCCAGCCCTTCGGATCCGCGGTGGTTCAAGAACAGAAGCACATGATAATTATCCATACATAGCAGCTGTCCTCATCAACGAAAAGCTGTGGTGCGCAGGCGCGATCGTTGACGAAAACTGGGTACTGACTGCTGCACATTGTCTTAATTAGTAAGTTGATAGCAGTATACTACGTTAAGGGGCTGCACTATGCTAAAATTCGGTCCCGCTCTAACGCGTTTGTTTTTTAACTCTCTATCCAGCTCTAAACAGATGCCGCGCACGCAAAACTTAGTTATTTTGAAATCGTGGCTCCATTAGGACATACAGAAATAAAGTAGTAAGGCTTTTTTGTAGATAATAATGAGATCTTTTATTGTGTGAAAGATTCATTTCAAATGCATATTCCGTGTCCGAGCAAATTGAGTGTACAGAATGAAATTAGGTACCTACAGATATATATTTATTTGACTAAAGATATAAAATTTTGATAATCTATAAAGGCTTAATTCGTCAGAAAAACATGATTAAGTACATATATATTTCCCAGAATTTTCTAGTAGCCAGTTTGGCCTACAAATCGAACTAAATATACGCAATTTTACCAAATCCACGCTAATTCAAGAGACGATGCAAAACGGGTCATTCCTGCGACTGGTACCTGCCGCCGCGTCAAAGGAAATGCCACCGTCTCAACTCACGGCACAAAAGAAACCGCCGGTCTCTGACTGCTTGTGACCTGACTCTCGTACCACAAAATACTCGTAGATACTACCAGAAGACCGACTCGACGACGGAGCAAAAACAGACGCACACATGCATAGACGCGTACGTATGATGATCTCGACAGAATTTCGTATTGGCATTCACCCGAGTATCTCCGAGATCGTCGTACGTACGCGTCTATGTGTGCGTGCGCCTGTTTTCGCTAATTATGCGGAGTGAACCTTCTGTAAATGGTTATTTTGGTTATTGTGTAGTTGTATTTTAAAACAGAAGTCACATATGTCGGAAGTATTGTTTCTTAAAATTAGTGGTGCACCCACTAAGAAATTAATACAGGGTGATTGGTAATTCGACCTATTCCTTGAAAGGAGTTATACTAGAGATCATTTCCAATGAATTATGTCTTATCAACTAGGTGTCGAAAATGAATGGTTTCCGAGTTACGAAGGTTTTTATATTATATTTCAAACTTTCAGACTAATAACCAAAAATAAATAATTAAAAAAAACTATATTTCTCTCTGCACTCATTTATTATATTTCTGATCAATGATACGAGTAGATGAGTGATCATTTATAAAAAAAATACGTGCCCTGAATTCCCATAATCTCAGAATTAAAAGGTCTTAAGTGGAAAGAAAACCTTTTTTATTTTGTAATTTTTGAAGTATCGACGTGTTTTACTTGAAAAAAAATTATCATTTTCGACCCCTATTTGATAGGCATTATTTGTTGGAAATGATCCCTAGTATAACCCCTTTAAAGGAATAGGTCCAATTACCAAGCACACTGTATAATAAGGGTGCACCTGACACCCACAGTGTCATGTAAACCACATTTTTTATAAAATTAACTGCTGTCACTGCAAAGTCAATATATTTATGAAATGGCAGGTTTACGAAATCAGAACTGAATTTTGCCAAAGATCCACATACTTTATGCAAATAAAGATTTTTAATAATTTACCAGACAGTCTCAAAGAAAAGCCATAAATTTATTTAAGAAATTGTTATGTAATTATTTAACAAAACAATGTTTCTATGACATTAAAGATTTCTTGAATTTAAGTAATATTGAAATATAACAAATTTATAGGCACTAAGAAATTAGTGATAATATTATAGATACTTTTTCAATGCATGTGCTCGTAAAGGCCCACTTTTTATGCATCAAAACCGAACAGAAAGTCGGTTATTTTGCCCTAGGGCTTTATTATTATTTATTTTTTTAATTCATTTGCAATGGCTGGCTAACCTGCAGCCTTTCCTGTGTACCATAGATGTTATACTTTTTTCCACTGTTTAACGGCTCTGGATACAATCCTTTTGAGCCAATCATAATTTAAAGTTCACAAGATTGTATTTGATTTCATTTCCTCACACTATGCATTGAAAAACGTAGTATGATACACGGGCGTAAAAGCAATAAATTACTCGGTTACGTTTAAAACACTCGCTACGCTCGTATTTTAAATCGTCCTCGTAATTTATTCCTTTGCGCCCTTGTAGCATAAACTACTATTATGAATAGATATTAAAATTATATACACTAAAATTTGCAGGCCCGAATAAGGAAAATTGTGCTAAACCAATTTTGTGTACCTCACCATCTTTATGTATACCACAATTTATGCAAATAAATTATTGTCTTCAAGGCGCTACGAAAAAAAAATCGACACTTTAACGACTTGCATATCTACTTCAGTAAATAATGTATTATTTTGATAAAATAGTACATCATTTTTGGATTCTTTTTCTAGTGACCTGTTAAAACAAAAACGCGATTGGAGAAATTCGGCTCGATAGAAATATTTATTGAAATGAGGTTCTTTTAAAATAAAATAAAATAAAAATAAGTTTATTGCAGAAACAAATCAAATTAAAATACAAAATTAACAAAAATACATTTGGTATATACATCTGCACATAACTTAAAAATACTGATTAACCAGGGGTCCCCAAACTTAGCTAGGCTAGTAACTTGGGGTACCAGTGAAAATTATTTTGTGCGAATACTGTTAGGTACATTAAATATCCATAGTAAAATATTAACTATTGTAACATATAGATAATAAAGTTATTTGTAGACATATAATATAAACAACAACATAAGTTTACACAATGAAAAAGGAACAATTAAAATAAAACTTATAAAACAAATATACATGGAAAAAAAAGAAAATTAATAAACAAACAATTGTTAATTTACAGGGTTGCAAAGTTATTTACAACGAAAGCATCAAGTAGCCTTTCTGTGTCCTCGTAATTAATAGATTTAAGCCAGTTTGCAACCTTGGCTTTAGCTTCAAAAACAGAACACTGTTTAAAATCACAGTGCCTAAGTACATTATTATATATACGAGAGCTTATAAATTTGCCAAATCTGGTAGCAAAAGTTGTAATAACCTTAGGCCCGGGCATTCTGAAAACCCGTTTGTTTAATAAGCGGTTGTACTCATCCGAAGAAGTCATAGTTCGATGGGAATTTAAACAAGTTCTATGGATGAAAAGTTGTCTTACGGTAAGCACTTGAGCCATGTTAAATAAAGCGTCTGTTGGATAACGATACGGTTTTTTGAGCATCACTTTCAGTACAGAACGTTGTGCTCTTTCAACGACGAGCATGGTTGTTTTGGAAGCGCTGCCCCAAACTGAGATGCAATATGAAAGAAGTGATTGGCAAAGGGCAGTATAAACTAGTTTTAGTATTTGAAAACTTGCTGAGTTTCGTATTTTTTTCATAATACCAATGATTTTACGGGTCCTTTTTGAAAGTTGCAGGATATGCTCTTTAAAGTTCAGTTTTTCATCAACAATAACCCCCAGATATTTTATACTGCTTACACGCTGTATCACAGAACAGTCACATGGAAGATGATGGTTTGAGTTACTGCAGGAATGTACTTTGATCCCATCGCGTAAGGGAGGTTCAGAGGCTGCTGTTTTATGGAAACATTCGTACTTAGTTTTATTATTGTTAAGAGTAAGTAAATTATTTTGTAGCCATCGGAAGATGGAAGTCATTCCTTCCTCAGTTGACTTATACGTGTGCTCCCAGGTGTCACCATGGAAAAGAATGACAGTATCGTCCGCGTAACAAATTATTTCAGCCCCACTCATATAAAGATCATGCAGATCATTCATGTAAATTATGAATAAGGTAGGGCCCAAAATACTGCCCTGCGGGACTCCATATTCTACCTCTTCGATGCCACTTATAAACTGACCTACTTTTACTAGTTGTTTCCTATGAGAGAGATAGCTGTGGAACCATGACAATGAAGTTCCTCTGATGCCCAAAAGCTCCAATTTTCTTAGAAGAATGGGTGTGGACACCGTGTCAAAGGCTTTCGCCAGGTCCAAGAAGACGCCCACGCAGCTTAAACCTTTGTCTAAGTATGAAGATATTAGGTTAGTAAGAAGTACAATTGCATCCTCAGTAGACCTGTGCTGTCTGAAACCAAATTGCCTGTCCGAAAGAAGGTTGAACTTTTCCAGATATCTGACCAATCTTTTGTTGACCAGCTTTTCTAGTATTTTTGAAATGCTGCTCAACAATGATATTGGTCTATAATTATTGGGTACGTTTCTCGGACCATCCTTGTGGATAGGAGTAATAGCAGCTACCTTCCAACTTTCCGGAAAACAACCAGTGTTAAAACTTAAATTAAAGATATATACTAACGGCACAACTATTAAATCTGAAATACTTTTTAGAAGATGGTTATTTATTGAATCAATACCAGGTGCACTGTGGTTTTTTAAACTTTTAATAACACAAGAAATCTCCTGATCGTTAGTAGGCTCCAAGAAAAATGAATCCTTGGGGCTATTTCTCACTTTAACTCCAGCACCTAAGTGTTCCTCAGTAACACCTAAACTTGAAAGGGTCTGAACTGCTAGTTTGCTACCAACTGAAGAAAAATATTTGTTACACTGGTCAAGTGATTCTTTGGGATCAGTAACAATTGAAAGCAGTTCCGAGGCTTGAGTTTTTGTGGTTTTTAGGCTACAGAGATTTTTGATTGTGTTCCAAAGTGATTTTGTATTCGAGCTGTTTCTTTCCAGTTCGTTACTTTCATATTTCAATTTAAGCTTTCGAATTAACCCATTAAAGTAATTTTTGTAGCGATGATATGTAAGTTTAAGTACTTCATCATTAGGATAACGCCTCAGCCTTGCATGTAGCCGATCACGATGTCGACTACATCTCAGTAGACCAGGGGTCATCCAGGGCTTAAGGACGAAGTTACTTTTACTTATTTTGACTTGCTTAGTGTTATTGTGTTTCGACACCAATTCTCCTGGTTTGACAATTTAGAATGATATATAGACTGCAACTATATTTTATTAGGTGGGTTTTAACAGTATCTATGACCAGCCCCTCTATTCTGTATCTTTAGTTGCCAACTGGACTAGATGCCTATCATCTAAAACATAGCTAAAAACGGAACTTTCAAAATAGCCATTAGTGGGTATTGAACTTTTACGAACTGTGTCGTCACTTCAAGTGCAAAAATATCCTTAGACAATCGGAATTCGATAGTATATCTATGTATTTGATGATAGACACCCAGTTCAGATGGCAACTAAACATACATAATAAGCCCTCTGGTGAAACGAAATTTTGATAGCAACTTTAGTACATTTTATATTAATAAAAAACCGACTTTTTGCTACTTTTCCACGAATCCGTCCCTCTCGCAGGGACGCTAAAACTTTTACATATCGCCTTAACATAATGGAATAATTTTGAAAAACAGAGAAGTGATTTCACGAAGTTACACTCATGAAACCGCAAGCATGCCGCGAACGCGATTATGCAATGGTGACACGGCCGAACTACCACGAACATACTAGACATTCGATTTTTATATAAACCAGGTTCTGAAATAAATGATTTTTATTTATATAGTTACTGCTCGGATTCCTTAAGTTAAAGCGCCACAAACCATAGCCTATTATGTTAATCTAGGACCTACTCTTTAAGACAGATTCATGTAGGCCCCACTTTGTTAAACATAAGCTGTTAACCTCTACATTTACGAAATAGCATGTTTCGCGAAATCCTACCAAAACTTGTACTCGAAAAATTCTAACAAGTATAGTTTTAATACCCGCTACCCTAATAAATTAATTACACCACAATATAGAACTGATTTTTGTCAAAGAAGTACATATTTTATACAAATCAAAATTTTAAACAAGTTACCTGATTCTCTTGATGAACTACCTACTCGCTTATTTAAGAAAAAGCTGTTTAGCTGGTTGTTTGTAAAATGTTTTTATTATATTAAAGAGTTTGTAGATCTAAGACCTAGAAAGATTATTAGTGTACAAAATTAAGAATATAGAATTAATATGTACTTATCCTACTATAATTGTAAAATAATATAATCTTACCGTTTTAAAGTTTACATGCCTATTTGGGCAAATTGTGCTGAACAATATATAATTTATAACAACTTATGTACCACAATTTATGCAAATAAATATCTTTATCTTTATAGTAATAGTATTGTGTCGATATATCGAGTGGTTTTCGAGATTTTAGGTAACAACTTTCACTTTTATATATTATAATTTATTTATTTATTTATTTATTTACTCTTAGGAAGATTAACAGACAAATAAGTACAGTAAAAATTTAGAATAAATAACTAAATGCCGATAAAAAATCTTCACCTAATGGATGACAAAATTAAATAGAAGTGAGCCGTAGGGGCACAACAGTTTAACTTACAGTTTTAGATTACAAATAAGTGAGCCGTAGGGGCATAACAGTTTAACTAACAGTTTTGGCTTACAAATACTACATAAATAATATAAAATTTTAGTTTAATTAGAAATAAACAATAAAAATTTAAGAATAGATAAATTGAAAGAATTTACCTACTCATTTTTAAAGTGTAAAAGTGTTAAAGCTCTTTTAACTGATGATGTGCTTGAACAAAACAAATCTATATCAAGCGAAATATTATAAGAAGGATATAAAGTAGGATAGGAAGGACAGCATAGGATTTGTTACTATTTAACAGTATCTAACTCTAACATAAATCCCCGCAGTGTCCTCCACGTGTCGCCAATGAACACTCTAAGCAAGTTCGTGAAGGTCAGAGTGGGTGCCCAGAAGTCTAACGAAGGCGGTACCGTGTACGACGTATTTGGAGCTGTGCGGCATCCCAAGTTCGAGGAGGAGCCAGTTCCACACGCTGACATTGCGCTGTTGAAGCTAACCGAGAACTTGGGTTGGTTGTCACCGAATTTTATATTCACGACATGAATCCTCGAACGGAGAGGTGTCTTCAAGTGTAGTCTGTGAAATGCAAGATCGTTTTAGATCATAAATCTTTATTGCAGAAAATTTGTATCAATCAATGGTGCTTCTGAATAGAAGGCACATTTACATACTCGACCTTGTCTGTATTGCAAAAAATGGGACACGCATGACATTATTGCATAATTTTAGTATTTTACCGTCAACTATTACGTCCAAATTCAAATTCAAATAGTTTATTTTGCAAAGTAGGTATATATAATACACTTTTTACACGTCAAATTTAATGTAATAAAAAGATCTGTAATAAAATTATTAATGTACATGGACAGGATTAAAGGTTTATTTAATTAATGTAGCAATATATATACGATTAAAATGATAGGTAAAATATATATTATACAAAGTGAAATCCAGTCAACCGCCCGAACCCATACCGGAGACCCGGCCAGGGACCAGGAACAAGGTTGAATGATCACCAACCGAGCCCCCAGCACGAATCCAGGCGGCCGACCAAATCCCATGCTATATACTACATACTAATAGGTTACATATATAAATACATGCCTGCCTCCGCCCATTCGATAAGTCTTGCTTAGAAGAAGGGCAAGAAACTTAGCAAGATGATGTCTTTTTTTAACATAAAACTTATATTATACAAATGACTTATATCTACTTTAGTATGCCTCGATAAAGCCAAAATGAAACCCATAATTGCTTCCGGTTCCAATTGTTTGCACATGTTTTAAAATTAATTTGACTCTTATGTTCTCTTTAATAAGTTTCCAAATACTACTTAATCTTACAGCTTATGATTCGGCTCGTTTTCAATAATCATTTATATTTCATCTTAGTTTTATAAATCTAATATTTACACTGTTGACAAAATAATTGATAATATAAATCTTATATTTACAGTATTAACGAAATATGTGAACATTATAAAAATATACGACCAAACCTGGGAGCCGTACGCTTCGACTTTCGTCCTCGTGGCTGGGTTCGGAGCAAGTTCAGTAAGTTTCACAGATTGCCAAGTTCGTTGGTTTACGAGCGACAACAGTGGACAGGAGACTCTGCTATATAAAGGCCGTCGCAAATTATAATGCCTCGGCACCAGACCTCCTCAAATAACGCATTGCAATGTGAGCTTTAAATCGTGTTGCGTACGTGATACTTTGCAAATGTACGACGCGCGAGCCAAGAACGTCGGCGCGGCGCCCGACTCCATTCACTAGTAAAGTTCAAAACTTATATTTCAATGCTTTAATTTGAAATGGTCTGGTGGCCGATCCGTTGTAATGTGCGACGACCTTGATAATAGTCAGATAGAAATGGTTCGCAACAACTTTTATTTCACGCGTTGCTGTTTTCGGTTTTTATAGATATTGTTAAACATTTTGAAAAGGACCTTGATGTTTTCTAACAAATCTTGGTCTAGGGCTAGATATTTGTAAACGATGTGAATTACTCAAAGTGAAAAAGAGACGAATCACTTTTGCAACCGTTTATGTGTTTAAGGACGGTAAGAAAGCATGTTTAATCATTTTGTAACAATTTCAACAATGAAAATAAATATTAAAATACGAAGATTCTATTTAAATTTTTGCAAAAATTTTTGAATTTATTATAAAATTACAAAGTATGCTTTATTACATCAACGCCTAATGTTGTACAGTTTTTATCCAACATAAGTAGTTTAGCTTGGTCACAGTCGAGAAGCAAAGGGACAATCATGTTTGCTTTCTAAGAGAAGGCGTTGAAGCGCAAAATGATTGGCCTCTAACATAAATTCAAAACGCGTAAATCGCAATTCATTAAGTCTGCAAAAAAAAAAATTTAACAGTGGGTGGTGTGAACCCGTGACGGTTTACTTCGCTAAGGCGAACATTCCACATGTTTCACTAAAACTCTCACTGCGCTGCTCTCTTTAGTCATAGCGTGATAAATATCCCTTAAACTTTCCCAGAGAAATGTTTTACCATACGATGAAAACTAGATCAAAATCTATTTAGTAGTTCCCAAGTTATAAGTGAACACACAGACAGACAGACAAACAGACAAAAGTTGCATTTTATATTTATAGAGATAGAGAACACGTTGAGGTGGTGCCCCATAGTAAACAAGTAAAAATAAAAAATAAGGATCAGGCTAATATTAGAGCTAACCTTAGACCCGCTTAGTTGATCTGATTTGTATGTGTTTTTCTAGGGTCAAGACGCCCATTTTCAAACCAACCCAGACTACCAGCAGCTAAAGTCGGCCAGGTTGAAAGTGAAGGAGCAGTCGTACTGCACTGACGCATACCAACTCGTCAACGGATTCCAGTTTACACCGGATTTCTTCTGCGCGAGCTTCAGGAATGGCACCAGGGACGCGTGTTTGGTGAGGGCCAACCACAAAACCTGTAGCTTAGTAAGATTAGGTATTTAAGTGAGTTAGTCAGGATCTATTAAAGTTAAATCAGTGAAATTAAGTATAAGCTATGCTTCCTCACAAAGTATTCATTACCGGACGTATATTTTTTTGCACAAAGAAAGAAACTGACAATTTGTGATAGTGGGAAATGCACTTTTAACTCCTATGGTACATGAACCATTTCACAATGTCGCGATCTTTCGAATGTTCGTTCCTTCGTGCAAAAAAATATACATTTGGTGAATAATACAATGTGAATCCTGAATCTCATATAGGTACTAAGTCACGTGTGGATCCAAAGTGTCTCGAAACGGTTCGTGTAAATATAGTTTGGTGTGTGTAACGCCGCGCCCTGGTTGTAAGAGTACTTGGCGACGCACTACCGTGCTATTTAATGAGTTGAAATGCAAATTGTCTCAGTGCTCGTGTGAAAGCTATACGTCCGTGGTATTTCTGATCAGTGTTACTAGCCTAGCCTTTTTAGAAATAAATCAAGCACTTTTTACAGAAGATTTTATATCCGGAACTAGCAACAGTACCTACCAGTGGCGTGCATAGAACTTAAGCACAAAATAAGAACTTACAGAAGGTTTTCTCCGCATAACTAGCGAAAACAGGCGCACGCATACATAGACGCGTACGTAAGAGGATCTCGGAGATATTCATACTTCATATTATATCATCATACGTACGCGTCTATGCATGTATGCGTCTGTTTTCGCTCCGTCGTCGAGTCGGCCTTCTGGTAGTATATATTTTGTGACTTAAGGGTCTGTTGCGCCAAACATGCTCCCGCGTTTGGACGATTTAGCATATTAAAACAAAATATTTTTAACAAATAAAATTTTTGTAGGCAGTTAAGGAGTTGAACTACATTATAATTTTTCAGACTTGACGCAGGTATCACAATGATCGAGAAAAAAAATCGGAAAGATCAGTAAAATCACGGAAAATGTAATTTAGCTTTGGAACTAGTATGATCTGTCTACTGATCTAAACTACAAAATAAAATATTTTTTTATAGAGTTAATAAATGAAAATAGCCTTTACAGATTTTTATGATTTTTTATTTCCTTTCGTTATTTTAAAAGAAATACTCAAACATTCTACATTTTTCCTGCACAGAAAAATTACGCAAAAAGAATTTGGAAGTTTGTGTATTTCTTTTTAAATAACGACAGGAAAATATATTAATATATTATATGATACTTTGAACTCTTTACGCAAAAAAAATATGTTTCAAATTTTTTTTTCTGTTTGCAACGCCAAATTACGTATTTTGTGATTTTTTTTCCCGATGCTTGTGATACTTGTGTCAAAACGGAAAAATTGTAATGTAGTTCAACTCCTTAACTACCTACACAAATTTAATTTGTTAAATTGTCCAAACCCGAGAGCATGTTTGGCGCAACCGACTCGGTAGGTCAGTTGCAAACAATGCCAGTGTTCACTAGCATTTTTCCATCATTAGATAACTTTCGCTAAAATGTAACATACAGCGTTGTTCGAGCACAAGCTGTTCCTAATTTGGCCTCCTTATCTTAGTTCGACGCAGGTGCTCCTGCCGTGTACAGGAACAGGCTAATGGGGGTCATGAGCTTCGGCCCTGAGAGATGTGGGGATACTGTCCAGCCTGCCGTCTTCATCAAGGCCTTCTACTTTCGGTAAGTAGTCTAATAGAAAAAGGTTAGCCACAACTTTTATTTCACGTGTCGCTTTTTCTCCTAAAAGGTACAAAAGGAACTTTATGGTGAGACTCCGTTGTCCGTTCGTCCGTCCGTATGTCACAGCCTCATAACTTTAGAACGGTATCGCTTGTGATCGGTTCCCTAACGATGTTTTAATAAAATTTTCCAATCACAGCGCAGAATTGTGGTGCTATAATGTAATGTTATAACATCGGCCAAACAATGTAGGTCCTAATAACACCGTTTTTGTTGTTTTAATTATCTTTTAAGATAAAATATATTTTGTTACTACCATTCTACAATAAGGGAATTACAACATCAAAAGCGGGGTTATAATTACCTATTGTTTATCCAATGTTATAATATTACATTTATAACGTTGAATTTCTGCACTGAGATTGGCCCAATTGAAATTTGTCACAAATATAGCATTTATTTGACCACATAAAAGGGTGAAAAAAAAATAAAAACATTTGAAATTGTTCAAAAAATTTCCAATACAAAAAACAGAAAAAAGAAATTTTTTTTTTTCAAAAAATGCAGTATGTGTATCAAATTGTAAATATTAAAGAGATGATTTTAAAAATATGTATTTTTTATATTTACTGGCACTGATTATGACAAATCTTTGAAAAACCACAAAAAAAATTCATGTCCCCCTCATCTACGAAACTGGTGGACCGAAAAATATGAAAAAAATGACAATTATAGCTCATAACTGGCTTATTACAGGAAACCTATAGCGATTAAAAAAATACAGTTTGGGTTTCAAATTGTTATATTAAAGAGTTTATTGTAAAATTTGTTGTTTAATTGTTTGCCTTTATTTACTTGCATCTATTTCGAGAAATCTTGGAAAACCACAAAAAATGTATGTCCCCCCTTATCGCCAAAACTGGTAAACCAAAAAATATGAAAAAAAAAACATGGTAATATATGCTTACTTAAAGATCACAGGAAAAATATAGCGGTTGAGAAATTCACGAAAACAAAATGACTAAATTTCCAAAACTGTCGAATTACGGAACCCTAGGTACGCGAGTCTGACTCGCACTTGAAATATATTTATTTAAGGGGAACGAAAATACAAACAGAAATAAAATGTCAGCTTTCGGATGATTTTGTTGCAATAATTAGGTTACGTATAGCCATAAAAAAATACATGTTTTTGGTTGAACTTTAAGGTATTCATTTTCCACAAACCACGTTAATCGATTCATATTTGTACTGTCAATGAATTTTTTTGTAACCCTCTATTGCACACTTCTTATCGATTTTGTTTCAGGTATCGCTTTCGCGATTTTGTTGGTTTTTTTTTAATAAAATTAGTGTGAATGATATCTATTCATTTTCCAAATACCACGTTATTCGGGTCAAAAAAAGCACACCCTGTTTCCAAAAATACGTAAATCCCCTGATGTAGTCAGCGGCAGCAAGATATTGTCAGTCTACGCCTAGCGTTGGCGCTCGTTAGACGTGGAACCTGTGCCCTTTTTTGCAAGCTATAAATATCTCCCAAAACTACTTCAAAACACATTGAAATTAATTTTATAAAGTAATATTTCGAGGAGCATCATATTCCTGCCGTTAAAACTCAACAAAATATGCGTATGAGTGATTTAGCTACATCGTGCCATAGTCATAACAACAAAACTGAATGAACTTGGAATGAATTCATACTTTTATGCGGGAAAATAATATATGTTACTCTAAAAGAATAATTTTGTGATCGTTATTGAAACCCAAATTAATTTACTTATACTTACTGAGATCTGTAACAAAGGTCAATGACCTTTTCGTGAAATTACCCTCTAGTATTGGCTCACCATTTCAGGTCCAATAAGTGAAGTTTTTTGCAAATTATATAGGTACACTTACTTGGGATAAATCGCCAAGCATTTAAAATATAGAAATTTATTTTGAAATATTTACAGTGCATGGCAAAATTATTAGATCGTAGATAATCCTGTCGGTACATGTTCAGGTTCTGTTACGCAAAATGAAAACAATGAAACTCTTTTAGGATTAATTTGTTATCCCTATGTTTGTCTGTCTGTCCGTTTGTCTAGACAATTTTTTCTGGGTAAAATTAATAAATACCAATATAAACGGCCCTCTATAGAGCTGTAAAAACATACTTTTGACGTTTTTATTTATATTACGTTTTAGGTTTTTACGTTTTTTTTTTACGTTTTTCATACAAATTTTCTCACTATGAAAATGTAGGGATGAACACTTGAGATAATATTTTGCATTTAAAAGTCAACACAGAAAGGAATTGTTGAACAAATAATGTAAAAAATATGAAAACCATGTTGTTCTATTCTAAAGGGATTAATTATCTACTGTTCAATGTGGCGATAGCTTTGTTTTTTTTTTCCTTGAATTATTTTTTACTAAGGTAACAAATAGTTTAATACAAGGTTTTCCTTAAGAGGTCCCTTTACCCCTGTATTTTTCTTAAAATTCATACAATAGGTATAAACCGAATGTGAAGTCTACAGCTTATTTTCTTCATATCTTTTTTCATGAGTATATTCTAGTGACATCTAACTACGTCTCTATACAGCCCAAAAAGCAAAATTTGATAAAACACCATCATAATAGCTGTCAGGATATCGTCAATATTGCCTCGTTTTTACGCAAAGTTTAACAAGTTTGTATATTTTTATCTATACAGGAAATAAAAAAGAGAGAAATACAGGCGTCGTTCATGTTAAGATGACTAAGTTTACACACTTTGCTAAGTATAAACAATTACCCTTTCATGGAAAACTGTTTTGACCTGAAACCATTTCACAAATTCAATTAACTTATTTTGAATATCTTGTCATCTTGCACTTCCTGATGAGAAATACAATTTCAATAAGTAAAAATACAACTTTTAGTTAAGAAAACTTATAGTTAAAAGTCTGCTGTATGCATTAACATATTTTTAATTATATTACAATAGTAATAAAATAATTGGCTTATCCGTCGTCGTGATACCAGCCGTAAATTTCTTAAATAATCTGATATCAAGCTTATGGAAAACCCAATTATTTTGAAGATACCATAATATCATTAAAATATGTTTATGCATATAGCAAACTTTTAACAATAAATTGTCTTAGCTAAAAGTTGTACTTTACCGTTATAATTATTTCTTAATATTTTGTTACAAATTCGGAGAAATAGCCCTTAAGGAAAACCTTGTATGAAAATATTTGTTATCTTTGTAACAAAGAAAAAAAAAATAAACAAAGCTATCGCCACATTGAACAAACAGTAAATTATTAATCCCTTTAGAATAGAAAGATATGGTTTTATATTTTTTACATTATTTGTTCTACAGTTCCTTTCTGTGCTTTCTTTCAAATGCAAAATATTATGTTAAGTGTTGATCTCTATATTTTCATAAGGAGAAAATTTTTATGAAAAAGTTAAACAAAAGGCCATAAAAACGTTATAATATGTATATTTTACAGGGCTGTAAATATTAGCATTTATTGATTTTACCCAGAAAAATTGCCTAGACAAACGGACAAACAGACAAACATAGGGACAACAAATTAATCCTAAAAGAGTTTTGTTTTTTCATTTTGCGTAAAGGGACCTGAACATTTCAAACTATGATACAAATAAATTTCTATATTTTAAACACTTGGCGATTTATCCCAAGGGTAAACAGGTGTCCCAAAAGTCAACGCTTTCCCTTGGAAGGCTGGTAGGCCAGCTCATGACTGACTAGAATATCAAATTATGACCTCAGCAAAAAGTAGATAGTCTTCGAGTTGATGGTACTTTTATAAATTCGAATAGATTTTTGAGAGTCAAAGCTAACCAGTTCTAAATTCTAAGAATAAAATTTTTGTTGCGAAACTCTGAATAGTCATGCTATTGATAAAGTCAAAAATAAACCTTGAAATGCTGTTACATCAGGAAGAAAAATAAAAACCCAATTTATGAGCAATTTTTTGTAATTAGGTTAGTTCGATACCACACCCTGAAAAAAAATGTCCTATGTTAGTTTTGCAAATTGTCTTAAATAACGGCTCATCAAATATTGTTTTTCAAATGATCTGGCAATTTCTGTGTATTACTTTTGAAAAAAAAGTTGTTGCTATTTTACTACCAAAGGAGCTGCGTATTTTTTTAAATAATTAGAATTTAGAATGAAAGAGTGGCGGGCAGTAAAAATATTTGACGTTCATTAGAAATGCCATTTAACACGCGTTAGAGTGAGATAAATAGTGACGCTATTTAAAATGAGTTGGAATGAGATAGTAACGCAGTTAAACGTGGTTGAATGAGAGAGGCATAATTGATATAGGCTACAGTGAGATAGATAGTGACGTGGTGCATTCCTTCTGAGAATATTTGTTAGTTTCCACTTTTTGTAATAACAACTTTTGTAAAATTTTTTTGTAAAGAAATTTTTGGTCCAATTTATTTTCCCGCAAGTGTAAAACCAGCTCAACGGGCGAAAAATATTTAAAGAATGGGTAATGGTGACAATTAACCGTCACGATATTATTATGTATCTCTAAAGGAGTGTCTGAAATGTTCCGAGGGTCAACTGATAAATCAAACACTCAAAAAATCACTTTTAGCCGACCATAATAAATTTACGTCCCAACGTGATAGCAAGTAGGATCGATGCCGTGTGACGATGATCGAAATACACTAATAAATTAGATAAAATAAAATACGTATTACTTTTGACCCTGCCTCGTCCACTCTATTCGTATTTTTGCTATGGTGACGCGAGCTTAGAGACCGGGACGAATTTCCCCCCGCGCGCTATCGTAAAATAGAATAAGCCACGCCCGGAACTGGTTTTTGTTTTGGCTATGTCATACTCTTAAGTAATGTAGGTATAACAGATACACTTATTACAGGTCAGTTTTAATGTAATACAAGTAATTAAATAATCTATGTGTATAGGCAATAGTTTTACCTCATAAATAATAATATTAAAGATTGGGTTTACTTAAATTTAATACAAAAATACACTTGAATATACTAAAAATAAAGGAATAAGGAATAATTAATATTATAAATATATGCCTAATACCGCCCATTCGATTAGTCTTGCTAAGAAGAAGGGAAACTTAGCAAGATCATGTCTTTTTTTTCATAACTTTAGTTACAACTAAAAAGTAAGCTTATAATTTAATTGAATAAAGAGATAAAAAAATACAAGACAAGAGAAAATTATCTCAGGAAGGCAAAAAAATGTATGCCTGATGAAGGTCACTCTTAAGCTGACCGAAACGTCGAGCTTTTCTCGCATAAATAATAGTGAGTCTTAGCTGTGTTATCTATAATATCTTTGTCTACCTGTCCCATATCGTCCATCTGCTTTTACAGTTTAATAGATAGGTATATTAAGATACATCACACTCACACACACTTACACACCCTCTCTCATACACACATACACACACTCTTAATTTCAAACTTTTGTACAAATTTTATATGTTAAGCGCAACTTAAATGTAGATGGTCCTATGGAAGAGCAGGTCTTCCTAACACAGATGTCCCTTTGAACATCTAATAGGAGGCCCTGGCCACTAAACATATATGTATTCAAATCCTTTGTTGTGCAATAAATAATTTTCATTTTTCACTTTCATTTTACAGTCATTTCATCTGTCTACAGGGATTTCGTCAGGCACACCATCCAAGCCTACAAAACCACTTCGGATCTCATCGCTGCAATGAAGGAAGTCAACTCTGATGTAGAACCGGAACACATCGTCATTGAGGAAAACAACCCTGCCGCTGACACCCTTAAGGTCTTGGGTGGTGACATGGACAACTTGTAAGGAACTTGATGTAGCAAGCGACCCGTGTGCGCGGAATAGACCTGCAGAGACAAAATGTATAGCCATAGTGTAAAATTTATTTATTTATTTTTATTTATTTATTTATTATATAAAAGCTTTTTTTTAACTGTTTTAGGATATTAGGATATTATAGTAAAAATAAATAAAAAAGAAAACTTTTCGATATATATTTCGACCCACTTGGGATCTTCGTCAGTCGAATATCATATACAGCCCTGGAAGGGAACTACCTTAAATCCTTTAGTAGCTCATTTTACTAAAAGGAAACATTCCTTTATTTTTTAAAAGAAACAAAACTGCATTTAAAGATCTTCTGAAATTCACTTGTCTCACCCGGGAATAGAACCAACCAAAAATTAAAAAAATACATACGGGTACATCAGCGGGTAAAAACGGTACAAACCAAACAATTTTAAATACATTAATCTAACAGATTTGTTCTGTATGCGCTGTGTTATTTATGGCGCCCTAAGGAACGAAATACAACCACATAGCGCTTGCTATATCAATTCCCTAACCGGCACGTGCAACTTTAACTTAGAGAAGGAAGAAGGTGGTCAGCTCCACCGGAGATGCGTAGTCTATTTTGTATCCAAAATTATACAAGAATAGTAAAATCGGTTTTATAACTATTACTAGCCTAAAGGGGGGTGGTCGAGCAAGGGGGAGGGTGACACTGTCTTGCTTAAGAATCGGAGCTCGAAAATCAGACAAAAATAGGGTTCGGCATTATCACTTTACATGATAGTAAATATGAAAATTACTAAACAAAATAAATACCACTAGCTACTCTATAAAATAGGCAATAATATAAAAAAAACAATTGCTTTAAATTTTTATAATGACTTCACAAAAACAAAACACGAATTTCAAGAAAATTTCTCGAAAATACCGTGTTATCACTATTTTGATTTAATTAGAGACAAAACAATGACCAAACGTATTTGAAAATCATAATAACACATTAAAAACATTATAAATTAAACAGTATTCCGATACGATTTATAGTTTTTCAATGCAGTTGCTCGTAAAGTTTTCTTTTTTGTGTAACAAAATTATGCGGAAACCGACTCTTTATTTCACGCGTGAAATAAAACAATACTGAAATCCTTTCTTTCACGCGTGAAATAAAGTAATTTTTTTAAGTTTTTGACTCTGTGGTGCATGGTGCAAGTCATAAAATTTAAAAAATTACAAAGATGCAAGGAAGTTTTGCTGTCCAAAAAAAAAACAATTATTTATAAGTATGCGCGCTCTAGCAATAATTGAATGATCATAAACACCATTCTTTATTTAACTTATTTTTTTGTTGTATTTCCTCGCAAAATGCATTGAAAAATGTTGTAAGATACTTGAGCGTAAAAGGTGTTTATCCGAATGCGTGCCAATGAAAACACTCGCTGCGCTCGTGTTTTCAATTTGGCACTTATTCGTATAAAACCTTACTTTCCGCACGTGTATCTTAAATAACTATTTCCACACTACGCAAAAATGTGGCAAAGAAGTCAAAACTGCTGAGGTTATCCGTGCGCGGTCGTTGATTAGAGCAAGATAGACAGTTAAAAAATAAAAGCGTTAGAGCAGGACTTATTTCCACGGAGCGTAAGACGTTTTTTTGACTACATTACATGGCTTTTTTTCTAATTTCCATATGTGTAAATTTTCTGGGATGGCCATATTTATTTTTATTTGTCAATCAAATAAACTTTCGCAGCAAAACGAATTAGGTAAGAGGGTATTGTAGTTTTTGTGATTATCCGCGAGATCCTAACATAATTGGTTTCAGGTGAATTTTTGTCTTGAACCTTGCTTATTCACAAAAAAATATCGCATCTCCGGAGGAGGCAAAACAGTTATGTTACATTACCCCTCACCCACCTCGCACCCCCCAAATTTAAGTAGCACGTTTCTATACAACCCTGGAAGCAAAATAAATGAACATGTTCCTCGATTTTTTTTATTCCCAGCCTTTTTGCCCGCCGCTCCCACATACTAAAGGAAAACCGGTCAAGTGGAGGTAGTACTCGCGCCCTGAGGGTTCCCGTTTAAATAATTTAAGATACTTAAATAATTTAAACAGAAATAACAAACCTACAATATTATTGAAACAAAACTGCAAAACTAAGTTGGTTGAGTATTCGGGAACGTAACCCTAAAACTACATTATAAATCGGCGGCGTTTTTAGTATTTTTTTGTTTAAATACAGCATAATAATTTTAAATACAGCATAATAATTTTAAATACAGCATAATAATTTTAAATACAGCATAATAATTTTAAAGCATATTTTTTTAGATCCCGTAATTTTGGCTAGAATTATGTAGCGTATAAAATTTTAGTACATAACACAACCCAACAAACATGCGAGGGCTATAAAAGATCCATTAAAGCGCTCCTAAAATGGTATAATAATTATAATTAGCTGGTGCGGTCGGCCGCGCGTCAGTGGATACCCACGCCAAGTCATAGCTTAGCAAAGGCACGTAAAGAGGTAGCGGAGGCGTGGCCGCTTATGTTCGGCTGATCGTACTAATTACTTTTAATTAAGTAGGTACTAATTTTATTAAAAGTGTATCAGAGACTCACGGATCCCACAGTCAAACTGTACATGCAGTTTTGTGGGTCATATTTAGCTATAAGATAATCTACCTTTTGATAAATAAAAGTATTCATTCATTCATTCATTTCAGATGTAAATAAGCGATTAAACTAGAGTTAGGGCGTGCTCTAACCCCGATATACACCCGGATTAGGCATAACTTTTTACATGCTTAGGTCCTTCAACGGCGATATGAAAGTGGTAAGAAATGGAATTTACTTGTACAAGAGGGCCATGGAAGTGCTAAAGGGGTAATAAATACGTCTCACAGCGATACAAGAGTCGTCCTAAAGCCATGCCTAACTCTTATAATTTTAGGTTATTTCTTCCGGTGTTATTACAGAGCTAGTGGAGACCGAAAGTGCTATCCAAGGTCCGCAATGGCGATGAAAATGCAGGTATATTGCAGATATATTAGGATCAATTATAGCTCTCTGGGTTGCAGCCAACACAATATTTATTTGAATAGGAACTCCTTAGGTTGTAAAACGTATTTTTCTCTGTATTTTTTACACACAGGTAAACAGAGTTACTCAATCAAGTTGTTAAAGTGTTGTTTTCAATGGTGGAATGGAAGCACTCTCAAAATATCATATTTATACTAGTGCACGTTATAAGGATTAAACTATCATTGCGAAGGTAAGTTTACTGTGAACATACACACATGCGAACTGTGCACATACACATTTTCATCTCAAAATTAAAGCGCCCATGGAATAACCTCTATTTACTAAAGTGTAACACGTATTATTTAGGTACAATCTATGGTTTTTATGAAGTTAATTCATGTTTGTTTCTATCTTCGATTCTATGAGTTACAACATATCGGCCAAGGAACTTTCTAAGCAAATAACATCCGAATTGCAATGGATAACTCAATTTTAATTTTTAAATTATTCACGTATAATGGCGGTATAGGTTAAGCCTACGAGTAAGTGCGTTATAGCTTCTTAGGATGTACTGTCAGAGAATATAAAGTATTACTACGTAAAGAAGCGACTATCACCTCCCGCGCGAGTTAATCGTCCCTCGCGGTCCTGCACAAGTTATTGGCAAATCTGGTGGCAAGCAGAGCTCGAGTACCACTCGTTCACTGCACGCGTATTTTGTTTTTTTTTCATTACGATACTGATTTTTAATTAATATGGTTCGTTTTTGTGGTATTTATGGATGCATAGAAAACGAGGCAAAAAATAAAGAACAGAGATTTTTAAATTTCCTGCCAATGAGCTATAGGCCATTGAAATAAAACCAAACAATTAGACGAATCGAATTTCAATGCTACAAAAGGTTTTATTGTTTTAATAGCTTCATTTGTAGCCAAATATTACTACCCTAGGTTTTCCTCCTCAGCGGAGTTGTGTTTAAGTGGTGGGGGGTGAAAATGTACTCCCAAAAGGGGTATTTTTGAGATTTTATGTATATATCTCGTCAACGACTCACAATATCGAAAATATAGTTCAGTTAAAAGTTGTAGATCATTAAATTTTGCATTAAATGCGATCAAAAACATGTATTTTGGACCACCCATTCCCATACTAGAGCTCATCAAAGTAGGACAAATTTTACATATTTATGAAAAAATCTCGTTTTAGCTTCTGCTTTTTGGCAATATCATCTCAACTAATCCATTTATCAATAAAATGGTCCGTACAAAAGTTAAAGAGAAATAAATTCTGCGTTTGATGAGACCAAAAGTAAATTTATAGACCACCCGTTTCCGTAAAAATCCACCTTAATTTTTTACAATTTCTCATCATCAATGTAGAGTTTGCCTAAACTGCAGTTCTTCAGTAAGTGTTATTTATCTCGCAGGTAAATTGTCAAAGCCATGAAATTATAATTTAACTAGTTTAGGTTAGTTTATAAAACATCTGATAAAAAACTACGGTATAATTATAATTTCACTAGTGAAATTGTAATTTCGCGGCTTTTATTTGTACTAGTAGTGATACAATCTATATAAATAAAAATGAATTGCTGTTCGTTAGTCTCGCTAAAACTCGAGAACGGCTGAACCGATTTGGCTAAGTTTAGTCTTGAAATATTCGTGGAAGTCCAGGGAAGGTTTAAGCGATGAGAAAATGTGGAAAAATTGCGAGGAAAATACTAAAAACGACAATTTTATTTTCCCATACAAACTGTTCTTACCTGTCAAACATTTGATGTTCGCCCCGTTGTCGCGTCGGTTCGGTATTTTAGGAATAAAAACATGTAGATCTAGATTAAATAAGGGTTTGGAATCGACAACATATATCCATAATAGTCTGATTATCGCGTATTTAGATTTAAAACATGTAAAATACTGACATTATAATGACACTTGATTGTTGTGTTGGGTGCGTTCAGAAATATACTTTGAAACAGTAAAGTTCGCTATACGATCTAAAATTGGGTACTTCCCTAAAAATCAATTCAGCGACTCTTTATAAAATGTCAAAACGCCCCGATACTATGAAATTTGTATGAGGTTTTACCGGTTTTACATTATGACTACAGTTTTCTGTGATCAAACTGCTTCCTTTTTTCTTAGTTTTTAGCAATTATAAAAATTGTCAAACCCTCGAAAAAATCCGTAAAAATATTTTAACGATTATTTTAGAAGATCACATTGGATTGTGTCAATTATTTTACTTTAATTTTAGTATCAAAATGCACGGAATTGCATTCAATTTATCTATTACCCGCACACATTATGTTTTTAACACCTGAAAAAAGATTCAAAACTTGATTTATCATTCTGATACTGCTTACAATGCCGAGGAGAAAACGACCTAACATAGGTCGTCGAAGTCGATTGAATGTGCGCGAGCTACCTCACGCGCTGATCGCACTGATGACCAGCAAGAGACTGATAATGATAACAGTCGTATTGGTATGGCAGATTTGCGTTCTAGAGTGAATTACAATGAAGTGGATGATAGGCATAGAATGGAACGGGTTCGGGCACATCGATCATAACAGCAGCGAGCACGGGAAAATGAAATTGATCGATTCCGCAGACGCCATTGCGAACCTGCCTGTGAACCTGGCACGAGGAGCAATCTCCTACGATCCGGAAATAGATTATAGTGCCGACAAATCTGTAAGAATTGGGGAAATGTCAATCAATTGTCAACATCGTAAAGCTTTAAAATACAGCGGTGAATCTGCAGGATTGTGTTGTGCTGGTGGTAAAGTAAAATTGCCACAATTAGTACCACCACCTGATCCATTAGAATTATTAGTTTTTGGGATGGTTGATTAATTGATTATAGGTGCTGAAACCAACAACAAAGTCAGTACTTTGAATTTTTATTCATACAGACTCATGATCCGTGAAGGTGAAGTAAATCACATTTTGATGTTTCAACGGCTTTTTCATCAGTTTGCAGTTGAAATGCATGTCAAAATTGAGACTGAACGATTGACGTACATCCGTTTAAACCAACAGCAGCTTCGATCTGAAGAGTACATTCATCTTCGCAATGCAAACAATGTGGGAAAAATTACAATTTTGCCGGCCACTTACATTGGAAGCCCGCGCCACATGCACGAGTACGCGGTGTCATGCATTTGGATATATATGTTGTTACTAATACATATATATCTGAAATAATATTAAATTTGATACAATTCAAATATTTTTTTTAATAAAGATTATATTAATCAATCTTTACGGTAGGAACCATATTTTCTAAAATTTCCGCGATTGACACCTGAATCGGCAACATATCAATTAATCTAACAGCAAAGGCGAACCAGGCTTGCTAAAGATGTCTTGACTTGGCTCGCCAGGACTTGACGGCGCGGCGGAAGGCCTCGGTGACTCGGACAAGTCTGGTAGAACCAGAATATTGCCGATGTTGTGCTCATGACTTTCTTAAATCTCATCCAAATCCTTTAGTTCTTCGGCAGTTAAATTAAGTTCTGAAAATGTTATTCCTTTAGATGATAGACAGAGATGATGATGATGATGATGATGATGATGATGATGATGATGATGATGATGATGATGACATTGTTGAGACGAACTTTGGTTTTAATAACAGTTGTTGTTTCACTCGATTTTTTTGTTCGTTAGCCCTATTAATTCGTATTATTCGGCTCAAACTGTGACCGCACTTTATACAAAACTTGAAGGTATCAGCAGTTATTGTGAAACATTCGTCGCATCTTAACAATTTTTTTGTGCGACTAGGACAGGTACTTCTGTTGTTCTGCCGTTCTATCCACTTTTTACAAAAGGGACAATGCATTGTTAAAAGTTAACTAAGTATAACTTCTGAAAAATAGTTTTGAAATATCAATTATATTTTCTTGGAAAGTTCGGTGACAATGACACTGACAATCAGTGTTGCCAGGTTACTATTCTACTATTACGTTTAGTAATGTGCCGTAATCGATACAGACAAAAAAAAAATAGGCTGGCAATATGTCTCATGCAAAATAATTATGAACATTAAGCTGGACATGTGTGCGTGATTTGCCCACTCTTTCCGCCCACTATGGAGCCGATACTTAGACTATCTGATGATGCCTTTATAAAGCTACTGGCTCTGAAATGCATATGGTTTATATTAAGAGGTAAGTGATACGGAGTTCACCGGGTCAGCTAGTATAAAATAAAAATTGTAGAATACTCCGTATACAAGGTGAAGTTTTGATAATCTTTTTCGTTAAAACAGGAAGTTCTACCCATGAATATGAACAACTTTTAGTATGTAGTCAACCCTGAAATCGCAAAAAATAAATCAGCATTTTCATACACTTCGGTCGAGTAGGTATTTAACTTTTCTATGGAACAGCTGATTTTTTTTCGCAATTTCAGGGTAGTCTCCATAGTAACAGTTGTTCATATTCATGGGTAGAACTCCTGTTTGAAGGAAAAAGATTATCAAAATATCACACAGTATATAATGATAATATAAAAAATGCTTTCATATAGAATATGATGAGATCTATTTAACAGATATAAAGATGCAGGCAGAACAAGAAACACAATTCAAATAAATATTTCACAAAAAAGGGCAAAAAATAGGTACGCACACAAATTTCACAGACGTCGACGTTTGGCTGACATTTGGCCACTCGGCTCTTCAAAGTCTGTGGTTTTCAATACAGAGCCCATCACCACATCACTCGGCTCCTCAAAGCCTGTAATTCCTGCCAGCCCATATATGCAGTCCAGGTCTTCGTCAACGTCTGGTTTGTCAATTTCATCTGGTTTTAGGGAGTTAGTGCAGGAGTACCCCTTGTATTTTGCACAAATTACTGAGCACTTAATCCCAGCCTTCCGACACCCACAACCACCAGCACAACAAGAATGCAACTTGTTGCATTTGCAGAAAACGGGAGGTAGCAACGGAATCAAGACTTTGAAGCCTGCCATCCCTAGAGGAGCCTATCCATTTGGTGTCCTAACCACATTTGTACTGTTAGGTAGGGCTTGTTGTTGTCAAGCAATGTTGACAAGCTGCTTCGGATGTTGGTGGTAGGGATGCCAGGTTTAATTAAGATTTTATGAGGGCTTTAGAAAATCTGTCGAATCACAATGTATCTAACGTATCCCCTGCCCCACCTCCGTAGAGGATTGTTAAAAATCGTAGGCCAGCTGCGGCAATAGCTTCAGCTTGAGTGTCATGCTCGAAGAAAGGTTTGGTTTCTTCGAGAAGACTTTCATTTTTGTTCAATAGTTTCACCACCTTCTTCTTGCCCTGCTTGAAGAGTGCTGAAGTTGTGTCACATCCACTTATAGCGTGGGGAAAAATGAGTGTCTGATGTTATCTGCCAGTTTGAAGCTGTTAGGACCAAATACTTTTGATGGGGTCGTTCCTTTTCCATGTTTCAAGAAATATATGTTTTCTGATGGTGTGGCTAGGAAATTGAGCATGATGAGGAGGTCCGTATCCTCACCAACTACTACAACCTTCTCACGCTCCTGTGATACCTCAAGGGCAACAATCAGGTGGTCTGCGTCTTCATTAGCTTGCTTTACTGAGAAGCCTTCACCCTTAAGCCTCTCAGTAAGCAAGCTAATAGCTATATAGTATCATACTATTAATACTATCAATACCAAACAGATTTCAATTTAAAAAAACCCTACTTTTCCCCACAACCTACATAATCAATGTAACTTGGTCAAACTTCAAGGTAGAATTTAAGGGAAACGGATAATCTAAAAAAAAACACTTTTGATCTCATCTATAGCATAATTTTGTCCTCTATAACATGTGCATAAATGACTTAATGATACACTAGTACGTTTAGATAATATTGCCAAAAAGCAGAAGTTAAAACGAATTTTTTTCATAAATATGTAAAATTTTCAACTTTGATGAGCACTAGTATGGGAAAGGGTGGTCTTAAATATATGTTTTTGGTCTCATTTAATGCAAAATTTAATGATCTACAACTTTTAATAGAACATTGTTTTCGATATTTTGAGTCCTTTACGAGGTATTACAGTAAAACCTCAAAAATACCCCTTCTGGGAGTACATTTTCAACCCCCACCACTTAAACACAACTCCGCCGAGGAGGAAAACCTACGATAATCATACTGGGCTACGAATAAAGCCATTTAAACAATAAAACCTTTTGTAGCATTTAAATTTGATATGTATTTTAATTTCAATGGCCTACTAAAGCAAGGCATTTTCTTTTATGTAGTGTTTTAGGACGTTAACTGCAACTCTCAAACAGTTGGTAAGAATTTCAACATTAAGTTGAAATTTTAAAAATCCAATGTTTTTGTGTGACCGTTCGAGCTGAGCAAATTTCAACATTTCAGCGATAGGGCTGATCACCCATCACGTTGGGACGTAATATTTGTAGGTGAAACGCGGGTGTACCGAGTGTGGACTGTGACTTGTATTTCAAAGTTCACACTCGAAACACCTCTAACACCCCCTCGAGCATTTGATTAAAGTCGTGATATTAAAAATAATCCATGGGGAACCAGAACTAGGACCTAGGGATTAACCATGCTAAAATTTAGGAAGAGAATCATACAAGTTGCTGAATTATAATGTTGTCCCTCTTGATCGATGACGCTCAACACGCTTGCTGCCAGCCCTAGAGTAGCTCACGCACACACACAAGCGTGTGCGGACAAGCCAGTGCGCGCGTGAGAGTGTAGGTAAATCTTGAGCACTCAGTATGGAGTGTTGGGGGTGGAGTACTGTGGTCATGATTAGCGCTTCTTAAGAACCCATACATGTATGGTAGTGTTAAAAAAGAGTTTGGTACAACCTGGACATTCAAAATAACTGTAATAACAACCTATAGCATCTAGTGTTAGAAGGGGTTTTATGAGCGCTATTCAAGAACTAATGATTGTAACAGACACTATTGTAGACTTGTGGGTGCCGAATAGGTTTTTGGTAAAAGGAGATGGGAGTACCTTAGCGAGTATCCTTCGATGCTTCGATAGTCCAGTTGGGTCAGCACACCACAAAACACTTAAAAAAGTTAGATTTTCACACAACACAATGCATTTCTTGAATGCACGCAGGATAGGTATTTTTATTTGAGTCTATATAGTTATTTTGAATATTTAATTGATTTTATTTAGAGCGCTCGCGCAAGCCGGCAATTCGGATATTTTTCGGAAGAAGATTAGTTCTTGTTTTTCACGTGGTGGCGTAGTTGTCGCTTCTTGCGTCCTTTTTCTTTATTCGGCGAAGAGAAGGATGGGTATAGGAATATAGTAAAAATGAATAGTTTTTCTTTGTATGAGTGATTTGTGTGATAGTGTGTGTGCACTTATTAAATGTAAAGTAATAAATATTAAATTAAGTAACGCGGCGCGTACAACTTCCCCCGGCCTGGAGGTTTCCTCCAGAAAAAAAACGCGTAAAAACATTAAAGTATTAAAGAAAACTAAAACTAATATTGACTCTTTCAAAGTAAAAAGTCAGAGTATGCGTGTACAATAAAATAAACTATTGCAGAGGAAGTGGACAGAGACGCACGACAGGTCGCACGTAGCTCCCATTTATGGTTTTTACCTTTGCGGCTCTCACAATACTGTCCTTACCAGGGTATACTTCTTCGACTATTCCCAGCGGCCAACACATTGGATGAGCTTTCATGTCTTTAATTACTACGAGGGTTCCTATTTTAATAGGATTAGCGGGTGTTAACCACTTCTCTCTCTGCTGGAGAGAAGTCAGATATTCTTGGCTCCAACGACGCCAGAAAGAGTGCGTTATTTTATTTAATAATTGATAACGAGTTAAGCGGTTATCCAACTGGTCAGTGTAATCCTCAGCTGGTAAATATTTAAGGGGCGTTACGTTTAAAAAGTGACAAGGAGTGAGCGCGGAGAGATCTGACGGATCAGAGCTGAGAACGCATAGAGGGCGGCTATTTAACAGACCTTCTATCTGAACCAAGACGGTTGAAAATTCTTCATAAGTGAGTACTTGTGAGCCTATAACTTTGAATAAATGAGTCTTTACAGAACGGACATTAATTTCTACGAGACCGTTAAAATGGGGCCCAAAGGGGGGGCTATGCTTAAACTGAATGCGAAATTCGGCTAATTGTTGAGTTAAGTATGTATTATGAGCATCAGATTGTAAGAGGGCGTACATTTCATCTAGTTTGCGTTTCGCACCAATAAAATTGGTACCTCCGTCGCTATAGATCATAGAGACGGGGCCTCTTCGACAAATGAAGCGTTTAAAGGCGTCGAGGAAGAGATCGGAACTTAAGTCAGAGACCAACTCCAAGTGGAGAGCCTTTGTTGTAAGACAAACAAATAGGCATATGTAGGCCTTATGACTTTTAATGCCACGGCGGCGAATGTGCGTAATATAGAAAGGGCCACAATAGTCGACTGAGGAATAAACAAAACTCTTAGCTTCTGAGACACGGAATGAGGGTAAATCTCCCATGAGTGGGTATGTAGATTTCGGGTTGAGTTTGAAACATATATTGCATTTGTGAACTCTCTGGCGAATAAGGTTCCTGGCTGCGAGAATCCAAAATTTCTGCCTTATAAGCGAGAGCAAGAGAGCAGGACCAGTGTGTAGATTGGTATAATGAAAATAATCAACAATTAGTTGCGTTATACGGTCTTTAGCGGGGAGTAATATAGAGTGTTTTTGCCCATAATCTAAGTCTGAATTCTTGAGTCGGCCTCCTACTCTAAGAATTCCACCGTCCAGGAACGGATTTAATTTAAGTAAAGCGAGACTACAGCGTTTATTTATATTAAGCGCTGAAATATCTTGGGCGAAATGCTTATTTTGTAAATAGCGTATGATGTACATTTCTGCAAAATCCAAATCCGATACGGTTATCAGACCGCGAGAGGCTAAGCGTTTGGAAAAGCGTAAGACGTAGACCATGGAGTGTAATAACTTCTTCCAGGTGGAGACACGATCAGCTAATTCCTGTATAGGGTTTAGTACACCAGACTGTGAGACTTCAACTTTAAGCGCGATAGTCTTGGCTTCGAGATGTTGTTTGTTGGGCAAGAAAGGTTTTATAGGCCACTCAACGAGAGGAGATGTGGTCCACGCAGGAGAGTGAAACCAAAGATCATTAGATATGAGAGATTTAGGAGTCACTGGACGAGTTATAACGTCAGCGGGGTTTTCCTGTCCACTAATGTGAAACCAATGTTTTGCGGGAGTTTTAGCATTTATTTCTGAAATGCGGTTTGCGACAAATGTATGAAATCTAAAAGCGGGTGAGTGTATCCACGTCAGTGCGACAGTGGAGTCTGAAAATGCAAATATTTTGTTTATATGAATACGTTTGCCTATAATTTCACATAGAGCAGAGAGTAAGTTGGATAGAAGGAGACTTGCACAAAGCTCAAGACGAGGAAGAGACAACTTTTTGAGCGGTGCTATTCTTGACTTTGATGCGAGGAGCGCGACTGTACCTCCAAGATTCTCAGCGGAACCTACTCTGATATAGACGACAGCACCGTAACACTGCTCACTTGCGTCAGCGAAGCCTATGAGCGTGACATGAGTGCCTGCGGTTACGCCGTTGTGGCGCGGAATCTTTATCTGCTGAAGAATGTGAAGTTCAGAGTGGAATTGGTGCCACTTTGAGAGGATAGTTTTATTGAGTATGGGTGTGTCCCAGTCAATACCGAGTTTGCAACACTCTTGGAATAAGAGTTTCATAAAAGCGACAACAGGACTTATAAGACCCAAGGGATCGAAGAGGCGGGCGGTTACAGAGAGAACGGTGCGTTTTGTACATTCTTCATTCTCTACTTTAATTTTGAAAAAGAAAATATCTTCAATAGGTTTCCATTTCATGCCTACTATTTTAGCGTTAGCGTTAGCGTCAAATTCAACCGCTTCTGTGTTTTTCTGTGTAGAGGGAATTTTATTCATCATTTCCGTATTATTAGAGATCCACTTGATAAGTCTAAAACCCCCGGCCGTGAACAGGTCGACCATTTGACTATAAGTCTGTTCGGCTACGTGTAGGCCATCGACAGAATTAACATAGTCATCCATGTACATGTGGTTTTCGGCTTCATGTGAGGCGAGCGGATAGCGTTCGCGTTCATCAGCGGCGAGCTGCCGTACGACTCTCATGGCAAGGTAAGGGGAGCTGGATACTCCAAAAGAGACTCTATTAAACTCATATGTATCAATTTTTGCGGTTGGATCGAAGCGAAATAGAATGCGTTGATACTTATGGTGCGAAGGAGTGAGACAGACGCGGAAGAACATTTTTTCTATGTCTGCCGAGAGAGCGACAGAGAACAAGCGTAGGTTTACCAAAAGCTCGAATATTGTATTTTGTAAGTTCGGCCCTGTATAAAGCAGGTTGTTTAAAGAGTTACCGGAAGTGGTAGCGGAACTAGCGTTCAGAACAATCCTTATTTTAGATGAAGTCTTGTCAGGGCGATAAACAGCTCTATGCGGGATGTAGTAACCTTCAGTAGAAGGATTGTCTACTTTCGAGAGGTAACCTTTATTTATATAATCTTTAAGCGTTTCGTTGTAACCTTCTCTGATTTCAGAGTTAGAGTCTAAACTCTTTTCTAGTTTGATTAAGCGGCATTTTGCGATAGCGTATGAATTTCCTAGCTCGGTAGGCTCATGTTTAAATGGTAGGTGCACGGTATATTCACCAGTGTCACTGCGGGTTGTCGTAGACTGAAATATCTCTTCGCATATTTCATCATCTCGGCTTATATGTTTCTTAGACGGGACATGTTCAAGTTCCCAAAAGGACTGCGTGAGTGTTTCTAAAGAAGGCTGCACGAAAGCACAGAAAGCGTCATTAAAGGAAGATGTATAATTTTCTTGTAAGCATTTGGCTTTACCCATGGCGACATAGCCTAAGGTTGTCTCAATAGCGACAAGAGAAGAATTAGGAGACATAATTTTGCCACTTCCTAATAAAAGCGGGAATAATTCATTGCCTATAAGACAATCAATTTCAGCGGGTGAGTTAAAGCTTTCATCAGCCATTTGTAAGTTGCGCAAATGCGTTAAATCAGAGGTGTCAATCAGCGTGTTTGGTAAATGATCAGTAATTTTATCTATTACGCGAGCATTGACATTGTATTGACAACGCGGATCAAAGCGAGACTGCATGGTAAAACGAGTGAAACCGAGTGAAGAACTCTGTGAACATCCTATTCCTTTAATTGTAGAAGGCGCGTGATTTATTTTCAAATTTAATCGTTCACAACATTTTCGTGAAATAAAATGACTCATCGCACCGGTGTCCAAGAAAATCCGAACTTTAATTGGTTTTCCAGCGTTATTATTTACGTACACAGTATGGGGTGTAGTGGCGTGTCTAGTGGTGATAACTTTTTGAATCTGTTAGCCGCTCTCTGAAATGAGACAGATTCACTCTGGTCCACAGACACTCCGCAATCTCTCACCAGTGGCTCCTAGAAGCTGCAGTACACGTGGCGGCCACACCCTGGGACACCACGTCGGTTCGTGGGCTAAACCTGGTTGAGGGGGACCTATACAGGTCTTACGCGGTTACCTCCCGCTTTTCTGTGTACGAAGTCTGACTTGGCGTGGAAGGCAATTCTGCAGCTGATAAGCGTAGGATATTGGCGGACGCGGCAAGTCAGCACGGCCTAAGTGGAAGGCCTAGGGCGGCGTTAGAGGTCTCAAGTGAACGTCGGCCAGAAACTGCATCTGAACCTCTTTCTGGTTGTAGCGGTTACACGTTCCATCAGGCACAGAGAGGTTTAGACGAGAGAGTGCACCTGTGTTTGCGCACACACTTGTGCACTATAATATGTCCTGCGTAATTGACTGTTTCTGCTACTGGACCTCCGATTTTAGAAACAAGTCCTGTGGCGATGGGCAGCGGCAGAGAGGTCTGATTGTGATGCCAATCGGGCTTTGGCTAATGTCTGCACGCAGGCGACTCAAGGAGAGTGGTCGCTTTCATGCTGCACAGGGTCATCAGTGTGGATTCGGCAGCACCTTGAGTGACGGAGCAGCCCTATTTAGGGAGGCCCTGCTCGCCCCGAACGGGGGAGGGACTAGAAAAGGTGTCCTAAACAAGGCTTGACCCAAACCCGCACAGAAGTAGTAACCACGGCTGCTTCTGCATCACCTAATTCGTGGTCGAAAGCACAGAGGTAAAAATAACATAAAGCATTCGGATATGACATTCGGCGCATGGAATGTACGCACTCTTCTCGATCGTAGTACAAACCAATGTCCTGAGAGGAAAACTGCCATCGTAGCCCGAGAACTCCAACGCTATGGTGTGGACATCGCAGCTCTCAGTGAGACTCACCTGGCTGACGAGGGGGAGATGGTGGAATACGGCGGTGGGTATACCTTCTTTTGGAAGGGAATCTCTGCCTCAGAGCCTAGGAGATCTGGCGTTGGTTTCGCGGTAAAAAATACGATCGCTTCGAAGCTGGAAGAGTGTCCAGTACACACCTCGGACCGCGTTACTTCCTTGCGTCTTCACTTGGCCAACAACAACTACCTGACTGTCGTTAGTGTCTATGCGCCGACTATGGACCGAGATGACGATATCAAGGACAGGTTTTATGAGGAGCTCACACAAACCCTCACTAAAGTTCGCCCTCGAGAGCAACTGCTCTTATTGGGTGACTTTAATGCTAGGGTTGGTCGTGACTATGAAGCCTGGCCTAAGGTCTTGGGAAGACACGGTGTTGGTAATATGAATAGTAATGGACGGTTACTGCTCTCATTATGTGCCCAATTCAATCTGGCAATCACCAACACCATGTTTAGACTCCCGGCTAAATATAAGACTACATGGATGCATCCCAGGTCCAAACATTGGCACCTCATAGACTACGCTATAGTCAGGCAGCGGGACATCTCCCAGGTCCTTATCACCCGTGTCATGCGGGGTGCTCATTGCTGGAGTGACCATCGGCTTGTCTTGACCAAGCTGAAACTTCGACTTTTTCCTCCGCGCAGATCTCAAGGAGTGATGCCAAAGAAGTTAGATCTAGGGAAACTCCAGAACCTGGAGACCCGGAAAATCTACTCCCTGGCGATCAGTGAAGTGGTTCAGACGCTGGATACTGAGAATGGCGATCCTGTAGCTATCTGGCAAATGCTTTCGTCCAGTCTTGTCGATGTAGCCACGCAGAAACTTGGTATAAAACCTCGTCAATGCGAGGATTGGTTCGACGAGAACAACGAAAGCCTAGCCGAAGCAATAAGGAAGCACCGAACTCTCCTCCGTAACCACCGCACTGAACAGTCGAAGGAAGTCAGGCAGAGTAGTGCTCAGCTCAGAGGTAAGGTCAGAGAGATAAAAGACAGGTGGTGGCAGGAAAAGGCCAAGCACATACAGTGGCTTGCAGACACGCATCAAATGGGCACATTTTACGAAGAGGTCCGTCAATTAGTAGGTAAGTCAGCCCGCAGTAGTGTTCCATTAAGGTCATCTGATGGTACATTACTACTTACAAGCAAGCAGGACGTGCTCCAGCGCTGGCGGGAACATTTCAACAGCGTACTTAACGTTGACCGAGATGCGGATCTGCACCACATCAGCTCAATAGCAGTATTGCCAGCCTGCACTGAGCTTGACAAGCCACTGTCACTAAGTGAGGTCGTTCTTGCCATTAAACAACAGCAGAATAAAAAAGCGGTGGGCATTGACAATTTGCCCGGAGAGCTACTTAAGTATGGAGGTGACGAGTTGCACGGTACAATCTGGAGGCTCTTTGTTGAGATGTGGGAAAAGGAGCGGGTACCGGAAGACTTTCATCTGTCTCGTATCTGCTCCTTGTACAAAAACAAAGGAGATCGCTCCGACTGCAATTCGTACAGAGGTATATCTCTCCTTACCTCTCCGGGAAAAGTCTTTGCCCGGATATTGCTTAACCGCTTAGTGCCCCTGTCTGAGAACATCCTGCCGGAAACCCAATTTGGCTTTCGCCCGGAAAGAGGTACCTGCGAGGCTATTTTCTCCATACGTCAACTCCAGGAGAAAAGCAGAGAACAGAGTCAGGAACTGTATATGTGTTTTGTTGACCTGGAAAAAGCCTTCGACAGTGTGCCTCGGGAAGCTTTATGGGTGGTGATGACGAAACTGGGATGCACGGATAAGTTTGTGAGGTTGGTCCGGCTACTGCATGATGACATGCAGTGTTGTGTCGCGGTAAAGGGCGAAGATACAGAGTTCTTCAATGTCAGCTGTGGAGTCAAGCAAGGCTGCGTGCTGGCACCCACTCTCTTTGCCCTTTACTTTGCCGTGGTAGTTCGGGAAGCCTTGCAATCAGTGCCTGACGGTATCCGTATTCGTTTTCGCACCGACGGCGGTGTTTTCAACTTAGCCAGGCTGAAAGCATACACCAAAGTGTGTCTTACCACCATAACGGAGATAATGTACGCAGATGACCTGTGTTTCGTGGCGGAATCCTCAGATGATCTACAGCGCTTAATGTCGAGCCTCGATGAGATATGTCGGCGTTTTGGCCTAAAAATCAGTGTTAAGAAAACCGAAGTGATGGTTCAAAACACTCTCAGTGCGCCAGTCGATATAAAACTCGGTGAGGCATCGCTGAAGCAAGTAGATAAATTCAAATATCTGGGGAGCACGATTACATCCAAGTGCCATCTTGACGATGAAGTCAACAGCAGAATAGGAGCAGCTGCTGCAGCCTACGGCAAACTTCGTCCCAAGGTGTTCCGGTCACATGACCTAAAGCTCCATACAAAGGTCTCTGTGTACATGGCGATAGTTTTGCCTAATCTTCTCTATGCCTCCGAATCGTGGTGTCCATACCGGAAGCATATTCGCACATTGGATAGGTTCCACCTCAAATGCCTGCGTGACATCCAGAACATCCACTGGTCGGACCGTGTGAGAAACACGGAAGTTCTGCGACGTGCTGATGTCGGTGGGATTGAGTCCTATCTAATGAGGCGTCAGCTGCGATGGTGTGGCCATGTTTCCCGAATGTCTGATGCCAGGGTGGCTAAGCGCATCTTCTACTCCGAACTGCAGGAAGGGAAACGGAAACAGGGCGGCCAATTTCTGCGGTATAAAGATGTGCTTAACCGCCACATGAAGAAATGTGCAATAGACCCAGCACAATGGGAAACACTGGCAGCAGACAGACCACATTGGAGGCAGGCTGTGAACACTAAGGTGTATGCTTTCGAATCGATTAGACGCGCTGAGCTCGACACAAAACGAGACCAGCTTAAGGCCCGACCACCAGTGGCCATCAATTATAATATAGTTGGAGGGGTGCTGACGTGCAGTGAATGTGGCCGCACGTTCACTGCAAAAATCGGCTACGTCAGCCACGTGAGGGCTCACCAGCGCCGCTCTCAGCATTGACAGTCGCTGTGACCGAAAACGGCCTTGAACTGATTGATTGACACAGTAGCGGTAGGCAACAAAACCGTGGTGTTGTTAAAATTATTTGCACTAGGAGTGACAACTGACAACGCCGTGTCATTTGTATTTACGCGTGAAGCTTGCTCAACGTGGTTGGGCTGTGACAAAGCAGGCGAGTGCGGTTGTGGTGCGGAGAGCGCGGGGGGTGCGCGTGAGTTGACCTGTTGCGGCGTCTGCGCGGGAGTCGAGCGAGCGGAAGGTGCGATCGGCGGCGGGCCGGCGGCGACGCAGGAGCCCCTATGGCTCGGTGCGTGATGCGAAGAGGTTGCGGGTTCGATTCTCGGTTGAAAATTTGAATTCTCAATATGTAACTGAGTATGATGTCTGCGTCTGCAAACACCACAGCGATTTAGCGATTTACAATTTTGCGTAGCGTGGAAACCTAGACAGTTAGTGCAAAAATTATAATTTCTGACAGCGTGATTTTTATCATAAGCGTTGAGATTAATAAAATATGAACATTTGTATAGCGGGTGGACTTCACCTTTACACAAAACACAGGCGCGAGGTTGATTATGGTTTGGTTGAAAGTCTGAGTTTACAAGAAAAGTTTTAGTTTTACTAGAAGCGGGCAAATTGTAACTTTTAGCGGGAGCGGGTGAATTGTAGTTTTTATTAGCGTTTTGAAAGGGTTTCGAAACGGATGACGGGCGTAGTAAGTGAAGTTTACTTTGTTCCTTAACAAACTGAACAACGTCTGCGAATTTAGGGATAGATACGTCGCGGTTCTTTTGTTCAAAGAGCGCTACAGTTTCGCGGTCGAGTTTTGAGAGGGCCAGATGCGTTATCATGAAGTCTGACAAATCTTTGATTTTTAATTGTTGGAGTGCGGCCTCGGCAGCGCAGAACTGCTCAAGGAAGTGATCTAATGATCCAGCGGAAGCGTTAAGATTGGGTTTATAGTGCAGCATTTGTTCGACATAAGTAGAAGCTTGGATTCTTTTATCGTCATATTTTTCGATAAGTGCGTTCCAAATGATGGGGTAGTTATCACCAGTAGGTGGTAAGCCAGAGCAAACAGTGAGAGCCTTACCACTCAATTTGCCTATTAGGTATTGTACTTTCTCGGCGTTAGCTAACCTAGCGTTGTTGTGAATGAGATTACGAAAGTTTTCGTAAAACTGTAACCACTTAGTCGGGTTTCCATCGAATGAAACCAAGTCTAACGGGGGTAACTTTTTGTTTAAAAACTCATTGCTTGCGAGATTTGACTCGAGTGAACTTTGCACAGATTTTATAGAACAGTAAAGCCCATCAAATGCGTGTAGGACTTTAAAGTCGGGAGTAGCGTCTTCATCGACTTCCAAAGTCGCAATGTTGAGCTGGTCTATTATAGCGGAGAACTCAGTTCTAGTTTTCTCTAAAGACTGGCATCTGCTTAAAAACTGAGTCCTTAATTGCGGTGTGGAAACGTCCAGGCTTAGATCGTAAATGCTTTGAACTAGCTCAAATAAATTTTCTTTTTTAGCTTCTAAAAATTTGCATCTAGATGTAAGTTTCGGCGTTTCATCCTTCTTGGGAGGCATTTTTCCAAGCTAATGAGAATGAGAAGGTAGGTGCGAAATAAAGTAAGCGCTTAAGAGAAACCGCGAATTAATCGGTTGGTATCTGTACCAAATATTATTTATTTATTTACTAGCGTGAAATCGTGAATTCAATAAAGAATTCGATACATAGATAAAGGAGAAAATATCAAATAAGAGTAGGCAGGGTACCTTCCTAGTGCGTTGTGTGTGAGTGAGTTTAAATGTAAGCGTATTAAAGGCGAGAGTTGCGTGAACGGTAACGCATACCTTGAACGATGCAGGCAGCGCAGGCGGCACTATTTTGTGCAAGCGGTGACAAATAAACAAAAAGATGGCGGGCTACTTACGTGTACTAGGTTATGGAAATTAAGAACAAATACCTAGTCTACTTAATTTCCTTATGGAGGGAAGCGTGGAGGAGCGTTTTAAGCGTAAAATAGAAGCGGAGGCGTTATGTATTTAAGCCAAAAAGAAGATAATATCAGGTGATATCGGTATAAAAATGGCGGAGCCGCGTGGTTTGTATTTCGAGAATTTTGCGTATTTTGTTGAGTATGGTGAGTAAAGAGTAGATGTAGGATCGGGGAGAAGGACCAAAGACTTGTGGGTGTCGAATAGGTTTTTGGTAAAAGGAGATGGGAGTACCTTAGCGAGTATCCTTCGATGCTTCGATAGTCCAGTTGGGTCAGCACACCACAAAACACTTAAAAAAGTTAGATTTTCACACAACACAATGCATTTCTTGAATGCACGCAGGATAGGTATTTTTATTTGAGTCTATATAGTTATTTTGAATATTTAATTGATTTTATTTAGAGCGCTCGCGCAAGCCGGCAATTCGGATATTTTTCGGAAGAAGATTAGTTCTTGTTTTTCACGTGGTGGCGTAGTTGTCGCTTCTTGCGTCCTTTTTCTTTATTCAGCGAAGAGAAGGATGGGTATAGGAATATAGTAAAAATGAATAGTTTTTCTTTGTATGAGTGATTTGTGTGATAGTGTGTGTGCACTTATTAAATGTAAAGTAATAAATATTAAATTAAGTAACGCGGCGCGTACAAGACTCTTAGGTGTTTAAGGAGTGATTATTAGCGTCAATATAAATCTTGAGGAGGAATTAGGCGTCTATTATGTCCTTTATAGATCTTACAGTTGTAAGTTTAGGTTGAAGCTATAATACAATATGCTTTGCTTGCATTATGGCAATTGGAATCGCTACAATACAACTTTAACCTTATTTTTACGTTCTTTTAAACCTATTATATCGCGCTGAGTGCTAATATTGTTTAAAATATCGCAAATTTATCACCTGAAGCCATAAATATCGCTATTCTAACAATTTTGTACACCTTTAAGATTTAAAAAATGTCTAATTATCGCTAAAATGTTTGTTGGGAATCAATCGGTTGTTCATTATTAGAACGCTTATAAATATTTAATTATTTCGTTTAAATAACGTCATCTATTTTGATAAATAAAACGTTTTAATGCGAATTTCGTTGCAGCAATTGTTGTAAAACAATATTATTGTGATACTTCCTTTGATTAAAACGAGCTAGGTACCTATCAACTGAAAATTGAAAAGCTAAGTATATTAAATTCTATTAAAAACTGTAAACGAAAAGAGCTGTGTCTGTCTGTACATTGATGATATTCTAAAACAATTGCAGTGAATATTTCATGCATCATGCAAAAACTACAGAACGGATTTTGATGCGGTTACCACTATTATGATCCTTAGCAGTGAGACATGGATTACAAAGAAAGAAGGAAGGGAGATCACTGTTCAATAACTTATTATCCAACTTAAAAACTGGGATACTTTTAACTGCGGTATTCCTAAGAATTTTTATATTTTAAATATTTTGTTTAATTTATTTTAATAATTTAATTATTCTATGTTTTAGATAGACCCCGTAATAAACATGGACTAAAAACTACAATTTAAATTGCACACTATTTCATTATTTTAGAAGATAAAAAAATTTAAAATGTATTTATGCTCTACTTAAGGCTGAAATTCTGCTGTACAAAACATACATTTTGAATTTTTGAGATGTCAACGGGGCGAGAGGAGAAATGGATAGCTGAGGGTGTTAGAAAGGGAGGTAACATAAAAAAACCGGCCAAGTGCGACGGCAAAAAAACGCTTCGGTTAGCGCAAAATAGGAGGAAATATCTAATTCTTTTCACATGGACGCGATGGACGGAAAAATACTCGATTTTTCAAAGAAATAATTGTCCCTGTATTTTATTATTATAATTATTAAAAATTCGTTATTGCACAAATAAAAACATGTACATAGGCGAGCTTAATGTTAATTAGCATTTTCTTCCAGCTAACCTTTTATTATTATTTTAGTGCAAGAACGATACAAATACCATCAGTGAAATAGCCAGTTTTACTTTAGTTTAGTCTAAAACAGCTTGACTTGGAACAATATTTTCGTTCTGTTTCTTTTACGCGAGAATGAAGTTGTTTTTTATAGTTTTACTAACAATTTTTTTTTTTTACAATGATTAAACGTACCGTTTTTACTTTATCAATAAAGTAATTTTCGTATGACGCTGAGAAGAGGCGCCATAAGGAACTAAATCTCTTAGCAAACTGATAAACTAGATCTCTTTCTCGTACCTGATATGATAATAAATGTATTGTCTTCAAAACTAATTACTTAGCTACGTACCCAGTTTCATGTCAATTTAATAACAGTGTTTTGTGATTATTTCCAAAAATGACTAAGGAAAGCAAAGGTAGTTCAAAAATGCAAATATTGGCAGCTGTTTCGGGTGGGTAAGTCTTATTTTGTTACACTTTCCTCTTACAATCTGTCACATTTTCATTTTAAATGAAGTTCTTGATATTTTAGTACCATAAGGAGGTAATTTTCAAAAGTGGTCAACTCCAAAATCTGAAAATTGCGTTTTTTAAAATGAAATTCACTTATAGAATTTGTGATAAATCTGCGTTCAAAAATTCATTTTACCTATATTAGTTTGCATGAAACCCTACATGAATAAAAATTTTCACTTTTTAAAAACTCCACAGAAAAAATTACAAAACTTTTAAAAATTGCCTCCTGCTAGCCTAACATGGTCGGTTTTTAAGGCGATTATCCCGGACAAAATGTGAAATTCGACATTTTAGAATTTCGAAGACGCTGCATCCTGTCGCTTTAGAAAATTGCAGCTCTGCATAAACATACGTTGATTCTTATTCTAAGACCCCTTGGAATTCGTTTTTACATAATTTATCATTTAAAGCTATAATAAGCTTCACGCGTTACTACAAAGTCATAAAAATAAGAAACTGTTTATCATCAGTTTCTCACCAAATACGGGCTAAAATGCAGAAGACATCACATATTCAGGTATGGTTCAAAGAAGTAAAGATTCCTATGAGATTCTTTTTTTATTCAATTTGTTTTAGAAGGAAAAAGCTTGAAAATATTTAATAGCGCCTGAAAAAAAAAATACCAAAACAAGATCTAACGATTTTGATTATTGCTTTTAAATTTAATCAGGCACTTAGAGTCAAACGACACGCTCCCGTCACGCAAAAATAAAAAAAAAAAATGTCTTTATTTCGGGCAATGAAAAACACATAGAAAGTGGAAAGAAAATTTTGGCTAATATCAGGTGTTTTTGTGGTAGTGTAGTGCATTTGACGATTCCGATTTTGTATCAATATTGTGAACTAGTGGTGTGTGGTGTATAGTAATGTAAATATTCCCTTTTGTTTTGTTTTTGTGCAATAAGTGTAAGTGTAATGTATAGGTTAGGCTTAGAATAATAACGCCTAGAATGATAGTTTCCTTCAACCGATCTCTCCAAAGTGAGGCAAAAAGATGATTCATGTGGGCGTAAGCATCATGTAGCTACGTTTGCTGACACGCACACAAGCGCATAAACAATGTTGCTAGTAGTACGCATTTTCCCTAAAGTAGGGAAATTGGAACTGTTACTTAACGACTCGGAATTATTATTTCTTGGTATATACATTACACAGCGCAGTTTATTATAGTGTTGCAATCAGTATACATTATATGCCCATATAAGCACGAATTAATATATAACGGTATTTAAATTATTTAACATATTATATTATATAGAACTACAAAACAGTGACTCACTGACATGGTTGTTTGGGTAGAAGGAGTAGTCTGATACGGTAGTGATGTATGTATGGAATTTCAAGTGTGAGCGGGAATCTTCGGAACTATGGAGCAATTCTATAAACTTGAAATGTGGCAGGTGGGGTGAATAAAAAAACATGTTGAGTAACTACGTTTCTCTTATATTTGAAAAAATGAAACGAGCTTTGCCGCGTAGTGGTCGCCACAACAACCTAATGGCCTTGGAACTCTGTTTTCTAAACAATTGTCGCTTAGATGACAGCATTTGCGAAATGTTGTATTTTTTGATTCATAAAAGAATCGAATTTTTAAATACCGTTCAACAAGCCGCGCCACTTAGAAATTAAAACAACGTAAAATAGATAACATAAGCAAACATTTAACAAAAATATTTAGTATACAAAACCCCAAAAATTTTTATTTATTGAAATAATGAACCTTGGTCCTGACCACTTACCGAAAGTCACCTTGTATATTAGTACTAATTTGGGGAATATTTTTTTTCTTTTACTGGCAACATTTTAATACAATGGCGTCTACCAAGATTACGTACGATTATTTCTGTTTAATTTTATGTTTTTCGTTAAGTTATAATGTGAATTGTAGTACTTAGAGGTGGAATGTGATGTTATAGTGTTTATTATGTTTTTCCGTTGTATTGTGACACCCATTGACCGCACAAACCATCATTTTCAATTTAATTTCCGAGAGTTGTTAGTACCAAAGGCTGACCTTGAGAACTGACCAGGCCGGCCGGCGAACCAGGCCTATATGGCCTGGTTTTACTCGCTTCACTTATTGTGCGCGGACTTGGTTTCTAGGCGTTATTATTCTAAGAGGTTAGGTTAGTTTGCTGTATCATTTATTAAATAAACTAACATTGTAGAAGACAATAATAAATGGTAAATAATGGGTAATAAAAGAATAATAAAGTACTACGGTTCTGGTAAAGCCAAGCGAGTTTACCAAAATAAAGGTCGACGACTCCTCGGTCTCAAATAGGTACAGAGCATAAAATATAATCTTTACGTCAAAAATAAAATAAATCAAAATAAAAAACAAATAAAAGGCCAATAGAGGCAATATTATATATTTATTAAAGTATTACTCGCACATGTGATTATATTATAAACTTATGAACGAATAACTCTTTTCGAGTGCAACAACAATAAAAAGATTTTATGCAACAAAGATTGAAGAATCACGTCGAGGTGCATAATTGAAAAACTGCAGAGACGCAACCACACGTGCATTTGTCCCAAGAGCTGCAGTTGATTTCATACAGTGCATTGTGTGCGCAAGACATTCGAAGGCAGCCAGAGACTCAAAGGATTTCTCTCCATTCTTCAGAGGGCTATTGACGGTCTCCAATATCAATACGTAACTCGATGAGGACTGCTTGAAGCAGGCATATGGAACAGAACCCACACAATTATTGCTGCTCGTTTGATGGACTCTAATCTTGTGCTATATAGGTTACACTGTGTTCTTCTTACTGCCGTCTCAATATAGCGTATCCACGTTTCAAAAACATCTTTAATTATTGTTATATGCTCCTTTGTGCATTTTTGACAAATACCAAAATCTTGATCATCTGTTACAGCCTTCTGTCAAAGTCAGTATAATTTTGATGAACATAAATACTCGCAACGTGCCAGTTAATCAAATTAGAACCTTCTTACTTAAATTTTAACGTAAATGAAGGAAATCGTAAATAAAATAAAAAATATAACAGCCAAACTTTCCCAATATTATACCCATTTACAATTTTTAGGAAAATGTTTGGAAATTGGTGCAGCACCGAAAGGGCTGATACCAAAAATTGCCCTCAGTGCAATACCATCAATAATCAGAAGCAACATGATTATGGTTAACTACATGAACGCCTTACACTCTACACACATGCTCTACATACAATATATACACCTCTGCACAGATCAGAAAAATTTCGCACAAAAAACCCATCCTTCCAGAAGAGCTACAAATAAATATCCAAATACGCTACAAATAAATTTAAATATCTGCCTAACTTTGCCCGTTCAATTAGTCTTACTAAACAACCAATCAACCCAAATTTTGGATTTATTTACGTATATAACATGTGTTATTATTTTACTCTAATTAATGATTCTTTCGCTAAACTCATAAACTAAACATGAAAATCAGAGGTGCGATTGTGTAAGAAAATAGTCATGAAATCGTATTCATTTGATAGCTTAAAACTAATCATTTCACTTGTCAAACGGCCAATTTGAATTGTCTATGGTATTCATAGATGCTTTACGATTTGTATTGTTATTTTAGACAATGAGTGAATGATTTGTTAAGATTGACAGATAATTCGAATTGTCTAAGATTTTGTTAGTTCATCGCTAATGTCAAATGATTGCGGCGACTTGTTGTCTATGACAATCGTTTAACGGTAAGTGTTTTTGATTATTTTGGAATAAAATTAGGTAAAACAATTTTTATTCTACCATTAAAATCAATAAATGATGTTCAATAAATTAAAATTGTGGAGCTTTTTAGTCAAAACCCTTGGCTTTGGCACAGAAATAAGAATTGTTTTTTATATGAACACAGTTTGGGGTTATATTTTTGTAGGAAAGATATTATGAAAAGGCTTAGGGCAGTTCGGCCACAGATTAAAATATTTTTTCTTACTTTTTAGGGTTCCGTACCCAAAGGGTAACCAACGGGACCCTATTACTTAGACTCCGCTGTCCGTCTGTCTGTCCGTCTGTCAACAGGCTGTATCTCATGAACCGTGATAGTAAGACAGTTGAAATTTTCACAGATGATGTATTTCTGTTGCCGCTATAACAACAAATACTGAAAAACAGAATAAAATAAATATTTAAGGGGGCTCCCATACAACAAACATGTTTTTTCGCTGTTTTTATATATAATGGTACGGAACCCTTCGTGCGCGAGTCCGACTCGCACTTGGCCGGTTTTTGTATTTTGGTTCGGTTGCTATTTCGTCATACTAATATAATAAAGAAACATACTATAAAATAAAACACCGACCGATTCAAAAATATTTTGCAGTTGCAGTTGACTTGACACTTGAATTGATTCGAAACTATGACGCGTTATTATAACTACAAAACTCGGACGAAGACAAATAATACGATAAGATATAGCGCTGTCTCTTTCAGACATCACATCTAGTAAAAAAAGTAATCCCGTGTCAAGCTCTTCAACTACATATACTGTTGAGTAGTAGTAAACTCATGCCACCACCTGGGGTCGAGCAGCTGAAACTCGGTTTTCCTTCAATTGTTGCGTTTGGTTATACGAGTTGCATGGAGATAAGTTTCGATTGAATTCTATGTTTTAAATTATAAAAATTAATTTTTGTGGTGGATTTAAAAAATGTAATCAAAAAGATCTATTATTTTTGTGTTTGACATAATTTTAAAGTAAATAAGTTATCAAATTTCATTTTACGTAGGTAGTACACAATAAAACGCAATTTCATTTCGCATTTTTTAAACCATCGGTCATTTCTAAACCTTCGGTTACTTTTCGGTCTTCATTTTATGGACAGTTTTACACAGTTCGAATTTGCCCTACACGATCATTGACAATGGTATAGATTTATCATCTATGACCAACCTTACACAATCGCACCTCTTTACATTACCAGAATACGGACGCCTCACAGAATAAGGTTGCGGGAAGCGCGCGGGGCGACTCGCTTGCAAGTGCGCCGCGCAGCAGGAATAAGACGATAGTTTTTTTCAAATACAGACTGTTCACAGGTATTTCACCTCTGACAGCTGTTCTATGTCCAATACTTAAGAAACATTTTCGATCAGCCTAGAGGTAAAATAACTGTGAACGATCTGTACCTATCGCGGCCGCGGCCGCTAACTCAATGATTCCCTTAACACCCTCTAAACACCTTTTGACAGCTCAATTTGACATTAAACACATGGAATATGGTGTTTTATTGTGTCAAAAGGTGTTAATAATAGGTGTTAAACGCTGGCCATGTTAGGCTAGCTGGAGGTAGAGTAGAGAGAAATAACAGCAATATGTCTTCATATAAAAAGGCCGCGTGCTTCGAAATCTCGGCATACCTCAGTAGTAGGGGTGCGATTAGCGATGCAAAGCCGTAAAATTACGCTGGTAAACGTACTTTACCTTTTGTTATCACTAATCCTATTGTTAACGCCTAATGATCGTCTAAAGTGCAATGGGGCCTTGGTATTTGAAACGTACTGTAAAATACGGTAACTTTTGGTAAAAAACGATATTTTACGTAAGATACGGTAAAATTTCGTAAAAACTGTATTATACGAACTTGTATCGTACCACATAATGTGTCATCATAAGGGTATCTATTATGATAAGAATATATAGGTTTAATCGTTTTTATAAGCTTATTTAACTTGCATTTTATTTATGTCATGTTTGACGGTCGATTCAGCTCAAATTTCGTATACTTGCATATCTCAAGTAGCCAAACCACCAATCCTATATCCATGCATGCGGAATGCGGATGCGGTGCAAACTTTGACTATTTTGACTAAATTAGTCAAAGGGTGCAAACGTGCAGTGCATGCCATGCTGATGCGACGTTGCCGCTTCGTGCGAACGCGAGTAGTCTTTGCGGTGCGGGGCATTGCGGGGTGCATTCGGGCGCTGCTTTGGAACGAAAATTAATTATTTTTTGGCTAAAACCGATGGAAATCCGCTAGATCTAGCCACAAAGTGGCTAAAAAGCCAACACTGGCGTCGCGTGATTATTTTGCAACTATACGTGCGTGGGATTTAAAAGAAATCAAAATTTAAAATATCATAATTCGACGGTAATTTTACGGTAATCTATAAATATGACCGTAAAATTTCCGTATTTTACGAGTGTTTTTTGGTAAAATTACGTTACTTTACAACACTAGGTGCGATGCAGTTAAGTACGGACACGGAGAGTGTGAGACGCCACCCAACTCCCGCGCATTTATGTGGGCAGCCCTAATGCGTGCGTCTACCGAGCGATCTTTCAAGGATAACAGACGTAACACTGTTACTTTTCTCTACTGTGCTATAGGTCTTCTATTGAACTAAGTAGGTATGTCTCCTAGTAGACAAGGGCGCGGTGCAGGAGCAATTGAATTTTTGCCCTTTATATGCTAGAGACTAGAGAGTAAATTTGTTGAGATGGTCCCCTAAACATAATGTTTGATTTTAAATGGAAAACTATGTAAAGCAATAAAATTACAATATAATAAATAAATATGAACAAATGAAATTATACAAGTTTTATTTAAATGAAAAATGGCTCTAAAATTAATTTTACACATCAAACAAAAATCAATAAACCAAGATTGGTTTATACCAAGGTACCTTAGATAGATACCTTAGATTAGATACCTTACCTATATAAAAAATTGTGCAATATAAGGTATATTGTTAATAATTTTAAATAAAATGTATTTTTGATTTATATAAAAACGGCTCAATTCAATACGTGTTATGATCGGGAAAGCCGACCAGTTTCAGCAGATTTAGACTGCCTTCATCTGGGCGAGTGAAAACGTTTACGCGACGACGTTACGCCTCACCTTATTCTATAAAATGTACTTTATCATGTCTATCAAAAATCCTAGAAAATGTTGTCTATGATCAGGTTTCAGCTTTTTGTGAAAACAATGAAATTTTACCCACAAATCAGTCAGGCTTTAGAAAAGGTTATGGTATTAAATTAACACAGCTCTTCTCGACGTTTTTGACAATATATTATCCTCTCAAGATGCTGGGGCTCTACCGCGTAATTCTCATTTGTATCAACTTCAAGCAAATGCACGCGAAATTCAACGCGTGCAAAAGAGATGGCATGTTAGGCGGGCGTCGTCGCACGCACGACAAATTTCAATCTCAAGTTGATGTTGATGAAAATGAGAATTACGCGGTAGACCCACTGGTGAAGGTACTATTCTCACTCTGCTTGACTTTTCCAGGACGTTTGATTGTATTAATACCCCTTTGATGATTTCCAAACTATCGTATTATGGATTTGATGCTAGTACTGTCAAATGGTTTGATAGCTATTTCTCTGATAGATATCTACAGGTCATACTTAAGTCTGGTGATGCATCAATATCCTCACATCCACACCTTGTAGATAGGGGAGTTCCCCAAGGCTCAATTCTCGGCCCTTTATTGTTTATCTTGTACAGCGCTGATTTAGTTCACTCGATATCATCTTGCAAATTTCATCTTTATGCCGATGATTTACAAATATATCTTTCTACGGATTGTACTAACTTAGCTTCAACAGTAGACAGTATTAACAATGATTTAAATAATATCTCTGAATGGGTTGAAAAGAACTGTCTTTCTTTAAATCCTGCAAAATCAAAGTTTGGGATTTAAAAAAAAGTTAGTACAATCAGCCTAAAACATCCAAAATTCTTATAAAGGGACAGCCCATTGAAAGAGTCTCTGCAGCAAAGAATTTAGGTCTTATTATGGATGAACATCTCCACTTCGAAGATTATATCACTGAACTGGTACGCAATAGTTTTTACAGACTTATGAAGTACTTTATAATGTTTGACAATTCCTTAGTGTCGATATCCGAGTGACATTGTGTGAAACGCTCATTTTGTCTAGATTGGGTTACTGTATCAATGTTTATGGCGCTTGCATTTACAAAAAGTCCCAACGTCTCTTACAAAGAATTCAGAATGCTTGCCCGCGATTTTGTTTTAAAATTCCTCCTCGGTCACACGTAACACCTTTCCTGAATGACGCAGGCGTTCTGAATATGGAAAGTAGGCAAAAGCTTTACTTAGCCACGCTATTGTTCGGAGTCATAAAAACAAAGGTACCGCCTTATTTGTTTACACAACTGAACTGGAGGTCCTTCAAGTTGTAGTGCACTTATAGATATATGACAATTTAATGTGCCTATAATATTGTACACATTTTGTACAATTATGTACAGCAAAAAAATAATTTTGTATCCCTCTAATTACGTCACAGTTTTCATTTGAAGTTTTGTAAAAAAGTGCACTACAACTTGACCCTGGAGTGCACTATCTCTGAAAATGAAAACTTTTTATACATTCGCGTACTTTGAATTTTGTACAATTATGTACAACCAAAAAATAATTTTGTATCATTCAAATTGCCCCGAAAAATTTGATTCAAAGTTTGTTAAAAAAGTGCACACCAACTTGAGGCTTTTTCAAAACTATATATTTGGGGTAGTTATGACCCGTTTTAGAAAGGCCTAATTATGTACATTTTTGTACAAATTTTATATCTCCGAGAAAATGTATAGTTTTCTGGTAAATTCATTTGTTATGGATAGAGATGTAACTGATATATTTGTAATATTTGCTAAGATATTAGTAATATGAAGTGAATATATTCGTGTACCAGTAATTCAACGGATTCTGATATGCTAATATAGGGTTGCCAAACGTCCTGTTTCCCCAGGACATGTCCTGGTTTTTTAGGTGTTCTGAAGTATCCTGGATAGATTTTAAGTAGCGTCCTGAATTTTTAAAGCATCCTGTAAACATTAAGGGTTTTAAAGTTCGCGCACCACTACAAGCGCTTATCGTACGTTTCATCAACAAATTGTTAAAAAGAATTAAAGCTACCTAATAACAAGGAGCCGTTTAATTATAATAATGGTAATTTCTTATATAATTTAATTGAAAATACATTATTGGAAATTGTAGTTGGTATAGCTAAGTTTCATTTGCACTGTTTTCATTGCGTAATTAATAATAGGTCATAACTATGAAATTGCCGAAATTTTCTTAAAGATTCATGAGTTCATAATTCCTATATTTCAATAGCTATTTCCATTTCTTTTTTTTGTTCAAAAGTTGCTTTCTAGGTTTTATATCCACGTATAAAATTTCGTTTTTATTTTCAGTTTGATTACAAAAATTAAATCTTTAAAGACTATTCGCCCTAAATGTCCGTGATAAGATTCGTAATATTTTTTTTACAGCTGACACTTTTAAAAAATTAAATTAAAGTCGCTGTTAGCTTAGGGTGGATGGTCCAAGACAATCTTCATACAAACTTGAGGGAACCAATAACGACGACAGAAGTATTGTTATTTCGTTCTGTTACTTTTTCTTTATTTTATACTTGTGAATAATCAGTTTGTTACAAACACAGTGTGTTTACAGCCTAATTTTGCTATTTACAACTTTCGTACTATGGATTACACAAGTTTGTATGAGAATTTCCTTAGACCATCCACCTTAATGTTAATGACCTACTAGTAATCTAACTACCGCTCTTATACTGCATTCTGTTTTTAAACCATATTGTCCTGTTAAACCATATTGTATTTCCGCTTTCAAATCCTGGTTTTCAAAATTAGGAGATGACAACCCTATGCCAATATCCCAGTTAGAATTGTAAAGCGTCCGAGCAAATTCGTCAATGAACTCAAATTCTTGAAATAAATATTTAATGTATCTTTTTTACTTGTAGAAAATGATGAGCTTGCATCTTTAGCATCAGACCCGATATTCAACATCTTTCAATATCGTTTGGATAAAATTACTTGCTGCGTAATACTCGGCTGCTGTCTCAAACCAACATTTTTATTTGAACTAAGGCTGCTCTCTGTAATATTATGTTGGAGAATATCGGTTAGTTACTATTGAAATTCAATGCAAGTGAGCGAGACAACATTTAGTAGGCTGAATCCGGAAGTGGATGTGCGTCGGGGAGTATAAAAATAATAATACGCAAGTGCATATATTTAGTATTTTTGTTTCTGGAGAAAGTCGGTTAGACAAAAAATGGTAAGCCAAATGTTTTGTTTTTGACATTGTGCGAGCGCGACCGATCGTCCCTTTGATGCTAGGAAACACCAGTCCAGATGTTTTATTGTTCTCCGAACTCTGTCTGTCGAACAACTGACTGGTGACTGACCGCCTGGGTAGGCAATAATAAATTATTGTTTCTACTCATTTATCTCAAAATCTAAATAAAGATTAGATTTTACGAATAAAATTCAATTCACAGCTTCGTTTGGGTTTTTTTTGTGCTTAAGTGTTGTTTGTTCACAAACAATAATATTTTGGTAATTTTATTTATTTCATCTGACATCTCGAAAATTATTTGTATTCATTGACACGTCAATTTTTGTATTTCAATTTAACAGAAGTGACTCCTTGACTAGATATATAGACTATGGGCGTACAGTCGGTAACCTTTTGTACCGAGTAACAAGACGTGACCAATTCGTCGTTGTGTAGAAAAAAAACTACATCAAAATAAACAGGGTTTGCTGGCCGCCACCTGGAGCATTTTGTACAATCAGCAAAAAAAAACTGATAAAAAACAAGTAGGGCCCTAATACCTACGTTCGCTTTGTTGGTACTAACGTAAATCAGCCTGATATTATTGAAAAATTTTTAGACACGATTAATTAACCTTCGATTAAATTGATATCCCTTGTATAAGTTGGAGTACAGACCCTGGAAATTTTCATAGTTAGCCGCCTCACACTTCACTGGTGGTGGCAGAATCTACTCAGGTGCACATACGCATTTTTGAGTAGTTTTTAGCATTTTTGGTCCGCAATTAATGCGGTCCGCCTCAAGCTCATAGCCTGCAGTCCATAAAATAACTAAATCCATTTTACAAAAAAAATAATATCTTTGTAATTTTATTTTAACTCATCAAATAAACTTATTGTCTTAGGAATAAAAGAAACACATCATCATAAGTTTCTTTTATGCCCAGGAAAAAAAAAAATCAGCTTTGACATTTCGTTTATCGATATTGCTAGTAGCTAGAACTTGACAAAAATCTTGAAGGGCTTAGTTATTTCTTTCTAAAGTCTCTGGAATCTTTACAAGGTGGTAGAGCTGATGCCGGACTTGACTGTGGAGGTACCACCATCTTACTTGGAGACCCCCTCGAAGTAATTCGGGGGACAGTAAGAGGACAGCTCTCAGGCAACAAACTAGGAGGCCCACCATACCTGGGACCGATGGATGGCGGTATATCTATCCCTTATAGCCGGGCCTTATATGGAACAGACTGATGCGTCACTGCTGCGAGGGTTCTGGCACCGCGATCACCAACCCGCCTGCCCAGCGTGTGTGAGTATGGGCAATTCTTCGAGGATGACCGTCGGGAGTGGCAAAGTCCTGGAAAGGCTTATGTCCAGCAGTGGACGAACTAGGCTGATGGATGGACGGATGGAAAGTATCTGGATATAGTTATTCATTCAACTGGACTTTGTGATTTTATGTTTGTAAAAACATGGAATTATTATATTTTGAAATACGCAAAAGTAGATGCTACTTCGAAATTTTTAATAAATAGTTAGTTAAAAACACCAATCGATAGAGATATTTTTTTCATTTTATTTGCAACCCACAACCTACTAAAAATGGGCTTAGTTATTTTATGAACCCGGCATTCATTCATTTGGGTAATTTGCAAATAGAACATTTGCAAGTTTATTTTCTTCAAAGTCTACTGTGAAATAATCCAACACTTAGCGCTCTTCATCTTCTAAGTGGTCTTTTTAACTTTTAACTATTTTTACTCTCTATACTTAGACTTCCACGGCGTTCAATTTCCACGAGTTATGGCAATACTGCACTCAGAATACTCAGACAGACAAAACAGAAATTAACGAACAAAATAAATATAAGTTTGCACCCAGCCGACTAAAAGACAACCAAAATTACACCTTTAATTGCATTTGGTTCTGATTGTTTACTATTTAAACATGTTATAAAACAGGAGTCTACAAACTACGGCCCGCGGGCCAATACCGGTCCCCACGCTCCACAAATCTGGCCCACACAGTAGAGTGCCCGATAAGCATGGCAGCTCACTAAAATTTCACTAAAATCTACAATGTACGTTTATATATGTGCTGGTTACAAGAAAATTTACTTTCCCTGAACTGAATAAAAGTAAGTTTTTGTCTTTCTCAATCAGAAACAACAAACGCAGAAATATAACACTTCGGGCTCACACTTGCATTTTGAACTACTCTCAATACTGCTCTTGCATAGATCTCACGAGGGTATCGACTATTAAATACCTTGGAGTACTTTTAGACGACAAACTTACCTGGACACCGCATATTGATGCTCTAACCGTCAGAGCACGAACACTCATATTTCTTTTTAAGACTTTGCGTCACATAGCCTCTCATGATCTTTTAAAAACAGTATACCTTTTACTTGGTCAGTCAATCCTTAACTACTGTATTCTTGCCTGGGGTGGTGCCTGCAAGACAAAATTACTCAAACTCGAGAGAGCCCAAAGATCAATATTAAAAGTGATGTCATTTAAGCCTTGTAAATACCCCACCGAGTTATTGTATAGCGAATGTAAAGTTCTTACTATTCGTCAACTATATATTCAGCAATTAATATTTAAACAACATTCAAAATCCTCGTTTGACTTAGATTTGCATATAAATAAAAGAAGAAATGACTTGGTTTTTAAAGCAGAATGGTGTACAACTTCCTTTGCCCAACGTTTCTTTTCATTTCTAGGACCATTTGTCTACAATAAGTTAAATAAAATACTAGAGATTATATCCAATGACACGTCACGCTTGTAAGACAACAACAAAATATTGGCTCTTTACCCAGAATTACTACAATATAGAGTCTCTTATTGTGACAGTTCAATAAAGTCTTAAATTTTTTTTTTCTCTCCGTAAATTACTTTACACGATTTTCTGTGTCCATCTTCTCATATATTTAAATAATAATACATATAATGTATATATTAATATTATCCACACTGATATTTCAACATCCACACTCTCACACTCATGTCAAATACTATATAAAATCATTACCTTATCTACATCTACCGAATAATATTGCGTTTAGTAAAGTGCCTATATATTGCTGTATCTCAATGTTAACTTGGCCTGTGAGAAGGCGCTGGAGGCCATAACTCAGGTTTAGCCTACATTGGTCTCCAACGTTACTTAATAGCATAGACTAATAAATACAAGTATTTATTTATTTGTATTTATTAGTCTATGCATAATAGTAAGAAATTACATTTATAAGTCAGATAAGAGTGCTTTTTTTTGTTGTCTGTTTGTTCACGTAAACAATTTTTTTTTTTATATACAATATAATAATCAGATGTTTATAGTTTATGCTGTTAACAACCAATTAAAAAAATACAAGGATTGTCATACATGAGCTTACATTTATTTATGCAGCCAAATTCATACTGTAGGCTTGGTAAGTGATGAGTATCAGGGATCGATAACATATTGCTAATTTTTCAAAATAAATTGTTGACCTCCCATAACACGAAAAAAATAATTTACGAATTTCACAAAAAGGGTCATTGAACATTCGATACTGACAAGTAACAGTCTTTAATATGAATTTGATTATATAAATAATTTTCATTGTGTAACATTACATATCACTAGCTAGCCCTATAAAAAAAAATTGCGCGTAAACCTAAGGAAGCCACTTGATTGTCCGTTTTCAACAAACATTTTGACAGTAGACTAAATATACAATAATGGTCAATCATACGAATTAGTTGTGTATGATTTTAACTACCAATTAAGTAACACGGACATTTAAAGTTTGTGTTAAAAAATGCAATCTTGGTTTTGCCCCTAGGGACATAATGGAGGAGTCACTATGGCCCTCAGGCTAAAAAGTTTGGAGCTCCTGTTTTAAAATTACCGTTACTCCTTTCTCTTTAATTGTTTCCATATCATACAAGGGCAGTGTTTAGGGCTCTTACTACTTATGATTCAACTGTTTTGAGAGAAAAGAAAGTTTTTAGAGTATAAACATACCACTGCAACAAAATAAAACCGTAATACTTTTACAAACATTAGTAAGTAGTTAGGTTTGAATCAGATATTAATGAAAACTAAATAATGAGAAAATATTTATCATGGGCCCTAAATTATTTACTAAGATTCCGAAAAACTAATAATATATCAGTATTCATGTATTTAAAAATAAATTATTCAAACTTCTAACGAGAGAATGTAATTACACAGCGAAAGGCTTTATTCATGATAAATCAATCTAATTACTTTTATCTTTGACATGTTAAAATTATTTAAAGTATTTTTATTTTTATTTTTCGTAAGCTGTTGAGTCGATTGAGCATTGAGACCCGAGAAATTTGCATGTTAATCCGTATAAATATCTATAAAATTTGCTTTTGTTTAAAGATCAATTACAAATTACGCTGTTGTAAATTTTAAAAAATGTAAACTATTTTTATTTTCACACGCCTTTTGGGAAAGTGTAGAGTAGGTAAGTATCAATTAAGATAAACGCATCTTATCTCTTATTTATTAATAATTATATACTTACGGTTAAAACTGATCAAAGTTAATGGTTAAATACAAATACTTAAAAGGTAAAAGAAAATTGGACACATCATGATAATAATAATAATTAATAAAACTAATTATTATTGAGCATACAATAATACATGTAGACACACACTATGTAGTAAAAACTTAAAGAGCCGAGAAGTTATTCATAGTCATACTTTTTTTTGGTATTCGAAAAATGGACACCATGTGATAAACCATAATAATGTATTAAAACAAAATAGCATAGTTCAAAACAAATTATTTGCACAACAGAAAAAAAACACCAAGTGGGCCCGGCCAGGAACGTGCCATCCATAAATCGTACCCAATTCATATTTTTTGTTAAAACAGGACTTCTGTTTTTATGACCTTATTGTAACACAATATGAACACAATAGATAAGCCCTCCTTTTTATTTTACATTCATTCGTGTTAATCATTTTTTGCGAACTATAATAATAAATGTAAATACACAGTAATGAAAACTAAAAGACTCTAGCTAGAAGTACATAGTTTTGTTGTATTTGAAAAATCCCACTTCCTGGACGCCATGATATAAATGCAATACAAAATGGTCCTTACATCGTCAACAATAAAGCACAACCGAACGGATAAGATAGTTATGGTCTAAATGTACGGACGCTTATATTGCAACTCTTAATCGTGATATTAGCATATCAGAATCCAATATAGAGGTATTACTAATATCTTAGCGAATACAAAAGTATTTCAGTTCCACTATCTTTATCCATGAATAATGAATTTGCCAGAAAACTATACATTTTCTCGGAGATACAAAATTTGTACAAAAATTTACATAATTAGGCCTTTCTAAAACGGGTCATAACTACCCCAAATATATAGTTTTGAAAAAGCCTCAAGTTGGTGTGCACTTTTTTAACAAACTTTGAATCAAATTTTTCGGGGCAATTTGAATGATACAAAATTATTTTTTGGTTGTACATAATTGTACAAAATTCAAAGTACGCGAATGTATAAAAAGTTTTCATTTTCAGAGATAGTGCACTCCAGGGTCAAGTTGTAGTGCACTTTTTTACAAAACTTCAAATGAAAACTGAGACGTAATTAGAGGGATACAAAATTATTTTTTTGCTGTACATAATTGTACAAAATGTGTACAATATTATAAGCACATTTAATTATCATATATCTATAAGTGCACTACAACTTCAGGGACCCCTGAACTGGCGTGGTTCGGGTCGGATTGCTAGGGCTTGCACTATGACTCTCTCTGTGCCTCACCACTGGACAGCTGCTTTCAGCTTTCTTTCTTAGCTCTTCCACGGTTCCAGCAGAATGATCAGTGCTGCATTGTGAATCTTTGCAGCAAATACTGAGTCGGAGCCCTTTTACGATTGTAATATGTCCATAATTAAGTAGCTGTGTAATTATTATTATTGTTAGAGCTTGTTCCGTGTTTTTTATTGCTAATGTAAATATTTAATTGTGTTGAATGTGAATTGTGTACGTATTGTACTAGTGAATAAATGTTTTTTTCTATCTATCTATCTATCTATCTAAAAAATAATTTATTCTTTTCTTTTGCTTTGTATTGTTTCGAGCGTAAAACTGAAACTCACTGTTCTAAAAGCAACCTACTCCCCTCCCAAATGTTGTATTTTGCACTGTGCAGCCAACATCCCCGCTCTGACGTACGGCATCCAGATCGGTTGGCTGTCCCCAATGGCGCCAGTGCTGCAGTCTGCCACGTCACCTGCGCCGACGCCGCTGTCAGACGACGAGGTCTCATGGCTGGCGGCCGCCTTGACCCTGGCTGCTGTGCCCAGCGTCATGGTCTTCAGTTACCTTTCCGACAGATTCGGGAGGAAGTTGTCTATTATTTTGCTATCTATACTTTCTGCCGTAAGTACATACATAGATCCCGCAACAAAAGTGTAAAAAGAAAAATACTTTATTAGGAGTACAGGGCTCACTGTGTTTGGTTTTTATGTTTTCCCGAATTTTCGGCAGAGTTTTATCTGCCATTTGACAAAAAAGGTACTTGGACTTTTAGGAAAAAATTTTACTCCCCATGCAAAAGTATCAGGTTACATGAAGACTCCCAAAGATGTTTTCCCACTAGAAAAACAAGGTGTCTATAAAATTTACTGCAGCTGCGGAAGCTCATACATTGGTCAGACAAAAAGGACAGTGTAACATAATTAGACACCTGATCCTAATAAAATTGTTTTGAGATATGGTCAAATAAAAGTTGTTTTGTATTTATAATATCCTTGAGTACGTAATTTTTTTTTGTAAAATGATCCATTTCTAGGATAATTTTGCACTTATTTGAGAAAAGAGTAAGTTAAGTAAGTTTTCTTAATACTTTTTATTGGTTTATTGACACAAACTTACTCCTTCACCTCCGCTTTTTATTTACACTCTAGAGGTAGTAGCCACAAGACCGCGTGGAGTCAGGGTACTCTGATTCGGTCTTGGTGCAGATTCAACCTATATTCAACGAAGTCGGGGGTGCTCCTTATTAAATCACAAAAAATTATTACAAAATTTGCGACATATAAAAATATGATAAAAGCAGCAAGACACAAAGAAACCCCTACAATTGCATTCACACTAAGTAATAAAAAATTAGATTTAGGTTTAGGTTTTAAGATTTAGGTTTTAATTATGAAAAATTATGCAAAGGTCTAATTATGAACATTCGGAATACATGATGGTAAAAATTTATTAGATCTTTTCAAAAAAAAATTACATAAAAATGTTTGTTTAATTTTTTGATATCATCTACCTGATTTATGGGGAGAGGGTGGGGGGTGGAGGCTAGAGGGTGGGGGGTGGAGGCGAGAGGGAGGGGGGACCCCCCCTGTGTCATTTTTCTTGCCCTTGCGTAACGAAGTGCAGGCACCCATGCTCACCTCCGCAGCTTTGGCTTGCTGGACACCTACGGCGATCAGCCTCAGCCGCCACGGCTCACACGGTTGCCTGCACTTTATTACCGCGAGCGGGGGCTGCCCTCCCTCCGCGCCTCCGGCTTTTTATACACACTCTAGGGGTAATAACCATAAGACTGTATAGAGTCGGGGTGCGCTGAGTCAGTTTTTGAATATTTTATTAACCTACCAGTATAGAAGTCGGTTTTTGGACCGGTTGAACCTACCAGTACAGAAGTCCATTAACGATCCACAAAACACGATTTTCAGGGCGTGTTCGAAAATTTACAAAAGCGTGTCCAGCAATAAAAAAAAATTACTGTGGATCACAGTTTGGGAATCTAAATCCCAATACATTGTTATATACTCCAAGTTACGGTAGATGATATTAAAAGCCAACCCAAATGTTTATCTTCCATTATCTCTACGTCCTCTTTGTTTCAGATATCATGGACTTTAAAATTATGGGCTGTAAATCCTTTCGGTCTTCTAACTGCGAGGATTTTCGCAGGCTTTGCTGCTGCAGGAACCTTCCTGGTCGTCCCAGTCTACGTGAAAGAGATATCCGAAGATTCACTGAGAGGAGCTTTAGGGTCCCTGGTGATGTGTCTGTGTAATGTTGGAGTTATCCTCGTCTACGTGTCAGGAATGCTTTTGTCGTATTTCTGGAACCAGTGGGGTTACCTGGCTATTTGTTTCGTTCATATAGCACTGTTTACGTTGATGCCGGAATCGCCTGCGTTTTTGGTGAAAAAACGAGACGAGCAGGTACATATTTCTTGATTTTTTTTAACCTTTTCTTTAACGTATAAAAATCCTTATCTGTACCAGCCACCAGGTTATTATATAGCTTCTTCAAGCCTAAATTATCGTCCAGTAGTTTTTGAATTATAGTGAAGACAGATAAGGAAGCTTCTCTCTGGTCTGTATAGGACCTAAAAGATCTAAAAGATTAGAACCCGTGACCTCTTGCTTATAGCCAATTGGCTTCGAGCTGTATTATAAAGTTACCGTTACCAAGCGGGACAAATAGTACCAAATTTGGTATGAGGGTACCTAGGTTGTACTGATCAATGTTAGCCTAGGAGCCCTTCACCTGTTACAGTACTGGATAGTGAAGAATACACATTATTCTTATCGAAACTATGAAAGCAATAAATTTCTTTATTTTTAAAACTTTCGTTAGAAGTTATAAATATATTTTTTCTGCGTTTCTTCGCAATGATATTGTATGCGCCGAAACGGAACGTTTTCTCGGAAGTCGCATCGTCATGGCTAGCGCTGCCGCCATCTTGTACCGGGCAACACACTTCACCTATCAGCTTTAGCGTCAACATCTATTTTGCCTTATATTCTTAGAAAACATCTAAATTAACTGTAAAACTGAATATTATATGATCTAAAAGGATCAAGTGGTTTTAATTATAAAATAATAAAACTACCAAATGTACCGCGAGTACAGATATAATGTTAAAGTTAAACGTCAGTCGCTAAGCGCAAAGTGCATAACTTAACTTTGTTTTTCTTATTTATAAATAAGCATTTTAGTCTGTGGTATTTGACGCCAATAGTTCAGTATTAGTGAGGTTTATAAAGCAAGAGTTTGAAATTGTATACACAATCAGTCGTGATCTTCTCAAAAACAACTTAAAATGCTGTTTTAAATTTGTTTGGACAAGATCATCACTAATTGTGCATTAACTTTCAAACTAATGCTTTGAAAACCTCACTTATACTGAACTATTGGCGTCAATTGCCACATACCAAAATGTTTTTCAATTTTTAACTTCTAAACAAGAAATACAAATTTAAGTTATGCACTTTGCACTGGACTGACGTTTAACCTTAATCTGCATCTCTTTGCGGTGGGTAATTCACTGGATATTTTTTTTTTATCTATATTTCTATTTGTATAGACAGACACAAACTCGGCGAACCTTTTTGCAGATTATACTTAGTGGGAAAGAAAACCAAAAGCTTTTACGGTAGAGGGCGCTGAGTGTTTGTGTCTTATCACGCTCTTGTAAAAGACGCTGATAGATATTATTTTTGCACTCCACATTTCTAAAGAATTTTGTGGCTTTTTTTTTTGGTGTATTTGTCATAAATTCTACCTGACGTGTCGCTCAGTTGAAGGAGGAGCTAAAGAAAAGAGGCGCTTCGCTGCGAGGAATGAAAAAAGACCTTGTCGTTCAAGTTCCCTTTCCTTTACACTCAAAAGCCACACAAACACCCATTGCTTTAACTTTTCAATGAAAATAAGAATTTATTCAATTATTTGTATGTGAACTGAAAAGCTAACAGACACAAACACACAGTGTCCTCTATGCGGAACTAATTTGACAGTAAACATCCCCATTGCCTTGACATAACGTACCATGTTGGAGACTAATACAAATTTTACGCCCAGGCTGCTATCAAAGCGATATCGTGGCTGAGAGGCCTGAACGAAGACGATGCAGCCGTCATGAATGAACTTCACCTTTTGAAAGAAGAGGATGCATACTTTCAAGCTACGCCTGAAATATCTCTCAAAAGTATCGGTAAGTCACTTAAACATTCATCCATCCATCCATCCATCCATCAGCCTAGTTCGTCCACTGCTGGACATAAGCCTTTCCAGGACTTTGCCACTCCCGGCGGTCATCCTGAAAGAATTACCCGTACTCGCACACGCTGGGCAGGCTCTGTGTGTAACTCTATGGCTATAATTAAAACTGACAAGAATGAAATCGAAAAAATTATCTTTGGTTTACGCTAAGACTGTGCCTTGACTGTGCAGTGGGATAGGATGGTATTTCTTCAATCATTGTTAAGGCGCTTAATATCGCCAAATAGGTACTCTCTAAAGCCTACTCCTCTTATAAGGCTGCCCGACACTGCATCCACTAACACATGTCGGTAATCTTCGTCTTAGATATGTGAGACAGCGTGTAGAGCAAACAATACAACTGTGTGTGTGGGAGCTCGAATCAGAGCGTTTATCCTAATTAAGATTCACTGCTGTATAAATATATTTTCAATGCTCGTAAAGGCCCACTTTTTATGCATCAAAACCGAACAGAAAGTCTATTATTTTGCCCTAGGGCTTTATTATTATTATTTTTTAAATTTATTTACAATGGTTGGCTAACCTGCAGCCTTTCCTGTATACCATAAAATGTTATAATTTTTTTTTCCACTGTTTAACGGCTCTGGATACAGTCCTTTTGAGCCAATCATAATTTAAAGTTCACAAGATTATATTTGTTTTATTTCCTCACACTAAGCATTGAAAAACGTAGTATGATACACGGGCGTAAGAGCAATAAATTACTCGGTTACGTTTAAAACACTCGCTACACTCGTGTTTTAAATCGTCCTCGTAATTTATTCCTTTTCGCTCTTGTAGCATAAACTACTATTATGTTATAATAAAATTATTATGTCATTGCTTTGGGCTTAGTAAGATTTATTAATTTATCCTTTGCTTGCAACCTCTACTAATATTATTTATTCAATGATGATAATTATTATAAATATATAAATTACTAATTTATTATAAATTAATAATAATAAAATATATCTTTTCAGTGATAGACAAGCCCATAATGCGGGCTTTCCGCGTCTGCCTAGTCTTAATAGGAGTGCAGACTTTGAGTGGATGTTTCGCCATAGTGAACTATGCAGCATCCATATTCACACGGGCTGGTGGGGAGTGGAGTTCGAATGCTTTGGCGCTTCTCGTTGGAGTTCTTCAGTTAACTGGGAGCCTGGTAGCTACGGCCACTGTGGAGAAATGTGGGGGAAAGGTAAATTCTACAAAATAGTATATTTCGTGACGAGTATAAAATGGTGGATTTTCTTACCCGAGGAATGAAGCTAGTAGGGTAAGAAAACCCATTTTTACTCGTTGCGAACGATACTTTTTCTACTACCTGATTTATGTATTTAAATATTTAATTTTTGCCTTCAAATTTAATGTATTTTATGACTTTGCAAAGCGCTCCGCAATATTAACTTTTTTTTTTTCACACTTCGGCCAGCGGCTTTTATTTGTGGCCAGTATCATTTTGCGAAAAAAGAGTGTCAGACGCGATATAATATAATCGATTATATCGTGAATCGGAACGTAGGGAATTTCGATTGTAAAGACAAACTAAGGACGTCAAAAAGAACCTGATTTAGCATGAAATGAAGAAAAACGTCAAAAGAACCTAATTTTGCAATAAATGAAATTTCAATACGATATTTCAAACTGGAACTTTTTCATAAAGGTAGTAGAAAAACAGCATTTTATGTGTAAGTCTATCACACACTTTGAAAACGTCAAAATAGCAACGCATTGTTCCCGCCCGGTTTCAAATTACAATTTTTCTCTTCTATACTTTTATTCATTTGTATTTAAGCTTGCCCTTCTTCTAAGCAGGATTAATTATTATTATATTAAATACATACCAAAGCCTAAAGTTAATTTTATTGTAGCATTTTTCCGTTTCAAATTTCATGAGTTTAATTGTTTAATTAAAATTGACGTAATACATACATACGAGTACATATATTTACGCCTTTCTCCCAGAAGGGTAGGCAGAGGCTAGAGATTTCCATCTGTTACGATCCAGATACACTATTTTTCCTCTCACATCCATCAATCCAGTCATTCAAGCTCTTCTATTCCGGGTACTTTTGACAAGGCTCTTCTTCAGTATGTCACCAATTTGGTCAGCATACGTCCTTCTAAGGCAGCCTGGTCGAGCTGTACCTTCCACTTGCACACCATAAATTTATTTGTAATTGACGTAATAGTGTTTGTTATATATCCATATTGCTTAACAAAATTATAAATTTCCTGGATTATTTATTCTTGGTATGACTTGTCATAACATGTGACATATCATTTCAGACCCTCATGGCATCCAGCTGTGCCATCATCTCTCTCTGCATGGCTGCAGTAGCCACTAGTTTTCTCCTGGACTTCTTGCCCCGCTGGCTGCCCGTGGTCGCTGTCTGTCTCTGCGTCTTCGCCTATGGAGCTGGCCTGGCACCGATACCATTTATTATCATGGCTGAAGTGTTCAGTTTTCAGGTGGGATCCGAATTATACATTTCTAATATTATTAAAACTCGCGTGAGCTGACATACTAAATTATTATTACATACGGCTTGAACAGTCACGTGTGATTGTTGTTGACTATATGCCAACCGTTTTACCGATACAATTTCGGCATTATCAAGGTGAGTGTCGTTCTTAGGACGACGGCGCGACGTTCACCGTCGTTGTTAAATGGACACTGGCAGCCGCCGATCGGTGAGCTGCACGCATTGCTCGTGCGCTGAGCGTTGGCTGCGTCGTCGAGGGAGGTGGGATGGTGGATGCACTTGATTCTTTTAATTGTTCCAATTGTTTGTTATTAGGGGCGGTTATTAACAAAACGAACTCACAACATCGTCACTGTCACTGGGTTCTGTCCTAAAGTTGCTCGATCCATCGAGAACCGGTTTCCAAGATGGAGCCAGCTGCCAACCATGATCCCTGTTGAAGTTGGGATTACGACTTATCTCGATGCCTTCGTGTATTTTGCGAGGAATGGTATATTTCTCGTTCACTTATACTGTAGCCTTGTCGAAACGGATGAAGTGGGTCGTATCCGAACTTAGTGCATGTTCTGCTACTGCTGACCCGTTATTGTCCAGTTTCTTTATGGATCGAATATGTTCAGACAGTCTTGTGGACACGTTGCGCTTGGTTTCTCCTATGTAGCTTTTGCCACAATCCCACGGGACTTTATAAACTCCAGGTATGTTGAGAGGGTCTCGGTCCTTTGGAGATCTCAGCCAGTTCCGTAGTTTGGTGTTCTTCATACTGTACTTCCGGCGAAGCAGGTGTCCAATCCTATCAGTTACACCCCTCACAAAGGGCAAGTAGATCGGAGCCCTCTCAACAACAGATGGGCGATGGTGGGTTGATGGAGTCGCAAGCCGGTTACTCTGTCTCCAATTATACCCATTGGCCTCCAGTACATGTCTTACGTGGGTCAATTCAGCAGCCACATATTGTGGGTCACATAACCACAACGCTCGATTTATTAAAGTACCAGGCACTGGCGCAAGGTGAGAAGGGTGGTGATGAGAATCTGCTTTCAGGTAATGATCCGTGTAAGTGGGCTTCCTGTAAACGGTATGCGCCAAACGACGGTCGGGTCCACGAATGATTAACACGTCCAGAAATGCTAACCTGCCATCCCTCTCACACTCAACCGTAAAGGAAATTTTCGGATGGATGTTATTCATATGTTCTGTCAATCCAGCTAACTTGTTTTTATTGCTACCAGTATCTCGGTTTATCACGCGCACTCTGCAGCGCTTTCTCCTCAAACCACTCCATAAAGATGTTCGCTACTACAGGTGCAATAGGTGAACCCATAGCCACTCCGTCTACTTGCAAGCCGATCGGCGGCTGCCAGTGCCCGTTTGACAACAACGGTGAACGCCGCGTCGTCGTCCTAATAACGACACTCTCCTTGATAATGCCGAAATTGTATCGGAGAAACGGTTGGCATATAGTCAACAACAATCACACGTGAGTGTTCAAGCCGTATGTAATAATAATTTATACATTTCTTTTCACGAATAAAGCCCCCACCAAAGTACTTACCCCTCGGCCACAGCTTCAGGCTTTGAGAGATGCGCTAAGTGAACAAATATATCTTGTTCGGCTTCGAGTGACTTTTGCGCTCTTGCGACAGCGGTGTGCGGGAAGGCGTATGGTTGAAACAGTGATTGAGCGCACAGGACGAACATGAAGGCGCCGACGGGTGTCATAGCAGGGCAAAGCCCGTCGCAAAAACCGCCTGGAAGCGCAGCCAGAAGCCTGAAGCTGTGGCCCTGGCGTTATTGTCAACAAATAAAGACGAAAATGTCTTAAGGTGCTACGGAAAAAAAATCGACACTTTTAGAACTTGCATATCTACTTCAGTAAATAATCGTATTATTTTGATAAAAATTAATAAAAGTATTTTATTTTTGGAATCTTTTTCTAGGGATCTGTTAAACAGAAACGCGATTGGAGGAATTCGGCTCGATAGAAATATTTATGGAAATGAGATCTTTCGACACCAATTCTTCTGGTTTGACAATTTAGAATGACATATGGGCTGCAATTATATTTTATTAGATGGGTTTTAACTGTATCGAGGACCTGGTTAAACGAAATTTTGAAAGCAACTTCAGTACATTTTATATTAATAAAAAACGGCCTTTTTGCTACTTTTCCACACATCCGTCCATCTCGCACTGAGGGTTTTTTCGCATATGGAGTAACAGGGACGCTAAAACTTTTACATATCGCCTTATTTCGTAAAAATAACTTTGTGATTTGTTTTATATGCTGTTGGACAATACGTATAATTGGGAAAACTTTATTGCACATCAAAAATGCTATCTGCATATCAAATTTAGCCATCATTTAAACTACTGTACCACCGGAATGTATTTAATGTATGCAATGGAATGAAAATATTTTGATTACGGGGTAAAAGTTTATTATTGTTTACTTTCCTATGACGAGATTTAATTTTTTTGCAGTTACGAGCCCGTCTGTCAGGCGCAGTGATGATGTTTTCATGGACGAACAGCTCTTTGACCGTATTGATGTTCGCGCCGGTCGCGAACATGTTCGGCGAACATGTCGTCTTCTATGTGTTCGCGGCTGTATCGTTGTTCGGCGCTGTGTATACCGTTGTGTGCGTGCCGGAGACCAAGAGGAGGAGCCTAGAAAAGATACAGATGGAGTTTCAGAATAAGTAGTTGGGATCAAGACCTAGGTTTTAATAGTAACTTAATAATATGTTTTTAAAGTATTTTTTGTAAAGATTTAAACAAAATCTGGATATGAAAAGCTCATAGCTGGAATCTCTTCATACCCAGATTTACTTTTGTACTGCGTTTAAATACTGTAAATGTTATACTAAATAAAGACATAAAAGATATTTTTAATCATAAAAGATATAGATGAAAACTAGCCGATTACAGGAAAACTATAGCGATTTGAAAAATAAATCATCAAACATTTGACTACATTAAGTAGTTAAAAACAAAAGAATTAATAATTATACATAAATAATGATAGTAATAAGTACAATATTTTCTTAGAATTAAATAAATTACATATGGATGTCAACAATTTATAATAAATTAAAATAACATAATGAAACATGTCAAAACTGCAGAAAAATTAATAAGTATAATATCATAAAGTAAAAAATTGCTATTCTAATCATAATATAATCCTCCTAATACTAATCTTTCAGCAGTTCGTCTAACCACTGTCTACAGTAGGCCTACCATGTAGTTCCTCACGTAAACCGCTAGGGGCGCTGTGCAATTTCTCATACAAAATATTTTAGGCAGTCGCTAACGAGTATCGAGTGCAAAACACATTGTAGGCCCACAGGTTGTTGTTTTGGTCTGCAACTTCCGTCACAGGGATGTTTATAAACACAATACTTATATAAAAACATAGCAAAAAATAAAATCAATATAAGAGATACTCGTATGTATGCCTTGTTTAATTTTCCCTAAAATTGTCTTGAAGTGTGCTCACAGTTACGGAAAGCGATAACAACTGTGACGTCGCATGTCCCTTCCATCAGCAAGACTTTCTCGATCCATTAAAATTCAAGAAATATATTTTTTGGGGTGAAATCCTCATCTATGTCTAGATAAGAAAGGTAAAAATAACTATTAAAAAAGAAACTAGTTTCTCTACATAGAGAAATAAAAAGATTTAATATGCGAGTTACTTAATTTACATATTCACAGACTTTGTTATTTTCTTCTTCGAGGCGGCAGCTTATGTTGGAAACATAAAAACTTTTTGCTTTGCAAATTAAAAATAAAGAAGGAAAGAAAATAAATTTATTGGTGCGTTTACAAAAAAAAAGAACTTATAGCTAACACAGTAGAAAAGGTTTAGTTAAGTAGGGAGTAATCTATAGATAAAAATAACAACACGACAAAAGGATGTAGCTCAGCTATGTGCCATCCAAAACATGCTTTAGTTGGCGCTGGTTTTCAGCTACCTTCGTTACAATTGCATGATAAGGTATTTACGAGTCGTTAAAAATTTCATTTACTAAATTGAAAAATCAATAACAATTGGCAGAAATGGCTTATAACTAAATTAAAGAAAATAAAAACAAAAACCAAAAATGCGTAACAAGACAAAAAACAATAAAAAAAAAGGTAATTAGTACGAGTATATACAGATATAGACTTATTAGTAGGGTGTATAGTCTTAAGCATTTCCCTAAATTTAATCAGGTAAAAAAACAAACTTATATAAGAAGGTAACGATTGGCGGCCTTATCACTTATAGCGATTTCTTCCAGACAACCTTTGGGTGGAAATTAATTATTGGAAAAAATAACGCGAAGGTCCAAACTTAATTTGAAACTCATGCTTTATAAACCTCACTTTTACTGAACTATTGGTGTTAACTGCCACATACCAAAATATACAAAGTTAAGTTATGCACTTTGCGCTAGGCTACTGACGTTTAAGTTAAGGCGATATGCAAAAAAAAGACGGGTTTTTCATTTCTTTGTATTTCATGAAATACACGGAAAATTATAATCAGTTTCTGGTATATGCATTTTGACTATACAGAATGGAAAAAATGTAAGGGCCCTGGAGGGAAACTACCTTAAATCCTTTAGTTAGCTCATTTTACTGAAAGGAAACATAGCTTTATTTTTTAAAAGAAACAAAACTGCATTCAAAGATATTCTGAAATTCGCTTGTCTCACCCAGGAATCAAACCAACTAAAAATTTAAAAAATAAACCCTCGCTATTTTATTATAAGAATCGGTAGGGTTATTGTTCAGGATAAAATTTGTCAAATAAACATTTGGTCTTACACTCATCTGTTGTACGAGGTACCCATGAAATTAAATATTTACTGTTCACTTGTAACAAGTAAATGACACGTTATAATTTTCTTATCTCTCTTTCATCGAAAGACATCGTATAAAGTACAAGCATGCTAATGTTATTTATCTTAAGTACCTTGTTAAAGACTCCAATAAGAAAATCGTTGAATGGTACTAAAAAATCTATGCACAGCACAATTCCTTCTTGCACTAGGCGTACTGACGAATGTTGAAAAAGGGCACGTATTATTTTGCAACGCGGAGCAACTAATTTGAAGTTCGAACGATAACTTTCAACATTTTTAAAATCAATAAAAGTATTCGTTCGAATTTCAAATTTTGTTTTGTTTTGTTTTCATTCCGTGCTGTCATTGTGTAATAATGGCGTATCATTATTACTTTACAAGGGTATTGTTAATAAAGAACTTGTAATAAATATTAAATTTCATCGGTATCGTACAACAGATGAGTGTAAGACTAAATGTTTATAAAACAAATTTTATCCTGAACAATAATCCTACCGATTCGTATAATAAAATAGCGAGGGTTTATTTTTTTGATTTTTAGTTGGTTCGATTCCCGGGTGAGACAAGCGAATTTTAGAAAATCTTTGAATGCAGTTTTGTTTCTTTTAAAAAATAAAGGAATGTTTTCTTTCAGTAAAATGAGCTAACTAATGGATTTAAGGTAGTTCCCCTTCAGGGCCCTTAAATTTTTTCCATCCTGTATAATCTAGGGATTTGAAATTGGAAAACATGTTTGGATAAATTCTCCTCGATAGAAATAATTGTTGAAATGAGGTCTTGAAACACACTTTTTCTCCTCGTTTGACAAATAAGAAGCATATACAGAACTCAAACATATTTTATTAGGTGTGTTTCAACAACATCTAGAGATTTAATATTTGAAATGCTAGCTATTTTAGTTTTTTTATAAAAAATATAAAACTAACATTTTTCACTTTCGCCCTGAATCCGCCCCTCTCGCACTGAGCGTGTTTTCGCTTGGAGTGACAGTGACAAAAATAAAATTCACATAGCCTCTTAATAGCCTCTAAATTCGTATTTTGTCGATCGCTCGAATCCCATACCGTGACGTAAATATGTCAGGTGTGTGTTTGGTCTATGCTGACTTTGCTGAATATTGCTGTACAGCCAAAGCGGACAGACATTTTCAATCCGAAGGTCTTTTGACTCAGGTCATAAACACGACACAAGATTATGATTCAGTAAACACATTGAGTTCGTTATCTGATGAGCGTTTTACAGTTGTTTTATTTAAAACTTGTTACAAAGTTTTTGACTCGGCTAGCTCTTAGAGGTACGGTTTAGAATTAAAACACAGTTAATGGGCGCCACTTAATTTTATTAGGTAAAATCAAGAAAACCTAGAAATTATAAATATTTAACAACAAAATAACAAAACAACTGTAACCAAATTAGTTTCCTCACTTGATATTAAATCACAATAAATTATTTTATATCCCCTTCTGTGTTCATAAGTACAACATTCTAGTACATATTTATTTATTGAGTTCTATTTCATACCCGACACAGTACAATTATTTACTAAATTGTTGTCCTATATAAAGGACAAAATAAATTCTCCTCCTCTAGAACTTTTTAATATTTACATAAAAATTAGATATGGCTAATACCACTTATCTTTCGACTGGTTCACATGTTGTTCTTTATAAAGTACATCAAGTAGAAGGAAATATCCATATTCTACCATCGTTAATTATGATGTCTTAATCGCTTCCAAGCAAATAGTATTCTATACGAATAAGGAACGGCATTTAACTGTAAAGAACGAAATATATTTTCTTTATATTTTGAAGACCAAAACAAGAACAAATAAAACAAATGTTATTCCAACTAAAAACTCACCAGCCGTTCCCTTCTTTTCTTATTCTAAATAAATAAATTATTCAATTGTTTAACTTCGACTCTGTTTACGAATGTAGTCATTAAAAATATTTATTTTACAATATTTCCTGTAAACATTCTACTTCTCTTCTGACATTTTATTTTCTTCCTTAAAAAATGACATCACTTCACTTCACCTTTTGTTTTTTTTTTTTTTTATGGCAAGTACGGGCTCCTTTTTTAAAGGTCAGTTTTGCCAGCGTCAAGTGATATTAAAAGAAAAGTATAATAAGAAGAAGAGAGGGACGAATTATTACCTCTTGAGAGAAATAAAATTATAATAAATATAAAATATCGATCGATGGAAATATAATATTCGTATGAAGATGAGTAAAATAAAAGTTTGCTTCGTATGGTGAAGTTAGATACATAGTGGAGGAATAAACTTACAAAAGGATATTACTAGTATATAGTAAGGTATACCTGTTTTAATTATACAGTTAGATAAATAAGAAGGGTTGGATGACATCTGTAATGGATTATAGTGGTCTACATATCTACAGTGCGATTTTGTTGAGGACTAAGAATGAGGCTAATGCTCTAGTGGCGTCTTTATCAGAAAAGGAAAGGATATATGAAGGACTAGTTGGGAGGCTTACTTTGTTTAGAATTAAAAGATCAAATAAAGAAGGAGAGTTATTTATATATATTAATAAAATATGTTCAATTGTACCATCTTCAATTCCACATTCACAAAGGGAGTGGTCCTTTAATTCAAAATTAGGAAATCTATTTTATGGTCAGTATTGAAATGTCAAGAAAAGTTAAGAAAAGGTTGTATAAAAGAGAGAAGTATTTCAAATGCACAAAACTCATGCAACAAACTTTCAGGTGCTACCGCGATATTTTTGGAACTTTTTGAAGTCCTAAAGAAGCTACTACACCTATGGACAAAATTAGAGGAACACAAAAAACAATGGTGAAGTTGCTAAAGCTTTTCATGGTTCCTTTTTTTGTATACCTATGTTATTTTTTGCATTAATCTTTCCACAAGACATATTTTATTTAACTTTACAAATGTTTTGGACTCATAAATTGATTATAATCGAGTCGAAATTGGCAACATTTCTTCAATAGTTTTTGAAGTTTCAATTCTCTCATGTGATTTTTCAATTCTCCAGAGTTTTAGTTGAGTTGAGTCAATTAAAATTTGAATTTGTAAACGATATTCTTTTCTTATGTTTTCACTTAGCACTTAACTTTTACTATGCAATTTTCGTGTTTCCACTCGTAATTCTGGTGCAATTTTGAAATCGTGTTTCCACTCGTGCCAAGCATTTCTTTTTACCTGGGCGGCTATTCTCGCAACATTTTTCACACGCTTTATGTTTCATACGACTTTGTTACTCGCGTAATTAATGCCGTGTGATGATAATTCTACTAAGTAAAACTCCTTAAAAGACATCTAAAACATGTTATGAATCCGAGAAAAAAGTTTTTATTTTAAAAACTTGTTAAATTGATCTATACAAAAATTCACATTGAATTAAAAAAAACAGCCGAATTACCGTATTCTATGCAGCGCGTACGCAGTGCTGAACTCCAGCTGCTCTAACGCCAGATGGCCACAGCTTGAGGCTTCTGGCGGCGCTTCTTGCTGCGCTTCCAGGCGGTTTTTGCGACGGGCTTTGCCCTGCCACGACACCCGTCGGCGCCTTCCACCGCATCGGATGTATAGCGCGCTCGCTCGCTCAAAGCGCTTGACACTAGGTTCGTCCTCTGCGCTTGATCACCATTTCAACCGCCGGTCTCTTCACACATCGCCGTCCTGAGAGCGCAAGTCACTCGAAACCGGACAAGACGCGCGAGCGGCGACCCATAGCCGGCTCTATACAACTTCATACATTTGTTCTCTCGACTGGTGCCGTCGCGCGTCGCAAGAAGAACCGCTTGGCGCGCCTCTCGAAGCCTGAAGCTGTGGCCGAGGGATAAGAATGCGTTCCTGACAGATTTGATGGTCGACGTAACTTTGAAGTGGGGAACAATTTACGACAAAAATATATTCATCGTTTATACAGTGTGTCCCTCGTACAAATGCACATCCGAAAAGGGGTGAAACTAGACCTTATTTTATCGACAAAAAAATGTTTTTTTTCTTTTTAGAAAATTTTTGTTACATAAATCTTTGTTTTTTTTCAGTAGTAGTTAATTTTTTTCAAAATAATGTCCCCAATTCACTATACTTTTATTCCTATTTATCATTGCCTATTCCATTATCTTTCTCACAAAAAAAAATTACAACGTTCTAACATAAATACAATATTTCCTACGAGCGGTTAACCAAAGGCACTGCGTTCGCGTCCCATACAAAGATTTGGGATCCAGGTGGAGTATTATTTAAAGAAAAAAAAAATTAAAAAAAAAAAAAACTTTATTTTTGTCGATATATTTAGATCTAGTTTCACCCACTTTCGGATGTGCACTTGTACGAGGGACACACTGTATATAAACTACTGATACAAAATTAAATTAAAAGTAATATTACTAACATTACTAGCTACGTAATAGCTTAGCACAAAATTTACAATTTTTAAATAAGAAAACGGTATTTTATATAATTAAGTGAGACTTGAGGATAATTCATGATTTATATAAAAACGGCTCACCTCAATACTCACACTGTGCGAGGCGTAACGTCGTCGCGTAAACGTCTTCACTCGCCCAGATGAAGGCAGTCTAAATCTGCTGAAACTGGTCGGCTTTCCTGATCATAACACGTATTGAGTTGAGCCGTTTTTATATAAATCAAACGGTATTTTTTTCGTTTTGTAATCCACAGTTCCAAGGTTACATCAAACTTTTATTTTTGTAGAGTTGTGGTAAAAACTTAAGCAATGAGGGATTTTGAAGTCATCTGGGGGCACGGCAGTGCCCCCGTCAAGTCTCGCAAAAAAAACGCGGAACGGCCGTATCATCCTTTTCTCGAAGCAACTCACGGCACTTTCAACCCCCCTGTATCTTCGTTGTGGATAAAGACAGAAGTTTGAAATTTCAGTTACCCAGAGTAATTACTAAACTTACTTCTACCCCCAAATTACAGGTTTGTACCTATATTTGATTACGAAATATATCAAGTCAAAGTTCCCTTATTTTGTCACTGACTGACTGACTGATCATCAAAAGTCTAAAGGTGTTCCAGCAGGCCTACAAACTTGAAATTTTGCATGCGGTTAATTTTAAGTGTACTTTGCAACAAAAAAATATAAAAACGTTATTTGCGGTTGGTAATTTAATATTTCCATACAAAGTCTATACAAAATGTATGTTTCCAGCTGCATCTATAAGTTTGTATGACACTAGAAGATCTCACAACTTTTTACGGTGGAAGAATTGCGTTGCGAGATTTTATGTTTTTGATGGGATAGATTTTTACGAGATAAGTTACAAAATTCAAAATTTTGGAAAATGTTGATACAAGTATATTAATTAACAGCGAACAGCGCAATTTGAAAGTTAAGGCGAACACGTGCTCATAGACACGCGGTGTAATATAAAAGATTTTAGAATAGTTTCCTTTTTACATAAAAATCAAAAAATTAATTGAATTTCCGCTGCTATAGCTTTTCCATTTCCTTAGGAATAAAAATGTGCATTTACTTTTAACATTGCCGCACGAGTTACTGAGATAAATAGAGCCATTTGCGTATTTATTATTATGACAATATTATTATTATGTAGGTACACTTTTCAGTCACGGGCCCATAGGGACCCGGTCATTTGAAAGGCATTCATGGGGCCGAAGCCAAAATTGAAGAGGCCTTTGTATTTCACTACATCACTACATAGAATAAAACAAGTCGCTTCCCGCTGTCTGTTTGTCCCTTTGTATGGTTAGATCTTTAAAACTACGCAGCGGATTTTCATGCAGTTTTTTTTAATAGATAGAATGATTCAAGAGGAAGGTTTATATGTATTATACATGCATAATTTATAGTAGAGAAACACTGATAGTTTTAGAGGTTTTTAGTGTGATGTCGTAAATAAACACATTTTTTATTGCGCTTACATTGCAAACGCTTGCTGAACCCTACGAGATAGATCAAATTAATGTAAAAAGTCCGCCATGGTATATGTCTATCTCTTAGGGATAACCCACAATAACCATTTTTTATCCTTTACTTTTTACTAGAAATTGGCTTATTTACGAAGCGTTTTTAAGCAATACAGCATTAATCCTTATCCAATTAAAGTACCTTAAATACTGTAGGATATTTAGTATCAGCATTGCACCCGTGCGAAGCCGGGGCGGGTCGCTAGTTTAATCTAAATGTGAGATCGCTGCATCCATGGAGGCCTCTTCCTCAATGTATCATTGAGATACACTAACGGACAGTCCCCCACAGTTGCCAAACTATTGCCAGGGAGGATGGGCTATGAGGATGGGATGCTAAATGGGCCGGATATGGAGTAAGATAACAGACATCTGCTTTGAAAATCTCTCACAAATTTAAGTATGGCAGATGGTGACTTGTTGCTTGATAACCGTTGTGGGCCCCCCATCTAACCACCATGGGGCGGCCAGGGGGCAACACTATGTAAGCAGCTAAGGTTGTCGAGAGGTGAGTCTGCGGGGTGCAAGATCCTTATACAGTCAAGTGCCCCCGGCGTTATGACATTTTACACTTCCAACCTGGAGCATAGGTTCCGCTCTTGCATTTCCACTCTGGCCGCAGAGGCGGGGGGTGTGTTGCTGTGTGTATGTGTATGTGTATGTGTAAGCGCATGTGTGATAGTGTCCCCTGGAGGTAGCGTCCGTGGTGTCGCCACTCACCATCGACTGACTGATTGCACTGGACGTACTGGACGTACCAGAGGGCGATGGGGTCGTCAGATCTCTACGCCCTATATCTACTATAAAAAGCATGTATATCTAACTTGGACAAAACATAATATATCATTGATATCTAATAAATAAGTATTTTGTCGTATATATAATAATATGTATTCGGCGCTTGGTGGAACATGGGTGGAACTTATGATTACATTATGATTAAAAAAACATGTATTATATGTTTTTATATCGACATCCATAGCTTAGGATACTCTAAATATTTTATAGTACATTATGTAATTTATAAACTAGAAAAGATCAACTAGAAACAAACTTAAAGTAAACAAATATTTGAAAATGATTTCTCGGGCCAGGATTCGAATCTGCGACCTCCTGCTTGCATCACAGGCGCGCTACCGACTGCGCTACCGAACCTCTTATCTGGAACGATCAATTTTAACAAGTAAAAAAACCTTGTACTTGTCAACCGTTTCATTAAGAAGATAGCATACTCTGGCAACTTTTTTTATAACCCTTCCAGCACAATAAGTCTAATGGCAAAGACTTTATTTGCTTTTCATAGAGACGATTATATGTTGGCTCTTTGGCCTCTTTTTCTTTGACGCGTAATACTAGTGATCACGCAGCGAAACAACAAATTGGTGTGTTTATAGCTAATACTGAAATATTTTGTAGGGAAAAAAATATTGAATTTAGGTGATATACCTTCATATTTCTATTACCTATTTTATGAAAAAAAAATCAAGTTGATCTCTTATCCGCGTTCTTCAAGCGAACGTTTGAAAACCAAAAAAAGAGAGGGTGCAAAATATTTTTTTTGACAAAAGTATAAATCTTAGTACATTGTTTATACGTAAGATCCCTAGAGAAAAGATTAATAAACCAAATATATTTTTTTCAATACAAGGAGAGTCCGAATTTCTTCAAACGAATCCTAGATAGACTGGAGTTGGTCATGCTCTAGGCTCAGGTACAGTCTTAAGGCGACGAATTTGAATATTGGCACTTTTTATAGTCGTTTTGACTACTTTCAGTATTAAGCTACTATATAGTTTGATAAATTAATTAACATTTTTGGAACCTTTTTCTAGATTTCTGTTACACAGAAACGCGATTGAAAGACTTTCACTCGATAGAAATAATAACTGAAATGAGGTCTTCGTCGATACAGTTTCTCAAAGTTTGACAAATAGGAGTGACCAGACCTCAACTATATTTTATTAGGTAGTTTTAAACAATATATTTAATTTTGTAACTGGGAATTTTGCTAGCTATTTTTATTTCTAAAAATAAAAACTGGCCAGCTGGGAGTAGGACGCGCGCACAAAGGGTTCCGTACCACCACATTATATGGATACGGAACCCTAAAAACGTATATGCGTGCTATAAGACCTACCTATAAACGAAATTTCAAGTTTCTATGTCAACTGGAAGTGCTTTATAGGTTTTGATTCCCTTGCGAGTGTTAACAATTATTATGAAATTGAGTATGTGAAATGCAATGACTTTTTCTATCGTGATTTTTGTACAGCACCATGGCGCCGTAGACTTTTGTAGGAGGTACTAGTTTCAACTTGATATCTCATACGGGGCCCGAGCAAAAGGGTCTTGACAGACAGACAGACGGGCAACAAGGTGATCCTTTAAGGGTTTTGTTTTTTAATTTTGAGGTACGGAACCGTAAAAAAGGTACCTTTGTCTATTTTGGCTTAAATCGGTCACTCTCTCACTGCGCGTTTTTTCGCTTGGAGTGACAATCCAAGCGAATTCACTCCATTGGAGTGACAATCCAATCCAAGTGACACCCAACCGGTTTCGCTTTAACAGCAATTTTAGTGACTGTTTGTTAATGTTTACGTGTAATTGTTTTCTTGTAACCGAAGTTAAAGACAGTGTTAGACAATTCGCTTACATTAAATTATGTTAAGGTGTGTTAAATTCGAAAACCATTTCGAGATTTAGGTTTAAGAACCCGGTCCACGATGACGGCAACTTTGATGCAAAGCATTGTTTTAAACATTTTTCTGGCCTTTATCGCGATGTTTTTTAAAAAACCAAAGACATACACCACTTCATATTGGCAGTCTAAATGAACGCCTAAAATTATTTGATTGAATTGTTTCTCTTATGCAAATTATTTTGGTACTTACGAGCCCGTTACAAATAGTTCTTCATAATATCTAAGTACCAAAATAATTCGCAAAGGAGAAACAATTCAATCAAATAAATTTTAGGACTTCATTTAGACGGCTAATATTAATTGGTGTATGTCCCTGGTTTTTACAAAAACATCTCGGTAAAGATGAGAAAAATATTTAAAAAATACCTCGCATCAAACGGCATCGACGAAAAATACAGAGCGGGTTCTTAATAAGCCGTATTTTAGAACTTGTGTTGTAAAAAACCTCATGATGATGAATATTTTTATGAAAAAGCTATAACTTCCATTTGCCTTCGTGTCACGTCACTTTCAGAAATGGCTGTTTAGAAATGTGTCTTTTGCTATCAAGATAAATTTATAATAATTTGCTTCCGACTAATTTGACAGATGGATGACAGATGAGTAGACAGACAGAGACAGACCACTTTTTTATAAGCAATCACACATCACAGGGTACGGTCATCAAATCACAATATAAACTACTATTTTCCACTATAAACACCATAGACATACATATCTAAAAACCATAATAACTCGCGAAAGTGGAACAATTCAATCGAATAATTTTTTGGCTTTCATTTAGACGGTCAATATGAAGTGGTGTATGTCCCTAATTTTTTCACAAACATCGCGTTAACGACCAGAAAAATATTTAAAATAATGGGTTTTCGCCCTAAAATCGAGTACTTTTACAAGGCTTCGTTAAGTGACTTATGAACATTTAACAAGCAAAGTAAGCACATACACCACTTGAAAGTATCATCAATATTTTAATTAATTAAAACAGAATAAAAAATAACAAGCAACCGAGGTACAATTAAGGTATTCGGAAATAATTATTATTTCCAACGCAAAGGGCGAGACTCGCTCAGCACAGTTCGAACGGCGCGGCGGTGGGGCAAAGCGCTTGTTTAGATCAGCCAGCCGATTATGCGCTTTATTGTGGCGATACGTCTCGCTTCACATCGGAGTTGGCATCGTCCTGCACCAGGTTCTTAAAAGACGTCCATAGCGTGTAAAAGAGATGTCCTACCTTGCAAGAGAGAAAGAGATGCCCAACAAAGAACCGCTATGTCAATGTTTTTTCGACTAAGAGGCCATAGCGTGCCGCTTGCTTGGGTGTGATTGTGGATTTTATAATACAATATTTAAATAATACGTAACTAAATTGATAAATAGTGATTGGTTTATCTTGTGCAGTGAGTAATTGTGACGTAACAAGGAGAACTAACCCAAATAATTACACATTTCACAGGTAAATATGATTTTGTCATTAGAATGTTTTGAACCACATTTTGCCCAATTTCTCGTATTAATCGGCCCAAAAAAAAGTTTTTACAGTAACGTATTGATTTTCTTTGTTGTATTTATATTATATGCAGGATTGTCCAAAATATTAACTAAAATAGTAAATGTAATAGTAATGGCATACTTAGTAATTTTTTGGTACATTTTCTCTACTATATTGTTTATCTTGTACATTTTAAATCTATGATAAACACCCACGATTCGGTCATGACTAATGCATGACCCTCAACAAATGTCAAAAATTGTGGGGAAAAATTGGCTCCAAAACGTATTTTTGTGCAGCTAACTTCAGGCCACTATAAACCACCATGGTATGTACCTGTGGTGGTTGGTTTATTCTGCTTATTTACATAACCCACTTACCCACGATAGCTGAGTGTGTTTATTTTGTTTAATCTGATGACCACACCACACCAAGTATCAGTATAATGTCTAAAATTCTCAAGTGACGTCAGATATGTGGCGCCGAATCGACACCAGAGTCTTGCGTCTTTTTCTTAGTACTGTATTTTATAAATTGGTTATCATGTTAGTTCCTAGTGTAAAATTATGTATATTTATTGTTTAGCATAGTAAAATCCGTTATTGGCACTATTAGCTGATGTAATATTTAGTAAATATTTACTGTATTTGCTGTAATTATTAATATACGAAGAAATGGAATATCTTTTGATCGTATACCGAATTATATATTTTTTAATTTATAAAAATTAAAAAAATAACTGTAATTAAAAAAATTATTTTCATGTTATTTATATGTTATTATTCGTTCATGAATAAAAAATAAAAAATATCGGACAATTGTTTAAAAAATAATGGTTTATTTATATAACGAAAATAATGAAAACTACGTCCTCAAATGGCGTATATTCTGAAAAAAAAAATTTTTTTTTTGGTATTAAGCTATGGGACGGTTCACGAAACCCACCCAGCCCCTTAAAAGTGAAGCAACGCAATTATCACATCTGTATTTTGTATGCAAAGCCGTAACCGACGACATTATTATTACCTACTATACTAGTATAGAGTAATGTAGTGAGTGAGTGTACACGGACGTGTGGTGAGGACACGCGTTTGTTGACAAAAAATACGTGTTTCTAAGTAAACGAACGCTTGGCATCAATGAAGGAGACAACTATTTTTAATCTTGTTTGTATTAAAAAAAAGAAATACTTTGTTGCAAGTGACTTTCAAATGGAATTAATGTAGTTTACGCAATCAAAACATAACCTAATTCTGTTCAGAAGTGTCGTATTTATTTATGTTTATAGATTATAAGTATAAAAATTTGTGCAATAAGCCTGTGGTGTTGCAAAAATGGAGGGAAAGAGACGTAAGCAAAATGGAAATGCTCGGAATCAAATTCTTACAGCAATAATTGGTAAGTAACAAAGTGAAAGTTTTGTTTTGTCTGATGCTAATTCTATTTGATGTTAATTAACAACGAGTGTACATAACGAAAAAATATTTAAGTAAACATATCACAATTCGCTCTTTTATTTACTTTAGTGAACTATAAAGTTACATAAATTCTCTGAATATTTCATAGTAAATAATATCGAAGTAACGCCTGGGCAAAACATTGAGCAATAAATCACACAGAGAAGGATTGATCAAATCTTTCATCAGGATTGTGCTTCTCCTTGTCTTTTTTAAGCCACTATGGCCTAGACAAATCAAATATTTAATGTACTTACACAATGATCGCAAATAAAATACAGTTTTACATATTCGTCACTGTAAATATCACTGATTCCAAGAATCAATACAAACTAATGTACTATGTACTAATCTTCTCAACTTCACTGTAACATAGATATAAATAGTGTGGCCAAGTGCGAGTCGGACAGCGCATAAAGGGTTCCGTACCACCACACTATACGGTTACGGAACTCTACAACAATATATAAAAAACAAGGCGCTAAAATGGTAGCGCCTGAAAAACAATTCGAGTTCCTTCTGAGTGGAACCCTAGTTTTTTATTATCTAGTAATTTACTGTTTTAAAGTTAAAGCAGAAATAAATAACGTTGAATAAAAAAATATCGTTTTTTTTGTGTAGGTTTAATTTTTTTAATATTTTCATTATTTGCCGTGATATAGGCTAAAGTAACAAGTATTCTGTGAAAATTTCAACTGGCTACCTGTAACGGCCGAAGCTGTCGACCCTGTGACAGACAGACGGACGGACAGCGGAGGCTTAGTAATAGGGACCCGTTTGGCACGGCAGTATTATTATCAAAATTACGCCAAGCGCCTCATGAATGGCAAATATCCAAGAACCTCCGTCTCTTTCCAGCGACCGTCCCAACTTTCACATACGGCATCCAGATCGGCTGGCTGTCACCCATGGCCCATCTCCTCAAATCACCATCCTCACCAGCCAGCCCGCCTCTAGGAGACATGGACATCACTTGGATGGCAGCTGCTCTGCCATTGACTGGCATTATCGGGATACCATTCTTCAGTTTCGCATCTGATAGATACGGGAGAAAGATATGTATCATTCTCACTTCATTGTTGTCTTGTGTGAGTAGATACTTTGTGAATATTAAAATTATCGCTGTTCAAACAATCAACGGAATAAACGTGCTTAAGATTTTTTATAATAAGTACTGTGGTAACGGAACGCAACCGGTGCCCCATCTTATCCTCATCACCAGTCTGTAGTAACTCAAACTAGGGATGTAACGGAGCTCCACCTCCGCATCCGCAAGTGCGGAACTTCCGCATAAATTCGTAACTCCGCCTCCGCATTCGCTTCCGCAACTTTCAAAACGGAAGTTTAGCGGAGTTTTGTCTGTGATGTGAAAATAACGCGCGCACGCACGATGCATTAGCAGGTTTGAAATTGAACTCGCGCAAGGAAGGCAGAGGAAAGAGGAGTGAAGGTATTAAATAATTATAAACAATTTTTAGTATAAAAAATTTTAATAGTAAATTTTCGTATTTTTTTTTTCACCTCCGCCTCCGCGGAGTTTGAGTTCTAGACCTCCGCCTCCGCCTCCGTTAACTGACCTCCGTTACATCCCTGACTCAAGCTTGGATCCTAGTGCACCAGCACAGTTGTTTGCTGCGTTAGGCATTAACTTGAGTTACTAAAAGTACCTTAGTGATGTCACTAATTTTCATCTTTGGCTTTCTCCTGGCTATAAACTAGAACAAAAACAATATTTTTTAAACGAAACAAGAAAAAAACTTGAAACCCTTTTTTCAATTTTGTTAGACTAAGTATTAACGTTTTATTACATACTAGTTTATTTAAAAATATAAATAATTGCATCATTTATAAATATTTAATGAAAACTAGGGCAAGGTCTGTGTCCGCTATAAATTGGCGTTTGAGCTAGTCAACTGGTTAAAACTGTCAGAAGAAAATCAGAAAACTTACCACACTTACTCTCAGTTGCACAAAACCAAGGTAACTTTAAATTCATGACATCCTTTAAATTTCGTTTTAAGAAGAAAGTAACCGTATCTCCTTAAGTGTAAAGGCAAGGAATTGGAATATTGGCACTTTTTGTAGTCGTTTTGACTACTTTTAGTATAAAGCTAATAGTTTGATAAATTAATAAAACATTTTGGGAACCTTTTTCTAGATTTATGTAACACAGAAACGCGATTGAAAATCTTTCACTCGATACAAATAATAATTGAAATGAGGTCTTCGTCGACACAGTTTCTCAAAGTTTGACAAATAGGAGTGACATACAGACCTCAACGATATTTTATTAGATAGTTTTAAACAATATCTTTAATCAAGTAATTGGAAATTTTGCTAGCTATTTTTTTTATATTAATAAAAAAGCTACTTTTGTCAGTTTCTCCCTGAATCCATCACTCTCTCACTGCGCGTTTTTCCGATTTTTCCTTTAACTTATCTTGGTTTCGTGTAACTGCTGGTCAGTTTACAAACCCTACCCTTTAAGATCACAATAATTTTAGTACAAACCTTAATCTTTAAACTTGTCACTCTTTGCCTAAAACCACCCCTCTTTTAAACTTATTACTCTTGGTCTAACACTACTCCTCTTTTAAACTTATTACTCTTGGTCTAACACTACTCCTCCTTTAAACTTGTTATTCTTGGCCTAACACCACGCGTCTTTTAAACTTGTCACTCTTAGCTTAACACCGCGCCTCTTTTAAACATGTCACTCTTGGCCTAACACTCCTCTTTTAAACTTATCAGTTATCACTCTTGGCCTAATCCCACCCCTATTTTAAACTTGTCACTCTTGGCCTAATCCCACCCCGCTCTTAAACTTGTCACATTTATTTGTACCCCTTTTCTTTAACGACGAACAAAGTGACGCCTACTTTGAGTTTCGTTAGTCATGACATGACCTATGGCAAAAAATAGAAACCGCCTGAGGCTTAGTAAAACGTGCTTTTGTTCTGGCATCTGATTTGGGCGTCTGTCTCCTAAGGTAAGTGAAAACGGTCATTAGCATTAGTTCACAAACCGCCCCTCTTGTAAACTTGTACAACGATTATGCACCAAGAGCTGACGATCTCAAAGGTTAGGTAACTGTATCGTCACTGAAACTTTGGACAATACATATCTTTTACCAACATTTTCGAACTGGCTGGCCCTACCTGGTGATGGGTTCAGGAGTTATCGGGAGAGAGAGAGGAGGGGGGAAGCTGTAGAAAAAGTACACACTTTTAGGGGAGGAGTAGTAAATCCCCTTTCCCTTTCTCTACTCACCTCTCACAGCCACTCCTCCAAATTCTGAAGTCTGGATACTAAGAGACTTTTCTCCTCCCCTCATAACCCCTAAACCCACCAGGCGCGGCCAGCCAGTTCGAAGATTTTGGCAGAAGGGTGCCTCAGGTAAGTATTATTCTGAGTTTCATTGACGATAAAGTTACCTGACCTTTGAGATTGTCAGCTCTTAGTCCATTAAAATAAGTTTGTCACACCGGTCACATTTGCCTTGGATTTTCTCAACATCATTCAATCTCAACCGCTCATTTCCTTCGTTTTCAGATATCTTGGATACTCAAACTGTCAGCCCATAGCTCTGCTGCTTTCATGAGCGCTAGAATATTCGCTGGGCTCGCCACCGGGGGATGCTTCGTGGTCGTACCGGTCTACATCAAGGAGATATCCGAAGACTCATGGCGAGGGGCGCTAGGTTCCCTTGTGATGACCATGTGCAAAGTTGGCGTGATATTCGTGTATACTTTAGGCATGTTTCTGAGTTACACTTTGAATCAAACTGTTTATCTTGGGATTGCGCTGGCGCACGCTTTGGTGTTTGTTTTTATGCCGGAATCACCAAATTTTTTGGTGAAGAACGGAGCGGATGAGGTCAGTTGCAATTTTTTGTATTTTTTTATGCTAAGTTCTCGTACTTAATTTGAGAAAACTGTGGAATAGGAAACGAGCTGATCGTCAAAATTTTTGAATAAAATTTAAATGGCAAATACTGACAAAGAGACATCATCATCAAATCCTTTGTTTGACTTGTAACACGATTACTAAAGTTTACTTACTTATTGCTTTATGCAAATAACTAATCTAGTACTCAAACCACCTACAACAAAGTCTTGTTTGATACAATTATATATGTGTATATTATAAAGGTATTTATTTATTTTTCAATGCAAGTGCTCGTAAAGGTCCACTTTTTATGCATCAAAACCGAACAGAAAGTCGATTATTTTGCCCTAGGGCTTTATTATTATTATTATTATATTTAATTTATTTACGAGAAGTTGGCTAACCTGCAACCTTTCCTGTGTATCATAAATGTTATGTTATACTTTTTTTTCCATTGTTTAACGGCTCTGGATACAGTCCTTTTGAGCCAATCATAATGTAAAGTTCACAAGATTATATTTGTTTTATTTCCTCACACTATGCATTGAAAAACGTAGTATGATACACGGGCGTAAGAGCAATAAATTACTCGGTTACGTTTAAAACACTCGCTACGCTCGTGTTTTAAATCGTCCTCGTAATTTATTCCTTTTTGCCCTTGTAGTATAAACTCATTCCGAACCCGTGGCACCCCTGGATGACACCCCTGGGGTGTCATGGGTACTTGGATTGAGACCCGTGGCACCCCCAGGTCAACTAGTGCAGTGCTTTTCAATGTATAGGTATATACTTAGTATCAAACCCCTCCTATATGATTTCATAAAGTACGTTCATGTATTTCATATAAGTATATTTAGGTATATATTTTTATCTCGATTTCCTTATTATTTCCTCATCTTTCTGTTTACTTCCAAAGGTTGCCTGGTGCTATGAGCAATAAGTGCCGCCTTTTGTACGTTTTGTAAGCCGCCGTTCTTTTTGTATGTCTTTAATATATTGTGCAAGTCGCAGTCCACACTCAGACCACCCGCGTTTGTCTCACGACTGTCTCCCTGATGGGTAGGCAGAGACTACAGATTTCCATCTGCTACGATCCTTACACACCTCTTCTACATCTATCAATGATTTCGTAGCACGATGCCTATGGTTATTTTCATGTAACCGGTAGAACAGTGCCAACATCTTGAATACAACATTCATTAGGTCGCAGTATGCCTGGGTTGTTCTCTTTTTAGGGTTCCGTACCTAAAAGGTAAAAAAGAACCTTTATTTTTTTTATTTTTTATTTAGATTTATTTAGGACACAGACAGTCACTTATACATTTTACTTAAAATTATTTTAAATTTAATACAGACAAGGAGGTCCCTAAAATATTAAGAACTATATATAAGTTAATTTACATCGTTGTTCGACATTAATTATGTTTAGGTATGTAATGTGCAGTAAATCTAAGTAAGAACTATATCAAAACATTATTTGAATTTATGGTGAGACTCCGTTGTCCGTCCGTCCGCCCGTTTCACCGACGATTATTACAACTACTACCCGGACTACCAACATACAAACTAACAAACTAACTAACTTGTAATAAAAATTCTTTCCATTTGACTTAAATTTTTAAAACTTGACGTCTTCGTGATATTTTAGAGTCCTCTCCATATATTTTACACTGTAGCCAGAGTAAATAAATCTATACAGTAGTGGATCTTCGTACAAATGCTCAGATTCGAACTCACACACACACACAGACACGTGCTCTACGTGCCGCACAGTGAAAGTTTTATAGACACAGGGCTTCAAGTCAGAATATCGACATGATGATTTTTTATATAACAGATATTTATATTTCAAATGACAAATACTGAATGGTAAACTTCTGTTTAAGTGATAGTTTTCGAGATTAAAAAAAAACTTTTTTTGTATGGAGAGATTTACACGGAGATTCCACTGAACCTCGCTGAGACGGCGAGAGAGCACGCATTTGTGTGCGTGAGCTTGAATCAGAGTGTTTGTACTAAGATTGTATTACTCTATAGTTCAATTGTAGCCACCGTGCCAATTTAGGTTTTAGTACCAAGTGGCGCAAGCATGCTAGGGCAACGTTGCGGATGCATAGACGGACAAACAGATAGACATACAACCTTTCTCTCTGTAAGGGTTTCCGACTTTAGATGCACTTCTTGAATTAAAAACACTTGTACATCATATTTTCACTTTATTTAAGTTAACTCCCAACCGGTTTCGGATTTTAGTCAATTTTCAAGGTAAGATGTTAATTTAAATATTTCACTGACGTAAGCAATGACAATGTTCACAGAAAAGTCCTAACTTAATGTAGTGACTGGAGTCAGTGAAATATTTTAATTAACATCTTCCCTTGAAAATGGAGTAAAATCCAAAACCGGTTGAAAGTTAACATAAATAAAGTGAAACTATAATGTACAAGTGTTTTTAATTCAAGATGTGTTTCAAGTTTCACCAAGGGCCGACAATCGCATGTATAAATTTTGTTAGATGCACTTGTTAAATGTATCTATTAATTTGCTTGAATTAACCCCATGAATATTCAAAATGTGACGTCATCAATGAGTTTTGGATGGCACGCGTGACTGATCTCTTCGCTTCACACTACAAAAAGCCTTAGACCGCTTGAATATTCAAAATGTGACGTCATCAATGATTATTGTCTGGCACGTGCGACTGTTTTTTTTTTTGCTGCGTACAAAAGCCTATAGCTATTTATTTATTTTATTTATTTAGGAAACAAACTACATATCATTACAGTTTATATAAACCTTATCGCTAAACAGAGGCATATTGCGTATATAATTATTGCATATAATCTAGGATATCTCATTCATTCACTACGCTCACAAAACTTCAAGCATTCTCTTTTCAAATGCGGCCATCCGTCCGCAAATACATCTGTGTGGGGTGCAAAATCGACCAATGCACCGACCATTGCGGTCGCTCCTAGCCGGTGCGACTTGGCTCGAAGATAATTATTGTCCGGCACGAACAGGCGGCAGACCTCACCAACCATATGAGGGCATTCAGTTTCACCCCGTAGAGTCCTACACGCCATTATTAGTAGGTTGAGCTCACGTCTGACTTCCAAGGAGTTAAAACCTAACATTCCTAGCAAGAACTTCGTTGAATAGAGAAAGGGATAGTAGCCATATTTTTTCTTGTCGTCATGCTACGGATCGCGGCTGATCTTCATGATTTTCAAACTTGTACAAACTTTCTTACTTGCCTGTGACATGTTACGGCTAATGTTAGGTTTGATGATAAACTCCGGCTAATCTTAAGATTAACCTCTAATTTTAAAACCTCTAACTAACGGCTAAAAATGTAAAAGCAAAAAAATAATACAGTAAACATGAAAAAAAAAACAAAATTGCGAAGCGATAAACAAAAAGGATTTTTGCGTATATCATGAATTCTGTTAAAACTAAGGGGGTCGCCTCCCTCCACTCCGTTTCGCTCGGCTCCCAAGTTAAGCCTGACACGCTCCTCGTCGCTCCACTTCGCTCGTCGTCGCACCTGTTTTTGTTAGCGGTTAATCTTAAGATTTGCCAGCAAATCAAGTTTATCAACAGACCTAACATTAACCGTGACATATACATATGAAACTCATGGAGTTAGTATGTACCACGTAATACATACTAATTCCATGATAAAACTATATATGCGAGTACATAAAAAAAATACGAAAATTACCAAATCACGGAACGCAAGTGTATATTTCAGAAAGCAGTGACAACGATATCCTGGTTAAGAAGTCTACCAAAAACTGATAAAAAAGTCGTTGAGGAAATTGCAAAACTGAAAAAGGAGCAGAAAGAAACCATGGACATGCCAAAGGTCAGCATTTCAAGCATAGGTAAGTAAACTTGGCAACTTGTGATGATCATCGGAACATCTGTGGAGATGAAAAGATAAAACATAAACAACAAACATATCATCATTACATAAAGCCCCGAAACCTGTCAGAGGTGTTCCCAAATGTGAACTGCGAGTCACTGTCCAGACTTGGTACATCTGCTTTTCAACAACAATTATTACGTCCTAACCATGATAGGTAGTGAGCCCAATCGCCGTATTTCGGGCACAAATAAAACAACAGCTTAACGTGCATTCGTGCTTTGTAAAAAGCTACGCTGGGCTACGTGGGGGGAGGGTTCAGAGCAGAAGCTGCGTCATTTTCACTATCCCAACCAAAAGACACGATAAGCTATGTAAGGAGAGGGACAGCCAAAAGAGGACAAACTGAAGCCCCGTTATTTTTGGACGCCCCATATCATAAAAACTATTGAATTTTTTAGTCCGTGACCGGCCATCATTCAGGGCACTGTGCATGACGGTCGTTCTCATGGGAGTACAGACCCTGTCAGGGGCCTTTGCTCTGATGAATTACGCGGCCGATGTCTTCACCCGAGCTGGAACCGTGTGGAGCCCCAACACGCTGGCGCTGTTTATGGGTACCTTGCAGCTGGCTGGCTCGTTCTTTACCACCATGACCATTGAAAGATGTGGGCGGAAGGTAAGAAAAGTGATACGTTTGAGCAGAAATTGAAGAGTTATACTTGATAGCCAGGAGTTGATGATTTATGATGTTTTGTTGATTAAACGATAACGACAGAGGTTTGAGTCATCTAGCTCATTCGTATTATTCCAACACTCACAAATTTTGAAAAGGGATTTTCATTTCTATACTTGGCTGTTGGCAATGAAAGTGCCTTGCCCAATTCTCTACTTCATTCTTATGCCTCAATACCAGCACTTCCACCACCACCACGAAATAAGGATACCTGGAAATGGATGAAAATGAAACTTCGTTCATCCCAAATTGGTATTTTGTGCGTATTTTTCCAGATACCTTTAGCAGGCAGTTCCATGATGGTTTCTCTCTGCATGACCACACTAGCCACATGCTTCTTGCTGTCTTCTCTGTCGAAGAACCCAGGGTACCCTCACTGGCTGCCGGTGGTGGCTGTGTGTCTGTGTATGTTCGCATATGGTGCTGGCTTAGCACCTGTCCCTTTTGTGATTATGGCTGAAGTCTTCAGTTTTGAGGTGAGTTTTTTGTCATTAAAATGATATTATAAGCACCCAACGATTCGTAACGTCCGTAAAATATAGCTTGAACCCTGTGACAGCAGGACAGCGCTATACAATTGGTATTTCTTACTCTCTTTCTCATGCTAAAATATGTATAGCGCTGACAGCTGTCACAGGGTTCAAGTTATTTTTTAGAGACTGTAGTGATACGAGGTGAGAGTATTTTCTAAAGAATGTTGATAGCGTCCAGTTTTGAAAGAAATTTCTAGGCCTTCTTTAAAAAACTAAAATGATCAAAATGGTGAAAAAAGTATGTTTGTAATAGTTTAATATTAAATGATTCCATCCAACTGAATGTGGCCTTGAAGAAATTCCCTTTGATATTTCTTATTGTAAGTTAATTAAAATACATTTTCTTCCTTTTACCCATCTAAATATTTTTTCTTGCCAACAGGTCCGGGCTCGCATGGCTGGCGCTTCTATGGCCTTTTCTTTCTTCTGCAGCTCTATGACAGTCCTGTTCTACACACCAGTAGCAAATGCCGTAGGTCCTCATGCAGTCTTCTATACCTTCGGGGCCGTGGGCCTGTTTGGAGTCATATACACCTTACTTTGCGTGCCAGAAACCAAGGGCAAAAGTTTAGAGAAGATTCAAGAGTATTGGCAGGAGAAGCATCCGGCACCGGTTTTCGTATAACGAAGATTGGATGTTTAAAAAAGTGTTCTAGCCCGATAAATATTTATTACATTGGATAAAAAGGTTGTAAATAAATACCCAAATCATCATCATCACACATTCCAGTTGCGAAAAAAAATTTATAACAAATTAACATAAGGATACGTCCAGATAGTAAAGTTTGTTTATTCAAATTGTTTGCTATTTTGACTTTATTTACTATGTGACTACAGAACATAAGGATATGTCACCAATATCAATATTGGGCACATCCATCCATCCATCAGCCTAGTTCGTCCACTACTAGACATAAGCCTTTCCAGGACTTTGCCACTCCCGGCGGTCATCCTGGAAGCATTGCCCATACTCACACAGGGTGGGCAGGTGGGTTGGTGAGCGCGGTGCCGAAACCTTCGCACCAGTGACGCAGCTGCCCGTCACCAGTCTGTTCCATATAAGGCCCGGTTATTAGGGATGGATATACCGCCATCCATCGGTCCCAGGCATGGTGGGCCTCCTGGTTTTTTGCCTGTGAGCTGCCATCTTAGTCACTCCCGAATTACTTCGAGGGGGTCTGCAAGTAAGATGGTGGTACCTCCACAGTCGAGCCCAGCATCAGCTCTAAAATGAAATCTGTCCGATCACTGTACACCACACGCTGTCTTAGAAGTAGCCAACACGGCCTTTCGGAGCGGTAAAGCGGCAAACAATTTGAGCAAATAATAAAATAATATAAAAAAGAACTGCGTAAATCATAAAGGCATATTTAATATTTAATATAAATGAACTTTAATAATAATGGTTCCCACTTCAAAAAACATAGATTTAAAATTAATATCAAAGTTTGCACTATAATTAGCTTTATTTATCTTCTTTTAGCTTTTTGAACTTTTAGGTTTAAAATTTATCTTCTTTAAAAGTAGTCGTTTGCACTATAATTTTAATACTTTCAGCTTTAAAATTTCTCTTCCTCAAAAATAATAGTTAGTAATAGGAAAGGGAATTTCGGCCATACAAATACAGCCTAGTCTGTGGTTTTCAATATCTGTATTAAGTCACTTTATCCTCTATTTTTTAAGATGATCTGGAGGGTCTTATCCCAATATATCTGTCTGTCTGTCCCAACAACCCATAAGTTATGAATTTCTTGGTCTGTCCTGCCTCTTTGCGCTGTCCTGTCAGTTTGTCCTACCACCGTGACTCCACCCAGAAAATAGGCTGAATATGTTCCAAAAGCGAATTAGAGTACCCCAACTCAACGCAGTCTTGAGGTTACTGATGATGATGTCCTCCTCGACGTATCCGTCGACGGCGACCCTTATTGCTTTTTGGCATGAGCTCGGATGTGGCTGGAAAATCTGAGTTTTGTCAGAAATATCCTGTCATACGAAATACAGTGCAGTTGTCTATACGAGTTGTACGTGGGCTTGGGGCGAGTCTTGCGGTGTAAGCGTTTAGCGTTGAGGACTTCCAGTCGAACTGTTTCAAAGTTCTCGGTTCCATCATGCACAGATTTTCGCCATTCAGGTTACTACCTCTAGAGTGTATACAAAAAGCCGTAGGCGCGGAGGGAGGTCAGCCTTCACCCGCAGTAACAAAATATAAACACCCGTGCGAGCCATAAGGCGTATGGGCTAAGTTCCTTTTGCCTCCCACTTAGTGGGGGAAAAAATTGTCGGTCGATATAGTGCGAAATAACCTATTTAATATTAGGTCTTTATGAAATTGCCGAATTTTTTTATAGATTCATAAGTTCATAATTCCTGTAATTAAATAGCTATTTCAATTATTTGTTTTTTGTTTGAAAGTTGCTTTCAATGTTTTACATTTACGTATAAAATTTTGTTTTATTCTCAGTTTGATTATAAAAATTAAATCTTCAAAAACAGTTCGTCCTAAATGCCATCCATTTCCATGATAAGATTCGTAATATTTTTTTACGGCTGACAAATGAGAAAAATGAGTTTCCTTCAAATTCTCTGTATGTAGAAAACGGCAATTTCATATGTAAAATAAATAAATATTAATTTGTTGTGGAGAGCATTATTTTTCATGCGTTTCAAATATCCTGTAGTCGTTAACATTACTTTGATTGCAAACGTATTATATATAATATATATATATGCTTAAGGTTTTTTAAAGTGGTAATAATTATTATTATGTGTTTTATTTTTTTGTAGTCTCAAACACTTAAAGTAAGTTTAATAGTGTCTCAATGAAAAAATTTAGGTTTGTAAATAATAAAATATTGAATTAATCAATTAAATAATTTTTATTTGTCTTTGTCTTTCATCATAAGTCCATCGGTGTAAAAATTTAGTACCATGATCGCAGATGAACCAAGAAGTTTGACATTTCAAACTCTCCTTCTTCCAGCTGCCAAAATCAAAACGCCGCCGGAAGATCATTTAAACTCTTGGCTCGGAAAATACCGGAAATCAAATCTTGAGAAATACATGTAATCTGGCAGAAGAACCGGCCTCCTATTGTGTCCGGTGGTACCAGTAACTCTGAAAATTATACAAACTTCATTAATTTTAGCGAAGGCTTAGTTTGGAATGAAATTTTGGAAAATTTCTGGATGGAAATGGTTCTCGTGATTGTAGATGGAGTTCTGTTCAGTATCGATGGAGATCTATTATTATCTGCCTACCCCTAGATACAAGCGTGTAGATATGTACAAGGTGGCGCAAAAGTAATGTCATAATTTGAATTGGCTGCCATTTTTGCAGATGGCACCAAATGTCATCGTGCTTTGACAATTATAATGTAGAATATATAGAGAATTAATCGCCAACAAGTCATGGAGCGATACACACCTCAAGAACGTGGAATTATTGTTACTGCTTATTTAACAAATTTTGATCTCTCGTTTTGGCGATTTAAACTGGCCGTCCAGATCGCCAGATCTAACAGCACTAGACTTCTTCATTCGAGGCTTCTTAAAATCTCGCGTTTACTACAACAAACCACGATCCTTGCAAGTCTTGAAAGATAACGTTCAAGAAGAAATCGCCAATTTGGTGCCAGATAGCCAGATGTTTTGCGAGCAACAATTCAAAATGCCGTAAAACGAGAGCAATTATGCATCAACTCGGGAGGTGGCCATTTGAGCGATATCATTTTTTCCAAGTAAAGTCATCAATTTGACACTTTCAAATAAACTTTTTATGAAAACAGAGGTCTTATTTTTTCATTTATTACAAAATGGCAGCCAATTCAAATTATGACATTACTTTTGCGCCACCCATTATAAAATAATATTTATGTTCATGCCTTCTTTTCTTACGAATCAGCGAAGAAATTTTTCGTGTACATATATTGAATGCAAGTGCTACGCTCAGGAGTTAACTCTAGAGTCCCTCGTTACGCTCAGGGTTCAATATGCCGCCCGTGACGTAAGATTTATTCCCTTAGTGTATAATCTACTATTTACGCTGTACGAGACCCCTGTCATCCACCCCTTCCGAATTAAGGCTTAAACTGTGGCAAGAAAAACACGCACCTCCGGACAACTTTACCATCCCGAAAGAATGTCCTCCTGCAGGAAACAAGCTGCCGTGGTCAACCTGGAAGTCTGTCAACCGACTTCAAGCGCAGGTTGGGTGCCGTAAAGAGACCTTCAGCAGATGGGGCATGGTAAACGCATCTCACACGCAGTGTGAGTGCGGTGCTCCTTCGCAGAACATGACTCATTTGCTCTCGTGCCCAGCGTGCCCCAACACCTGTACGTGGAATGACCTATGGAAGGCCTCGGCATATGCTGTGGATGTGGCTGCGTACATTTTTTTTTTTTAAAGGAGGCGATTTTAAAAAAGGCGATTTTGTAAAGGAACCATCGACACGAAAAGAAGAAAAATGTAAAATGGTCTTTTGAAGTTGTGCCAGGCGCCTCTTCCTAGCGTCATCTGATAATTACTGATAATATAAAGTTATTTCTCTTAAGAGGTTATGCGAATTTTATTTTTGTCACTGTCACTCCAAGCGAAAACACGCTCAGTGCGAGAGGGGCCGATTCAGGGCGAAAGTTAAAATGTTAGTTTTATATTTTTTATATAAAAAACTAAAATAGCTAGCAAAATTTCATATATCAAATCTCTAGATATCGTTGAAACACACCTAATAAAATACGTTTGAGTTCTGTATATGGTTCCTACTCGTCAAACGAGGAGAAAAAGTGTATTTGAAGACCTCATTTCAACAATTATTTCTATCGAGGAAAATTTATCCAATAATGTTTTCCAAATTCAAAACCCTAGATTATATAGTCAAAATACATATATACTAGAAACTTATTAAAATGTTCCGTGTATTTCACGAAATACACAAAAAAGAAGCACCTCTATTTTTTTACATATCGCCTTAAACGGTATGTTTAAAATTTATGAAAACAATAAAGCAAATTTCTGAAGGCTTTAATTTTAGTTTTAGTGCTGTCAAAGCTTAAAATTTCCCAAAGAAATTTAGCTTCTAATCCTAACCCTTAAGGACTATTTTGTATCGACGAAAATTAATTTTGACAGCACTAAAACTAAAATTAATTATTTAAACTATAAATAATAACTTTATAGTAGGAAATTATTCTCGCGTATAAGAAACAGCATGAAAATATTGTGTAAAGTCAAACTGTTTTTAGACTAAAATTTGTAATTTCTTTGAAACCACAAATTGTAATTTGTATGTTTCTTGCACTCAAATACAAGGAAAGTATTGCTTGATAAAATTATTGCAGGAAGTTTTTTCCGTCGATCGCGTCCATGTGAAAAGTATTACATATTTTCTCCTATTTTGCGCTATCCGGAGACCCAGCGACGATGCAGTGCGCGCTGATTATGAATGTTATTTCAATATAGTTTCTGTCGGTGTTTGTACCAACACAGGTCGACTCAAGGTCGTTGGCCGCTACCTGCCTCTTAAGGGTCCGTATAAGGTCAACTGCACAACTTCAAATGACCATTTCACATTGCGTCACTTGGTTAATCGATTTAATAAAAATAATATGGATAAAAGACTATACTTGTGGTATTTATGTCTTGGAAAATACGCAAGAGCTTTAAGTTCAATCGAAATAAAAAAATACAGGCGAAGTATTGTAGATTGTATTGTGGATGATAAATTTAATTTTGTAATTTTTTTTCGTGAATTTCTCAACCGCATTATTTTTCTTGTAATCTTTACGTAAACACATACCATGATTTTTTTCATTTTTTCGGTCCACCAGTTTTGGAGATTAGGGGGGTGGCATACATATTTTTGTGGTTTTTTAAAGATTTCTCGAAACCAGTGCTAGTAAATATAAAAGAAATATATATTTTTACAATCAATTTTTCAATATATATAATTTGATATTAATATTGTATTTTTAGGATAATATTTTTTATTTTTTTCACTTTTGTTTTGAACAATTTCAAACTTTTCAAATTTTTTTATACCGTGATATTGGGACAAATTAATTCTATTTTTGTATCAAATTTCATGTCTTTATCTTTAACGTTACTAAAGTTATGCGTCTGTGGCATACGGACGGACGGACGGACGGACAACGGAATCTCACCATAAAGGTTCCTTTTGTACCTTTTAGGTACTACGAAATCCTAAAAATAAGAAGCTACCTCTAAATTATATGTTTTTCGAGTATTGAAGAGCCTTCCTTAAATAATACAACCTTGAAATTTATAGGTAAACAAATAACCCCGTCGGTCAATCTTAGAATATTTTAATGACTCCATCTGGAAGCCGCGTTATTAAATAAAATCTCAGTTTTTCGTGACCGCATGCTTAGTGGTCGTAATAGCCACGGTTTAGAACTAAAAGGAAACATTATAATATAGTTCAGTTTGGATTTATGCTAAATGAGGTGCTCAATCTGACTTTATATGCACCCTTAAATTCCTTACCAACGGCGACGACGCTCAATTGAGGGCCCAGTGAGAAGGTTGTGATGTATTGGTCTCGGCTCAGAGCGTGCTGTTTTAAACGTCATAGAGTTCAGTTCTGATTGATGCTACATGAGGTGCTCAATCTGACTTTATATGCAGCCTTAAATGCCTTACCGATGCTCAATTGAAGGCCCATAACTCATTTCAACAATTATTTCTATCGAGGAAAATTTATCCAAACGTGTTTTCCAATTTCAAAACCGTAGATTATATAGTCAAAATGCATATACCAGAAATTTATTAAAATTTTCCGCGTATTTCATGAAATACACAGAAAATAAACACCCATATTTTTTTCGCATATCGCCTTAAACTAAAAGTATACGTCAAGAGTTCAGTTCTGATTGATGCGAAATGAGGTGCTCAGTCTGACTTTATATGCACCCTTAAGGCGATTACTATCGCCAAATTAGCAGCTCGGTATTTGTCACTACAAATATCGACGGAAACGACATTGAAATAACGTTCATATCAGCGCGCAATGCATAGTGGCTGTTACGACGCTCGCTGCGTCCTTGAGAGGGCGGAATAGGAGAAAATTATACTTTTCACTTGGACGTGATTACTCGATTGAATAATCTTATGTTATGTTTATAGCTATAAAGTTTATCTATTTATCAAAGCATAGATGAATTCAATCGGCCAAGCAACTCAGGAGCAGTAGGGAATTTGAGGTCAAAAAACACCATTGAGTAAAAAAAAAATATTCATGTAGAAGTTTTGGTGGTATGAAAAAGAAAACTGTTGCATATGTTGTCTAAGAGTTGATTATTCATAATACATTTTTTCATTATTTTTGGTTTGGCCATAAACGAGGAGTAGGCTTTAGAATGTACCCATTTGGCAATAGTAAGGGCCTTAAATGCCTTACCGACGCTCAATTGAGGGCCCAGTGAGAAGGTTGCGATGTTTTGTTCTCCGCAGTACCGACGAGCAAACGATTCTCTGCTCCGCCGTATCACTAAGTGGTCTCTGTTGCAGTCCTCTGACTGAAAGTTACAAACTTATTGTAAGTTTATTGGATATAATGAAAAAAAAAATATTGAAAAAGGCGTTACTTTGCGGAAGTCTATCATGAATTTGTGGATATATTAATAATTTGCAATATTCCGATAAACACTCTTACCATGCTATTCAAAATGCAGACTCAAGCCGACTGGAACTCACCTTTTATACACAAAATGCTGTCGAGCGGTCGGGCGGACAACACATCCCGAGGATGCCTCGTTTAGAGGTGAAACACGTGTCGATAAGTTTTCTTGCTTGTTAATTAAAATTGCTTTATTTTGTGCTCGTACTGCTTGCTTTGCTTGTGCATGTTTTATGCGGGAGGGCGGGTGGTGCTTGAGTCTGCATTTTGAATAGCATGGTAAGAGTGTTTAGCGGAATATTGCAAATTATTAATATATCCACAAATTCATGGATATAATGACACTGAATATACGAAATACAAATACAAAATTTTTATTTATACACAAGTAATTTTTACAATTCTTTGGACCCTCCTTTTAAGCTAACAATAATCTGTATTAGGAGGGACCGTTCTTCCCTTGTTACATTATTTTTGTGCTTTTGTTAGTAGGAAAAAGGGTGTATGTGTTTGAGAGGGTGTGTGAGGGTTTGTGTGCGTGTGTAGTGTATGTGCTGAAATCTATGTGGTATAAGTATGTGTATGGATATAAAAATAATAATATGCATGGATATACTTATATAATATAATAATAATAATAAGATGCCGTTTTCATTTAAAGGTTATGTAGGTAATGCCTGTGTTTCGGTTTTAATTTAGATACAAGTAACTGTTAATCATCTATTATACTTCACACTGCATGGGGGGTAGGTGGCAAAAATTATGAACTATTCTAAGGTGCGAAGGTGCTATATACGAAAATAATGTAGGTATAACTGAGTAGAAACATAACATACATGTTTATATTGACAATAAAATAAATAAATAGTACATTACGATACACGTGACTTAAGTAGTATATTACGGCACGGGGCGTGAGTTAACGTCCGAGCGTAGCGAGGATAAGCGCCGTGCAATAATGGACTAGAGTGCGTTTCATAGAATAGTACCTATGCTGTTATGTTGGTAGCAGCAATTTCATCCAATCCATAGACATACAATTTTGTTTTATCCAATCATCTCGTTTAGAAGTCTTTGGTGTCAACATTACGGCATAGGTATTATTTTGTGAAACGCACTTTACTTAAGGCACGAAAAAGTTTAGGTCACACTGTGCTATAAAATTTTCAATGCATGTGCTCGTAAAGGCCCACTTTTTATGCATCAAAACCGAACAGAAAGTCGATTATTTTGCCCTAGGGCTTTTATTATTATTTTTTTTTTATTTGTTTGCAATGGTTGGCTAACCTGCAGCCTTTCCTGTCTACCATAGATGTTATACTTTTTTTTCCACTGTTTAACGGCTCTGGATACAGTCTTTTTGAGCCAATTACAATTTAAAGTTCACAAAATTATATTTGTTTTCATTTCCTCACACTATGCATTGAAAAACGTAGTATGATACACGGGCGTAAGAGCAATAAATTACTCGGTTACGTTTAAAACACTCGCTACGCTCGTGTTTTAAATTGTCCTCGTAATTTATTCCTTTGCGCCCTTGTAGCATAAACTACTATTTGGTATAATAACTGAAAAATTAGAGATATTCTCTCATAGATGAAGTACTTAGTGGCTTGAGTTTACGGTATGAAATGATAACATTACAATATACAGGGTGTAACAGAAAGGTGTAACAATATTTGAAGAGCTTACTCAGTCAATGGTATAGAACAACTTTTGCTATAGAACAAAACGTGTATCAAGAAAAAAAATTGTACTATTTCATAAAAAAATGCAATGTCGCTCGGCCGAAATGTATGGAAGGGCAGATTTTATTTTGCGATTTCAGGGTTGGCTCCATAGTAAAAGTTGTTTTATACCATTGACTGAATAATCTCTTCAAATATGGTTACACCTTTCTGTTACACGTTGTATATAAAAAAAAAACACACACACCTCGGGAATATCCGTTTCAGGACAGTAAATGAACGCAACAAAATCTTCAGGGCAAGTGGTGAACCATGAACAGTGCTTTTCACCCTGATACTGCGTGTATAACGGCTTTGTGAAGATGCTATACGTATGCCATGCTGCCAGCTGTAAAAATAATAGTATTTTGTGCAACTATAACATAATGTGAGACATTGGGACACGAATGCTTGTTTACGAAACGAAAACTATTTGATTTTTTATATATCAAAAAAGCTTAAAAAATACGGCTTATAATTAAAAAAAACCAGCCAAGTGCGAGTCAGACTCGCGTACCTAGGGGTCCGTATTGTCGATGATAAATTGAATTTTGTCATTTTTTTTCGTGAATTTCTCAACTGCTTTATTTTTCCTGTAATCTTTACGTAAACACATATTACCATAATTAATAATGTTTATGGTTTTTCAAGGATTTCTTGAAACAGATGCAATTAAATATAGCCAAACTAAATATTTTTACAATTAGCTTTTTAATACTAACCTACAATTTGATAGCCATATTGTATTTTTATAAAATATTTTTTCATTTATTTTAGTTCCTTTTTATATTTCTCATCTTCGTTCTGGCAGGCCGCGAGCGGTGGGTACGGGTTTAGTGTGGTGGGGAAAAAAATGAAAAAAAATGTGGGTTCAGCGACTTTATTTTTTTTTTCAAACAGCTGCTCTGTACTCCTTGTGCACCCAAAAAAAATTTTTAATCGATCGGGTGGTGGGAAGGGGTTGCCAGCGTTAATTAAAAGTACCAAGCCGCCGTGTGCCGTGAGCGCGATGACGCGTTCGCCGGCTGATATCTGAGCCCACATGAAAATTATTATTATTTTGGTACTTTTAATTAACGCTGGCAACCCCTTCACACCACCCGATCGATTTAAATTTTTTTTTGTGTGCACAGGGAGTACAGAGCAACTGTTTGAAAAATAAATTAAAGTCGCTGAGCCCACATTTTTTTTTTCATTTTTTCCCCACCCTACTACACCCGCACCCACCATCCGCGGCCTGCCAGCACGGAGATTATCGGAAAAGGTTGTTTAGGGAAGTAGCTAACGGAGTTTCAATACAGCTGAAGCCACATGACCGATTTGGTCACTAGCTCTCAGTCTATAATCACTGAATGAGCCGGTTGAGCCGCCAGTAAAGGACCATACGCACTAGCCGCGGTTGCGGTTGCGGCGCACCGCGCAGTCAATTTATCTATGGTCAAACCGCCACCTGTGGTTGGAAAGGCGGCACGCCGCGCCCGGAGAGAAAACGCAAGCCGCGGTGGGTCAACCGCAGCTTTCTGCGGTTCAATTTTAGTCAGTTTCAAAATGGACGTTGAAGACGCTGCAGTTGTTGTGTATACAGTCTGTCCCTCGTACAAGTGCACATCCGAAAGTGGGTGAAACTAGATCTAAATATGTCGACAAAAACAAAGAAAATTTTCATTTTTTATTTTTTTTTTAATCTTGAAAAAATACTCCACCTGGGTCTCTTTGTATGGGACGCGAGCGCAGTGCCTTTGGTTAACCGCTCGTAGAAAATATTTTATTTGTGATAGAACGTTGAATTTTTTTTGTTAGAAAGATAATGGAATAGGCAATGATAAATAGGAATAAAAGTATAGTGAAACGGGGCATTATTAAGAAAAAAATTACTATTACTGAATAAAAAAGACGGAAACATTAAATAAATAATCTTTTAGGATATTATTTTTAGTTGATTATGTTATTTTTTTGATTTGGTATGCAACGTCTATTCTTAAGGATTATAACAGTTTTATTTCATTGCATTACTCGCGATAGATCAAAAGTTATGATATATTTTATACATAGTCTCCATGGTAGGCAAAAAAAAATTAAAACGTAAATTTATAAAACAAAGATGTTCTAAAAAAAAAAATTTTTTTTTGTCGATAAAATAGGTCTAGTTTCACCCCTTTTCGGATGTGCACTTGTACGAGGGATACACTGTATTAGTTTTCCAATCATTCTTATCAACGCAGTTCATTCATCCCTTAGCGTGGTCGCGACCGATCACATTGTATTCTGTGCTACTGACCCCCGGTTTCTGAAAGGCCAATCAATGTTAACAGTAGATTAAAAAATAATTATCTGCGGATTAAGCCAGAAAAAGTGGGAATTTTACATTGAAATCAAAAATTAACTAAGTTAATTATTGATTCATCACTATTCAGACTTCATATAATATGCTTTATTTTCACCGTTATTTGCGGTTAAAGTTTTTTTAATCTACTGTTAACTTTGATTGGCCTTTCAGAAACCGGGGGTGACTGTACCAGATAAGTCAACGACCCGCGGTGGTGTCTACGAGATTAGTGTATTTTGAGTTTAAAAAATCGTCTTATTGTGTGGTACTGGTACATTCATTAAAGTTGCCGCTAATTTCAAACAAAGACAGTATGTGTCATACTAAAATACATTTAAAGAATTCTTGTCTTTGCTTTTACATCCTGTACAAGTACGGAATCCTAAAATCAATATCGTACTCGTAAATAACAACTATATCGATGCCGTAGCAACATTAAAAGGCGACAAAAAACAATTCGCTAAAATGGTAGGTAGCGCTTGACAAACAATTTTGAGTACGGAACCCTCATTTTTATGAACTTTTTGTTTTACCATAGAGTGTTATAATCTGGCCAAATTTGCGTTTTATTGAAAGAGCTGGAACAAAAAATGTTGATAAAAGCAATTTTACGAGATTTCTTGTATGGGAACCCTTTTTGGATTTTGTTTCCAGTTTTTGTTATTTTGGTATATGTCGTGATAGATAGATATTTTCAGCTATCTATCATGGTCGAAGCTATATCTAGCATGTGACAGACGGACGAACGGACAGAAAGACAGCGGATGCTAGGTGCTGTTTGGCATCTTTGGGGTATGGAACCCTAAAAATGACAAAAATTTACTCAAATCAAGAGTTGACTCACGTCTATGAATTTGTGGATATATTAACACTCTTACCATGCTATTCAAAATGCAGACTCAAGCACCGCCTGCCCTCGCGCATAAAACATGCACAAGCAAAGCAATCTTAAATAACAAGCAAGAAAATTTATCGACACGTGTTTCGCCTCTAAACGAGGCATCCTCGGAATGTGTTGTCCGCCCGACCGCTCGACAGCAAATGACGAGCTGCCGACTGGAACTCACCTTTTATACACCGGCCTAACTAGTTGTTTGGTGGGGATAATTGGATGACGAAAACATGCGTAGCAGGCGGGCGGGTACTTGTAAAGTTAGTTACTCACGTCCTTTACATAGGTCTCATTAGTGCCGCATTGAGCAGAGGACGAATACTTAATTGTCGCCATAATAACAAATAACACGATGTACAGCATTCTGTCAAAGAAAAAAAAAAACTTTTTGTAAATTCAAACATCTCTGACGGATCTCGATCCGTCACACATCGAAGGTGACCGACATGGCCTGCCAAATCAGCTGTACTAGCATGAGTTTGGTATCGACTCGACATCGATTCGATAAATAAAAATCTAACTCTGATTTCATTGCAATAAGGGTTTTCGTTTAGAATTTATCGATTCTATCTGTCAAATTTATCTAATCGACGCGTACGTGCTCGCAATAGCAGCTTAAGTTTCAGTTTAACTATTCTTCAAATTTGTTAAAATTTACGAAATTTACATTGTATTAGAAAAAGAATCTTTTAATTAACTTATTTTACAAATTTTAAATTTATATTGACACTAGCTTTTGCCCGCGGCTTCGCCCGCGTTGATTTAGTTTTTGTGTACTAATTTTTATAGAACGTATTTAAAACTGATTTGGAGTGTTTTTGGTACAATTATTTGATCTCCAGGTAAAGTCTCTTTGGCGGGGCCTATTACCTATTAGTTTTTTTAAATTCATACTTGAAGTACCTCTTTATACAATAGAAATTCTGCCCTCAGCTGTTAACACGACCAGGCTGCTAGGTGAGCTCACTCTCGAGCAGGCTACGTGCAACTAGCCGTGCGAAAAGCAGTCCCCCCTAAGATCAATTCCTGCTGTTTTCAGTGACTGACCCTGAGACTTACTAATCGTCATTGCGAAAAGGAAAAAATGGAACCCTAATAGGATCAGAAACAAACATTATAAGTGCTCTCACTCCCTCTGGGAGTCAAGGTGTAGTGCTCGGCCGAAAAACTCATATGCTCGTTATTCGGAACACACAGAAAAAAACTAATCGGCCTTCGGCCTCGTGGAGCTTAGCTCGGCCTTCTGCCTCGCCAGAGTGCCAAAAAAAGGAACTCACCGATCAAAGTTTTTCCGAAAAAGTATCAAAATCCCTATCAGTTGTCAAAGAATGTCAAATTTGTATATGGCAGCGTAATCAGCGACCCCGAATGCCGCTTGATACCGAGTTTCATGTAAATCGGAATACTTTTTTGGACCTGTGAAAAAACTATCAAAACCTGACAAATTAAATTTTTTTTTGGTGGTGTAGCCCCAGCTTGACCGATCACTATAGTTAAAACCCGAACTCCTTACGCTTAGCCGTTCGGGAGATATGGCCGATCAAAATTTTGTAAATTTTTTATTTTCGTTTTTTTTTTACCGGCGTCGTCGTCTAGATCTCGCCGAACCCTTTTCTTAGAGTATCATGAACATGGGAGATACGGGCCTGTAAAGTTTTGAGACTTTCGGCAGACAGATCTCGTCGAGACATTTTCCTAGACACCCATCAACATGGGTCTAACTCCAGCCGTTCGGGATATACAGGCAGTCAAAGTTTTGAAATTAAAAAAAAAAAATTTTTTTGGCACCCCGTGGTCCAACCCCTAGGGATGTACCACCTTCCGTTCCAAAGATATTTTGCTGGGATATAGATAGATAGATAGATAGACAGACAGATAGATAGATAGATTTTGGATAGATAGTTTGATATATAGATACCTCAAAAGGAAAAAATGGAACCCTAATAGGATCACTTGTGTGGCTGTCTGTCTGTCCGTCTGTTACAGCCGATTTGCTCTGTCATACATACTTTCAAGAATTTTCAAATTTCAAAATCGATGCCATTTTCGTCAAAAAAACCATAAAAACGACACCCATATTGATATTTACACATTTCAAAATTTCAACCCCATCGCACCCCAACATGAAATGATGTTATTTCACGTTCACTACGTTAGATTTAGAAATCGTTGTTGTTTTCGTAATCAGCGACCCGATAAACCATACAAACGATACCCATGTTGGCTTTCAGACTTGGTCACCCCATTTCTCCCTTTTAGGGGTTGAATTCTGGAAAAGCCCTTTTTCACGTCCACCACGTTGTATTTTAAAATCTTTGTTGTTTTTGTAATCAGCGACCCGATAAACCATACAAACGATACCCATGTTGATTTTCAGACTTTGTCACCCCATTTCCCCCTTTTAGGGGTTGAATTCTGAAAAAACCTGAAACACGTGTTTACTCATTTATAAATAGGAGTACTCCTGTGAAGTCTCGAATAAAATAGTCTAACTAATCTTGCTTCCCGATACAAACTTTGGACCCCCATTTCACCCCCTTAGGGGTAGAATTTCGAAAAACCCTTTCTTATTCCTTGTTTACATTACAAAGGGAAGCTTTGTGCAAAATTTCAGCTTTCTAGGTCGAAGAGTTTGGGCTGTGCGTTGATGAGTCAGTGAATGAGTCAGTGAATGAATCAGTCAGTCAGGACTTCTCTTTTTATATATATAGATTGTATGTATCAAGTTCTTAATTTGATGCAATGTTAATAAATAAATAGTAATGGTAATAAAATGTCTATAAGTTAAATTAAAATTCAAATAGTTTATTTTGCGAAATAGGTATATATACGTAATACACTTTTTACACGTCAAATTTATGTCAAAAGTAGTAGGCAAAGGATAAAGATCCAGGACGTCAAGTATTATCAAAGAAAAAATCATCCAGTGAGTGCAGACATTTCGTAATCAAGATTTTTTTTTTAGATTGGTTTTAAAAATCTCAGTCGAGTCAATTAGCTTCAAACTTAAAGGCAACGCGTTGTAATATCTAACAGCTTGGTAGCATGCACTGTGTTACGCAATTTTCAACGAGGGAGGCACAGTGTTGTTCCGGACATCTTTGCGCCTCGAAATTAATCTTTGTACTTTGTCATCCGAAATTTCTAGCCTAGTCTAGTCTATGTCTGGAAAAATCGGATAATAATACGTATATGTATAAAGAAGGTACGGTTAACGTAGTAAGTTGAAGTGGCAGTGGACTGGCCATATTTGTCGCCGACGACGTAATGACCGTTGGGGCCGTAAGGCATTATAATGAAGACCACGTACAGCAAAGCGTAGCGTAGGCCGCCCTCGTGCCCGCTGGACTGACGATCTGAAGGACGTAGCGGGTGGCGGCTGGATGAGGATGACTGAGGACCGCCAAGAGTGGCGTAATATTGGGGAGGCCTATGTCCAGCAGTGGACGAATACGGGCTGATGGATGGATGGATGGAATTCAATTATTAGTCCAATTACTGATTTGAGAAGTTTAACGTCACTTAAGAGTGGTTACGCAGCCAAATTGTGAAATAACCGCCTTTTCCGTAAATTAGAATTTCAAAATATTCAAAATTCAAAATTTTTGAAATTCTAATTTACAGATACCATAGAGTTAAAACAGAAAACAATAGAATCTTTGCGATGGCAGCATACACAATACGTAGGTAATAATACAGCTTTGTTGAATAACTATTGAGTGAATTTTGTATTTAAGTGTTAGAAAAAGGCGGGTTTATTACAATCCGGCCGGGAAAACAGCTCTTAACGCTCTTAAATTATGATTTTTCTCGATGACTGAAAATTCTCCAAAATGCAAAAGTAAAATGCTTCAAAAGTTAAGGCTAGATGGCTGCCCTTAATGCCCAATCTTAACTTTCCAACTTATACAGAGTAAAACCCCAAAATAAGTGGTTATTTTGTGGTAGAACGTTGAGATGGGTCAGTATGATAAAAATCTTACCTACAGGGGATAGAGAAATGCTCAAAGTTTTTTCTTTGTTTTCTTTGTACACTAACATAGGTTTAAGTAAATTGTTACTAACACTTTATGGATGTATGTCCGAAATAAATGATTTATTATTATATTATTATTAAAGTACTCTCGTCATCAATTTAGGAGAAAATAAAAACTGGATTCAAAGAATTCTGAAAAATAACTCACCTTAGCCGCGAATCAAACCTGGGGTACTGGCATGAATTTGCTACCGACTCGACATTGATTCGATAAATAAAAATGTTACTCTTATTTCATTGCAATAAGGGTTATCGTTTAGAATTTATCGTTTGTATCTGTCAAATTTATTTAAGCGACGCGTACGTGCTCGCGTAGCTGCTCATTTAGCAAAAAAAAAAAGCCAAAACAAAAAACCCATTGCATTTTTGTGTTTCTTACCTTTTGTAGGATTTGATTTCAATGGCGTTCACAAAGTACTACACTAAATTAAACAAACCTACATAAACTGTAGAATATATTGTGTTTCAAAATGTTACCGAAAAAAAAGCCAAAACAAAAAACCCATTGCATTTTTGTGTTTTTTACCTTTTGTAGGATTTGATTTCAATGGCGTTCACAAAGTACTACACTAAATTAAACAAACCTACATAAACTGTAGAATATATTATTGTGTTTCAAAATGTTACCGAAAAAAAAAGCCAAAACCCAAAACCCATTGCATTTTTGTGTTTCTTACCTTTTGTAGGATTTGATTTCAATGGCGTTCACAAAGTACTACACTAAATTAAACAAACCTACATAAACTGTAGAATATATTGTGTTTCAAAATGTTACCGAAAAAAGAACCGTCGTACATGAAACATAGTAACAAAACTGTTGTACTAATAATTAAACTAAGCATGTTATATATGTATACGAATTCGGCTGATTAACATAACACTTGTCCATTTTTCCAGTGTTCGTCGTTTACCTACGTCGTCGTATTCAGTAGTGGATCTAAAAACAAATTTGGGGGGGGGGGCTGAGTTTAGGTTTCATCGAGCTTTTTCAGGAAATCATAGTAAATACCATATCTTGTACTATTTAAATATGTGTAGATAAGTAAATATGAAACTCTAGTAAAACATAAAAAATGGAATCGCTGCAATCACGGTTGCTTCAAAGTGATACATATTTACACATAATTTATATCACTCTTTAAGCACTCCATTTAAATTTAAATAAGCCAATGTATAATTTTTCATCATCTCTTTCATTTATGCTTGACTGGAAGAAATTTCTTTCAGAAATAAGTCCGCCTTTGCCATGTATTTCTCTTAATTCTAAATTGTATTTCTCTGTATTTTTTGTGTGCAATAAAGTGTTTATTATTATAATTTATTTATTTATTTATTTCCCAACTTACACCTGCCATTACAGGAATGCAACCTAATGCGATAGGATGTGTTTGACTTATTTTATCTTCAAAATCAACAAAATAACACTATTAACTACAAATTCCATCAAACTTACTAAACCTACTTATCTTTATAACACAGTGTATATAATGGATATAATGGATGGATGGATTGTCCGGTTGTGCGGCACTGGAACTTCTTACATATGGGGTCTAGAGCTGCAATGTTTAACATTAAATAAGGTTTTCAAGTGTAAATATGTGTACTAATATAGTTTTTAAGCAATTCTGTTACTAACAAAATATGGACTTGGTCTGAAATAAAATTATATTATTATTATTATAACGCTATTTTAGTGAATTGACTTAGAGCACAATTAAAAATATATTATCACATATATATATTTATCACATCTCAGGACTATATAGTGCCGGACCTTTGGAAGGCGTGCGTGGGGCCGAAGCCAACACGTAGAGGCCCTTTAGATAATTTAATCCAAATGTGATATGACACCAACCGATGATTATTCATCTCGCCGACTCAATTAAATGGTCTCCCAAATGATCACCCGCACAGAGAGACAAGGGGGCAACATTTGCTGAGCGGCTAAAAGGTGGAGAGGTGTCACTGGACTTTAAACGATGATCACTTGCTCCCTGAGGGTCCAGTATCACGTGCCCACTCGCCACTTACGTTTCACATCCACCCTTCGAGCATATAGCTCTTGCTACTCCACTCAGACCCCCACCCACGGCAAGCCAGAGGTGGTGGATCTGTCCCTCGTCATTGTTAACTCCAGCCGGCCAACAAAGGCAAGCCGAAGATGTGGAACAGGGCCTTCCCCCGGGAGCACGTTCGGGTCCGTGGGGTTGCTACTGCCCAACAGCTCGCCTCAAGCTGGCCTGCGTAATGCCATTGCCGTATAAGTTTTGTGCATGTTGCCCGCCTCTCACGTGGCCTGATTTTCGGTCTCGGACGTAGGGTTGGATTTTGAGAGGCTCATTATTATTACTAATGTATATTTCGGCATTTCAACCCCCTAGCCACCCTGGATCCGCCACTGATCATATTCTATACAGACCATCTGTCAATTCTACGTCGTATACACTAAGACACAAACAATGCCCGGGTTCCATCAATGTAGATGTACACAATCAGCAATTTGACGTGTAAAAAGTGTATATATCTATACCTGCTTTGCAAAATAAACTATTTGAATTTAAATTTGAATTTGAGCAAAGATATAGCTATAGATAGAGGCCCAGCGCAAATACTTTGATCCTAAGGCGTCGTCCTAATAGAACGCGAATACGCGATCATCGCAAGTTCGCGCGAATTTTAGTCGTACGAATCCGCGATCAAAATATTGATGTCGAATAGGTGTCCTAACAGGCATAGATTAAATTAATTTGTGTTAATTTGAAAACCATTTAGAGATTTAGGTTTAATAAGCCGTATTTTCGAAGTTTTGGTCTAAAAACCTCATGATGATGAATATTTTTACGAAAAGGCTGCAACTTCCATTTGCCCTCGTGTGACGTCACTTGAGTAACAGCTGTTCAGAAATGTGTCCTTTGCTATCAAGATAAATTTATAATAATTTGCTTCCGACTGATTTGACAGGTGGATGACAGATGAGTAGACAGACAGAGACAGACCACTTTTTTATAAGCAATCACACATCACTATCAGTCTAAAATTCTCAAGTGACGTCATATCGGAAAATTCTTTAAAAAATCATAAAAAGATAATGGTTAATTTATATACCTACCAAAATAATGAAAACTATGTCCTAAAATGACGAAATTTTTTGAAAAAAAATAAAAATAAAAATTATTTTGAAATTAAGCTCTGGGAATTTGCCGAACGGCCGAATATGAAAATTTTATTAAATCTTTTTTGATACAATTAGTCGAACTGTAAATTGTAGTCGTGGATTGTAGACGGTATTTGTAACTTTCGTTGGATAGGGCCCAGGGGCTCTACCGCGTAATTCTCATTTGTATCAACTTCAAGCAAATGCATGCGAAATTCAACGCGTGCAAAAGAGATGGCATGTTAGGCGGGCGTCGTCGCACGCACGTCAAATTTCAATCTCAAGTTGATGTTGATAAAAATGAGAATTACGCGGTAGACCCACAGGTAGGTAAGTGAAACAATAAGTAAAATTTACAATTCCACTTATAATTTGTAAACAATTACACACATTACATTAATTACTAAGGAAAGCTTCAATTGATATAAACGGTAATTTCTACGGATTCTACGGATAACAAAATATTAAGAGATAATAAACACTGCCAAAAGACACCTTTTAGCTAAGATAACTTATTGTTTAAAGTTTTCTATATGCATAAACATATTTTTAATTATACTACAATAGCTATAAAACAATTGGCATAGATTAAATTATTTTAAGGTGTGTTAATTCGAAAACCATTTCGAGATTTAGGTTTAATAAGCCGTATTTTCGAAGTTTTGGTTAAAAAAACCTCAAGATGATGAATATTTTCTCGAAAAGGCTGCAACTTACATTTGCCCTTGTGTGACGTCACTTGATTAATGGCTGTTTAGAAATGTGTCCTTTGCTATCAAGATACATTTATAATAATTTGCTTCAGACAATCAAATGACAGCTAGATGACAGATGAGTAGACAGACAGAGACAGACCACTTTTTTTATAAGCAATCACACATCACAATCAGTATAATGTCTAAAATTCTCAAGTGACAAGGTCATCGGACAATTTTTTAAAAAATCATAAAAAAATAAGGGTCAATATATATAGCAAAATAATGAAAACCATGTCCTAAAATGACGTAAATTCTCCGAAAAAAATTAAAAATAAAATCTTTTAAATCTTTTAATCTTTTAAAAATTAAGCTATGGGAATTGGTTTTTCCATAGTCGTGATACCAGCCGTAAATTCCTAAAATAATCTGATATCACGCTTATGGAAAATCAAATTATTTTGAAGCTACCATAATATAACTAAAAATATGTTTATGCATATAGAAAACTTTTAACAATAAGTTTTCTTAGCTGAAAGTTGTATTTTTGGCCGTTATAATTATTTTTTAATATTTTGTAACTGATACGGAGAATCGAACTAAATACATTTCAACATTTTCGTGCCATCCTCAATCAGAACTATACTTTAACGTTATAGAAAGAAGAAAGAAAGAAAAGGCGTTTATTTTGAAAGCTACACCATTACAAAAAAAACAAATAATCTAAACAATAAACTATTATACAGCCTGAGGTAGTTTATAAGATGCAGCCAACAAAAAGGTCTCTGACTCAGCAAAATGCCACAGCAGAACTGTGACGCTGATCTTCCGTCAGGGGCCGCGAGTTGCGACACATGCGATGTAACAAAATTTATTTATGAAACTAAAATTTTCTCTGTGTGACATAAGAAAATTTACTAAAAGAAAATGTGTTTTATTGGGTCAATAATATAATTCAATACAAAAAAATAGGAGAAGAAATATATATATATATAATACATATAATATAAATTAATAAAAAAATTATGAAAAGTACTTGTACAGCTATAGCACAGAATAAGGAAGTAGTATTCCGTCTTCATACAAACGGGCCGAAACGAACCCCTCCCAAAACTCGGGTCAACCAACTCAGTTTACAACAGTCGCACCGTAGTTACGTACGCACGTTGCCGCGTTGGCACTGTAAGCCACTCCCGCGCATTTTCGTAAACTATGCCACGAAATTATAAAACATGTTGTGCATTGCAGGGCTGTTTAAATACAACTCTATCGGACCCAAAACTGACATTTTCAAATACGTAAACAGTCAGTTGGCAGCCCTAGCGCGTGTTTAGGCACCGAGCGACCGTAGGTATTGATTTCAAAGACACCGTTCAGTTAAACTACTGTCTTCTTCCTTATACTGTGCCTATAGGTAGTGTTTTAAATAGTTCGTTTCGATAATAAAAACGTTATAATGTAGATCAAAACGGGATAGTACCGATATTTATAGCGATACATTATGTTACCCGCCAAACCCGATTTTAGGACAAATTAAATCGGATCGGAAACTCCTCAGCGTAGAAGAGAGCCGGTAGGTGAGGTTAGTAAGAAGGTTAGGTATGGCGAGTCGCACCACTGGATCGACCGCCATACATTACTTTCATGGTTAATTTTATGACATCCCAGAACTACTTTAGCCCAGGCCAAAGTATAGTTTGTCCTAAAATCGGGTTTGGTCGGTAATATATAAACGTTATTTCATAGGTATTTGTCCAATAGTACCATTACAGGTACAAATGGGGCACAAACTGCAATATCACCACAGTGTAAGTAGCAACCAGCGCTCCCAGCCGCAGCGGCAGTGACGCGTCAACTGTGAACACGCCACACGCGCTCAGCTTGCTGTACCTGGCGTCACTCACGCGCAGCACATTCTTGCACATTCTGCGCAACTCCACTGTAACATTTGTAGCGTTTAAGGCGATATGTAAAAGTTTTAGCGTCCCTGTTATCCCATATGCGAAAAAACCCACAGTGCGAGAGGGACGGATTCGTGGAAAAGTAGCAAAAAGTCGGTTTTTTATTTATGTAAAATGTACTAAAGTTGCTATCAAAATTTCGTTTAACCAGGGGCTCTACCGCGTAATTCTCATTTGTATCAACTTCAAGCAAATGCATGCGAAATTCAACGCGTGCAAAAGAGTACCTATGGCATGTTAGGCGGGCGTCGTCGCACGCACATCAAATTTCAATCTCAAGTTGATGTTGATGAAAATGAGAGTTACGCGGTAGACCCACAGGTCCTAGATACTGTTAAAACCCATCTAATAAAATATAATTGCAGTCCATTTGTTATTCCAAATTGTCAAACCAGGAGAATTGGTGTCGAAAAAAACCTCATTTCAATAAATAAATATTTGTATCGAGCCGAATTTCTCCAATCGCGTTTCTGTTTAACAGATCCCTAGAAAAAGATTACAAAAAAACCATACAATTTTATAAAAATATTACATTATTTACTGAAGTAGATATCCAAGTTCTAAAAGTGTCTATTTCTTTTCCGTAGCGCTTTAACACGCACGCATCGCCGCAGCGATGAACTGTGCAACGAGTTGCAAAGAGTTATAAACGACCATTTCCCATGACTTTGACAAGCATCAATGCAAGCGTCGAGCATCGCAAATAATTTCCGTTGCCAAACTTATCTGTTCCGATGGACCAAACTAAAATGGCTTCTATATTCACCGCGTGACTGTCTTCGCCAGCGGAACAGATACGTTTGTGGCTCTGTATGTCATTTTGACAGATGAAAAAATTAACACACATCCATCGCCGTAACCCGTTGCACAGTTCGTCGCTGCGGCAATGCGTGTGTGTTAAACGCGAGAAATATGTTTTGTTAGAAAACCACAACATTGCGTGAGGATGGCCCTCTGTCCAGGTGTAGACAAATATAATCTTGGATTGGAGTGCGAAGTTTTAACAAAACAACAAAGTATGGTACTCTTTACACACGAGTGAGTGGGTTTGGATATGAAAGCTAGAGACAGTACTTATTTAATATAAAAAAAATACCAAGTATTAACAAAAAAGAAAAACAGCTTATAAATAAAATTTGGTCGAGTGAATGTTAATTTTCTAAGAAACATTTGATTATTATTATTTATTATTTGTAAAAATTATTTAGTATGTCAGCTCACGCGAGTTTTAATAAAATCGTTTGATTTTTTTTTTCCTGTTTTAAGAGCTGCGGGTCTACCACGTAATTCTGATTTTCATCAACATCAACGTGCGACGACGCCCGCCACGCACGCACGTCAAATTTCAATCTCAAGTTGATGTTGATGAAAATCAGAATTACGTGGTAGCCCCGCTGGTCCCATTTGTTGGACAATTCGATATTTCTGTAAAGTTGGTACTTGACGATTTATCGATCGCAATAAGCTTGAATAAGAAAGGTGAACAGTGGAAAAACAGAAAAATCCGACTTCTCAATGCATTAATGAATTAAAATAATTATACCTACCATCCTGTTCGCTTTTCAGAGCGTTCACGCAAAGCGTTTTAGCCCTTCGGAACACAGAGTCAAGTATTTCGCATTTTGTGCAAAGAATTATGAGCATAATTACGAATTTCAAGATCACAGCCAAGTACGCATAACTGGCGGTGTATACAGATATTGCCTCAAATTTCTGAAACAAATAATACGATATAAATATCAATTGAGTTATATTACGTGTACGGAATCCTCGGTGGTCGAGCTAAACTTGCACACGCCCTGATTTTAGGGTTCCGTAACCAAAAGGCAAAAAGGTTCCCATTACAACAAACCAGAAACGGACAGCGAGGCCTCTGATGAAGACGTAAACATGTAACACGGCTTGGCAGTAACATATAAATGAGGCAGACACCCACATACTTGCAACATAGAATTGAGGCAGACACCCACATACTTGCAGTATAGAATTGAGGCAGACACCCACATACTTGCTACATAGAATTGAGGCAGACACCCACATACTTACAGCATAGAATTAAGACAGACACCCACATACTTGTAGCATAGATTTGAGGCAGACACTCGCATACTTGCAACATAGAATTGAAGCAGACACCCGCGTACTTGCAAAATAGGATTGAGGCAGACACCCACATACTTGCGGTATAGAATTGAGGCAGACACCCACATAATTGCAACATAGAATTGAGGCAGACACCCACATACTTGCATTATAGAATTGAAGCAGACACCTACATACTTGCAACATAGAATTGAAGCAGACACCCACATACTTGCAACATAGAATTGAGGCAGACACCCACATACTTGCAACATAGAATTGAAGCAGACACCCACATACTTGCAACATAAAATTGAGGCAGACACCCACATACTTGCAATATAGAATTGAAGCAGACACCCACATATTTGCAACATAGAATTGAGGCAGACACCCACATACTTGCAACATAGAATTGAAGCAGACACCCACATACCTGCAGCATAGAATTGAGGTAGACAACCACATACTTGCAACATATAATTGAGGCAGACACCCACATACTTGCAACCACCTGCAAGTCTAATAAATCTAATAAGAGTCGTGCCCCAATAAGAAAAATCTACAAAAAAACAACCCTCAGCATCGCGTTACATCCATCTCAAAAGATCCACTACCCATCCCCATGGAGGCCATCCTCGCGACACCGCTTGAACTAAGCTCGGCCTACGGCCTCACAGGACCTACGTCATAGGAGCTGGGCCTGCAGCCTCACAATACTTGCCGATTCGACTTCTTCAGAAAGATGCTCACCCATTGATAAACATTACCTGTCTCTCCACAAACCTAAGCCGATCTCTAGGATGCATATCCGGTACTCTCTACTATCCTATCCACATTCTGAGGGCACGGTCTTCCCTACCATTACAGCGCCCCCCGGTCTACTCTTGGATATGCAATGGTTCCTGTAGTCCCATAAAACATGGGGCTTCAGGGGCTAGTGTTAATCCTTGGGTTAAAAAGTTTATCGAGTCTGATCAAGCCACACTGGGATCAGTGCATTTCATTCATACATTCATGCAATGTGGACAGGAGAAAAAATGCCATCATAGTTCCAGATATCGCAAACATGTGTCCTGCCTGTTTAAGTAAAGGGAAGCCGTGCTGACTGCAGTTCTTATCCTGGAATATCTCAACTCTTTTCTCCTGAGAAAGTATTTGCCGATATATACAGGGTGGAAAAAATTTAAGGGCCCTGGAGGGGAACTACCTTAAATCCTTTAGTTAGCTCATTTTGCTGAAAAGAAACATTCCTTTATTTTTTAAAAGAAACAAAACTGCATTCGAAGATCTTCTAAAATTCGCTTGTCTCACCCGGGAATCGAACCAAATAATAAACTTTTAACAAAAAAATAGCAACCGACTTCAATAGTAACAGCAGTCATTCACTAAAAAGTTAATAATAATTCTATAAAGACTGATGGTACCGAAGCAACACTTTTGCCGACTTCTTTCTTCCTGAAACAATATGTTATCTAGAAGTCGGCGTTCTTATATTGGTTTTTATGTTACTATATCGTAGGAAATACGCCGACTTCTAGATAACATATTGTGTCAGGAAGAAAGAAGTCAGCAAAAGTGTTGCTTCGGTACCATCAGTCTTTATAGAATTATTATTAACTTTTTAGTGAATGACTGCTGTTACTATTGAAGTCGGTTGCTATTTTTTTGTTAAAAGTTTATTTTATTTCACATTTTTTAGTGTTGCTGGGTTAAATTGTGAAGTGTGGGTAATTCTTGCAAACGTGGTGTTAATATGAAACAAAGTTCAAGTGAGTATAAGTAGCTATGTTTGAGTAGCTTCCTGCTATCAGTACCCTAACACAACATGATTACCGCAATCTCGAGTTATGTGCTGTCATTCGTTGAAGAGTTCCACGGTGATGAAGCCAAGATCGAAGGTCAGCTTGGGTACACTGGCAATTTTCAAGCAATGCCCTGCAATGAGCACCCTAACACAAACTGATTGCCGCAATCCAAATTTATGTGCTGTCATCCGTTGAGGAGTTCTATGGTGATGAAGCCAGGATCGAAGGTCAGGTGGGTATTCTGATAATCTGCAAGTAATTCCCTTGAATTAGCACCCTAACGCAGTGATTGCCGCAATCTCGAGTTATGTGCTCTGATCCGTTGAGGAGTTCTATGGTGAATAAAACATAAACATAAACATAAAAAGTATTTATTTTCATACACAAAGTCACAATTGTTTTAAAGCAACTGGCTCCCAAAAAGTTAATACTGAGATTCAGGAACCAGTTTCTCCTCTTATATTAAAAATTATACAGATCAAAGTGTTAGCGTAATAATTATTTACAAAAAAATACAAACAGGAATGTGGTTAGTAGGTACATAGAAATCTTATAATATCATATTAGTGAAGTATTAGTGGGTTAGTATTACCATTAGGTTTTAATTTTTCAAAAAAGAAGGTGAATTAATTAATTAGGCAAACTATGTAGAATAACAAATAGAAGAAAAAGGTATGAATTTGAGTATGAGGGTGAGTAATGTGTGAATGGTATGTGTGTGAAGTGTGAGGATGAATGCGTTGTGTGTGTGAAAATGTGTTTGTATATAATAAAACTAATAGTATAATATACCTCGCTATATTTATTTTATAATTTGGAAGATTAGAGGGTCGAGCAAATCTTCGGTTTCCTTAAATGTTAAATGTTGAATCCAGTCTTTGATGGCAATTTTACACTGTCGCAGAGGAAGAGGGTAAATATTAATTTCTCTGTTTAATTTGTTGTATAGGCGGCCACTCAAGCTTGGATAATGGCGATTAGCCAATGCTGTTTTAAAGAAAGGGATTTTGCAGACAAGATCATTGCGGCGCTTCTTTGTTATAATATGGTGATGAAGCCAGGAACGAAGGTCAGGTGGAAGAATGTCGATTTTCAAGTAATACCTTGTAATCAGCACCCAGGTACAAAGCGATTACCTCAATTTCGAGAGGTATGCTGTCATTTTCTGAGGAGTTCCACTGCCTATCTCTGAAGACCTTCATCAGATCATGACCAAACCCAGAATGGGACGTAGCTGGAAGTACACTCATTCAAACAAAAAAAGAATTGTTCAAATCGGTTCAGAATTGACAGAGTTATGGAGTAACAACGCCCAAAAAAAAAATAAAAAAAAAAAACATACAGTCGAATTGAGAACCGCCTCCTTTTTGAAGTCGGTTAAAAACTAAAAAATAAACCCTCGCTATTTTATTATACGAATTGGTAGGAAAATCGTTCAGGATAAAATTTGCCTTATAAATATGTGGTCTTTGAAATAAAAAAAAGTGAAAACAAGCTTCTAATAAATAAAATTGTTCTTGATACGCCATTTATTACACAATGACAGCACGGAATGAAAGCAAAACAAAACTAAATTTGAAATTCGAACGAATAGTTTTATCGATTTTAAAAATGTTGAAAGTTATCATTCGAATTTTAAATTTGTTGCACCGCGTTTCAAAAAAAAATAGTTTCCCTTTTTAAACTTTTCGTTATGCCTAGTGCAAGAAGGAATTGTGCTGTGCATAGATTTATAACGATTTTCTTATCGAAGTCTTCAACAAGGTACTTAAGGTAAATAACATTAGCAAGCTTGTACTTCATACGATGTCTTTGGATGTTAGAGAGATAAGAAAATTAAAACGTGTCATTTACTTGTTTCAAGTGAACAGTATTTTATTAGGTATTGTACAGTCAACTGTCCAAAGATTATTATTTTGTAATACTTTAGCGTAAGCATTTTATAGTTTACTTATTTTGCAAAACAATCATCGTACAATCAGTGAAATATACGCACTCCACATTAGCGGTTGTTTTCTTCATAAATACGCCGCTCTTCATTCAATCATCTATAAAACTGTAGAGAGAAATCCCTACATTATGGTCCTTCGAAACTACTACGACTTGGTGTTTGCTGTTTGCTCTTAGTGTGTTAGCAATCGGTTAGCTGGCCTCCCACAAGCGGGTCTCCCCAGTTAATTGAGAAGGTGCTTGAATCACACGAAAGGGCTGCGGTAGCGCTCTGTCGTACGGACCATCGCGAGTGACAGTGATCTGCGTTCGAGAGGTGGTTCACCAGCATCTATAGACATCTACAGTCCATAGCATCATTCACTCAAGCATTCATCAGGTAGCCGCAGCATTCAGCTAGCCTACCTGAACATTCTATTAAAGCAAGCCACGTACAGTCAGTCGGGCTTCACTCAAGCATTCGTCAGGTAGCCGCAGCATTCAGCTAGCCTACCTGAACATTCAATCAAAGCAAGCCACGTACAGTCAGTCGGGCTTCACTCAAGCATTCGTCAGGTAGCCGCAGCATTCAGCTAGCCTACCTGAACATTCAATCAAAGCAAGCTACGTTACTTCAGCCGGACTTCAATCCAGCATACATCAATCAAAACATCATCTTCGCGGCAAGCTCAAGACATTCACTCAATCATAATGGCAGATGTATTATTCAATCGTCAAGGTGAAATTCTTCGAGAGATTGAGAGCGTCAACACCAATTTCAAGAAGGACAGTGCGGCAAGAAAAACCACCGAATACCTCATCAAGCGGGTGGACACACTGGATCTTCTGTGGAGAGAATTTGACCTCAATAACACTAAACTGCAATCTTACGAAGACAAAACCTGCGACTACTTTTCCCGCAACATCTATGAGGAGTTGAAAAGTTATTATGAAAAAACGAAAATTATGATTTCGTCATACAATAAACCGATTGAGCCAAAGTCAACGGTACAATTTCATCTACCGATCTTCACGGATACAGATGAAGTAGGACAGCTAATCAGTCAACAAGGCACAAACTTCAGAGCCTTCGAGCGCCTCATAAACAGGGTCAACGACAGCCGCATGGAGGAGAAGTGGGAGATAGAAGATGAGTTGAAAAACCTACAACGTTTGTGGAATAGCATTGACCACCTTCATTTGCGCATAGATAACATCTTGCAAGGTAGCAATGAGGATTACGAACACGATTTTGAATCTATAGAGCGTCGGTACCTGGAAATTAAGAAGAAGCTTAACAGGAAACTATCTTCCTCCGATCATCTTCGCATTGCGACTCCGCAAATTGATATTCCTGACTTTTTTGGAAAGTACACTCAGTGGCCCACGTTCTATGACCTGTTCAACGAAGGTATTCACAAGAGCAAGTACTTGACCAAGACTCAGAAGATGCAGCATCTCAAGAGTAAAGTTAAGGGAGAAGCCGAACGTCTCATACAGCACTTGAACATTACAGCAGAAAACTATGACACGGCATGGAATCTTTTAACAAATCGATTCAACAATCCCTTGGTTCTATTTACTAATCATATTGAAGTTTTTCTGAACCAACCAGTCATTCAAAAGCAAACGTCATATGAACTCAAGAAGTTATACGACACAACAATGGAGTGTATTTTTGCCATTCATAACCTGGGAATAGACACATCCACATGGGATCCTATTCTGGTGCATCTGGTATCAAAGAAGCTGGATGCAGACACTTACACCGATTTTCAAATATCTCGCTCGTCGCCGAGAGATTTACCTGTGTTTGACGATTTCATGGCTTTCATTGAGAGAAAATTTATGGCTCTCGAACCTAATCAAAGGAAGGGCAAGGAACCTGCAGCATCCGTCAAACAACCTGACCAACAACAATCGTGGTATAAAGGGAGCAACATCAACTTGCGAAAATCAGTTACAAAAAGCTATCAAGCAATTGCGACATCACACAAGCATAAATGCCTACTTTGTGGCCTAGATCACAAATTGTTCCAGTGCAAACGATTTCTCAATCAACCTGCTGACACAATCATAAAGACGATTGAAAAACTTCATATTTGTCAAAATTGTCTTCACAAGCATAATGACACAATATGTCCATCGAAAAAAAAATGCCAGATTTGCAACGGAAACCACAATACAATTATTCATGACGCAGCGGTTTCCGTGTCTGCTAACCCAAAACCGCCGTCCGTACCTACAGCCACGGCGTCGTCATCGAACTCACAGTCCCGCCAATATAATGTAAATTATGTTGCGAACGAAGATGAAGAAATTCTACTTACAACGTTGTCACTCAATATCAAGGCCTCCGATGGTACATTCATCAACTTCAGAGCTCTTCTAGATCAAGGAAGCCAGATATCTTTGGTTTCCGAAAACGCCGCCCAGTTGTTAGGGTTGAGGCGTCAACATTATCAAGCATCAATATCAGGCATCGGCACAAGCTCAAAACAGAGCAAAGGAAAAGTAACTCTGGAATGTCAATCAATCTATGGTGACTACGAGTTCACTACCGAAGCTCTAGTCGTATCCAGAGTTCTCAACAACCTACCCAGTACCACACTAAGAAGAACGTCATGGGAACATCTTCAACATACAAGATTGGCAGATCCTCAGTACCATGTGTCTAAGCCTATAGACATCTTACTTGACGCGAGTGTCTATTCCGAAATTATTATGAGCGGACTCGTCAAGGGTGCACATCAATCACCTATAGCTCAACAAACTAAACTGGGCTGGATCCTGTCAGGTCAAGTTCAGACATTTGCGTGCAATGTCGTAATCAAAAATCTCGATGACATCAAGAAGTATTGGGAAGTAGAAGAAATCAATCAATCATCCGGTCCTTTAACAGTAAATGAACAATACTGTGAGGACCACTTTCAAGCAAATACCCAAAGACTGGAGAATGGTAGATACGAAGTAGCCATCCCCATGAAACCAGGCTTTGAGGAGCAGCTAGGACATTCAAAACCTAGGGCTGTTGCACAATTTATTCAACAAGAAAAGAGGATGTCCAAAAGTTCGTTATTATCAGAGAGGTACAAAAAATTCATGGATGAATACGAACAATTGGGTCACATGCGGCCGGCTGACTCACAAAGCACCGGTGCAGCTTGTTATTTACCTCACCACGCCGTACTAAATTTGGACTCAACTACAACTGCCCTGCGTATTAAACTCAATGCCAGTTCAAGGACATCATCAGGACTAAGTCTGAAAAACCTGATGGAGAGCGGACCCAATCTCCAGCAAGATTTACAGTCACTCATCTTAAAGTGGAGACAGTTCAAATACGTCATCACAGCAGACATTGAGAAAATGTTTCGTCAAATACACGTCAGAGAGGCTGACCAGCATCTTCAATCAATCGTATGGAGAGTCTCACCTCACGACCTACTTCGGGAATATCATCTCACTACAATCACTTACGGCACAAAGGCCGCACCGTTCCTCGCAATGAGAACGTTACAACAAATAGGCCGAGATAATGCCGCCACATTCAAACTAGCAGCTTCTGCGTTAGAGAATTCCTTTTATATGGACGATCTGTTGGCAGGAAGTAACTCAATCAATCAAGCAAAGAAACTGCAACATGAACTATCAATTGTTCTGAAAAAAGCCGGTATGAACCTTCGCAAATGGTCCAGCAATGAACCTAAACTCATCAAGGATCTACCATCAGAGCTACTAAATGCCCCATTCGAATTTAGAGACTCCGAATCAAGAAAAACGCTTGGACTACAGTGGAATGCTTCGTCGGACACTTTTACATTCTCAAACAACATCGATTGTAACACAGACAAGACTCAATATACTAAACGACAGTTGTTATCCGACGTAGCTAAAATATACGATCCTTTGGGCTGGTACCAACCACTTACAATCAAAGCGAAGATTCTATTTCAAAAAACATGGTCGTTGAATATCTCATGGGACGACGAACTGCCAGAGAGCTTCTCAAAAGAATGGTTACAAATAAGAGATGACCTGAAAAACATTCCAACTTTCTCAATCCCAAGATACTTGGGCTGTATGGATCACTCATTTCAAATACATGGATTCTGTGACGCCTCGGAAAAGAGTTACGCATGTGCAATATACATAGTAACACTCAATCATAACGGAGAATCTACATCAAAATTAGTGGCCGCTAAATCAAAAGTCGCGCCACATAACAAGGAAGTCTCTCTGCCCAGGCTTGAGCTCCTAGGTGCAGTTTTGCTATCGCAGCTGATGAAAAAATTTCTGGAGACCGTCTCTGCAGAATTATTCCAGGTTTATGCCTGGACCGACTCTATGGTCGTCTTAGGATGGCTACATGGAAATACTTCAAGATGGAAACAATTTGTAGCCAACAGAGTAAACCAAATCAAGGAAGTCATCCCGTCTTCGGCTTGGCATCATGTGAAATCTGGAGACAACGCCGCAGACTGCGCCACACGGGGAATGAGCGCAGCTAATTTGCTAGAGCACAATTTATGGTGGGAAGGGCCAAAATGGCTACTCACTTTCAATCACAATAACATTCAGTTGAAAACATTTCCAGACCCCACACTCGAAGTTAAAAGAGCTAGTGTAAACAGCGCCTTACTACAAAGTCAAGATTCATTTATAACGGATTTATTAAATAAAAATAGCTCCATAACAAGAAGCGCAAAAATTACTGCATGGATATTACGTTTCATAGCGCGATTACGAAATACTCAGGTTTTGACGCATAATAGTGCATTGAATGTGGCTGAAATACAAAGTGCCTACAACCTAATTATCAAGAATGTGCAAGAATGCGACTTCTATGACGAAATTAAACAATTGAAGAAAAATGGAAATGTTATTAATGGCAGAAAACTCTCATCGCATACACAGAGAGTCTTACAAGTCGGGGGACGACTTGTGTATACCAGCATCAGCTACGCAGCAAAGCATCGCGTTATATTGACGTCTACGAGTCGTCTCACTGAATTAGTCATCATCAAGGAAGACAACGTACCACCGGACAAGTGGGCAATGGGACGCGTCGATGAGATTCACCCCAGAAAGGATGGACATGTCCGGGTCGTTACGTTAAAAACGCAAAACGTTTCGAAACATCCAATCAACAGACTAATTATGTTGCCCATAAACAACAACGTAATTGAGCAAACTGTTGACACATCACAACCTGCGGAACCAACATCAACGCTAAGCTCAACAAAGAATAAATCCAAAGGACGCCAAAAGGTGCGTGGAAATGCATTAAGGGGTTTATTCACTACAGCATTAATATTTATGTCTCTGTTGTCACCGAGCATTCAGCAAACGTCAGCATCGTACAAGGTATCGCCATTGAATGGCAGTCAAACCTTTTACTTTGATAAGATCTCAGATCTTCAACATATCAGAGACGAGTGGAAGTTGGTTGTCTACCATAATATGACGTCATTTTGGCAAGGTGTGGAAGATATAAGCCTTTACATCACTCATTTGAAGAAAGTTTGTCGCACCATGTATAAACATAAAAATAATCAATATGAAGGCGTGTTACTTCAGTTGGAGCACCAATTAAATGAAATCATTCACTACAATAACATACTCAAGTTTCAAAACAAACAACGATACAAACGAGGATTGATAAATGGAGTTGGAAATGTAGCAAGCTTCCTGTTTGGAGTACTGGACGATAGATTCGCTGACCAGTACAAAAAGGATATTGAGAAAATTGCATTGAATGAAAATCATCTTCAAAACCTCATCCGAAACCAGACACTAATTGTGGAATCAGAATATAATATCCTGCGACGGCATGAAGGCATAATTAACACTCAGTTTCATTTCATGACACAATCTCTTAAGAACGTATCTATGGAAGTCAATGAATCGCGGCTCGATAGTCAGAATGGCCTATTCATTACGTCATCGACTTTGTCCGCAAACATCATTTTATCAAACTTGCGAAGTATTCAACAAAGTTTGATCGCAGCTATAACCGACGTCACTCACGGGCGCGTCGATATTCACCTGTTATCCCCGGAGCAATTAGAAACGCAAGTCCAAACCATCACGCATCATCTACAGGGTGATCTCATCATACCCAATATGGAGAACATCCGAGACTTGTACAAGATATTGCGGGTCTATGCAAGAATTATCGACAACTACCTCATTATGGAAATCAAAATTCCTCTAGTCACCAATGAAGTTTACGAATTGGACAAGATCATAAGCCTACCATACAAGAAAGAACTGCACACATATCGTTTAACAACAGCATACCCGTACTTGGCATTCAACTTGAGAAAGGACATAGCCCTTCTGTTGTCGCAAAACGACATGCAGAGATGCATTCATTCATCACAAAAGAACATACTATGTCCCATTGATACACCAATCTACGATATGAGAACAAGACAATCTATTTGTGATCTGAAATTAGTAAACATGGATCAAAATAAAGAAACAACCTGTACTTCCGAGCTACTAAGTTGCACCGATAGATGGGTCAAATTACAAAACAAGCAGAATGACTGGCTATACACTTGTTGCGAAGAATGCACAGTGCGCATTTTATGTCCAGCTGATACGGAAATACAATCACTGTCGGGAAATGGCATCGTGAGTCTAGGTCAAGGCTGCACTTTGAAGGGTAATACCTTCACCATCTTCTCACATAAAAACTTTTTCGACCATATCAACACAGAAGTTGAAAAGATGGAGATCCCACAAATGTCCATCTTAAACAGCATTTTAAAGACCAACGTGCTTGACAACGCTACGCCACCAGTCTTTCAAGAAGACCATTCAATCAGTTGGAATAGACTACGGGCCCAGATTGAGGAACTGAAGCAGCAATCCTCTCAATCTCTCACTATACACGATGTCCACCTATACATCGTATCATACAGCGTTGGGGGATTGTTTATACTGGCGGTACTTATCGTGGGAATCATCTGCATTAGGAGGAGACTACGGAAGACGTCCGCTGTCCAGAACATACCGGTGCCGCAGCCGCGGACACTGCACAGGACGGCAGACAACATTACCTCACCAGAAGTGCAATTAGTAAACTTTGGTGTACCTAAGACTATTTAATTAATTTGCAATATTTAGAAATTAGAAATGAAATAATTTAAGTTTCTAGATTTATATTCTTCTTTGTTCTCGGCAGCATGTACAGTCAACTGTCCAAAGATTATTATTTTGTAATACTTTAGCGTAAGCATTTTATAGTTTACTTATTTTGCAAAACAATCATCGTACAATCAGTGAAATATACGCACTCCACATTAGCGGTTGTTTTCTTCATAAATACGCCGCTCTTCATTCAATCATCTATAAAACTGTAGAGAGAAATCCCTACAGGTATTGTTAACAAAGAACTTGTAATAAATATTCAATTTCGTGGGTATCTCGTACAACAGATGAGTGTAAGACCAAATGTTTATTAGACACATTTTATCCTGAACAATAATCCTACCGATTCGTATAATAAAATAGCGAGGGTTTATTTTTTTTCATTTTTAGTTGGTTCGATTCCCGGGTGAGACAAGCGAATTTTAGAAGATCTTTGAATGCAGTTTTGTTTCTTTTAAAAAATAAAGGAATGTTTCCTTTCAGTAAAATGAGCTAACTAAAGGATTTAAGGTAGTTCTCCTCCAGGGCCCATTAATTTTTTCCACTCTGTATATGTACTCTCCACAGCGTTTTGACTGTCTATAGGCAACCGGAAGTGAATAAATCTTTCATGGATTGTTAATAAAGCGAAAATATGAGTACGAATGTAGAAATATGACCTTTTCCGAAGAGTGGCGGAGATTTATCGTGCGCATTATTAAAATGGTTCTACTGTATCTTCTTACTTACATTAATCAATAGTACAGCACCCACATCAACTATACACAGCAGAAATATTTCCATACAGTAACCAGCAATCTGTAACATAGAAATATTAAAATGTATCTTTATCTACTCCCATATTGCAATAAGTGTTGAGGTCAGGATCCCTTAGTGGACTGTATTAAAACCAGTATTCAAAACTTCCAGCTTTTATTTAGAGAAACAATAGTAGAAGTGAAGTAGTGAAGTGAACTGAAGTAAACTGAAGTGAACTGAAGTGAATTGAAGTGAATAAATTTACAAACGTAGGGCCTTATATTTATATCATAAAACTAGTCTGTTGGGTAGTGCACGTAGGCGCGATGTCTACGGAGCGCGGAGAGGTGAAGCGAGAAGAAGGACGCCTGAGGTAGGCCAGCCTGGACGCGAGTCAACATGCCCTCTTCTCGCTCCACCTCGTCGCTCCGTCCCTCGGTCCGCTGGCCAGCTTCCTTTCGGGTTATTCAGGCTTGTTGTCCGCAACATTCTCCCCCCGGCTCAGAGCTAACGCAGCCCTCTCTATCTACTGGGAGGACAGCGAGCCTTGTGGTTGGTCTCCACAGAATGCCACCTCTGGTCTCGATCTCGGCACTCCTTACGCCTACGTCTGGTCCGAGGATGGTTCGGCTGACGATCTCTCGAGGCCAGGTGTTTCGTGGACGGGGAAGCGTAGGGCCGGTGCTGATCATAAAGCGCGGGAGGGTGGCGTTCGGCCACGACTTCGTTGCTGAAGCGGCGCTCAGCGGACGGTGGAGCATCGGCTCGGCGCTCAGCATAGAGCGCTGGCGGGCGGCTATTGGCAGCGGCTTCCTCGAAGCGATGCTCAGCGGTCGGCGAAACGTGGGGCTGGCGCTCGTCATAGCAAACGGCCACAGCTTCGTTGAAGCGGCGCTCAGCAACGGGTGGAGCTTGGGGCCAGTGCTTGTCATAGAGCGCTGGTGAACGGCAATTGGCGGCAGCTTGGCCGCTGAGGTGGTGGTCAGTGGTCAGCGGAGCGTGGGGCCGGCGCTCGTCATAGAGCGCTGGCGGGCGGCGAACGGCCGCAGCTACGTCATCGAAACGGGGCTTAGCTGTTGGCTGGGCGTTGGGCCAACGCTCACCATAGAGCGCTGGCGAGTGGCACTTTGCCGAGGCTTCATCAAAGCGGTGCTCAGCTGTCGGCGGAGTGCTGAGCTGGCGCTCGTTATAGAGCGCTGGTGGGTGCCGATCAGCTACGGCTTCGTCATAGAAGTGGGGCTCAGCGGTCAGCCAGGCGTTGGGCCGGCGTTCACCATAGAGCGCTGACGGGTGGCGAATAGCTGCAACTTCGTCATCGAAGCGGGGCTCAGCGGTCAGCCGGGCGTTGGGCCGGCGCTCACCATAGAGTGGTGACGACCGGCGAACGGCAGTGGCTTCATCTTCGAAGCAGAGCTCAGCGGTCAGCCGGGCGTTGGGCCGGCGCTCACTGTAGAGCGCTGACGAGTGGCGACCGGCTACGGCTTCTCCATCGAAGCGGGGCTCCGCTGCCAGCTGGGCGTTGGGCCGGCGCTCACTATAGAGCGCTGACGAGTGGCGATCGGCTACGGCTTCTCCATCGAAGCGGGGCTCCGCTGCCAGCTGGGCGTTGGGCCGGCGCTCACCATAAAGCGATGGTAAGCGGCGTTTGGCCGAGGCTTCATCATCGAGGCGGGGCTTAGCTGTCGGCCGGGCGTTGGGTCGGCGCTCACCATAGAGCGCAGACGAGCGGCGATCGGCTGCGGCTTCCGCATCGAAGCGGGGCTCAGCGGTCAGCCGGGCGTTGTGCTGGCGCTCACCATAGAGCGCTGACGAGCGGCGATCGGCAGTGGCTTCATCTTTGAAGCAGCGGTGCTCAGTAGTCGGCGGAGTGTCGGGCCGGTGGCGCTCACCATAGATGACCCAGCCCAGGTTGGTGAGTGAGGCGGCGGGCTCGTGAGTCTGGCCCCGCCGCAGCCGGCGTGACACCATCAGGTGCCAGTTGTCCGCTCCGATGAGTATGCGTGGCGTTGCCTTCGCATAGCAGGCCCGATGGAGGCCACGCAGGTGTGGGTACTGCGTGACATCTCTGGGCACTGCTTGGCTGCGTAGATTCATCTCGCCCATGGTGCGCGCGGAGATGGTGTGGACGCTAATTTCGTCCCGGCCTCTGATGCAGAGGCTGATGCGGTGGCTGGCTGCTTGCGTGCGGACAGCATTGACCCCTCGGATGTTGAGGGCATCGGCAGGTACATCGGCACCGATTTGGCGTGCCAAGTCTTCGTCGACGAGAGTAACAGTAGAACCCTCGTCCAGGATTGCATGCGTGCTCACGGTCCCGGTGGGTCCAGTGATGGTGACGGGGCACACCTTCAGCAGCACGCTGCGGGCCGTGTTCGGCGCGCAGATGGAGAGCACGTCCTCAGAGCTGGCCGTGGGCACTGGTGAGGCAGGTGGTGCCGGTTGGAGAGCCACAGTGGGGCTCCCCCCGTAGCAGTTGCTGGGTTGGCGGCTGGCACGTCAGAGTGCGGCAGCGTGCTGTGTGGGCGTGTGCAGCCGTTGATGCCGCAGGGTCTCGCCTTGCACCGGTCTCTGCGATGTTTGCTCACCAGACATCGGAAGCAGGTGTTGGACGAGCGTGCCCACTCCCAGCGCGCGTCGACAGTCATACCGCGCAGCTTGCGGCATGACGTGGTTCGGTGCTCAGCGCCACAGCAGAGGCACGGCGGCGTCGCCGTTGTCTCTGTCTCGGCTGCTGTGTAGGCAGCGGACTCCCACCGTCACTCAGGTCGGCGTGCCGGTGCTGGTGCGTGCGTCTTCGGTGGTGCCTTTGTTGCGGGTGCGGGCGCTGCCGTAAACATATACTGCAGCGCTCGGTCGGCCTCTCGCATCAGGAAGCGGGAGAGCAGCTCAAACTCCGACGCCCTGGGGTCGGCCTGGTCGTGAGCGTAGTCACACCAGCGTGACTTGAGGTGTGGGCTCAGTTTGTCCAGCGTCTCCCGTGCCAGCATTGGGGTGTGGATGTACCCCTTGCGGTCCACATTCTTCAGGATGCACAAGATGTTGAACACCCTTACAGCGAACGTGTTGAACTCCGATGCGGCTGGGCCTGGTCGAGGCAGGCCACGCAGGTCGTCCAAGGCTCGGTCCACAATGACCTCGGTGCGGCCGAAGCATTGTTCTAATGTCCGCATGATGCTCTCGGGGTCGGTGGTTGAGTGGAGCTGGCCGACGACAGCCTCCCGGGCGTTGCCCTTCAGGCAGTTGCGCAGGCGCGCCATGTTCTCAATGGGCGAGAAGTGATACAGCTGCGTCTCCCGCATAGCTGCCTTGAATGGCAGCCACTCAGTTGGTACACCGGTGAATGCTGGTAGATCCGATGACTGGCGCGGGGGTGCTCGGCCACGGGACATTCTCTCCAGTGCCTCCACCAAGCGGTCGATGCCTTGACCGCGCTAGGAAGGCGTCGTAGAGCGGCGTCGTCGCTCCGCCGGTGGTGGCGAATGTGACTGCCGGCGGCGATGCTCCGTGGGAGACCGCAGGTGGCGGTCCTCTGCTTGGAGTGGAGCAGCCAGTGGAGCCGGGGGCTGGTGCTCATGAAAGAGCGCTGGCAGGCGGCGATTGGCTGTGGCCTCGTCAGTGAAAGCCAGGGTCGTTGGTCTGGCTGTCGATGTGGATGGCAGCGCAACGTTGAGGTGTGCTGCGTTCTGCACCATCCATCTGTCGACCCGTGCGTCATCATGCACAGAGTCGGCGTCGTGCGTGGACTCCTCGGCTTCGAGCGCCGCGGCGTTGTATGCCAGCGTGCGCTGAATCAGCCTTTGTTGGAGCTGCAGGTCCTGGCGCTGAAGCTCGATAAGCTGAGCCTCCGCCTCGTGCTGCTCCTTCAGGATGCGGGCTCTCGCACTGGCCGTTGTTCGGTGAGAGCGCTCTGAACGCACAGGTGAGTGCGCGCGTCGGTCGGCAGCGCGGACGTCTCCCCCCGTAGAGATGGCTGGTAGCTGCATCCCGTAGGTGGTCGTCGGGGCTGATGGTGACCGTGGCGGCTCGTGAAAGACCAAGCCACGGTAGGCGGGGTTCACCGGGAGCGCTGCGGTGGCAGCACGCTGTGCGTCCAGGGCTGCGGCGGCGGTGCTTCGAAGCGTCAGGGCAGCCTCCAGTACTGCGCACCCCAGCGGGGTATCGGGCTGCGTGGCTGCGGCCTCTTGCAGCGATGCGGCAGCGTCCAGTATTGCAGAACACTGGGACGTAGCGGGTCGTAGTGCAGCGGCGCTCTGCAGCGCTACAGCAGCATCCAGCGCTGCGGAGTGCAGCGGTGAGGCAGGATGAAGCGCGGCAGCGTCACGTAGTGATGCAGCGGCCCCCAGCACTGCATGGGACAGCGGAGATGCGGACGGCGGTGCAGCGTGCGGCGAGGCAGCGTGCAGCACTGCGGCGTGTAGCGCTGCGGCGCGCACCGATGCGGCGTGCACCGGTGTTGCTGGCTGCGCTGTTGCCTGCTGTGCTGCGGCTTGCTCCGCTGTGGCTTGCTCCTCCGTGGTGCGGTCCCCGCTCTGGGACCGGGTGGTCACCATGGCTGTGCTGGCTCCTGGCTCCTGGCTGCTGGCTGCTGGCTGCTGGCTGCTGGCTGCTGGCTGCTGGCTGCTGGCTGCTGGCTGCTGGCTGCTGGCTGCTGGCTGCTGGCTGCTGGCTGCTGGCTGCTGGCTGCGGGCTGCTGGCTGCTGGCTGCTGGCTGCTGGCTGCGGGCTGCTGGCTGCTGGCTGCTGGCTGCTGGCTGCTGGCTGCTGGCTGCTGGCTGCTGGCTGCTGGCTGCTGGCTTCTGGCTTCTGGCTGCTGGCTGCTGGCTGCTGGCTGCTGGCTGCTGGCTGCTGGCTGCTGGCTGCTGGCTCCTGGGTGGTCCGTGGGCAGCAAGACGTCCTGAAGGTCGATATTGCTGTGATCCGTCTCGAAGGTCCAAATTGTTGCTGGCTGGTCCGTGGGCAGCAAGACGTCCCGAAGGTCGAGATTGCTGCGATCCGGCTCGAAGGTCCAAATTGTTGAGGTCAGGATCCCTTAGTGGACTGTATTAAAACCAGTATTCAAAACTTCCAGCTTTTATTTAGAGAAACAATAGTAGAAGTGAAGTAGTGAAGTGAACTGAAGTGAACTGAAGTGAATTGAAGTGAATTGAAGTGAATAAATTTACAAACGTAGGCCCTTATATTTATATCATAAAACTAGTCTGTTGGGTAGTGCACGTAGGCGCGATGTCTACGGAGCGCGGAGAGGTGAAGCGAGAAGAAGGACGCCTGAGGTAGGCCAGCCTGGACGCGAGTCAACATGTCCTCTTCTCGCTCCACCTCGTCGCTCCGTCCCTCGGTCCGCTGGCCAGCTTCCTTTCGGGTTATTCAGGCTTATTGTCCGCAACAATAAGGTAATTAAAATAAAACTGGACGAAACAGACAACACTGACATACAGACAGACCAAACTTATACAAAAAACCTAACAAACGCCCTGACTCAAGAAAATTAATCATTCTAGACTCAACTTTAAACACAAACTTAATACACTTAATTACTTAATACACAATCCAACATTCTCCCTCAATCCAACACACAAATTTATGTATTTATATCACAATCCTCACACACGCACACAAACTCCTTTTGTCTCTATCCCATCCACATGCGCATCCTTCACACTTATATCAAAAAGTTTAGTTTTTAAGAAAGTGGTTTTGCTTTCTTTAAATATTTTTTTTTTATTCTCATTGTCATCTTGTAATTATTATCTGTCATCCTGTCATGATTATTACTCAAACTGATGCCGGGCCCTGTGGGCCCGAAATATATCTTGTTAAGTATTGAAAAAATTATACATTATTTAAAAAAAAAAGTTTTTTGTTATCAAAGTGTAAAAAAGGTATGACATTAAATAAAAAGACTTAGATTTGAGAAAATAATCAAGGAATAACTATAATTACAAAGGTTTTGACATAGTTTTCCTTTTTCAATTACTATACATTTTTCGTGTATTTTGTGCCACAATAAAGCGAATTACTCCACGTTCCCCAATTTCATTAGGGAATAATAAATTAAAAAAAAATGAGCGGATTTGTTACTGTACTCATCATTTGAATGCAAAAACTCTATGGGACTGGATAGTATCCATTTTTCGCGTATACTGTGATATCCCTTGGTTCACTATAGGATACTTGCACATTTTGTTATTTTCGGCAGTGCCTACGCGTAGCGGTTAACATTAGCTATTTTGTCTCTTTGCACACCGTGTTATCTAGAAACCTAAGAGCTGTTAACTCAAAGCCATGGTACCATTAATGACCACATTTGTTTCTTACAGTCACTGGAATATTATTATCAACAGATTCATAACCGCAAAGGTCATGCAAAACTGCACCTCATAAAGGCATGCTACCGAGATAGATACAGAAAAGCTCCAACAACTCTCGATAGTCATTATGACTGTGATCTTCCTGCTATTTTCTTGTGATATAAATTATCAAATCATGAAATACGTCCTGCAGTTGAGATGCCGCAATATTGCCTGTATTAATGTTAGACTATTGACTTGCAAATCTTTTATGCAATACTAACTTGAGGACGTGATGTCGACAGGTAGGATTAAGGTCTTTTACAAGCCCAACAATTGTTACTAAGTGAGGTGTGGGTTTTTAAGAAAATCACACTTCCTATGATAATGATGAAAATTTAATGATGTGATGAAAATTAAAATTAACTAAAGATAATAATTAAACATGACAGTTAAACACTTTCACTATGTACAAATTGGACTGAAGCTGGCTAGGAAGAAGCTGCAGCGGTGGCTAGCGGAGCCAGGATTCTAATTTCCTTCGAATATTATTTCCGTTGAAACGCAGTGGAGAAGAACGTCAAGATCTCCACTGGAGGCGATATGCACCAAACAAGGCAAGAACATAATAGGTTATTAGTCTGAAAGTTTGAAAAATAATATAAAAACCTTTCGTAACTCAGAGACCATTCATTTTCGACACCTAGTTTACATGGGAAACATGAGAGGGCGCCAGCGTATCCACGCAGGTTGCATCCCACACGAGCGGCCTCCCATGCTTCCACGGTATTAACGTCATACCGTCGGGTCTCTTTCCGTCGTCACGAACCAATCCGAGAGGTTCGAGAGTACCCGGAGCTAATATTAGAACATAATATGAGGTCGGTGTTTCCAATTTCCGATATGTTGGAGGAGCCGGTAACAGTGATTGTTATGCCAAGGGCTCCTTTTTTCTCTCCATTTTCCTCTTAACCTCTCTCTCCCCAAAATCGATCTGACATCCGTCCACTCTGTCTATTCAGCCTCCATTGATATTTCCCAGGCCAGCAGCAAGAAGGTCTATTATGCCATTACAAAATAGGTTTCATTACACAATGACGTCCTGTGTTTGGAGCAGGTGCATTAGCAGTCATAGCTAGCACATGTTTAGTCAGGCACCATTATTCTTGCAATATAGCAATGATAGTTGTTGCCAGTGCTATGTGAAAGCGGAGGAGATCCCAGAAATGATTTGGGTATAGAATGCTCGTTATCAAAACTGTCAACCCATTTTTAATGGCATTTCCTTTTACCGTTTTATTCGTTTTCCATGCCAAAGTACGAAGATAGTTATAGTACCTATGTATTATAGGCATAATGTTATAGATTTTTATTAACCTGTGTCATACCTACATGTCAGTTTCAATTATTTTTTTCTTGTTATTTTACATAGTTTTAAGACAATACGACACCTAAGGTAAGAGACACTAAAGTTATCAAAAATATGGAATATTTCAACTTTTCTGAAAACTTTGACAGTCATGCGGCACGGGTACATAGTAACTTGTTAAGAAAAATAATATTTGATCCATGGACGTATTTAATTTGATCCCCATAATGTAGGGATCAAAAGGAAAAAAAATATAGCTCCGCACCATGGAATTTCCAACTTTTGTTTTTAAGGGAAACTTTACACTTGGGTGTACCTTAAAAACAAAGGAGAAAAGAAAAACCTGATTGGTGGGATAGTCATGATAATGCCTACGTGATAAAAAGTTGTGGAAGAAAAAAGAAAGCATGGTTGTACTTATTAGCTATACTAGCTATTAAGACAGTACAAGGGCCAATTATTCTGAATAGGTCGTTGAAAGAGCTATACGGAAGGTTTCAATGTATTTAAAAAAAGTTAACGAATCTGTTGAAATAAAGAAGAAAAAAGTGATAGAAAAGTGTGACAAAAGGTTCTCTGATAATTTTAGGGCCAATTTTCAAAACATTAAGATACTAATCTAAAAATAATTGTTCGAAAGCAAACGGTCTGGTGCGAGTAGAGCCGTGGGCAAGTTATGAATATAAATAACAAAATGCTATAATAAATGTGTATTATATGCATACTTACTGATAATCCAAATATATTTTCTGTAAGATATAAAACTCTAATTATTAGTTTATACGTTTCTAGAAGAACATTCATTTGTTTTATTTGCTGATGATGTTGATGTTTTCCTTTTTGTGTTCTGATAATTTGAATCAATGATGCTGTGTTTTTGTACCAAATATTTAAAGATTTTATCGAAAAATCTAAGAAAAATATTGTATAAATAATATTGACTACAAATAAAAGTCTAGCAAACGAAACTGCTGCGTCGATAAATGTTTTCATTTCCAAGCTAATGTTGCTAAATGAGAACATTATTACATTTATGGAGATACCGAAAAACATGCCCCATATCAGAAACCTTAATTTTCTCCATATATTTTCATTGCTCAGTTCTAATTTCGTATCAATTTCTTGTATGGTTAAAATAATTTTTACAACTGCATCACTTTTTAAGACTCCACATATACAACCGATGATGAGTTCAGAAAAACCAATTAGTAAATATAAAGACATAAGCGCGGCTATCTTAAGATATCTAAAGAGACTCCAATCTACAGATAATAGATAGAAAATACCGAATATTACTCTCACGATTAAGAAAATGGCAATGTAAAACTTGTTGTTTGAGGTGATAAAATTATATTTTATTTGACACTTTGATGAAATTGTCAGTTTTTCAATAATCAGCAGTGGCCTTAAAACATTTTGTACGTTTTCTCGTACGAAATTGTTCACAAAGTATTCGTTTGATTTAATCATTTTTGATGTGGATTCGTTCGCTTCTCGTTCGCGTTCTCGTTCTACGTTCGCTTCTCTTCGCCTCGCCTGTTCAAAACATGTACGTCACTTTCGGGACCAATCGGCCGAGGAATTCTTCAAGAAAAACATAATGTATACAAAAACGCTGAAAATTCCAATTGGATTAACCCATCGTTAATATTTAATGTTGATGTTGATTGATGGAACAATCAAATTAAGTAATATGGAAATTTGTGTACAGAGCAAACATCTAATATCCATTCCCATATTTGAAAAAAAAAACTATCAAGTGCGATCAAGACTCGTGCTCTGAGTAGAGATGGGTTTCCACCTGGGAAAATTCCCGATTTCAGGAAAATTCCCGGAAAGTTTCCGTGAAAACACCCGTTTGGGGAAATATTCGGGGGTTTTCATTTCGACATTTTGTTTTAATATATTTTGAAATAAAAACTATCTACCATGGCAAATAAGTAGATTTGCCGTAATATAGCTAAATGACAGAAAGTTCTTCTTTAATTGACAGTATCATTGTTTTCTCTATACAAAATTTTTTTTTTTTTTTCTCAGAAGGCAATGCATATTTCAGAAAAACTTTATCAGTAAAAAGTGTTTGTAATAGCGTCAGCAGTCTAACACGAAAAAAAATTGTTATTCAAGTGCCTGTAGTTTCCAAAGCGCATATTTTCGCAGTACATATCATTTAAACACTCACTGACTAAAGTGTATGATGATATACAAGTACCATAAATTTAACTTGACACTTGCTATTAATTACACTTTTTGTATTCAAAGGGTCTAGATAAGTAAGTCAAGAATATATTTTTTGAATACTTAAACAAAGTAATTTTTTGAACTTTTCCTATTCGAATAATTCGAATTATAATTGAAAGGAATTTCAAGTTTTTACGTCAATTGAAAGTACCCTAAACTCCGGCCGTTCATTCGAGAGAATGGTGACGTTTGCAAATGTCAGGGGTAAAACCTTTTTTTTACTGTTTTGCATTTCAATATTTTATATTTATCATGATGATTTTAGGGTAGATTGTATATCGTTAAAAGGTCCCATTTGTTAATAAAAAGTGTTTTTGTCGTATATATTTTCCACTTCCTAGTACAAAACTTAATGAATCAGCTGACTCAATTTCTACGTAAAAGTAAAAAAAAAGCGCAAAAAATATTATTTTTGGCGAAAAGTTGTCTATTAGCGATACTGTGTTCACTTGAATTTGAGAACCTTATATAGAGGTTGTCATTTTATTTATTTATTTTATTATTATACAAAGATAGAAGCCGAATGAAGTTATTTGTTTAATCAATAAAATGTGTCAAGTTATTTCTGTCAAATCAGCAATCATAATGCCTGCAGTATGAATCCTCGACTTTTTGAATCGACATTTCAGAAAAAGGTTTATAATATCTGCGGTGTAAGGCAGTGTTGTCGTATTATAAAACTGATATACCTTACCAAATAATAAGATCGTATATATATTCTATTCCAGGGTTTTTATTTATAAAAAAAGTTTAAATAATCATGATTTGGATTTATTTCGTCCCATTTGTTGTACCGTTGATATTTTTTTAACGTGCCTTTATTTATTTTTGTCGTGAAGAAGCTCTTGTTGACTTTAGTATTTTTTCGAGATATCGCCACACTCCATCTGTCATCATTCTCTCGAATTAACGGCAGCAGTTTATATGTTTTAATGTTGTCCCAATTTGTATGAAATTAAATACGTAAGGGGCGATTACTTTTTTTCGCGTTGAATTATAACCCTATATTTTTAACGTGGGCGAAAATTTCTGTAGGACGTATTAGCAGGTCTGGCGCACGAGGCTACAAGTCCTTAACGTGGCTTGCCCTCAGTAGATTAAAAAGTTCAAATCAGTTACCAATGAATAATTTCTTTCGGAAACGTGGTTTCCCTTCAGCCTCGGCGAAAATAGAATCCTTAAAATAATAACGATCTTTGACACAGAGGCTGAAAGGGCGCTGGCTCAGCATACGCCACAGAATAATCTATGACACTGATATTCTGCCAGTACCATGCATTAAAAAGATATAGGTCGGTTAATCATAATTAAAAAAATGAACTTATAAAATTATATACATATAATAAATGTATATAATAATTATGTAACTGTCCCGTTTTTCTGGTGGTCAAGTCAGTGTTGTTTATTTTGTCCTGGTTCGTAGTGTGTACCAAGTGACCATATGTAGGAGAATGAAAAATGTTTAACTTGTTATTTCTCTTGTGTATATAAGTATTAAATTAAATGAAAAGCTTACTTTAGCAAAATATGAATATTTATTACATAATTAAAAATAATAACACGACTTCCGTTTCAGAATGTTAAGTAAAAAGATCAAAACAAGTTCTATTTTTTAAAAAAATACAAGATATTTGAGAAATACATCACTTGATATTCTTAGTCAGGTTCAATACGTCATTCATCCAGACGATAATTTTCATCATTATCCAGACGATAACAATAATGCACTGAGGCGAAATACGATAGGTTCATTGATCCTTTTTTGTTTCGTATTATTTTTCATCCTAGCTTGTGCGTGTCCATGAAAGCTAGATACTAAATTTAAATGAGTAAATTAGCATCTTATATTTAGCCTCAGAACGTAACAGTTGAAAAAAAATACTTTAGATTATGTTTATGCATTTTTCAAATTAACGGTCAATAGATAAACCAACTATACCTAATGTACAAAAACACTTCGAGATCTAAATAATAAAATTGGAGTTTGTAATCAATCATCAATTCATCACATCAAATAAGCACTTTAATTATCCAACAATTTATCAGGCTAGTGCCTGTGTTAACAATTATAGAAATGAGTTGATTTTATGTACCTACCAATATAAAGCTCATGTTTTTTAGTAGTTTTCAAAATGTTTGGATCAAATGAATACCTATTACACAATTATGTTGAAACAGAATTCCAAAACACCATAAAACCATTAATGGTAGCTGATAAAATAATTATATCATCTAAATTCCACATAAGATACAATTTTATTGTGTCAAACAACAGAATTTACACAGTTTGTTCGGCAATAACCAATATTATCATCATAATTTTTCAAGTTTCCATGATTTGGATACCATTAATCAATGATGCGGAAAATATTTCGATACAAGTTTCTCTTATTTTAAATTTAACACTAATAACTATTGTTTCTGAATTTCTTATTAGTTTCTACTGTGGAGTTCTTGGTAGTGAAAACATTGTCGAGATAATTTTGAAACTTTTACATATCGACAAAATTCTCCAAACAGAAAAGGAAACTATGAAAAGAGAAAAATGTATGGTTTGGAGGATGTTCCTAACATTGCTCGTAGGAATGTTGATTTTAACTATTCATGCCACAATTTACTTCGGGAATGGAGAACTGCTACAATTTGTTGCAATGTTCAGCAGATTCTTTTTTGAAATTAACATACTATATCCTTTGATATTTGTTGATTTCTTATGTAACAGACTTGAGTTGTGGTCAATGAAGCTTATTCATATATCTGGCATCAGAGAACAAAATATAAATACCGTAACATATCCAGGTCAGGTTGTTGAAACAACACAGCTACTGCAAGCTTTTAAGTACATTTTAGATGTTCATAAGTTAACTGAAAAATTGTTTGGTTTACCAGTAAGTCAGTCAATAATGAATCTAAACAAAATAGCAAGTACACTTGATAAACCAACTCCATTTTTCAGATATTTTTCTATGGCGTGGAACTGTTTATGATTTGCATATCTTCCGTGCAATACGTATTAGCGATACTTTCTAGCGTAAATATCACGCAGTTTATAACAATTTGACTATTAATTAAATAATACACATCCCAAATTTTGGATAAATTGGTAAGAGTGTCGATAAGGGGGTACAATCTACTGCGCTAAATGATTTCTGGGTTGTTATGGATTATTAACCACCTAATCTTCTATCATTTCCTACCGGCTCGCTCTTTTGCTATAGGATTTCTAAAATGTTCAGTCTTTTTTCACAAAGTGCTCCCTTATCTACACCCCCGTTACATTATTTACTTTGTTTCTGATCTATACTTATACTGATTTTTGACTATACTGAAATTTGAGAATACATAAGTATGATAGTTTCCAGATAATGAGTCAATTGTTGACCTTATGATGGATGCTTTGGGTTGGATAATCAATTTTTTGTTTTTGATGACGGCGCTTTGCATGAAGTGTGAAAAACTTGACTCCATGATCATTCGCGCTCGTGCACTTTGTTTACAGGCTCAGAAAAACAGCACTAATGGTATGTTATTTTGTTTTTTTATAATTTAAAAATACTTAAGCGCTCCCCCCCTGCATCGCGTCAGTCCAGTGCCGTCAAGTACAAAAATATTCCGGCCACCTTAGACATCGTATAACAATAATATTTCTTTGGTTTATTTATTAATATTAAAACAATAAAAATACGTTTTTACTCGATATACTTTGACTTCTTTTTACAGTTTACGCTCTTTTAGATTTAAAGCCGAAATTAATACATACGGATACGTCCTTTTGCATCATATTTTTTAATAATTTCTCTAGTTTCCTCTCAAAGAATCATTGTTCGCTGCCTATTCCTAACGACCCGGTGACAGTATAAATATCAAAAAAATCCCAGCTTTACATTACACCAAACTCCAAATAACTAAAATACGAGTAAATTAACATTGAGAATATGGCGTCAGCTCAGATCGGCGCAGCCCCGACTCACCTGCTTGACTCTACTTGAGTTTTTGTCTATGTGTGCGTGCTGTTAGTTCATGCGTACTGGCGCCATAGACGAATAAATACAATATTACTAGTATTTCTTCTATTATAAATACTAAATACTAGTATTCATACGTCCATGCTGGCACGCAGGCACAGAATGTGACGCAGGCATATAAGCCGCGCCCGGGACGTTTGTTAGAAGATAGTCTACTATTATTTTTTTACTATGCCTTAGATTAGAACAATAGAACAATACATTTGGCATGGCTGCACGACATAATAACTACCACATGATTTACAAAAACATGTTTCATTACCATCACGTTCCAGTTTTTAGGGTTCCGTAGACAAAAGGAAACCTTATAGTTTCGCCATGTCTGTCTGTCCGTCCGTCCGTCTGTCTGTCTGTCCACGGCATATCTCAGAAATTTTTAATTTAAAAAAAATGTTTGGACCTCCCGTATTCGTAAAGTGGGGATGGTTTTTTTTTCTTGTCAAAATGTAGCATAATGTTGGAAAGGTCTTTTAGAAATATTGTGGGTGTGTGAAAGTCATCTTTCGGTTAAACGGTTATTTTTAGATATGTTGAAAAATTCACGGCAGTAATATTTATGTATAACGAAGGCTGTACAAGTAAACGAGTAATATTCGACCAACTTGAAATGAAAATTTCGTAAGAATTCCATTGAAAATTACATAGATTAAGTTGTTAGTTGTCCGGTTTTTGAAACACATGACCGGTTTTTTTTTAGAACAGAGCAATATGATATTTCTAATGTTTTAAAATTTGTTACAGTGGAGCTGCGCAGAATGTGCAAGAATGTGCTGCGCGTGAGTGACGCCAGGTACAGCAAGCTGAGCGCGTGTGGCGCGTTCACAGTTGACGCGTCACTGTTTTGTCAGCTGGTTGGATTGCTTGCCACATACATCGTGGTCTTGTTGCAGTTTTCTTACCTGTGACTTAAGAATGGCAAAACTTTTAATTAAATATGTTTGATAAATGTATGTGTTGTAATTGTGACACCGACGGAATGATCATAATCCTAATTGAGGGTTTATTAATTATTGTATATATTATGCTATAAGGAACCAGAAGGAAAACCAGGAAAATTATCATCAAGTACATTTACTTTTGTGCATAACTTTACATATTATTTGCCTTGGAAAACACTTATGGTCCAACATTCGTTGTAGGATTAGGGAATCTCCCTCAAAACCTTACCAGACTAATTCATCTTGGGTAGATTCACAAAACACTTACAATGGTGGATTCTTGATGAGAAACGTAAAACGATCCTTCCGCTTCGAACGCTAAGCTTAGAAATTTCAGAAATCTTTGATGTAATCCTGGGCTTTTTTAGTTTTTAGCAATTGACCCCAATGACGGTACGCGTCATACTCAGGATTGCACTATCCGTGGAAAAATTGGGCCTAAACACAATTTGCTTATCATGTAGTGGTAAATGAAAAGTGAGAATTTAACATGCCGTCAAACACCTTCGCAATGACCGTAGCTAATTAGATCGGCCTGTAAATATTTTTATCATCTGTCTTATTTTTGACTATAGGCACTATGGCCGTTCTCATCAACTCGTCAGGCAGATAATATAAATGCCTAATACATAGGCTGAACAACATAGCGAGGAGGTGCACAATGCTAAGCCCATCGTGCCCTAGAGACTGGTCATAGACTTAACCCTTAGCTGGTATCGCTAAAAAATGCAACGTAACTGGTATCGGTGGTCAAAAATGACCCCATAAAAAATATGCATGATAATAAAACAAACAATAAAATAATATTCTTTTATATTTACACATTCATTAAGTTTTTTGGCATATTTTAATCAGAGATCACATTTTTTTTTTCTAAAAACCTACCATCTTCTCCACATTTTCTAATCAAGGCGCGCGAGCGACGACTCATGACCGGCCCTATACAACTTCATACATTTGTTCTCTCCGCCGGCGCCGTCGCAAGAAGAACCGCTTGGCGCGCCTCTCGAAGCCTGAAGCTATGGCCGAGGGGTTAAAGATGTTTGCTACGTCATTATCACATGACACTCCATTATTCTATAACTGAATTAAACCATTTCCATTGTTTTTATTTATTACGGGACTATTCGAATTGATCACACGAATATCAGATTCCGAATTTCTATTCGCGTGACACTCGGTATCTGATCTGATCACAGTAACTGTTTCAATTTTGAAACAGTTACTGTGATCAGATCAGATACCGAGTGTCACGTCACATTTGAACACAAATTTGTCACATTTGAAAGCTGTCAAAGTCTAACATTTGTAAAAAATATGTAGTGCCATTCGTATGGAACTCATCAAGGGTTCCGTACCACCACACAATACGGGTACGTTTGAAAAATAACAAGTCATTTAATGGAAATAACAAATAAACTTGGTTATATCTTTCTGTCACTTTAGCTCGAATGTCACATGATTTCTGTAGTAGGTATTAGCAGGTCTGGCGCACGAAGCTACAAGTCCTCAACTTGGCTTGCCCTCAGTAGATAAAAAAGAGATAAAGTTACGCGATAGAAAGAGGGACGCGAGAGGCGCCTTGCAACTTGCTTGCTTTTATGGACGCAGGCTGATTTACAATTTATTGCGTCATAGCAAAATTCGCTAGAAGATCTAATAGTAACTAAGAAATAATTTCGTTCGGAAACGCGGCTCAGCCTTCGACTTCTTCGGAGATACTTCACTTTGGGATCAAATCAGTTATCAATGAATAATTTCTTTCGAAAACGCGGCTCGGCCTTCAGTCTCGCCAAAAAGACTTTACCAAGATTTAAAACCAGAGATCAAGATATAAGTTCGTTCAGGAATATGGCTCAGACTTCGACCTTGCCAATGATACTTTACTTGGGGATCAAATCAGTTATCAAGAAATAATTTAATTTAATTCGCAAATCAAATCAGTTATCAAGAAATAATTTCTTTCCGAAACGCGGCTTCACCTTCAGCCTCATCGAAAATACCTAATGGTTTGAATCTGTTAAGAAGAAACTGTTTTGATCGAAAACAGGGCTTGGCTTTCATTGTCACTAAAATTTAGACAAAAATTTAATAATTGTTTTAAATGTTATAAATGCATGTTATAAATAGTTGTTTGAGGCATATTTGTTAAATTGTTTTGAAAAACATGTAAGTAGTTTTATATTTTAGTCTCATTAACTTGTTTCGAGCTTTGGTACCTGAGTGTGGATCACTTTGTGGAATATCGCTGTTAAGGCCCTCAATTTTCAAGCTCGCTTAGTTTAAGGGTCACAGGTAATCTACTCTGAATGTTAACCTAACTTGTAAATAAAGTATTTATAATTTTTTCATTTTTTTTCAATTAAAAATAATACTCATATACGCGACAGAAATAACAAGTTAAATATTTTCGAGATATATTCCGGACCACTTTGAGTCTACCATCATTTGAATGAGTGAAAAATTTGAACAGAGAATGACATATGTGATGACGGAGAAAAAAATAAAAATATATATAATCCTATGACTAATTAGCGTAACCTTATTTGAACAAAAATAACAAAAAAATATAAAAAAATAGTTTTGTTTGTATAGAAAAGCTATCTATCAACGAACCAAAATTTTAGTTCGTTGCTATCTATGCACCCTGATCCTCATATATACATATATGTAACTATCTCATTTGTCTGGTAGTCAAGTCAGTGTTGTTTATTTTGTCCTAGTTCGTAGTGCGCATAACACGACTTCCGTTACATTATGTTAAGTAAAAAGATCAAAACAATTTGTATTTTTTTAGGAAATACAAGATATTTGAGAAATACATCACTTGATATTCTTAGTCAGGTTCAATACGTCATTCATCCAGACGATAATTTTCATCATTATCCAGACGATAACAATAATGCACTGAGGCGAAACACGATAGGTTCATTGATTCTTTTTCGTTTCGTATTATTTTTCATCCTAGCTAGTGCGTGTCCGTGAAAGCTAGATACTAAAGTTGAATGAACAAATTAGCATCTCATATTCAGCCTCAGAACATAACAGTAAAAAAAAATTACTTTAGATTATGTTTATGCATTTTTAAAATTAATATTCAATAGATAAACCAACTACACCTAATGTGCAAAAACACTTCGAGATCTAATTAATTAAATTAGAGTTTTTATTAATTATCCAACAATCCATCAGGCTAGTGCCTGTGTTAACAATTATATAAATGAGTTGATTTTATGTACCTACCAATATCAAGCTCATGCTTTTTAGTAGGTAGTTTTAAAAATGTTTGGATCAAATGAATACCTGTTACACAATTATGTGAAAACAGAATTCCAAAATACCATAAAACCATTAATGGTAGCTGATAAAATAATTATTTCATCTAAATTCCACATAAGATACAATTTTATTGTGTCAAACAGCAAAATTTACACAGTTTGTTCGGCAATTACTAATATTATCATCATAATTTTTCAAGTTTCCATGATGTGGATACCATTAATCAATGATGCGGAAAATATTTCGTTACAACTTTCTTCTATTTTACTTTTATCACTTATAACTCTTGTTTTTGAATTTATTATTAGTTTCTATTGTGGAGTTCTTGGTAGTGAATACATTGTCGAGATAATTTTGAAACTTCTACATATCGACAAAATTCTCCAAATAGAAAAGGAAACTATAAAAAGAGAAAAATATATGGTTTGGAGTATGTTTCTTACCTTGCTTGTAGGAATGTTGATTTTAACTATTCATGGCTCAATTTACTTCGGGAATGGAGAACTGCTACAATTTGTTGCAATGTTCAGCAGATTCTTTTTTGAAATTAACATACTATATCCTTTGATATTTGTTGATTTCTTATGTAACAGACTTGAGTTGTGGTCAATGAAGCTTATTTATATATCTGGCATCAGAGAACAAAATATAAATACTTTAACACATCCAGGTCAGATTGTTAAAACAGCACAGCTACTGCAAGCCTTTAAGTACATTTTAGATGTTCATAAGTTAACTGAAAAAGTTTTTGGTTTGCCAGTAAGTCAGTCAATAATGAATTTAAACAAAATATCAAGTACACTTGATAAACCAAGTCCATTTTTCAGATATTTTTCTATGGCGTGGAACTGTTTATCATTTGCATATCTTCCGTGCAATACGTATTAGCGATACTTTCTAGCGTAAATATCAAGCAGTTTTTATCAATTTGATTATTAATTGAATAATACACATCCCAAATTTTTGATAAATTGGTAAGAGTGTCGATAAGGGGGTACAATCTACTGCGCTAAAGGATTATTGAGTTGTCATGAAACATTAACTACCTAATCTTCTAACATTTCCTACCGGCTCCCTTCTTCGCTGCAGGATTTCTCAAATGTTCAACCTTTTTTCAAAAAGTTCTCCCTTATCTAGACTCCAGTTACATTATTTACTTTGTTCCTGATCTATATTAATACTGATTTTTGACTAGACTGATGTTTGAGAACACATTAGTATGTTAGTTTCCAGATGATGAGTCAATTGCTGACCTTATAGTGGATGCATTGGGTTGGATAATCAATTTTTTGCTCTTGATGATGGCACTTTGCATGAAGTGTGAAAAACTTGACTCCATGATCACTCGCGCTCGTGTACTTTGTTTACAGGCTCAGAAAAACAGCAATAATGGTATAATATTTTGGTTTTTTGTAATTTAAAAATACTTAAGCACTCCCCCCCTGCATCGCCTCAGTCCAGTGCCGTTAAGTACAAAAATATTCCGGCCACCTTAGACATAGTATAAAAAGAATATTCCTTTGGTTTATTTATAAATATTAGAAAAATGAAAATACGTTTTTACTCGATATAACTCAGCCCACGGTATGGAAACGTCATCAGTCGATTCAAAAAAAAAAAGAAGAAAAACTCCCGCGCCGGTAGCAGGGTTGTCATTGACTTTTTTAACAGCTAAGGCTCTTTTAGTTTTATAGCTATAATATTTACGAAATTAATACATACGGATACGTACTTATGCATCATATTTTTTAATAATTTCTTTAGTTTCCTCTCAAAGAATCATTGTTCGCTGCCTATTCCTAACGACCCGGTGACAGTATAATTATCAAAAAAATCCCAGCTTTACATTACACCAAACTCCAAATAACTAAAATACGAGTAAATTAACACTGAGAATATGGCGTCAGCTCAGATCGGCGCAGCCCCGACTCACCTGCTTGACTCCACTTGAGTTTTTGTCTCTGTGTGCGTGCTGTTAGTGTATGCGTACTGGCGCCATAGACGAATAAATACAATATTACTAGTATTTCTTCTATTGTAAATACTAAATGCTATTATAAATACTAGTACTCATTCGTCCATGCTGGCACGCAGGCACAGAATGTGACGCAGGCATATAAGCCGCGCCCGGTACGTTTGTTAAAAGTATTATTTTTTTACTATGCCTTAGATTAGAACAATAAATTTGGCATGGCTGAACGACATAATAACTACCACATGATTTACAAAAACATGTTTTCGTTGCCATCACTTTCCAGATTTTAGGGTTCCGTAGACAAAAGGAAACCTTATAGTTTCACCATGTCCGTCTGTCTGTCCGTCCGTCCGTCCTTCTGTCTGTCCACGGCATATCTCAGAAATTTTTAGGGTTCTGTAGTCAACAACAAGGAACCCTTATAGTTTCGCCATGTCCGTCTGTCTGTCTGTCTGTCCGCGGCTTAGCTTAAAGACTATTAGTACTAGAAAGCTGTAATTTGGCATGGGTATACGTATTTATCACGCCAATAAAGTGGTACAGTATAATGTAGAAAAAGATTTTTTTTTGGGGTACCTCCCTTACACGTAAAGTGGGGATGATTATTTTTTTTCTCGTCTATCCCCTAGTGTGGGGTGTCGTTGGATAGGTAATTTAAAAATATTAGGGGTGTGAAAAGATCAATTTTCGATCCAGGGTTCCGTTTGCGAAATATTAAACTTAAAAGTGTTAATTTTTGTTAGAGTCAAGTGTCCCCCCCTGCCGGCGAAACGGTTGTATTTGGAGACGTAAAAAATATCACGGCAGTAGTACATATAACGAAATTAAAAAGAAAACTATCACAGCTAAGTAGGCTTTACAAGTTAACGAGTAGCCAAACTTTTTGTCCCCTCTAAACACGGGGCGATTCGCATCAGCAGGAACAAAATGTATGGGCCGTTCTTGGGATGAGCAATTTCTGAGCAGACTAGAAGTTTGGTGCGATCTGTATTATTATAGATAATGGTACGGAACCCTTCGTGCGCAAGTCCGACTCGCACTTGACCGGTTTTTTATTTTAAAATATTTTTGGACCCCCCTTGTTCGTAAAGTGGGGATGAATTTTTTTTTCTCGTCAAAATGTAGCATAATGTTGGAAAGGTCTTTTAGAAATATTGTGGGTGTGTGAAAGTCATCTTTCGGTTAAACGGTTGTTTTTAGATATGTTAAAAATTCACGACAGTAATATATATGTATAACGAAGGCTGTACAAGTAAACGAGTAATATTCGACCAACTTAAAATGAAAATTTCGTAAGAATTCCATTAAAAATTACATAGATTAGTTGTGTAAACCACATGACCGGTTTTTTTTTTAGAACAGAGCATTATGATATTTATAATGTTTTAAAATTTGTTTCAGTTGAGTTGCGCAGAATGTGCAAGAATGTGCTGCGCGTGAGTGACGCCAGGTACAGCAAGTTGAGCGCGTGTGGCGCGTTCACAGTTGACGCGTCACTATTTTGTCAGCTGGTTGGATTGCTTGCCACGTACATCGTGGTCTTGTTGCAGTTTTCTTACCTGTGACTTAACCTTTGGCTGACGACGTGGTCTAAATGTAACTGTAACGCTGAGGTACCGTCTCACAGACGTAAAAATATTAATGTAAATTAAATTAATTTTACCAAACAATACCAACTGTATGAGTTTCACAAATAGATGGATATATATTTTGGTAATTGAATTACAAACAAAAATAAACCTGCCATCTTTATTTTAATAATTATTAACATTTATTTATGAAGTCACAAAATTAACTTAGTTGAATTTAGGAACTTAGTTCAGCCTTTATAAAAAAAAAACTTTTGTATAAATCGAAAAATTAACTCAAACAATCGTTACTTCTATAAATTATAATTGAAAAACAACAAAAACTAAAATCCTTACTCTAATAATAAAAATAATGACAAGGCACAAATTTGGTATTTTTTTACTGTCGTAGCTTACAGTCATTGCATACTTGAAGGCAGCAAGTAAGGCACATTGGCTTTTTGCAATGATAGCAACAGTACTTTGTCCTTCTTTTTAGGCGACTGGGACAAACCGCACATGTTTTCCGCGTTCCTGGACCTGGTCACGTCAATTAGACACTATGAGCATATCAACGTAAACACAGAGGTCACGACCAAGAGACGTGCAAAGATTTGTACATAAACACCGTACTAACGTCTGTCAGACGGCGATTGCTTCTGCGTGATAACGTGTTCACTCGACGCGCTCGAGGCCGTGACTGGCGGTAAGAAGATGGTAAGAGGGGAAGGTAGAGGGAGGGGTAGCGCCACGCGTCGTGTATTTAAAAATATATTGTAATAACAATAGTAATCACGTCTGTGAGACGTATACCACGTCAGTTAAAGGGAATGGCAAAACTTTTAATTAAATATGTTTGATAAATGTATGTGTTGTAATTGTGACACCGACGGAATGATCATAATCCTAATTGAGGGTTTATTAATTATTGTATATATTATGCTATAAGGAATCAGAAGGAAAACCAGGAAAATTATCATCAAGTACTTTTACTTTTGTGCATAACTTTATACATTATTTGCCTTGGAAAACACTTATGGTCCAACATTCGTTGCTTAGGATTAGGGAATCTCCCTCAAAACCTTACCAGACTAATTCATCTTGGGTAGATTTACAAACCACTAACAATGGTGGATTCTTGATGAGAAACGTAAAACGATCCTTCCGCTTCGAACGCTAAGCTTAGAAATTTCAGAAATCTTTGATGTAATCCTGGGCTTTTTTAGTTTTTAGCAATTGACCCCAATGAAGGTACGCGTCATACTCAGGATTGCACTATCCGTGGAAAAATTGGGCCTAAACACAATTTGCTTATCATGTAGTGGTAAATGAAAAGTGAGAATTTAACATGCCGTCAAACACCTTCGCAATGACCGTAGCTAATTAGATCGGCCTGTAAATATTTTTATCATCTGTCTTATTTTTGACTATAGGCACTATGGCCGTTCTCATCAACTCGTCAGGCAGATAATATAAATGCCTAATACATAGGCTGAACAACATAGCGAGGAGGTGCACAATGCTGAGCCCATCGTGCCCTAGAGACTGGTCATAGACTTAACCCTTAGCTGGTATCGCTAAAAAATGCAACGTAACTGGTATCGGTGGTCAAAAATGACCCCATAAAAAATATGCATGATAATAAAACAAACAATAAAATAATATTCTTTTATATTTACACATTCATTAAGTTTTTTGGCATATTTTAATCAGAGATCACGTTTTTTTTTTCTAAAAAGCTACCATTTTCTCCACATTTTCTAATCAAGGCGCGCGAGCGACGACTCATGACCGGCCCTATACAACTTCATACATTTGTTCTCTCCGCCGGCGCCGTCGCAAGAAGAACCGCTTGGCGCGCCTCTCGAAGCCTGAAAGCTATGGCCGAGGGGTTAAAGATGTTTGCTACGTCATTATCACATGACACTCCATTATTCTATAACTGAATTAAACCTTTTCCATTGTTTTTATTTATTACGGGACTATTCGAATTGATCACACGAATATCAGATTCCGAATTTCTATTCGCGTGACACTCGGTATCTGATCTGATCACAGTAACTGTTTCAAGAAAGTAACTGTGACATTTGAAAGCTGTCAAAGTCTAACATTTGTAAAAAATATGTAGTGCCATTCGTATGGAACTCATCAAGGGTTCCGTACCACCACACAATACGGGTACGTCTGAAAAATAACAAGTCATTTAATGGAAAAAACACAGAAACTCGGTTATATCTTTCTGTCACTTTAGCTCGAATGTCACATGATTTCTGTAGTAGGTATTAGCAGGTCTGGCGCACGAAGCTACAAGTCCTCAACTTGGCTTGCCCTCAGTAGATAAAAAAGAGATAAAGTTACGCGATAGAAAGAGGGACGCGAGAGGCGCCTTGCAACTTGCTTGCTTTTATGCATGCAGTATTGTGCAGGCTGATATACAATTTATTGCGTCATAGCAAAATTCGCTTGAAGATCTAATAGTAACTAAGAAATAATTTCGTTCGGAAACGCGGCTCAGCCTTCGACTTCTTCGGAGATACTTCACTTTGGGATCAAATCAGTTATCAATGAATAATTTCTTTCGGAAATGCGGCTCGGCCTTCAGTCTCGCCAAAAAGACTTTACCAAGATTTAAAACCAGAGATTAAAAAATAAGTTCGTTCAGAAATATGGCTCAGACTTCGACCTTGCCAATGATACGATGTACTTTACTTGGGGATCAAATCAGTTACCAAGATATAATTTAATTTAATTCGCAAATCAAATCAGTTATCAAGAAATAATTTCTTTCCGAAACGCGGCTTCGCCTTCAGCCTCATCGAAAATACCTAATGGTTTGAATCTGTTAAGAAGAAACTGTTTTGTTCGAAAACAGGGCTTGGCTTTCATTGTCACTAAAATTTAGACAAAAATTAAATAATTGTTTTAAATGTTATAAATGCATGTTATAAATATTTGTTTGAGGCGTATTTGTTAAATTGTTTTGAAAAACATGTAAGTAGTTTTATATTTTAGTCTCATTAACTTGTTTCGAGCTTTGGTACCTGAGTTTGGATCACTTTGTGGAATATCGCTGTTAAGGCCCTCAATTTTCAAGCTCGCTTAGTTTAAGGGTCATAGGTAATCTACTCTGAATGTTAACCTAACTTGTAAATAAAGTATTTATAATTTTTTTATCTGAGATTTTTACCTTTTTACGAAAAGGGGACACCCGACGTTTCGAGACAACTATGGTTATGGTCAACTGTCAAACTGTCAACACGAAAATTTTTCTGCAAAATTAATATTTATTATTTTCTGAGTAATCAGCGTACGTTTTCCGGATCAACCATCTCAAAATTACTAAGGACCCGAAAATCATCTGCAGAGCGCCGCTGCACAATACACCAGAGGAGACCTAACATTAAAACGTGGTCGCACCAATACAAAGTGCTACACCTGCATACTCCAGGAACCTTCCGCCCGGGCACGAGCAGAACATCGTTTCCAGCTGGCCCACAGAACCAACGCCTACGGCCAAGCTTGCCAAGCTGCTCCGCCACAATCAACACAAACTCCTATGACCATCATGTGACTAATCCTACGCTCCAAGCGGCGGAATTAACGTGCGGAGACACGTCAAAAGAAGCCAGATAAAACGGCTTTGATCTGATTTGGTTCCAAATTTGTCTGTTTCACACTTACCATATTAAGTATTTTCTTTGTACATAAATCATTCTAAGATAGGTACGTAATACATATTATAATTTTTTATTGAAATCACCGCCCGACGTAAGTACCGAAAAAAATATTATTTTAGGATATTTGTACATAATTTATATAAAATACGATTACTTGGGTATTTTCAAATATGCATTTTTTTTTAGAATTTAGCCGATAGGTAGTCATTATTATTCATTTACATTTATATTCAATGAATTTTTCTTAAGTTTTTAATGTCAGGCTATTTAACCATGTTATTTTAAGTTTTTTTTTTTCTTTTATACGAATCTTTGTAGCTTTTTATTATTATTTAGGTGAATTTTTCTCAAATTTATGCTTTTGTGTCCTATGTCGCAGGCTGACAACCAGCCACAATGTTCAGTAGCCCGCAGCTGGACAAATACATCACTGGATGATCTTTTACCGTGTCCAGAGTGTTCCCAAGGACGCGTATTTAAAGGAAAAAGAGGTTTAAAAATTCATATAGCGAAAAGCCATAAACCAGTAAACAATTTATCGCAACCACCAACCGTACCACCAAACCTGCCACCACCTCCTAACCCCACCACTCTCAGCAATACAGACGAATTTTGTAAAAATCTTTCAAACTTGAGAAAAATATATCCTTTCGTTAAAAGAATTCCACGAGGCGCACGCACAAGTGTAGCCCAAAAATTGAATGAAATTATAAAAACAGTAGTAAAAGAAAACTCGACGCGTTCTTGGGAAGCTCTTTTCACCTTCACCTACAATTTTCTACACGCCAAGAACTCCGATCGCAAAAGCAGCTCCCTTACCCAAATTATTAAAAACAACTGTACACTCTGTGAAGAGAATGTACCGACCATCGAAATAATAAGGGAGGGAAGTATAAACGCGCTTGAAAATTGACGCCACTAAATAATTGCCACGGTGGGCATGTGCTTAGTTATAAGTGGCGCACGTCAAGCAGTCTCGTGACAGCTGTGCTAGAACTAAGTCGTCGAGTTTATACATGTAACGTTTAAAAAAAGCCACAATATGCCTAGTTGCATTGTGAAATGGTGTCTAAGGAACTCTACGAAACATTCCAAGCGTGATGGTATAAGTTTCTATGCATACTTAAGTATGAAAATTGACATTATTTTTCAAACATTAGTCGAAAATAAATAACCTAAGAATAATTTAAAACAAACCACATAAGTTTATAGTCGGTTGTAGCATTTTCGTCCCTATCACGTTACAATAAAGATAACAAAAGAGTCTAAATTGTGTGGGGCTTCCGCCGTAGACGTGGTACATGAGAATTGGATGGTGTTATGCACGAAAGAGTATGCATGCAGTAGGTACTAAGTCGTAGATATATGACAACAGTACTGAGTATATTTTGAGGTTTTATTAAAAGTTTCTTTTATTATTTTATTATTATGCTGTTATGATCACGTGAAATTGCAATTTTCCCAAATTCTGATAATAAAATATATACATTAATATTAGTTCAAATAGTTATACGAATTTTTTTTAATACAGCACGCTCTTAACCCTTTTTATAGCCGTGTATCTAACGTTTTAAATAAATATTTTTTTCTTGTTTAACATTTCTGTATTTTGATTCCAGCATCTAATGAAAAAATATTTTTAGTTATGTGTGGTACATAAGTATAAATCTGTAGTTATTGTATTATACATTTTTTTATTACTTTAATTCTGGTATTTTATTTGTTATCCTTATTGCTAAGTATATTGTGGCACAACCTGGCAAACAAATATCAAAAGTTTTTCGATAAGGGTATCCAATATATTTATGGACGGAACCGCATATAATATTTTCATACAATTAGACCAGTAAAATTGTTTGTCAAGAGAAAATCCCAGATTCAGCACAAAAATTTCTAAAAGCATATCTAAAATTATTTCAAGTATTCACAAAAAACAAGTTACCTATCTTTGTTGATCAGTGTTATTTATTAATAATCTTGATCCCTGCCGAATGTTGCATAAACATATCCATTTTTATGACGGATAATCCTGGCTATTCGAGTTTTTTTGCTTAGAGCGTCATTCGACTTTGTTGTCTTGTTTCGTTCACACACACAGCATATTGGTAGAGGACCACGATAATGTCGCTTACTTGCTGATTGTCAATTCGTTTTGAATCACTGTGTTGAAGGTGTACAACCATCAAAAAAGTATAAAGTTGCGAAGTAGTAACATGGTACGTTTACTTTAAAAAACTTTTTTGCTAGGCATACAGAGGTGGGGAGATAACATCACGCAGTGGCGTGCACAGAACTTTTTGCTGGAAAAGCAAACAATTGGTCAAGAAAAACAATAAAAAAATATGAAAAAATTTAAATACCACTTTGAAAAAAAAAATTTTGTATGACGCCAGGGTAGACAATGTCTACCCTAGAGTGAAAAGAAAATTTCCTATACAAACTTTTTTTTTTCAAAGTGATATTTAAATTTTTTTATATTTTTTTTATTGTTGTTCTTGACCAATTGTATGCTTTTCCAGCAAAAAGTTCTGTGCACGCCACTGACATCACGTGATTTTTGCTGACCAATGAGCTAAGCGTCTGTCGTACACCAGAAAGCACACAACCTTCAAAATGTGGCGTCACGTTTTAATGGCGTTTCCTACTGAGATTATACTTCCCTTTATAATTATTTCGATGGTACCGACTGACTCTCATACAAAATATCATTCTAACAATACCTATAGAAAAGTTGAAATTAAAGTCAGTGATGGAGATCTCAAGGGAGCTGCGCAACTTCTCTTATTTTATTTTATTTTATTTTATTTTATTTTATTCATAAACAAAAATCCACAGCAAGTACATTCAGATTACTTGAACATGATATTCATCTTATTGTGCCAATAACGGATTTCACTATGCTAAACTAAACATACTAATAAAAAATTGGAACATAACAATTATAATATGGTTAAATTAATAAATTATTCGCAAAGAAGACGAATTTATAATACAAAGGTTTGTTGCCATTATGAGTTTGTTGAGTGTCGGGTGATTAGGGTGTGTGTGTGTGTGTGTGTGCGTGTCTCATCGTGTGATGATAAAACAGGTAATGAGTATGGATAAAGGTGGTCTTACATGTAGCATATAATTTATTTAATTTAATTTAATTATAATATGTGTAATATTACTTTGTAAGTATAATGTGGCAAAAAAGTAAAAGAAAGAAAATTAATATTCAAGTAATAAGACGATTTAAAGTAAGTCCGTTATTTGTTGGTATATGTTATGTTTAAACACAGTTTTGGTAGTGCAGAACGGATCCAGGTCCGCGAAGCGCTCATTGTACGTTTGAAGAACCCGCCGGCAAACACAGTTCGACACATAGTTAGTACGAGAGAAGGGGGTGGCAAATAACTTGGTGTGTCGAGTGCGGGTGGAGGGGGCTGACAGACGCATCATCTCTGTTACTAACGTTGGACAGTCAAGTGCGCCTGAGCACACATCATGCAGTAATGACATGTCATGTCATGTCTTCTCCAGTGATGTAATAGCACCCGTTTCACAAGAGACTGTTGGCACTTGAGGCTAAACACCCGGCCCCTTCAGCGACATTACAGCTCCCACCAGCTCCACAACCCGGCGATGCCAGCATTCAGGCCACCAGCAAGGACGTTATGTGTGCCGTAATGTCTTTCAGATGTGGTTCAGCCGGCGGCGTCGACGGCCTGAGCCCTCAACATTACAAAGACCTCCTTTGTGGGTCTGCCGGCGTCGCTGGTGAAGCACTTCTGAGCAGCATCACGGACCTAACTAACCTGATGCTATCCGGAAAAGTAAATAAGGATTTTACGTCAATACTTTATGGAGCCAATCTTTGCGCCCTCACTAAGAAAGACGGTGGCATACGGCCCATAGCGGTGGGAGCCACACTACGCCGCATGGTGTCTAAAATCTGCTGCCGATATATCCTCCCTAAATTAACCGATCACTTTCAACCTATACAGCTTGGTTTCGGCTCTAAAGGAGGATGTGAGGCAGCGGTTCACGCCATGCGGACCTACCTGAAAGAAAATAAAGAAGAAGTCGTCCTGAAGGTGGACGTTCAAAATGCTTTTAACTCCGTCGACAGAGGCGCCCTGCTGACTGAAGTGAAAGAAATTACTCCAGAAATTTTCAGTTACCTTTGGCAATGTTATAATTACCCTTCCAAATTATTTTATCAAGATTACCTTCTCCATTCGGCTGTTGGTTGCCAGCAGGGCGACCCGCTCGGGCCAGCCATATTCAGCCTCGCCATTCACAAAATAATCAGTTCTTTAGAATCAAAATTAAACATCTGGTATTTGGACAACGGTTCACTTGGAGGTGAGGTAGATACTGTTCTCAATGACCTGGAAAGTCTTATACAAAAATTTAAAAAAATTGGCCTCCATCTAAATTTCAGTAAGTGTGAACTATTTTTTTCAGATAAAATAAATGAGTCAAACAAACACATAATACAAAATAAATTTAATTCATTGGCACCATATATTAAAATTATAAACAAACAATTGCTTCACCTCCTAGGAGCCCCAGTTTTAGAAGACGCAATACCCACTTTTCTGTCAGAAAAATCCGAAAAATTTTCCGAAACACTTCCACATCTTTTAAAAATAAATAGCCACATAGCTTTCCAAATCCTCCGTTTCTGTCTTTTCGTACCAAAATTCATTTATTTTTTAAGATGCAGCCCAATTTTTAAATTCCAGTCGCTCCTTTCTATTATTGACAAAAGTATCTTGGAAACTCTAGTAAAAATTCCAAATTTACCAATTTCGGACCGTGCATGGGATCATGCATCTCTTCCCATACGATTTGGAGGTCTTGGCATCCGAAAAGTGGCGAGCGTTGCCCTGCCCGCGTTCTTGTCTTCTATTCACGGCATAGAGACCTTGTATAATAAAATTCTGCACCCCTCATCCGGTGTTCTTGAGGTCTCGTGCCGTGGGGAAGCCAAGCAGGCGTGGGCATTGGCTTGCCCGGGTGAGGATCTCCCTGAGAACCCTTGTGTTCAGAGGCAATGGGACGAGCCGTGTTGTAAAATTCAACAAAGATATCTTTTAGAGACCAGCAATAGTGCTGAGGATCAGGCTCGTCTCCGTGCCTCTTTTGAACACGAGTCGGGTTTCTTGCTGCGGGCTCTACCTTCCAGCAGTATAGGAACGCTGCTGGATGATATTTCATTCCGCGTTGCTGTTGGGCTGCGACTTGGACTACAGCTTAACGAGCTACATCGTTGCTCTTGCGGTGCTGACGTTGGCCGTTTGGGGCTCCACGGGCTCTCATGCCGACGAAGCGCTGGCCGCCATTCCCGGCATGCGGCTCTCAACGATGTTATCCGTCGGGCCCTTACGTCAGCGAGCGTGCCATCGGCCTTAGAACCACCAGGATTGGCACGCGATGACGGAAAGCGGCCCGACGGAATGACATTAGTACCTTGGAAGCATGGGAGGCCGCTGGTGTGGGACGCAACATGTGTCGATACACTAGCGCCCTCCCATGTCAAACAAAGCAGTAGAGCCGCTGGCTCGGTGGCGGCTGTCGCTGAGGACCTCAAGCGGCGCAGGTATGCTGTTCTCGGAAACAATTACCTATTTGCGCCGTTTGGGGTCGAAACGTTGGGTTCGTGGGGTCCCGAGGCGCGTAGTCTTTTCAAAGAAATTTCTGCGCGCCTGGTCAGCGTCACGGGTGACCCACGGGCTGGCACATTCCTCGGGCAGCGATTAAGCTTAGCGATCCAGCGTGGAAATGTCGCCAGCATACTGGGCACCTTGCCGCAGAGCAGCGATTTGGACGAAGTTTTTTATTTATAATATAGTTTATTTTTTAAGGTGTTTTAGTTTATTTTTAAGGATATTTTTAGTTTAGTTTAGATGTATTTATTTTATCTTTAATGTTATTTAAGTTAATTGTTATTAGCAATAAAGGTTGGTACATGAAAAAAAAAAAATTTAAATTATACTCATATACGCGACAGAAATAACAAGTTAAATATTTTCGAGATATATTCCGGACCACTTTGAGTCTAGCATCATTTGAATGAGTGAAAAATTTGAACAGAGAATGACATATGTGATGACGGAGAAAGAAATAAAAATATATATAATCCTATGACTAATTAGCGTAACCTTATTTGAACAAAAATAACAAAAAAATATAAAAAAAATTGTTTTGTTTGTATAGAAAAGCTATCTATCAACGAACCAAAATTTTAGTTCGTTGCTATCTATGCATCCTGATCCTCATATATACCTATATGTAACTATCCCATTTGTCTGGTGGTCAAGTCAGTGTTGTTTATTTTGTCCTGGTTCGTAGTGCGCACCAAGTGACCATATGTAGGAGAATTAAATATATTTTACTTGTTATGTAACTGTCCCATTTGTCTGGTGGTCAAGTCAGTGTTGTTTATTTTGTCCTGGTTCGTAGTGCGCACCAAGTGACCATATGTAGGAGAATTAAATATATTTTACTTGTTATGTAACCGTCCCATTTGTCTGGTGGTCAAGTCAGTGTTGTTTATTTTGTCCTGGTTCGTAGTGCGCACCAAGTGACCATATGCAGGAGAATTAAATATATTTTACTTGTTATGTAACTGTCCCATTTGTCTGGTGGTCAAGTCAGTGTTGCTTATTTTGTCCCGGTTCGTAGTGCGCACCAAGTGACCATATGTAGGAGAATTAAATATATTTTACTTGTTATGTAACTGTCCCATTTGTCTGGTGGTCAAGTCAGTGTTGTTTATTTTGTCCTGGTTCGTAGTGCGCATAACACGACTTCCGTTACATAATGTTAAGTAAAAAGATCAAAACAATTTGTATTTTTTTAGGAAATACAAGATATTTGAGAAATACATCACTTGATATTCTTAGTCAGGTTCAATACGTCATTCATCCAGTCGATAATTTTCATCATTATCCAGACGACAACAATAATGCACTGAGGCAAAATACGATAGGTTCATTGATTCTTTTTCGTTTCGTATTATTTTTCATCCTAGCTAGTGCGTGTCCGTGAAAGCTAGATACTAAAGTTGAATGAACAAATTAGCATCTCATATTCAGCCTCAGAACATAACAGTAAAAAAAAAAACTTTAGATTATGTTTATGCATTTTTCAAATTCATGGTCAATAGATAAACCAACTATACCTAATGTACAAAAACACTTCGAGATCTAATTAATTAAATTAGAGTTTTTATTAATTATCCAACAATCCATCAGGCTAGTGCCTGTGTTAACAATTATATAAATGAGTTGATTTTATGTACCTACCAATATAAAGCTCATATTTTTTAGTAGTTTTAAAAATGTTTGGATCAAATGAATACCTTTTACACAATTATGTGAAAACAGAATTCCAAAATACCATAAAACCATTAATGGTAGCTGATAAAATAATTACATCATCTAAATTCCACATAAGATACAATTTTATTGTGTCAAACAACAGAATTTACACAGTTTGTTCGGCAATAACCAATATTATCATCATAATTTTTCAAGTTTCCATGATGTGGATACCATTAATCAATAATGCGGAAAATATTTCGTTACAACTTTCTTCTATTTTACTTTTATCACTTATAACTCTTGTTTTTGAATTTATTATTAGTTTCTATTGTGGAGTTCTTGGCAGTGAAAACATTGTCAAGATAATTTTGAAACTTTTACATATCGACAAAATTCTCGAATTAGATAAGGAAATTATGGAAAGAGAAAAATGTATAGTTTGGAGTATGTTCCTTACAATGCTTGTAGGAATATTGATTTTAACTATTCATGGCACAATTTACTTCGGGAATGGAAAACTGCTACAATTTGTTGGAATATTCAGCAGATTCTTTTTTGAAATTAACATACTATATCCCTTGATAATTGTTGATTTCTTATGTAACAGACTTGAGTTGTGGTCAATGAAGCTTATTCATATATCTGGCATCAGAGAACAAAATATAAATACCGTAACATATCCAGGTCAGGTTGTTGAAACAACACCGCTACTGCAAGCTTTTAAGTACATTTTAGATGTTTATAAATTAGCTGAAAAAGTGTTTGGTTTGCCAGTAAGTCAGTCAATAATTAATCTAAACAAAATATCAAGTACACTTGATAAACCAAGTCCTTTTTTTCAGATATTTTTCTATGGCGTGGAACTGTTTACGATTTGCATATCTTCCGTGCAATACGTAATAGCGATACTTACTAGCGTAAATATCATGCAGTTTATATCAATTTAACTTCACAACCCAAATTTTGATTTTAAGATTTTACAATCTATTTCGCTTAAGGATTTTTGGGTTTTCATGAAACAATGACCAACTAATCTTCTTACATTTCCTACCAGCTAACTTCTTCGCTACAGGATTTCTGAAATATTCAGTTTTTTCACAAAGTGCTCCCTTATGTACACCCCAGTTACATTATTTACTTTGTTCCTGATCTATACTAATACTGATTTTTGACTATACTGAAGTTTGAGAATACATAAGTACGATAGATTCCAGATGATGATTTAATTGCTGACCTTATGATAAATGTATTGGGTTGGATAATAAATTTTTTGTTCTTAATGATGGCGCTTTGCATGAAGTCTGAGCAACTCGACTCCATGATCACCCGCGCTCGTGCACTTTGTTTACAGCCTCAAAAACACAGCAATAATGGTATGATATTTGTTTTATTTTTCTAATAATTTAAAAATACTTAAGCCCTCCCCCTGTAGCTGGGTCCGTTAGCTCATCCAGTTTAGTTTTTCGGAAGAAAGGATGCCACTTGCCACAATTGTTTATTGGACCAATATCTACCGATAAAGATCGGTAGCCTTCGGGAGCCTCTCCAATTTGAGGGGGGGAGGGAGGTCAAAGATGCACTGCGCCAAGCGTCATTTAAAAAAATTAAACTGTCTGAGTTTGTCAACTACATCAAGATGGGTGTCTTTTTCAGGTAAATTAAGGACGTAGAATTCATTTCTGGCATAAAAAATTGTGATATTTTAAGTAGTTTCTTGAAAATTTTTACATAGATTAAAATTTTATGAAATACTTTTTACTTTCAGGCGCCACCAAAAAAAAACCTCAGGTTTTTCCAAGTAACAAAAAATACGTTACAAAAGCCTATTTTTTGCAGATAAATAAAAATATAAGTTTTATTGGATTTTTAAAGGAAAAAACCATAAAAAAAATAAAACAATGTCGGTGAGCTCTTATTTTACTACTAATTATTAACTAACCTGATAAAAGTATATTTATGTATAGTGAATTTATAAAAGTATATATATGCATAAAAACTATAAACACGTAAAAAATGCTTTTCTATGGTTCTAAAAGAGTATTAACTATTTAATTATCATTTTCATTTTTTGCAGCTTCTACCGCAGTGGTACATGTTAAATTTATTTTAGCACAGTTGCATCTTTTTTGCATCCTACTTTGCATTGACACCTTGTTATCTCGAGGCAAGTGCTGTCCGCAGCTGGGTTGTCAGACCAGTGGGGTATCTATTGGTTAATTTTCTGCTTCCAGCCCCAATCAGGGGGACTAGGCAGAATTTGTTGTAGGACTAAAGCCTGGCCCCACTCATGAACTCCCTGGCAAGCTGCGCGTAAAATATGCTGACAAAGGGCCGCTTCTGTTGGTGGTAAATTTTCAATTTGCCGATCTGTTTTTGTAAAAAGATATTTACGGCAATGATTGATAGTCAGGGACTTGATCTGAAAAAGTTCATGTAATATGACTTTTCGCTACGATGAATTTAACTTTATTTTAATGTTTTAGTTAGTACTCAGTAATTGGCTAGCATACCTATCATACATGGCTATGACAAACTTATGTAGCACAATCTGCCTCATTTATATTGCCATCTTTAAGATCCTTAAACCCTTTAGTGGCAAAAGAGAATGAATTCCATGCTTCAAAAGCACTTTTCTTTCCCCTGCCGTTAAAAGACGATACTGTATCGCATCCACTAAGTTCGTGGAACACAGGCAAGACCTCCGCTCTTTTAGGACCTTTAAACAAAATAAATTGTCTTATGCACACTCACGCTATTAAACTGATTATTTATTAATTATACATTCTTGACTATTAAAAGAAACGCTCATACCTAGAGCTGATTCAATCTAGAGGCATGCCAATAAATTGTGGTTTTTCCCCGTTACCACATGAACCCATAATACCTCTAATCTTGGCAATTTCAGTACACATGCCAGAGCGATAACTACCACATCGGTGTTTGCTGTGCATTAATTTCGTATGACCCTGGTCTACTGTATCCGCCAAGTGAACCATCATTCGCGTGTCAGACGCTTCAAGTTAAATGGCTCCAATTTTGGCAGTTCACGAGCAACATTGGAAAGAACAGATTACCCTTCGCTACATAAATTTCTTTATTGATGGGCAAGTCCATCGGGTGATATTTGGACGACAGGAGTCCAAACAGCTCTTCTTTATTCGTGTAATCCTGGAGAAAATATTACGCGCAGTTTGCCAGGGAGTTCATGAGTGGGGCCAGGCTTTAGTGCTGCAACAAATTCTGCCTAGTCCCCCCGATTGGGGCTAGAAGCAGAAAAATAGCCAATAGATACCCCACTGGTCTGACAACCCAGCTGCGGACAGCATTTGCCTCGAGATAACAAGGTGTCAATGCAAAGTAGGATGCAAAAAAGATGCAACTGTGCTAAAATAAATTTAGCCCCCACTTCATTCTGGGCTCACCTGGGTCTAGAATCCCGTCAAATACCAAAAGTCTAGCTAAATCAACGAACAGCGTGCAGCCACCGTGCCTCGAGTATCTACGTTTCATCAACCCCTTTTTCTAACCCAAACAACTGCAATATTATATTTTACACACACACCCACACACTTCACTATATTATCCGATAATTACATAATCATTTATCTAATTAAAAAATATAACGTCGCGCGCAACTTACGAAGCTATGAAAGTGTTATTCGTTAAACGTCTTACGGAATGTCGAATCAAAAGTGGTTTTACATAGTGATTTAGTCATTAATGTGTTTCGTTTTCCCTTGGATTTTCAATGGCAATAATAGCCTTGAACTAAAGCTGAGTTCCAGAATACAGCTAAGTCACCTAGTACATTAGTTTTTCTTGAATACTTTATTTTCCTTTGTTGAATTATGATATACATTGTTTTGAGCATAACCGTTTTGTAACATAACGTAGTGTCCTAATCTACTAGACGATCACACAAATAAATCACGGCCAATGATTGAATTTGTAATTAATAAATCGATATACTCCTCAAGTATGTCATAATAACGTAAGAGACGTAGAGAGGTATATATGCATTACTATAACCTCATTCTACGGATGGTACCGCTTCCAGCGGTCATCTTTTAATTATTAAATAAATACATACTAAGTACTGTAAGTACATATGACTGTACATAACACATATGTATATACATCTATAAGCAGGATATTTATTTCTCTTACAGAAGATAGGACTAGTCCAGAACCTATTTGTTAAAGATTGGTACTCGTGACCAGGAACACAATTGTCTTCTTACAGCAGTACTTACTTACTTCACACCTAGAACTATTTGTTATAGATGGTAGAAGCTGCAAAAAATGAAAATGATAATTAAATAGTTAATACTCTTTTAGAACCATAGAAAAGCATTTTTACGTGTTTATAGTTTTTATGCATATATATAATTTTATAAATACACTATACATAAATAGACTTTAATCAGGTTAGTTAATAAGTAGTAGTAAAATAAGAGCGCACCGACATTGTTTTATTTTTTTTAATGGTTTTTTCCTTTAAAAATCCAATAAAACTCATATTTTTATTTATCTGCATAAAATAGGCTTTCGTAACGTATTTTTTTTTACTTAAAAAAACCTGAGATTTTTTTTTTGGTGGCGCCTGAAAGTAAAAATTATTTCATAAAATTTTAATCTATGTAAAAATTTTCAAGAAACTACTTAAAATATCACAATTTTTTATGCCAGAAATGAATTCTACGTCCTTAATTTACCTGAAAAAGACACCCATCTTGATGTAGTTGACAAACTCAGACAGTTTAATTTTTTTAAATGACGCTTGGCGCAGTGCATCTTTGAACCCCCTCCCCCCCCCAAATTGAAGAGGCTCCCGAAGGCTACCGATCTTTATCGGTAGATATTGGTCCAATAAACAATTGTGGCAAGTGGCATCCTTTCTTCCGGAAAACTAAACTGATGCCTTTTTTGGGGGCTAACAGTCTAAGCTACTGAATCGCGTCACTCCAGTGCCGTCAAGTACAAAAATATTCCGGCCACCTTAGACATAGTATAGAAAGAATATTTCTTTGGTTTATTTATTAATAGTAAATAAAAAAAATACGTTTTACTAGATATATTTCAGCCCACGGTATGGAACCGTCATCAGTCGATTCTAAAAAAAAGGAGAACAACTACCGCGCCGGTAGCAGGGTGTCATTGACTTTTTGTTTAACAGCTAAGGCTCTTTTAGTTTTATAGCTATAATATTTACGAAATTAATACATACGGATACGTACTTATGCACCCTATTTATTTATCACTGCTTCAGGTTCCTCTAAAAAAATCAATGTTCGCTGCCTATTCCTAACGACCCGGTGACATAATTATTATCAAAAATATCCCAGCTTGACATTGCAACAAACTCCAAATAATTAAAATACGAGTAAATGGTGCCGTTGTGTGGCGTGTCGAGTCGCGCGATCCCGACTCACCCGCTTGACTCCACCTAAGATATTGTCTATGTGTGCGTACTAGCACGCAGCCATATAAGCTGCGCTTGGTACGTTTCTTACAAGATAGTCTCCTTTAATTTTTTTCTGTGATTAGAACGATAGAACGATACATTTGGCATGGCTGAGCGAAATAATCACTACTATAACCTTGACCGTCGTAAAGTTGGCCTTTCCTAGGTTCGCGGGACGTAGGAGGGGGAACACGCTGGGTGCTTCCAATCTCGATCCACGATTTTCAAACCTCGAAAATTTTTTGGCGTGTTCATTTTATTGCCTAACATTATTGGGTAATTTATCTAGACTGCAATATTGGTAACAGATACCTGTATCTTTTCTTGAATTTTTTTGTGATTCCCATACTAAGTTTAATAAGAAAACACAAAAATAAATAATTGATAAATATTTTTAGATTTTTTTTGCTATCATTACTATCTCAATCAGCCGAAATGTGTAGAGATCGGAACGAATTTAGTCGAAGTTAGAAACGGAATAATTATTTTTGGTTGTGAGTACTTATGAGTCATGGGTTGAACCACAGAACATTTAAATCAAATAGAAAGGCTAAGTGGGCGTGTCACGCGCGCCACAACTACTGTTGAACATCAATACTTAAACCGAAATACGCGATCGCTGCCCATAGTCGCACGCGAACCGTGACTCTGTGAACAGCTCTGCCTAATCTAAAGAGAAATGCCGTCTTGTGCAATAATTACTTGCAGAATCACGAATAAGAAAGCAACCCGGAAAAATTGAGATATTTCCTTTCACCTGTAATTATAAAAACTTTGTATAATATGAGAATTTTAGATAAATAACTAATTTACTCATGGTGACAACCAAAATATACATTACCGGCAATGTACGCTCACAATTTTGGCTAAGATGTAGTAAACAAGTAATGTATGCTCTCCCTACTTGTCAAACTTGCTCGCTAGTGTTGTGCCGTATCGTGGTGTCACACAATCGATAGACGTTTTTTATTCCTTGAGCAATATTCTTAAATTAAGATTTAAGATAAATCTTTTATAACATTCGAGAAACCGTTGTCAGTTACCCCAAAATCGACCGGATAACTGTACAAGCAAGGAATTTTTTTTTATATAATGTATGAGAAAATATTCAAAAGTGAATAAGTGTGCGTTTATTTCTTCTACGGTGTAATTCTTGGCTATGCATAAATACGTATTTTTCAAAATACATGAGATATTTGTACAGTCGAGAACAAAAGTATTCGTGTGAAATGTATGAAAAAAAAATAAAAAGTGTTAAAGCCTGTTTTAATTACTCTAAAGTGTAATTCTAAGCTACGTATATGTATGTCTGAAAACATTTATCAAAATATATAGGGTAAAATGTACAAACGAGGTCAAAAGCTTTGGGATAAAATATTTAAAAATGTATGAGTGTGTGATTATTTAATCTATAGGGTAATTCTAAGCTATGCACATGTCCAATTGATTATTTATCAAGATATAGGGAATCTGTATAGTCGAGGAATAAAGATTTTGCTAAAATATTTAAAAGTATATAAATGTGTGTTTAATTATCTAAGCTATGCATGCATATCCTGAATATATATTTACAATAGTTACAGTATCAGAGTTGGTATAATATACTAAAGGTTTTTACAAAATATATAGAAAAAAGAGCTTGGAATTACACTGAAGAGTAAATAAACCCACACTTCCAAGGAAGACAGTCAAGACTGTGCAGACGCCTCTTATATGTTGATAAATAAGTATTTAATCATATGCATAGCTTAGAATTACCATATAGAGTAAATAAACAGACACTTGTACACTTTTTAGACATACATATGCATAGCTTAGAATTACGTTCTAGAGTAAATAAAATACACTTTTACACTTTCAAATGTTTTTTCATACATTTCACCCGAAAACTTTTGTTCTCGACTGTACAAATATATGATAGATATTGAAAAATAAGTATTTATACTTATGCATAGCTTAGAATTACACCGTAGAGTAAATAAACACACACTTGTACGGTTTTAAATATTTTCTCATACATTTTATATGAAAACTTTTCTCCTTGATTGTACAGTTACCCGATCGATTTTGGAGTAACTGTTAACGGTTTCTCGAATTTTATTATAACACCTATTTATGTCACCTAACACGTGTATTGGTGGTATGGACCAAAACGCCCATTCTCCTTTGAAATGGGATTTTCCATAAGAGTGTTTATGAAAAATCCAATTATTTTGAAGCTACCATAATATAATTTAAAATACGTTAAATCTTAATATATTCGTCGGTGAAACGCGGTTGTACCGAGTGTGGACTGTAACTTGCATTTCACAGTTCACACTCGGAATACCTCTGATACCCCCTCGGGGATTCATGTCGTGACCATATATTATCATTATTACTGATCACTTACAAAGTTTTAAGTATGAATTTGGCTATATCAATGAAATCACCTTATATACACCTAATACACGTTAAAACAATTTTTCTAAAATGTGTAAAACAAGATAATAAAAATAGAAAAAAAAACAACACACAAATTGTCTCAGAGCAAATTGGTTTCTCGATTGATTATAAAAAAAGTTTGTCGAAGTTTTACGTTAAGAAAATACATCTGTTCCCATCCCTAGCAATAAATCATCACGTCATATAATCAGACTGTGTTTAATATTAAGTTCGCAATACCGCTCCGGTCAAGTTATCAACCACCTAAAGCCGGTAGGTTTATAATGGTCACATGGTATCAAAACTAAAACGTCGTAAATGAAATCGTTTGTTTGAAAAATACACCGTTTTACACAGAGATACGGTAGTTTTTTCATTTGATAAGTTTTCGATATAAGTCATTTGTTGTGCGTAGAAAGAACAACCACTTGGATTAAAGTTTTGATAGTATTTCAATTACGACAAGGTGTGTGCCTGTGGGTGTGAGGCGACAAAGGTTCTGGTACGCATACAGCTCCAAGGCCTTTCTAACTATTTAAATGTTCTGAGGGTTGAACATTTTGTTACGAGTTCGGAAGTACTCAGCGCGTTTGCACGCGCATGTGCGCACGGATACACAAGACATTGCAGTATCCGTTTCGTTGCTAAGCAACGCTTTGTTTTTAAATAAAGCTATGTGCCTGCCACACATTTTGTAAACATGGAATTACGACTCTGCGTAATAAAAAGTTAAACCATCAAGCAAAAATAATGTTATTAAATGTAGCAAACTATTTTAAAAAGAAAAATGAAGGAGGAGATGGCAAGTAATAATTTATGGGACATGGGCAAAAAATAGTACCTTGTAATTTTATTTGTGAGACCTTTTTTAGTGTTCCCTACCCAAAAGGTAACCAACGGGACCCTATTACTAAGACTCTGCTGTCCGTCTGTCTGTCCGTCTGTCACCAGGCTGTATCTTATGAACCGTCATAGTTAGACAGTTGAAATTTTCATAGATGATATATTTCTGTTGTTGCTATAACAACAAAGACTAAAAAACACAATAAAATAAATATTTAAGGGGGCTTCCATACAACAGACATGTTTTTTTTAACGTTTTTATAGATAATCGTACGGAACCCTTCGTGCGCGAATCCGACTCGCACTTGGCCGATCTTTTTTATTTTTTACCTCCTTGGAAGATAATTTTCTGAAACAAATCATTCTTAATGTCTTACCAAAAGGTTCAATACCAATTTCCATTGTTCTTTTTATCGTGTATATTTAAAAATATAATGGGTATATATTTTGTTTCAGTGTATGTATACGTTTACTATTTATTATCAAACTCTCATACCGTAGTCATATTTCTTAAATTGGTCTTTAGACACATCATGACGTAGAAATACTGTGTGTAACCGCGCGCACCCGCCCCCTTGCGTCCCGCAAAACTAGGAAAGGCCAAATTTAGGACGGTCAAGCAACTGATTTACGAAAACATGTTTTCGTTACCATCACTTTCCAGTTTTTAGAGTTCCATAGACAACAAGGAAACCTTGTAGCTTTGCCATGTCCGTCTGTCCGTCAGTCTGTCTATCTGCCCAAGGCTTACCTCAGAGATTTTTAATAAAAAAAAATTTTTGGGACCTCCCTTATTCGTAAAGTGGGGATGAATTTTTTTTCTAGTCAATCTGTAGGATCAGAGAATATAAAGTATTACTACGTAAAGAAGCGACACTCACCTCCCCGCGCGAGTTTATCGTCCCCCGCGGTCCTCCGCAAGTTAGTGGCAAATCTGGAGGCAGGCAGAGCTCGAGTACCACTCGTTCGTTGCGCGCGTATTTTGTTTTTTTTTTGTTTTGTTTTATTACGATACAGATTTTTGGCAATTATGTAATTTTGTAAGTTAAGTTTTTGCTCGTACATTATGTTACCGGCAAAATCCGATTTAGGGACAAATTATTTTGCTTTGTTAGTTATATTGTTTGTTACATACAAGTAAAGCTAATAAAAGCGTGTTGAAAATCATCGGTGAAGCGTGAGTGTAAGAGTATTGACTATAAGCGGCACTTCACAGTCCATACTAATAAGCACCTCTGACTCCTCTGAAAGGATTCGTGTCGTGACTCGTGACATGACGAATTGATGATGTTTAAATTTTACTCATATAAAATTCGCGCGTGCCACCGTTACAAAGTTGCGCCAGCGCAATGTCGAACGTTGCGGCATCATAAAGGGAAGGGCCATTGATCCCATTTGGACAGACGGGAAGTCGTTTGAAGTATTCGTCTAATTTACTTTTAAAGTAATGAAAAAGCAGCGTGGTAACTCAGGGGTAGAACGCTGGCCTCTCAATCTTGAGATCCAGTTTCAATCCCCGGTCGGGCATGCACCAATGAGTTTTTCGGAATTTACATAATGTGCATAGTACCTATTTGCTAATAGGTAGTTACTTACCACTTACTGAACGGTGAAGGAAAACATCGGGAGGAAACCTGCATGTCCTAAAATGCCTGCATGTATTTGTGCCCGAAGTACGGCGATAGAGCTCACCACCCATCACGTTCGGACGTAATATTTGTAGGTAAAACGCGGATGTACCGAGTCTGGACTGTGACTTGCATTTCAAGGTTCACACTCGAAACACCTCTGAAACCCCCTCGGGTATTCAGATCGTGACGATATATATATATTTTAATACAAATTAATCCATGGGGAACCAGAACTAGGACCTAGGGATTAACTACGCTAAAATTTAGGAAGAGAATCATAAGTTGCTGACTTATAATGTTATCCCTATCGATCGACGACGCTTACACGCTTGCTGCCAGCCCTAGACTAGCTCACGCACACAGACAAGCGTGTGCGGACAAGCCAGTGCGCGTGTGTATAGTGTAGGTAAATAACTTGAGCGAAAAGTATGAAGTGTCGGGGGTGTGGTAGGATATTGTTGGAAAGGTCTTTCAAAAATATTGTGGGTGTGTGAAAATCATCTTTCGGTTAAACGGTTGTTTTTAGATATGTAACAAAATTCACGGCAGCAGTATATATGTATAACGAAGAGCTATCAAAACTTAGTAGGCTGTACAAGTAAACGAGTAATATTCGACCAACTTAAAATGAAAATTTCGTACGAATTCCATTGATAATTACATAGATCAAGTTGTTAGTAGTGTAAAACAGGTAGTTAACACATGGCTGGTTATTTTTTTTTAAGAACAGAGCAATATGATATTTGTAATGTTTTAAAATTTGTTTCAATGGAGCTTCGCAGAATGTGCAAGAATGTGCTGCGCGTGAGTGACGCCAGGTACAGCAAGCTGACGCGTCACTATTTTGTCAGCTGGTTGGATTGCTTGCCACATACATCGTGGTCCTGTAGCAGTTTTCTTACGTGTGACTTAAAAATGGCAAAATTTTTATTAAATATTTCTGATAAATTTATTTGTTATAAGTAATTGTGACACGGACGGATATATCATAATGCTAATTGAGGGTTTATTAATTATAGTATAAATTATGCCATAAAGAATCAGAAGGGAAACCGGGAAAATTATCATCAAGTACATTTACTTTTGTCATAACTTCAAATATTATTTGCCTTGGAAAACACTTATGGTCCAACATTCATTGCTTAGGATTAGGGAATCTCCCTCAAAACCTTACCAGACTAATTCATCTTGGGTAGATTCACAAACCACTTACAATGGTGGATTCTTGATAAGTAACGTAAAACAATCCTTTCGGTTCGAACGAGCTTAGAAATTTCAGAAATCTTTAATGTTATCCTGGACTTTTTCAGTTTTCAGCAATGAATCCCAATGACGGCATGCATCATACTCAGGATTGCACTATCCATGCACAAATTTGGCCTAATCACAATCTGCTTAACATGTAGTGATAAATGAAAAGTGAGAATTTAACATGCCGTCAAACACTTTCGCAATGACCGTAGCTAATTAGATCGGCCTGTAATTGTTTTTTCAACACATTTGCTCAAAAAATGCATTTACAAAGCCTGTATACATTGTTCGAAAGTTAAACATTACGCACCATACAATGGAACGTGCGGTAAAATAGGTACTCTCACCTAAGTAACTATTTTACCGCATCCTCCGTTGTATAGCGCCGTGCGTATTCTTTACGTTTTTTTTTAAATTTCCATTAAAAATATATATGAATTCCACCAAGGAGTTTCACTCCTTGGAAGCGCTTTTGCTCAATACGTCTGTCTCACTTTAATACTAAAGAGAAAATTAAACGAAAGATGTAGTTCTAAAATTTTCACCACATGCACGTGGCGCCATTGGCATTGCAAATGCGCGCCATTTTAGTTAGCCCATTTTCATATCAGATTAGAAACGTCAAAGATTCTTTGTTGCGACTTTCCGAATAATAAACAAAATAATAATATGAATTCAAGTGACGAATCCGATATTAATATGGAATCTACTCCACCTGATATCATGAATGAGGCGCAAATTGCAGAAAATGGTATGTTGCCGCCAAAATCGCGAGAGATAACATAACTTCTAGATAACATAACGTTTCAGGAAGAAAGAAGTCGGCAAAAGTGTTGCTTCGGTACAATCGGCCTTTATAGAATTATTATTAACTTTTTAGTGAATGACTGCTGTTACTATTGAAGTCGGTTACTATTTTTTTGTTAAAAGTTCATTTTATTTCACATTTTTTAGTGTTGCTGGGTTAAATTGTGAGGTATAGGTAGTTCTTGCAAACGTGGTGTTAATATGAAACGAAGTTCAAGTGAGTATAAGTAGCCATGTTTGAGTAGCTTCCTGCTATCAGCACCCTAACACAACATGATTACCGCAATCTCGAGTTATGTGCTGTCATCCGTTAAAGAGTTCTACAGTGATGAAGCCAAGATCGATGGTCAGGTGGGTACACTGGCAATTTTCAGCAATGCCCTGCAATGACCACCCTAACACAAACTGGTTGCCGCAATCCAAAGTTATGTGCTGTCATCCGTTGAGGAGTTCTATGGTGATGAAGCCAGGATCGAAGGTCAGGTGGGTATTCTGATAATCTCCAAGTAATACCCTTGAATCAGCACCCTAACGCAGTGATAATCTCGAGTTATGTGCTCTGATCCGTTGAGGAGTTCTATGGTGAATATGGTGATGAAGCCAGGATCAAAGGTCAGGTGGAAGAATGTCGATTTCCAAGTAATACCTTGTAATCAGCACCCAGGTACAAAGCGATTACCTCAATTTCGAGAGGTATGCTGTCATTTTCTGAGGAGTTCCACTGGCTATCTCTGAAGACCTTCATCAGATCATGACCAAACCCAAAATGGGACCTACCTGGAATTAAACTCTTCCAAACAAAAAAAAGAATTATTCAAATCGGTTCAGAAATGACGCAGTTATGGAGTAACAACGCCAAAAAAAAAAAAACAGTCGAATTGAGAACCGCCTCCTTTTTTGAAGTCGGAGGATTAGTCTGGCCACCCAAAGAGGTAATGTCGCCAGCATTCTGGGCACCCTACCCCGGTACAGTGGTCTCGATACGAATTGTGTTTTTATTTATAAATTATGTTTAGTTTTTATTAGTTTTAAATAAGTTTAAATAAAAATAAATTCACTTATTATTTATCTATATTTTAAATTTAATGAAAAGCTTACTATAGCAAAATATGATTATTTATTATATAATTAAAAATAATAACACGACTTCCGTTACAGGCTGTTAAGTAAAAAGATTCAAACAAGTTGTATTTTTTTTAGGAAGTACAAGATATTTCAGAAATACAACACTTGATATTCTTAGTCGAGTTCAATACGTCATTCATCCAGACAAAATTTTCATCACTATCCAGACGATCACAATAATTTAATTTTAATTTTAATTTTGTTGACATTTTATTTTATTTTATTGACATACTGTTTGTGACATTTTTGTATTTTTCTTTTCTGTGTAATATGATGTTGTGTTTTTTTTTAATGGAACCCAGTTCTGAAATAAATGTTTTTTTTTTAATAATGCACTGAGGCGAAATACGATAGGTTCATTGATTCTTTTTCGTTTCGTTATTATTTTTAGTGCGTGTCCGTTAAAGCTAGATACTAAATTTGAATGAACAAATTAGCGTCTCATATTCAGCCTCAGAACATTTACGAAAAGATTATGTTTATGCAATTTTCAAATTATTGTTCAAAAGATATACCTAATGTACAAAAACACTTCGAAATCTAATTAACTAAATTGGAGTTTTTAATCAATCATCAATTCATCACATCAAATAAATAATTTAATTATTCAACAATCCATTAGGCTAGTGCCTGTGTTAACAATTATAGAAATGAGTTAGTACCGATATCAAACTCATGCTTTTTAGTAGTAATAAAAATGTTTGGATCCAATGAATACCTATTACACAATTATGTGAAAACAGAATTCCAAAATACTATAAAACCATTAATAGTAGCTGATAAAATAATAATTTCATCTAAATTCCACATAAGATACAATTTTATTATATCAAACTGCAAGATTTACACAGTTTTTTCGGCAATAACTAATATTATCATCATCATTTTTCAAGTTTTCTTAATGTGGATACCATTAATCAATGACGCAGAAAATATTTCGTTACAAGTTTCTCTTATTTTACATTTAACACTTATAACTCTTGTTTCTGAATTTCTTATTAGTTTCTTCTGTGGAGTTCTTGGTAGTGAATACATTGTCGAGATAATTTTGAAACTTTTACATATCGACAAAATTCTCCAGATAGAAAAGGAAACTATGGAAAGAGAAAAATGTATGGTTTGGAGTATGTTCCTTACATTGCTTGTAGGAATGTTGATTTTAACTATTCATGGCACAATTTACTTCGGGAATGGAGAACTGCTACAATTTGTTGGAATGTTCAGCAGATTCTTTTTTGAAATTAACATACTATATCCTTTGATATTTGTTGATTTCTTATGTAACAGACTTGAGTTGTGGTCAATGAAGCTTATTTATATATCTGGCATCAGAGAACAAAATATAAATACCGTAACATATCCAGATCAGATTGTTGAAACAGCACAGCTACTGCAAGCTTTTAAGTACATTTTAGATGTTCATAAGTTAACTGAAAAAGTTTTTGGTGTGCCAGTAAGTCAGTCAATAATGAATTTAAACAAAATATCAAGTACACTTGATAAACCAAGTCCATTTTTCAGATATTTTTCTATGGCGTGGAACTGTTTATCATTTGCATATCTTCCGTGCAATACGTATTAGCGATACTTTCTAGCGTAAATATCAAGCAGTTTTTATCAATTTGATTATTAATTGAATAATACACATCCCAAATTTTTGATAAATTGGTAAGAGTGTCGATAAGGGGGTACAATCTACTGCGCTAAACGATTATTGAGTTGTCATGAAACATTAACTACCTAATCTTCTAAAATTTCCTACCGGCTCGCTTCTTCGCTGCAGGATTTCTCAAATGTTCAACCTTTTTTCAAAAAGTTCTCCCTTATCTAGACTCCAGTTACATTATTTACTTTGTTCCTGATCTATACTAATACTGATTTTTGACTAGACTGATGTTTGAGAACACATTAGTATGTTAGTTTCCAGATGATGAGTCAATTGCTGACCTTATAATGGATGCATTGGGTTGGATAATCAATTTTTTGCTCTTGATGATGGCACTTTGCATGAAGTGTGAAAAACTTGACTCCATGATCACTCGCGCTCGTGTACTTTGTTTACAGGCTCAGAAAAACAGCAATAATGGTATGATATTTTGGTTTTTTATAATTTAAAAATACTTAAGCACTCCCCCCCTGCATCGCCTCAGTCCAGTGCCGTTAAGTACAAAAATATTCCGGCCACCTTAGACATAGTATAAAAAGAATATTCCTTTGGTTTATTTATTAATATTAAAACAATAAAAATACGTTTTTACTCGATATAACTCAGCCCACGGTATGGAAACATCATCAGTCGATTCAAAAAAAAAAGTAGAAAAACTCCCGCGCCGGTAGCAGGGTTGTCATTTACTTTTTTTACAGCTAACGGTCTTTTAGTTTTATAGCTATAATATTTACGAAATTAATACATACGGATATGTACTTATGCATCATATTTTTTAATAATTTCTTTAGTTTCCTCTCAAAGAATCATTGTTCGCTGCCTATTCCTAACGACCCGGTGACAGTATAATTCTCAAAAAAATCTCAGTTTTACATTACAACAAACTCTAAATAACTAAAATACGAGTAAATTAACACTGAGCATATGGCGCCAGCTCAGATCTCGCTCAAGGCGTATAACCACGCTAAATAAGCAACTCGATGTGTGTCGGTAACAATATCAACGGAAACGACATTGAAATAATGTTCATTTCAGCATGCCTTGAAAAGTGGCTGTTACGACAACCACTGCGTCTCCGGCTAGCGTAAAATAGGAAAAAATAATACTTTTCACATGGACGCCATGAATGAAAAAAAAAATTTGAAGTTAAATTTTTTAGATCTAAAAATTTCCTATAATTTAGTGAAATAATATAAGAGAATTCTTGAGTTAATCATGTGAAACTTTCGATGACTTTCGATTTCTTTTGTCAAAACTAACAATAGAAAAACAATTTATGAAACTTGAAATTTATTTTTGATTCTATAATGCCTATCATATATTTTTCTGAAAGTTTTTGGACCACCCGTGTGGGAGGAGTAGGCCTTTAAAGACAGGTCCAAATTGCAGTTGGCGTATCCATTCGCCTTAAATCGTGCCGTTTTGTGGCGTGTCGAGTCGCGCGGCCCTGACTCACCCGCTTGACTCCTCCTGAGATGTTGTCTTTGTGTGCGTGGTGTTAGTTTTTGCGTACTGGCACGCAGCCATTTAGTTGCGGCCGGTACGTTTCTTAGAAGATAGCCTACTATTATTTTTTTACTATGCCTTAGATTAGAACGATAGCACGATACATTTGGCATGGCTGAGCGACATAATAACTACTAAATGATTTACCAAAACATGTTTTCGCTACCGTCACTTTCCAGTTTTTAGGGTTCCGTAGACAACATGGAACCCTTATAGTTTCGCCATGTCTGTCCGTCCGTCCATCCGTCTGTCTGTCTGTTCACGGCTTAGCTCAGAGACTCTTAGTACTAGAAATCTGTAATTTAACATGGATATACATATTAAACACGCCGATAAATTGGTAAAATTAAATGTTCAATTAACATTTCTTTTCGAGACCTCGGGACTACTCGTAAATTGGGGATGAATTGTTTTTCTCGTCAATCATGTAGGATGTTGTTGGATAAGTCTTTCAAAAATATTGTGGGTGTGTGAAAATCATCTTTCGGTTAAACGGTTGTTTTTAGATATGTAAAAAAATTAATGGCGGTAGTATATAAGGTCTTTCAATTTAAATGGAAAGTAATTTAGGAGGTGATTCAGTATCGTTATTACATCGCATTCCGCTGCAAAGCACTTTTTTTGCGCGAACTTTTTTTTTCACTTCTCAGTACAAAGTGGTCCGATCAGCTGATTCAGTTTGTATGGACAAGTGAAGAAAAAGTTCGCGCAAAAAAAAGTACTTTTCAGTGGAACGTGATGTATTAACGATACTGAATCACCTCCTAAATTACATTCCATTTAAATTGAAAGACCTTATATGTAACGAAGATAAATCAACTATCAAACTAAACTATCAAAACTAAGTAGGTAGGTTACAAGTTAACGAGTAGTATTCGACCAACAAAAAAAAGAAAATTTCGTACAAATTCCATTGAAAATTACATAGTTGAAGTCGTTAGTCGTGTAAAACAGGTAGTTAACTTTCTAAGTTTGCATATTGTGACGGGCAACTACGGAACCCTACACTGTGCGTGGCGCGACCCGCACATGTCCGGTAATTTTTTTTTAGAATATGATATTTCTAATGTTTTAAAATTTGTTTCAGTGGAGCTGCGCAGAATGTGCAAGAACGTGCTGCGCGTGAGTGACGCCAGGTACAGAAAGCTGAGCGCGTGTGGTGCGTTCACAGTTGACGCGTCACTGTTTTGTCAGCTGGTTGGATTGCTTGCCACGTACATCGTGGTCTTGTTGCAGTTTTCTTACGTGTGACTTAAGAATGGCAAAATTTTAGTAAAATGTGTGATAATTATTGATAGGCACTTAAATAACATACATAAAATATATATTATATTATAAGGCATCAGAAGGAAAACCAGGAAAATGATCATCAAGTACATTTAGTTTTATACATAAAATGACAGGCATATAATGTCGTGCAGTTGAGTTTATATGTAAGCATTTTATTTTGTCGTGTGAATGACTGTGAAATGTCCAATTTTGTGTTTTACTGTTTTTGCATACGAGTTTGTAATGCTACTTGAAATAAAGTTTTTTTTTTTTCATTTATTACTTCAATTATGCATAACTTGACATATTATTTGCCTGGGAGAACACAATGGTCCAACATTCATTGCTCGGGATTAGCTCAAAACCTAACCAGACCAATTCATCTTGGGTAGATTCACAAACCACTAACAATGGCTGATTCTTGATGAGTCACGTAATTACGATCCTTCCGCTAAGCTTTGAAATTTCAGAAAACTTTGATGTGATCCTAGACTTTTTCAAATTTCAGCAATGGACCTCAATAAGCTCGTCTCCTGTAGTGAAATATCAGTTTATTTTTATGCTAACTGATTCATTAGTAAATGCAAAAAATAATATATTTTTAACTCCTATTATTACCGAAGTTAGCAATAGCGATATTTATCACTTTTTATATGAAATCGTGTACAATGACGTCACGATACATGGAGTTAAGCTTACTCTGAATGCCAACTTCTCCTTAATATTGCTGTATTTAGCTTTGTAAACGCAATTGATTTTTATACAAAGCTTCATGTAGGAGACAAACTCATTATCAATCAGTACATCCCAAAGATGCCAAGCAACATTTAGGCTGAAAAAAAAACTTTATTCCAGTTCATTAACAGCCAAACGCTTTAAAATAGATGAACAAGAGACTAAAAACTTTCTTGGAGCTGTACAATAGCATAAATTATGTAGTTTAAACAGTGCAGCTGGGTAGCGGCTGTACACTTGCCGAAATTTTTACTTTTAACTTGTAAATAGCATTAAAAACACCAAACATACAGTGTCTAGTGTACAAACATACTTTAAGCAAGTCAAGAAGTCTAGAGCTGTGTAACGGCTGTTCAATAGATATTTTCTACACTCTGTGACAGCGATGCGCTTTACAATAGTGTAATTAAATGCTATGGTTTGGATAAGAGCATAATCTTACGCTATTGTACTGCCAACACGATTAGTGTATGTTTATTCTATTGTACAGCGCTCAGTCAGTGGCGTGCACAGAACTTTTTTCCGGAAAAGCAATCAGAAGGTCAAGTACGACAATAAAAAAAATATGAAATTTTTTTAATATCACTTTGAAAAAAAAAAGTTTGTATGACGCCAGGGTAGGCACTGCCTTTCCTAGAGTGAACATTTTCATACAAACTTTTTTTTTTCAAAGTGTTATTTAAATTTTTTCGTATTTTTTTTATTGTCGTACTTGACCTTCTGATTGCTTTTCCGGAAAAAAGTTCTGTGCACGCCACTGCGCTCAGTGTATATATGGCAAAACTGTAGATGATTGTACAGCTCTGAGTGTGTATGTGGATGATTATCCAGCTCATCTATTATTTTAATGCTTAAAGCGAAATTTTATGCTGCTGTTCAGGTATTGCATACGTTTCTCGAATGTGTATACAGGTTAGGTTAATTATTGTGTTCGTATATAGCGTATATTATATTACGTTCGTATAGGTAAATACATCAGTACATTGGAAATACAGAAAAGGTTCCTTTTATTATAAATGTAACCCTAAACCGCTGTAATATTAACTAATTGTCTACTTCTTCCCAGCTACTAGAATAATTCAATTCTAAAAATAGTAAAATATTATTCTTTAGGCTAATAAAAATTCTTTAACTCAGCCTTCGTCCAGCAGATCGCTTTATAATAGAGTAAAAAAAGAGCAACAGCTGTTTTCATTGGAAACTCCATTAAAACATAACCTAAGAACTTGATTTTTTACTACACGTAATGTTTTAGTGTTTATTTCTTTGAAATTTACAAAGACTACTAAATAAATACATAATAATTAGTTTATTTTCTATAGACAAGTATTATAAACACAACAGACTCGGTCTTAGGTCGAATAAAACGATTGATATTTCATAAAATTTGTCGATAATATCAATTATTTCGAAGGCGCATGAGTTTTTTGCTTATTATTAATATACACATTCACGAAAAAATTGCAACCGCAACTAAAATAACACATAATAATCGAAATATGTTATGTTATAAGTTACTTCACATTTATCTAATGGCGTTCGATTTATAAAGTCTTGAGAATAACAGCTAAGAGAATAAACGATTCTCGTAGTAATTTTTTTAATCTTTTACCAGCCTAAGAACGTGAGTAAGCTTCAAAATAGCGGTTTTTGTAGAACTGAAGCTGTATAATAGAATTTAATTAATCCCTTACTCAGACTTCAGGCGAAAATACTGCTGTTACCCAGCTGGATCTACACTTAACGCTGTATAGTTTGGGGCCCCTTTTGGGGGTACAACGGCTGTGTAGCCGGCTATACAGCCTCTATACAGCTATGTTATACAGCCCAACGCATTCATAAAGTTTCTAGTACAGCTGTTACACAGTTTCAGATGCTATCTGGCTGTATACAGCTGTACACAAACGATCACTATACTGAATGAATACTGGGTGTTAAGATGAAGTCGCGAAAGCTGATGATAGTACTCGTCCATACGAACAACTTTTACTAAGGGGCCAACCCTCGAATTGTGAATAAAACAGCTGTTCCATAGAAAAGCTACATAGCTACCCGGCCCAAATATATGAGACAACTGTTTTCTTTTTCTAGATTTCTCATATTTTTTTCACGAATAGTAGTTCGTATGGACGAGTTCTATCGCCAGTTTCCGGCTTCCACAACTTCATCTTAACACCTTGTTTATGTTTGTGATGATGATTTTGTGCATATCCAAGACTGAAAATGAATTCTGTCCCAAAGCTAATATTGATGGCAGAAGGTACCACATGTCAAGAAGTAACCATTTAAATAATTTACGGTTGTATCTAAAACACAAAAACCGCTCCTTTTTTTATGTATCCAAGTTTCCAATTTTCCTTCTGTAGCTTTTCTGAAAAATCTAGACGTGTTGGTGAAAAACTGAGTACACATTCGTAATCAGCGCCCTATAATGTTCCAGAATCAGTTGATAGACCTGAGGAAACAAGACCTCAAATTTGCAGGCTTGTGTTATTTGCGCTCATGCATACGGCAGAGCAGCAGCTAGAGATGTAAGTCCGGTATTTAGGTGTTCGAGCCTTCAGGCTTGACCCACTTTGAGATAAACCCTCTTGAACATCAGCGCCATCTAGTGGAAATAGTGGAGTTTCACTACGAATGTCGGACTGTTTACTCTGTGTTTTGTTGTCTATGGTCAGTGAACTGTCAGTGCGGCAGGGCGAGCGAGAAGTGAGCTTCTTCAGTACGCTTTTGAATTTCGGCGTCATCAGTACGTATAATAATTCTGTGATCAGTACTTTACAACGGACGACAAAATATACTTACAGGTAAAATAAATTACACATTTTACATCTTTTCTGGATTCCCTAGTTTGATAGGGAAAGAAATCCAGGACAAATTTCATCACAATGGTGCAAGCAGGGCGTCTGACCCATGCAAGGCTTTCTGCAACTCGCAATAGCCTAAGCGTCGTCTCGCAATGAACGACAATGTACAAAAACCATTTTAAAACGGTACTTGTACGCACCATCTTGTTGAAACTCATGGACGTATCGATTCATGCGACAAAACGTATCGATCCATCCTACTCGACGTATCAATCCATACGACCGACCATATCAAACCATGCAACGGGTCGCATCAATCCATACGACTGGTCGTATCAATCCATGCGACTGGTCGTATCAACCCAGACAACCAGTCGTATCAATTCATGCGACGGGACGTATCAATCCATACACGCAACCGAACGCATCACGGGTCGATCGGGGCATATTGTCGTGTCGACAATCAACACCCAGGGCACCTGCTAAGTGCTTTTGTTTCTTTTGCAGAACATGGTGGCATCTACTATCCTCGACCTCTGTTCAAGAGCCGTCCCACCAGAGGACAGGGAGTTTTTCAACAAAGTTGTGGAAATTCTCGAGGATAACTATCCAGACAACTGGAAAACATGGGAAGTCAACGACGTCTCATTCACCGACCTTTTCGGGGAGCACATATCTGCAAAAACAGAGGCAAAGCTGCGATTCGCGATCCTAACGACAGAGCTAGCAACGGCTTACTCACCCAGAGACCCGACTCTTTCCGAGAAAAAATACCGAATCATAAAAAGGAAACTGTTAGAGTGGCCGCTAGGTCGAGCACTCTTGTATGCTCCTCATAACATCATGGAGAAGCTCCACCAAAGTTCTTATGAAGAATTTATGCACACGGTAAAGGTTTTAAAACCAAAGTTTACCTCTAGAAACATAGCCGATGGCAACAGCTCCCCCATGAAGCGAGCTTCTGTATCCTCAGGAGGAACTTCTTCTTCTAGCATCACCAGTGACACCCAGATCGCTTTCTTCGAAAAGATGATGGCAGTACTTCAAGACCAAACAAAGGCATTTGAAACTATTGCATCCCAAGTCTCTGCTTTGTCAGCGAAAACAGAGGGCAACACACAAAATCTGGATGAGTCTTTTGAGTCTGTAGTAACCTCCACACAATCCGATGACGAGTTTGAAGCTCCATCCATAGTCGCAGTACCGGATCCAATCTCACAAACGACAGAAGAAGAAAATCTAACAGCGCAGATTGCAGATGCACAAAGGAAACTGGCAGAACTAAGATCTCCAAAGACTACTGACTTTACAACTGGTTGTGACTTTTCACCATGCACAATGGAAACAGAACCTAAACTGACAAAAGCAGATCCTCAAGTGGCTGATCAAGGCAGGAAATGTCAACGCTTAGGTGAAGACGGTTGGAGGAACGTCCGTTATGCTGACGTTCAAAAAATGTTTCATGCAACCCCAGTCTTTAGCGCACTGAAAGTCAACAGTATTCTGGCCACATTTACGCCAATATGGCGGTCAGTATCAATGCTTGAGAAAACTGATATGGCTCTTGGAGCCATAGTGCACGGGCTACTGTTACAGCGCAAAATGTTTCAGGAGGATTGTAAGAAAATGGAACCAAAATTACAACAAGGGGTTCAGACCACCCTACTCAATCCTGACTGCACTTTCAGGAAAATGTCGGATGCACTCCTTCAGTATACCTGTGGAAGGAGGGCTGAAATTATTCAATCAAGGAGAGAAATTTACAAAGCCTCAAACAAAGTCCTAAATGATATCCTACAGGACATTCCTCCATCGGACACACATCTTTTTTCTGAAGAAAAATTAACGGAAGTGATTAAAGAGCTAGGAGGGATTCATAAGTTCTTTCCAAGAAAACCCTCATTTAAGACGGGCAAGAAAACACTGCCTCCACCAAAAGGATCGAGCAGATTCAATCAGCAGTCTGAAAGTCAGGGCAAATCTGGGAAATACCAAAACAAGAAACAGCCTTCCCGAAATTTTCGTCTCTCAGGAAAGAATGAAAAAGCCAAATCGTCACAAAATCCTTGGAAAAAATCCTAAGGTAAATTTTTGTGCTGGCCAACTTAAATTTAAAATAAGTTTGTGGGAATCATTGGGGGCCCCGGACACTATCCTCAGTGTCCTAAAAGGTTACCGGATACCTTTTATTCGGAAACCACCACTCACTACTCTCTCGCACAAAAACGGGAGAAACTTTGAACCAAAAATTTCAGAAAACATGACTCTACAGGTTGAAAATCTCCTCAAACTTGGGGCAATCTCCGAAAATAACTTTGAGATTGGGTACCTGTCCCCAGTATTTTTACGGGAAAAATCCAATGGTTCCCACAGGTTGATTGTTAACTTGAAACAGCTAAACTTATTTGTTTACCCCCCTAAGTTTCGACTTATAAGTCTTAGGAAGTTTGCTCAAACCATAAGAAAAGGAGATTACCTGGTAAAAATTGACATCTCCAATGCCTATTATCACATCCCAATATTAGAATCTCATAGAAGATTCCTCTCACTATCCTACAAGGGAAAAATTTATAATATGACGTGTTTACCATTCGGTCTGTCAAGTGCCCCATCAATTTTTAGCAAAATTTCTAATTGGGTTGCGTCATTACTACGCCGTAGAGGAATTAGGGTAATTGTATATCTAGATGATTTTTTATTAATGAATGAGGACGCCTCTAGGCTATCTGAATAAACTCAATGGACAGTCAATTTCATGAAAAACTTAGGGTGGCACATAAACGTCACTAAGTCAGACTTACAGCCCAGAGCCTGGCTAGAATACTTGGGCCTTATATGGAATACTAAGGAAAATAAAATTGTTTTACCACCTGCAAAAATAAAAAACATTAGTAATACAATAATTCAGACTCTCCATAAAAACAGGTGGAGTTGGAAGGATGCTAAACATCTTCTTGGCAAATTAAATTTCGCAGCTAACGCGGTCCCTTTGGGCCTACTCCATTGCAGACTCATCCAAATCGCAGCAAAGTCACTCCCGGACATGGAAAGACACAAGGTATTTCAACTACCAGATCAAGTAAAAGAAGAGCTGAATTGGTGGCTTCAAAATCTACACAAGTCATCAATCCTTCAAGTACCTCCACCTTCTGCTTTCGTAACTACCGACGCGTCCGACATCGGATGGGGCGTGATAGTGAACAGCAAAAAGTTGTCAGGTTGCTGGAGCATCTATCAAAATCATTGGCACTCCAATCAAAAGGAGCTGTGGACCTTATTCGAGGTGTTACGCAGAGAATGGCAACAGCTTCGGGGAAAAACTGTCGTCTTCCAAACAGACAACCGCACGACGACAGCCTACATAAGGAAACAAGGAGGCACAAAGTCACGAAATCTCCTCAAAATTGCTTCGAAAATCCTAAGCTTAGCACAGGTTCACAACATCAACATAATGCCAAGGTATCTACCAGGCAGATACAACGGCTTAGCCGACAGCCTTTCCAGATTACAATCGTTCCAGGAGTGGCATCTCGACTTGCAAACGAGAATAGTCATCTTCCTGAGAATGGGAACTCCAGAGATAGACCTTTTTGCGACGAAAGCCTCCGCAGTAGTTTCCAGATATGTCAGCGAGGATCAGAAAGACCCCATGAGCGAGTACACAGATGCGTTCAGCAGACCTTGGAACTACAACCTAGGATGGATTTTTCCCCCACCAGCCCTCATTCCACGGATTCTTCAACACCTGCAGATCTCTCACGGCCACTATCTACTGATAGCACCAAAATGGGAGAAAGCTTTTTGGAGACCAGAAGTAAAGAAACGGGCAACGCGACCACCCTACAGAATCAAGAACCTCAAAGCCCATCTTCAGGACCTTCGGACCAACCAACCACCTCGAGACATTCAGAATCTATCTTTGGAGGCCTGGAAAATACGGGCTGGTCCAATGAAATATCCGAATGGAACCACAGAGAACGGGAGCTACTACAATCCGCTTGGAGACAATCAACCTTGAAAACGTACAAACCAGCTTGGAATAGCTGGTTAAAATGGTCCAAGAATAACAACATTTCCCTTTCACTGCCAAAGCCAAGTGATTTGGCTAGGTACTTAATCTTCCTTTACGATGTAAAGAAACTGTCTCCAAGAACAATCCTCGTTCATAAATCAACAGTTGCGACGTTCACGAAACCTTCACTGAAGGAACCTCTAAGTGAGCATCCTCTGGTAAGGAAAACCATTAAGGCAATTTTATTGAAAGATCCACCGGCCCATAGTGTTTCTACATGGAACATCTCAGATCTTCTGAGTTGGATATCTCGTAAAAATATTGACGATTCAAATCTGTTCCAAGTCTCCCAACATATGGCGACCTTGCTGCTTCTTGCATCGGGGCGCCGAATCCACGACTTAACGTTACTGCATATAGGCCCAAATAGCTGCCGTATCACAAATAATGAAATAATATTCTGGCCATCGTTTGGCTCAAAAACAGACAACACCAAATGCCGCCAGTCAGGATGGTGTTTGTCAAAAAATAGTAATACTAAATTTGATCTTTGCCATTGGATCCAAGTCGTTATCAAGGTCTCACAACAGAGAAGGAAGACGGACCAAAATTTAACCAGTTTGTTTATTACGACGAGAGGCAGGATTAAGACCGCTTCGAAATCTGTAATAGCAGGTTGGTTAAGGCTAACATTTAAGGAAGCTAATATTAGGGCCTCTCCAGGTAGTTTTAGGTCCGCAGTGGCCTCAGATAACTGGGCCAGAAGAAACCTGGATTTAGACGAAGTACTTCGCAAAGGAAATTGGCGAAGTGCTTCAATCTTCCTAAAACATTACTTCAAACAAATAGAATCTACAAATATTTATTATTTTTCTATGTCTGATTTCTTTAACACAACATAATATCAATAAGTTATGTTATAAAAATAGAGTAAGTTATGTTCCTAATAAACATAATATTGATTATTATAATAGCATTTAGTTAGCAATTATATCTTTCCCCCAAGTCAGGACATTCCAAGTTCCTGATTACAATTATCACAGTACGCAGTGTCAGCGCCGGCAGATATTAGGCATCTCAAAGTGGGTCAAGCCTGAAGGCTCGAACACCTAAATAGAACCGTTTTTCCCCCGAAGGGTAAAAAACGGATATTTAGGTTTCAGCCGAAAGGCTTGACCCACCATAATCACTTGCCGGCTATTCGCCTCGCCTCAATTCTAGAATCGCTACTGAAGAAGCTCACTTCTCGCTCGCCCTGCCGCACTGACAGTTCACTGACCATAGACAACAAAACACAGAGTAAACAGTCCGACATTCGTAGTGAAACTCCACTATTTCCACTAGATGGCGCTGATGTTCAAGAGGGTTTATCTCAAAGTGGGTCAAGCCTTTCGGCTGAAACCTAAATATCCGTTTTTTACCCTTCGGGGGAAAAACGGTTCTATTATACCATTTCATACATACCGTATAAAACCAAAAATACCATATTCAAATCAAATCTAATCATTTATTTCGGACTAAAATATTTACAATTTTTGTCCATATAAAATTATTTTGTAAAAAAATAATAATGCAAAGCCGCCCAGTGCCGCTGGAACGGTCCGTTCAACCTGCTGGCGACGACGGTGAGGAGGCTGATACCGCTGTCTCGCACCCTGCCCGCCATCGCAGTTGCGTAGTATAGAATGGTGGCGAAGAAGCAGTCAACGCGGACTGTGGCGAACATCCCCCGTGTGCTGGTGGATATCATGTTCGCTCTCACCAAGAACGCCCTCTTTTCTCGTCCAGTATCATCATCATGATTCATTCAGGTCGGTCACAATATGACCAAGGTACTTGAAAGTATGTACCCGCTCTAAGGGCATGCCCTTAGAATAATTATTCTAAGGGCATGCCGTATAACCTAACGGGCGATGTCTTTGTCGGACATTTGGATCCAGCCTTGAAAACCAAAAGCTGGCTCTTTTTAATGTTGTATTTTAGGGGCTCCACAATGCTAAACATCAGTTTCGTATTGGATTCAGTTCTGTCAATGTAGATCGTAAAAATTTGAAAAAATTATGGCGTATTTTTTGACTCAAGATAATTATTAATTACACTTTAAAAATAAACATACTTTCAATCTTCTATTAATTACATTACTTTTAAAAAAACATAAATTTCACGAAAAAAGCGATTCAGTTTCCATGTTTCAAAACCGATTGAAACGAAACCAACACAAGCAGATACTAACTAGAAAAAACCATCTTTATTACATAAAGAAATTAAGGTTAATCTCCTAATGGAGCCGCAATTTCAAAGTAACTGAAGTTATGCGTTCGCGGCATCTGATTAGAGCAGGATAGAGAGTTAAAAAACAAACGCGTTACAGCAGGACTGAATTTTAGCATTGTGCAGCTCCTTAAGGCCATGACTATGGGCGTAAGTTTCACACTCAAACTCACCCCGCACCTCAACCTGTATCCTGTATCAGTACTGTAAGATGTAAATTACTTATTATTGGTTATTATTGATATTTTATTTAATTACGTGACTTTTTTGAATTGCTCGCACGAATATCAGATTCCGAAGTCCGATTCGCATGACACTCAGTATCGGGGAGCTTTTGGGGTTACTGATCTGATCACTGTTACAAGAAAGTTACTGTGACATTTGAAAGCTGTCTAAGGTGTCTATGAAACTCGGTGTCGCGGGGTTTTTGGAATTGTTGATCATGGTAACTGTGCCAAAAATATATTTTTTTCATTTGCAGCCATTCGAAAAAGTCACGTGACCTTCGCATTTTTTGTCAGGCATTAAGTTTAATTGAAATGATCATAAGATTTCTCATATTTATTCAAGACGTCACCTATGATACGTCAAAAAGCAAAGTAAACTATAATTTCGAATTAAAAAATAAATTATCAAACATACTGGTATAAATTATATTTGGTGTTAAACGGTAATTTTACGTATTAGCAGCAACGCACTAAATTGCGCGCTGTATAGTAAACGTATGTGTAGCCACTCGGTTACTGCGATACATTATCGTGCAAATTAAAGCACCAATTTGCGCCCTAACCCCTTGGCCACAGCTTCAGGCTTCGAGAGGCACGTCAAGCGGTTCTTCTTGCGATGGCGCCAGCGGAGAGAACAAATGTATGAAGTTTTATAGAGCCGGCCATGGGTCGCCGCTCGCGCGTCTTGTCCGGCTTCGAGTGACTTGCGCTCTCGCGACGGCGGTGTGTGGGGAGGCGAACGGTTGAAACAAATGTATGTGCCTACAGCGCGGTGGCCATAGCTCAGAGCCGCGCCATTGATCGAGCGCACAGGACGAACCTAGTGTCGAGCGCTTTGAGCGAGCGAGCGCGCTATACATCCGATGCAATCGAAGGCGCCGACATTACTACTCGTGTCGACTCGTGGCAGGGCAAAGCCCGTCGCAAAAACCGCCTGGAAGCGCAGCAAAAAGCGCCACGCCGCCAGAAGCCTGAAGCTATGGCCGAGGGGTAAGACGTTACGCAGAAGTGGCCCCAGCATTAGGGCTTTTTCATGTTCACGTAAGATATTATGGCTATTTCTCTAAGTTCATATGATGCGGAATTATTTAAGCTATCCGATGGATAAAAAAACCAGTCAAGTGTGAGTCGGACTCGCGCACAAAGTGTTCCGTACCGCCACACAATATGGGTACGTTTGAAAAAGAACAAGTTATTTAATGGAAATAACACATAAACTCGGTTATATATTTTTTTCACCTTAACTGGAATGTCACAGTTGTAAATAAGAGCGAAGCTTGAATTTGCTGTTCCAAATTATCAACGGGAATCGAACTCGAGCCGGCTGTCCTAACGGATAACTGAAGATATTAGCGAGGATTAAACCTAGTACTGTCCTACTTTTTTATATACTCCCAGAAATTTATGGAAGTGATTAGAAGAAACAAGAGATTGCTTATAAAAGCGGTTGTTATTATAGGTATTTCCATGACTCAATTTGATAATTTACTTAACTAAAACAAGCATCAAATATGTCCTTCTTTTCAATCAATAGTGACTGTCATGTTTGAACACTCAGTATGCGAAACATATTGAAAAATTTGAAAAATCTTTACGGTCATACTATTTGTCGGCATACTTTGAATTCAAGGATATCCAAGCTATTTCTTTTCGGAATGGTTTGATTTTCTTTAATAGATCGAGCAATTTGTGCATATTTCCTTTAATTTGACCACCAACAAACGAGCCGACTTTCCTTCTTTGACGACTTTTCTGAAATATTGATTACCATGTATTGTTTTGGGACAAAATATGGATCAAAGTAAAAAGTGCTTAAACGGTTTTAAAGGAAAAAGGGTTTTGGTATCATATAATAAATAAGGTTTTATTTTATTTAAATTTTAAACAATCATCAATAGCCTTAACAAAAGTCTAATTATTACGTCTATAATGGAAAACACTTGGAAGAAGGAAAACACGACGCCATTTTTTTCAGTGCCAGTCTGGCCAGTAACGTCAGGCTGAAGTAATTGAACGTGTGCATAGAGTAATTACCAAGTCGTGTGCATTTAGTTAATTTTTAATGTAACTTCTCTTGCTAACACAGTGTACCAAGAGTTTTTTTTTCAAAATTTGTTTATGCAGAAGCTAAATTCTCCAAAAGTTTGAGTTAGTCTCTTAAAGCTGTTTTCTTGTAGCTTTAATGTATGTGGTTACTGCTCTTTGTACCCCATTTTAACTTTCAACCGTGTATATCTAAAAATAGAAATACCTATATGTATATTTATTTATGTATTTATTTATTTTTTCTGAAAGTTGTGATTGATGATGTTTCAGACTCTTATATAGGAGGTGTGGTAATGCTTGATGAAATAACTTATCAGCCCTTCCCTCCTTTGGTTCATATCATGATAAGCTTCCAAATGTCTGGCCAAGAAATTGTTACATAAATGAATGCACACTGAAGAATTTGTTAGCTGATATGTTTATTTTTTTATAATAAGTAGACATTTACATATTAGTGGTTTTTGGTTATTTACCAAAACTTATTGTGAAAGAGATCTTGGTATAAATAAAAAAAATTAAAAAATTATGTAATGGGATGGGTTCGTGAATACCTTCCATGTCTTAGACCAAGGAATAAAGTAAATGTACCACATACTAATCTCTCTATAAACGACGTGGTACTCATCGTGGATGGCAATCTACCTAGAGGCACCTGGCCACGTGGGAGAGTTACCGCAATCTTTCCTGGACGTGACAGAATTGTTAGAGTGGCTAAACTGAAAACCAATGCTGGAGTCTTGCGTCGCCGCGTTTATGGAAACCCTTCCAGTATTCAGAACTCCAGTACTTCTGAGCTGCGGGAGGGTTTACTAGCATTAATTCACAGAAAGTTGCTTTAAACCATTCCACTATTCAGAGTTGCGAACGATCTGGATTCGGGTATTGTTTCCGGGGTAGTATTCAAGACTTCATAATAAAAATGCTTCCTCTACTCAGATCCTAGAGAGCATAAAAAGTACTTAGGTGCGAGCTGACACGCGGAAGGAATTTCTGCGCTATGCTCCCCGATCTCAGATCGCAAACGGCACGTGCAAAGAGAGATAGAGAGAGAGAGAGAGCGATATCATACTTATCTCAATGTTGTTTGTTTTGATTTAAATTAGTTCTGTTACCGCTTTGTGATGAAAACAATTATTTTAAAACCGCATCTCTGCCGGGAATCCTCCAAAAAAGATGCATTAATTCTTTAAAAACAAGCAAGAATGTGCCTAACGCTCGACAATTTTGTTGTTAGTAACTTGTTGATTCACTTAATGTTAAAATTTTTATGATTATACTGTCATAAGTTTTTATTACATTATCTTTATTATGCAATTCAAATTATCATTATTTCTTTAATCTTCACTCGTTTACATAGAACTCCTTACCGAGCGTATTCTGTTAAACCTATAAGCCAAATTTTAGACTGAGTAGCGGTAGGAACTCATATCCATAACGCTAGTACTGCGTTTGTTAATGCCTCCCGCATCACAGAACTAAAAGCAGGGTACACTAATCTGAGTAACGGTAGGAATTTATATCCATAACGCTAGTATTGCGTTTGTAAAGCCTCCCGCATTACAGAACTAAAAGCAGGGTAGCATTTAATCCATCAAACTGCGCGTTCAATTGCTTAAAGACTCCCGCAGCTCAGATGTACTGGGGTTCTGAATACTGGAAGGGTTTCTAAAACGCTGCGTCGCCCAGTTCACAAGCTTGTACGGTTGCCTACCGACTCTGACTGTATGTGAGTGCTTCAGCCCTGACCACCAGCACATCACATTGTCTTTGGATTAGTTACTTTTTTATATTTTTGATTTTGTCATCTTGAGAAGTCATAACAAGAAAAATGTTTTTGTTGTTTAAGTAAGTTAATTTATAATGTTTCTTATAACCAATACATATATTATAACCTGCTTAGGTACTTTGATCTGGTCGTTTTATTCACATTCAGTTCATTACAGACGTACTTCATTAAAAGTTTTCCATTCTTAAGTCACAGGTAAGAAAACTGCAACAAGACCACGATGTATGTGGCAAGCAATCCAACCAGCTGACAAAACAGTGACGCGTCAACTGTGAACGCACCACACGCGCTCAGCTTTCTGTACTTGGCGTCACTCACGCGCAGCACATTCTTGCACATTCTGCGCAGCTCCACTGTAAAAATATTTAAATCATTAAGAATAGATTATTGTGCTGTTCTTTAAACAATATTCTGGAAAGTAACGGACGCTCAAAATTCACTAGTCCAGGTGGTCGGATTATTAGAATATTATTATATTTCACGGCGTCTTCGCAAACGCATTTAATAGTGAACGTTGAACCTAAAATCTTTTATTTTTATAAAAATGTCATGATACTGATATGATAACTACTAGTACAAGATAACACTTTGAAACATATTGAAATACTATCCGGAAATTACATAAAAATGTTATGTATCCTAGGATCTGATGACAGAAAAATGTTTACGTGGTGTTTTCGATTTTGAATGTAAAGCCCATTAATTCCCATAGCTTAATTTTTAAAAGATTTTATTTTTAATTTTTTTCGGAGAATTTACGTCATTTTAGGACATGGTTTTCATTATTGACCATTATTTTTTTATGATTTTTTAAAGAATTGTCCGATGACCTTGTCACTTGAGAATCTTAGACATTATACTGATTGTGATGTGTGATTGCTTATAAAAAAAGTGGTCTGTCTCTGTCTGTCTACTTATCTGTCATCTACCTGTCAAATTAGTCTGAAGCAAATTATTATAAATTTATCTTGATAGCAAAGGACACATTTCTAAACAGCCTAATAATCAAGTGACGTCACACAAGGGCAAATGGAAGTTGCAGCTTTTTCGTAAAAATATTCAGCATCATGAGGTTTTTTAGACCAAAACTTCTAAAATACGGCTTTTTAAACCTAAACCTCGAAATGGTTTTCGAATTAACACACCTTAAAATAATTTAATCTATGCCAATTAATTTCATTTCGTAACAATTTTCAAATATGGTTACGGTTTCTGAATTTTTCGTAAAATATACCAATTATAATTATGTATTGTTTGAATTACCTGTGCTACACACGTATTTTTAAAATTCTACAACACTGCACTTATTGTCAGTTTATTTCGCTTAGCTTGCGTATCTTCAACCCTTTCAACAACAATGTACAACTAGTACATGTAACGAAAATCTAACTGGTTTCCTTATTAAATAAGACCATTTCATTGTCATGGCAGAAATGTTTTGTTTATGCCGTTTTACAACAGGACCAAAAAAGAATCTTCTTATTGAATGTACTATACACAAGGATATCAGTCATAAATTATTCGAGCATCGTTTAAATAGTTATTGCATTACTAAGGGCCTGTTTCACCACTTCCAGATAGTTATATGTGACATATAACGCATACAAAATGTGTTCCATTTTTAAACTTATCTTCTGGATATCACTTATCTGGAAGTGGTGAAACAGGCCCTAAATATCTTTTACATTTATAGGAATTCGTTATTAGTTTTTCGGGACAAATGGATTTGTCCGAGGTTAGCGACCAACTTCAAAATTACAGGACTGTAATATTGTATTAACTTGAATTATTCGTTATTCTTATGTTTAAACGAAATAATTATGCATACCTTCCCTAGAACGATAGATATAAAAGATTTTAGGTTTTACCCTCAATATTAGTCTAAAGAAGCGGTTGCTATGTGCGAGTACTACTGAGGGCCTATTATGTATCTTTAGTTGCCATCTGGAATGGGTGCCTATCATCAAAGACATAGATATACTATTGAATTCTGATTGTCTAAGGATATGTTCGCACTTGAAGTGACGACACAGTTCGTAAATAGTTCAATACCCATGAAAGGCAATTTTGAAAGTTCAGTTTTTGTCTATGTTTCTGATGATAGGCAACCGGTCCAGTTGGCAACTAAAGATACATAATAGAGGAGCAGGTTTACATATCAAATGCGTTGGCGAAGACATCGCTTGTATAATTCTGATAGAACTTCATGTAAAAGTAAGTTCGTTTAATCAATAATTGTACTATTGACGGAACCTAACTCAAACGTTGCAAGTGGGATACTAAAGTATTTTTAAATAATGAGAAAGATAAAATATGTATATATCTTACCATTATTACTGTCTTTCTGAGCCTGTAAACAAAGTTCTCGAGCGCGGGTGATCGTGGATTCGAGTTGTTCACACTTTATGCAAAGCGCCATCATCAAGAACAAAAAATTTATTATCCAACCCAATGAATTGATTATAAGGCCAGCAATTAATTCGTCATCTGGAAACTATCATACTTATGTATTCTCAAACTTCAGTATAATATAGCTAAAAATCAGTAGTAAAGATAAGGAACAAAGTAAATAATGTAACAGGGTTGTAGATAAGGGGGCCCTATGTGAAAAATTGCTCAAAAGTTCAGAAACCCTTCAGCGAAGAAGCGAGCCGGTAAGTAATGTTAGAAGGTTATATGGTGAGTCGCAAAACAGCCTTCATGGTTAATTTTTCATGACAACCCACACATTCTTTAGCGCGGTAGATTGTAACCCCTTATCGACACTCTTACTACTTTATACAACATTTGGGATGTGTGGATTTGGGATTTAGGATTGGGATTGGGATTAAAAGTCAAATTGATATAAACTTCACGATACTTACTTTAGTAAGTATCGTTAATACGGTTTGCACAGAACATATGCAAAGCATAAACAGTTCCACGCCATAAAAAAATATCTGAAAAGAGGACATGGTTTATCGAGTGTTTTTGTTATTGTGTTTAGATTCATTATTGACTGACTTACTGGCAAACCAAATACTTTTTCAGTTAACTTATGAACTTCTAAAATGTACTTAAAAGATTGCAATAGCTGTGTTGTTTCAACAATCTGAATTGGATATATTACGGTATTTATATTTGGTTCTCTGATGCCAGATATATAAATAAGCTTCATTGACCACAACTCAAGTCTGTTACATAAGAAATCAACAAATATCATAGGATATAAAATGTTAATTTCAAAAAAGAATCTGCTAAATAATCCAACAAATTGTAGCAGTTCTCCATTCCCGAAGTAAACTGTGCCATGAATAGTTAAAACCAACATTCCTACAAGCAATATTAGGAACATCCTCCAAACCATAATCTTTTCCCTGTTCATAGTTCCATTTTCTATTTGAAGAATTTTGTCAATATCTAAGAGTTTCAAAATTATCTTGACAATGTTTTCACTACCAAGAACACCACAGTAAAAACTAATAATACATTCAAAAATACCAGTTACTAATGATATAAGGAAAATAGAAGAAAATTCAAACGAAATAGTTCCCACATCTCTGAGTAAAGGTATAATGTTAATATATCTAAAATATATGATAAATTGAAAAATAATGAAAGCAATGTTGGTTATTGCCGAACAAACTGTGTAAATTTTGTTGTTTGACGTAATAAAATTGTATCTTATGTGGAATTTAGATAAAATGGTTATTTTATCAGCTACCATTAATGGTTTTATGGTATTTTGGAATTCTTTTTTCACATAATTGTTTAACAGGTATTCATTGGATCCAAACATTTTAAAACAATTGAGCTTGATATCGGTACATAAAATCAACTCATTTATAAAATTGTTAACACAGGCACCAGCTTGATGATTTGTTGAGTAATAAAATTGAGTACAAGGAATACTCAAGTAAGGACTTGTGATGATTGATTAATAACATTAATGTAATTGAATGAGTCTCTTAGTGTTTTTGTACATTAGATATACTGTCCAACTTAAGTCAAAAAGCGATTTCTCTACACATACGTTTAGGTTTCGTTTCAAAACGAGTGGTTATCACTCGGAGTGATGCAAATTTTACCCTACAGCGTTCAGAAATCGGCACGACTGAATCCGAGGTCATTTTATGCAACTGTGATATAATCAGAAACATTGGGACACGAGTGCTTGTTTACGAAACGAACGAAGTGAGTTTCGCAATAGTTTTGCACGAGTGTCCCAATGTCTAATATGTCCAATTACACACAATTTTTTATTTGCTCGTTTCAAATATACAAGTTTTTGGGACGTAGAACTATCCAGATCATTAAGTAGTAAATGAGACCCACCTGGATAGAATCCAGACGTCTGTGTCTTTGAATTTTTTATGAGTTTGGGTTCAAGTCAGGTTCAAGTTTTTTTTAATGAATTTTTTATTTTCTCGTTTCAAATATACAAGTTTTTGGGACGTAGAACAATCCAGATCATTAAGTAGTAAATGAGACCCACCTGGATAGAATCCAGACGTCTGTGTCTTTGAACTTTTTATGAGTTTGGGTTCAAGTCAGGTTCAGGTTTTTTTTAATGATTTTTTTATTTGCTCGTTTCAAATATACAAGTTTTTGGGACGTAAAACTATCCAGATCATTAAGTAGTAAATGAGACCCACCTGGATAGAATCCAGACGTCTGTGTCTTTGAAATTTTTGTGAGTTTTGTTTCAAGTCAGGTTCAGGATTTTTTTAATGATTTTTTTATTTGCTCGTTTCAAATTTCGTTTTCAATTCGCTCGTTTTGGGACGTAGAACAATGTAAGTAATATAATAATCTCCTTATTTTTTGTCTAGAGTCATATGAGAGACTTGTTTCATTTCGTTTTAATGTAAAACCAGCCCTACAAAACTTTTAGTAATATTTTTTACACCAGCAGGCACCAGGTAGCATTTGCTTCTCGCTGGCAGGCGCCTGGTAGCATTTGCTTCTTTGTAGCAGGCGCCTGCTGAGATGTTTTACTGGCAGCCGCCATACTCACTTTTATTTGTATTTATGTAAAAACCGGCCAAGTGCGAGTCGGACTCGCGCACGAAGGGTTCCGTACCATTTTCTATAAAAACGACAAAAAAATCACGTTTGTTGTATGGGAGCCCCCTTAAATATTTATTTTATTCTAATTTTTAGTATTTGTTGTTATAGAAGCAACCGAAATAAATCATCTGTGAAAATTTCAACTGCCTATCTATCACGGTTAATGAGATACAGCCTGGTTACAGTCGGACAGACGGACAGAGAGACGGACAGCGGAGTCTTAATAATAGGGTCCCTTTGGGTACGGAACCCTAAAAATATCTTTTATATATCTTTTTTAATAAGACATATCTTTTATTATTGATTTGTTACACGAGCAGGCGCCAGGTAGCATTTGCTTCTCGCTGGCAGGCGCCTGGTAGCATTTGCTTCTCGCTGGCAGGCGCCTGGTAGCATTTGCTTCTCGCTGGCAGGCGCCTGCCAACTTCAGCTCGATGTGCCCCTGAGTATCTTCGTGACTGCTTTAAACTCTTACCTTCTTGTGATAGGCCCCAGAAAGCATGTGATACAAGGACGTTGCAAGTACCGGCATGTAAAACTGACTATTATTATAACTCATTCACGGCCCGAGCTGCACGTATGTGGAATAAGTTGCCAAAACACATTAGAGATTGTCCTTCTGTGTTTACGTTTAAAAAGAAACTGAAAGAGCACTTCCTTTCTGCCCTTTAATTTTTTAATATTTTTTATTTAGGAATTTTTGGGTTATCTGTTAAATTTTATATACCTTTATTTTATGTATTTTGTTGTATATATATGTGTTTATACATATAAATATATTTGTATATATTATAACTTTAAATATATAATTTTTTCCTTTTATAGTTATAACTATAATATAACTATAAAGGGATAATATAATGAATATAATAAATACTTTTGAATAATTTGTATTATTTACTATTAAATTATTTGTATTCTTTACTCTACAAATCCCTGACGAGTTAAAATTCCAACTTCAACTCAAAACATCGATCTATATTGTTTTGGATAAAACGTGTACTTTAGAACACATTTGAAAGTGGTCTGTCGGGAGTTGAGTTTTTTGTGTGTGGCCACACTGATTTTTTTCTTGTTGCTCATCTGTTATTCGGAAAGGGCTTCCGTGAATTATTTGTGAATTGTTTCGTTTTTGGGTTAAAAACGATAAATATGCGTGGTGCAGCATTCTGTGTTCTTCCCGAGGAGATTTATAAGTTGCTGTGGAATAGCCGGCCTCCGGGAAGACGTCAGGACGACTTTACAACAACGTGTGACACGCTGCGTCACATCGAAAACTGGTGGTAATTTTGCGTATTCAGGGGATTGAGCTCAGGGATTAGCTAAGGGGTTTCAGGGAACTTTTATCACCACCACCAGTGCCTGTGACGAAACGGATTTCTGGAATTCATAATGTAAGTTTAGAACATGAGTTTTTAGGTAAAGTTCGCATGCAACCATCAGAAGCTATCCCGGGTAAACTCATAAGGGCCCAGCTCGCATGCGTCTGGTGGTTGTCTTGCTGGTTGGAAGGTGTCGTTGTCCGAGCAGGCACCTTTCATTATAGTGAATATATATTGTAAGTAGGTATCTCGGACTTAGTATACTTCTTATAATGACAATGGAACTTCACCCTAAGCAAGTTCTTTTAATATAGTAATTAAAACAAACAAATTACCCAACCAACACTTTATTAAAAGTTATTTTCCAATAACATGACACATTTCATTCATTGTCTCATTTCAACTGAAATTTTATGGCCCTCCACGGGTGTCATCATAAAATCCCATTTCAGTTTGAGTTGCGTTTCTCTCCTGGCTACTCGATAGCGACGTAGGAAGTGTGCGAGTGTTGTCTTCATTGACATCATTGCATAGGTCCGTCCTGAAAAAATTCAAGATGAATACAAAATCCAATATATTTTTCATTCATACTCACGCCTGTCTCCCAGAGGAATAGGCAGAGATCACAGATTTCCTTCTGATACGACCCTGACATACCCCTTTTGCTTTATCCACATTCATCAATCATCCGGGCTGGGAGGTAGCGTTGCATTTTAGCTTGTGATTTTACGTCGATCAAGTGTTTTCTTTTTCAATAGATCTGATATGTATGACTATTAAGTCAACCAATTTTTCACCAATCGTCCTTCTTTCTACCCACTATCATGTCAACTGTTTGCGAACGCGAAGACTGAGAAGGGTGTCGTAATCAAGTCGATACCCGACTGACAAAACTGCGTACAATAAGGTAGCCACAGAGTTAAGTTCAGTTGGAAAAAGACACGCTTAAATTTCACACAATACATGGCCACGGACGTTAAAATATCTCGGACAGTTTCGCTAACAAACAATTGAAGCACCCCTAGTGATCCCTAGTGTAGTATTTTATGTAGCAGGATCAGCAGGATCGTAGAAAGAACTCCAGAAGAATAGTTTATAAAATGATTTCCTTTACAATGGTATTTTACAGATTTAATTGGTAAACAAAATGTGACGGCTTTGGTTGCGCTCAACAGACTGGCGGTGCGCACCAATCTGCGCAGGAGCAAAAAAAATGTATCTGCACAGGTCCGTATGTAGGCAAGAGATAATCCTGTACGCAGGGTTACGTTAACAGAGCTCTTATTAACGGCATGTCGTATTCTGCGAGGCGACTCTAACTCCTCTCTGTTTGTACCCAACAACTTCCTTCGATCTCGACATCACCATCTTTTCTGCGCACTGCGTGCGCGCACGGTAGCTAAGCCCCAGTTCCCTCTGCCACGTGCCACAAATGTCTTAAACACCTTACTGTCAACAAGGCCACAGGTCGATCTATATGCGGATGAGTTATTCCGTATTTTCCGTGAGTGTTTGAGTTTTTGCGAAAGCAAAAGTGTGAACGGTTAATTTAAGTTTCGTTTATATTTAGATTTATGTTAAAATGATTGTTTTCTTACATATATATTAGATCCTAAGAGAAGCAAAAAAAAAATAATGTATATAATTTATATACCTAATTTATACATTGCAATGTTATCTTGTAATCAATCAGTCAATCAATACATATAATATAAGAGTAGAACCCATTGTCCGTACATTGCAGAAAAGTAATAAAAATAGAAAGGTGGTGACTAAACAAGAGTAATAGAACAAAAATCAGTGATTTTTAAAATTCTTTTCTGTATGTCTGTCTGTCTGTCTGTCTGTTTGTTTGTTTGTTCAAGGACATCTCCGAAACAACAGAACGGAGTTTGATGTAATTTTCACGGATGGACGGGGCTCAATTTGGAGCAGAATATAGGCTTTATTTCATTAAGGCGATATGTAAAAGTTTTAGCGTCCCTGTTACTCCATATGCGAAAAAACCCTCAGTGCGAGAGGGACGGATTCGTGGAAAAGCAGCAAAAAGTCGGTTTTTTATTAATATAAAATGTACTAAAAATGCTATCAAAATTTCGTTTAACCAGGTCCTGGATACTGTCAAAACCCATCTAATAAAATATAATTGCAGTCCATATGTCATTCTAAATTGTCAAACCAGGAGAATTGGTGTTGATAAGGACCTCATTTCAATAAATACTTCTATCGAGCCGAAATTCTCCAATCGCGTTTCTGTTTTAACATCTCCCTAGAGAAAGATTTCAAAAATAATATACTATTTTATCAAAATTATACATTATATACAGAAGTAGATATCGAAGTTGTAAAAGTGTTATTTTTTTTCCGTAGCGCCTTAAAATCGAAACACGGATAAAAAGTTATTGTCATTTATCGATTCTAGGAATTTACTTTTTTACTGTTAGAAGCTTCATAGCAAATAATAATTTCTAGCGTTAAAGGCCTATATACGTCACGAACGAAGAAAACAAGAAAGCTTTGGTTAGAAGTATGTAACGTATCAAATTTTAGTACACAAACATTAGTCCTTTACGTAGTCAATTTGCAAATTGACTTACCATGGAATCCAGCACATCCTGCTTTCTTAGAAATTTAAATTTAAAATTCCGTTCACAAATAGATCTTATAGCATTTGTATAGGAAAAAACCGGCCAAGTGCAAGTCAGACTCGCGTACCTAGGGTTCCATATTGTGGATGATAAATTTAATTTTGTCATTTTTTTTTGTGAATTTCTCAACCGCTTTATTTTTTTTGTAATCTTTACATAAACACATATTACCATGATTTTTTTCATATTTTTCAGTCCACCAGTTTTGGAGATAATATATGTCCCCCCTACATACATTTTTTATGGTTTTTCAAGGATTTCTCGAAATAGAAGCAATTAAATATAACAAACCTATATATTTTTACAATCAGATTTGAATAGGTACCTACATACAATTTGATACCCATATTGCATTTTTAAAAAATATTTTTAAAATTTATTTTTCTTCTTCTTTTATATTTCTCATTTGTGCTCAACTTTTTAAATCGCTATAATTTTCCTGTAATTGGCCAGTTATGATCAATAAACGAATTTTTTTTTGTCTTACCTCCAAGATCTGAATTATTATGGTTAGTTCTGGAATTGAAAAGTAGATGGCGCTGCAAGTTAATTACATCGAGCAATTATTTGATTCGAGCATAAAATTTGTGCAATGGCACTCGACTGCTTTACAACGAGAAATTATTGAAGTTGAGATTCCTACTGGATGTGGCTCAGATGAAACTGTTTTTATACCGCGTGTACCACTCATCCCCAATTACTTCCCGTTCGAATTCAAGCGCAGTTTCCAGTAGCCGTTTGCTTTGCGATGACTATAGACATGTCCCAGGGTCAGACCCTTAAGGCGATTACCATCGCCAAATTAGCAGCTCGATATTTGCCACTACAAATATCAACGGAAACGACATTGAAATAACGTTCATATCAGCGCGCAATGCATAGTGGCTGTTACGACGTTCGCTGCGTCCTTGATAGAGCGAAATAGGGGAAAATTATACTTTTCACTTGGACGTGATTACTCGATTGAATAATCTTATGTTATGTTTATAGCTATAAAGTTTATCTATTTTTCAAAGCATAGATGAATTCAATCGGCCAAGCAACTCAGGAGCAGTAGGGAATTTGAGGTCAAAAAACACCATTCAGTAAAATAAAAAAATTCATGTAGACGTTTTGGTGGTATGAAAAAGAAAACTGTTGCATATGTTGTCTAAGAGTTGATTATTCATAATAAATTTTTTCATTATTTTTGGTTTGGCCATAAACTAGGAGTAGGCTTTAGAAAGTACCCATTTGGTAATAGTAAGGCCCTTAAGGCTGCTGGTGTCAACTTGAGGTCAGATTGTTTTTCTCATGGTCAAAGGAGTTCCGCTTGTTTGCGGAACAGTAATGCAAACAATCTTTTCATGTTAGCCCAAGTTGGAAAAACGGTAAGTGTTGTGTAAAAAGAAATTCTTTTATGTGGCTTGAATATACTAAAATTTAAACTAGAGGCTTATTCCCCCAAAAGATACGCAGTAACTAATTTTCATAGCAAAGCTTGATATAGAAGGGAAGGTTATCATTTGTGAACATAAGAAAACTACTACGACTGTCCCTACTGTTAAATTACAATATTCAAAATTCAAAGTGGTACAAGATAACACTAAACTCCACGCGAACGAAGTAAATAAATATATTTTTACCACTATAATAACTGAAAATGGTAAAGTTAAGTATTTAAATTATTAAAAACTGTAACCGTGTCTATTTGTCTGTAGATAGATGATATTAAAAAAAAATTGCGGTGAAAGGATACTGATACAAACAATTTTTTTTCAGTATTTTTGTCGCCATCTCATGCATCACGCAAAAACTACTGAACAAGTTTTGGTATGGTAACCACTGTTCGATCCTCAGCAGTGAGGCATTCATAACAATTAAAGAAGGAAGGGAGATCACTGTTCAATAACTTAATAAAGCCAATTCTGAAGGCTTTAATTTTAGTTAGCTGTCAAAGCTTAATCTTTTCCAAATAAATTTAGCTTCTAATCCTGAGTCTTAAGGACTATTTTTTATCGAAGATAATTTAGTTTTGACAGCACCAGAACTAAAATTAAAGCCTTCAGAAAATGCTTTATTAACTAACTACAAACTGGATACTTTCTACTGCGGGAATCCCATTGTGGCCGCATTATCTTCTTCCACGCGGACGAAGTCGCGGGCACCAGCTAGTGCTGTATAAATGTCATGCAAATAAATAAATAAATAATATCATATTGTTCTGCCTTTATTTTGGGTAAGAAAAACATATTTTTACCGAGGCATGAACGCCGTCCAAAGCTAAAGGAAGCGAGGTCTGGCGCTGAGCCCTTGAGCCATCTGTCTGGGTTGAAAGTGTTTACGTCTGGACCCCAATGGTCACTTTTGTCGATCCCCGATAAAAACACAGCGATTTCACTACCAGATGGTAGAACGAAGTTATCTGTAAAAAATATATCAGTTTTTAATCCATCGAAATAAGAGTATGAATGTACAAATAAGTTCCCCTCTTCTGTGTACTTTTCAACAAAGCATACAGACCATCATAAATTGTAACTTCATAAAGAGACTGCTTATATTGTATTTGAAATTTATTGAATAAAATAATACTTAAATAACAATCAAACATTTAAAAATCTACCTACAAAATAAAACTTAACTAAAACAAAACACTTACCTAAATAAAACCCTTATAAAACCTATATCTTATAAAAATAAACTAAACTAAATAAAAAATCCTATATTGTTATATAATTATCCCGGTTCAGAGCTCCTCACATCCAGATTTACTTTCCTTTCTGCGTTTCTATACTTCAATGATATAATGTTAATTCATTAAAATATAGATATACAGTGTGTCCCTCGTACAAGTGCACATCCAAAAGTGGGTGAAACTAGATCTAAATATATCGACAAAAACAAAGAAAAAAATTATTTTTGAATTTTTTTTTTCTTGAATAATTACTCCATCTGGGAATCTTTGTATGGGACGCGAGCGCAGTGCTTTTGGTTAACCGCTCGTAGAAAATATTTTATTTATGATAGAACGTTGTATTTTTTTTTTGGTTAGAAAGATAATGGAATAGGCAATGATAAATAGGAATAAAAGTATAGTAAAAAGGGGACATTATTTTGAAAAAATTTACTATTACTGAAAAAAAAGACGGATAAATTAAAGAAATAATCTTTTAGAATATTATTTTTATGGCAATGGTAGTTGATTATGTTTTGTTTTTGATCTGGTATGCAATGACTATTCTTAAGATTTATAACAGTTTTATTTCGTTGCATTACTCGCGATAGATCAAAAGTTATGACATATTTTATATATAGTCTCTGTTCGCGCCACTTCTTGTGGCTCTCATACTGCGGGGTAGTTGTGAATTAATATTTTCAACTGTCATTTTCGCTGCATCTCCACCCGCTTAGTTTTGGACGCAAATCAGTCAGTCGTCAATCAGAAGCCTTTCACGCCGGAGGTATACGCTGATTGTCATTCGACTAGGTCCTACCTCGACCCTACCGCCCGCCATTTTGAGATCGCACCCGCTGTGCGCCTCATTTTCATCTATTACTATTACGAAGAAGATTAGCCGAGAAGAGCGCAACCAGGCACGAAGAGGAAGAAGAAAACCATCTTGGAGAACACCAGAGACTTGGTGGCTCAGGCGAAGCGTGGTTTGTGGTGCATGCAGCTCCTTCCCAAGGTCAGATCTTTCATCTTCGTAATTATTTCTCTTCACTTCCCGCTATTTTTAAAACCTATGGTGATACAAAGCACTGCCGTCATATCGCGTGCTCATTTTTTTGGCCATTCGAGCCGGATCTAGATCCATTTTAGGCCCTTTGATCTGCGATCTATAACCATTTTTTGGTATTTCCAACCGCTATCTTCATGTTCTTTGTCTAAAGAACACGTGAATTCCGCTCTAATTTTCACTCTGCCCGCAGTATTACCCCGCATTCCCGCTCTTATTTGCATTATCTATGCATTAAAACCCCGCATTCGTCAAAATATTAGTGATTCCATTTCCTATATACTGGAAATTATAAATTATCTACAGTGAAATACGCCATTCTGTTAATTTATCCGCTGCGATTATACCATTTGATCATTTCACAGAAAATATTATCTGCCTACCTGCTAATTCTTAATATTATCGAGAGGTACTCGTACACAGGTTCGTCCGCCGCCCGTGTTATCTCTAACTCATTAGCATTATTCTATGTTGTAGTCAGTATAAAACTTTCAATAGTTCTGGTACTTGCCTAACTTTGTACTATATAACATGCCAAATTCCGCAGAAGCTGCAAAATTAAAGATGTCGTATAGTTTAAAGAAGCTTAAAAATAAAAGGCAAGAATTGTTTAATCGCCTTCAGAGAGTTTATGACTTTTCTAAAACCGCTTTAGAGGATGTTTCTTCGGCAGAATTGTTTATGGCCAATGTCGAAACTTTGGATACTGTACGCTCAGAAATTCATGTAATCATAGATGAAATTAATGACACAGAGGTATTGATAAATCCTAATTTTGAACCAAATTATCAAAGTTGGTCAGCTTTTGAGGATCTTTACTCCCATTGCAAATACATCAACCGGAAGTTATCACATTCTTCGAAATCGGCTGACTCTAAAGTTAAAGCTCCACGTGACATGGAATGTCCCAAAAAACCTACTATCAAGCTTCCAAAACTGGAACTCGTTGGTTTTTCTGGTGAAGCTACTATGTGGCCAACATTCTATGAAACATTTAAAACCACGATTCACGATAATCCGGACTTGACCGACAACGAACGAGTACAATACCTGATGGGTAAACTTTCTGGCCGGGCACTTTCGATTTGTTCTGGAATCACACCGAACGCAACTAACTACGACATAATCTGGAAAACACTCGTTTCTACTTTTCAAGACTCGCGTAGTTTAGCCACTACTTATTTGGATCAAATGTTTGAATTTCGCCCTTTAACTACCGCTAGTTCAAAAAACTTGGACTTGTTTTTAGACAAGTTCTGTTCCGCTGTTTCGTGTTTAAAATCGCTGAATATTAAAGATCTTTCGGATTTTATCCTTATGTATTTGGCCCTTAAAAAACTTGATGTTGAAACCGCTCGTTCATTTGAAATGTTTAAACGTGGTTCCGATTTACCCCATTATGATGAATTAATATCATTTTTACGGGAACAAACTAAGATACTGAACCGCACTGCACCCGCAATTACCGCTCCCGCTCCGAACCGCTCCGTTAATAATAATAACAACAAAACCGGGTACAGTACCAAGTCAACCCATGCTTTTGTCTCCGCTTCGACCAATAATAATTGTTGTCCGCTATGTAAACAATTAAAACACTATAATTTATATAAGTGTCCCGAATTTGTGAAACTAGATATCGAGAAAAGATTTCAGTTCATCAAATCTAATAACGGTTGCACCAATTGTTTAAGTATTACGCATAACAATTCCGCTTGTAAATCGTCTTATAATTGCCGCCATTGTAATTGTAAACACCATTCGATGTTGTGCCGCAAACAAAATGTGATGAATACTCACACCGCGCTTGGTCAAAATATTACCGTGTCTCCACGCACACATACGCAATCTTCGAGGTTGGTGGATCCTGCCGTATCGGCGACTAACACAGAACATATGACTAATGATTCTCAATCCGTACCAACTGCGAGTAATAATATTTCTTTATGTAACTTACAGCCTAACTCGCAGCGTAATGAAACATGCCTTTTAGGTACAATTCAAGTGATCGTGAAAGATTCTAACGGTATGTCTGTCCGTCTACGTGCGCTCTGCGACCCTGCGTCACAATCCAGTTTTTCGACGGTTTCCTGTTGTGAGAAGCTTAACTTAAAATATGAGAAAATTCCCCGCGCTTTTGTTAAGGGCATCGGCTCTTCATCAAACCCAATTAAGGGTGCGACAAACCTTAAATTGTTTTCACGATTTGATGATTCGGTTTCAATTTCGCTTGACACTTATGTAATCGACCGTATTACCGACAACTTACCATCGGTGCAGGTGGATTTGTCTACGCTTTCGTATTTAAAAGATATCACACTTGCTGATGAAACATTTTACTTACCGGGTGAGATTGATATTCTTATCGGTGCATCTCTATTCGCGGATATCTTGTTATCAGGCCGCGTCTCTGGTCCCCCGGGTACGCCGACGGGATTTCAGACCATCTTCGGTTTTACGCTAATTGGTAATACGCCTGTTTACCAAAATACCGCATGTTCAATTTCGTTATGCTCTTATATGGAGATTGAACCGCCAATAGATTTTATTTTACAAAAATTTTGGCAATTAGAAGAGGTGCATTGTGAACCTGCTTCTAGTCCCGCAAATGATGAATGTGAAAAATTATTTATTAACAATGTGTCACGTGACCCCGCTGGTCGCTATTCGGTTTCTTTACCGTTCGCACGGAATCCTAACATACTAGGAAACTCGTACCATCACGCAAAAAAGTGTTTTATGTCTCTTGAGCGTAGGTTTGTTTCTAACGCAGATTTACGTTCCGAGTATAACAATATAATAAATGAATACCTAACTAAAGGTTACATATCCCCGCTTCATAATGATGACCAATTATCTCTTGGTTATTATATTCCGCATCATCCCGTAGTGCGTGTTGATAAATCAACGACAAAGGTGCGTATTTGTATGAATGCCAGTACTAAGACTGACTCCGCTGATGGTACTCGTGTCTCATTAAATGACACGCTGCACACAGGTGCTAATTTGCAAAACGATTTGTTTTTAATTTTACTTGACTTCCGCTTGTATGAAATCGCTTTTACCTCGGATATCAAACAAATGTTCTTACAAGTTTTGGTTAACGCCGATGATCGCAAATTTCAAAAGTTTTTATACCGCTTTGACACGTGTTCACCGCTTATCGCTTATCAGTTCAATCGCGTCTGCTTTGGACTACGTAGTAGCCCTTTCCTTGCGATGAGAGTAGTCAGGAAACTCTGTGAGGATGGGAGTTCAGCGTACCCGCTCGCCGCTACTGTAGCCGCACGAAACTGTTACATGGACGACATCTGCTATAGCACGCCCACCGTGCAGGGCTCCTTACAGCTCAGAGATGAGCTGGTAGGATTGCTTAAGGCCGGTGGCTTTGAGCTCGTCAAGTGGTCTAGTAACTGTCAACAGTTACTTGATACACTGCCTGATACTCACCGCTTAAATTCTAGTAAGAATTTTGAAGAACAAACTCAAACTCTTAAAGTTCTTGGCTTACAGTGGTCGCCTGATTCTGACGAGTTCTCTTTTACTGTATCGCTAGATAGTCGCCCATGTACTAAACGCAATGTTTTGTCCGTGATAGCACGTCAGTACGACGTCCTCGGCTTTACCGCTCCTGTGATCTTGTACGCAAAATTACTCTTGCAGAAAATCTGTATTTTAAAATTAGACTGGGATGAAACACTACCCTCTGATATTGCGCAGATTTGGCAAAACTATTTGAAGGAGCTACCTGTTTTGCGGGATTTACGTATTAAACGCCACTTAGACGTGTTCCAAAATTCGAAAATTTCGATAATATCATTTGCAGACGCAAGTGAACGTGGATACGGATGTGTCGTATATATTAGAGTACAAGATGACTCAGACACTTGCACTAGCATTCGGCTGGTATGCGCAAAGTCAAAAGTCTGTCCGCTCAAGACCGTCAGTGTCGCCCGCCTTGAGCTTTGTGCCTCGTTACTCATGTCGAAATTAACTCGTCGTGTAGTTGACGCTTATAAAATACGTCACAATATTGAACGTATTTACTGTTTTACCGATTCTATGGTAACTTTACACTGGATACATTCCTCACCGCACAGGTTTAAAACCTTTGTCGCGACGCGTATAACAAAAATAATATCCGCTATTCCCGCTGAATGTTTTTACCATACAGCTGGTTCTCAAAACCCGAGCGACTGTCTTTCCCGTGGTCTCACTCCCACGCAGTTGATGAGTCACCCGCTCTGGTTCACTGGACCTGCTTGGCTTTATCTGGACGCTAAAGAGTGGCCAATCAAAACAATAGAATCAGCTTCTATTGAAGAAAACTTGCCGGAATCAAAAACAATTTCTCTTCCCGCTTTTAGTAATGAAGAACCGCATCCACTTCTTTCTCTTTCGGAAAGAATTTCGTCATGGCTTGTGCTTTTACACACAATCATTTACATCTACCGATTTTTACGTATTTTACCGCGCTCTAATATTTTTACCGCTACCGATATGGATTTCGCTGAAGTTGCATTGATTAAAGCTCTTCAAGCATTTTATTTTCTTGATGAAATAAAAAGATTAAAGTCAAATAAACTTTGTTCTCCCGCTTTAAATCGACTATCGCCATTTTTAGATAAAAATGGATTGTTACGCGTTGGTGGTCGACTTCGCAACACAGACATGACGTTCGATCAACAACACCCTGTGTTGTTACCTCGTAAAAATCATATTGTCGAATTGATTATCATTCATTATCATCGCAAAAATTGTCACACTGGACCAGTGGCTTTAATGTCAATAATCCGCCAAAAATTTTGGATACTTTCCTGTCGAAATATTGTTCGTCGCGTAATACATAGCTGCAATTATTGTTTTAAGGCGAAGCCGAGACAAACCTTCCCTTTCATGGCAGATTTACCATCATGCCGCGTTAATGAGGCTAAAGCTTTTGTCCACTGCGCTGTGGATTATTGTGGTCCTATCAGTATCACTCCGTATCGAAAACGTGGAGTCCGTCCCGTCAAATGTTACCTCTGCATATTTGTATGCCTGGTGACTCGTGCAGTTCACGTTGAATTGGCAACTGATCTTAGCACGAACACTTTTCTTTCCGCGTTCAAACGTTTTTTATCTAGACGTGGAGCAGTGTCTTTCGTATATTCAGATAATGCTACGAACTTTGTAGGCGCTAGAAATGCCCTCTCAGAAATTTACAATTTGACAAACTCCGAAGAATTTAAAACGTCTTTCGCGAATGAACTTGCCGATCATAGAATACAATGGAAATTTAATATTCCACGTAGCCCACATTTTGGGGGACATTATGAGATATATGTCAAAGGATTTAAGACGCATTTGCATAGAGTAGTAGGTACTCAACTGTTGACCTACGAAGAATTATTAACTGTAGTTACGCAAATAGAATGTGTCATAAATTCTCGTCCGCTTACGCTGCTGAGTGAAGATCCATCTGAACTTAGCGCGTTAACTCCTGCACATTTTCTGATGTCAACTCCTTTAAAAGAATTACCCGCTTGTAAGGTGGCTGATGAGCCAGTTAATTTATTACGTCGCTACGCGTTGCTTGATCAAATGGTAGAATCGTTCGCAAGGCGATGGAAGAATGATTATCTCCATCTTCTCCAGTCTAGAGGAAAATGGAATACACCTTCCAACCCAATCAAAATTGGATCTGTTGTCGTTGTAGTTACCGATAACACTCCACCGCTTCAATGGCCGCTCGGTGTTATTGTAGCTGTATACCCTGGCAAAGATAATGTCATTAGGGTAGCTTCTGTCAAAACGACGACAGGTGTTTACAAACGACCTGTCGTGCGTCTTTGCCCTCTCCCATCTCAATAACTCCTTTCTTTGCCCCCGCTTCAAAATTTCGTTATTCTCTGTCTTATTTTTACTTTTCTATTCTTATTTTAAAACCAATGGTTTTAACGCCGGGGGCAAATGTTCGCGCCACTTCTTGTGGCTCTCATACTGCGGGGTAGTTGTGAATTAATATTTTCAACTGTCATTTTCGCTGCATCTCCACCCGCTTAGTTTTGGACGCAAATCAGTCAGTCGTCAATCAGAAGCCTTTCACGCCGGAGGTATACGCTGATTGTCATTCGACTAGGTCCTACCTCGACCCTACCGCCCGCCATTTTGAGATCGCACCCGCTGTGCGCCTCATTTTCATCTATTACTATTACGAAGAAGATTAGCCGAGAAGAGCGCAACCAGGCACGAAGAGGAAGAAGAAAACCATCTTGGAGAACACCAGAGACTTGGTGGCTCAGGCGAAGCGTGGTTTGTGGTGCATGCAGCTCCTTCCCAAGGTCAGATCTTTCATCTTCGTAATTATTTCTCTTCACTTCCCGCTATTTTTAAAACCTATGGTGATACAAAGCACTGCCGTCATATCGCGTGCTCAGTCTCCATAGTAGGCAAAAAAAATTAAAACGTAAATTTATAAAACTAAGATTTTCTAAAAAAGGAAAAAAATACATTTTTTTGTCGATAAAATAAGGTCTAGTTTCACCCCTTTTCGAATGTGCACTTGTACGAGGAACACACTGTATATATTTTTAATAATATATGTTATTCTGTTCTTCGTGTCTTTATAAAAATTATTTATTTCATTTTAATTAACATAATTGTAACCGCGAGGTTACAGGAAATGCAGAGCTGATGGGATTTGAGGATTGACACGGGAGAATTGTGGAAGAAACGTGAGTGAACTAACCTTTGTTCTGGATGGTTTATTTGAGCCGGCGAATGCGCTGCGTGGCGTCCCTTCTTGTTGGGCAGGTTGAGCAGGATGTATTGGTTCGTGGAGTAATGTGGACACGACACTGGTATGAGCACAAGGTACGCGAGATTTGTTGTGTCGGCGGCGCGAGTGTGCACACGTGTGTTTCGGGAGACGTCTGCCGCGGAACAGAGCGAACAAGCCGCCGGCGCACAAGTCGAGTTGGCGCCAGGCGCTGTGTTGCGAAATTACTCATCCGAATACGTCACGCTTGTGGCGTGAACAATAATTGCATTTAATTAATTCATAAATAAAATAGATCACTATCAGCTAAATAACATTTCATTTATTGTAAACGTATTGTTTTGTTATAAAAAATATAACAAGCGAAAGGGTTTAGTATTTTCTAATTTTTATCTAAGCAATATTTGTAAAATAGTTTAAATAATATAATTAGTAGAACTATTTTCTGAACGGCCTGCGTCCACTGAGCATGACTGCAGTGGCGTGCATAGAACTTTTTTCCGGAACAGCAATCAGAAGGTCAACATTGACAATAAAAAAAATTAAACAATTTAAATAACACTTTAAAAAAAAGAGTTTGTATGAAAATGTTCACTCTAGAGTAGGCAGTGCCTACCCTGGCGTCATACAAACTTTTTTTTTCAAAGTATCATTTAAATTTTCCGGAAATTCCGGGAATTCCGGAAAAAAGTTCTATGCACGCCACTGCATGATTGACACATTTAAATGAAAGCGTTGGAGCTAGACAGATTTCTCCGAATATCCTTGCCTTAAGGCTCCATACAAACCAGACATTTGTAGATATGAAAATGTGATTAAATTAAATTCCCTCGATACAAAAAATCGCAAAACTCAAAGATTCTTAAAAAGGCCTTGATGACATGTATTTTTAAAGTTATGAGCCTCAAAATTCGCGAGAATTTTCTACATACATTATCAAAGAAATTGTACAGGAATTTTTAATAAGATGTCCTAATGTAGGTAGTGTAAATTCAAAATAGTTGAAGTTTTGCGTGCGTGATCTTTGCACGACAGTTGGCTCGAGCAGGATAATGTACTGCTCGTACGCTTAAACCCTTAACCCCCTTTTATCATATTAAAACAATAATCCCTTAAACAATAAATACCCTTAGTTACTAACCCTTACTTAACTTCATCATCACTTCGAGCGATCGGTTTTAAAATTTGCATGCGAAAACCGTTTTTGTTAAAACCAAAGACAAGAGTTAAAGTCTATAATAGTATAATCTTACCTTGCTTATAGTCCCGTGTTACTTTTCTCGCTATAACAGGACCAATAGTTAGAAACCGCAGTGATTCTTTTATAACTGCTTCCATATAAACAAGTCTTGACAAGTGGTTTTTGTTGACATTGCAACTTGATTCAGCTAATACTTCTTGTATTCTAAAAAATTTAAAATATCATCACAACAGTATTTTTGATGGTATCATTAACTGAGTAAGTATATGATAAAAATACAAAAGGTATGTATTAGTTTTCCAAAAAAAGGGGATTTTATACTAATAACTTATATTTTTAATTTGTTATTCTTAACTTGTCTTTTTGCACTATTACTTAACGTGTTATTTAATAATGAACAGTATGAATATATGTTATATGTAGGTATGCACAGACCACATTGGAATGTGTATGTATAAATGTTATATTCTTAAAATCTTCAAAAGATATAAACTATAAACATTTTAGTTTGGATTATATTATATATTATTGGATTATTATTTGGTTTGGATTAATATTATTTTTTTTAATCTTATTATTACACCAAACACAAATATTTTATATTTTAATTATTATTTATTTGTATTAATTAATATAATTAGGAAACATTATTATTAAAATAACTAAAACAAGGTTATACCTTAAATTAAAACTAAATAATCCTAATAATTCTAAATACTAAAAAATCGTAAAAATATATAATAATAAAAAAATTTACAAATAAAAACTTTGTCAAAATTTATAATTATAAAAAAGACTTTGTCCATATCATTGCTCAGCGGCAAAGTGCCCAGTATGCTGGCGACATTCCCACACTGGATCGCTAAACTTAATCGCTGTCACAGGAATGTGCCAGCCTGTGGGTCACCCGTGACGCTGACCAGGCGAGCAGAAACTTTAAAAAGAATACGCTCTTCGGGACCCCACGAATCCAGGGTTTCGACCCCAAAAAGCGCAAATAGGTAATTATTTCCCAGAACAACATACCTGCACCGCTTGAGGTCTTCGGCTAAATGACATGGGAGTGTATGTACCGACACACGTGTTGCGTCCCACACCAGCGGCCTCCCACGCTTTCACGGTACTAATATCATTCCGTCAAGCTGCTTTCCGTCATCACGTGCCAAACCTTGAGGTTCTCAGACCAATGGCACGCTCGCCAGAGGTGGATTACCCTTAAGGCAAATTAGGCACGTGCCTAGGGGCGCGGGAAGTATTTTTACGAAAAAAAACTACTTAACATATAATACAATAATACATATATATTTTTAAGGACGCCCACGCTACGTCTGCTTGCTATGATATAACAAAAGAAGGAAGGTATGTTCTTACATCGTCAACTAAAAAATAGGCCTGGGTGTCTGCATGAACACAATAATTTGATGGCAGAGTCATATTTATGATTTCTACGCTCTTGGCGAATACGATTTGCCGCCTCCTAACCCACCCATGAATATCTAAGACTACCTACTGCACAGAACACATCTGCAAAAAAGGTCTTTACCACTTACTCTGTGTGGACACGGTCTTGAACGTCGGAATGTGACGCTAGAAGAATTAGGATAAACAATAATGCTCTTGAAGTAGTATCTGATCCCGCTTCTATCATGCCGTCCACTTCTTCAGTTATTTCTTTGTCTGTTAGTAGTCCCTCAGACTGAAGTTCTAGAAGACAATCTAAAAAACCTTTCATTGGACGACCTGTAAAAACATTAAATTTGTTAATGGGATATAAGAGTTCATACATATAGGTAAATGAACTTTTATAATAATAATGCCCACTTTAAAAAGCTTAGCTTTAAAATAATACTTTGCACTATATTTTGCACTTTCAGTTTTAAAATATATATTACTTGAAATAATAGTTTGCACTATAATTTTAATACTTTCAGCTTCAAAATTCCTCTTCCTTAAAAATAATAGTTAGTAATAGTAAAGGAAATTTCGCCTACACCCATACAGCGTTTTTAGTATCTGTATAAAGTCACTTTATCGTTTATTTTTGAGGATAATCTGAAGAATCTGTCCCAAGAAGCTATAAGCAAAGACAATGTCTTTGGCGATAAGTAATAAACTTCTTGGTCTGTTCTGTCTTTGTCGCTGTCCCACAGAACACTTTTTACCACGCTGTCCTGTCAGTTTGCCCTACCACGACAGATTTTGTGCCTACCAACCCGACGCCACGCAGTTTGAATGTGTTCCAAAACCGAATTAGAGTACCCCGACTCAACGCAGTCTTGGGGTTACTAACCCGAGAGTGTAAACAAAAAGCTGGAGGCGCGGAGGGAGGGTAGCCCTCGCCCGCAGTAACAATGTATAGGCAATCGTGCGAGCGGTAGTGGCTGAGGCTGGTTGCCGCAGGTGATCGAAGCTGCGGAGGTGAGCACGGGTGGCTGTATTTTGTAACTCAAGGGCAAAGGGTCTACATTTTCCACATTGCCGCCGCATTTTCAGAAGTAACTTTGGTACATTATATCCACCTTGGTTATTTATCTTTCCTAGGTCCCTTCATCTATAATCAAATTAGTAAGCAACTGTCTCTTACAGATCATACAAAGTTAAAAAAGAAACTGTTAGAAAAGCTTCATTCTTGGCTTTTATCACATTCATATGATGACATTGAAAGTCTATTATGTGTTATATCATAGCTTTATACTATTCATATAAGTATCCATCATTTTACATTGTTTTAATTTATTGCACGTGCATACAGCTTTGTTTACTTTTTTTTTTTTTTTATAATATATAAATTATAATATTTATTTATATAAGTATTCATCTTTACTTAAGTTTGTTAAAATACTTTTAATTACAATTTTTTTCTTGTGTATTTGTTTGTATAAATTTAACTAAAATAAATTGAACTTTTTGTTTTGTATTGTATATACATTTAGCTTCAAGCACTGGGCGCCTTGTGGCGAAAATAACAAAAGGCATCCCATGCAACGGAGAACTCTAGTCTGGGAGCCGACATAATTCATATTTATATTGTGTTTACTGTTAGTTTTTACAAAGATGTGTTTATATAAACTGACGCTCTTTTCTGTATTGTACTAACCTTAGGTTAAGTTTTTTTTCCTCTTTGTAATACTAACAACTTAAATGAAAATAAATTGAATTGAATTGAATTGAATTATCAGACATGGCGAACTCAAAATAATAGTTCGGTTGTTTAGTATAGACGTATATTTTCACTGTTGCAAACAAATTAACAGAAAACAACCAACGTGCAACGATCAGATGGATAGATACGGATTTCTCGGTCGATAAACGCAGTAAGTTCGATACAGCGACGCACTATCAAAGTAATGACCATAGATAATACACCCAGAATAGATGCGCCACTCTCTCTTCCATTGTGTATTGTTGTATAACCCTAAGTAATAGATGGCGTTATTTTAGTTCTTGAAAATGTCGCTAGATGTCACTTTTTATTAGTATAATTTTTCCAATAAGTCTAAAAATAAATCATTTTATCCTTACATGAAAAATCTCACCGTATCGTAACATGACGAACTGAGAATTTCAATTAAGGATAAAAATGATTTATCTTTAAATGGATCCCCCGCTGACATATTTTATATATTTGCAGTTCAAGGAAATTAAACAAGGAATTAACTATGAAAACTTTTTTTAATGCACGAAAATACATCTATACATGAAAAATTTACCGAAAATCTTATTAAATGTGGTTCATTTTTTAATCCTTCTATGTACGGAATAGTACTTAAAGCTTCTGCCTTCACTTCGTTGTCTTCATCAAATCTACTAATTTTACCAAATAATATTTTATTCACCTCTTTTACCCAGCTGTGATATCTATTCCGAGACTCACAATGAATATCTATAGATCAGTTTTATGAATTGGCCATTCAAAATTAAAATGACAAAATATTTTAATGCAATTTTTCATATTAATTATCAAATCATTTTTGTTGGGGAATTCTTTGAGGCAAGTCTGAACAACCTTGAACAATTCATTAAGGCATTCAGTTATATGCTCCGAAGGATGATTAAGTGACCTTTTCCTAGAGTTAAGATTAAATCCTTTTCTTGAGGAGGTATTGTGCTCTTGCATGTCATATTGCATATCTGACAGTTTTTAAAAACTTTTGTTCTCATTTTTCTGGCTTGTTACTGAGGCCCGAGGAAGACGCTGAAAATATAATATTAAACACAGAAATAATAATAATAATAATGAATATACAGGCCCGGTGGATGCATTGAAAAAGTAAAACTGCATTCAAAGAATCTTGTTCTTTTTTTAAAATATTAAGCCTTATTTTTTTTTTCAATTGAACAAACTAGCATATAAATTTGTACTTTGGATGTTAACTAGAAGAAAACTGTTACTTTTTTAAATGTTTTTTTATTCGTATTATTTTTTTTTGTAACAAAGATATTTTTTGTTCTTTTTTTATTATTTTTTTTTTTTTGTTCCCCTCATTGTAGGAAGTACATAATTAAGTTTACAAGTTTACATCTTGTACAAGCTATCTAAATATATATATTCTGACACATACTGTTTTTTTCCTTCCATATTTTTGTATCAAACAACAATGAGAAATAATCGTCAAACTCAAGGAGCTTTATTTACACATGTGTCAAAAATGAATTAGTCCCCAGAAAGATTAAAATGTTATTTAGCCTTATGAACTGCATTCTTATAAACATTATTTTATTTGGTAGCATATTCAGATGAACTCACACTATGAAGTTAATAACAAGAAAGTCATGTCGAGCCGCAAGAACGAGTCACACGGTTGACCCATAATAGCATTTAAGACAATTAGCAAGAAATTTTACACTTATCACGTCTTGTCAAAAACGTCTTTGGAACACCCGTGCTCGCCCCGCAGAAGGTGAGAAAATAATAGCATGTAGGTATTTACCTGTAGAAACTTGTAATTCTTGTGAAGACAATGCATTTTCAATAAAAGGCTGTTTTGAATGAGACGACTGGTTACTGAGGCCCGAGGAAGACGCTGAAAATATAATAATAAAAGTTAATATACAGAAAATTAGTCATTGGATAAACAGAAAATGATCATAATTTAGTTACAACATTTGATCTGAATTATTTAATTGATGGATATACAAATCAAGTTACAATAAAATACACTGCAACCATATCAAGTTACTTACGGAGATTTAAAGTTGGAATACTATTCGCCGTCAGCCGTTTACTTGGTAGACAATACATTTTATCAAAACGCCTGTGACACAATCTGATACTGTTGTATATGTATGCATTGCCCCTATTTTGTGTAGCTAAATCTAGCACTGATTTCCACAACTGGAATCTTTCTTCATGTGGATATTCATATGACGGAAAGTGATGAATAGGAACTGAAACAAACCAAATAATGCAAGATTAGTTTAGTAGTGTACCTATAACCAATGGTTTTTATTAAAATCTGTGATTTTATACATACCATCAGATTCACATCCGAAATGACATTTTGTAAACGATCTTCTAGGCATTTTCGTAGGCAATTCGGTGTTCGGAGTCAGCAAGCACTATGTGACAACTGACAGGTAAGCACTATATCACAAAAACCAAAAACTGCCAAAGTCGTCAAATTATTAGAGATATTGAGCAATTTACGAAATAAGATATTCTAACTGAAAAATTCATTTCAAGTTCAAGAATAATTGTCAACATCGGGGTTGCCAACGCTAATTTATCAAATTCCCGGTCAGAGCAGTGCTGCCAGTGGCAGACAGTCAAGAACAAGAAGTAGGTAACATTTTCACGACAAAATTAACATTTCCTTTAAAAATTAATATGTTTTTAGTACAAAATAGTGGTTTATGGTGGTTACATGACCGCTCTCTGTGCCACGCAGGTCACAAAATCAAGTGCGCAATTTCACATTTTTTTTTTTTTGTTTTATGGGAAACGTAAAAAAATTTGGTCGTAAAAGTAACATTTTTAATTGTATAAAGTATAAAGGTAACATGAGAGGGTCAAAAGCATAGACGTAAAATACTTTTTTAACTCAAAAATGTGAAAATAAGTAACTTTGGAATATAATTTGTGGTTATCCTAGTCATTCCAATACGGAACAAGTTCAAAATAATCCAGGTTCAGAATCTCCTCACATCCAGATTTACTTTTATTTCTGCGTTTTTATACTACAATGATATATAATGTTACTTTTAAGTTTAAAATAGTCCAAAATATTGAGATCTACAATTAAAATAACTTCGCGCCATCAATTCGTCGTTTCTCTTCAGGCGATCATCAATTCCTTGGATTGTACATAAATATTTAAGTGGCTCTAACTTTTTTTTATTAATTTTTTTATTATAAAACAAGTTTTTATTCTTCTTCAATCTATCAAATTATCGGGGTTACATTAAAAGTCACCTGTAATTAAGTACTGTATACCGAGATATAATAGAAAGAACATCTGTGTGACTTATATCTCGAGAAAGGTAAGAGGTACGGTAAAATCTTATACGAATATGACTAAAAATAATAGCAAGGAGAATACTTAGACGATGCTAAAATAAAAATAAGTAAATTTAAAATTTATAAATTTTATCGTAAAAAAATTCAAGTCCCAGTTTACGGTTAAACGGCGGAATTTTTACTATTTGTCTATGACATATACTCGGCTCCCAATATGTACTGACATTTTAACCTAACAGGCTCCTTCTCGCTCCGCTCGTCATCGCACCTGTTTTTCACTTTTTGTTGAAAGACTTTCGAGTTCGGCTTTATAGAAAATAAATTTTTCAATTAGCGGAACGGCAAATTGAAAACTATTTACCTGCCACATATCAATCCCCAATCAACTTGAGATTCCCCGCAATTTGGGGAATTCCTCAAAAATTGGCAACGCTGGTCATAATCATAATGCTGCCTCATAAAAATAAAAACAACAAAACTAACACAACGACATCTAGGTAGCTAAAAGTGTAACTAGCGTCCAAGTTTATGTTCCCTGTGTCTTAGATGGCAGAAGTTGTCGTACATTTTTTATTTTCTAATGCTAACAGGTAAGATTCACCCCCCTGGTAATGACCGTTCGTCTCAACGTTCTCCAACAGAATGATGGCGGACAGCAGTTGCCAGCACTCCACCGCCAAAAGAAACGTCAAAAACGTCAAACTACCGAAAACTAGTGTTGCCATCGCTGTATCTACCTTACCCAAGTAAACTTCTCGGCGTTTTCGACTATGCTCGATAGATGGCGTTAGTTGGGTCTGCGACATACAAATGAGTAATTGCAGTTGCATCAGGGCAGTTTTTTAGTTTAATATCGATAAAATATAATTAATACATATTTCTTAAGATCACACCAACTACCTTACACTATTGAGTCTGGATTTCGAAATGAATATTTATATAAATTATGATCGACACTACTGTGACGCGGTTGTTTGTCTCCGCACCAGCCCCGCACACCACTGTCCTTGACAGAATGTTTTTGAAGCAAAATAGCTCCAATTAGGTGTCCACTGGGTGTTATTCGTGGATAGGGTACTTGTTGCCTCAATGTTCATTTGTTTGATGCGGGAGATGTTGAGGTTTCATTGTGAATTGTATGAATTTAAAATACGAGTAAGTATGGAAGAATGATGAATGTTTCGTAACTTACCTGAGCTTTTTAGTTTCTGGCTAACGCTTTCGTTTAATTCAGCTTTTTTTATTCTTAGTACCTGTAAACAAAATATGACCTTATAGTTGAATGGCTTTTTGAACGAAACCTTTGCTAACAGACTAACAGGTTTGCCAGTGTAAACTAACGCAGCACCATCTTCATATTTTGGGGTCCGACAGTTCGCCGCGTTGTACAGTCATGGACCACGTCAAGTTATATACTTGCGGTACAACAAAAGCTCCTACATAGGAGTAGTAAAGTAAAGTACAATGTGTATAGCTTGACTGTACCAGCACCCTCGCTCACCGGCAAACTATACATGTCATTAAAGCATTTAAATCTCTAAATTTAAAAATAACAAAGGATTTATGCGGCCTATCTGTTAAAGTTATAAGTTCTGTTGTTGATTTAATAGCTCCTTATTTAGCTTTAATTTTTAATAAATTTGTAGATGATGGTGTCTTTCCTGATTTAATGAAGTTGAGTAAATTGATCCCTCTTTTTAAATCGGGCGACAGTGAAGACCCTTCCAACTATAGACCGGTGTCAGTTTTACCAGTAATGAGTAAAATTTAAAAAAACAAATGTTTTTGATCAATTATTATCTAATTTTAATTTAAATAAATTGCTTCACTGTGAACAATATGGATTCACTAGAAGGAGGTCAACCACAGATGCAGGAGTTGCTTTAGTCAAGCACATATTTGATGCTTAGGAAGGGAGGCAGAATGCGTTCGGTGTGTTTTCTCAAAAGCTTTTGATTGCGTTAATCATGAAACACTTTTATGTAAATTGGATCACTATGGAGTGACGGGTAAATCTTTGGCGTTATTGAAATCAAACCTTGATTGAATTAAAAAGGTAGACATTAACGGAGTAAAGTTATCTGGAGTATTGTTTAAAATACGTGTCCCGCAGGGTTCCACATTGGGGCCTTGATTGTTTTTAATTTACAAAAATGACCTTCCTTATTTAGTTAAAGACTTATCTGAGATAGTGCTATTCACAGACGACACGTCACTTATTTTAAAAGTGAATAGACATAAAGATATCCTTTTCAACTCTATCACTGATTCTTGATTGGTTCACGGCAAATAATTTAGTTAAAAATGCAAAAAAGACAAAATGTATAAAGTTAACGTTACCAAATGTTATTCAAAAGGATATTAATTTGTTTTTGCAGGGGTCCAATCTGGAGTTAGTTAACGAAACTAAGTTTTTAGGCATTATGATAGACTCTCGTCTTCAGTGGGGTCCCCATATAGAAGCCCTCTGTGGTAGACTTAGACGCATAAGGCAAATTACTGACGTAGATACTGCTAGATTAGTCTATTTTAGTTAATTTCACAGCACCATATAGACGCGCCGCGGCTATGGACGCAGTCGTTGTTTTGCAAAAGAGAGCAATTCGGGCAATTTATAATATGAAGCACTAGGATTCGTTAAGAGAAAAATTCAAAGAAATTCATATATGTTAGAAAAAAGATTGAGTCTTTCCCAAGGATTGGCGAGCAACACTGTAAAGAAACCAGAAATAAATATAAACTGGCTTTTCCAAAAATCAGACTTGCCAAGGTGAGTACCTCTTTCGTAGGACATGGTATAAGATTTAAAGACAAAAAGACAAAAATATTTATTTCTCAAAGCACAATATTCACACAGATTTACAAAAATACCCACTTTAGAAACATAAAAAGAGTTAGTTTAGTGTACAGTATTGCGACAGACTATTGAATTATTACTTAAAATATTGTAACATTTGAGCGAGAGGTACATAATAATTGATATAACAGCAGACCCCGCACTAAGTCTAACTTGTCTACGCGGAGTCTAGACACCAGTTACTAGAGAGGTTTGCAACTGGGCTTAGATACATGTTGTACAAATCAATAATTCTGAAAAACATAAAACAACTAGAAAATATCTACAAGGCTCCAGATTATAAACAAATGTATATTTAAAATACTATGGATACCTGATAAATATTATAATTTTGTATATAAAATTTATATTATATATAAAGTGGCAAAATATATAATTATTATAAATAAATTATATTATAATACTTTATTTATATACACTATATAAACTTAGTAACATAAATATATTATAAATAAGGAGATGGATGTTGGCAACCCACTAATGTATTTATTTCGGGATCACTAAAATGGCTTCGGTGGAATCATAATTTAAAGTCAACAACCATTTGGTCAATTCAATTTTTGCCTCCTGCACTGTACATTTTTTGAGATTACACGACTTGCATGCCTGTTTATAGATGAAAGGAAACGAGAACGAGCTAAACCTCTGAGCGAAAACTGTTTTAAGCAATGGAGTATTGACATTAAGGCGAAGTCGTCGCCCTGAACGAACTTGGGGCGCACTAGATTTTAGCTCTGTTCTGTGATGGGCGAGCCCCACTCTTAACACATATAATTGCCTGACAGTAAGGACCTGTGCTTCTTTGAAAACTTCGTTAGTTGGATGCCTAAAAGGTTTTCTTAACATTACCTTCAGGACTGATCTTTGCGCTCTTTCCAAAATAAGCATGGTGGACTTTGCGCAGCTACCCCACGCAGTGATGCAGTAACAAAGAATCGACTGACAAAGGGCCAGATATACAAGTCTTAGAATAAATTTGTCAGCACCACTTCGCAACAGTTTCATGATTCCTATTAGTCTTCTAATACGGGCAGCTACATTCTGAACGTGATGTTTGAAATTCAATTTCTCGTCAAGTACCACACCGAGGTATTTAATTGATTCGACTCGACTTATGCTAGTGCACGCGCAGATTGGGTGTGGGCTTACGTCAGCATGATCATTCCAGTGTGTACATGTGTGTACCTTAATATTACTCGAAGTTGGAGGGCAAGAAGCAGCCGTTTTGTAGAAGCATATATATTTCGTTTTATCGACATTAAGGGTCAAGAGATTCTTTTGTAGCCACCCTGCTACAGCCGCTAGTCCTACCTCCACCTGCGAAAACACATCTGTCCAGGAGCTATCTCTAAATATTATAGCAGTGTCGTCAGCGTAACATGCAACTTCAACTTTACAGTTGCTCTGAAATAGTTGCGTGAGACTGTTTATGTAAACTATAAATAACGTTGGCCCTAATATACTACCCTGAGGTACTCCGTAGGACAGTGCTTCGAGACCACTAACCTGGCCGTCAATCCTGAGACATTGACTGCGATCCGTCAGATAACTGCGAAACCAGTCGAGAGCAGTCCCTCGAATTCCTAATAGCTCAAGTTTTCTTAATAGTATTTTTAAAGAGACTGTGTCGAACGCCTTCGCGAGATCGAGAAAAACGCCGACACAAGCCTGACCAGTATCAAGTGCCGAAGAGACTGACGACAAGAGCTGTGTTACTGCGTCTTCAGTAGATTTACCTCGTCGAAAGCCAAATTGGCTTGACGATAAGAGATTCTGGGTCTCTAAAAAGTCAACCAAACGTTTATTGACAATTTTTTCTAGAATCTTCGAGAAAATACCAAGCAACGAAATAGGCCGATAATTAGATATGGCATTTTTTGCACCGTTTTTATGTATTGGGACTACTACGGCGATCTTCCAATCGCCAGGAAAGCTGCCTGTAGACAGGCTGAGGTTAAATATATGCGTTAAAGGGTCTATGATTTGTTTACATATCGATTTAATTAGTGAATTTTTCAACCCATCGAGTCCAGCGGCACTGTCATTTTTCAGTTTTTGAATCAGGGCCTCTATTTCATACTTATCCGTCGGATGCATAAAAAACGAGGTGGGGCGGTAGTTAGCCGGTTGATTTAGTTCAGTAACTAAATCTATTTCGGTTGCTCTCATGTTATCGAGTGTTTCTTTAGCTAGTTTTTGTCCTATACCTGCAAAAAATTTATTACAGACTGTAAGAGATTCTTTATGGTTATTTTCAATAAGAAGTAACTCGGAAGGAACTTTTGATTTACCTCCCAACTCGCAAATTGATTTTATTACTTTCCAGAGTTTCTTTGTGTCACTTTTGTTTTCCTCTAATAGTTTATTTTCATATTGCTTTTTAAGTCGCTTTAGTAAATCATTACAATAATTCCGATATCTTTTATACGATATCTGTAAAATAACGTTATTTGGCTGCTTGCGAGCCTGACTATGTAACCTATCCCTGTGTTTCATACAACGCATAAGACCAGGGGTTATCCATTCTTTTAAATTATATTTGGACCGACTAACAGTTACCTCTTTAGTATGTTTTTGAACAATATTGTCTAAGGCGATCGTTAGGCAGTTAGCGGCTTCAGTCGCGTTTGTTTTAGTCATCACATTAGTCCAGTCGTTATTAGCAAGATCATTAGCAACCGCAGCAAAGTCAGTTTTCAGTATTACCCTTTTCCGTGCTGGTTTCACTAGTTTAAAATCCAGTGCCGCAATTGCCATGTCGTGATCAGTCGTTGAAGTCTTACAAACGAGTCCAATTGCAGTTTGCTTAGTTCCAATAAAGACATGGTCAAGACAAGTTTTATACCTAGTTGCTTCGGTAATAACAGGTTTTAATCCAACTTCGGCGGTCATACAGAGATATTCACTAGCCTGCTCTTGACGTTTCGGGTCAAATTCATCAGGTAAAATATTGATATTGATATCACCTGCAAAAATAACCTCCTTGTTTTGTTTCACAGACTTTATATGTGATTCTAGTGATGACAGAAAGTTGTCCGTGCAACGAAAGGACGGAGACCTGTAGATTGCAAAAATCGTATGGCTGCCTGGAAAATCAACAGCCAGGCAATCAGCCTCCAGTATATCTGGTTCACTGACACTGGCATCCCAGCCGTTCCTTACATAGACTACTACACCACCCGCTGAGTTATTTACGACTTTAGTATAGTAATGCGTATAACCCGGAATACTTCGCACGGTAACTTTGTCTGTTAAATGGCATTCGGTCAAAATAACTATATCGAAAGCCACATTAGCCCTTTTTAAAGCAACCGTGAATGCGTCAAAATTCTTTGTTATACTTCTTATGTTGTAAGTAAGTATCTTAAAGGAGTTGGTGCAATTTAGATAGCTTCCGCAATGTTCAGGTAAGTCAACGACGTGACAAGAGACAGATAAAGTATTATCAATATCATGTTCTAACTGTGTCTGAATAGACATAATTTGAATTTACACTTAATAGAATTTAATTTTCTGATTATAATTGTACTTGTCATGTCGTGTGGGGTTGATATAGACGATTTTAACAATAATTGCCAATTTTTGAAGATGTAGTTTTGGAAAATACTAATTAAGGTTAGGATTCGTATAATATGATAAGTAAAAATAATATAAAGTTTAGAATTTGGGTCTGGTGGAGCCTTTACAATATTCAAGATATGAGAGATTTTTTTAAATCTTGGCATACATAATAATAGTTTTATTATAAATACAATGAAGATATAGTTTCGATTACAACTACCTAAAATAATAATGGTTGGACTCCAGATAGGTATATGCATGGTATTAAGCCACAAGTTCATTTGCCATCGACGACACAGAAGGAAAAAAAGGGCCAAGTTTACTGTCGAGATCAGTTGCGGAGCGGATTTGAATTGCTGGACTCCCATCTGTCTTTCGGACATGTATAGCTCCCTTGGTGGTCCAGCAATGCTTGTAGCCTGCCTGGTTGGCTCGGATCCGGGTATTGCGAAATAACAGCCTATTTTCGCGAGTAAGGCGGTCGTTGAAATAGATCTTTTGTGGATGTTCATTGATATCTAAATCTTTAGATGTAAGGTTTTTCCTAGCTTTACCAGCTTTTATAAGTTCATCTCGTTTCGCCCGTCTAACCAGTCGAATGACGACTGGTCTAGGAAATCTTGGTCCAGTAAAGGCAGCGGAATTTATTTTCTTAGGACCAACTCTGCTGACAAAATCGATATCATTATCCACCAAGGCAGTGCCAACCTTTTGTGCCGTAAGAAGAACCAGGTGATGTAAGTTCTCGTTTGGTGTCTCCGGAATACCCGCCAGTTCTATTTCGTTGCAGAGAGTGGATTGCTCATGCTGGTTAATCTGGTCTTTCAGAAGCACAATTTCTTCCTTAAGAACTGAAAGCTTATTATTCATATGACTAACAGAGTCTGTGTAGTTACTCATCTTCTCCTCAATACACTTCAGCTGAGTTGAGATTTGCTCTTTTAAAGTTTCTTTTATGATAGAACTTAGTTCTTCTCTAATTATTTATATATACATATTTTTCCTTACATAATTTTTCCATATTTACTCTGCATATTGGTTTTATGTCAAGGTATAAATACTGTTCTATACGTTATAGTTTTTACAAACTGTACTTCTTATATTAGTGTAAATTCTCCACTGGTTACTTTTTACACTACACAATATACTTGCACTACACAAAACACATGTATTCCGCAACTACAATACTCACTTGCCCATACTCTCATTCTCACACCTTCATTCACCAAAAACTTACACTCATACTTACACTCACACACATTCTCACACTATATTACAAAAATAACTAGCTCTTTGTACCTTATACCTCCATTTGTATTGAAAAATAGCCTTACCATTTCTACAACGAATATTAACTCATGCGTTGTATTTTATGACTGACACACTCCAAACTCTGAACGACATAGACGAGACTGAAATAGCGCGAGCACTTGAATGTAATATCGATGAAGTTGAAAAACATATTATAGTACATAAAAATGATTTCACACTTATTGCTCAAAATATAAACAGCATTTACCATAACTTTGATGATTTTCTAATCACGTTGTCTACTTTTTCGTTTGATATGGACATCATTGTTTTAACAGAGTGCCGGCTTAACCCAGACAAACCTATACCTCAACTTAACAACTACGCCTCTTACCGCACCCAGCACTTACTAAACCAAAACGACGGCGTAGTTGTGTATGTGAAAAAGTCCCTTAGACATAAAGTAAATGAAATAAAACTAATACATGCCTCTTGTCTAGAGGTTAAGGTACTTAATAATACTGTTCTCTGCATTTATAGGTCCCCATCAAATATAAATGCAGAAAACTTCATTAATTCCTTGGATGCCCATTTAAAATCTTATCCTTCTCACTCCAGCATAATAATTGCAGGTGATATCAATATTAATATACGCCCAAAACTAACAGAGCCGTCACACGAATATAAAAATAGGATCAACTACCTACAAATGCTATCAAGTTATGGAATACTGGCTGGACATACCTTTCCCACGAGAAAACGTAACTGTTTGGACCATTTCATGCTAAACATCAATCGAGCTAAGTTTACAGCATCCATCGCCATCTTAAATACTACAATTACAGATCATCTCACTACGTTCCTTACATTATCTAAAACCAAAATCAAATATAAAGATAATAAAACTAAAACCACTATTAATTTTGATGAAGCCTTAAAATATTTACTAAATAAAAACCTATCAGAGTTACTCCTTTGTGATGACCCAGTGGTTCTGACTACCCTATTAATAGATAAAATTACTGAAAGCCTAAAATTTAATACTAAGAAGACTCCGGTACCATGCGGTAAGCGAATCATTAAGCCATGGATAACTGCGGGGATTCTACGGTGCGTTAGGAACAGAAATAAGCTACAGAAAGACCTGCGTCAAGACCCTAACAATGAAATCCTTCGTATCACATACAGGCGTTATAGAAATTATTGCAATAACTTGATTAAAAGAACAAAAAGAAAATATGACCAGGATAATATAATTAAATCACTACATAGCAATAAATTACTTTGGGAAAACATCAAAAACATCACATATACTAATAAAAGTCATGTCTCTAATATCGAATTACTTAATATACAATCATCGCCCTCCAAATCTGCCGATTACATCAACCATTATTTCGCCAACATTGGAAAGCAGCTTGCAATTAAAATTAAACCGGATATACTAAATATTTCGAGCTCGTCTTTAGATAACATACCCACTACATCGCAATCTTTTGTGCTATTACCAACTGATCTCGATGAAGTTACGAGCACCATAGCAAATCTTAAACTAAATAGTGGAGCTGGATGGGACAATATCACAAATAAATTTTTAAAAATGATTGTTAAGGAAATAGCGCCTATCATCACACACCTAACAAATCTATGCTTCGAGAAAGGCACTTTTCCAAATCTTCTGAAACAATCTATAATAACTCCAATATACAAGGGCGGGGATAAAGAAGATATTAGCAACTATAGGCCTATATCAGTTCTGCCTGCTATTTCAAAAATCTTAGAAAAGCTTATTAATGCCAGGCTAATGAATTATCTAAACAAATTGGATATTTTATCTCCAACTCAGTTTGGCTTCAGGCAAGGAAGATCAACTGAAGATGCCGTCTATGAGCTAAGTTCGTTTGTAACACAGCAACTTGACAAAGGCAACAAATGTCTGTCGGTCTTCCTTGATCTGAAAAAAGCATTCGACACTGTGTCCATTCCCATCCTTGTGCGCAAACTTGAGAAGATTGGAATAAGAGGGGTTCCACTTGCACTATTCACAGATTATTTGTCCGACCGGAAACAAAGAGTGAAATTGCCGGGATGTATCAGTGATGAAGAGGTAGTGTCGTATGGCGTGCCACAGGGGAGCGTACTGGGACCAACTTTGTTCCTCATATATATTAATGACCTCTGCAACATGAAGATCAACAACGCTAAAATACTGTCGTACGCCGACGACACTGCTATTGCCTTCGCAGGTACGTCCTGGTCAGAAGTGAAGAATTGTACCGAACTTGGTCTAGCTCAGATTGCTCTTTGGCTCAAACACAACTTGCTATCCCTCAATACAGTTAAGACAAATTACATTTGTTTTGGAATGTACAATAATTCACAACCACAGAGCGATTTCACAGTAAAAATTCATAGTTGTTGCGACAACAATAGCCGTACCTGTAATTGTCCATCAATAGATAAAGTATCTAAAGTCAAATACTTGGGCGTTCTCGTAGACCAGAGACTATCCTGGTATCCACAATTAGAGCATGTGAGTAACAGAATTAGAAAGCTTACCTGGATGTTTAAAGCACTTCGACATGTAGTACCTTATAACTCAAACGATTCTCCAAAATTTTTACTAAATCAAATTTATGTAACGCTTGCACAATCCGTCTTCACATACTGTATAACAATATGGGGCGGTGCAGCAAAGACACAGTTCCTAAACTTAGAAAGATCGCAACGAAACCTTATCAAGACCATATACTTCAAAAGGAGGCTTTTCTCCACTGACGAACTTTATAATATTAGCGGATTACTGTCTGTACGGAAATTATATATAATAGCCACTATGCTTAAAATCCATAAATCCCTCCCACTTGACCTTAGTCTAATAACAAAACGAAGGAAAGACATTATTGTAAAATTACCCCCCGTCAGAACTACATTTGCTAGCATGCAGTATGATACGCGCTCGGCATTTTTATACAACAAAATAAATAAAGAAATCTATATCTATGTTAAACCATCTCGGGAGTGCAGAAAGCTACTTACTAAATTTATCCAACCTCTGACCTATGATGAAACAGAGGATTTATTAACATACATCACATAAACACACAAATATACACACATACACACACACACACATACCCTCTCACACACACCCTCACACACTGGTACACACACTCTCAATATTAACACACTTATGTTATCTTGTATAATTAAGTCTACATCCATAATGTTATCTATCTATATCCATAATGTTATGTTTTGTTTCGGTATTAAAATCACCAATATAGCTTTATAGTACTTTATTATTAATAGTTTAGTTATAGTTAAGCTTCAGTTTGTCTGTCTATGCCATACGGCCAACCTCGATTTACCTGATTATTGTGGAAGAGCGGTATCAACAAACACAGGCCACTCCAGCTTAAATGGAGATGCCCTACGAACCTGTCATATTAGGCTAAGTATTAAGAGAAATAAAGTTTTTTTTTTTTTTTTTTTTTTTTTTTTTTTTTTTTTTTTTATTTTTTTTTTTTTTTTTTTTTTTATTTCTCTAAGCTTTTCTTGGGACACATTAAAATCAAAATCACCGGAATCGGATTTTTGCTGAATTTGGGGGTTTTTCTTACGCATAGTTACATTGAAGTTGTTCAGTTTATCATTAACAGCTGACACGAGTGAATCCGTTTGTTGACGAGATGCATTTCGAAGAGGAGTGTTAGAATTATCAGTTTTTGGTTTTTTGCAGAAGCATTCAGGGCAGATCCAACTAGTTCTTGATTCAATTTCCATAACATCAAAAACTTCGCCGGCAACATTAGCACAGAAGAGATCATATTTTTTTTTACAATCAACGCAAGTCAAATTCCTCTTGTCTCCAAAAATGCTGCCACAGCCGGCACATGCTTTTAAATTCAAAGCAGTTGGGGAAGGTACTTCCTTGCTTATGGTATTAGTTTTCCCGGCCATTTTGATTTGTCAAGAGGCAAGACGGCTCAATAGTGTATGCGTTGTAAGCGCCCGACGCGAATCGGGCATTTACAATAAACTTCCAAAAGAGGTCCTTAATTTGTCAGCGAATAAATTTAAATTGTATTTTAAGCAGGGCTTACTGAAAAAGGCATATTATAAAATAAATGAATATTTAGATGACGGTGAAGCATGGTGTTACAATGATAATGATACTTGTCATGATAGTAGTTTATAATTTAATTAAGTACCTTGTATAATTTCCCAATTTATGATTCCTCTAACAAGTTAACATTAATTAATTACAGACTGTTAAAGGAAATAGACTATTATGAGACAGGTAGAGAGATATATATATATATGTTTTTCTTTTTTTCATTAACCTGAATTCCTGCTGTCTTGTATTTACTTATCCTTTAGTTAAAGTAGATATAAGTCAATTGTATAGAATAAGTTTTATGTAAAAAAAAAGACATGATCTTGCTAAGTTTCTTGCCCTTCTTCTTAGCAAGACTAATCGAATGGGCGAAGGTATAAGTCCGGCTTTTTCGTGCGTGACCTTTCTGCGGGGTACAGACGTTGGCGGGGGCGAGGTAGCTGTCGGTGAGTGAAGCGCAGCAGCACGCGCTTCCCTTCCCCGTTATACCACCCGCCACCGCTAACATCCTCGTACCTCGTCTCCGCCAACGTCTGTACCCCGCAGGAAGGTCGCACACGAAAAAGCCGGACTGTAGGCATGTATTTATATATTGGGATTTGGTCAGCTGCCTGCATTCGTGCTGGGGGCTCGGTTGGTGATCATTGAACCTTGTTCCTGGTCCCTGGCTGGGTCTCCGGTATGGGTTCGGGCGGTTGATTGGATTTCCCCTTCTGTAATATATATTTTTCCTATCATTTTAATCGTATAATATTGCTACATAAATTAAATAAACCTTTAATTTAGTTCATGTACATTTATTATTTTTTTACGTATATTTTTTAAGATTCAATTTTAACTTGTGAAACGTGTATTACATATTTCTACTTTACAAAATAAACTTTTTGAATTTGAATCTGAATTTGAACGTGTGTAGGTCTTGTTTGAATATGAACAGTATCATAGCCCAATGTTTGGTATAAAATCTGAATAACGAACTTTTTTCCTTAGTTTTGTATGAAATCTGACCAGAATTGATGAACCTAAATGAAATCTTATAATTCGTATATTAATACATACAAAATTACAAACTTTTAAACTACAAATTCAATGAAAATGGCATTTGTGTTTTTTTTTAATCCTCAGTGGTTAAATAGTAGTTAAAATGAAATCTAATGATAGATAGATGTTATTTATCATGTTAAAGGACAATAAATGTTAAGGTGGATGCGACAAGTCTTGTTCCCACAATTTTTGATTGCTTTTTATTATTTATGCATTACACCCTGTACAACAAGTATAAACACTCTTTAAAGTATATGTGCGAGATTATTTACAAACACAACTTTGCTAGAAAAGCCTAACTGACATTTAAATGTTTTATGAGCAAAAACATTTGGAGTTTAGTAGATTCACTTCATATTTGTATTTATTATTTTATGAAAAAAATAATTTATTTGATCCCGTAATCGCGTTCCTCTACGAAACACTTTAAAACCAAAAAAATGTGTATTTTCCAGGGTTAAAAATATATTTTCTTTGGACAAAAGTATACATTTTTTATTAGTACGTTCCCTTAATAAAAGAATAACAAATCAAATATATTTCTTTTGTTTATTAATTATTAATAAAACAATTTAAAAAAAATTGTTCGATATATTTCGACCCTCGGTGTGGGGCCGTCATCAGTCGAAAAAAAAACCCCATACTTACCGAGGGTCGATATATATCGAACAATATATTTTTTTAAATTGTTTTGATAATAATTAATAAATCAAATATACATTTTTCTACTACCTTTATGAAAAATTTCCATTTAATACTCAAAATTAGTTTTGAAAATCGAACTTTCCGGGCCTCGTTGTGTAATGACTATCAGGTCAGTTTGAAATATCGTATTGAAATTTCATTTATTGCAAAATTAGGTTCTTTTTGACGTTTGTCTTCATTTCATGCTAAATAAGGTTCTTTTTGACGCCCTTAGTTTGTCTTTACAATCGAAATTCCCTGCGTTCCGATTCACGACATAATCGATTATAATCTCGTCTGACACTCTTTTTTCACAAAATGATACTGGCCACAAATAAAAGCCGCCGGCTGAAGCCTGAAAAAAAAGGTAAAAATCGTGCCGCGCAAAGTCATAAATAACATTAAATTTAAAAAGAAAAATTAAATATTTAAAAACATAAATCAGGTAGTAGAAAAAGTATCGTTCGCAACGAGTAAAAATGGGTTTTCTTACCCTCGGAATGTAAACTTTCGATGTTTTCCTTCGGCTCACGTTGAAACTAGCTTCATTCCTCGGGTAAGAAAATCTGCCATTTTATACTCGGCACGAAATACACTATTTTGAATACAAGGAGAGTCCTAATTTCTTCAAACGAAGCCTCGAAAATCTGTCGGGGCTTTTTATCGCCAAATGGGTACTTTATAAAGCCTACTCCTCTTTTAAAGCCGAAACAAAAATATTGAAAAAAAATGTATATGAATTAAGACAACATATGCAAACTTTTTCTTTTTCTTCCATCTAAATTTCTATATGAAAAAAATATCAACCGAATGGTGTTTTTTGGCTTGAATTTCCTACCGCTCCTAAGCGGCTTGGTCGATTTAATAAAACTGATTCATGATTTCATGCTTTAATAGATGAACTTGATATCTATAATATAAACATAATTGTGTTTATAATCGAACAATTACGTCCATGTAAAAAGTGTAATTTTCTCCTATTTCACCCTATCAAGGCCGCAGCGAGTGTTGTAACAGCCACTATGAGTTGCGTGCTGATATGAACGTTAATTCAACGTCGTTTTCGTCGATATTCGTATCGACAAACATCGAGCTGCTAATTTGGTGACACTAATCGCCTTAAGGCTTTTTTTTAAATTTCTCAAAACAAAAAGAAACTAGAGATTTCCCGAAAACTTATTGTTGAATCAACATTGAACTTTCGTTAGAGTAAATCCTAGATTAATTTACTCGGGTTCCCGACCATATGTATAGGGGTCCGGAGCCTAATCTATGGACCATTTAAAAATCATAAAATTGATTTGAGACTACAACTCAGTAGTAATATAAACCCAAATATCACTAATTTAGTTGCAAAAAAGCAGCACCAACCTTCTCATATTTTATATGAAAAAGTTTTTTTTTTTAATTTGTAGAACTAAAATAAATGGTCCGAAATTTATTGCTGCTTTTTTATTAAGGGGGTCCTTAAAATTGTGCTTGATTTCCTAAGGGGTCCGATTTACAGGATAGCAAAAGAAGACCGCGATTGGAGGGAAAGTCCCCTTAATATTTATATTCAATATGGGACTACATATATAATTATACTCATCCTTTTTCATACAATCCCGGCCTTTCACACACATCCTGGAAAGTTACGAAACATTCAAATATACATTCTTCTGAAAGCGGCTAGACATATTTTTCATATTTTCTAATTTGAGCAAATAACAATACATAATATTTTATTTTTTATTCTGCCTTTTATTTTTTATTATTATTATTCAACATAAACCAGTGTTATGTAAAGAGGAAGAGACGAACTACCCACAACCTTACTATAGATGTATACGGGACTAGTTGAACATGTTTTGTATTTTAATTAGACATATGTACGTACGACATAATAAGTGGTACAAAATTTAAGATTAACGAAGAAATATTGATCCCGGAAAAATGCTCCCGACTGCTCCCGAGGTATCTGAAAACTTTTGTCATCTCACTTTTTACGTCTGTCACGTTCGACTTCTCAGTTTTGACATCTGTCGCTGTTGATCACGGTCACTTTTCACATTTATCACTTATGAATTTATAACATCTGTAAAACTAACAGACTTTATACCATCTGTTAATTTTGAGAACTGTCACTTTTGACATCTGTCACATTTGAAATCAAATAAATGTCACATTTGAAGGCAAGACTCATAGTTCTGTCTGGATTAACAGGGAACTGAGATTTCATTCAAAAATTAAGTAGCGATGAATGTTCAATAAAACGGACGAATCAATTTGTGTTGATTCGTCGGTTTTATTGAATCTTCATTGAACATTTTCTTACATCAGAAGACACCTTCTTCAAAATTTTTACACATTTCTCTTCTACTTTTTTAGTCTTGGTCCAATTATATAGGAATGATGGATGCAAAAAAACATTTTTGATTCTTATGGACACAATTTCTAACATTTTGGCAACTGCGTATTTGTACTCATTGCTGCACTTTTGTTGTGATTTTAATCCAAATGCAGTATCTGAAATAGATAGGAACATATGTAAAATTAAAAAATATAAAAATAGAGTATAGAGGTTCAGTTGTGTCCGAGCATTTATCAGATTTTATGCACATTTTTAAATTTTTCTTCATTAAATGTATTTATTATTTATAAAAGTATGTGCAGTATCTGTTTAAATAAAATAAAACAGCCTATAAGTTAATTATTTCTATAAACAAATCTGGTTAATGTATAAAATCTACACAAGTTATATATGTTTTTGCCAACAAACGTTACAGTGATTAATTATTTTTTAACATTTTCACCGTCAAAAAACAGAATGTTTAACTTGAAAACGGAGGTGGAAAAAAATGGAGGGGATTCTCAATTCGACTGCATGTCCTCCACAACAACATTTAAACACGATTTAAATTTGTTGTCTAGAATAATTTACTAAGTAATGCATGAAATAACTTTCCTGAAAAAGCACATATATTTAATATTAACATAAAATGATAATTGACTTCTTGTCTTTTACTTTATGTAATTGTATATACCTATGTGTATATATATATATATACATATATACGAAAACAGAAAATACGTCAGTAAAATATATTTCAACCACTAGTTGTGGTCGGCATCAGTTACATGGATATTAGTACATATTTACAATAATATAGCTATAAAAGGTAAAAAATATAAATTATAGGTAAGCATTATAGTGAATATGGTTTTGATCATGATGACAGCTAAACAGAGTGATAAAGAATTGAAATTTCAATTTCAATTTAATTTCAATTCCTTATCTATAACTCTGTTTAGCTGTCATCATATCATGATCATGTCATCATGTCATCATGTCATGTCTGTCATATATATACATATAATTATATAGTTTATTTAATGTTATTATTAAAAAATATGAAAAACAATTTTACGTTGTGCGTTTGGGAACGAGACCCATCGCACGTCCATAGTAAAATAAAAACTTGTTTTAAAAAAAGGCTTTTTTTTTATAAACAACTTTATTTTGCACGTCAAAGCCTTTTATTAAAACAGACAACCTCCTAAAACTATGTTTCAAACCCATACAATCTCGAATGCATGCCACACATGCACCCACCTTCTATCTCTCTCCTATGCACACATACACATAACACATACACATACACATACACACATATATATATATATATATATATATACATACTTAACATCTTAAATTATACCTTTATTTACATAGCTTTTTCTCTCTCTTTTACCTATAACTAGTTAATGTTGTTAAGCCTATTAACTAAGTACTTATGTTTTTTACCCCATTCTGTCCTCCAAGGAAACGGGGCTGTTATTCCTTTCTACAGGCGTAAAATCCTATCTAGGATAACAGCGTACATTTGTTATTAGTACTTTATGTGTATCTTAGATTTTAAGCTTAAATTCTTGTAACTTGTACTGTACTCCCTTCTTGTGAAATAAATTAATATTCTATTCTTCTATTCTATTCTATTTGATAACCATGTAAAGAGACTGGAAACAGTTATTTGTGCAACAAGAGAGCAAACATTTTTTTTGTTGCGAGTGCCCAGTTTGAATCCCGAGCTAGTGAAGGATTCGAATCCTGAGCGTGGTGAGGGATTCAAAGGCACAAGAAACATAATTTGGAGACTGGGCGAAAGTGGTCTGTCATTTTTTATAGGAAATACACAATTAGACGGTATTTTTTTGTTATGACGTCATCAAAATCTGACCCGACAGTTTTGAGATATTTCAAGTCAAATATATGAGTATTATTTTAATTTAATTAGGTATTTTTATTACAATAATGTTATAATAAAGTAAAGAACTTATAAGAACTCCGATTTTGAAATTAGCTACATTTATTAAATTTTTGACTGCAATGACGCCGAACTAAGAACTATAAATAAGTGGCCTGTTATACTAGCGTTGGTAAACTACACGCCGTGTCTTTGAAGACGCTGACGTTACCTCTTTCTGTCCGAAAAGTCCCGAAAAAACTGTCGGGTCAGATTTTGATGCCCTTTCGCACAGAGGTGTAATTGGGGTTACCTAATGTAAAAACCACAATATTATATCTGTTGGTTCATAGAGCACTTTCCATACAAAAAAGGACAGTCTCCTTTGCTCTCGTGTGACACATACAACTTTTTACCTCACTAGCGAGAAAACACAGATGTAAAGACAACATCTTTTCGAACGAACTTATAAGAATACACCATATAAAAATATTGCACATAAAATAAAATGTAAGGAGTGTTAATTGAATTCCAAAAGCCGGAAAAAATCGGAAAATCTTTGAAAAACCGATCGAAAACGCAAAAACATAACCATCACGCGGGAGTTTTACTCTATCTATCCGTTTCCGGATTCCATTTGGGAGGCCATACACAAGATTTCGAGAAGTTTACCTTGTCTATGGTATCCGACAAATTGTGGGGCAGTGTATAGCCTCCCAAAGTGAATGGAATATATATAGAGTGAACGAGATAGCTGCCATGCTGATGTTTGCTGTCTCTCTATCTCTTGAGCAAAGGATATGGTGTTTTTGAACAATTCGCAGTGTCTCAATTTGAAACACTTTTCTTTACTGCAACAAAGGCGCGCTTTTCGAGCTAGTGAGGTGAAAATAAATTTATTCGGCCATATTGGGGCTTCCAGCATAATACATTAAATTTAGAATGACGTCACATATTCTGCTTGGCATACCCTTTCATTTGATACTTATCGTATTCTCGTAAAATACTATTTTGCATACTTACGACATATAGTTTCCAAGAATAAGTCGCGTAGAGAAGGAAACATATCAAATTCATCTTTTCCAAGTTCTTTTTCAACTTCTGTTACGAATTGTACGGACAATGCATTGAAGACTGGTAAATACCCATCGAGAATACGTTGATTGAATGTTGGGTTCAAAAGTTTCCGATGTCGCCTCCATGTTGACACTAAAAAAGAAATGAAAATGGTGTAAAGTTTTTGTTCGTAAACCTACAAAAACGGAAGCAAAGTGAATGCATTCACTCAAAATGTTATCCTTGAACTATGGTGTCTTGCGATGGTTCCTAATCATTGACGTTTATTATAAAGCTGGCTTTCGATAAATGGTGACAGAGGTTAAAGCTATGCTGGAAAACGATTCGTGTATTTCCACTAAAGCAAACAAAACTATATAGAATGGGTGAGATTTGCTATGAACTTCGATCAACAGTATATTGTTGATCGAAGGCTATAAAGATGCATTTTGCAACACTCCGTGACGTACGCGTGCTATAACAGTAGTACCACAGATTAATTATAATAGTTACTACTTAACAGATACATAACTACCTTGTAAAACGAAAATGCATACGCTTTAAGGCGCTCTTATCCCAGAAGAGTGACTCCCTGTCTTTTTCTTTACGTGTAAGGAGTAAAGAAAATAACCACACTTTTGTACTTTTTCGTTTTTTTTATCGGTTTTTAAATGGTTTAAAAATAAGGGATATGTTTATTAAAACCCACTTACGTGGTCGACCTAGAAAATTTAAAGAGCAATATTACTAGATATGTTTCGTTAATAAAAGATTGGAATTATGGAAATGGAATGATTTGAAAGGTCTTATTACATGCTGTGTTCGTGAATTATTTCTATCAAGCAAAGTTTATCTGATCATGTAACACATGCATGGAAGACCTAGATAAAGATTCGAACTATATTGCGTATTTTTTTGTTGGAAGTTTTAGACGATATTTGAAAGTTCTATTTGACTTTGAAATTACTGATTTTGGGATAAGAGCGCCTTAAGACTGTACATGAGCCTAGAGCATGAACAACGCCAGACTTTCGAGGAATCGTTTGAAAAAATTCGGACTCTCCTTGCATTAACAAAAAAAAAAATTATTTATTGATCTTTTATCTAAGGATTCATCTTATAAACAATGTATTAAAATTTAAACTTTTATCCAAAAAAAAAGTTTTCTTCCCTCTCTTTTTTGGTTTTCAAGCGTTTGTTCCGAGAACGCGGTTAAGAGATCATTTTGTTTTTTTTTTTAATAAAATAGGTAATAGAAATATGAAGGTATTCTTCTTAAATCCAATATTTTTTTCCCTATAAAATATTTCAGTATTAGCTGAAAACACACCAATTTGTTGTTTCGCTGCGTGATCATTAGTATTACGCGTCCAAGGAAAAGAGGCCAATGAGCCAACATATAATCGTCTCTATTAAAAGCAAATGAGATCTTTGCCATTGGACTCATTGTGCTGGACGGGTAATCAAAAAAGTTGCTAGGGTAGGCCATCCTCTTAAATCACCTACTCCTTCCGACTTTATCTATGTAATGTAAATACTTTATTGCACAAAATAACTTACAATACAAAAAGGCCAACTTAATGCTAATTAGCATTCTCTGCCAGTTAACCTTTGGTGATGTGGAAAGTTTTTGAGGGTAGTGCCAGATAAGTTGATTACTATAATCAATTTGACCAAGAAATCATATTGTCATAGATACTATATATATTAAATAACAATATTAAATAAAAATAACAGTTTTTAGTATTTTCGAAATATATTTCGGCCCACTTTGGGGCCGGCATCAGTTGAATTGTGAAAGATTTGAAAACAGAATGACGTGAAATAAAAATAAATATAATATATACCCTTATTACTAATTACACATATATATAATCATCATCATCATCATAAATTCTTTATTGCACAAATAAGAAGTACAAAATGGCGGACTAAATGCATAAAGCATTCTCTACCAGTCAATCCAAAGATGGTACAAGAAGTACAAAAAATAGTTGGTTGGCGTGCAGGAGAAATTAAAACTACAGTAACAAAGTAATTAAAGTTACTCTAAATCTAAACTATTGACTAGGTTAGTTAACCTTACCTAAAAAACTAAAAATGCTTTAATACTATAGAAGTACTTACATATATAATTTTATATATATAATTTTATATATGTAAGTACATATTTAGTTATATATATTTATTTTTTTATTTTATGTCATTCTGTTTTCAAATCTTTCACCATATAACTGATGCTGGCCCCAAAGTGAGCCGAAATATATTTCGAAAAAACTAAAAACTGTTATTTTTATTGTTTATGATTATTAAATTCAATGAAAATAATATAAACATTTATTTCAAGATACATATATATTATATTTACGAAGAGTTAAGTAATTATTGTATATAAATATTATTAGTTTATTTTAAGTATCATCATATTTAAGAATTAGTACATAATATAATATAGTAAGTAAAGACTCGTATAGACTTTTCTAATTTAGACAAAAATTACAAACTTATCAAAAAAACTTACCTACCAGAGCTCCAACATTTAGTTGGTCGAGTATTTGGGTTTTTAACACTAAAACTACATTATTAATCGGTGTTTTCAGTATTTGTTATTTAATTAAATACAACTTTGTGCAATTTTTGCACTCGTAACACCGGAGGTGTTAAAGTATACACAAATTACAAATACCGGACTAGTTTAGTTTTTGTGATAGATCCCTTAAAAATGGTTTATAACTAACAACTTTGACATCCCCTATTTCTTTATTTTTTAAGATATAAAAATAAAAAAAATATATTTATACTCTACTCAATTATGACACCCCAAATGCCAGTTTGGCAAATGCAAAGGAAAAAATCATTTTTTGGTAAGTAAAAATGGCGGTCCTCAAATAAAAAATTAAATTAGCTTAGCGCGAAAGCAATGCGTGCAGCTCGCCGATCGGCGGCTGCCAGTGCCCGTTTGACAACGACGGTGAACGCCGCGTCGTCGTCCTAAGAACGACACTCGCCTTGATAATGCCGAAATTGTATCGGTGAAACGATTGGCACATAGCCAACAACAAGCACACGTGAGTGTTCAAGGCGTATGTAATAATAATTTAGTATGTCAGCTCACGCGAGTTTTAATAATATTAAAAAATTAAATTGTTTTTTTTATTCAATAACAATTTGGTTTTGGGTATAGCGGAAACCTACAAATATTTTTTCTATGGACGGTACTTTTTCTTGCAAAAAAACTGAATATAGGTCGTTTTTTTATTCTATAATTCGCACAATAATCCACAGCACACAATATAAAAATTATAACAGAAAAGATAAGCAGAACAGAGGCCTATAACCGATTTTTAAATTAAATTGTAAAAAGCATGCAGACAAAAATCGAAAGTATACAGAAAATTTTAACATAAATAAGGACAAATTATTAAACAGAATTAAATTAAAGGCTCAATTGAAAGTTCGTATAAAGTTCACTATGTGTCGAGTGAGTCTGAGGGTATACAAACGTGTGTAAGAGTATTGTTAAATTTAGTGTAAGTGTAGTGATTTTATGTTTTTGTGAGAGTTTGTGTCAATGAATTAGAGAGTATAATGCGATGTGTGTATGTATATGCAAAAAGCAAGAAGAGTAAAACTTATTTAACACAGTAGTAACACAGATTGTAGCTGCTTTTTAAATGTTTGTTTTGAGACGTGAAATGTATCAAGTTCGTCAAACATTTTATTGAAAGTTGTGGGTACACGTTTTGTTACAGAATTTTCAGCATAATTGGTTTGGTTTTAACTAAAAAGGTTTATGTCTTGTGCGTTTGGCTGGAGTCAGAACCTTATCATTTTACGGGTTATTCGCAGCCATCCAAAAATTCCAGGCAGAGAAATTTATTCTAATTTAAATATTACGCTTACCATCACTTGTGATCAGTCCTGTATCGATCCAAGACTTTGCAAAATCGTAAAAATAAGTCTTATCCTCAAATGTGTTAAGCAGTGATTGTGCTATCTTCTGATCTGTAACGGCTGCAAAGAAAATTCAAATTCAAATAATTTATTTTGTAGGTGGTAGAGCTGATGCCGGCTCGACTGTAGAGGTACTACCATCTTACTTGGAGACCCCCTCGAAGTAATGCGGGGGAGGGTAAAAGGACAGCTCACAGGCAAAAAACCAGGAGGCCCACCATGCCTGGGACCGATGGATGGCGGAATATCCATCCCTAATAGCTGGGCCTTATATGGAACAGACTGGTGACGGGCAGCGACTTCACTGGTGCGAGGGTTCCAGCACCGCCCTCACCAACCCACCTGCCCAGCATGTGTGAGTATCGGCAATTCTTCCAGGATGACTAATGAGTGGCAAAGTCCTGGAAAGGCTTATGTCCAGCAGTGGACGAACTAGGCTGATGGATTGATGATGATTTTGTAAAATATGTACATAAAATACACTTTCTACAAAGTTATTATTACATGGAGCTTGAACACTCACGTGTGATTGTTGTTCACTATATGTGGATGCTGAATTGACCCACATAAGATATGTACTGGAGGCCAATGGGTATAATTGGAGACAGAGTAACCGGCTTGCAACTGCATCAACCCACCATCGCCCATCCGTTATTTAGAGGGCTCCGATCTACTTGCCCTTTGTAAGAGGCGTAACTGATAGGATTGGACACCTGCTTCGCCGGAGTACAGTGTGAAGACTATTTTCCGAGCCCCCACCCAACAACGAAAATGGTTGAGACCTTCAAAGGACCGAGACCCTCTCACTGGAGTTTATAAAGTCCCGTGCGATTGTGGCAAATACTACATTGGAGAAACCAAGTGCAACATGACCACAAGACTGTCTGAACATATTCGGTCCATAATGAAACTGGATATTAACGGGTCAGCAGTAGCAGAACATGCACTAAGTTCGGATACGACCCACTACATCCGTTTTGAAAGAGAAAATACCATTCCTCGCAAAATATACGAAGCTATCGAGATAAGTCGTAATTCCAACTTCAACAGGGGTCATTGTTGGCAGCTGGTTTCGTCTTGGAAACCGGTTCTCGATGGATTGAGCAACTTTAGGACAGAAACCAATGACAGTGAACACGTTGTGAGCTCGGTCTTTTTAATAACCACCCCTAATAATGAAACATTGGAACAATTAAAAAAATCAAGTGCATCCACCATCCCACCTCCTTTAACGACGCAGCCAACACTCAGCGAATGAGCCGCGTGTGTAGCTCACCGATCGGCGGTTGCCAGTTCCCGTTTGACAAGCGACGTTGAATGCCGCGTCGTCAATCTAAGAACGACACTCGCCTTGATAATGTTGACATTGTATCGGTAAAACGGTGGGCATATTCAACAACAATCACACGAGAGTGTTCAAGCTGCATGTAATAATAATTTAATATGTCAGCTCAAGCTGATTTAATAACACTTTCTACAAGTCAATATTAATCTAAAAAACTAGGAACATGATAAAATACATATAATACACGGAAATAAAATAAAAAACATTAAAGTTGGGATTTCTTAAATTTTGTAGATAAATAAAGAGGAGGCAAGTGATAAATTGAGCCGCACGAGCGAGCGAAGCCAGCGAGACAAGACAAGATAAATACTCTACGCCAAAATAAACTTAATAAGGTAAAAGAACAAACTTATGGGAGAAGGTAACCATTTGCGGCCTTATCACTTAAAACGATTTGTTCCAGACAACCTTTGTGTGGAAATTAATTGTTGGAAAAAATAACGCGAAGGTGGTGCACAAAATATTAAATTAAATGGATAGCTAATACCTAAAATAAATACACAAGTATAACATTGTAGTTACAAATACAATATATACACTAACTTGTAACAAAAATAAATAATATAATACGTTAACCAAAATTAGCAAGTACAATTTTAGTAGCTGTCGGGAGGAGATTTCTGAGCCTTCTCAAGGATAAAATTTATTGAAAAAGGCGTTACTTTGCGGAAGTCCATTATGAATTTGTGGATATATTAATAATTTGCAATATTCCGCTAAACATCTTCCGGCTAACTAGTTCCATTTGGGATTCCCAAGATAAGCAACTATCGATTAACATACCTAGATTCTTCACCGTACTGCTGAAAGGAATTTGTATGCCATCAAACATTATTGGAGGCAAAAGTTGCCAGTCAACTCGAGATATAAAGTACGGGCTACCTACTATTATAGCCTGTGTTTTGGTAGGATTGACTTAGGTCATTGGGCGAGGTCATTACACCAGAGTTGAACACTCTTGAACATTCTTAGTTTTTATCCCTGTTTTGAATAAAACGTGTATTTTAGAACACATTTGACAGTGGTCTGTCGGAAGTCTAGTTCTGTGTGTGTGGCCACATTGATTCAGTCTTGTTCACGGGCCCTAATCAAGGAACAAAATATTTCGGACACGTATTTTGACTTTTTTTTTTTTTGGGAAAATGATACATGACATTTCTCCCCCTCCTCTCCTCTCCTACCCCGGCCTTCTCCTCTAGATCAAGACGCCATTTTGTTTGTTTGTTGTCGTTGAGAATATCGAGAAATTGGCGTAAAAATATTTTTTCGTGCAATTTACATTAAATACTTACTGTTTCTCTGTGACATTGTGATTGTAGGAATGCGTTATGATAAGTGTTGTGTGCCGGGATGCAATAATACACGAAAGGACGTTAAATTACATAAATTCCCAAATTCTGAGAGAAGACTCAAAAGACAAATGGAAATCACGTCTTTTGGACGATGCTTACACAGCATTATTTACTGCTAAAGAAATAACCAGTCCATCAACCAGCCAACCAGTTCATTCTGGTAAGAATGACTAGTAAGAATAAACTTGCTACCTACTTATTATGTGTAGTATTAATAGGTATCTCATTTTAACACTAATATTCATTGTTATCTTTATATGTCCACAGAGAATTATTATCCAACAGCTGATCATAGCTATGCCAGGAAGAGGCACAATGAACATTCATATGCCGCGTCAAATCATGAACAACCTCCACAAAAAAAAAACTATTCATACCATGGGAACTTCAACAGGTACCTACCTACTTACATTTATTTTGGTCAGAGTAATTGTTGTTGGTGCTAATCTTGTTATACAGTGACAGTGGATTAACTAATCCAGGCATTTTGTATTGAAATTGTAATTGTGTTAAGTATCACAGTGATTGGTGAATATGCACATATAGGGATAAAGAATTGCATGGGGAGCAGCAGCAGGCTTTTGAGAGAGTATGTATCTCTCATTCTCTCTTACACTCTCTGTACAAAATAAGCTTACCTCCGTTCCCTGTTCTGCAATGGTATGGGTGAAGACGGACTTATGCGGCTTATGAATTATTATTATATACATTAATTTATGTGAGCTAAGCCACCTTGTTTATATTATAGTGCTGGCTGAACTGAAGATGTTAAGAATTTTTATAATTTTTAGATCACACACCATTATAAGCACTTGAGCCTGCTCAATTTGAACAGAGTGTGACTTCTATTGAAACTCCTCCAATTATGAAGAACCAAAAAGGTGTTACAAGTTTTCAACACGATTATCGATATTCAGGTATAGTTAAATTGACTTATTATATTTAAAATCTTTATACCATATTATATAGCATTATTATATTTATCATGTAGGTTTTTTCATGTGCATGTTTCTTAATTAAGAGCACTCACCCGAACTCCCCATTTGCACTGTTCCCTGATGATATACTTATTGATTAATATTATAATTTAATATTTTATTTTTACTTGTTTCTATCCTTTCAGTTCATTTATTAAGTTCGAAAATTTTAAGTTCACAATTTTTCATGCCGTCAGGTTTTTGTTTTTTTTAATATTTTTTAATTTCTTGTGGTTTATTTGTTATCTTTTGTGTATTATTGTTGCGTGTGTAAATAAATAAATTATAATTTATTAACAATTTTCAATTATTTTCAGAATCCTCAACATCAAAATCATTGGAAATAACAGTCAGACTGGCAAATTTTAGCTGGTGTAATGTCATTCATTAACAAAATATTAAGAGGCGCAGATGTATTTCGTTTGGAAAATGTCAAAAACTTGCAGCATATGCAAGCAAAAGCTTTACTTAAATATAATATAAAAAAATTAAAAAGGTAATAAAATAGATAGATTTGTTTTATTTCGTATCTAATTTTGTTTCATTTAAGGACTAAAATGCACAAAAGTAGGAAAAATCGTAAGGTTTTCCAACTTTTGTGCAATTTTAGTCCTATGAAAAACGAAAGGTCTGCCTCCCTGCTTTTTTTTTTAATATGGCTGTTTAGAGTTGGTGTCTTGGCCTACACAATAAGATGTGAATAATAAAAAAAGTGATATATCGTTTTCCCCCAGCCAATCAGGAGGCAGAAGACGTGTCTGAGGTTAACTACAGGCGAGAGGGCTATCTGATACGTAGTATCCCTCTATAATTTGTGTGTGACACACTCTGTAGAGAACTCTCAATGTGAATACATTGCTGATATTACCTCTTGTACTGTTGTATTTATTTAGATAGCAGACTATGTGTACGGAAACCTAACAAATTGGTAGCAGAGCGTGGTTATCCTACAAAAATAAAGGATGGGATCCACCTACCGACACATAGAGGTTCTAAACAAAACCAACTATGACACCTGGTGCCTGCAGGCGGAGGCCGTGCTCATAAAAAATGAATTATGGGAATTAGTAAGCGGCGAAAAAGTACTGGATCCAAAAGCGGATGCTGCGGCGCAAGCGGCATACAAAAAGGAAGACTCGAAGGCAAGAGCCGAGATTATTCTTTTACTGTCACCGTCTGAACTAAAACAAGTGAAGACCTGCGTCACATCAAAATCTGTTTGGGATAAACTCAAAAGTACTTACCAAAGTTCCGGACCAGCAAGGAAAGCCACGTTGTTGAAACAGTTAATTCTGAAACGAATGACGACAAATGAAGACATTCGTGATCACATTAACAATTTCATGGACATCGTGGACAAGCTAACCGACATGGACATCCAAATACCTGCAGAACTACTCAGCATCATGTTACTCTACAGTCTGCCAACGTCATTCGAAAACTTCCGCATTGCTATAGAGTCGAGAGATTGTTTACCAAAACCTGAAGACCTGAAAATAAAAATTCTTGAAGAATACCAGGCTAGGAATGAAAATGATCAACCTGAAAGCTCTGAAGCGTATTACACTAAAAATAAACAGCGCAAATACTGCAAAAAGTGCAAAAAGTCAGGCCACACTACCGAAGCATGTTGGAGAAATAAGAAAAGCAAAGGAAAAACGGTTGAGAACAGCAACCTCAACGTCTGCCTGAATAGCGTATCATCAACAACATCAGAAAAAGTTTGGTGTCTAGATAGCGGCTGTTCGTCGCACATGTGTGGAGACAAAACGATGTTCTCAAATCTGAACCCCGAGAGAGGCACTCTAAAGTTGGCATCAAATCATCACACAAGTCAAATCGAAGGAAAAGGAAATGTCCGCATCATCAACAATCATGGATCGATCGATATCAAGGACAGCTTGTTTGTTCCCGAGTTGTCAACAAACCTTCTGTCAGTCGGGAAAATAACCGATAAAGGAAAGAAGGTCATATTCGAGAAAGATAAGGCCTTCATCGTAGACAAAGAAGGTGACATGACACTGACAGCACAAAGAAAAAATGGACTCTACTTTCTAGATTTTGACATTGACAATAAGGTCAACAACAACTCTGCAAATATCGTGCAAAATAAAAACAAAGATATTATGGAATGGCATCGAAAACTCGGCCACATAAATGAAAAGGACTTGGTGAAGTTGGCGAAAGAGGAGCTAATATACGGTCTGGACTTGCAAGGTAAAATGGAAACTTGCGAAACCTGCATCAAAGGCAAAATGACCCAATCACCATTTCCATCACACGAAAATACATACGCAGAGGAACCGCTAGAAATAATACATAGTGATGTGTGTGGACCTTTTGAATGCGAGACTTTAGCAGGGTCAAAATATTACGTAACATTCATTGACGATCATACACGTTACTGCCATGTATACTTCCTAAAGAAAAAGAGCGAGGTACTTGACAAGTTCAAGGAATATAAATCTGAAGTGGAAACCTTGCACAACAGGAAGATAAAAGCACTTCAATCGGACAACGGAACAGAATACCGAAATAAAGAGTTCGATGATTTCCTCAAGACGCATGGAATCCACAGAAGGTTGACGGCAACATACACGCCACAACAAAATGGCATCAGCGAGAGAAAAAATAGATCCTTGCTGGATAAAGCCAGATGCTTGCTGATAGAAGCAAACGCACCCAAAAAACTATGGGCCGAAGCAGTTAGTACTGCAAACTACCTGATAAATAGAAGCCCGTCAAAAGCTCTCAAAGGAGAAATACCCTTCAAAAGATACCTCGACCGCACACCATCCGGAAACCACCTCCATGTTTTCGGCAGAAAAACCTTCATCTTAAAAAAAAATAGACGAGGAAAACTGACACAAAAGACAAAAGAGGGATTATTCGTCGGATACTCGACGACGGCCAAAGCTTTTAGAGTATTCATACCGGAAGAAAACAATGTGGTTATTAGCAGGGATATAAAAGTAATAGAAAAGATGTACTTTGAAGAAAACAAAGACGAGGACTATAAAAACCTAATAGACGGAGAAAAACAGGTACACCCGCAGAGTTCTGAAAAAGAAAAGAACATCAATATAACAAAAAAGAACAAAAAGAAGAAGAAAAAGGTACAACTGATAGAAGTCGAATTTACTGAAAACAAAAATGGTGATACAATTATAAATCCTAATGATTCCGGTGACAATGCTACCTCAATAGACGAAACTTCAGTTGTAGACATGCCCGAGAGTACAAGTTTACAAGAGAATGGGAGGCCGCAAAGAGACATCCACCCACCTGCATGGACGAAGGATTATATGCTTTACCAGACAGACCCATCAGAGACCATTGAAGAATCTTACCTGTTCAACGAAGACGAAAGTGACGAATATTGGCGTGATGCTATAAAGACCGAAATACGAGCACATGTCAAGAACGGCACATGGAAAATAGTCAAAAAAAAGACAAAAATATGAAAGTCATAGACTTCAAGATGGTTCTGAAAAATAAAACGGGACCAGACAACAGCATTACGAAGAAAGCCAGACTCGTTGCACGGGGATTTACACAGAGACCGGGCGTAGACTATAATGAAACTTACGCTCCCGTGGCTAAACTAAGCTCAATTAGATCTGTTTTTGGAATAGCAGTAGAAGAAGGCCTTGATCTAAACCAAATGGATATGACTACGGCTTATCTAAATGGGGAACTAGAAGAAAACATAATAATGAAATACCCAAACTACCTAGAAGACTATTTGACAGAAATACTGATTGAAGAGAGCGAAAAAGACGATCTGACTATGTACAACAAGACATCAAATATGCTGAAAGATATAAAAAATATAGACAACGAAAAAGTATGCCTACTGAAAAGGGCTCTATATGGACTCAAACAGGCAGGGAGGCAGTGGTACAAGAAACTCGACACAGAACTGAAAGCTTTAGGATTTGTGGCATCAAGCTATGATCCATGTGTTTACATTCTGGCGAAAGGAGGAGTAAAGATAATCCTCGCCATCTATGTCGACGACTTGCTGATTGCCTACTCGTGTCCTCAGAAACTTAAGGAGATTAAGGACCTGCTAAACAAGAAGTTCGAACTAAAGGATCTGAAAAGACCAGAACGTCTAATTGGAATAGATGTGACTTATACAAAGGATGGAATCAAACTGAACCAAGATAAGTTCATTGAAGACACCCTAAAAAGGTTCAACATGGAAGACTGTAAGTCCACATCTACACCCATGGAGCCAGGCCTTACGCTACAGAAAAGCGAAGCTGGGGAGAGAAAAGATATCCCCTATAAAAACATAATTGGTACATTGATGTACTTAGCAGTGGCGACGAGGCCGGATATAATGTTTGCCGTTAGTTACCTGTCTCAGTTTAATGACTGTTATAGTGACGAACACTTCAAGTGCGCAAAGAGAGTACTACGTTACCTTAAAGGAACAAGGAGTGTTGGCTTAACTTTCAAGAAAACTGGAAATGCCTTGTATGGAATGGCTGACGCAGATTGGGGCGCATGCAAGCTAGACAGAAAGTCATTTTCTGGCTACTGTTTCAAATATGCAGGAACAGCAGTGAGCTGGATGACCAGAAAGCAAAAAAGCATCGCTCTATCGACAGCAGAGGCAGAATACATTGCTTTAACTGAAGCAGCAAAAGAGGCCATCCACCTAAAAGGACTATACAAAGACTTAGGGATGATCTACCAAAGAATAGTCATCCAGAACGATAATCAAGCTACCCTGAAGCTAAGCAAAAATTCTATGGTAACTTCGAAGTCGAAGCACATCGACTTGAAAGTGCATTTCATAAGAGACTGCATTCAAGAGAAAATCTTAGAAGTCGAATATTGTCCAACAGAAAACATGGACGCAGATTTACTAACAAAGGCAGTAGCTGGTCCACGACTCTTCAAATTGCGAAGCAGCCTCGGAATCAACTAATGTGTTGTTAGGAGGAGTGTTGGTAATGACTGGCACATCACATTATTATCTATTGCCTGTATTAGTTTATGGTTTGTCCTTATGTGACACACCACGGGCCCAAATCAAGGAACAAAATATTTCGGACACGTATTTTGACTTTTTTTTTTTTAAGAAAATGATACATGACATTTCTCCCCCCGTCCTCTCCTCTTCTACCCCGCTCTTTCTCCTTGATCATGACGCCATTTTGTTTGTTTCAAAGTGTCTGTTGTCGTTGAGAATTTAAGCGAGAAGTTGGTGTAAAAATTATTTTCGTGGCATTTACTTCAAATACTTAATCTTTCTCTGTGACATTGTGTTTGTAGAAATGCTATATGATAAGTGTTGTGTGCCGGGATGCAATAATACGCGAAAGGACGCTATAATGCATAAATTCCCAAATTCTGAGAGAAGACTCAAAAGGTGGTTGGATTCCATCAACTGTGGCTCGCTGCGAGCAATGGAAACTATTGATCTTTGTAAATTAACCGTGTGTCATAACCATTTCGAAAATAGATTTATTACCGTGAAATCACGTCTTTTGGGCCATGCTTATCCAGCATTATTTACTGCTGAAGAAATAACCAGTGGGCGTCCATCAACCAGCCAAGTTCGTTCTGGTAAGAAACATTAAAAAAACGTGCTACTTAATATGTGTATTGTAGGTATTAATATCTCATTTTAACACTAATATTCATTGCTTTCTTTATATTATGTCCACAGAGAATTATCCAACAACTGATCATAGTTATGCCAGGAAGAGACAAAATGAACATTCGTATGCTGCGTCAAACCTTGAACAACCTCCACAAAAAAAATCTCTTCATACCATGGAAACTTTAACAGGTAGTTACATTTATTTTGGTCAGAGTGTCGATAAGGGGGCACGATACTAACTTTTCTATAGGTAATTGTTGTTGTTAGTAATCTTGTTATACAGTGACAGTGAATTAACTAATCTATACATTTTGTATTGAAATTGTGTCTTTGGAAAATGAAATTTTGGTGAATATGCACTTATAGAGATAGAGAATTGCATGGGGATTCTCTCTTCACTCTCTGTACAAAATAAGTTGACCTCTGTTCCCTCCGTGCCCCCTGTTCCGCAATGGTACGGGTGAAGACGACTTATGTGGCCTATGTATATTATTATATATATTAATGTATGTGAGCTAAGCCACCGTTTTTATATTATGGTGCTGGCTGAACTGAAGTGTTAAGAATTTTTATAATTTTTAGATTGCCCACCATTAAAAACACCTGAGCCTGCTCAATTTGAATTGAGTGTGACTTCTACTGAAACTCCTTCAATTATGAAGGGCCAAAAAGGTGTTGCAAGTTTTCAACACGATTACCAATATTCAGGTATAGTTAAATTGACTTATTATATTTAAAATCTTTATACCATATATATATATATAATTGTAGACTTGTCCAAATTGGCCTTCAAGGCCTTCAAGGCCTTCATTGTATCTCAGAGTCTCCCTTCGCTTCAGTCTCGTGCACTGCGAGCATTCGAGATGAAATCTGCAGTATAGAAACGCAGAAAGAAAAGTCAATCTGGATGTGAGGAGCTCTGAACCGGGATTCAATGAATTAATTCATGTTTGTTTCTATCTGCGATTATATATGAGTTACAACAATTAATTTGATTTGACTATATATAAAGCTTCAAAACGGTAACTCACTCACTGACTCATTGACATGGTTGTTTAGTTGGAAAGAGTGTTCTGACATTATAGTGTTGTATGTATGGAATGTTGGGTGTCTAATACTGAGTGGGGAAAAAATCCGACATTTGTCATTTTTTGACATTTGACATGGTTTTTTGACATTTTAGTGAGGCGGGTCGTTGTATGGGATTTTGTATGGGAGTTTTGCGAGTGAGTGAGCGAGCCCGAAGGATGTACCTGTAGTGATGTACCTGGGTACTAGGGATGGGAAAAATTGACATTTTTGACATTATTGACAAAAAGTTCGCCGGAACAAGCCCGCGAGCGCGAAGCGCGAGCGGGCGCAGTTCCTAGGGATGTCCCCGGTCACCAGGGATGAGTTTTTTTTTTTTTCTAAAATTTGTTACAAAAAAATGTTGTTTTGGCCATATCTTAAGAACGGAAGGTGGTACATCCCTAGGGGTCGGACCATAGGGTGACAAAAAAGTTTTTTTTTTTTTTTCAAATGTCAAAACTTTAACGGCCCGTATCTCCGAGACGGCTTGAGTTAGACCCATGTTGATGGGTGTCTAAGAAAAGGTCTCGCCGAGATCTAGCCCCCCCCGGTGTCAAAACTTTAACGGCCCGTATCTCCCAAACGGCTGGAGCTAGACCCATGTTCATGGTACTCTAAGAAAAGGGCTCGACGAGATCTTTCTGAAAATAAAATAAAAAAAAAAAGTCGAAAAAAAATTTTTTTTGCCAAAACTTTGATCGGCCATATCTCCCGAACCGTAAGTCCTAGCGAGTTGCGGTTTCGACTTTAGTGATCTGTCTGCCGAGCGCTACGCGACCGCATAAAAAAATTTGACATTTGACAGAATTTGACATTTTTTTTGACAGGTCCAAAAAAGTGCTCCGATTCGCTTGAAACTCGGTATCAAGGGGCAGGTGGGGTCGGTGATTACGAATCCACTGTCAAATTTGACACTTTTTGACAACCGACAGGGATTTTGACACCTTTTCAAAAAAAAAATGGATTGGACATTTTATCAGATCTAATGGCGAGGCCGAAGGCCGAGCCTTCAAGTGTCTTTCTAGCGAGGCCGAAAAACGAGCATGTGAGGACGGAGAACGCGCCAGCGAGGCCGAAGGCCTTGTATATATACAAGGTGACTTTTTGATCATCGTCCAAATTCATACTGGAGGTTTGATAAGTGATCAGTATCTTGGATCAATAACAATTTTTGTGAAATTCCTAAAATTAAATTTCGGCTTTCCATAGAAATTCACTTCCAGTCCCGAGTGAATCACTATGGGGAGTCGAAATTTCATTTTACGAATTTCACCAAAATTGTTACTGATCTAAGATACTGATCACTTACCAAGCCACCAGTATGAATTTGGACGATGATCAAAAAGTCACCTTGTATATATAGCATTATTATATTTAGATAAAGGGGCACTATGGGAAAAAAGACTTGGAAGATTTTTGCTTGGGCACCTGTTGCCTTTTTGTGCAAGTCCTACTCGCACTTGACTGGTTTTTTTTTACTTTAGGTAGGTTTTCTCTTCAAGGCCTAGATCTTCGGATATCCTTATATATTGAGGTACAGATATTGTAGAGGAATTTTTACATGTAAAGTTTTATATGTATCAATTTTCAATTATTTCCAGAACCCTCAGCATCAAAATCATGGGAATCAGCTCAGGGTGAACAAAATATGACTTCCATTGAAACTCCTCAAGAAATTAAACAGAAAAAGGTTGTTGCAACCACTACAAATCTTACACCGAAATGTAAAAGACTGTACAAAGAGTATAGAAAGTCAAGAAAAATGTTGAGTTTTCACCGCAGGGCAAAAAGAGCATTGAAATTTTCAAAAGAAAACTCTTTTGCTGAGTTGACAGAAAATATGAACCCCATCAGTAAACAAATGCTGTGGATGCAAATTAGATTGTTTACCAAGAATCGGAAAGGTAGAAGATTTACCTTAGAAGAGAAATTAATATCTCTTTCGATTTTTAAACAGGGACCAAGGTGCTATAAATTTCTGCAAAGGATTTTTATACTTCCATCAGAGACAACATTAAAAAAATTTATAGCAAGGTTAAACATTGCTCCTGGTGTCAACCCTCAAATCTTTACATCAATAAAAGAAGAGGTTGGTGTTAAACTTATAATTAATCTTGAACATTCATTCATTAAAGAGCGTCTGATACTCATATATGAGTCCAACTCGTACTTGACTGGTTTTTAGGATTCTGTACCCAAAGGGTGCCAAATGGGACCCTATTTATTACTAAACCTCCGCTGTCTGTCCGTCTGTCACAGGGGTCTATAGCTTCAGCCAGGTTGCCAGTTAAAATTTGAGTCCAACTCGCACTTGCCCAAATTTTTTCTTTAATGTTATTTGTCTGTAAATTCTTTAGATTACCGCTAACAGTTAATACTAGAGGACCAATAAATGTTTTAGGTGTCATCCTGGAAGGATGAGAAGAAAAAATACTGCAGTATTGTATTTGATGAGATGGCTTTAGATACTGGCCTCAACTATGATAAACATAAGGACATAATCAGTGGTTTTGTCCACCTCAATGAAAGGACAAATAATTTTGCTGACCATGTTTTGGTATTTATGATCAAAGGAGCCGTTTATAAGTGGCAGCAAGCAATTGCATTTTATTTTTGTGAAGGCGCAACAAAAGCTCCTGAACTTAAAAGAATCCTGAAAGAGATCATTGATGCCATTGGACAGACTGGTCTTATTCCCGTGGCACTAATATCCGATCAAGGAACTTCCTTCCAATCAGCACTGAAAAGCTTTCAGGAAGAAACAAGAAGGGAACAGATACTTGCGGATGAAGAAATGGGTAAGCCTTTATCACCCAAATCCACAATTTATGTAATAAAGAACAAAATATATCTCTCTTTAATGTTATTTTATTCAGTAGACAGTAAAAAATTTACAAACACAAATTACAATGTCTACTCCAGCATCTTCTTATATTATGTTTAGAATTAAGAAAGCTCTCATGGCTTCAAATAATAAAGTTATTGTTGTTTCAGATGATACAATTCACATAGGAGAATTTACATTGAATGTAATATTTGACCCCCCTCATCTCATCAAAGGATTGAGAAATAATTTCTTGACGAAAGATATCGATTTTGACGATGGAAAAAAAGCAAGATGGTCAGATATAGTGGATGCATACATGGCAGACTGTCAACACGCAGAGTCACGCCTTCTACCCAACATCAATGATGAACATGTTGTACCAGAAAAAATTAAGAAAATGAAGGTATATTTCCGTAACTGTCATATACAAGGTGACATTAATTTATGCAGCCGAATTCATACTGAAAACTTGCTTAGTGCTCAGTATCAATGTTCGATTACGAGTCAATTACTGTGGAAGGTCAACATTTTATTTTTCGAAATTAGCAAATTGTGTTATCGAACCGTGAAACTGATCACTTACATACATTTTCGTTTTTTTATTTTTATTATCTTGATTTATTAAATTTTTTCATGTAAATATTACTATTATTTCTCACCGAGTATTCAGTATGAAATGAATTTGGCTGTATAAATTATTAATGTCAAACAAACAAGGTGAATTTGTGACCATCATTCAAATTCATAATGGAGGCTCGGTAAATGATTGATCAATCAGTATCTGGAATCAATAAAAAATTTAGTGAAATTCATAAAATTTTATTTTGACTGCCCATTATAATTCATTCCCAGTCCCAAGTGAATCATTATTGGAAGTCAAAATTTCAATTTACGAATTTTACAAAAAATATTGATACATGATACTGATTTCTTACAAAGCCTCCAATATGAATTTAGACGATGGTCTCAAATTAACCTTGTCTATCTCCTTTTATTTGTAAAGAAAAACTATTTTTGCCATTGGTCTCATTTTTAAATATTTCTTAATATTTCCTTTCAGGTTAAAAATTGCGTTCAAATCTTCAGCTCAACTATGGCAGGAGTTTTGGGATTATGTTCCACGTTTTGTAAGTACAATAATCTATTCACATGTGTGTTAGCGCAATGCTCACAGACTCGTATTGGAAAAGTCTTCGGAACTATAAAGCCTACTTAAATTGGGCAGATATATTTCTTATACTTATACTATTTATTAGTTATTATTATGTGCTATTTATTATGTACATAAATAACAGACAACTAAAGAGTCATTGATGCATTTATTAGGCAACAAGATGGTTAACATAAATAACAGACTTATTTATTTAATTAAACAAACGTTTTTTTTTAGCCTCTAGTAACGACGGGAAACCAGTCAGTGAAACAATGAAAAACACAGCTGAAGTAGTTGGATTTTTAGACCGGCTCTTTGACAGCGTAAATGGCGCAAGTTTGCAGAGCAAAAAACCTAAAGTAACGGCAAAAAAGAAAAAAGTGAAGGAACTGCGCTCGGCTGTAACCAGTACTAGCAAACACCATCAATTCTGGAGAGATGCCATAAAAAAGTTTGAAAAGTTCAAATTTATTAATAAACAAGGCCACAAAATAAGTGTGCCTAGCACAAAAAACTGGCCGACAACGCTCCGAAGCATGCAACGACTTTGGAGTTTCTTTTCCAAAAAGGGTATCAAAATAATGCGTCCACGCTATTTTAACTCAGATGGTGTCGAAAATTTCTTTGGACAGGTTCGGGCATACAACTACAGACAAAACAGTCCAGACTGTAAAACATTTACAAATACATACAAATCCCTTTTAATAACTGGCTTTTTAAAATTCCATAAAATATCTTTTAACTGTGAAGATGAAGCATTTGGGAATCTATTAAAAATGAAATCATTATTTCGTAGTTGCAACACACCAACTTTAACGTCGGAAAATGAGCCAGAAAATAATACAACCGAAGAGAATGAATCTGGTGAACGAATGAATTTTAATGTTAACATGTTTTTAGAGGAAGCGAGACGTGAGCGACTGAGCGTACAGTCACGTGCATACACTGCTGGGTGGGCTGTAAGAAAAATACTTGCAAAAGTTAAATGCACAGACTGCAAAAAATGTCTATGTGTCGACTTCCCAACCGAGGTACACAGATGGGTATCACAAAGGGAGTACAAAGCTGCAACACAAAAATTGACATATGCGTCATCAGATTGTGTTGTCCTTTTTGGACAAATATGGAAAGAGACAAACAAGTACTTGGAACACAGTGCTCATAAAGAAAAAGTCCTAAAAACAATTATAAAAAATGTCTACGAGAAATACAGTTTTGATTTCTTATCTTGTGGAGCTCACAAAACTGAAGTTGCTCGTGCCTTGGCTGAAATAACGGTCAGACTGGCAATTTTTAACTGGTGTAATGTCATCAACAAAATATTAAGAGGCACAGATGTATTTCGTTTGGAAAATGCCGAGAACTTGCCGCATATGCAAGCAAAAGCTTTATTAAAATACAAAAAAAAATTGAAAAAGGTAATAAAATAGATTAAAAGATAGAGATTTGTTTTATTTCGTATCTGGTTTTGTTTCATTTAAGGACTAAAATGCACAAAGTAGGAAAAATCGTAAGCTTTTTCTACTTTTGTGCAATTTTAGTCCTATGAAAAATAAAAGGTCTGCCTCCCTGTTTTTTTTTTTTTTTTATTGGCTGTTTAGAGTTATTGTCTTGGCCTACACAAAAAAAAAAGTGTTTTGGCTGTATGGGCTAAGTTCTCTGTGCCTTCCCACTTTATAAGAATTAATTTAAAAATGTGATATATCGTTTTCCACAGCCAATCAGGAGGCAGAAGACGTGTCTGAGGTTTACTAAAGGCGAGAGGGCTATCTGATACGTAGTATCCCTCTATAATTTGTGGTCTTGTTGCTTATCTGTCATCGGAAAAGACTTGGTATTCCGTGAATTATTTGTGAATTTGTGTTAAAAACTATAAATCTGCACGGTATGTATATAAATGTATTAGGCTAGCAAGGGAATATTAAGAAAAAGAAAAATATTTGCGAGTTTTTATTTACATTTACCTTCCAATCTGCGAACTCTTAAAAAAACGCACATTTATTACAAAAATAAATGATTTGATTTGATGGGATTTTCTTTAATAATGGGTGGCGCAAAAGTAATGTCATACATTGAATTGGCTGCCATTTTGTTAAAAATGAAAATTTGAGAGCTCTGTTTTCATAAAACAATTATTTGAAAGTGTAAAATTGATGACATTACTTGGAAAAAATTATATCGCTCAAATGGCCACCTCCCGAGTTGATGCATAATTGCACTCGTTTTACGGCATTTTGAATTATTGCTCGCAAAACATCTGGGTATCTGGCACCAAATTGGCGATTTCTTCTTTAACGTTATCTCTCAACACTTGCAAGGTTCGTGGTTTGTTGTGGTAACGCAAGATTTTAAAAAGCTTTAAATGAAGAAGTTTGGTGCTGTTAGATCTAGCGATCTGGACGGCCAGTTCAAATCTCCAAAACGATAGACCAAAATTTGTCAAATAAGCAGTAACAATAATTCCACGTTCATGAGGTGTGTATCGCTCCATGGCTTGTTGGCCATCTCTATATATCTACATTATAATTGTCAAAGCACAGTGACATTTGACTCCATCTGCAAAAATGGCAGCCAATTCAAATTATGACATTACTTTTGCGCCACCTTGTACATATTTAATTGGTTTTGTTGAACTTTGATGGACACTCAGCCTGATTTTAGTGATAATGATAATTTATTTTATATTAATCTCGTCCCGACTGGAAAACATTCCTGACTTGAAACATCGACCATTTTTCGCACTAGCATCAAAATGTACTATTTTATGATTACTTATACAAATAATATATTCCATTATTAGGAAAATTTGTTTTATCACAGGATAAACTATTGGTAAAAGTATCTTACCAAAAAACAATTTTGGTCCAAACCACAATTTCATGATGCCACCTCCCTTGATAGTATCGGTTTGAATACTTTGTAAATATTCCCATAGATCTGAAATATAAATGCGTTATCATTACAAATTTTAAATTAAGCGTAACCATGAGGTTTTTAATAAGAAGTTAATTAATTTGAAGTTTTCTTTATTTTGGTAAAAAAAAACAACCAAAATAAAGAAAACTTCAAAAAAAAAAACAAATACAACCATTGTTTCCGGTGGAAAAGGAATACAGCACAGCGTGTGACATCCAGCTGAATTTAATATGAACCCTTGTTAAAAAATTCAAAATAAACAAAAGGAAATAATTAAAGAACACCGTCATTGTGTCAAACTATCTAAACAAAAACCTATAATTTACCCCCCACTTCCCCCAATTTTTATATAAATAACAATTTCTTAAACTGGAGTATGCTAACTGCTCTTACGTCATCAAATCCACTAACAACTGGCTTTTTTGGAAACGGAATAACCAAAGCTTTTTTCTACGCTGAAGGAAAGACTGACTCCGTAATTAATTTAATAATTATTTTTTTTATAACAACTGTAGGATATAGAATGAAACAACATTAAGCTAACAGTAACATTCATTTAATTTTTGTAAAGTGTCAGCTGTAAAAAATTATTACGAATCTTATCATGGCTGGCTATGGCTGGATCATAGTGTAGTAACTGAAGCGGCGAAACAGTCTATTGTGAATATCTCTGTTTTATACTTATTTATGATACTTATTGGTCTGACCATATGCCTCTCCAAGTTGAATGTAATATTAACATAATAAAAGCTAAAATATTAATACCTAAAGTTACTTGTGATAAGGTAAAATGGGGTGAGCGGGACTTAAACCAGATTAATAGGTATCAGGAACTGTGTAACTCTAGATTAAGGTCAATTGACTTCGATCAAACATTTAACTCATGTTGTGATATAATATGTAATAACTTAGAACATCGAATTTTATTGAACAATATGTATGACAATAATATCTATTCTTTCTGAAGCTGCTGAGTCTTCTTATGTTGAAAAAGCAGCGAGGAAACGAAATTATGTAACCGGTTGGAATAATGTCCGTAGCGCTTACGGTGAGGCTCGTCTCTGTTTTCAGACTTGGGTGTGGTACGGCAAACCAAAACATGGTTTGTTTTACGACAGCATGTGCGAAACAAGAAGTCTTTAAATCTAAATTAAAGTGGTGCCAAAATAACGAACAGCAGATAAAAATGGACATCATTGCTGAGCACCATCGAAATAAAATTTTTAGTAAATTCTGGAAAAACACAAACAAGCTGAATCAGAGATCGGCCCTCCCTGTGAGTGTAGCCGGAGTGCAGGAGCCCACTGATATTGCTAATCTATTTAAAGAACATTTCAGAGTTCAATCTTCACTGGGGCCCGCGTCTCATGATGAGGCGGTTGGGAGGGAACGTAGTGTCACTATTAGTGCAAAATATGTAGCAACTGTCATTAAAGGCATGGTCAGAGGGAAGAGTCCTGGTCACGACAGCCTCAGCATTGAGCACTTGAAGTACGCAAAAGTTCATCTACCCAGAGTGCTAGCCATGTTTTATACGCTTTGTCTTGGCCATTCATATCCACCTGACAAGTTAATGCGTACAGTAGTAGTCCCAATTATTAAAAACAACGGGGGATACTTCTGACTTGACCAACTACAGACCAATATCTCTAGCTTCTGTGATCGCTAAGGTACTGGAAAGTCTGCTTGATAGACATTTGAATAAGTGTATTTTTCTTAATGATGCGCATTTCGAATTTCGCTCAGGTCTCTCTACGGAGAATGCTATCTTTTGTCTCAAGCAAACTGTTCAGTACTATACAGCCAGGAAAACCCCCGTGTTTGCATGCTTTTTAGATCTCTCTAAAGCATTTGATCTCATATCGTATGATGTGTTATGGGACAAACTAAGAAGAGAGACCACTGTACCATATGAGATAATATGTCTGTTTAAACATTGGTATAACAACTAGAGAAACAAAGTTATATGGGGAGGAGCCTTCTCAGATGAATATGGGTTGGAAGGCGGGCGGAGGCAGGGAGGGTTGTCCTCTCCCCGTCTTTTTAACCTGTATATCAATAAGCTACTCGATGAGCTCAGCGGCACCAGCATCGGCTGTCATGTGGACGGAGTTAGCGTCAATAACATAAGCTACGCTGATGATATGGTGCTGCTGAGTCCCAATAGTATCCTGGAGGTGTTATCTGATAAGTGGGACTCTCCCTTTTTTAAAAAGTGGATGGAGCACCACAATAAATCATTTAATTTAATTTAATTTAATTTGATTTAATTTATTTTAATACTAGGTACTTTTACTCGCCTGTTCTTTTACTAACACTAGTCCATAAGTTATTTTGTATTACGAATACTTTATGGACCCTGTCTGAAATAAATTATTTATTATTATTATTATTATTATGTAGGTACACTTTTCAGTCATGGGGCCATAGGGACCCAGTCATTTGAAAGGCATTCATGGGGCCGAAGCCAACATCGAAGAGGCCTTTGGTACCATTTCATCTAAATTTGAGATGGCTGCATCCATGGAGGCCTCTCCCTCAATGTATCATTGTGATACATTAACGGACAGTCCCCCACAGTTGCCAAACTATTGCCAGGAAGGAAGTGGCTTGGAGTGGGCTATGAGGATGGGATGCTAAATGGGCCGGATAACAGGGCTATGGAGTAAGATAACGGACATCTGCCTTGAAAATCTCTCGCAAATTTAAATCTGGCAGATGGTGACTTGCTGCTTAATAACTATCCAACAGGATAGCCGTTTTGGGCCCCCTATCTAGCCACCATGGGGCGGCCAGGGGGCAACACTATGTAAGCAGCTAAGGTTGTCGAGAGGTGAGTCTGCGGGGTGCAAGATCCTTATACAGTCAAGTGCCCCCGGCGTTATGACATTTTACACTTCGAACCTGGGGCATAGGTTCCGCTCTTGCATCTCCACTCTGGCCGGCTGGTTAAGGCAAGCGCAGAGGCAGAGGGTGTGTTGCTGTCTGTATGTGTGTGTGTAAGCGCATGTGTGATAGTGTCCCCTGGAGGTAGGGTCCGTGGTGTCGCCACTCACCATCGGTTCGCAACAAGCCGCCCTGCGGTGACTGATTGCACTGGACATACAGGACATACCAGAGGGGGATGGGGTCGTCACATCCCTACGCCTTTATTATTATTATCATCATGGAAATGGATGGCATTTAGAACGATCTGTTTTTGAAGATTTAATTTAGGTTATCAAACAGACAATAAAAACGAAATTTAATACGTAGATGACCTAAAAATTAACGTTAAAAAAAAAAACAAATACTGGAAATTAACATACTCGTAAAGTTTTAATAAGTTAATTTCAGTCTCCTAAACAACTGGTTACCGCATGTCATACTTTATTAAGCTTTTGTAATCAACTTAATTGTCCTGAATGTATGTTAATAAAGATCTTTTATAAACTCTTATTCAATAAGCTCTAGACAGTGACACTCCACATGCAAATTTTTTCTGCCCCATTTTCATATAAATGAGGCCTCCTGAAAAATTATTCGACTACATTATTTATTAACTATTAGGTTTTGGGTCAACATTTTACAAAATTTCAGGTCTCAGACCCGTGACATACGGTCCTGAGAGACAAAAAGGATAGCGGTGTGACATTAATAGGGCTTCGTTTTGCCATTTTGTTACGGAACCCCAAAAAAATGAAGCTTACTTACCGTTTCTAAAAAAATGGTGCGCATGTCCGATGAACGGTAGCTCGCCTGGCAGTGTAGGGATGCTTGCAGTTAATCGTTCCAGATGCCATTTTCGCACAAACCACAATGTGCACGCGCAGCACAACAGTAACTCCAACAACATCTTAATATTTAATTTTAAATAAAGGTAAAGTAAAAATCAAACCGAACGTAAAGAAATTAAACCGGCAAGTGTTATGTTTAAAAAGGTTATGTTTTTTATATAGATGTTGAACAGTGTAACCTTTAACAAGGTTACGTATTTTAAGAGATCTTAATAGTGCAGTCACCTGTATTTCAGTTTTATTTTAATTATTATTTTACTTCAAGTAATTTTTAGGGTTCCGTATCCAAAGGGTGCTGAATTGGATCCTATTACCAAGCCTCCGCTGTCTGTCTGTCTGTCCGTCTGTTACAGGGGTCTATAGTTCAGCTATAATAGCTTCTAATCAGGGCAAATAACATCTTTAAAAAAATTTAAACCTAATTTAACCTTCATATAAGAAACTAATTTTTTAACATTATTTGTTTTGGATTTATCATAACGACAGCTCGAAGGATTAATGATGTGTATGGGGCAGCTACTGTAAAAGAAAACACGGTACGTTTTTGGTTCCAACGTTTTAGTTCTGGAAATTGTGACCTACAGTACAACTCCCGTGGACGACCGGGGACCCCAATAGACAACGAAGAATTATAAAGGTGATCGTGGAAGCAGATCCATCACAAACCACGTCAGAGTTAGCGGCAGGCTTCGGTGTGAGTGACAAAACAATTTTAATTCACTTGAAAGAAATTGGAAAAGAGAAAAAGCTAGAGAAATGGGTACCGCATGAATTGAGTAAAGCACACCAACAAACACGCATTGAGTGCTACACTATATTATTTAACCGTCACAATAACGAGGGAATTTTGAATCGTATTGTTACTTGTGATGAAAAATGGATCCTGTAAGACAATTGGAAACGCTCATCACAGTGGTTGAACCCTGAAGTACAGGCTAAATCCTGTCCCAAGCGTAAGTTGACTGAGAAAAAGGTACTGGTGAGTTGGTAGACCAATGCTGGTATCATACACTACAGCTTCTTCTGGCCAGACGATTACGGCAGATCTGTATTTTCATCAATTGCAAACCATGATGGAAAACCTCGCTACTCAAAAACCGAGACTGGTCAATTGCTCTAGCCTACTGCTGCTTCAGGACAACGCTAGACCTCATACTGCACGACAGACGGTCGCTAAATAAAAAAATCTACTATTGGAATGTCCCCGACACCCACCATACTCCCCAGACCTTGCTCCAACACATTATTACTATTTTCGCAATTGGGACAAATTCTGCAATGAAAAAAATTCAGTTACGATGGGGTAGCCTAAACCGCCTTCAAAGATTTTATTGATTCTCGCTCCCACAATTTTTTCAGCATTGGAATATTGAACTACCTATAAAATGGGGAAAGTGCATAGATAATTGATAGATTAGATTGATTAAATATATAATTTTTGTTTTTCTTTTTCCATATAAAACACCATTTTCTAATGGAAGGAAATATCAAACTTGGTCACATTTTGACTCAAAACATTTTTCAGGGGGGCCTTGGCCTCATACATGAAAATAGAGCTGAAAAGGTTTTTTTTCTTACACAAACATGTGCGGTGTCATTGCCTAGAACCCATTGAGTATAGTATAATGTATATTTAATTTCTTTTTATTTTCAATAATAAAGAAAAGGGAGGCTGTTAAATTTGACATTTTTAGACCATTTTCGTTACGTTGTATGTAGTTTCTGTATATTATGTACCATAGATATATTTGAAGAACAAATACTGAAAACACCGATTTATGATGTATGTGTTTTAGCCTTTTAGGGTTACGTTCCAGAATACTCAATTAACTTAATTTGGCATTTTTGTTTCATACATGTTGTAGATAGTGACAAGTTTTTAACTTCTGTTTAAATTATATTAGTACTAGCCCATGCTTTTGCCCATGGCTTCACCCACGCCGATTTCATTTGCACTTTCCCGGGATCAAAATTGGGCTCATAAACTATATGCATGCAAAAAATCACGTCGATCCGTTGCTCCGTTACTGCGTGAAAGAAGGACAAACCAACAAACATACTTTCACATTGATACGGGGTACGAAACGGATTAACCTATTTAAATGGTTTGGAACCCTTAGGGCGCGAATTCTACTCGCACTTGACCGTTTTTTTTTTACTACATCCGGGAAAAAACTTCAAGCAGGGTTTATTAAACCTTAGGTTGTTGTGTGTTTTTAATTAGACAATAATTCAAAGTAATGATTTATCACAATAATAACGTTGGGTCTACAAGTGGGACCGGCTGCAAACTTATGAAGCGTCTTTATCACTAATTAATATAGTCTTTAGTTACAATGTTGTAAAAGCTATTTTAGATTGCAGATAATATCTAACCTAAGATGTAATTCCAGAATTAGTCCATTTAGTTAATAGCAGGGTTACTATACATATATAGGTTGTTTTATGTTTTATTATGACTTTTTAATTATAAAGTAGTTTTAGAGGCGTGTATTTTGTATCTATACATAAATAAACGTAATATATAATTATAGTTATTTATACCTATGGTGACAGCATTTGCGGTCGTGTAGCCCCTGGCTAACCGATCACTGTAGTCTAAATCTGAATTCACTAGGAGCAGCGGTTCAGGAGATATGGCCGATCAAATTTATGGCAATTTTTTTTCGACTTTTTTATTTTTTCGTTTTATTTTCAGATAGATCTCGTCGAGCCCTTTACTAAGAGAACCATAATACCATGAACATGGGTCTAGCTTCAGCCGTTTGGGAGATACGGGCCGTCAAAGTACTGACCTTAAAACATTTTTTAATTAAATACTTTTATATAATTAGCTTTTTATTTATAATTACACAATATAACTTGAAATATATACAATAAATAAAAGAACATTGAAAACTTGAAATATATTTCGGCCCTTAACAACAGACTCAGTACAAAATAACACTCTACCTATCCCGACACACGCCCGATCTCATAATCAAACCTTCAATAATTGCTTCACCGTTCGCGTCATCAAATCATTTCACCCTCCACTAACTGACATTGACCTTAGAACCTGGGAGTCGTCCTACATCTGGTCACTTGGTGCCCACTACAACGATGGTCTGAACAAAAAACACTAACTGACAGACTGACAGACAAACTAAACCACCCTCTCATCACTTCCATCACCCTCTTTCACACATACCCCACCTCACTACAGATAACTCGCTGTCCCTTTTAGGCAACACATATGCCAGAATTGGGATGGCATGAGAAGAGTTGATGGTGATGAATGTTGGCCCTTGAAGGGTGCTTGTACTTGTCCACAAACTTTTATTATTTGATATAAGAATTTGTGGACAGGTACAAGTACCTTTGAAATCTTAAGAAGTTTAGGTTGATTAAGAAAAATATTGTCTTTTTTATTTTTTATTTTTTATTACTATGGTATATTCGTAATTTTTTTAATACTTGACTGATGACGGCCCACTAAGGGCCGAAATATATTTCAAGTTTTCAATGTTCTTTTATTTATTGTATATATTTTAAGTTATATTGTGTAATTATAAATAAAAAGCTTTTTATATAATTTGAACAGTAGCCTAAAATCGCCCAGTTATGAGTCAGGTTGCCTAAGTTACTACTTTTATTACTTACTTACATATAAGTCAACTTTTTTCTTCTTTTAGTGTAAAGTTTTTTTGGGTTGGAAATAAATTAAACAACGTATGAATAAATGAAACAATTTTGGGGACATTCCCTAGCTATCTCTCGATCGGCTAAATTAAAACATACTTGGACGAGATAAAGTCACTTCAAATTAGATTTTTGAAATTTTTGGTTAGTAAAAAGACAAAAAATAACTGTAAACAGGACTATGATAGATTATTTAGGATTTGTAACGTGTTACCCGTAAATGAAAAAGTTAAACATTTAATTACAATTGAAAATCAGAATCACACGAAGATTACTAAATTGGTGAGAAATAAAATGTATACTAGAAAGGTTGCTGATAAAAAACTTGAAATTTGTAAAACAATTAACTATTATGGTGAAAGAACTGATCAACATCTTGTTCCTAAGCTGTTCAATGCACTGCCAGCTGACTTAAGAAATGAGTCATACTCCAAATGTGTGTTTAAAAAGAAAGTTAAATTGTTCTATCTATCTAAACTTACATAGGAAATGTAAATGTATAAAACTTAAAGTATTGTTTACTGACTGGGTTGTTTTGCGTATTGCGTAATGCGTATTGTGTATCTATATGCTAGACACGTTTTATTGTAAACAGAGGCTATTCTGCCTACAAACCGCACGGTTTGGCGGATGTTTTGCAAATAAAATATGCTTTCGTGTTTTTTAAAATAAATGTATTTCATTCAAAAAATGTATTTCATTCATTAAGTTGAGTATCGATTACAAAATCATATGTCTGTCTGATATAAGTACCTACCTCTTCCAGGGACTAGAGGCTACCTACCCATAAAAGTCAATTTTTTTTCTTCTTGATGGTACAATTTTTTCTGGTTGGAAATAAACAATTTTGGGGAAATTCCCTAGCTAACTCTAGATAGACTAAAATGTACTCAAAGATTAAGGCGATTATCCCGGACAAAATGTGAAATTCGACATTTTAGAATTTCGAAGACGCTGCATCCTGTCGCTTTAGAAAATTGCAGCTCTGCATAAACATACGTTGATCCTTATTCTAAGACCCCTTGGAATTCGTTTTTACATAATTTATCATTTAAAGCTATAATAAGCTTCACGCGTTACTACAAAGTCATAAAAATAAGAAACTGTTTATCATCAGTTTCTCACCAAATACGGGCTAAAATGCAGAAAACATCACATATTCAGGTATGGTTCAAAGAAGTAAAGATTCCTATGAGATTCTTTTTTTATTCAATTTGTTTTAGAAGGAAAAAGCTTGAAAATATTTAATAGCGCCTGAAAAAAAAATACCAAAACAAGATCTAACGATTTTGATTATTGCTTTTAAATTTAATCAGGCACTTAGAGTCAAACGACACGCTCCCGTCACGCAAAAATAAAAAAATAAAATGTCTTTATTTCGGGCAATGAAAAACACATAGAAAGTGGAAAGAAAATTTTGGCTAATATCAGGTGTTTTTGTGGTAGTGTAGTGCATTTGACGATTCCGATTTTGTATAATATTTGTAAATATTCCCTTTTGTTTTGTTTTTGTGCAATAAGTGTAAGTGTAATATATAGGTTAGGTTAGTTTGCTGTATCATTTATTAAATAAATTAACATTGTAGAAGACAATAATAAATGGTAAATAATGGGTAATAAAAGAATAATAAAGTACTACGGTTCTGGTAAAGCCAAGCGAGTTTACCAAAATAAAGGTCGACGACTCCTCGGTCTCAAATAGGCACAGAGCATAAAATATAATCTTTACGTCAAAAATAAAATAAATCAAAATAAAAAACAAATAAAAGGCCAATAGAGGCAATATTATATATTTATTAAAGTATTACTCGCACATGTGATTATATTATAAACTTATGAACGAATAACTCTTTTCGAGTGCAACAACAATAAAAAGATTTTATGCAACAAGGATTGAAGAATCACGTCGAGGTGCATAATTGAAAAACTGCAGAGACGCAACCACACGTGCATTTGTCCCAAGAGCTGCAGTTGATTTCATACAGTGCATTGTGTGCGCAAGACATTCGAAGGCAGCCAGAGACTCAAAGGATTTCTCTCCATTCTTCAGAGGGCTATTGACGGTCTCCAATATCAATACGTAACTCGATGAGGACTGCTTGAAGCAGGCATATGGAACAGAACCCACACAATTATTGCTGCTCGTTTGATGGACTCTAATCTTGTGCTATATAGGTTACACTGTGTTCTTCTTACTGCCGTCTCAATTCAGCGTATCCAAGTTTCAAAAACATCTTTAATTATTGTTATATGCTCCTTTGTGCATTTTTGACAAATACCAAAATCTTGATCATCTGTTACAGCCTTCTGTCAAAGTCAGTATAATTTTGATGAACATAAATACTCGCAACGTGCCAGTTAATCAAATTAGAACCTTCTTACTTAAATTTTAACGTAAATGAAGGAAATCGTAAATAAAATAAAAAATATAACAGCCAAACTTTCCCAATATTATACCCATTTACAATTTTTAGGAAAATGTTTGGAAATTGGTGCAGCACCGAAAGGGCTGATACCAAAAATTGCCCTGAGTGCAATACCACCAATAATCAGAAGCAACATGATTATGGTTAACTACATGAACGCCTTACACTCTACACACATGCTCTACATACAATATATACACCTCTGCACAGATCAGAAAAATAAGCTAGATGCACTTTTAAAAGTCAGCCTTATCGCCTTTCCTCATCTGTTTTTAAAAATACAAACGCTCCTCTCAAAAGCTACGAGAAATATCTCTCAGGAGCAAATCAAATCACAAATAAAACTAAAAAATCTACAAAAATATTACAAACAAAACAACATTAATCTACCATTAAGATACCAACAAATAAATATTCCTGCAGATCTAAACCTAACTTCGATAGACCTCTCTAACCCATTCTCCATTCCTCCACCTCCTCCGCCGGGATACTATATACATTATGATAAAACGCCCACCACTGACACTATAGTAAATCTATCTTCAGTTCAATTAACTCCTGAAGATAGAGCCGTGTTGAACAAAGGGCTATCATTTTGTCCCACAAAAAAACTTGACAAGATTAAATTGTTGAACGATTTCGTGAGATTCGGGCGCAAGCTAAAATGGAAACATTACTGGGAAACTAACCCACGTCACCATAATAACAATACACACGCAGCTCTACAAAAATTCAAACCACCATCACCTAACGAACCACCACCACCACCACACACACGCCCGATCTCATAATCAAACCTTCAATAACTGCTTCACCGTTCGCGTCATTAAATCATTTCACCCTCCACTAACTGACATTGACCTTAGGACCTGGGAGTCGTCCTACATCTGGTCACTTGGTGCCCACTACAACCATGGACTGAACAGAAAACACTAACTGACAGACAAACTAAACCACCCTCTCATCACTTCCATCACGCTCTTCCACACATACCCTGAATACCCCACCAACCACAGAAAACTCTCTGTCCCTTTCAGGGAACACATATACCAGAATTGGGATGGCATGAGAAAAATTTATGGTGGTGATTGTTGGCACTTGAAGGGCTTATACATGTCCACAAAATTTTTAAAATTTTATAATTTTATTATTTGATAAAAAATTTGTGGACCAATACAAACAGGTTAGGTTAGTTAAGAAAAATATTGTCTTTTTTTTTTTTATTTCTTTTCCTGTTTTTATTACTATGGTATATTTTTCTTTTTTAATACTTGACTGATGACGGCCCACTAAGGGCCGAAATATATTTCAAGCTAAAAAAAATTATTTTATTTATTAATTATATTTAAAGTAATATATGTATAATTACAAATCAATGATAAAATAGTATAATATGAATTCTAGGTAAAAGAAATACAAATTGTTAAGTTAATATTTTATATGTATATTATTAAAATATTATATCTTTCATAGAAATTTAGGTGTCAGTAATGAATGACCATTCTGACAAAGAAAATATATATGTCCTACTGAGAGGACAAGATAATTTAAATCAAGAAATGGTAATGAGGGAGTACCTAAGCATCTAGCTGCTGAATCTTCATTCAGTAAAATATAAATCAATGCTTGATAACAGAACTATTGAAACGTTAGAGGCTTTAATGATTATTTAGAATAATTTGTTTGTTTTTTAGCTTTTAAAGAAAATTGAGTGTCAGTAACGACCATCCTGACAAAGAAAACATAAATGTCATACTGAGTGGACAAGATAACGTTGTGCCGTTCAGGGTCAAGGTCATTGTACTGCCAGAAGGACAAGTCAAATTTTCATACAAAATACGTACTGCAAGCAGGACAACATATTGATTTTGTCAGGACGTTTCGCACAAAAAACCCATCCTTCCAGAAGAGGAAATTTAAATATCTGCCTAACTTTGCCCGTTCAATTAGTCTTACTAAACAACCAATCAACCCAAATTTTGGATTTATTTACGTATATAACATGTGTTATTATTTTACTCTAATTAATGATTCTTTCGCTAAACTCATAAACTAAACATGAAAATCAGAGGTGCGATTGTGTAAGAAAATAGTCATGAAATCGTATTCATTTGATAGCTTAAAACTAATCATTTCACTTGTCAAACGGCCAATTCGAATTGTCTATGGTATTCATAGATGATTTACGATTTGTATTGTTATTTTAGACAATGAGTGAATGATTTGTTAAGATTGACAGATAATTCGAATTGTCTAAGATTTTGTTAGTTCATCGCTAATGTCAAATGATTGCGGCGACTTGTTGTCTATGACAATCGTTTAACGGTAAGTGTTTTTGATTATTTTGGAATAAAATTAGGTAAAACAATTTTTATTCTACCATTAAAATCAATAAATGATGTTTAATTAATTAAAATTGTGGAGCTTTTTAGTCAAAACCCTTGGCTTTGGCACAGAAATGAGAATTGTTTTTTATATGAACACAGTTTGGGGTTATATTTTTGTAGGAAAGATATTATGAAAAGGTTTAGGGCAGTTCGGCCACAGATTAAAATATTTTTTCTTACTTTCTAGGGTTCCGTACCTAAAGGGTAACCAACGGGACCCTATTACTTAGACTCCGCTGTCCGTCTGTCTGTCCGTCTGTCAACAGGCTGTATCTCATGAACCGTGATAGTAAGACAGTTGAAATTTTCACAGATGATGTATTTCTGTTGCCGCTATAACAAAAAATACTAAAAAACAGAATAAAATAAATATTTAAGGGGGCTCCCATACAACAGACATGTTTTTTCGCTGTTTTTATATATAATGGTACGGAACCCTTCGTGCGCGAGTCCGACTCGCACTTGGCCGGTTTTTGTATTTTGGTTCGGTTGCTATTTCGTCATACTAATATAATAAAGAAACATACTATAAAATAAAACACCGACCGATTCAAAAATATTTTGCAGTTGCAGTTGACTTGACACTTGAATTGATTCGAAACTATGACGCGTTATTATAACTACAAAACTCGGACGAAGACAAATACTACGATAAGATATAGCGCTGTCTCTTTCAGACATCACATCTAGTAAAAAAAGTAATCCCGTGTCAAGCTCTTCAACTACATATACTGTTGAGTAGTAGTAAACTTATGCCACCACCTGGGGTCGAGCAGCTGAAACTCGGTTTTCCTTCAATTGTTGCGTTTGGTTATACGAGTTGCATGGAGATAAGTTTCGATTGAATTCTATGTTTTAAATTATAAAAATTAATTTTTGTGGTGGATTTAAAAAATGTAATCAAAAAGATCTATTATTTTTGTGTTTGACATAATTTTAAAGTAAATAAATTATCAAATTTCATTTTACGTAGGTAGTACACAATAAAACGCAATTTCATTTCGCATTTTTTAAACCATCGGTCATTTCTAAACCTTCGGTTACTTTTCGGTCTTCATTTTATGGACAGTTTTACACAATTCGAATTTGCCCTACACGATCCTTGACAATGGTATAGATTTATCATCTATGACCAACCTTACACAATCGCACCTCTTTACATTACCAGAATACGGACGCCTCACAGAATAAGGTTGCGGGAAGCGCGCGGGGCGACTCGCTTGCAAGTGCGCCGCGCAGCAAGAATAAGACGGCTATAGTTTTTTTCAAATACAGACTGTTCACAGGTATTTTACCTCTGACAGCTGTTCTATGTCCAATACTTAAGAAACATTTTCGATCAGCCTAGAGGTAAAATAACTGTGAACGATCTGTACCTATCGCGGCCGCGGCCACTAACTCAATGATTCCCTTAAGTTGAGTGTGAAGTACAAAATTATGTGTGTATCCGATATGTACAGTACATACCTAGTACCTAGTGACAAATTTACAAACAATATTAATCACGATGGTATAATTTATCAACAAATAATTATGAACGTGTGAGTAGGTATTTTTCGTAAATTTATTCATAACTTTAAAATCAACATGCAACAACTGTCAAAAAATCCGTAAAACTCATAATAGAGATTTTTATTAGTTTTTAAACTAAATTGTACATAAAGGTAGCGTTCCTAAACGCCTGGGTAAATGTAAAATTTAAACTGTCAAAGTGAATTTTACATTTCTAATGAGGTTTATGAACTGTTGGTTTTCGCTCGGGTGATTGTGGAACGAATTTTTACCTTTACCCCAGCGTTTATGAACGCTACTACCTAAAGACAATATTCTCTGATGTCTATTTTCTAATATCAGTTTCATTCAAGCGTTTTGTCTGTGGTAATGTTATTTACCTCAGACAAATAAACCAATAGACAACGTCTTGGTGCCGTCAAAACGTACTACCCAAAACTTCATTTCGACTCCTAATGACTCCTGTCCAAGTCACCAAATTATAATGTACTGTTACTTTTCTTAAGTGGCAACATTTGCAATCCTTTGTAATTTGGTCGTGTTATAGCTTGTGTTTACATTAGGAAGTAAGTCGGCAGATTTTTAAACAAAATTTTATTTAAGTTGTGTTTTGCTGCGAATTATCGTATGGAAAAGGGTTGAAGATACAAGGACAATGTCCTGCTACGTGCGTGGTTGCAGATTCCATTCGGGGAATAAAGAAAACTCGAACAGCAATATCAGTTTTCACAAGTGAGTAAAAAGTGATGTTTTCCTAGTAAATGAACCATAAAATGGAATTCCATCACGTAATACAGCATTTTACGACGTGTCGTTTTCATATAGTAACGTAAATATAGCTTTTAGAATAAAAGTAAATCCTAAAATCATTAAAATAATTAAATCCGTTTTGAGGTTATTAGTGAAGTCAAAACAGTTGTCGGTAATTTTACTGATATTGTGCTAATATGAAGTATTGATTCAGCTTATTTTACTTAAGGTTCCCCAAAAATGAAGACATTCCTAAACGATGGTTTGTTGCTATTAGCCAAAGTTGGAGACAGCAAAAAAACTAATTGGAAAGTGTTCTCAAGGCACTTTGAGTCCTAAGTGCTTTCTGAAAAGAACTATTGCGACCACGCTTAAAAGACGATGCGGTGCTCACCTTGAATTTACCTGGTAAAACAGAAGTTTTTTTGGTTGAATCCTTCACTACGCTCGAAATTCTAACTTAGAATCACGAGTCTTGCTCGAGATTCAAACTCTGCACTCTCAACAAAAATAAACTTTGCTCTCTTGTTGCACAAACTTTAATGCTTTTTTACTACTATCTGTTTAAAAATGACCAATAAATTTTGTGTTTAATTCTAGGATTGAGGACTGCAATGGAACCATCAAAAGCTGTCTTTGTAGTGCGTAAATTGAAAAAATTCTTGCATTGAAAAAAATGTCTCCAAGCCCTGAAAGGACCTGCTAACAGCATGCCTCTAATGAGTGTAAAAGACAGAGAAGGGCTGACTAAGCCATCAAAAAGCATTCAAAAAATCTGCCAAACTGCAAAGAAACTCCTGAGAGAGTTTGAGGCTGTAGTTACAAAAAAAGTGTACGAAAACCACAGCACTTCACATCTATGATAAAACAAATTTCACAAAGATTATTGGTACAGACAGACGTACTTGACGACCAACATGACCGTTCGTTGGTTAACTCCGTGTTCGACACGTATTTGAAACTTAGAATACATCACATGACGAAGGAAATTACTTCACCCATCGAAAATATACGCTCATTTCTGACAAAAACAATAATTTTCAAAGGTCAATAAATACGTTTATTTTTGGCTGCTTTGTAAATCTTAATGACATGCGAAAATCAAACGTACTCAGTGGAGAAAATTGAGAAATTGAAAAAAATTAAGCTTCTCATTAAAATAATTCAATTATGCATTTTGTATGCGAAGGTCAATATGTTATTTTTATTTTTGATGTTTTTATATAATAATATGTAAAATAGTAATTCTGGAGATTGCAACAAATTGTTTCTTTTATCCTCTGATTATATTTCTGAGTTTTATTATTTTTATCATTATTTCACAACTGTTTGAGAGGGATCCTTTTGAATGTTAAGGAGGCTTGTTTTCATGGCGGCGCTTTCCTCTCAAAATATGTATTTTTAGTGGGAGTGGACCGTGTGTGTGTGGATGTATGTATGTAAACGTGGTATTCTTAGTTTTGAAAATAAAGTTGATTATTTCATTCCATAAATATTTGGCAGGTTTCTCAATTTCATATATTATTTTATCTACTCCCATACTACAATAAGGTAATTGCATCATCAGAATCAGTTTTATAAGTACCTATACTGTTTATCTGATAATATTACATTATAACACCGTGATTCCGCGCTGCTATTGGCCCAATTTACTATAACACCGCTAGAGAGCCAATCAACAACAGCGACGAGAAATAAGTCCCGACCTTATTTCTCAAGCCACGCCCACTTTATCCTAGTTGCTTCTAATTGGTACTCAAGGCAGCATTACCGGTCGATGAACTCGGGGTTCATGAACGAGTGTTCTTCTCATTTTTCGTGAAATTGTTAGTTGAAAATATGATTAAAATACGATATTTTTGATGGTCGTAGATTAAGTATTGTGTCCAACTGAACATAAATAGACATTTCGACACTTGTGCAAAACTATTACGAAACTCACTTAGTTCGTTTCGTTAATAAGCACTCGTGTCCCAATGACTTGAATTATGTTACAGTTGCACAAAATACTATGATAATCTATGTAGTTTTCTAACTGTACAACAAGGTATTATTAAGGCTTTTTTTTACCCAAATCGATATCGATAAAGTCTTCAAACCGGTAGTCCGATACATGCCTAGTTGCAAGCGTTTGAAAGATAGGGCTGTAGCCGGCTTGAAATCGACGTACTGATAAAAATACTGTCTTCTTGTTTTTTCATACTGAGAGTTGTATATGTGAAAGTAGCATAGCTTTACCATCCTAGGTTTCTGCTTAATTAGATCTTATCTATTGGTTTATTGGTCTGAGTTATTTACACACACTTTAGTTGAGGCGCATCGTTGACCTAAATTAGCAACTCGATATTGTAACGTTATTTATTTATGATTATAAATAAATTAATTTCTATATATATATTTTTAATAAAGAAATGTCGATTCATTTAAATAATATCGACTTTTACCCTGCACTATTTTCACTCTTTCGTTCGTTCGTGGCCAGTCCCTGAATGACCGCGGTGATAGACAGTCGCGTCACTTATCTTGTATGCGCCAGTAGACTGACGTCACCCGAAACGATTATTATATTGTTAACATTATTTGGCTCGTTGACTAGCCTATAACTAAATATATATTTATAAAAATCATATAATTGTTTATAGTGGTATCCTGCCCCGTTTTGGGGTCCAAAGTCCGGGCCATAAAGACCTGCCACTCACGGTGCTTCACCTCGGAAGCAGTCTCCATTTCTTCAGTCGGCTCCTGGCTGATTAATCGTGTTCCTGGATCGAGTGTAGTCATCAACGTTCCCGCTACTGGAGCCTCTTGCTGATCCCACCAGACGTAGGGGAGTACCTACCCGTAACGTCGTAGAATTAAAGAACTGAACCAGAGTGTAAGGCAAACGAACCTGTTATTTACAATTATTAAAAATATACATATTTCTTGTTTTAGTAAAGTCGTATGTGTAGTTATTTCATCCCTTATGCCTCTTCAAGGCTTAGTGCGACAATGTGAATCAATACAAATATCGACGAAATAACGTTCATATCAGCGCGCAATGCAAATTGGTTGTTATGATTATCGCTGCGTCGCGTCGCCGAACAGCACAAAATAGAAGAAAATTTCGATTTATTTTTGTCTAATCATTAGTGTATTGCTCAAAAAGTTGAAGATGCATGAAATAAGTACTTATTCATTCTCAGTCATTAATTTGAAAGCAGATATCATAAGGTCATAAATGTAAGGTAAAAAAATATATGTATTTGTGGAAATTTACGGTGAGATATTGGAAATAAGTGCTGCATTTTTTATTTATTTTAATTTTTATTCAAAGTGAATGAATGAATGAATGAATGAATATGTTTATTTATTTCAAAGATAACTTAATCTAAATACATCCCACAAAACCAAGTGGAAATTTGGTTTGTCTGTGGGGAGGGAGTCGCACTTCTTTTTCTATAAATTAGATAGTTATGTACTAAATTATAAGTAGTTAGGTACATAGGTAGGTACATTAGGTACATAGTAATAATAATTAATAGTAAATAATAAAATGCTATTTTAATCTGTCAATGTTTTCATGTTTTGTAAAAGGTATGTTTTATATAACTTCGCGAATTTATTTTTATTTTGTGCAGATCTTATATGAATAGGCATTTTATTATATAACATTGGAATTTTGCGCTTTAACATTCTGCCGCCAAAATAGTTATTCACTTTTACAGTTTCATATTTCCCTTGCGCAGCAGCTCTCGTGTTGAGCCCATGCTGTTTAGGTATCTTATGATCTGGGGTGCTATGGCTATTTACTGCTATTATATATTTATATTTTAATGAAGCCGGTAGAATTTTACAGATTGAGTACAATATTTTGATATTATTTTTGTGTTTTTTTCTAAAATTTTTACTGACTAGGAATTTTAAAAATTTTATTTGCATATTTTCAATCTTCTCCATGTATGTTTTGAATATAGATCCACAGCAGTCCAGACCATAAGATATAATTGAATCAACCAAAGACATATATATAGTTTTTAGCACGGAAATTGGTACTTTGTAACTGAGATGTTTGAATTTAAATAACAATATGCGTAGCTTATTCAATATTTTTTCTATATGTTTAGTCCAGCCCATATTTTCATCGATACACATTCCTAGGTATGTAACACATGGAACTTGCTTTATTGTTTTACATTTACAATTAGATAACTTATTATGGAAACAGTTATAGTCGTGTGCAACAAGGTTGCATGAAGAGTGCGGGGTGCAAGAGTACGGAGACCGTATGACAAGGAGGTTAGTTTTTTCGGCATTGAGTACGATTCCATTATCGTGCGACCATCGCACTACGTTGTCGATATCCTCCTGCACGAGACGCGAGACCTCGTCCATGTCGCGGCCGGCCCGCAAGGTGCACAGGTCGTCCGCGAACATGTACGCTGAGCAATGGCGGACCACGTTGCACAGGCTGTTCACGTGCATCAGGTAGCACAACGGGCCACAGCCGGAACCCTGCGCGATTCCGCGCCGCGCTGCCCACTGCTGCGGCCCGCTGTGCTCCTCGCCCACTCTTACCCGGTACGAGCGGTCCGTCAAGTACTCGCGGTACCAGCTGTTGATCGGTCCGCTGATCCCGCACTCCGCCATGGCCCCAAGCAGCGTCTCGTGCCGAAGGGTATCGAACGCCTTTTTAAAGTCGAAAAATACAGCAACAACAAATTTTTTGTCGTTGAGGTAACTGTTAATTTCATCTGTGAATTTTACAAGTAATGTTGATGTCCTTTTATCTTTCTGAAAGCCGTGCTGACAATCGTTTATAATTGCATGCTCATTAAGGAATCGATTTTGTTGGTTAATAATACATTTTTCTATGATTTTTTCTATTCTAGATAAGATAGCTATAGGTCTGTAGTTAGCATAATTTTTATGATCACCCTTTTTATAAATATGTCGCACTGTGGCTTCTTTTAATTTTTGAGGAAATTTTGAATATTTGATACATAAATTAATTAAGTGAGCTATGACTGGGCTTATTTGTTCACTAATATATCTTAGGTCCCTCATACGTATACCATCTGACCCTGCCGATTTTTTATCGCTCATTTTCTTTATGACTTTAAGAACCTCCTTGCTACTCACCGTTCTCCACCTCATCGAGACACAAGCCTCATTTCGATAATCAGGACGGTTTAAGAAAGTCTCGTTACAATCATGAATTATACTATCGATGTCATTTTTAAATGTAGTTGCAAAGTTATTACATATCTCTTGTTTTGTATTTCCTGACATGTGTTTTAATATTACATCATCTGTTGACCTTTTTTTATTACCAAGTATTCTATTTATATTATCCCATATTTTCTTTACATTGCCATTACATTCTAAAATTTGTTGTTTCTCATCTTCATTTCTTATTTTAGAGAACAGCTTTGTACACTTATTTCTGTATTTTGTATAATTTAATCTTTTTAACATGTTTGTTTTATCTTGGAACCATATCATAAAAAGTTTATCCCTCTCTAATACCATTTTCTTCATTTTATTGTTTACCCACCCTTTTGAGGCCCTTCCACTTGATTTAACTTGTTTAATCTGGTAACTAGATTCGGATTGTAAAGTTCTAACGGACAATTAATTTTCAATAAATGTTTAAATTCGATTGAGGCTAGATTTTCATAAACAAGTTTGTTATCAAGCAGGCGGCGCGTCACTGTCCCCCCCCCCCCGCACGCACGTCTCCGCCCGCGTCCGTGCCCCAGTGTGAGTCAAAATTAAACCGGATCTTCTGAAAAAAGCTTTTGTTTGTAGCCTAAAACCACTTTCTTTTTTTTCGAGATAGCCTAAATGGACTGGTCGCCAATCGCAATTCTTGGTCGCCCCAACACCCTTCGGGATAGCCTAAATGGCAAAAAATCGCCTAATCTGGCACCACCGATGCCTGGCGGCACGCGACGTGTCAGCGTCCTTCCCGTACACACCGCCCGCAACCCTTAGACACCTTCTGTGACCTTCACCGCCTCGTCCCTGCCTTCGTTTGTACCCTGCAGGCATCCTCAGAACGAACTTTGAGGCCTAATACTGGATAACATCACTGTCTCATCTTTATCATTAGTTCCGAGTACGCTCACGTCTCTCACCGCCAAAATGGCGATGATTAAATTGTTTCATTATCAGGTCACCAATAGATAGTCCAGTGTACTTGTATTATTAGAGGTCAGTAGTGCAAGAGAAAACAAAAAGAAAAACGATCAAATATTTTCTTTTTTCGTGCAGTCGTCCTGCTGACCAGTGCGATCGTTCCAAAAGTGAGGCTGGCGCACTGCCATGAAAAAAGTAGCTATATTATTGCATTAGGTAGTAGAGCTGATGCTGAGCTAGACTGTGGGGATACCCTTATTTGCAATCTTACTTATGAACCCCCGCGAAGTTATTCTGGGGAGAGTGAGAGGACAGCTCCTTTTCCACGCAAGCTGCCACAATGCACTTTTGCACGCAGATTTAGAATGCTAAATAGAAACTTTACAAAGTTAAGGTGAAAATGTGTAAGGTAAATTTATATTTGTTTGCTTCCAAAAGCTGGAGCAGCGAAAAAAGGACTTGAATTTTAGCGCAAAAAGAAAGTATCAAATATGCAGCAGGAACAGTAGCAGAAAGATGGTATGTTTGAACACAGAGTCCACAAATTTAAGATTTTTATTCTTTTCACCATTTGGGATGGAATCAAGAGGATGTGAGGCGATAGTTTGGACTTTGAGAGGTAAATTATTGAAATTGGAAACAACTTGTTCAATGCAGAAAAGAAAAGGGGACAGATATTCTTATAAAAAGTTTACATTTAGGTTTTAACCTGTTGTTTCGGTTATTTATGTTTTTTTAAGCCTGCCAGGATTGCATCACCTCCAAGGGTTTTGTCTGATGAAAAAAAAATGGCATTACTTTTTTTTGTTTTCTTTAATTCTTTAAGGATATAAAAGAGTTAGGTGATAAAAGGCTCGCCATCACTGAAAGTAAAGACTTGCAGACTTTGCTTGTTTTAGAAGTCTTAATTTAGTTTATGTAGATACGTTTATTATTTTATTAAATATAATTTTATAAGAATAAATTTGACTTAAAAAGTGTATTATGTATGTATGTATGTAAATACTTTATTGCACAAAATAAATACACAATGCACAAAGGCGAACTTAATGCTAATTAGCATTCTCTGCCAGTTAACCTTTGGTGATGTGGAAAGTTTTGAGGGTAGTGCCAGATAAGTTAATTACTATAATCAATTCAACCAAGAAATCATATTTTCATAGAAACTATAATATATTAAATGTAATTAGAATTAAATAAATATTGTATATACATATATAATCTACTCATAAATACAATAATATACATATATTATACATAACAATACATAGGTAATTACGAGAAGGACAATGACTCAGGGGGATATGTAAAAATTACAAGTTTTATGACTGATTCTGTAGCTGTAGATAGTGTTGATAGACTCTGGTTTTGAAGGTAGAGATAGAGGGAGACTGACGGATATTAAGAGGAAGACTATTCCACAGCCGGATTGCTGATACTGTGAAAGAATTTGAATACATATTGGTGCTGTGTTCGGGAAATCGGAGGAGCATAGCTCTGCTTGGTCGCTGAAGCCGGCCAAGGGATTCAATAGGGGCAAACCGGTCTCGAAGATAGGGAGGAGAAAATGGGCTATTGAGAGCATTATAGAGAAGTGAGACGATGTGTGAGTTCCTTCGGTAGCGGATATTGAGCCAGTTTAGCTGGAGACGAAATTGAGAGACATGATCGTATTTGCGCAATCCGAAGATGTATCTGATACAGAGATTTAGGAGACGATCTAACTTGTTTAAAAGTTCTTCTGTAAGATCAGGATAACTCACATCAGCGTAATCTATAATAGGAAGCAAAAGAGAATTGACTAATGTAACCTTGGCAGAGTATGGAAGAAATTTTTGCATGCGTTTTAGTGAGTGCATTGAGGCAAATATCTTCTTGCTTATTTGTGCAACCTGCAAGTCCCAGGACATATTATTAGAAATGTGAAGCCCCAAATTTTTAACAGATTTGCAGTATGTAAGTGGGGTGCCACTGAAGCAGACTGGAGGTAGAATGGAGATATCAGTTCTGTCAATCAGAGCTCTACTACCAACAATCATCACCTGCGTCTTAGATGGGTTTACAAGTAGGCCGAATTCCTTCGTCCACTCACTGATCCGATCAAGATCGGAAGTGAGCTTGTGTATGGAATCCGGTAAGCCATCTTGCTTACAGGACAAGTATAACTGAAGGTCATCGGCATACATATGATATGAACAGAAAAAGACCACGGAAACAAGAGTATTGATAAATACAGAAAATAGTAATGGAGAAAGTACACCTCCCTGTGGGACCCTAGCGGTAATGTCACACCACTCGGAGTAAGTGTCATCAATACGTATACGCTGTTTACGCCCACAGAGGTATGATTGAAACCACTCAGCAGCTGCATCCGATAAGTTGAGAGAACGGAGGATAGCGATAAGGATATCATGGTCTACGCAATTAAACGCGCTACTAAAATCAAGGAGGGTTAGGATAGTTAGCCGCCTATCGTCCATGGCTTCACGAATGTCATCAGTGATTTTAATGAGTGCAGTACTTGTACTGTGGGATGGACGAAATCCCGACTGAAGAGGATTTAGTAGTTTGTGACAGTGGAGGTAATACGAGAATTGACGATGAGCAACGCGTTCAAGCACTTTGGAAAGAAATGGAAGTATAGAAATTGGTCGATAATGCTTGAACTCTGTTGGATCAGATGTTTTGGGGACTGGGACCATGTAAGCAAGTTTCCATAGGGCAGGAAAAGTATTGGATGACAGGGAAAAGTTGATGATATGGGTAATAGCAGGAAGAATATTGTTAAGGATAGGAAGGAGTAGGTCACGGCCAATACTATCAGGTCCAACAGCATTGCTTGGAATGGAGAGAATGATTTTCTCAATATCGGAAACAGAAACTGGTGAAAAGGAAAACATAGAATTAGGAGAAGGGGGAACAGATAAGATTTTTCGGATGGTGGCTTCCTTAAGTGCGGCATTAATAGTGTGGGGAGGGGTTGAAAAGTGTCTATTTAGACCATCCTTATCCAAAGACGGGTTAAGGTTTTGTCGACACTTACCAAAGCCCAAGAAACGTAGAAAGTGCCAAATATTGTTGGGATTACATTGTTCGATAGAGGAATGAATATGATTTCGTTTGGAATTCCTAACCATCTGGTTGCACCGATTTCGGGCAGTCTTAAACCTTTCCCAGTTGCATTCCGTGGGGTTCTTTTTATGCTTTCGCCTGAGACCGTCTCGCCTAGCCATAAGTTTACGAACTTCATCCGTAAGCCACGGCGTGGGAGCACGTTTCAACCGAACCATGTGGACTGGAGCGTGGACATCGTAAAGTTCAGTGATGGTTTTATTAAAGGCCACAAGCTTGTCATTTATATTGTCAAGATTTTCGAAAAATGACCAATCAATAGCTTTTGCATCAGCTAACAATTTATCTCTGTCCATACTTGCAAAGTTACGTCGAAAAGAAATTTTGGGCTTGGATTTTGGGATTTTTAGCCTATAAGAGGCATAAATGAGATCATGATGCGAGAAGCCAGACGCTGTGAACTGGCCATGGCATAAGATCCGGTCGGGGTTAGGGGTAAGAATGAGATCAAGAAGGGTATGGGAATCACCCACATGATGCGTTGCAGCAAGATCCATTATAGTGACATTGACAGAAGTTGTCAAGGTCTGAAGCTTGCGCGAACGAGCATCATCGACAAGAAGGTTAGTATTAAAATCGCCCATGAATAAGGAATGTTCATATAGAGGTATATAAGTAGAAAGCAAGTTCTCTAACGTATCGAAATAGTCAATTGTGGGGGGTGGGTATGCAACACCAAGTAAAAATTTTGTTGTAATAAAATCAAGCTCGATGAAAATATATTCCATCGTTGGCTTAGACCGGTTATATTCAGGGGAAGAGCGAGACAAGATATTATACTTAATATCTGAACGTAGATAGATTGCAACTCCACCCGCACCTGCACCAGTTCGATCATTCCTAATCAACACATATCCAGGAATAGCTACAGAAGTAGAGGGAATTGTCGGTTTCAAATGTGACTCCGATACCAGGCAAGCGTGGATATTATTGCTGGTAAAGGTTGCAAGACATTCAGCATAGTGACCACAAATACTTTGAGCATTTATATGGCAAATGTTGAGATTTTTATTTTGTGATGAGAAAGTATTGTGGAGCAAATCGCCGAGATGAATAGGAACACCATCAAGGGCATCAGAAAACGAGTCATTGGAATCCAAAGAATAAAATAGTTCGGAATTATATGATAAATCCATGAAATATAAATATATAAAATAAAGTTTAAAAAATAATAATAAAATAAACGTATGATATTACTTAGATACAATTTGCAAGATAAACTATAGTGAGTAAATTCAAAATGGCAAACCAAAACTAATGAGACCGCCACAGCACTGCCAGTTCACTACAGATACAGCTATTTTAAGTAATAATTAAACCTACTATAAGTCAAATAAAACAAAACAAGGCCCAAGAATTATAAAAACAAAAGTAAAACGTGGTGTTACAATCCTATGTACAGACAACAAAATCTCAGTACAATTGATGGAGTAAGATACAAATTATTGTCTAATGTTGGACAGTTTGATTTTAAGCGGAACATGTACAGAGAAGAAAATAAATAATTAAATGGAACGCAGGCAAGCTTCTACTTCTATATGAATGAAAACCTCTGACAAAATGTCAAAACAAAAGTGGGTGATTTGGAAACAAATAGTAAAATTTTATCATTCACAACATAAAAGCACAAATTAAGCTGCCTGTGGAGTACTAACTAGTTAGTATTCGCAACTAGTGTCAAATTAATGCGGGCCTTGGAAACAACATTCGAGCAAATAATTTAACTATTTTTTGGAATTTACTGCAGCACGATTCCGCTGAGACCTGCCTCCAGAAGCTGTGCCAGCCTCTTTAGTTGGCGGGTATTTAGCCATGAAGTCCTGCAGCTGTTGTGAAGAATTGAGCCGGAACTTGTCCCCATCAGGAAGCTTGATAAATATGTTGCCGTCTTGTGACCAACACCGGGTGACACCATACAGCCTGCGCGCCTCAACGAAAACCTGTCTCCGGGGACCAGTCAGGAACTCAGCTATAGACACTTGGCATCCTTTTAGTTCCTTTTTGCTGTTCCATACAGTTGAGCGGACATGAAGATTTTCAAACCTTACCAAGATGGGCCTGTTAGTTTCGTCTGATTTCCTCCCGAGACGATAGCAGGTCCTTACGGAAGCAACAGTGAAGTTCGGCAGCTTTAGCTTCTGTGTGGCTATCTGCGTAACCATAGCTGGGAGATCTTCGTCTGCAGTTTCTAAGACACCTCGGAACAGCAAGAACTTTCGCCTGCCACGGTTGTCCATTTCATCAACCGTTTGAGAAACAGCTGAGATCTGCTGCCGCAACAAACTAATGGCATCTTGCATCCAGTCCTTGAAGATTGAGAACTCCTTTGCCAGCCGCTCCAAACTCAGGACTAAACTATTATGTACCTAACAATTTTGGAAAATAAATTATATTTGAATTTGAGTCGATAGTTTTAAACTATTAGTTTAGTACCAATGTTTTTAATTGCTTCTTGGTTTCAAAAACATTTTTTGTGACATATTAGAAAAAGTCCGTAAGCAATTGAGTTTCGACAGTGTTCAATCTGCTTAGTATTAAATTATTTGTATTATTTGCTGTGAAATAGCTTGCCTCCGGGAAGACGTCAGGAAGACTTTGTAACTACGTGTTACACGCTGCGTCACATCGAAACCTAGTGGTAATTTTGCGTATTCAGGGAATTGAGCTCAGGGATTAGCTAAGGGGTTTTAGGGAACTTTTATCACCACCACCAGTGCCTGCGACGAAACGGATTTCTGGAATTCATATGTAAGTTTAGTACATAAGTTTTTAGGTTAAGTTCGCAGGAAACCATCAGAAGCTATCCCGGGTAAACTCATAAGGGCCCAGCTGCCTGCGTGCGTCTGGTGGTTGTCTTGCTGGTTGGACGGTGTCTGTTTGCCAAGCAGGCACCTTTCACCGACATACATAGTGAATAAATTGTAAGTAGATATCTCGAACATACAATACTTCGTATAATGACAATGGTTCTTCACTCTAAGCAAGTTCTTTTAATTTAGTAATTAAAACAAACAAATTACCCAATCAACACTTTATTCAAACATATTATCCAATAACAATACATATTTCAAAAATTTATTTTAATTACTACGTAAGTATTTATTGTCTTAATTCAACTGAAATGTAATGCCCCTCCACCGGTTTTAACATAAAATCGTATTTCAGTTTTAGTTCCGTTTCTCTCCTGGCTACTCGATAGCGACGTAGAAAGTGTGCGAGTGTTGTCTTCATTGACATCATTGCATAGTTTCGTCCTGCAAAAAATTCAAGATAAATACAAAATCTAAAATTTTTCGTTTATTCTCTTGCCTGTATCCCAAACGGATAGGCACAGACTACAGATTTCCATCTGATAAGATCCTAACATACCTCTTTCGCTTCTTCCACATTCGTCAATCTAGTCATACAAACTGTTTTAGGGAAGCAGCGTTGCATTTTAGCTTGTGACTTTACGCCGATCAAGTGTTATATTTTTCTGGTATGTATGACTATTAAGTAAACCATTTTTTCACCAACCTTCCTTTTTCTACCCACTATGATGTCAACTGTTTGCGATCGCGAAAACTGAGAAGGGTGTCGTAATCAAGTCGACACCCGACTGACAAAACTGTACACAATAAGGCAGTCATAGAGTTAAAACAGTTTCTGATTGAGTTGGAAAACGAGACAACGTATAACGTAAAAGACAACGTATGCAAAATTTTTGTTCTTCATAAAACCAAAACTTATATATAAAAAACCATTTCCACCGAATGGTGTTTTCGGCTTGAATCACCGCACCGCTCCTCAGCCACTTGGTCGATTTAATTTATTTATACTTTGATTAATAGGTAAACTTATTAGCCATAAACATTACATATGATTATTCAATCGAACAATCACGTCCATAAGAAAAGTATTATTTTGTCCTATTTCGTCCTTTTGATAGGAATCAAGGACGCAGTGAACGTCATAACAGCCACTATGAACGTTATTTCAATGTCGTTTCGGTCGATATTCGTACCGACACACATTGAGCTGCTAATTTGGCGACACTAATCGCCTTAAAAGAAAAGTATATTTTTACCCAAGCATGAACGCCGTCCTAAGCTAAAGGAAGCGAAGTCTGGCACTGAGCTGTCGAGCCATCTGTCTGGGTTGAAAGTGTTTACGTCTGGACCCCAATGGTCACTTCTGTTGATCCCCGATAAAAACACAAGGATTTCAGTACCAGATGGAAGAACGAAGTTATCTGTAAAAAACCCATCAGTAAACAAGTATGAATGTACAAAAAAGTTCCCCTCGTCGCATGGGGTTATTCTATGTACTTTCGGACAAAGCAAACAGAGCACCTTAAATTGCAACTTCATAAATATACAATGAGCGTTTTTCTCGTTGTTTATTTTTCTTAGTTCTTAGCTTACCTCAGGATGTCGCTCTCAATGTCACCATAGATAAAATATGTTTCGTAGCAATCAATGCCAAGGTGATTTGTAGTTTGTTTGGAATCTGTGCAAATTTTGTCTTTGATTATGTTGCTAAAGTATACGACAGTGTCATCTAGGAATCTTATTAAACACTAAATTTGACACAAGGAAAAACGCTCATTAAGGCGAGGGTATTCGTGCTTTACACAAAAGTGATTGTTTGTTAATCAATTTTCGGGCCATTGAAATAGGGATATATATATACTATATATAGTTTTTTAATAATGTACGTTTTTTTCAGTTCCTCATGTCTCTATTTAATTTGTTTGATTTTTTTTTTTGCAATTTATTTTACTTCATCACTTTGAGCGACCAGTTTTAAAATTTATATACAAAACCCGGTTTTTTGGGGATTAATTTCATCCCAAAATCATTCGAACGATTGAATTTGCTTTAAAACAACGCCGCCAAAATATTGGCACTTTTTTAAGCCATTTACCTACTTTCAATGAGAAGCAACTAGTTTCATAAATTAGCATACAATTTTTGGAACCTTCTGTTAGATTCCAAAATAACAGAAATGCGAATTTCACTTGAAAAAAATAATTAAAATGAGGTCTCCAAAAGTTCAAACACACTTTTTCTCATCGTTTTACGAATAGGAATCATGTACAGAACTCAAGCATATTTGATTAGATGGGTTTTTAAAATATTAAGATTTTGATAATAAGAAATTTGACTATAGCTTTTTTATATAAATTAAAAACTATTTTTTTTCCTTTCGCCTTGGAGCCATCCCTCTCGCATTGCACGTTTTTCCGCTTGACCGCTGAAACTCGATGCCTCAACTAAATCTGTTGTTTCTCTGAATAATTCATAGATTATTAGCTCAGTATAAGGTTTCAAGGTATGAATATTGAAATGGCCAATTCAATTTGTTGTAACTACACGAGATATTGCCATATAAAATACGAAAGTATATAATCCTATTCGCAGTATATTATCATATTTAAAATACAAAAACATACCTGAAATTTGAAATAGATCAAAAAACGTGATTAAATTAACTTCGCTCGATATAAAAAATCGCAAAGCTATAAATCTCAAAATTCGCGAGAATTTTCTACATATATTATTGAAGACGTTTGTAGAAGAATTTTAATAAGATGTCCATTAGGACATTAGTAGCCGAAAATTCTAAATAATTTAAGGTTTGCGTGCGCGATACTTGATTAGAGCAGGATAGACAGACATTTCAAAAACAAAAGCTTTGATTCAGTACTGAAGTTTAGCTTGATACTGGGCCTAATCTAAAGCTAATACCCAAAAAAGTTTAGCTTGATTCTGGGCCTAATCTACAGCTAATACCCAAAAAACTTTAGCTTGATACTGGGCCTAATCTACAGCTAATACCCAAAAACGATCAGACGGAGCCTGTTCGCCTCGACCTTGGTGCAACACTCGCCAAATAACTTTGCGCTACTAAGTAGCAGCATAGTAAAACCAGAACAGTAGTTTATCTTCAAGCAAAGGTACATCGCGCGGCTAATATGTGTGCGTGCTAGTACGCACGAACTACTGTACGCACACAACAGCAATATCTTAGTATACAAGGTAGGCGCTAGTCGGGGTCACGCCGCGATCGTGCTCAGTCAAGTCTCTCTAACAAGCCGCCAGGCCGCGCGCGGCGCGGCACCGACCAATTCAAATAATGTCGACAGCACGCAATCGAACATATTGTACTGTCTTAGGATGCCTCAATAATAATTCTTCAAATCCAGAATTATCGTCCTTCTCAATACCTACTCAACAAGAAAGGTGGATAAGAATTGATGGTATATATAAATAATAATGTGAAATGTAAACCGTATTTTCTTTGTTCACATTTAACATAGGTACCTATGATCATAACTGTGCTATGTTTGTTAATTATACAAAGTGTTTTTAAACGTGGAGCTGATATGTTTTAAACCGCAAAGATTTTTTAATTTTAGACTAGGAGCCAATGTTTGATTAGATACTTAAATTTTATTATGTACTTTAATTAATTTAACTGATTAATTTAGGCAACAATCACAAAAATTAAGATCACAAAAGAAAAGCAACAGTAGGTATTTAAGTCTCGTACGGGGCATGAGTTAAACTACTGTTCTGGTTTTACTATGGTAGCAGTGCACTTTCCTTCCTTTGATATTCCCTAAGGCCTGGTCAATGGGACACAACAATCCCATTGAGTGATTTTTAACTTAATTATATTGTCAGAAAGTTATACATTAAAACGCTCACGCATTATTAGTAATTTTTCGAGATATTTTTGGATTTTCCGAAAGAGTACTTAATTGTTTTGATATTTTTGACTTGACAAATGAAAAATAAACCATGTTTTTGTATTAAAGCAGTAATTTCAGACATAAAAATCAAGCCGCTTAGACGTAAAACTTATTTATAACATAAAAAAGCGTCATTGACAAAAATAAAATCTATCCGGTGAAATATATCCAATTAGCCAATTAGGTTACTGTCTTGACAACGGAAAGATAAAGGTCTGTTACAACATGTCTGTGATTTAAATATTGATCAGGTAGTTAAGTAGTTTACTCAGCATATTTAAGCATAAACCCTTAAAATAACAAAGGTAAGGCTTGCTACCAAACGCGCAACTTCATCGCAGTTTGTGACTGCTAAGCCATCTTTGACTAACTATAGATACACCCCAAAAGACTAAGAAAATATTCTTACCTTGCTTATAGTCCCGTGTTACTTTTCTCGATATTAGAGGAACAATAGTGTACAACCGCAGTGATTCTTTTATAACTGCTTCCATAAAAACAAGTCTTGACAAGTGGTTTTTGTTGACATTGCAACTTGATTCAGCTAATACTTCTTGTATTCTAAAAAAATAAAATATATCATCACAAAAGTCTTTTTGATGGTATCATTAACTGAGTGAGTATTTGATAAAATATAAAAAGTACGTATTAATTTTCCAAAAAAAAAAAAGGATATTGTACTGATAACTTATATTTTTATATTCGGTATACTGAAATTGTCCTTCGTTGCACTATTAAGGTGCTTTATGCTGCGAAAGTAACTAGAACAATTATTGAAAATTTGCTCAATTAAATGTGTAAGTATAGTAATGAACTATTTTTAAATAGCATGGTTTTCATAGACAACGTCTTTGATGAGCTAAACGTTAAACTTATGACAAAAGCGGTCGTTTGGTCACAAACGGGCTAAAACGCTTGCACGTGATATTGGTGGCGTCCTATCACGCACACTTCTTCCCGCGATTCATGATTTAGAAGTTTCCTTTTTATCGTGCATTTTTAGATAAGCCGTAAGTTGATAATCCTGAATGTGAGATTTCTTCTCTTTAACAATTGACATGTTAACCATACAATTTTGGCACAACTTGAATATCTAAGTCTACCTACTGCACAGAACACATCTGCAAAAAATTTCTAAACCACTTACTCTGTGTGGACACGGTCTTGAACGTCGGAATGTGACGCTAGAAGAATTAGGATAAACAATAATGTTCTTGCAGTAGTATCTGATCCCGCTTCTATCATGGTGTCCACTTCTTCAGTTATTTCTTTGTCTGTTAGTAGTCCCTCAGACTGAAGTTCTAGAAGACAATCTAAAAAGCCTTTCATCGAGTGACCTGTAAAAACAATAAATATACATTCCCTTATTGGATTTACAAATATTAATTAACTTATAAAATAATATCATGATGAAAAGATACACTTGCACTCGTTTCACAGTTACAAACTAATTTAACTCGACCGGTTTCGGTTTTACACCATCATCAAGGGTTTAGATAAGCTACTTTGGAAGTTATTCCGTACAATAAATAATGTAAGTAGTAAACAATGAAGTATGTCGTTAATTCGCAAAAGACTTTTTTTTTTCTATTACATCTAATTACTTGCTAAATAAATTCACAAGGAACAGTTTATATACGCATTTATTTGAATTTTTCTCGCAATGAATCCTGGTGCTGGTGCTTCATATTATAAATTGCTCGAATTGCTTTCTTTTGTTAAACAAAGACATCGTTTATATCAGCGGCTCTACCCCACAATATTATACCATATGACGTAATATATATGACATATTTTAAGTAATTAAAATAGACTAGTCTATCAATATCTACATCAGTTATTTGCCTTATGCATTTATCAGCGTATGCGGCTGAACTAAGCTACCACAGCGCTACTCACGCGTCTTTAAATTGGTGTGTTTAAAAGCAAAAAGTATCTACTTGAATAAAAAACTTAAAAGGTCCGATAACAAAGTAAAAACAGTATGGAACATTATAAATACTGAAACTGGGAAAAGTAAGAAACGAGATAACGAACTTAAGTTAAGTATTAACAATGAAGTCGTTACAGGAGATAAAGAAGTTGCGAATGCCTTTGAACAATTCTTTACTGAAATTCCTTCCTTAACAACTAAAGATTTAAATTCAAGCCCTGGGCTTGCGCAGGATCTTTTAATAGATCACGTACCTCAGTGTCTTTCTGTATTTGCTTTTAAACATATTAATTCATTAACTGTAATTAAAGCATTTAAATCGCTTAGCTTGAAAAAAACCGAGGACTTATGGGGCCTATCTGTGAAAGTTATAAGTTCTGTTATTGATTTAATAGCTCCTTATTTGGCATTAATTTTTAATAAATGTGTAGATGATGGTATCTTTCCTGACTTAATGAAGTTTAGTAAATTGATCCCCCTTTTTAAATCAGGCGACAACGGGGACCCTTCAAACTATAGACCTGTGTCAGTTTTACCGGTATTGAGTAAGGTTTTTGAAAAAATAGTTTTTAATCAATTGTTATTTCATTTTAATTTAAATAAGTTGCTTCACTGTGAACAATATGGATTCACTAGAGGGATGTCAACCACAGATGCAGGAGTTGCTTTAGTTAAGCACATTTTTGATGCTTGGGAAGAAAAGCAAGATGCATTTGGTGTATTTTGTGACCTCTCGAAAGCCTTTGATTGCGTTAATCATGAAACACTCTTATGTAAATTGGATCACTACGGAGTGAGGGGCAAATCTTTGGCGTTATTGAAGTCATATCTTAGTGATCGTATTCAAAAGGTAGACATTAACGGGGTAAAATCAAGTGGAGCATTAGTTAAAATGGGTGTCCCGCAGGGTTCCATATTAGGGCCCTTGCTGTTTTTAATTTACATAAATGACCTTCCATATTTAGTTAAAGACTTAACGAAGATAGTATTATTCGCAGACGACACGTCACTTATTTTTAAAGTTAATAGACGTAAAGATATCCTTGACGGCGCGAATACAACTTTATCACTAGTGCTTGATTGGTTTACTGTAAATAATTTAGTTTTAAACGCAAAAAAGACAAAGTGTATAAAATTTACGTTGCCAAATGTAATTCAAGTGGATGGTAATTTGCTTTTGCAGGGGTCCAAGCTGGAGTTAGTTAACGAAACTAAGTTTTTAGGCATTACGGTAGACTCTCGTCTTCAGTGGGGTCCCCACATAGAAGCCCTATGTGGTAGACTTAGTTCGGCCGCATACGCTGTTAGACGCATAAGACAAATTACTGATGTAGATACTGCTAGACTAGTCTATTTTAGTTACTTTCACAGCATTATGTCATACGGCATGCTGTTATGGGGTAGAGCCGCGGATACAGACGCAGTCTTTGTTTTGCAGAAGAGAGCAATTCGGGCTATTTATAATATGAAGCACCGGGATTCATTAAGAGAAAAGTTCAAAGAAATTAATATATTAACGGTTCCTTGTGAATATATTTACCAAGTCCTTAGATATGTCAGAAAAAATGTTGAGTCTTTCCCAAGGCTTGGTAAGCAACATTGTAAGGAAACCAGAAATAAGCATAAACTGGCTTTTCCAAAAATCAGACTCGCTAAGGTGAGTACCTCTTTTGTAGGACATGGTATAAGATTTTACAAAAAATTTCAAAAGGAGGTCCTTACTTTGTCAGAGAATAAGTTTAAACTGTATATTAAGCAGGGCCTATTGAAAAAGGCATATTATAAAATTAATGAATATTTGGATGATGGTGAAGCATGGTGTTACAGTGATAATGATAGTAAGTTATAATTTAATTAAATAGTATAATTTCTTAACTTATGATTCCTCTAAGGTGTAAACATTAATTGATTACAGACTGTAAAAGGAAAAGGACTATATGAGACAGGTAGACAAAGATATATATGTTTTTCTTTTTTTCATTAACCTGAATTCCTGCTGTCTTGTATTTTCTTATCCCTTGGTTAAAGTAGATATAAGTCATATATTGTATAGCATAAGTTTTATGTTGAAAAAAAAGACATGATCTTGCTAAGTTTCTTGCCCTTCTTCTTAGCAAGACTAATCGAATGGGCGGAGGTAGGCATGTATTTATATATGTAACCTATTAGTATGTAGTATATAGGATGGGATTTGGTCGGCCGCCTGGATTCGTGCTGGGGGCTCGGTTGGTGATCATTGAACCTTGTTCCTGGGGCCGTATTTTTGGGTCGTTCGGGTTCGGTTCGCGTGCGGAAGTGTATGCCTGTCTCATCTTGCCAATGACAAGTTCTGGTGTGCAACGTGGGATGGGTATGTGCTTTCGCGCGTGGGTTGGGAACGAGCGATTCGGAAATGCGGCTCCTGGTCCCTGGCCGAGTCTCCGGTGTGGGTTCGGGCGGCTGATTGGATTTTACCTTGTATAATATATATTTTACCTATCATTTTAATCGTAAAAATATTGCTACATAAATTAAATAAACCTTTAATTTAGTTCATGTACATTTATTATTTTATTACATATATTTTCTTTATTAGATTAAATTTGACGTGTAAAAAGTGTATATATCTATACCTGCTTTGCAAAATAAACTATTTGAATTTGAATTTGAATTTGAACAGAGGACTTCTATATGGGGACCCCACTGAAGACGAGAGTCTATCGTTATGCCTAAAAACTTAGTTTCGTTGACTAACTCCACCTTGGACCCCTGCAAAAGCAAATTAATATCGTTTTGAATAACATTTGGTAACGTAAATTTTATACATTTTGTCTTTTTTGCATTTAAAGCTAAATTATTTCCAGTGAACCAATCAAGAATCAGTTATAGAGTTGTATTTGCATCGTCAACGATATCTTTATATCTATTGACTTTAAAAATAAGTGACGTGTCGTCTGCGAATAGCACTATCTCAAATAAGATTTTAACTGAATAAGAAAGTTCATTTATGTAAATTAAAAACAATAAAGGTTCCAATATGGAACCCTTTGGGACGCCCATTTTAACCAATGCTCCAGATGACTTTACTCCGTTAATTGTCTACCTTTCGAATTTGATCACTAAGGTATGATTCAATAACGCCAAAGATTTACTCTTCACTTCATAGTGATCCAATTTACATAAAAGTTTTTCATGAGTAACGCGATCGAAAGCTTTTGAGAGGTCACAAAACACACCGAACGCAACCTGCTTTTCTTCCCAAGCATCAAATACGTGCTAAAAAGAGGGAGCCATTTACTCGACTTTCAAATACAGATTGGCTCTGAGGCACGTGCTCACTCAAAAAATTGATATGCCCTGTCAAGGCCTTTTCGTATTTAGTGCTTGATAAAAAGAGTATTTTGCCAGGGGACTTCTTTCGTGAAAAAAAGTTCATGACAACCTTTTATTTTTGACGAAGGATTAATTTCTTATTACCGATTACTACGTTTTTTAGTCGTTTATTATTTGTTATTAGTTATTCTATAGTTTTTCGAGTGGTTCTCTAGGGCCGTAGCCATTAATTAAATCTGCGCATGTAATTTCTAGAACCAATGAACCGATTTTTAAAATTCTTTCGCTGTTATAATTGTTAGACCACGGATTAAACACGAGTTAGACTCTTCACTTAGACATAGGCTTTTGTTTGTTCCTTAAGCCAATAACATATTTATCTGCATCAGAATTAAGATAAAGTTATTTTAAGAACAAAATGAAAAAAATAAATTAGAGTTTAATAAAAACTAAAAATAACGCTTTTGTCACTAAAAAGTTCAAGATTCGCACTTGTCACTTGTTAATGTTTAATGAATATGCCAAAAATCATGGGGAGCGTCGTCAAAATCAATTTAAATCTTCAATTATTAAAATCTATTATCTAAAATCTATTATTGAAATCTTTATATCTTCTAAAAGAAACGTAACAAAAAGCGCCTAAGCTTCTTGGCATAGTCATTGAACCAAGAAGTGTAAATTACAAACTACATTGTTTTGTACTTTTTTATGACAAATTCGTATTGTTTTTACCATGAACGTACGTCCGTGGTTTTCACAATATTTTTTTCACATTTGAGGTAGGATAGGGTACTTGTTTCCTCAATGTACATTTGTTTGTTGCAGGGGTGTTGAGTTTGCATTGTGAATTGTATGAATTTAAAATACGAGTCTAAGAATCATGATGAAGGTTATTTAGCTTACCAGAGCTTGTTTCCTTGCTGACGTTTTCTTTTAATTCTCCTTTTTTTGCTCTTAGCACCTGTGAACAAAATATGGCCTTATAGTTGACTGGCTTATTTACCGAAACCTTTGCTAACAGAGTAACATGTTTGCCGGTGCGAACTAACGCCGCGGAACCTTCATATGAAATGTTCGATTTTGCGTTCGAAGGTTCGCCGCGTTGTACAGTCGAGGATTACGTCAAGTTATATACTTGCAGTACTACATAAGCTCCTATAGTGAAGGATATAAGATAGATACAAAGTACAATGTGTACAACTTGATGTGATCCTGAATGTACCAGCGCCCTCACTGTATCACTACTCATAAAATTAAATAGCTTTGTCTTAATATGAAACCCTGAATAAACGAACTTTTTTTCTAATTTTTGTAGAAAATCTGAGCAGAATTGATGTACCTAAATGAAAACATCTTTTAATATAATATACCTACATATATACAAAATTACAAACTTTTAAACTACAAATTCAATGAAAATGGCATTTGTTTTTGTAGTTTAATCTCGGTAGTTAAATAGTAGTAAAATTAAAATCCTATGATTCCTAGATGTTATTTATATGTTAAGGTGGATGCGACAGGTCTTGTTCCCACAATTTTTGATTGCTTTTTATTATTTCTGCATTACATCTTGCAAAACAACTATAAACACTCTTTCAAGTATTTCTGCGAGATTATTTACAAACGCAACTTTGCTAGAAAAGCGTAATTGACATTAAGCTATGATCACCTTATTGACATTAAGCTATGGTCGCCTAATTGACATTAAGCTATGGTCACCGAATTGACATTAAGCTATGGTCACCGAATTGACATTAAGCTATGGTCGCCTAGTGCGATAATACTTTTTATTATAAAAACTAGAAAGGCAATAATAAATTGTTTGTTGGGAAACGAGACCCATCGCATCCACATTAAGAGTATGCCGTAGGCTAGCAAAAAATGTGACTACCCGTCCAACAAAAAAAAGCCAATGGATGGCATAGACTTTGATAGATTACATGATTGGCCTATTTGTCTTAATAACCACGTAGCGAAACAACAGAATGGAGGGTTTTTAGTTTATATTGAAATATTTTATGAGCAAAAACATTTGGATTTTAGTAGATTCACTTTATATTTGTATTTATTATTTTATGAAAATAAGCACAAGTCGATCCCGTAACCACGTTCTTCAAAGGAACACTTAAGAACAAAAAAAAATAGGGTAGAAATGTATATACCTTAATAAATTTTTTATTAGTGCATTCCTTTATAGCGTCGGAGTGTATCTGTCGTGGCCATATCGTAGAATTGACCATTTCATGAACTGGTTGGCCTTATCGTATTTCTGTTAAAATTGGGAGGGTCGCCTCGCTCCGCTCCGCTTCGCTCGGCTCCTTATTTTACCTTACATCTAAACCTTACACGCTCTTCCTCGCTCCGCTTTGCTTCGCTTGTCGTCGCACCTATTTTTTACTTTTGGTGAAAGATTTTTGATTTCATACTTTACGATCTGCCGAACCAGATCATGAAATGGTAAGTACTACGGTATGGTCACGACAAAACCACAGGTCGTCACTCGGCCCACGCGTCCATACGAATTCCTTTACTAAAAAGCTTAAAAATCAAATATATTCTTTTCAACACAAGGAGAGTCCTAATTTCTTCCAAAGAACCCTCGAAAGTCTGGCGTTGTTCATGTTCTAGGATCAGGTCCAGCCTTAAGATTTTTTCTTAAATTTTTCATAACAAAAAGAAACGAGAGTTGTCGTGGGAGACCCGGTTGGGATGAAGATCCTTTCGCTTTCCCGAAAACTTATTGATAAATCAACATTGAACTTTCATTAGACTGAATCCTAGATTAATTTACAGAGTGGAAAAAAAGACCGCGCTTGGAGAGAAAGTACCCTAAATATCAGTGGCGTGCACAGAACTTTTTTCCGGAAAAGCAATCAGAAGGTCAAGTACGACAATAAAAAAAATATGAAAAAATTTAAATAACAATTTGAAAAAAAAAAAGTTTGTATGAAAATTTTCACTCTAGGGTAGGCAGTGCCTACCCTGGCGTCATACAAACTTTTTTTTTTTCAAAGTGTTATTTTAATTTTTTCATATTTTTTTTATTGTCGTACTTGACCTTCTGATTGCTTTTCCGGAAAAAAGTTCTGTGCACGCCACTGCTAAATATTGATGATAGCAAATTTAACTAAAAGGTCTCCTTAATTTTCTAAAACATGCAAAAATGATTTCAAAAATTTTTGATAAATCACCTGGGTCTCGAACCGGTGAAATATGATCAAAACACATCCTGTTATATTCAAGTAAACCTAACTTTTATTTTTTGTGAATTTCCCCACATTATTATTTATTATATAAAGCAGCCGCAATACTATTCTGAAGGTAGTGGGAGGTAGGTGCGGGTGTCCTATCAGCCATCACTGGACGACACTACACGTAAAATAATGTTTAAATAATGTTTAATGATCAAAATTGTTTAATACTAATTTTCTACGAGTTTTAATTTTAATTTTAATTTTATTGATATTTTGTTTTATTTTATTGACATGCTGTTTGTAACATTTTTGTATTTTTCTTTTCTGTCTAATGTGATGTTGTGTTTTTTATTTTTATTTTTATGGAACCCAGTTCTGAAATAAATGATTTTAATTTTTTAATTAATTTAATAAAACTATTAGACATATATTGTTTAATTATATTACATTAAACTCGACCTGTATCAAATTTATCTGATATATCTACATTACATGAATTAAAATATTTTATTTCATTTAATATGATTTGATACCGATCGAAAGGCACAATCTTGATGATTGACTTCTTCTAAATAACTTAAATTTTACTTAAATAGCTGTCTAGTTAAGCATCAGACTCTACATACATACAGATACTCACCCTTTTTCATACAAATACACACTCTTTCACACGCATCCTGGAAAATTACCAAACATTCAAATATACATTCTTCTGAAAGCGGTTAGACATATTTTTCATATTTTTCTATGTTGAGCACATATACATTATATTTTATTTAATACTCTGCTTTTTAATTTTATTGTTGTCATTTAACATAAACCAGTGTTATGTAAATATGTAGAGACTAGCTCTACCCACAACCTTGGACCCACAACCCGGGGAATTTATAGATATACGGGACTAGTAGAACAGGTTTTGTAATTAAATAAGACATAATACGTACGACATAATAAATGTTACAAAATTTACGATTTACAAAGGAATATTGGTCCCGGAAAAATGGTCGCCACTACTTCCGAGATATATCTGAAAACTTTTGTCATCGGCTACTTTTGAAATATCTCAATTTTGACATCTGTCACGTTGGACTTCTCTCAATTTTGACATCTGTCACTTTTGATATTTGTCACATTTGAAATCTAACAAATGTCACATTTGAAGTCAAGACTCGTTATTCCGGATAAACAGGGAACTGAGATTTCATTTAAAATGTAAGTTACGATGAATGTTCAATAAAACCGACGAAACAATTTGTGTTGATTCGTCGGTTTTATTAAACTTTTATTGAACATTTTCTTACATCAGATGACGCCTTCTTCAAAATTTTTACAAATTTCTCTTCTACTTTTTTAGTCTTGGTCCAATTATATAGGAATGTTGGATGCAAAAGAATATTTTTGATTCTTATGAAAAAAACTTCTAATATTTTGGCAGCTGCGTCTTTGTATTCATCGCTGCACTGGTTTTGTGTTTTCAATCCTAATGCAGTATCTGAAATAGATACGAACATATTATGTAAAATTAAATACACATAAAAAAAAACGTGAATTTTTTCGTGAATTTCTCAACCGCTTTATTCTTCCTGTAATCTTTAAGTAAACACATATTACCATGATTTATTTTTAATTTTTTGGTCCATCAGGAATATCATTTGGAGATAAGGGGGGGCATTAAATTTTTTATTGTATTTTTATAGCTAAACTATATGTTTTTACAATCAGCTTTTTAATACCTACAATTTAATACCCACAGCGAGGCAACGCCGCGCCGCCAGCCTATTGGGTACTCTCCCCGATGATGGCGTTGATCTGACTCACATATTTTATTTGATCTAGAGCCCGCTATGAGACAGACAGGTTGGTATTTGTTTTTCTTTTTAAATATTATTTAATTTGAAGTTAGTTTTATAAAAAAAAATTATCATTATTTATATGTAAAATAAATCATGAATACCCATATTGTATTTTTATTAAAAAAACATTTTTTTTTGCTTATTAATAATTTTAATTTGTGCTAATTTTTTTTTAATCGCTATATTTTTCTTGTAATTCGCTAAGTATGATCTCTAATCGACATTTTTTCATCATTTTCGGTCTACCAGTTTCGGAGATAAGGCGTTGGGAAAAGCCCTCATCTCGGAGATAAGGGTGGGACATACATATTTTTGTGGTTTTTTAAAGATTTCTCGAAACGAGTGCCAGTAAATATAGTAAAAGTATATATTTTTACAATAAAATTTTTAATATCTACAATTTGATACCCATATTGTATTTTTGGGATATTTTTTTTTTATTTTCTCAGTTTCGTTTTGGAAATATTTTGAACAATTTCAAATTTTTACTTTTTTTTGTACCTTTTAGGTACGGAACCATAAAAACGACCGAATTGTATGGAAACTACATACTTCAGAAATTTATTTCTTTTATGAAAATTTCACGCCACAAGCGTTTTGAAAACAAATAATTCAATGTAAAATCTTAAATCAGTTTCAGCGATCTAAAACACATTATGGTTTAAGTCCGTTTAAGTTAAAACTTAAGGGGGATGCGACGGGTCCCGTTCCAAATGCGCAATTTATGATTGCTTTTCTCATTATTTGTATAAAAAGTGTTAAATAAAATTAAATAAGATTTATGGCATTAAGTGACCATAGTATAATAGCAATTAGGCTTTTCTAGCAAATTTGTGATTTATTTGTAAATTATCCTCCACAACAACTATGAACACGATTTAAATTTGTTGTCTAGGATAATTTACTAAGTAATGCATGAAATAACACTACTTTCCTAGAAAACCTTAAAATTTACATCTAACTATGGTCGCCGAATGTTGAACATTTATTTATGACATTTATTGATCACATTTATTTTATACTATTATTCAAAAATAAGAAAAACAATCTTAAGTTGTGCGTTTGGGAAAAGACCCATCGCATCCATAGCAAAATATAAACTTGTAAAAAGGGCTTTTTTTATAAATAACGCTATTTTGCACGTCAAAAGCTTACTTGATAACCAATGTAAATAGGCTGTAAAAAAAATTTATCCTGCCATATTGGGGCGTCGACCATAATAAACCCTTTCATTTGATACTTATCGTATTTTCGTAAAATACTATTTTGCATACTTACGAAATACAGTTTCCATGGATAAGTCGCTTAGATAAGGAAACATATCAAATTCATCTCTTCCAAGTTCTTTTTCTACTTTTGTCACGAATTGTACGGACAATATATTAAACACTGCTAAATACCCATCGAGAATACGTTGGTTGAATGTTGAGTTCAAAAGTTTTCGATGTCGCCTCCATGTTGACACTAAAAAAGAAATGAAAAAGGTGTAAAGTTTTTGGTTCGTAAACCTACAAAAACGGAAGCAAAGTGAATGCACGAAATGTTATCCTTGAACTATGATGTCTTGCGCTGGTTCCTAATCATTGACGGCTATCTCGCCATAAGCAGTGAGTGAGGTTAAAGCTAAGCTGGAAAAGTATGTGTCTAATTCAACTAAAGCTAAGAAAACTAAATAGTGTAGAGTGTAAGATGAAAATGAAATTGAAATAATTGTAATATATTTATTTATGTAATGCAGGTATATCAGATACACTTATTACAATTTGGTTTTAATGTAATTAATAATAATATACGGAATTACACAGGGAAATAATAATGGTTGAGTTTACTTAAATTTAATTTTCCACTTTACATAAATATAATTACTTAATTAAACAGTTTTAAACGCTATATTTCGACGTCTCAGCGGGGTTGTCATCAGGCGAAAAAAATGACTGAATAAATGAATTATATGACATATGGGTATTTGAATTATATATTAATAATATAATATTATAATAAAATTAATAATTAAGGTGGTACAGTGCGCGCCAATCTTTTAGTCGCCTCTGAAGATAGCCGCAAGAGGCGACGCAATAGCCGTTTTACGGTGTCAGGGGAACGTTACAGGAGCGAGGGCGCGGAGCACACCCGCCTGCGTGCCGCACCACACCCCTCGCCATTTAGCAGGTGTCAAGTCAACCAACACTATGCGTTAGTGTTAGTGCTGCGTCCGAAACATGGCTTAGAAGTGATATAGGTCGGTAACAAAACCTTATTACCTACGTATTGCTTAATCTGCCATCGCAAAGTTTCAATTGGTTTCTGTAAATCAGAATTTCAAAAATGTTTAATTTGAAAAGATTTTTTGAAAATCTAATTTGGAGAAGCCAATATTTAATTTAAGATTCTAATTTAAGAAACCAATGGAAACTTTGCGATGGCAACATACACATAATACATAGGTTTTGTTGAATAACTATTAAGTGAATTTTAAAGAGTATTCTGTTTCGATTAATTAGAAAAAGGCGGGTTTTTCAGAATCCGGCTGCGAAACCGCTCTTAAGGGCCTTACTATTGCCAAATGGGTACTTTCTAAAGCCTACTCCTCGTTTACGGCCAAACCAAAAATAATGATAAAATGTATAATGAATAATCAGCTCTTAGACAACATATGCAACATTTTTCTTTTTCATACCACCAAAACTTCTAGATGAAAAAAATTATTTACTAAATGGTGTTTTTTGGCTTGAATTTCCTACTGTTCCTAAGTAGTTTAGCCGATTAAATTCATTTATGCTTTGATAAATAGATAAACTTGATAGCTATAAACATAACATAACATTATTCAATTGAACAATCACGTCCAAGTGAAAAGTATTATTTTCTCCTATTTCGCCCTATCAAGGATGCAGCGAGCGTCGTAACAGCCACTATGCATTGCGTGCTGATATGAACGTTATTTCAATATCGTTTCCGTTGATATTTGTAGTGACAAATATCGAGCTGCTAATTTGGCGATGGTAATCGCCTTAACTCTTTTATTTAATTGTAGTTGATGTACATACAGTAAAATCACAAGAAAAATTTAAAGTAATCCTATAATCTAATTTGCACGGTTAGCAAAAAAAAAATCAAAGTAATCCTATAATCTAATTTGCACGGTTAACAAAAAAAAAACCAAATGCTCGTAGGACTCGCGCACTAATGGTTCCGTACCAATAAAATAAGTCAATAGACTTTTATAATTTGGACAAATATTACAAACTTATCAACAAAACTTACCCACCAAAATGAAACAGAACTCCAACATTTAGTTGGTCAAGTATTTGGTTACTTAAAGTATACACAAATTACAAATACCCAACTAGTTAAGTTTTTGTGATAGATCCCTTAACAAAAATGTTGACATCCCTATATTTTTGAAGATATAAAAATGAAAAATATATATGATTTTATTCTCTACTCAATGGTTAGTAGCCATGATACCCCAAACGCCAGTTTGTCAAATGCAAAGGAAAAAGTTACATTTTGGCAAATTTTCCATGTCAAAACGACGGTCCACAAATAAAGAATTTAATTGTTTTTTTATTAAATACCAATTAGGTTTTCGGTCAATATATTATACAAATTGTCTTTGCTGTTTGGGAACGGAAACGTACAAATATTTTTTTATGGACGGTAAATTTTGTAGCAAAAAAACTGAGTATATATCGTTTATTTTTATTTTTTTTATTCTTTTATTCGCACAGTAATCCACAGCACATAATAAAAATTATAACAGAAAAGCTAAGCAGAACAGAGGCCAATAACGGATTTTTCCTCAAATTGTAAAAAGCATGCAGACACGAAATCGAAGGTATACAGAAAGTTTTAATATAAAACAGGACAATTATTAAATAGGATTCAATAAAAGGTTCAATTGAAAGTTAACCTATGTGTCGGGTGAGTATGAGTGTGTATAAACGTGTGTAAAAGGTATGTTAAATTTAGTGTGGGTGTAGTTATTTCATGTTGTGAGTTTGTGTCAAAGAATGAGAGAGTATAAGTCTATGTATGTATATGCAAGGAGCAAGAAGAATACAACTTATTTAACACGATAGCAACACAAATTGTACCCGCTTTGCTTTGAGACATGAAATGGATCAAGTTCTTCATACCGTTTATTGAAGATTGTGAGTGGAGAACCTTCACATTTTACGTGTTATTATGCACACCTTACGTTCTTTCTCGATCACACACATACAAACCGTCTCTCTCCCTTTCCCTCTCACAGAAACACCCTCTCTCCCTGCCATACCCACATGCACATCCTCCCCCTTTTCTTTTTGAGTTTTAAAGAAAATAGGTAGTTTTCCTTTCCTATAGTTTCTTTTTATTCTCATTGTCATATTGTTATTATTACTTGTCATAGTGTCATTCATTAGTAATAAATAAGTCATCATTAATATTATTTCAACTGTTGCCGGGCCCAGTGGGGTCCGAAATATATCTTGAAGATTTTGTAATTTTGTGTGTGCTATAACAATATTTTGTTATTTATTCTCATTTAAATATTCCACTTACCATCACTTGTGATCAGTCCAGTACCGACCCAAGACTTTGCAAAGTCGTACAAATAAGTCTTATCCTCAAATGTGTTAAGCAGTGATTGTGCTATCTTCGGATCGGTAACGGCTGCAAAGCAAATTCAAATAATTTATTAAGTAAAATATGTACATATAATTGTAATTGGTCACTTACACCAGAGTTGAACACTCTAGTTTTCATCACTAATGCGAGAAAATAAAAACGGAAATTAAAATATATAGAAAAACAAAAAAAAACAGAGATTATAAAGATACAGATATATTCCACTAGACGGTGAACATTTTTATTTAACATAGATATATGTGACGACATTTAATAAAATCATTTTTTTTACTATGGGGACAAGCAAGTCATGGGACATATCTCCCGAATCTGACCTTGTATCAAGATGTGGTATGTTTATTGAAATCACCTTACAAATTGCAGGGAATGCCCCAAACAAACTTGATGCGATAAAGGTGCGCTTTTTAAGGAAAACCAGCATTTAACATTATAAACAAAAAAAAACAGGCCAAGTGCGTGTCGGGCCACGCGCAGTTTAGGGTTCCGTAGTTGCCCTGCACAATATGCGGACTTCTTCTCCAAGTATATTTTATAAGTTTGTCGACTAATACAGATCGCGCCAAACTTCTAGTACGCTTGGAAGTTGCTCTTCCCAAGAACAGCCCATTTTGTTCCTGCTGATGCGAATCGCTCCGTGTTTAGAGTAGACTAAAATTTTGGTGATCTGTACTCGTTAACTTGTAAAGCCTACTTAGCTGTGATAGTTTTCCTTTTAATTACCCTGGATCGAAAAATGGTCTCCTCACACCCCCAATATTTTTAAATTACCTATCCAACGACAACCCATACTAGGGGATAGACGAGAAAAAAAAAGTCATCCCCACTTTACGTGCAGGGAAGGAAACCTAAAAAAATATGTTTTTCAAAATTTTACTGTACCACTTTATCGGCGTGATAAATATGTATACCCATGCCAAATTACAGCTTTTTGGTACTAATAGTCTCTAAGCTAAGCCGCAGACAGACAGGCAGACAGACAGACAGACATATAGACAGACAGACGGACATGGCGAAACTATAAGGGTTCCTTGTTGTTGACTACAGAACCCTAAAAACGGTATTTTGTGTTTCTTTCAATCTTAGGCTTTGTAAGTAAGCGATTTAGTTGCTTAGCTTCAAAGCAGTACTTAACGCGCGTGATGTTACTTGACATTTAAAAAAAACCGGCCAAGTGCGAGTCAGACTCGCGTACCTAGGATTCCGTATTGTGGATGATAAATTTAATTTTGTCATTTATTTTCGTGAATTTCTCAACCGATTTATTTTTCCTGTAATATTTACGTAAACACATATTACCATGATTTTTTTCATATTTTTTGGTCCACCAGTTTTGAAGATAAGGGGGGCAAACAATTTTTTATGGTTTTTCAAGGATTTATCGAAGTAGATGGAATTAAATATAGCCAAACTATATATTTTTACAATCAGCTTTTTAATCTCTACATATTGATACCCATATTGTATTTTTATAAAATATTTTTTTTATTTCTTTTACTTCTATTTTATATTTATTTTATTTGAGCTCAGTTTTTTTTAATCACCTTATTTTTCCTGTAATTGGCAAATTATGACCTATAATTGTCAATTTTTCATATTTTTCAGCCTACCAGTTTCGGAGATAAGGGGCGGGGACTTACATATTTTTATGGTTTTTTATAGATTTCTCGAAACTAGTGCCAGTAAATATAGTAAAATAATATATTTCTACAATAAACTTTTTAATATCTACAATTTGATTCCCATATTGTTTTTGAAAAACGATATTGTTGTAAATAATGATAATTTATATTATATTAATCTCGTTCCGACTGTTTTGAAACTGACTGCGTCTTGTCTTGAAATATCGACTATTTTTCGCACTAGCATAAAAATGTACTATTTTACGATTACTTATATATATTATATATTCTATTATTAGGAAAATTAGTTTCATCAGAGAATAAATTATTGGTAAAAGTATCTTACCAAAATACAATTTTGGTCCAAACCACCCTTTCATTATGCCACCTCCGTTGATTGTACTGGTTTGAATACTTTGTAAATATTTCCATAGATCTGAAAAATAAATACATTTTACTTTTTATAACGATGTTGTGTTTGAATTTACAAATATAAATACAAATAAAAACACTTCATTCCATCGAAAATACAAAAAAACTTCAAGTACATACAACTTTTCAAAGATAAAAAGCTTCTACCATTACAATTTTTTATTTAAGGGTAACCATGAGGTTTTAAAAATATCTAGCTTTTGTACCCGAAAAAAAACAACAAAAATAAATATAACTTAAGAAAAAAACAAAACACAACCAATAGTTTCCGGTGGAAAAGGAATACAGCACAGCAAATTATTGTTGAGGTGGTATGTTTACGTGCGGCAATGTGCGGCCCTTTGACAGACCCGGAATAGATTACCTCCAGCTAAAAAAAGTTGAAGACCCCTGCTATAGATGATGCAAAAAATGTATGTTGAATTATAATAATGTAAAACCTTATTGATTCATTCCACAAAATATTGAAAATATTGTTTTAGAAAGTACTATAAATTACATAAGGCTAGTCTTATTTAGTTTTATGTTTAGTTTTATCTGTTTTTTTTTTTAAATTGTGTCTTTATTTTTTGTTTATTTAATTTCTTATTCATATTATAAGTATAAAAAGTGATACGTAAGAGCGGGGTCTCCTATCACAGGTATACCTTTACTTAAAAGGTAACCCCAACCACTGTAATATTACTCGTATATATGATCCCATCAAAAACATTTCATGTAAACTATCGCCAAGACACAAGCTCAAAACGCTTTTACTGTTAAAAAGTTATCAGATCTCATGTAGAGCCAAGCCCTTAACTCTACAAGGCCTAACTCTACAAGCCCTAACTCTACAAACCCTACATCTTGATCATAAAGTATTGCTTGGCCGTTTCATGGCACTATTGCATGACACAAATGGGAGTGTCTGTTTGACGACCGCAAAACGGCCAAGCCATACTTTTTGATCAAGATGTAGGATTTGTAGAGTTAGGGCTTGTAGAGTTAGGCCTTGTAGAGTTAAGGGCTTGGCTTTACATGAAAAGGTAACCCCAACCACTGTAATATTGTAATAAACGATTTCTATTTCTATTTCTATAAAATCGTTACAATAATTATAAACTGAGTGTTAATATAAAGTTGCGGAAGCTGGAAACTGGCGATAGTACTCGTCCATACTAACAGCTTTTACTATGGGGCCAATCCTCAAATCGTGAAAAATAACAGCTGTTTTATAAAAAAGTAACATAGCTACTCGACCAAAATGTATGAAACAAATGTTTTTTTTTTACTCAATTTCTCAAGATTTTTTTTCACGAAAAGTTTTTTGTATGGACGAGTACTATCGCCAGTTTCCGGCTTACGCAACTTCATCTTAACACCTTATATAGATTAAATAGAAATATTTTAATAGTAAAAACGTATTTTTATTGTTTTACTATTAATAAATAAACCAAAGAAATAAATGAAGCTTAAAAAAGCACAATATAATATATTTATTAACATTAAATATAAATTTACATACTGTTAAAGTTTTAATAAGTTAAGGTTTCTCCCAACGCCAACGACCTTGAACTGAGTAACTTTATAACCATCTTATACGGTAACTATAGCATTTTTTAATATAAGAAAAACACATAGTAATCTACATGATACAAGTAGTGATGTGGTTTTTCCTGAATTTCATTTTAATTTACAGAAGTGAAGCAAGAAAATTTTAAGTTTACTCCTATTTCTCGATTTTTTGTCCACTTGTAACAATATAACTGCTACAGTTTTTATCAAAACAGTATAAAAATATATAAACTTCTAGACAAAATAATATAAAATGATATGGTTTTCTCAGTTTTTGGAAATTTATTTTATTTTAGATAAAATAAATTAAAAACACACAATTTTCGCACTTGTCAGCTGCAGCGACTAACGTAACAGCCATGTTGCAGCGCGAGCTGATAGGAACTTTATTTGTTCAAAATTTCAACCGCCACGAAAGGAGTTGCTAATTTTTCCAATGGAACTAAATTAATGTCAGTCTCCTAAACAACTGGCTACCGCATGTTGTATTGTATTTATCTTTTGTAATCAACTGTACTGTCCGAAATGTATGTTAATAAAAATCTTTTACAATAAGCTCGAGACAGTAACACCCCACATGCTCTGTATCCATTTAATCCTCATTCGTCTTCGCAGAAATGCTCACATTCTTTCTCTTCTTCATGATGTCCTTAACAATCCATCTGCTCCATGTTACTTGCGAGAAAGATTTAGTTTTCTCTCCGATCACGGTAGAGAGATGCGGCTGTGTAATATGAAAACATTGGCACTTCCTGAAGCGAAAACAGGTTTTTATAATGATTCGTTTACTTTTCATGCTGCACGACTCTAGAACCGTTTGCCCTTTTCTATCCAAAAGTTAAAAAATGTTAACTCATTTAAGATCAAAGTGAAGCACTTTTTTCATTCTGAATACCAGTCAAAATACTCAAAATAGAACTGCATCTAAATATCCCGTCCCTAATATTAAGTATTTACATATGTATACGTATTTATTTAGGCCCTAATTTATTCCGTTTAAGAACTAGAGACCCGTGACATACCGTCCTGACAAATAGAATGACAGCGGTGTGACATTAATAATGCTCCGTTTTACCCTTTGCGTACAGAACCCTAAAAAAATTAAGCTTACCGTTTCTAGTTAAATGGTGCGCAATTCCGATGAATGGTAGCTGGCCTGGCAGTGTAGGGATGCTTGCAGTCAATCGTTCCAGACGCCATTTTCGCACAAACCACCATGCGCACGCGCAGCACAACAGTAACACCAACAACATCTTAATATTTAATTTTCAATAAAATTAATATATTTATATCAAAGGAAAGACCAAACCGAACGTATGCAAATTAAACCGGGAAGTGTCATGAATAAAAAGGTTACGTATTTTATATAGAACTTGAATAGTTCAATCACCTGCAGTTCAAGCCACTATTTCATAGCCAAACCTAACTGTTTGCTAACTAAGCAGCAAAAACTGACTTGTACATTGATTAATTTAGTTAGACAGTCCGCTGCGTTAAGAGCGCACCGCGCTTTTTACACAGTCAAACAGATTTTTATAACCCTTGTTTAAAGTAGTAAAAAATGAAATTAAAATCTAATATATTGGTACTATTGAGTATATATACTAGAATGTATTCACGATGGAAACACAATTTGATAAAGTTGGCTCGATAGAATAAATTCGCAAAGTTACCTCTTTTTGAGTAATTTTTTCCTCTATTTCCCTACTTTTTTATATAACTAAGTAATTTGATTAATTTATTTATTTATCAAAAATATTGCCCAACATTACACACTTATCCAATTCACAGTACAATTAAAAAGGTAAAAATAATTAATATTATGATTAATTCACTAAAATAAAGTTCATAGATGATTGGAGCGTTTATACACGATAGTTTTTTTTATTTAAGAACAACATAATGAAAATAACAACGAAAAACATTGAAAAAGTGCAAAAGTTTGGTTATTATCTTTACTCTTTACCCATAAAGAAAAAGACAGAGACAAAGTCAAACGCTCGGTGCGCCCTTAAGCGTGCGCCCGGCGCAGGAGTCCGCGCGCGTGCTATTTTCATAGAGAACCGAGCAACGGGCGATCCGCCTCACCCAGCGCTGCTCTATGAAACAGGGCTGAAATGGGCGCACGCCTTACTGCTCATGCCGCAAGATTTGGAATCGCTTACCTCTATCAATCCAAAAGCTAAAGAATACCGACTCATTTAAGATCAAGCTAAAGCACTTTTCCCACACGGAATACCCCTCAAAATAAGACCTCATTTAAATATCCAATATAGTCCATTTATGTTAGTATGTGTATTTAATTATGTGTGTATATACTATTTATTTGCATTTATGTTTATGCATTTTTTACTAAGTATGTCTAATTTCTATGTTGAAAACAAATATTGTATTTTTATATATTTAAAAATAAAAAAGTGGCATTTTGTATTCTATCATTATTTACTATCAATTATCATTTACAAAACCCTCGCATAATTTCACTAATATATCTTTATTTCACTTATTGCTATTAGCAATGTTTTTTATTATAATTAAGTAGTTTAATTAATTTTTTCTTAGTTTAATACATTTTCTGTAAATGTGCAAAAGTGTAATAAATAAAAAATAACAATAAATAAGCTAACGTACACAAATTAAACCGGCAAGTGTCATCTTTAACAAGTGTCATCTTTAACAAGTGTCATCTTTAACAAGTGTCATCTTTAACAAGTGTCATCTTTAACAAGGGTACTTATTTAATAATATTGACAGTGAGAAAACTTTATATATTACGTGCACTCGTAAGGATACATAAAACGTTAACTTTTGACCAATCTTGTATTAACAAAAGAAGGAGAGATAGAGTGATTAATATAAAAACTGTAAAATGTTCATATGCCAGCAAACAATATTTAACACAATCAGCCCGTCTGTTCGCGCCACTTCTTGTGGCTCTCATACTGCGAGGTAGTTGTGAATTAATATTTGCAACTGTCATTTTCGCTGCATCTCCACCCGCTTAGTTTTGGACGCAAATCAATCAGTCGTCAATCAGAAGCCTTTCACGCCGGAGGTATACGCTGATTGTCATTCGACTAGGTCCTACCTCGACCCTACCGCCCGCCATTTTGAGATCGCACCCGCTGTGCGCCTCATTTTCATCTATTACTATTACGAAGAAGATTAGCCGAGAAGAGCGCAACCAGGCACGAAGAGGAAGAAGAAAACCATCTTGGAGAACACCAGAGACTTGGTGGCTCAGGCGAAGCGTGGTTTGTGGTGCATGCAGCTCCTTCCCAAGGTCAGATCTTTCATCTTCGTAATTATTTCTCTTCACTTCCCGCTATTTTTAAAACCTATGGTGATACAAAGCACTGCCGTCATATCGCGTGCTCATTTTTTGGCCATTCGAGCCGGATCTAGATCCATTTTAGGCCCTTTGATCTGCGATCTATAACCATTTTTTGGTATTTCCAACCGCTATCTTCATGTTCTTTGTCTAAAGAACACGTGAATTCCGCTCTAATTTTCACTCTGCCCGCAGTATTACCCCGCATTCCCGCTCTTATTTGCATTATCTATGCATTAAAACCCCGCATTCGTCAAAATATTAGTGATTCCATTTCCTATATACTGGAAATTATAAATTATCTACAGTGAAATACGCCATTCTGTTAATTTATCCGCTGCGATTATACCATTTGATCATTTCACAGAAAATATTATCTGCCTACCTGCTAATTCTTAATATTATCGAGAGGTACTCGTACACAGGTTCGTCCGCCGCCCGTGTTATCTCTAACTCATTAGCATTATTCTATGTTGTAGTCAGTATAAAACTTTCAATAGTTCTGGTACTTGCCTAACTTTGTACTATATAACATGCCAAATTCCGCAGAAGCTGCAAAATTAAAGATGTCGTATAGTTTAAAGAAGCTTAAAAATAAAAGGCAAGAATTGTTTAATCGCCTTCAGAGAGTTTATGACTTTTCTAAAACCGCTTTAGAGGATGTTTCTTCGGCAGAATTGTTTATGGCCAATGTCGAAACTTTGGATACTGTACGCTCAGAAATTCATGTAATCATAGATGAAATTAATGACACAGAGGTATTGATAAATCCTAATTTTGAACCAAATTATCAAAGTTGGTCAGCTTTTGAGGATCTTTACTCCCATTGCAAATACATCAACCGGAAGTTATCACATTCTTCGAAATCGGCTGACTCTAAAGTTAAAGCTCCACTTGACATGGAATGTCCCAAAAAACCTACTATCAAGCTTCCAAAACTGGAACTCGTTGGTTTTTCTGGTGAAGCTACTATGTGGCCAACATTCTATGAAACATTTAAAACCACGATTCACGATAATCCGGACTTGACCGACAACGAACGAGTACAATACCTGATGGGTAAACTTTCTGGCCGGGCACTTTCGATTTGTTCTGGAATCACACCGAACGCAACTAACTACGACATAATCTGGAAAACACTCGTTTCTACTTTTCAAGACTCGCGTAGTTTAGCCACTACTTATTTGGATCAAATGTTTGAATTTCGCCCTTTAACTACCGCTAGTTCAAAAAACTTGGACTTGTTTTTAGACAAGTTCTGTTCCGCTGTTTCGTGTTTAAAATCGCTGAATATTAAAGATCTTTCGGATTTTATCCTTATGTATTTGGCCCTTAAAAAACTTGATGTTGAAACCGCTCGTTCATTTGAAATGTTTAAACGTGGTTCCGATTTACCCCATTATGATGAATTAATATCATTTTTACGGGAACAAACTAAGATACTGAACCGCACTGCACCCGCAATTACCGCTCCCGCTCCGAACCGCTCCGTTAATAATAATAACAACAAAACCGGGTACAGTACCAAGTCAACCCATGCTTTTGTCTCCGCTTCGACCAATAATAATTGTTGTCCGCTATGTAAACAATTAAAACACTATAATTTATATAAGTGTCCCGAATTTGTGAAACTAGATATCGAGAAAAGATTTCAGTTCATCAAATCTAATAACGGTTGCACCAATTGTTTAAGTATTACGCATAACAATTCCGCTTGTAAATCGTCTTATAATTGCCGCCATTGTAATTGTAAACACCATTCGATGTTGTGCCGCAAACAAAATGTGATGAATACTCACACCGCGCTTGGTCAAAATATTACCGTGTCTCCACGCACACATACGCAATCTTCGAGGTTGGTGGATCCTGCCGTATCGGCGACTAACACAGAACATATGACTAATGATTCTCAATCCGTACCAACTGCGAGTAATAATATTTCTTTATGTAACTTACAGCCTAACTCGCAGCGTAATGAAACATGCCTTTTAGGTACAATTCAAGTGATCGTGAAAGATTCTAACGGTATGTCAGTCCGTCTACGTGCGCTCTGCGACCCTGCGTCACAATCCAGTTTTTCGACGGTTTCCTGTTGTGAGAAGCTTAACTTAAAATATGAGAAAATTCCCCGCGCTTTTGTTAAGGGCATCGGCTCTTCATCAAACCCAATTAAGGGTGCGACAAACCTTAAATTGTTTTCACGATTTGATGATTCGGTTTCAATTTCGCTTGACACTTATGTAATCGACCGTATTACCGACAACTTACCATCGGTGCAGGTGGATTTGTCTACGCTTTCGTATTTAAAATATATCACACTTGCTGATGAAACATTTTACTTACCGGGTGAGATTGATATTCTTATCGGTGCATCTTTATTCGCGGATATCTTGTTATCAGGCCGCGTCTCTGGTCCCCCGGGTACGCCGACGGGATTTCAGACCATCTTCGGTTTTACGCTAATTGGTAATACGCCTGTTTACCAAAATACCGCATGTTCAATTTCGTTATGCTCTTATATGGAGATTGAACCGCCAATAGATTTTATTTTACAAAAATTTTGGCAATTAGAAGAGGTGCATTGTGAACCTGCTTCTAGTCCCGCAAATGATGAATGTGAAAAATTATTTATTAACAATGTGTCACGTGACCCCGCTGGTCGCTATTCGGTTTCTTTACCGTTCGCACGGAATCCTAACATACTAGGAAACTCGTACCATCACGCAAAAAAGTGTTTTATGTCTCTTGAGCGTAGGTTTGTTTCTAACGCAGATTTACGTTCCGAGTATAACAATATAATAAATGAATACCTAACTAAAGGTTACATATCCCCGCTTCATAATGATGACCAATTATCTCTTGGTTATTATATTCCGCATCATCCCGTAGTGCGTGTTGATAAATCAACGACAAAGGTGCGTATTTGTATGAATGCCAGTACTAAGACTGACTCCGCTGATGGTACTCGTGTCTCATTAAATGACACGCTGCACACAGGTGCTAATTTGCAAAACGATTTGTTTTTAATTTTACTTGACTTCCGCTTGTATGAAATCGCTTTTACCTCGGATATCAAACAAATGTTCTTACAAGTTTTGGTTAACGCCGATGATCGCAAATTTCAAAAGTTTTTATACCGCTTTGACACGTGTTCACCGCTTATCGCTTATCAGTTCAATCGCGTCTGCTTTGGACTACGTAGTAGCCCTTTCCTTGCGATGAGAGTAGTCAGGAAACTCTGTGAGGATGGGAGTTCAGCGTACCCGCTCGCCGCTACTGTAGCCGCACGAAACTGTTACATGGACGACATCTGCTATAGCACGCCCACCGTGCAGGGCTCCTTACAGCTCAGAGATGAGCTGGTAGGATTGCTTAAGGCCGGTGGCTTTGAGCTCGTCAAGTGGTCTAGTAACTGTCAACAGTTACTTGATACACTGCCTGATACTCACCGCTTAAATTCTAGTAAGAATTTTGAAGAACAAACTCAAACTCTTAAAGTTCTTGGCTTACAGTGGTCGCCTGATTCTGACGAGTTCTCTTTTACTGTATCGCTAGATAGTCGCCCATGTACTAAACGCAATGTTTTGTCCGTGATAGCACGTCAGTACGACGTCCTCGGCTTTACCGCTCCTGTGATCTTGTACGCAAAATTACTCTTGCAGAAAATCTGTATTTTAAAATTAGACTGGGATGAAACACTACCCTCTGATATTGCGCAGATTTGGCAAAACTATTTGAAGGAGCTACCTGTTTTGCGGGATTTACGTATTAAACGCCACTTAGACGTGTTCCAAAATTCGAAAATTTCGATAATATCATTTGCAGACGCAAGTGAACGTGGATACGGATGTGTCGTATATATTAGGGTACAAGATGACTCAGACACTTGCACTAGCATTCGGCTGGTATGCGCAAAGTCAAAAGTCTGTCCACTCAAGACCGTCAGTGTCGCCCGCCTTGAGCTTTGTGCCTCGTTACTCATGTCGAAATTAACTCGTCGTGTAGTTGACGCTTATAAAATACGTCACAATATTGAACGTATTTACTGTTTTACCGATTCTATGGTAACTTTACACTGGATACATTCCTCACCGCACAGGTTTAAAACCTTTGTCGCGACGCGTATAACAAAAATAATATCCGCTATTCCCGCTGAATGTTTTTACCATACAGCTGGTTCTCAAAACCCGAGCGACTGTCTTTCCCGTGGTCTCACTCCCATGCAGTTGATGAGTCACCCGCTCTGGTTCACTGGACCTGCTTGGCTTTATCTGGACGCTAAAGAGTGGCCAATCAAAACAATAGAATCAGCTTCTATTGAAGAAAACTTGCCGGAATCAAAAACAATTTCTCTTCCCGCTTTTAGTAATGAAGAACCGCATCCACTTCTTTCTCTTTCGGAAAGAATTTCGTCATGGCTTGTGCTTTTACACACAATCATTTACATCTACCGATTTTTACGTATTTTACCGCGCTCTAATATTTTTACCGCTACCGATATGGATTTCGCTGAAGTTGCATTGATTAAAGCTCTTCAAGCATTTTATTTTCTTGATGAAATAAAAAGATTAAAGTCAAATAAACTTTGTTCTCCCGCTTTAAATCGACTATCGCCATTTTTAGATAAAAATGGATTGTTACGCGTTGGTGGTCGACTTCGCAACACAGACATGACGTTCGATCAACAACACCCTGTGTTGTTACCTCGTAAAAATCATATTGTCGAATTGATTATCATTCATTATCATCGCAAAAATTGTCACACTGGACCAGTGGCTTTAATGTCAATAATCCGCCAAAAATTTTGGATACTTTCCTGTCGAAATATTGTTCGTCGCGTAATACATAGCTGCAATTATTGTTTTAAGGCGAAGCCGAGACAAACCTTCCCTTTCATGGCAGATTTACCATCATGCCGCGTTAATGAGGCTAAAGCTTTTGTCCACTGCGCTGTGGATTATTGTGGTCCTATCAGTATCACTCCGTATCGAAAACGTGGAGTCCGTCCCGTCAAATGTTACCTCTGCATATTTGTATGCCTGGTGACTCGTGCAGTTCACGTTGAATTGGCAACTGATCTTAGCACGAACACTTTTCTTTCCGCGTTCAAACGTTTTTTATCTAGACGTGGAGCAGTGTCTTTCGTATATTCTGATAATGCTACGAACTTTGTAGGCGCTAGAAATGCCCTCTCAGAAATTTACAATTTGACAAATTCCGAAGAATTTAAAACGTCTTTCGCGAATGAACTTGCCGATCATAGAATACAATGGAAATTTAATATTCCACGTAGCCCACATTTTGGGGGACATTATGAGATATATGTCAAAGGATTTAAGACGCATTTGCATAGAGTAGTAGGTACTCAACTGTTGACCTACGAAGAATTATTAACTGTAGTTACGCAAATAGAATGTGTCATAAATTCTCGTCCGCTTACGCTGCTGAGTGAAGATCCATCTGAACTTAGCGCGTTAACTCCTGCACATTTTCTGATGTCAACTCCTTTAAAAGAATTACCCGCTTGTAAGGTGGCTGATGAGCCAGTTAATTTATTACGTCGCTACGCGTTGCTTGATCAAATGGTAGAATCGTTCGCAAGGCGATGGAAGAATGATTATCTCCATCTTCTCCAGTCTAGAGGAAAATGGAATACACCTACCAACCCAATCAAAATTGGATCTGTTGTCGTTGTAGTTACCGACAATACTCCACCGCTTCAATGGCCGCTCGGTGTCATTGTAGCTGTATACCCTGGCAAAGATAATGTCATTAGGGTAGCTTCTGTCAAAACGACGACAGGTGTTTACAAACGACCTGTCGTGCGTCTTTGCCCTCTCCCATCTCAATAACTCCTTTCTTTGCCCCCGCTTCAAAATTTCGTTATTCTCTGTCTTATTTTTACTTTTCTATTCTTATTTTAAAACCAATGGTTTTAACGCCGGGGGCAAATGTTCGCGCCACTTCTTGTGGCTCTCATACTGCGAGGTAGTTGTGAATTAATATTTGCAACTGTCATTTTCGCTGCATCTCCACCCGCTTAGTTTTGGACGCAAATCAATCAGTCGTCAATCAGAAGCCTTTCACGCCGGAGGTATACGCTGATTGTCATTCGACTAGGTCCTACCTCGACCCTACCGCCCGCCATTTTGAGATCGCACCCGCTGTGCGCCTCATTTTCATCTATTACTATTACGAAGAAGATTAGCCGAGAAGAGCGCAACCAGGCACGAAGAGGAAGAAGAAAACCATCTTGGAGAACACCAGAGACCTGGTGGCTCAGGCGAAGCGTGGTTTGTGGTGCATGCAGCTCCTTCCCAAGGTCAGATCTTTCATCTTCGTAATTATTTCTCTTCACTTCCCGCTATTTTTAAAACCTATGGTGATACAAAGCACTGCCGTCATATCGCGTGCTCACCGTCTATATAATGTTATAAATAGAACTTTAGATATATAAATAGATAGATATATAAACAATACCACGAATGTAAAAAAATCATAACCAATTGGAAACTAAATAAAACCTATGACGAAATTGAGTCACAACTACAGCCGATAGTCTAACGTTTATTATAAATATCACTTATCAGTGTATGTATGCATACATATGTATTTATACAACTCAAATAATAACAATATTGGAATCGTATACCTATCACACGATACATATTTACAATCATACTTAATTTATATACAAACAAACGCACACACCCTCACGGAGACACATACACCTCCACTCACACAATAAGACACTAACAGTAACATATTGTAAATAAAACAAATTCTTAGTACCTGTTCCACTTTTTATATATACTACACTAGCGACCGGTTTCGTTATAATAACATTGTCAGGCTTTTAGATATCTCTACGAATCATGAGATGGAATATTTCATCTTTGTTTACATTTGTGATGCATCAAATGTTCTATCAAGAACCAACAACGACAAGTATCAATTTACTAACTGTAATACCTGTTTATTTCTAACTTTAAGCTATGGATTTGAAGCAGCGAGGTCTTCTGGAACAAATATTTCTATACTTAAAAGAAGTCCTCAGCATTGTAATTTAATGTATTACTGGTTAATGAATAAACACTTTTTCATTTTTTTCATAGAGAAGTTGAATAGTTCAGTCACCTGCAGTTCAAGGTACTATTCCATGGCCAAACCTAACTGGTTGATAACTAAGCAGCAAAAACTGGCTTCTACAATGACTAATTTAGGCCCGAGCTTTTTACATAGTAATAACTGATTGGTCGTTACCGCACTACGGGGTGAATGAACTGCATTGATAAGAGTGCGTAGCTGGATCTTAGGAAAACAATATAATTTTTGGTAAAAATTCAAGGTATACTTTTTTTTATCGTAATCGTATCAGTATCGTGTATACTTTCATCCCCTAAAGGGATTCTTGGTTTTGCATTTACACCCTGTATTAGCAATATTAGCAAACGCTCGGTGAGCCGTTACGCCAGGGCCACAGCTTCAGGCTTCTGGCGGCGCTTCTTGCTGCGCTTCCAGGCGGTTTCTACGACGGGCTTTGCCCTGCTACGACACCCGTCGGTGTCTTCCACCGCATCGGATGTATAGCACGCTCGCTCGCTCAAAGCGCTCGACACTAGGTTCGTCCTGTGCGCTCGATCACTGTTTCAACCGCCCGCCTCCCCGCACACCGCCGTCCTGAGAGCGCAAGTCACTCGAAGCCGGACAAGAGGCGCGAGCGGCGACCCATGGCCGTCTCTATACAACTTCATACATTTATTCTCTCCGCCGGCGCCGTCGCAAGAAGAACCGCTTGGCGCGCCTCTCGAAGCCCGAAGCTGTGGCTGACCGGTTATGCGTGCGCCCGGCGCAGGTGCCCGCGCGGCGTGCTGTTTTCATAAAGAATCGAGCGACGGGCGACCCGCCTCACGCAGTGCTGCTCAATGAAACAGGGCTGAAACGGGCGTACACCTTACTGCTCATGCCGCAAGACTTTGGAATCGCTTACCTTTATACCAAAAGCTAAAGAATACTGACTCATTTAAGATCAAGCTAAAGCACTTTTCCCACACGGAAAACCCCTCAAAAGAAGACCTCATTTAAATATCCAATATAGTACATTTATGTAGTATACGTATTTAATTAAATAGTATATAATTTATTGGCATTTATATTTATGTATTTTTACTCAGTATTTTTCTATGGTGAAAACAAATATTGCAATTTCATATATTTAAATTAGCGTTTTGCGTGGTGCGTGGGCTGCAGTGATTGCGTGATTTGTATTTGTTCTGGGTTGTTTGTTGTACTTGTTTGTTTTTTGTTGTTACTTGTTGTTGGTTTTACTTTTTTGTTGTTGAGGCTTTTTCGTTTAAGTGACAGAAATGAGGAGGAATCGAGTTAAAAACACGTTTGGAAGCTGAAATTGAATTGAAACTTGGTAACAAACGACATTCAAGTAACGGGCAGATGTCAATTGTATCACGAAATGTCGATCATGATCAGGTGGGAAAAAATGTCATCGGTCATCAGGTTTCAAAACTGTCATTGTCGTAACTGTAATGAGCGCGTTGAAATACGCGTCGAAACTTTGATTCAATTGAATCGGACGACTATTTTGCAAATGTGTACTCTGTCATTGTATTGTCAGCTGTCAAACGTCCGAGCTGTCAACGGTCGAAATGTGCTTGAACCAACGTTCAATGGAGTCGAATCCCGCTAAACCCAGCCTCGAAAGTTTGCGAAATACATCCAAGAGAACCAGTTTTGTAATGCCCCCGGGGATAAATGAACTCGGCCTCATAAATTCACATACTCGGCCTTCGGCCTCGTATGTTCGTTCATCGACCGCTTGGCACTGTTTGGCCTCCGGACAATTCTTACGAGGCATCCGGTTTCGCCTCCGGCCTCGTAGAAATCGGCCTCCCTACATTGACTTCAGATATGACTCTGGTAGCCGCGGTGTTATCCGAAAAAGTGTCAAAAACCCTGTCGGTTGTCAAAAAGTGTAAAATTTTAATACGGATTCGTAATCAACGTCTCCAACTGCCCGTTGATACCGAGTTTCAAATGAATCGGAGCACTTTTTTGGACCTGTCAGAAAACTGTCAAAACCTGTCAAATGTCAATTTTTTTTGCGGTCGGGTAGCCCTCGGCAAAATGATCTCTGTCAAAGTCAAAAACTACATCCCTAGTGGCGGGGGATAGGAACTTGAATGAAAGTTGCAGCTTTTTCGTAAAAATATTCATCATTATGAGGTTTTTTAGACCACAAGTTCCAAAATACAGCTTAATAAACCTAAATCTCAAAATGGCTTTCGAATTAACACACTTTAACATAATTTAATCTAAGCGAATTGACTCAAACATTTTTTTGTGGTTATTGGGAACATATCAACAAAACAAAACATTTGCAACAAAAACGAATAATGATACTTTTAACAATTTTTTTTCCACCCCGTAAAGGGTCCCTCAGGTAAGTTGAATTCTGAGTTTTATCGATGATAAAATTACCTGGCCATTTTGGTCGTCAGCTCTTTGACTATATACTACGATGGCAACTTATAACCGTAATTGGGTTGTTCCCATCTGCTAAATGGTCCGATGCAACTCACAACGGATCACCCTAAATTGTTCCCATCGGTTTACTGGTTGGATGCAATTACAAAATGTATTTATTTCTTTTTCCAACGGACCACCTGAGCCGTTGTTAAATGTAAAATTGTCTTTACAGTAAAATGTGAGCTTACAATTATGATGAAATATATACTTTGATAATTACGAGTAAGTTTCGACTCTTTTAGTAGTGTTCTATATGATTGTTATTGGTAATATTCCTCATTATCTCCTTAGGAAAATATAAAATTTGTAGACGTATCGGACCGTGAGCCGATGGGAACAATTTAGGGTGATAGTTACCAGTATGTAAAAAGTTGTATAAAATAGTATGTAAAAATATTAAAAGTTGGATGGACCACTGCGCCGATGAGAACAACCCGTTACTACTAGACTATAAAAAATAAAAAACTGCACTTTTGCTGAACTAAACTCTTTTATAAATGGCTAATCACGTAATCACAATGTAACAAATTACCCGGAATATAAGAACTTGTATGACTTGATTGATGGATGTGAAAGAGGTGAAAGGGGCGTGTCAGGATCGTAGCAGATGGAAACCTGTAGTCTCTGCCTACACCTCTGGGAGACAGGGGTGAATATTTGTATGTATGTGTGTAATCAAAATGTAAACTAACTAAAAAAAAAACTTGGACATCTATAAACGGGCCCCTATAATAAACAAATTTAGTTTTCAGGAAAATACACCATTTAGGTAAATTGTCGTCTAAGTAAATATAACCCAAGATCCTACCGGAAAATTCTGCACCAATCTGTATTTTTAATTGAATTTTATCTCTAATTGAAATAAATATTACTCATGGGGTCATCCATCGCCGCCAGGTTGCCTTTGCAGGTTACCTTTAAATTCCATTAATTTCACAAAGCACGTAAATCAAGCTCTTAAGAGCAGTTTCGTAGCCGGATTGTGAAAAACCCGCCTTTTTCTAATTAGTCGAAACAGAACACTTATAATAATAATAACACTTAAGAGCAGTATCGCAGCCGGATTGTGAAATGCCCGCCTTTTTCTAATTAATCGAAACAGAACACTTAGATTCAAAAGTCGCTCAATAGTTATTCAACAAAACCTTATTACCTATGTTTTGTGTATGTTGCCATCGCAAAGATTCCATTGGTTCTGTAAACAGTTTTTTTTTTTTTGATTAAATATTTTTTAAATTCGTCTTTTAAGCTGTCGGCTGTACACCGCATTCATTTTTTTGCTTGTTATATGAAAGATCGACAACAATTTGTTCAGTTATGTTGATTATTCTGGCGTGAGCCAGGGAAGCAATTTAGGGCCAATCGAGTTTCTTATAATAGTCAATGACCTTCCGGGTGTTGTCAAAAACGCCGTTTGCTTGCTGTTTGCAGATGATCTCAAGTTGCTATTAGGTATTAATTGATTATTACTCCAACTGTAGCCGGGCCCAGTGGGGCCCGAAATATATATATATTTGTTTTTTTATTTAGTAATTAAAACAAACAAATTACCCAATCAACACTTTATTAAAAGTTATTATCCAGTAGCGTGACATATTTCAAAAATTAATTTTATTGACTACGTAAGTATTCATTGTCTCAATTCAACTGAAATATTATGCCCCTCCACCGGTTTTATCATAAAATCCCATTTCAGTTTTAGTTCCGTTTCTCTCCGGCCTACTCGATATCGACGTACAAAGTGTGCGAGTGTTGTCTTCATTGACATCATTGCATAGTTCCGTCCTGAAAAAATTTAAGATAAATACAAAATCTAAAATATTAATCATTAATACTAACGCCTGTCTCCCAGTGGGATAGGCAAAGGCTAAAGATTTCCATCTTATACAATCCTGACATACCTCTTTCGCATTGTCCACATTCATCAATCTAGTTATACAAACTCTTACTGCTGGCCCATGGACTAACAGGATTCATAATTTCATATTTTTCTGGCTTTATTTGGGTTTTAATCTCTTTAAAGAAAAATATATTTTACCCAAGCATGAACGCCGTCCAAAGCTAAAGGAAGCGAGGTCTGGCGCTGAGCCGTCGAGCCATCTGTCTGGGTTGAAAGTGTTTACGTCTGGACCCCAATGGTCACTTCTGTTGATCCCCGATAAAAACACAAGGATTTCACTACCAGATGGTACAACGAAGTTATCTGTAAAAAATATATCAGTTTTTAATCCAGCCTAATACAAGTATGAATGTACAAAAAAGTTCCCCTCGTCGCATAGGGTTATTCTATGTAGTCCCGAACAAAGCATACGAGCATCATAAATTGCAACTTCATAAATATTCAATTTGTTCGTGTATAAGACAAAAGTAATTGTTTGTAAATCAATTTTCGGGCCATTGACATAATATGGATATATATGATACCGGCCAAACCCGATTTTAGGACAAACTAGTTTTTCCTAGGCCAAACCAGTTCATCCTTTATGCGATAGGATAAACTGGTACAGACTAGGCTCTACTGGTCTGTCCTATGGCCGATAGGAGAAACTAGTTTAACCTAGGTGGAACTGGTTGAGCCTAATATGAATAAGTACACTTCAGGATAAACTTTTTTGGCCTAGTCTATACTAATAAGAAATAATAAAATACCAGAACTAATAAAATCATGATGCATTTATTAATTAAATAACAACAATTTTACTTATTTTTGCAGGGTGTACTCTGATGACATTTGGAATTGCAGAACACCTGTTTGTCGAACAGTTCTTTACGCAGCTGCACCTTACAAAACCTTGCCCTGATCCAACCGAATGTTTAGTGGCTGCAGTCCTCAGAGATATTTCAATATCTTGGTTAACATCGCCCAACTTTAAAAATTTCTGAATGCAAATGTCGAATTTAGTTCTGAAAAAAAAAAAAAGCAAGTCAAAAGTAATATAAACTTACCAGAAAAATTTACAATTTAGTGAGTAAAATATACTTGTTAAGGTTCTCATCATTTCTCTGAAGAATTACTCCAATGATGTTTCTGAGATCACCTCTGCCTTTGTCTACGTCAGGAATTGGTAAATGCTGGCAAAATTTTTTTAGCTTGCTTTTCAAGATTCTCTGCCGCCACTTTTCTAGCTTCTTGAATGTTCTGTGTGTCAATTTCCATAATGCCACCGTCACCATCTTCACGCTGGTTACAATTTGAATCATCTTCGAAGGTCGTCTTCATCCTGAATGTCATTTATTATTTCTTGCGGCAACGATGAAATCGAAAGCTCTACTCTAGGCTCAATCCCAAATAAGGCCTCGTAAGGCGATTGTTTTATTCCTGAATAAAAGGCGCAGTTTTTCATGAACTGGACATTATCTTAAGCCCTCCGACAATTTCGTTGAATCGTTATCCTTCAACCAAGAACTTATCATGTTCTCTATATCTTGATAAGTACGTTCAACGGAACTCTGACTTTGACTGTGCCTTGGTTTTCCATGCACAATTTTGAGTTCTGGTCAAAAAGAAGCGAGCTCACTAATCACATTATTAACAAATTCTCTACCATTGTCAGATTGAAGAATGCACGGCGCTTCTGCTGCTCTCTTAGATGTTAATGCAGAAGAACAAATTTTGTTTAATGGTCTTGGTAAACTAAAATAAATTTAAGTTGTTCATCTGATTGTGTCTGAAAATCGATCAAATCCGCTGGACATCTGCTATTCATTTCAGAGTGAAGAATAGGCTTTGAAACTAATCCTCTCTTCTTTTTTATCTTCTTTTGGTGACACACATCACACATTGATAAATAGAGGCTTATCATTTCTTTTGTTATATTAGCATATTTTTTTGATGTCTCGGCTAACATCCTGTCACGCCCACAGTGTCCAACCGCCACATGAGCCGCATCAATCACATCATTAAGCTCATCAGCCTGTAGATTGTATTTTATATTCCCTTCCCCCGCGCTATAAGATTTGTCACATCTCCAATTTTTAGCACACCAAACCGTTTCAGTCATCTTTGTTGTAATGGTGTCTTTTTTTCCGACTTTTCAGCGTCTTCCACTTGTTCAACCAGTTCCGAATATTTATCAGATAACAACACATTATAATGAGAACACTTTTTAATTTCACTTTCCAAAATTTCTGTTGAAAACTATTCTCTCCACTGTTTTTGATCGTTTTGTCTACTAGGTGTCGAAAGCTCATCCATGATAACACAAAACAAAAACGTATAATTTTATATTCTTTGCTAATATTTAAAACAATAACACGTAACAGCTAACACGTCCTCAATTCAACGCAGAATGAGCGTTTAAAATCAACAAGCGGGGTAAGTGAGGACGCTGGGGGCGGGCAGGGCGTGACAAATACGATCGGGCGATTTCCCGCATGCACAGGTCTCGATATGTACTCGCTTGAACATTTTTGATTAGGCAAAATTAGTATAGACTAGGCCAAACTAGTTAATCCTGAAGTGTACTTTATTCATCTTAGGCTCAACCAGTTCCGCCTAGGTTAAACTAGTTTCTACTATCAGCCATAGGACAGACCAGTTGAGCCTAGTCTGTACCGGTTTATCCTATCGCATAAAATTAAATAATGAACTGGTTTGGCCTAGGAAAAACTAGGTTGGTTTAAAATCGGGTTTGGCCGGTAACATTATATATTTCTTATTAAGTATGTTCTTCTGTTCCTCATGTCTTTATTTAAATTATTTGATGATTTTTTTTTGGAATTTATTTTACTTCATCATCACTTCGAGCGATTGGTTTTAAAATTTGCATACAAAAATCGGTTTTTTGGGGATTAATTTCATCCCAAAACCGCTCGAGCGGTTGAATTTGCTTTAAGCGACGCCGCCAAAATATTGACAGTTTTTGAAGTCGTTTAACTATTTTTAATGAGAAGCAACTAGTTTAATAAATTAGCATACAATTTTTGGAAACTTTTCTTAGACTCCAATATAACAGAACGCGACAGGAAATATTTCACTCGATAGAAATAATTATTGAACAGGTCTTCAAAAGTTCAAACACACTTTTTCTCATCGTTTAACGAGTATGAATCATGTACAAAATTTAAACATATTTAATTAGATGGGTTTTTAAAAGATTTAGATTTTGATTATAGAAAAGTTTTATACCAATTAAAAACTATTTTTTCTCGCATTGCGCGTTTTTCCGTTTGACCGCTGAAACACGATGCCTCACCTGTTGTTTCTATGAATTAGCTCAACATAAGATTTCAAGGTATGAATATTGAAATGTCCAATTCAATTTGTTGTAATTACACGAGATAGTGACGTATAAAATGCGAAAGTGGCGTCCTTTTGACAAGGTTTTTTTTATTCCCTATTGGCAGTATATTATCATTTTCGAAATACAAAAAAAAATATATATGTTGCCTTTGCAACTTAAGACATTAAGACAACAAAGGACATACTAAGGACATTTGTAGACTTGAAAACGTGATTAAATTAACTTCGCCCGATATAAAAAATCGCAAAGCTCTAAATCTTAGAAAGGGGTCAATGACGTGTATTTTGAAAGCTATAAATCTCAAAGTTCGTGAGAGTTTTCTACGTATATTATTGAAGATATTTGTAGAAGAATTTTTTATAAGATGTACAAATGTAGCCGAAAATTTTAAATAATAGAAGTTTTACGTGCGCGACAGTTGATTAGAGCAGGATAGACAGACATTTCAAAAACAAAAGCGTTGATGCAGTACGGAAATGTAGCTTGATACTGGGCCTAATCTACAGCTAATACCAAAAAACGGTCAGTCGGAGCCTGTCCGCCTCGACCTTAGTGCAACACTTGCCAAATAACGTTTACTTAATTAGCCTAGGGCGCCAACCAAGTTGGATCGGGCTGGCGCTAATGATCGGATGGATCGCCTCGACCTTTGTGCAACACTTGCCAAATAACTTTTGCGCTACTCGTAGCAGTGCACTTTTCTTCCTTTGATACCCCCTAAGGCCTGGTACATGGGACACAACAATTATTGAGTGATTTTCAACTTAATTATATTGTCAAAATGTCTACATTAGAACGCTTACTTCGTGTGCTGCCAGCACGCATTATAAGTGAATTTTCAAGAATATTTGTTTTAGGAAATTTTCGTCTTTACAACGGAGAAAAAAACCATGTTTTCGTATTATAGCAGCAAGTTCAGACATAAAACTCAAGCTGTTTCAACGGAAAGATAAAAGTCTGATAAAACATGTCTGTGAGTTTCACATTGACCAGTGGGTCTACCGCGTAATTTTCATTTTCATCAACATCAACTTGAGATTGAAATTTGACGTGCGTGCGACGACGCCCGCCTAACATGCCATCTCTTTTGCAGGCGTTGAATTTCGCATCCATTTGCTTGAAGTTGATACAAATGAGAATTACGCGGTAGAGCCCCGTTTTAGTAGTTGACTCAGCATATTTAAGCAAGGCAAGGCCTTAAACGCGCAACTGCATCACAGTTTGTAATGCAGTTTGACTAACTTTCTATGTCATAATATCCAAGCCGTCTAATTAAACTTTTGATGATGGTGTAAAACCAAAACCAGTCGGGTTAAATAATCTTATAAACTTTGAAACGAGTGCAAGTGTATTTATTAATCATGTTGTTACCCAAGTTTCACCAAGTGCCGACAATCGCAAGTATTAATCACATAACTTTCTTTGACTAAAGATACACCCCAAAAGCACAAAATAGATACTACCAGAAGGCCAACTCGACGACCGACGGAGCGAAAACAGACGCATGCATGGACGCGGACGTATGATAATCTCGGCAGAATTTCGTATTGGCATTCACCCGAGTATCTCTGAGATTGTCGTACGTACGTGTCTATGTGTACGTGTGCCTGTTTTCGCTAGTTATGCGGAGTAAACATTCTGTAAGTAGTTATTTTGTGCCAAAAGACTATGGTTAAACACTAGAGTATATAATTACCCTTACCTTGCTTATAGTCCCGTGTTACTGTTCTCCCTATTATAGGACCAATAGTGTACAACCTCAGTGATTCTTTTATAACTGCTTCCATAAAAACAAATTTTGACAAGTGGTTTTTGTTGACATTGCAACTTGATTCATCTAATACTTCTTGTATTCTAAAAAAAAAAAAATATCACCACCACAGTATCTTTGATGGAATTATTAACTGAGTAAATATGAGTATAATAAAAGTACAAAAAGTACTTATTAATTTTCCAAAATATACACTAATAACTTATATTTTTGATTTAGTATACTGAACTTGTCCTTTGTTGAACTATATTAGTATGTTATATAATAATAAATAGTATTTATGTTATGTGTAGGTATGTACAGATCACATTGGTATGTGTATGTATGAATGTTATATTCTTAAAATCTTCAAAAGATAATTCATAAACATTTTAGTTTGATAATCCAAAGCGCCGGCTATATATTTTTTTTTATTCTTATTAATACACCAAACACTGATATTTTATATTTCAATGTTCTATATTATTTATTTATATAAATTAATATAATAAGAAACATTAATAATAAAATAACAAAGAATATACATATAAAACTAAATAATCCTAAAATAAAAACATAAAGTAAATAAAGTAAAAAATAGGTTGCCACGCGTATCTATACCTATATTGTGTAAAAGTGCACCCTAATCAAATCGAATAGTTGAGTATGTAAATCCTGGGTGTTTGGAGGGGGCCATCGATAGGTGCTTCTTATTACGTTCTGTCATCTGATTCTGGTCCATCCTCAGGAGAAATGCAAACTTTGCATTTATTTAATCAAACGCTATTGTTCGTTTTGTTAACTCTCCTGGAAGCTGGAGATGTATTTTTGAATCACTCGCCGTGAATCATACATTTACGCACGAAAAAATTCACGTGAAAAATTCAATTCGATTGGTCACGATTTTATGTATTTTTGAATCAGTAGAAATCAATGTAAACGGTTTTCGTTTCACGCAGTAAAAATTAAAACCGGAAAGCAATATTCCGTTGATGTTAAAAACTGGAAGTGTACGGAACGTAAATTAAAAAGTTATAATATCATGTCAGTCTCATCGATGCATTGACATCGACATTTTCTACTTGTCATTCTTGCATAGTTTCTACTAGTAGAAATCGGAAAACTAGTGGGTCAGACCACTCGTTGCAGAATTCACGGAGAGAATTTTCAAAAATACTGATTTCAAGTTTTCGTATACGAATCATGCGGATTCATATGCGAATTGATTTTTATCATGCATTTTAGATAAGCTGTAAGTTGATAATCCTGAATGTCGGATTTATTTTCTTTAACAATTGATATGTTAACCATACAATTTTAGCATAACTTGAATATGTTAGCTTACCCAAGCGGCACACAAGCCGAAAAAAAAGGAAAAACACAAGGAGAAAATGTGCTACTAATTACAGCCTACGGTTGAAGTACGGTATTATAAGGGTATCGTCAACATTTTATTGCTTGTCAATAGAATTTGTGTAACTTTATAATGTCTTGAGCTTTAAAGAAGTGTTACTAAGTTTTTATGAAGCTATCCAACTTTAATGAAGCTATTTTTAAATCAACAGTATATACAAAAGCTGTATAAAATGCAGTTTTTAACATGTTACTACACTTCTATTCATATTGCGTAATAAAATAAGGCTTAAGATTTATAAGAGTATCACGAGAATAATTTATAAGACACTGAGCTTAGGAGCAGAACTTTTAAAGACGTTAGTCTGTTTATTGGTTATTCTCTGTTTATTCAACACCTTTCAAACAACAGTTTTGTAAGAACTTTGGCCAAATCCTCAATAGAACCAATTCCTGCATAATATACACATTCTAGAATGTTATAACACTGTAGATGGTGATGGAAACCCTTAACTGGACAACGTTCTTGACGGATAACCAAGATGGATAGGAAATCGTGGAAATATCGTAAAACGACCGGTGCATTTTAAGTTTCCATTTATTTAACCATAATTCGCTGTTATAGATCATACTTTTTACTATTATAGTAATACTTCAAGAATCAAAACGTTATACTTATAGATTTTTTTACAGCATAAACCGTAGAAAGAATGTCTTTAACAGCATTTAAACAGATTGAACCTGATCAAAAAGTATAATATATCCCTTATTACAGTTAATGAACTTAGAAGACCTGTTTTCAAGTGCTAAGGCTGTGTAACTAAATGGCGTCCATTTTTCATAACCTACGCTTACTGCTGCTCAATTATTTCAATCTCAAATTCAACTAACCGGAGTAGAAATGCTTAGAAAATTTATCAGGTTTCTTCCTTTGTATGCATTTGCCCCTAAAATAGTAACATAATACTAATCATGAGAAAGTAAAATTACGCGCGTGTCAGGATATCCATATTTAATTATGTAAATTGGCTATAATTATCTAACCATTGCTCGTCTTACACGACAAATTATGATATGAATTGTTATGTATAAATATTATTGTTACATACAATACGTATATTTTGGAACGTATCCGACAGTGGTCTGTGGTTTTTTGTCTGTGGACACACTGATCTGCCACAGAAGACTTGGATGTCAATGCTTGGGAAAGTCAAAGCGGTCTTTGTAATATTTTGTAATAATTTGGTTTAAAAACGCTATAAAATGGGTGTGGAGACCCAGTGAACAGTTTGTGGATCAGAGCGGACTCTACTTGGAAGCAGTCTTCGAAAACATGAGACGACGTATCAACCACGCGGCATTGGAAATTGGAACCTGGTGATATCCTTTATGTATTCTTGGGTGTTGAATCCAACGGGTTAGGCAAGGGTTATTAGGGACCTAACTCAACACATCACCAGTGCCGGCAACAAAGAGGACTTTAGGAGATTATATGTAAGCTTGTAGAATTAATTTTATTAGGTTAGTTACACAAGACATCACCAGTCCCAGGTATACTCTGGACCCAGCTGCCTGTGTGTGAGTCTGGTGATTGTTTTGCTGGTTGGAAGGTGTCCGTTCGTCGAGCAGGCACCTTTCACCATCGATTATTAATGATTTACTTTCAAAGCGTTAATGAAATAAATTAGCGTCACGATGCACCGCGAGCTAGCGTGTTTCCGGCGGCAGTCGTGGCGCGACATTTTCCACGAGGTGACGTGGTTTTAGCAGCCAAAGAATTTGTATCATATTTGTATATTTTGAAGTACTACTTATTATTGTTTATTTTATAGGAATCAATGTTAAAATTATTCTTTTACGTAGATCATGATTAAAATAATGTTACATGATTTATACATGATATACATGATATATTGCAATTTTATAATTTTTATTCTGTGTTAGACTTTAAGTTCATACCTAGTATATAAGAATAATTTCAAATGCAATTTTATTGTTAATGAATTAAATAAATGAAATGAAATATTTAGATAAAATTGTTATAATTATGGATAAAAAGTAACGACACGGTGCTTCACAAAGTAGCCTAGTTCCGGCGACGCAGCGCGGCAGCCGAGTGGGCGTACCGTGCCAAGATATTTTTATAAAAACAGAATTGGTCTGAAAATGACTGCCACTTCTTTAACGGCGGGAAAACAGACGGCTGGGTTTTTAGTCAGTCTTGGTGAGAAAATGGATAGTGATCAAAGAGAAAAATAATATTACTGATGACTAAAATAAAATTCAGTGTTCAAAGTGATACACACTTGCTTTTGAAATAATTATCGAATGGTTCATGATCGTTTTAACCTGCAAAAAGTCATAGTGCGGTATAAAGAGAAAAACTGCCGGAATAATATAAGATGAGTATACTTTTGGATAACTTACTTGTTTTATTGTGCCTTTCACATCCCACTGATTTAATAATGTGTTTGTTCTTTATTTTAAGTAGAAGTAAATACAAATAATTGAATATAGGTTCGATTCCTATTTTATTGTATGGCATAGCTGACAGAATAAACATCCCACATAATGATTAATGTTATTGCTTCATACATTTATCCTTAAACTTGGATTATCCACAAAAGCCGTGGAAAAAGAGTAGTAAACACAGATTCTATATGGAAGGATTGACTCCTGACATAATACCAAATAAATATTATTAGAAATATATATCAGACAATTGTAGCGTAATTTAATACGCGCGTATATCTGCAATGTTTTTTTACACAAAATTGCATTATTTAACGGGCGCGTGAAAAATTCAACGAAAACATACATACACATTAACAGTACACTGACCTCCGCAACGATTTCTAACCATTTCATTATGAAAAGAAATAAAATTATCAAGATTTATGTCCCTCACTTGTTCGATCACCATGAAGTTAATGTTTTATTTGCAGATAATATTTCTGCTTACTTCTTTTTTAAGTGCAAATACAAACCGAAGTCATTCAAACAAACTATAATAAGAACATTTTCTCGCTATAGTCTGATTAACAGATGCTAATAGGAAAAACTTTAGAGCAATTGCTTAATAATCAACCTTAATCCAGACACTCACCAGCTATATACATTCTTTAAGAGGCTGTATAATTTAGGCCTAATCCGCACTTATAAAAGCTTTACAAGCAGTTTATCAGTACTTTACACAGCCCTTTCTGACAGCTTTAAGAATCGGTAGGAACTGTTCAACAGTTATTGTAAAGCTAGTTTGTGCCGCTTGGGTACCTACTGCACAGAACACATTTGCAAAAAATGTCTTAACCACTTACTCAGTGTGGACACGGTCTTGAACGTCGGAATGTGACGCTAGAAGAATTAGGATAAACAATAATGTTCTTGCAGTAGTATCTGATCCCGCTTCTATCATGGTGTCCACTTCTTCAGTTATTTCTTTGTCTGTTAGTAGTCCCTCAGACTGAAGTTCTAAAAGACAATCTAAAAAGCCTTTCATTGAATGACCTGTAAAAACATTAAATATACATTACTTAATGGGATATCATCAACTTTTATAAAAATAGTTCCCATTTCAAAAAGCTTAGTTTGCACTTTGATATTAAAACTCTCGACTTCAAAATATATGCTTTAAAATTACTTTTTCTTAAAAATAATAGTTGCAAAGGGAATTTCGCCTATACACATACAGCGTTTTTAATATCTGTATAAAATCACTTTAGCCTCAATTTTTGAGCATGATTTGAAGAGCCTGTCCCAAGAAGCTATAAGCCATGGTATAATATTCGGCCATGCTATAAGCAAAGACAATGTCTTTGGCTATAAGTTATAAACTTCTTAGGCGGTCCTGTCTTTGTCGCTGCCCTGTCAGAAATCCCACGCAGAAATAGGTTGAATCCAAAACTGTTCCAAAACTGAGTTAGAGCACCCTGACTCCACGCAGTCTTGTAGTTACTCAAATTAGAGCAACCCGACTCCACGCAGTCTTGTAGTTACTCAAATAAGTTACGTATATAAATACATGCCTACCTCCGCCCATGCGATTAGTCTTGTTAAGAGGAAGGGCATGAAACTTAGCAAGAGCATGTCTTTTCTTTTTGCATATTTACTATTTTTTTAACATACTAAAAATTATACTATAGAAATTAGTTATATGTTTAGTTTTAAAGTTAGTTAAGGGTTAGTTAAGTTATCCCTTTAGTTAAAGGATAAGAAAATACAAGACAGCAGGAATGTAAGGCAATGAACAAAATAAATAAACATATATCTTTGTCTACCTGTCTCATTTAGTTTATTTTCTTTTACAATCCGTAATTAATTAATGTAAACTCTTGAGAGGACTTTAACAGATAGGAATCTTGAGACAAATCTTTAACAGATTAAAACTTTAACAGATAGGCTCCATAAATCCTTGGTTTTATTATTTTTTTTATTGGAGAGTTAAATGCTTTAATCAGTTGATGTTTAAAATCAAACACAGAATGGCACTGAGGCATGTGCTCACCCAAAAGATCCTGCGCAAGCCCTGGGCTTGAATTTAAATGTTTAGTAATCAAGAAAGGAATGTTAGTAAAAAACTTGAATGTTCAAAGGCTTTCGCAACTTCTTTATCTCATATAACAACTTCATTGTTAATATTCAACATAAGTTCATTATTCCGTTCCTTACTCTTCCCAGTTTCAGTTTTTATGATATTCCATACTATTTCACTTTATTATTGGCCATTCTAAGTTTTTTATTCAGAAAACTTTTTTCTTTTAAGCACACTAATTTGGAAATACGTACGTATTTTTTGAAGAATTCAGTAAATGCAATATTATTATTGAAAGATTTTACGTCGTATACATAATTCGTATAAGCTATTTCTGCTTTTATAAATATCTGGTGTCACCAAGTCAATAAAGGTATATTTTAGAAACTTTGCGTAGAAAGAGAGCGTTTGGATCATTAATGTTGCTATAGCATCTAAATTGTTGTTATTTACCATTAAAAAAAAGTTTCATACCCGTATTGTATCGTGGTACGGAACCGTTTGTGCGCGAGTCCTACTCGTACTTACCCTGCAGACCTTCCTCAAACAGAAGATGATATCACAGCAACTTTTGCTGATATAGCTCTGTTGACTTCAAGTCAAGACAAGACTGAAGCCTCCTCTGAACTCCAAAAGCACAGAAAACGGATAAATTTAGTGCTAGCAAATCCAAGAAAATTACTTTTGAAGCGATTGCTTCTTTGTTCGCTATCCATAGGGGGTCCAATTCAAAACTTGTACGTCACTTCCTTGATCGACTTGAAGAAAGAATTGTTTTGATAACCTTTTATTTTTAACGAAGGATTAATTTCTTATTACAGATTAGTATGTTTTTTAATCGTTTATTATTATTCAAGCAGTTCTTTAGGGACGTAGCCATTAATTAAATTGGCGCATGTAATTTCTAGAACTAGTGAACCGATTTTTAAAATACTTTCGCTGTTGTAATTGTAAGACCACGGATTAAACACGGGTTAGATTCTTCACTAAGACATAGGTTTTAGTTTTTCTTAAGCCAATAACATATTAATCTGCATCAGTATTAAGATAAAGTTATTTTAAGAATAAAAAGTAAAGAATAAATTAGAGTTTAATAAAAACTAAAAAAAACACGCTTTTGTCACTAAAAAGTTCAAGATAATGTGATTCGCTCTTGTCACTTCTTAATGACTTTGCCAAAAATCGTGGGGTGCTTCGTCAAATCAATAAAAATATTTTAATATTAAAATATTTACATCTTCCAAAAGAAACGTAACCAAGAAGTGTATTTTTTTTTTCATGTTACAGACAGTCACAACACTAATAGTAAATATAAAAAATAACAAACACAAACAGACCTCAAGAACCATAACAATGAAAAACAACAATAATTATGAAAACATAAATCAACGGTTATCTAATAATATAAAAAGGCTGACTTTTAACCTAACCTTAATAATTTAATATATTTAACACAAAAATAATCCTAAAGAAATAATTATAAAAAGAAAATTGCCTCTAGATCACTGCGCTGCGGGAGAGTGCCCAAAATAGTTGCCACGTTACCTCTCTGTATGGCAAGACTTATACGCTGGCCTAGATAAGAGCCAGCTCGCTGGTCGCCGCTAGTGTTCACAAGCTTTACAGAGAGGTCTGTGACAAGCTGATTATGATACACTCTTACAAACAGAAAAATAAAATGACAGTAAACGCTACACAACATAGCGTAATACGCTGGTGAAGATACGAGAATGCTATTAAAACAGTAATTTTGCTGCTTTGGTTTTAAAAGAGTCAATGCTTTCGTTAAACAAATCGATGCCACTAAGTTTTTCGTTGTACAGTTTGATTGTACGTGTAAAGAATATATGTGTTTAGTATAATTGGTACGACAACTTTCAGTGTGAAACTGAAAAGCGATACGGCGTGAGGAGGTACGTGGAATCTTAAATTTAAGAAGACTCAAAAGGTTCGAGCAATCTATGGTGTTATTAAGTAATTTACTTAGAAACATAGCATCAATAAGTGAGCGGTGCTCGGCCAGACTATGCAAGTTATGATGCTCGGCAAATGTTGCTTTAATATATTCAGAGCTGCTAGGTCACGTCCTGAAAAAGAGGAATTTAAAAAACATGTTTGTATCCCCTCAATACGATCAATATGGACTGCATAACTAGGACTCCACACCACACTACTGAATTCGTGAATACTCCTGACATACGTGAAATACAAGATTTTATAGGTCACAGCCAATGATATGCATATCATTGGTCACAGCGCATAAAGGGTTGACATATTCGAAGGATGAAGCCGAGTTGTTTAAAGGCTTTTTGTATTATTAAATCAATATGATAAGTAAAATCCAATTTAGAATCGAGTATGAGGCCTACATCCCTAAGGAGATTGACACGTGTTATGTTTTTACCAGAGAGCTGATAATTATCAATTATTGGCTGGCGCTGTCTGGTTAAGGTTATAGAAAAACATTTGTCCACATTGAGGTAGAGAGAGTTATTGTTACAATATGACACGAGATTATCTAGATCAAGCTGAAGATCTCCGAAACACTGTGCTGAGGTGATTACCCAAAAGATTTTCATATCGTCGGTATACAGTAAGTGGTTACAATTGTTAAATATGTTATCTATACAAAATAAAGAACAAGGGACCCAGATGGGAACCCAGAGGCACGCCGGAGTTAATTTCTAGAAAAAGATATATGAAACCCCCGAGAGTGACCGCTTGTGAACGGTTATCAATATAGGAGTTGATTCATCTAAGCGAGTTACCGTGTATACCGATTTGAAAAACTTAGAAATAAGCTTTTTGTGATTAATTTTATTGAAAGCCTTGGAAAAATCGGTATAGTCGGCGTCTACCTGATGGCCATCTTGTATAGCAGAAATAACGAAGTCGGTCAAGGTAATTAGATTGGTTTCAACACTGCAGCCCCTCATGTAACCATGCTGATGTGGAGAAACATGTTGGACAACGGCATCTGTTAACTGGTGGGTGACCATTTTTTTAAGAAGCTTACCAAACTACAATATTTTTTACTTTTTTTTGACAAAATCGTGTTGTATTTACAATATTTTTTTTTTTACATTTTAAGGTAGGGTGGGGTCATTGACTATCCGTGGATAGGGTACTTGTTGCCTCAATGTACATTTGTTTAATGCGGGGCTGTTGAGTTTGGATTGTGAATACGAGTCGAATACGAATGATGAAGGTTCTGTAGCTTACCAGAGCTTTTTGTTTCCTTGCTGACGTTTGCGTTTAATTCAGCTTTTTTTGCTCTTAGCACCTGTAAACAAAATATGCCCTTATAGTTGACTGGGCTTTTGACCGAAACCTTTGCTAACACAGTAACGTGTTTGCCGGAAGTACCTAAATGTAATCGTCTTTTAATACAAGTATACGAAATTGATGTACCTAATGTAAACACCTTTTTATATAAATAGACAAAATTACTAATCATTGAAAACGACATTTGTTTTTGTAGTTTAGATGTTATTTACATATACAATATGTTAACACGTTCCGGCGCGGTAACGGCGTATGCCGTTTTTCTTACCTCTTGCGGGTTGACAGTACCGCGATGCCCGTAATTTTTTTATCTTTTCTAAATGCCAGTACGGTTATCTCCGTGAAAGTTCTTCGAAAGTCTCATACAAAACACTTCCAATGGCATTCTACAGGAAGACATAAACGGTGTACTGTCAATCTACAGCCCGCTGCACCACGTTTTTATTGACCAGTGCACACACGCATACTGGTACTCACACACTGACAGTACGGCAATAACCGGTATGTTTGTATGGGTTTTTGTTCAGCGTGTTGCGGCTATAACCGCACTGTCAAATTGCAAATATCTTTTTGTGTTGTAATGTGGCAGTACGGCTATTACAGTGATATAAATTTGTATGGAGATTTTTACTGCTTTTCTACGTAGTCGAGCAAATAAGGTACCGCGCCGGAACGTGTTAAACTGGGTGCGACATGCCTCGTTCCCAAACGCACAATTTAAAATTGCTGCTCTTATTTTTACATTACTTTGTTAATTAATGATCCTGCACAACAACTATAAACACTCTTTAAAGTATTTGTGCTGGATCATTTACAAAGACAATGAGAGGACACATAAATTACAAAGACAATGTGGGAACACATCATTTACAAAGACAATGTGGGAACACATCATTAACAAAGACAATGTGGGAATACATTATTTACAAATAGAATGTGGGAATACATGATTTTATGCTAATCGCAGTATTGCATCCGCATAATAAATGTAACAAAATTTACGATTAACGAAAGAGTATGGGCCGAGGTATCAAAAAATGTTGTCATCGGTTACTTTTGAAATATCTCACTTTTGACATCTATCACGTTCGACATCTCTGACTTTTGACATCTGTTATTTTTGATGTCTGCCACTTTGGAAATTTTTCACTTCATGACATCTGTTAATATTGACAACTGTCACTTTTGAAAACTGTCACATTTGACAACTGACAATTTCGAGAACTGTCAGTTTTGAGATCTCTCGCATTTGAAATCTAACATTTTGATATCTTCCACCTTTGTCACATTTTTCACTTTCAAAATATAAAGTCAGTCATAAAAACGATAACCACGCGGGCGAAGCTGCGACCAAAAGCACTGATATTTTATGGTTAAATGAACTTACCTTAAGTGAACTACAACCAAAATTATGCGAGGTATTACATCCGAAGGATTTATTTGACCATGCAGTCCATCTTCTAGCATGCCGCATCGTCACACAATGTTTAGATTTATTAGATACATATTTAAAACGCTTGTGAGCGTCCGATGGCTGTTTTGGAACAACACCAAAGCGCAGCCGGAAACGGAACGCAACCTGTCCATCATTTAGTTTAGAATAATTTAAGTTTAACACAATTCATTCATTCTACGGCTTGATCTTCAGGGATACATTACAACTCTGGAGTAATGTAGAAGGGAGGGTGAGTGCTAAATCCTTCGGATGTAATACCTCGCATAATTTTGGTTGAAGTTCACCAAGATTTTAATTAGGTTAGTTCATTTAACCATAAATTATGCTTCGGTATGACATCCTTCAGGATTTATTTGACCATGTAGATGTTCAGCGTTAGTTGTAGAATGGAAAGATTTATTACTACAATCAAATATTTATTGTGTTACTAACACAAGCTACTATTTCTTAACTAAACAGCAAAAGTAAGTCTTACTTAGAATTAGTCACATTGCAAAACTGCTTCAGCAAAAGTTATGTCTTCTTCGTTTAATAGTAGTTGATTGTAAAATTTTTGCAAAACATGCTGACTGGCCGGTCTACCCTGCTGTCTATTTGATAACATCAATAGAAACATCGGACCTGGGTGCAGCGGAGGTTGATGCATGGCGCGTACGCAGTAAATGTGTTAACATCAACTCCACTATCTCGCAGGGCATTCTTGATCCAGCGGCTTATTGTTTGTGCACAAGCATTGTGTATTGGTTTCTTAACTGCCAAAAGTAATTTTTCGGTTTTAGGTAAGGTTCTAAATGATTTAGTCATGTTCAAGTAGGATAAAATAACTTTTGCTGGGCTTATTGTTTCTTTCTCATTAAAGAAAGGTATAATTAACCCGGGGTTAGGTTTAATAGGTACAGTTTTCTTAATAATATCTGTGATATTAATTGTTATACAGGATTCCGTAATATGAATATTATCAATATTAGTTAATGATAACGTCTGTACTCGTTGTCCAGTGAACCATGCGAGAAGAGTTACTAGTTTTTTAGTTATACATTGTAAATTTAGATTTTAATTAGGAAACATTTGGACATTTGGAAAACCATTTTTTGAGTGCGACATTACACTGATTAAGGGTGATTTCCGACAACGATTTAATCATTATGTCAACAGTGTTTGTCGGTAAGTCAAATTTTACATACGCTTGCCGGACACGCTAGGGTAAGTTTCGACCATAGGGGATGACATTCCCTGGAAGGAGATAGTAAGAGGTTTTGGTTAGGTAACAAATAAATTAATTCTGAGCAAGCCAATGATTTAAAAAGGGTAAACAAAGCTTGACTTGGCTAAACGGGATCTTAGAGAATTCCTGTTGCTTCATCATCAATCATTTTCCTTAGACACATTAAAACTAAGGAAAAGGGGGAAAATGCATAAAAACAAAATGTTTCTCAGCATATTGTGAATGCATCAATTTCATATGCTCCAGGATTATGTTTCCATGAAACGTATTAGAGTATTTATTATTAATACGCGATGCAAAGAGATCTATTTCTGATTTGCCAAGTTGGTTAACTATATCATAGAAACTGTCTTGGTTAAGACTCCATTCTGTATCTATATTAGTCTACCTTGAAGCTTTATCTGTCTCAACATTTTCCTTGGATTTTATGTAGTGAGCAAATATGAAAATAGTTCTCTTTTCGCACCACTGCCATATCATTTATGTTATTTATTAAGATGAAGGAACTAGACTCCTCCCATTCAGGTAATATATGATATGGCAGTAGTATTGTCAATTCTGAGCAAAAATTTCTGTATTATATGTGTTTTAGCAAATGATTGTAAGCTCATGAATGCAGCCAATAGTTCGAAATAGTTGATGTGATTGTTAGATTCTTCAACTGACCAATGACCATTAGTGACCTCCCCATTACAAGCACTACCCTAGCCACTTAAAGATGAATCTGTGAAAATCTCTAGTGTATAGTGACATTTACATTTGACCACCACAGAAAATCTTCTTGCAGACAAGGATTGAGATTTATTTTTGCACTATAGTTGTTAGATTGGGACCAAAAATTATGCTTCCCGAAGATCCACAGTAGCCATAAACATTCCTTTTGACACAAGTTTGGCTGCAGTATGGATATCTTCCATTTTAAAGTGGTGGATTTTATGTATTTATTAAGATTCTTACGGTTTGAAATAAACCGAAATCCACCATTACTTTTGGGTGTCAGAAAAACTGGAGAAATAAATTGATCATCTCTGTCACTACACTTCGAGATTGTCTTAAGTCTAACAATTTTAATATTGCTTCATCCATTTCCTTTTTTAGAAATGGTGGATTTTTGGGCTCAACATTTTGAGTTACAGGACCAAGAAATGGAATTTTGTATCCTAAAACATTAGACAAAATCTCAGTGTTTGTGGTGATTGTCAGCCAATTAGAATAGAAGGCTTTAATACGGCCAGCATGAGGTACCTCTATCTTCTCTTGGGGTAGCTCCTGGAGGACGTTGGTAAAGTTGGTGCTGGACGATTGCGTGCTGCTACTGCAGAGTGGTTCGGTCCCCTCCTCGCCGGATTGGCATGCTGTTGCTGCACATCCCATTGTTTTGGAGCCGAAGGCGGCCAAATTGGTGCTGCTGCTACTGAGCACACATAAGAGCGAAGGGGGGCTCGCGAGTTTCCCAGTTGTTTTGTTGGGTGAGCAGGCACTTTTTTATTTGTAAACTTGTCTTCTCTATTATTTTTGGTGTTTTGACTAAAAAGATATAGTCATCTCTCTGAACATTTGAAATTACAATTCAGGGACAGAATAAGTTTTCTCCTATTTAAGGATTCCTCTAATGGAGATCCAGGAGCTATTGACTCGCCTCAAAACATTTTCTGTGTGATATAAATTTTGGGAACTTTTTTGGTAGCTACGTTGTTTATTAGGTTAGCTAAACCAGCTATGTCACTACCAAATTGGTTTTGTGCATTCTCGAGGCGTTTGTCTCGGTTTTTCACCTAGTCTGTAAGAACAGACCCAACCTCTGGCTCAAGCTTTGGGGCTATGGCCAGTTTAAAATTCTCTGGTATAAATATTTGTTTCAAGAGAACCTCTTTCTGCTCCTAGTCCAGGCCATTGGTCAGGATCTTTTCCCAACGTTCAGATAATTGTGCAAGTATTTTATCACCAAAAGTGTCGTTTACTTTTTTGGCTTCTCTGAGTACATTTAATATTTCTAGCGGTAGATCAGGAACAGTGTCCGGAGTTACCTCCGCCTGGGTGGCTGCTGTCACTTCTTTTGAAGCAGTGTCGACTGGTAACATTATCTCTTTTGAGATTTCCATATAGATATCTCCATCGACCTGGTCAGACTTGGGAGAGGAAAACTCAGGTGTTGGTTCTCGTTCTGTTGCCCACATAGAACAGATGGTAAAAATAACATTACTTACTTTTGAAATTTACTTTCTGGGCAGCAACTTTTCATGTGACAAAAAATACATAAGAGATTTCCTCCATAAGTATCAGTCGTGATGGTTGAGAGCGGAGTTCTATTTGCACTTTTTCGTCTATGAAGAAAACAAATGGGGGGAAAATACCAACCGTTACAGTCCTCGTCGTTTTTTCTCAGCCTTTTTTATAGTTGCTCAATCCTGTTGAGTAGTTCGTTTTCCGTATCCCTGTGCTTCTTTTTGCCCATTTTCGACGTGAAACTCGAATTCATTTGCAGAAATTTAATTTTTTCTTGGAAAATACGTGACCATGCGGAACACACGAAAAATTAATATTTGACAGGTTACGTTTCGTTTCCGGCTGCGCTTTGGTGTTGTTCCAAAACAGCCATCAGACGCTCACAAGCGTTTTAAAAATGTCTCTAATAAATCTAAACATTGTGTGACGATGCGGTATGCTGGAAGATGGACTACATGGTCAAATAAATCCTGAAGGATGTCATACCGAAGCATAATTCATTTAATATTAAGTTACGATGAATGTTCAATAAAACGGACGAATCAATTTGTGTTGGTTCTTCGGTTTTATTGAACTTTTATTAATCATTTTCTTACATCAGAAGACGCCTTCTTCAAAATTTTTATACATTCATCTTCTTTTTTTTTAGTCTTTGTCCAATTATATAGGAATGACGAATGCATCAAAATATTTTGGAGTCTTATGAAAACAATTTCTAACATTTTGGCAGCGGCATCTTTGTACTCATCGCTACACTTTTGTTGTTTTTTTAATCCAAATGCAGTATCTGAAATAGATTGGAACATATAATAAAATTAAATAATACAAAAATAGATTATAATATAAAGGCTCAGTCGTATCCCAGACTTTCCAAGATTTTTATGCACCTTTTTATATTTTTCTTTATCTAAAGTATATTGTTTATAAAAGTATGTGTAATTATTTGTTTAAATAAATTAAAACCGCCTATAAGTTAATTATTTCTTTAAAGAAATCTGGTTCAATTCAATTCAATGCCTCACGCACATTAATTCCGCCGATATCGAGTTATAACCTTATAAGTAAAAAGACGCACAGTGGCTTTATACATAAATATTATATGTCTGAGCAAATAATTTCTAGATGTAAACATCCGGTGATGTAACATTGATAATGATTCTTTTCTGCAGTTAATTATTGATTTAAATCATGAATCAGTGTGGTTTATTGTTATGTTTAGTTGCTATGATTTTTAGCATTTGAAATTATGAATAATTTAACCCTGAAGCTTTAAAATTATTCTTGGAATGTTGTTAGATTTTGATTTAGAAACTTTCCTTATTTATTTCTAATATTAATGCCTAAGATAATGTTAATTTAATTGAGTTACCTGGTAGATTTTAATTTAGTTACACATGTCATTTTGGATAATTTATGTGATCAAAGTTTTCAAGTCTATAAAATGTGTTTCCGGTTTATACAACCGCCATGTTTGTATTCGAGTCAGTGAGTTTCAATTATTTTCATTACATTGCTAATTTCTATGTACAAAGCCTTGTTAATAAAATGATAATTGTCTCCATTCCACAGGTAGGGTTAGGTTTGTTAATTGGCCAACTTATTGTTTTTGTAATGTTTTTGGAGGAAAAGAAGTGGTATTTTTGCAAACAACCAATAGGAACGTAGCTCGCTGCCGCGAGGGCACACTTTCTTTACTCGAAACGCACATTTTTGGCGGGATAACTTTGTGATCAGCATCGTGAACAGGTAGTACCTTTCCATTGTGCAAAAATTTAAAACCCTTTTTTTGTTAAAATTGTAAAATTTATTTTGTCTTTACATTTCTTGAATATATTGCGAGTTTTTCTAAATAATTCCACAGAAATATTCAATTAAATAATGTCTAAATCAAACTGACAAGATCCTTTAAAATCAGACTCTTGTCAAGGCAAAATAGATCCCTATGCGATATTGATAACATTTTATCTTCACACATAAATAAACAAAAATTTAACTCTCGTTGAACTTCCGCGAGTACAATATGTAATTAATAAAAATTAAAGATTAAAGAAAAGCTAGCACGCAGCTCACAGCACAGAGAAACAAAAAGAAAATGTGGGTTGGGATTACTATTGCTATGACTGCCCCTTTTATTATTTAATTTAATAAATCTACATAATATATATACAAAGGAAATTTAACCAAGGGACAATAAAAATTTGAAGTTGACGGGGTGGGGGATTTCAGAAGGGAGAACATCAAACAGAGAAAATCGTATGTTTGGCAATCAAAAAATATGTGATCTACTGTACCCTCGTCTTAGCCACACTCACACAGGGATCGGTCCTTTACTCTGATTTTTGCAAAGAACACAGGGGTAGAAGTCATACTACAGATATACAAGTTATCAATTGTCACGATATTTAAAGAACCACGGGCGATTTGGGATATCAGGTTTTATACAAGCATAATGTTTGGCCTTCAATCCTGTACCATGAAAACATCTTCGTATATTGGTTTCCCAGATTCCATAAGATTTTGATGTAGTTTGAATATGTATATACAAATTTGTTTTTATGCTTAGGCTACGGGTTCCTGAATAAAATCTTCACAAATTCCATTTGTTTTTGTCGAGAGAGGTCCGTCACATTGATTAGAAAAGAATTTTTTACCATATTCATTGTCAAAAAGCAGAACATTTAACTATAACCGCACTCGAATAGCTTGCATGCCAAAACATTCCAAAATAGGAGAGTTCGACTTAAAAAAAGTGTAAATAGGAGGTTCCGAATTCGACTGTTTTTTTTTTCGTGTATGTTACTCAATAGCTCCGTCATTTCTGAACCGATTTGAATGATTATTTTTTAATCGTTTTAGTCACAGAACATATTATGGTTATATGGTTTAAGATATGGTTTCATGACTTAAGGCGCTTTTTCCCAGCGTCATCCGAAACGTCATCCGACTCTATTGATAAAGATATTTTTCTTAAACGGTAGGTTTAATAATTATGAAATAAATTATTCTAAGTAAAAATTATAAATTATCAGTGATACTATATTGAACAACTTTATTTTAGGAAACTTTGCTTGCGTATAAGAAAGAACATGAAAATATTGTTAAAAAGCCAAGCTGTTTTTAGACAAAAATTAAGTTAAAATGGTTATTTGTTTGAAACCACTACTGGCATTTGTATGATTGTTGCGAGAAAAAAACACGGAAAATATTGCATAGAAAAATCATTTATAGAAATATTTTTTCATTTTCTCCTATATTGCCCTACCTGGAGACCCAGCGACGTCATAATGCAGTGCGCGCTGATATGAACGTTATTTCAAAATAGTTTCTGTTCTGTCGATATTTGTACCGACAGAGGTCGACGCAAGGTCGTTGGCGACTTCCTGTCCCTTAAAGGGGATACGATAAAATTTACTTTAAACTATGGTCGCCTAATGTTATGAATCAGATTTATTTACTACATACATATATATACTCACGACTGTTTCCCAGAGGGGTAGACAGAGGCTACAGATTTCCATCTGCTACGATCCTGACACACCTCTTTTGCCTCTTCCACATCCATCAATCTAGTCACGCAAGCTCTTCTGTTCCGGGTACTTTTGACATTGCCCTCCTTCAGTATCTCGCCAATTTGGTCAGCATACGTCCTTCTAGGGCGGCCTGGTCGAGCTGTACTTTCGACTTGCGCACCGTAAATTTCTCTCGTCAATCTACTGTCATTCATTCTCTCTACATCTACATGTCCAATTTATTTACTATTATTCAAAAATAAGAAAAACAATCATATGTTGTGCGTTTGAAAACGAGACTCATCGCCTTGTTTTTGAAAAATGTGTTTTTTATAAATAACTTTATTTTGCACGTCAAAATCTTTTAGTTGATAACCATGTCAAGAGGCTGGAATTAGTAGATTGTATCACAAAGGAGCAAAATAATATTTTTACGTTGAGAGCGTTATTTTGAATCCAGAGCAGAGCGAAGGATTCTAGAGTAGAATCTCGGATTCTAAAGTAGAATCCTGAGCGCAGCGAGGGATTCAAAATACATCTCCCGAAGAAAAATAATTTTGCGGCCGTGTGAGACACTCTACCTTTCATCCCATCTATGAGGAAAAGAAATAAAAGGCGCTATTAGATACAAATCTAGAACTTATTTATTAACACAATGATATACGGAAAAGAGTTATTTCTTTGAAATAGGCTAATTTTTGGAAATAGGCCAAGAAAACAGATTCCGAAAAAGTCCTCGCTCCGTTTGCATTTTACCATATGAGGAAATTATCATACGCTTTCAAATATTTTTCTCGGGATTTACATGGTAATAGGTTCTCTATCACATTAAATGCATCTCTTCTTATATTTTCGGGTGTTAATGTAACACTTTCACTATCTGACGAACCCATTTTTCTTTAATTATATTAAAATTAAAATTATGCTATGAATGGTATTCGTACCGAGCACGTAGTTTGCGCGTTTATCAATTTTTTTTTTAATACAGCCGGCTGCGCTGCCCAGATAACCGGCCAGTAACTTTTTTATACAATAAATTCGTTCGAACTCTTTGGGCACAACTATATACATAATACACAACACTATAAGGAACATCATTCATGTTCCAAATTCAAAACTCATTATTGCCCTATGAAAGTCTCTTGCAGAAAAGACCCACTTTGTTCGCACTTATTGAAGAACCAACCATCGTTTTTTGAATAGATGGGATGAAAAGTAATTTATTTTGCCATATTGGGGCGTCCGCCTTAATATATTAAATTTAAAATGACGTCACGTGTTCGGCTTGGCAAACCCTTTCATTTGATACGAGTATCCACGAATAATTTATATTTTCTGCCCCATATCATGCAGGTGGTTAAGGAAATTTAATCCCCCATTCGTGTCCCCCATTTTTTATATCCATGCCTAGGAGGTTGGTATGGAAATAATAAATCGCCTTCTCGGGGCATCGTAGAATTCGATTGAAGCGATTAAAATCAAGTAACATTCAAATAATTTCAATCGAGAAGATGGTTTCAAATTGTCTCCCACATGGATTCCAGGGGCTCTACCGCGTAATTCTCATTTGTATCAACTTCAAGCAAATGCATGCGAAATTCAACGCGTGCAAAAGAGATGGCATGTTAGGCGGGCGTCGTCCCACGCACGTCAACTTTCAATCTTAGCTAGGTTTGTCTTGCCTTGGGGGTCGCCGTTTGGTATCGGATGAATTCACTTAGCAGATATGTATAATGGCTCAATCTTAGCAGATTTAGCCCGGTAGCCGTCCACCCCCCCATTGTGTTTGGGGGGGATATGCACTCAAAGTCTTACGTCGCCGCGCTTCAGACAAAAATTCATATCGTCTTCAATTTACCTACTATCTCGAGTGTGGTATCATTTTCGGCTAAACATAAAACGAGGAATTCATTTTTAAAACATTTTGTGTACAGTTTCATACAAAAATCATAAGATATTGTCGAAAGTATGTTAGTTGGTCTGCTATTTTTTTTATTCAAAATTCTGTATCCTTAAAAATAATAAGTTTTTTTAATAAAAAAAAATACTTTCTTAAAGTATATTTATTCAGCTTTAAATATACATATACATTTTATGTACTTACTATAGAACATCTACTTGAAAAAAAATCAAACATGGTTTGCGACGGCTGCGAAATATTTTTTCGATCCGCCTGTTCCACGCAAGCTAAGTTGTATGTATATTTTTATCCTAATATTTTTGGTTAGCATCTTATTTACAAGATCAACAAAATTAAAATATATATTTATTTAAAGCCACTTTACATGTTTTGAAAAATAAATTTTCTCTGTACTGAAATCTGTAGTCTCTGCCTGCCCCTCTGGGAGACAGGCGTGAGTATGTGTATGTATGTATGTTTGTTGAAAAAGAAAGGGTCTTATAATTACATTTTCTTGTAGTGAATTTTCTTATTTTTGTAAATTATTAAATTAGTAAATTTTCTTACGTCACACAGAGATAATCTTCGTTTTATCATAAAATTTTGTTACATCGTATGTGTCACAACTCGCGGCCTCTGACGGAAGATCGGCGTCACAGTTCTGCTGTGGCATTTTGCTGAGTCAGAGACCTTTTTGTTGGCTGCATCTTATAAACTACCTAGTTATATGTATAAGCCTTAAACTGTTTGTAATAGTGTAGCTCTCAAAATAAACGTATTTTCTTTGTTTCTTTCTTTATTTCTAATAGCAGCAATTTGATAATAGCAGTTCGTCAATTGAAACCGTACGTTTTCAGCTGTCAAATGAATACGATATTCTTACACAATTGCACTCATGGTCTTCAGACCATACACAAAAGCCAATGATAACGTTAAATTTGTATTCTATATATTTTGTATTAAAAACCAACCTATCTTTGAAACTCACTTTTCAACCAAAATATTCACAGTTTAAATTCTTTTTTATATTTAAATTAAATAATGCTGTCTAAAGCATGGCATTAACCATTAACATTGATAAAAATATACATACAACTTAGCTTGCGTGGAACAGGTGGATCGAAAAAATATTTCGCAGCCGTCGCAAACCATGTTCGATTTTTTTTCAAGTAGATGTTCTATAGTAAGTACATAAAATGTATATATATATATTTAAAGCTGATTAAATATAATTTAAGAAAGTATTTTTTTTTATTAAAAAAACTTGTTATTATTAAGTATACGGAATTTTGAATTAAAAAAATAGCAGACCAACTAACATACTTTCGACAATATCTTATGATTTTTGTATGAAACTGTACACAAAATGTTTTAAAAATGAATTCCTTGTTTTATGTTTAGCCGAAAATGATACCACACTCGAGATAGTAGGTAAATTGAAGACGATATGAATTTTTGTCTGAAGCGCGGCGACGTAAGACTTTGAGTGCATATCCCCCCCACCCACAATGGGGGGGTGGATGGCTACCGGGCTAAATCAGCTGAGATTAACCCAATATACATCTGTGCCAAGTGAATCCATCCGATACCGAACGGCGACCCCTCCATACATTGGTTGGCAAGACAAACCTAGCTATCTCAAGTTGATGTTGATGAAAATGAGAATTACGCCGTAGACCCGCAGTTATCGAGAAATTTATATCGCGGGATTCTTCTCTTAGTGCATCCCCGGATACTGTGAGTGTTGTGTGTCGTGCGTGAAACAGATAACAATTTATTTAAAGACTAAAATGTTGTTGCGGGTAGAAGGAAAATACTTGTACACTTGTGTCGTCATCTGCATGCGCCTCGCCATAATTGCCGTACTCGCCATACTGCAATAGCGTATCATGAATTGACTTGACAATATCATGACGAGGGTTCCTTTTCTCACTTCTTGTGAAATTGTTAGTTGAAAATATTTTAAATATGTAGTGTCACGCAAACACGATAATTTTGACGGTCGTACATAAAGTATTGTGTGCAACTTGACATAATTAGACTTTGGGCAAGGGGGTCTCACTTGATCACGTGACCCGCGAAAAATACCTACTGCGACGCAGCCCGTCGTCGGCACTAGAGTCAGCCGAGTGTCACGCATGCTCTGTGATACACATTCTCGGTTGTACTCGACTTTTCATGTTCTGTTCTGGCTATGGATAGTCAAAGAAGCACAATAAGCGATATTGTATCGCATTCGGTTGCTTAAATACAAATAATAGAGCTTCTTTCGATATATTCTATGCTTACATACATACTTGATACTACTTTTATTAGGTCCTCAAAATATATTTCTATTTTATGTGACATTACAGTCACATCACACGATATTTTTGACGGTCGTACATAAAGTATAGTGTGCAACTTACATAATTAGACTTTGGGACACTCGTGCAGTCTATTACCAAACGAACGAATGTCTCACATTATGTCACAGTTGTCCAAAATACTATTTTGCATACTTACGAAATAAAGTTTCCATGGATAAGTCGCTTAGATAAGGAAAAATATCAAATTCATCCTTTCCAAGTTCTTTTTCAACTTCTGTCACGAATTGTTCGGACAATTCATTAAACACTACTAAATACCCATCGAGAATACGTTGATTGAATGTTGGGTTTAAAAGTTTCCGATGTCGCCTCCATGTTGACACTAAAAAAGAAATTATAAAGGTGTAAAGATTTTTGTTTGTAAACTAACAAAAACGGAAGCAAAGTAAATGCACAAAATGTCATCCTTGAACTATGGTGTCTTGCGATGGTTCCTATAATGCTGTCTTTCCATAAACGGTGACAGAGGTTAAAACTTAGCTGGAAAACTATGTGTCTATTTCATATAGACATATAGTTTATTTCCACTTAATTTAAGAAATATAAAAATAATGATAAATAAATAATCTTTTGTTTCACATCTTTTATTGAACATTCATACATATTTGTGAATAATTCTATCAAACTACATAATAGTTTGTAGGCAGAAAAAGCTCCCTTTTACTTTCCACTCTTTATATGAAAATTTCTAGGTTTGTTTAATTTTCAAGTTTTAGATTTTAATTAGAACAAAAAACAAATAAACAGTTATTTCTCTATTTCTATGAAACAATATTGACTTTAATTTGATTCAAGATATGATTTTTTAATTTCGTTTTAAATACAGATTTACTACTTAAGGGTCGGCTGTGCCAAACATGCTCTCGCGTTTGGAAAATTTAGCTTATTAAAACAAAATATTTTTAACCAATAAAATTTGTTAATAATTAGTTAAGAAGTTGGACTACATTAAGAATTTTCAGATTTGACACAAGTATCACAATCATCGAGAAAAAAAATCGGAAAGATCAGTAAAATCACGGAAAACGTAATTTGGCTTTGAAACTAGTATGATCAGTTTACTGATCTAACTACAAAATCAAATATTTTTTTATAGAGTAAAGAAATTAAAGTAGCCTTTACAGATTTTGATTATTTTTTATTTCCTTTCAATATTTTAAAAGAAATACTCAAACATTTTACATATTTCCTGTACAGAAAAATTACGCAAAAAGAATTTGGAAGTTTGTGTATTTCTTTTTAAATAACGAAAGGAAAAAAATATTAATATATTATATGAATAAGGCATTTTGAACTCTTTACACAAAAAAAAAAATATTTCAATTTGGAACAAAAAAAAAATTTTTTTCTTCTCTTTGCAACGCCAAATTACGTTTTTCGTGTTTATAGTGATCTTTCCGATTTTTTTCCCGATGCTTGTGAAACTTGTGTCAAATCTGAATAATTATAATGTTGTTCAACTCTTTAACTACCTACACAAATTTTATTTGTTAAAAATATTTTGTTTTAATATGCTAAATTCTCCAAACGCGAGAGCATGTTTGGCGCAGCTTCTTATTTCATATGGTTTACTTTTATGGATTTTGGGTACAAGATATTTTCTGTGCCGCTGGCCGTAGTAATATGTGACTCGAGGTACAGTTATTATATACTTTTCTCTTTTTCTATGTAACAGTGGGTTATTAACAGGAAACTTAAAACTTAAAAGTAAAAGATAGCTTCTCATGGACTGGCAATATTTCACATTTTAAAAACAAGTTTATCTTAATAATAATCTTTCTTACATTGAGTTTTTACCTTTTGGTCAACTAATTGTTTTAAGAATCTAATTTGAATTGCTTTGACTTTCTCTAAATATGACTTGAACGTTCTCCCGTAAGTACTCAGTCCATAAGAAAGTATCAAGTCCGTCAATGCGTAGTACACTGTATACAGTAATGTTCTGATTGTGAAGTACTTCCTGAAGTACTTCACAATCAGAGCATTACTGTATACAGTGTACTACACATGGACCACCTCTGGTGAAATTTTACAAGTACTGATCGCAATTTTTCGCAAACCAACTCAACATGACTTCCCCACGTAAAGTGGCTGTCTACAGTAAGCCCAAGGTACTTGTACTCTTCCACCACCTCACTCACTCCACAAACACAATTTTGGTAGTTCCTGTGCAGGCATTCTTAAGTATATTCATATGTATACATTAGCTAACTAGTATAGAATGGGTGAGATTTGCTATGAACTTCGATCAACAGTATAGTGTTGATACGTCGAATCTCTGAAACGACGAATTTTTCCACCATACCTGTACACTGAATTGTTTTGTAACTACTTGATAAACCAGCTTGTAATGCACATCCTGAACGCTCACGAGAGCGTTATGTGATTCCACGCCTTGCTCATTTAGAAGATAAGGCGCTGTCGACGCAACAATACTTGTTGCATTACCTTCTGACAGCGCCTTCTGCTCAGAATGAGCAAGAAGTGAAATCAAATAATGCCCTCGTGAGCGTTCAATATGTGCATTACAAGCTGGTATATCAGGTAGTTACAAAAAAATTGATGTACAGGTATGGTGGAAAAATTCGTCATTCCAGATACGAACCTCGATAGCGCGTCTGTCATTCAAATCCTGGCCCGACGATTTTTTTCAAAATATTTATGCTTTTAAATTTCTTTGTGATTGATTTCAAGTTTGTAATGCACTCTTATAATAATTAACATTATTCAATGGGTTTTACAATAAAAACATATATTATTATCTTAATTACAAATTATTACTATTATTAATACACATTGTTGTTTATAATACTTGTGTGTGTGCTATTACAGAATTTTTATTTATTCTAATTTAAATATTGCACTTACCATCACTTGTGATCAGTCCTGTTTCGCCCCAAGACTTTCCAAAATCGTATATATAAATCTTATCCTCAAATGTTTGAAGCAGTGATTGTGCTATCTTCGGATCTGTAACGGCTGCAAAGAAAATACAAATTCAAATAATTTAGTTTGTAAAATGTGTACATAATTTTTACAAGTCATTATTAATCTTAAAAAACAAAAGAATATGATATTGCAACCAAGATATTTAGGTGCACGAGCGAGCGAAGCCTGGAAGTAACAAGTTAAACAAAAGAATATGATATTGCAACCGAGATATTTAGGTGCACAAGCGAGCGAAGCCTAGAAGTAACAAGTTAAACAAAAGAATATGATATTGCAACCGAGATATTTAGGTGTACAAGCGAGCGAAGCCTAGAAGTAACAAGTTAAACAAAAGAATATGATATTACAACCGAGATATTTAGGTGCACAAGCGAGCGAAGCCTAGAAGTAACAAGTTAAACAAAAGAATATGATATTACAACCGAGATATTTAGGTGCACAAGCGAGCGAAGCCTAGAAGTAACAAGTTAAACAAAAGAATATGATATTGCAACCGAGATATTTAAGTGCACAAGCGAGCGAAGCCTGGAAGTAACAAGTTAAACAAAAGAATATTATATTGCAACCGAGATATTTAGGTGCACAAGCGAGCGAAGCCAAGAAGTAACAAGTTAAACAAAAAAATATGATATTCAACCGAGATATTTAGGTGCACGAGCGAGCGAAGCCTGGAAGTAACAAGGGGAACGAAAATACAAACAGAAATAAAATGTCAGCTTTCGGATGATTTTGTTGCAATAATTAGGTTACGTATAGCCATAAAAAAAATACATGTTTTTGGTTGAACTTTAAGGTATTCATTTTCCACAAACCAGGTTAATCAATTCATATTTGTACTGTCAATGAATTTTTTTGTAACCCTCTATTGCACACTTCTTATCGATTTTGTTTCAGGTATCGCTTTCGCGATTTTGTTGGTTTTTTTTAAATAAAATTAGTGTGAATGATATCTATTCATTTTCCAAATACCACGTTATTCGGGTCAAAAAAAGCACCCCCTTTTTCCAAAAATACGTAAATCCACTGATGCAGTCAGCGGCAGCAAGATATTGTCAGTCTACGCCTAGCGTTGGCGCCCGTAAGACGTGGAACCTGTGCCCTTTTTTGCAAGCTATAAATATCTCCCAAAACTACTTCAAAACACATTGAAATTAATTTTATAAAGTAATATTTCGAGGAGCATCATATTCCTGCCGTTAAAAACTCAACAAAATATGCGTATGAGTGATTTAGCTACATCGTGCCATAGTCATAACAACAAAACTGAATGAATTTGGAATGAATTCATACTTTTATGCGGGAAAATAATATATGTTACTCTAAAAGAATAATTTTGTGATCGTTATTGAAACCCAAATTAATTTACTTATACTTACTGAGATCTGTAACAAAGGTCAATGACCTTTTCGTGAAATTACCCTCTAGTATTGGCTCACCATTTCAGGTCCAATAAGTGAAGTTTTTTGCAAATTATATAGGTACACTGTAACCGCGAGGTTACAGGAATGCAGAGCTGATGGGATTTGAGGATGTGATTGGAAAAGATTGTGAGTGAACTAACCTGTTCTGTATGGTTGTGGATGGGCCGGCGAATGCGCTGCGTGGCGTCCCTTCTTGTTGGGCAGGTTGAGCAGGCACCTTGGGCAGGAATGAGCAGAATGTCTTGGTTCGTGGAGTAATGTGAACACAACACTGGTATATAATGTGAACACAACACTGGTAGGTACGTAAGATTTGTTGTGTCGGCGGCGCGAGTGTGCACACGTGTGTTTCGGGAGACGTCTCGCGCGGAACAGAACGATCGCTGGCGTGCGAGCTGGCGCCAGCGCTGTGTTGCGAAATTAGTCATCCGGCGCGCCGTGTCGCGAGTCACCTCCGCGCACGCGCGCGCGGATCCGTCACGCTGTGGCGTGAACATCCTGGGGGGGCCGGGGCTGCGACTCCTCTTGAGCTGAATCCAACGGCAGCCTGGCTAGCTTGAACACAGGTCGTCGCAGATTTCCATGGGCTGTGTCCAGATCCACAACTCGGATCACTCCATCCTTGCCAGGTATCGTGCGGAGAATTCTCCCCAACTTCCATTGGAGCGGAGGCAGGTCATCCTCTTTGATGAGGACCAGTTCACCCACTTGAGGAGGGGAAGAAGGGGAGAGCCATTTGGAGCGGGTTTGCAGGGTATGGAGGTAGGATCTAGACCATAGAGTCCAAAAGCGCTGAGAGAGCGCTTGAATGAGTTGAAAGCGTTTAAGAGCAGATATGGGTCTGTCGTCAAAAGACTGCTCAGGTAGAGCGGTGAGCGGACGACCAATAATGAAATGTCCGGCCGTGAGAGTTTCAAAGTCCGTAGGGTCGGATGAAATTGGGCAGAGGGGTCTTGAGTTGAGTACAGCCTCAATTCGAGCCAAAAGGGTAGAAAATTCCTCAAAAGTGAGGTGCTGTTCACCTATCACGCGATAAAGTAGTTGCTTGGTGGATTTTACGTTTATTTCGTGCAGAGTGCCGAACCAAGGCCCTTTAGGCGGGTTCAGTAACCAAGTTATGTGCTGATTCGCGAGCTTGTGAGTGATTGCATCATTGTTTGACCTGAGGAAGTTCTGAACTTCAATGAGCTGATTCCTAGCACCTACATAGTTTGTGCCGCAGTCTGAGCGAATGAGAACTGGAGTACCGCGACGTGAGATAAAACGTTGCAATGCCGCAAAGAACGCTTCCGTTGTGAGTGCAGAGACTGGTTCCAAATGAACCGCCTTTGTTGCGAGGCAAACGAAAATACAAAAGTACGCCTTTATGAGTTTCGCGTTCCGCAACGTGCTGGATTTAACGAAGAAGTGGCCAGCAAAGTCCGTCGTGACGTGACTAAAAACTGGCTGAGGAGTAACTCTGTCTACTGGGAGATCAGCCATGAGCGGAGCCTTAGGCTGAGCGCGGCACCGGAAACATCTAATACATTTAAACACGCGGTGTCTAATAATACGACGAGCGGACAGAATCCAGTACTGCTGGCGTAATATGGCGTGTAATGTGTCAGCTCCAGGGTGGCAGTGTATTTTGTGATAGTGGTCTATAATGAGATCTACGAGCGGACTTGAGCTGGGTAGAATGAGTGGGTGTTGAGCGTCATACCTAATTGACGCGTGAGAGAGACGACCACCGACTCTCAAGAGGCCGTCCTTTATGAAGGGCGAGAGGCGCTGGAGCCGAACGGGACAAGCTTTATCAGTCTGGATACGATTAATGTCTTCAGCAAACTCATTGTGCTGAACAGAGCGGACCCAGTGCAACAGAGCGTCCCTGCGTTCATTAGCTGTCAACGGACCAGAGCGCCGTGCATCTGGGCTGTGCCGACAATTGAATATGAACCTTTGAATACAAGCCGTCACTCCGACGAGCTTGTCAAGTGAGCTGTAGCGAGTGAGCAAGTCCAGATCGATATCTGGGACTGCTATGTGTGCTGGTACCTTTTTGGGCTTAAGGCCTGGGAGAGCATGATGGCCTAGAGCGGGTGGCATCTTGGGCCAAGTGCAGGTAGGTTCTTTGAGCCAACTGGGTGACCACCAAAGGTCATGAAGTGAGAGAGACTGGGCAGACATGCCTCTGCTTGCACAGTCAGCAGGGTTGAGGTTCGTGGGCACATGCATCCACGTATTGCTAGTTGAAGTAGCTGTAATCTTAGCCACTCGATTGGCCTCGAAAGTCTGTAATCGGTGAGGTGGGGTATTGAGCCATGCCAACACTATTGTGCTATCTGACCAGCATGTGTGTGTTTGAATGGGTATATGAGCTGACAGTTGGGCTGACACTCGAGTCATGAGCTGAGATAAAAGAGTCGCGGCTGACAACTCCAATTTCGGGATTGAGAGGCGAGTCTTAATGGGTGCGACCTTGGACTTGCCAATGATTAGGTGTACATTGACATGTCCAGTGGTATTGCGCTCATGAAGATAGATAACGGCACCAAAGCCAGCCTCTGATGCGTCCGCGAACCCGTGAAGTGAGTAAGTAGACGTGGGCTTATACTTACAAATGTGTCGAGGTAAACGGAGGTTTGAGAGCTGAGGAAGATCCTCTGAGATGTGTTGCCACTCTGTGTGGACTTCTTCAGAGATAGGCTCATCCCATCCTATTTTCAGAAGCCAAAGCTTCTGCAGAAGAATCTTTGCGCGGAAGATGACTGGAGTAACCCAGCCATTGGGGTCATAGAGAGACGCTACTGTACTGAGAATGGAGCGCTTTGTGACTTGAGCATGAGTGGGCAGAGAAATGCGATAAGTGAACTCATCAGTTTGAGGAATCCACTGTATTCCCAGAACCTTAATGGAATTAGAGTCGGGACTGAAGTCAAAGTCCTTGGGAATGTCGCACTGGTCATCTGGTAACCGTTCAAGGAGCTGAGGCGAGTTGGAGGTCCATTTACTGAGCTGGAAGCCACCTAGAGCGAGTAACTCGATCAGATCGTTTTGGAGCGACTGAGCAGATTCCACAGAATCTGCACCTGAGAGAATGTCGTCCACAAATATTGATTTGCGGAGGACCTGAGCAGCGTGGGGGTAGCGATGACCTTCGTCATCAGCCAATTAGAGTAAAGTGCGGATGGCATGGTATGGGCTGGACCTTAATCCATATGTGACGGTATTAAGGGCATACGTGAGCAGGGGCTGGTCGGGTGAAGACCGCCAGAGAATGAGTTGAAAAGGTCTTTGCTCTGGGTGAATGAGGATATTTCTGAACATCATTCGGATGTCAGTGCTGAAAACTTGTGAGTGGATCCTGAAGGACATGATAATGTCAACAATATCTTGTTGAAGAGCTGGACCTGTATGAAGACAATCATTTAAATTGACGCCATTTGAGCGTTTACAACTTCCGTCAAAGACGCAGCGTAACTTTTCTGATCCTGGCTTAAATATGCCATGATGTGGGATATAGAAATGGGATTTATGAGCAAAGCTATTGGGGTGACACGGCGATATATGTCCCAATTTTATGTAATCTGACATGAACTCTACGTATTTCGAGCGGAAGGGCGGGTTCGCTAGCAGCTTCTTCTCTAAATTGAGAAACCTGCGTAACGCAATAGCATGAGTGGAACCTAATGTCGGCGCGTTGTGCAGAAAGGGCAGTGTAACCATATATTGACCTGATGGTTCACGAGTAGTTGTGGTGCGGAAAATGTCCTCACACTGTTCCTCTAATGGGCTGGTATGCTTGTAGGTTTAGGGTTCCTCGGATTCCCAAAACCTCTCAAGACTTTTGTCAATGTCATGAGTGGAATGCTCTGAGTCCGTGTGAGAGCCGACAATGTGAACAGAATTGACCTGATTCGTGGGTGAGGTATGTAAACCCTCGAAAGGTCCTATTAATGTAAAATCGAATATCGTGCCGAAGGCTATGGGCTTGCCAGGGCCGAGCGAAACCTTGGTTCCGTCTAACACTTGACCAAGAACGTCAGATCCTAGTATAAGATCAACCGGAGCTGGTGTGTGGTATTCTCGATCAGCAAGAGGAATCGGTGGGTGACCTGTTAACTGAGCGAGATCTGGAACCTTTTCTAACGGTAGGTACCCAGTTACGTTCTTCAATATATGAGCTGTGGCCGTGATCGTAGGTGTGTCACGGTGTGTAGGTCGGCATACAATTGTGATTGATGCCTTTGAGTTTTGTGTGTGCTGATTTCCAACTCCTGCGATTTTTAGAGATGTATGTTTTAATGGTAAATTTAAAATTCTGGCCATGCGCTGAGAACAAAGAGTCAGCATACTTCCACAGTCTAACAGGGCTCGTGCTGAGTGAAATTGACCATGTATGTCTGCTATTTTAAGTGAGACGGTTGGCAACAAAATTGGTGTGTTAGTGACGTTCACTACACGTTGTGCGGAGTTACAGGAATTCTCTGTTGGAGTTGAAGTCATTGAGTGAAAATGAGCTGAGTGTGTATGTGATGAGTGTGTGTGTGCTGAGTACTGGTCGTCCTCGCCTTCATAGTGCTCTGTTATTGTAGGTAGTCATTGTTGCCTACCTACCCGAGACCTACTTGGCGATCGCGATTGAGTGGGCGGGTTGGGACGGGACGTGTATGCCTGTGTAGCATGTGCCGAATGGTGTTGAGGCTCATGCGCTGAGCGCTGTCTGGGCTGCTCACGTAGAGACGGAGGCAGCAAATGAGCAGATGAGCGTGTCGGAGACATGGCCCCATGGCGATGCAGTGAATTGTGGTGGTCAGTCCGCCCACACTCCTTGCATGCACGTGTAGACCTGCACTCATTCTCATAGTGAGGACCCAAACAGCGTCGGCACCGGTTGCGTGAGTTCACAAAATCCCACCGACCTTGAACCGGTTGGTTATTAAATTGTGGGCAGGCGATGAGCTTATGTCCCCTATTCTTGCAGTATGGGCATGGCATACCACCAGTAGGGGAAGAAGGTTGAGCCGAATAATTTTGTTGGCGAGTGGGTGATGGGGATGTTTGGGCCGAGTAAACTGGCGCTGTCGCAAATGCCAAAAATGGTTGACGAATAGGACGGGGGGAGCGATTGTCCTGCCGAGGAGCTATGGGGCGGAACTCTTGATAAGCCTGGTAGGGCTGACGTGGAGTACCTCGAGTGGGCTGAACCAGCTGATTGAGCTGAGCGAGCCTTTCTGACGGGCCGAGCCGTGCTGAAGAAGGAGCATCCTGTGACGCAAGGGACGACGACTCATTCTCCTTGCAGCGTGCGTGCTCTTCCAAAAACTCAATGAGGTTCTTGAGCGTGGGCAGAGTTGCGCGAGATCCGTACTTCCGCTCGAAAAGAGTGCGGAGCTCGCCTTGTAGTTTTCGCACCACCATGGACACGAAAACATAGTCAGAATCCTTCATGGGCAGATCGAGGTTGCGGAGAGCGCTTTGCGCTGAGATAAGCGGAATTAAAAACGATGTGCGGATATCCGAGCGCATGTGGATGTGCGGAAGGTTCATGATGATGTCCACAAATCGGTCAATGAGTACGCGACGATTGTCGTAACGCTTGGTGAGAATTTCCATGGCTATGGGATAATTCTCGTTGGTAGGGTAGAGGTGTTTCACCATTTCATGTGCCTCACCCTTTAGGGCGCCTAACAAATAATGCAGCTTGACAGCATCCGAGACCGTAGCCATCTCACTGATGAGGCTCCTAAAAACGGCAATAAACGAGGGCCATTCTTCCACGTTCGAGTGAAACTCCGGAATGGGTATTTTTGGTAGAACACCAACGGGTGTACCTGAGCTGAGGGGTTGCGTCTTGTCCGGAAGAGCTGATTTTTCTTTTAATTTTTCGAATGCCACTAGGATAGCATCATAGTTGCTAAGTGCCGACTGAAAATTTTTCGTGTAGGTTGCCTCAGTTTCGTCGGACAAATCCTCATCGTCAAGGATCTCATAATATACGTCCTCTAACTTAGCTTTAACGTGTTGTATGTTTGCGTAACGAGCGGTGAAGTCCGCCACAGAATATGTTTTTCTGTCGCCTGCCTCGACCGCCGCACCAATCTCCTTTAACAGAACTATCGCCTTTACGGCCTCACGAAACATCGCGGCTTGTGATTTCGAAGGCATCTTAATCTTGTTAAACTAGGTGGTTGTTTACTAAGATAAAATACGCAACGAGTTTGAGATGAACTATAAAAGCGAGCGTACAACTGAAATAATTGATGAGATAGATGAATAGAGCTGAGATACTTGCGCGGATGAAGTAACAATGACTATGTTCAAACGGAACACGGAACTCTTAAATAAACACGACAGAGAAAAAAAAAAATTTTTTTTTAAACAACCTGTATATGTATATGAGCTGATAAACCAACGTGGAACACCCTATATGTGTACCATAAACAATAAGAGCAGAGACGAGAAGAAAAAAAAAAATGTTTACTATATTTGTGCTATATGCACCCGGTTAAAAAGCAGGCAATAACACGAAAAAACTGTCCGGCAATCTATTACTGCGACACGAGATTACCGTAACACAAAATATCGAAAAGGGCTGATGAACTTGTTCACTTTTATGTTATTTGCCTTGAAATCATGTGCCGACAATACGCGTTAGTTCTTGTTTACACGATAGTACAACTACAACAAAAACATCTGATAAGTTCTATTTATAGAACAAAATATCTACCTACTTCTTTGAGTGCGTAAACAAACAAAGAATGTATTTACCTGGCCGAAATCGGTTCTAAATGAGTGGACAATCTAATGATGCAAATCAAGCTTTGGTAATACGTAACGTAATAACGTATGTATACATACGTATGTAGCACGAAACAAAAGTAAATTTATACTCACACCAAAAAAATATCTCGCAAAATACGAAAACTATCTTTGACAGTGGGTAGATTTACACCTCTCCGCGGGTAAAAATTGGGTAAATTGGGTCGGGATTTACATATAAACAATGGTACCTAACAGTGTTGAGCAAAAAGCTGACTATGAGTTTAATTAATTTTACGTATGGGTTTTATAAGGGCTGATAATTAATCCCTGGGAGTGACGAGGGGGGTTTAATAAAGAAATATAGTGGACTGTAACAAACAATTGGGCTGAATGGATATAATTATATTATCTGAGCTGAATAATAATAATAAACGGGATGAAAGTGAGTTATTTCTGTGGCGGGGGCGGGGGGGGCCGGTTCTATACAGATAAATGGAATGTTCTAGGCGGCGCGGGCGCGGTAATGACCTACCCGAAATAGGTATTCGAGACCACAAAATATTTTTTGCCGGAAAAAGGGCCGGGGAGGGGGCCAAAATATGTAACCGGGTGAAAAAGGACTGTAGTAAATCGACGGGGGCTGATTCACTAACGGTTCGAAGGATCAAAATTTTTCGAAAACGGACCCGAAGGACCAGATATTTTCGAAATTTTCGATAACGGACTCGAAGGACCAGAAATTTTCGAAATTATTTGAAATTTTCCGCTCGAAGGACCAGAAATGTAACCGCGAGGTTACAGGAATGCAGAGCTGATGGGATTTGAGGATGTGATTGGAAAAGATTGTGAGTGAACTAACCTGTTCTGTATGGTTGTGGATGGGCCGGCGAATGCGCTGCGTGGCGTCCCTTCTTGTTGGGCAGGTTGAGCAGGCACCTTGGGCAGGAATGAGCAGAATGTCTTGGTTCGTGGAGTAATGTGAACACAACACTGGTATATAATGTGAACACAACACTGGTAGGTACGTGAGATTTGTTGTGTCGGCGGCGCGAGTGTGCACACGTGTGTTTCGGGAGACGTCTCGCGCGGAACAGAACGATCGCTGGCGTGCGAGCTGGCGCCAGCGCTGTGTTGCGAAATTAGTCATCCGGCGCGCCGTGTCGCGAGTCACCTCCGCGCACGCGCGCGCGGATCCGTCACGCTGTGGCGTGAACATACACTTGGGATAAATCGCCAAGCATTTAAAATATAGAAATTTATTTTGAAATATTTACAGTGCATGGCAAAATTATTAGATCGTAGATAATCCTGTCGGTACATGTTCAGGTTCTGTTACGCAAAATGAAAACAATGAAACTCTTTTAGGATTAATTTGTTATCCCTATGTTTGTCTGTCTGTCCGTTTGTCTAGACAATTTTTTCTGGGTAAAATTAATAAGTACCAATATAAACGGCCCTCTATAGAGCTGTAAAAACATACTTGTGACGTGTTTATTTATATTACGTTTTAGGTTTTTACATATTTTTTTTTTACGTTTTTCATACAAATTTTCTCACTATGAAAATGTAGGGATGAACACTTGAGATAATATTTTGCATTTAAAAGTCAACACAGAAAGGAATTGTTGAACAAATAATGTAAAAAATATGAAAACCATGTTGTTCTATTCTAAAGGGATTAATTATCTACTGTTCAATGTGGCGATAGCTTTGTTTATGTTTTTCCTTGAATTATTTTTTACTAAGATAACAAATAGTTTAATACAAGGTTTTACTTAAGAGGTCCCTTTACCCCTGTATTTTTCTTAAAATTCATACAATAGGTATAAACCGAATGTGAAGTCTACAGCTTATTTTCTTCATATCTTTTTTCATGAGTATATTCTAGTGACATCTAACTACGTCTCTATACAGCCCAAAAAGCAAAATTTGATAAAACACCATCATAATAGCTTTCAGGATATCGTCAATATTGCCTCGTTTTTACACAAAGTTTAACAAGTTTGTATATTTTTATCTATACTGGAAATAAAAAAGAGAGAAATACAGGCGTCGTTCATGTTAAGATGACTAAGTTTACACACTTTGCTAAGTATAAACAATTACCGTTTCATGGAAAACTGTTTTGACCTGAAACCATTTCACAAATTCAATTAACTTATTTTGAATATCTTGTCATCTTGCACTTCTTGATGAGAAATACATTTTCAATAAGTAAAAATACAACTTTTAGTTAAGAAAACTTATAGTTAAAAGTCTGCTGTATGCATTAACATATTTTTAATTATATTACAATAGTAATAAAATAATTGGCTTATCCGTCGTCGTGATACCAGCCGTAAATTTCTTAAATAATCTGATATCACGCTTATGGAAAACCCAATTATTTTGAAGATACCATAATATCATTAAAATATGTTTATGCATATAGCAAACTTTTAACAACTTAACTAAAAGTTGTACTTTACCGTTATAATTATTTCTTAATATTTTGTTACAAATTAGGAGAAATAGCCCTTAACCTTAACCTTGTATGAAAATATTTGTTATCTTTGTAACAAAGAAAAAAAAAATAAACAAAGCTATCGCCACATTGAACAAACAGGAAATTATTAATCCCTTTAGAATAGAAAGATATGGTTTTATATTTTTTACATTATTTGTTCTACAGTTCCTTTCTGTGCTTTCTTTCAAATGCAAAATATTATGTGAAGTGTTGATCTCTATATTTTCATAAGGAGAAAATTTGTATGAAAAAGTTAAACAAAAGGCCATAAAAACGTTAAAATATGTATATTTTACAAGGCTGTAAATATTAGCATTTATTGATTTTACCCAGAAAAATTGCCTAGACAAACGGACAAACAGACAAACATAGGGACAACAAATTAATCCTAAAAGAGTTTTGTTTTTTCATTTTGCGTAAAGGGACCTGAACATTTCAAACTATGATACAAATAAATTTCTATATTTTGAAAACTTGGCGATTTACCCCAAGGGTAAACAGCTGTCCCAAAAGTCAACGCTTTCCCTTGGAAGGCTGGTAGGCCAGCTCATGACTGACCAGAATATCAAATTATGACCTCAGCAAAAAGTAGATAGTCTTCGAGTTGATGGTACTTTTATAAATTCGAATAGATTTTTGAGAGTCAAAGCTAACCAGATCTAAATTCTAAGAATAACATTTTTGTTGCGCAACTCTGAATAGTCATGCTATTGATAAAGTCAAAAATAAACCTTGAAATGCTGTTACATCAGGAAGAAAAATAAAAACCCAATTTATGAGCAATTTTTTGTAATTAGGTTAGTTCGATACCACACCCTGAAAAAAAATGTCCTATGTTAGTTTTGCAAATTGTCTTAAATAACGGCTCATCAAATATTGTTTTTCAAATGATCTGGCAATTTCTGTGTATTACTTTTGAAAAAAAAGTTATTGCTATATTACTACCAAAGGAGCTGCGTATTTTTTAAAATAATTAGAATTTAGAATGAAAGAGTCGTGGGCAGTAAAAATATTTGACGTTCATTAGAAATGCCATTTAACACGCGTTAGAGTGAGATAAATAGTGACGCTATTTAAAATGAGTTGGAATGAGATAGTAACGCAGTTAAACGTGGTTGAGGTAGGCATAATTGATATAGGCTACAGTGAGATAGATAGTGACGTGGTGCATTCCTTCTGAGAATATTTGTTAGTTTCCACTTTTTGTAATAACAACTTTAGTAAAAATTTTTTGTAAAGAAATTTTTGGTCCAATTTATTTTCCCGCAAGTGTAAAACCAGCTCAACGGGCGAAAAATATTTAAAGAATGGGTAATGGTGACAATTAACCGTCACAATATTATTATGTATCTCTAAAGGAGTGTCTGAAATGTTCCGAGGATCAACTGATAAATCAAACACTCAAAAAACCACTTTAAGCCGACCATAATAAATTTACGTCCCGACGTGATAGCAAGTAGGATCAATGCTGTGTGACGATGATCGAAATACACTAATAAATTAGATAAAATAAAATACGTATTACTTTTGACCCTGCCTCGTCCACTCTATTCGTATTTTTGCTATGGTGACGCGAGCTTAGAGACCGGGACGAATTTCCCCCCGCGCGCTATCGTAAAATAGAATAAGCCACGCCCGGAACTGGTTTTTGTTTTGGCTATGTCATACTCTTAAACAAAAGAATATGATATTGCAACCGAGATATTTAGGTGCACAAGCGAGTGAAGCCAAGAAGTAACAAGTTAAACAAAAGAATATGATATTGCAACCGAGATATTTAGGTGCACGAGCGAGCGAAGCCTGGAAGTTACAAGTTAGACTGTAAAACTGTTCATTCTTAATTAAGATAACATATTTAGCATAACAATTTCCAAACTGTTATGTTATTACCAATTTATGTTAAATTTTGAAAGATGTTTTATTAATTCATTTCATTTTTAAATTGTATTTAAAACGCACTGTTACTTTATTCAAGGAGGAAAAAAAATGAAAACTAACTTCGTTTCGTACATAAATAAAATATAGTTTTCACCAGAGAGCGAAATATAAATAATAATTAAAGGATTAATTTACCTACATTAAATTATCTCGCGATACGCGGCATGTTTCAAACCCTTTTCGAATTCGTTAATTGTTAATTCGTTAATGTAAGTTAATCGATCATACATATTATAATTTGAAATATAAGTTACGGCAGTTAAAAATCTAAAATATAAATAATTACTAAATAGATCAGCTAAGACTCACTTTGATTTATACGAGAAAACCTCGATGTTACGGTCAACTTAAGAATTGCATACCCTAGCGACTTTTGTTATTACCCATCCAGCACAATATGCCCAATGGCAAAGACTTTATTATCTTTCGATAGAATATAATAGAATTATATTATAATAGAAATATAATTTATAAAAAAAAAGATAATACAAAAAATAACCAGAAATGACAAAAAGAGCATGCAGCTTCCATACCGGTGAGCTTAAATTATAATAAATAAATAAATCAAGGGCATGTGAGAAGGTGGGTTTGTGTGAAGAGTGAGGATGAGAATATGAGTGTTTGCGTAAGAAGAGGGTGTATGTAATTGTGTCTGTTTTCCTAGCCCTTACGACTAAGGTCTTGGGATCCATATATTTACTACTAGGGAGTATGTGTAGGTGTGTGTGTGTGTGTGTGTGTGTGTGTGTGTGTGTGTGTGTGTGTGTGTGTGTGTGTGTGTGTGTGTGTGTGTGTGTGTGTGTGTGTCAAAAATATTATAAAAAAACATTAAACAACAAGTATTAACTAAATTTTACATCTAGTATTTAAAAGGAGACACGAGAATAGTCTCTGTTTCCTCGTAACTTAGTGCGAAAAGTCAACCACTTTTTGCACTAGTATCAAAATGTACTATTTTACGATTACTTATACCATTCCATTATTGGGAAAATTTGTTTCATCAGAGAATAAAATATTGGTAAAAGTATCTTACCAAAATACAATTTTGGTCCACACCACCCTTTTATGATGCCACCTTTATTGATAGTATTGGTTTGAATACTTTGCATAAATTCCCACAGATCTGAAAAATAAATACGTTATACTTTTTAAAACGTTGTTGTGTTCGAATTTTAATGAAGTTTACACACAACACATACACACAAAGGTTAAACTAATGGAGAACAGGTCAGAAATAAACTTACAAAAGAGGCTGCTGTATAGTATAGATAAACTATTACAGCCTTCAACACGCCAAAAAAAAAATAAGGCCCAATTGATGTCCCCATACAAAAAACCTCAAAAAGGTTGCCTTTTCTATACGATATCATGTCCCGCCCTTATTTCCGAAATAAGAAAACCTAGAAATATGAAAAAAAAACATGGAACAGGAAAAATATAGCGGTTTAGTTACTCTTAGGGTTCTGCACTCATGGGTGCCGAATTGTTTGTCAGACGATACCATTTAAGGCTTCTCTCAATGCCACCGACCTTGAACTGGGTAACTTTGTAACCATTTTATACGGTAACTATAGCATTTTTTAATAGAGGAAAAAATACATAGTAATTTAAATTATACAAATAGTGATGTGATTTTTTCTGAATTTTATTTTGATATACAGAATTGAAGCAAGAAAATTCCAAGTTTACCCTCATTTCTAGTTTATTTGTCCACTTGTAACAATTTAACTGATGCAGTTTTTATCGAAACAGTATAAAAATTTATAAATTTCTAGACAAAATAGTATAAAATGTTATGGTTTTCTCAGTTCTTGGAGATTCATTTTATTTTACATAAAATTAATTAAAAACACACTATTTTCGCACTTGTCAGTCGCAGTGACTGACGTAACAGCCATGTTACAGTGCGGGTTGATAAGAACTTTATTCTAATATGGTTTTGTTCGAAATTTCAACCATCACGAATCGAGTTGCTAATATTTCCGACGGAGCCACCTTAAGCAGCTTGTTTTTTTTCGCCCAAAATGTTTGTACATTTCAATGATCTACTAAAGTAAAAACTCATTGGTTCATTTCATAAAAAATACACAGAAAATATTTACGTTATACAATGTGACTTTTTGATCATCGTCCAAATTCATACTGGTGGCTTGGTAAGTGATCAGTATCATGGATCAATAACAATTTTGGTGAAATTCGTTAAATGAAATTTTGACTCTCCATAGTGATTCACTCGGGACTGGAACTGAATTTCTATAACTGGCCGAAATTTAATTTTACGAATTTTACAAAAATTGGTACTAATCCAAGATACTGATCACTTATCAAGCCTCCAGTATGAATTTGGACGATGATCAAAAAGTCACCTTGTATATGTAACAATAATTGTATTAATAATTATTTATGATAAATGTAATAACAATAATTAAACATAAGTAAAATAAAAATTAACATACTGTTAAAGTTTTAATAAGTTAATGTCAGCCTCCTAAATAACCTCCTAAATAAATGTCATATTTTATTAAGCTTTTGAAATCAACTGTACTGTCCGAAATGTATGTGATTAAAAATCTTTTAAAACTCAAATTCAATAAGTTCCAGACAGTAACACCCCACATGCAAAGTTTTTCTGCCTCATTTTCATGTAAAAATAATAATAATTTCTCCTGAAATATAATTTAATTACATTTTCATCCAATATTGGGTTTTGGGTCAACATTTTACAAAATGTCACGTCTCAGACCCGTGACATACGGTCCTGACAGACAGAAGGACAGCGGTGTGACAATATTAGGGCTCTGTTTCGCCGTTTTGGTACGGAACCTCAAAAAAATGAAGATTACCGTTTCTAATTAAATGGTGCGTATGTCCGATGAACGGTAGCTCGCCTGGCAGTGTAGGGACTCTTGCAGTCAATCGTTCCAGACGCCATTTTCGCACAAACCACAATGTGCACACGCAGCACAACAGTAACACCAACAGCATCTTAATATTTGATCAATATATTTTTATTAATGTAAAGACCAAACCGAACGTATACAAATTAAACCGGCAAGTGTAATCTTTAACAAGGTTACGTATTTTATATAGGAGTTGAAAAGTGTAACCTTTGACAAGGTTACGTATTTTACAAGATTTTAATAGTGCAATCACCTGTACTTCAAGTACTTTTTAGGGGTACTTTTTAGGGTTCCGTACCGCAGGGTGCCAAACGGGCCAAATTTTGCCAAATTGCGCATTGTCATGCAGGGATTTCACTAGGTCAGACTTTTTAATGATCCTAACCGGTTCAAATGATGACAACCCCACAAAACTGCAATCCTATTTCTATTAGTATTTAAACGAATTCTGTAATACAAATTTTATACTTAGGAATGTACCCCACAACGAGTTCTTAAATGTAAGTGGTGTAGATAAAATAATAGAGTTTGTCTCTTTAACTTTTCGAGCTCACAATGTATGTAGAATTATTTAGCGGAAAATCTAGCAAATTTTTTGATAAAATGTACGCTGGCAGAATGTTAGTGAGAGAAATACTACACACTAGCTTTTGCCCGCGGCTTCGCCCGCGTGGATTTAGTTTTTTGTAGTTTAAAATTATTTCTTGATCTCTTGTTTGATTCTCAGGCTTTGACGAGGCCGAAGGCCGAGCTACGTTTCCTCACGAAATAATTTCTCGATCACTTATTTGATTCCCAGGTAAAATTTGTAAATTCATAATTGAAAATTTAGGTCAATTCTGAACGAAATTATAATTTTTTTCTCTGAATTAAACTTCGGTTAGTGTGTTAACACTTTGAAACACAATATTTTTTTCTTAAATATATTAAATCCTTAAACCCAACCCTATTAACAGAAGCAACATTTCAGCTCTATAACTTCAAAGCAACTGTATTTCGAAAAATATTCTTGTCCTTATGGAATGATTTTCCGAATACCCTGAAAAATGTCATCATAATTTGTAAAGTATCTTTGGTGGTCTTTGGCGAGGCCGAAGTCCGAGCCGCTTTTCCAAACGAAACTATTTTTTGTTCTTTGAAATGTCCTTTGCTAAAGTGGTTTTGTTCAGGCCGTAGGCCGAGCCGCGTTTCCGAACGAAATTATTTTTTACTTTTATTTGATTCGATTTTATTCATTAGAGATATCCCACGCAAAGCTCGCTCCATAGCTCCTTAAGCGACCTTAAGTCGGTGGATCAAGCCCTTGGTAAGAGATAACTTATCAGTTAAATACTTTTGCCTTTAAGCACTGCGGAATGTCATCGACATAATCTGCCGAATCAGTAAGTTGAAGTGGCAGTGGGTAGGCCCATATTTGTCGCCGACGTGATTGCCGTTGGAGCCAAAAGGCCTAGAATGGACACCACGTGCAGCAAAGCGTAGCCTAGACCGACCTCGTGCCTGCTGGCCCGGCGGACTTCGCGGGTAGCGGCTGGATGAGCATGACGGAGGAGCGCCAAGAGTGGCAAAATTTTAGAAAGGCCTATTTCCAGCAGTAAACGAACACAGGCTGATGGATGGCTAGATATTTTATCCCCAGATAAAGTGTCTTTGGCGAGGTCGAAGGCGTATCAGCGTTTCTGAACGGAAAAAGCACGATTGCTTATAAAATTTGTTGTCGCACGTTTACTAATTCAAAAATGATTTTCAATAAGTTCCGCATTGAGTCCGCGTAGTAGATTGTAGCCGTAAGTACGCTAATTATTCCTGTTATATTTGACGAAAAACCGGTCAAGTGCGAATCAGACTCGCGTACCTAGGTTTCGTAATTCGACAGTTTTGGGAACAGAAAATTTTATTTGGTCTTTTTTTTCGTGAATTTCTCATTTTTTTTTCTGTAATCTTTACGTAAGCACTTATTGCCGTGTTTTTTTTTACATTTTTCGGTTCACCAGTTTTGGAGATAAGGGAAGGGACATACATTTTTTGTGGTTTTCTGAGGATTTATCGAAATAGATGCAAGTAAATTATCAAAACTATATATTTTTACAATCGACTTTTTAATACCTATATTGTATTAAAAAAATATGTATAAATTTATTTAACTTTATTTTTATTTTTCATTTGTATTAAAAAAAAAACGCTATAATTATCCTGTAATTGGCCAGTTATGACCTATAATCGGGGTGGGTACATACATTTTTTTTGTGGTATTTCGACGATTTCTTGAAAAAGGTGCAAGTTAATATAGCCAAATTATATAATTTTATAATCAGCTCCTTAATAATTATAATTTGATACCCATATTGTGGTTTTAGGAATAATTTTTTTTTTCCTCTTTTGTGCAAAATTCTAAGTCTTTGTCTTTAACAGTGCTAAAGTTATGAGGCTGTGACATACGGATGGATGAACAACGGAATCTCACCGTTAAAGTTCCAAAAATATCAAAATTAAATTTTCTATTCGCAAAACTGTCGAATTACGGACGACTTGCGAGTCTGACTCGCACTTGACCGTTTTTCTTTTTATTTGGTACCATTTTTTTGTACTTTGCGCTTGTGCAAATTTAAAGGAGCTTGTGCTTGAGCTTGTGTAAAACACTTCACTTTTCTAAAGAAATTTGTCACCCCATTGCCATCCCATGGGAACTGATATAGGCTGTGTGCGCGACGAAGCGCCAACTAGCGGTGGCAACTAAGACGGACTTTTGACAAAGCTGCAATGTCTCTAGGTAACGTAAGTAAACAAACAAATAACTTTAATATTATTTAACGTTATCTTTTTTTAAAACGTGATATTTATTAATTTTCGGTGGTTATTAATAAATCAGTGAATTTGTTAATCAGTTAAAAATGAGCCTTTTAATGTATTAAAACAGGTTTTCAAGGTGTCACACGACATCGCTTTTCAGCCTCAGACTTAAATAAAGGCTAAAAAATTGGTTCCTGCTCAACATGTATGGGTCCAGGATGTGGAAGAAGTACGAGTCGAAAGTATGAACCACACCATTAAAGCAAATGTGATTCGCCAGGGTACGGTGACTTCGACTCCATATAAAACATCTTTGCAGATTTTTTTGTAAACTTGAAACGCGCGTAATGTTTGGTAATTGATAAAGTTTCTTAATACGATTTAATTTACTAACAGATTGATTCCACGCGCTTTGTAACCAACGCCAAATGTGATTGTATGATTAATACTTGCGATTGTCGGCACTTGGTGAAACTTGGATAAAAACATGATGATGATAAGTTGCACTTGCACTCGTTCCACAGTTAAAAACTGATTTAACCCGACCAGTTTCGGTTTTACACCATCATCAATAGTTTAGATGAGCTAATTTGAAAGTTATTCCGTGGAAGTTATTAATTGCATGGAATTACTTCCAAAGTAGCTTATTTAAACCCTTGATGATGGTGTAAAACCGAAATCGGTCGGGTTAAATTAGTTTTAAGATGCGATTGTGTTTACAATAAAAGTGGAAGATGTAAATATATTGCGGCAGTGTTGTACTATGCCAACCATGAAGAAAGTTTTACAAAAACGAGTCAAGAACAACAATGGGGTAGACAGAGTGCCCGACAATTTGCAAAAGAAAAGTACGCCAAAAGAAAATACTTTGAAGAAATGTACCCTGTCAGATAGCACTACCGGCAGGTACCCGGTCTTTCCACCAGTCATGCTACTGGCAAGATAAAATTAAAAAGTGACCTAATTGTAACCTAATAGTTGGTAAAAGGTTCTGAAGAAAACTTCGAGGTACTTTACAATTAAGTGTATTTAATTTTATCAAAAAAAGTTTAATTTCACAAGTCAAAGGTGTTACGGAAAAATTATACTTAGTTACAAACTTTTGGCCAAGACCTTCATTTGGCATATATCCTGCCAAGACATTACTAAAACCTTAAGTACCTTTAAATAGTTGTGTCAGGTACCGCCTTAACATCAGGTAGTAATATTACATTGGAATTAGTATTGCCAAGACATAAATAAAACATTTAAGTGATAACTAGATGGGTTAGTTACCGCCTTAACCACAGGTAACTAGATTACATGGAATCTTGTGAAATTACATTAAAAAAAAAACTTTAAGAGTAACAAAACTTGTAAACAAACAAGGGAAATAATTTCCAAAATAAAATCTAGCTCAGGGGAGCCGTGGATCCAACTACATAATACCTATTTGTCGATCATACTCTTTAAACTAAATCGTCTGGTACACCATTTAGTTCTACCAGGAAAAAATATTACGGAACATTAAATTTTACAGTTTGAGTTATTCAGTGAAACAGGAAGAAGAATTTACACTTGGTTAATAATAAGACACATAACTAAGTGTCCTGAAAACATACCGTCCTAGGTACCCTTATTGTGTGAGGTTAAAAATAAAAAAATTCCAACACATACTTGAATTCTCCAATATTCTCAACAGGAAATAGCACGCCGACCGCTGCCCCCTTTCAAGGTCAACGATCTCCGTCCTCGCAGACAAAGGAACTGCTTGACTGCGTACACCACGTGGCGGTCATTTCCCTGCCAGCTGGATAAAATCACCAACGAGGCAATACAGCAAAACTCGAACTTGAAAACTTGAAACTTGAAAACTTGAACTTCAAACTTGAACTTGAAAAACTTGAAAACCCTGGAATTAGCAGAAAAAACAACATATTAAAACCTTTACTACACAGAACGTGTAACCGCGGGGTTACAGAACTGCAGGGCTGATGAGATTTGAGGATATGACACGGGAGAAGAAAAGATTGTGGGAAACAATGTGGGTGCACTGACCTGGTTGGAATGTTTCGCTGGGCCGGCAAACGCGTGTCGCGTGTCGTCTCCTCTCGTTGTGCTGATGAAGCTGGCGTCTTGGGCAGTGATGAGCTGGATGTCTTGGTTCTTGGTAACGTGAACACTACACTTTCACAATCTAAATAATGGGTCCGCAATATTATTTGTGCTGGCAGCGCGAATGTATGCACACATGTATTGTTCGGTCGACGGTTGCGGCGAAACAGTCCGGCCGCGCGAGCGCGCAAACGTGCGCCTCCGGAGGCGTCTCGAGCCGAAGAGAGTGAGTGAACCGCGGGTTGGCGCCAGCGCGCGAGTCCATTGTGTCGCCAGGTGGCGCCAGCGCTGCGCCGCGAACATTAGTCATGCACATGCGCGAACGTCACGCTGGTAGCGTGAACAGAACGATAAGAACAAAATTCCGGTGACTCAAAATACAAAGAAAGCAATACATACCATGATCTGACAATAGTCAGATCTCCCACCAACCCGGCGAAAAAATTCCTTTTTAAACCATCCGAAGAATGTAAATATTTTCCTGAAATACAAAACAATATTATAGAACTATTCCACACAAGAATAATTAACCAAATTTAACACGAAACCCACCTATTTTATTAAAGACACAACTCCTGTTGGCACATCCGTCATTATATATAAAAAAATGAAGATACACTCAACACGGGTTGACAGCAAAAGACCCGGCCGACAAATGACCGAGAAAAAACCTCGGAAATCGAAACAGACAAGCGAGCAACTTCATGTCAAGAAAAGAGAATAAACCGCAATTTACCATCAAGCAAAACTACGACGCGTAACTTTTGTGATAACCGCACCTACAAAATTTGCAATGCTACAACCCCAAGGCAAAAAAAAGGTATGAGTCTGTACCTTTCAATCTTGCGGAGATGGAGGGAGAGTCAGCTTTAAAGTGTATTATAGAAGCTGCTACTTTAAGCTGCAATACTGAAGATAGTGAAGCATCCGTGACCGACATTGTTCAAAGTTTAGTTTGCAAAATATAAATGTAAGAAATAATAATAATAAGTAGGAAGCAAACAATATTTTTACTGAAGAGTCAATTATTCTGAATGTGATTTAATGAAATATATATTTTAGTAATTAGATTACCAAATTAGGCCTTTGGAATTTATGTAATAATTTTAAATAAAAATAAACTAACCTACATAAAAATTTACATTGATTAATTTTTCAAAGTACCTGCATACATTATTTATCAATCCTGAATCAAACAATAAAAATCATGCACTTCTTTCTTTCTTTGCAAATATGGGGGCTGCAGGTTTACTAATACACAGCAAATATGTAAAATATCATCAATAAGCCGAACAAGTTTTCAGGAATTTTATTTAATATTTGATAAACTTTCAAGGGTTATAAGATATAAGATATAAGATAAGATAAAATTCTATTTTATTCTTCAAAAAAGGTGGCATGATTATTGTTATTTCTTTTCCACTTTTATCATCAATTATTTGTACACAAATTTTACAGACAGTGACAATTTACCGTCCGTCCACCGATAGTTACCTTTTTCGCCGCGTTGAGCGCTCGGATCGTTTTAGTGTCTCCCATCACCCACTTCGCACACAGCGTATATGGGATAAAAAGTAGCCTATGTCCTATTTCAGGTCTAGAACTACATTTGTGCCAAGTTTCAGCCCAATCGGTAGGTACGGGGCGTGAATGAGCAAAACATCACTTTTCTAAAGAAATTTGACACCCCATTGCCATCCCATGGGAACTGATTTATGGGATAAAAAGTAGCCTATGTGCTATTCCAGGTCCAGAACTACATTTGTGCAAATTTTCAGACCAATCGGTTCGGTAGTTACAGCGTGAAGGAGTAACAAACATCCATACATCCATCCAAACTTTCGCATTTATAATATTAGTGGGAAGTGGGATGGGATTACTTGTATGCAACATTTTATGAACTACAAAAAGCACTGTCAGATGGGCACGACAAAGTGATATAAAAATTGTCGATGTAAATCCCGCAAACCATATTTTTTGTGGGCACACAAACAGATGGTACAGTAATTATTGGTGATAATCGTGCTGAGGATGTTTTTTTTCGTGAGCGATGTGTGCGATCAGTACGACAGTCAGAATGATTTAGGTTCCGTAATCCAAGTGGGCAGTAAGTCTGTACAAAGTGTGATGGAAAATTCATACGTTAATCTTAATGTTTTCCATCAAAATGTCTGTGGCATCACTAATAAAAAGGTTGAGCTAGAAATTTATTTGGAGGAATTAAATAATTTGCCAGATTTTGTACGCATCAGTGAACATTTTCTTAATGAATTTTCCGCTCCGTTGATTAACTTCACAAACTATAATCTGTTAACGTATAACGCAAGACCTCCTAAAAAAAGAGGAGGAACTCTAATATTGGGACTCAAAGACAGGAACTTTGAAGGATTGCTAATATGTAAATCTCTGTATTAAATTAAATGTTTCGAGGTTCGTGGAATTAAGGATATGGATAGTAATATTTATGTATGCAGTTGCTACAGAAATCAAGCTGATATAAATTTCGTAACTTTTCTTGTAAAATTGTAAAATCTATAACAGCACTTCTTTAATAAAAAATGTGTCATATTGGGTGACTTTAACATAGATGCTCACGACAAAAATAAAAACCTTAAAGAGTTGATAGTCTTACTTAAGTGCTATAATTTTAGACAAATCATAAATGAAGTAACGTACATTCGTAATCAATAACAGTCGTTACTTGATAACATTTTGACAATTGGGTATCTCGGAAGTAACAACCTCTTGTCCCCTAACCAATCCGGCTTTAGAAAAAACAGATCGACAAATGATGCAGTGCATGAAGTCGTGAATCACATTGTTACTAACATCAACAATAATCAAAAGGTACTCACTATATTTCTTGACATTTCTAAGGCGTTCGATACCGTACCAATCCCCCTTCTATTACTAAAATTGGAAAAAATAGGCATAAGAGGTCTCCAACTCGATCTTTTTCGAAGTTATCTCACAGGATGATCACAAAGGGTTAAAATAGCTAACAATTTAAGCAGTGAACTTCAAACGATATATGGTGTACCACAAGGCAGTATCTTGGGATCTACGCTGTTTTTGGTCTTCATAAATGAGGTTTGTAACCTTATTACACCTTCAGGTAAAATAATTTCGTTTGCTGATGACACGGCAGTTACTTTTTCATCGACGTCCTGGCCAGGCCTTCAGAAAAAAGCTCAACAAGGTTTTATACAATATTTGACTGGTTTCTTTCAAAATACTTAACGCTCAATACTTCTAAAACTAAGTTTATCACCTTTTCTATTAGTTCAAGTTCACAACCTACTTCTCCTTTTTCTCTCCTTGCACACTCTTGCTCTAACCCACCTTCACCTAATTGTAATTGTCCATCCATCTCACCTGCTGATTCTATAAAATACGTAGGTATTATTTTAGATAAGCACTTAAATTTTAAGCCCTATATTAACCTCCTTACAAGTCGCGTACGCAAACTTATCTTTGTCTCTAAAAACATCAGACATGTTGCAAAGCCATCCGTCATTCGCACTATTTACTTTGCCTCGTGTCAGTTTATTTTATGTTACTGCATCACATCTTGGGGCGGTGCAGCTTAAACAACATTAAAATCCCTTGAGACTGCACAACGTGCTATTTTAAAAATTGCTACTTTTAGTCCTATCCGTTTCCCAACAACACAATTATACAATCACGTTAAAGTTCTCAATATAAGACAACTATTCATAGTTCAAACTATTCTGCACAAACATCAAATAACACCTTACAAACAGTTAGCAAAACGCCGTAAAGATCGTATTTGTTCTGTTCCTAAACCTAAAACTGAGTTTGCCAAAAGATTTCTCTTTTATCTTGGGCCACCCCTGTATAACAAAATAAACTTACACCTACCCATTTACGGATTACCTCGTTATCAATGCAAAAATAAACTTTGCTCATCCCTTATTATACCTTTATTTACATAGCTTTTTCTCTCTCTTTTACCTATAACTAGTTAATGTTGTTAAGCCTATTAACTAAGTACTTATGTGTTTTACCCCATTCTGTCCTCCAAGGAAACGGGGCTGTTATTCCTTTCTACAGGCGTAAAATCCTATCTAGGATAACAGCGTACATTTGTTATTAGTACTTTACGTGTAACTTAGATTTTAAGCTTAAATTCTTGTAACTTGTACTGTACTCCCTTCTTGCGAAATAAATTATATTCTATTCTATTCTATTCTAAATATCTCTGAAAATAGTCTTAACAATATTGCAGTTGATCATAATGGGCTCGCGGATGGTCATTCGATAAAATCATGTGGAATAAATGTTGAACGTTTAAATTCAAAACCTTCAAGCAAAGATTACGTACAAATTGAACATAGGATTTTGGTGAAAAATGTAAAATTAAATTTAGAGAAGAAAAACTGGTTGTTATTGGTGATTTAAATATCGACATTTCTATCGACTCCGTGAATGAACACTCTGCAGATTACTTAAATCTTGTTCACTTACTAGGGTTCTGGCCCTCTCACATCCTTCCGAGAAGGTACAAGGCCTGTCTTGATCATACCTTAGTTAATAGCACCACTAACACTACTACTCTAGTTATAAATAACTCCGTCACCGATCACGACACGGTACTTCTATCTCTCCCTATAGACTTAAATCGTCCGAAACCATGTACCCTGGTCCCAAAATGAATTTTACTGCTATTAATAACGAAATTGCTAAACTAGATACTAAAATCATCTTGGAATCGCAAGATTACTTGCTACTGACTAATTAGTTAATTCTGTTTCTGAAATTGTTAACAATAATACTACATATGTTAAAATACCAAGAAATAAAGTGGTCCTAAATCCTTGGATGACACCTGGAATGTTATGTCCGAAACAGAGAAAATCTACATTTAAAATCAAAAAGAGATCCTGATAATGTTGTGTTAAAGATTACCTACACGAGATATAGAAATTTTTGTTCTAAACTAATAAAAAAGCTGAGAGTGCAGTTTGAACGTAATGAACTTTCTAAAGCTAATAACACAAGTCTGAAAAAAACGTGGCAGGGGATATCCAGATTAACAAATCGCAAACCTAAAAATAAGAGTGCTACAGAAATTTTGTCTTCCGAAAACACAGCTCAAGAAGCCGTGGATAAAGCCAATTCGTTTTTTGTTAACGTAGGAAAGAATCTAGCTGAGAGTATATCCACAACAACTCTTCAAGACAATCCATTACAGGTTACTACTGACCGTACTCCAGTGAATTCCTTATCTTTACTACCTACAGACTCCCTTGAAATAAATTATATTATAGACTCCATGAAAGCTCTTGGTTCAGTGGGTTGGGACAATATACCAACTGCAGTAATTAAACAGATTCTAGCTCCCCTTCTTACACATATCTCTAATTTGGCGCTAATGTCAGGAAAATTTCCAACAGCTGTTAAAAGCTCGCCGATCGGCGGCTGCCAGTGCCCGTTTGACAACGACGGTGAACGCCGCGTCGTCGTCCTAAGAACGACACTCGCCTTGATAATGCCGAAATTGTATCGGTGAAACGGTTGGCATATAGTCAACAACAATCACACGTGAGTGTTCAAGCCGTATGTAATAATAATTTAGTATGTCAGCTCACGCGAATTTTAATAATATTATAGCTTTTAAAAGGTCAAGTATTGTGTCTATACATAAAAGTGCGGACAAATTGTTCATTAATAATTATAGGCCGATATCTATACTTCTTATTCTGTCCCAAATTCTCGAGCGCCTGATAAACAAACTCCTAATAAATTATCTGGAAAGCTATTCCCTACTGTCAAACAATCAATTTGGCTTCCGTAGAGGTAGATCAACGGCCGATGCAGTGTCGGAACTTTCTAAAATAGCTAGTGGAAGCCTGGAGAAAGGAGAAAAGTGTCTAAGTATTTTCCTAGATCTAGCAAAAGCTTTTGAAACTGTGTCGGTTTCGTTGCTTTTGAAGAAGCTGGAAAATATTGGTGTAAGGGGAGTCACGCTGGAACTTTTTAAGGATTATGTAAGTGAGCGTTTTCAATCTGTTAAGGTTGGCTCATATGTAAGCAATCCATTACCTGCCACCTTCGGTGTCCCTCAAGGCAGTATTCTTGGTCCGTCCCTTTTCCTAGTGTACATTAATGATCTGTGTGATCTTACACTGCATAACGTTAAAATCATCACCTTTGCTGACGACACAATACTTTTGTTCAGGGGAAGGGGCTGGACCGACACATTCCAGCTTGCTCAAAAAGGTTTTGATAGAGTTATGGGTTAACTTCGATGCAACAAACTGATATTGAACGCTGACAAGACCAAATCTTCCTTTCTCAATACGGAAACCACAATTGCCACCTCCTTCCCATAAAATCGTAGTACATTCTTCTTCTCTCTGTGAATCTTTGGGTTCCTCAGATCCCTATAATTTGAATCCTTTATGCACTTTTCCAAGTCTGGAAATGGTACACGTCACCAAGTACTTGAAAATTTTGGTTGATTGCCATCTCACCTTTAAGTCACACATAAAAAGTCTCACTTCAAGAGGTCACCTTACACTCACCTTATTGAGGTGAGCCGTTTTTATATAAATCATGAATTATCCTCAAGTCTCATTTAATTCTATAATTAATCAATTATGTTATGCAAACGGTTAAATATTCTAAGCTGGTTGTTTTTGCTGATGACACAAACGCAATAATATCGTCTGAAAATCTTGAAGTCCTTAACATAAATGTAAATAATGCTCCCAAAAGCTTTTGACACCTGGTTCAAAATTAATCAGTTGAAATTCAATGCAACGAAAACTAGTGCCATATTATTTAGGGCCACGGCAGGAAACAGAGATACTTTGGAGATTTCAAAGAATGGGTCACGTTTTTAGATATTCATATAGACCATTTATTAAATTGGAAGAATGAACTAAATGCTATCGAAAATTCGATCAGCTCAGTATGCTACGCATTTAGGTCCTTACGAGATGAGGTTGGTACTAAGGAACTGACTGCAGTTTATTACCCGGCTATTGAGGGACATAACATCCCTTCGATCCAGCCTGACTCAATTGGAGCTGAAGTTCGAAGCCTCACAAACCACCATCAGTGAGCTGCGTGTCGAAGTCAATGCATTGCGCAAGACGACATCGGTATGTAGGTCACCTGTGGATTCGAACGTCAACACCCGACGTGGAGCGTACTACGTGAGCGATAGTTCGGAGTCAGCAAATTCACCGGCCGCCGACTCCTTCGCCCCGCATCCCGTGCTCCCTGCTCGACCCGTGCCGCCCCCCGCGCTTCACTTCGCGGTGACGACGACACCGGTGTCTGTATCCACCCCAAACGGGTACGCTGCTGCTGCCGCCAGCAAATCTCCCGACAAGCAGCAAACCAAAACATTCGCCGAGAGGGAGCCAGACAAGAGTCGCCGTGAGCCCCTTCGCAGTGTGGTACCCCAGGACCCCTATCCTGGTCAGGTCGTTGAGAAGGGCTTCATCTTGGTAGAGAAGAAGAAGAGGATGCCCCATCGACGTAACCAGTGCGGAACTGCGCCGACTGGACCGGACAACTTGCTGCGTCCTGCACTACCTTCGACGCTGTTGTACGTGTCCCGACTGCACTTCACCACCCAGCCAGCTGATTTGGTGAAGTACATTAAGAAAAAAACAAACATCGTTTTGAGAGTGGAGAAGCTGCATTCGCGCAACAACGTGAGTTTCAACTCATTTGTTGGGCGAGTACCTACTACGATCCTCGCTCTCGTCACGAAGGAAGACTTCTGGCCGAAGGGTGTCGTATTTCGGCGATTCCGTGGAAGGTTAGCTGACACCCCCCCACTTCCACAAGCGTGCAGCACTTCGCCAGTCAGGAAGTGTTAATTAATTAGTGTTATATTATGTATTTTAGTCTGTAAGGTATTTATTTACTATGGGCCCTTGTCATTGTATTTTTAACCGACTTCAAAAAGGAGGCGGTTCTCAATTCGACTGTATGTTTTTTTTTTTTTTGGCGTAGTTACTCCATAACTCCGTCATTTCTGAACCGATTTGAACAATTCTTTTTTTGTTTGAAAGAGTGTACTTCCAGATAGGTCCCATTTTAGGTTTGGTCATGATCTGATGAAGGTCTTCAGAGATAGGCAGTGGAACTCCTCAGAAAATGACAGCATACCTCTCGAAATTGAGGTAATCGCTTTGTACCTGGGTGCTGATTACAAGGTATTACTTGAAAATCATCATTCTTCCACCTGACCTTCGATCCTGGCTTCATCACCATATTCACCATAGAACTCCTCAACGGATCAGAGCACATAACTCGAGATTGCGGCAATCACTGCGTTAGGGTGCTAATTCAAGGGTATTACTTGGAGATTACCAGAATACCCACCTGATCTTCGATCCTGGCTTCATCACCATAGAACTCCTCAACGGATGACAGCACATAACTTTGGATTGCGGCAATCAGTTTGTGTTATGGTGCTCATTGCAGGGCATTGCTTGAAAATTGCCAGTGTACCCACCTGACCTTCTTCATCTTGGCTTCATCACCGTAGAACTCTTTAACGAATGACAGCACATAACTCGAGATTGATAGCAGGAAGCTACTCAAATATAGCTACTTATACTCACTTGAACTTCGTTTCATATTAAAACCACGTTTGCAAGAACTACCCATATTTCACAATTTAACCCAGCAACACTAAAAAATGTGAAATAAAATGAACTTTTAACAAAAAAATAGCAACCGACTTCAATAGTAACAGCAGTCATTCACTAAAAAGTTAATAATAATTCTATAAAGACCGATGGTACCAAAGCAACACTTTTGCCGACTTCTTTCTTCCTGAAACATTATGTTATCTAGAAGTCGGCGTATTTCCTACAATATAGCAACATAAAAACCAATATAAGAACGCCGACTTCTAGATAACATAACGTTTCAGGAAGAAAGAAGTCGGCAAAAGTGTTGCTTCGGTACCATCGGTCTTTATAGAATTATTATTAACTTTTTAGTGAATGACTGCTGTTACTATTGAAGTCGGTTGCTATTTTTTTGTTAAAAGTTTATTTTATATATTTTGTCATGTGTTGCCTGAAATAAAGAATTATTATTATTATTATTATGCTTTGGTCGAATCAGAACTAAGATATAGCATCAAATTTTGGGGAAACAGCTACGATTATAATATGAAAAAACCTTTCACAATTCAAAAAAGAGCAATTAGAACTATTGTCCGTATTCGGAATCAGGATTCATGGAAGGAACACTTTAAAATATTAGGCATACTTACTGCCCCTAGCTGATATTGGTTCTTCTATCTGATCTTGTCAAAAATCTTCACAAGGTTGAGAATAAAGATGAACGGAAGATAAGATTAAGTTCTCGCGCAAAGATTTGTCGTCTGATCTGTATCCAAGATTGGAAATAGTAAAACATGGTGTGAGACACCAATCAATTGCTTTATTTAATAAGCTGCCCACAGAGCTAAAAAGTATAACTAGTCATAAAAAATTTAAAATGGAATTGAAGCAGTTTTTATTAAAACAGTGTCTTTATTCAATAGATGATTTGTAGGCAGATTGGTTTTCTTTTTTTTTTGACTTGTTTAACTTTATAAATTGTCTGACATATATTTTAAAATTGTCTTACCATATATTAACTATTGACAATAATTTATTTGTGTTCTTTATAATTTTAGCTAGCATTATGGTTCTAGTTTTTGTAATTTTTATTCAAATACAATTTATATTGTTTGTGAATTAATAAATTATGATGATGATGATGAAACGGGACCCTATTACCAAGCCTCCGCTGTCTATTTGTCTGTCCGTCTCTCACAGTTCAGCCATAATAGCTTCTAATCACGGCAAATTATATCTTTAAAAAAATGTAAACTCAATTTAACCCCCATACAAGATACTACTTTTTAAACTCCATGGACGACCGGAGACTCTAGTTGACAACGAAAAATTAAAGGTGATCGTGGAAGCAGATCCATCGCAAACCACGTCAGAGTTAGCGGCAGCCTTCGGTGTGAGTGACAAAACAATTTTAATTAATTTGAAAGAAATTTGAAAAGAGAAAAAGCTCGAGAAATGGATACCGCATGAACTGAATGAAGCACACCAACAAACACGTATAAATGCTGCGTTACATTACTCAACCGTTACACTAACGAGGGAATTTTGAATCGTATTGTTACTTGTGATGAAAAATGGATCCTGTACGACAATTGGAAACGCTCATCACAGTGGTTGAACCCAGGAGTACCGGCTACATCCTGTCGCAAGCGTAAGTTGACTGAGACTGGTGAGTGTTAAGTGGACCAGTGCTGGTGTCATACACTAAAACAGCTTCTTAAGATCTGGCCAGACGATTACTGCAGATCTGTATTGTCAACAGTTGCAAACCATGATGGAAAAGCTCGCTATTCAACAACCGAGACTGGTCAATTGCTCTAGCCCACTGCTGCTTCAGGACAACGCTAGACCTCACACTGCACGACAGACGGTCGCTAAATTAAAAAAGCTATGATTGAAATGTCTCTGACACCCACCACACTCCCCAGGCCTTGCTCCAACAGATTAACTTTTTTTTTCGCAATTTGGACAATTTCTTGCAAAGAAAACAATTCAATTCCGATGGGGCAGTCCAGACCGCCTTCAAAGATTTTATTGATTCTCGCTCACACAATTTTCTCAGCAATGGAATAATGAACTACCTATAAAATGGCGAACGTGCATAGATAATAATGGTGCATACTTCGAGTGATTAAATATATCATTTCATATATATTTTTTCTTTTTCTTTTTCCAAATAAAACACCAATTCCTAATGAAAATCAAACTTGGTCACATTTTAGTACATACTCTAAACTAAAACAACAAATAATAAAAATTTGGGTTCCGTACAGAGGCTGCCGGATTTTGTTCTACCGTTAGCTAGGCGCGCTACCGTTCTAAACTCGAAGTAGCAGACTCTCCGCTACCGTGAGTATTGTGCATTTCTCCCCGGTTAGTCACCCTAGCCAGCCTAGCTCTTTAAAATAGAGCCGAACGGCATCGACGTGCTGAAACAATTGATTCAGTGAAGGGAAGCTGGAGCTCATCTTCGTCACTAACATTACTTTCGTTCTTATTTCCGCAGTGACGGGGCAGTGGAGAAGCACGTGCTCCACAGTCTCATCCTCGTTCATGCAACCCCTACATAGCGGGCTATCCGTGGTACCCGTAGTATTAAGATGTTTATTTAAGAGGCTTCAGTAAGCTAAATAAGCAGCTCGAAATATGTCTGTACAAATATCGACAATAACGAAATATAAATAACGTTTATGTCAGAGTGCATTGCAAAGTGGCTGTTACGACGATCGTTGTGTCGCCGGGTAGCGCAAAATAGAGAAAATAATACTTTTCACATGTGTTAGGTTTGACATTTAAAAGTTTTAAACATCATTGTGTTAGATTTTTGTATTGCTCGTGTGTGTGTATAAGTTTTAACCTTGTCTCTTTTGAATTTAAAAAGTACAAACTATTTATCAGTTTTTTAAAGCATTTGAAAGGTTGAATGAATGAATGAATGAATGAATGAATGAATTGACACTTTATTGTACACAAAAGACATATAAAAGAAAACAGAGTATTGAAAACATAATTTTGTACAAAGGCGGACTTATCACTTGAAGCGATTTCTTCCAGCCAACCTTTGGGCGGTGAAGAAATAGTCACTAGAAAAGTAAAAATAGGGGGATAGACGTAATAGATAGAGTAAATTAAATGAAAAACAATAAAGTGTTAATACAAATAACCTAACAAATTAAACTTAATTTTAATAGATATCATAGACTTACATAAACAAATACACAAGAATATATTAATAAATACATCTATAATATATAATATATATATGTATATACATTTAAATATCAATATAATAAGGGTAAATAAGTGATGAGACTACCAACCTAATAAGGTTATTAAAGGTATTTATTTTCTCGTTGTAGGTTAAAGCTTTTAAGATTTTGAAACATCACAATTACGGGACGTGGGTGAATAGGTGTGATATATTTTTTTCAAAGTTTTGTAATATTCATATAGAAAGTTAAAACCAATTTAAAAACGTCTGTAAACGCAGTTTTGCTTCTGAAGCCCCTTAAGTTACAGTGACCTGTTAGTATAGTTACCATGTCTTTCAAGTTAGTCCGGTTTAGTTTTAAAAGGTACCTGGTTAACTTGCAGTCTGTCTGGGGTACCATAATTTTTGTAATACGGCAGTCTGTCCTCTCTGCCCACTGCTTGTTTTGTTCCCTTAGCGAGGATTTCCTAAGCTCTTCCCTAATTCCTCCGTGGAAGGACAACACAGGTAGTTGCTCTGTGCCTTCCTTGTGGATGCTAGTTTAGCTAACGAGTCTGCTTGTTCGTTTCCTTTGTGTGGCTATGTGCTTTAGATCAAAACAGATTTACCTTACATACTCGTATGTTTGAGAGATCTTGAAGTTCCTTGAGACAGTCTGATGTGAGCGCTACCGTTTTTGCAGCATTATGTTGTGTAAAATGTTGACACAAAACATTTTTCTGTGGGGCCTTGGCCTCATACATGAAAATAGAGCCGAAAAATATTTTTTTTTCTTACACAGACATGTGCGGTATCATTGTCTAGAACTGAATCAACTTAGTTTTGCTTAATTTCATTTAAGTTGTAGATATTGACAAGTTTGAAATTTAAAATTATATTAGTACTAGCTTTTGCCCATAGCTTGACCCACGCTGATTTCGTTTGCATTTTCCCGGGATAAAAAGTGGGCTCATAAACTATCTCCATGCAAAAAATCACAATTGCTCCATTACTGCGTGAAAGAAGACAAACCAACAAACACACTTTCGCATTGATATGGGGTACGAAACGGATATTAACCTATTTAAATGGTTCGGAACCCTCAGAGCGCGAGTTTGCACTTGACAGGTTTTTTTACTACGTACCAAAACATCCGGGAAAAAACTTCAATCAGCGTTAATTAGACATCTTCGATTTTTGTGTGTGTACAATAATTCATTATTAGACAATAATTCAAAGTCATGTCCATATGCGAAAAAACCTTTAGTGCGAGTGGGACGGATTCGTGGAAAAGTAGCATAAAGTCGGTTTTTTATTAAAATAAAATGTACTTAAGTTGCTATCAAAATTTCGTTTAACCAGCGGGGTTATTGTCTAAATCAAAGTGTCTATCTATTTTTTGTCCACCGGCACTTACGATGGTGGGTATCCGAACTAGAATTGGGATTGTATACCATGAAACCCACCAATGTACGTGTGGTGTGTATCGACGTTGTCGATAAATTCTGACAGTTCTACCCTACTTAATTAAATTACCTTAACAACCGATGCATTTCTGTGTAAGCGTTTGACATCCTTAAATATACCGGATAATATTTGATAACTTCAATTGTCAAACTCACACAAATTCACAATGGCGTCTTTGTTTAATCAATTCAAGGTTATGTTTGTTTTTCTTCAAAGCGTAAGTAAAATATATTGATTAATTAGGTACCTACATTATATTATGCGTAATATCACTGTTTATTCTTATCAAACTTATTTTAGGATGGCCCCAAAACGCAAAATTTCACTACCTACCTACTTACGGCAGCTGGACATTCTGCTCGACATCGTGACATAGCCATGGGCTGGCTACCTTGGCATAGAAAGGGCGCGTGGCATGTGGAACAGCTTGGCAATCGACCTTAACTCTGTGGCTGAGGGTTCCACTAAGTCCGGGGAGCAATGTAAAAGAGTAAGTAAAACTGTGTCACTTCTTGTTTATTTCTGAATGTGGTGCTTCTTAATAACCCCGAATTCGTCCATGACCTTCTGGATTAGAATATATATGTGAATTAAGTACTTACATCCATATCTTTCCTAGTCGTGCTGCCTCGCAGTCAATTCAAACTTACAAACTAACCTCTTCTGTTCTATCTAGCTACCGTTACCTATTCCGTCTTACTAATCATAATAATCATACATCTAATATCACACCAATTTATTCATTAACACTACATGGTTAAAAGGTATAACCAATATTACATAAATAAATATATTTCACTTCAATTCATATTATTATTTCATAATTCTACAGATTTTAGGATATCTATTTTTGTGGGTGAATATCTATATTTATTAATTCTACAATGTACTGAAAAAGTTCATTTGCTCCAATACTAAGATATGGAATAAAAGGATGTATACATAGTATACTCACAATGCATTTTTCATTCATTCCGTCTGCCCTTGAATGGTACCTTGCAATCTAACAATAAATTGCATACTGATGCCACCAACTTATCGGTTTAATTGGATCATTCACCCTCTCTTTCAAATTAAACTTTTATATACCTACTGCACTAGAAAAAGATGGACGGATGATCCCACTGCACAGATTAGTTGATCCCACTGCACTGTAAAATATAACTTTTGAATTATTTTTGGAGATCTCTCAGTCAACATTACTGCCAATATAATAAAGATTAAGCAAAAATTAATACAATGATGTGCAATTTAGCTTTGATATTTATATTTAATACATGGTTTTTCTGAATTTTCTTCTAACCTTTACTTAACGCTATCCTTGTAGTACTGGATTGAATATAAGGCCAAAGTTAGGTTGAAGGCCGCTGATTCTAGACGGAGTCACAATGAGACTAGAGGTGAGCCCAGTAAATGCGCTCCCCTGACGCCGGTAGAAGAAAGGTTGCTAAATGTTAGTTTTTGTTTTTATTTTAAGTTGCTCTTTTTATTTTAAGGGAGTCCAGCGAGACCCTATTACTAAGCCTCCGCTGTCTGTCTGTTTGTCAGTCTGTAACAGGAGTTTACTGCTGCTTCAGCTGATAAAGGTAGCTGGATAAAATTTCCACAGAATACATTTTATTAGCCTCTATCATAGGCAAGTAATAACATAAAATTAAAAAAAATTAGCATTTTTAATGTTATCATGTCCCCCCCCCATGACTTTGAAATATGAGGATTAAAAAATATGAAAAAAATCATGGTAATAGCTGATTACATAAATATTGTAGAAAAAATATAGTGGTTAGCATATTAGGGTTCCATAGTCAGTGAGAGCCACGCATATTTTAGCGGCTTGTTTTTATCGCTTTAATTTAGCTATGATGACATATACAGGGTGAATTTTTGAGACGGGACAGTAAGGGCAGGTACCTTAACCGTTATAGTTACAGGAAAACGCTTTTAGGAGACTATCCATAATTTTTTAAGATATTCTGAACTGCATTTACAGATTTTGGAAAAAATGTACAGTCAGCAAGAAAATGGTCATTTCAAACAAAAACTTTTTTGATGCCAATCGATCCTGTTTCTTATCAGGATCAAAAGTCTCTACTGGACCGACTGAGGTTTGAGTACTAGAAATGTCAGAAATCGCAAAAAACTTTTATGGATAGTCTCCTAAAAGCGTTTTCCTGTAACTACGAGTATAACGGTTAAGGTACCTGCCCATACTGTCTCGTCTCAAAAATTCACTCTGTATATTGTTGTTATTTACCATAATATTTCTTAGGGTTCCATACCTATATTGTGTGGTGGTACGTATGGAACCCTTTCTGCGCAAATCTGACTCGCACTTGCCTAAAAAGTGGTTTATTTTTGATTATTAAATCAGTTATTCAGTTTTAAAAATAGTGATTTAATATATGGCAATAGTTTCAGCTGAACGAGCTCACACCTGCGTCTGAGCTGCATGCTCCTGTGGCTGAGCCGCATGCTCATGTGGTTGGGCCGCAGGCACCTGTGGCAGTGCCGCTGCCGTATGCAGGTACGGCAGCTGTAGAAGAGCCGCTGGTCATGGCTGAGTGATGGTGAGTCAGAATTATTTTTTGTTTCGGCTAGGGGCTAGTAATAGTATTTATTACAATATCGTCATAACATTATTCCCCGAGGGGGTGTCAGAGGTGTTCCCTAGCGTTAACTGTCAAATACAAGTCACGGTCAACACTTTGTACACCCACTTTTCACCGATGATTATTATTACATACCTAACGTGATGGGTGGTGATCCCTATTGCCGTACTTCGGGTACAAATAGCCCAATAGCCGGCTTGACGTGCCTTCCGAAGCACGCAGGCACATAAATTGATATGCACCGCGGGGATTGAACCTACGCCCTCTGGCTGGGTTAGCTGTTTCGTTAAAAAATCAAGTACCTACTCGAAATAAAGTTTCCGTAAACTCGTACTTATGATATCAAACATTTTCAGATGCTGGACCCTCTGCCCTACACATCACCGCGCCGCTGCATGCAGAGGCCGACGTCCAGGCCAGGAATCAGCGTCGGACTGGGCCTAAGGGGCCCGGATGGCATTATGTTTTTTTTCAACATTTCTAGGCTAGCTTTCAATCGGCCGGGGGAGTAACGGTTTTCTATTTTTAGGGTTCCGTAGTACCGAAATGGTACAAAAGGAACCTTTATGGCGAGACTCCGTTGTCCGTCCGTATGTCAGCCTCTTAACTTAGCACCGTTAAAGATAAAGACATGAAATTTGGTACAAAAATAGCATTAATTTGCCCACATGTCACGGTGTAAATAAAAATAAAAAATATTATCCTAAAAATACAAATTGTAGATATTAAAAAGCTAATTGTAAAAATTATACTTTTACTATATTTACTGGCACTGGTTTCGAGAAATCTTGAAAAAAAAACACAAAAATACGAGTATGTATGAATAATTCCCTTATCTCAGAAAGTGGTATACCGAAAAATATGAAAAAAAAGTCGATTACAGATCATAACTGGCCAATTACAGAAAAACCATAGCGATATGAAAAAAAGTGGAGCACAAATGAGAAATATATAAAAAAAAATACAATATGGGTATCAAATTGTAGGTATTAAAAATATGATTGTAAAAATGTATAGTTTAGCTATATTTAATTGCATCTATTTCGAGAAATCCTCGGAAAAACCATAAAAAATGTATGTTCCCCCCTTATCTTCAAAACGGGTGGACCGAAAAATATGAAAAAAATCATTGTGATATGTGTTTACGTAAAAATTACAGGAAAAATAAAGCGGTTGAGAAACTCACGAAAAAAAATGAACCCTAGGTGCGCGAGTCTGACTCGCACTTAGCTGGTTTTTTTAATTCACAAAATGACGAGCTTAGACAATAATATGCAAATTTTTATCACCTGCAGTTAATATTTATTACAATAAAAATCGTTTTTCACTCTCATATCTCGAAAAACACGCAAAATTCAAATTTCAACGCTTTGCTTGTTAAAAAATATGATTTAGGTAGTTTTACAAAATCTTTAGACTTTGTAACATTCTGTTCGTATATATGTGAACTATTTTGCGTGTAGGTGGTATAGTAAGAGTAGGGGGGGTCCGCGCAGGCTAGGGCCTGGGTGGCAAGACTATGGCCAGTCGGACCCTGCCAGGAACAGACTTCCTCGGTAAAATGTGTGGTATTTTTGCAATAAATATTATTTTGATTTTAGGTAACAACATCCCAAGCTGGGCCTTTGAGCTGGAGCAAAGACAGTTGGCTGGACACGAGCGGCTTTTCGGCGTGGTCGAACGCGGCGGCCAGGATGTAGTCGGAGAGCTGCAGGCTTTGACTGCTGCAGTCAGAGAGCAAACTGTAGCTATAACCCAATTTACTGCAGCTCTGACTGCAGCAGTCACACAAAGGAATTATCCTTGTTAATTTATTTTTCATTTTTATTCATTATATTTAACTGTTTATTTCAATTGTTTTTTAATTTTCTAGAACAGGCTTGCTACCAGCATAAATAAATATATTAGTCTGTGTAGCGAATGTTGAGAGTAGCTTTACCTGACACGGATATAAAAAAATTATTTAAAAAAATGTTTTCTCCATACATACCTGTGTCAGGTAAGTTACTATCAACATTGGCTAGACATACTCTAACACTAAATGAAACTCATTAGAAAAGATAACAAGACTTATAATGTGAAAATAATATAAAATAAATAACTATGCCTAAGGCTAGTGGCCTACAGTCGCTGCACAAGTCTTGCTCTTGTGGGCTCCTCTTATCCCTTCCTCCTACCCAAGTACTGCTCATGGCGCTGTCTGTCCGGTATTGTGCAGATTGGCAATATTGTGTAGCACAGTGCAAGCATTTACAACTTTTGCCGCTTTCTCTGGAAAATTAATGTAAGTTTAACAAAGATAACATAGAAAGGCAAATTCAAAAAACCCAGAATAGAAGAATTTATATGGCTCTAGATTGATGGATGAGGAAGAAGCAAAACCGGCCAAGATCGTAGCAGATGGAAATCTGTAGTCTCTGCCTACCCCTATGCAACGGCGGATCCAGGGAGGGTCATGGAGGTCATGACCCCCCTGGGCCTAGTTCAACTTTTTTTTTCTATACAGACACGCTAAATTTACCTAAAATTGCACAACATTTTATTATATATGTGGACTAATTCGGAGCCTGTGACCCACCCCTGGCTTGCAGGCTGGATCCGCCCTTGCCCCTATGGCAGACAGGCGTGAGTATATGTATGTATAATTATGTACCTGGTTCATAGTAAAACACACGCTATGCTAACAAACATCGCCAACGTGCCTTCAATACTCCTATGCATCACTCAACATAATATGATTATATAAAATATTGTATTTATGATAGAACGTTGTATTTTTTTTAATTAGAAATTAAATATTAAAGAAAACTTATTTGTTTTTTATTTAGTTTAAATTATATATATCTATAAAAAACACATTATCACAATGACTTTCCAGAATCCTGACTCAAACAAAGGACTCTGATGCCAATGACAAGTTAATAATGGGAGCGAGCTGATTAGGCTTTGTGAATCTATAATTTTATCAAAATTGAACTATTGCATTTCTGTTTATGGCCCTTGTTTAATGATCAAGTCACAACGTCTTATTCAGCGCGTTCAGAATGCATGTGACAGGTATTGCTTTAATATCCCACCTCGTCAACATGTATCCCCTTATCTTAACAATGCAAATAATCTAAAAATGTCAGCTAGGCAAGATCTTAACTTTGCAACTTTATTGTTCGGAGTAATAAAAAACAGGTCGCCAGAGTACCTCTATGAAAAATTAACTTGGGTTTCTTCATACCAAACAAGAACCAGGGGATCGGCACACAAGCTCAAAGTGCCAAGGCATCATTGTGCTGCATTTCGAGGCAGTTTTCGTTATCTATCCTCGAAATGCTGGAATAATCTTCCACCTCCATTTATTGATATAAGAACAGAATACTCTTTTAAAAGTAAGTACAAAAATTACTTACTCGCACTACAAAAATCCACATGATATGCTTTATATTATTGGCATTCAGGCAAAATTTTACTATTGACTATGCCACACATCTTTATTATTATATTTTTATCTCTTGGGGATGACTGCGTGTCGCAGATGAAACCCACAGTCCAAATTAATGTTCCTAGGTTCAATCAGCTGGCCCGGGCATTGATAGACCAGTCAGTCAGGATATTCTCTTATTTAATATATGTAGCCAAAATTGTTATACTTACTCACATACAAATTACACAACCATTATACTCACATACACATTTACACATTAAATAAACAATAATTGTCCACTCTCGATGGAATTCGTGCGGCTCTCTGCAGGTGACGACAGAATAACAGCGTCGCAGATTTCGGTTTGCGGCATTATGCTGAGTCGGAGCCTTTTTCTCCTTGCCGCGACACTCATACCACTAGGATAAATTTAAGTTACTTTCTTTTTGTGTTTTAACTTTATTTAATTTTTGTTTTCTTTTATTTAAGTTCTACTTTGTTTTTTGTATGTATGTGTCGTGTTTTTGGGAAATAAATGTTATATCTATCTATCTATCTATCTATTTAACACATACTTGAATATTTCCTGTTAGTAGTCCCTCCCTACTAAATAATCATTAAGCTTTAAAGTGATAGTACTCTTATATAAAATAAATAGAAAAATTTAGATATAAGATCCATTGTCAAGACGAAGGGAACGAATCGACACCCAAAAAGAGGACGAATTTTCATTTACTGAATATATTTTTTGAAAAGGAACGAATTTACGCCAAAAATAAATACTTTTTGTGACGAATTTTCTCGGGACGAATTTCTAGGGAGCGAATAGCCACCGACCCAAACAAACATAACATATACCAACAGCTAATGGACTTAATTTAAACCGTCTTTTTTCTTGAATATTTGTTTTCTTTCTTTTACTTAATTGCGTTCGAACAAGTTACACACATTATGTTAACAAATCAATATAATACATACTATTATTAAATTTCATCAAATAAATAATATGCTCCATGTAAGCCCACCTTTATCAATATTCATTACCTGTTTTTATCATCACACGATGAGACTCACACACACACATACACCTTAATCAGCCGACACTCGATATACTCATAATAACAAACCTTTGAATCATAAATACGGAGTCTTCTTTGCGAATCCTTTATGTAATTTAATTATAAATTATGAAAATGAAAAATATTTCATTTAATGAACAGTTTTACAATTGAAGCAACATTCAGTGGCTCCCAGACTAGACCATGGAGAGTCTATACCATGGGTGCCGGTAAACAGATTACAATATTAATAATATACAGTGTTCGTGCAGGTGGCTAACAAAGTGACACTAAAATATTAATATTTATAATATAAATAAGAAATTATAATTGTTATGTTCCAATTTTTTTATAAGTATGTTTAGTTTAGCACAATGAAATCCGCTTTTGGCACAATAAGATGATATCATGTTTAAGTAATCTGAATGTACTTGCTGTGGATTTTTGTTTATGGATAAAATAAATAAATAAAACTTGCGAGACAATACAATCGTGCCGATTTCGTCGCGGCCGCAAATAATTGAAAATCTATTTCAGGAGAAACATGATTTTGGCAAGATTGTGGACATTTTCAAACATTGTTTTTATTTATTAATAATCTAGACAACATTCTCGTTGTTTAATTTGTATAAATTTTTAGATTTTATCCAAAACAAGGAAAGCACATTCGGCTACACTTTTAGTAAAAAACTGATAAATTTACGTATTTTTGGGGTATGTTGTTAAGATATTACGCAAGTTACACGATTTTTAAAACGACTTAAACATAGATCTAGATATTGTTATGTCCATATGTCTATGGTATATTTTATAATATTTAAGGCTGAGTCCATTAACATTATCTAGTTAGATCTATGTTTAAGTCGATTTAAAAATGTGTGGGTGTCCCCCACAATTTTGTGACAGCACTTGTATGGAGGTTTGCGCGTGATGACGCCTCTTAAGGGGAACGAAAATACAAACAGAAATAAAATGTCAGCTTTCGGATGATTTTGTTGCAATAATTAGGTTACGTATAGCCATAAAAAAAATACATGTTTTTGGTTGAACTTTAGGGTATTCATTTTCCACAAACCACGTTAATCGATTCATATTTGTACTGTCAATGAATTTTTTTGTAACCCTCTATTGCACACTTCTTATCGATTTTGTTTCAGGTATCGCTTTCGCGATTTTGTTGGTTTTTTTTTAATAAAATTAGTGTGAATGATATCTATTCATTTTCCAAATACCACGTTATTCGGGTCAAAAAAAGCACCCCCTTTTTCCAAAAATACGTAAATCCACTGATGCAGTCAGCGGCAGCAAGATATTGTCAGTCTACGCCTAGCGTTGGCGCCCGTAAGACGTGGAACCTGTGCCCTTTTTTGCAAGCTATAAATATCTCCCAAAACTACTTCAAAACACATTGAAATTAATTTTATAAAGTAATATTTCGAGGAGCATCATATTCCTGCCGTTAAAAACTCAACAAAATATGCGTATGAGTGATTTAGCTACATCGTGCCATAGTCATAACAACAAAACGAATGAATTTGGAATGAATTCATACTTTTATGCGGGAAAATAATATATGTTACTCTAAAAGAATAATTTTGTGATCGTTATTGAAACCCAAATTAATTTACTTATACTTACTGAGATCTGTAACAAAGGTCAATGACCTTGTTCACGCGACAGCGTGACGACGCGCATGCGCGGATGACGAGACCCCCCGCCGCGCGCCGGCTCGAGGCACGCGCGGGCGCTGGTCCTGCCTGTTCGGCTCGAGACGCCTCCCGAGGCGCACGTCTGCGCGCTCGCGCAGCCGCCTGTTTCGCCGCAACCGTCGACCGAACGATACGTGTGTGCACACATTCGCGCCGCCACAACCAATCTCGCATATTCTGTGTTATATACCAGTGTAGTGTTCACGTTATTCCAACCAAGATATCCAGCACATTCCTGACCAAGACGCCGTCTCCATCAGCCCAACAAGAAGGCTCAGCCCGTCAGCGCATTCGTCGGCTCGCCCATCAACATTCCAACAAGGTCAGTGCACCCACATTGTTTCCCACAATTCTCCCGCGTCAAATCCCATCAGCCCTGCATTCCTGTAGCCAGCGGTTACATTTTGGTCCTTCGGCCGGATCGAATTTTGGACCTTCGAGCCGGTAGTGAAAAATTTTTTGATACTTCGAGACCGTTTACGAAAAATTTTGGTCACTTCGAGCCGGTAGTAAAACATTTTTATCCATCCAAGAAAAATTTTGGCCCTTCGAACCGTTACTGAACCAGCCCCCGTCGATTTACTACAGTCCATTTTCACCCGGTTACATATTTTGCCCCCTTTCCCGGCAAAAAAAATATTTTGTGCTCTCAATACCTATTGCGGGTAGGTAATTAGAACCGCCGCCTAGAACATTCCATTTATCGGTATAGAACCGGCCCCCCCCGCCCCTCTACAGAATAAACTCATTTTCATCCCGTTTGTTATTATTATTCAGCTCAGATAATATAATTATATCCATTCAGCCCAATTGTTTGTTACAGTCCACTATATATCTTTAGTAAATCTGCCCATTGTCAAAGATAGTTTTCGTAGGTATCTTGCGAGATATTTTTTTTTCGGTGCGAGTATAAATTTGCTTTATTTCGTGCATTTACGTAAGTTACGCACATACGTAAAACCCACGTATACATAAATTATTACGTTACCAAAGCTTGATTTGCATCATTGGATTGTCCGCTCATTTAGATCCGATTTCGGCTAGGTAAATACATTCTTTGTTTGTTTACGCGCTCGAGGCAGTAGGTAGGTATTTTATTCTATAAATAGAATTTTCGACGACTGATGTTTTGTTGTAAATATACTGTTATGATATTTTGGTGAACAAGTTGATCAGCCCTTTTTGATATTTAATGTTACGGTAATCTCGTGTTATTGTCTGCTGTTTTAACCGGGTATATATAGTACAAATATAGTAAACAATTTTTTTTTTTTCTCTTCTCATCTCTGATCTTATTGTTAATGGTACACATATAGGGTGTTCCACGTTGGTTCAGCTCATATACAGGTTGTTTTTTAAAAAAAAAAAATTTTTTTTTTCTCTCTGTCGGGTTTATTTTCCGTGTTCCGTTTGAACATAACCTTTGTTACTTCGGCCCGCGCAAGTTACAAGCTATCCGCACGTTGGAGTTGGTAGCGCTCAAGTTTTAATAACTCATTTTCACATATAGTCACACTCATCACACATTCAATCAGCACATACACACTCAGCTCATTTTCACTCACACATTCAATCAGCACATACACACTCAGCTCATTTTCACTCACACATTCACTCATCACATACACATTCAGCTCATTTTCACTCAATGAAACCAGCACTCAGCGCACTCAGCACACTCATCACACACACACTCATCACATACACACTCAGTTCATTTTCACTCAATGACTTCAACTCCAACAGAGAATTCTTGTAACTCCGCACAACGTGTAGTGAACGTCACTAGCACACCAATTTTGTTGCCAACCGTCTCACTTAAAATAGCAGACGTACATGGTCAATTTCACTCAGCACGAGCCCTGTTAGGTTTTATCTCACGTCGCGGTACTCCAGTTCTCATTCGCTCAGACTGCGGCACAAACTATGATGCAATCACTCACAAGCTCGCGAATCAGCACATAACTTGGTTCGGCGCTCTGCACGAAATAATACTCAACTCAAGACCCCTCTGCCCGATTTCATCCGACCCTACGGACTTTGAACCTCTCACGGCCGGACATTTCATTATTGGTCGTCCGCTCACCGCTCTACCTGAGCAGTCTTTTGACGACAGACCCATATCTGCTCTTAAACGGTTTCAACTCATTCAAGCGCTCTCTCAGCGCTTTTGGACTCTCTGGTCCAGATCCTACCTCCATACCCTGCAAACCCGCTCCAAATGGCTCTCCCCTTCTTCCCCTCCTCAAGTGGGTGAACTGGTCCTCATCAAAGAGGATGACCTGCCTCCGCTCCAATGGAAGTTGGGGAGAATTCTCCGCACGATACCTGGCAAGGATGGAGTGATCCGAGTTGTGGATCTGGACACAGCTCATGGAAATCTGCGACGACCTGTGTTCAAGATAGCCAGGCTGCCGTTGGATTCAGCTCAGGAGGAGTCGCAGCCCCGGCCCCCCCAGGATGTTCACGCGACAGCGTGACGACGCGCATGCGCGGATGACGAGACCCCCTGCCGCGCGCCGGCTCGAGGCGCGCGCGGGCGCTGGTCCTGCCTGTTCGGCTCGAGACGCCTCCCGAGGCGCACGTCTGCGCGCTCGCGCAGCCGCCTGTTTCGCCGCAACCGTCGACCGAACAATACGTGTGTGCACACATTCGCGCCGCCACAACCAATCTCGCATATTCTGTGTTATATACCAGTGTAGTGTTCACGTTATTCCAACCAAGATATCCAGCACATTCCTGACCAAGACGCCGTCTCCATCAGCCCAACAAGAAGGCTCAGCCCGTCAGCGCATTCGTCGGCTCGCCCATCAACATTCCAACAAGGTCAGTGCACCCACATTGTTTCCCACAATTCTCCCGCGTCAAATCCCATCAGCCCTGCATTCCTGTAGCCAGCGGTTACAGACCTTTTCGTGAAATTGCCCTCTAGTATTGGCTCACCATTTCAGGTCCAATAAGTGAAGTTTTTTGCAAATTATATAAGTACACTTACTTGGGATAAATCGCCAAGCATTTAAAATATAGAAATTTATTTTGAAATATTTACAGTGCATGGCAAAATTATTAGATCGTAGATAATCCTGTCGGTACATGTTCAGGTTCTGTTACGCAAAATGAAAACAATGAAACTCTTTTAGGATTAATTTGTTATCCCTATGTTTGTCTGTCTGTCCGTTTGTCAAGACAATTTTTTCTGGGTAAAATTAATAAGTACCAATATAAACGGCCCTCTATAGAGCTGTAAAAACATACTTGTGACGTGTTTATTTATATTACGTTTTAGGTTTTTACATATTTTTTTTTTACGTTTTTCATACAAATTTTCTCACTATGAAAATGTAGGGATGAACACTTGAGATAATATTTTGCATTTAAAAGTCAACACAGAAAGGAATTGTTGAACAAATAATGTAAAAAATATGAAAACCATGTTGTTCTATTCTAAAAGGATTAATTATCTACTGTTCAATGTGGCGATAGCTTTGTTTATTTTTTTCCTTGAATTATTTTTTACTAAGATAACAAATAGTTTAATACAAGGTTTTCCTTAAGAGGTCCCTTTACCCCTGTATTTTTCTTAAAATTCATACAATAGGTATAAACCGAATGTGAAGTCTACAGCTTATTTTCTTCATATCTTTTTTCATGAGTATATTCTAGTGACATCTAACTAGGTCTCTATACAGCCCAAAAAGCAAAATTTGATAAAACACCATCATAATAGCTGTCAGGGTATCGTCAATATTGCCTCGTTTTTACGCAAAGTTTAACAAGTTTGTATATTTTTATCTATACTGGAAATAAAAAAGAGAGAAATACAGGCGTCGTTCATGTTAAGATGACTAAGTTTACACACTTTGCTAAGTATAAACAATTACCGTTTCATGGAAAACTGTTTTGACCTGAAACCATTTCACAAATTCAATTAACTTATTTTGAATATCTTGTCATCTTGCACTTCTTGATGAGAAATACAATTTCAATAAGTAAAAATACAACTTTTAGTTAAGAAAACTTATAGTTAAAAGTCTGCTGTATGCATTAACATATTTTTAATTATATTACAATAGTAATAAAATAATTGGCTTATCCGTCGTCGTGATACCAGCCGTAAATTTCTTAAATAATCTGATATCACGCTTATGGAAAACCCAATTATTTTGAAGATACCATAATATCATTAAAATATGTTTATGCATATAGCAAACTTTTAACAATAAATTGTCTTAGCTAAAAGTTGTACTTTACCGTTATAATTATGTCTTAATATTTTGTTACAAATTCGGAGAAATAGCCCTGAAGGAAAACCTTGTATGAAAATATTTGTTATCTTTCTAACAAAGAAAAAAAAAATAAACAAAGCTATCGCCACATTGAACAAACAGTAAATTATTAATCCCTTTAGAATAGAAAGATATGGTTTTATATTTTTTACATTATTTGTTCTACAGTTCCTTTCTGTGCTTTCTTTCAAATGCAAAATATTATGTGAAGTGTTGATCTCTATATTTTCATAAGGAGAAAATTTGTATGAAAAAGTTAAACAAAAGGCCATAAAAACGTTATAATATGTATATTTTACAGGGCTGTAAACATTAGCATTTATTGATTTTACCCAGAAAAATTGCCTAGACAAACGGACAAACAGACAAACATAGGGACAACAAATTAATCCTAAGAGAGTTTTGTTTTTTCACTTTGCGTAAAGGGACCTGAACATTTCAAACTATGATACAAATAAATTTCTATATTTTAAACACTTGGCGATTAAGGGTAAACAGGTGTCCCAAAGTCAACGCTTTCCCTTGGAAGGCTGGTAGGCCAGCTCATGACTGACCAGAATATCAAATTATGACCTCAGCAAAAAGTAGATAGTCTTCGAGTTGATGGTACTTTTATAAATTCGAATAGATTTTTGAGAGTCAAAGCTAACCAGTTCTAAATTCTAAGAATAAAATTTTTGTTGCGCAACTCTGAATAGTCATGCTATTGATAAAGTCAAAAATAAACCTTGAAATGCTGTTACATCAGGAAGAAAAATAAAAACCCAATTTATGAGCAATTTTTTGTAATTAGGTTAGTTCGATACCACACCCTGAAAAAAAATGTCCTATGTTAGTTTTGCAAATTGTCTTAAATAACGGCTCATCAAATATTGTTTTTCAAATGATCTGGCAATTTCTGTGTATTACTTTTGAAAAAAAAGTTATTGCTATTTTACTACTAAAGGAGCTGCGTATTTTTTTAAATAATTAGAATTTAGAATGAAAGAGTGGCGGGCAGTAAAAATATTTGACGTTCATTAGAAATGCCATTTAACACGCGTTAGAGTGAGATAAATAGTGACGCTATTTAAAATGAGTTGGAATGAGATAGTAACGCAGTTAAACGTGGTTGAATGAGAGAGGCATAATTGATATAGGCTACAGTGAAATAGATAGTGACGTGGTGCATTCCTTCTGAGAATATTTGTTAGTTTCCACTTATTGTAATAACAACTTTAGTAAAAATTGTTTGTAAAGAAAATTTTGGTCCAATTTATTTTCCCGCAAGTGTAAAACCAGCTCAACGGGCGAAAAATATTTAAAGAATGGGTAAAGGTGACAATTAACCGTCACAATATTATTATGTATCTCTAAAGGAGTGTCTGAAATGTTCCGAGGGTCAACTGATAAATCAAACACTCAAAAAACCACTTTTAACCGACCATAATAAATTTACGTCCCGACGTGATAGCAAGTAGGATCAATGCCGTGTGACGATGATCGAAATACACTAATAAATTAGATAAAATAAAATACGTATTACTTTTGACCCTGCCTCGTCCACTCTATTTATATTTTTGCTATGGTGACGCGAGCTTAGAGACCGGGACGAATTTCCCCCCGCGCGCTATCGTAAAATAGAATAAGCCACGCCCGGAACTGGTTTTTGTTTTGGCTATGTCATACTCTTAAGGCGACAAAAACAAGCCTCTTTAATGGTATCACATTACAAACCATTCGGCACCCTCCGAGTGTGAACCCGAAAGAACATGTCTTTATTTAAAAACGAAATAACATAATTAAATTGGAGAACAAAAAGCTTTAGATAAAAATATGCCAATAAAATTAATGAAAACTAAAAATAAACAAAAAAAGACCTGACTAACAAAATCTTGTCTTCATAAGAGACCACTAAAAACAATGCTTAAACAAATCACTCCATCATCAAAAACTTCTATAATATATACAGTAAAATACAAAAAAAGACAGTAAAAAAATCAAAAACATTGGACTACGTGAGACGTATGAATACTACATACAATAAAACAAAAACAATGTGGGAAATTATCAACGAAAAGACTAGAAAAATAAAACAGAGAATATTAATAAACCCAAAATTAAACATAGAAGATCAAGTCATAGACGACCCAGAAAAAGTTGCAAATATATTTAACGACTACTTTTTACTTGGAGACCCCCTCGAAGTAATTCGGGGGAGAGTAAGAGGACAGCTCACAGGCAAAAAACCAGGAGGCCCACCATGCCTGGGACCGATGGATGGCGGTATATCTATCCCTAATACGTAGCCGGGCCTTATATGGAATAGACTGGTGACGGGCAGCGGCGTCGCCTGCCCAGCGTGTGTGAGTATGAGCAATTCTTCCAGGATGACCGCCGGGAGTGGCAAAGTCCTGGAAAGGCTTATATCCAGCAATGGACGAACTAGGCTGATGGATGGATGGATGGACTACTTTTTAAATGTAGGCAAATGTACCAAACAAACTGAACAAGCGGACGGCCTGTTATGCAACCCACTGCGACTTCGATGTTTCTTAGACCTATAGATGAAAATGAAGTGTGTAACATTATAAAAAGTCAAAAAAAAAAAACAAAGTTCAGGAATAGATGACAAAGTTTCCAATGGTTTCTGTAAATTAGAATTTCTAAATTTTTAAAATTCAATAGTTTTTTGGATTCCGTAGTCAACAACAAGGAACCCTTATAGTTTCGCCATGTCCGTCTGTCTGTCTGTCTGTCCGCGGCTTAGCTTAGAGACTATTACAGTTGCCACAAAATAAGAGGCCCGTTTTGACAGATAAGAACGACCATAGAATATAACTTTACATGTAATAAATGAAACGATTAACAAATAATTATTAACTTATTTGGTTTAAAGAAAATAAATAAACGTTTTTTAATTATCACGGAACATATTTCAAGTACTATTTTCACGCATATTCCAAAATAAAATGCAATTTTGAATTACTACACAATGTCTCAAAAACAGTTACATTCTCAGTCAATTTTTTCTTAATAATAGTGTTGTAACCAGATAATCGCCTAATTTCACGGACTCAATTCGATTCCACGTGAAAATAATTAACTTGTTTAAATATTGATAAAATAATTGTAATGATCTGTAATTAGCTTTTGTGAGACCAGTACACAAAAAGCCAAGTTTAAATTTCCTTTTTTTTTTTGCAAATATAAACTTTTTAGATTTGAACATTTGCATGTATTTGTAACGGTGTCGCGTATACCGAAAAATATAATATAATAATTGTGCTAAATAATGTTACATGTACCACTTAGCTTTTAAAGTCCCATTTTTTTTTTTTTTTTTTTATTAATGAATTGGTTTACAGGCAGTTTTCCATAAATCATCCTATCAATAGACAGATTGGCTGGTAAGAAATATGGCAGTATTTTTTTTTTATAAGGCATGGAACATTTTTTTCATCTTGAAGCCTACATATTTTTCTTACTGGCCAGTATTTTATATCTATCAACGCTCAGACCTCTATCTAATTTGAGGTCAGTGAAGTACAACATTACAAAATATTACTGGCACGTAAGAATTTCCATTTCAGATTCTTTTCGTAGAGAAAAAAAATTAAAAGCTGGTTTTAGCACCCGAAATATCTTTCTATCACCATATTGGAAGTCGTTGTGCTCCCGTTTGTTTTTAGTGTTTTTTTCTTGTGACTTTAGGCTTTACTTTTGAACTGTTTATATTTTCTTTCACGTTGACTTTGGAAATTATGTTTATTCTGGAAATTATAACCAATAAACTTGAAAATATTTCAAACAATAACAAACTCATAATATTTTGAATCGATTTCTCGTGAGAATCGGTTGACATAGTTACCGATTTGCATGGTTCACATCCATGATGACATATGTCAAAACGGACCTATTACATTGTGACTACTTTAGTACTAGAAAGCAGTAATTTGGCATGGGTGTACATATTTATCACGCCGATAAAGTGGTACAGTAGAATTTGGAAAAATATTTTTTTTAAGGTACCTCCCCTACACGTAAAGTGGGGATGATTTTTTTTCTCGTCTATCCCCTAGTGTGGGGTTTCGTTGGATATGTAATTTAATTGAGGGTGTGAGAAGACCATTTTTCGATCCAGGGTTCCGTTTGCGAAATATTAAGCTTAAAAGTGTTAATTTTTGTTAGAGTCAAGTGTCCCCCCCTGCCGGCGAAACAGTTGTATTTGGAGACGTAAAAAAAATCACAGCAGTAGTATACATAACGAAATTAAAAGGAAAACTATCACAGCTAAGTAGGCTTCACAAGTTAACGAGTAAAGATCGCGCCAAACTTTTAGTCCCCTCTAAGCACGGGGCAATTCGCATCAGCAGGAACAAAATGTATGGGTCGTTCTTGGGAAGAGCAACTTCCGAGCGGACTAGAAGTTTGGCGCGATCTGTATTATTATAGATTAATGGTACGGAACCCTTCGTGCGTGAGTCCAACTCGCACTTGGCCGGTTTTTATTAATTCTCATTAACAGAAATCAATGGAAACTTTTTGTATGTGTGCAGTTTTGTTAGACAATACAATATTTCTCACAATGATTATGCAAATAAAGCCATTAAGATGTTGAAATTAGGGTTACAAGTGAGGACTAGACACTTTTTTTAAATATTTACAGTATCTTAGATTAAATTATATAAAAAGGCATGTTAATTTGATAATCATTTCGAGATTTAGGTTTAATAAGCCTTATTCAAACTTTTGGTCTAAAAAACGTCATGATAATGAATATTTTTACGAACAGCTGCAACTGCCATTTGCCTTCGTGTGACGTCACTTGAGAAATGGCTCTATAGAAATGTGTCCTTTGCTATCTTGATAAATTTAGAAGAATTTGCTTGCGACTATAATGTCTAAAATTCTCAAGTGACGTCATATTGGACAATTCTGTAAAAATCTTTAAAAAATAATGTTTAATTTATATACCAAAATATATAGGAAATTTCAACTGTCTAACTATCGCGGTACTTGAGATACAGCCTGGAGACAGACGGACAGCGGAGTCTTTGGAATAGGGTCCCGTTGGTTACCCTTTGGGTACGGAACCCTAAAAACCACAAAAATATGTAATGTATACCTATATATGTAAATATGGGGGCTCCTTATCTCCGAAACTGGTAGACCAAAAAAAAAAACATGGTAATATGAGTTTACGTAAAGATCACAGGAAAAATAAAGTGGTTGAGAAATTCTCGAAAAAAAATCACAAAATTTTATTTATCATCCACAATATGGAACCTTAGGTACGCGAGTCTGACTCGCACTTGGCCGGTTTTTTTTAAAGTGTCAGCTGTAAAAAGTTATTACATAATTATAATTATATTACATTATTATAATCATACAAATGGATGGTATGTGGGACGAACTGTTTTTGTTTAACAGACTGACAAAAAAAAAAATTAATTCGTAGATGTAAAACCATAAAATCAAGTTTCAAACAAAAACAAGCTATTGCATTTATATTTGAACGCCAGTAAGTCGCAGGCTATAATTATGGGTAGTTCACGTATGCTGTCAAAGACTTACAATAAGGCGCTACGGAAAAAAAAATTACGCTTTAAGGCCCCAGACTCTCTTTGCAACATTTCGCTTTCATCTTACCTGAGGTTTTAGAAGTGGCGCTCCCCCCGCTGCATTAAGATGTTAGAGACCGTACCTGAATGTTGCTCTACTTCGTTAAATGAGTGTACGATTACTTAAAATTTGACATGTGAAGATTTTTAATTATTCAAGTAACGGTAATTTACAAAGTTTGGTTTGTTTATCGGAACAAACAAAATGAATTTGCAAAAGCAAAATAAACAAAAGTAAATCTACCTGGAATAGATGGCTTATTGGTAGCAGTAAGAGTGATTATCGCTCTAAGGAAACCTGCATGCCCTAAAAAGCGTGTAGTTGTGCCTGAAAATTTCTTTATTCATCAAGATTTTCATTTAACTGAAATTCATTTCATTTACCTTTATAAAATTTGGAAATGTAGAAAATTAATAATCAAATCGTAACAATGAAAACATTTAAAATTATGTATTCCTAATACTCACACACATATTATAATAAGTTTATTAAGTAATATAATATCAAAAATAGAAACTCTTACGGTAATTAAGTGTCAGTCAGTTTATGTGTCCATGATTATGACTAAGGTGCAATAAAAAAGGTAAAAAATTTAGTTTTAGAAATGTGATGTTTTAATGATAAGAACCGCAGCTGCGTACGTTCTTTTGTTTTGATGCATTATTGTCTAGCACGTTGTTATCTCGACTGTCGGTTTTAGTGACTTCGATAGCTTTTTAAGATATTTTAAATAAAAGTAAGTAAAAAGGATGTAGCTTCGGCTTTAGTTATTCCAAAAAGTGGCGACAGCGGTGCTGGTATAACATTTGTGTCACGCCATCCCCGTGGGTTTTTTAGACCACCACTTCTAAAATACGGCTTTACGGGTTTTCGAATTAACACACATTAACATAACTTAATCTAAGCGAATTAGGGCATGCAATTCTTCGCAGATTTTTACTATCCAGATAACAGATAATGTATTATCCAGATAACCGGATACTTATGGTAAAAATTAAGGGTAGTAATAAAAGCTCCGAAAACTAAATTAAAACGCCCAAAAAAACGGCCTACCGCAAACATCTTGAAAAAAAACCGGCCAAGTGCGAGTCAGACTCTAGTCAGAACCTAGGGTGCCGTATTGTGGATGATAAATTTAGTTTTATCATTTTTTTTTCGTGAATTTCTCAACCGCTTTATTTTTTCTGTAATTCTTACGTTAACGCATATTACCATGATTTTTTTCATATTTTCGGTCCACTAGTTTTGGAGATAAGAGGGGGGACATACATTTTTTATAGATTTTCAAGGATTTCTCGAAATAGATGCAATTAAATATAGCCAAACTATATATTATTACAATAAGCTTTTTAATACCTACAATGTGATATGCATATTGTATTTTTATTAAAAAAAAAAATATTTATTTTACTTTTTTTTATATTTTTAAATCACTATAGTTTTCCCGGTTATTGGTCAGTTATGATCTATAATGGACATTTTTTTCATATTTTTCGGTCTACCAGTTTCGGACATACACATTATTGTGGTTTTTTTAAAGATTTCACAAAACCAGTGCCAGTAAATATAGTAACAGTATATATTTTTAAAATCACCTTTTCAGTGTCTACAGTTTGATACCCATATTGTATTTTTAGGATATTTTTTATTTTTCTCACTTTTGTTTTGAAAATATTAAAAAAAAATTCAAACGTTTAATTTTTTTTAACAATGTAATATGCAGGCAAATTAATGCAATTTTTGTGCCAAATTTCATGTCTTTATCTTTACGGTGCTAAAGTTATGATGCTGTGAAATACGGACGGACGTAGATTAGACTTTATTTTATCGAAACAGGGATTTCTTAAAATATTAAAAAAATATTTTATCCATAGCTGTTTACTTATTAAATGATAAGTGCAATATTCAAGTAGAGCAACTTTCATGATACAGTTCGCCTCTCCATAAGAATCTACGCGAGGGAAAGGGAGCAACCGTGCGAGCGGGAGGTAAAATGACGTCGAGCTACACAACACACGTCTGAACGCTGCGATGTCCCAGCGAAACTGAGGGAAATATCGACGCGTTTTGTGTTTTAAACTCTCGATAAGTTTCGATTTGATAAATGTTCTTAAAATAATTTTTTAAATACCGTTTTTTGTTATTTCACTTATTAATAGTTCTATTCTACGTGTTTTAAATTTGACTACGCTAAACGATAGTTTTCTAGTAGAAAAAAAATATTTTATCAGTGGTTGAATTCATAAAATCACAACTACTTAAAGCACTCGAAATAAGAAAACTAAAGTATTATCCAAAAAAGTAACCAGGTAAGATTATTATTGAAGATATGGGAATAAATGTTACCTGAATAAATTTCTTGTTTTTGTCATAATTTTTACGTGACGTGTGCATGAAGTAGACTCTCAACGCGTAGAACATAAATAAAGGTATGTTTAAAGCCTAAAAAACCTATTAAAAGTAGCATTAAAGTAAATGAAAAAATGTGTTTTGGAATCTTCAAATTCCACACTATAAATTAACGTAAAATGTATTTTATTTATTGCTTTCTTACTAACTAAAATAAAATCTTTCTTTTCTGATAATTCTGCAAGAATACTGATTTTTAGGGGACTGGAGCCTTAAGAACTTGCATATCTACTTTGGTAAATAATATATTATTTTGATAAAAAAGTATATTGTTTTTTGGATCTTTTTCTAGGGATCTGTTAAAACAGAAACGCGTTTGGAGAAATTCGGCTCAATAGAAATATTTATTGAAATTAGGTCTTTTTCGACACCAATTCTTCTGGTTTGACAATTTAGAATGACATATTTATTTATTTATTTACTTAAATGGTTAGTATTACAGAAAAAACTTAATTAGGCCTATCCTAGGATTAGTAAAATATAAAAATAGAGAAAAAAAAATTGGGACTAATAATACCCAAAGCAGGCTTCCGACACATTAAGGCGCTCTTATCCCAAAATCAGTAATTTCAAAGTCAAATAGAACTTTCAAATATCGTCTAAAACTTCCAAAAAAAAAATACTCAATATAGTTCGAACCTTTATCTAGGTCTTCCACGCATGTGTTACACGATCAGATAAACTTTGCTCGATAGAAATAATTCACGAACACAGCATGTAATAAGACCTTTCAAATCATGCCATTTCCATAATTCCACTCTTTTATTAACGAAACATATCTGGTAATATTGCTATTTAAATTTTCTAGGTCGACCACGTAAGTGGGTTTTAATAAACATATCCCTTATTTTTAAACAATTTAAAAACCGATAGTTGCCAACTGGACTGGGTGCTTATCATCAAAAACATAGATAAAAACTGAACTTTCAAAATTGCCTTTAGTGGGTATTAAACTGTTTACGTACTGTGTCGTCACTTCTAGTGCGAACATATCCTTAGACAATCGGAATTCGATAGTAATATCTATGTTTTTGATGATAGGCACCCAGTCCAGATGGCAACTAGAGATACATAATAGGCCCGCTGGTTAAACGAAATTTTGATAGCAACTTTGGTACATTTTACATTAATAAAAAATCGACATTTTACTACTTTACCACGAATCCGTCCCAGTCGCACTGAGGGTTTTTTCGCATATGGAGTAACAGGGACGCTAAAACTTTTACATATCGCCTTAACAAAATTTAAGGCTTATATTTTTGATACTTCTGTAATTAGCCTTAAATAAATACAACGCTTTAAGGCGCTACGGAAAAAAATCGACACTTTTAGAACGTACATATCTACTTCAGTAAATAATGCATTATTTTGATAAAATAGTATATTATTTTTGGATTATTTTTCTAGGGATCTGTTAGAACAGAAACTCGATTGGAGAAATTCGGCTCGATAGAAATATTTATTGAAATGAGGCCTTTTTCGACATCAGTTCTCCTGGTTTGACAATTTGGAATGACATATGGACTGCAATTATATTTTATTAGATGGGTTGTAACAGTATCTAGGACCTGATTAAACGAAATTTTGATAGCAACTTTAGTATATTTTATATTAATAAAAACCGACTTTTTGCTACTTTTCCTCGAATCCGTCCCTCTCGCACTGAGGATCTTTTCGTATATGGAGTAAAAGGGACGCTAAAACTTTTACATATCGCCTTAAGTCCCACTTTGAAGAAAAAATTAGATATGCCTTTTCTAAAGTAAAAATACACAATGGAATTCGTGGATATCTCACTAAAGATGTAAGGGGAACCCTGATCCAGAAAATGCGATCCATGCAAAAGCACATGCAGTCTATTCGGGATCTAGTAGCGATCTGCTTGAATTATAAGACTTTGTTTTCGCTTTGACTTGTTGTTTTAATTATTTTTTTATAATTATATTCACACTTAATGTCACACACACATTAAGAGGCTATGCGAATTTTATTTTTGTCACTGTTTTCCAAGCGAAAACACGATCAGTGCGAGAGGGGCGGATTCAGGGCGAAAGCGAAAAATGCTAGTTTTATAGTATTTATAAAAAAACTAAAATAGCTAGCAAAATTTCAAATATCAAATCTCTAGATATTGTTGAAACACACCTAATAAAATATGTTTGAGTTCTGTATATGGTTCCTATTCGTCAAACGAGGAGAAAAAGTGTGTTTGAAGACCTCATTTTAACAGTTATTTCTATCGAGGAAATTTTATCCAAACATGTTTTCCAATTTCAAAACCCTAGATTATATAGTCACAATGCATATACCAGAAATTTATTAAAGTTTTCCTTGTATTTCATGAAATACACAGAAAAGAAACACCCGTATTTTTTCGCATATCGCCTTAAGGGAGGGGAGCTCTGAATCTCGTAGGGCACTCGCTTATCGTGATTGGAGGTATTTTACTTCTTTAGGACTCCAGGAGGAATATTATGGACGTTTACTTCGTCAAGACTCTAGAAGAAATATTATAGACAATCAACTTCTCGTCACCAGGACTCTAGAAGAAATATTTATGGAGATCCACCTTCACACTGATGATACTCTCTAAGGAATCTTGCTCGTGTTTTGTCTGAAAGATCTTTTATACTGGATCTGTATTTATTTTTGGAAAACACGAAATAAATCAGTCAATGCGACGTATGTCAATCCATAAAGGCTATCGATTGCCAACTAAACACGAACAAATAGTCCTTTAACTTAGCTATAAAACCTAGCCTTACCTAAACCTAAAATATTGCCTAGATATATGTTACACTACCTGTAGTGCAGTTTATAGTTCACGCATAATGCAAAAAACTATTGGCTTTATTCAAAGAGTTCGAAATGCGTGCGCACGCTTCTGTTATATTATCTGTTGCTCCTTGCATCTATGGACCATCTTAATATATCCTCCCCTGCTAGAAAATGGTTTTCTTCGTACCTTCGTGGCCGCCGTCCGGTGATTCGCAGTGGTCAGACGATGTCTGATTGGTGTGACTTATATGTCAGTGTCCCACAAGGTAGCATTCTATCTCCTTTATTGCTTTCTATTTTTATAAACCTAGTCACCCCTTACTTTATCTCTTCTTACCACCTTTATGCTGATGACCTTCAGCTTTATAGGTAGACTAAAGTTAATGACCTGAACAATTGTATAAACGAGATAAGTAGTGATCTACAGAGTCTCCAATCTTGGTCCGAACGCTTTGGAATAGCCGTAAACCCATCCAAGTGTTAATCTATTATTGCCGGTAGCTCACGACAAATTGTTAAAATTGATCCTGATAAGGTAAGCTATAACGGTTGTAATATTGCATTAACTGACTCCATTACTGACTTTGGCCTTGTCATTGACCAAAACCTTAATTGGAACCCTCATATCGCGAATGTTTCCCGCAAGCTTTATGCCTCATTGCATTCTCTTTTGTGTCTTAAAAACGTTCTACCTATTTTAACTAAAATTTATCTTGCAAATTTTCTTCTTGTTCCTATAATTGATTATGCTGACGTTTGTTACCTGGACCTTATCGAGGAACTCCTTAACAAGCTTGATCGTTTGCTCAACACATATATTCGCTTCATATTCGGTCTTCGCAAATACGATCACGCGTCTGAGTTCCGTTCCAGGTTACACTGGCTTCCAATTCGTGAGCGAAGGAATGTCAAAATTATTTGTCTTCTCTTCTCAATTATTTATGATCCAAGTACTCCCCCTTATCTCAAATCTTTGTTTACTTTTTTAGATGACACTCATTGTAAGCACCTCAGGTCCGCTAACAACCTTCTTTTGTCTTTTCCTCTTCATCGTTCTGGTTTTATGTCCGACTCTTTTGCCGTCACGGCTGTCCGTTTGTGGAACGATCTTTTTGTTGAAATAAGAAATGCCCAGTCTCGAAATTCGTTTAAACAGTCGTTGCGCAGACATTATCTTAGCAAAATTCATTAGATCTGGTATCAACATAGCAATCTGAAAATTTCACTACTAGTAATTTACTCACGTCTTTAATTAATGATATAAATATTGTTTTATGTAAGTATATTTTTATATTATACTGGGTGTAATGATGACCTGCTCAGAAAATGAAACCACATGTAGGGAATACCTCTACAAAGCCATAAAAAAAACAGTTTCGAGAAAATATTTCTGTTTACAGAAATTTGTTTTCTCGACCAAAATAAATCATGTTCCAAGTGTGCACCTTCCCTTCCAGTATTACTACATGTCAGTAACCTGCACGAAGCGGCAACATCGCATTTTTTAAGCCTGTTAAAAAAACGTGGTTAGTACGTTGCACTTGTGAGCGAAACTAAATTAATTATTAATTTGTAGATGTATTAATAGGAATGTCGAAATGAAATTTAGTACAAAGAACCCTCATAACATCCCCTATACGTGTTTCCATTTTCTGAGCAGGTCATCATTACACGGTGTATACATTGCATATTCGTAACGTTATAAGTATTTATGTAGTATATTATCTTCTTATATGTATTTTTTTTCTGAAGCTTACTTTTTACATTATTAGTATTTAATTACAAAATTGTATATCAGTACATACATGTATTTTTTTACGTTTTATTTGTTGTTTAAAATCTAAAATTGGAAAGCCTTTTTGCACATCTGCCTCTGTAAATTTCTTGTACTTCCTGTCGGGTTGACTGGGAGAAAATGCTTCTAGCATTAAGTCCACCTGCTGTACATTAAGCTGTGTTTTGTGCAATAAAGAATTAAGAAGAAGAAGAAGTTCTTTGTCAAAAATAACGTCTGTTAACTTCATAATAAGATTCCTCAACATGTGCGTAAACTTTTCTCTTTTATCAGCCTTTTTTTGGGAATCTTCGTGACCATCAGTACCACTATTACGGACGCAATCATCAGACTCTGAAGAACCTATCCAATCTCTGTTATCCTTCCTTGTTCCCTCTTGCTCAATCTTCTTCTTGTTTCTCTTTTTAGGTTTTGTTGATCTCTTATTAGTTATTGAGCAGGCAGGTTCTTCTTGCTCTTCGTTGTGAATTTGTGCCGACGTTTTCACGACTTCAGAAAAAAGTCTCAGAGTAGGCGCGTATACATGTGTTTGTATATTTATTTCACCATTGTTTGTTGGAGTACCTTCTGCCTGAAACAGGAAGTCATCCCGCACTGGTATTAGAGACGTTGGTACGTATACAGTGAGAGTCTTCTTGTAAGTGCAATTATATTCCGACATCAATTCACGTATTTTCCTTTCCTTCAGATATACATATCTATAGGGCATAACTTCGCTAAAGTCATGTGTTTGCCCTTACAGTTCACGCATTTGTATATGGACGTTTCACAATTTGGATGATTTTCTCCGCATTTAGGACACACGATTTCTATTCTAGGGCATATTTTTTTATGGTGCCCAAACCTCCAAAAACGAGAACATTGGGTCACAGGATGCACGTACCTTTCTACTTCTATGCGCATGTCATGTATATATACATGTGAAGGTAATGAAGGTTCCTTGAACCCGACACGAACTACTTCACTTGGCTCCCAACCATTACCATGCCTCCTGTTTAGTCGTTTGACATTCACAATGGTAAAAATTTAGTATCGTTTGGCAGGCGGAGGAGGGGTAGGGGGTACCCCCGCATTAAAAGGTAATGCACCGTTTTTTTTAAATAAATTTTTTTACTTTTTTGAGGTTATAATCAACAAATTCAGGTTATATTTTTAAAGAAAAGGTGGGGAGAGATGGAAGAACTTCCTTATAAGGGGAGAGTGCAGAAACCCCCCTTCTTTTTACCTTGAACCTACCAGAAACCTTGAACCTACCAGTGCAGAAGTCAATTTTTTAACCATTTGAACCTATCAATACTGAAGTCACTTTTATATCACAAATTCACTTCTGCATCGGTTACGACGCTGCGGGAAGTGCAGCCCCTTCGCCCTTGCGTAACAAAGCACAGGCACCTATGGTCACCTCCGCAGCTTCGGCTTGTTGGTCGCCTTCGGTGACCAGCCTCAGCCACTACGGCTTACACAGGTGCCTAAGCTTTATTACAGCGGGCGGGGGCTGCCCTCTCTTCGCGCCTTCGGCTTTTTATATACACTCTAGGGGTAGTAGCCACAAGACTGTATAGAGTCAGGGTGCTCTAATTCGGTTTTGAAACAGATTTAACCTATTTAAACCATGAAGCGGGGGTATACTAACCTCCTTTTGAGTAGGATTTCTAGGTAAAAACAAATAAAACAACAAAATATTGTTAACAATATATATGTCCGATTTCTAGCCCGCTATGAGTTTATTTAAAATTGAAAATATTATAATAACAACGTTATGTTATTTATGATATATCACAACTCGCAGCCGGTATTAATACAAACGTTATCATGCGTTTTTGTCTAAAAGTGGGGTTATTATAAGAATGTTATTTATAACCCTATTTCAAATTCTGCGCACAGCACGCGCTTCGGCTAACTGCATCTTGCCCGAAATACCAACCAAAATTGCGAAGTTCACAAAAGATATTTCACTGACCGGCTAGACCCAATACGAAAATTTGCGCGTCAAATCCACAGTATGTTGGTATGATCTGGGTTTTAGCCCTCGGGACTAAGTGGAGAAATCAATGTGATCATAACGCAGTTTTAGTCCGCTTGTAGCAAGCATAAAGCATGAGAAGTGAAAAGATTATTTATGTTATGTTAATTACAAATTATTATTATTGGCAATATTTAAATTGTTGCTGATAGATAACAGTTGTGTGTGTGGTAAAACAAATTGTTATTTATTCTAACCGTCACTTGTGACCAGTGGGTCTACCGCGTAATTCTCATTTACATCAACGTCAACTTGAGATTGAAATTTGACGTGCGTGCGACGACGCCCGCCTAACATGACATTTGTTTTGCACGCGTTGAATTTCGCATGCATTTGCTTGAAGTTGATACAAATGAGAATTACGCGGTAGAGCCCCTGTCCTGTATTGACCCAAGACTTTCCAAAATCGTATACATAAGTCTTTTTCTCAAATGTGTGAAGCAGTGATTGTGCTATCTTCGGATCTGTAACGGCTGCAAAAGAAATTCAAATTCAAATAATTTATTTTGTAAAATACGTACATATGCTTTTTACAAGTCCTACAAGTTAAAAAACAAAAGAATATAATAAAAGTTAATATAATACAGGAAAATAAAATAACATTAAATACAATAACACAAGAATTCAGGACATAGAAACTACAACATTTTTGGGACTTTTAATTGAGTGCAAATTGTCGTGGAAACCACAAATTGAATAATTCATATGCTTATTCATATGCCACAAAGGACAACGCCACAAATCAGCAGGCCCGGCGCAAACGATATGTATGTTATTTTTTTTTCTAAAAATGTGGTAAGTAAATCTGTATATGTTAAATTATCAAAATAGGTGGCTAAGTGAACGATATTGCTATTTGTTTCAAGTAGGGGCAACATTTTTAATTATGTTTTCACTATCTAAAATAGCAAACGTTATGTATGTTATATTTTTTCAAAAAATATGGTGGGTAAATCTGTTTATGTGAAATTATCAAAATCGATGGGTAAGTGTACGATATTGCTATTTGTTTAAAGTAGGGGCAAAATGTTTAATTATGTTTTCACTATCTAAAATAGCAAACGTTATATGTAAGTATGCTATTTTTTTCAAAAAATGCGGTGTGTAAATCTGTATATGTGAAATTATCAAAATCGATGGGTAAGTGTACGATATTGCTATTTGTTTCAAGTAGGGGCAACATTTTTAATTATGATTTTACTATCTTATCCGCACCCTTATATAAATGCGAAAGTGTGTCTGATGGTTTGTCCTTTTTTCACGCAGCAACGGAGCAACGGATCGACGTGATTGTTTGAATAGAGATAGTTTATGGGCTGGAGAGTGACATAGGCTATGTTTTAACCTTACTTTAATAGTATTTTATGCTACAAGGGCGAAAAGGAATAAATTACAAGGACGATTTAAAACACGAGCGTAGCGAGTGTTTTAAACGTAACCGAGTAATTTATTGCTTTTACGCCCGTGTATCATACTACGTTTTTCAATGCAGTGTAAGGAAATAAAACAAATGTAATCAAAGAAAACAATTTAATTATTAATGTTGAAAGTTACATTCTCACAATTTTGCAAGTTAATGATTAGCTCAAAAAGACTGTATCCAGAGCCGTTAAACAGTGAAAAAAAAGTATAACATTTATGGTACACAGGAAAGGTTGCAGGTTAGCCAACTTTTCGTAAATAAATAAAAATAGTAAAGCCCTAGGGCAAAATAATCGACTTTCTGTTCGGTTTTGATGCATAAAAAGTGGGCCTTTACGAGCACTTGCATTGAAAAGACTTAAAACTACTGACTCTTCCTTGTATTTATATTTTGGAAATGGCTTGTTTTGTCAAATAAAATTGACATTTACTTAACAAATTCCACAGTAAACGCCTGAATAATATGGTAGCCAGTTCTGCCGTAATAAGGAAACAAAAAATTTCTACAAAAAGTAAAAAATGCAGAAAAAAAATGATACATAGTTTTAAAATTTTACGATTGCTGTGGAAATGAAATAAAAAAGAAATAATGACAGAAATAAATTTCTATGTTTGAACACTTGGCGATTTATCCATCGCAAGGAGATATAAATTAACATTATATCATTGCAGTATAGAAACGTTAAATGTTAATTTATATCTCCTTGCGATGGATAAATCGCCAAGTGTTCAAACATAGAAATTTATTTCTGTCATAGTTTCGATAAGAGAAATGTGTATTCTTCACTACCCGATACTGTAACAAGTGACGGTAGGGCATAATGGTCTTTGACTAGCTTTGAATACACTAGCGTCCTCTAGGCGCCAAGTGGCTCACTATAAAAAGTGGGTATCTATAAATAACATTGCAGTATGGGAAAGCACATCGGTAAATTCAAGAGTTGTGTTGAGACCTGGATAGCTCAGAGGTTAGAGCAATCGCCCGGCAAGCGAGAGGTCCCGGGTTCGATTCCCGGTTCAGAGCTCCTCACATCCAGATTTACTTTTATTTCTGCGTTTCTATACTGCAATGATATAATGTTAATTTAAAAAAGAAATAGTTTTTTCAGTTTATGACTAATGGCTAATACACTGTTCTAACAGATTGCATACTTTTTTTTTAATTTCCATTAAATAATAAATAAAATCAATTTTCTATTTCATCGTAGTAAAAAAAATCTAAAAAAAAAAATATTACCAAATTGAAAAGTCGTAATTGGTTATAAACGTCTTTTTTTTTTAGCATTGTGTAACAGGGATCCCGATAAAATAACATACTTACTTAATAAAATAACATACTTACTTAATAAAATAACATACTTACTTAATAAAATAACATACTTACTTAATAAAATAACATACTTACTTAATAAAATAACATACTTACTTAATAAAGCAGAACTCCAAATGCTGTCTTTATGTGCCTCTTTGTATTATTTGCCCATAAAGCTATACCGAATATAAAAGGACAGGTAAATTTTAATAATGATCATACTGATAAAGGTTTCCAAAGAAATAACTCAAAAACTCAAACTCTATTTATTCACTCACGGAAATAGTACATTAAAACATTTTGCTTAAAATTAAAATATTTTTATGAATTACATTATTTTCTTATATTTAAGTATTAAATTTTTTAGTTTATTATGTATTTGTTGAAGTGTAATATTCCTTAATTCCATAGAACGCTATTTTAAGTAGCCATGCTCTTAGTTTAGTTAGGAATGTTGTGTTTTCTTAACAAGATTTGATTTGGGTAGTATTTAAACGCAAATCAAAAAATATCCTTTTTCTATGCAATAAGATTCCAAATTCCCATCAAAATTACTGATTGCACAGCATAATATTCAACTCAAAATATCACTAAACACACTACAATTTATTTTCGCAGCGTACTGCGATTTTTCCTAAAGCAAAAGCTTTTTCATCAATGCACAGCTAATAATCTTAATGCACATTATACCTGTTAACTCTTTTTCTTTTAAATATAGCTTCTATTTTTATATTATTTACAGCAGTTTTTCTAAATAAAACAGAATTTTATTAGTCACAGTCGTCTTATTATTTATTAATTACCACATAATGAGATCAGCAAAAAATATATAAAATTAGATACAAAATTGTAATTTATTGAATTATTAAAGCGGGTCTTGCTTTCGCGGGGCGTCCACGCTTCCTTTTTTGCCCAATAGGCACATTTTTAGCTTCTGCAGGTGGCGCCACGTACTTGAGTCGGATCGCAAGTCCGATGATATGCTTGCACATATAGTTCTTAAAAAAAATGGGGCAGGTGCATTTTTCGTTGACCCAGGCGGTTTGTTGGGTGGGCAAAGCAACTCTCCAATATGCGAAAGCGTTTTTTTTGTAACCATCAAAAGTGTCCCAATCTTGAGTAAATGTCATGTCACTTGCTGTTGAGCTTCTAACTATATAAGTATTTAGTCCGGAATCAGATTCTAAAAATTTTACATTCTTGTCAAGTTTCGCCCATTGATATGCAAGAGTCCAGTCTTTCAGTTCTATCGGAGGTAAAGTTTTAAATGTCTCTGGTTTGTGATCTTTCGACCATTTCTTGACCATATTTGTTGCGACTGAGATGAATCTAGACAAAGGAAGTCGTTCTCGTAATGTGTGGCTGTCTTTTATACTTCTATTGAATGACTCTAGTGCATTGTATATATTTCTATTTCGCTCTTACGCGCGAGATATACGGCTAACTCCCGACGACACGACCTAGTGCTATCTCTATCTTACTCAATCGCGCCACTCTGCACTCCAGTGACGAAAAGAAAAAAAAGTAACGCGAAGCCGCAAACCCTTTTTCAGTTAATTTGTTCTGCTTTTAGAAATAATGCAATGTAAAAGGATTTTTTTTGTATAATAATCATTAAATTTGCCGAGCCCATGGCTTCTTGAAAATTAAGACAAATATGATGAACAGGTTTTGTTGTACTTACTGGTTAATATGCGACTGGGATAGTTATTTTGCTATGAAATATGGAAAATTTGCTGTGCAGTCAGTATTTATGCTATGTATGTAGTATTTTTGTACAAAAATAAATTTAACTTCATTGCATTATGAGGAAAAAAGTAATGTCATATTGATGTATAATTTCGAATTATCTGCAGTTTGAGTTTTGTTAAACATTTAGTTTATTTGTAGTGAAGTAAGTTATTTGATGTAAAAAAGAATATAAATGATGAGTATGTATTGATAGGCGATTATTTATTTGATATGCAATTTATAATATCCCATTTGATTTCATTAGGAAGTGCATTGTATATTTTAGATCCTGCTATATAGACGGCCTTGGTGGATTTAGATAATTTATGTTTTAGTATATGGAGTTTATTAGAATGGCGGGTTAGGTATGATTGGAATGTTGCTTTTGTTGGAAATGTATCTGGGTTATCTCTTACAAACTTTGAAACGTTGTAGATGTATTGTGAAGTGACGGTTAAAATTTTCAGCTTTATGAATAAAGGTTTAGCATGTTCGTCCAGAGGTACATGAGAAAGTATTCTGATAGCCCTTTTTTGCAGTATGAAAGGACGTTCACACTCAGCAGCATCTCCCCAGAGCTCCAACCAGTAGCACAGCACGGAATGGAAGAGTGAGAAGTAGCAAGAGCGTAATTCTTTATTAAAATTATAATTTTGTAACATTTCTTTAGTAATGATGAAAATACTGTGACTTCTGTGCGAAATTTCTGTGCGAAATTTGTTCAATATGATCAGTAGACTATTATTTATTTATAACACTTTTTGCATATTTACACAAATAATAAAGACATACAAAAGAAACAATTAAACATAGTGTACAAAGGCGGCATTCATTGATCATAGGAATATCGTCCAGGCAACCTTTGGAAGCAAACAGAAAGATGAACAAAATAACATAAGGAAGACTAAATGGGACATAATAAGAAGATCAAGATAAAAGTATATATCTAAACAGACTTATCTATGACTTACATATAAAATACATGAACATACTTAAAATAAATGAATACCTTTAAAATATACACATAATACATATATAAAATAAATAAACATGCAAAAATTATAATACTGGATATTTGAGTTCTAAGACGGGTACTCTGTGGAGAAAAATTAGTTAGTGCTGAAAATTGAGTTTCTTTCAAATTCTCTAGAGAAAACGGCATTTTCGTATGTAAAGACTTATAATATCTTCTGATAATTACGAGTAAGTTTCGACTCTTTTAGCAGTGTCCTATACGATTGTTATTGGTAATATTCCTCATTGTCTCCGTATTGGGTTAGGAAAGTATAAAATTTGTAGTTGCATCGGACCACTGAGCCGATGGGAACAATCCGTAATTACTAGACTTTAAGGCGATAATTTTGCGAAAAAATACGGGTGTTTCTTTTCTGTGTATTTCATGAAATACACGGAAAATTTTAAAAAATTTCTGGTATATCCATTTTCACTATACAAGGTGTAACAGAAAGGTGTAACCATATTTGAAGAGCTTATTCAGTCAATGGTATAGAACAACTTTTACTATGAAGCCAACCCTGAAATCTCAAAAAAAAAATCTGCCCTTCCATACATTTCGGCCGAGCGGCATTGCATTTTTCTATGAAACAGTTGAACTTTTTTTTTCGAGATTCAGTGTTTGTTCCATAGTAAAAGTTGTTCTATACCATTGACTGAATAAGCTCTTCAAATATGGTTACACCTTTCTGTTACACGTTGTATAATCTAGGGTTTTGAAATTGAAAAACATGTTTGGATAAATTTTCCTCAATAGAAATAACTGTGGAAATGAGGTCTTCAAACACACCTTTTCTCCTCGTTTGACGAATAGGAACCATATACAGAACTCAAACATATTTTATTAGGTGTGTTTCAACAATATCGAGAGATTTGATATTTGAAATTTTGCTAGCCATTTTAGTTTTTTTAATAAAAATATAAAACCAACTTTTATCCCTTTTGCCCTGGATCCGCCCCTCTAGCACTGCGCGATTTTTCGCTTGGAGTGACAGTGACAAAAATAAAATTCGCATAGCCTCTTAAAAACTAAACTGCTCTTTTGCTGAACTAAAGTCTTTTTTATATGGCTAATGATGTAATCACAATGTAACAAATTACCCGGAATAGAAGAACTTGTAACTTTAAATTCCATTCATTTCACGAAGCACACAAAGATAAAGATAAAGATAAAGATAAAGATAATTAATTTGCACAAATTGTTGTATTATGTTACGGCTAAAGCCCGAAGAGTGATTAAGGCGATATGCGAAAAAAATACGGGTGTTTCTTTTCTGTGTATTTAATGAAATACACGAAAAATTTTAATAAATTTCTGGTATATATGCATTTTGACTATATAATTTAGGGTTTTGAAATTGGAAAACATGTTTGGATAAATTTTCCTCGATAGAAATAATTGTTGAAATGAGGTCTTCAAACACACTTTTTCTCCTCGTTTGACGAATAATAATAATAAAATAATAATAGAAATGTTTATTTCAAGAAAAAAATAACAACAATATGTTTACTTAAATCTAAAGTTTCAATCTACAAATCTTAAGATTATATTACTTTAGATGGTTACCTCATCTCTTATAAATATCTTAACCTGATCTTATTAATATTTTATACAATTTATTTTGTAATTTGGGTGCACATCCTTTCCATTTATGTATTTGTCGTGAATATAATACCTTTTTAATATATTCAAAGCCTGCTTATAGTGTGTAACTTCAATTTTGTCAACTAATGATTTTGGTAATTGGTTTAGTATAAAGGGTAGATTGCTAGATTGTGCTTCCAAACTCATAAAACTCAAAATAGGAACCATATACAGAATTCAAACATATTTTATTACGTGTGTTTCAACAATATCTAGGGATTTGATATTTGAAAATTTGCTAGCTATTTTAGTTCTTTTTATAAAAATATAAAACCAACTTTTTTCCCTTTTGCCCTGAATCCGCCCCTCTCGCACTGCGCGGTTTTTCGCTTGGAGTGACAGTGACAAAAATAAAATTCGCATAGCCTCTTAAACCTAGGTTTGGCCGGCTAATGTCATACAAAACTTCGGAGGTCGCCTCGCCCCGTTCCGCTTTGCTCGGCGCCCAATTTATATTAACATGTAAACCTAACCCGCTCCTTCTCGCTTCGCTCGTCGTCGCTACCTATTTTAGATTTATTCGGACTTTACCCTACTTCGGGCTATAGCCATAACATATAGATAAAGATGGTGAGGTACACAAAATTGGTTCTGCACAATTAACCTTATTCAGGCATGCAAATTTTAGAGTATACATTTTGTAATATCTATTCATAAAAGTATCTATAATATTATCACTAATTTCTTAGTAACTATAAATTTGCTATATTAATATTACTTAAATTGAAAAAATATTTAATGTCATACAAATATTGCGTTGTTAAATAATAAAATAATGGTTTTTTAAATAAATTGTAGGGCTTTTCTTTGAGACTGTCTGGTAACTTATTAAAAATCTTTATTTGCATAAAATATGTAGATCATTGGCAAAATTCAGTTCTGTATTTTGGAGTTATTAGTTTGTTTGGGTATCTTGTACTAAAATTGTATCTATCACTATACTTTATGAATAAATTTGTATGTGATTTCGTGAAACATGACATGTCATAAATATATAGACTTGGCAGGGACAGCAGTTTATTTCTTATAAAATATGGTTCTAAATTGAAAATTGCGCGAATACTTTTTTGCTGTGCTATAAAAGCTCTATTAATTTCTCTCGCATTTCCCCAAAGAATAAGTCTGTATCCCAGCAGTGACATCACATGCCCGTGATAAGCAATGAGTGCAGTTTTGGTATCTGAAGTTCGAGAATACAAACATAACTATTAATTTTTGAACGCGTATTTTCTATGTTAAAAAACCGTCCACTGTTATGCCCAGAAATTTAGTTTCCTCAGTTTCTTCAATACTTTCTCCTTTACATATTATATTTACTTTAAGATGTTTAATTTTTTTGTTTCTTAGTTGAATGAATTTGGTTTTGTTTGTATTGATTTTTAAGTTATTAAATTTAAGCCAGTCTACTATTTTAGTAATATTATCATTTACATCATTTTGAAAGCTTTCAAGTTTATTACACACATTAACTACAGAAATATCATCAGCAAACAATATACATTTATTATTTATAGCATCTGGAAGATCATTGATGTAAATAAGGAAAAGAAGGGGTCCCAGGACACGGCCTTGTGGTACACCAAACTTATTTATGCATGCATATTTTCACATTTTTCATAAATTTTATTTATTTATACAGTTTGTTGCCTTTCTTTGAGGTAGCTATCTAACCAAATCAAGCCGTTAAGACATAGCAACAAGGGTTATCTACGAGTCAGAACTAGATGAGCAATACAACAAAGTTGAGTTATGCACTTTGCGCTAAGCTACTGACGTTTAACCTTAATTAAATAATATATATCGTTATCTATTAATTTTAATAAATTCCAACTAATTAAAGTCATTATGTTAAAATTCATGAATTCCCATAGCTTAATTTCAAAAAGATATTTTTTTTATTTTTATTCAGAGAATATACGTGCCATTTTAGGACAAAGTTTTTATTGTGCTGGTATATAAATTAACCATTATTTTTTATAATTTTTTTAAAGAATTGTTGGTTATGACGTCACTTGAGAATTTTAGACATTACATATATCTACTGGTTGTGATGTGTGATTGCTTATAAAAAAGTGGTCTGTCTCTGTCTGTCTACACATCTGTCATCCATCTGTCAAATCAGTCGGCAGCAAATTTTTATAAATTTATCTTGATAGGAAAGGACACATTTTTAAACAGCCATTTCTTAAGTTAGGTCACACGAAGGCAAATGGAAGTTGCAGCTTGTTCGTAATAATATTCATCATCATGAGGTTTTTTAAACCACAAGTTATAAAATACGTCTTATTAAGAGTATGACATAGCCAAAACAAAAACCAGTTCCGGGCGTGGCTTATTCTATTTTACGATAGCGCGCGGGGGGAAATTCGTCCCGGTCTCTAAGCTCGCGTCACCATAGCAAAAATACGAATAGAGTGGACGAGGCAGGGTCAAAAGTAATACGTATTTTATTTTATCTAATTTATTAGTGTATTTCGATCATCGTCACACGGCATTGATCCTACTTGCTATCACGTCTGGACGTAAATTTATTATGGTCGGCTGAAAGTGGTGTTTTGAGTGTTTGATTTATCAGTTGACCCTCGGAACACTTCAGACACTCCTTTAGAGATACATAATAATATTGTGACGGTTAATTGTCACCATTACCCATTCTTTAAATATTTTTCGCCCGTTGAGCTGGTTTTACACTTGCGGGAAAATAAATTGGACCAAAAATTTCTTTACAAAAAATTTTTACTAAAGTTGTTATTACAAAAAGTGGAAACTAACAAATATTCTCAGAAGGAATGCACCACGTCACTATCTATCTCACTGTAGCCTATATCAATTATGCCTCTCTCATTCAACCACGTTTAACTGCGTTACTATCTCATTCCAACTCATTTTAAATAGCGTCACTATTTATCTCACTCTAACGCGTGTTAAATGGCATTTCTAATGAACGTCAAATATTTTTACTGCCCGCCACTCTTTCATTCTAAATTCTAATTATTTTAAAAAAGCTCCTTTGGTAATAAAATAGCAATAACTTTTTTTTCAAAAGTAATACACAGCAATTGCCAGATCATTTGAAAAACAATATTTGATGAGCCGTTGTTTAAGACAATTTGCAAAACTAACATAGGACATTTTTTTTCAGGGTGTGGTATCGAACTAACCTATTAACAAAAAATTTCTCATAAATTGGGTTTTTATTTTTCTTCCTGATGTAACAGCATTTCAAGGTTTATTTTTGACTTTATCAATAGCATGACTATTCAGAGTTGCGCAACAAAAATTTTATTCTTAGAATTTAGAACTGGTTAGCTTTGACTCTCAAAAATCTATTCGAATTTATAAAAGTACCATCAACTTTAAGACTATCTACTTTTTGCTGAGGTCATAATTTGATATTCTGGTCAGTCATTAGCTGGCCTACCAGCCTTCCAAGGGAAAGCGTTGACCTTTGGGACACCTGTTTACCCTTGGGATAAATCGCCAAGTGTTTAAAATATAGAAATTTATTTGTATCATAGTTTGAAATGTTCAGGTCCCTTTACGCAAAATGAAAAAACAAAACTCTTTTAGGATTAATTTGTTGTCCTTATGTTTGTCTGTTTGTCCGTTTGTCTAGGCAATTTTTCTGGGTAAAATCAATAAATGCTAATATTTACAGTCCTGTAAAATATACATATTATAAGGTTTTTATGGCCTTTTGTTTAACTTTTTCATACAAATTTTCTCCTTATGAAAATATAGAGATCAACACTTCACATAATATTTTGCATTTGAAAGAAAGCACAGAAAGGAACTGTAGAACTAATAATGTAAAAAATATAAAACCATATCTTTCTATTCTAAAGGGATTAACAATTTACTGTTTGTTCAATGTGGCGATAGCTTTGTTTATTTTTTTTTCCTTTGTTACAAAGATAACAAATATTTTCATACAAGGTTTTCCTTAAGGGCTATTTCTCCGAATTTGTAACAAAATATTAAGAAATAATTATAACGGTAAAGTACAACTTTTAGCTAAGACAATTTATTGTTAAAAGTTTGCTATATGCATAAACATATTTTAATGATATTATGGTATCTTCAAAATAATTGGGTTTTCCATAAGCGTGATATCAGATTATTTAAGAAATTTACGGCTGGTATCACGACGACGGATAAGCCAATTATTTTATTACTATTGTAATATAATAAAAATATGTTAATGCATACAGCAGACTTTTAACTATAAGTTTTTTCAACTAAAAGTTGTATTTTTACTTATTGAAATTGTATTTCTCATCAAGAAGTGCAAGATGACAAGATATTTAAAATAAGTTAATTGAATTTGTGAAATGGTTTCAGGTCAAAACAGTTTTCCATGAAACGGTAATTGTTTATACTTAGCAAAGTGTGTAAACTTAGTCATCTTAACATGAACGACGCCTGTATTTCTCTCTTTTTTATTTCCAGTATAGATACAAATATACAAACTTGTTAAACTTTGTGTAAAAACGAGGCAATATTGACGATATCCTGACAGCGATTATGATGGTGTTTTATCAAATTTTGCTTTTTGGGCTGTATAGAGACGTAGTTAGATATCACTAGAATATACTCATGAAAAAAGATATGAAGAAAATAAGCTGTAGACTTCACATTCGGTTTATACCTATTGTATGAATTTTTAGAAAAATACAGGGGTAAAGGGACCTCTTAAGGAAAACCTTGTATTAAACTATTTGTTACCTTAGTAAAAAATAATTCAAGGAAAAAAATAAACAAAGCTATCGCCACATTGAACAGTAGATAATTAATCCCTTTAGAATAGAACAACATGGTTTTCATATTTTTTACATTATTTGTTCAACAATTCCTTTCTGTGTTGACTTTTAAATGCAAAACAGTATCTCAAGTGTTCATCTCTACATTTTCATAGTGAGAAAATTTGTATGAAAAACGTAAAAAAAAAACGTAAACACCTAAAACGTAATATAAATAAAAACGTCAAAAGTATGTTTTTACAGCTCTATAGAGGGCCGTTTATATTGGTATTTATTAATTTTACCCAGAAAAAATTGTCTAGACAAACGGACAGACAGACAAACATAGGGATAACAAATTAATCCTAACAGAGTTTCATTGTTTTCATTTTGCGTAACAGAACCTGAACATGTACCGACAGGATTATCTACGATCTAATAATTTTGCCATGCACTGTAAATATTTCAAAATAAATTTCTATATTTTAAATGCTTGGCGATTTATCCCAAGTAAGTGTACCTATATAATTTGCAAAAAACTTCACTTATTGGACCTGAAATGGTGAGCCAATACTAGAGGGTAATTTCACGAAAATGTCATTGACCTTTGTTACAGATCTCAGTAAGTATAAGTAAATTAATTTGGGTTTCAATAACGATCACAAAATTATTCTTTTAGAGTAACATATATTATTTTCCCGCATAAAAGTATGAATTCATTCCAAATTCATTCAGTTTTGTTGTTATGACTATGGCACGATGTAGCTAAATCACTCATACGCATATTTTGTTGAGTTTTTAACGGCAGGAATATGATGCTCCTCGAAATATTACTTTATAAAATTAATTTCAATGTGTTTTGAAGTAGTTTTGGGAGATATTTATACCTTGCAAAAAAGGGCACAGGTTCCACGTCTTACGGGCGCCAACGCTAGGCGTAGACTGACAATATCTTGCTGCCGCTGACTGCATCAGTGGATTTACGTATTTTTGGAAAAAGGGGGTGCTTTTTTTGACCCGAATAACGTGGTATTTGGAAAATGAATAGATATCATTCACACTAATTTTATTAAAAAAAAAACAACAAAATCGCGAAAGCGATATCTGAAACAAAATCGATAAGAAGTGTGCAATAGAGGGTTACAAAAAAATTCATTGACAGTACAAATATGAATCGATTAACGTGGTTTGTGGAAAATGAATACCTTAAAGTTCAACCAAAAACATGTATTTTTTTTATGGCTATACGTAACCTAATTATTGCAACAAAATCATCCGAAAGCTGACATTTTATTTCTGTTTGTATTTTCGTTCCCCTTAAGTACCTTAAATACATTACAAAAACTGTGAACGTTGTATATAAAGACATTCTGTAGTGTATTTAGTATCAGCATTGCTCCCGTGCGCGCGGGCGGGTCGCTAGTGGTATAATAAAACAAGGTATGTTCCTTGCTGATTTGTTGAGGTTTTGTGTTCCAACTGGGCGGCACAAGCATAACGTCATCGGGCATTTTTCACAAATATTGTACATTAGCAAAATGAGGGTGTCCCAAGCAATCAACATTTTTTTATTATTTGGTAAAGGATTGTTAACAAACGAATTGTGTTTAAATATAACCGCATATTTATTCAGTGAAGAAGTTTATTTCAAAATGTGATTTTATTATTAATCTTAAAACATAATGAAAAGATGCTACCGAAAAGTAAAAAATCTTAATGTCCCATCTACATTTTTAAACTTTCAAGTCGCATTTAAAGTAGGGTTGATCCGACTGGCGGCAATTTTTTAAGCTTTGTAGTTGTATTAAGAATTAAAAACTATGAATTTTGCTTTATTTTAACGTAAATGTACTTAAAATTGCTTATAATTCTACATTATTGCTGTCCCAAGAAAACGGGTGTACCGAAGTTCCGGTTTAGCGTCACGGTAATTTTTCAACATTTCCAGCCAAAATATTCCACCACAAAGTGGCTGTTTTTCATTCCTGGCAGCATTATCTTGTCTATGGAATCCACCATTTTGTAGCAAATGGGTTAGTGTTAAGAGTATGACATAGCCAAAACAAAAACCAGTTCCGGGCGTGGCTTATTCTATTTTACGATAGCGCGCGGGGGGAAATTCGTCCCGGTCTCTAAGCTCGCGTCACCATAGCAAAAATACGAATAGAGTGGACGAGGCAGGGTCAAAAGTAATACGTATTTTATTTTATCTAATTTATTAGTGTCTTTCGATCATCGTCACACGGCATTGATCCTACTTGCTATCACGTCGGGACGTAAATTTATTATGGTCGGCTGAAAGTGGTGTTTTGAGTGTTTGATTTATCAGTTGACCCTCGGAACACTTCAGACACTCCTTTAGAGATACATAATAATATTGTGACGGTTAATTGTCACCATTACCCATTCTTTAAATATTTTTCGCCCGTTGAGCTGGTTTTACACTTGCGGGAAAATAAATTGGACCAAAAATTTCTTTACAAAAAATTTTTACTAAAGTTGTTATTACAAAAAGTGGAAACTAACAAATATTCTCAGAAGGAATGCACCACGTCACTATCTATCTCACTGTAGCCTATATCAATTATGCCTCTCTCATTCAACCACGTTTAACTGCGTTACTATCTCATTCCAACTCATTTTAAATAGCGTCACTATTTATCTCACTCTAACGCGTGTTAAATGGCATTTCTAATGAACGTCAAATATTTTTACGGCCCGCCACTCTTTCATTCTAAATTCTAATTATTTTAAAAAAGCTCCTTTGGTAGTAAAATAGCAATAACTTTTTTTTCAAAAGTAATACAAGCAATTGCCAGATCATTTGAAAAACAATATTTGATGAGCCGTTATTTAAGACAATTTGCAAAACTAACATAGGACATTTTTTTTCAGGGTGTGGTATCGAACTAACCTAATAACAAAAAATTGCTCATAAATTGGGTTTTTATTTTTCTTCCTGATGTAACAGCATTTCAAGGTTTATTTTTGACTTTATCAATAGCATGACTATTCAGAGTTGCGCAACAAAAATTTTATTCTTAGAATTTAGAACTGGTTAGCTTTGACTCTCAAAAATCTATTCGAATTTATAAAAGTACCATCAACTCGAAGACTTTCTACTTTTTGCTGAGGTCATAATTTGATATTCTGGTCAGTCATGAGCTGGCCTACCAGCCTTCCAAGGGAAAGCGTTGACCTTTGGGACACCTGTTTACCCTTGGGATAAATCGCCAAGTGTTTAAAATATAGAAATTTATTTGTATCATAGTTTGAAATGTTTAGATCCCTTTACGCAAAATGAAAAAACAAAACTCTTTTAGGATTAATTTGTTGTCCCTATGTTTGTCTGTTTGTCCGTTTGTCTAGGCAATTTTTCTGGGTAAAATCAATAAATGCTAATATTTACAGCCCTGTAAAATATACATATTACTCATAATGTTTTTATGGCCTTTTGTTTAACTTTTTCATACAAATTTTCTCCTTATGAAAATATAGAGATCAACACTTCACATAATATTTTGCATTTGAAAGAAAGCACAGAAAGGAACTGTAGAACTAATAATGTAAAAAATATAAAACCATATCTTTCTATTCTAAGGGGATTAATAATTTACTGTTTGTTCAATGTGGCGATAGCTTTGTTTATTTTTTTTTCCTTTGTTACAAAGATAACAAATATTTTCATACAAGGTTTTCCTTAAGGGCTATTTCTCCGAATTTGTAACAAAATATTAAGAAATAATTATAACGGTAAAGTACAACTTTTAGCTAAGACAATTTATTGTTAAAAGTTTGCTATATGCATAAACATATTTTAATGATATTATGGTATCTTCAAAATAATTGGGTTTTCCATAAGCGTGATATCAGATTATTTAAGAAATTTACGGCTGGTATCACGACGACGGATAAGCGAATTATTTTATTACTATTGTAATATAATTAAAAATATGTTAATGCATACAGCAGACTTTTAACTATAAGTTTTCTCAACTAAAAGTTGTATTTTTACATATTGAAATTGTATTTCTCATCAAGAAGTGCAAGATGACAAGATATTCAAAATAAGTCAATTGAATTTGTGAAATGGTTTCAGGTCAAAACAGTTTTCCATGAAACGGTAATTGTTTATACTTAGCAAAGTGTGTAAACTTAGTCATCTTAACATGAGCGACGCCTGTATTTCTCTCTTTTTTATTTCCAGTATAGATAAAAATATACAAACTTGTTAAACTTTGTGTAAAAACGAGGCAATATTGACGATATCCTGACAGCTATTATAATGGTGTTTTATCAAATTTTGCTTTTTGGGCTGTATAGAGACGTAGTTAGATGTCACTAGAATATACTCATGAAAAAAGATATGAAGAAAATAAGCTGTAGACTTCACATTCGGTTTATACCTATTGTATGAATTTTAAGAAAAATACAGGGGTAAAGGGACCTCTTAAGGAAAACCTTGTATTAAACTATTTGTTATCTTAGTAAAAAATAATTCAAGGAAAAAAATAAACAAAGCTATCGCCACATTGAACAGTAGATAATTAATCCCTTTAGAATAGAACAACATGGTTTTCATATTTTTTACATTATTTGTTCAACAATTCCTTTCTGTGTTGACTTTTAAATGCAAAATATTATCTCAAGTGTTCATCCCTACATTTTCATAATGAGAAAATTTGTATGAAAAACGTAAAAAAAAAAAAACGTAAAAACCTAAAACGTAATATAAATAAAAACGTCAAAAGAATGTTTTTACAGCTCTATAGAGGGCCGTTTATATTGGTATTTATTAATTTTACCCAGAAAAAATTGTCTAAACAAACGGACAGACAGACAAACATATGGATAACAAATTAATCCTAAAAGAGTTTCATTGTTTTCATTTTGCGTAACAGAACCTGAACATGTACCGACAGGATTATCTACGATCTAATAATTTTGCCATGCACTGTAAATATTTCAAAATAAATTTCTATATTTTAAATGCTTGGCGATTTATCCCAAGTAAGTGTACCTATATAATTTGCAAAAAACTTCACTTATTGGACCTGAAATGGTGAGCCAATACTAGAGGGTAATTTCACGAAAAGGTCATTGACCTTTGTTACAGATCTCAGTAAGTATAAGTAAATTAATTTGGGTTTCAATAACGATCACAAAATTATTCTTTTAGAGTAACATATATTATTTTCCCGCATAAAAGTATGAATTCATTCCAAATTCATTCAGTTTTGTTGTTATGACTATGGCACGATGTAGCTAAATCACTAATACGCATATTTTGTTGAGTTTTTAACGGCAGGAATATGATGCTCCTCGAAATATTACTTTATAAAATTAATTTCAATGTGTTTTGAAGTAGTTTTGGGAGATATTTATAGCTTGCAAAAAAGGGCACAGGTTCCACGTCTTACGGGCGCCAACGCTAGGCGTAGGTAGACTGACAATATCTTGCTGCCGCTGACTACATCAGTGGATATACGTATTTTTGGAAAAAGGGGGTGCTTTTTTTGACCCGAATAACGTGGTATTTGGAAAATTAATAGACATCATTCACACTAATTTTATTAAAAAAAAACCAACAAAATCGCGAAAGCGATACCTGAAACAAAATCGATAAGAAGTGTGCAATAGAGGGTTACAAAAAAATTCATTGACAGTACAAATATGAATCGATTAACGTGGTTTGTGGAAAATGAATACCTTAAAGTTCAACCAAAAACATGTATTTTTTTTATGGCTATACGTAACCTAATTATTGCAACAAAATCATCCGAAAGCTGACATTTTACTTCTGTTTGTATTTTCGTTCCCCTTAAACCTAAATTTCGAAGGGTTTTTCGAATTAATACACCTTAATATAATTTAATCTAAGATACTGTAAATATTTAATAAAAGTTTCCAGTCCTCACTTGTAACCCTAATTTCAACGTCTCAACAGCTTTATTTGCATAATTATTGTGAGAAATTCATGACCTTGAAGTATTGTCAAACAAAATTCATTACACACTCAAAAAAAGTTTTAATTGGTCTCTGTGATTTAGAATTTCAAAAACATTGAATTAAAAAAATATTGTTATTCTAATTTACAGGAAACAATAGAAACTTTGCAATGGCAACATACACGATACATAGGTAAAGAGGTTTTGTTGAATAATTATTGAGTGAATTTTAAATTTAAGTGTTCTGTTTTGATTAATTAAAAAAAGGGGTATTTTTCAGAATCCGGCCGCGAAAACGCTCTTAATTTGTATACGTTAGGTCTGGTTATTAAATAGTAGCTTGAACTGCAAGCGACTGTACTATTCAACTTGTATATAAAATACGTAACCTTGTTAAAGATTTCACTTGCCGGTTTGATTTGTATACGTTAGGTTTGGTATTTACTTAAATATAAGTATATAAATTTTATTTAAAATTAAGTATTAAGATGTTGTTGGTGTTACTGTTGTGCTGCGCGTGCACATGGTGGTTTGTGCGAAAATGGCGTTTGGAACGATTGACTGCAAGCGTCCCTACAATGCCAGGCGAGCTACCGTTTATCGGACATGCGCACCATTTACTTAGAAACGGTAAGCTGCAGTTTTCTAGGGTCCCGTACCAAAAGGGCGAAACGAAGCCCTTTTAATGTCACACCGCTGTCCTTCTGTCTGTCAGGACCGTATGTTACGGGTCTCTAGCTCTTAAACGGAATGAGATAGAGACCAGAAATTTTGTAAAATGTTGACTCAAGGCCTAATATTGGATAAAAAATGTAATTCGCACCTTTTAATTGGAAACGGTAAGCTTCATATTTTTAGGGTTCCGTACACAAAGGGCAAAACGGAGCCCTATTAATGAGCCGCTCTGTCCGTAAGTCTGACTGTGACCGTATGTCACGGGTGAGTCTTTACTAAATGTACCTTGTGGCCGCCAGTTACCTGACCGACTTCGGGTATAGTAAGGATATCACATTTGAAGGGTTTCGAGGAAAAACAACACATGTCAATTGCCAATTTTACAGCAAAGACAAAAATTTAATGAGTATACATTGACATAGGTTCTTTTTCCAAAAATTATTTTGAAATTAGGGGAGGGGGGAGGCTGCCACCCTAGAAAAATTCAAATATTGAATGCTTACCTAAATCTTCAAAAATATTTCGTCCTAAATGCCATCCATTTACATGAAAAGACCCGTAATATTTTTTTACAGTTGACACTTTTCAAAAATTAATACACAAAAAATTTGTATTTATCAATCCTAAAAAAATGTGTAAACGTTAGTACTGAAAATTGAGTTCTCTTCAAATTCTTCATACAAAGCGGAAATTTCATAGGTTAACAGTTTAGCACCCAATAAATATACTGCCAGTTTAAGAAATTGTCATTTATATATAAATTAGGGGGGAATGGGGGAGTTAGAGTGTAGGTTTTTGTTTTGCTATTTGCTTTTGTTTATTCTAAATTTTTTGAACAAGAGTTCTGGGGCTCTACCGCGTAATTCTCATTTGTATCAACTTCAAGCAAATGCATGCGAAATTCAACGCGTGCAAAAGAGATGGCATGTTAGGCGGGCGTCGTCGCACGCACGACAAATTTCAATCTCAAGTTGATGTTGATGAAAATGAGAATTACTCGGTATACCCGCTGATTAGATTCAACGACTTCTCGAAGTTACAAGCTGAGCTGTATTCCTTTTCCGCCGGAAACAATGGTCGAGTTTGTTTTTTTCCAAAGTTTTTTTCATATTTGTTGTTCTCTTTTATAAAAGCCAGATATTATTAAAAACTCATAGTTACCCTAAATTTCAAAATTGCAATGGTAGAAGCTTTTTAAGGTACAAAAGGAACCTTTATGGTGAGACTCCGTTGTCCGTCCATCCATCTGTATGTCAGAGCCTCATAACTTTAGCCACGTTAAAGATAAAGACATGAAATTTGGCACAAAAATAGCATTAATTTGTCCACATAATTACGGTGTAAAAAATATAAAAATTTGAAATATTTCCAAAAAAAAAAGTGAGAAAAATAAAAAATATAATTCTAAGAATACAACATGGGTATAGAATTGTAGATAAATAAAAAGTTGACTGTAAAAATATATACTTTTACTTTATTTACTGGCACTGTTTTCGAGAAATCTTTAAAAAAACCACAAAAAGATGTATGTTCCCCCCCTTATCTCCGAAACTGGTAGACCGAAAAATATGAAAAAAAAGTCACTTATACATTATAACTGGCCAATCACAAGAAAACTGTAGTAATTAAAAAAAAATAGCACAAATAAAAATATACAAAAAGAAGTAAAATAAATTAAAAAAATATATTATAAAATTACAATATGGGTATATAACTTTAAACTCTCGCGTTTCGTACACATTATAATATATATAATCGGGTCTACCGCGATAAATTTTTACCTTTTTTACGAAAAGGGGACACCCGACGTTTTGAGACAGTTGCATGTCTCGGGTGTCCCCTTTTCGTAAAAAAGGTAAAAATTTATCGCGGTAGACCCGATTATATATATTATAATGTGTACAATATGGTGGGTATCAAGTTATAGATATTAAAAAGCTGATTGTAAAAATATACACTTTAACTATATTTGCGGGCACTGGTTAAGAAAAATCTTTAAAAAACCACAAAAATATGTATGCCCCCCCCCCCTTATCTCCAAAACTGGTAGACCGAAAAATGTGAAAAAAGTGTCAATAGATCATATTTGGACAATTACAGGAAAACTATAGCAATAAAAAAATAGCACAAATGAATAATATAAAAAAGAAGTAAAATAAATAAAAATATATTTTATAAAAATACAATATGGGTATCAAATTGTAGATACTAAAAATTTTATTGTAAAAATATATAGTTTGGCTATATTTAATTGCATCTACTTCGCGAAATCCTTGAAAAACCCCTTCTCTCCAAAACTGGTAGACCAAAAAATATAAAAAACATCATGGTAATATGCACAGAACATTTAAATAATGTTCTGAGGTAATATGTGTTCACGTGAAGATTACAGGAAAAATAAAATTGTTGCGACATGCACGAAAAAAATTACAAATTTAAATTTATCATCCACAATACGGAACCCTAGGTACGCGAGTCTGACTCGCACTTGGCCGGTTTTTTTTACCTATGAAAAATTGTATGTTCTAAAAAAAGTTTGTGTTTTTTGATGGAGTAAAGTGTTTTGTATTTGTATTTGTAAATTCAAACACAACAACGTTAGAAAAAGTAAAATGCATTTATTTTCAGATCTATGGGAATATATACAAAGTATTCAAACCAATACTATCAATGGAGGTGGCATCAAAAAAGGGTGGCTTGGACCAAAATTGTTTTTTGGTAAGATACTTTTATCAATAGTTTATTCTCTTATGAAACAATTTTTTATAATATGTACAAGTAATCGTAAAATACATTTTGATGCTAGTACAAAAACTGGTCGATATTTCAAGTCAAGATTGTTTTTTTTTTGTCGAGGCGCAGTCCAGTTCAAAACAGTCGGGACGAGAAACAAAACAAACGTATTTAATATAAATTTTAAAACTAAAATGTTAACAATAAAATAAACTCACATTTTACTGTAATGATACAAAAAAAAAACTGGTTAAAACTATCCTATAAATAAAATAAATCTATGAATTAAACAAAATTAAACTAATCTAAATCAATATTAACTAAAATGATCACAATTAAAGATAAAAAACCCGGTCCAGGTCGCTGTCCCTCGGTAGGGTACCCAGAATGCTGGCAACGTTTCCATTATCATTAAATTATCATTATTTATATTATATCACTAAAATTGAGGGTTGAGTGTCCATCATAAACAAATAGATATTACAGCAAATCAAATCTTTTATTTTTGTACATACGAGGTGCGTTTTTTTAAGTTCGTGGATTGGGAGGTAAGCGTTAATAAAAATTTGCAAATATTTTTCTTTTTCTATATTCACCTGCTAGTCTTATACATTTTTCAGATCGTTCAATAAGCTTATGCATTCCATCGAAAAAAAATATTCATTTTTGTCCTTAAAATACGCTGAAAGCCTAAAATAGCGTCCTTAAGACACTACGGAAAAAAATCGACACTTTAAGGGGAACGAAAATACAAACAGAAATAAAATGTCAGCTTTCGGATGATTTTGTTGCAATAATTAGGTTACGTATAGCCATAAAAAAAATACATGTTTTTGGTTGAACTTTAAGGTATTCATTTTCCACAAACCACGTTAATCGATTCATATTTGTACTGTCAATGAATTTTTTTGTAACCCTCTATTGCACACTTCTTATCGATTTTGTTTCAGGTATCGCTTTCGCGATTTTGTTGGTTTTTTTTTAATAAAATTGGTGTGAATGATATCTATTCATTTTCCACATACCACGTTATTCGGGTCAAAAAAAGCACCCCCTTTTTCCAAAAATACGTAAATCCACTGATGCAGTCAGCGGCAGCAAGATATTGTCAGTCTACGCCTAGCGTTGGCGCCCGTAAGACGTGGAACCTGGTCCCTTTTTTGCAAGCTATAAATATCTCCCAAAACTACTTCAAAACACATTGAAATTAATTTTATAAAGTAATATTTCGAGGAGCATCATATTCCTGCCGTTAAAAACTCAACAAAATATGCGTATGAGTGATTTAGCTACATCGTGCCATAGTCATAACAACAAAACTGAATGAATTTGGAATGAATTCATACTTTTATGCAGGAAAATAATATATGTTACTCTAAAAGAATAATTTTGTGATCGTTATTGAAACCCAAATTAATTTACTTATACTTACTGAGATCTGTAACAAAGGTCAATGACATTTTCGTGAAATTACCCTCTAGTATTGGCTCACCATCTCAGGTCCAATAAGTGAAGTTTTTTGCAAATTATATAGGTACACTTACTTGGGATAAATCGCCAAGCATTTAAAATATAGAAATTTATTTTGAAATATTTACAGTGCATGGCAAAATTATTAGATCGTAGATAATCCTGTCGGTACATGTTCAGGATCTGTTACGCAAAATGAAAACAATGAAACTCTTTTAGGATTAATTTGTTATCCCTATGTTTTTCTGTCTGTCCGTTTGTCTAGACAATTTTTTCTGGGTAAAATTAATACATACCAATATAAACGGCCCTCTATAGAGCTGTAAAAACATACTTTTGACGTTTTTATTTATATTTCGTTTTAGGTTTTTACGTTTTTTTTTTTACGTTTTTCATACAAATTTTCTCACTATGAAAATGTAGGGATGAACACTTGAGATAATATTTTGCATTTAAAAGTCAACACAGAAAGGAATTGTTGAACAAATAATGTAAAAAATATGAAAACCATGTTGTTCTATTCTAAAGGGATTAATTATCTACTGTTCAATGTGGCGATAGCTTTGTTTATTTTTTTCCTTGAATTATTTTTTACTAAGATAACAAATAGTTTAATACAAGGTTTTCCTTAAGAGGTCCCTTTACCCCTGTATTTTTCTTAAAATTCATACAATAGGTATAAACCGAATGTGAAGTCTACAGCTTATTTTCTTCGTATCTTTTTTCATAAGTATATTCTAGTGACATCTAACTACGTCTCTATACAGCCCAAAAAGCAAAATTTGATAAAACACCATCATAATAGCTGTCAGGATATCGTCAATATTGCCTCGTTTTTACGCAAAGTTTTTTTAACAAGTTTGTATATTTTTATCTATACTGGAAATAAAAAAGAGAGAAATACAGGCGTCGTTCATGTTAAGATGACTAAGTTTACACACTTTGCTAAGTATAAACAATTACCGTTTCATGGAAAACTGCTTTGACCTGAAACCATTTCATAAATTCAATTAACTTATTTTGAATATCTTGTCATCTTGCACTTCTTGATGAGAAATACAATTTCAATAAGTAAAAATACAACTTTTAGTTAAGAAAACTTATAGTTAAAAGTCTGCTGTATGCATTAACATATTTTTAATTATATTACAATAGTAATAAAATAATTGGCTTATCCGTCGTCGTGATACCAGCCGTAAATTTCTTAAATAATCTGATATCACACTTATGGAAAACCCAATTATTTTGAAGATACCATAATATCATTAAAGTATGTTTATGCATATAGCAAACTTTTAACAATAAATTGTCTTAGCTAAAAGTTGTACTTTACCGTTATAATTATTTCTTATTATTTTATTACAAATTAGGAGAAATAACCCTTAAGGAAAACCTTGTATGAAAATATTTGTTATCTTCATAACAAAGAAAAAAATATTAATAAACAAAGCTATCGCCACAATGAACAAACATTAGATTTATTAATCCCTTTAGAATAGAACGATATGGTTTTTATATTTTTTACATTATTTGTTCTACAGTTCCTTTCTGTGCTTTCTTTCAAATGCAAAATATTATGTCAAGTGTTGATCTCTATATTTTCATGAGGAGAAAATTTGTATGAAAAAGTTAAATAAAAGGCCACAAAAACGTTTTAATATGTATGTTTTACAGGGCTGTTAATATTGGCATTTATTGATTTTACCCAGAAAAATTGTCTAGACAAACGGACAAACAGACAAACATAGGGACAACAAATTAATCCTAAAAGACTTTTGTTTTTTCATTTTGCGTAAAGGGACCTGAACATGTCAAACTATGATACAAATAAATTTCTATATTTTAAACACTTTGCGATTTATCCCAAGGGTAAACAGGTGTCCCAAAAGTCAACGCTTTCCCTTGGAAGGCTGGTAGGCCAGCTCATGATTGACCAGAATATCAAATTATGACCTCAGCAAAAAGTAGATAGTCTTCGAGTTGATGGTACTTTTATAAATTCGAATAGATTTTTGAGAGTCAAAGCTAACCAGTTCTAAATTCTAAGAATAAAATTTTTGTTGCACAACTCTGAAAAGTCATGCTATTGATAAAGTCAAAAATAAACCTTGAAATGCTGTTACATCAGGAAGAAAAATAAAAACCCAATTTATGAGCAATTTTTTGTAATTAGGTTAGTTCGATGCCACACCCTGAAAAAAAATGTCCTATGTTAGTTTTGCAAATTGTTTTAAATAACGGCTCATCAAATATTGTTTTTCAAATGATCTGGCAATTTCTGTGTATTACTTTTGAAAAAAAAGTTATTGCTATTTGACTACCAAAGGAGCTGCGTATTTTTTTAAATAATTAGAATTTAGAATGAAAGAGTGGCGGGCAGTAAAAATATTTGACGTTCATTAGAAATGCCATTTAACACGCGTTAGAGTGAGATAAATAGTGACGCTATTTAAAATGAGTTGGAATGAGATAGTAACGCAGTTAAACGTGGTTGAATGATAGAGGCATAATTGATATAAGCTACAGTGAGATAGATAGTGACGTGGTGCATTCCTTCTGAGAATACTTGTTAGTTTCCACTTTTTGTAATAACAACTTTAGTAAAAATTTTTTGTAAAGAAATTTTTGGTCCAATTTATTTTCCCGCAAGTGTAAAAGCAGCTCAACGGGCGAAAAATATTTAAAGAATGGGTAATGGTGACAATTAACCGTCACGATATTATTATGTATCTCTAAAGTCAACGGGCGAAAAATATTAAAAGAATGGGTAATGGTGACAATTAACCGTCACGATATTATTATGTATCTCTAAAGGAGTGTCTGAAATGTTCCGAGGGTCAACTGATAAATCAAACACTCAAAAAACCACTTTTAGCCGACCATAATAAATTTACGTCCCGACGTGATAGCAAGTAGGATCAATGCCGTGTGACGATGATCGAAATACACTAATAAATTAGATAAAATAAAATACGTATTACTTTTGACCCTGCCTCGTCCACTCTATTCGTATTTTTGCTATGGTGACGCGAGCTTAGAGACCGGGACGAATTTCCCCTCGCGCGCTATCGTAAAATAGAATAAGCCACGCCCGGAACTGGATTTTGTTTTGGCTATGTCATACTCTTAAGGACTTGCACTACTTCAGTAAATAATGTATTATGTTGATAAAATTGTATACTATTTTTGGATTCTTTTTCTAGGGATCTGTTAAAACAGAAAGGCGATTGGAGAAATTCGGCTCGATAGAAATATTTATTGAAATGAGGTCCTTTTCGACACCAGTTCTCCTGGTAGGGCAATTTAGAATGACATATAGACATATATGACATATATTTTATTTGATGGGTTTTAACGGTATCTAGGACCTGCTGAAACGAAATTTTGATAGCTACTTTAGTACATTTTATATTAATAAAAGACCGACTTTTTGCTACTTTTCCATGAATCTTTTTCGCATATGGATTTACAGGGATGCTAAAACTTTTACATATCGCCTTAACTTCGCTAAAACTTTTACATATCGCCTTAACTTTTTGTTGAAGCAATATTTTGAAATACTTATTACCTAATTAATAATTATATAATAAACTTTTATTAGCATTTTATTTCAATATGATATAATATATATAAATATCTTTTTTATGGACTGACGACGGCCACAAGTTGGCCGAAATATATTTCGAAACTAATTAATACTTTTTTATTTATATATTATAATCTATTTCAGACTACATATAACTTTAAATATACATTAATAAAAGACAATTTTGAACTTGAAATATATTTCGGTCTTTAGAAATCCGTCATCAGTTGAGTAGTAAAAAAAGTGACAAGTAAATTATAACATAATAAAAGAAGACATTATTTTTCTTTTCACTTTCACTTTCTGAAGTTGAAGATGGTGAGGATGTGTATGTAAGTAATCCCTCAATGAGGAGGTGAAATATAGGTGTAATAAGTGAGAATAAATATTGACAGGTAATCAGGGTCTGTGTGGAAGAGGGTGATGAGAGGGCGGTTTAGTTTGTCTGTCAGTCAGTGTTTACTGTTCAGTCCGTGGTTGCAGTGGGCACCAAGTGACCAGATTACCTAATTAGTATCAAATAGTTTGAATAGTAAATAGCCTTTAAATACGTCAACATTTTAAAATAACTGTTACTTTTCTGGGGGCTTTAAGGCTCCAGTCCCCTAAAAATCAGTATTCTTGCAGAACTATCAGAAAGAAAGATTTTATTTTAGTTAGTAAGAAAGCAATAAATAAAATACCTTTTACGTTAATTTATAGTGTGGAATTTGAAGATTTCAAAACATATTTTTTCATTTACTTTAATGCTACTTTTAACATGTTTTTTAGGCTTTAAACATACCTTTATTTATGTTCTACGCGTTGAGAGTCACATTCATGCACACGTCACGTAAAAAATATGACAAAAACAAGAAATTTATTCAAATAACATTTATTTTTATATCTTCGATAATAATCTTATTTGGTTACTTTTTTCGATAATGCTTTAGTTTTCTTATTTTGAGTGCTTTAAGTAGTTATAATTTTATGAATTCGACCACTGCTAAAATATTTTTTTTTCTACTACAAAATTATCGTTTAGCGTAATCAAATTTAAAAGACGTAGAATAGAACTATTAATAAGTGAGATAACAAAAAACGGTATTTAAAAAAGAGTTTAAAACACAAAACACGTCGAAATTTCCTTCAGTTTCGCTGGGACATCGCAGCGTTCAGACGTGTGTTGCACGGTTGCTCCCTTTCCCTCACGTTGATTCTTATGGAGAGGCAACTGTATCATGACAGTTGCTCTACTTGAATATTGCACTTATCATTTAATAAGTAAACAACTATGGATAAAATATTATTTGAATATTTTAAGAAAAGGAAGAAATATCCCTGTTTAGATAAAATAATCTACGTCCGTCCGTATTTCATAGCATCATAACTTTAGCACCGTAAAGATAAAGACATGAAATTTGGCACAAAAATAGCATTAATTTGCCTATATATTACGTTGTAAAAAAAAATTGAAATTGTTTAAAATATTTTCAAAACAAAAGTGAGAAAAATAAAAAATATCCTAAAAATACAATATGTGTATCAAACTGTAGACACTAAAAAGGTGATTGTAAAATATATCCCATCAAAAACATAAAATGTAGAAAAATAGCAAGTCTCGCAACGCAATCCTTCCACCGTAAAAAGTTGTGAGATCTTACGTAAAGCCAAGTCTGCTATTTTAGTTTTTATGGAAGCACCTTTTCATTTAAGTTAGTATGGGAGCACCTATTTAACAAATTTATCATTAATTGTTTCCTATTTAGTTACCTACCAACATTAAGTGACTGTAATAATATTAGTCATCTTTATTTCTCTAATAAAATATAGTGACTTCGCAATCGCACAGCAACATATACAACATATCAGCTACCTAATACCAATTTATTAGCGATTTGAGAAGATATTTCTATGCATCAGTGCTTTATTTGTGCTCTGCGATTGCAAAGTCACCATATTTTATTAGGAAATAAAGATGACTAATATTAATACAGTCACTTAATGTTGGTAGGTAACTAAATAGGAAACAATTAATGATAAATTTGTTAAATAGGTGCTCCCATACTAACTTAAATGAAAAGGTGCTTCCATAAAAACTAAAATAGCAGACTTGGCTTTACATAAGATCTCACAACTTTTTACGGTGGAAGGATTGCGTTGCGAGACTTGCCATTTTTCTACATTTTATGTTTTTGATGGGATCTCATTTCTTTTTGTAGGTAGTCGTCCTTTTTTTCTTCTCGGGTAATATTTCTTGCACGTCAGCTGCGGATTTTCTTAAAACCCACTCCCTTTAACTGATCATTAGGACATACTCCTGAGAAACTAGTATCGGGAAGGAGCATTTCATAATGACCACCTAAGAAACTACCAGAGAATCGTAAACGTTTCACTGGCATCCCAGGATCGCCACCGAATGATCCTGTCAAACGGCCATTTTCGTAAACCTCGAACGTAAATGGATACAAAGCGGTGGCTGCTATAAGTTCGGATACGGAACCGTAGGTGGTAGTTTTCATCATTGCTGTCGAGTACATGTGTCTCCACGCTCGTCACACGTATAAAGTTGCATTTCATCCCAATGCGCTACCACATACTCGACTACCGCACACCTAATGTCATATGACGACTCAATGTTCCCATACATAGAGAATGACAAAGAATGGAACAAACATGAACCATCTCCAGGTATAGGGACAACTAGGTGTGGACAAGGATTTTCATTTATGTACAATATTTCAGGTTCCATTGCAATATTCATTTTACGGTAAGTTATTATTACTATTATCCAAAATTAGATGCAACAGGCAGGTTAAAATTTCTTTTGACCATGAAGTGAAAGGCAGGCTTGTCAGTCTAAACCACAGAGTACATTATTATGTCTAAACCTCTCAGAATAATGAGCTAAACCTGGTCTTTTTTGAATGACACACGAGTACATAGACATTTCAATATACCTACATCATAGAGGATGCATATACAAATAAAACAACATTAGCCGCTTTATTTTTCCTTTAAGGCGATTATCCCGGACAAAATGTAAAATTTGACATTTTAGAATTTCGAAGACGCTGCATCCTGTCGCTTTAGAAAATTGCAGCTCTGCATAAACATACGTTGATTCTTATTCTAAGACCCCTTGGAATTCGTTTTTACATAATTTATCATTTAAAGCTATAATAAGCTTCACGCGTTACTACAAAGTCATAAAAATAAGAAACTGTTTATCATCAGTTTCTCACCAAATACGGGCTAAAATGCAGAAGACATCACATATTCAGGTATGGTTCAAAGAAGTAAAGATTCCTATGAGATTCTTTTTTTATTCAATTTGTTTTAGAAGGAAAAAGCTTGAAAATATTTAATAGCGCCTGAAAAAAAAAAATACCAAAACAAGATCTAACGATTTTGATTATTGCTTTTAAATTTAATCAGGCACTTAGAGTCAAACGACACGCTCCCGTCACGCAAAAATAAAAAAATAAAATGTCTTTATTTCGGGCAATGAAAAACACATAGAAAGTGGAAAGAAAATTTTGGCTAATATCAGGTGTTTTTGTGGTAGTGTAGTGCATTTGACGATTCCGATTTTGTATCAATATTGTGAACTAGTGGTGTGTGGTGTATAGTAATGTAAATATTCCCTTTTGTTTTGTTTTTGTGCAATAAGTGTAAGTGTAATGTATAGGTTAGGTTAGTTTGCTGTATCATTTATTAAATAAACTAACATTGTAGAAGACAATAATAAATGGTAAATAATGGGTAATAAAAGAATAATAAAGTACTACGGTTCTGGTAAAGCCAAGCGAGTTTACCAAAATAAAGGTCGACGACTCCTCGGTCTCAAATAGGTACAGAGCATAAAATATAATCTTTACGTCAAAAATAAAATAAATCAAAATAAAAAACAAATAAAAGGCCAATAGAGGCAATATTATATATTTATTAAAGTATTACTCGCATATGTGATTATATTATAAACTTATGAACGAATAACTCTTTTCGAGTGCAACAACAATAAAAAGATTTTATGCAACAAAGATTGAAGAATCACGTCGAGGTGCATAATTGAAAAACTGCAGAGACGCAACCACACGTGCATTTGTCCCAAGAGCTGCAGTTGATTTCATACAGTGCATTGTGTGCGCAAGACATTCGAAGGCAGCCAGAGACTCAAAGGATTTCTCTCCATTCTTCAGAGGGCTATTGACGGTCTCCAATATCAATACGTAACTCGATGAGGACTGCTTGAAGCAGGCATATGGAACAGAACCCACACAATTATTGCTGCTCGTTTGATGGACTCTAATCTTGTGCTATATAGGTTACACTGTGTTCTTCTTACTGCCGTCTCAATATAGCGTATCCATGTTTCAAAAACATCTTTAATTATTGTTATATGCTCCTTTGTGCATTTTTGACAAATACCAAAATCTTGATCATCTGTTACAGCCTTCTGTCAAAGTCAGTATAATTTTGATGAACATAAATACTCGCAACGTGCCAGTTAATCAAATTAGAACCTTCTTACTTACATTTTAACGTAAATGAAGGAAATCGTAAATAAAATAAAAAATATAACAGCCAAACTTTCCCAATATTATACCCATTTACAATTTTTAGGAAAATGTTTGGAAATTGGTGCAGCACCGAAAGGGCTGATACCAAAAATTGCCCTCAGTGCAATACCACCAATAATCAGAAGCAACATGATTATGGTTAACTACATGAACGCCTTACACTCTACACACATGCTCTACATACAATATATACACCTTTGCACAGATCAGAAAAATTTCGCACAAAAAACCCATCCTTCCAGAAGAGCTACAAATAAATATCCAAATACGCTACAAATAAATTTAAATATCTGCCTAACTTTGCCCGTTCAATTAGTCTTACTAAACAACCAATCAAAACAAATTTTGGATTTATTTACGTTTATAACATGTGTTATTATTTTACTCTAATGAATGATTCTTTCGCTAAACTCATAAACTAAACATGAAAATCAGAGGTGCGATTGTGTAAGAAAATAGTCATGAAATCGTATTCATTTGATAGCTTAAAACTAATCATTTCACTTGTCAAACGGCCAATTCGAATTGTCTATGGTATTCATAGATGCTTTACGATTTGAATTGTTATTTTAGACAATGAGTGAATGATTGACAGATAATTCGAATTGTCTAAGATTTTTTAGTTCATCGCTAATGTCAAATGATTGCGGCGACTTGTTGTCTATGACAATCGTTTAACGGTAAGTGTTTTTGATTATTTTGGAATAAAATTAGGTAAAACAATTTTTATTCTACCATTAAAATCAATAAATGATGTTCAATTAATTAAAATTTTGGTGCTTTTTAGTCAAAACCCTTGGCTTTGGCACAGAAATAAGAATTGTTTTTTATATGAAAGAATTGTTTTTTATATGAACACAGTTTGGGGTTATATTTTTGTAGGAAAGATATTATGAAAAGGTTTAGGGCAGTTCGGCCACAGATTAAAATATTTTTTCTTACTTTTTAGGGTTCCGTACCCAAAGGTTAACCAACGGGACCCTATTACTTAGACTCCGCTGTCCGTCTGTCTGTCCGTCTGTAAACAGGCTGTATCTCATGAACCGTGATAGTAAGACAGTTGAAATTTTCACAGATGATGTATTTCTTTTGCCGCTATAACAAGAAATACTAAAAAACAGAATAAAATAAATATTTAAGGAGGCTCCCATACAACAGACATGTTTTTTCGCTGTTTTTATATATAATGGTACGGAACCCTTCGTGCGCGAGTCCGACTCGCACTTGGCCGGTTTTTGTATTTTGGTTCGGTTGCTATTTCGTCATACTAATATAATAAAGAAACATACTATAAAATAAAACACCGACCGATTCAAAAATATTTTGCAGTTGCAGTTGACTTGACACTTGAATTGATTCGAAACTATGACGCGTTATTATAACTACAAAACTCGGACGAAGACAAATAATACGATAAGATATAGCGCTGTCTCTTTCAGACATCACATCTAGTAAAAAAAGTAATCCCGTGTCAAGCTCTTCAACTACATATACTGTTGAGTAGTAGTAAACTTATGCCACCACCTGGGGTCGAGCAGCTGAAACTCGGTTTTCCTTCAATTGTTGCGTTTGGTTATACGAGTTGCATGGAGATAAGTTTCGATTGAATTCTATGTTTTAAATTATAAAAATTAATTTTTGTGGTGGATTTAAAAAATGTAATCAAAAAGATCTATTATTTTTGTGTTTGACATAATTTTAAAGTAAATAAGTTATCAAATTTCATTTTACGTAGGTAGTACACAATAAAACGCAATTTCATTTCGCATTTTTTAAACCATCGGTCATTTCTAAACCTTCGGTTACTTTTCGGTCTTCATTTTATGGACAGTTTTACACAATTCGAATTTGCCCTACACGATCCTTGACAATGGTATAGATTTATCATCTATGACCAACCTTACACAATCGCACCTCTTTACATTACCAGAATACGGACGCCTCACAGAATAAGGTTGCGGGAAGCGCGCGGGGCGACTCGCTTGCAAGTGCGCCGCGCAGCAGGAATAAGACGATAGTTTTTTTCAAATACAGACTGTTCACAGGTATTTTACCTCTGACAGCTGTTCTATGTCCAATACTTAAGAAACATTTTCGATCAGCCTAGAGGTAAAATAACTGTGAACGATCTGTACCTATCGCGGCCGCGGCCGCTAACTCAATGATTCCCTTAATATATTTAAAGCTTTACTTGATAAATAACCTTTTACCTTGATTTTTAGGGTTCCGTATCATTAGGTTCCGTGACCCTATTACTAATCCTCCGCTGTCTATCCATCTATCACATGGGTCTACAGCTTCAGCCGTTATAGGTAGCGCGTAAATATTTTCACATAATATATGTTACATTGTCCTCTATCACGGCAAATAATAATATGGCCCCTATCACAGCATAAAAAGTTCAATAAATGGAAATCCAAGGGGGTCCAATTATTCGATGTTATTTATTTCAGCTCTATCTTTATAAAACAACAATTTTGGGCATATAAATATTAGAGTTCCGTATTCAAAAGGTGCTGATTTGTTTATCAGGCGCTACCATTTTAGCGCCTTGTTTTTTGTCGCCTTGATGTTGCTATGTCATCTTTATTGTTGGTATTTACCATAATGATTTGGGGTTTCGTACCCATATTGTGTGATGGTAGTACGGAACCCTTCGTGAGCGAGTCTGACTTGCACTTAGCCGGTTTAATAGCGACTTAATTACGAAATGTTGATATTTATCTTCTTAAATAGACTAAATGTGTTTTAGGGTTCCTTAGCACAAATTATTATAACAAAGGCTCTATCGTTAGAACGGTTATACATACAAGTACCTACAAGTTGAAAATTTAGGCAGACTACTTTAAAGTAAAATAAGAAATAATAAAAATTAGGGTTCCTTCCTAAAAAGGTACCGAATTGTTTGTCAGGCGCTACCGTTTTATCGCTTTGTTTTTTGTCGCCTTGATGGTGCTATGGCATCTATGTTGTTGCAATTTACTTTTAGGGTTCCATACCCGTATTGTGTAGGGGTACGGAACCCTTTATGCGGGAGTCGGATTCGCACACTACCGTTTTTTTAGTGACTTAAGGGTCGGTATAATGTCAGATGCACAATTTCAAATGAGCATAAAACATTGTGTAACTTGGTCAATCGGTTTAATAAAAATAATATACATAATAGACTATAGGGCTGATATTCATGCAGAAGCAAAAACGCAAAAGCTTTAAGTTCGCTCGATAGAAAAAAATTACGAAGTTACCTCTATATTTCATGTTTTTCGAGTGTTAAAGGACCTTTCTTAAAACAGTTTGCCTTGAAATTTGTATTAAAAATAAGAAAACAAATGACTCCGTATAATTGCACGGGGATTTTGAATAATTCTGTTTCGTTTTCATTTAATTTAACATCTAAGAATTGGCGCTTACGTCGATTTATTCTGAGACAAGGCGGCGACAAGATATCTCGGTCGCACGCGCTTTTTGTTCCATGCTTTGTTTCGTCACTCACCCGTCGGTCAGTTGTGATCGCTCCGTTGAGACGGGAGGGCTACGTTTTTGCGCTCTCGACGTCCCGGTTTCGTAATTTAAATAAATCTCGTAATTTGAAACATGGGAAATAAATGCAACCAATGTAAAAAATGGAATAAAAATGTTTTACGAGTGAAAATAAAGCAGTGGATGAAAGTAATGCAAAGGTACGCCATTACTTAACAAAATAAGTAGATAGGTCATGTTTTATTAAAGATGTTGAACTAAAGGTTGTCTCAATGGACTAATGAATATCGCTATGTTTTTCGTCTGAGGTATTTTTTTTAGCTTATAATTTAATATCATAATAAATATGGTTGATGGATGTGGAAGAGGCGAAAGAGTTGTGTCTGGATCGTAGCAGATGGAAATCTGTAGTCTCTGCCTAGCTGCCTACCCCTCTGGGAGACTAACAAAACCTTATCTCACCATCACCATCGGCGTATCGACGTATTCTCGTATCGGCGTATCGACGTATCGGCGTATCGACGTATCGTTGTATCGACGTATCGTCGTATCGACGTATCGTTGTATCGACGTATCCCCGTATCGACATATCGACGTATCGACGTATCGGCGTATCGACGTATCCCCGTATCGACGTATCGGCGTATGGAGGTATCGTTGTATCGACGTATCCCCGTATCGACGTATCGTCGTATCGACGTATCGGCGTATCGACGTATCGGCGTATCGACGTATCGTTGTATCGACGTATCCTCGTATCGTCGTATCGACGTATCGACGTATCGGCGTATCGACGTATCGTTGTATCGACGTATCCTCGTATCGACGTATCGACGTATCGACGTATCGGCGTATTGACGTATCGTTGTATCGACGTATCCCCGTATCGACGTATCGTCGTATCGACGTATCGGCGTATCGACGTATCGACGTATCGTTGTATCCCCGTATCGACGTATCGTCGTATCGACGTATCGGCGTATCGACGTATCGGCGTATCGACGTATCGTTGTATCGTCGTATCCTCGTATCGACGTATCGTCGTATCGACGTATCGGCGTATCGACGTATCGTCATATCGACGTATTGCGGTATCGTCGTATCCCTGTATCGACGTATCGACGTATCGGCATATCGTTGTATCGACGTATCGTCGTATCGACGTATCGACGTATCGACGTATCGGCGTATCGACGTATCGTTGTATCGACGTATCGTTGTATCGACGTATCGACGTATCGGCGTATCGATGTATCGGCGTATCGACGTATCGTTGTATCGACGTATCCCCGTATCGACGTATCGACGTATCGTTGTATCGACGTATCCCCGTATCGACGTATCGGTGTATTGACGTATCGTTGTATCGACGTATCCCCGTATCGACGTATCGGCGTATCGACGTATCGTTGTATCGACGTATCGTTGTATGGACGTATCGTCGTATCGACGTATCGTTGTATCATCATCGTTATCATTATCTTTGCAAGTGTGACTTTCGAAAAATAAAATTTTGAAATATAAAAATTAGATGCAAACACAATTACGCAAAAAAATGCCATTGCGAACAAACCGTTTTGTCAACTGGGTTGAATTTTATACATCGTAGATGCATTATACTTATTATTGAAAACTAGCACGTGCACGGGTTAATGACCGCGGATCCACACCGCTTGTGGGAGCTAAGAAATAGCGCTCGCGGCCGGTGACGGCCGGTCGCGCAAACAGATGAGGTGCGGGGATGCGGGGGCAAAATCACTAATTTGTCCAGGTTTATACGCAGCCTTAATTACGAAATGTTGATATTTTCTTCTTAAATAGACTAATATTGTGAATGTGTGGAACATTATAAACCACCCTTTTTAGGGTGTCTTACCCAAGGAACAGATTATTATAACAAAGGCTCTATCTTTAGAACGGTAATACAACATACAAGTAAAAGTTTAAACTTTGGGCAGTCTGTAGTAAATACTTTAAAGTAAAATAATGAAAATTTGGGTTCCGTACTAAAAAGGTACCGAATTGTTTGTCAGGCGCTACCGTTTTATCGCTTTGTTTTTTGTCGCCTTAATGTTGCTATGGCATCTATATTGTTGTTATGTACTTTTTGGGTTCCGTACCCGTATTGTGTAGGGGTACGGAACTCTTTATGGACGAGTCAGATTCGCACTTTACCGGTTTTATTTTTTAGTTTTCGCACTTTAACTTTAACGTAGAATTTTTCGTTTTAGGCGTCTCAGCATACCACCAACGTCATCTAGTGTCATACAAATTTATAGATGCAGCTGGAAACATACATTTTGTATAGACTTTGTATGGAAATATTAAATTACCAACCACAAATAACATTTTTATATTTGTTTGTTGCAATGTACACTTAACACTTACCGCATACAAAATTTCAGGTTTGTAGGCCTGCTAGAACACCTTTAGACTTTTGATGATGTGTCAGTCAGTCAGTGACAAAATAAGGGAACTTTGACTTGAGATATTTCGTAATCAAATATAGGTACAAAGTTGTAATTTGGGGTCAGAAGTAGGATCAGTAAGTACTCTTGGTTCCTGAAATTTCAGACTTCTAGCTTCATCCACAACGAAGATACAGGGGGGTTGAAAGTGCCGTGAGTTGCTTCGAGAAAAGGATGGTACGGCCGTTCCGCGTTTTTTCTGCGAGACTTTGCGGGGGCACTGCCGTGCCCCAGATACTTTTACTATATTTACTGGCACTGTGGATTAACTTTAAAAAACCACAAAAATGTGTATGTCCGAAACTGGTAGACCGAAAAATATGAAAAAAAATGTCGATTATAGATCAAAACTGGCCAATAACAGGAAAACTATAGTGATTTAAAAAAGTAAAATAAATTGAAAAAATATATTTATAAAAATACAATATGGGTATCACATTGTAGGTATTAAAAAGTTCATTGTAACAATATATAGTTTGGCTATATTTAATTGCATCTATTTCGAGAAATCCTTGAAAATCTATAAAAAAATGTATGTAAAAGAGGGGGGCTCTTATCTCTAAAACTGGTTGACCGAAAAATATGAAAAAAATCATGGTAATATGCGTTTACGTAAGAATTACAGGAAAAATAAAGCAGTTGAGAAATTCACGAAAAAAATGACAAAACTAAATTTATCATCCACAATACGGAACCCTAGGTATTAAAAAATAATGGTTAATTTATATACCAAAATAATGAAAATTATGTCCTAAAATTTAATTACGTAAATTCTCTGAAAAAAAATTTAAAAAAAGATCATTCAGAAATTAAGCTATGGAAATTGTGCCTAAATATCGATGAGATCGCTCTTACTGCTATCTAAAACTTCAGGTAGATTTTTTTATTGTGGTTTTGTAAATTTATTTTGTTTATTCCAATAAACTTACCAAACTTTGTAAATTACCGTTATTTGAATAATTAGAAATCATTACACGTCAAATTTCAAGTAATCGTAGACTCATTTAATGAAGTAGTGCAACATTCACGAGCGGTCTCTAAGGTCTCAATGCAGCGGGGAAAGCGCCACTTCTAAAGCCTCAGGTAAGATAAAAGCTAAATGTTGCAAAGTGAGTCCGGGGCCTTAATGCCGTTAGACGAAACTTTGAGCCCCAGCCCAAGGTCCTGGGCACACACGGTGTCAGCAGTGTGAATAGCAACGGACAGTTGTAACTCACTATCTATCTACAATTTGATCTAACAGCCCAGGATATATACCATGTACGGATTAGCTGTTAAGGGGCAGGTAGTCGCCAACGACTTTTTCGTCAGTACAAATATCGACAAAAATTATATTGAAATAACGTTCATATCAGCGCGCACTGCATAACGACGTCGCACAGTGGGCTGAAATCGAATTTTCGTGGAATTTGTGATGAATGAAAACCAACTTTACTTTTCAGATTTTTTGTTGATACCAGCGTATTCTATTAATGACGACTATGATTTATTTTTTCCGATTTTTCTTCCTAATACGAATACTTTAGCCAATAAACACCTTTGTTTATTTTTTTGTATGGAGAAAAATACATTTGGTCAGTTTATTCAAAAGTCTCAAAAAGTCTCAACATATGAGTTGAGGATTCTAATAGTCTGTATGATTAGCTATGATTATACATATAGGGGTGACCTCGTATTAGGAAGAAAAATCATTAGAAATAAAACATTGTCGTAATTATTAGAATACGCTGGTATCAACAAAAAATCTGAAAAGTAAAGTTGGTTTTCATTCATCACTAATTCCACCAAAATTCGATTTCAGCCCACTGTGCGTCGCTGTGTCTCCGGATTCCCGATAGCACAAAGTAACTAGGTGAAAATAATACTCTTCACATGGACACGATGGATGGAAACTAAATTCTATAAATGATTTTTCTAAGCAATATTTTCGTTGTATTTTAGTGCAACAACAATAAAAATACTATTAATGGTGGTTTCAAAGAAATAACCAATTTTACTTTATTTTAGTTTAAAAACAGCTTGACTTTAAACAATATTTTTATGCCGTTTTTATACGCGAAAATAATTTCCTTAAATGAAGTTGTTTATTATAGTTTAAGGCCCCAGACTCTCTTTGCAACATTTCGGTTTCATCTTACCTGAGGCTTTAGAAGTAGCGCTCCCTCCCTCCTCCGCTATGTTAGAGACCGCACCTGAATGTTGCTCTACTTCGTTAAATGAGTGTACGATTACTTCAAATTTGACATGTGAAGATTTTTAATTATTGAAGTAACGGTAATTTACAAAGTTTGGTTTGTTTATCGGAACAAACAAAATGAATTTGCAAAAGCAAAATAAACAAAAGTAAATCTACCTGGGATAGATGGCTTATTGGTAGCAGTAAGAGTGATTAGTATTTAGACACAATACATTTTATAGGTCATACAATTATTTGCAGATTTTTACCGAAGTGGTGTCAAGAGGTGTTCCAAGTGTGAACTGTGAGATGCAAGTCATAAGTCCACCCATACGTGTGCCTATAAGTACACCCGCGTTTCTCTGATGATTATTACGTCTCAACGTGATGAGCCCTATCGCTCTAAGGAAACCTGCATGCCCTAAAAAGCGTGTAGTTGTGCCCGAAAATTTCTTTATTCATCAATATTTTCATTTAACTAATGCCTGACATAAAAAATACCTTTATAAAATTTGGAAATGTAGAAAATTAATAATCATAGATAAGAGGGGGACATACATTTTTTTATAGATTTTCAAGGATTTCTCGAAATAGATGCAATTAAATTTAGCCAAACTATATATTATTACAATAAGCTTTTTAATACCTACAATTTGATACCCATATTGTATTTTTATAAATATTTTTTTTATTTATTTTACTTTTTTATATTTTTAAATCACTATAGTTTTCCCGGTTATTGGTCAGTAATAATGTATAATGGTCATTTTTTTCATATTTTTCGGTCTACCAGTTTCGGACATACACATTATTGTAGTTTTTTTAAAGATTTCATAAAACCAGTGCCAGTAAATATATATTTACTAAATAAATATATATAAAAGTATATATTTTTACAATTACCTTTTTAATGTCTACAGTTTGATACCCATATTTTATTTTTAGGATATTTTTTATTTTTCTCACTTTTGGTTTGAAAATATTTTAAACAATTTCAATTTTTCATATTTTTTTTACAATGTAATATGTAGGCAAATTAATGCTATCTTTGTGCCAAATTTCATGTCTTTATCTTTACGGTGCTAAAGTTATGATGCTGTGAAATACGGACAGATGTAGATTAGACTTTATTTTATCGAAACAGGGATTTCTTAAAATATTCAAAAAATATTTTATCCATAGTTGTTAACTTATTAAATGATAAGTGCAATATTCAAGTAGAGCAACTTTCATGATACAGTTCGCCTCTCCATAAGAATCTACGCGAGGGAAAGGGAGCAACCGTGCGAGCGGGAGGTAAAATGACGTCGAGCTACACAACACACGTCTGAACGCTGCAATGTCCCAGCGAAACTGAGGGAAATATCGACGCGTTTTGTGTTTTAAACTCTCGATAAGTTTCGATTTGATAAATGTTCTTAAAACAATTTTTAAATACCGTTTTTTGTTATTTCACTTATTAATAGTTCTATTTCACGTGTTTTAAATTTGACTACGCTAAACGATAGTTTTCTAGTACAAAAAAAATATTTTATCAGTGGTTGAATTCATGAAATCACAACTACTTAAAGCACTCGAAATAAGAAAACTGAAGTATTATCCAAAAAAGTAACCAGGTAAGATTATTGTTGAAGATATGGGAATAAATGTTACCTGAATAAATTTCTTGTTTTTGTCATCATTTTTACGTGACGTGTGCATGAATGAGACTCTCAACGCGTAGAACATAAATAAAGGTATGTTTAAAGCCTAAAAAACTTATTAAAAGTAGCACCAAAGTAAATGAAAAAATAAGTTTTGAAATCTTCAAATTCTAAATTAACGTAAAATGTATTTTATTTATTGCTTTCTTACTAACTAAAATAAAATCTTTTTTTTCTGATAATTCTGCAAGAATACTGATATTTAGGGGACTGGAGCCTTAACTAACAATATATATTATTTTTTTAATTTTTAAACATAGCGTTTGAGGGAAATAACTTTATCAATAGAGTCATTTTCGGAACTACGAGTATACGCGATAATTTTCATTTCATTGTAGTTTCAAACTATACGGCGATAATTTTCAGACCCTTGCCTTATTGTATAATCTTGCTTTCAATTTCAAAAAGTACTGACTGAAATGCGTTGCCGTTCAAATTTGAACCTTTTTGTTTAGGCGGTAAAGTTGCTATTAACTTAACATATTTTGTTGTTTATGCGTTTCGTTGTGCACTGCTAATTAGTGGTCGAACTAAACAATAGATGACAATGCCATTCATTGGAAGATAAGCTCTTAAGTGGATTTCGATATTTAAAAAAAATTCTACTATACAACAGAAATACGCGACAAGATAACGTTAAAAATGCCACTTTTTCGAGTTCTTTTTTTTGTATTCGAAACTTAGGTTTCAGTTTTTTTAATTTCAAAATTTTTTAAATTTTTTATTTAAAAAAGGTACTAAAATTGTTAACACGTTTAGTGTTACTTTTACTTTTGTATTTCATAAAACTTATTTGTCAATATTTTGTTGCATTCGACTGATGACGGACCCATAGCGTGTTCCGAAAAATATCATATTTTTATGCGGCCATATGGCCCGAAATATTATATCTCACAAATATTAACGTTATACAAAAATGTTAATCAACAACTTTGAAAGGCAATTATTTTTTAATCCTTATGTCCAAATCTCGCTATACAATTGCGCCACTGTGTGCTTTGTGATTCTTTTTAAGAATGTCGACTTCAAGTTATTCTAAAGAGCCATATTCGATGCCGCAGGAAACAAAATGAAAGTGATAGCTATATAATGAAAGTGATCATAATGTACTATTATCATTAATATTTTGCTCAAAAAAAGAGCTAGTACAGTCTCCAAAACGACACAATATAAAAAGAAATACCGTAGCGTTAAATGGCTGTATCTTCCGAAATTTAATATAATTACTTTTTCATCACTAATGCTCTGAAAGAAAGTTGTATTTAACTTGAAATGCAGGATGTAAATTATATTTCAAGCTCTGGAGATGTAAATAAACCAAACGAGGCTCCTTTATTTCACTCACTAGTAAGTCACCGTCTAGTGGAAAATGTCTATCTGTTCTATCTTCTTTATCTATCTACGTTTATTTTGTTATTTTGTTATTCTATATTTCATTTCTATTTTTATTTTCTAGCATTAGTGATGAAAACTAGGAGTGTTCAAGAGTGTTCAACATTAGTGTAGTGACCAATTACCCTTCGCTTCGCTCGCTCGTGTGCCTAAATATTTCGATTGGAATTGATCACGTGCCTCCCCTCTATAACAATCTACTAAATCTAAGTCATTCTAACTTTCATTATTTTCATTTTATTTCCCTGTATTATATAAATTTTTATCAGATTCTTTTGTTTGTTAAGATTAATATTGACTTCTGGATAGTGTATTATATTATTATGTACATATTTTACAACATAAATTATTTGAATTTGCTTTGCAGCCGTTACAGATCCGAAGATAGCACAATCACTGCTTCACACAATTGATGAAAAGAGTTATTTTTACGATTTTGGAAAGTCTTGGCTCGGTACAGGACTGGTCACAAGTGACGGTAAGTACAATATTTAAATTGGAATAAATTTTGCAAAGTCTTGGCTCGATACAGGACTCTTTCAATTGAACCTTTAATTGTCCTTTCGTCTAACCTTTGCTCTATTGTCAATAATTTCCGCAGCGTACGCAATATAAGGATTTTTTTTTTGTATTTTTGTCACACTTTTGAAGTTTTGATGCGGATCCCTTAAGTTTTTGAAAATATTCTATCGCCTATGTTCATCTGGGATAATGTAGGATTCTTGTGATAAAAGACTTTTTAAATCGGTCCAGTAGTTTCGTAGCCTATTCAATGCAAACAAACAAACAATCAACTCTTTTCTCTTTATAATATTGGTATATAAAGATATAGATATAGATATAGATAGAAGACAACGCAAAAACGAGCCACTTAGACAAACTTTTGTGTGACATTGGCAGTGGGAAGGAGTAGGTGATTTAAAGCGTAGGTATTTGCGTTTTACAAGTGAGTGATGTATCTGTTACGTAGTAACTATAATAATAATCCAGGTTGGAAGTGTAAAATGTCATAACGCCGGGGGCACTTGACTTTATAAGGATCTTGCACCCCGCAGACTCACCTCTCGACAACCTTAGCTGCTTACATAGTGATATTTATTCTTATTGCACACAGAAAACTTAATTTTAAATTATATAATAAAAGTTATGTACAATGGCGTGCTTATCTCAATAATGAGATTTCTTCCAGCAAACCAAGGGTAGGTAATATTGTGCACGATAATATTTATACAGAAACAAGATTAAATTAATAGTAGATACCTAATTAGTTAAAAATAATAACAAACTACATAAAATTTACATGCCTATATAGTATGAATAAATATAACAATACATATTCAGTAAATAAATACACCTACACGATAGGTTGTCGAAGAAAGTGCTCTTTTATTTTCCTTTTGAATACACCAATGGAGGGGCTATCCCTAATAGTGTGGGGAAGGGAGTTCCACAGTTTGATGGACTTAACAGTGAAAGAGTTTCCATACGCCCCGGTGTTATGAGAAGGTGTTTTTAAAAGTGAGACTGTATGAGACCTGACTTGCTTGTCTCTAAGGAAAATATACTCATAACGATCGCGGAGGTATGGAGGAGAAGTGGGACTCTTTAAAATGTTGAAAAGGCAACAGAGGATATGAACATACTGAAGCTGTTTAATGGGAAGCCATTTTAATTGTTCACGGTACTGAGATACATGATCATATTTTCTTAGTCCATAGATAAACCTGATTCCCAGATTTTGTAAACGTTCAAGTTTACCAAGCAGCTCCTGACTGGCATCTAAAAAACAGACATCAGCGTAGTTGATGATCGGCAAAAGTAGAGATTGTGCGAGAGTAACTATAGTTTCAAAGGGGAGAAATTTCTGGAGACGCTTAAGGGAATGAAATGTGGCAAAGACTTTCCTACTGACCTCATTAATATGCGCAGCCCACGTCAGATTACAATCAAATATAACACCCAAATTTTTTGCAGATTTAGTGTAGGCAATAGGGATATCGTTATACACTACTTGTGGAATTACCACAGTATAAGCAAAATTACCGTTTGATTGAGAAGGCTAGTCATATATCTACTACCCAAAATAATGGCTTGAGATTTTTTGGGATTAACCAAAAGTCCGAAAGCTTCCGCCCACCTGTGAATGTTTAGTGTTGCCCCCTGGCCGCCCCATGGTGGCTAGATAGGGGGCCCACAACGGCTACCCTGTTGGATAGTTTAAGGCCCTTAATACCGCCAAATGGGTACTTTCTAAAGCCTACTCCTCTTTTATGGCCAAACCAAAAATATTGAAAAAATGTATTATGGATTATCAACTCTAGGAAAACATATGCAACATTTTTGTTTTTCGTACCACCAAAACTTCTATATGAAAAATTGTTTCAACTGAATGGTGTTTTTTGGCTTAAATTTCCTACTGCTCCTAAGCGGCTTAGGTGATTTAATTCATTTATGCTTTGATAAATAGATAAACTTGATAGCTATAAATATAACATAGAATTATTCAATCGAACAATGACGCCCATGTGAAAAGTATTATTATCTCCTATTTTGCCCTTTCAAGGACGCAGCGAGCGTCGTAACAGCCACCACGCATTGTGCACTGATTTGAACGTTATTTCAATGTCGTTTGCGTCGATATTCATACAGACAAACATCGAGCTGCTAATTTGGCGACGGTAATCGCCTTAAGCAGCAATCTGCCATATTTAAACTTGTGAGAGATTTTCGAGGCAGATGTCCGTTATCTCACTCCATAGCCCTGTTATCCGGCCCATTTAGCATCCCATCCTCATAGCCCACTCCAAGTCGCTTCCTTCCTGGCAATAGTTTGGCAACTGTGGGGGACTGTCCGTTAGTGTATCACAATGATACATTGAGGGAGAGGCCTCCATGGATGCAGCCATTTCACATTTAGATTAAATGGTACCAAAGGCCTCTTCAATGTTGGCTTCGGCCCCATGAATGCCTGTTCACGCTACAGCGTGACGGTATGCGCATTTCAGCGCATGCGCAGAAAGTAACTCGCGACAGAATCGAGTCGCGCGCTGCCCGCGGTTCACTCACTCTCTTCGGCTCGAGACGCCTCCCGAGGCGCACGTCTGCGCGCTCGCGCATCCGGACTCTGTTTCGCCGCAACCGTCAACCGAACAATACATGTGTGCATACATTCGCGCTGCCAGCCCAAATAATATCGCGTACCCATCATTTAGGTTGTGAAAGTGTAGTGTTCACGTTACCACGAACCAAGACATCCAGCTCATCACTGCCCAAAGCGCCAGCTTCATCAGCCCAACGAGAGGAGACGACACGCGGCGCATTTGCCGGCCCATCGAAAACATTCCAACCAGGTCAGTGCACCCACATTGTTTCCCACAATCTTTTCTTCTCCCGTGTCATATCCTCAAATCCCATCAGCCCTGCAGTTCTGTAACCCCGCGGTTACATTTTGGTTCTTCGGCCGGATCGAATTTTGATCCTTCGAGACCGTTTTCGAAAAATTTTTGGCCCTTCGAACCGTTAGAACCAGCCCCCCCCCTCTATTTACTACAGTCCATTTTCAATACAAGAAAAATGTTGGTCCGTCGAGCGGAAAATTTTTGGTTTATATCACCCCCCGTCTCCCCCCCGCCGGCCCGTAACTTTGTTTGAACCAGCCCCCGTCGATTTACAGTCCATTTTCACCCGGTTAAATATTTTGCCCCCTTTCCCGGCAAAAAATATTTTGTGGTCTCGAATACCTATTGCGGGTAGGTAATTAGAACCGCCGCCTAGAACATTCCATTTATCGGTATAGAACCGGCCCATCCATTCAGCCCAATTGTTTAATACAGTCCACTATATTTCTTTATTAAACCCAAATTTACCCGACCCGACCCGACCCAATTTACCCAATTTTTACCCGCGGAGTGGGTAATTTACCCACTGTCAAAGATAGTTTAGGTATCTTGCGAGATATTTTTTCGGTGCGAGTATAAATTTGCTTTATTTCGTGCATTTACGTAAGTTACGCACATACGTAAAACCCACGTATACATAAGTTATTACGTAACGAACGTTTACGTTTACGTATTATTACGTTACCAAAGCTTGAGTTGCATCATTGGATTGTCCGCTCATTTAGATCCGATTTCGGCTAGGTAAACGCATTCTTTGTTGTTTACGAGTTCGAGGCAGTAGATAGGTATTTTATTATATAAATAGAATAGCATATAGCTTCGTGTAAGCGGGAAGTAGCATAATAACATAGGAGTGAACAAGGTCATCAGCCCTTTTTGATATTTAATGTTACGGTAATCTCGTGTTATTGTCTGATGTTTTGACCGGGTATATATAGTACAAATATAGTAAACAATTTTTTTTTTTTTCTTCTCTTCTCATCTCTGATCTTATTGTTAATGGTACACATATAGGGTGTTCCAAGTTGGTGTATCAGCTCATATACAGGTTGTTTAAAAAAAAAAAATTTTTTTTTTTTTTCTCTCTGTCGTGTTTATTTTCCGTGTTCCGTTTGAACATAGCCTTTGTTATTTCGGCCCGCGCAAGTTACAAGCTATCCGCACGTTGGAGTTGGTAGCGCTCAAGTTTTAATAACTCATTTTCACATATAGTCACACTCATCACACATTCAATCAGCACATACACACTCAGCTCATTTTCACTCACACATTCAATCAGCACATACACACTCAGCTCATTTTCACTCACACATTCACTCATCACATACACTTTCAGCTCATTTTCACTCAATGAAACCAGCACTCAGCGCACTCAGCACACTCATCACACACACACTCATCACATACACACTCAGTTCATTTTCACTCAATGACTTCAACTCCAACAGAGAATTCTTGTAACTCCGCACAACGTGTAGTGAACGTCACTAACACACCAATTTTGTTGCCAACCGTATCACTTGAAATAGCAGACGTACATTCACTCAATCACACTCAATTTCACTCAGCACGAGCCCTGTTAGGTTTTATCTCACGTCGCGGTACTCCAGTTCTCATTCGCTCAGACTGCGGCACAAACTATGATGCAATCACTCACAAGCTCGCGAATCAGCACATAACTTGGTTCGGCGCTCTGCACGAAATAATACTCAACTCAAGACCCCTCTGCCCGATTTCATCCGACCCTACGGACTTTGAACCTCTCACGGCCGGACATTTCATTATTGGTCGTCCACTCACCGCTCTACCTGAGCAGTCTTTTGACGACAGACCCATATCTGCTCTTAAACGGTTTCAACTCATTCAAGCGCTCTCTCAGCGCTTTTGGACTCTCTGGTCCAGATCCTACCTCCATACCTTGCAAACCCGCTCCAAATGGCTCTCCCTTTCTTCCCCTCCTCAAGTGGGTGAACTGGTCCTCATCAAAGAGGATGACCTGCCTCCGCTTCAATGGAAGTTGGGGAGAATTCTCCGCACGATACCTGGCAAGGATGGAGTGATCCGAGTTGTGGATCTGGACACAGCTCATGGAGGAGTCGCAGCCCCGGCCCCCCCAGGATGTTCACGCTACAGCGTGACGGTATGCGCATTTCAGCGCATGCGCAGAAAGTAACTCGCGACAGAATCGAGTCGCGCGCTGCCCGCGGTTCACTCACTCTCTTCGGCTCGAGACGCCTCCCGAGGCGCACGTCTGCGCGCTCGCGCAGCCGGACTCTGTTTCGCCGCAACCGTCAACCGAACAATACATGTGTGCATACATTCGCGCTGCCAGCCCAAATAATATCGCGTACCCATCATTTAGGTTGTGAAAGTGTAGTGTTCACGTTACTACGAACCAAGACATCCAGCTCATCACTGCCCAAAGCGCCAGCTTCATCAGCCCAACGAGAGGAGACGACACGTGGCGCATTTGCCGGCCCATCGAAAACATTCCAACCAGGTCAGTGCACCCACATTGTTTCCCACAATCTTTTCTTCTCCCGTGTCATATCCTCAAATCCCATCAGCCCTGCAGTTCTGTAACCCCGCGGTTACAATGCCTTTCAAATGACCGGGTCCCTATGGGCCCGTGACTGAAAAGTGTACCTACATAATAATAATAAAATCCCACACGGTGAGAACCTCGTGAAAGCCGAAACCGAGAAGAGGAGGAAGTATCTCGACCTGGCTCACGAGGTTACCGACATGTGGGGCGTGGCATCCACCGAAATAATCCCAGTTGTTTTATCCGCGAACGGGTTAATACCAACCAGTCTCGAAACCAACCTGAGATGGTTAGGATTCCGCGGCAGTTCGCTTCCAGCGCGGATGCAGAAGGCGGTTCTGCTCGATACTGCTCGCATCGTTCGCCGGTTTCTTTCCCTGGGGCTCTGAACCTCGGTCGACTGTGCTTCTGCCGAGGGATGTACCGTCTCTCTCTCTTTAAATTCTTTTGGCCAAGAGGGAGAGACGAGATCAAAAATTCTCAAAATAATAATAATAATAATAATAACCATCGCCCTCTGGTATGTCCAGTACGTCCAGTGCAATCAGTCACCGCAGGGCGGCTTGTGGCGAGCCGATGGTGAGTGGCGACACCACGGACCCTACCTCCAGGGGACACTATCTGTTCACGCTACGCTACGTTACCAGCGTGACGTTCGAACATGACATGTGCATGAATAATATCGCGGCGCTGCGCTGGCGCCACCTGGCGACACAATGGACTCGCGTGCTGCCAACCCGCGGTTCACTCACTCTCTTCGGCTCGAGACGCCTCCGGAGGCGCACGTTTGCGCGCTCGCGCGGCCGGACTGTTTTCGCCGCAACCGTCGACCGAACGATACATGTGTGCACACATTCGCGACGCCACAACCAATCTCGCGTATCTACAGTGTCTTGTGATCATATCAGTGCTGTGTATTACTCCAAGACATTCTGCACATCCCTGTCCAAGATCAGCCCTGTCATCAATCAGCCCAACGAGAGGAGACGACACGCCGGCCCATTGAAAACATTCCAACCAGGTCAGTGCACCCACATTGTTTCCCACAATCTTTAATTCTCTCGTGTCAACCCATCCGTTTATCCTCTCTCATCATCTCTGCATTTCTGTAGCCAGCGGCTACACTATCACACATGCACTTACACACACACATACACCCCCCGCCTCTGCGCTTGCTTTAACCAGCCGGCCAGAGTGGAGATGCAAGAGCGGAACCTATGCTCCAGGTTGGAAGTGTAAAATGTCATAACGCCGGGGGCACTTGACTGTATAAGGATCTTGCGCCCCGCAGACTCACCTCTCGACAACCTTAGCTGCTTACATAGTGTTGCCCCCTGGCCGCCCCATAGTGGCTAGATAGGGGGCCCACAACGGCTATGCTGTTGGACAGTTATTAAGCAGCAAGTCACCATCTGCCATATTTAAATTTGTGAGAGATTTTCGAGGCAGATGTCCGTTATCTCACTCCATAGCCCTGTTATCCGGCCCAATTAGCATCCCATCCTCATAGCCACAGAACATTTAAATCATAGCCCACTCCAAGTCGCTTCCTTCCTGGCAATAGTTTGGCAACTGTGTGGGACTGTCCGTTAGTGTATCTCAATGATACATTGAGGGAGAGGCATCCATGAATGCAGCCATCTCACATTTAGATTAAATGGTACCAAAGGCCTCTTCAATGTTAGCTTCGGCCCCAAGAATGCCTTTCAAATGACCGGGTCCCTATGGGCCCGTGACTGAAAAATGTACCTACATAATAACAATAATAATAATTTTTATTTCAAACCATTGGCAGGGGGGTCTCACTTGACCACGTGACCCGCGATAAATACCTACCGCGACGCAACCCGTCGTCGGCACTAGAGTCAGTCGAGTGTTACGCACGCTCTGTGATACACGTTCTCACTTGTACCTATGCGTCTCGACTTTTCATGTCTGTTCTGGCTATGGATAGTCAAAGAAAGCTTACATACATACTTGATACTTTATTAGGTCGTCAAAATATAAATATATAAATAATTTACTCTCAGTCAAGATGCATGTCAGGGCTATTTATCAATATACAATACAGTTGTCCTATATAATGTATGAGTAATAAAACAAAATATTACATCATTCATTTATAAATAATTTTACAAACTAAAATAAATGGTTACATTAATTTATTTAGCCAAATTCATACTGAAGACACGGTAAGTTGTCGATATCAAGGTTCGATGACCTTTTTTGGGAAATTCGAAAATTATTTCCTTATTTTAAAAAACCCTGTTCCCTACAAACGCAAGCCTAGCGAAGAGTCAATTACTATGGTAGGTAGGTCAACATATAATTTTGTCAAATTAACAATACTTGTTATCGATCCGTGATACTGATCATTTACCAAGCATCCAGTATGAATTTGGCTCCATAAACACCTCATAAAATACCTCTTTCACGCGTGCAACGTTTTAAACAGCCCTACCGAGTGAACAGTGATTTATGACCTTGAGACTGTCACAGTAAAATAAGCTCTATCGCGTAGTAATTCCATACATTCTCGCTTGCACGTACGTGTGGTACCTGACTGTAGGCAATTATAAAAAGTTGCCGAACGGCGGGTGCAAGCTAGTTTGTACTTTATTGCTGCTTAGCGAGAGTAGCTATTTATTTCAATGTTTTTGCAAAGTGATTCTTCTGTACGTAGTATTTTATTCTGTGCCATTGGTCCATATTTTAAATTACAAGATAAATAATCTATGGTACTACTCGTATAGCATGTGTACGTCACGGAGTGTAGCAAAACGCATCTTCACAGCCTCCGATCAACAATATACTGTTGATCGAAGTTCATAGCACATCTTACACACTCTGCACTATTTAGCTTTCCTAGCTTTAATGGAAATAGACACATAGTTCTCCACTTCACCCACTTGAGGAATGCAGGGCTGATGGGATTTGAGTAGGTATTGATTGGAAATTTGTGGGTAAACTGACTGACCTTTGATCTGAATGTTGTGGGCGAGCCGACGAATGCGCTGACGGGCTGAGCCTTCTTGTTGGGCTGATGAAGCTGGCGTTTTGGTCAGGAATGTGCAGAATGTCTTGGTGTAACGTGAACACTACACTGGTATATATACTGTGAACACAACACTTTCACAACCTAAATGGTAGGTACGCGATATTATTTGGGCTGGCGGCGCGAATGTATGCACACACGTATCGTTAGGTCGACGGTTGCGGCGAAACAGTCGGCTGCGCGCGCGCACAGACGTGCGCCTCGGTTGGCGGCGCGAGCCGAACAGGGCGAGCGAGCAGCGCTCAGCGCGCGACTCGATTCTGTCGCGAGTTACTTTCTGCGCATGCGCTGAAATGCGCATACCGTCACGCTGTTAGCGTGAACATCCTGGGGGGGCCGGGGCTGCGGCTCCTCTTGAGCTGAATCCAACGGCAGCCTGGCTATCTTGAACACAGGTCGTCGCAGATTTCCATGAGCTGTGTCCAGATCCACAACTCGGATCACTCCATCCTTGCCAGGTATCGTGCGGAGAATTCTCCCCAACTTCCATTGGAGCGGAGGCAGGTCATCCTCTTTGATGAGGACCAGTTCACCCACTTGAGGAGGGGAAGAAGGGGAGAGCCATTTGGAGCGGGTTTGCAGGGTATGGAGGTAGGATCTGGACCAGAGAGTCCAAAAGCGCTGAGAGAGCGCTTGAATGGGTTGAAACCGTTTAAGAGCAGATATGGGTCTGTCGTCAAAAGACTGCTCAGGTAGAGCGGTGAGCGGACGACCAATAATGAAATGTCCGGCCGTGAGAGGTTCAAAGTCCGTAGAGTCGGATGAAATCGGGCAGAGGGGTCTTGAGTTGAGTATTATTTCGTGCAGAGCGCCGAACCAAGTTATGTGCTGATTCGCGAGCTTGTGAGTGATTGCATCATTGTTTGACCTGAGGAAGTTCTGAACTTCAATGAGCTGATTCCTAGCACCTACATAGTTTGTGCCGCAGTCTGAGCGAATGAGAACTGGAGTACCGCGACATGAGATAAAACCTAACAGGGCTCGTGCTGAGTGAAATTGACCATGTACGTCTGCTATTTTAAGTGAGACGGTTGGCAACAAAATTGGTGTGTTAGTGACGTTCACTACACGTTGTGCGGAGTTACAAGAATTCTCTGTTGGAGTTGAAGTCATTGAGTGAAAATGAACTGAGTGTGTATGTGATGAGTGTGTGTGTGATGAGTGTGCTGAGTGCGCTGAGTGCTGGTTTCATTGAGTGAAAATGAGCTGAATGTGTATGTGATGAGTGAATGTGTGAGTGAAAATGAGCTGAGTGTGTATGTGCTGATTGAATGTGTGAGTGAAAATGAGCTGAGTGTGTATGTGCTGATTGAATGTGTGATGAGTGTGACTATATGTGAAAATGAGTTATTAAAACTTGAGCGCTACCAACTCCAACGTGCGGATAGCTTGTAACTTGCGCGGGCCGAAATAACAAAGGCTATGTTCAAACGGAACACGGAAAATAAACACGACAGAGAGAAAAAAAATATTTTTTTTTTTTAAAAACAACCTGTATATGAGCTGAACCAACGTGGAACACCCTATATGTGTACCATTAACAATAAGATCAGAGATGAGAAGAGGATCAATACACGTTAGCTCTTGCTTACACGAAGCTAAATGCTATTCTATTTATAGAATAAAATACCTACCCACTTTGCGTAAACAAACAAAGAATGTATTTACCTAGCCGAAATCGGATCTAAATGAGCGGACAATCCAATGATGCAAATCAAGCTTTGGTAATACGTACGTAATAACGTGTGTACGTATGTACTGAACATACGTAACTGCACAAAATAAAGCAAATTTATGCTCACACCAAAAAAAAATATCTCGCAAGATAAGAAACCTATCTTTGACAATGGGCAGATTTACTAAAGATATATAGTGGACTGTAACAAACAATTGGGCTGAATGGATATAATTATATTATCTGAGCTGAATAATAATAACAAACGGGATGAAAATGAGTTTATTCTGTGCCGGGGCCGGAGGGGGCCGGTTCTATACCGATAAATGGAATGTTCAGTTCATGAATGGTCGATTCAGATTTGGTGATACTGTGTGGACGTGTATTTGGGTGTTGCTAAAACTTGCAAAAATATATTTGTTTACCTACAAACAAAATAGTGTCGCATTAACGTATAAATAAAGTCCTTTTTAGTTTTGTGAAAGTGAAAACATTTCCGTCATTCTCCAACAAGGCCACTGTGAACAACTGCGCGGGCGCTGCAGCCGGCTGCCCCTCACCCCCTCGGGTAAAAGAGAGCACCTCTTTATTTTTCTCCTTGCTCGCACCTATTGAGGCAGGCATAAACGCACATCTTGTTTCATAAAGGTGTGACGATGCCGCTAGGACAAGCATCGAATAGCGGAAACCTCACAGGCGGCAGCGGAAGCGGCTCGCAACCCAACTTACATTCTTTACATACCGACCAATCAAATGTCACTCAACGTAAAAGGAAGCAATTTGAATTGGATTACGATATAAAGTCAGACCTCCAAGACTTCCGCAAGGAAATAACGACTATGTTTAAGGAGTTCGTGAAGTCACAGAACGAAAACACATCAAAACTATACAGTGAGCTCGCCAAAATTAAACGTGATATGAAAAATCTTAAAGCCCATACCGAAAACCTAGGCCTGGAACACAACATTATTCACGAACAACTTTCGGTCATTAAAACTGAGAATACACAAATACAAGAGAAGATAAAAACCTTGGAAACAGACTTTCAGAACTTCAAAACTGACGACTCTGCCCCCACGTCGAATTCGCTTTTCTTGACGCACGAAGACATCATCCTGGAATTCCAAGATCGCTGCCAGCGCGAAAAAAATATCATAGTCACCAATATACCCGAGATAAATAACAAAAATATAAATATGAGATGTGAGCATGACAAGGCGGAAGTGATAAAGGTCATAAACTTGCTTTATGAAAAGTGTCCGAGTCCAACTAAAATTATACGACTTGGTAAATACAATCCCGATAATAACCGCCTGTTAAAGGTATGTTTTGATTCCGTGGACATCGTTAAGTACCTGCTTCGAAATAAATCAAAAACCCCCGACGGAATTCGTATCTACGCTGACCAGACGCCGGCGCAAAAAAGTTACTTGAATAATTTGAAGGGGGAACTAACCCGACGAACTAACAATGGAGAAAATGACCTCACTATAAAATACGTCAAGGGGATGCCTAAAATCATTAAAAACCCGTCAAAAAACTAATAAAGACAACAAAAGTCACTCGGAATTATGCTAACGCTACAACAAATAATACATCTTATTACCTGAGAGACAATTATGTGGACCTACCCTCACACTCCTCATCTTTGAAGTTTCTATATGCAAATACCCGAAGTATATGTAAAGCTGGAAAATTTGATGAATTGCAATGTGTGCTAAAATCTATAAAAATGCTAGTCCACATACTTATTTTGACAGAAACATGGATTAAATCGGAATTCGAAGCCAAGTCCTTTTACTTACCAAATTATACACACTTATATAACTACAGGCAGAATAAAAAAGGAGGCGGAGTATCAATATTTATCCATAACAGTATTAAATATGAACTATCAGAGGAACTATATTCTAACGGTAACCACTATCTTTGGATCTACTTACCTAAGTTTTCACTTAACGTTGGAGCTATCTACAAACCTGGACGAACGAATAATCAACAATTTCTGGAACAATACTCACTGCAACTAGAGCAAAGAAAGAAGGGGATAGTTCTTGGTGATTTTAACATAGACTTACTCACCTCAGATGCCAATACTAAAGACTACATAAGTACACTGCAGGAAACTGGCTACAATATAGTTAATAAAATCAACACAAAATACTGTACACGGGAAACTGCTAAGACAAAAACTATCTTGGACCATGTTTGCTGTAATCTGGATGATAGGAATATCCACTTTACTGTAATTGAGTCATCGATGTCAGACCACAAACAGATATATGTCGAACTAACGAAGTATAAACCTACTCACCTAGAACGTGTGCATTACGTAACAATCGACTACGCCTCTTTGTATAAAAGCACTGCTGGAGCAATCTGTTCGGAAAAAGCTGATAACTATGAGACCTTGGAACTATTTATAAAAGATCAGATATCAAAAAACAAAATTAACAAAATGAAAATATTGAATCCACCTCGCCAGGATTGGATTAATAAAGATATAATACATGGAATCTATGAACGGAATATCCTATGGTCACAACTTAAAAAAGACTCGAAAAACGCCAAACTCAAAGATGATTTCATAAAAAAGAGAAACAAGGTTACAGAACTGATCCATAAATCGAAGAGAAACCACTACCTCAAGGCCTTCAAAGTTTGTAAAAAAAACCCTAAAACGACGTGGAAACTTATTAACTCACTTGCCAACAATAAAATAAAAACCAATTGCGCTCCCCCAAAACTTTTAATTGACTCAAAATCTGTTACAGACGGAACTGAGATATGTGAACATTTTAATGATTTTTTCTCCAACATAGGTACAATACTAGCAAATAAAATTCCCAAAAAATACAACGACAATAAAATAAACACACTAACTTACATTAAACACCCACCTGACAAACAACTATCGGAATTAAGACCATGTACAATAGGAGAAATTAAAAAGATTATAAATGACCTTGATGCCAACACCAGCACCGGTATTGATGGAGTTAGCACCAAAGTTATTCAGTGTATGAAGAGTGTTATAGTTAAGGATCTAACTAATTGTATTAATAAATGCCTAGCCACTGGCGTATTCCCTGTCAGTCTGAAAATAGCTAAAGTCAGCCCCGTCCACAAATCAGGTTCAACCGCAGACCCCGAACATTACCGACCAATATCAGGTCTTCCAGTGATGTCCAAAATAATGGAAAAAGCAATATATAATCGTTTAAATGAACACCTCACAGACTTAAACTTTATATTTGAACACCAATATGGCTTTCGATCTAAATCCAACACATTATCAGCTACAATTGACTTAATAACAAAGATTAAAACTAATATTGATAAAAAAAACATAGCCTTGGGAATTTTCATAGATTTAAAAAAAGCTTTTGATACGGTGAGCCATAATCTACTTCTACAAAAGCTTCACAACATTGGCATCACTGGACCGGCATATGAAATGTTTGTGTCATATCTTAAAGACAGGCAACAGATTGTAAAAATGGGTGACTATGAAAGCAAACCCTCTAGAATTACCTGTGGAATTCCTCAAGGATCAATTTTGGGCCCCTTGCTTTTTCTAATTTATGTTAACAATATATCAAAAGTAGGTATAAAGGGCCATATTACCTTGTACGCAGATGACACTTGCCTTTTTTATTTTGGTCATGATATCCTTGAAATCACAAAACAAGCACAAGAGGATCTAAATACATATAACAGGTGGTGCCAATACAACCTACTAACTATAAATACAAAAAAAACATCATACATGATATTTTCAGCAAAAAATAAAAAAATTAAAGATTTTCCTCCACTTACCATTAATAACGAAACTTTGCATCAATCACGTGAAGAAAAATATCTCGGTCTTATATTAGATGATCGATTGACATTCAGGGCACACATTGAACATGTGCGTTCTAAAATAACATCTCTTACTGGAGCTTTACACAGAATGGTACATTGTGTACCAAGGGAAATACGCTATACACTGTATAACACCCTGGTGAAATCAAAACTAGACTATCTTATTGAAATATGGGGCTGTGCTGCAGAATCTAACCTTAAACGCCTTCAAACTACACAAAATAAACTTATAAAGGTTCTTCTACAGTTTAAATACTTAACACCTACACGTACATTATATAAAAAGACCAAATTATTCAATCTTAAACAAATATACACATATAATACTTGTATCCTTATACGAAAAATTCTAAAAAAACAAATTCATACAGAAATTAACCTGGAGAAAAGAACATTTAAACATAATCTCAGAAGAAAAAATATATTAAAATCACATTGTCCAAGGACTGAGTATGGAAAAAGAAATTTACTGTATGTATTTATAACAAATTACCAAATAACATAAAAGAATGTGAATTGATATCTACTTTTAAAACTAAGCTGAAAACTTACATTGCAACAAACGTGTTTTAAAGTAAAATATTACCTACCCACATATGTACACTGTCGACAAATCATAGAATAAACTAAATGTTATCTAAGCAAAATCTCATTTTAAGTGAACTATGTTCTTATGAGAATAAAGATCATTAACCATTTCTAGGCGGCGCGGCCGCAGTAATCACCTACCCGCAATAGGTATTCGAGACCACAAAATATTTTTTGCCGGAAAAAGGGGCCGGGAAGGGGCGAAAATATGTAACCGGGTGAAAATGGACTGTAGTAAATCGACGGGGGCTGGTTCAAACAAAGTTACGGGCCGGCGGGGGAGAGGCGGCGGGTGATATAAACCAAAAATTTTCCGCTCGACGGACCAAAATTTTTCTTGGATTGAAAATGGACTGTAGTAAATAGAGGGGGGCTGGTTCTAACGGTTCGAAGGGCCAAAATTTTTCACTACCGGCTCGAAGGTCCAAAATGTAACCGCTGGCTACAGGAATGCAGGGCTGATGGGATTTGAGTAGGTATTGATTGGAAATTTGTGGGTAAACTGACTGACCTTTGATCTGAATGTTGTGGGCGAGCCGACGAATGCGCTGACGGGCTGAGCCTTCTTGTTGGGCTGATGAAGCTGGCGTTTTGGTCAGGAATGTGCAGAATGTCTTGGTGTAACGTGAACACTACACTGGTATATATACTGTGAACACAACACTTTCACAACCTAAATGGTAGGTACGCGATATTATTTGGGCTGGCGGCGCGAATGTATGCACACACGTATCGTTAGGTCGACGGTTGCGGCGAAACAGTCGGCTGCGCGCGCGCACAGACGTGCGCCTCGGTTGGCGGCGCGAGCCGAACAGGGCGAGCGAGCAGCGCTCAGCGCGCGACTCGATTCTGTCGCGAGTTACTTTCTGCGCATGCGCTGAAATGCGCATACCGTCACGCTGTTAGCGTGAACACACTGCTTATAGCAAGCCAGCTTTATAATATAATAAACGTCAATGATTAGGAAGGAACCATCACAAGACACCATAGTTCAAGGATGACATTTAGTGCATTCACTTTGCTTCCGTTTTTGTTGGTTTACGAACCAAAAACTTTACACCTTTTTCATTTCTTTTTTAGTGTCAACATGGAGGCGACATCGGAAACTTTTAAACCCAACATTCAATCAACGTATTCGCGATGGGTTTATACCAGTGTTCAATGCATTGTCCGTACAATTCGTGACAAAAGTTGAAAAAGAACTTGGAAAAGATGAATTTGATATTTTTCCTTATCTGAGTGACTTAGCCATGGAAACTGTATTTCGTAAGTATGCAACATTTTATTTTCCAAGAATACGATAAGTATTAAATGAAAGGCTTTTAAATTTTTAATTTTGTCTTTTTTTTTCGTGAATTTCTCAACCGCTTTAATTTTCCTGTAATATTTACGTTTTATATTTTTCATTTGTACTCAATTGTTTTAATCGCTTTAGTTTTCCTGTATTTGACCAGTATCTTTAATCAATATTTTTTTTATATATTTTTCGGTTTACCAGTTTCGGAGATAAGGAGGGTGGGGACATACATTGTTTTGTGGTTTTTTAAAGATTTCTCGAAACCAGCGCCAGTAAATATACTAAAAGTATATATTTTTACAATAAACTTTTTAATATCTACAATTAGATACCCATATTATATTTTGAGAATAATATATGTTTATAGTAAACCGGCCTTCCGTACTGCCACCTAGAGCCTCTCGCGGTAAACCTCCAGTTCGCTTTACTGATTAAAAGCGCATGCGTGCACCGCCTTACCGCCGTGTCGCTAGCGTTGCTCACACGCCAGTCAGCAGTGCTGCCAGATCTAGCGCTTTTTTTGACCTCTTAGCGCTCAAAACTCGTTTTTAGCGCCTAGCGCATAATCTAGCGCAATTTCGGAATGAAGTTCATAGAAGTTCATTAAACGGTGCGCATCGCCATATAGTGCTATTAGTCGGGCGTACTGATAAATATACACTTCTTTATTTCTTGTGTGGAAAATCCCCGACCAAAGACAAACTTTATTAGAATTAGTTAGGTTTACAGTTCTTTTCACGAAATAATTCTTATGTATGAATACAAACGGAAATTACTTAATCGGCGGAATTTATTTCGTGAAATGAAATAAATATTTTCTTATTAGAAGGAGGGAGTTTGCATCGTTTTGTAGTTTGATTATTCTGCGATTTGAATTCGATTTAGATATCAGAACTGTTTTAGTGTGTGTAATTAAGTGAGTCTTTGCCAAAATGGACCTACCATTCAAAAAAACAACGTCTTATAAACAAAAGTATAAATCAGAATGGGAAAATATTCCTGAATACAAAATATGGTTGAAGCCAGTGCCTGGGGACTCTACTAAAGCGATGTGTACGTATTGCAAACGTCATATTTTTGCAAAATTAAGTGATATTAAAAGACATAGTGAATCTAAAATTCACAAAAAGCAACTCAAGCCAGTATTGGATACTAGGCAGATGAAAATAGTAAAACCCCTGAAGTCAAATGACGAAACTCACCAGGTTGAAGCCTCTCTTTCTATGTTTGTGGCAGAACATACGGCTATATCAATTGTAGACCATCTTACAGAGTTATGTAAAAAAAAAAAATCTGCTGCATTGGCGGTATCTCATGCTTCTGTAGAGACCCTTCCAAGAAACATAGAATTTTTACTGAGAGAAACCTACAATTGGTTTAAAATATCATCAAAACGCCAATCCGAATACAAAAGTCTGTATGAAACTATTAACTGTGGCGCGGCACCTCTAAAGGTCTTAAAGACCTGTGATACACGATGGTTATCTATAGAGCCGGCTGTGATAAGGATATTGAGTCAGTGGGAGGAACTCAAACGTCATTTTGAAATCTCAAGAACGAGCGAAAATTGCTACAAAGCGGAATTATTATTTGCCATGTTTGATGATCCCAGAAACAAACTTTATATGATATTTTTAAGAGGCATTCTAGACAATGTACAGAAAACAGTGAAAATATTCGAAAGCAAATCAAGTGATCCGTGCCTGTTGTACAATACATTAATTGATTTATTAAAAACCTTAAGCTTAAGGATTATAATACCAAGACCTGGGTTGCAATTTGAGAGTTTAAATGTAGCTGAGCATTTGTCTTTGAGTCCCCAGTTGGGATATGTATTTGAAAAAGAGCTTACAGGTTCTATCCTGCAGGCGGAAGAGAAAAATGGAATAAAGACACGATGTGTTGATTTCATTAAAAAGCTTATCAAACAACTGCAACAAAGATTACCAGAGAACATGAAAGTTTTAAAAAATTCAATGTGCTTATCGGTCTCGGAAATTCTCAAGGATAACAGAAGGGTGCAAAACTTGATTGAATTGATGGAGGGACTGGGACTAGAAGAATCTAGAAAAATTTATGAAATTATTGATGAGTGGAATACAATAAAATTACAAAATTGGGAGAACACGCAAAATACGGAGTTATTTTGGAAAGAAGTTTCCGAAGCCAGAGACGCCAGTGGCAATTGCCCTTATAAAAATTTGTACAAACTGGCAAGTAAAACAATGTCATTGCACCACTCAAATGCAGACATAGAAAGAGTGTTTAGCGTTATGAATATTATAAATAATAAACTCAGAAATGCAATGAGCGTGGAAACAATTAATGCGATTCCACACGTAAGAATGGGTCTATCATGTAAAAAACTACTTGCTTCGAATATAATCTACCAGACAACGTTTGCAGGCAAATTGGAAGCAATGCAAAATACTTAAAGTGTGTAAGATCCCAGAATATCGATTATTCTGAAGCTGGACCATCAGGAGAATCATCATCAGCATTAGCTATGATAATCGATGATGATGACTCTGCTGATAGCGATTAAAAAAATATTTTTTATTTAGTTTTAACCTTCATTTAAGTATTTTTTATATAAAATGTTTTATTAAAATTACGTATTTTATTTAAAAAGCCTATTTGAATTTTCATCTTGCAAAAATGTTTTCTACTACACTACAATTTAGCGCATTTTCTAGCGCTTTTTTTAATATAGGTATCTAGCGGAATCTAGCGCTTTTTTACATCGGCGTTAGCGCGCAACACTCTATTGGACCTGGCAGCCCTGCCGGTCAGGCGGTCAGTCAGTCTGAGCTGATCTCTGTGTTTTCTTCGTTAAAACTCAATCCATGGGAGAAACCCCTCTCATATGTTATTTTTCTCACTTTTGTTTTGGAAATATTTTGAACAATTTCAATGTTTTCATATTTCTTATAAACCATAATTATGTGGGCAAATTAATTCTATTTTTGTGCCAAATTTCATGTCTTTGTCTTTATTGGTGCTTAAGTAATGAGGGTGTGACATACGGACGGACGGACAACGGAGTCTCACCATAAAGGTTCCTTTTGTATATTTTAGGTACGGAACCCTAAAAACACAGTCGAATCGAGAACCTCCTCGATTTTTGTTCTTCCTCCGTTTTCAAGTTGAACTTTCTGCTTTTTGAAATGTTAAAAATGAAAATGTTAAAAAATAATTAATCACTGTAACGTCTGTTTTTTGTAAATTTTTACAATAACCAGATTTCTTTTGAGAAATAGTTAACTTATACCCTGTTTTATTTTATTAACACAAATATTGCACTTTTATAAACAATAAATACATTTAATTAAGAAAAATAGAAAAAAGTGTATAAAGTCTGAGAAATGCTCGGACACGACTTAACTTCTATATTCTATTTGTATATGTATTTAATTTTACATAATATGTTCCTATCTATTTCAGAGACTGCATTTGGATTTAAATCACAACAAAAGTGCAGCGATGAGTACAAAGACGCAGCTTTAAAAATTTTTGCTATTTTTGTCATAAGATTCAAAAATATTTTTTTGCATCCGTCTTTCTTATATAATTGGACCAAGACTAAAAAAGAAGAAGAGAAATGTGTAAAAATTTTAAAGAAGGCGTCTTCTGATGTAAGAAAACGTTCAATAAAGGTACAACCCGGTCACATTATCTCGAGACCTGGCGTCGATGACGTCACGTCGCGTCGGCGCTCAGATATATAGACGCGCCGAGGCGAGCGCGGGGAGGTGAAAGGAGAATGGGCGGGTGGTTCGCATTCTAGCGAGGTCTCGAGATAATGTGACCGGGTTGTACAATAAAACCGACGAAGCAACACAAATTGATTCGTCCGTTTTATTCATCGTAACTTAATTTTTGAATGAAATCTCAGTTCCTTGTTTATCCAGAACTACGAGTCTTGACTTCAAATGTGACATTTTTGATTTCAAATGTGACAGATGTGAAAAGTGACAGTTGTCAAAATTAACAGATGTTATAAAGTCATAAGTGACAAATGTCAAAAGTGATAGATGTCAAAAGTGAGAGAAGTCGAACGTTATAGTTAAAAGCCTAGCCAATCAAATATATATTTTCCAATATAAGGAGAAACTTAATTTATTCAAACGAAGCCTCGAAAATCTGGCGTTGTTACTGTTCTAGGCTCAGACCCAGCCTTGAGATTTTTTCTTAAGCTTTTCAAAAGAAAAAGAAACGAGAGTTGTCGTCGGACACCTTGGGTGGAAAGAAGTTCCTTCCGCTTTCCCGAAAACAGCTTGATAAATCAACGTTGAACTTTCATTAGAGTAGATCCTAGATCTATTTACAGGATGGAAAAAAAGACTGTGGTTGTAGGAAAAGTATCCTAAATATTAATGATAGCAAATTTAACTAACAGGCCATATTCCTTTATTTTCAAAAACATGCATCTGATTTCAAAGATTTTTGATAAATCACCTGCTTGAGCAGGTATAGCACATATTTACATAACTGTTACAGATCTACACACGTTAGTTTTCCAAGATCACATCAAGCTATACACATTGTACTTTGTATCTGTATGGAGCTTATGTAGTACCGCAAGTGTATAACTAGACGTGGCCCATGACTGTACAACGCGGTGAACTGTCAGACCCGGAATATGAAGGCGGTGCGGCGCGGCATTAGTTCGCACCGACAAACCTGTTACTGTGTTAGCAAAGGTTTCGGTCGAAAGGCCAGTCAACTATAAGGGCATATTTTGTTTACAGGTGCTAAGAGCAAGAAAAGCTGTATTAAACGAAAACGTCAGCAAGGAAACAAAAAGCTCTGGTAAGCTACGGAACCTTCATGATTATGACATCGCACCCAATAATTTTTTTGTAAAATATGTTTAATTCAATATACAGACTCAAAGTATGTTTTTAAAATTTTATAATGAGTATGTTAGTTTATACTGAAACTATAAATAGAAAACTGGGTCTAGAACGCTACCCCTTGATAGGATGCCCAGAATGCTGGCTATATACATACCTCTCTCGACGTATTCTCTGACCAAATATAAATGGTTAATTCTACCAACCACATAATTATAATATGTCTATTTACGAGTAATGTTTTTACAGGTCATTCAATGAAAGGCTTTTTAGATTGTCTTCTAGAACTTCAGTCTGAGGGACAACTGACAGACAAAGAAATAACTGAAGAAGTGGACACCATGATAGAAGCGGGATCAGATACTACTGCAAGAACATTGGGGTTTATCCTAATTCTTCTAGCGTCACATTCCGACGTTCAAGACCGTGTACACACTGAGTAAGTGGTTAAAAGAGTTTATCCTAATATACCAACATTATTATTTTGTACTGGATAACCAGAATTACAATAACTCACAACATACAAAATTGTCCACATCACTCACGGTAGTTATTGATTCCACTACAAATTAAAGACCTGGGTGTGAGCCTTGATTCAAAATTAACATTCGAGCACCACATTGATGCAGTTGTGAGCAGGGCATATAAACGTTTAGGTTTCGTAATGCGGGTATGTGGTGAATTTAGGGACCTTTCTTGTCTTAAGGTGGTGTATTTTGCTTATGTTCGAAGTTTATTGGAGTTCGGTTCTTCTGTATGGTCACCACATTATATAACTTATAAACAGCGTATCGAAAAAATACAGGAGATTATTTTAAGACATCTAAATTTTAAAGCTAGATTACTAAAAATGAAATACGAAGATTCTTGTCTACACCATCGCATTCCTTCGCTCGAGGATCGCCGGCTTTTGCTTGATATGTCCTTACTATATGACATTGTTACTGGTCGTATTAACAGCATGAGCAATGAGCAATTGATGCTCATTGAGCATGGTATCTAACTTTCCCCTTAGAGCCCCCTCATTTCGCACCCGGCACTCTGCTAGACTCTTTTATTATGTACCCAATGTTCGCACAAACTATGCCCAATCATCAACTCTAGCTAACGAATACAATAAAAAATTCTTTAAAATTGATCCATATGGAAACTCCAGAACTTCATTTCAAAATAAAATAATGAACGAAATATATTGCCCTAATGAATAACCGTAATTATAATGATAATTATGATTTTGCTAAACACCCTCCCCTTTTTACATTCCCCTCACTTACACAAACACACCCTCTCTCATACATACTCATCTTACATTAACTCCACACAACACAAACATCTTGTCGAACAAATGAGCAAATTAAACTACAGGATTACGTTAGGTACTTGGTTAAGTTGCTTTATTTTTGTTTAAATGTTTAAATATAAGAGTTGTCTAAATTCGGACTAACGAATTAGTTAAGTTTTGATTATTTTTTTTTACAGTTGGGGAAATTCGTTATTGGCCGTAGTTTAAGTTTTGAAATATTGTTTAGAGTATATTATATCGCTGTTAATTTCCTGAATAAACTAAATAAATAAATAAAAGGTGGTAGAGCTGATGCTGGGCTACGTGGTTACAAATGCTGATGCAGCACAGACATGGGTTGCTCTGCGCGCAGCTGCATACGTCTGAATAAAGTATTTTCACATACACTTGACAATCTTGATTCTTGACATTGACATATTCATTGATAATTTTCAATTACAGGTCATACTTATTTCTAATCAGCAATATACACATCAGACCTAGATAATAATAATAAAATTAGTCAATAATACAAATAACAAAAATAAATGTCATATTCTTGTTGAAGTGTACATGCACGTAAAAAAAGTCTGACACCGTGTCGCTAACTGATAATTGATTCACAGCAATGGCGGCGGCTCAAACTCAAAGTATGTAAGTGCGTGCTGGGTTGCCAGCTGAAACCAATTTCCCCAAAAAATAGGTTCGCTATAAATAATACTATTGTCGCTTGATGGCGCTGTGAAACGAATCTAAACCAAGTCTTTTGTAATATAATTATTGAAATGAAATGTTTTACTAAAAAAGCGAAACCACCGGTAAACTTGGCCATCTGGTTTATTTTTGGACTGCGCAAATATGGCCACGTGTCCCAATATAGAAAGGAACTAGAATGGCTTCCGATTCGGCAACGTCAGAACATCCACATATTGTGCGCTCTTTTCAATATTCTCACGAGACCTTCTGCACCTCTGTATCTTTTAGTACAACTACACTTTAAGTACAACTACAAAGTCGGAGACAAGCACATTCAAATAGTAACCGAAGTGAGAGACCTGGGGATCTAAAAAGACCGACTTGGGTGAATCATAAAATGATTTGAAAGTAAGATAGAGTCAGAGTTTTTTCACGCGTGCAAAAGAGACGGCATTAGAACAGAATCATAACATGATTCATCCAAAGCGGCCTTTTTAGAGGGACTTACCCAGTTAATGATACCATCAAAAATACTGTTGTGATTTTGTGATAATATTTTGAATTTTTATAGAATACAAGAAGTATTAGCTGAATCAAGTTGCGATGTCAACAAAAACCACTTGTCAAGATTTGTTTTTATGGAAGCAGTTATAAAAGAATCACTGCGGTTGTATACTATTGGTCCTATAATAGGGAGGAAAGTAACACGGGACTATAAGCAAGGTAAGTAAAGTAACCCTTGTCCTTAGGGGTGTATCTATAGTTAGTCAAAGATGACTTCGCAGTTACAAACTGTGATGCAGATTGTCAAAAGATCTGCTGTTCAAAAGAAGTCCCAAGTTAAATAAATTACTTAGTGTAACAGTTTTTGGACCTTTTCCTAGATTTTGGACTATCAGATCACTCGATAGAAATAATTATTAAAATGAGGTATAAATTTACACTTCTTTTGATATTCTCACAAATTGGGTCAGTATATGCAGAGAAATCTGTCTCAGTGTTGCCAACTTAGTGGATTTTCCACTAAAACTGGTGGTTTCGACGACCCTTTTAGTGGCGAAAAATTGCTTTTAGTGGCTGGTGGATTTTTCTAGGGGTTTATTTGAATTCAGTTTCAATTACTAAAAATGCGATAAAAAACTGAGTCAACTCGGTCTTAGTGCTGCTTAGTGTATCGTGTTATTTTCATGAGTTCATTCATGCCTAATTATGCTGAAACCACAACATACCTACGCAAAAATTTCGGGATTATTGACTTCAAGACCCACATTTAAAATATTTGCTTCAAGTTATTGAAAGTACTACTGGCAAAGTACCGAAATGAAAAATTTATGGTACGATTTTAAGGAGTCACTACAGAGATTTAAAGACTCATGGGATGTCAAAGAAGCAATCTACAAAATAAAAAGGTGAACGTAAATACTACTTCTACTTTTGTACCTACTAAAAATTTGTTTAATGGAAAATTAAGCGATTATGATAGTAAGGTCGTGTTTTATTAGTGGTTTTAGAAGTCGAATCTGGTGGAAAGCTAGTATAACTGTTGGCAACACTGATCTGTCTAGCTCCAACTCTTTTATTAAACATTTGTCAGTCATGCTCAGTGGACGCGGGCCGCTCAGAAAACTCAAGATTTCGAAGTGTTTTTCTAATTATTTAAGGTATTTTACAAATATTGTTTAGATTAAAACTAGACAATACTAAACCCTTTCGCTTGATATATTTATTATATCAGAACAATACGTTTACATTAAATAAAATGTTATTTAGCTGATAGTATTAAATAAATGCAGTGTTAATTAAATTGAAAAAAAATCATATAATAATTTTAATAAAGACACGAAGAACAGAAAAATATATGTTAAAATATATATATATATATATATATATATATATATGTCTTTATGTAATATATCTATATCCATATTTTAATGGCTCGAAAATGTATTTACTTTAGAGTAAAACACGAATATCCTCGCCTTAATTGAACAAATAGTACAGTACTAGTAAATACGAACAACTATCCGTGAAAAAAAATCGAGTAATCGAGAAGAAAAAAATCAGTTATTTCTAATGATATTGGAAGAAAGTGTAGATAGATTACCTACACTAGATTCAAACTTCTAAAACGGCACACAGGGCTCGGGATGACATCGCATCGATGCAAATAGTATTGGTGGTCGGACCAGTAGGGCGTACGCACAATTAGTTACTTCCTGGCTTGCGTTATTAATTGCTGGAGTGTCACCAAACAACGATAAACATGCGGAACTTACAGTATCTACGTCACTTTCACTAAAGTCTGTGAGTGATCCGGTAACTGTTTTTAGCACAGGTTTCCAGACCGCGGGCAAAGCCCAACCACTGTTTTTATTGAAATTCAGACGTCGATTTATATTTCTATGGTGTCAGATGGCACGACCGGCAGGTACCCGGTCTTTCCACCGGTCGTACCACTGAACAAGATAAAACTTAAACAGTGACCTAATAGTAACCTAATCGATGGTATAAGGTTCTGAAGAAAACTTCGAGGTACTATACAATTAGGTTTATTTAACTTTATCAAAACTACAATCTAATATTCACAAGAAAAGGAAAGATGTTAACAGAAAAATTTATCTTTGTTACCAGTGTTTGGCCAAGACCTTCATTTGGCAATTCTCTGCCAAGACATTACTACGACCTTCCGTACCTTAAAATTGTTGTGTTAAGAGCCGCCTTAACATCCGGAGTAATATTACATCGGTATTAGCAATGCCAAGACATAAATAAACATTTAAGTGACAACTAGGTGGAATTGTTCCACCTTATCCACTGGTAACTAAATTACTTGGAATCTTGTGAAAATTACATTAAAAAAAAACACTTTAAAAGAAACAAAACTTGTAAACAAACAAGGGAAACAATTCCCTAAATAAAATCTAGCTCAGGGGAGCCGTAGATCCTACAACAATAAATATTTGTCGAACATACTCTTAAAACCAAATCGTCTGGTACACCATTCAGTTCTACCAGGAAAGAAAAAAAAATAATACAGAACATTAAATTTTACAGTTTGGGTTATTCGGCGAAACAGGAAGAAAATTTAACCTTTGATACTAAAAGGACACATAACTATGTGTCCTGAAAACATACCGTCCCCGGTATCCTAACTGTGTGTGGATAAAAGTAAAAATTCCAACACCTACTTGAATTTTTCCATTACACTCCACGAAAATGACACATCGTCCGCCGCCCCCTTCAAGGTCAACGATCCACGTCACCGCAGACAAAAGGAACTGCTTACGGCGTACACCACGCGGCGTTCATTCCACTGCCAGCTGGTAAATCACGAAAACTGGTACACTCGGTAACAAGAAGATCTTGTATACTGAAGATCTTGAAAACAAACACCCTGGAATTAGAAGAGAAAAAACAAAATTAAAACCTTTACCACACGGAACAATGAGAACAAAATTCCGGTGACTCAAAATACAAAGAAAGCAATACATACCATGATCTGATGATTTCAGAACTCCCTCCATCCGACGAAGAAAAAAAAAATCCTTTTCAAAAATCAATCCACACGCATATGACAAATTATCTGAAATACAAAAACAATTTTAAATAACCATTCCACTCAAATGAATAACCCAAATTTAAACTCAAAACAAACCTTAGAACTATCACGAAGTCGTGTTGGCAAAATCCGCCATTATTGTAAAAAAATAACTCAACACGAGCTGTCGGCATAAATTCCGTTTGGCAAATGAACGAGAACAACTCGGCAACGCGGCAACGCGCGATTAACTTCATGTCTATAAAAGAGGGTAAACCCGAAACTTTCCGGCAAGCAAATAAACGACGCAAATTCTTTTTGTGATAACCGCAACTACCAAATTTGCAATGCTACAATGGATTCGCGAATTTTACGTGGCACAAATAACTTTTCACGAACTAGCACTTTCACTTTATCGAATCTCATAAAATGTGTATTATCCGAATTTATCACATGGTCTGCAACGGCGATCGAGTTTTCTCATGCATCTAATGTGTTCCGTCAGTCTGGTTGACACGTTTCGTCTCCTCTCACCAATGTAACTCTTGCCACAGTCACATGGGATGGAATAAACACCGGGTGTATTAAGTGGCTCTTTATCTTTCGGCGAACGCAGTAACTGCCTTAATCTACTGGGTGGACGGAAAAAATGTTTATAGCACACCGTGCGTAAAATGACCACTTTACGCTCGCTGCGCGTGCGTAAAGTCGGCATTTTCCGCACTTGTACTATAAAAAATTATACGAAACTCGTGCGAGAAACTTTTTCTCGACTCGTATGATTGCAGCACTCGCCTTCGGCTCGTGCCGCAAACTCACACTCGTCAGAAAACGTTTCATCGCTCTCGTATCGTAATGTACTATTTAATGCTGTATTTTCGGCAAAGCAAGTGTCCTATTATATCCGTCACACCTTTCACAGATGGAAGATATACCGGAGCTCTTTCAACCAATTGTGGGCGCTGATGGGTGGAATGTTTCGCTATTCGGTTACACTGCCTCCAATTTTATTGTAGCCAATATTCTCAAAAACGTTTCTGACATGACTGAGTTCAGCGTCCACATATTGCAGATCGCACAGACTCAGTGCTTTGTTAATAAACGTACGAGGGACGGACGAGAGATGCTTCGGGTGATGGTGTGAGTCGGCTCGCAGGTATCGGTCTGTGTGTGTTTGTTTCCTGTACACCGTGTGTTCCAACCTGCCTTCAGGACTTCGTACCACCAACACGTCAAGAGACTGTAAAACACCATTGACTTCACTCTCACTTGTAAACGCTACTTTGGGATGGATGGAATTTAGACGTGATGTGCTGTGATGTGTTCCACTTCATTACGATTGGCAATGGCAAAACCATCATCAACATAACGCCACCAGTATCTTGGAGTGTAATGTGTATTCTGTAGAGCTTTTTGCTCAAACCACTCCATGAATATATTTGCTACTACCGGAGCTATGGGGGAACCCATAGCCACTCCGTCAGTTTGAAGGTAAAAATCTCCACGCCAGATCAGATAGCCGCTTCAAAGACAAAATTCCATAATGTTCATGTACTCTATAGACTTATCATTTTCCTTCAATAGGTCAGCCATGATAGTTCCTGTCTCTCCTACAGGTACATTCGTAAATAGAGAAGTCACGTCGAAGCTAACCATAAGTTCGTTGTCCCTCCAACATTTGAACGAATCCCTCACATAACTGCTCGTTTTCCCCGTCAATGGTTGTAAAATGTTTCCAATATGACGTGACAAATTGTATGTCGGCGAATCAATCTGGCTAACTATTGGTCTAAGCTAAGAGGCCAGTTGGGCTTGTGAATTTTTGGTAACCCATATAGTAGGGTTACGGGGTCTGAGACTATTTACGAGTTCCCAATCGTGTTCTGGCAATGTCTCCAAGAGCTTTTGTACTTTTGTTGTCACTCTGGATGTTGGATTGTAATCGACCTTTTTGTAAGTGTGGTACCACTTACTAACTCCGTGACTTTTTATTCGTAATCGATTGTGTTACGATAACCGTCGCATTGCCTTTAACACCAATAATTATCAGCCGGTAACATCAATAATTCGTCATTTTTCCGCAAACGATGTAATGCAGAAAGTTCTTGCATATCTAATGTTCGGCTTGGGTAGTTTAGATTTGCTTCAAAAATCCGCACGCTATGGCCCGTCCATTCATTTTATCTTGGTCGAAGGGGGAAGATGCAAAATGTATCCCTCGCGATAAAGCGTTCAAGATATCATCACAAATCGTGTGTGACGAGAGGTTAACAACGTTCGCGCCTGAAGATGCGTTACTACTATTACGCGAATGTGATTGTTGCTTATCGAATTTGAGCAGGCATTTCAACTAGTTCGCTTGTGTTGTGTTAACTTTTTGTAAAATTACCTGTGATCTGCTGTAAGTCATGGCATATAAAACTTCCCATAAGTCACTCCTTAAAGTATTTGATAACTCCAAATGTAATTGCATTAACTCACTGTTTACAAAAGCCACATTCCGACGGTAGTTTTGAATAACATCATATAAGCAGTCTATTTATGAATATTATGATGTGTGCTTTGTTGAAGAGTACATAGAATAACCCCATGCGAAGAGGGGAACTTATTTGTAAATTCATACTTTTATTAAAAACTGATGTATTTTTTACAGATAACTTCGTTGTACCATCTGGTAGTGAAATCATTGTGTTTTTATCGGGAATCAACAGAAGTGACCATTGGGGTCCAGACGTAAACACTTTCAACCCAGACAGATGGCTCGACGGTTCAGTGCCAGACCTCGCATCCTTTAGCTTTGGACGGCGTTCATGCATAGGTAAAAATATGTTTTTCTTACCCAAAATAAAGGCATAACAATATGAAATTATGAATCCTGTTAGTACATGGGCAAAATTTGGTTAGTGAGGATGTCAAAATAATATGATGGCCATCTCAAAGTTATAGCTAATTCAAATGATGACGTCGTCACTTTTTTGGTATATTTTTTTTCTGACACTTATCGTGTGTTTTATCAAATGGCCATCAAAGTTTTTTGTCATCCTTACTAACCTGACTAACTGTGGTAATAAGCAAATTGAGTACCCCCAAATTGTACCATTTTCTTAAATTGGGCTACTTCATCCAATTCACTAGCAGTGATAGCGATCACTAGGGGTGATTCAATTGTTTGTTAGCGAAACTGTCCGGGATGTTTTAACGTCTGTGGTGAAATTGAAGCGTGTCATTTTCCAACTCAATCCGGAACCGTTTTAACTCTGTGGCTGCCTTATTGTATGTAGTTATGTCAGTCGATCGGGTGTCGGCTTGATTACGACACCCTTCTCAGTCTTCGCGGTCGCAAACAGTTGACATGATAGTGGGTAGAAAAAAGGACGGTTGGTGAAAAAATGGTTTACTTAATGGTCATACATATCAGATCTATCGAAAAAGATAACAATTGATCGGCGTAAAGTTACAAGCTAAAATGCAGCGCTACCTCCCGGCCCGGTATAAGAGTTTGTACGACTAGATTGATGAATGTGGAAGAAGCGAAAGAGGTATGTCAGGATCGTATCAGATGGAAATCTGTAGTCTCTGCCTATCCCTCTGGGAGACAGGCGTGAGTATGAATAAAAAACATTTTAGATTTTGTATTTAACTTGAATTATTTCAGGACGTACTTATGCAATGATGTCAATGAAGACAACACTCGCACACTTTCTACGCCACTATCGAGTAGCCAGGAGAGAAACGGAACTAAAACTGAAATATGAGATTATGCTTACACCAGTGGAGGGGCATTACATTTCAGTTGAATTGAGACAGTAAATACTTACGTAGTTACTAACATATTTTTTTAAATATAGCAGTTATATATTTGCGCCCTTCGGCGTCGAGTGCACATTTTTACACAAATATTTGTCGAAACGCCTGGTCAATGCCGCCGAGGACCCTCAGGCTGGGACTTACCTCGGCCAGAGAATCAGTCTGGCCATGCAACGAGGTAACGCTGCCAGCCTGCTGGGTACTTCCCCGCACGACCGGCAGCGAACTTGACATTGTTTTTTAATTTAGTTTTTATGTCTTTAGTTTAAGTTTTCAGTATTTACAGGATAATTTAGTTTTAATTTTAGGTATATACAAGGTGACTTGTGCACGCCCAAATTCATACTTGAGCCTTGGTAAGTGATCAGTATCATGAACCAATAACGATTTTTGTAAAATACATACAATGAAATTTCGACTCTCCATAGTGATTCACTGAGGACTGGGAGTGAATTACTATGGGAAGTCGAAATTATATTATGCGAATTTCACAAAAATTGTAATCGACTCATGATGCTGATTGATCCCTTACTAAGCCTCTAGTATGAATTTGGACTAACACTAATAAGCCACCTTGTATATTTTTATTTGTTATGTAATTAATTACAAGGTTATTGGGCAATAAATATTAATAAATTAAGCTGAAATAACATTATCTTCCACTGTCTGTACAGGTTAATAATATTATACCTATATGTTATCATATTTATGTATTATATAGGTATATATTATTTCTATAGCAAGTGTTTTATTACTATATCATTGCTATTTTAATTTGAGTTTGTATCCATTTCTTTGTGCACTTGTATGATTACTCGATGTAAAAATACTTTTTTGTTATTTCCTCTTGGTTTTTCTGGAAGAAATCTCTTCTTAGAGATAAACACGCCAATGTGCATATTGTTTCAAATTTAATATTATATGTATCCATGTTTCTATGTGTGTGTACAATAAAGAATAAAGGAATAAAAGTTGGGTTATTTGTTCGTGTTTTAATTACTTACCAAATTAAGAGAACTTCCATTGTCATTATACGAAGTCATAGATACCTGTAGCCACCCCCGTCACTCCATACTGAGTGCTCAAGTTATTTACCTACACTCTCACGCGCGCACTGGCTTGTCCGCACATGCTTATGTGTGTGCGTGAGCTGGTCTAGGGCTGGCAGCAAGCGTGTGAGCGTCGTCGATCGAGAGGGACAACATTATAATTCAGCAACTTATATATATGATTCTCTTCCTAAATTTTAGCGTGGTTAATCCCTAGGTCCTAGTTCTGGTTCTCCATGGATTATTTTTGTATTTAAAAAATATATATCGTCACGACTTGAATCAAATGCTCGAGGGGGTGTTAGAGGTGTTCCGAGTGTGAACTTCGAAATGCAAGTCACAGTCCACACTCGGTACACCCGCGTTTCACCTACAAATATTACGTCCTAACGTGATGGGTGGTGAGCCCTATTGATCACCGTTCTTCGGGCACAAATACACACTTTTTAGGACATGTTGAAATTTGCTCAGATCAAACGGTCACACAAAAACATTCGATTTTAAAAATTTCAACTTAATGTTGAAATTCTTACCCACTGTTTGACAACTGTTTGAGAGTTGCAGTTAACGTCCTAATCCAATACATAAAAGAAAATACCTTGCTTTAGTTCATCGGCAGGAAATTAAAAAAATCTCCGTTCTTTATTTTTTGCTCCGTTTTCAATGCATCCATAAATACCACAAAAACGAACCATATTAATTAAAAATCAATATCGTTATAAAACAAAATCCAAAATACGCGCGCAGTGAACGAGTGGTACTCGAGCTCGGCCCATTTGCAGCCCTTCTCGTGAGGTCGACGGGATGGGCTCAATTGTAGTAGAGTCTCGAGGGTTAGGTGATAAACGTCCCGCCGATACGGTCAACTGCTCACCAGGTTGTGGAGCACGACGCAGCTGGTCATGAGCCACCTTGCGAGGTCGTCCTCTGCCGACCACCTTCTTCACCAAATAGTGGTCGTTTTCCAGTATTCTGAACACTTCATATGGCTCACTGAATTTTAGGTCAAGCGATGTTTGGTTGCGAGGGTTATTCTTAATCAACACGTAGTCTCCTCGTTGGAAATGATGAATTTTGGCTTTACGTAAATTAAATCGTTGTCGGTCTTGTTCGCTTGAACGCAACATTTTCTGTTGTACGTGATGAGTAAGCGCTTCGATGTTCACGGTCTAATCGTCAATATTCACCAAGTTGAGGAGCTCAGAAGGTACACAGTGCTTTCGTTGTGTAATTAATGTCAATGGAGCAACCCCCGTGACACGATGACTTGTACAGTTCATTGCCAGTTGTAGTTCCTCAAGCACAGTGTGCCACTGCTCTACTTCGTAGTTTTTGATCATCACCAACGCATTTTTGAGAGTCGCAATGACCCTTTCTACTTGGCCATTTGCTCGGCTAACTCCTGGAGCTATGGTATGAAGATCTATTCCAAAGTGGTCACAATAGTCTTTGAACTCGCCAAGGAATTCCCGTCCTCCATCGACTATGATTTGAACTGGCGCACCGAATAGATGCACAGTGCGTTTCAGCGCAGCTAATGTACTGTGTGGGTTTTCGTTGCTGGAGAAGTATAGTAACACGTACTTCGAGAAGGCGTCGATGGTAACTATAACGTACTGCTGATCATCTGAAGTGCCCAGTTTCCCAGTTATATCCATGTGTATAACTTGGAAAGCAGTTGTTGGTTTTTGTATGGGGTGTAATTGAGCTTGAATAGCCCCAGATCTTCCTTTAGATGTTTGGCATGTAACACAGTTATCGACGAATCTTCGAACAGTAGAGCTCATTTTGTCGAACCAATAAGTTTCTCTGATCTTTTGCAATGTCTTTTCCCAGCCAGTATGCTTTAGTGCGGTGTGAAAAGAATTGATAATGCTCCACTGGAAGGACTTCGGGACGACTGTGCTAAGTTGTTGCCCGAATACAGGATCAGTAACCTGTCTCTTAAGGACATTATCATCCAAGACGTAGTCCTCGACTGGGTCATTATTACTTAGGCTGTCCATTATAGGTCGCAGTTCATCATTACGTCGCTGTTCAATTTTGAGCCAGTTCAAGTCTCTTGACATAATATTAACTGCCAACTCAGTTGGGTTTCTGCTGAAAAAGTCAGCATGTTGGAGACGTTCACCTTTGCAGTACTCCACCTCGAAGTCATAATTTTGCAAGAAGGCCCACCAACGATGAATTCTTGGTAAAAGATCCTTCTTGTGTTTGGACGCTTTCAATGCATTGCAGTCCGTTATCACAGTGAATTTTCGCCCGTACAAGTACTGGCGGAAGTGTTTTATAGCACGTACCACTGCTAAGGTTTCCAGCTCGTAGGAGTGGTAGCGGCTTTCTGCTTCAGTGGTTCTCATACTCATGAAAGCAACTGCATGTTGACGCCCATCAATTACTTGTACAAGTACCGCACCAAATCCAAGGCTGCTGGCATCTGTATACAGTTGTATAGGTGCTTCTTCTTGGAACAATATTAGTACTGGAGACCACGTTAAGTATTCGATGATTTTGTTACGTGCTTCTTCTTGTTTGTCTGTCCATATCCACTTTGCACCTTGTTTCGTCAGTTCATACAACGGTACCATAATACGGGAAAAGTCAGGAATATATTTCCTGAAATATCCTGCAAGTCCATTGAACTGTCTCACTTGCTTGACATTCTTAGGTACTGGAGCCTTTACAAGTGCCTCCACTTTACGTGGGCTTGGTCGTACTTGTCCATCAGAAACTACATTTCCAAGGTATTCGATCGATCGTTTAAAGAAACTGCACTTGTCGGCGTTGATGGAAAATCCAGCATTTTGTAGTGCTATGAGAATCCGCTCCAGGTGCGATATTCCTTCTGGAAAATCTGCACATTTACTTAGCACGTCATCCACGTAGACCTGTGCAGCTGTCCCTAGCAATGATGCCAGGGCTCTGTTGATGCATCGCTGGTAAACGGAACAAGCATTACTCAAACCAAACGGCATGGTGAGTTATTCATACAGCCCATCTGGTGTGACGAAGGCGGTCTTCTCTATTGAGGTCTCAGCAATTGGTATTTGATGAAAACCAGCTGCCATATCAAGGCTTGTGTAGAAATGACCATTTGCTAGCTGGTCAATCTGATCAGAAATCAGCGGAAGTGGGTAATGGTCACGCAGAATATTCGAATTGAGCTCCCGAAAATCAATGCAGAGTCGGTCATCCCCATTCTTCTTCTTCACTAAGATGATAGGGCTTGAGTAAGGAGACTTGCTCTCACGTATTATGTTGTGTTCCAAGAGTTCTTGAATTATGGTGTGTACCTTTTCCCTTTCTACTGGGCTGAGACGATATGGTCTTCTTTCGACGAATTTATCTAGGTTTTTCAGTCTGATTTCGAGCTTTCCAGTATTGACCCGAGTTTTGGGATACCCACGAATAAACAAATGTTCATATTTATTCAGAAGTCCACGTAGCTGCGTGATTTCATCTTAGTTGGTAAGATCGCAGTCCAAATTGTTGAAGAGAGGAGAATTCAAACTTACCTGATTGACAAGTGTGTTGTGAATCAGTTTTGTCCCATCGGTTGTGATAACCATACTCAAATTGGTATCATGAATCAGGTTCATACCCATTAGGATGTCTGTTGACATTTCATAATCCGGTAGTATGTAAAACTCCAGCTCAATACTGATGGTGTCTATAATACATACAGTTGTAAGCTTGGCCAACGATAGTGCGGGAAATTGTCCGATCCCTTTCAAATAATTGACTGCTGGGCTTTTTTAACCTTGGAGAACCGCAGCAACAGATTCTCGTATAATTGAGCATTCTGCCCTACTATCAAACACAGCCTGCAAAATCTTCTCACCAATTCTAATGGCGATAGGTGCTAGCCTGTTGCTTGACACATAATTGACGTTGGATGTCAACGAACGTTCTCGTCTGAAGCAAGTTTCAAAAGTGTGGCCTGGTTTTTTGCAATAGGTACAGGTAGATATGGCTTGTGGTTTAGGGTTCTTATTGCCGGCTCCAGGTTTAGCCTCTGGTGGTTTAAATCTGCAATCATTAGTAGAATGATTTGTTTTCTTACATATACGGCTACTTGATGTTGATTGTTGATTGTCCGTAAATCTTGGACACTTGTTTGGCAATGTGGAACTTGAGTTAGGGTGGGAACGCTTCTTCCGTATAGACGTTGCAACTGAGATTAGTTCAGGCACACTGGTTGCTCTAGCGTTCAGTAATTCGATGCGCAGACGCTCGTCGTTAACGCATCCAATCACCGCCTCAACGGCGTGCTCATCTTCTAACTTGTCCTTGGTGACCCTTCTCCAAAGGACCCAGGCTCGTGACAAGAATTCTGCAATATCTTTCGACGAGTCGTAAACGTGTTCCCTCAACATCACAATATCTCGGGAGTACCTGTTCTCAGGTTCAAACGTGGTGATGAGATTCTTACGTAACTCTGCCCATGTATTAGTAGTCACCATCCAGTCATCAATCCACATTTTTGCACGCCCCTTCAACAGGCTGCAGACCTTCATACGAACGTCAAAATCGTTCAGTTTGTATGCTTCAATGGCTCGATCTATATGCTGACACCATTCTCGTATTCCTACGTAGGCATCCGGGTCAAATGATGGTAAGTAAACGTCTTTGATCTGTGGGGATACGTGTAGGTGTACTGATGTCAGGAACAAGTTAAAGGAAACATGTTGTTTGGTTGATGGTCGTATAATGAAAGAATATATTTAATTAGTACAAAAATACCTTAATTCTAACTTACTGACTAAGCGTAACTTTAATGACGCACGAAAGTGCATGTCGCAATGCTACATCTCCCCCGAAAGTATATGGTTACACATCCCTTTAAAAAAAAAAAATGTTTACATTACAAAAACTTAAAATAAAATCAATGAAAAATTTTTTGCTTAATTGTAAAAATTAAACTAAATATTTAATCACGAAATATCTCGTATTATTTTTATGAACCAAATATTCTTTATTAAACTTATCAATCTTCACATTTGGTGATAAATCTTCTAAAACTACAAAAGGGCCTTCGTAAACACAATCCAACTTATTACCTACTTGATTTTTCACTAAAATTAGATCTCCTGGTTTATATTTAATAGTACTACAAATTTTATCAAAATTAAATTATCTTAAGGATTTACTATTTAAAAGATTTTGCTTAGCATCTAACTGAGCTTTTTGCAATCTGTATTTTAACTCTTTGGGGTAGTCGTCGAAGTTATACAAAGGATCGACTCCCTTACATAAATTGGATGGAAGGTTACAAACTTTGCCAAACACGAGTTCGTATGGAGTGTATTTCGTTTCTGAATGTACACTAGTGTTGAAAGAAAAACACCAAAACGGAACCCACTCGCTCCAATCACTCCTGTTGTTTTCACATTGAATCCTAAGGTAGGCGCCTAAGTGCTTATGCGTATTTTCTATGCCTCCTAAGGTCTCGTGATGGTACGCGGTAGATATTAATTTCTCGATACCTAGTAACCTACACACCTCACTCATCACTGATGACGTAAATTCGGTACCCCTATCGGTCAGTATCTCTTTTGGGATACCGTAACGCAATATAAAACTGTTAACAAAAGCTTTGGCCACAGTTTCAGCGTCTTTTCGCTCCAAAGGATAAGCCTCTACATATTTGCTTAGATCGCACTGTATAGTAAGGATGTACCTCTTATTATGATTATCTATATCTAGTGGGCCCATAATGTCTAAACTAATTCTTTCAAATGCCGAGTTGGCAGCGGAGGTTATAACCATAGGCTCTTTGATGTGTCTGTTCGTGTGTTTCTGAATTTGACAACTCTTACAACGTTTTACATAATTCATAACGTCATTAGTCATACCAGGCCAAAAATAGTATTTTTTAATGTTATTTAACATGCGATTCATACATGTCCACTTGTGGGCAAAAGGTGAAAGTCATTTAAAATTGTCGTTATTTCATCCCTGTCTGAAATACGATCTATGTCTCTTGTAATAAGGAATTTTGGTGACGCGATTTTACATTTGTTGATACTGCGCAGTATACTTTTAATAAATCGAGCGTTACTCCTAGTAGCTCTACAATATTTAACTTTTGGCACAATTTTTCGAGATCCCTCGCTAACACTTACTCGGTCGATAACGATCGGGTATCAAGAATGATCGCGGATTGCGATGGTATATAAGTGCAATAGTTAGCGTCACTTGAAACATACTCTGAAATATTCAAACTTTTGTCATTAAAATTGTTTAAGAAAATTAATTCAGTTATCTCATTTGGTCGTTTGAGCACCTCTACTGCTGTAGGTTGATCAGGCCTACTGGAAGTAAAAGGCTCGGTGGGTCGGTCATGGTCGGTGCCCTGACTCTCTAGTCTTTTCGTCTGTGCTCTTGTCAACACGGAAACTACATGTTCTTGTAAGTCTTTAAGGTCTTTAGACGAAACCGGAAGTCGACTTAACGCGTCTGCAGCTGCGTTATTTCGACCCGGAACGTATTCAACCTCAAAGTCATACTCTTCTAAGTATAACCTAAACTTTGTCAGTCGACTGGAGGGGTCGGTTAAGCCGAACAAATAAACTAAAGGTCTGTGGTCGGTAAACATTTTAAATTTTCTACCATACAAATATGGTCTAAAGTAGCGTACGGCCCATACTATAGCTAACAGTTCAAGTTCTATTATCAGATACCTAGTCTCTGCTGGTTTAAGATTTCTACTGGCGTAAGCTATGACTTTGCCATTACTGTTTGAGAGAATTGCACCCAAACCTACAAACGAGGCGTCAGTTTGCAAACGGAAGATATTAGTTATCATTAAGACATTAAGACAAAAGTTCAAAGAAATTAATATATTAACGGTTCCTTGTGAATATATTTACCAAGTCCTTAGATATGTCAGAAAAAATGTTGAGTCTTTCCCAAGGCTTGGTAAGCAACATTGTAAGGAGACCAGAAATAAGCATAAACTGGCTTTTCCAAAAATCAGACTCGCTAAGGTGAGTACCTCTTTTGTAGGACATGGTATAAGATTTTATAATAAACTTCCAAAGGAGGTCCTTACTTTGTCAGAGAATAAGTTTAAACTGTATATTAAGCAGGGCCTATTGAAAAAGGCATATTATAAAATAAATGAATATTTGGATGATGGTGAAGCATGGTGTTACAGTGATAATGATACTCGTAGTAAGTTATAATTTAATTAAATAGTATAATTTCTTAACTTATGATTCCTCTAAGGTGTAAACATTAATCGATTATAGACTGTAAAAGGAAAAGGACTATATGAGACAGGTAGACAAAGATATATATGTTTTTCTTTTTTTCATTAACCTGAATTCCTACTGTCTTGTATTTTCTTATCCCTTGGTTAAAGTAGATATAAGTCATATATTGTATAGTATAAGTTTTATGTTGAAAAAAAGACATGATCTTGCTAAGTTTCTTGCCCTTCTTCTTAGCAAGACTAATCGAATGGGCGGAGGTAGGCATGTATTTATATATGTAACCTATTAGTATGTAGTATATAGGATGGGATTTGGTCGGCCGCCTGGATTCGTGCTGGGGGCTCGGTTGGTGATCACTGAACCTTGTTCCTGGTCCCTGGCCGGGTCTCCGGTATGGGTTCGGGCGGCTGATTGGATTTTACCTTGTATAATATATATTTTACCTATCATTTTAATCGTAAATATATTGCTACATAAATTAAATAAACCTTTAATTTAGTTCATGTACATTTATTATTCTATTACATATATTTTCTTTATTAGATTAAATTTGACGTGTAAAAAGTGTATATATCTATACCTGCTTTGCAAAATAAACTATTTGAATTTGAATTTGAAATTTGAATTTGAATTTGAATTAGTTTTGGAAAAGTCGGGATAATCCAACAGGCGGATTACAGAGTGCCAATTTTAATTTCTGAAATGCATTTTCGCAATCAATAGTCCATTCGAATTTTGCACCTTTTTTGCCTAATGCATGTAACGGAAATACAATGTCAGCGAAACGTGATATAAAGCGTCGGTAATAGTTCGCGAATGCAACAAACCGTTTTACCTCGTCGGCGTTATTCGGCCTTGGATAATTTTTCATCGTTGTAATTTTATCTGGGTCTGGAAAAATACCTTCGGATGTGATTTGATGTCCTAGGTAAATTATTTCCTGTCGAAGGAACTCACACTTTATAGGGTTAAGTTTAAGATTAACCTCACGCAATCGGTTCAGTACGCTTACGAGATTTTTATTATGGTGTTCCATGGATTTTCCTATTACTACGCAATCATCTAAATAAATAAAACACTTGTCAAAATTAAGGCCTGCCATTGCTATGGTCATAAGCCTCGAAAAAACACTGGCACTTGTTTTGAGACCCATGGGACAGCGTTTCATTTGGTACTGTTTCTCTGCGTTGAAAGCTGTATAATTTGATACTGTATATCAGTTGAGAGGTAACCTGCTCATGACCTGTCATAATAGGCAATAGGGCGATGGCTGTTTTTAAATCGAAATTATCTTGCGCCATGTTTACGGTTTCTGTGCACTTATCTACATATAAGGGAATATTTAAACTTAAAATATATTGGTTAATCCCTCGTATATTTCCTATCAATATGTTAGATGCTTGTATTTCTTCACTATTTAATACACTCGATTCTATTTTTACTCTTATATCAGACGAAATAGACTCCAAACGACTGTATAATTCTTGAGCTTCTCGAAACTTGAGCTGAGCTGTCTCTGAACTTTGCCTTCTGGCTGGTCCGACTTTAATGAGATATGCTTTTATTTCAATTAATCTCTCATAAATAATTTCTAACTCAGTTAACTCAGACATAACAAACTAGACGATGGAAATGGTTTCAAAAATATAGGGAAGTACATAAAAACATTAGGTACATTGATAGTGACTTACTTGTCTAGTAGACTGTACTTAAAAAAATATCGGCACCGCGGCTATGACTTGACGGTGAGGGGCGACACGTGGCATGACGCGGCGGCTCGCAGCGGTCATCGGCGGGCGGCGGCGGGCGGCGGGCGTTTGCGGGCATCGGCTGGTCTGGCAGCTCTCGACTCCTTGTCCTCTGAGGCTGGGCCGGGCTATACCCTGGACACCGCTCGTACGCTTCAAGTCTTCTTATAAGTTCTTCTTATGATTGGTGATGTCAGCTATGTTAGTTGTTTGATTTATGATTACTTGATTGTCAGCCATGCTACGGTGATAGTGGCTATGTGTCTTCTTCTTTAAAGTGGCTTCGTCAAACTGGCTTCGGATAAACTGTACATTACGGGACGCTAGTCTGGGCTTTCGTAAATTTTTTACAGAAAGTAGATGATATAAGAAGTCTTTCACCGAATTCTTTTTTGTAGCAAATGCGTAGTTTTCGAGAAATAAATTATTAAAAGTTGACAATAAAATTTTCATTTTGACTTACAACCATTTGCCAAAATTTTCATTTTGACTTACAACCGTCAGCACTACTGACGTCACGAATACTTTCTTGGTGATCATTCATCTTCAATTTTCAAATAAAACATTGAAAGTATTACCAGAGCTTCGTTTTATTCAACTGACAGCACAACAACTTATTAGAGAGGTCTGCACTGTCCGACGGCTCGAGCAAGTCTGCCTGAGCGTGGGCTGTGCGGCCGTATTTATAGTTTGCGAGCACGTGTTTACAATTTGAAGTCAAGTATTGAATGTATGTGAATTTACGTTAATTTTACATTGTAATAATCACAGTTTAATTAATTAATGGCTTATGAACTAGTTTTAATCTAATCACATTATTAAACAGAGTTATTTAATTAATAATCTCCTTTATTATATATATATATATATATATGTATACATTATAATGTGCTAAGTAGGCAGGTCTCTAAATTGAAGTGTGGAGACGGGTAGATGATCACTTATCTTTGTCTGTTAAGACCCGGACCGTAATGGGCACCAAGCGACCAAATATAGGACTCCTCCCATGTCCTGAGTTGGATGTCTGTGAGTGGTGGTGAAAAAGATTTAATGATTCGTGCGGTGAAGCAGCTTTTGAATGTATTGTTGTGAAATCGTGTGTGCGTTGGGATGGGTAGCGTGTTGTTTGTAAAATTAAAATTAAAATTAATTTAGCAATGGTACATTTGTCTGTCACAGGTTAAAATGGAGATGATGAACAAATCAAGTTATTTATAGTAAATAAAAAACTGCTTTGATGTTGGTGGCGACGAAACAGATAACTTCTCCGCAAGGGCGGCACGATATTCTACAAATCCGTTTCCAAGGCAGATGTGCAAACGGTGTGTTTCGCTCTGTTGTATCTTCGAGATAGACTTTCATGGGTTGTGACTTGTGAACCTCTTTGTTAGGTGTTGCTTCCGTGGTGCAGTTGGTGCTTTCTTTTCTTTACAGATGTATAAGTGCGAAACCCGATTTGATACTTTATCTCGTGCAGTTGTTGAAATAATATTTATATTTACGAGTATATATCGCTTTTGCGAGTGAATTAAATATTAAAGATAACTTATTTGTTTTATTTATACAGTTTATATTATATATTTATATAAAAAAACTTATTAAAATGTGTTTATTATTATTTTAATAAGTGTTTTTATATAAATATATAATATAAACTGAACAAAAATAAAAATAACTTTAGAAAAAAGCCCTCATTTTTCTCCAATTTTTATATAAATAACAATTTCTTAAACCGGCAGTAAGCTAACAACTGGCTTTGATAATGAAATATTGTCAAAGCTTAAAGTTTCTTTTATGTACACCCGTACCCGACCCTAATTTGAATGAAAAGTCATTTAAGAGGCTATGCGAATTTTATTTTTGTTACTGTCAAAAATCGCCCTGTGCGAGAGGGGCGAATTCAGGGCAAAAGGGAAAAAAGTTGGTTTTATATTTTTATTAAAAAAACTAAACTAGATAGCAAAATTTTCAAAATTAAAAAATTTTGATATTGTTGAAACCCATCGTTGTACCGAACGTGCACCGGTTCCAGCAAAGTCCAGCAGTTGTGTGTGCGAGAGGAAGCAGGCGAGGTAGGGGCTAATAAGAGAAACGATAAATCGACTTTGCGATAGCCCCGTCCACACCGATCAGTCGACTCGTTGCTGCTCGATGCTCGCAGCGAGAGAGAGAGAGAGAGACGCTCGCAGATCCTTTCAGTCCCACGCCACCGCTTTTTCTTGTCTCGTTCCTCGAAGCCCGCCGTCCAGGTTGGATCTTCTCTTGCAGTGGAGTGAAGAGAGGCCTCTGGTGTCTTCGGATGTCTTCGGATGTCTTCAGATGTCTTCTTGTTTCGGCGAGCGGTAGCCGACTGATTTTTTGCCAAATCGAGCGTATTTATATCCTAATATCTAGGCTGTCAGATAGCGCTAGTTGCCACGATTCTTATGTGTCGACCAATCGTTGTGGGGGGTAGTCTATCCTTTATTTATAATGGACTGTATTGTTACATTATGTAATTACTATGTATTATTATGTAATATTATTAATATTATGTATTATCATTAGTTATGTTTAGCTTTTTGGGCCGCTATCTAAGTATTTATTTATTTGCGACCCAAATGAAACCATATACACCTAAATCATATTTATTTATCTTATAGCTACTTATTTACATGATAGCTACCTATTTACATATTATCTTATAGTTATCTTATGTATCTATCCAATCGGCGTCGTGTACATTTTCCCGCCGTGAAGTAGTTGCTTCATTACCCGTGGGTAGCACGACGAGCTTCTTTACTGGCCGCCGCAGGATGCCCTTCGTAGTGCGGATGTCAGCTGTTCTGGTGATGCCGTCCGGGCCGGGGAAGATCTTGACTACGACGCCTCGAAGCCATGTGTTGCGTGGGAGAGTAGCGTCGACTATGATGACTAAATCTCCGACATTGATGGCTTCTCCTCTGCCGTATGGCTCCCGCCGGTGTTGAAGTGTCGGGAGGTACTCGCGCAACCAGCGCGCCCAGAATTGATCAGCGAGGCGTTGGCTGGTTCTCCACATCTTCTTCAAGCTGAAGTCGGAGTCGTCGAAGACGCCTGGCTGTGGTACTCGGGATGGTCCACCGAGTAAGAAGTGGTTTGGAGTCAGCGCCCCCTGGCGGTCATCAGTCGAGACATGGGTGAGAGGCCTGCTGTTGACGGTATCTTCTACTTCAGCCAGCAGAGTCGATAGGACTTCTTCTCTCGGGTGTTGCTCATGTAGTACGACTCTAAGGGCGGTCTTCACGCTGCGGACTAGTCATTCCCACGCTCCAGCCATGAATGGTGAGAGAGGTGGCAAGAAGCGCCATCGGATGAGGGCGTTGGCGGCTGCTGATGCTAGTTGATGTTCGTCCAAGGCCTGGCGGAGTTCGGCGTCGCTTCCTCGCAGGTTGGCTCCGTTGTCGCTCCAGATTTCTGTTGGTCGGCCGCGGCGCGCCATCATACGACGAAGTGCCATGATGCATGAGTCTGTGGTCATGGACTCTGTGATTTCTAGGTGGACTGCTCGTGTGGTGAGACATGTGAATAGGGCCACATATCTTTTCTGGTGCTGACGGCCCACGGTGACTGAGAGTGGGCCGAAGAAGTCCAAACCAGTGAAGGAGAAGGGCCGCTGATGATGTGCTAGTCGGCAGCTTGGCAGGTCCCCAGTAGGCGGCGACGTTGGCTTTGCTCTTCGGAGTCGGCAGGGCTGGCAGTTGCGGAGTACGCCCCGGACAGTGGGGCGCAGTCGGAGCACCCAGAGTTGTTGTCGAACTTCATTTGCTACGGTCTCGACCCCGCCGTGGTGTAGCTCTCGGTGCACCCAGTCTATGAGTAACCGGGTGTATGGATGGGTGCCGTCGACGATAGGTGGCGCGCGCTGCTCTGCTGTGACGTCATCTGCGGTGTCTATACGTGACTTGACGCGCATGATTCCCTCCTCGTCCAGGTAGACAAAGAGGTTTTTGATGCGACTCTCGGGAGCAATGGGGCTCCCGCCGGTGACACAGGCGAGCTCTTTCGGGAACGCCTGTTGCTGCAGCGCGCGGATCCACAGCTTCTGGGCTTCCATCAAGGTGTCTGCTTCAAGTGGGGTGAAGCGGTCGGCTGCTGCTGCGGGCGCCCTCGTGTTGGCGCGGAGCTTCGTCGTCTTTCTCGCCGTCGTCCAGGTCGGGTCCGCTTCTGGGTTCTTCGTCGTCCTCTTGCGCTTGGCAGCAGCGCATTTGACTCTGTGAAGTAGCTGAATGAATTGTAAAACCCTCCCCGTTACCCTTATTAATCGAAGCCACGATGAGTAGCGCGTTGGATCAGGTAGCGCCGCTTGCAATTCTGTCGTCCTCTTCATTGTGGCTATCTTCTCTTCTCCTGTGATTGTAGGAGTGATGACGGGTTCTGCTGGCCAGGAGTCTTCGTTGTTGTACAGGAACGTCGGTCCTCTGAACCATCGATGTGTGTTGTCGAAGCCCACAGGAGTGTCGCGTGTGGCATCATCTGCAACATTGTCTCTGGAGGGAACCCAGTGCCACTCGTTTACCTAAGAGGCCTCCTCTATTTCGGCGACTCGAAACGCGACAAACTGCTTGAAGACGCGTGGTCCCGCTCGTAGCCAGCATAAGACTGTTTTGCTGTCAGTCCAGAAGAATCGTTTGGTCGGCCGCTCGTCGTGTTCTTGTTGGACGGTGTTTGCGAGGCGGCAGCCCAGTACAGCACTCTGTAACTCCAACCGAGGAATAGAAGTGGTCTTGAGTGGTGATACCCGACCTTTGGCAGCTGCGAGACTTACTTGTATGGATCCGTCGCTCATTTTTGTACGCCAGTGTACAGCGGCGGCGTATGTTCTCTCGCTGGCGTCGACGAAAGTGTGTAGTTCTCTGTCGACTGCTCCCTCGTGTCCTGGGTAGCAGCGAGGTAGTGCTATACTACCCAGACTGCGTAGATCATGAAGCCAGCTGTACCATCTCTCTGCGAGGTCCGTTGGTAGCTGCTCGTCCCATCCAACTCCCAGGCGCCATGTCTCCTGAAGTATGTGCTTCGCTTGGATCGTTACCGGTGTAGCAAAGCCTAGTGGATCGAATAGAGACATTGCTGTTCGTAGAGTCTCCCGCTTGGTCGGTACCTTGTCTCCGCTGATGATGGCTGGCGCCACACGCGCCATGTTGAGATTGAATCCTAGAGTGTCTGCGCGTGGTCGCCATACCAGACCCAGGATCTTCTCGCTCCCGCCGGTATCTAGGTCCTTGCTTACCTCTCCTGGTGTAGCCGTGAGGTGTTGGATGGCGGCAGGTTCGTTGCTTGTCCACTTTTGTAGTTCGAAGTGGCCTCTGCGGTGGATGGTGTCCACTTCCTTGGTGATCCTCTTTGCGTCCTCTACTGTGCTGAAGGATTGTAGATAATCATCCATATAGTGATTACGGATTATAGCATCTGTTGCTTGTCGATGTAAATGCCTGAATTCTTCAGCATTCTTGTTCTTCACGAAGATTGCACTCGCCGGTGAGGAGGTGGCTCCGAAGATGACTGACTTCATACGGTACTCACAAGGTTTTGAAATTCGATCTGCGCCTCTCCATAGGAATCGAAGTGCATCTCTGTCTTCCTCTCGAATTCCGATGCGTAAGAACATATCCTTTATGTCTGCGGTGACTGCTATCTGATGCTGGCGGAAGCGCATGAGCACGCCGGGCAGTGACTGCAGCAGGTCTGGACCAGTGAGGAGTAGCTGATTTAAATTCGTACCTTTTGTAGTAGCCGCTGCGTCATGGACAATCCTCAGCTTCTCTGGTTTTGCTGGGTTGATCACAGCAAAGTGAGGCAGGTACCAGCGTCTTCCTGGTGTAGATCCCTTTGGAGCGACCTCTGCATAGCCGCTCTTCAGCATCCTCTCCATCTGCTCCGTGTAGCGGATTTTCAGGTGGGGATCCTTATCCAGCTTCTTCTCCACTCCTTCCAGTCGTCGCAGCGTGGCATCATAGTTGTCTGGGATGTTGTTCATGTCGCTCTTCCACAGGAGTCCTACTTCGAAGCTTCCATCTTCTCTGCGTTTTGTGGTGGCTTCCAAGATGTTGAGTGCTCGCTGATCTGGATCAGAGCGTGGACGGCGAGGCTCGACTCCCAGTGATTCTAAAGCGAAGTGTTCCTGATGCATCTTGTCGATGTTTTCTTCTTCCATAGGACGAGTTTTCAATACGCGATGGATCTCAACTTGCTGCGTAGTGTTTACCTTTTCTCCAGTGAGTCCATGTATTACCCACCCCAACCCGGTGAGTGAGGCCACAGGTTCGTCGTGGCATCCTGTGCGGGTGTCGCTGGTCATCATCAGCTCCCAGTTATCCTGGCCAATCAGGATGGAAGGAATAGCGTCCTCGTACAGCAGCTGGTTGGTGATATCTTCCAGGTAACTGCATCTCTCAATCAGTGTGCGTCGAACTGTCTGACCTGTTATTCCTAAGTTAGGAATGGTGCGCGCGTCAATGAAGTGCTCTTCCTGACTATGTCTCCCCTTAATTGCGAACGTGATGAGTTGTGTAGCAGCATTCACTCTGGCGCCGGCTATACCTTCTATGTTGAGGGTGTGCTTGGGTCCTTCTGCTCCTATCTGTCTGGCTACCTCTTCCTTGAGCAGCGTGATGGTAGACCCTCCATCCAAAATTGCGAAGATGTCAGCAGTCCCCTTAGGTCCGGTGAGTGTTACCGGAACTATCTTCAAAAGAGCCGTTTGTCCTAGCGTAGAGCAGACTGCTCTCATTGCTCGTTCGTCAGCGAGGGTTGCAGCAGTGTCTGGTACTCGATGAAGTAGGTGATGGTGAAAATACTGACAACCGTCGATGTCACACCTCTTGGCGTTGCAGCGATGCTTGTAACTACGGTACCTTAAACATCTGAAGCAGAGTTTTTTCTGTTTGCAGGTCTCCCATCTCTTATCCAGCATGAGCTCTTGGAAGGTGCGGCAGTCAGGTGTGACGTGACCTTGTCGCTTGCAGTAGTCGCAGCTTTTTTCCGTTGACTTGTCCGCCGTTTTATGTTCCTTTTCTGCTGCTTTATGTTGCTTGTCCGCCGCTGTATTTGTACGCTGACCTCGACGTGGCTGCTCCGTATGACGTAACGTTGGAACCTCCGGTCGAATATGACGTACCTGGAGCTTCATCTCAGCCTTAAGAAAGCGTCGTATTTTTAGCAGACCCGGCTCATCCTCCGCTTGTCTAGCCTCGAAGTCGTACCATCTCGCTCGGTAGAGCGCAGACATCTTGTCCTCTATCATATGCAATGTCTGTGGACTTACGAGGTATGCCTCTCGCTTCAGCGCTAGGATTGTCGATATCACGGCGTCGACCTTGCAAGCGAAAGTAGCCAGCTCCTTGCCGGCATCAGTAAGGCGGGGCAGCGACTTCAATTTCTCCAACTCTGCGTAAACAATGTCATCAGGACGACCAAATACCTCTTCTAATGCGGCTATGATTTCCGAGGGCGGCGCAGTGGTCTTCATTAATCCTTCTACGAGGTCCTTGGCTGGGCCCCGCAAGCTACGTCGTAGGCGTGCTTTGTTCTCGGCGTCTCCGAAGTGATGTGCTGTAGATGTATAAATATCTCGCCATGCATACCATTCGTCGTAAGCGCCACTGTACGGGAGTAACTCGCTGAGATACCTCGGAGCTGTGTTGCGGGGTGCCGGGGAGGAGACTGCCTGAGATAGCTGCGAGAGTCCGTGCAGAAACATCTGTTGTTGACGCTCAAACATACCCATAAGGTGATCCGTAGACGGAGCGGTTGCTACGACGTTGTCTGTAGTTGCTGCGGTGTGTCGCGAGGCGGCGCCACCTCCTTGCCACGGGGATGGATCGTAGCTCTCGCTCTGTTCACCGTTGCCTCGTCGTGGTGGGACGCCATCTCTTCGGTGTGGAGGTGTGGCAGGCTCGTAGTGATGTGACCGAGCCGCTGAGTTCCCAGGCATCGTCTGCTCTGGGTGGGCCCGGTCTGGTCTTGAAACCTCAGTAGTCTTCGGCTGCTCCGGCGCGAAGCGGGTTTCAGTGGAGATCCCAGTGGTCCACGGCTGCTGCGGCTCGTGGCGGGTCTCTTCGTAGCGCCAATCCTCAGTGGTCCCATGCTGCGTCGGCGATGGGCGGGATTGGCATGCGGGTTCCAGCGGCGTGCGCGCCTGACTGGTTTCTTCATTTGATGTGATCCTCGGCTGCTGCGGCGCGTGGCGTACGTCCTCTTCTGGCGATGCAACTGCGTCGTTGTGTGGTGCAGGCTGGGGTCGGGGAAACTCGTAGGCACTGTGGTCAATCACTTGAATATTAGTTGTAAGTAAACTTACGCGTTTTGGTCCCTCCAGTGCTAGTGGCTTGCGACGTGTCCCCTCTATCCAGTCCGCCACGCGCCGCTCCGACGTGGTCGTGAAGAGAGAGCGTCGTTCATCATCTTCATCTTCTTCTTCCTCGCTGGTGGCGCCTGCCTGCAGCTTGTAGCGCTCGATCTCTATTTGCTTGAGCAGGAGTTCCTCTTCTAACTTGAGTAGGCGCGCCTTACTGCTGCGAGGGCGTACGGTGCGCACGCTCGAAGGTCCTCTCGAAGTTGCTGTGCCGTGTCGGGAGACAGGCTTGTCGCCCGGCTGTGGCTGCGCTCCGTCTCTCCGGATCGTAGGCAGCCCCTTGCTCCGTCCCTCTGCATCCCCGACGTGGCGCGGCTCCAGTGACTTGCCGGCGTCGTAGTTGGCGACGTCGACGGAGACCTCGTCGACTGTGGATGCGGGCCCTCGCTGCGGGCCCAAGGGTGGAGTGACCAAAGGTGGCGTGCCCGCTGTCCTCGGAGTGGATGCGATGGTGGATGACTCGGTTGTCTGTCCGCTTGCCGGCGTGACTGAGGAGTCCCACGTGTGCGTCGAGGCGGAGCCGTCGGTTGGTGCAGTGTTCATCTTGCCCGTAGTCCCGTCGTCCCCGCCTTTGTTGCTCTAAGGTGGCGTGCCCGCTGTCCTCGGAGTGGATGCGATGGTGGATGACTCGGTTGTCTGTCCGCTTGCCGGCGTGACTGAGGAGTCCCACGTGTGCGTCGAGGCGGAGCCGTCGGTTGGTGCAGTGTTCATCTTGCCCGTAGTCCCGTCGTCCCCGCCTTTGTTGCTCTCCATCTGGCGCTGTCCTTCTTCTGCCATGGTGCTGGTGGAGTCGCTCTTGCTTTGTGATCGGGTGGATACCATCGCACTCTCGACACAACTGCCGAAACTGGAAGTATCCGGCTCGAAGGACCAATGTTCAGTACAGGTGTACCGAACGTGCACCGGTTCCAGCAAAGTCCGGCAGTTGTGTGTGCGATAGGAAGCAGGCGAGGTAGGGGCTAGTAAGAGAAACGATAAATCGACTTTGCGATAGCCCCGTCCACACCGATCAGTCGACTCGTTGCTCGCAGCGAGAGAGAGAGAGAGACGCTCGCAGATCCTTTCAGTCCCACGCCACCGCTTTTTCTTGTCTCGTTCCTCGAAGCCCGCCGTCCAGGTTGGATCTTCTCTTGCAGTGGAGTGAAGAGAGGCCTCTGGTGTCTTCGGATGTCTTCGGATGTCTTCGGATGTCTTCGGATGTCTTCGGATGTCTTCGGATGTCTTCAGATGTCTTCTTGTTTCGGCGAGCGGTAGCGGACTGATTTTTTGCCGAATCGAGCGTATTTATATCCTAATATCTAGGCTGTCAGATAGCGCTAGTTGCTACGATTCTTATGTGTCGACCAATCGTTGTGGGGGGTAGTCTGTCCTTTATTTATAATGGACTGTATTGTTACATTATGTAATTACTATGTATTATTATGTAATATTATTAATATTATGTATTATCATTAGTTATGTTTAGCTTTTTGGGCCGCTATCTAAGTATTTATTTATTTGCGACCCAAATGAAACCATATACACCTAAATCATATTTATTTATCTTATAGCTACTTATTTACATGATAGCTACCTATTTACATATTATCTTATAGTTATCTTATGTATCTATCTAATCGGCGTCGTGTACAAGAAGACCTCATTTCAACAATTATATCTATCGAGGAAAGTTTATCCAAACATGTTTTCCAAAATCAAATCCCTAGATTATATAGTCAAAATGCATATACCAGAAACTGATTATAATTTTCCGTGTATTTCATGAAATACACAGAAAAGAAACACCCATACTTTTTTCACACATCGCCTTAAGACGAGGCCTTCCTTTTTCAACATTTTTTGAACGATTATACTGCATGTACCAAAGACGCGATCAATATGAAACTTATTTATATATATGTTTTTTCAAACTTTTATCTTTACGTTGTAAGTAACTTTACCTAATTGGAAAACTTTCGCTCGATAGATTTTATTTATGAAAATAGTCTCTTTTTGAGTGTTTTTTTTGGTTTTTCGTTTAATCCATTTGATTTTTATGTGTCATATTTTACTATCAATACGAAAATCTTGTTTTTTAACCGATGTAAGTTCAAAAATGACTAAAATGCAATAAGGTCAGTTCGGCGAAGTCATTTAAAAAATAATTATTACTACTTCATACATACTTCATTTAAAAAAATGTTATTTGACTATTTTTGGCTATTCCATTATCTTTTAGTCAATTTTTAATAAACTAGAAGATAATATATTTAGTTGACTGCAAAATAAACGTGTCAAATTTACCTAAAAGCCTCCAGTTTGTGGAATAAACAAAGTTTTTGAAAACACGTTCCAATAGACGGACTTAGCCTCCATGTTAGGTAAGACCGTCTAGTGGCGAGTTTACCTACAAATGGACAGTTTACGCAAAATATCTATACATTGTGTATGAGTTTAAATGTCTAACAGTTTAATGTGTGAACTCACGTCTTAAACATAAGGTTCTAAATGCCTTATTTCGCAAAAAGAAGCTTTTGTCGGGTAAGTCCGGCATACATCGCATCATCATCGCCATTCAGGGGTATAAAACACATACATCACTTTCATTAAAAAATGATTTTATAGTAAAATTTAATTCCCAAAAGTCAAAACTTATAATTAAGTAATTAAAAAATGTAACAGTTTTAGAAATTATAGAAAAAATTGGAAAATATTTAATTGCATACCTAAGAATAATAGTCTATCGGCCGGGCCTTGATTTTGACAAAAGTCGTCGGAACGAGCTGTATTTACCTAAAACAGGTATCAAAAAATTCTTCGTGATGTCTAGATGATGACCCTGTCTGTCTTTGCGTCAAAATCCGGGGACAAAAGGTATTTATGACGTAACAAAGATGGCGGCTGTGAGTTAGGTTTTTTGCCATTTCCTCGAATTCTGTTCAACCGATTTGTTATTGTGGGGTATCATTTAAATGATATTTTTATGGTCTATTTTGATTAATTTTTATAATTTATGTAAATATTATATTTTTATATACATGAGGCAACAAGTGATTTGTCAATATAATTTTGTATATATTATTTTGACCAATGTCACACGCTTCTGGAGGGTTTTGGATCTGCAACATTAACACCCACCATAATTGAAAATGCCGTGAAAGTTCGTGATTTCATTTTATACCGACAAAAAACCATCTCTTCAAGGCCTTGACGACATCAATGATTCGAGAGCTGTAGTTTTCCATCATATTAAATGTTTGGAGAAATTGCCGCCTTCTAATTACCAGGCTTTGGTATGGAAATCTGCAGATATCCTGTTGCCAACATTGCTACCTCCAGAAGACTGTGGATGGAGATTAGAAAATATGATTCTTAAGCCAATTGAAACTTCCAACTCCCGTATATCTTTAAAAGATCTAGAGTTCATTACTTGTCATTGCAAGACAGGTTGTAGATCTGCGAGAATTGAGTGTGTCAGTAAAGGACAAAAATGTATGGTTGGTATATGCCATGCTGGAAAAGAAATGTGTTATAATCAATACAATTTTGAGGATAAATAGAATGATTTTTCCTGATTGTTCTTTGTGCTATGATGTTTAGTTATAATTTGTCTTTATTGTTTTAAATGTAACTAAGGAACATAAAAATAAATAAATAATATTATCCAATATTTATTTTATTTTTGTATAAGCAGAACCGTTTATGAGTACACCTACTTTAAAATACTTCACTACTATGCTGTGGAAAACGCGCGTAGAGTGGGAGCAATGAAATGATAACGGTCATAATTTTATTGTAAATTATGTTTTATTATTATATTTTATATACCTATTAAAATTTATAGCTGTCAAAACATTCTTAAAAGATAATAACGATCATAGCGAAAAAATGTGTCTATTAAAATTTATATTGGAAAATACGTGAGTAAAGTAATATATTAGATATTATATTATATTTTTATTATTGTTTTAAGAATTTATGCACTTCGTATTCAACAAAAAGATAAAGAATATTGGAATATCTTTCAAACGAGCCTTTTGGCGGTCCCAACTGTACAACATCGCATCGACTTCGAAATTTTCACGACGCGATATTTTGCAGTGTAGTAGTCAACGTCGCAGTGTAGCTCGCTTGTTTATAGCTGTATAATAATAAATCATACCTTTTTGGATAGCCTATTAAATATGCAAACTTTTTTATAATAACATATTTTTTGATTAAACGTATATTTAAGAAGGTATGGTAAATAATATATACAAAATTATATTGACAAATCACTTGTTGCCTCATATATATAAAAATATAATATTTACATAAATTAATAAAAATAGATCATAAAAATATCATTTAAATGATACCCCACAATAACAAATCGGTTGAACAGAATTCGAGGAAATGGCAAAAAACCTAACTCACAGCCGCCATCTTTGTTACGTCATAAATACCTTTTGTCCCCGGATTTTGACGCGAAGACAGGCAGGATCGTCATCTAGACATTACGAGAAATTTTTTGATACCTGTCTTTGGTAAATAGAGCTCGTTCCGACGAAATTCAAGAAATAGAGCACTTTTGCCTCAACGGCCGCTAGACTATAATGACTTGCACACAATAAAACCTTTTTGCGTAACTAAGGTAAGGAGAACATTAGTTTTTTGTGTGCAATTCAGTATTTTTAAGTAAGTATGCAATTAAATACAACCCAAACTTAATAAGTAATCTAAGTATTGGTACCCAACTCTAATAATATACTTTAGACATAGTCTTAAAAAGAAAACAAAACTTCTTAAAACTCAAAAAAATCTCCTGTCTTTAAGGGCGCACCGAGCGTTTCCCTATGTCTCTGTCTTTTTCTTTACGTGTAAAGAGTAAAGAAAATAACCAATCTTTTGCACTTTTTTAATGTTTTTCGTTGTTATTTTCATCATATTGTTCTTAAATAAAAAACTATCGTGTATAAACGCTCCAGTCATCTATGAACTTTATTTTAGTAAATGAATCAGAATATCAAATTAATTATTCATATAAAAAAGTAGGGAAATAGAGGAACAAATTACTCGACAAGAGGTAACTTTGCGAATTTATTCTATCGAGCCAACTTTATCAAATCGTGTTTCCATCGTGTATACAGTCTAGTATATACACCCAGTAATACCAATATATTTCCCTAAATTTTAATTTAATTGTTTACTCCTTCAAACAAGGGTTATAAAAACGTGTTTCTATGTATAAAAATCTCGGTGCGCTCTTAAAAGAAAACAAATAACAAATCTCAACAAAACTTCTTAAATCTCAGAATCAAAACCAAAATAATTCGTTTAAAAAATCTAGAAGCAGATGTCAGATACACAAAAGGTTTACGACATCTGAAAACGGCTAAGTCCAACATGTGACGAACTTCCCCTCCAAAATCTAGACGGACTTCCCCACTAATACATTTTGAAGTTAGGTATCTTTCACCAAGAATAACTAAGTGGAAAATGCGTTTAATTCTTTTCTAATATAATAATTAGATAAATACACTAATAAAGGATAGACTTGGGGTTGGATTTAGTACAGATGTCAGATACACAAAAGGTTTACGACATCTGAAAACGGCTAAGTCCAACATGTGACGAACTTCCCCTCCAAAATCTAGACGGACTTCCCCACTAATACATTTTGAAGTTAGGTATCTTTCACCAAGAATAACTAAGTGGAAAATGCGTTTAATTCTTTTCTAATATAATAATTAGATAAATACACTAATAAAGGATAGACTTGGGGTTGGATTTAGTATCGTTTGGCAGTTGTATGGGGGTAAAAGTGGTTAAAGCTGATAGAGGTGGGGTCCCCGATTATAACGCTACCACACTTTTTAAAAGGTAATGCACATTTTTCGAGAAATTAATAAAAATAGTTTCTTACCTCAAATCAGGTAAAAGGCGAATACGGAACGTTAAAATGGGCGTTTGACAACCAAATCTGCCCTAGTTTATTGTCTGTGGTGTAAAATATTGTGCAATATCGATGAAACGCAACAAAAAAAAACTGCGTCATGTGTTACTGTCAGTCGTAATTCGTTTATTAGTAATTTTGGATTGAATAAATAAAAAATGTATGAATATTTTGTTGCTTTATTTGTTTTTACCTAGAAATCCTGCTCAAAAGGAGGTTAGTATACCCCCACTTCATAGTTAAAATAGGTTGAATCTGTTTCAAAACCGAATCAGAGCACCCCGACTCTATACAGTCTTATGGCTACTACCCCTAGAGTGTATATAAAAAGCCGAAGGCGCGAAGGGAGGGCAGCCCCCGCCCGCAGTAATAAAGCTTAGGCACCTGTGTGAGCCGTAGCGGCTGAGGCTGGTCGCCGAAAGCGACCAACATGCCGAAGCTGCGGAGGTGAGCACGGGTGCCTGTGCTTTGTTACGCAAGGGCGAAGGGGCTGCACTTCCCGCAGCGCCGTAGCCGATGCAGAAGTGAATTTGTGATATAAAAGCGACTTCAGTATTAATAGGTTCAAATGGTTCAAAAATTGGCTTCTGCACTGGTAGGTTCAAGGTTAAAAGAAGGGGGGTTTCTGCACTCCCCCCTTATGAGGAAGTTTTTCCATCTCTCCCCACCTTTACTTTAAAAATATAACCTGAATTTGTTGATTATAACCTCAAAAAAGTAAAAAAATTAATATAAAAAAACGGTGGATTACTTTTTAATGGCGGGGGTACCAGGGGGTAGTGCCCACCCCCCTTCACCCCTCCTTGACCCCCTCCCTCTCCTCCGCCTGCCAAACGATACTAAATTTTAACCCAGACTTGCCTCCATGGATTTGAAAAATAATGCACTTAAACCAGTTTTTAATTTTTTTTTTGTTCCCTTGGTTTCACAATAATGCAAGTTGTCAGGAGAACAAAATTAAAATGGTCGCTCATTCTGTTTGTGCTACACACAGCGCCATCTGTGTCAGTTTATTAGAACGAGAACAGGTCTACTATTTCATAGATTGTACAGCGATCTTTGTAGTTCCTTCAGAAACCGTTGTTTTTCTTGCTGGACGCGATAGACGGACTTCGCCGAACTGACTTACTGCAATTTTATTAGACTCGTTCTGAATGGTTTCACGCGCATTTTGGCGCACGTGGTTTTCAACTTTATGAAAGTTAGTCTACGGGTTATAATTGCAAAGCCGCTGTGCGCCTAAGGAAGGCCTCGTCTTAAATGAAGTCCACACACAGCATTATATACCAAGGATTCACTAATGAAAAACAACTCAGAAGTAAATTTACAAAATAGCAGTAGACATTTATAAACTTGATTCTACTAAACTTAATATTTTCACGAATGTTAATGTTAATGTTAATTTAATGTCAATGTTAATAATGTTAAATTAACAGAATACGTGTTACAGCCTCCACCAAAAAAAAAAAAAATTAAGGCCCAATTGATGTCCCTGTACAAGTCCTCGCAAGTTTCATGGAGCGTGCACCTTGTAGCGAAATGAAACAGTATGAAAAATCTTTTTGGAATTTAGCTATGGGAATGTATATTAAAAACACTGACACTATATTTGAATAGTCACAAATACAGTAAACAGCAACAGTAATCTCTTCACTTGAACTTCCGTCACTAACTTGTACTTAGCTTCGTATCTCTCGCCCCACATTCCTGGCGTTTCCTGGTGGTTTTTAGGCAAATTGACCCTTCCTCCACAAGTGTAGCACCTGGGACCGTACCCAATACGGTCACGTACAGGTGATGCCGCAACCTCCCTGATGTGATGGACTCGATGGTCTTGCATTACCGCCTCCACCTCCAAAACATGAGTCAAGGCGTTCTTCAGCGTCTCATGGCGCCCAAGTCTAACAGCCAGCTCTAACTTCCAGGTCCTGTCTGTATGCCATCGACGAATACTTGTACCAGATTTCCTCCAATGAGCGCAGGTGCAGACCGGTATGCCTTCCAAAAAAAATCATCAATAATAATTTATTTGGATAAAAATTTTTATCATTAATTTTTAATCATTAATCAGATTAACTTTTGGCCAACACCATGTCTGGCATTAATTCTAAATGCTGTTTTATGTGCCTCTTTGAATTATTTGCCTATAAAGCTATACCGGGTATAAAAATACAGGTAAATCTTAATATTGATCACACTGAACAAGGTTCCCAAAGAAATGAAATTGTAATTTTGTAACATTTCTTTAATATAATATTATTAAAATTTGCGTGAGCAGACATACTAAATTATTATTACATACGGCTTGAACACTTACGTGTGATTGTTGTTGACTGTATGCCAACCGTCTCACCGATACAATTTCGGCATTATCAAGGCGAGTGTCGTTCTTAGGACGACGACGCGGCGTTCGCTGTCGTTGTCAAACGGACACTGGCATACGGTTGACGTATAGTCAATAACAATCACACGTGAGTGTTCAAGCCGTAAGTAATAATAATTTCTTTAATAATTTTGAAAATACTGTGAGTTCTGTGCGGTAATATTTCTATGCGAAATTTGTTCAATATGATCAGTAGATTATATGGTTTTCAAAATTCAAAAAGTTTATTTTACAAAGTAGGTATATATCATACACGTTTCACAAGTAAAATTTTAATCTTATAAAAATATATGTAATAAAATAATAAATGTACATGAACTACTTAGATTAAATGTTTATTTAATTTATGTAGCAATATATATACGATTAAAATTATAGGTAAAATATTATTATACAAGGTGAAATCCAATCAACCGCCCGAACCCATACCGGAGACCCGGCCAGGGACCAGGAACAAGGTTCAATGATCACCAACCGAGCCCCCAGCACGAATCCAGGCGGCTGACCAAATCCCATCCTATATACTACATAGTAATAGGTTACATATATAAATACATGCCTACCTCCGCCCATTCGATTAGTCTTGCTAAGAAGAACGGGCAAGAAACTTGGCAAGATCATGTCTTTTTTTTAACATAAACTTATACTATACATCAAATTACTTATATCTACTTTAACCAAGGGATAAGAAAATACAAGACAGCAGGAATTCAGGTTAATGAAAAAAGAAAAACATATATATCTTTGCCTACCTATCTCATATAGTCTATTTCCTTTTACAGTCTGTAATTAATTAATGTTAACTCTTAAGAGGAATCAAAAGTTAGGAAATTATATTAATTAATTAATTAATTACCTACTATCATCACAATCAGCTTCACCATCATCCAAATATTCATATATTTTATAATATGCCTTTTTCAGTAGGCCCTGCTTAATATACTGTTTAAACTTATTCTCTGACAAAGTAAAGACCTCTTTTGGAAGTTTAATGTAAAATCTTATACCATGTCCTACGAAAGAGATACTCACTTTGGCGAGTCTGATTTTTGGAAAAACCAGTTTATACTTATTTCTGGTCCCCTTACAATGTTGCTCACCAAGCCTTGGGAGAGACTCAACATTTTTTCTGACATATCTAAGGACTTGGTAAATATATGCACAAGGAACAGTTAATATATTAATTTCTTTGAACTTTTCTCTTAATGAATCCCGGTGCTTAATATTATAAATAGCCCGAATTGCTCTCTTCTGCAAAACAAAGACTGCGTCTGTATCCGCGACTCTACCCCATGACAGCATGCCGTATGACATAATGCTGTGAAAATAACTAAAATAGACTAGTCTAGCAGTATCTACATCAGTAATTTGCCTTATCCGTCTAACAGCGTATGCGGCCGAACTAAGTCTACCACATAGGGCTTCTATGTGGGGACCCCACTGAAGACGAGAGTCTACCGTAATGCCCAAAAACTTGGTTTCGTTAACTAACTCCAGCTTGGACCCCTGCAAAAGCAAATTACCATCCACTTGAATTACATTTGGTAACGTGAATTTTTTACATTTTGTCTTTTTTGCGTTTAAAACTAAATTATTTACAGTAAACCAATCAAGCACCAGTGATAAAGTTGTATTCGCGTCGTCAAGGACATATTTACGTCTATTAACTTTAAAAATAAGTGACGTGTCGTCTGCGAATAGTACTATCTTAGTTAAGTTTTTACTCAAATAGGGAAGGTCATTTATGTAAATTAAAAACAGCAATGGCCCCAATATGGAACCCTGCGGGACACCCATTTTAACTAATGCTCCACATGATTTTACCCCATTAATGTCTACCTTTTGAATAATTTGGTTTATATTTATTGTATTTATTTATAACATTTTTTGCACATTTACACAAATAATAAAGACATACAAAAGAAACAATTAAACATGGTGTACAAAGGCAGCATTCATTGCTCATAGCTGGCCTCACACATCACTCCTCTCATTTTTATTGCATGTAGTGTTTACCTGTAGTTGGAGTTACACTCTATTCCTACTGTACGAGTGTACGCTAGTTTAATTGTATGTTGTAAAGTGTATCATCTGTTGGTAGAACAAATGAACAAATAGCAATATCTTCCAGGCAACCTTTGGAAGCAAACAGAAAGATGAACAAAATAACATAAGGAAGATGCAAATTTTATACTAATTGGGAAATAATGAGATTGTCACGTGTGTAGGTAATAAAGTATAAATACACACGCAAACAATTAAATTTAAATTTATTAGGAAAAAATATTCAAATAAGGTTAATTTATTTAAGAAAAAACAAGATGTGAGACGGTAAAAAGAAGTTTCTCAGGGTCAAGGTGGTTTCAGATTAGATTTAAATTTAGGCACAGACTATGAACATGATATGAACTAATAACGATAACTTCACCAATTCTACATGAAATTTAGCTACAATGATAGTAAACAACTGTGAGCAATGAAATAAAATCCAATACGTAATTCATACCAAAGATAAAACACTTTGAGGTAAAAATATAGTTGGATGACATGACAAGGTCATGACAGTAATCACGACGAGAAATTTGTACAAAGCAACTTAAGTTATAAACACACAACTTACCCAAAGTTAGGATAAGACACTATAATAGTATTCACTAAAATATGTAGCAAAAGAGAAATAAAAAATAATCTGGTAAATCAGCTACAAAGTTTTAGACCGTTCCGTAAAGGTCATGAACGAATGCGTTCTCTCTAGCGCAGTCGTGTCAAACATACGGCCCGCGGGCTCCATGCGGCCCGCGGACTATAAACATCCGGCCCGCGACCAGAATCCAAATTTATACACGACGTGCGATGCCACTACGCGTGCTTGAAATTCGGCGCTCGCTTCAGTATCGTAATCGCAGTGACTAACACAAGTCGCAGTGACATGTTTTCAATTATGAAAATTAATAAGAATAAACATCGCTCAAGACTAAGCGATGAACATCTCCAGTCTATTCTTAAAATAACTATCACCAATATGACGGCCGACCTCAATGAAATTATTAAGAACAAGACAAGTCAAGTCTCCGGATCCTCATAAATGCGTTTTTTTTGTATGGATAAACATATGTATGTAAATAACTAACTTAATAAAGATGTCACAAATTCAGTATTTACATATTTTGAACCTGGCCCGCGAACACACCCTAAATTTTGTAAATGGCCCTTTGGAAAATTGAGTCTGACACCCCTGCTTTAGGGGCTCAGAAACGTTCTCGAGATTTGAATTTACGAAACAGCGTTTAGTATTTGCTTGCATTAATTTTGTTTTTTTTATATATTTTTTTTTCAACAATAATGTTTATTATTTAAAAATTAATTAAAACAATAATTATATTAAAAATAACAATAATTAAAACAATAATGTTTTATGTAGACAACGTCACAAGGTCAAGATAAAAGTATATGTCAAAATAGAGTTATCTAAGACATAAACTTACATATAAAATACATGAACATACTTCAAATAAATGAATACATTTAAAATGTATGAATAATACAAATATAAAATAAATAAAGACACGAAAATTATAATACTGGATATTTGAGTTCTAAGACGGGTACTCTGTGGAGAAAAATGGTTTCACTTTTATTTTGAAGGAATTTTTATTTTTCTATATCTGAATAGTAACAGATAAGTGATTCCAGAGTCTTGCAGCGTGTACAGAAAATGAGTCACTATTAAAAAAAAACTGTTTTCTGAAATAGATAACCGTTCACCATTGTATGAGCGCATTTCACGCCCGCGTTCATTCATAAATGAGAGAGGTTAAGGCGAATGGATACGCCAACTGCAATTTGGACCTGTCTTTGAAGGCCTACTCCTTCCACACGGTTGGTCTAAAAACTTTCATAAAAATATATGATAAGCATTATAGAGTCTAAAATAAATTTTAAGTTTCATAAACGGTTTGTCTATTGTAAGTTTTGACAAAAAAATCGAAAGTCATCGAAAGTTTCACATGATTAACACAAGAATTCTCTTACTCCTTCCAAACGCCTAAAGCGATTTTAATTATTATTTCACCAGATTATAGGAAATTTTTAGATATAAAAAAATTAAGTTCAAAATTTTTTTTTGTTCATGGCGTCCATGTGAAAAGTATTATTTTCTCCTATTTTGCGCTAGCCGGAGACGCAGTGGTTGTCGTAACAGCCACTTTTCAAGGCACGCTGAAATGAACATTATTTCAATGTCGTTTCCGTTGATATTTGTACCGACACACATCGAGTTGCTTATTTAGCGTGGTCATACGCCTTAACCGAGGTAACTAGAATTGTTTAAGACACTATGGAGAAGACAAAGAATGTGAGCATTTCTGCGAAGACGTATGAGGAGGAACTGTGAATCATGGTCGTATTTAAGAAGAGAATAAATGAATCGAATAGAAATGTTTTGAAGTCGTTTGAGTTTATTAAAAACCTCCTCTGTGAGATCTAAATAACAAGAGTCCGCGTAATCTAGAATGGGGAGAAGAAAAGATTGTGCTAGCATAATTTTGGTTTTGAATGGCAGGAAGCTCTGCATGCGTTTTAATGCGAGAAAGGTACCGTACGTACATCCTGCTGCTTAAGGCGATATTTAAAAGTTTTAGCGTCAATGTTACTCCATATGCAAAAATTAGCAAAAAATTGTTATCAAAATTTTGTGTAACTATGTCCTAGATATTGTTTAAACCCATCTAATAAAATATAATTGCAGTCAATATATCATTCTAAATTGTCAAACCACGAAAATTGGTGTCGAAAAAGACCTGAATTCAATAATTTTTTCCATCGAGCTGAATTTATCCAATCGCGTTTCTGTTTAACAGATCCCTAGAAAAAGATTCCAAAAATAATAAAAATTCCCCCACAGGATTACTATATAGGTAAGTGTTATAAATAAGTAAACAGTATATTTCATTGCGGTTCTTCTGATATATACCATGATACATGATATATAACCTAAGATAACGAAAACCATGGTTTTCTGAATCAAGTCGGAATGATCGTAGCTCGCCATTTTCGTTTGGACACTATAGGACCTTAACTCTCGCGGTTAGCGGACATTCAATGGGATAAGCCTTGAAATTTTGTTAATATAAATCTTACACAGCATACGCCATAACAATAGCCTGCGACTTACTAATCAAAAATAAATGTAATAGCTATTTCCATTATTTGTTTTTTGTTTGAAAGTTGACTTCATGGTTTTATATCTACGCATTAAATTTTGTTTTAATTTTCAGTTTGATAACCAAAATTAAATCTTCAAAAACAGTTCGTCCTACATACCATCCATTTGTATGATAAGATTCGTAATAATCTAATACAACTGACACTTTTCAAAAATTAAATGAATGATGCTGTTAGCTTAATGTTGTCTCATTCATACACATAAGAAATTACATAATTTCGATTTGTCATTCCTAAAAAAATGCAAAAATGTCAGTGCTGAAAATTGAGTTTCCCTCAAATTCTCTGAGTTTGGTGTACCGTACTTTGTGATTCCGTAGTGGAGTCGAGAAAACGGCATTTTCATATGTAAAGACGTAGTAAGTATCGACTCTTTTAGCAGTGTGATGACTAATCGAATGGGCGGAGGTAGGCATGTATTTATATATGTAACCTATTACTATGTAGTATATAGGATGGGATTTGGTCGGCCGCCTGGGTTCGTGCTGGGGGCTCGGTTGGTGATCATTGAACCTTGTTCCTGGTCTCTGGCCGGGTCTCCGGTATGGGTTCGGGCGGTTGATTGGATTTCACCTTGTATAATAATATTTTACCTATAATTTTAATCGTATATATATTGCTACATAAATTAAATAAATATTTAATCTAGTTCATGTACATTTATTATTTTATTACATATATTTTTATAAGATTAGAATTTGACTTGTGAAACGTGTATTATATATACCTACATTGCAAAATGAACTTTTTGAATTTTGAATTTTGTGTCCTTTACGATTGTTATTGGTAACATCTCATTGTCTCCTTATTGGGTTAGGAAAATATAAAATCGGACCACTGAGATGATGGGAACATCCCGTTATTACTAGACATTAAAAACTAAACGGCGCTTTTTCTGAAATATAGTCTTTTTTATATGGCTAATGAAATGACGTTATCACAATGTAACAAATTTCCCGGAATAGAAGAGCTTGTATGACTAGATTTAAAGATGTGGAAGAGGCGAAAGAAGCGTGTTAGGATCGTAGCAGATGGAAATATGTAGTCTCTGCCCTCTGGGAGACAGTGGTCAGTATATGTAGGTATGTAAATTATTATTACATACGAATTGAACACTCACGTGTGATTGTTGTTGACTATATAGCAACCGTTTCACCGATACAATTTCGGCATTATCAAGGCGAATGCCGTTCTTAGGACGACGACGCGGCGTTCACCGTCGTTGTCAAACGGGCACATGTATGTATGTAATCAAAAAGTAAAAAAAAACTAACTAAAAAAAAAACTTGGACATCTATAAATGGGCCCTGAAAATTAAGTTTTCAGGAAAATACACCATTTTTGTAAATTTTCGTCTAAGTAAAAATAGCCCAAGATCTCACCGTAAAATTCTGCACCAATCTGTATTTTTCATTGAAATGTGATTCAAATGAAAGATTACACATGGGGTCATACACCACCACAAGGTTGCCATGCAAAATCTTGGCACAAGTACCTTTAAATTCCATTCATTACACGAAGCACGCAAATCTGGTAGTTAAGACATAGTAATAAGGGTTACCTACGAGTCAGAACTAGTTGAGCAATATAACAAAGTTAAGTTATGCACTTTGCGCTAAGCTACTGACGTTTAAACTTAATCAAATATAACGTTATCTATTAATTTTAATAAGTTCCAACAATTTTATTTTATTTTTTATTTATTTATTTACAACTTACATATCATTACAGGATAACCTAATGCGATAGAATGCGATCTTTCAACATGAAATATATAAATTATCTTTTATACACTATTATAATTATAACACACAATCATCGAAACACACAATGTACATAGCTGTCTTTGTGAAATAACTCAGAGCACAACAGAAAGGATCAATCAATTCCGCGATGAGATTGAAAGTGTGAAGCGCGCGCGACAGTGGTGCCTCGGACAGCAGGTTGGTCCGCGAGCGCGGCAACCGCAGCAGCGGCGGCCGCCGCCGCATTGTTGCCTTGTATAGATGAAAATGCGGACTTAATTATTTTCGAGGGAAATTTATATTCTTACAATGGAGTTTTTATTGAATAACATATAATACGTAAAATCGTAGTCATAAAGTTAACAGTAATTTTTTCATTTATTTTAATAGTTTAATTTGCAGCCTTGATTATGTTTATAATTCACGTAACTGTTCCTTACAATTATTATTGAAATATTTGTGAAGCGTACGTCACAAAAGGTGTACAGGTTTTGCTTACGTATAATTAGAATGTAAAATGACTCTGCCCAGTCGTTTTTTTTGTTATGTTATGAATCACTCGGACCAATAGTTTTTTGGTGTGGTTTAGATCTACACCAAAACTTTAAAGATAAAGATGAAGATAATTTATTTGCATAAATTGTGGTATACATAAAGTTGGTGAGGTACACAACATTGGTTCAGCACAATTTACCTTATTCAGGCATGCAAATTTTATAGAATACATTTTATAATATCTATTCATAAAAGTATCTATAATAGTATCACAAATTTCTTAGTAACTACAAATTTGCTATATAACAAATTTACTTAAATTCAAGAAATATTTAATGTCATAGAAAAATTGCTTTGTTAAATAATTAAATAACAATTTCTTAAATAAATTGTAGAGCTTTTCTTTGAGACTGTCTGCTTACTTATTAAAAATCTTCATTTGCATAAAATATGTGGTTTATAAGGTTATCATTTGACATTACTCTAAAATTAAAACAAACACAATAGCATATCATACTTAGTATTTTATTCAGCAGAGTGATCATTATCAGTTAATAAGATATTTAACGTCTCAATTACTTCCTTGGGCAATTCCTTGTTGTTTATCTTGGGTATTTTTCTAATACTTGAGATGGAGGGGTCTGAAGTGACTAATAACCTATTAAACACGTCATGCATGTTACTTCGCGGGAGCATTTTCTGGAAAAATATCCCTGTATGGTCTGAAGTGACTAATAACCTATTAAAAACGTCATGCATGTTACTTCACGGAAGCATTTTCTGGAAAAATATTCCTGTATGGTCTTAAGTGACTAATAACCTATTAAACACGTCATGCATGTTACTTCACGGCAGCATTTTCTAGAAAAATATTCCTGTATGGTCTGAAGTGACTAATAACCTATTAAACACGTCATGCATGTTACTTCACGTCAGCATTTTCTGAAAAAAATATCCCTGTATGGTCTGAAGTGACTAATAACCTATTAAAAACGTCATGCATGTTACTTCACGGCAGCATTTTCTGAAAAAATATCCCTGTATGGTCTGAAGTGACTAATAACCTATTAAACACGTCATGCATGTTACTACACGGCAGCATTTTCTGAAAAAATATCCCTGTATGGTCTGAAGTGACTAATAACCTATTAAACACGTCATGCATGTTACTTCACGTCAGCATTTTCTGAAAAAAATATCCCTGTATGGTCTGAAGTGACTAATAACCTATTAAAAACGTCATGCATGTTACTTCACGGCAGCATTTTCTGGAAAAATATTCCTGTATGGTCTGAAGTGACTAATAACCTATTAAAAACGTCATGCATGTTACTTCACGGCAGCATTTTCTGGAAAAAAATTCCTGTATGGTCTGAAGTGACTAATAACCTATTAAAAACGGCATGCATGTTACTTCACGGAAGCATTTTCTGGAAAAATATTCCTGTATGGTCTGAAGTGACTAATAACCTATTAAAAACGGCATGCATGTTACTTCACGGAAGCATTTTCTGGAAAAATATTCCTGTATGGTCTGAAGTGACTAATAACCTATTAAAAACGACATGCATGTTACTTCACGGCAGCATTTTCTGGAAAAATATCCCGGTATTGTTTAATATCCTTGTTCCAGGCTTCTTGGGCTTCCTCGGATAATTGACCTATCGGAACAAGGAATTGAGGTATAACAGCGGACGAATGCATCAATATTTTGTGAACACTCGTCGGCATGTAATACCAGGGGTAATTTTTAATAAAATCCACAGCTGTTTTCCAACAGTAGTTTTCAAACATATCTATTTTGATTTGTCGTCCACTAGACAAAGCAACCAAGAATGTATGGAAAAGATTTATAAAATTTTTGTTTATACCTGTGATAGAAGCTGAAAGGTCACTGTTTTAAAAATATCTTCTCGCTGTGTTGCCATCGTTAGAGTTGCCGAATTCGGGTTTTGGGCGATCTACTACCAAACCCATATATATTTATTTAATCATCTTGATCATGAGGATGAGGATGACTGAGGACCCCTTGATGAGGATGACTGAGGACCGCCAAGAGTGGCGTAATATTGGGGAGGCCTATGCAAGCAGTGGACGAATACGGGCTGATGGATGGATGGATGATCTTGAACATGCTTCTTTCCTTCTGCTATTTTCTGTTTGTCAGTGGACTTTGTCACGCGCTATTTCATCACAGTAAGCTTATAACTTACATCATAGTAAAACCAGAACAGTAGTTTATCTTCAAGCAAAGGTACATCGCGCGGCTAATATGTGTGCGTGCCAGTACGCACGAACAACAGTACGCACACAACAGCAATATCTTAGTATACAAGGTAGGCGCTAGTCGGGGTCACGCCGCGATCGCGCTCAGTCAAATCTCTCGAACAAGCCACCACGCCGCGCGCCGCGCGTCACCGACCAATTCAAATATGTCGACAGCACGCAATCATAAATCGAACATATTGTACTACCTTCGGATGCCTCAATAATAATTCCTCAAATCCAGAATTATCGTTCTTCTCAATACCTACTCAACAAGAAAGGTGAATAAGAATTGATGGTATATATAAATAATAATGTGAAATTTATTTTCTTTGTTCACATTTAACATAGGTACCTATGATCATAACTGTGCTATGTTTGTTAATTATTCAAGGTGTTTTTAAACGTGGAGCTGATATGGTTGAAATCGCAAAGATTTTTTAATTTTAGGCTAGGAGTCAATGTTTGATTATATACTTAAATTTTATTATCTACTTTAATAAATTTAACTAATTAATTTAGGTAACAATCATTAAGATTTTTAAGCAAAGGCCTCGCAAGGGGGAGCAAGATGACATAAATTGTAGGTAAAATAAACAAATTTTAAGTTTTTAACATATCCTTCTTGGGTTTCTCGCGAATTTTTCGACTACTTTATTATTACAATCTCGAAAGTTTTTCGAATCTCTAGGGAGGGACAGCTACCCCCTTCTCCCCTCTGACGATGCCCATGTTTTTAAAGTAAAGTCCAGGAGCCAATATTTTTTCTTAGAATAATTAAGATGAGCAAGTAAGATTTCTTTATGAGTTATAGTGTCTATATGTTTATTATGTATGATACAAGTGTATGTTTGTTTGTAGTAGGTATGTATGTTTGGATGTTTCAGTACATCGTCGATTAATAGCTCATTTGTCATAATCGGCTTCAAAACATTTTAAGTATTGATTTTTTATTAGCTACAAAACTAAAAGAAGGCACAACCCTGCAACAGTAGGTATTTAAGTCTCGTACGGGGCGTGAGTTAACTGTTCTACTGTTCTGGTTTTACTATGCTTGCATGAAGCAGACATTCGAACATATGGATCCACGCATGTAATATAGATAATCCGAACCGAAGATTTTCTCTACAGATTGTTGCATTGCGCATTTTACTCATCGAGTTGAATTAATTCACTGGAAGTCATTTTGTATATATAACACCTTTGCGTAGAAGTTGTTCCTGTTGCTGCATTGCATAATTTGCCATCAATCATTGTAAAGTACAATTCGTGTAAAACAAATATTAATTACCCTTTTCTTCGACTATGTGCCGAAGACAATAAATTTGATATTTGATTTTCAAATTTGTCCATTTCTTTCCGAGTAATTTCAACAATTTCGTGCTCATATTGGATACGAACTGGACGACAAAATCTAGGCGATGATGGTCTTTCATTTACCCAAAGAACTATTTCTTTTCCATCCTTTTGGCCTGACTTTGAACTTTAGTAGCACTGCATTATATCAAATTCCACTGAAGCCGACTATTTGTCGAAATATATCTGGAAACTATTATTTTAATAAGTGTTTTTATATAAATATATAATATAAACTGAATAAAAAAAAATGCATAAAGACGAATCGACTTACATGAATTTATTATTATTATACGCAACATGTTTCTAGTTCCTTCCGAATTTATTATTATTATACGCAACATGTTTCTAGTTCCTTCCGAATTTATTATTATTATACGCAACATGTTTCTAGTTCCTTCCGAATTTATTATTATTATACGCAACATGTTTCTAGTTCCTTCCGAATTCGTTGTCAAGCGAGCGACGACAGTCGGTCGTCAGCGGACGAAGTCCCTGCACCACGGAACACTTTTTACCAGGAGAAGAATGAAAATTCAGTAGAAAAAAAAGCGACAATATTTCTTTATTGCTAGCGCCATCTAGGAAATGCCCATTAGATTCAGATTCAGATTCACTTTATTGATAACGATATGTTACAAGTCATTTCTCTTATTGAAATACAAAAGTTGATATGATTAAACAAATACAACTTATACAATATAACAATACATCAAGTAATTGAATTAATTTAAAATTAATGAAATAATCAATAAATTCAAAAATGTGCAATAATTATAATGTCATGTAAAATATTAAAAATAAAGATAAAACTAACTAGGAATAAGTTTAGAATAGCCCAGGAATTCGTCAACATTGTAAAAAGCCCGCTGAATAAGCCAACACCTTAGCTTATTTTTAAATATTTGTGATGATCCAGCCTGCTTAATGTTGTCTGGAATATTGTTATAAATTTTAGGACCATACACATACACTGAACGCTCACTTTTGGTCAGTTTATGCGTCACGCTCCGGAGTTTGTCCCTACTTCGAGTTCGTTCACCTCTTTTCTCAAACAAATGAAGATTCTCCCGTACAAATAGCGAAATCTGGTAAATGTATAGGGAGGGTAGTGTGAGTACACGCAAATGAATAAAGTGTGGGCGAGCGGTATCGTCATATTTGACACGTGCAACAGTTCGTATTGCCCTTTTCTGCATAACGAACACTCGGTGCCAATCAGCTGCTTTGCCCCATAGCTCAACGCCGTAACTGATTAACGACTGGACGGTCGCGAAGTACGTTGTTCGGACGACATCTTGTGGGAGTGTAGCTGCCAAACGGGATAGCGCAAAACACGCGCTACCAAGCCGCTTACAGAGCCACTCGATGTGATCGTCCCACATAAGACCACAGTCAAGTCTGTAGCCCAGGAAACAGCTGGTATTTACTTGGGGAAGTATATGGTCTTTAATTTTGACTTCGAGGGGATTGTATGGTCGCCCAGCCAAATTAAAGTGCATGACGTTCGTTTTTTTTGCATTCAGAGCAAGGCCGTCCATATGAAACCATTCGGATAACTGTCTAGCTACGTCACTAAGTTTTGCTTCCAACTCACCGACTGTTTTGGCCGTTACAACAGCAGCGACATCGTCGGCAAACATGGTAATCTCAGCGCCCAAGATGCAGTTCGGTAAGTCATTTAGCAGCAGGGAGAACATTATGTTCGAGATTGAAGATCCCTGTGCCACACCAATGTATGTTTGTAATTCTTCGGATTTTATTGCACCCCTTTCGCCGACAACACACTGCGATCTGTTGGTCATGAAGTCCACTAGCAAGGACAACGCTGGCCCTCTGATGCCATAGTGATCAAGCTTGGCCGCTATGACTTCATGGTCGCCACGTCGAACGCTTTTGACAGGTCACACGACAGCATCGCTACTTGGTTCCCTGACTCGCGCGCTTGGTATACGCTCCATACCACCTCACGAGTAAGCGAGGTTGTGGAGCGCCCTGCCCTGTACGCATACTGATGCTTACTTAATGCCCCAATGGAGTCCAAAAAACACGTGATACGCGAGCTGAGTCCATTTTCTAGCACTTTGGCTGGTGCCGGAATCACCGCTACTGGTCTGTACGCGTCACAGTCCTCTTTCTTCCCCCTGCCTTTATGGATGGGCGATACCTTGATCTTTTTCAAAGGTATAGGATAAACACCATCCCTCAAGCATCTGTTATAAAGAATGGAGAGGACAGTTGAAATAGAAAGCGCCATCGAGTTTAACAGATCACAAGACATCCCATAGATATCCCTACTTTGTTTATGAGAAATCTTTTTGGTTATAATTTCAAAAACTTCGTCTGGTGTGAATGGTGTTAGGAGTAATGACTGGTCCGAGGGTTCTCCCGCAGTACGCAGGGCTGCAGTGATACGTGGCAGATCAGCGCGGGGGGCTCCGCACGCTGAGGCCGCACCCACGAACCTCGCATTCATCGCATTGAGCAGATCGATTTTAGTGGCATATTTGGTGCCATTATAAACCTTCATAGTTATCCACATATATATATCGGTATACATATACATGTATTTATGAGTGGAATTCAAATATTTCTTGTTTGAACAGGGATCATTACTTAAGGCGCTCTTATCCCAAAACCAGTAATTTCAAAGTCAAATAGAACTTTCAAATATCGTCTAAAACTTAAAAAAAAAAAACGCAATATAGTTCGAACCTTTATCTAGGTCTTCCACGCATGTGTTACACGATCAGATAAACTTTGCTTGATAAAAATAATTCACGAACACAGCATGTAATAAGACCTTTCAAATCATGCCATTTCCATAATTCCACTATTTTATTAACGAAACATATCTGGTAATATTGCTCTTTAAATTTTCGACCACGTAAGTGGGTTTTAATAAACATATCCCTTATTTTTAAACAATTTAAAAACCGATAAAAACAACGAAAAAGTAAAAAAGTGTGGTTATTTTCTTTACTCCTTACACGTAAAGAAAAAGACAGAGAGTCACTCTTCTGGGATAAGAGCGCCTTAATCTATTATATTTTATGATCATTCGGAACTTTTACCAAAGGTACAATTTCGTATCTTTAACAAAGATTATTTTTAAAAGCGATCATAAAATATAATAAACCAAGTTTCTTAGAAACTTACATTGAAAAGCTTTTATTTACACTCCATGTTTATTATTAAGTTAAATTTTACAGTTTTTAAAAATTACACGTTTCAAATTGTGTGAAGACAGGTTATTCTGACAAATATCGTGGTAAACTGGAGACATTAAGGGTCGGTATAATGTCAGATGCACAATTTCAAATGAGCATAAAACATTGTGTAACTTGGTCAATCGGTTTAATAAAAATAATATAGATAATAGACTATAGGGCTGATATTCGTGCAGAAGCAAAAACGCAAAAGCTTTAAGGGGAACGAAAATACAAACAGAAATAAAATGTCAGCTTTCGGATGATTTTGTTGCAATAATTAGGTTACGTATAGCCATAAAAAAAATACATGTTTTTGGTTGAACTTTAAGGTATTAATTTTCCACAAACCACGTTAATCGATTCATATTTGTACTGTCAATGAATTTTTTTGTAACCCTCTATTGCACACTTTATATCGATTTTGTTTCAGGTATCGCTTTCGCGATTTTGTTGGTTTTTTTTTAATAAAATTAGTGTGAATGATATCTATTCATTTTCCAAATACCAGGTTATTCGGGTCAAAAAAAGCACCCCCTTTTTCCAAAAATACGTAAATCCACTGATGCAGTCAGCGGCAGCAAGATATTGTCAGTCTACGCCTAGCGTTGGCACCCGTAAGACGTGGAACCTGTGCCCTTTTTTGCAAGCTATAAATATCTCCCAAAACTACTTCAAAACACATTGAAATTAATTTTATAAAGTAATATTTCGAGAAGCATCATATTCCTGCCGTTAAAAACTCAACAAAATATGCGTATGAGTGATTTAGCTACATCGTGCCATAGTCATAACAACAAAACTGAATGAATTTGGATTGAATTCATACTTTTATGCGGGAAAATAATATATGTGTTGGGGTTGTCCCAATATTTTACTGATAGTGATACGATCGGGGTTTACTCGTTAGAGTGATAAAGAAAACCGCCTGGGTTGAGAGTTGTTGAAACACTGAATTTATTGTAAAAACGTATGAATAAAAATGATGATGCGTGTAACCTACATAAATGTGCGGTGCAGACATATTGCCCGAACATCCTGCCCTCTCTAGAAGACGAGATGTAAAACTACATAATATGTTAAACATTCGCTATAACTGAAAATTAACTATTCTAAATAGATTAATGATAGATGATACAAGGTGATAGCAATTATCTTAAATTAAGGATAAAATTAAAAAGTCAGAGTTCAAAATTCTTAGAACGATTCACTATTGGCGAGGTAGCCTTATTAACACTTAAACCTGATTGACTTTCACTCAAAACTTGTAACTGTAACTTTGGGTCCAATTCACTACCAATGTTTATTTCGTCTGGTGCATCGTTGGTCTGTGGCGGTGCTGTTGACTCGGAGCCCTTCTTGATCTTCCAGTAAATACCAACTGTTCCCGCAACCAATATGATAAATATGACCATATAAATAAGCGTGTAGTGATGCTTATCGTGGACCGATAATTCCTGATTAGATTGTTCCTTAAGGTAGTCTATTTTTACGTTTAATTGTTCCCAAATATCTTCTTTGCTATCTTGTAGAATGCTGTTGTTCTCTGTTTCAATACTTGAATTAATAATTTTGTTCAAAATAGATATTTCTGGGACCTTGATGTCCTGTTGTATATAAAAATTACTTAGAAAATTGTTCTGTGCGTATATTGCGAATGTATTTGTTTTGATTGTGCAACCTTGACCTATTGTTATAATGCCATTGCCCTTTAAAGTGATGACATTCACAACAAATGGACAAAAAATGCGAACGCTGCATTGCTCACAGCATGAGTACAGCCATTGATTATGATAGTGCAACTTAACCCATCTCACCTTGCATGTAGGTAACAATTCCGATGTACAGGTTGATACATCACATAGTGACTGTCTGAATTTCATATCATATATGGGTTTCTCCAAGGAGCATAAGATTCTGTCCATAGATGTATGCAGACAAGATTGTAGATCTGATTCTGATAATAGCATACCCATGTCCTTTCGAAGGTCGAATGCAGGGTAGGGTAAAGTAGGGTATATATAAAATGATTTTATGTCTTTCTTCAAGGGAATGCTAATGATTTTATCCAACTCATAAAGCTCCTTATTTAATAGTGGAATGTTAATTTCTATAATAAGTAAATTATTGAGTACTCTTGTAAATACCCTCAATAATTTGTATAAGCTTTGTATGGACGTTTTTTCAATTGGTAATATAAGATCAGCCTGTAGCTGGCTAGAGATCTTGTTAATCTGGTTTTCCAATTGTTCAGGGGCTAATAGCCGTGTATCTATGTGTCCTTGACTGATATCGGTAACTGTGTTGATTAAAGATTGTTGGATATTTCTGATGTTCGTTAAAATGATGGTTGCAGCGAGAGATGATGACGTAATATAATTTGCATTGTTGTTGTCAAGCCGTACTTTGTTTAATTCAGATGATACATTGAACAGACGATGTCTAATAAATGCAAATTGCTTATTCATAATATTCTCATTTCGCCGTAAAATGTTACTTTCAGACTCTAATATTATCGTTTGATTTTTCAAGAGGTTTTGAAGGTGATTTTCGTTGCTGGTAATTTTGTTGATATCGGATTCATATTGCTCAGCAAATCTCTCGTCTAGCACTCCGAACAAAGTGTTAGCGATATAGCCGACACCATTCACGAGGCCCCGTTTTCTTCTCGAATGAGGCCTCAGCAAAGAGTTGTAATGCTCAATCTCGCCAACTTCATGCTCCAACTGTAGTATCACACTTTCATATTGAGAGGTGCTTGCAGTGCTAAATTCCTTTATGTGATTTACGTATTGCTTGATGTCCTGAATGCCTTGCCAATATGTAGACATATTATAATATATAACTAACTTCCATTGATCTCTTATAAATTGTAGGTTTGATATTTTATCAAAATATAACCCCTGACTGTCCTTGAGAGAGGTAATATTGTATGACGCACTATTGTCTTGTTGATTACTTGGTGATAATAACATCATGAGTACCAATAAAATCATGCTAAAGATGTTGATAAATGCCTTCTTAGTGCGTCTGCTCCTGGTAGAGGGAATAGTAGATTGCTGCGGAGCTTGAGGAATTGCTGATGATGATGACTCAACATCAGATTGATTAAATGCTTGTTGTTGTTGTTGTGCTTCGTCGGACTCGTTTACAGGAAGGAGTATTAACTTGTTAACTGGGCGTTTCAAAATATTGCCCTGAGTCTTTAACGTGACTACTCTGACATATCCATCTTTTCCTGGGTGTAGTTCCAGGACCCTTCCCAGGACGAATTTGCCCGGAGCCATGTTGTCATCCTTAATGACTACCACATCGTCCACTTGCAGGTTTTTCTGTGGTGTTCTCCACTTGGACCTAGTCTGCAGTTGCTGTAGATACTCAGATGACCAACTTTTCCAGAACTGCTTGTTCATTGCTTGCACAAGTTGCCATCTTTTCCCCAAATTAATTGATTCTGTGTCTGTTTGCGGTCTTGATAATAATGATCCTCCCACCAGAAAATGTCCAGGTGTAAGGCAATCGTCATCTGTGCTCTCCGTTAATGCGCATAACGGTCTTGAATTGAGACATGCTTCAACCTGACAGAGAAGAGTGGTAAATTCTTCAAAGGTCAGTTTTTGTTCGCCTATAACTCGCTTCAAATGTCGCTTCAGGCTCTTCACTGCTGATTCCCAAATCCCACCTGCATTACAGTGACCAGGGCAATTGAAGTGCCAGACTATGTCCATTTCTTCAATTTTGCTGAATAAGTCTCTATCTAGACTGTGCTTGATTTCTTGATACTCTGCTTTAAGTAGGCGATTGCAACCCACAAAATTTGTGCCGTTATCAGAATACATGTGCTGTGGCGTAGCCCTACGTGCACGGAATCTGTGAAATGCTGCTAAGAACGCAGTAGAACTTAGGTCGGACACGAGTTCTAAATGTACGACTTTCGTGGCCAGACATACGAAAACAGCAACGTATCCTTTAGTTGTTCTAATGCCTCGTCCTTTGTTATTCTTCGTTACTACATAGATAGTACAAGCGTAGCATTTTGGTGTCGCGTCACAGAAGCCGTGTAATTGATATTGTTGATTAGTATTTCCATAATGTCTCTTTATAGAAAATACTGATATATTTTGGAAATCATTTCGTAATTGATTCCACTCTCCAGAGATTTCAGTTGAAACTTCGTCATCCCATGATATTCCTGATGACCATGCCTTTTGGAACAGTAGTTTTGCTCTGATTGATAGTGGCGATAACCAGCCTAAGGGATCAAATATCTTAGAAATATCCGATAACAGTTGTCGTTTGGTTATACCTACTTTGCTTGTTTCACAATCCATTTTGTTTTGAAATGAAAATGTGTCTGACGAAGGATTCCATCTTAGACCCAACGTCTTTCTTGTCTCTGAACATTTAAAATCTAAGTGACTGTCCAGCTGATCACTTGCTAAATCTTTGATAATATCAGGGTCGTTACTCGACCACTTGCGTAGGTTTATACCGGCCCCTTTTAAAATCTCAATCAGCTGCCGCTGAAGTTGTTTTGTTTGATCTAATAAATTATGCCCACCAAGCAAATCATCCATGTAAAATGAGTTTTCCAAGGCATGCGCTGCTAATGGGTACTTCTCTCCATCATCTTTTGCTAATTGTTTAAGTGTTCTGATTGCTAAAAATGGAGCTGCCTTTGTACCGTAAGTGATAGTTGTCAATCGATATTCTTCGATAGGTACTTGCGGTGAAGGTCTCCAGACAATGCTCTGTAGGGGTTGATCTGACTCACGAATGATAATTTGACGGAAATATTTCTCCGCATCCGCAGTGATAACATACTTGTACGTCCTCCAGGTCAAAATGAGTTTTTGCAAATCTCCCTGCAAGTTCGGTCCGCTTTCCATAAGCTGGTTAAGAGTCCACCCCGTAGATGTCCTTGAACTTCCATTGAAAACTACCCTTAATTTGGTGGTGTTAGAGTCCATTTTCCAGACCCCATGATGAGGAAGAAAACAAGTAGGCTCTGTGCTACTTGTGCTGACTAGACGCATATGGCCCAATTCCTCATATTCGTCTAAGAACGCCTTATAAGATTCGGCAAATGCTTGATTTTTTGTCATTTTATGTTCTAATTGCTTAAGTTGCGCAATTGCTTTCGGTTTCGATGATCCTAAATGCTTTTCAAAACCTGGCTTCATAGGCAACCCGATTTCATATCTACCACTTTCCAATCTCTTTGTGGTTGCTTGATAAAAATCTTCGCAATATTGTTCCTGCTCATTCATGACAGATGATGTACTCTCAACATCCTCCATCTCCCAGAATCTTGATATCTCCGCTAAATCATTTATAACAACACAGCAGTTGAAATTTTTTACGTATCCTGATAAAACCCATCCTAATTTAGTTTGCTGTGCTATTGGAGCCTGTGCTGGACCCTTGATCAGTCCACTCATAATAATGTCCGAGTAAACGCTCGCGTCCAACAGTATGTCAATTGGCTTAGAGACATTATACTTCGGGTCTGCTAATTTGATATTCTGAAGATGATGCCATGTTTGTTTATTAAAACTCATAGTTGGTAAATTGTTATTTATAACTTTTGATAATACTAGAGCTTGTGTAGTAAAATTATAATCATCGTAAATGGATAGACATTCCATGGTTACCAAACCTTTGCTTTGCTTGGTTCCCGTACCAATGCCTGATACTGATGCGTGATAAGGACTTCGCTTCAAACCTAACATCTGAGCGGCGCTCTGGGAGATAATCGAAATTTGACTCCCTTGGTCGCAAAGCGCGTTTAGAGTGACGTATGTGCCATCCGCGGCCCGCACTTTTAGCATCAAAGTTGTCAATAATATTTCTTCGCCATCGCCTGCAACGTGATTTACATTATGTTGTTTTCCTTGATACTTTGTGTTTTCCAAAGGTGGCGGCGGCGGTATCAAAGTCTTTGAAATTGATAGCTTTTTCATGCAAGCCTCGTGCAATATTGTATTATGTTCGCCTTGGCACTCCTTGCAACGTTTCGTCGAAGTGCATACGTTGTCAAAATGCTTATAAAGACAATTTACGCAAACCTTGTGTTTCGAAATCGCCCTCAATTTGCTTTCCGGTGTCAATTCTAAAAATTGTTTGCACCTATAGAGCTCGTGTTCATGATTACACAATGGACATTTGCGCGTGTTACCTATATTTGCTTGATCGAAAGGCTTGAATGATCTGTTTTGATAATTTGAAAACCCCTTGTTTGCGTAATTAGGGTTGATATGATAGGGTTGTTTCTTAGGTAATGCTGATGATGAAGATGTTCTTTCCTTTTCCTGGACAGGTTGATGAACAGGTTCCAGAGCGGTAAACTTCAATTCAAGGAAGTTCATAAACTCTTCAAATGATTGCAGATCACGCGGGTTCTTACGCGCCTCCTTGTACTCGCTGTATGTTTTTGTGTCCAATTTTTTGGCTAACAAATGGACTAGAAGTGGGTCCCATGTACTAGTGTCCACCCCTAAATTATGTATTGCATGAATACATTCCATCGTTGTATCGTGAAGGTTTCTAAGCTCGAACGCTGATTGTTTTTGGACGTTTGGTTGATTGATAAATGTTTCGATATTGTTTGTAAAAAGAACTTGCCGATTGGAGTACCTCTGCTTTAAGATCTCCCATGCTGAGTCGTAGTTCTCTGCTGACGTATGCAGATGTTTGATAAGACGTCCCGCTTGTCCCTTCACCTTACCCTTTAAGTGCTGCATTTTTTGCGCCTTGGTAAGACTGTTGTTGCTATGAATAGCTTCATCAAATAGATCGTGAAAAGTTGGCCATTCAGTACATTCTCCATAAAAATTGGGTACCTCTAATTTTGGTGTTGATTGCTCCTTATGCACAGTCAAACTGATTTTTTGATTTAATTTTCGTTTGATATCACGGTAAGCTTTCTCATAATTCTCAAACTCATCTTCATATGAGTCATCATCTCCCTGAAGAATGTTGTCAATCTTAAGATGCAACTCATCGATCCCCTTCCATCTGAGCTGAATACTCTTAAGTTCGTCTTCCAATTCCCATTTGTCATTGATCTCATCTAACCTTATGCTCCTAACCAGTCTGCTAAAAGCTCGAAAATTTGTATTTTGTTGCGAAAGATATTCGAAAACCAGACCACTGGGTTCCGTTGCTTTATCTTCCTTTGCTGATTTATTTTCTTGCCCATATTTTTCTATTGACAATCGTAATTGTTGATAAGATGCTACTACATTCTCATAGATATTTTCCGTAAAATATTCGTGCTTTGTGTTTTTATACACTTGCAAAAGGTCATTATTTGATTGATATTTACTAAAAAGGTCGTCAAGTTGCTGTAGCTTCTTTTTGATATATTCAGGAGTTTTCCTGCTCTCGGAGTCCTTGCCAAAATTCGTCTTCAACGTTTTGATTTTCTCCCGAAGCTCAACTTGGTCTTTGATTAATACATCCATGATTGATAATAACGGAACAATCTTACTTGGAACTCGAAGATTGTGCTGCTGACACCTTGTGACCGCACAGTGATGCTGCGATTTGTCTCCTCTGCTGCTGCTGCTGCTGCGCGCCCTGCGCCACACGCAGAAAAATTGCTGCTAAGCTCAAGCCACGACAGGCCGAGTTTGATGTGCTGCTGAATTGAGCCCCCTGGCCCACAGTAGCTGATAAACGAGTCTGCTTGACTCGTGATGTAGTGATCCTATGAGCCCTTTGGCCCACAGTAGCTGATAGACGAGCCTGCTTGGCCCTGCTGGTCTCTGCCGAGTGAACCTTTCGGTCCACACAGTGATGATAGTAAAAATAGAACTGCACTTGTCCTAGTGTAGCACTGATAGCTCACAATATTTTACACTAATTCACTGTTCTGTGATTGATAAAAGTTCAATAAAATTGTAAAGTCTTCGACACGCACGATTTGGTAAACACGGGTCCCGCATTCGATCAAACCGCACCCCTGGTAAAAAATTCTCGAAGGACCAAAAAAAATGTTGGGGTTGTCCCAATATTTTACTGATAGTGATACGATCGGGGTTTACTCGTTAGAGTGATAAAGAAAACCGCCTGGGTTGAGAGTTGTTGAAACACTGAATTTATTGTAAAAACGTATGAATAAAAATGATGATGCGTGTAACCTACATAAATGTGCGGTGCAGACATATTGCCCGAACAATATGTTACTCTAAAAGAATAATTTTGTGATCGTTATTGAAACCCAAATTAATTTACTTATACTTACTGAGATCTGTAACAAAGGTCAATGACCTTTTCGTGAAATTACCCTCTAGTATTGGCTTACCATTTCAGGTCCAATAAGTGAAGTTTTTTGCAAATTATATAGGTACACTTACTTGGGATAAATCGCCAAGCATTTAAAATATAGAAATTTATTTTGAAATATTTACAGTGCATGGCAAAATTATTAGATCGTAGATAATCCTGTCGGTACATGTTCAGGTTCTGTTACGCAAAATGGAAACAATGAAACTCTTTTAGGATTAATTTGTTATCCCTATGTTTGTCTGTCTGTCCGTTTGTCTAGATAATTTTTTCTGGGTAAAATTAATAAATACCAATATTAACGGCCCTCTATAGAGCTGTAAAAACATACTTTTGACGTTTTTATTTATATAACGTTTTAGGTTTTTACGTTTTTTTTTTTACGTTTTTTTTTTTACAAATTTTCTCACTAGGAAAATGTAGGGATGAACACTTGAGATAATATTTTGCATTTAAAAGTCAACACAGAAAGGAATTGTTGAACAAATAATGTAAAAAATATGAAAACCATGTTGTTCTATTCTAAAGGGATTAATTATCTACTGTTCAATGTGGCGATAGCTTTGTTTATTTTTTTCCTTGAATTATTTTTTACTAAGATAACAAATAGTTTAATACAAAAAGTTTTTCCTTAAGAGGTCCCTTTACCCCTGTATTTTTCTTAAAATTCATACAATAGGTATAAACCGAATGTGAAGTCTACAGCTTATTTTCTTCATATCTTTTTTCATGAGTATATTCTAGTGACATCTAACTACGTCTCTATACAGCCCAAAAAGCAAAAATTTATAAAACACCATCATAATAGCTGTCAGGATATAGTCAATATTGCCTCGTTTTTACGCAAAGTTCAACAAGTTTGTATATTTTTATCTATACTGGAAATAAAAAATAGAGAAATACAGGCGTCGTTCATGTTAAGATGACTAAGTTTACACACTTTGCTAAGTATAAACAATTACCGTTTCATGGAAAACTGTTTTGACCTGCAACCATTTCACAAATTCAATTAACTTATTTTGAATTTCTTGTCATCTTGCACTTCTTGATGAGAAATACAATTTCAATAAGTAAAAATACAACTTTTAGTTAAGAAAACTTATAGTTAAAAGTCTGCTGTATGCATTAACATATTTTTAATTTTAGTACAATAGTAATAAAATAATTGGCTTATCCGTCGTCGTGATACCAGCCGTAAATTTCGTAAATAATCTGATATCACGCTTATGGAAAACCCAATTATTTTGAAGATACCATAATATCATTAAAATATGTTTATGCATATAGCAAACTTTTAACAATAAATTGTCTTAGCTAAAAGTTGTACTTTACCGTTATAATTATTTCTTAATATTTTGTTACAAATTCGGAGAAATAGCCCTTAAGGAAAACCTTGTATGAAAATATTTGTTATCTTTGTAACAAAGAAAAAAAAATAAACAAAGCTATCGCCACATTGAACAAACAGTAAATTATTAATCCCTTTAGAATAGAAAGATATGGTTTTATATTTTTTACATTATTTGTTCTACAGTTCCTTTCTGTGCTTTCTTTCCAATGCAAAATATTATGTCAAGTGTTGATCTCTATATTTTCACAAGGAGAAAATTTGTATGAAAAAGTTAAACAAAAGGCCATAAAAACGTTATAATATGTATATTTTACAGGGCTGTAAATATTAGCATTTATTGATTTGACCCAGAAAAATTGCCTAGACAAACGGAAAAACAGACAAACATAGGGACAACAAATTAATCCTTAAAGAGTTTTGTTTTTTCATTTTGCGTAAAGGGACCTGAACATTTCAAACTATGATACAAATAAATTTCTATATTTTAAACACTTGGCGATTTATCCCAAGGATAAACAGGTGTCCCAAAAGTCAACGCTTTCCCTTGGAAAGCTGCTAGGCCAGCTCAAAGGCCTTCGAGTTGATGGTACTTTTATAAATTCGGATAGATTTTTGAGAGTCAAAGCTAACCAGTTCTAAATTCTAAGAATAAAATTTTTGTTGCGCAACTCTGAATAGTCATGCTATTGATAAAGTCAAAAATAAACCTTGAAATGCTGTTACATCAGGAAGAAACATAAAAACCAAATTTATGAGCAATTTTTTGTAATTAGGTTAGTTCGATACCACACCCTGAAAAAAAATGTCCTATGTTAGTTTTGCAAATTGTCTTAAATAACGGCTCATCAAATATTGTTTTTCAAATGATCTGGCAATTTCTGTGTATTACTTTTGAAAAAAAAAGTTATTGCTATTTTACTACCAAAGGAGCTGCGTATTTTTTTAAATAATTAGAATTTAGAATGAAAGAGTGGCGGGCAGTAAAAATATTTGACGTTCATTAGAAATTCCATTTAACACGCGTTAGAGTGAGATAAATAGTGACGCTATTTAAAATGAGTTGGAATGAGATAGTAACGCAGTTAAACGTGGTTGAATGAGAGAGGCATAATTGATATAGGCTACAGTGAGATAGATAGTGACGTGGTGCATTCCTTCTGAGAATACTTATTAGTTTCCACTTTTTGTAATAACAACTTTAGTAAAAAATTTTGTAAAGAAATTTTTGGTCCAATTTATTTTCCCGCAAGTGTAAAACCAGCTCAACGGGCGAAAAATATTTAAAGAATGGGTAATGGTGACAATTAACCGTCACGATATTATTATGTATCTCTAAAGGAGTGTCTGAAATGTTCCGAGGGTCAACTGATAAATCAAACACTCAAAAAACCACTTTTAGCCGACCATAATAAATTTACGTCCCGACGTGATAGCAAGTAGGATCAATGCCGTGTGACGATGATCGAAATACACTAATAAATTAGATAAAATAAAATACGTATTACTTTTGACCCTGCCTCGTCCACTCTATTCGTATTTTTGCTATGGTGACGCGAGCTTAGAGACCGGGACGAATTTCCCCCCGAGCGCTATCGTAAAATAGAATAAGCCACGCCCGGAACTGGTTTTTGTTTTGGCTATGTCATACTCTTAAGTTCGCTCGATAGAAAAAAATTACGAAGTTACCTCTATATTTCATATTTTTCGAGTGTTAAAGGACCTTTCTTAAAACAGTTTGCCTTGAAATTTGTATTAAAAATAAGAAAACAAATGACCCCGTATAATTGCATGGGGATTTTGAATAATTCTGTTTCGTTTTCATTTAATTTAACATCTAAGAATTGGCGCTTACGTCGATTTATTCTGAGACAAGGCGGCGACAAGATATCTCGGTCGCACGCGCTTTTTGTTCCATGCTTTGTTTCGTCACTCACCCGTCGGTCAGTTGTGATCGCTCCGTTGAGACGGGAGGGCTACGTTTTTGCGCTCTCGACGTCCCGGTTTCGTAATTTAAATAAATCTCGTAATTTGAAACATGGGAAATAAATGCAACCAATGTAAAAAATGGAATAAAAATGTTTTACGAGTGAAAATAAAGCAGTGGATGAAAGTAATGCAAAGGTACGCCATTACTTAACAAAATAAGTAGATAGGTCATGTTTTATTAAAGATGTTGAACTAAAGGTTGTCTCAATGGACTAATGACATCGAATTTCGATGACTAATGAATATCGCAATGTTTTTCGTCTGAGGTATTTTTTTTAGCTTACAATTTAATATCACAATAAATATGGTTGATGGATGTGGAAGAGGCGAAAGAGTTGTGTCTGGATCGTAGCAGATGGAAATCTGTAGTCTCTGCCTACCCCTCTGGGAGACTAACAAAACCTTATCTAACCATCACCATCGCCATCGCCATCGCGATCACGATCGCGATCGTGATCGTGGTCGTGATCGTGATCGTGGTCGTATCGTCGTATCGTCGTATCGACGTATCGTCGTATTGACTTATCGACGTATCGACGTATCGTCGTATCGACGTATTGCCGTATGGTCGTATCCTCGTATCGACGTATCATCGTATCGACGTATCAACGTATCGACGTATCGACGTATCGACGTATCGTCGTATCCTCGTAACGATGTATCGTCGTATCGACGTATTGCCGTATCGTCGTATCGACGTATCGACGTATCGTCGTATCCTCGTATCGACGTATCATCGTATGGTCGTTTCCTCGTATCGACGTATCGTCGTATCGACATATCGACGTATCAACGTATCGACGTATCGTCGTATCGACGTATCGTCGTATCGACATATCGACGTATCAACGTATCGACGTATCGTCGTATCGACGTATCGTCGTATCGACGTATCGTCGTATCGACGTATCGTTGTATCCTCGTATCGACGTATCGTCGTATGGTCGTTTCCTCGTATCGACGTATCGTCGTACCGACGTATCGGCGTATCGACGTATCGTCGTATCGACATATCGACGTAGCAACGTATCGACGTATCGACGTATCGGCGTATCGTCGTATCGTCGTACCGACGTATCGACGTATCGTCGTATCCTCGTATCGACGTATCGTCGTATGGTCGTTTCCTCGTATCGACGTATCGTCGTGTCGACGTATCGGCGTATCGACGTATCGTCGTATCGACATATCGACGTATCAACGTATCGACGTATCGTCGTATCGACGTATCGACGTATCGTTGTATCCTCGTATCGACGTATCGTCGTATGGTCGTTTCCTCGTATCGACGTATCGTCGTATCGACGTATCGGCGTATCGGCGTATCGTCGTATCGACGTAGCAACGTATCGGCGTATCGACGTATCGTCGTATCGTCGTATCGACGTATCGTCGTATCCTCGTATCGACGTATCGTTGTATCCTCGTATCGTCGTATCCTCGTATCGACGTATCGTCGTATCGACGTATCATCGTTTCCTCGTATCGACGTATCGTCGTATCGAAGTATCGGCGTATGATCGTATCGTCGTATCATCGTATCGACGTATTAACGTATCGACGTATCGACGTATCACCGTATCAACGTATCGACGTATCGTCGTATCCTCGTATCCTCGTATCGACGTATCGTCGTATCGACGTATCGGCGTATCGACGTATCCTCGTATCGACGTATCGTCGTTTCGACGTATCGGCGTATCGACGTATCGGCGTATCGACGTATCGTTGTATCGACGTATCGTCGTATCGACGTATCAACGTATCGTTGTATCATCATCGTCATCATTATCTTTGCAAGTATGACTTTCGAAAAATAAAATTTTGAAATATAAAAATTAGATGCAAACACAATTACGCAAAAAAATGCCATTGCGAACAAACCGTTTTGTCAACTGGGTTGAATTTTATACATCGTAGATGCATTATACTTATTATTGAAAACTAGCACGTGCACGGGTTAATGACCGCGGATCCTCACCGCTCGTGGGAGCTAAGAAATAGCGCTCGCGGCCGGTGACGGCCGGTCGCGCAAACAGTTGAGGTGCGGGGTTGCGGGGGCAAAATCACTAATTTGTCCAGGTTTATACGCAGCCTTAATCATGGATTTAACAGATTTTCGGTGTAGCACCCTTAAGCCAACGCAGGCTGATACAATTTTTAAGTAGAATCACATCAAACATATTACTTAGGGCCAATTTCACCGATCGCTCTGAAAACCGAGTTTAATAAAACTTAGTTTAGCTAAGACCGAGTTTAAATGGTCAACTTAATCTCAGTTTAGTCAAACAGATTTTACCACTACATTTCGAAAACATTTACCTAAACTCGGTTTAAGTCGCAATCACAATGGATTGATAGATGTTTTATGGCTCAAGTCACTGATTTGGGTCGCTCAGGTAGTAAAAATCGCTAACTCAATTTAAGAGCTTAACCGGCCAAAATCGGGCGTTCAGATTTTAGACTCCGTTTAGCTTAAACGGCGTTCAGTTCATGTAAGTGAAATGCGTTAAATTCAGTTAAGTGTCTATACTGAGTTCAACTTGAACTAAACGAGTTTAGTTACAGTGGTGAAATCCGCCCTTAGAGTGCATTACAAGCCAGTGAAGCCAGTTGAGTATACAGGCGGCACTAACACAATCACTTTCAGCCGCACTGGGCTCGTTCATGATATACGTCGCACGAAGTATTGGCTTCCAGGCTTGGGAAAGTTGCCAACCTTGGTCTCTGTTAAAATTCGAATGCCGACTAATTTCAATAGCTTCACGTATAGTTCGCGCCAATCTTTTAGTCGCCTCTGAAGCTAGCCCCAAGAATCGACGCATAAGCCGTTTTACGGTGTCAGGGGGACGTTACAGGAGCGAGGGCGCGGAGCACACCCGCCTGCGTGCCGCACCACACCCCCCGCTCGCCGTTCAGCAGGTGTCAACACAGCGTTAGTGTTAGTGCTACGTCCGTACACTACACACGCGCGCGTTGCATGAAAAGTACCTACAAGGAAAAAATTCTATGATTCGTTAAGTTAATCGTTGAATCTGTTTGTTATAGTTTATTGTTTCTGTTGCCTTTATTTGTTGTTTTGTTGATTTATTTTTGTTAATGTTTTGTTGATTTAGTTTGTTAAAGTTTATTGTTGTTGTTATGCCTCGCGGACGTTATAGCGTTTTAAGGCGACAATGTAGGAAAATGGTGTATTAAAATAATTATTGAAGTTAGTGACAGTAACAATGGACCCGACGACGACACTGAGGACGACCAAAATTCTACAGACGATAGTGATTCGGACGAAAATCTTTCTTCTTCAAGTAGGGAACCAGTTTTTATAGATGGTGTCTCACCTCTCTAAATAAAGTAACAACGTATTTGCCTATATTTGTACATTATAAATTTACTTATTTTTAATATTAATGCGTTTTATTTGTATACTTAAGATTGCACTAAAATAATAAGTAAATAATTAAATAGCTAGGTACAACAAGTACACCTTCCCACTTATAGTAAACATTTAATAATCAACCGTTGATATTATTGTTTCCTTGACTGTACCTGCGCAAGCTTGCACTCGTAACTCACTCAGAGGCGACTAAAAGATTGGCGCGCACTATACTTTGCGCGAGTCGAAAAACTTTTCTTTCGCTAGTACGGAGCCTTTATCAAAACGTATGTAGTGGGTGGCATCCGAATGTAGTGGGTGGCATCCGAATCAAGAGCGTGTTCCGCTACTGCTGAACTGTACGTGTCCAATTTCTTCATACTACGTATGTGCTCCGTCAGTCTAACCAATACATTGCGCTTCGTTTCACCTATATAACTTTTGCTACCACTCACATGGAATCTTGTAGACTCCTGGGTTATTGAGAGGGTCACAGTCTTTCGGTGAACGTAGCAATTGACGCACTTGTGTTGGAGACCGGAAAAACGTTCACAAGTACGTCTAGAAAGGGCAAGATACCATCCTTCTCTTCCTCTTCATCAAGAGAAGGATGGTATTTTGCCCTTTCTAGATGTACTTGTAGTTCACGTCCCTAACGGGCGCCTGGAGCATTGGATTCATGAATTCATAGAATAAGTATACGCCATTTTAGGACATAGATTTCATTATTTTGGGACATAAATTAACTTTTTTTTTAAACCAAATATAAATATTTAGTTACATAATAAAAAAAAAACATTAAGTAAAATTAAAATTAAAATTAAAATTATTAAAATTAAACTAAATAGAAAATATTAGCCAGATCGCCATCGTCATGTGGAAGGGTACCTAGAAGGCTGGCAGCGTTTCCTCTCTGTATGGCCAGACTTATTCTCTGGCCAAGATATGCGCCAGCCCTCGGGTCCCCACAGACGTCGACCAGCCGCGAAGTTAATTCCTTGAAGAGGATTTTTGCTTCTGGACCCCACGGCCCGAGGGTCTCAACGCCAAAAGGCGCAAATATGCAGTCCAAACTGAGTCCTGCATACTTGCCTTTTGTTTCCTTCTGCCGCTGCCGCGGCTGCACCAGCTCTGACAGCAGTCACACCGGTGTGGGAAATTAAATTAATTATTACTTTTTTAGATTTTTTTAAGAATTGTTGGTTATGACGACACTTGAGAATTTAAGACATTATACTGGTTGTGATGTGTATATAAAAAAGAGGACAGTCTCTGTCTGTCAACTCAGCTGTCATCCATCGGTCAAATCAATCGGCAGCAAATTTTTATAAGTTTACCTTGATAGCAATGGACACATTTCTAGACAGCCAAAGTTGCAACTTGTTCGTAAAAATATTCATCATCCTGAGGTTTTTTAGACCACAAGTTCTAAAATACGGCTTATTAAACCTAAATATCGAAATGTTTTTCGAATTAACACACCTTAATATAGTTAAATCTAAGAAAGGTTCTGTAAATATTTAATTAAAGTTTCTATTCCCCACTTGTAACCCTAATTTCAACGTTTCAACGGCTTTATATGCATAATTATTGTGAGAAATACATGACCTTGAAGTATTGTCAAACAAAATTAATTACACACTCACAAAAAGTTTCCATTGGTCTCTGTAAATTAGAATTGCAAAAATATTGAACTGAAAAAATGTTGAAATTCTAATTTACAGAAACCAATGGAAACTTTGCGATGGCAACATACAGAATGCATAGGTAAAAAGGTTTTGTTGAATAACTATGAAATGAATTTTGAATTTAAGTGTTCTGTTTCGATTAATTAACAAAAGGGGTATTTTTCAGAATCCGGCCGCGAAAACGCTCTTAATTTGTATACGTTAGGTCTGGCTTGAACTGCAGGCGACTGTACTATTCAACTTGTATATAAAATACGTAACCTTGTTAAAGATTTCACTTGCCGGTTTGATTTGTATACGTTAGGTCTAGTCTTTACTTTAATATAAATACATATATTAATTTTATTTAAAATTAAATATTAAGATGTTGTTGGTGTTACTGTTGTGCTGCGCGTGCGCATGGTGGTTTGTGCGAAAATGGCGTTTGGAACGATTGACTGCAAGCATCCCTACAATGCCAGGCGAGCTACCGTTTATCGGACATGCGCACCATTTTAGAAACGGTAAGCTTCATTTTTAGGGATCCGTACCCAAAGGGTGAAACGAAGCTCTATTAAGGGCCTTACTATTGCCAAATGGGTACTTTCTAAAGCCTACTCCTCGTTTTTGGCCAAACCAAAAATAATGAAAAAATGTCTTATGAACAATCAACTCTTAGACAACATATGCAACAGTTTCCTTTTTCATACCACCAAAACTTCAACATGAATTTTTTTTTTTACTGAATGGTGTTTTTTGACCTCAAATTCCCTACTGCTAATAGATAAACTTTATAGCTATAAACATAACATAAGATTATTCAATCGAGCAATCACGTCCAAGTGAAAAGTATTATTTTCAACTATTTCGCCCTCTCAAGGACGCAGCGAGCGTCGTAACAGCCACTATGCATTGCGCGCTGATATGAACGTTATTTCAATGTCTTTTCCGTTGATATTTGTAGTGACAAATATCGAGCTGCTAATTTGGCGATGGTAATCGCCTTAATGTCACACCGCTGTCCTTCTGTCTGTCAGGACCTTATGTCACGAGTTTCTAGCTCTTAAAAGGAATGAGATAGAGACCTGAAATGTTGTAAAACGTTGACCTAAAACCTAATATTGGATAAAAATGTAGTTAAATTATTTTTCAGAGGGGCCTCATACATGGTAATGGAGCAGAAAAAAAATATTACCCTTACATGTAGGTTGTTACTGTCTTGAGCTTATTGAATTTAATTTTTTAAAAGATTTTTATTAAAATACATTTCGGACAAAACAGTTGATTACAAAAGCTGCGGTAACTAGTTGTTTAGGAGATTGATATTAACTTTTTGAAACTTTAACAGTTTGTTAGTTTTTATTTAAATTTATTTATATCCTTAATAATTATAAATAAAATTATTGTTACATATACAGGTTGCTTGGTAATTCGACCTATTCCTTATCTCTAGTATAACCCACTAGAGATAATTTCCAACGAATTAAGTTCGATAGAACTAAGTCAACCTAGTTGATAAACTAGGTGTCGAAAATGAATGGTCTCCGAGTTACGAAGGTATTTATATTATTTTTCAAACTTTCAGACTAATAATCAAAAATAAATAATTTTAAAATAACTATTCCTCTCTCAGCACTTATTTATTATATTTCTGATCAATGATTGATGAGTGACCATTTATAAAAACAATACGTGCCCCGAATTCCCATAATCTCAGAATTAAAAGGTCTTAAGTGGAAAGAAAACCTTTTTGTAATTTTTGAAATATCGACGTGTTTTACTTGAAAAAAAATATCATTTTCGACCCCTAGTTGATAGGCATTATTTGTTGGAAATGATCCCTAGTATAACCCCTTTAAAGGAATTGGTCGAATTACCAAGCACCCTGCATAACGTAAATATTTTCTACGTATATTTTATGGAATGAAGCTATAAGGTTTTAGTTTATTATAATACAAGATCATTGGAATGAACATTTATTTTTGGCATCATCGAAAGTGCTATTTGTTAGTCGTTAGTATAATTGAGAGAATAAAGTTAATAATATACCTGTAGTATGAAAAGTAGGTACTTAGTAGTACAAAGTAGGTACTGACAAAATACAGAGCTTATAGAATAGAGGATAAATTTATTTTAATTTTTTTATCTCCATCATCATCACTACATAGTATAAAACAAAGTCGCTTCCCGCTGTCTGTCTGTCTGTCCCTATGTATGCTTACATCTTTAAAACTACGCAAGGGATTTTGATACGGTTTTTCTTAAAAAGATAGAGTGATTGAAGAGGAAGGTTTATATGTATAAAACATGCATAATATGGTAGAGAGATTCTGATAATTTTAGAGGTTTCTAATGTGATGTCGTAAATAAACACATTTTTTGCACTTACATTGCAAACGTTCGCTGAACAATATTGGACAACTTAAAAAGGTCTACAACAAAGTCCGGAATGGTATATGTCTATCTCTTAGGGATAACCCACAATAACCATTTTTTATCCTTTACTTTTTACAAGAAATAATGGCTTATTTACGAAGCGATTTTAAGCAATATAGCATAAATCCTTATCCAATTAAGTACCTTAAATACTGTAGTATATTTAGTATCAGCATTGCACCCGTGAGAAGCCGGGGCGGGTCGCTAGTAAATAAATAGGGGAATACAATGTCGTAACCAGTCGTAACTAGCATTTTTGTCTAGGAAGGAGGGGGGAGGGCAGGCCGCCCTAGAAAATTTAAAATTATGGGTGTTTACCTGTGAAATTTGCGTAATTTCTTGTAATTCGTAGGTATTTGTATTATTTGTTGTTTTTTTTTTCAAGTTGATTTTAAGGTTACTTTTGTTTTTATTGTCAGTTTAAGTACTAACATTAAATCTTCAAAAACAGTTCGTCCTAAATGCCATCCATTTCCATGATAAGATTCGTAATAATTTTTATACAGCTGCCACTTTTCAAAAATTAAATGCATGTTACTGTTAGCTTAATGTTGTCTCATTCCATATTAACAGTTGGTATTACAAAAATATTAATAAATCAGTTACGGAGTCAGTCTTTCCTTCAGCGTAGAAAAAATCTTTGGTTATTCCGTTTCCAAAAAAGCCAGTTGTTGTTGGGTTCGATGAGTTAAGAGCAGTTAGCATACTCCAGTTTAAGAAATTGTTATTTATATAAAAATTAGGAGGAAGAGGGGGGGGGGGGTTAAAGTATTGATTTTTGTTTGGTTACTTTGACACAATGAAGGTATTCCTTAATTATTTTCTTTTGTCTATTCTAAATTTTTTAACAATGGTTCAGATTAAATTCAGCGACTTCTCGAATTCACACGCTGTGTCCTTGTCCACCGGAAACAATGGTTGTGTTTGTTTTTTTCTTAGGTTGTCTTTATTTTTGTTGTTTTTCTCTTGTTTAAAAGCTAGATATTGTTAAAACCTCATGGGTACACTTAATAAAAAAATTATAATGATAGAAGCTTTTTATCTTTTATCTTTTGTACTTGAAGTTTTTCTATATTATAATATTAATAATTTCTATATTACAATATTATAAAGTGTTTTGTATTTATATTTGTAAATTTGAATTTGAAATTAAATTTGAACACAACAACGTTATAAAGAGTAAAACGTATTGATTTTTCAGATCTATGGGAATATTTACAAAATATTCAAAGCAATACCATCAACGGAGGTGGCATCATGAAAGTGTGGATGGGACCAAAATTGTTTTTTGGTGAGATACTTTTACCAATAGTTTATTCTCTGAAGAAACAAATTTTCCTAATAATGGAATATACATATGTGATCTTAAAATTGTACATTTTAATGCTAGTGCAAAAAATGGTCGATATTTCAAGTCAAGACTGTTTTTTTTTTTTGCCAAAACGCAGTCAGTTTCAAAACAGTCAGGACGAGATTAATACATATATACTATAAATTATCATTATTTATAATATATCACTAAAATTAGTTTGAGTGTCCATCATCACCAAATAGATGTTATAGCAAATCCTATCAAATCGAATCATTTGTTTTTGTATTATAGGTACATTAGAGGTGCGTTTTTTTAAGTACAGTACCCGGCAGAAAATAATGCACATCGGTTATCTTAGGCTTTGTAGAGCGTTGTCTCTGTCACCGGACTTTTAGTGCTTCGTGTGATAGAGATGACACTACGATACGATGTGCATTATTTACTGCCGCGACCTGTATGCAGATTGGGAGGTAAACGAAAATAAAAACTTATCTAAATATTCCCCTAATACATTTTTCAGATCGTATGTATGTATGTAAATACTTTATTGCACAAAATAAATTTACAATGTACAAAGGCGAACTTAATGCTAATTAGCATTCTCTGCCAGTTAACCTTTGGTGATGTGGAAAGTTTTGAGGGTAGTGCCAGATAAGTTAATTACTATAATCAATTCAACCAAGAAATCATATTTTCATAGATACTATATATATTTAATTTAATTAGAATTAAATTAATATTATATACACATATATAATCTACTCATAAATACAATAATATACATATATTATACATAAAAATACATAGGTAATTATTACGAGAAGGACAATGACTCAGGGGGATATATGAAAATTACAAGTTTTATGATTGATTCTGTAGCTGTAGATAGTGTTGATAGACTCTGGTTTTGAAGGTAGAGATAGAGGGAGACTGACGGATATTAAGAGGAAGACTATTCCACAGCCGGATTGCTGACACTGTAAAAGAATTTGTATACATATTGGTGCTGTGTTCGGGAAATCGGAGGAGCATAGCTCTGCTTGGTCGCTGAAACCGGTTAAGGGATTCAATAGGGATCGTACAATAAACTTATGCATTCCATAGAAAAAAAAAAAAAAAGGTTTCCTCAAAATACGCTGAAACTGCGTCCTTCACTTTTTGTTGAAGCAATATTATAAAATACTTATAACCTGATTAATAATGATATAATATACTTTTGTATCCGTTTTATTTTAAAAGGATATAATAAAGACATAACTTTAAATATTCGTAAATAAAAGAAAATTTGGAACTTGAATTATATTTCGGTACTTAGTGGACCGTCATCAGATAAGTAGTAAAAAAGTGACAATTAAATATGAATTAAATAAATATGATTAAATATATTAAATATCACATAAATATACTAAACTTAAATAATAAAAAATTTACTTTGTATTAAAACTAGATAAGACCATAAAATACTTAAAACTTAAACAAACTAAACGCCTAAAAATAAATATATTACAAACTAAACTAACAAATAAAATACAAATGTGAATTTATTTAAAACAAATAAAAGACATTATTTAAGTCATCGCTGTCGCCGGGCAGGGTACCCAGGACACTGGCGGCGTTACCTCGTTGAGGTATAATAATAAAAAGACAATATTTTTCTTAATGCTGTACCTCAGAGGTATAGGATCTCAACTGTCATTTTTCACAATTTTCGTTTTTTACATTTTTATTATCAGGAAAAGGAGCTCTACATCATGGTATTAAGAACTATTTTCTATGTTGCATATTTTTTAAAATCCATATTGTGATATAGTCTTATCTGACTATATAAACGTGTGGTATAAAATAATAAAGGCTGATGCGACTGTTTACCCCTATTTGGCCATGCAGATAAGACTTAAAAACGTTAAATACGATTGTATACCCCAAAGTGACGCGCTCGCCCGATGTGAGCGTGCAAAGAACCTGCAGTCGAAAATATACTTTAAACATTATTGAAAGTAAGATTTTAAATTTGCACGGTCATTAAAGCCGATTCTGAAGGCTGAACTAAATTTTCTTGATAACAAAATAGTCTTTAAATATTAGGAACAGAAGCTAAATTACTTTGGAAAAATTAAAGTTTTGACAATACTAAAACTAAAATTGAAGCCTTCAGAATCGGCTACATTATAAACATTATTAGGACTACGGGACTCACCGTGTTTGGTTTTATATTTCCCGAATTTTCGGCAGAGTTTCATCTGCCATGGTCACGGGATGGTAGATGAAATTCTGCCGAAAATTCGGGAAAATATGAAAAACCAAACACGGTGAGTCCCTTGCTATATCTGAAACGTTTGTCAAAAATGCATTGAAGAAATCGAAAGAAGGTTTTACCCAACCGGATCAAAGAAGAAAAAGTGAACCACCGAACAAAATATCTCAAAATACAGAAGATACGGTGCGGAATCATATAAGTAAGATTCTAAAGTATGAGAGCCATTACAGCTGGGCCAGAACTGAAAGACAATATTTAGGCAGTAACTTGAACGTCGAAAGATTATATCCTTCATCCAAAGATCAATGCTAATCTGATAACATCCCCGAAGAAACCGTTGTAAAAGCATGGCTTTATAGAGATTTATTCAACACAGAATTCAAACTTGAATTTAACCCGCCAGCAAATGACACGTGTGATGACTGTGATGTTTATGTTACATATGAGACAGAAAAGCAAGATTGAAATCCTTGCAGCCATATCAAGAAATCTGGTCGCCGATATGCTTTGAAATCTTAAAACAAATGTTACGCACTAAATGGTGAAGGATCTATCACTGTAGATTTGCAAAAAATGTTTGTCAACACCACTTCTAATTAACGATTTGAGCTTTTACTTAAGAAAACTATGGAAAATAAATTTACCATAACATACACAGCTTCAAATGCAACACTATGTGTAATATGGGATCAAATCAAGGCTGGACCTGGTGACAACAAGATGGCTTCGGGAATATTAAAATATTTTGAAGAAGATTACACAGAAAATGATAGCGTGAAGGAGGTGAATGTTTGGAGCGACAACTGCAGTAGTCACAATAAAAATATATCTGTAATAATATGCAAACTTCTAAAAAAATCCCTAACATTAAAACTATAAACCACCAATATTTACTCAAGGGGCATACATATCTAGAAGCAGATGTTTTTCACTCAATAATCGAAAGAGAAAAAAAGAAATTATCTGAATTCCAAATAATGACTCCTTGGGATAGTTCGCAATTGCTTTACTGCTAACAACATTAAAGTCACTAACATGGACTTACTCGATTTCAAACAGTTTTTATCAATGTGTGACGGTTATTCTGAACCATTTGTTCATCGAAAAAAATCCAATAGCGGGAACACTGTCCCTTATTCTTCGATATTATGGATGCCATTCCGAAAAGCCAACACAGGCTCTATTTTCTATAAAACGTCTTTCGATGATGAAGAAAGAGAAAACAGAAGACGGCTAGCAGAAGACACCATGATTGTAGAAATCCCAAGGCAATAAGGGAAGATCTAAGATCTATTTCTACCAAGGAATTCAACTACCTCCAAAAAGCTTTGCAGTGGCTTCCGTCTATGTTCCATGAAGTTTTCTCAAAAGTACCTCATTGGAATTTCGCAGATTTCCCGGAAGCATGTAATTAATATTAAAATTTTGCAAAGTTAATCATGGAGATTTCTTTTTTTAATTTTTATGGTGAAGTAACGTTTTTTGTTTTTTGGATTATCCAAAATAATAAATATTTGTTTGCAAAGTACCTGGTTTAATTAAACTCCCGTTTGAAAATAGCCTTGTCATCTATTAATAATGGCACTTGCTATTATCTGCACCCAAACAGTCTTAAGATAAAGCTAACTACATGTAGGGGTATATGATTTCAATATCATTTGAGACTTTATGCCTCAGAATTTAATTCATAATGGCATTTTTTTCGGTTAGAGGTATATAAACTTAACTACAAAAACTCGCTTATCTGAAATGTTTAGAAATATATTTGTAAATTGACGTAAACTACTCATAATTATCTACAAATGGTACAATTTTCAAATAAATATCTTAATTACTTTAAGAAATAGAGCGTATTTAAAGTCTAAAATCGCTGTTTTAATTAGTTTTTGCGCGCTCCTGCAAAATTTAGGTTTTGTTGGTTACGACCCTATCCCTCTGAGGTACAGAATGAACTTATTTGTTCTCCTTACACCATCACAAATCATAAAGGTACATAACACCTTGAGGGACAGAGTGTTGTTTGAAGTTTCAGACGGTGAGGATGTGTATGTAAGTGATCCCTCAATGAGGAGGTGAAACTGGTAATTCACCGTCCAGTGGAAAATATCTATCAGTTCTACTACTGTTTATTTTGTTATTCTATATTTCATTTCTATTTTTATTTTCTTGCATTAGTGACGAAAACTAAGAGTGTACAAGTGTGAGAAAAATAAAAAAATATTAGCCCAAAAATACAATATGGATATCAAATTGTAGGTATTAAAAATTTTATTCTAAAAATATGTACTTTTAATATATTTACTCACACTGGTTTCGAGAAATCTTTCAAAAAACCCAAAAATATGTATGTCCCCCCCCTTATCTCCGAAACTGGTGAACCGAAAAATATGAAAAAAAATGACAATCATAACTGGCCAATTACAGAAAAACTATAGTGATTAAAAAGAAATAGGCACTAATGAGAAATACAACAAATGAAGTAAAATTAATAAAAAAAAAATATTTTACTAAAATACAAGATGGGTATCAAATTGAAGGTATTAAAAATCTGATTGTAAATATATATCCTTTTAATATGTTTACTGAAACTGGTTTCGAGTAATCTTTTAAAAACCCCAAAAATATGTATTTCCCCCCCTTATCTCCAAAACTGGTGGACCAAAAAATATGAAAAAATCATGATAATGTGTGTTTACGTAAAGATTACCGGAAAAATAAAGCGGTCGAGAAATTCACGAAAAAAATTACAAAATTAAATTTATCATCCACAGTACGGAACCCTAGGTACGCGAGTCTGACTCGCACTTGGCCGGTTTTTTTTAAGATTAATATTGAAAGTACTTGTATGTACATATTTTACAAAATAAATTATTTGAGTTTGAATTTTCTTTGCAGGTGTTACAGATCCGAAGATAGCACAATCACTGCTTAACACATTTGAGGATAAGACTTATTTGTACGATTTTTTCAAGTCTTGGGCCGAAACAGGACTATTCACAAGTGATGGTAAGCGCAATATTTAAATTAGATTAAATTTCTCTGCCTGGAATGTTCGGAGGCCTGGGAATAACCAGTGGAATATTATGGTTTTTGCACTCAGTCAAACGCACAAAATATAAACCTATTTTTACACTAGTTTAAACCAAACCAATTATGCTGAAAATTCTGTAGCAAGACGCGTATCCACAACCTTTAATAAAAAGATTGACGAACTTGATCGATTTCACGTCTCAAAACAAACATTTATAAAGCAGGTACAATCTGTGTTAAATAAATTTTACTCTTCTTGCTTTTTGCATATGCATACCTACATAGCATTATAGTCATTATACTCTCTCATTTTTTGACACAAACTCACAATTACATAAAATTACTACACCTTAAAAAACGATCTATATTCAGTGTTTTTGCTAGAAAATATACCGTCCATAAAAAAAATATTTGTAAGTTTCCGCTCCCAAAGGGTAAATACAATTCGTGTAGAATATTGACCCAAACCCGAATTGGTATTGAATAAAAAAAACTATTAAATTATTTATTTCAGGACCGTCATTTTTACATGGAAAATTTGCCAAAAAATATTTTTTCCTTTGCATTTGGCAAACTGGCATTGGGGGGTATCATGGCTACTAGCTCATTGAGTATAAATATGGATTTTTTTGTCAGTTATAAACCATATTTGTTAAGGGATCTATCACAAAAACTAAACTAGTCGGGTATTTGTAATTTGTGTACACTTTAAACCCCTCCGGTGTTACCAGCGCAAAACTTCTGAAAACACCCATTAATAATGTTATTTCAGGGTTAAGTAACCAAATACTCGAACAACATAATGTTGGAGTTCTATTTCATTTTGGTATGTAAGTTTTGTTGATAAGTTTGTAATTTTTGTCAAAATTAATTAGAAAAGTCTTTGTCAAATGAGTAAAACTTATTTGATTGGTACGGAACCCTTAGGGCGCAAGTACTACGAGCATTTGATTTTTTTTTTGCTAACTGTACAAATAAAAAAATGGATTATTTAAATTTTATTTAAGTATATCAAATTAATTATAAGTTAAGAGCGGTTTCGCAGCCGGAATGTAGAAAACCCGCCTTTTTCTAATTAATCGAAACAGAACACTTAAATTCAAAATTCACTCAATAGAAATTCAACAAAACCTTATTACCTATGTATTCAATACATTGTATTGTGTATGCTGCCATCGCAAAGTTTCCTTTGGTTTCTGTAAATTAGAATTTCAAAAGTTTTTAATTTAAGAAATTAAATACCTATATAAAAATAAGTACACAAAACATTTTTTTCATTTCAATGATTCAATCAACCCTATTACTATCTGTATGTAAGAAGTAATGACAACGCTGAGTTGAGCTACTTAGATTCAACCAACCCTATTGCTATACTGCACGCCGTGTTTGGAGCGCTCCGGTACAAAGCGCGCTGTAATAAGTAATAACAACGCTGAGTTGAGCTACTTAGATTCAACCAACCCTATTGCTATACTGCACGCCGTGTTTGGAGCGCTCCGGTACAAAGCGCGCTGTAATAAGTAATAACAACGCTGAGTTGAGCTACTTAGATTCAACCAACCCTATTGCTATACTGCACGCCGTGTTTGGAGCGCTCCGGTACAAAGCGCGCTGTAATAAGTAATAACAACGCTGAGTTGAGCTACTTAGATTCAACCAACCCTATTGCTATACTGCACGCCGTGTTTGGAGCGCTCCGGTACAAAGCGCGCTGTAATAAGTAATAAGTAATAACAACGCTGAGTTGAGCTACTTAGATTCAACCAACCCTATTGCTATACTGCACGCCGTGTTTGGCGCTCCAGTAACATAGCGCGCTGTAAGATGTAATAAGATGTAACAACGCTAAATCGAGCTACTTAGATTCAACCAACCCTATTGCTATACTGCACGCCGTGTTTGGAGCGCTCCGGTACAAAGCGCGCTGTAATAAGTAATAACAACGCTGAGTTGAGCTACTTAGATTCAACCAACCCTATTGCTATACTGCACGCCGTGTTTGGCGCTCCAGTAACATAGCGCGCTGTAAGATGTAATAAGATGTAACAACGCTAAATCGAGCTACTTAGATTCAACCAACCCTATTGCTATACTGCACGCCGTGTTTGGAGCGCTCCGGTACAAAGCGCGCTGTAATAAGTAATAACAACGCTGAGTTGAGCTACTTAGATTCAACCAACCCTATTGCTATACTGCACGCCGTGTTTGGCGCTCCAGTAACATAGTGCGCTGTAAGATGTAATAAGATGTAACAACGCTAAATCGAGCTACTTAGATTCAACCAACCCTATTGCTATACTGCACGCCGTGTTTGGCGCGCTCCGGTACAAAGCGCGCTGTAATAAGTAATAACAACGCTGAGTTGAGCTACTTAGATTCAACCAACCCTATTGCTATACTGCACGCCGTGTTTGGCGCTCCAGTAACATAGCGCGCTGTAAGATGTAATAAGATGTAACAACGCTAAATCGAGCTACTTAGATTCAACCAACCCTATTGCTATACTGCACGCCGTGTTTGGCGCGCTCCGGTACAAAGCACGCTATAATAAGTAATAACAACGCTGAGTTGAGCTACTTAGATTCAACCAACCCTATTGCTATAGTGCACGCCGTGTTTGGCGCTCCAGTAACATAGCGCGCTGTAAGATATAATAAGATGTAACAACGCTAAATCGAGCTACTTAGATTCAACCAGCGGTGGTGGGGGAGCGCGCGTGCATGTGCCGTGCGTCACCGTGCGGGACGTGCAGGCCGCGCTCGCCCGCCTCAAGCCAAAGCACTCGGCCGGGCCCGACGGTATACCGTCCTACGTGGTAAAGGACTGCCGGATGGTACTGGATGAACCGCTGGCATTCCTTTTTAATCTTTGTTTGGCTACTGGAACTTACCCTGAAGCGTGGAAGATGTCACGTGTTATTCCAGTGCCAAAGGGGGGTTTGGGATCGGATGTGGGCGACTTTAGACCGGTGGTGGTCCTGGTGACGTTTGCGAAGGTCTTTGAATCAATTTTACATTGTTATATTTTAAAACAAGTGGATTGCCAGCTTTCAGATGCTCAACATGGCTTTAGGCCAGGACGTAGCACCGGAAGTAACTTGTTGTGCTTTATGACGTATGTAGCCCCAGAGCTTGACAAACGTAAGCAAATTGACGCTGCGTACTTCGACTTTAGGAAAGCTTTCGACACGGTTGATAATGACATCCTTTTGATGAAGCTTGCGGCAGCTGGATTCACTCCCCAGTTGCTTAATTTTTTTAGCAGTTACTTGCAAGATAGGCGGCAATATGTGGATTACCGGGGTGCAACATCAGCTCCGTATTTCACTTATTCTGGTGTAAGTCAGGGCAGCAATCTCGGGCCCCTCGAGTTTTTGCTTATGATAAATGACCTTCCAAACGTCATCAGGAGCGCCATCTGTCTCTTATTTGCGGATGACCTCAAATTAGTCTTGAAGATTGAAGATGAGACTGATTCTGAGAGACTGCAGCAGGACATTCGGAGGGTAGTAGAATGGAGCCAGCACAACAATCTTCACTTCAATCTGTCAAAGTGCGTGGTGATGTCATATAGTCGTGCGTGAGAGCCACGTCAGCACCTTTACCAGATGGAGGGGACTGCGCTAGCGCGAGTCGATAGCGTCAAGGACCTGGGTGTGTTGATGAATACCGAGCTAACGTTTCGTGATCACATTGTGGCTATCTGTAAAAAAGCTTTTAAGAAGTTGGGCTTCATACTGAGGCAGGCTAGGAGTTTTAATAGCATGCTAGCCGTAAAAGCTCTTTATAATGCCTTAGTACGCAGTAATTTAGAAAGTAGTGCAATAATCTGGAATCCCCATGAGACTAAATATAGTCACATGGTGGAAAAGATTCAAAACAAGTTTGTTCGCTGGCTCTATTTAAAAAATTATGGTGTTTATCCATACTATCCACTTATGTATCCAACCCTATTTGTTATAGGTATGGTTGGATATAATAAGTTGGAAGTGAGGAGAGACCTGGCGCTACTAATTTATCTTTTTAAAGTTTTGCGAGGTATATTGTTCAATCCGCGGTTGCTAGCGTCCTTGAAGCTGTTTGTGCCGGATAACTATCTTCGCGCGAGAAATCATAAGTTGTTTTGCGTGCAGCATGCGCGCACTAATGTTCTTAAAGAGTCACCTGTTGTAAAGGCACTCCATCTTTTCAACAGAATCGACAACCTTACTGGTACCGATTTGTTTAGTTGTTCTTTGACGGAGTTCACAAAAACTGCTTTAAATATAATTTGTTACCAATCGCATTAGGTTATCCTGTAAAGATTGTGTAGTATAAATGTAAATAATAAATAAATAAAAAATAAAATAAAAATAAACCAACCCTATTGCTATACTGCACGCCGTGTTTGGCGCGCTCCGGTACAAAGCGCGCTGTAATAAGTAATAACAACGCTGAGTCGAGCTACTTATATTCAACCAACCCTATTGCTATACTGCACGCCGTGTTTGGCGCGCTCCGATACAGAGCGCGCTGTAAAAAGTAATAACAACGCTGAGTCGAGCTACTTATATTCAACCAACCCTATTGCTATACTGCACGCCGTGTTTGGCGCGCTCCGGTACAGAGCGCGCTGTAAAATGTAATAACAACGCTGAGTCGAGCTACTTATATTCAACCAACCCTATTGCTATACTGCACGCCGTGTTTGGCGCGCTCCGGTACAGAGCGCGCTGTAAAAAGTAATAACAACGATGAGTCGAGCTACTTAGATTTATCCAACCCTTTTTCGATAAGGCCGTGTTTGACGCGCGCCGCCGCCGGTACATCGCGCGCTGTAAGAAGTAATAACAACCCTGAGTCCAACTACTTAGACACATTTTTGCGTGCATTGTGTGACAGTGGGAAGGAGTAGGTGATTTAAAGCGTAGGTATTTTCGTTTGACAAGAGAGTGGTATATCTGTTACGTATATAGAATAAAATCCTCATCTCAAGAAACAAACGCAGATTGCTTTGATTTAACTCGATTTATTCGTCAACACCTTTTCCAAAAACAAATCCGAACGGTCATGAATCATCTGTCAAACTTACAGTGTTGCCATTATCAAAACATAACAGTCACAATATAAGTGTTGCCATTATCAAAACACAAACAGTCACAATATTTAACAAGTATGCGATATTAACAGTTACAAACTAACAGCTACATTATTAATCAGAACAGTAACTGCTACCTACTTTAGATAATAGTGTGATTAGTCTTACAACTCGGCCATCCTTTTACGTTAGTGAGTCCTCTCACAAAGTACATGATTTGTTTCTATAACTAGACTCAACAATGTATGAAATAGGTTAATGTTATAGAACGCTAAACATTTATAGGTTATTGTTTCTTATCCTATTACACGTCGTCTTCTCACTACAATCTCACCAAATAATAATAGTAACATTAAATTAAAACTACCAAAGGTTTGGCTTCACATGATCTACTAAGATCTACGACCATCTGTGCGATACCAATTTCTTGATATCATTCTTTTCTGCACTGATCGCTCTTAGCTCATGCTAGCCATACATAACAATATTCTGATCTAGAATCAAATCTTACACGATCTGCTAAGATCTGCGACCATCTGTGCGATACCAATTGTTCGATATCATTCGATTTCTGCACTGACGCTCTTAGCTCGTGTTAGCCATACATCAATTTATCTAGGATTAAATCTTACACGATCTGCTAAGATCTACGATCATCTGTGCTCTGTCAAAATATCTATTCGTATTCTGCCTGATCGCTCTTAGCTCGTGATTCAACTTATAATGTATTATTATTCATTTTATAATTCGGTTCTTATCTTCACACTAATTTGACTATACTTAATTATTCACCATCTAAAATCAATGAGTTTCTACTCCTACTCAACATTATATCGGTTTGATCACTCCGCTCCCGAAGAATCACCGTCAATGTCATCTTCGCTACCCTCACTACACTGATCCTTAAAATTTAGCCATGGATGAATTTTATCCAGTGCTACGATATTTTCGTATCTTTTATTACCTCTCCTCGTCATTGGGGTATCTTCGACTAAAAATCGATCATTTGGCAAAATTTTTAAAATTCGGTACGGTCCCTGAAATTTGGCTATGAGTTTTTTTGATTTTCCAACATGATCTTTATCCACCACTGTCCTTTCAATTCTAACTAAATCCCCAACATTATAGGCTGTTGCTTTCTTCCTTCGTTTATCAAATTGTTCCTTGAACTTTTCCTGTTGTTTACCTATCTTTTCCCTAGCATCAGATCTCATCTGCTCTAAGTCGCTGCCAGTTACACGTTCTGACACTTCGTTAATTACATCACTTAACATGCTTTCTGACCCATTCATTACTTTGCACCCAAACAGTAATTCAGAAGGGCTCTTGCCGGTAGATTTGTTTACGGTTGTATTAATTCCTAATTGTATATCGCCTAAGTGTTCATCCCAGGTATTATCATTTTGACCATGACATTTCGCGCCTAATGCATCTGATATTGTGCGATTGTATCGCTCGACCTGGCCATTTGCTCTTGGGGTAGCGACTGCATTGAGAATGTGCTTTATATTTAGTTTTTGTATGAATTCTTTAAATTTAATGCTTGTGAAACATGATCCCCGGTCAGTTATAAGACGAGTGGGTACACCAAAATAACAAAAATGCTCCTTGAAAATCTTAATCGCTGAAACGGTTTTGGTATCTTTTACGGCCCGGATATTGATGAATTTGGTAAACGCATCTATGATGACGAGAATGTACATATTACCTCTTTTTGATCGAACGAACGGACCCAAGTGGTCGGCGTGAAGAGTGTGAAAGGGGGTTTCTATTTTGGGAATTGGATGCATCATACCTTCTTTAGGGCCACCGGGTGCTTTATGGTGCGCACATTGTAGACATGCAGCTACATACTTTTTAGTAAACCGGCGCATCTTTGGGAACCAGAAAACACCTCTTACCCTACTCAAGGTCTTTTCAAAACCGAAGTGACCCACCTCGTCATGGTTCATTCGCAGAATTTGCCATCTTACGCCTCTTGGCACGACCCAACGAATCCCGTCCTCAACAATGCGGTAGACATGATTGCCTTTCAATTGATAGTTTTTGTAAACGTCGGCTATGAATTTAGTATTATCGTTTTGTAGTATCTGTTTAATTTGTTTAATTTCTTCATCATCGCTCTGTACCGTAGCTATCCAGTCTTTCATATCAATGTGTAAAACGTCTATAACATGGTCACAATTCTCACTGGTTGGTTCAGTGACAGGGTTGCGACTCAACGCATCAACGTGAGCCATGCGTGCACCTGGCCTATATTCGATTTCGCAGTTATATTCCTGAAACTGAACCCACCAGCGAGAAATTCGAGGTATTAAGTCCCTTTTGGTCATTGTAGTTCGTAACGCATGACAATCCGTAACAATTTTGAATCGTAATCCCAATAAGTATACCCTAAATCGACTTAATGACGCAATGACAGCAAGAGTCTCTAGTTCGAACGAATGGAGCTTTTGTTTGTCTACTGTGGTCTTACGGCTGTAGTAAGCGACTGGTCGAAGTAAACCATCAGCTCCCCGTTGCATTAATATTCCTGCAACTCCTAACTTCGACGCGTCCGTATGTAACTCGGTTTCTAGATTAACGTCATAGAGTGCCAGGACGGGGCGTTCAACTAACTTTTCCTTAAGGGTATTAAAAGCACGGGTATGTTCTTCGGTCCAATTGAATTCGAATTTAGATCTCAAAAGGTCTGTCAAAGGCCTCGCTATGAAGGCGAAGTTTATGACAAATCTTCTAAAGAAACTAGACAATCCTAAAAAACGTCGAACTTCGTGCACGTTTTTAGGTTGAGGAAAGTCTGAAATGGCTTGGGTTTTACGACTACCTGGGCGTATTCCTTCACCACTAACGTGAAAACCTAGAAAGTCTAATTCTTTGCGAAAGAAATGACATTTCTTTAATTTTAAAGTGAGTCCTGCCTCAGTTAGTAGCGCAAGTACTTCTTCTAAACGACTAAGCCCTTCCTGGAACGATCGCGCAGGGATAAGGACGTCATCCATATAGACAACCGCATACTCCACCTTACTACTCGACAATACTTTGTTCATAACTCTTTGGAACACCGATGGCGCATTGGCTAAGCCAAACGGCATACGCTTAAAATGATACTGCCCATCCGGTGTCACAAAAGCTGTTTTATCTTGTGAGGACTTGGCGATGGGAATTTGGTAGTACCCCGAAGCAAGATCGAGACTTATAAACACTGAATTACCAGCCAACCTGTCGAGCTGATCATCTATCAATGGGAGAGGGTAATGTTCCTTACGCGTTTTATTGTTCAACGCTCTGTAATCAACACAGAGTCTCTTTTCGCCAGTCTTCTTCTTGACAAGCAAGATGGGACTGGCATACGGAGAACTTGATTCCGCGATTATGTCAGCGTCAAGCATTTCCTTTACCATTAATCGTACCAGCTCTCGTTCAGGAAAACAAAGTCTGTAAGGTCGGTAAACTACCGGCTGTGAGTCAGTTAGTTCAATTTCCATTTGTGCAATGTTTGTCAACCCTAAGTCAGTTAAGCTACTCGAAAAACAGGTATTATATTTAAATAATAGGTCCTTTAATTTCTGAACCTCTTCATTATTGAGTTGGTCGCCATAATTTAAATCATCCAGCACTTCCTCACTATTAAAATCCAGAATTTTTACACTAAAGCTACTATCTGTACATTTCGCTCTTGTGATCAAAGAATCCTTCTTCAATTTTAATTCGTTATCTGTTAAATTTTGCACTAATAATCCGCCTACACTGTTTCCTATTTCGTATTCACCCGGCAACAAATAAAACTCTTCTTGAGGTTTTCCTCGCAAGGACCCATTCACATAAACCGTTCCTGTATAATCGCATATAGAACTAATAGGTATCACAATCATCTTTTGGGCGGGAATAGTTGAATCTTCGCGGAGAACCAGCTCAAGCTTTTGAAATGATTTCCGCTCAAACGTGAGTGAATCTGTAGTTTTAGTTATAATTATCCCAGGTTTTTCAGTAAAACTATGACCAACTAGTACTGGATGTTTGATCACACTATCTTCTACAACAAATATTTCAACCTGCTCAACAATATTTTGTATATTTAACTGCACAAGTGCTGAACCTAAAGGAACCACAATATTATTTCCTATACCTCTCATAACAGGCAAGTGACCTTCTTTCCAAAAGACACTTAACCTCATAGCATCAGATCGTCGAATCAAACAACATTGACTGCCCAAATCAACATAGCCCTGAATTTGATTGTCATTTAGTTTCATATTAATTACGTACTTGCTATTGCTCGAATCTTCTATGTCAACTCGCATAACGGTTTTTTTCTCTCGACGTTTCGCTTTTTTTAGGTAGGTTAATAGGTAGTTTCGGACAATCTGTACTTAAATGACCTAATCTTTTACAAAGGTTACATTTCAAAATCTTTTTGGGACATTTAAAACTATAATGCCCCGGTTCATTACAGTTGTAGCACACAGAAGAACTAGATTGTGATTTAGTTTTTGAATCGTTTTCCCCTGCCTTAGAGTTTGTCTGCGTGTTTCCGGAAGCATTCTGTTTTTTATCTTGTCCTACTTTAGACCTATCAGAATCACGTGGTTGCTGCTTAATATATTGAAAGTATTCAAGAACCTGCTCTGGTTCCGTGCATTTAACTGCCTTTGCACCTAACCGCAACGATCTATCTTCAATGCCATACAACAAGCAATCTACCGCACGTTTACCCCGAATCTCGCAACGATTGAGTAAATTGATCTTTTCGTAATAGTATAGTTCTAACGATTCATGGTACTTTACCCTTTTTGATAGCATTTCCGTTAATAACTCTGCGTAATCATCACTACATGGGAAGGATTCAAGTAATTTAATTTTCCATTCGGGCCACGAAAATGACATTGTCGGTAAAGCCTGGTACCAAGTCTTTGCGACGCCGCATAACTTGGGTAATGCATAATGTATAATCTGATCATCACCCCAGTTATACAGCTTTGCGCACTCTTCTACTTTAGTTATCCACGTCTGTATAGTTTGACCTTTTACCATGGGATCAAAATCGGGTATTACGTTTCCTAACATTGGAAACTTATTTCCTTCGGAGCGATTTTTACCTAAAAGCTTCATCAGCTCGGTTAAAAACAATATATTGTCACTATTGGCAAAAACCGACTGACTCACATTTTCTTTCCGTCGTCGCGAAGAACTACAGCTGCCGCTGGTACTACTTGACGATCTAACATCACGGGGAGGACGACTGCGTCTGCGGCTTCGTTTGCTCTGCCTCCGCTCGACACTGCGACTCGGACGATGCTCGTGACGACGTCCTCGGCTCCGCTCGCGATCCCGCTTGTGGCGGCGATAGTATCGCTCCTTGGTTCGGCTCCTTCGACCTTCACGCTCTTCTGACTTGCTGTTCAAGCGCCGTCGTCGTTGTCGCTTGCGCCGATCGTGAGAACCTTCAGAGCTGTAATCACGCTCCTTGGTTCGGCTCCTTCGACCTTCACGCTCTTCTGACTTGCTGTTCAAACGCCGTCGTTGCCTCTTGCGCCGATCGTGAGAACCTTCAGAGCTGTAATCACGCTCACGATGCCGTTTTTCAGTCCTCGAACGGCTTCGACTTCTTCTACTTGCAGCTCGAGGTGGTATTTCAATATTATCGTCACCGGCCATACCAAAGATTTTCGTGGATGAAATCAAGTTTAAATTTCTTGTCCAAATACGAGCGAAAAACAAAACTTGTGGGTGTTTTAGTTCAATCCCACTTCTGAGATATAGAATAAAATCCTCATCTCAAGAAACAAACGCAGATTGCTTTGATTTAACTCGATTTATTCGTCAACACCTTTTCCAAAAACAAATCCGAACGGTCATGAATCATTTGTCAAACTTACAGTGTTGCCATTATCAAAACATAACAGTCACAATATAAGTGTTGCCATTATCAAAACACAAACAGTCACAATATTTAACAAGTATGCGATATTAACAGTTACAAACTAACAGCTACATTATTAATCAGAGCAGTAACTGCTACCTACTTTAGATAATAGTGTGATTAGTCTTACACGTAGTAACTATTATAATAATCTGTGGTACTACTCGTATAGCACGCGTACGTCACGGGGTGTAGCAAAATGCATCTTCATAGCCTTCGATCAACAATATACTGTTGATCGAAGTTCATAGCAAATCTTACACACTCCTGACTTCTTAGCTTTCCTAGCTTTAATGGAAATAGACACATAGTTCTCCAGCTTAGCTTTAACCTCACTCACTGCTTATGGCAAGCCAGCCTTATAATATACTACACGTCAGTGATTAGGAACCATTGCAAAACACCATAGTTCAAGGGTGACATTTTGTACATTCACTTTGCTTCCGTTTTTGTTGGTTTACGAACCAAAAACTTTACACTTTTTTCATTACTTTTTTAGTCTCAACATGGAGGCGACATCGGAAACTTTTAAACCCAACATTCAATCAACGTATTCTCGATGGGTATTTACAAGTGTTCAATGCATTGTCTGTACAATTCGTGACAAAAGTTGAAAAAGAACTTGGAAAAGATGAATTTGATATTTTTCCTTATCTAAGTGACTTAGCCATAGAAACTGTATTTCGTAAGTATGCAAAATGTTATTTTACAAGAAAACAATAAGTATTAAATGAAAGGTTTTGCCAATCAGAATATGTGACGTCATTCTTAGTTTAATGTATTATTTGTTCTCCTTACACCATCACAAATCACAAAGGTACATAACACCTTGAGGGGCAGAGTGTTGTTTGAAGTTTGAGACGGTGAGGATGTGTATGTAAGTGATCCCTCGATACGCACCAATATATCAGAATAAAATTATTTTCCAGCCTCTTGACATGGTTGTCAAATAAAAGGTTTTAACGTGTAAAATAGTATTTATAAAAAACAACCTTTTTTAAAAACAAGCTTTATTTTACTATGGATGCGATGGATTTCATTCCCAAACGCATAACTCAAGATTGTTTTTCTTAATTTTGCATAAAGCAAACAAATTGTAACCGCGAGGTTACAGGAATGCAGAGCTGATGGGATTTGAGGATTGATTGGAGAATTGTGGGTAAACTGACTGACCTTTGATGATGATTGTGGGTGGATGCGCCGTGTGTCGTCCCTCCTTGTTGGGCTGATGATGACAGGGCTGATCTTGGACAGGGATGTGCAGAATGTCTTGGTTCGTGGAGTAATAAACACAGCACTGGTATGAACACAACACTGGTAGTTACGCGAGATTTCGGTGTGTTGGCGGCGCGAGTGTGTACACACGTGTCGTTTGAACGATGTCCCGAGCGGAAGAGAGTGAACGAGCGGCGCCCAGCGCGAAAGTCGATTGTGTCGCGAGGTGGCGCCAGCGTTGCGCCGCGAAATTAGTCATGCACATGCGCGAACGTCACGCTGGTGGCGTGAACATCCTGGGGGGGCCGGGGCTGCGGCTCCTCTTGAGCTGAATCCAACGGCAGCCTGGCTATCTTGAACACAGGTCGTCGCAGATTTCCATGAGCTGTGTCCAGATCCACAACTCGGATCACTCCATCCTTGCCAGGTATCGTGCGGAGAATTCTCCCCAACTTCCATTGGAGCGGAGGCAGGTCATCCTCTTTGATGAGGACCAGTTCACCCACTTGAGGAGGGGAAGAAGGGGAGAGCCATTTGGAGCGGGTTTGCAGGGTATGGAGGTAGGATCTGGACCAGAGAGTCCAAAAGCGCTGAGAGAGCGCTTGAATGAGTTGAAACCGTTTAAGAGCAGATATGGGTCTGTCGTCAAAAGACTGCTCAGGTAGAGCGGTGAGCGGACGACCAATAATGAAATGTCCGGCCGTGAGAGGTTCAAAGTCCGTAGGGTCGGATGAAATTGGGCAGAGGGGTCTTGAGTTGAGTACAGCCTCAATTCGAGCCAAAAGGGTAGCGAATTCCTCAAAAGTGAGGTGCTGTTCACCTATCACGCGATAAAGTAGTTGCTTGGTGGATTTTACGTTTATTTCGTGCAGAGCGCCGAACCAAGGCCCTTTAGGCGGGTTCAGTAACCAAGTTATGTGCTGATTCGCGAGCTTGTGAGTGATTGCATCATTGTTTGACCTGAGGAAGTTCTGAACTTCAATGAGCTGATTTCTAGCACCTACATAGTTTGTGCCGCAGTCTGAGCGAATGAGAACTGGAGTACCGCGACGTGAGATAAAACGTTGCAATGCCGCAAAGAACGCTTCCGTTGTGAGTGCAGAGACTGGTTCCAAATGAACCGCCTTTGTTGCGAGGCAAACGAAAATACAAAAATACGCCTTTATGAGTTTCGCGTTCCGCAACGTGCTGGATTTAACGAAGAAGTGGCCAGCAAAGTCCGTCGTGACGTGACTAAAAACTGGCTGAGGAGTAACTCTGTCTACTGGGAGATCAGCCATGAGCGGAGCCTTGGGCTGAGCGCGGCACCGGAAACATCTAATACATTTAAACACGCGATGTCTAATAATACGACGAGCGGACAGAATCCAGTACTGCTGGCGTAATATGGCGTGTAATGTGTCAGCTCCAGGGTGGCAGTGTATTTTGTGATAGTGGTCTATAATGAGATCTACGAGCGGACTTGAGCTGGGTAGAATGAGTGGGTGTTGAGCGTCATACCTAATTGACGCGTGAGAGAGACGACCACCGACTCTCAAGAGGCCGTCCTTTATGAAGGGCGAGAGACGCTGGAGCCGAACGGGACAAACCTTATCAGTCTGGATACGATTAATGTCTTCAGCAAACTCATTGTGCTGAACAGAGCGGACCCAGTGCAACAGAGCGTCCCTGCGTTCATTAGCTGTCAACGGACCAGAGCGCCGTGCATCTGGGCTGTGCCGACAATTGAATATGAACCTTTGAATACAAGCCGTCACTCCGACGAGCTTGTCAAGTGAGCTGTAGCGAGTGAGCAAGTCCAGATCGATATCTGGGACTGCTATGTGTGCTGGTACCTTTTTGGGCTTAAGGCCTGGGAGAGCATGATGGCCTAGAGCGGGTGGCAACTTGGGCCAAGTGCAGGTAGGTTCTTTGAGCCAACTGGGTGACCACCAAAGGTCATGAAGTGAGAGAGACTGGGCAGACATGCCTCTGCTTGCACAGTCAGCAGGGTTGAGGTTCGTGGGCACATGCCTCCACGTATTGCTAGTTGAAGTAGCTGTGATCTTAGCCACTCGATTGGCCTCGAAAGTCTGTAATCGGTGAGGTGGGGTATTGAGCCATGCCAACACTATTGTGCTATCTGACCAGCATGTGTGTGTTTGAATGGGTATATGAGCTGACAGTTGGGCTGACACTCGAGTCATGAGCTGAGATAAAAGAGTCGCGGCTGACAACTCCAATTTCGGGATTGAGAGGCGAGTCTTAATGGGTGCGACCTTGGACTTGCCAATGATTAGGTGTACATTGACATGTCCAGTGGTATTGCGCTCATGAAGGTAGATAACAGCACCAAAGCCAGCCTCTGATGCGTCCGCGAACCCGTGAAGTGAGTAAGTAGATGTGGGCTTATACTTACAAATGTGTCGAGGTAAACGGAGGTTTGAGAGCTGAGGAAGATCCTCTGAAATGTGTTGCCACTCTGTGTGGACTTCTTCAGAGATAGGCTCATCCCATCCTATTTTCAGAAGCCAAAGCTTCTGCAGAAGAATCTTTGCGCGGAAGACGACTGGAGTAACCCAGCCATTGGGGTCATAGAGAGACGCTACTGTACTGAGAATGGAGCGCTTTGTGACTAGAGCATGAGTGGGCAGAGAAATGCGATAAGTGAACTCATCAGTTTGAGGAATCCACTGTATTCCCAGAACCTTAATGGAATTAGAGTCGGGACTGAAGTCAAAGTCCTTGGGCATGTCGCACTGGTCATCTGGGAACCGTTCAAGGAGCTGAGGCGAGTTGGAGGTCCATTTACTGAGCTGGAAGCCACCTAGGGCGAGTAACTCGATCAGATCGTTTTGGAGCGACTGAGCAGATTCCACAGAATCTGCACCTGAGAGAATGTCGTCCACAAATATTGATTTGCGGAGGACCTGAGCAGCGTGGGGGTAGCGATGACCTTCGTCATCAGCCAATTGGAGTAAAGTGCGGATGGCATGGTATGGGCTGGACCTTAATCCATATGTGACGGTATTAAGGGCATACGTGAGCAGGGGCTGGTCGGGTGAAGACCGCCAGAGAATGAGTTGAAAAGGTCTTTGCTCTGGGTGAATGAGTATATTTCTGAACATCATTCGGATGTCTGTGCTGAAAACTTGTGAGGGGATCCTGAAGGACATGATAATGTCAACAATATCTTGTTGAAGAGCTGGACCTGTATGAAGACAATCATTTAAATTGACGCCATTTGAGCTTTTACAACTTCCGTCAAAGACGCAGCGTAACTTTTCTGATCCTGGCTTGAATATGCCATGATGTGGGATATAGAAATGGGATTTATGAGCAAAGGTATTGGGGTGACACGGCGACATATGTCCCAATTTTATGTAATCTGACATGAATTCTACGTATTTCGAGCGGAAGGGCGGGTTCGCTAGCAGCTTCTTCTCTAAATTGAGAAACCTGCGTAGCGCAATAGCATGAGTGGAACCTAATGTCGGCGCGTTTTGCAGAAAGGGCAGTGTAACCATATATTGACCTGATGGTTCACGAGTAGTTGTGGTGCGGAAAATGTCCTCACACTGTTCCTCTAATGGGCTGGTATGCTTGTAGGTTTGGGGTTCCTCGGATTCCCAAAACCTCTCAAGACTTTTGTGAATGTCATGAGTTGAATGCTCTGAGTCCGTGTGAGAGCCGACAATGTGAACTGAATTGACCTGATTCGTGGGTGAGGTATGTAAACTTTCGAAAGGTCCTATTAATGTAAAATCGAATATCGTGCCGAAGGCTATGGGCTTGCCAGGGCCGAGCGAAACCTTGGTTCCGTCTAACACTTGACCAAGAACGTCAGATCCTAGTATTAGATCAACCGGAGCTGGTGTGTGATATTCTCGATCAGCAAGAGGAATCGGTGGGTGACCTGTTAACTGAGCGAGATCTGGAACCTTTTCCAACGGTAGGTACCCAGTTACGTTCTTCAATATATGGGCTGTGGCCGTGATCATAGGTGTGTCACGGTGAGTAGGTCGGCATACAATTGTGATTGATGCCTTTGAGTTTTGTGTGTGCTGATTTCCAACTCCTGCGATTTTTAGAGATGTATGTTTTAATGGTAAATTTAAAATTGTGGCCATGCGCTGAGAACAAAGAGTCAGCATACTTCCACAGTCTAACAGGGCTCGTGCTGAGTGAAATTGACCATTTACGTCTGCTATTTTAAGTGAGACGGTTGGCAACAAAATTGGTGTGTTAGTGACGTTCACCACACGTTGTGCGGAGTCACAGGAACTCTCTGTTGGAGTTGAAGTCATGGAGTGAAAATGAGCTGAGCGCGTATGCGATGAGTGTGCGTGTGATGAGTGTGTGTCGTCCCTCCTTGTTGGGCTGATGATGACAGGGCTGATCTTGGACAGGGATGTGCAGAATGTCTTGGTTCGTGGAGTAATAAACACAGCACTGGTATGAACACAACACTGGTAGTTACGCGAGATTTCGGTGTGTTGGCGGCGCGAGTGTGTACACACGTGTCGTTTGAACGATGTCCCGAGCGGAAGAGAGTGAACGAGCGGCGCCCAGCGCGCGAGTCGATTGTGTCGCGAGGTGGCGCCAGCGTTGCGCCGCGAAATTAGTCATGCACATGCGCGAACGTCACGCTGGTGGCGTGAACACAAATGTATTAAACAAATGTGATTTTGGGCGACATAGTTTAATCTAAATTTTAGGCTTTTCTAGGAAAGTTGCGTTATTTGATTAGCTGGTTTAGATTAGCTAGTTTTCAAGGATGTTTCACGTATAAAAGTGCGAAAATTTGGAACAATCTACCTCCGCCAATTAGAGACAAATTTATTTCTGTTGAGAAATTCAAACTCAAATTGAAGCAAAATCTTTTAATATAACAGAAAACATTTGGACTTGTAAGATGTCTTAAAAACCAAATAATTTGCTAATCTAAGTACTAAGCTTTCCCATATTTTTGAAAATCAGCGCTACCAGATTTTTTTTTTTTTTTTGGTAGCACATAGCTAGGCTACGTCCATTTATCAGGGTAATTCTATTATTTATATATATATATATATTTTACATAGTTTTTACAATGTACATCCTTTAATATCATTGTTTTGTGACGTGTTTTGTTACAATATAAACACTATATACTTTAATAAATAAAGAAAAATATAAAAAATGCTCGGACACGACTGAGCATCTATACTCTATTTTTATATGTATTTAATTTTACATAATACAAACATATGTTTCTATATATTTCAGACACTGCATTTGGATTAAAAACACAACAAAAGTGCAGCGATGAATACAAAGACGCATCTGCCAAAATGTTTAAAATTGCGTGCAGAAGATTGCAAAATATTTTGATGCATCCATCATTCCTATATAATTTAACCGAGACTAAAAAAGAAGAAGAGAAATATGTAAAAACTTTGAAGAAGGCGTCTTCTGATGTAAGAAAATGTCCAATATAGGTACAATAAGAGTACTGCAAGTGTATAACTTGACGTGCCATGACTGTACAACGCGGCGAACTGTCGAACCCGAAATATGAAGGTGGCGCTGCGTTAGTTCGCACCGGCAATCCTGTTACTGTGTTAGCAAAGGTTTCGGTCAAAAGGCCAGTCAACTATAAGGTCATCTTTTTTTACAGGTGCTAAGAGCAAGAAAAGCTGAATTAAACGAATTCGTCAGCAAGGAGACAAAAAGCTCTGGTAAGCTATGGAATCTTCATCGTTATTCTCATGATTATGACATCGCACCCAATAAATTTTTTGTAAAATACATTTAACTCAATATGCAGACTCAAAATATGTTTTAAAGTTTTATTATGATTCAAAGTGATTTGGACAGACTATCTCAGTGGTGCTTGTCCAATGGTATGCTTCTTAACGTAAAGAAATGCTTTCATAATAAATTCACGAGGAAAAAGAAGCCCGTTGACTCGCATTATTACCTAGAGAGCATAGCTCTTGAGGAAGTGAAGCAAATTCGAGGCTTAGGAGTAATTCTGGACAAAGAACTAAGCTTCATACCACAGATTGACACAACAGTCAAGAAGTCCGCGCAGATGCTCGGATTTGTCAAGCGAAATAGCCGAGGATTTCGATCAAAGTGGGTTAAAATCCTTCTTTTTAACACTCTCGTCCGTAGCCATCTCGAATATGCTAGTGCAGTTTGGAATCCTTTTTACGCGACTCATTCACAAAGGAATGAAAGTATACAGCGCGCCTTCACAAGGCATCTCGCCTTTATCTCAACAGGTGTTTTGCATAGATGCTCATACGGAGAGCGTTTGAAACTTTTTGGGATGTCCTCTTTACGGAACCGTAGAACCATGCTTGATTTAACTTTCCTCCATAAACTGGTGAGTGGTGCAACACCTTGTCCGCAGTTGCTTGAGAGGATCTTTGTGTCAGTGCCTTATAATATGCCTCGTAAGCCCATCGCTAAAATATTCCACTGACCCTCTAGTAAATCAAACTTAGGTCTTAATTCACCAATCACCAGAATGATAAGAGAGTACAACGAGAAAAGCCAAAGTGTTCCGGATCTTGATATCTTTTACTTATCCTTATCCAAGTTTAGGAATAGTTTGCTAAGACCTTCTTCAGTATAGTTTTGTTTTGTCTTTCAGTCATGTTTTGTATATATTTTGTATAATTTTAAGTTAGTTATTAGGTTAAATGTTTAGGTATGTATGTAAATTAGTTTATATATTATTATAGGCATATTGATTTTTTAATTCTTGCTTCAAATTGTATGTTTGCTTTGTGTTTATAATTTAAGTATGAATGTTGTAAACGCCTGTAACTGGTCCGCATATCAGAATTTTAATTTTGTAAATAATTTCGTTGTGTGTAATATGTGTACTGTTGGTGTTCCATTTTAAATAAATAAATAAACATATGTTTATTTACGAGTAATGTTTTTACAGGTCATTCAATGAAAGGCTTTTTAGATTGTCTTCTTGAACTTCAGTCTGAGGGACTGCTAACAGACAAAGAAATAACTGAAGAAGTGGACACCATGATAGAAGCGGGATCAGACACTATTGCAAGATCATTATTGTTTATCCTAATTCTTCTAGCCTCAAATTCTGACGTTCAAGACCGTGTCCACACTGAGTAAGTGGTTGAAAGGGTTTATCCCAATAAACATTATTATTCTGTACTGGCTACCCAGAACTACAATAACTCTCAACATACAAAATTGTCCACATCACTCACGGTAGTTATTAATTCAACCACAAATTAAAGTTATTTAAAAGGTGGTAGAGCTCATTCCGGGCTACTTAGTTACAAATGCTGATGCAGCACAGACATGGGTTACTCTGCAGCGCAGCTGCATACGTCTGTATAAAGCATTACCACAGACACTTGACATTGACATATTTATTGATAATTTTCAATTACAGGTCATACTTATTTGTAATCAGTAATATACATATCAAACCTAGATAATAATATGATTAATACTTGCGATTGTCGGCACTTGGTGAAACATCATCATAATTTTGATAAAAACACTTGTACTGTTTCACAATATCACTGTTTTATTAAACCAACTGGTTTCGCCTTACGGCATTATCAAGGAGCTGTTAAAATAATAAATAAACAAAGGAATACGTAGTTAATTTACGGAACCACGGAAGGACTTTTTTAAAAAGACAAATGAACTTATTTTTAGACGTTTATTTCGAACGGAGTCTGGCTTAGAACTAACTACAAAAGCTTCTTTGTTACATATCGATACATGCTCTCGGACACTCTCACGGTGAACAAAGCGTAAACATCCTCTTGCTTTGTCATCATTCTAGAGAAAGACTCGCAACAAAGTAATGAACTGCAATTATGCACTTTAAGCTTGTATAGAGATAATGCCATGAGAATGCATAACTCCTCCCTCCCTAAGTTCGACATCATCATTTCGGGATTTTTCCTATTGATGATTTCGACTTAATTTCTTAAATTTGTAATAGTAAAAGAATACCGCTAAAATGCTTAAAATTAACATTACATAAATCATAAGAGTACCAACACTAATGCTTTTAAAATTGATTACACTTTCATTGTCCTTGCACAACACTTCATTTTCACCTTTTTTCAACAAATACGACCTGACTCGAAGGTCAGAAAGATCAATCTCTTCCATGTTAATGGGTTTGCTCTCCTTGTTAAATTCAATAGTTGATATTTCCGGTAAGTTGGTAATCCGTAAAACGGGAAATTCCATTTTCTGAAATTGAAGCGTTTGTCCTTTCAGCTTATTTTTGTCTACTTCTACTTCATAGTTGTCATCTATACTAAGTACATAAGTTCCTTGTATATGATGACGAAAAACTTCATTTTTGCAGGTGTGGATAAGTAAAGATTTTTCTCTTGAGTATAATATCCAACGGTTTGTTCCTATAGGCGTTACTTTAGTGTTTTCTATCTTTACTGTAATTGGATGACACAAAGTGGTATTCGGATTAAATTCCATTAGGTCTCTTACACATGTATTTTCAATAAATGCAGACATATCATTTTCGTTGCAAGCCTCGTCGATTTCTTTGCAGGGTTGCGATAGTGACTGCGTTTTCAACCCTTTCATAAGAAGATAGGGAAATTTTGGGACTACAAGGGTTGTTTGGTTATATGGATTTATCGTTGGTAAAGGGAATATTTTATAATATACATAAACATCTTTTCTGATTAACGGAATTTCTAAAATAAATATTATCTGATTTTCTTTAGTAAGCTTTTAATTCTATTGTCTGCTCTATCTTGACTAGATTCTTTAAATTTGCCGGGTATGCTAACTTATTTGTTTCTTCTATTTTTCTCAGTGTATCTAACAGTTCATCAGTATCCAAAATCGATTGATGTAATGATGTAACAAGTTCCAAAGGCTTACCTGTATGCTAACCACAAGTTACATGCTAACCACTGCTTCCGCGGCCCTTGAGATAATTCTGGACATCCCGCCACTACATCTGTTTATAAAACAGGAGCCGGCGGCTGCAACGTTCAGACTCAGGGCAGCCGGATAGTGGAAAAGCAACGACAGGGCACTACACACGCCCGTTATCCGTCAACTTTTTCCTGGCAAAGTGATCTCTAAGAGAGGAGACATTTCCTGGCCTCCACGTAGTCCGGATCTGACCCCGATGGATTTTTTTTTGTGGGGCTACCTTAAAGCTAAAGTGTACGACACAAACCCGCGGTCAATTGAGGCCCTAAAAGAAAACATCCGCAGAGAGATGGCAAGCATTTCAGCAGTGACGTGCCGCGCAGTCATCGACAATTTTAGACGTAGTTTGTAGGCCTGCTAGAACACCTTTACACTTTTGATGATGTGTCAGTCAGTCAGTGACAAAATAAGGGAACTTTGACTTGAGATATTTCGTAATCGAATATAGGTACAAAGTTGTTATTTGGGGTCAGATATAGGATCAGTAAGTACTCTTGGTTCCTGAAATTTCAGTCTTCTAGCTTCACCCACAACGAAGATACAGGGGGGTTGAAAGTGCCGTGAGTTGCTTCGAGAAAAGGATGGTACGGCCGTTCCGCGTTTTTTCTGCGAGACTTTGCGGGGGCACTGCCGTGCCCCCAGATTAAAGATGTTTTTTATCTTCGTTCCAACTTCAAAAAACGAGAAGGTTTTCAACTCACCTGTTTTTTTTCTACACATATTTTTTGGGTAAATTGCTCCATAACTCCGTCATTACTTAACTGATTTGAATGATTCTTGTTTTGTTTGAAAGAGTGTGTCGATAAATATTTATAATTTGTAAAGTTTGTCCGCTCAGATAAAACATACCCAGGCCACGGCGCGGGTGCGTGCCGCTAAAGGACTTGAGCTAAAAAAAAAAGACACAGGCATAGCGCAAGTTAGGCAGTCTAAATCACATTTTTTATTAAAAAAGATATAAATATATGTTTTCTATTTAGATTTCCATAAACAAAACCAAGTATGGAGGAATGATTGGATAAATTTAGTTAGAGAGAGCAGAGATGGAAACGACTGCGTTACCTCCAAATCCAGCGTCGTCGTTTGTAGAATTCATTTTGACTCTAATGATTTATACATCACTAAAGGAGGACATCTTCATGTTTTTACTTATGCAGTTACAGCATATTACAGCATCATCAAGCGACGATAGTATTATTTATAGCGCTAACCTATTTTTTGGGGACATTGGTTTAAGATGGCAACCCAGCACGCACTCACACACTTTGCTGTGAATCAATTATCAGTTGGCGACGATTGGTAATGTCCGACTTTTTTTTACGTTCATGAGTAAAAGATCCCTTTTTTTGGAAAATGAATATAGTGCGCGCCAATCTTTTAGTCGCCTCTGAGTGAGTTACGAGTGCAAGCTTGCGCAGGTACAGTCAAGGAAACAATAATATCAACGGTTGATTATTAAATGTTTACAATAAGTGGGAAGGTGTACATCTTGTTGGTGTGGATGTGCGAATCTTGTTCCTGGTCCCTGGCCGGGTCTCCGGTATGGGTTCGGGCGGCTGATTGGATTTTACCTTGTCTAATATATATTTTACCTATCATTTTAATCGTAAATATATTGCTACATAAATTAAATAAACCTTTAATTTAGTTCATGTACATTTATTATTTTATTACATATATTTTCTTTATTAGATTAAATTTGACGTGTAAAAAGTGTATATATCTATACCTGCTTTGCAAAATAAACTATTTGAATTTGAATTTGAATTTGTACTTGTTGTACCTAGCTATTTAATTATTTATTTATTATTTTAGTGCAATCTTAAGTATATAAATAAAACGCATTAATATTAAAAATAAGTAAATTTATAATGTACAAATATAGGCAAATACGTTGTTACTTTATTTACAGAGGTGAGACACCATCTATAAAAACTGGTTCCCTACTTGAAGAAGGAAGATTTTCGTCCGAATCACTATCGTCTGTAGAATTTTGATCCTCCTCAGTGTCGTCGTCGGGTCCATTGTCATTGTCACTGACTTCAATAATTATTTTAATACACCATTTTCCTACATTGTCGCCTTAAAACGCTATAACGTCCGCGAGGCATAACAACAACAATAAACTTTAAAACAAACTAAATCAACAAAACTTTAACAAAAATAAATCAACAAAACAACGAATAAGGGCAACAGAAACAATAAACTATAACAAACAGATTCAACGATTAACTTAACGAATCATAGAATTTTTTCCTCGTAGGTACTTTTCATGCAACGCGCGCGTGTGTAGTGTACGGACGTAGCACTAACACTAACGCATAGTGTTGACACCTGCTGAACGGCGAGCGGGGGGTGCGGTGCGGCACGCAGGCGGGTGTGCTCCGCGCCCTCGCTCCTGTAACGTCCCCCTGACACCGTAAAACGGCTTATGCGTCGATTCTTGGGGCTAGCTTCAGAGGCGACTAAAAGATTGGCGCGCACTTGTACCTACATACTTTTTGTATGTCTATCATATACTTACTCAGTTAATCAGTTACATCAAAAATACTGTTGTGAATTTGTGATAATATTTTGAATTATTTTAGAATACAAGAAGTATTAGCTGAATCAAGTTGCAATGTCAACAAAAACCACTTGTCAAGACTTGTTTTTATGGAAGCTGTTATAAAAGAATCACTGCGGTTGTACCCTGTTGGTCCTATTATATCGAGAAAAGTAACACGGGACTATAAGCAAGGTAAGAATATACTCTTGTCTTTTGGGGTGTATCTATAGTTAGTCAAAGATGGCTTCGCAGCATCTTCGCAGTCACAAACTGTGATGAAGTTGCTCGTTTAAGAGGAAATACCGTCAAAATCGACCCTTTTTGAAGTTTTTGCGCCCCTTACGCGAGCCTTTCGTACAAACAATAAGGGGCGGAAAACATTGACGTGTTTCATTGCTCTTTAAATTAATTCACAAAAGCTACAATGGTGTCGATTCGGCGCAACACAACTTAAGAGGCTATGCGAATTTTATTTTTGTCACTGTCACACCAAGCGAAAAATCTCGCAGTGCGAGAGGGGCGGATTCAGGGCATTGGTATATTTATTATAACAGAACAATACGTTTACAATAAACGAAATGTTATTTAGCTGATAGTGATCTATTTTATTTAAGAACTAATAATATGCAGTTATGTTAATTAAATTTAAAAAATCATATAATAATTTATATAAAGACACGAAGGTCAGAAAAATATATGTTATTCTTTATTCTTAAATGTACACAGAAAAGCAGTTAAGACATATAATACATTAAAAGATATGTACACAGGCGAGCTTATCTCTAAAAAGAGATTTTTTCCAGCAAACCTAAGCGAGAAAGGGAAATTTTATTAAAATAAGTTATTAAATATATATATATGTATATCCATATTTTAATGGCCCGAAAATGTATTTAAAAGCAGTCACTTTTGAGTAAAACACGAATATCCTCGCCTTAATTGAATAAATAGTACAGTACTAGTAAATACAAACAACTATCCGTGAAAAAAAATTGAGTAATCGAGAAGAAAAAAATCAGTTATTTCTAATGATATTGGAAGAAAGTGTAGATAGATTACCTACACAAAATTCGATCTTCTAAACCAGCACACAACATAAATTACTTCAGTAAATTACGAAGTATTGCAATGTCACATTGATACGTGGAAGTCATAATTATCGCGATCGAAAAATAGACAAGACCTATATGTTACTGTACTTCGTCCCGTGTGACGTCCGTCGTGCGCTGACATCGACGCGATACTGAGTTCAGGTTTGCAAATTAGCCAAGTTTTATCGTGCCATTTGGGGATCGCCTATAACCTATCTACACTTTTTTCTAATATCATTGGTTATTTCATACATTTTGGTCGGGTAGCTACGTAGGTAACGTTTTTTTGGCTCTATAGTTAAAGTTGTTTGTATGGACGCGTACTGTCACCAGATTTCCGTTTCCGCAAATTCATGTTAACATAACACCGAGTATAATATAACAATATAAGCAGTCTATTTATGAATATATGATGTGTGCTTTGTTGAAAAGTACATAGAATAACCCCGTCTGAAGAGTTAATATTATAAGCAGTATATTTGTGAAGCTGCAATTAATGATGCTCTGTGTGCTTTGTTGGAGGGAACAGAATAAGCCCATGCGAAGAGGGAACTTCTTTGTACTCATTCAAAAGTATTTGGATTGATTAAAAACTGATATATTTTTTACAGATAACTTCGTCCTACCATCTGGTAGTGAAATCGCTGTGTTTTTATCGGGGATCAACAGAAGTGACCATTGGGGTCCAGATGTAAACACTTTCAACCCAGACAGATGGCTCGACGGCTCAGCGCCAGACCTTTCTTCCTTTAGCTTTGGACGGCGTTCATGTCTGGGTAAAAATATGTTTTTCTTTTTCTATTAAAATCCAAAATAAAGGCAGAACAATATAAAATTATGAATCCTGTTACTCCATGGGCCAGCCAAAATGTCGGTAAAATTTGGGGTACCTACTCATTTTGCTTTTCACCGCGGTTGGATTAGTAAGGTATCAAAAGTCTATGATGGCCAACTCAAAGTTGTAACTAATTGAAATGATGACGTCATCACTTTTTTGGTATAGACCCATTTTTCCGAGACCCATCTTCTGGGTTATCAAATGGCCATCATAGTTTTTGTCATCCTTACTAACCTGACTTACTTATAATTAAATTATACCATTTTCTTAAATTCCCCTAGTTGGTCTAATTCAGTAGCAGTGATAGGGATCACTAGGGGTGCTTCAATTGTTTTTTAGCGAAACTGTCCGGGATATTTTAACGTCTGTGGTCATCAGTGGCGAAGGCTCCATATAAGCCGATTCCACCGGCTTACCTTTCAGAAATATCTCCAACTACAACCAACCAATCCACCATTCATTATTTTAATGTACAAGTATTTTTGTGTGCTCCTAAGAATTTTAATAAAACGCCGGGGGAAAACTAAAAGTAAATTTTCCGTACACATTATTTCAACTCATGGCGCGCAGCGCTATGTTTGCACAAAATTGGGAGAAACTTACAACGTTGCCACGTTGGGCACTATTAGGCAGCCTCCCACAGTGAGCAATTTTTGTATCGGCTTACCAACGTCATAATTCCACCCACGATTCCACCCCTCGCCACTGGTCGTCATGTTTTGTAGATGAAATTAAAGCGTGTTATTTTTCAACTCAATCAGGAACTATTTTAAGGCGGTATGCTAAAAAAAATACGGGTGTTTCTTTTCTGTGTATTTCATGAAATACACAGAAAATTGTAATAAATTTCTGGTATATGCATTTTGACTATATAATCTAGGGTTTTGAAATTGGAAAACATGTTTGGATAAATTTTCCTCGATAGAAATAATTGTTGAAATGAGGTCTTCAAACACACTTTTTCTCCTCGTTTGACGAATAGGAACCATATACAGAACTCAAACATATTTTATTAGGTGTGTTTCAACAATATCTAGAGATTTGATATTTGAAATTTTGATAGCTATTTTAGTTTTTTGAATAAAAATATAAAACCAACTTTTTTCCCTTTTGCCCTGAATCTGCCCCCCTCGCACTGCGCAATTTTTCGCTTGGAGTTACAGTGACAAAAATAAAATTCGCATTGCTGACTTATTGTGTACAGTTCTGTCAGTCGAGTGTCGACTTGATTACGACACCCTTCTCAGTCTTCGCGGTCGCATACAGTTGACATCGTAGTAGGTAGAAAAAGGACGGTTGGTGAAAAAATGGTTTAATAGCAATACATACCAGATACCAGAGAAGTTGGCAATACAGATAAAAGAAAATAAATACTGTATATAAATATCAAACGAAGGATTACTAAGAATGAAACTTCCTGGTTCTTGAGGAGTGGGTTGAATAAATATTCATTATCAGGATACTCAACGATCAATTCAGAAATAAATTCGTAAAAAGTTAATTCCGAACTAGCCTGGTATTTCCCTTGTGGAAAGTAACAACAGTAAATTCTAAGTTTTTTAGGTACCGGTCCATTTACAAGAGAAATGTTTACACAAGTAACATTGGCATGTTTAATAATATATATATATATATAATAAATAATAATTTTAATGATAAACAATTATCAGCGTCCCGCCTCCTTGCGTCCGTCAGCCCGAGCCGGGGCTCTACCGCGTAATTCTCATTTGTATCAACTTCAATCAAATGCATGCGAAATTCAACGCGTGCAAAAGAGATGGCATGTTAGGCGGGCGTCGTCGCACGCACGTCAAATTTCAATCTCAAGTTGATGTTGATGAAAATGAGAATTACGCGGTAGACCCGCCGCTTATAGTCACGGTCAGTGCGATACACGCGGTAACGGGGATCAAAAAGCTCGGCATCACATATGCCTTATAGTAACCAGCCCCCCTATTCTGTATCTTTAGTTGCCAACTGAACGAGGTACCTATCATCAAAAACATAGATAAAAACTGAAATTTCAAAATAGCCTTTAGTGGGTATTGAACTATTAACAATCTGTGTCGTTTCTTCAAGTGCGAAAATATCCTTAGGACATCGGAATTCGATAGTATATCTATGTTTTTGATGATAGACACCCAGTCCAGAAGGCAACTAGAGATACATAATAGGCCCGCTGGTTTCTGCTATACATATCACGTCATAATCAAAACGTAGAATATTTTATAAAATAAATTAGTCTTAGTACGTAGCCCACGAGGGTTTTGGTTATATATATATTAATCATTGTAACGGTTATAAAATATAGTAGAACTTATAAATTAGAACCGAATATTCATTATATACAGTTGTCATAAACAATAAATAGATTGGTAGTGTAAACATTGTTGACTCACCATTCTCACACATACATTTTTAAAAAAGGTTATGCATTTGATCGAAGACAATTATTGTAAATAATAATAACTTAACTGTAAGTAAGTGTACAAATTTTACTAATTTGAAAAAACCATTCCCTTTTAATATTTTTATGCAATCTATCAACAAACACAATAGGTTGCCTAAGTAAAATATTAATATAGCGCTTATATACTTCAGAAGTAATATGAATCACAGGAGAATCATCAAAGCGACGCATCATCATTACTGTACAATTTCGGACCCAGCAGTGTTTATAGTTTTTCAATCTAGCACGTCGGTAGAGATCCTTATTGAAAGATGAGAGGTGATCATTGACATAGATATCTGGGACTACGAAAGGAACTATGGCGCCTGCCCAACCTATGTTAATAACACGGAAAAATGGGCAGGCGGAGACTCACCGATTCATTTAAATGGGCCCCCAAATGGTCGCTCGTACATTTGCTGAGCGGCTAAAAGGTGGAGAGGTGTCACTGGACTTTAAACGATGATCACTTGCTCTCTGAGGGTCCAGCATCACGCCATTTACGTTTCACATCCACCCTTCGAGCATATAGGTCTTGCTATTCCACTCAGACCGGCCTCCCACGGCAAGCCAGGGATCTGTTTGTCTGATCTGTCCCTCGTCATTGTTTACTCCGGCCGGCCAACAAAGGCAAGCTGAAGATGAGGAACAGGACCTTCCCCCGGGAGCACGTTCGGGTCCGTGGGGTCGCTACTGCCCAACAGCTGCCCTGCGTAATGCCATTGCCCTGTTAGCCGTGTAAGTTTTGTACACGTTGCCCGCCTCTCACGTGGCCTGATGTTCGGCCTTGTATAAATGAGTTTGTATGACTAGATTGATAAAGGTGGAAGAAGCGAGAAAGGTGTGTTAGGATGGAAATCTGATGGATATTAGATGGAAATCTGTAGTCTCTGCCTATCCCTCTGGGAGACAGGCGTGAGTATAAATGAAAAATATTTCAGAATTTGTATTTATCTTGAATTTTTTCAGGACGGACCTATGCAATGATGTCAATGAAGACAACACTCGCATACTTTGTACGTCACTATCGAGTAGGCAGGAGAGAGGCGCAACTCAAACTGAAATTTGAGGTTATGCTAACACCGGTGGAGGGGCAGAACATTTCAGTTGAATTGAGACAATAAATACTTATATCCCGGTCACATTATCTCGAGACCTGGCGTCGATGACGTCACGTCGCGTCGGCGCTCAGATACAGAGCGCGGGGAGGTGAAAGGAGAACGGGGGCGGGTGGTTCGCATTCCAGCGAGGTCTCGAGATAATTTGACCGGGTTGTACGTATAGTCCGTGTTTTTATACTTGACGTAAGTGATAAACAAAAATGGCATACCAATAAAATTTGACATTTCGTAGGGATGGGAAGCGATGCGCAATGACGGATATTTTTATCGATTGTCTCGATTAATCGCGATTATTTTTTCGAAGTCGAATAAATATCTCGCCGTCGATAAACGAATGTAAGTCGAACTTTCTCATTGTAAACCTAACTGTATTTCGTTTTTGTGCAGTATTTATAAACTCATTGTTTTACATTTTATACACCAATTTATGTTTAATATAAGTACTAGGCATCCGCTAAAAATCAGCGCCATGGCCCTGTCATGACAATAAGCTGAGCGGAGACCTTTTTGGTACATTCTGTGCTAACTTTAAGTTTTAACTATAATTTAATGTACCATATATATATAATGTTTCAAATAAACATGATTCTATTCTATCCTATAATCGACAAAAACATTTCGTCATCTCGCATATCGATCTTTCATTCACGATACGTTATCCCATCCCTAGAATGAAATATCAAACTCTTCTGTGAATTTATTTTGTCTGTGTACAGAAATTCTGTAAAATGACGATGTTATTTAAAATGACAATTTAAAGCATTTTTCAGTGATAATTAATGCATGAGTGTGTAAACTAGTGTCTGTAACTTAAGGCGATTACCGTCGCCAAATTAGCAGCTCGATGTTTGTCTGTATGAACATCGACGGAAACTACATTGAAATAACGTTCAAATCAGTGCACAATGCGTGGTGGCTGTTACGACGCTCGCTGCGTCCTTGAAAGGGCAAAATAGGAGAAAATAATACTTTTCACATGGGCGTCATTGTTCGATTGAATAATTTTATGTTATATTTATAGCTATCAAGTTTATCTATGTATCAAAGCATAAATGAATTAAATAACCTAAGCCGCTTAGGAGCAGTAGGAAATTCAAGCCAAAAAACACCATTCAGTTGAAACAATTTTTCATATAGAATTTTTGGTGGTACAAAAAAGAAAAATGTTGCATATTTTGTCCTAGAGTCGATAATCCATAATATATTTTTTCAATATTTTTGGTTTGGCCATAAAAGAGGAGTAGGCTTTAGAAAGTACCCATTTGGCGGTATTAAGGGCCTTAATGTGGTAATCTACGTTGCATGATTATTTCGGAATGTCGTGATAAGTGATGGAGTGAGCATTGTTTACTACTTACGTCATGTATAAAAACACGGACTATAGTTACTAAAATTTTTTTTAAATATAGCAGTTATATAATTTGCGCCCTTCGGCGTCGAGTGCACATTTTTATACAAATATTTGTCGAAACGCCTGGTCAATACCGCCGAGGACCCTCAGGCTGGGACTTACCTCGGCCAGAGAATCAGTCTGGCCATACAACGAGGTAACGCTGCCAGCCTGCTGGGTACTTCCCCGCACGACAGCAGCGAACTTGACAATGTTTTTTAATTTAGTTTTTATGTCTTTAGTTTAAGTTTTCAGTATTTACAGGATTATTTAGTTTTAATTTTAGGAATATACAAGGTGACTTGTGCACGTCCAAATTCATACTTGAGCCTTGGTAAGTAATCAGCATCATGAACCAATAACGATTTTAGTAAAACTCATAAAATTAAATTTCGCTACCCATAGTGATTCACTCAGGACTGGGAATGAGTTACTAACTATGGGAAGTCGAAATTTCATTATGCGAATGTCACAAAAATTGTTATCGACTCATGTTGCTGATTGATCCCTTACCAAGCTTCCAGCATGAATTTAGACGATGATCAAAAATTTACCTTGTATTTCTATTTGTTATGTTTGTTATGTTAATTACAGGTTATTGGATAATAAATATTAATATATTAATAATGAAAGAACATTATTTTTCACTGTCTGTTTAGTTAAATAATATTATATTATGTATTCATATTTATGTATTATATTTATATATATATTATTTTTATAGAAAGCATATCTCTTTGTGCACTTTTATGATTATTACTCGATGTAAAAATACTTTTTTTGTTATTTCCTCTTTGTTTTGCTGGAAGAAATCTCTTCTTGGAGATAAGCACGCCAATGTGCATATTGTTTTAAATTAAATATTATATGTACCCATGTTTCTATGTGTGTGTACAATAAAGAATAAAGGGATTAATGTTGGGTTATTTGTTCTTACTTACCAAATTAAGAGAACTTCCATTGTCATTATACGAAGTCCGAGATACCTGTAGTACATACGTAGTACAAAAACATGAAAAAAAAAATGTTTTACCCATTTCTCAAATACGAAATAAAATAGAGAACTCATCGATAGGTAGATGTGGTTTATTAGGCGCGTAGCAGTACGATTCGTACTTATGATATTATTAAAATTGTTTATCTTTGCAGGATTAATTAAGTATATATATTTAAAGATTATATTAAAAACTTAGAAAATTTAGGATGTTGCTGTAGGTATTATTTAGGTATTTGCAATTATTTAATTTAAAAGGGCCATTACAAACTTAGAATTAAAAGTTTAGATTTTATCTGACATAAAATAAGCGTATTTTGTTGTTATTCATTTATTAGAAAGATTGCATACATGGAAATTAGGAAAACTGAAAATTGTGAAATACTCTTTCAATATAGTATTAGAGGGACCTGAGTATGTTTACATCAAATGGTATTATTTATCTTGACCTAAAATAGAAATATTAGAAATTTATTTAGTATGCTTTTCGGTTTAATTAAGTTTCTTTTCATATTATGAGAAATACAAAATTAGAATTCAAAAGTTGGCAGCTACCTTATCATAATAACATACCCGATCAACATTCAAAAGATTAGAAAAATTCGTACCCGTAATTTTAAGAAAACATAATTTCTATGATCATGGCATACAAACAAAGGTGCGGGGTGCAGCGCGGGGCCGGGGCGGACTCCACGCCACGTGCCAATCAGCGACGGATGGAGTTTGCTCGCACGCAATTCACAAAGCGGCGAGGCGGCGTGTGAGTAGATGGCGATCCGTCAAGATGAATGAAAAGTGCGTTATTTGTGGGAGGGAATCATTCGTCATCTAAATATTTCTTTTGCCGCCAAAAAATGTTTTCTGCTGCAAAAGAAATATTTAATAAGATATTCAATAGGTAAGGAATGAAAGTACATGATCAGATTTACACCCTCCTGTTTTAAGGCGGCCGAACTTTGGTACCTAATAAAAATAATGCCTCTAAAATGCCTTTGAAAATTTCACCTAAAAAGAAAGAAATAAGGTACCCACTAAGAAAACCGTTAGTAAAAATTTATTATATTTTGCCTTATTTCGGCTAAGGGCCGACATTGTATTGTTACAAAACTTTTAACAAAAAAATAATAACCGACTTCAATAGTTACAGCAGTCATTCACTAAAAAGTTAATAATAATTCTATAATGACCGATGGTACCGAAGCAACACTTTTGCCGACTTCTTTCTTCCTGAAACATTATGTTATCTAGAAGTCGGCGCTCTTATATTGGTTTTTAATGTCGCTATATTGTAGGAAATACGCCGACTTCTAGATAACATATTGTTTCAGGAAGAAAGTGTCTCACATACATTCTATTAAAGTAAATGTTGACTCACGGAAAATACATTAAAATTATATGTGTCATGTTCCAAAAACGACCAAAAATAAATCCTGATATTTGACCACAAATTTCTCATGCGGCCGCAAACGTTATAAATATTTTTTTCAAAACTAAACAAAAAAGCCGATTATTTTGCCCCTAGAGCTTTATTATTATTTTTTTTTTATTTATTTACTAGAAGTTGGCTAATCTGCAACCTTTCCTGTGTACCATAAATGTTATACTTTTTTTTCCATTGTTTAACGGCTCTGGATACATTCCTTTTGAGCCAATCATTAACTTGCAAAATTGTAACAATTTAACTTTTAACTTTAATAATTAAATTGTTTTCTTTGATTATATTTGTTTTATTTCCTCACACTATGCATTGAAAAACGTAGTATGGTACACGGTTGTAAGAGCATTAGATTACTCGGTTACGTTTAAAACACTTGTAATTTATTCCTTTTCGCCCTTGTTGCATAAACTACTATTAAGGCCCTTAATACCGCCAAATGGGTACTTTCTAAAGCCTACTCCTCTTTTATGGCCAAACCAAAAATATTGAAAAAATGTATTATGGATTATCAACTCAAGGACAACATATTCAACAATTTTCTTTTTCGTACCACCAAAACTTCTATATGAAAAATTGTTTCAACTGAATGGTGTCTTTCGGTTTGAATTTCCTACTGCTCCTAAGCGGCTTAGGTGATTTAATTCATTTATGCTTTGATAAATAGATAAACTTGTTAGCTATAAATATAACATAGAATTATTCAATCGAACAATGACGCCCATGTGAAAAGTATTATTTTCTCCTATTTTGCCCTTTCAAGGACGCAGCGAGCGTCGTAACAGCCACCACGCATTGTGCACTGATTTGAACGTTATTTCAATGTCGTTTCCGTCGATATTCATACAGACAAACATCGAGCTGCTAATTTGGCGACGGTAATCGCCTTAAGTAGAGGATCACTTGGTTATTCATAATATTAAAGCCACACCCATGACACTTTACAACATTTTGAGAAAAAAAAATTGTTTTTCTCCATACAAAAAAAAAAGATTATTTTTTATCTCCAAAACTATCACTTACAGAAATTTGCCAATCAGTATTTGTCACTTGAAATATAAATATTCATTATATAAAATTTCAAATTGGGACCACTGTGCCGGATTTTTCGGGATTTCTTACATACATTCTATTATAGTAAATGCTGACTTACGGAAAAGAAATAAAAAAACAACCGAAAATAAATCCTGATATTTGACCGCAAATTTTATGTTAAAAAAGACATCTTGCTAAGTTTCTCGACGACGACGTTGCGAAAACAGACGCACACATGCATAGACGCGTACGTATGATGATCTCGGCAGAATTTCGTATTGGCATTGACCCGAGTATCTTCGAGATCGTCGTACGTACGCGTCTATGCGTGCGTGCGCCTGTTTTCGCTAGTTATTCGGAGTAAAAATTCTATAAGTGGTTATTTTGTGACCGAACATGTTTTTTTTGCCGTTTTTATTTATTTTTTATTTATTTATTAGAAAAGGCACATCAACAATGTAAACACATAACATTTATAATACACATGAAAAATTCTCAAACTAATGTTTACATCTATAACAGATATGCACAGCATTTATAGATAATGGTACCTATCTACACGTCGCGTTGCGTCGTGAAAAGGTTTTCACTGCCATCATGGATCAAATGATGAAATTAGGGTTCCTTTTGATTTTAAATAATGATACTTTTTGTTTCATAGTGATGATCCTGATGTTAGGGTTATGCTTTTGACATAATGATGTACCACTAGGGATGCAACATAAAAAAATTGTTTTGGCCTTATCTTTGGAACGGAAGGTAGTACCGACACCCTTTAGGATTGTACCATAGGCGGTCAAAAAATATATATTTTTAATGCCAAAACTTTAACGGCCTGTATCTTCTAAACGGCTGGGGTTAAACCCACGTTGATAGGTGTCTAAGAAAAGGTCTCGCCGAGATCTACCCCTCCCAAGTGTCAAAACTTTGACGGCCTGTATCTTCTAAACGGTAAGAGTTAGACCCATGTTGATGGGTGTCTAAGAAAAGGTCTCGCCGAGATCTACCCCTCCCAAGTGTCAAAACTTCAAAGGCTCGTATCTCCTAAATGGCTGAAGCTAGACCCATATTGATGGTACTCTAATAAAAGGGCTTCACAAGATCTACCTAATGGTAAAATAAAAAATTAAAAAAGTCGTAAAAAAAATAAAAAATAAAATTTTGCAAATTTTGCTCGGCCAATATCTCCCAAAAGGCTGGTGCTAGAGAAAACGGGTTTCAACTGTTGTAAATGGCTTGGCAGGGGCTATGTGCCACAATCAAAAAAATTTACATTTGACAGGTTTTAACAGTTTTTTGAAAGGTCTAAACGAGAATTCGGAAAAACCTGTCAAATGTAAATTTTTTTGATTGTGGCACGTAGCCCCTGTCAAGCAATTTACAACAGTCGAAACTCGGTTTCTCTAGCACCAGCCTTTCGGGAGATATAGCCGATCAAAATTTGCGAAATTTTATTTTTTATTTTTATTACGACTTTTTTTATTTTTTATTTTACCATTAAGTAGATCTCGTGAAGCCCTTTTGTTAGAGTACCATCAATATGGGTCTAGCTTCAGCCGTTTAGGAGATACGAGCCTTTGAAATTTTGACACTTGGGGGGATAGATCTCACCGAGATCTTTTCTTAGACACCCATCAACATGGGTCTAACTCTTACCGTTTAGGAGATACAGGCCGTCAAAGTTTTGACACTTGGGAGGGGTAGATCTCGGCGAGACCTTTTCTTAGACACCCATTAACATGGGTCTAACTTGTACCGTTTAGGAGATACAGACCGTCAAAGTTTTGACACTTGGGAGGAGTAGATCTCGGCGAGACCTTTTCTTAGATACCCATCAACATGGGTTTAACCCCAGCCGTTTACAAGATACAGGCCGTTAAAGTTTTGACATTTAAAAAAATATATATTTTTGACCCCCTATGGTACAACCCTAAAGGGTGTAGGTACTACATTCCGTTCCAAAGATAAGGCCAAAACAACATTTTATTGTGCATCCCTAGTGGTACATCACTATATCAAAAGCATAACCCTAACATCAGTTATATCACGATCAAACAAAAAGTATCAACATGGGTCTAACCCCAGCCGTTTAGAAGATACAGGCCGTTAAAGTTTTGACATTTAAAAAAATATATATATTTTTGACCCCCTATGGTACAACCCTAAAGGGTGTATGTACTACCTTCAGTTCCAAAGAGAAAAAAATTTTTATCGTACATCCCTAGTGGATGTACAGTGGAGACCGCATCAAGTAAGACACATTGGACTTTGTACCTATCTTATATTCTTCTCTGTAGGGGCTAACTTGATGTGGTCTCCACTGTACATTCACAAGTCCGACTTTTGAAATGATCGTTTATAACTCTGCACCCAATGCAAAGTTCATCGGCTGCGGCGATGTAAGTCTGATGTTGACACTGTCATGGCGGCCGCTACCGTTCCGAATCTTTACACTGAAGTTCGGTGACAAACAAAAAAAATATATTCTAAGAAATGTGATCGCTGATTTTTCCAATAGTTATGAGAAAAGTGTTTTTTTTTTAATGAAGTTACTTCGAAATAATTTTAATTGAAACATTAGCAATTGCTTTTTATATCCATATAAAATTTAAGAATATTAGAAGTTATTGTTTTGTGCTACAATCGGAACAAAGTTTTATGAATGAAACGTATTTGTACACCTATCATGAACTTCTATGTGGTTGTAGATCTCACCAATACACTCAAAAATCTTGTGAGTTTTGAATACTTTTGATATTTTAATTGCGTAATAAAAAAACAATTTTTTAATTAATATTATTGCATATGCGAAAACTAGATTTTTCGTTGATTTTTTAAGCCTTATTTGAGAAGTCTGTTTTGTTGTAATTAAGGTATGTATTCAATTATAAAATCGTATGAAATTGTGTTGGTTTTACCACCTTAAGGTATTGATTGTCTCAGAAACTAAGCATTTTAGAGCTTTTAATTTTTACCAAAGGACAAATTACCTATCGCAAATGAATGTTAAAATGACACTTGACAATCCCTAAAAAAAATCGGGCAAAGACCTTACATGTTTTTTGCATACTTTATCATAGTAAAAATGAACTTTAACATTTTATTTGCTGATCTCGCGCTCTCCGCTCACCACGGCTACAAAGTGGTACAAAGCGAGCCGACCAGCTCACGACACCGTCACACGGCCTAGCGTCCCCGCCCCCGCGCTTCACCCCGCGCGTTTTTTGTATGCCATGATAATCGAAATCATGTTTTCTTAAAACTCCATGTTCGATTTTTTCTAATGTTTTGAATGATGATCGGGTATGTTATTATGATAAGGTAGCTGCCAACTTTTGAATTCTAATTTTGTATTTCTCATAATATGAAAAGAAACTTAATTAAACCGAAAAGCATACTAAATAAATTTCTAATATTTCTATTTTAGGTCAAGATAAATAATACCATTTGATGTAAACATACTCAGGTCCCTCTAATACTATATTGAAAGACTATTTCACAATTTTCAGTTTACCTATGTTCCATGTATGCTATCTATCTAATAAATGAATAATAACAAGATACGCATGTCTTATGTCAGATACAATCCAAACTTTTAATTCTAATTTTGTAATGACACTTCAGATTCAATAATTGCAAATACCTAATTAATACCTAAAGCAACGTTCTAAGATTTCTAACTTTTTTAACAAAGCTTCAAATATGCATAACCTATCCACTGTCCGAAAACTAAGGATTTTAATAATACCATAAGTTACGTCGAAATTAAAACGTCCGGCTATCGGTCTATATAATAAAGGGTTCCGTACCATTATCTATAAAAACGGCAAAAAAACATGTTTGTTGTATGGGATTCCCCTTAAATATTTATTTTATTCCGTTTTTTTGTATTTGTTGTTATAGCGGCAACAGAAATACATCATCTGTGAAAATTTCATCTGTCTAACTATGACGGTTCATGAGATACAGCCTGGTGACAGACGGACAGCGGAGTCTTAGTAATAGGGTCCCGTTGGTTACCCTTTGGGTACGGAACCCCAAAAACATGAATTTTAGTGATACAATGCTTTTTACGATTTTCCCGCCAATTTCACAGTGCTAGTCGCCTTATTAAGGGCCTTACTATTGCCAAATGGGTACTTTCTAAAGCCTACTCCTCGTTTATGGCCAAACCAAAAATAATGAAAAAATGTATTATGAATAATCAACTCTTAGACAACATATGCAACAGTTTTCTTTTTCATACCACCAAAACTTCTACATGAATTTTTTTTTTACTGAATGGTGTTTTTTGACCTCAAATTCCCTACTGCTCGTGAGTGGCTTGGCCGATTGAATTCATCTATGTTTTGATAAATAGATAAACTTTATAGCTATAAACATAACATAAGATTATTCAATCGAGCAATCACGTCCAAGTGAAAAGTATAATTTTCTCCTATTTCGCCCTCTCAAGGACGCAGCGAGCGTCGTAACAGCCACTATGCATTGCGCGCTGATATGAACGTTATTTCAATGTCGTTTCCGTTGATATTTGTAGTGACAAATATCGAGCTGCTAATTTGGCGAGGGTAATCGCCTTAAGGGTCGGTTGCGCCAAACATGCTCTCGCGTTTGGACAATTTGGACAATATTTTTAACAAATAAAATTTGTGTAGGTAGTTAAGGAGTTGAACTTAATTATAATTTTTCAGATTTGATACAAGTATCACAATCATCGAGAAAAAATCGGAAAGATCAGTAAAATCACGGAAAACGTAATTTGGCGTTGCAAACAGAAAAAAAAAATTTTTTTTGTTCCATATTGAATCATATTTTAGCTTTAGAATACATTTTGGTCTAGTAGGTATATAGTATAGTGCTGCTACAAGGATCTTTTGATCTTTTGTAGATGATAGTGACAGGGGGGCGCAGCTGTGCAACAAGTGATAGGGTAGCAGCATTAGTTTCGATTTTGACCGACAGCTTTTTTTTTCGATTTTAGTTTTGTTTAGGTTTTAAGCCTTCTAGGATGCCTTCTAGATGCCTTCTAGGTTGATAATAAAAATAATTTACCGCTACAGTAGGATTTTCCTATTCAAACTCACTCATGTAGTAAATACATTGTATTTAATAAATGATGTCGCAAGTGTGCTGTGAGAAAATCTAGACAATCAATGAAAAACCACTGATAACGAATTTTTTCGAATTTGTTTTTTTTTCGCTCTGTGGATTCTCTATTATGCAAACAATAATCTGGTAATATTAGAATCAACAAAACAACCAAAGTAGCTATAAAAACCGAAAGTTTCCGGAAATACCACCTACGTCAGTAACGTTTCTATGAAGAATAGCCACAATTTGTGGCCACATTAGGACTTGTAATCAAATGTCTTTTCAGCTAATGTATGAAGAAAAAGCTCGCCAATTTGGAGCTTATGTAATTTTAAGATTATATAGGATGTTAGGAAAAGTACCTCATTCCTTTAAACCTCGTTTTGTATAAGTGAAGTACATTGCATTAAACACATAAATAAAATAAAAATAAAAAAAATCCAGATAAAAAAAACAAATCCAGTTGTTAGCCCTATTCCTAAGCTCGCATGCACCTATGCATACAAGTTAAGTTAAGCTTCGGTTAAACACTCGAAGCACCATTGAAGATGTTATTGCGCGTGGCATAAGAACGGTACAAAGTTCAAAGTGTCTAACCCGAGCTGAGCTTGACTGTACCACAAGTTACACCGACGCGCGGCGCGCTATGTTGAGTTCTGGACTAGGGTTGAACAATTTAATGAAAAGTTTAAATATATATATATATATATATATACATTTAAAAAAAATTAAACACGCCTAACATACTTTGTTATACCTATAGCACACGTGGTTTAAAGGAACGAAGTACTTTTCCTAGCACTCTGTATGCAGCGAAATAATTAAATCACGTTTTCAGATCAACAAATGTTTTAAATATGTCGTCTTTTATTTATAACATATATATATTAGGTATATACAAATAATAAAATACAAAACAAATTTAATAAAATACAAATAAAATGTGCATTTAGCTTGGTATGGAGCCTTGAGTGGATCTCCTGCGCATTTGTTTATGCTTGCGCAGTATTCCCCCGCTATTCAAAGCTAAATACTGCGCAACTGCGACACCATCTATGGCTGACTTCATACCTATCTCTTGTACTGGCCTATCTGTACAGACAGATAGATTGTCGTTGCATGGGGTAATAAAATAAACCAATTGAAACGAAACCAAGTCATCTTTATTTCCTACAATACGTAGCGTCGGGCGTGTTCATACGAATCCAGTCCAGCAACGTCGTCACCCTCGTGTTGATCCCAGGAGTATCCGAGGCGCAAAACCTGCCATAGCTGATGATGCCCACGTTGAAGAGAAGCCCAGTCGTTGGGTCACTATATAACAGAGGCCCGCCACTGTCATCCTGTTAAAAAAAACCGAGTTATTGATGCAGTTTGGTTAGACGGTGAATGGTAAGTTGCTGACGCTGAAGGAAAATACTGTGAGGTACCTGCATGCCCTAAAAATACTGTGAGGTACCTCCCTAAAAATACTGTGAGGGTTACCTACATGCCTTAAAAATACTGGAAGGTACCTGCATGCCCTAAAAATACTGTGAGGTACCTCCCTAAAAATACTGTGAGGTTTACCTACATGACCTAAAAATACTGGACGGTACCTACATGCCCTACAAATACTGGAAGGTACTTGCATGCCCTAAAAATACTGTGAGGTATTCTCTTATGTGATGTCCTAAAAATACTGTGAAGATACCTGCATGCCCTAAAAATACTGTGAGCTACTTGCATGCCCTAAAAATACTGTGAGGTACCTGCATGTCCTATAAATACTGTGAGGTATATGGACGTGCGAGTTTCGCCTTGCGCAGTACGCGTCAACTTCGTTCCAATCGGGTATCCCACGACAACGCCCAATTGTTTTTGAATTTTCTGCGTTTTCCCTATCTTCAACTATCGAAAGCTACACTCTACTAAAGTCACAACACTAACGCAAGCCTTTACCAAGCGCTCTCAGCATTTCGATTATACGATACGATATGGAAGAAGCCATCTTCTCTGAAACTTTGAATAAAGCCTGATACCTGACAAGCGTCCTTCCCCTGAGTATAGGTGCACATCTGGCGGTCAGTTAGCGAGGATATCGCAGACCGGCATCTGGTTTGATCTATGACGTCCAGGTCGACCTTCTGAAGGTATGCTGACGTCGGACCACCCGTGAACTGGGTGCCCCATCCTGATATAACAAATTAGATCTACTTTAGGAAAAAGAATTGGGGATCATGGTTCTCATTTATCATTTTAATTTTGTTATGGCATCGCAAAACGTTGTTTTAGAAGATTTAAATTCTGAATAGACTAGACATGCTTCCATCCTGATCTTCATTATATTACTAATACAAAGCTACAGGGCTAACATACCTACTTTTTTTTAGGCGTAATATTGACAAGTCATTATTATCATGAATGTACACGAGCTTTTTTAGATTAAACAATTAATTAAACAATGAGCGTTTTTCTCGTTGTTTTTTTTTCGTAGTTCTTAGCTTTCCTCCAGATGTCGTTGTCCATGTCACCATAGATAAAATATATTTCGTAGCAATCAATGTCAAAGTGGTTTTCAGTTTGTTTGGAATCTGTGCAAATTTTGTCTTTGATTATGTTGCTAAAGTATACGACAGTGCCATCTAGGAATCTTATTTAACACTAAATTTGACATAAGGAAAAACGTCATTACTAGAGGTCAGTCCCAAATTCTGAAATAAGCAACACCCAACGAACTAAATTTAGTTCGTTGGCAACACCGCTATCATCATAAAACGTAACCTATTGTTTCACAGCTGCATCCCCTGTCAACGTCAACCACGCGCCAAAAGAATCTTGTCGCACTGTATGTCTTCTAGAGATTCCGTCCATAGACTTAGGATAACCTGGTAACCCTGGACGAACTGGTAACCCCATAAAAAATTGTACTCAACCTCATATATAAGAAATCCTTCGGTAGAATGTATGCAAATTGTATGACTTCCACTTTAACCCCGTGGACACCAAATGTCGCAAAATGCCGTCACTTTAGCCACACTTTAGAGACAGGAATATATCACAAGTAACCACGACAGAAGGATTTTGAAATGAAATATATATATTTATGTAATGAGATAATAATTGATTTAAAAACAATTTTTTCGAAAACCTGAATCAATACTGGTAAAACTGACAAAGGTCTATAGTTTGAAGGGTCTCCATTTGTCACCTGATTTAAAAAGGGGGATCAATTTACTCAACTTTATTAAATCAGGAAAGACACCATCATCAACACATTTATTAAAAATGAATGCTGAATAAGGAGCTATTGAATCAATAACCGAATTTATAACAGATAGGCTCCATAAGTCCTTGTTTTGGCTCAACTTAAGAGATTTAAAATGAATAAATATGTTTAAAAGCAAATAAAGAATATCACTGAGGCACGTGATCCATTAAAAGATCCTACGCAAGCCCAGGGCTTGAATTTAAATATTAAAGAAGGAATGTCGGTAAAGAATTGTTCAAAGGCATTCGCAACTTCTTTATTTCCTGTAACGACTTCATTGTTAATTAAGTTCATTATCAAGTTTCCTACTTTTTCCAGTTTCAGTATTTACGATGGTCTACTGAAATTACTTACTTGAAATACCTTATCATTGGACATTTTAATTTTTTTATTCAAGTAGATGCACGAGTTTCACACGAGTTTTGCTTTTGGGGGCATAAGCGTCTATAATTGCGATACATCTGATCCCTTTATCATTTTGTATGTACTACCTATAAAACCAGTGTTATCATACAAAGACTTTTAGAACTAGGTTCATCTTTTTAGCCAGACTAGACTCCATTCCTTAACCTTACCAAGAGCATTAACTTTAGTGCCAGCCAATCTACTCCTTAACCTTACCAAGAGCATTAACTTTAGTGCCAACCAATCTACTCCTTAACCTTACCAAGAGCATTAACTTTAGTGCCAACCAATCTACTCCTTAACCTTACCAAGAGCATTAACTTTAGTGCCAACCAATCTACTCCTTAACCTTACCAAGAGCATTAACTTTAGTGCCAACCAATCTACTCCTTAACCTTACCAAGAGCATTAACTTTAGTGCCAACCAATCTACTCCTTAACCTTACCAAGAGCATTAACTTTAGTGCCAACCAATCTACTCCTTAACCTTACCAAGAGCATTAACTTTAGTGCCAACCAATCTACTCCTTAACCTTACCAAGAGCATTTACTTTGGTGCTAGCCAATCCATTCTTTAACGTTACCAAGAGCATTATCTTAGGTGCCAGCCAATCCATTTCTTAACCTTACCAAGAGCATTAAGTTTGGTGCCAGCCAATCTACTCCTTAACCTTACCAAGAGCATTATCTTTGGTGTCAGCCAATCCATTCCTTAACCTTACCAAGAGCATTATCTTTGGTGTCAGCCAATCCATTCCTTAACCTTACCAAGAGCATTATCTTTGGTGTCAGCCAATCCATTCCTTAACCTTACCAAGAGCATTATCTTTGGTGTCAGCCAATCCATTCCTTAACCTTACCAAGAGCATTATCTTTGGTGCCAGTCATTTCTTAACCTTACCAAGAGCAGTAACTTTGGTGCCAGCCAATCCATTCCCAGCGAACTTGAAGGGGAGGCAGGCCGGGCCTACGCGGTCGCTGAACTGGATATTGGTGCTCGTCATGATGAGAGCGATGTCGAAGTCGTAGTTGTTACTGGAATCACAACGGAAATCTAGATATATAAAGTTGGGACCAGCATAAAATGCAGGGGTGTGCGTGGGGGGATACTCTTTGATTAAGGCGATTACCGTCGCCAAATTAGCAGCTCGATGTTTGTCTGTACGAATATCGACGGAAACTACATTGAAATAACGTTCATATCAGCGCATAATGCGTGGTGGCTGTTACGACGCGTGCTGCGTCCTTGATAGGGCGAAATAGGAGAAAATAATACTTTTCACGTAGACGTGATTGTATGATTGAATAATCCTATGTTATGTTTATGGCTATCAAGTTTATCTATTTATCAAAGCATAAATGAATTAAATCAACTAAGCCGCTTAGGAGCAGTAGGGAATTCAAGCCAAAAAACACCATTCAGCTAAAACAATTTTTCATATAGAAGTTTTGGTGGTACGAAAAAGAAAAATGTTGCATATGTTGTCCTAGAGTTGATAATTTATATTACATTTTTTAAATATTTTTGGTTTGGCCATAAAAGAGGAGTAGGCTTTAGAAAGTACCCATTTGGCGATATTAAGCGCCTTAAAGGGGATACTACGTAATGACGTCAGCTAACTTCACGCGAGCCTGACAGACTACGGGCGTACTATGTATCGAGTAACAAGATAGGACCAGTTTGTAGAAAAAAAACTACATAAAAATAAATAAGGTTGATAAGGTTTGTTTTTGCTGACTGTACATGGTACATTGATATCATACGGCTTGTCTAGCTACGGCCGAGCTTTCAAGACATACTTCGAGATGAAATAAAATGTTTACAAATTAGATTTCTCAAGTTATTGGTAGACAAAAATACAAAAAATTAATGTAAAAGTATACCATAATAAACTATTTAATTTCTGTAAAATAATTCCTGTACATGAAAAAGTAAGATTTTTGATAGCAAATGAAAATTTTGGTCCTGATTATCAGTACAAGAATCCTGTGAATCACAAATATTACACTAGAAAACCCGCCAGAAATGCCTGCCAAATTTACAAATTCAAAAACTATTATGGTCAAAGAACAGATAAATATTTAATACCAAAAATATTTAACGCCTTGCCTGTTGGCTTCTCAGAATGTAATGTAACCCGTTCTATATTTAAAAATAAGTTATAATCATTAATATTGCAGAAATATGATATCCCATCAAAAACATAAAATGTACAAAAATGGCAAGTCTCGCAACGCAATCCTTCCACCGTAAAAAGTTGTGAGATCTTATGTAAAGCCAAGTCTGCTGTTTTAGCTTTTATGGAAGCATCTTTTCATTTAAGTTAGTATGGGAGCACCTATTTAACAAATGTATCATTAATTGTTTCCTAATTAGTTACCTACCAACATTAAGTGACTGTATTAATATTAGTCATCTTTATTTCTCTAATAAAATATAGTGACTTCGCAATCGCACAGCAACATATACAACATATCAGCTACCTAATACCAATTTATTAGCGACTTGAGAAGATATTTCTACGCATCAGTGCTTTATTTGTGCTCTGCGATTGCAAAGTCACCATATTTTATTAAGAAATAAAGATGACTAATATTAATACAGTCACTTAATGTTGGTAGGTAACTAAATAGGAAACAATTAATGATAAATTTGTTAAATAGGTGCTCCCATACTAACTTAAATGAAAAGATGCTTCCATAAAAGCTAAAACAGCAGACTTGGCTTTACATAAGATCTCACAACTTTTTACGGTGGAAGGATTGCGTTGCGAGACTTGCCATTTTTGTACATTTTATGTTTTTGATGGGATCTCATTTCTTTTTGTAGGTAGTCCTCCTTTTTTTCTTCTCGGGTAATATTTCTTGCACGTCAGCTGCGGATTTTCTTAAAACCCACTCCCTTTAACTGATCATTAGGACATACTCCTGAGAAACTAGTATCGGGAAGGAGCATTTCATAATGACCACCTAAGAAACTACCAGAGAATCGTAAACGTTTCACTGGCATCCCAGGATCGCCACCGAATGATCCTCTCAAACGGCCATTTTCGTAAACCTCGAACGTAAATGGATACAAAGCGGTGGCTGCCATAAGTTCGGGTACGGAACCGTAGGTGGTAGTTTTCATCATTGCTGTCGAGTACATGTGTCTCCACGCTCGTCACACGTATAAAGTTGCATTTCATCCCAATGCGCTACCACATACTCGACTACCGCACACCTAATGTCATATGACGACTCAATGTTCCCATACATAGAGAATGACAAAGAATGGAACAAACATGAACCATCTCCAGGTATAGGGACAACTAGGTGTGGACAAGGATTTTCATTTATGTACAATATTTCAGGTTCCATTGCAATATTAATTTTTACGGTAAGTTATTATTACTATTATCCACAATTAGATGCAACAGGCAGGTTAAAATTTCTTTTGACCATGAAGTGAAAAGCAGGCTTGTCAGTCTAAACCACAGAGTACATTATTATGTCTAAACCTCTCAGAATAATGAGCTAAACCTGCGGGCCTATTACGTATCTCTAGTTGCCTTCTGGACGAGGTGTCTATCATCAAAAACATAGATATACTATCGAATTCCGATGTCCTAAGGATATTTTCGCACTTGAAGTGACGACACAGATTGTTAATAGTTCAATACACACTAAAGGCAAGTTTGAAATTTCAGTTTTTATCTATGTTTTTGATGATAGGCACCTCGTTCAGTTGGCAACTAAAGATACAGAATAGGGGGGCTGGTCTTTTTTGAATAACACACGAGTACATAGACATTTCAATATACCTACATCATAGAGGATGCATATACAAATAAAATAACATTAGCCGCTTTATTTTTCCTTTAATATATTTAAAGCTTTACTTGATAAATAACCTTTTACCTTGATTTTTAGGGTTCCGTATCATTAGGTTCCGTGACCCTATTACTAATCCTCCGCTGTCTATCCATCTATCACATGGGTCTTCAGCTTCAGCCGTTATAGGTAGCGCGTAAATATTGTCACATAATATATGTTACATTGTCCTCTATCACGGCAAATAATAATATGGCCCCTATCACAGCATAAAAAGTTCAATAAATGGAAATCCAAGGGGGGTCCAATTATTCGATGTTATTTGTTTCAGCTCTATCTTTGTAAAACAACAATTTTGGGCATATAAATATTAGAGTTCCGTATTCAAAAGGTGCTGATTTGTTTGTCAGGCGCTACCATTTTAGCGCCTTGTTTTTTGTCGCCTTGATGTTGCTATGTCATCTTTATTGTTGGTATTTACCATAATGATTTGGGGTTTCGTACCCATATTGTGTGATGGTAGTACGGAACCCTTCGTGAGCGAGTCTGACTTGCACTTAGCCGGTTTAATAGCGACTTAATTACGAAATGTTGATATTTATCTTCTTAAATAGACTAAATGTGTTTAAGGGTTCCTTACCCAAAGCACAAATTATTATAACAAAGGCTCTATCGTTAGAACGGTTATACATACAAGTACCTACAAGTTGAAAATTTAGGCAGACTACTTTAAAGTAAAATAAAAAATAATAAAAATTAGGGTTCCTTCCTAAAAAGGTACCGAATTGTTTGTCAGGCGCTACCGTTTTATCGCTTTGTTTTTTGTCGCCTTGATGGTGCTATGGCATCTATGTTGTTGCAATTTACTTTTAGGGTTCCATACCTGTATTGTGTAGGGGTACGGAACCCTTTATGCGCGAGTCGGATTCGCACACTACCGTTTTTTTAGTGACTTAATTACGAAATGTTGATATTTTCTTCTTAAATAGACTAATATTGTGAATGTGTGGAACATTATAAACCACCCTTTTTAGGGTGCCTTACCCAAGGAACAGATTATTATAACAAAGGCTCTTTCTTTAGAACGGTAATACAACATACAAGTAAAAGTTTAAACTTTGTGCAGTCTGTAGTAAATACTTTAAAGTAAAATAATGAAAATTTGGGTTCCGTACTAAAAAGGTACCGAATTCTTTGTCAGGCGCTACCGTTTTATCTCTTTGTTTTTTGTCGCCTTAATGTTGCTATGGCATCTATATTGTTGTTATTTACTTTTAAGGTTCCGTACCCGTATTGTGTAGGGGTACGGAACTCTTTATGCACGAGTCAGATTCGCACTTTACCGGTTTTATTTTTTAGTTTTCGCATTTTTCGTTTTAGGCGTCTTTAATGCAAAGCAGCATACCACCAACGTCATCTAGTGTCATACAAATTTATAGATGCAGCTGGAAACATACATTTTGTATAGACTTTGTATGGAAATATTAAATTACCAACCGCAAATAACATTTTTATATTTTTTTGTTGCAATGTACACTTAACACTAACCGCATGCAAAATTTCAAGTTTGTAGGCCTGCTAGAACACCTTTAGACTTTTGATGATGTGTCAGTCAGTCAGTGACAAAATAAGGAAACTTTGACTTGAGATATTTCGTAATCAAATATAGGTACAAAGTTGTAATTTGGGGTCAGAAGTAGGATCAGTAAGTACTCTTGGTTCCTGAAATTTCAGACTTCTAGCTTCACCCACAACGAAGATACAGGGGGGTTGAAAGTGCCGTGAGTTGCTTCGAGAAAAGGATGGTACGGCCGTTCCGCGTTTTTTCTGCGAGACTTTGCGGGGGCACTGCCGTGCCCCCAGATTTAAGTGTAGATAAAACGATGATCTTTTATTCTTGTGTAAACGTTAATTGTTAGGTTAAATTGAAACTGTTAATTTTTTTTTTATTTAGGTGAGAGTTTTTTCTGCCTACAAACTGTATTACAGTTTGGCAGAAAATATTTGACTTCCGATTTTTTTGTCAAATAGAAATTTTTAGAAAAATAGTAAGTTTTTGGGACACCCGTGAGAGAGGAGTAGGCCTTCAAAGACAGGTCCAAATTGCAGTTGGCGTATCCATTCGCCTTAACTACCTGATGTCGGTCTCAAAGACTCCAGCGGCTTTTGTTTTCCTATTTCTTCGGCCAGCGTAAGCCATAGGAATCTGTGCGTCTATGTACCTTTTCGTCGATGCCTTGCAATAATTTGCAAGCACTTGTCAGGTGTAAGGGTAGGGACTAATATCGGACTAGCTCTCCCTTACATAAGGTACTCGTGATCCGAACGCGACGACCGACCGATACCACGAGTCCAGTGTGCCTTGGCAGGATAATAGTGGAAATGAATTATTGTTAATTGTTATGTTAATAATGTTTAATTAATGTTAATAAATAATAGATAATCTAAATGTGTGGACAAAGTCCGTACATCAAGTGTATACTTGCGCGAATCCGCTGTAGGTGATTGAAAAAGGTTGCAAGTCGGCATTTTCTCAATGTAAATCTCATGGATTTTTACCTCACATTGAACTGACAAGTTAAAACTGATTTTTGTTTTGTGTTTATTGTTACTCAATTATTTAAGTAACATTGTAGGTATTTTATAGTTTTTAATTAAACGATTTGGATCTTGATATACGTACATGTATAAAAATAATATTTGTTTTAAGTAGTTATTAAGGCTTTTGACATTTGACAAGCGGTCTCTATGACCGCAGGTAGGTGGTTATGTGACCAAAATAGATGGTAGGTAGTTAAGGGTTAAAACTTACGAATTGAACTGAGGATGTATGATGAAATCAGCCACTCGCAATACTTGTGTGGCCACCGAATCCCCTGGAACAAATATTATAATTGAATAAATAATTTTTAGTTATAGTTCTGTTTTTAACTAATTTTTTTTCATTATTTTTTTTAATAATATAAAATTTTAATAGGCATATACATATTTTCAATGCATGTGCTCGTAAAGGCCCACTTTTTATGCATCAAAACCGAACAGAAAGTTTATTATTTTGCCCTAGGGCTTTATTATTTTTATTTATTTGAAATGGTTGGCTAACCTGCAGCCTTTTCTGTGTACCATAGATGTTATACTTCTTTTTCCACTGTTTAACAGCTCTGGATACAATCCTTTTGAGCTAATCATAATTTAAAGTTCACAAGATTATATTTGTTTTCATTTCCTCACACTATGCATTGAAAAAGTAGTATGATACACGGGCGTAAAAGTAATAAATTACTCGGTTACGTTTAAAACACTCGCGTAGCTCGTAATTAATTCCTTTGCGCCCTTGAAGCATAAACTACTAATATATACCTATACTATACAGATATATATGTAACCAAAACTTTCTTTCTAAGTATATATACTTTCTAGGTATATATTTTTCCCCTAAATAACTCTTTTTTTTTACTCATATAGAATTTAATCCAATTTTAGAAAAAAAACGCATTAGATTCTGACAACTACTTTAGAAAATATAGCCAAAAACAAAAATCGTCCATAGCTTACGGGTTAAGAGCGCTGCTCATACGCACCTGTATTAACGTTGTGATTCCCGACCACCACTGCTAGGTCCGTGATGTTCATGTTAAAGAGACAGTGCGCAGCGGTCACTAGATAATGGTTATAGATGATGACGGCACCACAGTAGATATGAGAGATCCGTTTATCAACCAGACCAGCCATCATGGGGTACTCGTTGACGCCTGTCTCTTGACCGCCGACGATGCGGTTCTGGAACATATTTGTGGCCATTTTTAGTGAAAGTTAAAAAAATATTTTAAGAACCCGCTCCGAATCGTACTTCATACATATCTAAAAACCATGATAACTCGCGAAAGTGGAACAATTCAATCCAATAAATTTTAAGCTTTTATTAAGAAGGTCAATATGAAGTGGTGTATGTCCCTGATTTTTTCACAAACATCGCGATAAAGACCAGAAAAATATTTAAAATACGGATTTTTGGCCTAAAATCGAGCACTTTTACAAGGCTTCGTTAAGTGACTTATGAGCATTTAACAAGCAAAGTAAGCACATACACCACTTGGAAGTATCATCAATATTCTAATTAATTAAAACAGAATAAAAAATAACAAGTAACCGAGGCACAATTAAGGTATTCGAAAACAGTTTTTATTTCCAACGCAAAGGGCGAGACTCGCTCAGCATGTTTGAACGTGGGGTAAAGCGTGAAGCGCTTGTTTAGATCAGCCAGCCAAATATGCGCTTTATTGTCGCGACACGTCTCGCTTCGCAACGGAGTTGGCGTCCGGAGTTGGCACCGGCTTCTTAAGGAGCTATAATCTTATAAATGTAACGAATGTTTAACCCCAAAAAAGGGGTAATAACATCCACACAAAGTGCACGCACGGTGAGGCAATCAATCAAAACCAATCAATCAAAACGTTTGGACAAGGTTGGACACATGCCGGGCCAGGTTTGTAAAAATGTGAGTAACAACATAATTGATCGAAATAGGCGTTACCTAGCAGAAGTCCATCATGAACTTATGGATATATTAATAAAATAGCTTCTGCCCGCGGCTTCGCCCGTGTGACCTACAGGAAACAAATGACATTTTTTTTTCACAAACAAACAATATTTACGCTCTCACTCCCTCTCAATTGAATATACAAACTGACAATATCCCAAACAAAACTAGCGAGGCCGGATAACTCGCATGTTCGGAATACGAACGCTCCGAGCTCGGCCTTCGGCCTCACAGGCGCTCTCTCCGTCCTCGCATGGTCGCTTTTCGGCCTCGCTAGATACTCCCGACTTCCACGACGCTGCGAAGAACTTTATAAACTAAAGTCACACAATTACTCACTGAACGAATAAATTCAGATGTTAGTGTGTAAAGTATTACAGTAGGTATGTGCCTTGCCCGCGACCCCACCCGCGTTGATTCAACTCTGCCCGTTTTCGGCTTAGGCGTTATTTTATTAACACCCCTTATAGCCTAAATGTTGAATGTTTCGTAGATGTGCGTCAACAAATAGACAGAAAAGAATTCTAAAAATCGCTGATTTGTATTTTATTACTCTTCTTTAGTCACCCTCATTCTATTTTTATTACTATGTACTTCAATGTACAGGCACACGGGCTTCTACTCTATTATGCTATTCAAAATGAAGACTCAAGCACTACCCGCCCATCCACATAAAACATGCACAAGCAAGCAGTACGAGCCTAAAATAAAGCAATCTTAAATATTATTAGAGTGCATTACAAACTAGAAAATATCAATCAGAAACATATCCAAATGTAAGAATTTGAAAAAATTCCCCGGGCCAGGATTCGAACCTGCGACCTCTTGTTATCAAGACAAGCGCGCTACCAATTGCACCACCTAGACCGGCGAATTCTTCCATCAGACTTGTCCACTGTTATTTTTGCATCTGCTTGATATACTAGCTTGTACTGCACATACAGAACGCTCACGAGGGCGTTATGTGATTTCACGCCTTGTTCTTAAGAAACAGATGGCGCTGTCGTCGCTACAATATTGTTGCTTGAGACAGTACAAGCAAGAAAACATATCGACACGTGATTCGCATCTAAACGAGGCATCCTCAGGATGTGTGGCTAGCTCGGCCGCTCCGCAGTCCACAGCAACTGATGTTGTTCGCCCGAACGCTCGACATCAATAAATCAAATAATTATTTAAGATTGCTTTATTTTATGCTGGTACTGTATGAAAGCATGAAAATTGCGTTTGAAACTAAACTTAGGTTGCCATATGTAGCTGTTAGTTCCACTACTGTCCGCTTGGAGCGGTTTCCCAGATTCCATACGATTTTGATGTAGTTTGAAACGCAACTAAACGTAAGATGATGTACCGAACGGAGATGTTTTCATGCTTAGGCTACTGCTTGCTTGTGCATGTTTTATGCGGGATGGCGGGCGGTGCTTGAGTCTGCATTTTGAATAGCAAAGTAAGAGTTTTTAGCGGAATATTGCAAAATAAGGTAATAATATATCAATAAGTAACACCATCTTTGTTGGAGATCCCCTCGAAGTAAATCGGGGGAGAGTAAGAGGACAGCTCACAGGCAATAAACCAGGAGGCTCACCGTACCTGGGACCGATGGATGGCGGTATATCCATCCCTAATAGCCGGGCCTTATATGGAACAGACTGGTGACGGGCATCGGCGTCACTGGTGCGAGGGTTCCGGCACCGCGCTCACTAACCCGCCCTGCCCAGCGTGTGTGAGTATGGGCAATTCTTCCAGGATGACCGCCGGGAGTGGCAAAGTCCTGGAAAGGCTTATGTCCTGCAGTGGACGAACTAGGCTCATGGATGGATTTATGAAGTAACAACAATCAAAATATAATAATTAATTTAGTAAAAATCATTACAGCGCGAAACAATGCAGTTTATAATTCAAAATTACCTATTGTAAGATTCTTTCATGATTTAGATCAGGGGTCGCCAACCGGCGGCCCGCGAACCACTTCGGTTCCCAATTGCTGTATGATAACTGTGTTTCGTTGTACATATTTGTGTGAGCAGACATTTTCCATTCTGAACTAACAAAAAAGCAAGCATTGCTCTCAGTTAACGGATGCACATTTAGACCTAATACTGCGTATTTCCACATCTAAAATGCAAGTCAAATGCAGCCGCAAAAATCGCATTAGATTTTAATTATAAATTGTGTTTTAAACTACAATAAATATGATACGAAATTGTCTAATGCGTTATTTATTATATGCGGCCCTCGCTGATCCTCTGGTAACATTGTTGGAGAGAATAATTTAAACACCTTGTGTGTGCATCCTCTTTACTATTTAGTTATTAAAATATAAACATATTGTTTTTGGTAAGGCTCGCCGCCATTACTTACTTGCTTGCTTGTCATGTCTTATAATACACGCTAAAACATAAAAATACTTTTAATATAAACCACAACATGGTAGCAGAGCGTGTAGTTTCAAATATTGGTTAATTCGATCTACGAAACCTCTGCGTAATATAAAATAAGTGCAAACAAACACATAAAACCAAAAATAAAACTTACCCTAAAAACCAACCAAAAAAACGTGTTGTGTTGTGCACCGTAAAAAATAAAAAAAATAAAAAATAAAAAAAAAAAATCTTAAAAATGAATGAAGAATCCTCGATATTAGCAAATATACAGCGGTTACTCGACGAGAAAACATTTGCTATGTGGAAGTTCCAAATAAATATACTATTTAAAAGTCAAGGATTACACGAAATAGTAAATGGCCCAGATAACGCAATCGCCCTTGGGGGTGACAAAAAGGAGGAAGAAAAAAGAGACGCTCAAGCTCAACGGATCATCATGACCACAGTGGGCAAGAAACACCTGCCTTTGCTGATGAGCTGTGAAAATGCTCATGACATGTTTAAGAAGCTCTGTTTTATCTTTGAAAAATCATCAAGTCAACGGAAATGCGACTTGTTACAAGACTTTTTTCAGTACAATTTTGACAAGAGCAAAGATATAACTCATCACATCAGCGCACTCGAAAATCTGGCATACCAACTCAATAATGTTGGAGAAAAAATAAATGAAAACATGCTTGTATCAAAAATACTTTCGACATTGCCCGAACAGTATAACAACTTTATTACAGCATGGGACTCGACTCCATTGTCTGAAAAAACAATTAATAATCTGACAGCTAGGCTACTGACTGAGCAACAAAGATCCAAAATTAACCCTGAAGAAGTAACAATAGCCTACAAAGCAGCGGGAAAAAGACAATTCCCGAAACAAAACGTAAAATTTTGTAAAATATGCAAGAAAAACAACCACAGTGAAAGAAACTGTTACTTTAAGGACAAACAGCAATGCTCGATATGTAAAAAATACAACCACAGAGAAAATAACTGCTTTTTCAAGAAGAAGGAACATGTTTCTTTTCTGACAGAAACAGAAAACTTTATAGTTGATTCCGGTTGTTCTTCGCACATGACCAATAACAGTGACATTTTAAAAGATCAGCAAAATTGTCAGATTGAAATACAAACTGCAAAAAAAGATCACACTATTATCTCACAGACAAAAGGCAAAATTGAAACAAATAATTGTGAATTTGAAAATGTTCTGTTTGTACCAAATCTTCAGAAAAACTTGCTGTCTGTGAATGCCATCGCTGAAAAAGAAGGAGAGGTTATATTTACAAAACAAAATCTCATAATAAAGAAAAATAACCTTGTTTTAACTGGAACAAAGAACAACAAGGGCCTATATAATATCAACCTTACAACTAATATTGATGAAAATGCATTGTTGTCATGCAAAGAAGATTCTGCAATGGACTGGCACATCAAGTTTGGCCATCCTGGAAAAGAAACATTGAAAAATATTACCAAAACAGTCAACGGTATTAATATAAATCACGAACAAATTGACTCGCTTACCTCTACCTGCGATGTGTGTATTAAAGCCAAACAGCATCGTTTACCATTCAAAACTCAGCGCTGCCGAGCCGAAAGAAAGCTGCAAATCATACATACGGATGTATGTGGGCCGATCACACCAGTAAGTTGGGATGAAAAAAAGTATGTTCTCAGCTTTATCGATGACTACACTGACTACACTCAAACTTACCTGATAACGTACAAAAGTGAAGTATTCATGTATCTGAAAGAATATGTGCAAGAAGTAGAAAGAAGCACAAACATGAAAGTGAGTGTGATAAGATGCGACGGAGGAGGTGAGTACACCAGCAATAATCTTAAAGAATGGTGTCGCGTGAGAGGAATCAAACTTGATTATACTATACCGTATAGTCCTCAGCTGAATGGGAAATCTGAAAGATATAACCGCACCCTGATGGAAAAAGTGCGTGCACTGTTATTTGAGTCCAAGTTAAATGAAGAAATGTGGAGTGATGCTGTGAGAACAGCAACATATCTCATAAACAGAATACCTAAAAATGCTCAAACACAAACACCTATAGAAAAATGGTCAGGCAAAAGACCAAATGTAAACTGTATACAAATATTCGGATCAAAAGCATACAGTAAAAGACTAACATATCTAAAAAAACTAGAAGAGAGATGTGAAAAGCTTATTCTTGTTGGTTATGCTCCTACTGGTTACCGGCTATGGAATACTGAAAAGAGAGAAATTGTTATAAGAAGGGATGTGATTTTTGTCAAAAATAATCAACACATTGAACAAGAGCAATCTGAAGATTCTGAAGTAACAATAAAATTGTATGATGAAGAAGATAATGCAAACAAAGATGAAGAAGATAAAGAAATTATAGATGATGAAGATAACGAAGAAAAAGATGGAAAAGACAATGAGAAAGAAGATGACGAAGAATGTGACACAAAAGATAGATATGATGAAGTTACAGAAATTAAAGACACTGATTTCAAAAAAGAAGAAAATGGAGAAATAAAAGAGGAATTTCCAGAAACAATAAATAAAAATGAAGATAATGATGATAAACAAGAAACCAGTGACCCTAAAAAGTCAAGAGAAAGATCTAAAAGAGTAAGGAAGCCACCACAAAGATTTAATGATTATGTCTTGATTTCATACAATGAAGCACTATCTGGAGAAGACAAAGAACATTGGAAAAAAGCAATAGAAGAAGAAAAGCAATCATTAAAAGAAAACAATACATGGAAGGTTGTTGAATCCGTGCCTGAAAGAAAGAAAATACTAACTAGTAAATGGATTTTGAAAATAAAAGAAGATGGTAAATATAAAGCTCGTCTCGTCATAAGAGGATTTGAGCAACAAGAAGGGATTGACTACAACGAAACGTTTAGCCCAGTCATAAATAGCAGCCCACTAAGAATACTATTTGCATTAGCTGCGATGAACAACTTCTTTATAAAGACGTTTGACATCAAAACCGCCTTCCTATATGGTGAAGTGGAAGAGGATATTTACATGTATCCTCCAGAAGGAATAGAAATAAATGGAATATGCAAACTACAAAAAGCTTTGTACGGCATGAAACAGGCTCCTCTGAGATGGAACAAAACATTGACGAACTTTCTGAAATCTGAAGGATTGAAGCAATTGAAAACAGAACCCTGTATTTTCAACAATGATGAAGGGACAATATACCTAGGGATCCATGTCGATGATGGAATTTTTATTGGTAAAAATGAAGCAGACATAGAAAATATGACAGAAAGAATAGGAAAAAGATTCAAAACAACTGTCGACAAAAATCCAAAGAAGTATATTGGAATGGAGATATCACATTCAAAAGAAAACCTGAAACTAAAACAGGAAAATTTTGTAGAGAAATTGCTAGAATCATACAACATGAAAGATGCTAAGCCAGCAGAGACACCAATAGAAACAAACAAAAGAGAAGATTCACCGATAGACACATCATTTCCCTATAGACAACTATTAGGAAGTCTAACATACCTCGCCAACAAGACCAGACCCGACATCAGCTTTGCTGTAAATTACTGCAGTAGGAATGTGGAAAATCCAACAGATAATGACGTAATAAAAATAAAACGAATCCTGAGATACCTGAAAAATTCAAAATCAAAGGGTCTGAAGTATGAAAAGGGAGAGAGAGAGATAGAACTCACTGCATACTGTGATTCTGACTATGCAGGTGACATTGAAACGAGAAAGAGCACAACAGGCTACATAATCTACTTTTGCGGTTGTCCAATCAGCTGGTGTACGAGGAAGCAACCAGTTGTAGCACTCTCTACCACAGAAGCGGAGTACATCGCAGCGGCTGAATGTTGCAAAGACATTTTGTACCTTAAGTCGTTGATTGAAGAACTGTTAAGTGCAAAAGTTAATGTTAAATTATATGTGGACAATCAAAGTGCCATAAAGTTAATTGAAAATGGTGTTATAAATAGACGCTCAAAACACATTGATGTTAGATTTAAATTTATTCACGAAAAAGTGATTGATGGAGATCTCAGTGTGTGCTATTGCCCAACAAATGAGCAAATTGCTGATTTATTTACAAAAAGTTTAAATAAGATTAAATATAACAATTTTGTGAAGCATATTGTATCCTAAGATGTGTAAATTTTCAAATTTTCATTTTCAATGTTGAGAAATAAGCACAACAAGTAACTTAAACATATGTATACCTTACTTAATTATTTTTTAAAGTTAAAAACAAGATTTTTTTTTCTCAAGAAGATAGTTTGTTTAGCTTTAGTTATTTAGAATATTTTTTCTTTAAAGAAGTACTAAAATTAAGGGGCTGTGGTAGGAAAATAATTTTATTACTTACTAGCTCTATAAAAATATAAGATAATTTTTTTAATTTCTTTACTGATAAGTTACATAAGATTAGATTAGTACATTTATATTTTAATAAAAAAAAAAAAAAACGTAAGTTTATATAAAAACTAAGGTATTAAAATTAAGGGGCTGTGTTGGAGAGAATAATTTAAACACCTTGTGTGTGCATCCTCTTTACTATTTAGTTATTAAAATATAAACATATTGTTTTTGGTAAGGCTCGCCGCCATTACTTACTTGCTTGCTTGTCATGTCTTATAATACACGCTAAAACATAAAAATACTTTTAATATAAACCACAACAAACATTTGTGGCCCTCCTATGTCACAAGGTTGCCGACCCCTGATTTAGATGCTACGATACGTTTTTGTATAGAGCCACAAACTTATCTTGTCCGGTGGCGAAGACTGTCACAAAGTGAATATAAAGTCGCCGTCAATAGAAATTGTGGACTATGTAAACAAACCGTTTTCTAAATTTTTCTCAAGGTTCTGTCACGGAGTCTCATTGAACATTATTCCAAATCATGAAGCATCAAGTCCTACCAGTCATTCACTGTATTTCATCATGAAATATTCAATAATCACCAGTTAATTACGGAAAATTATAGAATCAATAGTCAATTCTGTACTGCGTCGAGATTGCTGTCATATTTTTTTCTCATCGAATCTGTATTATCTTTGAAAATTGGTGATGTACGAATCTATTTGAATATAAACCTATTTTATTCGTAATGTTATTTTATTCCGTAATTTTTTTTTAACAGCGTTACTTTGTAATCTTTGACATAAACGTGTGTGTGATTCTGTCGAGAGCTGTGTGATCTTCCAGCGTTGCTCTAAAATGTGTAGCTCATGTCCTAAAAGTAAAAGAAAAAATGAAAGAACTGGATGAGATAATAGATACGACCAACGACTCTGTGACGGAACCATTTGTAATTAACGTGGGTGATTTGACTAGCGATTCATCAGAATATTTTAGCGATGAATCAAATAAAGAAAACTAATTAAGCACCTAAGATATTTTAATCACATACTTACCCATCTCTAGATAGTTCACCTATTCATAGACAAAGACAACATGGCGCTTTGTTTACATAGTCCACAATTTCTATTGACGGCTACAATAGAAGACATTTTAGTTTGGCCCACCGGACAAAATAAGTTTGTGGCTCTGTACAGTTATTGTTTTGCTTAAAGTTATTCGTCTTACTTCCGGTTTATTATGCAAATAAAGTTAATAGTTTAAAGGTATCAAAATATGATATTTAAATTGATATTATTGTAGCCGCTGGCTACAGGATGCAGGGCTGATGGAATTTGAGTGGGAGAGCAGACAGGATAGGAAAAAGATTGTGGGTAAACTGACCTTTGTTGGAATGTTGTTCTCGATGGGCCGACAGGAGATGCGGTGACGTGCTGAGCCTTCTTGTTGGCTAGTTGAGCTGGCGTCTGTGCAGGGATGTATTGAATGTCCTGGTTTGAGTGATGTACACAGCACTTGTAATTACACTACACTTTAGGTACGCGATAATTGTTTGTGCTGACGCGAATGTCTATTGTTTAGAGCTGTCGGCTGCGCGGGCGCGCGCGCGTGCGCCTAGAGAGGCTCGCCGATCCGAACAGACCGAACGAGCGCCCGCGCGCGCCTCGACCGGCGCGCGGCGGGGGGGGGGTCATCCCCGCCTGCGGGTGCGAATCATGCGTCACGGTCTAGCGTGAACATCCTGGGGGGGCCGGGGCTGCGGCTCCATGGGCTGTGTCCAGATCCACAACCTGGACCACTCCATCCCTGCCAGGCATTGTGCGGAGAATTCTCCCCAACTTCCATTGGAGCGGAGGCAAGTCATCCTCTTTGATGAGGACCAGTTCACCCACTTGAGGAGGGGAGGAAGGGGAGAGCTGATTGGGGCGGGTTTGCAGGGTATGGAGGTAGGATCTGGACCAGAGAATCCAAAAGCGCTGAGAGAGCGCTTGAATGAGCTGAAAGCGCCTAAGAACAGATATGGGTCCGTCGTAAAAAGACTGCTCAGGTAGAGCGGTGAGCGGACGACCAACAATGAAATGTCCGGCCGTGAGAGGGTCAAAGTCCGTAGGATCGGATAAAATCGGGCAGAAGGGTCTTGAGTTGAGTATTATTTCGTGCAGAGCGCCGAACCAAGTTATGTGCTGATTCGCGAGCTTGTGAGTGATTGCATCATAGTTTGTGCCGCAGTCTGAGCGAATGAGAACTGGAGTACCGCGACGTGAGATAAAACCTAACAGGGCTCGTGCTGAGTGAAATTGACCATGTACGTCTGCTATTATTGGTGTGTTAGTGACGTTCACTACACGTTGTGCGGAGTTACAAGAATTCTCTGTTGGAGCTGGAGTCATTGAGTGAAAATGAACTGAGTGTGTATGTGATGAGTGTGTGTGTGATGACTGAGTGCTGGTTTCATTGAGTGAAAATGAGCTGAATGTGTATCTGATGAGTGAATGTGTGAGTGAAAATGAGCTGAGTGTGTCTATATGTGCTGATTGAATGTGTGAGTGAAAATGAGCTGAGTGTGTATGTGCTGATTGAATGTGTGATGAGTGTGACTATATGTGAAAATGAGTTATTAAAAACTTGAGCGCTACCAACTCCAACGTGCGGATAGCTTGTAACTTGCGCGGGCCGAAAAAAAAAACAAAGACTATGTTCAAACGGAACACGGAAAATAAACACGACAGAGAAAAAAAAAAAAAAAAAAATTTTTTTTAAAAAACAACCTGTATATGAGCCGATACACCAACTTGGAACACCCTATATGTGTACCACAAACAACAAGATCAGAGATGAGAAGAGAAAAAAAAAAATTGTTTACTATATTTGTGCTATACCCGGGTAAAAAAAGCAGACAATAACACAAATAAACGGTCCGGCAATATATTACTGCGACGTGAGATTACCGCAACACAAAAATATCGAAAAGGGCTGATGAACCTGTTCACTTTTATGTTATTTGCCTTGAAATCACGTGCCGACAATACGCGTTGGCTCTTGTTTACACGAATGTACCTTTACAACAACAACATCAGTCGTCGAAAATTCTATTTATAGAATAAAATATCTACCTACTGCTTTGAGAGCGAAAACAAACAAAGAATGTGTTTACCTGGCAGAAATCGGATCTAAATGAGCGGACAATCATATGATGCAGATCAAGCTTTGGTAACGTAATAATTCGTAAACGTAAACGTTCGTTACGTAATAACTTATGTATACGTGGGTTTTACGTATGTGCACGAAATAAAGCAAATACTCGCACCGAAAAAATATCTCGCAAAATCTCGTAAAATTTGGGTTTAATAAAGAAGTATAGTGGACTGTAATAAACAATTGGGCTGAATGAATATACTTATGTTATCTGAGCCGAATAATAATTACAACCGCGATGAAAATGAGTTATTCTGTAAAGGGGCGTGGGGGGGTCGGTTCTAACCGATAAATGGAATGTTCCAGGCGGCGGTTCTAATTATCTACCCGCGATAGGTATTCGAAACCACAAAATATTTTTTGCCGGGAAAGGGGGCAAAATATGTAACCGGGTGAAAATGGACTGTAGTAAATCGACGGGGGCTGGTTCAAAACAAAGTTATGGGCCGGCGGGGGATAGTCGGGGGGTGATATAAACCAAAAATTTTCCTGGATTGAAAATGGACTGTAATAAATCGACGGGGGCTGGTTCAGTAGCGGTTTGAAGGGCCAAAATTGTGAAAATGGACTGTAAGGACCAGAATTCGATCCGGCCGAAGGACCAAAAATGTAGCCGCTGGCTACAGGATGCAGGGCTGATGGAATTTGAGTGGGAGAGCAGACAGGATAGGAAAAAGATTGTGGGTAAACTGACCTTTGTTGGAATGTTGTTCTCGATGGGCCGACAGGAGATGCGGTGACGTGCTGAGCCTTCTTGTTGGCTAGTTGAGCTGGCGTCTGTGCAGGGATGTATTGAATGTCCTGGTTTGAGTGATGTACACAGCACTTGTAATTACACTACACTTTAGGTACGCGATAATTGTTTGTGCTGACGCGAATGTCTATTGTTTAGAGCTGTCGGCTGCGCGGGCGCGCGCGCGTGCGCCTAGAGAGGCTCGCCGATCCGAACAGACCGAACGAGCGCCCGCGCGCGCCTCGACCGGCGCGCGGCGGGGGGGGGGGTCATCCCCGCCTGCGGGTGCGAATCATGCGTCACGGTCTAGCGTGAACAATTATCATTTTTAGTGTTACTAGTGTTACTTTAAATTAGGCTTTGGCGGCAATGCACGCACACTGAAAAAAAAACTATAATATGTATTCTTCTTTTTATTCATTTTTTTTTTCACGCTCGTTTTCGCTAGGTTAATGCATTTGTAAAATTACAAAATGCCCCATTCTACTATAATCTGACGCCGCTTGTAAAATGCCGAATTTTACTATTTGCCTGCGACATTATGTATGTGTTCATGTCAAAGTTATGGTAATACAAAATGTGGGATGCAACCTGCGTGGATACGTTGGCGCCCTCTCATGTTTCCCAAAGGCTGCTGGTTCGGCGGGGCGGCCGCTGCTGAGCTCTCCAAGAGGCGTACATATGTGGCAATAGGTTCAAGCTACATGTTTGCGCCTTTTGGGGTCGAGACAATGGGGACATGGGGTCCGGAGGCGCGTCAGCTTGTCACGGACCTCTCTATAAAGCTTGTGGACACTAGCGGCGACCGGCGGGCGAGCTGGCTCTTATCTAGGCCAGCGTATAAGCATAGTAAAACCAGAACAGTAGATTAACTCACGCCCCGTACGAGACTTCAATACCTACTGTGTCAGGGTTGTTCCTTCTTTTATTTTCGTACCTAGCTAATACAAATCAATATTTAAATACATATATTATACATATACTACGTAGGTATGTATTATGTTTGTAAATATTAAATTCATTTACATTGGGCCTTCAACTCGATGGCAGCAGCAGCGACAGCCGGTACGAATAGCGATACGTTAAATGAACGTGTTACCAACTTATCTGTTGCCGTAGGCCAAACTAAAATGACTTCTATATTCGGCCGCGAGTCGCCGAAATAGATAAGTTTGTGGTGCGGAACTGTTCTCAACTGTTGTGCCCCTTTGGTGGCACGTTTGATCTACAAAGACGCCGCCGCGCCGCTGCGCCGCGCCGCAGAGACCCGAATTGACCTTTATGTAGACCGGGAGCTCAGTACCGTATTTTAACCTTATATGAGGTAGACATTAATAAAAAGCACATTTATTTAAATAAGACTTCTTTAATTTAAAATGCTTACAATTTATAATATGAAGCACGATATTTTGAAACATTATCTGTCAAATCCTCACGTGATATTAATTGTAGCCATTGTAAGCGCCTGAAAACAACAAAATGAAAATTATGACAAATCAATTGACATTTTGAAGCCGATTATGACAAATGAGCTATCAATCGACGACGTAGTGAAACATTCAAACATACATACATTCATATCATACATAATAAACGTATAGACCTTATAACTCATAAAGAAATCTTACTTGCTTATATTAAATAAAGTAAGAAAACTTGAAAATAATCAATTATAAAATTAAAGATAAGCTCCTGAATTTACCTTAAAAACATGGGCATCGTCAAAAGGGGGAAGGGGGCAGCTGTCCCCCCCTAGAGATTTGAAAAACTTTGAGATTTTTATAATAAAGTAACCGAAAAATTCGCGAGAAACCCAAGAACATTATGTTTATAAGACAATTATTTTGTTTCTTGTAATGAACAATTAAAAACTTTACATTTGTTTATTTTACCTACAATTCATGTCATCTTGCCCCCCTGGCAACGCTTTTGCTTAAAAATCTTTGTGATTGTTGACTAAATTAATCAGTTCAATTCATTTAAGTACATAATAAAATTTAAGTATCTAATCGAACATTGGCTCCTAGTCTATAATTAAAAAAACTTTGCGATTTCAACCATATCAGCTCTACATTTAAAAACACTTTGACTAACTGACAATCATAGCACAGTTATGATCATAGGTACCTATGTTAAATGTGAACAAAGAAAGTACGGTTTACATCTCTCATTATTATTTATATGTACCATAAATTGTGTACTCACCTTTCTTGTTGAGTTGGTATTGAGAAGAACGATAATTCTGGATTTGAGGAATTATTATTGAGGCATCCGAAGACAGAACAATATGTACGACAGCGTGCTGTCGACATATTTAAAGTGATCGGTGCCGCGCTGGCGCGCTTGTTCGAAAGACTTGACTGAGCGCGACCGCGGCGTAACCCCGACTAGCACCGGCCTTGCATACCGAGATATTGCTGTTGTGTGCGTACTGTAGTTCGTGCGTACTAGCACGCACACATATTAGCCGCGCGATGTACCTTTGGTTGAAGATAAACTACTTTTCTGGTTTTACTATGGTATAAGTCTTGCCATACAGAGAGGTAATGTGGCAAGTATTTTGGGCACTCTCCCGCAGGACAGTGATGTAGAGGCAATTTTTTTTTTATAATATTTTTTTTAGGATTATTTTTGTGTACATACTATTTACTTAATAATACAAAATTGATTTCCAACGAATGTATACTAAAAATGTATACTAAAAACTTATCACATAATTAAGCTTCAAGTAAGGCTTCAAGCTTAATTTATGTTTTCATTTTTTTTTTTTTAGTAATTGGTTTAAGTTATAGTTTATTATTTCATGATTTAGTAGTAGTTTATAAAATTTAGCATGTTTATATGTTTTTATTTTAGTTTTTTTTTTGTTTGTTAACATTGTAACATTATGCGAGGGCTGTGTGCTCCTATAATTTGTATAACTCTGCAGGAATAATGTATAGTGAATAAGTTGATGTTTGTAATCGGAGTATGCATAACTTGTATTTATTTATAACATAATTAAGAAATAGTAACTTTTAATACAACCAGTGTAATGAGCGCGACACGCCAACAAACTGAACAAACTGTTGTACAGTTTGGCGTAACTGTATAGTGTTAACTGTGTTTTTTTTAAATGGTAATAAAACAAAAACAAAAAAAAAGTTAATAAATAAAGTCGCCGTCAATAGAAATTGTGGACTATGTAAACAAACCGTTTTCTCAATTTTTCTCAAGGTTCTGTCACGGAGTCTCATTGAACATTATTCCAAATCATGAAGCATCGAGTCTTACCAGTCATTCACTGTATTTCATCATGAAATATTCAATAATCACCAGTTAATTACGGAAAATCATAGAATCAATAGTCAATTCTGTACTGCGTCGAGATTGCTGTCATATTTTTTTCTCATCGAATCTGTATTGTCTTTGAAAATGGGTGATGTACGAATCTATTTGAATATAAACCTATATTATTCGTGATGTTATTTTATTCCGTCATTTTTTTTAACAGCGTTACTTCATAATCTTTGACATAAACGTGTGTGTGATTCTATCGAGAGCTGTGTGATCTTCCAGCGATGCTCTAAAATCTGTACCTCATGTCCTAAAAGTAGAAGAAAAAATGAAAGAACTGGATGAGATAATAGATACGGCCAACAACGCTGTGACGGAACCATTTGTAATTAACGTGGGCGATTTGACTATCGATTCATCATAATATTTTAGCGATGAATCAAATAAAGAAAACTAATTAAGCACCTAACATATTTTAATCACATAATTACCCATCTCTAGATAGTTCACCTATTCATAGACAAAGACAACATGGCGCTTTGTTTACATAGTCCACAATTTCTATTGACGGCTACTGTACATAGATGGCGCTGATTGTAATTATGTCACGATATCGTCTATCACGATCACAATCTATCAATGGTGTGTTAAGGTAGAATAATTACCGGCATCAGACAATATATTGTATATCAGCAGTTTTTATTCCATCCTACTACTATGTACCATCCAAGGTTGAGGAACGCTACACAGTACGCTATGCCTAGAACCCCTCCGGAGCAACTGGACAGATTCGCAACTGGACAGATTCTCAGCTGGACAGATTCCCAGCTGGACAGATTCTCAGCTGGACAGATTCTCAGCTGGACAGATTCTCAGCTGGACAGATTCTCAGCTGGACAGATTCTCAGCTGGACAGATTCTCAGCTGGACAGATTCTCAGCTGGACAGATTCTCAGCTGGACAGATTCTCAGCTGGACAGATTCTCAGCTGGACAGATTCTCAGCTGGACAGATTCTCAGCTGGACAGATTCTCAGCTGGACAGATTCTCAGCTGGACAGATTCTCAGCTGGACAGATTCTCAGCTGGACAGATTCTCAGCTGGACAGATTCTCAGCTGGACAGATTCTCAGCTGGACAGATTCTCAGCTGGACAGATTCTCAGCTGGACAGATTCTCAGCTGGACAGATTCTCAGCTGGACAGATTCTCAGCTGGACAGATTCTCAGCTGGACAGATTCTCAGCTGGACAGATTCTCAGCTGGACAGATTCTCAGCTGGACAGATTCTCAGCTGGACAGATTCTCAGCTGGACAGATTCTCAGCTGGACAGATTCTCAGCTAGACAGATTCTCAGCTGGACAGATTCTCAGCTGGACAGATTCTCAGCTGGACTGATTCTCAGCTGGACAGATTCTCAGCTGGACAGATTCTCAGCTAGACAGATTCTCAGCTGGACAGATTCTCAGCTGGACAGATTCTCAGCTGGACAGTTTCTCAGCTGGACAGATTCTCAGCTGGACAGTTTCTCAGCTGGACAGTTTCTCAGCTGGACAGTTTCTCAGCTGGACAGTTTCTCAGCTGGACAGTTTCTCAGCTGGACAGTTTCTCAGCTGGACAGTTTCTCAGCTGGACAGATTCTCAGCTGGACAGTTTCTCAGCTGGACAGTTTCTCAGCTGGACAGTTTCTCAGCTGGACAGTTTCTCAGCTGGACAGTTTCTCAGCTGGACAGTTTCTCAGCTGGACAGTTTCTCAGCTGGACAGTTTCTCAGCTGGACAGATTCTCAGATGGACAGTTTCTCAGCTGGACAGTTTCTCAGCTGGACAGTTTCTCAGCTGGACAGTTTCTCAGCTGGACAAATCAGCAGCTGGACAGAACGTGTACAGTCCATGACATAATTAAAGTGGACTAGTTGGGAATATGGATGCTCACCGACTTCTTGTACCCACAACTGCATGTCGAAGTGGGAGGGGGGACTGGCTGAGCCGTCAGGTTACACAGGAACCTGCCTCCTGAACTACGGCTTGTTGTTATCAACCCTGAAAAATCATCATTAATGCAGATTCTAAAGGCTTTAATTTTAGTTTTAGTGCTGTCAAAACTAAATTTTGTTTATTGTAAAATAGTCCTTAATTGCTAGGAACAGAAGCTCAATTACTTTGGAATAATTTTAGTTTTGACAGCACTAAAACTAAATTTAAAGCCTTCAAAATCGACTACAATGTCATTACAAACGAATATATAGGTACTATTTGTCCAAGCGCCTTACAGGCGGCGGTATAGGCCTCCAAATTCGTCAACCGGGGTTAAAGCGCCTACGGGGCTAAGGCATATTTTAAAGTACACAAGAAAATTGAAAAAATGTTAAAGATGTTAGTACTGAAAATTTAGTTTCCTTCAAATTTTCTATAGAAAACGGCAATTTCATATGTAAAGACCTAATACTATATCGATGGATGCAATGAACTAAAGATGGATGACACTCACCGATGCTTAACCGTTGTGCTGTGGAAGTAGCAGTAAGAGTTCCTCTGCCGCAGTACTTGTCAGCTCCTGTCAGTGTTGGATCTCCAGATCTTGAAACCAGGAGACGGTCCCCTGAGCAAGATTCGGTCTGAAAATAAATACAGTAGAGCCTCGATAATCCGTACTCAGGCTAATCCGAACGTCGCTATAATCCGAACTGCATACCCCACCCCACTTCCTCGCCTTCGCCTCGCTGCTATGTTGTTTATTAATTAGTCTGCAGTTACGACTGCCACGTTGCGCGTCCATTCCACGTTTTTCTGCTCTGTACTCGTGCGCGGCGTGTTTTTTGAGGTTATAAAGATGGTTCCAACACCAAAACGCAAACATAAAACTTTGACTATAGCCGAAAAGTGCACCATACTTGTAATAAGAGCGTTCCCAAGGTCAATATGTAAAGCCCAGCTCGTTGCTTACTGTACCTCTTAAACTATGTATATAATTAAACACTATTTTAAGAATAAAAATGTTTTTTTTTCTCCTTACATACTATAATCCGAACGCTTCGTGAGTCCGAACAGGGGTTAGTTTTTGCTAGTTCGGATTATCAAGACTCTACTGTAGTTTGAGCTAATGAGCTTTTAGGTGATAAGCCGGTAAACCTGTATCCGAGATATGGCGACAAGGGTAGGTAGCCACCAACGACCTTGTGTCGGTATAAATATCGACAGAAACTATATTAATTTAATTTAATATTAAACAATAATGACGCCTAAATTTATAAATAAATATTGATAATGTTTTTGCATGCAACTATGATTGTATTTTTATGTTCTATTTTTATTTTATTTTATTTTTTATTACTATTATATTCAGTTGCTGTCTTCTTTTTATCTGAAAATGTCAAATGTAATGTGCAGCGACTGCAGAGAATCACTGTAACCCTACCGTACAGGTACTCTTAGTACTTAGTGTAGGGAACACAGTTCCCCGAGGTACTTCTATAAACAATAAGATAGTATTTGTATTTAATATAGGTTTTTACCTACCGCAATGTACCGTTATATGTAATAACTCTTACTGAAGATTAATAAATTTATCTTATCTTATCTTTATCTTATTGAAATAATGTTCATATCAGCACGCACTGTATTACGACGTCCCTGTGTCTCCGGATAGCGCAAAATAGGAGAAAATAATACTTTTCACATGGACATGACGGATGGTAAAAAAATTCCATAAACGATTTTTCTAAGCAATATTTTCCTTGTATTTTAGTGCAAGAACCTAACAAATACCATTAGTGGTTAAATAACCAATTTAACTTAATTTAAGTCTAAAAGCAGCTTGAATTTGAACAATGTTTTCATGCTGTTTCTTATAAGCGAGAATAATTTCCTTAACACGTTGAAGGACAGAGATGCTGGACAGCGTCTTACAGCGAACTATTAGATATACTAATTTGAACACGACGCCGTATGGCGTCATCGATTCCCTGTAGAATTGTGCCAGAACGGCTAGCAGCGTCGAGATTTCTCTACAAACCAGTACAAGTTTTGTTTATTGTGTCACAAAGTGAACATTCAAACGAGATCTACTGTCAATCCAATGGGCCTAAATGTCCGTTTCCCCTTTCGCCTTCCTCTCTACTACCATGTGGCACAACACAACTTGTATGAGGGCAATCTCTGTCCTTCAACGTGTTAAATGAAATTGTTTTTTATAGTTTAAATATCAATATAATATGTTTTTCACAATTTTTAAACATACCGTTTAAGAGCAATAATAGAGTAATTTTCAGATGACGCTGGGATGAGGCGCCTTAAGCTGGGACGTAAAATCTTTGGTGAAAAGAAAGTCTATGAATGTTGACTGCTTCATTAGCTTTACCTGAGGCAGATTGATGTCTCCGCATTCTATCTTGCAGTTGTACCCTGAAGGGCAGACCGCTATCCACCTGCATTGCACTCCTGGGGTGTAGTTGTTAGGGTATCCTGGGCTGTAGATGTAGTATTGAACACCGGGTTGAACCTGGAATGATGTAGTGATGATACATTTGAGACATCTCTCCTAGGTAGCGCTTATTACCATCTAAGTCTATCGTACCTCGAAAATCACGTAAAGCTCTTGGTCCCGGCTGATATCGAAAGACAATGGTCGCCAAGCCATGTTAGAGGCCTGTATAGCCTGAACAACTTTGACACAAGGTTGGCCACAAGCCGCTAGGGTAGACAAACATGCTCTTGAGATTTTGGATTCCTTTCATATGGAGTTCAAAATACCAGTGGTTTGACAAACACTCAAATATTCTCTCTCTAACACATACATACACATTTCTATCTCTTGAGATTTTGGATTCCTTTCATATGGAGTTCAAAATACCAGTGGTTTGACAAACACTCAAATATTCTCTCTCTAACACATACATACACATTTCTATCTCTTGAGATTTTGGATTCCTTTCATATGGAGTTCAAAATACCAATGGTTGACAAACACTCAAATATTCTCTCTCTAACACAAACATACACATTTCTATCTCTTGAGATTTTGGATTCCTTTCATATGGAGTTCAAAATATCAGCGGTTTGACAAACACTCAAATATTCTCTCTCTAACACAAACATATACATTTCTATCTCTTGAGATTTTGGATTCCTTTCATATGGAGTTCAAAATATCAGCGGTTTGACAAACACTCAAATATTCTCTCTCTAACACATACATACACATTTACATCTCTTCCCTCTGGTCTCCCACTGGGAGAAAAGTGCCGTCTGTTACTTATTCCATTTACGAGCTAGGGACCTGTGATATACGGACCAACGGATTAATAGGGCTCCGTTTTGCCCTTTGGGTACAGAACCCAAAAAAGCACCACTGGTTTTGGTGGACACAAAATAAACCCGCAAATTTTTCAAGCAATCAATAAAGCCGTTTCCGAAGACTTTAATTTTGTTTATAGTGCTGTCAAAACGAAATTTTTTTCATTGCGAAATAGTTCATAAGTATTGAGAACAGCAGCTAAATTATTTTTTCAATGCAAGTGCTCGTAAAGGCTCACTTTTTATGCATCAAAACCGAACAGAAAGTCGATTATTTTGCCCTAGGGCTTTATTATTATTATTATTTTTTTTTTTGTTTGCAATGGTTGGCTAACCTGCAGCCTTTCCTGTGTACCATAGATGTTATACTTTTTTTTCCACTGTTTAACGGCTCTGGATTCAATCCTTTTGAGCCAATCATAATTTAAAGTTCACAAGATTATATTTGTTTTCATTTCCTCACACTTTGCATTGAAAAACGTAGTATGATACACGGGCGTAAAAGCAATAAATTACTCGGTTACGTTTAAAACAAAAAATCGTCCTCGTAATTTATTCCTTTTGGCCCTTGTAGCATAAACTACTATTTAAATCATGATACTTATTACTTATGTATATATTAAGATGATGTCGCGGAAGCCGGAAACTAGCGATAGTCCTAGTCCATACGAACAATCTCTCGTGAAAAAAAATCAATGGTTTTTTCATACATTTTGATAGACTACGTGTATGTAACTTTTCTATGGAACAACTTTTTTTTTCTCGATTTGAAGTTTAGTTCCATAGTAAAAGTTAAAGAAAAGTACTATTGCCAGTTTCCGGCTTCCGAAACATCATATTAACACCCAGTAATATAAATTTTTAATTCAAAAGATAAACTGAAAAAAAATTCTTATCATATCTAGTCATTGACTTTATAAGTATAAATTAATGTATCTAGTGATAAGATTAAATTACTTTATAAATGCCGATAGAGACAAAACAATTTAAAAAGAAACGGTCAAGTACGAGTAGATCTCCCCCCTCAAAGTTCCGTAGTGTTCTAATAAGTTGAATATAAACTTTTAACAAAAAAATAGCAACCGACTTCAATAGTAACAGCAGTCATTCACTAAAAAGTTAATAATAATTCTATAAAGACCGATGGTACCGAAGCAACACTTTTGCTGACTTCTTTCTTCCTGAAACAATATGTTATCTAGAAGTCGGCGTTCTTATATTGGTTTTTATGTTGCTATATCGTAGGAAATACGCCGACTTCTAGATAACATATTGTTTCAGGAAGAAAGAAGTCAGCAAAAGTGATGCTTCGGTACCATCGGTCTTTATAGAATTATTATTAACTTTTTAGTGAATGACTGCTGTTACTATTGAAGTCGGTTACTATTTTTTTGTTAAAAGTTTATTTTATTTCACATTTTTAGTGTTGCTGGGTTAAATTGTGAAGTATGGGTAGTTCTTGCAAACGTGGTGTTAATATGAAACGAAGTTCAAGTGAGTATAAGTAGCTATGTTTGAGTAGCTTCCTGCTATCAGCACCCTAACACAACATGATTACCGCAATCTCGAGTTATATGCTGTCATCCGTTGAGGAGTTCTATGGTGATGAAGCCAGGATCGAAGGTCAGGTGGGTATTCTGATAATCTCCAAGGAATACCCTTGAATTAGAACCCTAACGCAGTGATTGCTGCAATCTCGAGTTATGTGCTCTGATCCGTTCAGGAGTTCTATGGTGAATATGGTGATGAAGCCAGGATCGAAGGTCAGGTGGAAGAATGTCGATTTTCAAGTAATACCTTGTAATCAGCACCCAGGTACAAAGCGATTACCTCAATTTCGAGAGGTATGCTGTCATTTTCTGAGGAATTCCACTGCCTATCTCTGAAGACCTTCATCAGATCATGACCAAACCCAAAATGGGACCTACCTGGAAGTACACTCTTTCAAACAAAAAAAGAATTGTTCAAATCGATTCAGAAATGACGGAGTTAAGGAGTAACAACGCCAAAAAAAAAAACAGTCGAATGAGGGGTTTTCAAAGTCAAATTAAAAAAGAAAAAGTAGTACCGAACGACTCAATAGATGGCGCAGCCTGTACTAAAAGTGACAAAAAATGTCTTCCTGGCAACACTGGATTCTTTGATTTTGACACTTCTTCTTTGCTTCTTTCTTCAATCCATGCCTCAAATATATTATTGCTAAGATCCATTGTTCTTTCCGTAATTAGTTAAACTCTGTGTTCCTATATTTTTACAATTAGCTACAACGCATGGGCTGACCATGTTGAAAGTTGAATGAAATACCAAGCTATTAACGTAAGTAATATAGATAGAAAACAACACAATATAAACACGACAAAATAGGAATGTCTTTGTGAAGGGTGTTGTTGGATTTCATTTTTATCTTGCTGCCCACAGATTAAAAAATAATCTTTGCTTTTTGACACTTGAAAGCAGGGTAACGCCATCTGTGTTTACCTCTGAAAGCTTGATCAAGGTCAGTCTGGAAAACCGCTCATTGAGAACCGCCTCCTATTTTTGAACACACTTTTTCTTCTCGTTTGACCAATAGTTACCATATACAGAACTCAAACATATTTTATTAGGCGTGTTTCAACAACATCTAGAGATTTGATATTTAAAATTTTGCTAGCTATTTTGGTTTTTCTATAAAAATTATAAAACTAACATTTTTCGCTTTCGCCCTGAATCCGCCCCTCTCGCACTGAGCGTGTTTTCGCTTGGAGTGACAGTGACAAAAATAAAATTAGCATAGCCTCTTAAATGGTTTTGAACTCATACCCACATTTTGGTTGTAGTCACAATTGGCGTCTTGCGTCGATGCGAACCCTAAAAGGGTTACCGAAATCGCAGCTAACCCAAATATGTGCAGCATACTAAAAATAAACAAAATATAATAAAATTATTAACATGAACACAAGCGCAGGTAGGTATTGAAAAACAATATTTTTAGACTTTTACTTATTTAAGCTGACTTAACATATGTATGTGGCAGGCAAATTGTATAATTCGTCAGCTTACAAACGGCATAAACGCTCGTTTTTGCAGTATGTCAATGTGTAAAACGCCACTCCCAGAAAACCCGACCCCCCCCAGAAAAATCAATCAAATATATTTAAGTGGAGAAACCATAATTTTAAATAAAACCAATTTTGTGTAAGGTGGTGGTGTACTAGACCTCCCAAAAAACCCTGGCTATGCCAATGAGGATTGCAGCATAATTGCATTCCGCGTCCCCACGGAATTATTATTATTAATAATTAATTTTAGTTATATTGTATTTTCCTCAATTTCAATATTTTAGTATTATAATAAAGCCGATTCTGAAGGCTTTAATTTTAGTTTTAGTGCTGTCAAGACTTAAATTTGTCCAAAGTAATTTAGCATCTGTGCTTCACACTTATGAACTATTTTGCAATGATGAAAATTTAGTCTTGACAGCACTAAAACTAAAACTAAAGCCTTCAGAATCGGCTACATTGTTTCAATAACGTTTTGATTTAACGCGATGACTTTAACAAAGTATTTTATTTAGTGTAAATTTATTTTTATTTAGTTTGTTTGTAATATATCAATTTTTAGCAGTTTAGTTTGTTTTTCGTATTTTATAGGAATATTTAGTTTTAAACTCAAATTGTTTTTTATCTTTAACTTATATTTTAATATGTTTCTTCATTAAATTATAATATAATTACTTGTATGTTATATGGAAAAAACGTAATTTATAATTATAAATAAAGGCCTTTACCTATGAACATGCCGAAATTTTCTTACAGATTCATGAGTTCATAATTCTTGTAATTCAATAGCTATTTCGATTATTTGTCTTTTGTTTGAAAGTTGATTCCTCAGTTTTACATGTACGTCATAAATTTTGGTTTTATTTTCAGTTTGATTATAAAAATTAAATCTTCATAAACAGTTCGTCCTAAATGCCATCCATTTCCATGATAAGATTCGTAATATTTTTTTACAGCTGACACTTTTTAAAAATTAAATTAATTTTATTGTTAGCTTAATGTTGTCTAATTCATACACAAAAAAAAATACATAATTTGGATAAGTCATTCCTAAAAACAATGCAAAAATGATAGTACTGAAAATTGACTTTTCTTCAAATTCCCTATAGAAAACGACAATTTCATATGTAATATTAATTAGCTAATATTATTTGTGTAATTATTATTTATTATTATTAACGACTAAGAACGACACATGTCAAATTCAAATATTTATTGCAACTAAGTGTATACAGGTGTTACATGTTTAAAAGAACTTAATAACTTAGTAACCCTTATTATAGGGCACAGCAATATTTACACTGAGGTACAGTTTCCGTATTTTGAACTGTGTTCTATTTGACTGAGTGCAAAAGTAATACAAATAAAAATACAAATAGTTTATTGCACAAATTAATCTTACAAAAAGTTAACAGTGTTTGGAGTCTCTATTTAAGCAAATATTTACTTGTATTAAATTTCGATAGTTTTGATTTTATTTTTGCAATATGGCTATCAAGATTGATTCCTAATAGGCTAAAGGTGCTTTCAGTCTCTGTTTTATTGTTATGAAACTCTAAACAACTGCGATGGATCGTTGTCCAAATTCTTTTATATAAGATTACTAGCGACCCGCCCCGGCTTCGCACGGGTGCAATGCTGATACTAAATATACGACAGTATTTAAGGCCCTTAATATCGCCAAATTGGTACTTTCTAAAGCCTACTCCTCTTTTATGGCCAAACCAAAAATATTGAAAAAATGTATTATGGATTATCAACTTTAGGACAACATATGCAACATTTTTCTTTTTCGTACCACCAAAACTTCTATATGAAAAATTGTTTCAACTGAATGGTGTTTTTTTGGCTTGAATTTCCTACTGCTCCTAAGCGGCTTAGGTGATTTAATTCATTTATGCTTTGATAAATAGATAAACTTAATAGCTATAAATATAACATAGAATTATTCAATGGAACAATGACGCCCATGTGAAAAGTATTATTTTCTCCTATTTTGCCCTTTCAAGGACGCAGCGAGCGTCGTAACAGCCACCACGCATTGTGCACTGATTTGAACGTTATTTCAATGTCGTTTCCGTCGATATTCATACAGACAAACGTCGAGCTGCTAATTTGGCGACGGTAATCGCCTTAAGGTACTTAATTGTATAAGGATTTATGCTGTATTGCTTAAAATCGCTTCGTAAATAAACCATTATTTCTCGTAAAAAGTAAAGGATTGTGGGTTATCCCTACCTATATATACCATCGCGGACTTTTTTGTAGACCTTTTTAATGTGTACAATGCTGTTTTAACATTATTTTGATCTGTCTCGTAGGGTTTGCAATGTAAGCGCAAAAAAATGAGTTTATTTACGACATCACATTAAAAACCTCTAAAATTATCAGTGTTTCTCTACTATATTATGCATGTATTATACATATAAACCTTCTTCTTGAATCATTCTATATATTTAAAAAAACGCATCAAAATCCGTTGCGTAGTTTTAAAGATCTAAGCATACATAGGGACAGACAGACAGCGGGAAGTGACTTTGTTTTATACTATGTAGTGGTGAGAAACGCCATTGAGTGTCCTCAATTACTATAGTCTGTAAAATATAGCTTGAGCCTTGTGACAGCAGGACAGTGCTATACAATTTGTATTTCTAACTCTCTTTCTCATGCTCAAACATGCATAGCGCTGACAGCTGTCACAGGGCTCAAGCTATATTTTACAGACCATAGCTAGGATTCACCTTTTGTAGTAGAGAGGTCTAGAACAAATTTGAGCCACAATGCCATTTTTAATCATTTATGTAGAGATCACAACAATCTTGTAAAAAAATGTCAAGTGGATATTTTTGCAGTCTCTCTTAAAAAATATAATGATTTGTTGCGTAAGATAGAGTCGCAAAGGATTGGAATATTTTGCGATAGATTTTTTAAGTTTTTAATTATTCATTTTTAGTTTTTCTTTTGATACTGTTTTAGTTTTACTTTAATTGTTTTAGTTAATTTAAAACTATTTTGTTTTTTTTACAAGTCGCTTAGAGCGCTATTAAGTGTCCCACAGGCATGCTGTGTTTGCCTATAATTGGGAATACACTCGTACATGTGTCAGATGTGTTCCAAGTGTGAACTGTGAAATGCAAGTCACAGTCCACACTCAGTACAATCGCGATTCACTGACGATTATTACGTCCCAAAGTAATGAGTGGTGAACTCTATCGTCGTACTTCGGGCAAAAATACACGCATTTTTACGACATGCAGGTTTCCTTACGATGTTTTCCTTCACCGTTAAGCAAGTGATTGGTAAGAACAAATACACATAAATTCCGAAAAACTTATTCGTGCATGCCCGACCGGGGATCGAACCTGGATCTCAAGATTGAGAGGCCAGTGTTCTGAGCTACCGCTGCTTAGTAATAATAATTTGTTTTTCAATGCATGTGCTCGCAAAGGCCCACTTTTTATGCATCAAAACCGAACAAAAAGTCGATTATTTTGCCCTAGGGCTTTATAATTATTATTTTTTTTTTTTTATTTACAATGGATGGCTAACCTGCAGCCTTTCCTGTGTACCATAGATGTTATACTTTTTTTCACTGTTTAACGACTCTGGATACAATCCTTTTGAGCCAATTATAATTTAAAGTTCACAAGATTATATTTGTTTTCATTTCCTCACACTATGCATTGAAAAACGTAGTATGATACACGGGCGTAAAAGCAATAAATTACTCGGTTACGTTTAAAACACTCGCTACGCTCGTGTTTTAAATCGTCCTCGTAATTTATTCCTTTGCGCCCTTGTAGCATGAACTACTATTACTGAATAGGTAAATGAAGATAAAATGGTATATACCGATATGACTTGCCGCCGCGGACTGATAGCGAAAACCTTGGCCCCATCCTAGCACAACTAGACACCAAATGAAAATGAAATAGGTACGCAAAAATTATAACGCGTGTAAATGGACCGTAAAACTTGATAATCTACTGATTATAATGAACAGGTAAAAATATTTGCCCGCATTTTTATTCATTTTTCAACACACTTGCTCGTAACGACGCTCTTATTGCACCGATTTTAGGATCAAAATACTGTTTTTATTACTGCATAATTACGCGTGCTTTTTACTTCACATTACGGCACTAGTGTTTTCTACTTTATACTTTTTTTTTAATATCAGCAAAGACTTTTTGTGTCTTAGAAACAAGGCTGTGAATAAATAAATTGTGTTCATTAAATATGATAAATGAATGTTTCATTTCGTTAAATTATTTTTATTTGTCATTAAAATAACCATTAATCAATTAAACTGAATTATTCTAGTACATTAATATTAAGTTATTAACGGTTTCGGTGCCTTTTCTTTCAAAAGCACTGGCAGGCAACACGCACGGCGCGATGCGGCGCGCTGAAAAAGAAAAAATTCGCCCGCCATCTTTCACAAATATTTGGCTAAACGTAGTTCTGCTTTGTGATTCTTTCCAAAAATGTCGACTTCAAGTAATTCTCAAGAGCCTTATTCGCCGCTGCAGGAAATACTACTTGAGGCACGAAATGAAAGTGATAGCCTGTTGCTATCAAAATCAAAGGAAAAATACACGCTAGATTGATATCAAAATTTATTCCAACCTAACTGCGTTTCTAAAGAGACGCTCAGATAAATATTTATTAAAAATCCAAGGCATTTTCACCAAATGACGTTGAAAAGTCTTTGAAAGAAGCTCCGTTTTTTTTCCTCGCAAGTGTGTTAAAAACGTTGGTCTCGGCTGCAATCGAGCGTTGTGTGTATGTGTATGGATCACCTTACCTCACTTGTATCATCATAATGTACTATTGAAAGCCTTCTGGGAAAATTTGTTTATTATGTGGTTTAATTCAAAGAATGCAGTCCATTTACATTAGTATTATATTTTTACTTGAAAACAGAAAAAAACATACATAAATGTATATACAACGTGTAACAAAAAGGTGTAACCATATTTGAAGAGGGTATTCAGTTAAAACAACTTTTACTATGGAGCCAAACATGAAATCTCAAAAAAAATATCTGCCCTTCCATACATTTCGGCCGAGCGGCAATCCATTTTTCTAAAAAACGGTACTTTTTTTTTTCGAGGTACAGGGTTTGTTCCATAGTAAAAGTTGTCCTATACCATTGACTGAATAAGGTCTTCAAATATGGGTACACCTTTCTGTTACACGTTGTAGATATAGAACACATACAGTCAGGTGTATACTTGAACTCAAATCAAATTTAATAAGACGATTAATTACGAAAAGAATATAAATAAATTACTTACATAGCCAGTGGAAATATCTACTGAAAATTTACAAAAATGTAATACACACAACACTCAAGGAACTAACACCTATCAGCACTTGCTAGCTTGTTACTATAACAAAATATCTATTTACATTAACATATTTACATTAAAAACACCTGTGCGACGTTTGTTTAAGTACGATTTTATATCGTTAATTAATAAATTATTTTCAATTTTTATTTACATTATTTTCGGGTTAATCAATGTTTTGCAAAAACGAACATTTCGCAATTAAAAAGCGGGTTACATTAACTGGAATTCGACGAATAGTTTTCCGACCTTTTTTCCCGCTAACATTGCAATGATACCAGATGGGGCCTTGCTTTAATTGTTTTTTATATTCTCATTAACACATCAACCGATAAGGCGTGATTTAGGGCGGTACCATTAATTGTCGATTACGGGAAACTCGAACGAATTTCGATGCAATTTTAATGTTGTGAATGTCAATTTGTTTTATTATTTTTAAAAGAAGTAAGTGAAAATTCTCTAGGTCTTCACTGAGCGCAGCTACATACAGAACAATACAGAAGGGAAAAGATCAACGGGTTAAAAGTACAAAGTGCACAACTTAACTTTGTTTTTCTTGTTAAGAAGTTTAATGTGGAAAAGATATTGGTCCGTGGCAATTCACGACAATAATTCAGTATAACTTAGGTTTATAAATCAACAGCTTGAAATGTAATGCACAATTAGTCATTATTTGGTCGAAACAAACTTAAGAGGCTATGCGAATTTTATTTTTGTCACCGTCACTCCAAGCGAAAAATCGCGCATTCAGGGTAAAAGGGAAAAAAGTTGGTTTTATATTTTTATTAAAAAAACTAAAATAGCTAGCAAAATTTCAAATGTCAAATCTCTAGATACTGTTAAAACACACCTAATAAAATATGTTTGAGTTCTGTATATGGTTCCTATTCGTCAAACGAGGAGAAAAAGTGTGTTTGAAGACCTCATTTCAACAATTATTTCTATCGAGGAAAATTTACCCAAACATGTTTTCCAATTTCAAAACGCTAGATCTGGGGGCACGATAGTGCCCCCCGCCAAGACGAGCCAAAGGAAGCGGGGCACTACGTACCTTTTCTCGAAGCGTTTCGTCATATTTTCGAACCCTCATAGCTTCGGTCTAGATAATACTAGAGATACCAAATTCTCAAGATAACATGTAGGAAGCAGTCTTATTAAACACGATAAGTTTCATTTGTCTAGCTTTTATACTTTGAATGTTATTAATACCTAAAATACGTCGATTTTGTCACTCACTCACTCACTCACTCACTGATGATCATCAAAAATCTAGGGTACTTTCTGAAGTCCTAGAAAGCTGAAATTTGGTATGCAGGCTAAGACTAGCACACAAACAACAAGAAAATTAAGAAATTTGTAACTTTCACCCTCCAACCCCTCTTAAGGGGGGTCTGGTTCTGTATTAATTAAAAATTTAAATTCCAAACTTCTTGAAGTCCTAGAAAGCTGACGTTTGGTATGCAGGCTAGGATTAGCACACAAAAAACAAGAAAATTAAGAAATTTGTAACTTTCACCCTCCAACCCCTCTTAAGAGGGGTCTGGTTCTGTATTAAATAAAAATTTCTGTTCCAAACTTCCTGGAGTCCTAGAAAGCTGAAATTTGGTATGAAGGCTAGGATTAGCACACAAACGACGAAAAAATTAAGGAATCTGTAACTTTAAACCTGCAACCCCTCTTAAGGGGGGTCTGGTTCTGCATTAAATAAAAAAATCAATTCCAAACTTCCTGAAGTTCTAGAAAGCTGAAATTTTGTATGCAAGCTCGGACTAGCACACAAACAACAAGAAAGTTTAGAAATCTCTGTCTTTCACCCTCCAACTCCTCTTAAGGGGGGTCTCGTTCTGTATTAAATAAAAATTTCAATTCCAAGCTTCCTGGAGTCCTAGAAAGCTGAAATTTGGTATGCAGGCTAGGATTAGCACACAAACAACAAAAAAATTAAGAAAACTGTAACGTTCACCCGCCAACCCCACTTAAGGGGAGTCCGGTTCTGTAATATTAAAAATATATACCCAACCTCCAAGTCCTAGAAATTTTAATTTTATTATTTGCCGTGTTAGAGGCCATAGTAACAAACAGGTAGGTAGGTAAGCGCGGAAAGACAAGTTTTTAATTCTTTCAGATTAATGTAGAAGGCACTACGTGTCGATTACAGCACGATATAACTTTTTCCTACATGTTGAAATCGTTACTAATATTAGTTATACTCTTGATAGGTACTCTCTGGTAGCTGACTGATTTCTGTTCTATTATTGAAAGTAAAGTTTAGTTAGTTAGACATCGTCGTCGAAAACTAAGGTCCGGTTACTTGTACGTGAATTGACAACTAGAATTGCTCGTGTTATTGCGCGCGCAGATAAATATTAACGGGTATATTGGAGAGAAAGGAGGCTGACACTGTCGACTGAACTGGCCGTTAAGCCAGTAAGGATTTAAAGTATTCTAGCGTGTGTCTAGATGATATTGTCACACACAAATTATAGAGGGATACTACGTATCAGATAGCCCTCTCGCCTGTAGTTAACCTCAGACACGTCTTCTGCCTCCTGATTGGCTGGGGGAAAACGATATATCACTTTTTTTATTATTCACATCTTATTGTGTAGGCCAAGACACCAACTCTAAACAGCCATATTAAAAAAAAAAGCAGGGAGGCAGACCTTTCGTTTTTCATAGGACTAAAATTGCACAAAAGACCTTACGATTTTTCCTACTTTTGTGCATTTTAGTCCTTAAATGAAACAAAATTAGATATGAAATAAAACAAAACTTTATCTATTTTATTACCTTTTTAATTTTTTCATTTTATATTTAAGTAAAGCTTTTGCTTGCATATGCTGCAAGTTTTTGACATTTTCCAAACGAAATACATCTGCGCCTCTTAATATTTTGTTAATGAATGACATTACACCAGCTAAAATTTGCCAGTCTGACTGTTATTTCCAATGATTTTGATGTTGAGGGTTCTGAAAATAATTGAAAATTGTTAATAAAATATAATTTATTTATTTACACACGCAACAATAATACACAAAAGATAACAAATAAACCACAAGAAATGAAAAAATATTCAAAAAAACAAAAACCTGATGGCATGAAAAATTGTGAACTTAAAATTTTCGAACTTAATAAATGTACTGAAAGGATGGAAACAAGTAAAAAATCAAATATTTAATTATAATATTAATCAATAAGTATATCATCAGGGAACAGTGCAAATGGGGAGTTCGGGTGAGTGCTCTTAATTAAGAAACATGCACATGAAAAAACCTACATGATAAATATAATAATGCTATATAATATGGTTTAAAGATTTTAAATATAATAAGTCAATTTAACTATACCTGAATATCGATAATCATGTTGAAAACTTTCAACAGCTTTTTGGTTCTTCTTAATTGGAGGAGTTTCAATAGAAGTCACACTCGGTTCAAATTGAGCAGGCTCAAGTGCTTATAATGGTGTGTGATCTAAAAATTATAAAAATTCTTAACATCTTCAGTTCAGCCAGCACTATAATATAAACAAGGTGGCTTAGCTCACATAAATTCATGTATATAATAATAATTCATAAGCCGCATAAGTCCGTCTTCACCCATACCATTGCGGAACAGGGAACCGAGGTAAGCTTATTTTGTACAGAGAGTGTAAGAGAGAATGAGAGATACATACTCTCTCAAAAGCCTGCTGCTGCTCCCCATGCAATTCTTTATCCCTATATGTGCATATTCACCAATCGCTGTGATACTTAACACAATTACAATTTCAATACAAAATGCCTGGATTAGTTAATCCACTGTCACTGTATAACAAGATTAGCACCAACAACAATTACTCTGACCAAAATAAATGTAAGTAGGTAGGTACCTGTTGAAGTTTCCATTGTATGAATAGTTTTTTTTTGTGGAGATTGTTCATGATTTGACGCGGCATATGAATGTTCATTGTGCCTCTTCCTGGCATAGCTATGATCAGCTGTTGGATAATAATTCTCTGTGGACATATAAAGATAACAATGAATATTAGTGTTAAAATGAGATACCTAGTAATACTACACATAATAAGTAGGTAGCAAGTTTATTCTTACTAGTCATTCTTACCACAATGAACTGGTTGGCTGGTTGATGGACTGGTTATTTCTTTAGCAGTAAATAATGCTGTGTAAGCATCGTCCAAAAGACGTGATTTCCATTTGTCTTTTGAGTCTTCTCTCAGAATTTGGGAATTTATGCAATTTAACGTCCTTTCGTGTATTATTGCATCCCGGCACACAACACTTATCATAACGCATTCCTACAATCACAATGTCACAGAGAAACAGTAAGTATTTAATGAAAATGGCACGAAAAAATATTTTTACGCCAATTTCTCGATATTCTCAACGACAACAAACAAACAAGATGGCGTCTTGATCTAGAGGAGAAGGCCAGGGTAGGAGAGGAGAGGAGGGGGAGAAATGTCATGTATCATTTTCCCAAAAAAAAAAAAAGTCAAAATACGTGTCCGAAATATTTTGTTCCTTGATTTGGGCCCGTGTTGTCACACTTTTTTCCTTGTTGTGTCAACACTATTTTCAGTCTAAATAAAACTATTTATCCTGATAATATACAGCGTATATTTTGGGTAGATCCGCTTCCTACTCTGCTAGAGCAATTGGTAGTTCCAATATCACGGAATTACCAATAGGTTATGATCCCGCAGTGTATTTATCCAAAACAGACAGAGAGCTGTAAAAACTGTCTTTCGAGATCGAGCTGATGATTAGTGCTGGAGAAAGTACTAAAGAAGAGCAGTCATCTCGTAGACAACACAACAAGATGAGTACCAGTAGTAGTAGCATACCGACATTCCAAAAACTTGAAGGAAGTTCCAACTACTCAACATGGAAATTTCAGATGGAAATGTCACTAGTACATGACGATCTATGGAGCTATGTACAAACTACACCAGCTGCCACGGATGTAGAGGCAACGAAGAGAGATCAGAAAGCTCGCGCTAAGATCTGCCTCATGATTAGTACGGATTTGCTAGTTCATGTCAGACAGGCCAGTACTGCCAAGGAGGTCTGGCAAGCTCTAGAAGTGAACTGCCAAGACAAAGGCATAGTTAATAGATGCAGACTACTGGGTAACCTTGTGAGTTTGAGGTTAGAACAATTTAAAAGTATTACTGAGTATGTGACCACGATACTTAGAGTAGCTCAACAACTGAGAGACATCGGTAAGGACCTTGATGATGAGCTACTGGCAGCACTTATGCTCCAAGGGCTTAGCGAAGAGTATGCACCCTTGAAGATGACAATAGAGAATGCCAACATTACACTTACGACTAACTACGTAAAAACAAAATTGCTTCAAATGGATAGTCCGGTACCGTCGACATCCAATGAGAATGCATTGATTGCCAAAGGTAGAGAAAACCGTTCAAGGTTCAAGAGTGATTCCACGAACAACAAAGGCAACAACGAGAAAGCGCAGCAGAAGCGTTACAAGCAGAAGAAAGAGATTAAATGTTTTGTATGTGGAGGACCACATAAAGCAATGATTTGTCCGAAAAATCCCAATGCAAGCAAGGATAAAGGATCCACATTTTTTATTTATAATGCCATCAAGAGAAACGACGACGAATGGATTGTGGACTCAGGAGCGTCTTCAAACATGACGAACCGCAAGGACTGGCTAGCTAACTATAGAGACTTTAACATTTCTCAAGAGATCAGTGTAGCTAACGGCCAGAAGTTATATGCGCAAGGTTCAGGTGATGTCGTAAATGATGGAAGTATGCAATTTGGAGTACGAGAGGTAAAGTATGTACCTGGATTATCTGCAAATTTATTGAGTGTGGATACACTGGTGAGTAGAAACTTTGTTGTTGTATTTTCCGAGAAAGGTTGTGACATATATGACAAGAATGATTGTTGTATAAAAGGAGAAGCGAGTTACAACTGTAAAAGTGAGAATGGAGTTTACAAATTTAAATCCGTGGCTACAGAACCTACATCGGCCTTTACAGTTTCCAACCCAGATGATAACGAGCTTTGGCATAAGAGACTGGCACATCTCGGATTACCCAACTTAAAGCTGTTGAGAGATGGTATGGCAACAGGAGTGAGTTTCAACAACCAGGATAAACTACAATGTGAGCCATGTTTAAAAGGTAAGCAAACACGCACTCCTTTTAACAAGAAGAGCACATCTAGAGCAAGTGAGGCCCTAGAACTTATACACTCGGACGTATGCGGTCCAATGAGTACGGAGTCACACGGCGGCATGAGATATTTTCTTTTGTTTATTGACGATAAAACGAGATACACATTTATTTATTTTTTGCGCAAAAAGAGTGAAGTTTTTTCGAAGATTGTTGAATTCAAGTTGTTAGTAGAGAATCAAACTAACAAAAAGATCAAGAAGTTTCAATCTGACAATGGCAAAGAATTCGTGAATAAAGAGGTTAGTCAGTTATTCAAAGAAATGGAATTATTCATCAACTAACTATTGATTACTGCCCCGAACAGAACTCAGTAGCGGAACGCAGTAACCGCTCGCTAGTTGAGAAAAGCATTTGCTTATTAGAAGAAGCAGGCCTGAACAGGATGTATTGGGCAGAAGCTGCCAATACTGCAGTTTATTTGAAGAACCGTTCACCTACAAAAGCGCTGACGGTTACGCCATTTGAAGCTTGGACAGGAGAAAAACCGAACCTAAGCCAGCTGAGAGTCTTTGGTTGTAGAGCGTTTATGCATATTGAGAAAGCAAAACGCAAGAAGCTTGATGCGAGGAGCAAGGAGATGATCTTTGTCGGATACTGCACAGAATCCAAAGGGTATAGACTTTGTGATCCGGTGACCCATAAGCTTCAGAAGTCAAGAGATGTGACATTCTTTGAGAATCAGTTCTTCAATAAAAGAGAAGCTACAGTTCCAAGAGAGACTATCTTACCAAAATTGTTGAATGTAGAGACACACAACAATGGAAGGCAGCAGGAACAGAGACGTGAGCTAGTAAATAAACCAAAAGTGGTAAATGAAGAATCGTTCGAATATTGTACCGCAGATGATACATCGGTAGAAGATGAACATAATAAAGTAGAAAGAGTGGAGTCACCTGAGGTTGTACAAATTCAGGATGAACTGCAACCACCTGAAGCACAACCAGAGAGCAGCAGGAGATATCCTTTACGCGAGAGAACGCCTAAGAGATACGATGACTATTATCTGTATGAAGCCACAGAAGAACGCAGTGATGACCCAGTTACTGTTGAAGAAGCGCTCAGCAGACATGATAGAGATAAATGGCAAGCGGCCATTGATGCTGAACTTAATGCCTTGGAGAAAAATGGCACGTGGAGCTTAGTCAAGAATATGGATTCCCACCATAACGTAGTCGATTCCAAATGGATTTTTAAAATCAAACAGGAACCGGGGGGGAAGGAAAGATATAAAGCTAGACTAGTAGCTCGTGGCTTTACACAGAAACACGGACTTGACTACACAGAGACTTTTTCTCCCGTGATTCGACATAGCACACTGAGACTTCTATTTGCTATAGCTGTTGAGAATGATCTAATGATTGATCAAATGGATGTAGTTACAGCATTCTTAAATGGAGATTTGAGAGAGAAAGTTTACATGAAGCAACCTAAACTTGCTGAAGAGAAAGGCAAAGAAGATCATGTATGTTTACTCAAGAAAGCGCTGTATGGTCTCAAACAAGCACCACGAGAATGGAATAAAAAAGTTCATGACGCATTGATTGAGATGAAGTTCACAAGGTCTGCCAACGAACCATGTGTTTATTTCAGGAAACTAGGCAAACACGTAATTTACATTGCAGTTTATGTAGATGATATCTTGATCTTCTATGACGATGCAGCTGAGAAAGATATTGTCAAGAAAGAATTGAAAAGTAAATTTGAGATGAAGGATTTGGGGAAAGTAGATAGCTTTCTAGGAATGAAGATTTGCCAAGAAGGAAACAAGCTAACTGTTGATCAAAGCGAATATGTTCAGAAAATTTTGAAAGAGTTCGGAATGTCTGAATGTAAAACAGTGAGAACACCGCTAGAAACAGGTAGAAAATTGGAGAAACCCAGTGATGCAAATTTCATCCCACCCAAAGATGTTCCTTACCAGAAGTTGATAGGTTCACTTATGTACCTAGCTGTTTGCTCAAGACCTGATATCAGTCATGCAGTGGCATATCTAAGCCAATTCAACAGTTGTTACACAATTGAACACTGGAATGCAGCAAAGCGATTACTGAGATACCTTAAGGGTACAGCTAACTACGGTTTGAATTTTGAGAAGACAGGAAGATGTCTGACTGGATATGTAGACGCTGATCATGCTGGAGATATCAGTGATAGGAAATCGTTTTCAGGATACGTATTTCTTCTAGGAGGAGCTCCTATATCATGGGAAAGCAAGAAGCAGCGTACAGTGGCCCTATCCAGTGCAGAGGCTGAATATGTTGCGATGTCAGAGGCATGCAGAGAGTCTACGTTTCTCAAGCGAATTATGGAGGAGCTTACTGGAAAGGAACGTGGTGCGATCATGCTGTATAGTGACAGCCAGTCAGCTATTCAGATTGCAAAGAACCCTGTTCATCATCAACGAACAAAGCACATAGATGTGAGATGTCATTACATCAGAGAGGCATTGAATAGTAACATTGTGAAAGTGGAGTACCTGCAGACTGAAGAGATGACTGCGGACATTTTTACAAAAGCTCTACCGCGAGGTAAGCATGAGTTCTGTGTGAGAAAAATTAAGTTGTACGCCTGATGGATGACAGTATGATAGAGTGCTTTTGTGAAGATGAATGTTTAGATGCTGTTGAGGACAGTCCAGTCTTCCATTGAGGAGGAGTATTGGAGAGAAAGGAGGCTGACACTGTCGACTGAACTGGCCGTTAAGCCAGTAAGGATTTAAAGTATTCTAGCGTGTGTCTAGATGATATTGTCACACTTTTTTCCTTGTTGTGTCAACATTATTTTCAGTCTAAATAAAACTATTTATCCTGATAATATACAGCGTATATTTTGGGTAGATCCGCTTCCTACTCTGCTAGAGCAATTGGTAGTTCCAATATCACGGAATTACCAATAGGGTATACTACTGCAAATGTATTCTTGTGCTGAGGACGGAGAAACCTATCATGATTCCGAGTCTTATTCTTGAGCTAAAGATAAAAATAAGGCAATAAGAGTTATAATTATTTTTAATAACGCTCTTAAACATGAACTTGCAATAATTAATAGAGCATTCGTACACCGTGAGCAGTTTACGATCTGCATCGCGTATGCCATCACTATCCATAAAAGCCAAGGGCTAAGTTTAAATAATACTCTCATTGATATCGGGTCATCGACGTTTTCTTCTGGGCATACTTATGTAGCACTTTCGAGGGTGACTGGTTTGATAGGGGTTCACCTTATTAATATTGACTTTGGAACAGTCAGCCATAAATGAATATAATCGCTTAATAACCAAGTACCACCCTGATCTATCGCTTATTGCAAATAATAAAACAACAAGAAGAAGAAGCAAAGATAGGGAGTGGGATATAAAAAAGTTATAGCACAGGCGCAAGAAATGCAGCCTGAAAAAATAAAAGAAGTAGAGCATCTTACAAAAAGAAATGAAATCCCATCAAAAACATTTCATGTAAACTATCGCCAAGACACAAGCTCAAAACGCTTTTACTGTTAAAAAGTTATCAGATCTCATGTAGAGCCAAGCCCTTAACTCTACAAGGCCTAACTCTACAAGCCCTAACTCTACAAATCCTACATCTTGATCAAAAAGTTTGGCTTGGCCGTTTTGCGGTCGTCAAACAGACACTCCCATTTGTGTCATGCAATAGTGCCATGAAACGGTCAAGCCATACTTTATGATCAAGATGTAGGGTTTGTACAGTTAGGGCTTGTAGAGTTAGGCCTTGTAGAGTTAAGGGCTTGGCTCTACATGAGATCTGATAGCTTTTTAACAGTAAAAGCGTTTTGAGCTTGTGTCTTGGCGATAGTTTACATGAAATGTTTTTGATGGGATTATATAGTCAAGATGCATATACCAGAAACTGATTATAATTTTCCGTGTATTTCATGAAATACACAGAAAAGAAACACCCGTATTTTTTTCGCATATCGCCTTAAAACAGCATTTTTAGCTTGTTTCGACAAAATCGTGACTAATTATGAATTTAATTTCAAACTGTTGATTTATAAATCTAACTTATACTGAACTATTGGCGTGAATTGCCACATCTTTTCCACATTAAACTTCGTAACAAGAAAACCAAAGTTAAGTTGTGCACTTTATAACGAGCGACTGACTTAAGAGCGCTTTCGCATCCAGATTGTAAAGTACCCGTCTTTTTCTAATGAATTGAAACAGAACACTTAAATTCAAAATTCACCCAATAGTTATTCAACAAATCATCTATCCATCCATCCATCCATCAGCCTAGTTCGTCCACTGCTGGACATAAGCCTTTCCAGGACTTTGACACTCCCGGCGGTCATCCTGAAAGAATTGCCCATACTCACACACGCTGAGCAGGCGGGTTGGTGAGCGCGGTGCCGGAACCCTCACACCAGTGACGCCGCTGCCCGTCACCAGTCTGTTCCATATAAGGCCCGGCTATTAGGGATGGATATACCGCCATCCATCGGTCCCAGACATGGTGGGCCTCCTGGTTTTTTGCCTGTGAGCTGTCCTCTTACTCTCCCACGAATTACTTCGAAGGGGTTCCAAGTAAGATGGTGGTACCACCACAGTCGAGCCCGGCATCAGCTTTACCACTTGTATTTAACAAATATTTCGGATTTTCTCAATTTAGTCAAAATTTGTCATAAATAACACACATTTTATTAATTTTTATTATATTTATATTAAGCCCATTTATCAGACTAGACTTCAAAATAAAACAAAAATATAATTTTTGCGTAAATAAAATTTTATTTCAGTAAAGACGAAAAGTGAAATAATGCTAAAACTAACGATGAATGTTTTTTTCAAGAAAAAGTATAAAATAAAGCGAAATTATTCTGTTTTTGCAATTATGCGAAAAATCAGTAAATCCGTAAACGACCCATGACCTCAGCAACTGCTACGCGTAAACACATACAACTGCTACAAAGGTCTTAGACAGCCAAATGCTACGCGTAAACACATTCAACTGCTACAAAGGTCTTAGACAGCCAACTGCTACGCGTAAACACTTATAACTGCTACAAAGGTATTAGACAGCCAAATGCTACGCGTAAACACATTCAACTGCTACAAAGGTCTTAGACAGCCAACTGCTACGCGTAAACACTTATAACTGCTACAAAGGTCTACAGCGTAGCAACCGCATATTTTTGTCAGCCCTCAGCCACATTTCTCCGACTTAATCCACCAAAATTGTTACTGCTCAGCTCCATTTAAACATAGCGCAATGGTACACACGCGCCAAGGTTTCTAAAGAAACAGTCTACGTGATACTATTATTTAAATTTGCATCCAAATCCAAAAACCTTACAGTGTAAACCGTATTCAAATGCGTTCAGTGGTTCTGGACAGACAGTATTTTGTGTTATACAAACTTTATTTGACTTTTGTGTATATAGCCAAATTCATACTTTATACTCAGTAAGTGATCAGACTTTTTTGCAGAATATAAAAAAGAAATGTCGTGCTCCTAACTAATTTACGAACAACTCCTGAGCCTAAAGTTTATTTTGCGTTTTTCACAAAAAGGGTCGTTAACCTTGGTCCCGATGACTTACCGAGTCTCCAGTATGAATTTGGCTATATAAACAAAAGTCACCTTACATAAAGAGAAGATTTATATTTATACATAACACAAGTCTTTCGCCCGCGGCTTCGCTCGCGTTTATTCAATCTTTGCTCCACAGAACATATTAATTTGCCCCTTTTTCGGCTTGGCGGTTAGTTTATCAACACTCCTTATAAGGATTCTTAATAGGAGCTATAGCCTATATGTTGACCAGGGTCACTACGATGATAATAAATAAAACCGCATCCAAATCCGTTGAGTGGTTCTCGTTTTAAAACGAAACAGACAGACAGACAGACAAAAATTCTATAGATTGTAGATTTGGCCTTAGTACAATACCAATAACCCATTTCATTTGAAATTTCGCGAAAATATTAATTTTTCAGACACGAATTCTTGATTACTTTATTATTATCTAGTAGTAGGTCACCGGCGGATCGTAGAATTGGACATATCATGATCTGCCTGGGCATATCATATTTCTGTTAAAACTTTATTCTTTATTGTACAGACATGTAATTATACACATAAACAAAATTACAGTAAAAAGATGCACATTGGCGAGCTTATCTCTAAACAGAGATTTCTGACAGCAAAACCATCACAATAGGAAAAAGTAACATAAACGGAGTAATCATACACGTGTACACAGAGAAGAAGAATATACAAAGAACAAGTTTAATAACAAAATAAAAATTTATATCAATACTTACTATAAATATAATATATAAAATATTATAAATATACATAGTGTGTAATGTTAAAACTAAGAGGTTACATTTATTTACATGTAAACCTAACAAACTTCTCCTCGCTCCGTTCGTCGTTGCACCTATTTTGACCTTTGGTGAAAGATTTTCGATTTCATACTTTACGATCTGCCAATTCAACGATCTGCCTACGACAAATACAAGAGTACGCTACCTGAAACTTTCATACAAGTACAATACAAAACGAAAACAAAATTCATAGTAGCTCCTCACCGACTTGGTCGTGCAAACAAATTATATTGTTTTTAGTCCAATTCAGTGAAAATCGTGATTCTTTACATAGTTAGTAGATATCGTGTTCTTTATCACGTATGAAGAATTTATTCCATTTTATGGTGACATTAAAACTGATTCTGAAGGCTTTAATTTTAGTTTTACTGCTGTTAAAATTTGAATTTTTCCAAAGTAATTTAGTTTCTGTTTTCAACACTTATGAACTATGTTGCAATGAACAAAATTTATTTTTGACAGCACTAACACTAAAACTAAAGCCTTCAGAATCGGCTTTAAGGCGATATGTAACATTTTATGCGAACTCAATATGCGAAAAAAGTGCGAGAGGGACGGATTCGTGGAAAAATAGCAAAAAGTCGGTTTTTTATTTATATAAAATGTACTAAAATTGCTATCAAAATTTCGTTTAACCAGGTCCTAGGTATCGTTAAAACCCAACTAATAAAATATAATTGCAGTCCATATGTCATTCTAAATTATCAAACCAGGAGAATTGGTGCCGAAAAAGACCTCACTTCAATAAATATTTCTATCGAGCCGAATTTCTCCAATCGCGTTTCTGTTTTAACAGATTTCTAGACAAAGAATTCAAAAATAATATATATTTTTTTCAAAATAATACATTATTTACTGAAATAGATATGCACGTTCTTAAAGTGCCGATTTTTTTTTTTCATAGCGCCTTAATGTAGCCAATTCTGAAGGCTTTAATTTTAGTTTTAGTGCTGTCAAACATAAAATTATTCCAAAGTAATTTAGATTCTGTTCCTAACTTTTAAGGACTATTTTGCAATGAAATAAATTTAGTTTTAGTGCTGTTAAAACTAAAATTATTCCAAATCTTCTGTTCCTAGGATTTAAGGATTATTTTGCAGGAAACAAAATTTTTGTTGTGACAGCACTAAAACTGAAATTAAAGCCTTCAGAATCGGCTTTACTGTAGCACCTAGCCTCGTGTAACTATCATGGTTCCAACCACAGAGCACCTGTGGTTCCAACTGTCTTGGTCAAAAATCAAACACACGTAATAGGTACTGTTTTACAACGATTTGCATCCAAACCATCTCTGAGCACAAATACCTAACGCATGCAATGAGTTCTTCTTCTTATTCTTCTTGGTGGGCTCGGTTTCCGCACCTAGTCCCTTACTTGGACCTTTGTGCGTGGAAAGTGTGGAGCCGGCTATTCCAGCCAGCCCAGCTCTCGCCAGAATCCCAAGAGGCGACCTAGGTCGCCACAGGATTGGCGAAGCGTCCCCGGTTCACCGAGGATCTTAGCCCGTTGTGTGCTGACGCCGACGCAGTCTATCGTCACGTGGGTCGGCGTTTCTTCGGTCTCCATACAAGCTCTGCATAGAGGACTGTCTGTCAGACCTATATTATAGAAATGTCTGTTGAGGTTACTATGTCCCGTAATTAGCCCTACCATCATGCGAAGGTTCAGTCTATTGAGACGAAGTAGTTTCTTTGTCAGGCGACGGTTCACGGTGGGTAGAACCGCTTTCATCTGTCTACAAGTTGTCATACTTGCCCATCGCTCAGCATCTTGAGAGTTTGTTCTCTCGCGCAGCCAGGTTCGTATCTGGTTAAAGGGCAAGGGAACCAGTGGCTCAGCACCTACCGGTTCCATTTTTGCACCTTCCTTTGCCAGTTCATCTGCCGCATCATTGCCTAGCGATGCAAGGAGTTTCGGTATTAACGTGCTATCTGTGTAAAAAAAACTTAGTATATACCTATGATTATATCATCTGTGGTATATACTAAGCGTAATCTTACGTTAGGCTCTCTCTCTTGTGTCCATCCATCCATCAGCCTAGTTCGTCCCCTGCTGGACATAAGCCTTTCGAGGACTTTGCCACTCCCGGCGGTCATCCTGGAAGGATTGCCCATCTCACACACGCTGGGCAGGCGGGTTGGTGAGTGCGGTGCCGAAACCCTCGCACCGGTGACGCCACTGCCCGTCAACAATCTGTTCCATATAAGGCCCGGCTATTAGGGATGGATATACCGCCATCCATCGGTCCCAGGCATGGTGGGCCTGCTGGTTTTTTGCCTGTGAGCTGTGCTCTTACTCTCCCCCGAATTACTTCGAGGGGGTCTCCAACTAAGATGGTGGTACCTCCACAGTCGAGCCCGCGGCATCAGCTCTACCACCTGGCAAACCTCTCTTGTGTAAACATATTTTTTTAGAAAAGGAGAGAGGGAGAGAGAGCCTTACCTCGGGCGGCTAGGCAAAATTGCGCTTACTTCATTAAACCGGCAAATGAAACGTTCACTGCAATAAAATATTTTTTACGAACTATGACTTTTAATTCAGATGACGACATAACACACCGGAAATGTGACAACAGGCAAGTTTAAAAATCCGTTACCTACTTATGTAGATTTAGCGGAAATCGCTGCACGGACTGATTAACGCCGCGCCTGCCTTCACTCTCCCACTTTCTGGCTGTCACTTCATCATCATCATCATCATGACCAAGCCTCAGCCCATAAAAAATGTATGAACATACGAGTATTACACAAAAAAAAAACCTTAAAAAAGTTTGCTTCTCAAGATTGTTTATTCTACACAAAATACGTATGGTCGTGATACTCGGCATTTAGGGAGGTAACAAAGAAGTTTGCTACATAGGTTATGGAAGAATAAGCTGTGTATAGAGTTGAAGGCCAACTTATTGATAATGGTAAAGGAAAGAACCCAACTAAACCGACACTCTACATACACTATAAACATGACAGACTTGACGATTATTTATTTTTAAGGCCAAGGACCAAAGCAATCTTAAGTACAGATCGAAGCAATAGTGCAACTTACCTTTCGGGAGAAAAAGTCAGTTTTGTTCCCCACTGAAGCATTCCATGCGTGGTTGACAGTGGACGATGGTAGAACTCGGACTCGAACGGGTCAGTACAGAAGATACATTAGCTCTTCATTCAAGGAAACTAAATTTTATCTTTCAAGTAACTAGCCACTGTAATAGCTTACAGGAATCCGGACACAGCGCGTACATGATCTGCCGTTACATGTACATGGTCCGGCTGACACGAGATCTAAGCCAATTCAATGATTCAGTCTTGATCGTAACTCGGTAGGAGGTGTTCTTTGGGTTTTCCCCAGTCAGGGCTCAGATGTCTGAGGCACTTGTTCCCAAAGAAAAGGTATTAGCCAAAAAACGGTACGTACGCTGCCATATCACCCGCGCACCCGCCTTGCATTTTTGAAGCAAGAGCAACTGCAATTGCAACATCATCTTTGACTAACTTATAAGAATGAAAGCAAGACAACTCTAATAGTTCAACGGCATCAACTTTATAAAAAAAAATGAGTTGGAAAAAAGGCGCCAAGATGTACAGGCGTCTTTTTTTTGTTTTATTGAAAAGATATTGCATTTAGGGCGTTTTGATCAACAATAGTGATAGAATGTTGTGAATTAAAATCGCCGTAACCAGTGTTGTGTGTTGTTCAATGAAACAAAAGTGCAGGCCGTGCCTTTTCATGTTTTTTTTCCCACCCAACATTTTGTTCGTGTTATTTAGCACTTTAGCACGAACTGACAGGACAGCGACTACGACAGGACAGTTCCTGCAGAAGATCCTCAGGAGAGGATATACAGACACAGAGAAGAAAAGAAACTAAAATAATACCAGGCAGTAGGGGCTTATTTTCTTTTAATTTTCTTTCCTTTATGGAAAAGCCTTTAGCCTTTTCCATAAAGGAAAGAAAATTACAAATAAAAATAAAAAAAGGTCCACAGGATTGAGGTTCGCTAAACTTCATGAATCAAGGTGATATGATAACACCTGCGGGTGTGACGACAAGGTTTCTGTGACGTATGTTTAGTTATCTGAAAATGACTGGACGATTATGCTGAACAAAAATAGCCTCTACTCTTAGTCAATACGAGTTTAGGCACTTATCCGATGTATTGGCTCTCATTAGTGCTATTTTTCGTCAAGTGAAACATGTATATATTTGTTACTGTAAAATCCCGAATAGTGGTAAATCCTAGGATTTAACTAGAATTTACCAAGTAGTGATGGTAAAAGTCCGAATTGTTCTTCAATCATTTTATTTCGGAATTTTACCGGCAGTCACCCGGTTACAAAGCCATGATAAATGTTTAAAAAGACATGTTTATAGTCAGTCTGTTTGCAGTACACCGTCGAAATGCGAAAATCTAGGATCCAGATTTGGATTTACGTTTACTAGGTTAATTATTAAAAAGGTTGTAGAGCTAATGCTGGGCTCGACTGTGGAGGTACCACCATCGTACTTAGAGACCCCCTCGAAGTAATTCGGGGGAGAGTAAGAGGACAGCTCACAGGCAAAAAAACAAGAGGCCCACCATGCCTGGGACCGATGGATGGCGGTAAATCCATCCCTAATACCCGGGCCTTATATGGAACAGACTGGTGACGGGCAGCAGCGTCACTGATGCGAGGGTTCCGGCACCGCGCTCACCAACCCGCCTGCCCAGCGTGTGTGAGTATGGGCAATTCTTCCAGGATGACCGCCGGTAGTGGCAAAGTCCTGGAAAGGCTTATGTCCAGCAGTGGACGAAATAGGCTGATGGATGAGGTTAATTATTAGAGTCCAGTTCAGCTACTACACTGAGAAGAACTGCAAGAAAGAATTGATCCGTCTAATGTAGCTTATTTTCACATCATTTCCAAAAAAGCGTGCAGGTGTACTGCAAACAAACTATATTACGAATCTTATCATGGAAATGGATGGTATTTAAGACGAACTATCTTCGAAGATTTAATTTTTATAATCAAACTGAAACTAAAAACAAAATTTAATACGTAGATGTAAAACCTTGAAATCAACTTTCAAACAAAAAATAAATAATTGAAATAGCTATTGAATTACATGGATTATGAACTCATGAATCTGTAAGAAAATTTCGGCAATTTCAGATGTAAAGAGCTACTATAAAACTTGCTCATGGTTATCAAAAATAATCAGGATTTGCATGGTAATATCCATTAACAAAGGTCTGTTTATTGCAAAATGGCTCATCTCAATAACTATTTTTGATCGGGATAGCCGACCAGTTTCAACAGATTCAGACTGCCTTCTTCTGGGCGAGTGAAGACGCTTCCACGACGACGTTGCGGGCGGCGCCTCGCGCTGCGTGCTGGCGCTCGCGCTGCACGCGACGTCATCAGTGCAGTTGGCGTGGGTGGTCGGACAGGTTGGGCAAACCTTGAATCAAGAGTCAGAGAGTACCAAATGCAAGGGCGGACCCTGAATCTGATTTGGGAGGGCACTCTGACAAGATTTATCACAAAGTAAAAAAGTAAGTTTTTAAGCGCTTAAGCATTGAGTTGCTTTTAGCAAACCTATTCATACCTTATACATGCTATAAATTCAAACCCTAGAATCCCTTTAGGGTGTTTCAGGGGGCATGGCCCGCTTGCCTCCCCTGTATCTGCCAATAGCCAAATGGTTGTCTATGCCTTTGTCTTTGTCTATCATACTTAATCTATGCTGCTATAAAAAAATGGCCTAAAAAAAACCGTCATTGGCCTCTGTCCTGCTTTGAGGTCCAGCTGATCTTTTCTGTTATTATTTTCACTAGCTTTTTCCCGCGTCTTCACCCGCGCTGATTTCGTTTGCATTCTCCGGGGATAAAAAGTAGCATATGTCACTCTCCGGCCCATAAACTATCTCTATGCAAAAAAATCACGTCGATCCGTTGCTGCGAGAGAGAAGGACAAACCAACAAACACACTTCCACATCCACAATAGGGGTACGGAGGTACGGATTATATGCTGTGGATATTTGTGTGAATAATTAAATAAAATAAAATAAACACAATCACACATTTCTCCCTGACAGATAACAGGTCATCTGAACCAAAGATGTCAAAAGTAAAGTTAAGCCCTTACCGTAGTATGACAGCACCAAAATGTTTCCACCTTTAAATGGCTGACGCTCACACGTTTGGCATCAGTGCTCATCTGAACACAGTGATAGTTGTGGACGCCTTAATGAACTTTTACGAGAAAAGGGTCTCAATATGGCGTCGTCGTGTGCATTTTTAAAGTGCACTAACATTTCAAGAAATACGAATAAAGCCAAAAGTGTGACATTTCACATTTAAAAACAATGCAATAGATTTTAGGTGCCCGGGCTCATCTAAACTTTTGAAATCTTTGATCTGGGTTCAGATGAAAAATGTGGTAACATTTAAAAGACTTGTTTTTTTTTAAATTATTTATTAAGTAACATCCATAAATTATCATAATTGCATCTACTTTTTGCGAGTACATAACAAACTAACAAATTCTGCTACTAAAGTGCTAATTATACTATCAAAATTAGGTACGTTAATTGTAATAAAGCGGTAATCCACTTTTAAACTTTATTCGGTGATAATAACAGCGAAAGTTGGAAGAAAACATGTTGCCGCGATAGTAATTTTGATATTTAACCTATGTACTCTATGTACTACCTATACAACGTGTAACAGAAAGTTGTAACCATATTTGAAGAGCTTATTCAGTTAATGGTATAGAACAACTTTTACTATGGAACAGAAACTGTATCTCGAAAAAAAAATCAACTGTTTCATAGAAAAATGCAATGCCGGTCGGCCAAAATGTATGAAAGGGCAGATTTTGTTTTTGAGATTTCAGCGTTGTCTCCAAAGTAAAAGTTGTTCTATACCATTGACTGAATAAGCTCTTCAAATATGGTTACACCTTTCTGTTACACATTGTAAATGTACACTATGTACTAATGGGTGGCGCAAAAGTAATATCATAATTTTAATTGGCTGCCATTTTATTTGAAAGTGTAAAATTGATGATATTACTTGGAAAAAATTATATCGCTCAAATGGCCACCTCCCGAGTTGATGCATAATTGCGCTCGTTTTACAACTTTTTTGCTCGCAAAACATCAGGCTATCTGGCACCAAATTGGCAATTTCTTCTTCAACGTTATCTTTAAATACTTGCAAGGTTCGTGGTTTGTTGTGGTAAACGCGAGATTTTAAAAAGCCTCAAATGAAGAAGTCTGGTGCTGTTAGATCTGGCGATCTGGACGGTCAGTTCAAATCTTCCCAAACCGAGAGATCAAAATTTGTCAAATAAGCAGTAACAATAATTCTACGTTCTTGAGATGTGTATCGCTCCATGGCTTGTTGGCAACTAATTCTCTATATATCTACATTATAATTATCAAAGTACAGTGACATTTGGTGCCATTTGCACACATGGCAGGCAATTCAAATTATGACATTACTAAATTTATACTTGCTATTGTCGGCACTTGGTGAAACTTGGAACACATCTTAATTTAAAAACATAATTAACATCTTCCTTTGAAAATGGAGTAGAATCCGAAACCGGTTGGGAGTTAAGATAAATAAAATAAAGTGAAACTATAAGTACAAGTGTTTTTAATTCAAGATATGACATTACTTTTGCGCCACCCTGTATATTTACTCTTACAGTGTTAATAAAATTGGTCTATTTTATATGGTAGACATTAAGGCAGTGAATTTTGTACTTACAAATATTTTTGCTCCTTAAATTTCAATACCGATTTTAAATTTAAAGAAAGACTAGATCTTATTTTATTTAGGGCCTGTTTCACCACTTCCAGATAAGTGATATCCAGAAGATAAGTTTAAAAATGGAACACATTTTATATGCGTTATATGTCACATATAACTATCAGGCACTTATCTGGAAGTGGTGAAACAGGCCCTTAATCAGGTACTTATTTATACAGATATTAAATTTTAGTTTTGAGGCTTTTAAGGTCAAGTAGTGCCGAAACCGTCCCAGAGTGACTGAGGTGAGCCCCATCATTCCTTCGGGCACAAATATGAGAGCAAACACAAATATAGGTACCAAAATAACTCTGGGACTGCATATATAATCAACGATGAAATGTGGGTGTGAGAATCGTGGACTGTGACTTGCATTCCACATTCCATATACGAAAACATCTCTGACAACCCCTTTCGGATTCATATCGTGAAACATTTATGTTTGTCAAAACTTAAGGGATTTGAGCCTGCGGCCCCCGGGTTAGTGGTCGAGACGTGCGAACTACTAAACCACAGAGGATGTGTGAGTAACGCACACATACGCTTTGTAAACACGTTCGTGAGACACACAGACGCGCAAAAATGCACCAAAGGACCAGAATTTAGTGCAAAAATACAAATTTTAAAATCAATGTATGTTGGCACCAGAAATTTTTACATCCTTTCTAGATACCAAACCATATAAGTATGTGAAGCTTATCAATTTTACTTCAATTTATCTTTCTATTAAACTCTTTTGACATCCTCATCACAAAACTTACTTTTAAAATTAGATCAATTCTATGCGTTATAGTGATCTCATCTAATAAAGCATTTTTAATATCTAGATACTAATTATTATTAGAGTGCATTACCAGCTAGAAATCAATCGGAAACAAATTTAAAAGCACAAATATTTTTAAAAAAATTCCTCGGGCCAGGATTTGAACCTGCAACCTCCTGCTTACATGACAGCGCTACCGACTGCGCTACCGAAGTTCGTATCTGGAACGACGAATTTTTCCACCATATCTGTACACCGAATTTTTGTAACTACTTGATATACCAGCTTGTAATGCACATACTGATCGCTCACGAGGGCGTTATGTGATTTAGCGACTCGCTCATTCAATATCTATATACTTTAAACTTTCTATATATATTTAAGACTGCGTAGATCTCCTATATCTCCTGTTCTGGTACCAACTAGCTGCCATTCTTCAAAGTATGATTCTCATACTCTTCTATACTTTTTCGTTAAAGTCAAAATATATTAATATTAAACATAATTATATTATATCAAATTAAATATACAGCGAAATTGTAGTTGATGATTTTATAAATTTTCTTTATGTAGGTATTTTGATATTTTTATTGTTTTGTCAAAAAGAGAATGCTACTTATATAAGTAACTAAAGATTTAATTTTAAGTTTGAATACTAAAAATAAAATAAAATTTAGAAAAATATTAATTATCTGTGATACAGCCAAAGGAGAAACTACGACCCAAAACACGGACTCGGAAAAAACCGCCCGGGGCGTAATTTCCACGTCCCCGCAAAAGAAAAAAGATAAGTTAAGCCCCCCTATTCTGTATCTTAGGTTGTCAACTGGACAGGGTGCCTCCGTCAAAAACTTACATAAAAACTGCACTTTCAATATTGCCTTTAGTCGGTATTGGACTATTTACAAACTGTGTCGTCACTTCAAGTGCAAACATATCGTTAGACGATCGGGATTGGATAGTATGTCTATGTTTTTGATGATAGGCACCCAGTCCAGTTGGCAACTAGAGATACATAATAGGCCCGCTGGTTGGAAATGTAAAGGACCTAACGCAAACACAAAATTGTGAGGTATCTATGGAATATTTTTCTAATAGTTTTACCGAGTCCCTTGACGTTATGTATGCCGCATTAGATCTAAAAATTGGGAAATTCGAATCATATCTTAACAACAAACCCGTATAAAACGTAAATTTAACAGATTTTACCAAAAGAGTAGCCGAATGTGATTTTATTGTTTTAGATGAAATAAAAAAATATATACTTGGCGCGCATCGAAAATTTTATCTAGATTATTATTAACCAAAAATATGTTTCAAGAAACGTCCACAATCCTGACAGAATCATGTTTCCTACTGATAAAAGTTTTCAATTTTGCGCCCACGACGCAATCTACACGATTTAATTGTCTTCGCAAGTTTCATGGAGCGTGCACCTTATAGCGAAATGAAACAGCATGACATTTGGCCACGCCCACAACTGAGTTGGTCACGTCATAGTGGTACCGATTCGGTGAAGCACATCTTAACTTATTTGACAGGACTAAACATAATTTAGGCGTTCTGTCCTTGTCTTTTCGATAAAGAAAGAAAAAGACAGGACGTTTGAAATAAGGTTAGTCCTGTCAAATAAGTTAAGACGTGTTATGCCGAATCGATCTCAATGTCTGCTCTTAAGAATCTCGGGTATATATTTAATTTACTAAGACTGGTTAGATCTCCTTCTATCTCTTCTCTCCTGGTAGTAGCCGCCGTGTCCCGGAGTCAGTTTCTTCTCTTCTCTCTTGTTCTCTTCTTTGTTCTGGGTTTCTTCTGGAGAGGAGTCGGTGATGATTCCTTGTAGACGATGCGTGTTGCTTTGGCTTAATCTGAAAAAAGAGAAACTACATTACTTTAGCTGCCAACAATCACAAGATTTGTGTAATTTGTTACTTAATAACACGTGGTAGAGCTGATGCTGGGCTCGACTGTGGAGGTACCACCATCTTACTTGGAGACCCCCTCGAAGTAATTCGGGGGAGAGTAAGAGGACAGCTCACAGGCAAAAAACCAGGAGTCCCACCATGCCTGGGACCGATGGATGGCGGTATATCCATCCCAAATAGCCGGGCCTTATATGGAACAGACTGGTGCGAGGGTTCCGGCACCGCGCTCACCAACCCGCCTGCCCAGCGTGTGTGAGTATGGGCAATTCTTCCAGGATGACCGCCGGGAGTGGCAAAGTCCTGGAAAGGCTTATGTCCATGAAGATAGCAGTCCATTACCGAGCTGTGTATGTGTACAGCTTACCAGAGGAGTGCGTTGGGTTTTATAGCCTGTCTCCCAGCGGGGTAGGCAGAGACTAGAGATTTCCATCTGCTACAATCCTGACACACCTCTTTCGCCTCTTCCACATCCATTAATCTAGTCATACAATCCGGGTACTTTTGACACTGCCCTTCTTCAATATGTCCCTAATTTAGTCAGCATACGTCCTTCTAGTTAGGGCAGCCTGGTCCTTTAAAAAGGCCGTTTTGCATGAATCACATTATGATTCTGTTCTAATGCCGTCACTTTTGCACGCGTGAAAAAACTCTGACTCTATCCTACTACCAAATCATTTTATGATTCACTCAAATCGGCCTTTTCAGATCCCCTGGTCGAACTCTACCTTTTTTAAAGTTATTTCTCACCTAACCTCCTCTACATCTGCCACTTTATTGATAAGACTTCTGATGATCCCTTCTTTATGTTGTAGCACCAACTGAAAAAAAACAACAACAAAGAATAAACCACCGGAGGCTACACCGAAGTGAAAAAATCGATTATCGTTCGGTCATATATACGAGTATGTGGCAAGCAAATAGTAAAATTCGGCGTTTTACAAACGGAGTCTTCAGTTACTAATTCGGCAAAAAAAAAATAAAAAGATTTAAGTACTTTAATGTTTTTAGATTTACAAAAAATTACCTAAAAGTAAAATGGAAGACAAACACACAAAGCAAAAACAAGGTAGTGGGATAAAAATTGTTAATACGGAACCCTTACAGTACCTGGGCTCTCTCCAACTCTCGCCTATATTCATCCTCGGCTCGCTCGGCGCGGCGCGATTGCTGCACGATGCGACGCTCCAGCTCCTCCAGCGATGTGTATGCGCGGGACTTCACTTGCTACAGGAAGAAAAAGGCTTTATAACCGCTCAGTTATCGATAACAATTAAACAACAAAAATGTAGAGTGCGTTCGTGACTTGTGAAATTAGACAGGTTATGGGGCCGACCATACGGAGCCTCTTTCTGCGTTTTGCGGTCACTATAATCATAGAATAAGTATTACTACGTATAGACCGACAACTCCCATACATCAAGGCGTAGCAAATTTTTTACGCGCCCTTACAACACTAGGTGTCGCCAAGTGTAGCAAATAAGCATCATTTGTTTAATTGGCTGCAAGTAAACTCTCATGGTTACCAAGTAAACATGTGACTGTATTAGCTTTGCTTAGAAAAACTAGATGGCGCTAATTTGGCAACACTAACAGTGAATATTTCAGCGCCATCTATTATCGAAGTGGAAATTATTTTCATGTTACGTGACATCGCTGTGCCACTAGCGTCACCAATTGGTCTTTTTTTAGCATCGTGTTCATTAGAGGATTTAGCAACGCCATCTAGATTTCGTTAGAATTTTACACCTTTTTTGTGGCTACAAACTGATGAATGGGAACTGCTAGTCGATACGTAGTAATAGTTAGTCTATGCTATAATCTATAGCATAGATTATAGTGACCGCATAGATTCCATGCGAAAGCTTGTGTATCTTTACACACACAGAGACCGGCGGCGGTCAAGAAGAACGCGCGTTCTAATTGTTTAGAACGCAGAACGCGCTCTGTGTGGTTGGCCGCTATGGCGTTGCAGCTGCCGACTCTCTCCATCTCGATCAAAAAAATGACATTTTTGGTCTTCTAGTTTGACTTGTCAGAATAAAATCCTGACAAATAATACTAACTAGATTCATCCATCCATCAGCCCGTATTCGTCCACTGCTGGACATAGGCCTCCCCAATATTACGCCACTCTTGGCGGTCCTCAGTCATCCTCATCCAGCCGCTACCCGCAACGTCCTTCAGATCGTCAGTCCAGCGGGCACGAGAGCAGCCTAATTGAATAAATTGTGTTTTATTTCTTTGTAGTTTTCCTTTTTAGTTTTTTAATTCAATACCATCATTCTCAGTCAACATCAACACACCGCTGGATTTTATTTTATTTTATAATTGAAATATTTTTGCATTTTTCTCGTTCATTTATGGGGCAGCAAACCTTACACACCCGGGGCGCCAAATCTTAAAATACGTTACTGCATATCAAACTGAATTTACACAAAAATATGTTTCAGAGTTTACATTTTGTAGATGGAATTAGCAAATAAGAGAAAATTTAAAAAATTAAATATATATCGTCACGACATGAATCCCCGAGGGGGTGTCAGAGGTGTTTCGCGTGTGAACTGTGAAAATCAAGTCACAGTTCACAATCTGTACACCCGCGTTTCAAAGATGTTTGTTGCGTCCTAACGTGATGGGTGATGATGAGCCCTATAACCATACATCGGGCACAAATACATGCTTTTTAGGGCATGCAGGTTTCCTTACGATGTTCTCCTTCACTGTTCAGCAAGTGGTAAGTAAGAACAAATACTATGAACATAAATTCCGAAAAACTTTTTGATGCATGCCCGACCGGGGATCGAACCTGGATCTCAAGATTGAGAGGCCAGCGTTCTACCGCTGAACTGCCAGAGCTATTAAATTAAATAAGAAATTAAACAGTCATTATAATTACGGTAGTTTCTTCAAAATTCACTCAGTTTACCTTGATCTCAGTTTTGATCTTCTCTAGCTTATGCAGCGCTATCCGTAGCGGTTCAGCGTTAGTCCTACGTTTAGTCTTACGTAACGTGTTCATTGAGGCCGTGCTCGCTTTCAAGCGCTGCCGGAATATCACCGCTGCTTTGCGATATAACCTGCAACGTAAAGAGACAGGGTATGTAAATCGTACGTCATGTATTTGCGTGAATTTTATAATTCGTATATACGAATTATACATGGTGTAAATAGTCTACGACATTTAAATAAAACTACATAATCTAATGATCACACTGAACAACTTCCTGAAGAAAAACACATGCACAAGTCTTCAGAGAAAAAGATATTCAACTGTAACTTAAAGACTTTATCTCGCAGGAGGAAGGTCTATTTTAGAACGTTGGACGTGAACAGCTGTTTCACGGACGACGCTGCCTCAAAAAACGCCCGTATCTCGATGCGTTAGGGTTCACGCGTTTTTGAAACTCAAATATTTCCCAAACTAATGGTTCACGCGGGTATGTTTGTTGGGAAAAGTGGTTCAATATGATCGGTAGAATATGTGGTTTCATTTAAATGTCTATTTATTTATTTACTAGTTTTGATGTACATTAAAAACAATAAAATATATATTATTACATTATATAAATAAAACATAAACTTTCTACAAACAATCCCATTGCTGAGTAAATGCCTCCCCCATCCTGTTCCGTTCTTGCCTGTCGAACGTTAATCTGGTCCACAGGTTTCCACCACACTTCTCCAGTTCATCGCGCCATCTCGTTCTTGGCCTTCCCTTATTTCGTACTAAGTCCCTGGAGCACCATTTACATCTTTGCTTTTTGTCACATGACTTGCATTGCCCATTCCCATTTTAACTTTTTGGATTGACGTACTACATCTAACAAGCCCGTCTTCTTTCTAAGTTCTAAGTTAGATATCTTATCTAGCTATCTTTTTCCGAGCATGCTTCTCTCCATTTTTCTCTGGGATATTTCAAGTTGGTACTGCTATTTACAGTTTATATACGCCCGCTGGACTGACGATCAGGTCGTCTAAAAAGGCCATTTTGCATGAATCACATTATGATTCTGTTCTAATGCCATCTCTTTTGCACGCGTGAAAAAGCTCTGACTCCATCCTACTTTCAAATAATTTTGTGATTCACCCAAGTCGGCCTTTTTAGATCCCCTGAAAGACGTTGCGGGTGGCGGCTTGATGAGGATGACTGAGGACCGCCAAGAGTGGCGTAATATTGGGGAGGCCTATGTCCAGCAGTGGACGAATACGGGCTGATGGATGGATGATACACCGGTATATATATAAGAATATAAGAATTATAGAATTCTTCATTTAAAAAAAAATAGATAGGTGCTTGGTCGGAATAAAGTAGTTTTCACATTAAATTACCTGTGACTGTCCATCACTCATCTTGATCGTTTATTCTATAAAAATATGCCATTTAAAGTTGGCTCATTAGGGCTGTCACAGTCAATACAAGTACAATTAATAGTAGTTTATGCTACAAGGGCGCAAAGGAATAAATTACGAGGACGATATAAAACACGAGCGTAGCGAGTGTTTTAAACGTAACCGAGTAATTTATTGCTTTTACGCCCGTGTATCATACTACGTTTTTCAATGCATAGTGTGAGGAAATGAAAATAAATATAATCTTGTGAACTTTAAATTATAATTGGCTCAAAAGGACTGTATCCAGAGCCATTAAACAGTGTAAAAAAAAAAGTATAACATCTATGGTACACAGGAAAGGCTGCAGGTTAGCCAACCATTGTAAATAAATTAAAAAAATAATAATAATAAAGCCCTAGGGCAAAATAATCGACTTTTTGTTCGGTTTTGATGCATAAAAAGTGGGCCTTTACGAGCACATGCATTGAAAATATATTTTAATTGTACTTGTATAAAAAGCAAGGTCAACATTTTATTTAGCAAAAATAGCAAAAAGTGTTACTGATCACTTACCAAGCCTTCAGTATGAATTTGAATGCATAAATTAATGTCACTTCACTACATAGTATAAAACAAAGTCGCTTCCCGCTGTCTGTCTGTCCCTATGTATGCTTAGATCTTTAAAACTACGTAACGGATTTCAATGCGGTTTTTTTTAATAGATAGAGTGATTCAAGAGGTAGGTTTATATGTATTATACATGCCCGTGCGAACCCGGGGCGGGTCGCTAGTTATACAACGTGTAACAGAAAGGTGTAACCATATTTAAAGAGCTTATTCAGCCACTGGTATAGAACAACTTTTACTGTGGAACAAACCCTTTATCTCGAAAAAAAAATTTACTGTTTCATAGAAAAATGCAATGCCGCTCGGCTGAAATGTATGGAAGGGCAGTATTTGATTTCAGGGTTGGCTCCATGAGTAAAAGTTGTTATATACCATTGACTGAATAAGCTCTTCAAATATGGTTACACCTTTCTGTTACACGTTGTATATAAAGTAAAATCCTCACCTAACATTTTTGAGCGCCGCACTCAATTCCTGCTGCACACTGTCATATTGAGCACTAATCTGGCTGAACTTCGTCTCGAGCTGTCTCATTTGTTCCTGCAGCTTGTTCAGCTCTTCGGTTTTACGTGTGTTCTCTATACTGTACTGGTGTTTTAATTCGTCTAGGAGGCTGTAATAGTAGTAAATTAAAAAATTCAAGCCATGAAATCTCTGTAAAAGTTAATCATCTGTCACTTATGACATCTGTCACAAAATCTCGATAAAAATAAATCATCTGTCACTTTTGACATCTGTCAAATAATCTCTATAAAAATAAATCATCTGTCACTTTTGACATCTGTCACAAATCTGTGAAAAAAACCTTACGAATGGTACATGGAAAAGGGAATTCAACATTATAGGAATAGACATGTTGGGAATTCAACATTTTGAAATTTCAACATTATAAGAAATCAACATTTTGGGAAATTGAAATTCAACATAAAGGGAATCGAACATTTTAGGAATAAACATTTTGGGAATTCAGTAATTGCTAATTCAAGATTATAGGAATTCAACATCATGTTTCTAAAGGGATATTTCTGAGAGATGTCACTTTAATGTCACTTGTGATGATCACTTTGTTGTCCGTCTGTCTGTCTGTCAAGACCCTTTTATCTTCAAGTTGAAACTGATACCTCCTACAGAAGTCTACGGCCCCATGGTGCTGTAAAAAAATCAGGCTTCTAACTCGAACCAAAAAAAAATTTCTGCATTTGACATAATCAATTTCATGCAAATTTTTGACACTCGCAACGCAAGGGAATCAAAACCTATAGGGCACTTCCAGTTGACTTACAAACTTGAAATTTCGTTTACAGCACAGACATAGAGAAAAATCTAAAAATTACAAATATTTAATTATTTAAAAAGTTATCAATGACCAATTTCACCCTTTAGATATAGTGCCAACTTAACTTGACACTTATTACCAAAATATTTTTAGGGTTTCGTACCGGTATTGTGTGGTGGTATTACGCGCAAATCGTTTTTTTAACAGAACCCTAAGACAACATTAGATATTACCGTTTACAATGGTCAACCCTTCGTTCATGCAAGTCAGCCGGCACGGTCCGTTCCCGCATCGTAGCGTCTAGTCGCGCCATTTTACCTTCTGAAGATGCTAATGCGTTTTTCGCTGCGAAATACTCACGGTGAATAGTTTCATAGTCGCGCATCATAGCTGACACTGGAATTTAGATTTACAACAGGTCTTTACATTATGAAGGGTAAGCGGGAAGAGGGATCATAATCAACAGAAGGTAAATTTGAAATAAGTAGAAAAAACTTGCTTAGGTTATTATTTTATAACTCTGCTTAGTGGGCTTATTGTAATCACAGTTAATTATTGTAATAACATTTTTTTTTTTCTCAAAAGCAAACTTTACTATCAGCCCATAGGCCCCCATATTCACAGTTAAAAGACATTTTTTTTACTTTTTGTACTAGTTAAAACCTTTTTTTAAGTTAGGTTTTTAAGCTTCTTGAGTCCGGTTTATTTTTAAAAGCGATATTCTGCGAACTGTGTTATTTTTTTCAAGTTTTTGTTTTCGCTCAATCATTGTTATCGAGACATTTTAGGAGATGGCACTATTTACTCAATTTTGAAAAAAACTGACAATGATCTTTCTTCCCGCGTACCCTTCGTATGAAATTGCCAAAATTTTCTTACAGATTCATGAGTTCATAATTCCTGTAATTCAATAGCTATTTCAATTATTTGTTTTTTGTTTGAAAGTTGATTTTAAGGTTTCACATCTACGTATCAAATTTTGTTTTTATTTTCAGTTTAATTATAAAACTTAAATCTTCAAAAACAGTTCGTCCTAAATGCCATCCATTTGTATGATAAGATTCGTAATCATTTTTTACAGCTGACACTTTTCAAAAATTAAATTAATGTTGCTGTTAGCTTAATGTTGTCTCATTAATACACAAAAAAAATCGTAATTTTGATTAGTCATTCCTAAAAAATGCAAAAATGTTAGTTTCTTCAAATTCTCTATAGAAAACGGCAATTTCACGTCAAAAGGCCTAATGAATGTTATAGTGCGCGCCAATCTTTTAGTCGCCTCTGAGTGAGTTACGAGTGCAAGCTTGCGCAGGTACAGTCAAGGAAACAATAATATCAACGGTTGATTATTAAATGTTTACTATAAGTGGGAAGGTGTACTTGTTGTACCTAGCTATTTAATTATTTATTTATTATTTTAGTGCAATCTTAAGTATATAAATAAAACGCATTAATATTAAAAATAAGTAAATTTTTAATGTACAAATATAGGCAAATACGTTGTTACTTTATCTAGAGAGGTGAGACACCATCTATAAAAACTGGTTCCTTACTTGAAGAAGAAAGATTTTCGTCCGAATCACTATCGTCTGTAGAATTTTGCTACAGTCCGCTTTTGTATGGCCTTGACATTATGCTGAATTCCTTCTTGAGCTTCTTTGGTTATGAATGTATGTACCTCAAACACCATTTTCCTACATTGTCGCCTTAAAACGCTATAACGTCCGCAAGACATAACAACAATAAACTTTAACAAACTAAATCAACAAAACTTTAACAAAAATAAATCAACAAAACAACAAATAAAGGCAACAGAAACAATAAACGATAACAAACAGATTCTACGATTAACTTAACGAATCATGGAATTTTTTCATCGTATGTACTTTTCATGCAACGCGCGCGTGTGTAGTGTACGGACGTAGCACTAACACTAACGCATAGTGTTGACACCTGCTGAACGGCGAGCGGGGGGTGTGGTGCGGCACGCAGGCGGGTTTGCTCCGCGCCCTCGCTCCTGTAACGTCCCCCTGACACCGTAAAACGGCTAATGCGTCGATTCTTGGGGCTAGCTTCAGAGGCGACTAAAAGATTGGCGCGCACTGTACCAGCCAAACCCGATTTTAGGATATACTTGTTTGGCATAAGCCGAACTAGTTTTTCGGAAGTCCTGCAGCGCAGAAGTACGTAGTAATACTTTACATTCTCTGGCAGAAGAGACCCGGTAGGTTAGGTTAGAACGTGACGCGACCGCCATAAATAACCTTCGTGATTTTTTTTATGACAGCTCAAAACTAGTTTGGTCTAGTTTATCCTAAAATCAGGTTTGGCCGGTAACATAAGAAATAAGGCCGGGACTTATTTCTTGTCTTTGTTGTTGAATGGTTCTCTAGCGGTTTTATAATAAATTGGGCCAGTCACATCGCAGAATCGCGGTGTTATAATGTAACAACGGATAAATAATGGGATAGATAAACGTATAAAATTTATTGAAAAAGGCGTTACTTTGCGGAAGTCCATCATAAATTTGTGGATATATTAATAATTTGCAATATTCCGCTAAACACTCTTACCGTGCTATTCAAAATGCAGACTCAAGCATTGCAAAATATTTTGCTGTCCAGCGGTCGGGCGAACTACACATCCCGAGGATGCCTCGTTTAGAGGCGAAACACGTGTCGATAAGTTTTCTTGCTTGCTATTTAAGATTGCTTTATTTTGTGCTCGTACTGCTTGCTTTGCTTGTGCATGTTTTATGCGGGAGCGCGGGCGGTGCTTGAGTCTGCATTTTGAATAGCATGGTAAGAGTATTTAGCGGAATATTGCAAATTATTAATATATCCACAAATTTAGATAAACGTAGTATATATACTCACTTTTACCCTCGTAAAGTTCATAAACTTCTTTTAGTTTAGTTTCAGCTTTTTCCGTTCTTTCCAACAACGTCTGCCTCTCTATTTCCAACGTTTCCCTCTCTAAACTCAATCTCTTGTCTCTCTTTGTCAAATTGAGCACTTCCTCTTCTATAGAGGAGATTTTCTCTAGCAAGCTCTTGTTGTCATCGAGGACCTGTTTCGACTTCTTGTTGATGACTTCGAATTGTTTTTCGTAGTCGAGTATTAGGATTTCCTTCTCTTGGATGTTTTCTTGGTAAGCTTCGAAGAGTGGAGCTGTTGGTAGAGAATCTTATTAAAATTAGATTTTGACTGATGACGGGTCAGAATAGCCCGAAATATATCTCACTTCATCCATCCATCCATCAGTCTAGTTCGTCCACTGCTGGACATAAGCCTTTCCAGGACTTTGACACTCCCGGCGGTCATCCTATTTGAAGAGGATGAATTGCCCATACTCACACACGCTGGGCAGGCGGGTTGGTGAACGCGATGCCGGAACCCTCGCACCAGTGACGCTGCTGCCCGTCACCAGTCTGTTCAATATAAGGCCCGGCTATTAGGGATGGATATACCGCCATCCATCGGTCCCAGGCATGGTGGGCCTCTTGGTTTTTTGCCTGTGAGCTGTCCTCTTACTCTCCCCCGAATTACTTCGAGGGGTCTCCAAGTAAGATGGTGGTACCTTCACAGTCAAGCCCGGCATCAGCTCTACCACCTCTTGCCTCTTTTACTACATTATTATGTATGTATAGATACAGCACCACAAGTATCTTTTGGCGCGTGTATTGGTCGTGGTCAAAATCGGAACTAACGCTGCTATCCTATCTCTTGCTTCACAGCTGCGCCCCCCTGTCACTATCATCCACGCGCCAAAAGATCCTTATAGCACTGTATATATATAAATAAATAATAAATATTGACTTTTTAAATTATTAGAATTATATGAAACATAGTTAAACGTCGTGTGTGATGTTAGTAATAAATATTATTAAAGACAAAGTGCGGGTAGATCGGTGCAAATTAAAGGAAGAGGATCATATTTTGATGCCGTCCAAAAATAATTGTCGTCTTAGTTGTACGCTAATGCAGAAAATCGAATAAAAATAAAAATTACTTTATCTATCGCCCAACCTATACTTCCTATCAGTTTTAAAATTTTGGGTAATCAACATGTTTCAAATATACAACAAAGTACTCCGAAATCTTGTATATTGTACTCCAAAACGTCCTATTTCCACACCGATTTTTCTTAAATAACACATTTTTTTTAATAATTTTAATACATATTGACCCCTTGGTAGTTCATAAATATTTGAAAAATGCAGTAGTTTGGTATGTAGGCTAAATAGGATAGCAATAAAACGTTAAGAGCTAGGATACGAATTCGCAGTAAAAAGTTACCGTCTAACCTTAATGACTGTTTTACTACCGTCGGCTCGCCAAGGACACTCTGCTGCTGCATCTCGTCAGTTCTCTTGTGACCACGACAGCCTACAGAGGCGTCGAAATGTCAAGCACATAACCGTTAAGGTATGTTGTATGTTTACGCGATTAAGACCCAAATCTTATACTCATAATGTGTGAAAATAAGTTTAAAGTTTACAGTTAAATATATCTCACTAAAATTTTATTTAACTATGTTTTATCTAATTCTATAGACATAAGACACATATACCTAAAGCCTGCGCACTAAGTAGGCCCGACAAATCAACGACTCTAGTCGAATTCGTCATCGACACGGGCGTCTCTTGCCCACTCTTGTTGGAATTTTCCTGTGTGTTGCCAGCATCTGAAAGAATTAAAGATTTCCATGTATGAATTTAACTATCGGTGTACATAAGTATGATAATTTCATGTCCTTATATCGAAACATTGTTGTGGAGAACACTGCGAGAATTTTCAAAGATTATGGTGTCTGAGTACAACTTGGCAAAAATAGTTTGACGCGGTGACCGGTAGAAAAAAAATATTTTAGTCGTAGTATACAGTTCAGGCCTCGTAGCACAGTGTTTAATCGCGCGCGATGCCACTTAGTTGAATCACAGGTGCAAGGAGCGTGACATACTGTTTAATCGCAAAAAACATCGTGTCATTCTCCTCGCACTTGTGATTCAACTAAGTAGCGTCGCGCGTGATTAAACACTGTGCTACGCTTGCCGGTCGTAGTGTGTGTGACCACATATGCGTGGTATAGCACTCTAATTATTTCCAAACTCTTTTTTTCCAAGCTGTATCTATACAGGTAGAAAATTAACCCCTAGCTATATTTTATCTATGAATCAAAATCACTAATAGAACACAGTATCGTTAAAAAAGACGTTTTTTCTTTTTTTTTTTGGTTTTTATATTTTCCCGAATTTTTGGCAGAGTTTCATCTGCCATGGTTGCGGGATGACTGGTCAGTGATGACTGACTCATCGCTGCACCGATCAGTCATCCCGCGACCATGGCAGATGAAACTCTGCCGAAAATTCGGGAAAATATAAAAACAAACACGGTGAGTCCCGTACTCCTAATAATGTAAAGCCGATTCTGAAGGCTTTAATTTTAGTTTTAGTGCTGTCAAAACTAAATTTTCTTCGATACAAAATAGTCCTTAAGAGTTAGGATTAGAGGCTAACTTTCTTTGGAAAATTTTAAGCTTCGACAGCACTAAAACTAAAAGTAACCGGTCGGCCATAGCTTCAGGCTTCGAGAGGCGCACAAAGCGATTCTTTTTGCGACAGCGCCGGCGGAGAGAACAAATGTATGAAGTTGTATAGGGCCGGCCATGGGTCGCCGCCCGCGCGTCTTGTCCGGCTTAGAGTGACTTGCGCTCTCTCAACGGCGGTGTGCGGGGAGGCGGGGTGCCGCGCCGTTGATCGAGCGCACAGGACGAACTTAGTGTCGAGCGTTTTGAGCGAGCGAGCGCGCTATACATTCGATGCGGTGGAAGGCGCCGACGGGTATCGTGACAGGGCAAAACCCGTCGCAAAAACCGCCTAGAAGCGCAGCAAGAAGCGCCGCCAGAAGCCTGACGCTGTGGTCCTGGCGTAAAGCCTTCAGAATTGGCTTTATTGACCGTGTTAATTTAAAATCTTATTCTCACCTTGTTTATAACCTAGACTCGCAGTGATAAGTGAATCGAAGGCGTCACTGCTCGGTTTATGGACGTAATCCTTGCCATCACCAGCTAATGTTGCCATATTGTTTCTAAGCCGCTCCTGATATTTCGCTAATTGTACATTTAGCCTGAAAATTAGAAACAAAACTAAATTATTACCGACAATAAGCGAAATCAAATAATGCTGTTTTAGTAAATATGTTTAGGTAAAAGTAAATATTAAGTTAATTTAGTATGTTTTTCTTTTTGGTGGTGGCAGAATAACAGCGTTCTTAATGCCTTTGGTATAGGAACATAATTGCTGAGTCACCGTCCTTTTTAACAGTGCCATACAACTTTACGTTTAAGAACATTGATACTACTTTGTCTATAATGGTGTGTTAAATAAATTTCTTTTTATTTTATTTATTTATTTATTATAAAATCTGTATCTTTTTGTATTTTTACTTTGTGTTAAATAAATAATACCTGTAAAGCACATCCTTCAACGCCTGCATGTCCTTCTGTAGCCTGGTGTTGTGATCCCTCACTTGGGTCAGTATGATCTGCCTGCTGCTGCAGCTCATGCAGACCTCCACCAGCGGCACAGCTGTAGCAGCTGCTGATTGATCTGAATATCAATGGAAATACATATTTTTAGATATATTTACATTTATATACTGAAAATTTTCAATAAACTTAATAAAACTATAAAAGACTGTAAAGCCTGACCAGCGGGCCTATTATGTATCTCTAGTTGCCATCTGGACTGGGTGCCTATCATCAAAAACATAGATATACTAACGAATTCTGATTGTCTAACGATATGTTCGCACTTGAAGTGACGACACAGTTCGTAAATAGTTCAATACCCACTAAAGGCAATTTTGAAAGTTCAGTTTTTATCTATGTTTTTGATGATAAGCAACCAGTCCAGTTGGCAACCAAAGATACAGAATAGGGGGGCAGGAAAATAAAAAACCTCGCCATATTGCGGAAAACCAATAGAACTTATTTCTTCTACTGGCAACCTCAACTTTGAAACGTCATTATTTCGATTGCTGTCAAAGTGTGCTGTTATTTTTTCGTGTGTGTGCGTGTGTGCTGTCAAAGTGTGATTATGTTTTTAATATGTGTGTGTAAACATGAGTGTTGCAATCATAAAAGCAAATGTGGCGCCCCTAGAGCAGGTTTTTTATTTTCCTGGACAGGCTTTAATAATGTTTTCAATGCATGTGCTCGTAAAGGCCCACTTTTTATGCATCAAAATCGAATTGAAAGTCGATTATTTTGCCCTAGGGCTTTATTATATATTTTTTTTTATTAATTTACAATGGTTGGCTAACCTGCAGCCTTTCCTGTGTACCATAGACGTTATACTTTTTTTACACTGTTTAACGGCTATGGATACAGTCCTTTTGAGCCAATTATAATTTAAAGTTCACAAGATTATATTTGTTTTCATTTCCTCACACTATGCATTGAAAAATGTAGTATGATACATGGGCGTAAAAGCAATAAATTACTCGGTTACGTTTAAAACACTCGCTACGCTCGTGTTTTAAATCGTCCTCGTAATTTATTCCTTTGCGCCCTTGTAGCATAAACTACTATAACGAATTTTCAAGAAAACTTAGAACGTATCTACTGGATAGACCTTTTTATAATTTGTCTGAGTATTATGCATGTAGGGGATAATTTTTTAGTTATTAAATTAAGTATAAGTATACCTTCTGACAATTTGTAATCTCTTATTTATTATTCATTAATTTAATTTATTTTTAAGTTCTAAATCATATTAATTTTTCTTTTTTTTATGTATTTCGATTAATCTTATTAATATTTTATTTTCCAATAATTAGTTTTAGTTTCTGTGTTCTTTACCAATGTATTTTGCATGCCTTAGTACATAACTTTTGTATGGCTTTATTGCAAATAAATGATCTTATCTTATCTTATGTTATTTAAATGTAAATGAAACACATACTGTGCTGGGACCTTATTGTCTAACTTCTATATCTATTAATATCGCTTTCAAAGGCATCGTGATTGGCAAAAACCTGTGAAGTGCGTGCCCGTCACAATGTGCGGACTTAGAACGGTGCTTTTTGTTTCATACTATGAACATATTAATTGTTACAAAATTTCCCTTTTTACTTCTCCAAAGTACATTTTAGTTGGTCAACTATTACTCGTTAACTTGTAAAGCCTACTTAGCTGTGATAGTTTTCCTCATATCCAAAAACAATCGTTCAGCTGGCAGGGAGGGCACTTGACTCTAACAAAATTAGCACTTTAAGGCGCTACGGAAAAAAATTTACACTTTTAGAACTTGCATATCTACTTCAGTAAATAATATATTATTTTGATAAAGTAGTATATTATTTTTGGAATCTTTTCCTAGGGATCTGTTAAAACAGAAACGCGATTGGAGAAATTCGGCTCGATAGAAATATATTTTATTGAAATGAGGTCTTTTTCGACACCAATTATCCTGAAATAAAATAAAAATATCTAAGACCTGGTTAAACGAAATTTTGTTAGCAACTTTAGTACATTTTATATTAATAAAAAACCGACATTTTGCTACCCTTCCACGAATCCGTCCCTCTCGCACTGAGGGTTTTTTCGTATATGGAGTAACAGGGACGCTAAAACTTTTACATATTGCCTTAAAGTTTAATATTTCGCTGTGAATTGAAAAACGGTTATTCAACGACACCTCACACCATGGGATAGGCGAAAAAAAAATTCATCTCATAAAGTTCAATTCATGAAGTATTCAGATATATCTATCATTCAGTCACTTCAGTCAGAAACAAGCGAACCGAGACGAGACCCGCTGACTCGCCAGACACGAAAGTTCACAAACTACCGATATTATTTTGTGTTACTACCCGCGGCCGCGCTGTGCGGTACGGGAGGTAAGTATTGTTTTACTTTTCAACGTTCGTTACTATGCTATTAAGGCGATATGTAAAAGTTTTAGCGTCCCTGTTACTCCATATGCGAAAAAACCCTCAGTGTGAGAGGGACGGATTCGTGGAAAAGTAGCAAAAAGTCGGTTTTTTATTAATATAAAATGTACTAAAGTTGCTATCAAAATTTCGTTTAACCAAGTCCTAGATACCGTTAAAACTCATGTAATAAAATATAATTGCAGTCCATATGTCATTCTAAATTGTCAAACCAAGAGAATTGGCGTCGAACAAGACCTAATTTCAATAAATATTTCTATCGAGCCGAATTTTTCCAATCGCGTTTCTGTTTTAACAGATCCCTAGAAAAAGATTCCAAAAATAATATACTATTTTATCAAAATAATATATTATTTACCGAAGTAGATATGCAAGTTCTTAAAGTGTCGATTTTTTTCCGTAGCGCCTTAAGTGGACATCTGACGCTAGAATAGAACACCAGGTTTTCAAGGGTTCATTGGAAGAAACTAGGTCTCTTCTCAAATTGAAGAAAATATATTTGATGTATCAATCTTTTATCTAGGGATTCCACATATAAATAATGTATTAAGATTTATACTTTTGTAAAAAAAAAAAATATCCACCCTCCCAGGTCTTTTTTTTGGTTTTCTTACGTTCGTTTCAAAAACGCGGTTAAGAGATAAACTTGTTTTTTTTTTATAAAACAGGCAATATAAATATGAAGGAATTTTACCTAAATCCAATATTTTTTTCCCTACAAAATATTTCAGTATTAGGTAAAAACACACCAATTTGTTGTTTCGCTGCGTGATCACTAGTATTACGCGTCCAAGAAAAAGAAGCCAAAGAGCCAACATATAATGGCCTCTATGAAAAGCAAATAAGGTCTTTGCCATTGAACTTATGGTGCTGGACGGGTATAAAAAAAGTTGCTAGGGTATGCCATCCTGATGATCCTCTTAATCTGACAATCTCTTTTGTAGCGTCCGGCCTTGGGACTCAAAAGTCCGACTTTTAAGGTGATATATCGTCCGAGCAAAGGTCAAAGGTCCCAGGGTCCCAGTTACTCCAGGCGGAAAGACCCGCAGTGCGAGAGGGTCTAAATCGGAAAAAAATGAAAAAATGTCGGTTTTAAATTAATACAAAATTAACTAAAATAGCTATGAAAATTTCCATTTCCAGTAATTTAGATATTGTTAAAACCCATTTAAATATATATTTTTGAAGTCTGTATACTATCCCAATTTGACAGAATATCAAAAAAAGTATATATTTAGACCTCATTTCAATAATTATTTCTATCGAGTGAAATTCTTCCAATCGCGTTTCTGATTGTCCAAGATCTAGAAAAAGGTCCCAAAATTGTAATACTAATTTATTTAACTTAGGACTACTTTTGAACAACAGATAAATAACTTCAAAAAGTGTCGATATTGACGATATACCCTCTTAAATATGTGTCTTATTTGGCATTTTTGTCAAAAATCCTTTGTTTTTCTTAGCGTCCGGCCTTGAGACCCAAAAGTCCGGCTTTTTTAACAGGTATGTCCGGCTTTTTGATTTTTAGAAATGGCAACGCTACTCGCACTTAGCTCTCGGAAATGTATTTACTCACCTTAGCATATGAAACTGATGCAACTATATTTTTATCAGTAAATAAATCTAAATAAACAGCAGCTCCAAAAAAAAAAAAACAAATCTGTTAAAAAAGTCCTCACCTCTATCAGGCACCTCAAACTTCTTCACCCTGTCTCCCAATTCCTTATTTTTCATCTCCAAGTCCTTATTCCTATCCTCCAGTCGCTGAATAACCAGTTTGCAATCTTCTATGTACTTGAGAAGAGTTGTATGCTGTTCTTTTAGTTGGTCATTTTCGTTGGCAAACAGTTCATTGTATTCGAGAACTGACTTTAGTTTCTCTTTCAGTTTTGATATGTGGGACTCTTTTTCGGTTATCTGTTATAGAAAAAAAGATATCGTCACGACATGAATCCCTGAGGCGGTGTCAGAGGCGTTACCGAGGCTGCGAAATGTAAGTCGGAGCTCACACTCAGTCAGTCATATAACATCGAAGAAAATTACGTGACGGTGTGTGTCTTCGATTTTGGGGGGGAGGGGTCATCTTGGCTCAAACACAGTTCCATGCATTTTTTAATTGAATCTTTCGAGACGTTTCTACAATTTAATTACTTAGACTTTAGCAGTTAATAATCTATCCAAAATATTGCTAAACTGACAAGTTTTAGGAGATTTTGGAATAACCATGGGTGATTTTCGTGGGGGTCATAACCACCGTGATCTCGGACCGCCACTGCGTCACAGTATACTTTTCTTATACTGTGACTACGTGATGGGTGGTGAACGGATAAGCCCTATCGCCACCGTACTTCGGAGACAAACATGGACCCACACAGCTTGACGTGACGTGCTTACGAAACACGAAGACCTAACACGAGGGATTTGAACCTGCGACAATAAAAAAGAAAGAAAGAAAACCTTTATTTGTTGCTACACAAACAGAGAAAATAAAAAAAAACAAAGAAAATAGAAAAGAAATAATGATAAAGAAACATTTAGAAGAAATAGCAACAAAAAGGTCCCTGACTCAGCATAATGACGCAAGCTCCATCAATCTACGACGCTGATTTTCAGCCAAGGCCTAAATAATATAAGATATAATAAGTATTATTTAATGTAATAAATATACATGCATAATTATGACTAATTGGTGGTCGAGGTTTTCGAACAACTAGACCGCAGATATGGTCTTGTATTAGAAAACTGTTCAGGGGAGGGGTTATTCCAGAACACATGAAAATTAGTTTGATTTACGTAGCTTTATGTAAATCTCCATCTTAATTGTCGAGCGTCCATACCATAGATAAAAGGAAACAATTTGTGGAGCGTTTACACAACACAACTAATGTACAGTCAACAAGAAAAAGCAATTCTCACAAAATATAAATTCATCCTATTGGATCCCTTTAGCTAATAGGAACAGAAGTCTCAATGGGGTCAACCGAGATCAAGGTATTAGGACTGCCAGAAAACGCAAAATAAAATTTCCATTAAGTTTTTTTTTTTTGTTTAGGATAATTAAATATGCAATTGGGACTCAAAGCAACCTGCAGACAGATAATCAAAATACTAAAATGATTTCCATACTTTCCATTTCATTACATTAATAACCAACATAACCAGCGAACATACTCGTAACTCACAAGCAAAACATTTTCCTCGCATCGGTCCATCAACGTCACAATGAGACTTTCATACTTTTTGGTCAACTTTCTCTTCTGTTCCTTGAGCAGCAACTTCCCTTCTCTACCGAGGTCTCGGGGAGAGGTGACTCCTGTGTTCTGGATGGGTCTCTTACGAGGTGGCTTTGACGGCTTCTCTACGGTAACTGTAAATAACAAGTTGTCAACAATACAGGTTCGTTTTCAGTGGTTGAAAAGCTGAAAACCAGAAATAGTACCCTCTATTGTATATGGATAACTTTTACTGTGATATAAAAATCAGCTCCTCTATAGAAGACTTGACTTGAAATATCTGTACAAGTTGTTCATATATTGAGTACTTTTTCTAGTTTTGGCGTACACAAGCCAATGTTGTAAAATATCTAGTTAACAGATGGGTACTGATACTGATAACACTAAAGCAAAGTTATAAAAACAGATTAAAACAAAATCTTACAGGAATCGGAAATTTGTATGAGTAACCAGTGCTAAATAGAAATACACTTTTTAGTAGATCAGATGACCATCAAACAAAAAACGAGACTTAGCTGTCAAAACAAACAGAGTCTTGAGAAACTTGAGCTGGCCTGATTGGGAAGACTTTCTATGGAGATTCTTGGGGGTAGGTAGGGCATAGAATAATAATATTGATTGTGCAATTAAATAATAAAGTCGAAAACTTGCTATTTCTAAAATTTTCCACTACAAATGTAATAAAAATCAAATATTGTTGCCGCTTAACAAAGGTTCACTTAACTTCCTGTTTGCATGTAGCACTTAGTTTTTAAGCTGCCCAATAAAATAAACTTGTGGAGCATATGCAGTGTCAAATACCCACCCAAAAACGCAAGGCGGGGTGAAAAATGCGAATTTTTTACTTTCAATTACTTACTTTACTAACTTATCACAAAAGTTGTTTTTTTCCCTTTTAAACCCTACTTTTCAGACGTCGACTCCCTGAAATATTTTTGAACATAAGTAGACCACAGAGGTAAAAAGTTTGGCCACTCCTGGTGTAGGGCCTTGTTCCTGTTCACAGCGATAAAACAAAAGTATCTCAGATATGTTTTTCTTACCGATCACATCTCTTGGATCTTCATAAGTTGGATTATCAGACAAGAACACCTTATTGGCCTCAAACTCATCTAACATTTTATCCAACATCTTTGGCTCAGAGTTCTTAGGGCCCATACTAAAAAGATCTTTACGCATCTTGTTGTATTTTTCTGGTACGGTCACATTAAATGTTTTCTTGGTTTTTGTGAAGTTTCCAGAAATAGTTCTTTTCTCTGGACTTATCTTTACATAGCATTTCTTTGAGACTCTGCCATAGTTTGAAGTCTGAAATAATAATAGAAGTTGCATTACTGAGTCCTATAAAGATAAAGAATGACTGTTACAAGTAACAAGACCGAAGCTTTTAAGGCATTAAGAGCTGTGAAAATGCTGCCCTTTAAAATCAGAAATATTTCTTGCTTACCAGAATAAGCAGAAGCGGAAGATTTACGAAGGAAATGCCTGTGGGACATAGGATACTGTAGCCGATTCTGAAGGCTTTAATTTTAGTTTTAGTGCTGTCAAAACTAAATTTTCATCGTTGCAAAATAGTTCACAAGTGTGAGGAACAGAAGCTAAATTACTTTGGAAAAATTCAAGTCTTGACAGCACTAAAACTAAAGTTAAAGCCTTTAGAATCGGCTTTACTGAAGCTCAAGCAATGGGACATGGATAAAATAGCTCCAAATGGAGAGCCAACCCTCCGTCTGAGCCCAGCAGGGGTCCCACCTAGGGTTACCATCTGACCGGATAAAGCCGGTCTTGGCCGGCTTTTTGGAGTTAAGACCGGACTCCGGCCGGATTTTAATCAAGACCGGCTTTTTGAAGATTTGTCATTATTATTTTTGTATCATGCCACATAATGCAAATGTGGAATGAATATTTTCACTAATGAATTCGCAGTGGAAGAAAGAAAGAAATATATTGACAGTTGAGTCAATATAAGTTTAATTTAAAGAATATGACATGTGCACAATTTCACCGCGTAATTCTTCAAAAACAAACTTGTTGAAAGCCATTGCCAGTGACAAAAGTATAAAGTGCAAAAAATGTAATTTCAGTAAATAAAGTTTAATCTAACCTACTGAGTTTTATTTTCAGCAAAAGACCAGTCTTTTTTACGGAATTCAGGATTTTTATTGCTTGCGACCGGCTTTTCTATTTCAAGCCCTGGTAACCCTAGTCCCACCTCAACAACATCATCATGCTTACCAGAATAATTATTGATAGTCTGCTCAGTTAAATGCCGAGAAATAACAATGAACTATTTTTAAATTGCATAGTTTTCTTAGATGACGTCTTCGATGAGCGAACATTTTTACGTTTGCTTTTGGCACAAGGTTAAATATAAGCAGGGATATGGATGAGGTTTTTTATTTGTTTAACTTTTTATATATTTTTTCAATGCATGTGCTCGTAAAGGCCCACTTTTTATGCACCAAAACCGAACAGAAAGTCGATTATTTTGCCCTAGGGCTTTATTATTATTGTTTTTTTTTATTTATTTACAATGGTTGGCTAACCTGCAGCCTTTCCTGTGTACCATAGATGTTATACTTTTTTTTCCACTGTTTAACGGCTCTGGATACAGTCCTTTTGAACCAATCACTCTCGCTACGCTCGTGTTTTAAATTGTCCTCGTAATTTATTCCTTTTCGCCCTAGTAGCATAAACTACTATTATGATGATTTAGAATTTAGAACTATTATGATTATTTAGTTTTAATTTTAGGTATATGTTTTTTGTCCGTAGACTCTGCCTATCCCTCTAACAGACAAGCATTGGTAACTTCGGTTTGTTGAGCACTATTATGGGAAAAACTCTGACTGAAACTTAGTTAAGTATACTTTACCTTGGGACTGGATTTATCCACATGGATACTGTCCATTACCTTCTAGAAGACCAATAGTCAGAATAATCTCTCTTCATTTTGTATGATTTTGATTTTAATTTCTGACCTTTTCAAAGACTGCCCTTGTGCGAAGTACCTAAGTTTCTAGGTCACGAAACAAAGAATTCACATCTGAAATTAGGTCAACATACAGTTCAATAATATTATTGACAAAACTTGGTAAAACTAAGCTGGAAGAAATATGCCTACAAGACACGCAATAAAAAGATATTTTCTAGGCACTTGGAATTATATAATAACATTGTTTGTTTCCTAATAATTTAAACAAGGAAGTACGACAATACGGTGGTAAAATTCACTATCTTTTTTCGACTTTTAAACTAGAAAATTGATATTTTTGCAATTCCCAAAATATGTAAACACAACGTTTTGTTTGACACATATGTTGTCAATGTTGTCATGACAACAAAAAGAAGATTAATGTTGCCCCTATAAAAAAAATCAATTCGATTTTTTTATTTTTACTGTGCTAGGGATGAGTATATTATAAAAATAAATAAATAAAATATAATGTCACGACATGAATTAAATGTAAATTGCAAGTCACAGTCCAAACTCGGTACACCCGTGTTTCACCGACGATTATTACGTCCCAACGTGATGAGTGGTGAACCCTGTCGCCGTTCTTCAGGCACAAATACACGCTTTTTAGGCCATGCAGGTTCCTTACGTTTTTCTTCACCGTTTTTCAAGTGATAAATAAAATACAAATACTATGCACATAAATTTCATTTCATTGGTATGCCCGACCGGGGATCGGACTGAGCTACCGCTGCTTTTATGCTGGGTATTTTATGTTTCATTACACTCATTTAATAAAGTCAAAAATAGATGCCACGATGGATGGATATTGGCGTATTTTAATATTTGGCACCCTGGGCCTGCAAGGTTTGTCACCCTATAAATTAACGAGAAAAAAGCAAAAATATTTCAATTATAAAATAAAATCCAGCAGTGTGTTAATGCGGGCTGTGATGATAATGAGTAAAAAAATAAAAATATCTTACAAATAAATAAACACCATTTATTCAATATTTACATATTTTCCGGTGAACAATATTTTTTTAATGTCAAAAGGCATAAATTTAAAGAAAAAAACCTTGGACGCAAAAACCAGATAAGTACTAACGATTGATAAGAAAGGCGCCCAAAGCTGAGTGCGAGGTGCAGCTTGCGCCACCCCTCTCAGCCTGCCGCCCATGGCTCTTTTTGATCTAGGGTAAATACGCTACTGCGAGCGGAGCAAGGAAGAGTGTGTTAGGTTTACATGTAAATAAATTTGGGGAGCTGAGCAAAGCAGAGTGGAGTGAGGTGACCACGGGCGTAGCAAAGGGGGGAGTGACATGACTCTCCTAAATGCTGGCTCCTCACTTGGCGTTGTGTATTCGTGTACAGTCATGTACATGTACCATTATGAAAGGGAAGAGGGCCTATTTTGTATATTTGTTTTTGCTCTTAGGTGGCTCTTTACTTGGCGTATTCGCCTATTAACCCGGCGAGGTTGTGGTGCAGAATCGCACGCCGAGAATGAGGAGGGTCATTATGACCCTATATTTCATTTTCAATTGTTAAATGTTTTTTGTTTTTTTCAGTGTAGGTTTATGCTTGAACATTTTAATAATATATTATTTTAGGCTTTACCATAAAAAATCACATTTTAGGGTACAGATCTTAAAGTTTTAATTGTTTTACTAAATGTCTACAAAATAATCAACTTTGGCAAAACTCAACGTTTAAGACTAAATCATGCATAATATAGGGTCATATTTACCTTTTTCTGCGTTTGCACGCATGTAGCTCTTTTTTCAGTCACCGGCCAGCTGAATAACGGTGTGTGGCAGGCAGGGGCGTCATTAGCGACAGCTATTTAGACAACCAATAACATACGACCACAAAAAACTGCAAACTTTTGAAAATGAGCAGAGTAATATTGATACTGTACATGAGCCTAGAGCATGAACAACGCCAGACTTTTGAGGATACGTTTGAAGAAATTCGAACTCCCTTTGTATTGAAAAAAATATATTTGATTTATTGATGTTTTATCTAGGGATTCTACTTACAAGCAAGGTTTCAGGATTTAAACTTTTGTCCAACAAAATTGTTATCCACTCTTTATTTTTGGTTTTTAAACGTTCGTTTCAAGAACGCCGTTAAGAGATCAACTCAAATGTTTTTTTTTTTTCATAAAATAGATAGATAGTAAAAATATGAAGGGATTCTACTGAAATCCAATATTTTTTCCCCTACAAAATATTTCAGTATTAGGTAAAAACACCAATTTGTTGTTTCGCTGCGTCACGTGCCTGCCTGTCAGCCTGCGTGATCATTAGTATTACGTATCCAAGAAAAATAGGTCAATGGGCCAACATATAATCGCTTTTATCAAAAGCAAATAAGGTATTTGTCATTAGACTTATTGTGCTGGAAGGATAATAAAAAAAGTTGCTAGGGTATGCCATCCTCTTAACGTATCCGTTTGCGGTATATGGATCCTTTGAAGCGGGCCCAAAAACCGACAACTGGATGGAAACGCGTACTCGGTATTCGCGTTTGCGGTCAATACAGCAAATAAACGCAAAAAAGAATACGCGAAATGGAGGGTCCAAACCCTACACAATATATAACTGTATTTAGGTAAATTAAAAAAAGTTCTCGTTATGGTGGCTAATCAAAATCAGATTAGAAACATTACTGAAAAATTGATACAAAATTTCTCGTCAGTCATAAAACTACGTTAAAATGAAAATAAAAACTTGGCGTATTCGCCTATTTGTGTAGGTATTCGTGTAGGCAGTATCCTTTGAAGCAGGTCTAAAAACCGAAAACAGGAACAAACCGAAAACCAAACGCATATTCGTTATTCGCGTATTTGGCAATGAGCCGTTTTCCAGGCTAGCTTCCACAAAATTTTCATAGATGGCGCTGTCTACGGACTTGAAAAATTATATATTCTCTTGGGTACATGGGCCTTTCCGACAAATTAAAATCAAATCGGTAAATTTTGGTTGATTTCTGGCTGTCAGTTATAACATTCTATGCCTTTACTGTGTTTGATTTGTTGGTATAATTTTTGCTTGAATAACTTTAATATCAATACTATCTGGCACCGAATACTAGACACCGATTTCTACTGCTTATGAAGATTTAGCAATGCTATATGCAACTGTTTGGACACTGATAACGACGATGATTTTGGATTTGGATGCCTTTGGCAAAACTGATTTTTTGAACTGATCTGCTCAAAGCAAGAATTTAGCCAGCGAATCATGTCACATCTTTATCCTTCTACGGGTCATTTCTTTTGAGCAGTACTTAAAACAGGTTTAGAAAACCAAAATGATGAGCGAATAGGAAAAAAGCTGTAAGTTTTAAGGTTTTTATCTTAATCTATCCATCTGTGTGATTTTTATGGAAACTAGCTTGGAAAACAGTTGATTGCCGTACACAACCATTATAGCATATGCATATAGCATTGCTAAATCTTCATAAGCAGTAGAAATCGGTGTCTAGTATTCGGTGCCAGATAGTATTGATATTAAAGTTATTCAAGCAAAAATTATACCAACAAATCAAACACAGTAAAGGCATAGAATGTTATAACTGACAGCCAGAAATCAACCAAAATTTACCGATTTGATTTTAATTTGTCGGAAAGGCCCATGTAGCCAAGAGAATATATAATTTTTCAAGTCCGTAGACAGCGCCATCTATGAAAATTTTGTGGAAGCTAGCCTGGAAAACGGCTCATTGCCAAATACGCGAATAACGAATATGCGTTTGGTTTTCGGTTTGTTCCTGTTTTCGGTTTTTAGACCTGCTTCAAAGGATACTGCCTACACGAATACCTACACAAATAGGCGAATACGCCAAGTTTTTATTTTCATTTTAACGTAGTTTTATGACTGACGAGAAATTTTGTATCAATTTTTCAGTAATGTTTCTAATCTGATTTTGATTAACCACCATAACGAGAACTTTTTTTAAAATGGCAATATCCAGTCACTCTTTACGAGATAATTCGTAAAACTATCGATAGATGGCAGTAAGCATGAAAACATGGAACAATCAAAAACCTAGCTAAGTAAGAATCATCGATGTTGAATATGACTTTTATACAACCAAGGTGCCTTTTGAATTTATTCGCATAGCCAACATGCGGACATGCGCTTCGAACAGCTGAGCAATAAACAGCGCTTCATACGGCAAAGTTCTGAACTAATCAGTCGCGTCATGTCTGCTAGCCGGCTTGGTGTGCAACTTGATTATTTTGATAATTTCTAACCTATAATCGTTTGTTTGCGATTCCGTCCGACGCATTTTGGATTTCTAGTGAGTTGAATATATTACACATAGTTATTGTGATGTGCTACGCTGGTGTGTAATCGAAATAAACAGTGTGAGTTCGGTGTGAACGCACTCGATGTGAAATTGTTCCTTTCCTTGGAGCTAGCAAGCTTTATCGATTTTCATTCCACAATGAAAATTACGTTTTGTTTACTTTTTATTCACGTGTAACTTTAGAGTGTTAAAAATGTGTTGTGTCTGCTAGTGCAGGGGTGCTATTTTGATTCAATTATGTACGAGAGTACGCGCGCAGTTACGTGTTTTGGATGACAGAAAAATGGAGTTTGAGAACGATTTCAGCTTGAAAGAATGGGCGAAGGACAAGCCTTTGTCCATTCTACAGCTGGATCCGGCTGATCGTGCAGTTTTGAGAATAGCAGGTTCGTTTTTTATTTTTTGACGTTCTATTTTTTGTTATTAACGCGTTAAATACATAAGTTATATTTATTTATCGTAAGTAGGTATGTGCCATAAGTAATTCGTGATTTTGCGATAAAACAGTGAATTTTACCGCCAGTGAACCAGTTTAGTCGCTATTTTTAGTTGCACAAAACATACCTACCTACTTATATTTACAACTTTACAAGGGACATTTATCGCGGTGTTTCGCACCTTACATGCCGATAATTAGAATCTATAGCTATCGAAGAACGTAACTTAGGTAAAAAGTAGGTATACGATTGTTTACCTACCTGCCTACTTCATTCAACATTCAAATAGCGCTAAAAAAAAGAATACACAAACCAAGGACGTCACATTAAAGACCACGCCATACAATACAAACATCGGAGCTGTCGAATCGAATGTCGATTCTTGCCTCAATTTTTTTGTTCGGGGCTCGGGATTCCCCATCCCATTATAAGCCGTCGGAAATATATAGGCACCTGAAACCCCCCTCCCGCTATGGCTTTACCTACTTGCTGGTAAACTGAGGTGCCGAGATATTTCCGACGGGTTATAGGTACCTACCACTTAGGTTTGGCGGTGAATCCTACCCGGGTTTAAATCCTTTCGGTCGATCATGCACCAATGAGTTTTTGGGAATTTATGTGCGTAGTATTTGTACACTTATCTGCAAGTTACTGAAAAATACTGAGGTAAATACTGTATTTGTGCCAGCGATATCGCTGATTTGTGCCCGAAATGTCGATAACGCTCTTCAGACTTACACCCCTATCATGTAGGGACGTAAAAATTTCGGTGAAAAGAAATTGTTATGAATGTTGACTGTTTCAGTGACAGTTCACATCACACTCGGCTAGATATGGACATACGACCTAACGATAAATCGATCGATTTTTTTCACTTCGGGTAGCCCCGTTCATAAATTAACAATTTCGTCAGGTTCATTGACAGCATGATAGCGTATACAATTTTCAATAGGTGCGACAGTGATGTCAAAATCAACTTTTAAATTGAAATATCGTTCCTATTTACTGTCCCTTCGAATGGTCCCTTCAAAAGAATCACCACTAATTAATTTTAATTTTATTACTACCTATTTTTGCGATAACCATGTATAAAATATACGCATGTAAATAGGCGCGCTATCTGACTGAGTACATGGAAATTGGACACCTTCATCGTACTTTTATGATTAAACTTAATATTTATTTAGTTTTTGAATGAGCAAGTCAATATTCGACAAATTTATCAATAGGTCGGTACGAGTACTATAAGGAGTACTATGGTACTGGCTGAAAACCAGCGTTGGAGATTAATCTCCAACATTTGCCGAGCCAGGGCCAGTTTAGTATTTTACGGTGGATGCGACAATTTTTGTAGGTATATTATTTAGAATTATGTTTAAACATTTTTATGCTTTTAATTTCGTTATGTATTTTTGTATTGTGTCGTTTCGTGTACTGTATGTATCCATCCATCCATCAGCCCGTATTCGTCCACTGCTGAACATAGGCCTCCTCAATATTACGCCACTCTTGGCGGTCCTCAGTCATCCTCATCCAGCCGCCACCCGCAACGTCCTTCAGATCGTCAGTCCAGCGGGCACGAGGGCGGCCTACGCTTCTCTTTGCTGTACGTGGTCTCTATTCCAATACCTGACGGCCCCAACGGTTATCACGTCGGCGACAAATATGGCCAGTCCACAGCGACTTCAACTTACTGATTCGGCAGGCTATGTCGGTCACCTTCGATCTCTGACGGATATCTTCGTTTCGGATTTTATCCCTCAGAGATATCCCTAGCATAGCCCGCTCCATAGCTCGTTGAGCGACCTTAAATCGGCGGTAAGATAAGCCTTTGATAAGAGACCACGTGTATGTATTAAGGCGCTCTTATCCCAGAAGAGTGACTCTCTGTCTTTTCTTTACGTGTAAGGAGTAAAGAAAATAACCACACTTTTGTACTTTTTCGTTGTTTTTATCGGTTTTTAAATTGTTTAAAAATAAGGGATATGTTTATTAAAACCCAGTTACGTGGTCGACCTAGAAAATTTAAAGAGCAATATTACCGATTTATATAAAAACGGCTCACCTCAATACGTGCTATGATCGGGAAAGCCGACCAGTTTCAGAAGATTTAGACTGCCTTCATCTGGGCGAGTAAAGACGTTTACGCGACGACTTTAATTCTATAAGCAATATTACCAGATATGTTTCGTTAGTAAAATAGTGGAATTATGGAAATGGCATGATTTGAAAGGTCTTATTACATGTGCTGTGTTCGTGAATTATTTCTATCGAGCAAAGTTTATCTGTATATTATCGTGTAACACATTTGTGGAAGACCTAGATAAAGGTTCGAACTATATTGCGTTTTTTTTTTGTTGTTTTAGACGATATTTGAAAGTTCTATTTGACTTTGAAATTACTGATTTTGGGATAAGAGCGCCTTAAGGTGATATATCCGTGCAAAGGTCCCCGTTACTCCAGGCGGAAAGATCCGCAGTTCGAGAAGGATGGAATCGGGGAAAACTGACAAAATGTCGGTTTTAAATTAATAAAAATTTAACTAAAATAGCTATGAAAATTTCCATTTCCAGTAATTTAGGTATTGTTAAAACCCATCGCAATAAATATTTTTGAAGTGTGTATACTGCCGCAATTAGTCAGAATATCAAAAAAAGTGTAAATTTAGACCTCATTTCAATAATTGTTTCTACCGAGTGAAATTCCTCCAATCGGGTTTCTGATTGACCAAAATCTAGAAGAAAGTCCCAAAATTGTTATACTAATTTATGTAACTTAGGACTTGGTTTGAACAGCAGATAAATAACTTCAAAAAGGGTCGATATTGACGATATACCCCCTTTTTTCTATTCTATTCTATTCTGATGGCATTAGAACCCGTGTCGCGACCCCTAGTTTATGAACCCGCCCCTGGCATTGAAAAATATCCGACATGACAATTGTTCTAATAATAAATATCGATGCTGTTGTGCACTACAACTCCCAAAGTCAACGTTTGCGTGCAAATCGCCTGTTGTCAATTCGACACGGTATCGGTTAATTACCCTACTCAAGCCGACTTCCTATGCGGTTTTACCTTTGTGAATAATTATATATATACCTAACTATGACTAAGGGGCTGTCCATAAATCACGTGATGCAATTTTTCTTAAATTTTGGCCCCCACTCCCTTATCAATTCGCTTAGATTAAATTATGTTAAGGTGTGTTAGTTCTAAAACCAAAAGGTGCAACCTTGTCAAAGGTGACGTCACTTGAGAAATGGCTGTTTAGGAATATGTCCTTTGCTATCAAGATAAATTTATAATAATTTGCGTCCGACTGATTTTCCGACAGCTGGATGACAGATGAGTAAACAGACAGAGACAGACCACTGTTTTTTTTTATAAGAACTCGCACATCACAATCAGTATAATGTCTAAAATTCTCAAGTGACGTCATATTGGACAATTCTTTGAAAAATCATAAAAATGAATGGTTAATTTATATTATACCAAATAACCAAAGGGTAACCAACGGGACCCTACTACAACGGGACCCTACTACAACGGGACCCTACTAAGACTCTGCTGTCCGTCTGTCACCAGGCTGTATCTCATGAACCGCGATAGTAAGACTGTTGAAATTTTCACAGATGATGTATTTCTGTTGCCGCTATAACAACAAATACTAAAAACAGAATAAAATAAATATTTAAGGGGGCTTCCCATACAACAGACATGTTTTGTTTGCCGTTTTTACAAATAATTGTACCGAAACCTTCGTGCGCGAGTCCGACTCGCAGTTGGCCGGTTTCTTAAACTCACACTAGTGTTTTAATAACTTTTTTTTGTGCTAGTTTCATAAACTACTAGATATTAATTTAAACTTATTTTTCTATTTATTATAACGGAATAGATAATCATGCCGCACCATACTTTCACCAATTTCTCTGTCGTGGTTTAGTATTTCATTAGAACGGAAACAATCTATTTTGACTAAGATTGAGTTGCGTCCATTTTACCGTGACGGTGTGTTTAGTAATGACCGACGAAGTGAAAGAGGTGTGTCAGGACCGCGCAAACTCCTATGAGACTTATAGCCCGGGTGACCGCTACATGCAAATAATGAAGTAGTAAATTCTTGCAAAATAAATGGAATGGGCTATTGTACAGTGGAGACCACATCAAGCTATACACTTGCAGTACAACATTAGCCCCTACAGAGAAGAATATACGATAGGTACAAAGTCCAATGTGTCTTACTTGATGCGGTCTCCACTGTACTATGAGGCCGAGGCCAAAACTAAAATTTGTACTATTTTTGTGCAGTTTATTTCCTATGATTATTTATGGTTTTAATAGTGATAAATAATCATAGGAAATAAATAAAGCTTATAAAAGCAAAATATAGTATATTTATAAACGTTTTTGTACAGTTTTATTAACTCAAGAACCACTCGATGGATTTGGATGCCTATCATCGTAGTGGCCCAGCGCCCGTAGCACAGTGATTGATCGCGCGCGACGCGACTTAGTTGAATCACAAGTGCGAGGAGCGTGACATGATGTTTTTCCAAACGGGCGCAATTCAACATAATATAGGCTATATGTGGTGTTAACAAAATAACCGCCAAACCGAAAACCGGTCAAATATTGAGAAAACCGGCCAAGTGCGAGTCGGACTCGCGCACGAAGGGTTCCGTACCATTATCTATAAAAACGGCAAAAAAGCATGTCTGTTATATGGGAGACCCCTTAAATATTTATTTTATTCTGTTTTTTAGTATTTGCTGTTATAGCGGCAACAGATATACATCATCTGTGAAAATTTCAACTGTCTAACTATCACGGTTAATGAGATACAGCCTGGTGCAGACGGACAGACAGACAGACAGCGGAGTCTTAGTAATAGGGTCACGTTGGTTACCCTTTGGGTACGGAACCCTAAAAATTAAAAATTGCTGGAACCCGTTCTTTTTACAATAAAACCCGTAAGTTCACATCATAAAACATTTGTCGAAAAATAAAGCGACCGCATGTTCTCATAGTTTCTCTAAAAATGCTCCCATTTTGGTAATAAAAATGCAAATGAAACCAGTTTTGAGACATTTTAAATTTATTGTACCTCTGGGGTATTTATCTTCTAGATATTGCTGGAATTGAAGTAGGTAGAACTTATATTTTACCTTGTTAATATGGAGCGGTTTTGCAGCCGCATTTTGAAAAACCCGCCTTTTTCTAAGTAATCGAAACAGAACACTTAAATTCAAAATTCATTCAATAGTTATTCAACAAAACCTTATTACCTATGTATTGTGTATGCTGCCATCGCAAAGTTTCTATTGGTTTCTGTAAATACAAAATTTTTTATTAAAATAATATTTAAAATTCTTATTTACAGTAACCAATACAAACTTTGTGATGTCATTATACACAAAAGATCTATAAGTAATTAGGTTTTGTTGAATAACTATTGAGTGAATTTTGAATTCAAATTTTCTGTTTGACTAATTAGAAATAGGTAAGGGGCTCCACAATGCTAAACACCAGTTTTGTATTGGATTCAGTTCCGTCAATGTAGATAGTAAAAATTTGAGAAAAATATGGCGTGTTTTTTGACTCAAGACAATTATTAATTACACTTTATAAATAGACATACTTTCAATATTCTTTTAATTGCAATACTTTTAAAAAGCATGAGTTTCACGAAAAAAGCGATTCAGTTTCCATATTTCAAAACCGATTGAAATGAAACCATCACACGGAGATACTTTCAGAAAAATACATCTTTATTACATAGAGAAATTATAGTTAATGTCCTAATGTAGCTGCGATTTCAAAATAACTAGAGTTTTGCGTGCGCGGCATCTGATTAGAGCAGGATAGACAGTTAAAAAATAAAAGCGTTAGAGTAGGACTGAATTTTAGCATTGTGCAGCCCCTTAACTAAATAAATACCGAATGAAATTCCCAACTAATACGTGGAAATTAAATACCAAAACACTTATAAATGCGGTTTTTTGTCAAATAGGAAAACTGGTCCAATAAAAGTAGGTAGTTAACCTTTGGTTGCTTTATCATAGAAAGATAACCTGCTAATTTTAGTAGTTAGGTTACGTCAAGTTTCTTGCATAACACTCGTGTATATTTTAAATTATGCACTCATTGCTATTAAAGCGCTGAAAATAAACAATGAATTTTCTTAAATTAACATTATATCATTACAGTATAGAAAAGAAAAGTAAATCTGGATGTGTCAGAGCTCCTCACATCCAGATTTACTTTTCTGCGTTTCTATACTGCAATGATATAATGTTAATTTATATCTCCTTGCGATGGATAAATCGCCGAGTGTTCAAACATAGAAGTTTATTTCTGTCATAGTAATTAATTTTCTATTTTACATTGGGTTATTGAATTTCCACTGGATCCAAGTAAGTTCATCTACTTCCATATAAGGTAGATAAACTTGATAGTTATAAATATAACATAGGATTATTCAATCGAACAATCACGTCCATGTGAAAAGTATAATTTTCTCTTATTTCGCCCTGTCAAGGACGCAGCGAGTGTCGTAACAGCCACTATGTATAACGCGCTGATATGAACGTTATTTCAATGTCGTTTCCGTCGATATTCGTACCGACAAACATCGAGCTGCTAATTTGACGACGTTAATCGCGTAAAAGTTTTAGCGTCCCTGTTACTCCATATGCGAAAAACCCTCAGTGCGAGAGGGACGGATTCGCGGAAAAGTAGCAAAAAGTTGTTTTTTTTATTAATATAAAATATACTAAAGGTGCTATCAAAATTTCGTTTTACCAGATCCTAGATACTGTTAAAACCCATCTAATAAAATATAATTGCAGTCCATATGTGATTCCAAATTGTCAAACCAGGAGAAATGGTATCGAAAAAGACCACATTTCAATAAATATTTTTATCGAGCCGAATTTCTCCAATCGCGTTTCTGTTTAACAGATCCCTAGAAAAAGATTCCAAAAATAATATACTATTTTATAAAAATAATACCTTCTTTACTGAAGTACAAATGCTATTTTTTTTTCATTGAAAGACGGGTAGTAAAGGGTTGAATACAACAAAAAAGAACAATAAGTCATATTGCAATACCGTGAGTTGGTACAGCCAGCATATTAAAAGGTAAGCAAGAAATGTACCTAAATACCTGAACCAACATTTGTCGAGCACACTTGTTCAGTTACTGTTGCTGGCGTTCTCAGTACAAAGACAACCCTGACTCATCATTCATCAACACTCGAACAGTGAGGAAAAACTGGCTGACACGCAAACTGAGAAAAACTTGGGCAAGTGTATTAGTTACCCAAATAATGGGTTCCGCTTATTTACCTCTGCACTTTCCGAATGGGGATCCCCACCAAATTATCCCTGTAGATGGCGCCTCATCGATCCGGTCACGAAAATCTGTCATTTCAGTATATTGTTATGGTTTTTGCGTAGTTTTTTGTGATTTTCGATTAATATCTTGAAATTATGCCTTTGTGTGCCGTATCAGGTTGCTTTCCCCCGTACTAAAAATTAATAACATAATAACAATAACAAATACATAACTTATTAGAATATATAAGAGGAAGTAAAAAGATTAGATAAGAGGAAGTAAAAAAATGCGAAATATTGGAGAAAAACAGTTGGATAACCGGAACACACATAACAAAAAAGTTTGACATAGCCGGACCATAGTATTTCTTGGCCGGACCTATGCTAGCGCCATCTGTAATTAGCTTTGCCTGTGGATCCTCATTGTAATATGAAATTATGTAATGTACGATTTCCATTTAAAGTTTAAAAACTACGCCTCTTTGCCTCTTTGATCTAGCTTCATAAACAAATAAATACATTTTCCGTCACTTGGTAAAATTAATTGCGGTTACAAAGGGCTAAAAACTTCAATCAATTTCAATCGCCATTTAATCGTTCATTTCCTAAAAAAGTCTCCTCTTTTGACGGTACCCTAAAAATACATCATCGGTAATTGTTTTCCATACTTTTTATCATCTTTGTTCATGATTCGTTTGAGTAATAAATACTCGTACTAATGTACCAGGCCAGGTGGTAGAGCTGATGCCGGGCTCGACTGTGGAGGTACGTAGTAATACTTTATATTCTCTGGTGGAGGCACCACCATCTTACTTGGAGACCCCCTCGAAGTAATTCGGGGGAGAGTAAGAGGACAGCTCACAGGCAAAAAACAAGGAGGCCCACCATGCCTGGGACCGATGGATGGCGGTATATCCATCCCTAATAGCCGGGCCCTATATGGAACAGACTGGTGACGGGCAGCGGTGTCACTGTTGCGAGGGTTCCGGCACCGCGCTCACCAACCCGCCTGCCCAGCGTATGTGAGTATGGGCAATTCTTCCAGGATGACCGCCGGGAGTGGCAAAGTCCTGGAAAGGCTTATGTCCAGCAGTGGACGAATGTAGGTGTTGTAGAATGTATAGAATTGTGTGTATGTATGTGTTTTTGAACACAAAATTACAAACCCGCCCGCCCGTTTATATACCTAAATAGGTTCTATATATTATATACATGAGCCTAGCTAGACCATGAACAACGCCAGACTTTGGAGGATTCGTTTGAAGAAATTCGGTCTCTTGTATGGAAAAAAAAATTTGATTTATTGATCTTTTATCTAGGGATTCTACTTATAAACAATGAATTAAGATTTATAATAATAATAATATAATTTTATTTCAGACCAAGTCCATATTTTGTTAGTAACAGAATTGCTTAAAAACTATATTAGTACACATATTTACACTTGAAAACCTTATTTAATGTTAAACATTGCAGCTCTGGACCCCATATGTAAGAAGTTCCAGTGCCGCACAACTGGACAATCCATCCGATCCAGTATGGTGTTGAGAAGGCTGCTGGGACTGTCTCTCACGCGCCGCATCAGGGAGGCCACTCTCTTGCGTAATATTCACTCCCAGCTGTCAATACGAGCCTCGGTAAACATGCCTGATGCGCTGCAAAAGCGAGGCAGCCCCATCAACATCCTCAAACCATTATTATATTGGACTCGCAGAGCACTGAGCGATGTGCGAGTACAGCCCACCCACAGGCTGCACGTGTAAATAGTCTGGCAGTATGCCTTGAAAAGGGTGATTTTGACTTCTTTTGTACATTGTGCAAACCTGCGGGCCAGCATGTTGCTCCTCATCGCCAACGATTTATACTTTTATCAAAAAAAAACATGTTTTCCACCCTGTTTTCAAGAAAATAAACGGACAAAAAGTGCATTTGAACCCCCAAAACTCCCCTCCTAGCTACGCCCATGGTTAGAGGTAAATGGTTTTCGATTCTTGCCAGAATCCAGTTAATACCTCGAATCTGTTGCAAAAAAACCTCGATTTAGTTTTAACAAGAATGCTGTCTGCGAATAATGCGTGGGTGAGCTGACTGCTAATGAATGAAGCTACAATCCGGAATTTTAAATATTTGAAGAAAGTACCGATTCAATGGTCCATAAATCTAAAGGAGAATCCGATTCTAAAAACACTTCGGTTTAAACTAGTTTTTAGACCGCGTCTCGACTTTTCGTTTATTAAGTATACTCTTTTGTTATTATTATTATTATGTAGGTACACTTTTCAGTCACGGGCCCATAGGGACCCGGTCATTTGAAAGGCATTCTGGGACCGAAGCCGACATTGAAGGGGCCTTTGGTACCATTTAGTCTAAATGTGAGATGCCAAACTACATGGGCCCCATAGCCCCATACGAGCCGCGAAAAAAGAAACATTCGCTTGAAAAAAAAATTGAATTTTCTTACAGATTTATGAGTTCATAGTTCCTTTGATTCAATAGCTACCTATTTCTTTTGTTTTTTTGTTTAAAAGTTGCTTTCCAGGTTTTAAATCTACGTATGAAATTTTGTTTTTATTTTCAGTTTGTATACAAAATTTAAATCTTCAAAGACAGTTCGTCTTAGATGTCATCCATTTCCATGTTAAGATTACTTTTTTACAGCTGGACTTTTAAAATATTAAATTAAAGTCGCTATGTTAGCTTACTGTTGTCTCATTCATACAACTATATTTTCTTATAAAATTTGGATTTGTCATTCCTAAAAAAATGCGAAAATGTTTGTACTGAAAATTGAGTTTTCTTCAAATTCTCCATAGAAAACGGCAATTCTACTTTATACTTGCATATTTTGTTCGCACAATTTTTTTTTGTGGATGTATTTTTCTCAAGAAAATATGTTCAGTATGATCATTTTCATTATAGTTAATAATATACATATATGTAGGTAATAATATATGTACTGTCCTACAATCGGTACAGTATAAATAATATTATATGAAAACCGAATATAGCCGAAACACAACATAATATATTTCGTTTCACTGTAGGTTTTGTATTAGAATGACTCTTTATTTCTAGACTGAAGTCTCAAGTTACGTCTGAGTCGATAAGTAAACAAAGAAGAGGTCAGTCGGTTCAAGGTCAGAACTGACGCTGCTGTGAGACGGGTTTGGGAGAGCATTCACTGTCGAACATGCTCCGAATGATGGCTACGGTGTGGCGGGAAACATTTCAAGTCATCTGTTTCAACCATTCGTTGTTCGACGATCTTAGCGCGACGAATCTCAACCTATGCTACTGTAGCATGATACCATAAAAGTTTGTTCAATAGACCATGTTGCGATGCGACGAATGTTAATCTAATTAACTTAAAAACGGACTGAAAAATAATCTTATTGCATACCTATATGTATTCTTGTGGTTAATGGATATTTTCATAAAATTCCTATAGATCTTATCAATGATAAGTTATCAATTTATCATGCATCTACCTGCTGAATTTAAACTCAATCGGTTCCGTAGCTATCCCTATTTAGATAGAACCTCATTAAATCACGATCACGAAGGCGTTTTATTTCAATCGAACACAACCAACATGTCTGATCGTCAAATGCTTCTTTACTTACCCAAAAGATGACGCTTCGAAAAGGAAAGAATTATCCTTTGTATACAGTGTCTTTGTTTGAAGAAAGCATGACTTTGCTCTCTGAATCTGAAGTAAGGAGTGCCTGGAGATTATAAAGCCAGTGTCTTTCATTTCAAGTTCTTGACCTTGCCACGAACCTGCCAAGACCTTGGTCTTATGTTACGTAATTTTTTATTTTCATATATTTGTTTATATACTTTGAGTCTAAAGGGCAATAAAAAGTCTTCAGTCTACACTTTTTTTTTTTTTTTAGTTTATTTATTCATAGTTAAATTTATTTACATATTTAAGAGTTTAAAGCCATCCGACTAAAAACCACATGGTTTATGCGCGGTATGGCGAGATCGCAAACTTTATGCTAAACTAACTGAACTAATTCTAACTTATATTATGTTATATAACATCACGCAGCCACAGGCTGCTGATGTTGAAGAAAATAAAGCTTTATGGCACTTTTTCGCTTTTTATTATTATTTAAGTTTTTTAGTCTATCTAATGTATGGGTAGGTATTTCATTTAGCATTAAAGGAAGCATGTACTCCCATGTTCTCATACCATATAATATTATTATAGTTAGGTAGTTTATAAGTAGGTAGGTAAGTTAGGTTTCGTAAGTTCTTAGGCCTAGTTTTCTTAATAAGTTTATCTTCATTATCATATTCTTCACAAATAATAGCCATTTTTATTTTACTATAGATATTAATAATTTTACAGAAGTCAAATAAGCCTTTTTCGTCGCCATTGTATTTGACTACTTTGACTACTAAATCTTTTAGATAGATTCACTTTGATTATTGAAATTGAAATTATTTGGGTATTACGTCTGAATGGGCCAGATTTTATTTGTCTTCCAAACATAATTATTATTTGTTTTTAAAAATTATGCGACAAAAAGGAATAAGCTCAGCTATATGCTGTGATAGAAAAATAAAATGATCTTCACAGCGCTGATTTTCAGCTTGTCCTCGTTCTCGCAGAATGTACACATAATTATGCGAGTAGAAAATTGGGAAAAAAGATTGAACATTACGATATGAATATAGCATGCATTACATTTTGCATGCATTACATTTTACATACATTATGGGAGAAAATCTCGACGTTTCGGTCAACTTAAGGGGATATATCGTCAAAATCAACACTTTTTGAATTACGAAATACTACGCTGATAAGGTTTTTATTACTTTTGTTCAATTTAAATGTAAAAACCGGCCAAGTACGAGTTGGACTCGCGTACGAAGGGTTCCGTACCATTACGGTACCATTACCAAAACGGAAAAAACATGTCTGTTGTATGGCAGCCCCCTTAAATATTTATTTTATTCTGTTTTTTTAGTATTTGTTGTTATAGCGGCAACAGAAATACATCATCTGTGAAAATTTCAACTATCTAACTATCACGGTTCATGAGATACAGCCTGGTCGTCTGTATCTCATGAACCGACAGACAGACGGACAGCGGAGTCTTAGTAATAGGGTCCCGTTGGTTAGTTACGAACCCTAAAAATGAAATAGAAATAAAAAGGAAATGAATACCTTGCACTGTTTGTTGCACTTTTATTTATTGCGAACGGAAGGCGGTAATGAAAAACTGCAGCAATCATGGATGTTGAAGATGTATCCAATTAAATGCTCCAGCACACAGCTGTAATATCATCTGAAGATTACACGAAGCTGCTGTAAATTCTAGATAACACGTAGGTATAAACTTTTTGTTCTATTTGAAAAAAAAAAGTCTGGCAAGTGTACAGTGGAGATCACATCGAGCTGTAAACATTGGACTTTGTACCTATCTTGTATCCTTCACTATAGGGGCTAATGTATTACCAATTTACCACAGAATACAAGTATTACTACTGCAAGTGTACACAGCTAAATGTGATCTCAACTGTACATCGTATGCGTAGAAACAAATTTTAAGTAAAACGTATACTTTGAAAAAATCCTCGGTCTAGCATTTAATGGACTATGTCGTCAAAATCGACACTATTTGAAGTTGTTTATCTGCTGTTCAAAAGAAGTCCCTAGTTTAGTAAATTAGTATCACAATTATGGGACCTTTTTCTAAATTTTGGACTCTCAGAAACGCGATTGGAGAGATTTCTCGAAATATTGCGTTTAAAACTGTTTAATTAAGTAATTATATTTAAGTAAAGTGCAGCATACAGAAAATAAAAAAGCCCTTATAAGGTATTTTGTAAAAAATATTTTATTAACATATTTCAATATTATTAGAGTGCATTACAAACTACATGTGTATAGTATAGCAGGTTTGAATCCTGGCCCGAGGAACTTTTTCAAAATATTTGTTTTACTTTAAAATTTATTTCTAATTGAACTTCTCTATTTTTATTTTTTATTTTGTTTTATTAAAGTCAACCAGGGTAATTGTAAACACAAGTGAAAAAATAACAACTTTGTTCCACATTTATTTTTGATATTTTATCAAGTTGTGTCACCATAGCAATAAGTTTTGGGAGTGTTTTTGAATGCGAGTGTATACCAATTTTGAGACAATATTTAATAATATTGCACCACCAGGAAGTTAAAAAAAAAGGTGTTTACAATTGCCCTAGACATTTTCACAAAAAAACACATTTTGGGGTAAATGGAAACACACAAATCTGAATCTAGTATAGTTATCGCTTCTCTCGTAGTGTGAATCTAAAATGCAATCATTTTAAAATGTGTACAAATGATACCAAGTTGTTTACTCAACTGTAAAAATTGTAAACTAGCTCCTAAATGATTCATATAAATAAGACTGGGGGAAATGTAAACAATCAAGATACAGTGGGGTTATTGTAAACAAATTCTTAATAGCTAAAATAATGATATGAGTTTTGTAAGGGGTAAATAAAAACAAACGATGAGATGAACTAATCACATAATATCTTTATTAAGTTTTTAAAATACTACTTAAACAATACTTTTAAGAGTAAGGCTAAGGTTTTTCGAAGACATCTAAAGGTTTTTCGAACTTATAATACATCCTCTCGCCTCTCAAAAATAGGGTGGGTTCCCTCAACACCCCTATCACATCATCAAAAGAGACATAACTTGTATCATTTTCTCGTACGGAAAATAGCATTTTGGTGTTATCCATGCACTTGAGACATGTAACTTTTAGTTCCCCTTCATCTTCATCTACATCATCCACAATACACGCATATGTATAAACAGTAGTTAATCGTTTACCTCCTTTAAAATGCACTAATATAAAATTGCCACGATCAGGATTAGTTAGCAAAGGTTCCTCATATTCTTCAATTACTTCTTGATCATTCTCTGCATCATATTCGCTGTCTTCACTCTCAGCATAGGATACTATCATCTCATCTTCTGATGAAGAACATTCTTTCCTTATTGCTTCTATTCTTATCTTTTTTGTAGTATCTGAAAGTGACGTCTTTTTCCCTTTCCTTTTCGTTGTCTCTTGTATATTAGAACTCTTTTTTTTAGATTGCTTCTTCAGTTTTTCTTCTTCAGCATTTTTCAATTTTTCTTTTACTTCGTCTGATGTGAGAACTTCACCAAACACACTTTGTTTGAGGCGTGGTATTACAACTTTTTTCTCTTTTCGAGGAGATTTATTGATGCCAAAAATGTTTTCTAAAGTATTTTTACTTGGTGAAGGAATCTCTTCATCAGCGGTAACAGAATTTATAAAGCATCCAATTATTTTCTGTTTCACGATTTCACTGGTTGTAGTATCTAGGCTTATTAACTTCAGAATGTCGTTGACTAAAGGAGCTACTTTGCTATTTTCATCCATGGTACTACGGCTATTGACACAATTAGAACCCTGAGGTGCACTGCAAGAAGATGGCATAGCCATGTCATTTCTTTGCTCACAATGATAAAGTAAATTATCACTAATGTGTACTTGTCGCTCCTGAGTTTGAATTTGTGCTGAATCGAAATTTATCGCTGTTTGAGCATATGTGGTTGAATTGTTTGCATATATCGCTTTTTCTGGCTGTGAAGTTGCACGGCAATTATTTAGAGCTTCGGTGTTTACCTCGTTTGACGCTGATTCATTTCTAGATGTAGATGGCAAAGATTCAGTTGATATATCTCCACCACTTGTAGGTATAGTATCTTCAGATATCATGTTAGACATATTTTGCAGCATAGTTTGATATATTTTGTACTCTTCGGGATTAAAATTTTTTTTTGGAAATTTTGAGGCGTCAACTGGATATACTCCTGTAGTATTAAAACCAGAAACGATTATATCTAATTTGAAAGATTCGACCCATACCTGGCCCAACAACTTGCTAAATTCTGAGCGTGACAATCTTCCACTGCCCTTTCCCATTTGCTTAATCCCATATTCAACTAATTTCTTCTCCCACAATGTTTTTACCGGTCCAAAAACTGTTTTGTCTAATGGTTGCAATCGGTCTGTCAAATGGCTATGAAATTTCACTAAAATTATGTTAGCATTATCTGCTGCCTCTACAATTCTAATGCTTATATGACTAGTGTGTCCATCGCATATCAGAAGAGCTTTATGGTTTGGCTCATTTCGATCTTCACGTACTTTATTGACGAATGGGATAAAGCATTTGGTCAACCAATTGAAGAACACTGGCTCCTCCATCCAGCCGTTTTTTGTTGCTGCATATAGTGTGCCCTCGAGAGCATGTTCAGATGTCCATCTAGCTTGAACAGCTGCACCTTTGAAGACAATTAGAGGAGGGAGATATTTTCCATCAGCAGATGGAAATTTCCACACGCAAGAGCACTAGCAGATTCTCTGCCCGAACCTCCCGATACCCGGGAAAGAGCCTTGCCTTTTTCTCCTATTCCTCTCAGTCTACTGGGGTCATTTTGGAAGCCACTTTCGTCGGCGTTAAAGATGTACATAGGTTTATCAGACAAACCATTATTGTGTACTGTTCTAAACATTATGTCATAGAAATGGTACACAATAAAATGTTTTCGAGCATCCTTCCGCGCCTTTTGTAAATGTTCAGGTTTTTTTAGGCTTAAGTCTGGGTGCCTTTTCATAAAATTAAAATACCAGTCGTCACCAGGCGTATTATTTTTAAAAGGTGTTTTCAGAGCACTTGCTTCCACATATTCTTTTACAAGTTGTTTTAATTCTTCTCTTTGTACAGGATAACCCATCTCAGCACGAGTCTTCAAGCACGAAACAATGTGGTTTTCTACATTGTTTGGAAGAACTTTTGGAACACCGGCACCCATTTTTTCAATATCAATTTTTCTTCCCTTTATCCGATGATAAATCACTGAAATGGGGACACCATATGCTTCTTCTGCTTTTCTATAAGTCTTTCTATTTTCTTTAACATCCTCGACCGCTTTCTTTAGATTTTCTAAGGAGTATTTATTCTCTCGCTTTCTGACATAAACACGTGGCATACTGAAGACCTGAAAAAAAGTTCACTTTCACCCCACTATTCTATTGTACTAAAATGTATGTGGCAACATTTATTTTTTACAATTACCCCAATATTTACAATTACCCCTTTTTGCGTTTACAATTCCCCATAAACATTTTTTTTATGGGTAATTGTAAACGTCGTTTTGCCGCGTGTATGGGAATGTTTTTGGTTAAAACAAGTATAATATGTAAAGCACATTCCTTTACCTATCCATTAAAACATGAAACAAGTGAACTTACCCAGTAATTTTATACAATACACCAGTTTATTCAATTATATGACTAATTAATAATTGTTTTTTTTTGGGAGCACTTTTGACACACACTTTAAAGTGAGGTTATGCGGACGCCATTAGAAATCTGTCATTTCCGTCATAGACAAAAGACTCAAGGTGCGTTCCGTTTTGGTAGCAGTCCGAAAACGTGCAAGATACAAAAGTTATTAATGCTGTTTACAACTACCCCTGTTTACAATTACCCAGGTTGACCCTAATTGAGAAACAGTTTTCTTAACACATAATACAAATAACAATAAATTAATCTTAAAACCAAACAAGTTTCCACATAAATCTTGCAAGTAAATAAATTCATGTGCACAGCATTATAACAACGCAACATTTACTTTCAGTAAAGTTACACAGAACAAAACAAATTGAAGAGGGAAAAACTATATATAAATTACCAAATTAACACAAAGCAGTTTGTAGTGCCATAGTATTTTCGATGGTAGTGCACCCTGATGATGTTATTATTATTATCATCATATAATCCCATTTTTGACTCAAAACTAGCCCATAACCAACTTTAAGGCGCTACGAAAAAAAATCGACACTTTAAGAACGTGCATATCTACTTCAGTAAATAATGTATTAATTTGATAAAATAGTACATTATTTTTGGATTCTTTTTCTAGGGATCTGTTAAAACAGAAACGTGATTGGAGAAATTCGGCTCGATAGAAATATTTATTGAAATGAGGTCGTTTTCGACACCAATTCTCCTGGTTTGACAATTTAGAATGATATATAGACTGCAATTATATTTTATAAGATGGGTTTTAACGATATCTAGAACCTGCCCCCCTATTCTGTATCTAAGGTTGCCAATTGGACAGGGTGCCTATCGTTAAAAACATATATAAAAACTGAACTTTCAAAATTGCCTTTAGAAGATATTGAACTATTTACGAACTGTGACGTCATTTCAAATGCAAACATATCCTTAGACAATCGAAATTCGATAGTATATTTATGTTTTTGATGATAGGCACCTAGTCCGGTTGGCAACTAGAGATACATAATAGGCCCGCTGGTTAAACGAAATTTTGATAGCAACTTTAGTACATTTTATATAAATAATTTTTTTTTTGTTTGTTATTTCCTGTTGGTTTTGCTGAAAGAAATCTCTTCTTAGAGATAAGCACGCCAATGTGCATATTGTTTAAATGTAATGTATCCCTGTCTCTGTATATGTGTACAATAAAGAATAAAAAACCGACTTTTTGCTACTTTTCCACGAATCCGTCCCTCTCGCACTGAGGGTTTTTTCGCATATGGAGTAACAGGGATGCTAAAACTTTTACATATCGCCTTAAACAATAAAACTGAGGCGATTGCCCCCTTGACTGGCGTAGAGTTACAATGACGTGGCTGCAACATAGAAAGTGTTATCAGCGCGTACGCAACATAATGCGGGTTCGCTGAACTATGGCGTGTTTATAAATGTTACTTCTTCTCATCCTGGAATGCCTACATTCAAAACTTCATTATATTACTAGTAGTTCGCCCCGAACTGTGAACTCGCGATTCGATCTTGACCGATTTGGCTCATATTTGAACTTGAAAATGATGTTTGTCTCATTTACTCGCCTACCAAATTTCATGACGTTCCGATTCACGATACGCGTGTTATCGTCGGACAGATATTCGTACACATACAAACAAACCCCGGATTGTTCAAGTAGACTCGGAGAACTTCGTTCGCTTCGCTCATGTTAGGATATAGGTATTCCAGTAAAATGCAGAGTTTATCGATCCAAATAATATTCTATTTATTCATCGTTATTTTATCAGGAGAGGTGTGTCACGTATATGCGGTGAAAACGCAGCTTAGTAACCAAACTATCCAAGGGACTTGTTAAGTGGTTGTAGAGAGCTCGTTCATAAAAACAAATATTAACAAGTGAGAAAGAGACAAAATATAGTGTTGAAATTATATTGATTTGTTTTTTGTATATTCTAACAGCTCACTCGTTCAATTATATATAACAAGTAGTTCACCCCGAACTGTGAACTTGCTAACCCCCAACCCCATATCTCGCCAACCCTTTGACCGATTTGACTCATGTTCAAACTTTAAAATTCATTTTGTCTCATTTACTCGCCTACCAAATTTCATGACGTTCCGATCAACGATAATCGAGTTATCGTCGGACAAACATACATACAAACGCCGGATTGTTCAAGTAGAATTTACAATGTACAGTGTGATTTTAAATGTTACCCCAATAATTGAATAGAACATAGAAGAATGAAAACTGGTTTCATAAGAACCATCCAAAAGTAATTTGATTATAGTAAGAACCACTTAAAGATTTCCTTAAAATAAAAAAAAAATGTAATGCGATCTTTGACTCAAGTATTTACCTACCTGCTTGGTTGTCAGGTAACGACCCTAAAAGGTTCCTAATCCTTATTTATTTCTTGGCTTTATGATACTACAAGCAGGTATATAATATTTTGCCTGGATTTTAATAAACAAAAGGTACAATTTGCAAAATTTTAACTTTTATTCGATGTTAAAATGCGGTCCTTTGTGTCAAAAGCTTATTATTAGGATTAATAAAAGTCTATGTAGAAAAACATTAGCTTCTATCCAACCAACTACATTTATTATCAAAGTATTAATTTTGAAAGTTATCCCAATTTATTAACTAACCTAAGTAAGCAATAACAACAGTAATGGCTGCCCCATTTTCCAAGATGGCGTCTGAGTCTGGCGCCATAGCGACCTGATCTCCTGGCCTCGAGAAAGACATCCTAGATCACTGAAACCTGACAAACTATATGTAATAATGATTCTAATGACGTTGGAATAAAGGTTTCTGCAGCGTTGAGTGAAAAGTTTGTCGCAAATGTCAAAGGTTGACGACAGAGCTCTATATTTTGGACCACGGTTTTCATATGCGGAACTTCGTTGCAGCATTGAAAACTTGGCACAAAAACTAGATTTTTAACTACGTTTTGCTGAAATCAAATGATAATTTATTGGCCATGGTTATCGTTATATGGGTTATTTTTGGCCAAAACGGGACAGAATCAGTGGCACAATGAAATAAAAACCGGCCAAGTGCGAGTAGGACTCGCGCACGAAGGGTTACGTACCATTATCTATAAAAATGGCAAAAAAAAACATGTCTGTTGTATGGGAGCTCCCATAAATATTGTTGTAATTCTTTGGCAGCTACAAGCATACGACAGTTGATATTCTTCTCAATGTAGTGATGTATCCACATAGTTCTTCTTTTACACCTCTTTCTTAACTAGAACTAGACATTTTGCAGACGTCTGTTCTCAGGAAAACCGAAATGATTGTGGTAAATTCATCACATTTTGGTACAATTTAGGTTGCGGCGTGTGTGGAAAACTATTGAAACTGGTTTCATACCAATAATTTCAAAAGGGTTTCGTTGCAGTTGCGTTTCACCGTCTGTACTGGGCTTTAAGGGGCTCCACAATGCTAAACATCAGCTTTGCATAGGATTCAGTTCCGTCAATGTAGATGGTAAAAATAAAAAAAATATATATTTGGATGTTTTTTGACTCAAGACAATTATTAATTACACTTTATAAATAAACACACTTTAAATCTTCTTTTAATTTTAATACTTTAAAAAAAGCATGAATTTTACAAACAAAGCGATTCAGTTTCCATATTTCATAACCGATTGAAACGAAACCAACTCACGCAGATACTAACTAGAAAAAAACATATTTATTACATAAAGAAATTATAGTAAATGTCCTATTGTAGCCGCGATTTCATAATAACTAAAATTTTGCTTGCATTGCATCTGCATAGAGTAGGATAGACAGTTAAAACACAAAACAGTTAGAGTAGGACTGAATTTTAGCATTGTGCAGCCCCTTAAGCAACCGAATAGAACGATGATGTGTTTGTTGTACAAGAAATCTGATCTAATCACTGTTCGCGAGATCATTCAGCCACTCCTTTCACATAATGTCGTCTTGTATGTAAATTTTATTATTTAAAATAACCGTTTCAACAGCCCACATAATATGTCATCTAGACAAGAAAATTAGCACGGCTCCGTCTGAACGAGAGTTCTCAAGTTTCCCGTGAATTACTTATGCGTGACACCACATACGTGTTGAGTACTTTCTTTTAGTACCTTCCTACCTCTTTGGCAACATGTGTTGTTACGGTTCCTTAGTGAATAAGAAACCCTTTCAACAGCCGCGTTCTGCGATCTGCGGTCACTAAAATCAGAGTAAGTGAATCTTAGCACAAACGCTCAGATTCGAGCTCACATACGCAGACGCACGCCGCCCCATACGTAAAAGTAAAACGTAAACGTAAACGGCGCTACGTAAAAGTTTTAGCGTCCCTGTTACTACATATGCGAAAAAACCCTCAGTGCGAGTGGGACGGATTCGTGGAAAAGTAGCAAAACGTCGGTTTTTTATTAATATAAAATGTATTAAGAAATTTTGTCAAAAAGATTTTCAAGGAGACTTTAGAAATACATAATATCTACATTTTGAATGCAATTTCACAATGAAATTAGTTAGTATTTCAGAATTACAGGAAAAAGTAAAACAAATTAGAGGTCTTTTCGGAATTAAATTCTATCGAGAAAATTTCATCCAATCGCGTTTTCCTTCAGTGAGAATCTTCAACAAATACTCAATAAACATTTACCCAAAAATGAAATACGTAGAGAACGTTATAGTGGGGTAAATAGATTCGAGAAAACCCCTTTTTTTTTGGTATCGCCTTTAAACCTTGGTTGCATACAGTGGGTCTACCGCGTAATTCTCATTTTCATCAACATCAACTTGAGATTGAAATTTGTCGTGCGTGCGACGACGCCCGCCTAACATGCCATCTCTTTTGCACGCGTTGAATTTCGCATGCATTTGCTTGAAGTTGATACAAATGAGCATTACGCGGTAGAGCCCCTGGTTCTAGATGACGTGGAAACCATCCCCAAATGTGACCCTTTTATGCTCTGAACTTGAACAAACATAAACAGACTATGACTATGACTAGGGACAATATTGCTAGTAACAGGTGTCTAATACTTTTGGTGCTTAATAATAGTAGTTTATGCTACTAGGGCGAAAAGATAAATTACGAGGACGGTTTAAAACACGAGCGTAGGGAGTGTTTTAAACGTAACCGAGTAATTTATTGCTCTTACGCCCGTGTATCATACTACGTTTTTCAATGCATAGTGTGAGGAAATAAAACAAATATAATCTTGTGAACTTTAAATTATGATTGGCTCAAAAGGACTGTATCCAGAGGCGTTAAACAGTGGAAAAAAAGTATAACATTTATGGTACACAGGAAAGGCTGTAAGGTTAGCCAACCATTGTAAATAAATTAAAAAAAAAAGCCCTAGGGCAAAATAATCGACTTTTTGTTCGGTTTTGATGAAAAAGTGGGCCTTTACGAACACTTGCATTGAAAAAAAATAAAAACGTTCTACCGTAGAGACCCCCATTCCCTCGTACACCCTGTCTCATATTCAAGATGCTAAGTTTTTGCCAAATTAATTGCGGAATACCAACATACAAGTTCGTACAGGAAAAACGGCCAGGCTGACTTAAGGTGATATACCGTGCTAGCAAAGGTCCCCGTTACTCCAGGCAGAAAGACCCGCAGTGCGGAAGGGACGGAATCGGGGAAAATTGTCAAAAAGTCGGTTTTAAATTAATTCAAAATTAACTAAAATAGCTACAAAAAATTCCATAACCAGTAATTTAGGTGTAGTTAAAACCCATCTAAATAAATATTTTTCAAGTCTGTATGCTATGCTAATTTATCAGAATATCAAAAAAAGTGTAAATTTAGACCTGATTTCAATAATTATTTCCATCGAATGAACCTGGCGTCATACAAACTTTTTTTTTTTCAAAGTGTTATTTAAATTTTTTCATATTTTTTTTATTGTCGTACTTGACCTTCTGATTGCTTTTCCGGAAAAAAGTTCTGTGCACGCCACTGACTTAAGGTGATATACCGTGCTAGCAAAGGTCCCCGTTACTCCAGGCAAAAAGACCCGCAGTGCGAAAGGGACGGAATCGGGGAAAATTGTCAAAAAGGCGGTTTTAAATTAATTCAAAATTAACTAAAATAGCTACAAAAAATTCCATAACCAGTAATTTAGGTGTAGTTAAAACCCATCTAAATAAATATTTTTCAAGTCTGTATGCTATCCCAATTTGTCAGAATATCAAAAAAAGTGTAAATTTAGACCTGATTTCAATAATTATTTCTATCGAATGAAATTCCTCCTATCGCGTTTCTGATAGACCAAAATCTAGTAAAAGGTTCCAAAATTGTTATACTAATTTATTTTACTTGGAACTTCATTAAAAGAGCAGATAAATAACTTCAAAAAGTGTCAATTTTCACGGTATAGCCCCTTAAGGCAAACTAGGGGATTTCAGGTTGGTCAAGGCTACAATAGTACATTGATTTAATGCTGGTACTCGATGGTCGGACAGACTAACGGCCAGACCGACTTGCGGCAGAAAATGTTTTTCTAGCTATTCTTATCGAGTGTTATCGTATCAACAAAGTTTGATGCTGGTTCTACGTGAAATATTTTAACATGAAAAAAGCCTCAATTTTTTTCGTGACTATACACAACCTGCCAAGTTTCGCCAACGTCGGCCGGCTTTTTTATAAGTAAAAAGGCCTTCTTCTCACAGTGACTGTGTCATGCTGCCCATGCTGGTACTCGATGAGATTTAGTTATCTACAATAAACCTATGTTCTAACAGCTCTCCAATTCCAAAATAATAGATAAAAAATCGCGAGATTTCTCAACGGCCCGCTTCCACTGAGCAGGATAGACCAGTGTAAATTGAAAGCGTTAGAGCAGGACCGATTTCTCTGTATATCCTCGCCTTAAACAAATCATCGCATGTAGATATCTGACAACGTAATTAGATAACAGAATAGTAATACCTACTTTACATTGATAATGTATATAATTGTGCCTTGTCACGACAGAGAATAGAACACCACTACCTCACGCGCTGCACTTTCTAAGATAGTCAAGGTTGCCTGCTTTCTGTGCATATATATGGGTGCTAACTAGTTATTTATTTATTATATTGTTGGTACTTACATACCTGTCTGCCAGAGGGGAAGATTTCCATTCTGATAGGCCTCTTCCATATCCATCAATCTAGTCATAAAAGCTTTTCTATTATGGGTACTTTTGACGTTGCCCTTTTTTAGTTTGTCGCCAATTTGGTCGACCATGGGCTTAGCCAGGGGGGGGGTTGCGGATCAAGTACCACTTTTGCTAGCAGCTGCTAGAAAAGTTTTGTGTTTGCAAACAATTATTCACAAACATAATGAATATTAATTTTATTTCATGCACTTTTTGTCCCCCCCCCTGTAGCTAAAACCTGGCTACGCCCGTGTGGTTGACTTGCGGATACTTTTGACGTTGCTCTTCTCTAGTTTGTCGCCAATTTGGTCGACATACGTCCTTCGGATACTCGCCGAATAGGAGCCTGTCCTGGAAGTTCCACAAAATCTACGGAAGTCAGTAACGCCAGAATGACTAAAACGGCAGTAACAAGACCAGGGATGGGGAAACTTTTTCCTTCGCGTTCCAATATTTACAAACGAAATATATGGCGGGCCTAGTTGTTGCATTTTTGGTTATATTATTTACTGAAATACAAATATTAGTATGTATTTTCTGAAACACTAATTTATGATGCATTACAAAATAACTATTGAAATAAGGAAGAAATTGCAAATTGCAATTAATTAAACTTTCAAGTTAGCTGCGAAATTTCTAACAATACGAAAACTTCACTTTATTTTTGCTGTTGCCGATCAGAGATGGCAGCACTAGCACCTAAAACTCTTGGAATTAATCTTGCCCAATTATCACAGCATCATCTTGTGCCCCTGGGGCCATGTAAGACAAGAATGAGATTAGCCTATGAACATTTTTTTGCTTTAATTAAATTCAATTCGCCAAATGCCGACACGCAGCCTCTAGTGGCCTCTACCCTTTACTTTGGTAACTAAACTACAGAATAATTACAATGATTATGATTATTGCATAATAATCGGAAAATTTACATTACAATACTTGCGTAACCGAAATTCGAGTACGTATAATTTTCTCGTATATCAATGTACTAATATATCTATGAATGAATGAATACACACTTTATTGTACACGGTCAAATAAAAAATTGAGTACAGAGTTTTGAACTCACAATGTTGTACAAGGGCGGACTTATCACTTAAAGCGATTTCTTCCAGCCAACCTTTGGGTGGTGAAGAAAGTATTATTTTACGTAATGTGGAGGGGGATACCAATTTACAAAATACATAAATAAAAGAAGAATCAAAACCAATAAAGTGAATATACATAATGCCTAATATATAATATACTCCTATCCAACAAAACTTACACAATATATTTTATGTTTGATACATACATATCGTATACATACAAATAAAAAAAAATAATAATAATAATAACTACTTAATATACTCTTAATATATACTATATATAAAAATATCAATAGACTGAGTGATGAAGTGAGACTACCAACCTAAAGAAACTTCATGATGTGATTTTAAATTCTTTTTAAATCTTCGTGGGTAAATCATTCCACAGACGAACGGCCTTGACCGAAAAGGACTTCCCATAAGCAGCAGAATTGTGCTTGGGAATATATGCAATGTGGGGTGAATCTATGTCACAGTCAAAAGTCATAACTGGTCAAAACTACTTTTGACTGCGAGAATGAGTCAGTCAAAACTAGTTTTGACTAAGGACGTAGTGCTGACTGATATTCGCTGGCAAAATTAGTTTTTCGGATGTCCTGCAGCGCAGAAGAGAGCCGGTAGGTTAGGTTAGAAGGTTAGGTATGGCAAGTACCGCCATACCTGACCTTCGTGGTAATTTTTTATGACAACCCAGAAACACTTTTTAATCAAAATTACTTCAGACCAACTTAGTCGAAACTACTTTTGACCGGCTATAAGTATTGACTGCAGCATCTACAATGCTTTCGGTAATTAATGCGCTGGGTATTTGTGCATTCGATAAAAACTTTGATTGCGCGATGTAATGGGGATCCACAGGCAAAGCTAATTACAGATGGCGCTAGCATAGGTCCGGCCAATAACTACTACGGCTATGTCAAACTTTGTTGTTATGTGTGTTCTGGTTATCCTGCTGTTTTTCTCCAATATTTCGCATTATTTTTACTTCCTTTTATCACCTGTATTCCAATGTGTTATATAATATAACTTTGGCGAAAATAACTTCATAGTGCTTCCGTGTTACGGAGAACTCTAGTATCGGAGCACACATATTCGAAACTATTATTATGTGCTAGGTTGTTAGTTTTACAGTCTGAGAAAGAATCTGTTAATGTGTCGGAAGCCTGCTTTGGGTATTATTAGTCCCAAATTCTTTTTTTTCTCTATTTTTGTATTTTACTAACCTTAGGATAGGCCTAATTAAGTTTTTCTGTAATACTAACCATTTAAGTAAATAAATAAAAAATAAATAAATATATATATTTGTTGTACAGTAGGGCCTCGCTAATCAGGATAGGCAAAAAACAGGCCCTTTGCAGATTACCGAGGCGTCCGGATTGTGGTCTGCAATATTTTAATGGTATTAAAATACATGTTAACCTTAAGTTTATTTAGTTAATTATCGAAAAACAATAAGTGAGACAAACAAAACAGACAATACATAAATACAAAACTACATATGTAGAGAATTACTTTGTAAAACGTGTAAGAAATCTGCCAATTTAACATGAAGTTAAAAAAAACGAAGTTTATTTCCCCTAAGAAGCCCCGCTTGCCTGTCCGGATTCCAGGGATCACCGGATAAGCGGAGGTCCGAATTAGCGAGGCCCTACTGTAGTTCTCATTATGTTATTAATTTTTAATATGGGGTTCTTCGGGAATTAATTAACACCATTTTAAAGCAACCTGGTACAGCACACAAAGGCATTAAGGCGATATGTAAAAGTTTTATCGTCCCTTTTACCCCATATGCGAAAAAATCCTCAGTGCGAGAGGGACGGATTCGAGGAAAAGTCGCAAAAAGTCGGTTTTTTATCAATATAAAATATACTAAAGTTGCTATCAAAATTTCGTTTAACCAGGTCCTAGATACTGTTAAAACCCATCTAATAAAATATAATTGCAGTCCATATGTCATTCCAAATTGTCAAACCAGGAGAATTGGTGTCGAAAAAGACCTCATTTCAATAAATATTTCTATCGAGCCGAATTTCTCCAATCGCGTTTCTGTTCTAACAGATCCCTAGAAAAGGGTTCCAAAAATAATATACTATTTTATCAAAATAATACATTATTTATTGAAGTAGATATGCAAGTTCTAAAAGTGTAATTTTTTTTCCGTAGCGCCTTAATCCAAGGAATTAATCGAAAATCACAAAAAGCTGCACAAAAACCATAACAATGTACTGAAACATAGACAATACAGCCCATCTGGCTGGGCTGTATTGTCTATGTACTGAAATGACGGATTTTCATGACCGGATCGACGATGCGCCATCTACAGGGATAATTTGGCAGGGTTGATCCCCATTCCTGCAAAGTCAAATAATAAGTAAACAGCGCTATCTCTTGGTAAGTGTGTTGATAAGTAAGGTGTTGATGATACAGGATTTTCGCTTACAACGTTTTTAGGGTTCCGTACCCAAAAGGTATGCAACGGGACCCTATTACTGAGACTCCGCTGTCCGTCTGTCCGTCACCAGGCCTTATCTCATGAACCGTGATAGTTAGTTGAAATTTTCACAGATGATGTATTTCTGTTGCCGCTATAACAACGAATACTAAAAAACTAAATATGACACAGACATGGTTTTTTTTGCCGTTTTTATAGATAATGGTATGGAACCCTTCGTGCGCGAGTCCGACTCGCACTTGGCCGGTCTTTTTTTAAAATGCCTTTTCGAGCAAGTCAAAACAAAAACATTCCATTTTATTTCGCCGTCATGGGGTAAAATGGCTGCAAATACGACGTCTTACATTTTTTACCCAAAAAAGGCAATCTGATCGCAAAAGGTTAGTGGATATCCAAACCGCGACTGGCAGCGAAGAATAAAGACGTTGAGGAGCCAGCAGCCAGCAGCAGCCGGTTCTGGCTTCGGTTACACGAAAATAACTGTTTGATGAAAAGACAAAGAATGTAATTGGGCTGCAAGAACATTTCCAGCATTTTCCGGTGGTTTCCTAAGCTTGGTTCTCATTCCAAGTTTGAAACGGTTCGGAAAAGGAACGGCAATGTCAAGACGAGACCCTGACCGGACATTGGTCAGCGGAGACCGTTGACCCCGCGATTACGGGAGCAGATTGTTGGATTACGCGCGTGCGCTGAATCACTGGGAAAGCGTGTTTTGAATTTGAATTTCGAAGGCGAACGGTAGCGGAACTAATTCATGACTGTTTTATCTTACTACCAACCGAAACTTGCGCTTTTGGCGATGAATAATAGTCTCTTTTGCGAGTAGGTTAGAGATTAGTGAGTTGTCTAAAAGTTTGGTGGTAATATTGTGTTAATTTGAAGTTATGAATGGGTCGGCTGTGGGTTTGGTTTGGCGCCAATTTATCGACAGTGATAGCGCAGTATAGAATACCGTGGTGGTATAGAGTCATTTACTTTGTAAATAACTAGCGACCACAAATAACTAGAGACCCGCCCCGGCTTCGCACTGGTGCAATGCCGATACTAAATATACTTCAGAATGTCTTTATATATGTTGCAGTCAAAACTCATAGCCGGTCAAAAGTAGTTTTGACTGCGAAAATCAGTTTTGACTAAGTTGGTCTGAAGTAATTTTGATTAAAAAGTATTTCTGGGTTGTCATAAAAAAATAACCACGAAGGTCAGATATGGTCAGGTATAACCTTCTAACCTAACCTACCGGCTCTCTTCTGCGCTGCAGGACATCCGAAAAACTAATTTTGCCTGCGAATATCAGTTCTCGCAGTCAAAAGTAGTTTTGACCAGTTATGACTTTTGACTGTGACATACACAACGTTCACAGCTTTTGTAATGAATTGGATAAGGATTAATGCTGTATTGCTTAAAATCGCTTCGTAAATAAGCCATTATTTCTTGTAAAAAGTAAAAGTAAATAAAAAATGGTTATTGTGGGTTATCCCTAAGAGATAGACATATACCATCCCGGACTTTTTTTGTAGACCTTTTTAAGTTGTACAATACTGTAGTACCTACATTATTTTAATCTATCTCGTATCTAGCCAGCGTTTGCAATGTAAGCGCAAAAAATGTGTTTATTTACGACATCACATTACAAACCTTTAAAATGATCAGTGTTTCTCTACTATATTACGCATTTATTATACATATAAACCTTCTTCTTGAATCAATCTAACTATTAAAAAAAACCGCATCAAAATCCGTTGCATAGTTTTAAAGATCTAAGCATACATAGGGACAGACATACAGCGGGAAGCGACTTTGTTTTATACTATGTAGTGATGCTTACCTACGAATTTGTGGATGGGATTTCCTTAAGGCCCTTAATATCGCCAAATGGGTACTTTCTAAAGCCTACTCCTCTTTTATGGCCAAACCAAAAATATTGAAAAAAATTATTATAGATTATCAACTCTAGGACAACATATGCAACATTTTTCTTTTTCGTACCACCAAAACTTCTATATGAAAAATTGTTTCAACTGAATGGTGTTTTTTGGCTTGAATTTCCTACTGCTCCTAAGCGGCTTAGGTGATTTAATTCATTTATGCTTTGATAAATAGATAAACTTGATAGCTATAAATATAACATAGAATTATTCAATCGAACAATGACGCCCATGTGAAAAGTATTATTTTCTCCTATTTTGCCCTTTCAAGGACGCAGCGAGCGTCGTAACAGCCACCACGCATTGTGCACTGATTTGAACGTTATTTCAATGTCGTTTCCGTCGATATTCATACAGACAAACATCGAGCTGCTAATTTGGCGACGGTAATCGCCTTAAAAAGCTTCATTTGACACTGCACATAGGTACATTGCGAAAATGATATTTTTGATAGAACTTGGGATTCATCTAAAAACACAAACCTTTTATAATATACAAGAACAACCTGCTGATTGATATTTTTGCATTTACCGTTGAAGTATTAGGCTGGAAAAATTTCGATGACGTCACGTTTTGAAAATCACTTGCAGATTGGTAAGTTAAATAATGCAGATGAAGACTATGTCATCACATTTTTATTATAGCCGTATTTTCCTGTCTTGATAATGATTTGTCACCGGCTCACTCACCGCTAGCACACCGCCAGGGTTGCCAACTTTAGGAATGAGATTTTCGGGATTTAATGAAATAAAGATCGGGACAACCAAAATAAAATCGGGACCTCTTAATAATATTGTTAGCATAATAAAATAGAAAAATTTAAATTTATTTAATTTAAATCTAAATAAAGGAGAAAACTTTCACAAACTAAAAATATTTCATCCAATAATATAAGTCTCTGTGAATTTTCTTGAATAATAATCGTGAATATATTTAACAAAGTATAATAATTATTACTTACCTTAACTAAAATTTAGTCAATCCTAAAATTAAATTATATCTGATACTGAAATAAACAAATTACATCTATTTTTGTACTTAAATGTTTTTTTTTTTTATTTGGCACATTTTATATATTTCCTAGTACAAAGATAAACTCTTTGGAGTTTTTTGTGCTATTCGTACCTAATTATTGTATTATGTAATAAGTATGACAATAAAATAAAAAAAAACGAAAAAGTCAGAACTCAGAACATTTTAGTTGAATGAAAAATTGGTAAATGTTGAAAATTGGGAAAACTAGCGTCCCGCCAGCCTCATCGTCGGGATACGGGACACAGAGCCCTGAAATCGGGATATCCCGATTAAATCGGGACAGTTGGCAACCCTACTCACCGCCCACCTAGATCAAGTCTTCCATAATTAACTATTATGTATACTTATATACCCTTGTTAGGTAAATTAATCTACAATTTAACCAAATTGATTTGAACTTCTTGGTATTCTATAGACGATTAAAAATGATGATAACAATATGTTATGATATGATATCATCACATCAATCAGGATACCACCTATCATTATCGAAAGATCAAAACAAATCTGTTGGTGCCATAAAAAGTGACGTTTAAATGTGAGGAAGGAATTAAGATTATGTTCAAAATTGTATGTCGTCTTAATTATTTGAGTATATTATAAAGTGATTGATTGATGAATGGATGTGAAAGAGGTGTGTCGGGATCGTAGCAGATGGAAATATGTAGTCTCTGCCTACCCCTCTGGGAGACAGGCGTGAGTATATGTATGTATGTATTATATGTTATGTAAACCCGTTATTGGCCTAAGTTAAGTGAATGTTTATCTGCCTTACAATCGTAAATTTGTGCTGTGAGCTTTGTAATAAATAAACGTAAAAAAAAATAGCTGATATGAGCTGAGGATAATTTCTGCTGTAGCTGTTTTCATGCTAGGACTCAACGCTTTTCATCGTGCGTGCTAGTGGCAACACGTGAACAAAATATAAATTGGCCAAATGAAAGTCCACCATACACTACGGGTACGGAACCCTAAAAACATGGTAAATAACAACAATATAGATGTCATAGCAACATCAGGGCGACAAAAAACAGGCCGCTGAAATGGTAAGCGCTTGACAAGCAATTCGGATTTCGGCTCCCGCTGAGTATGAAAACCAATTTTTTTAATAAGTTGTTTTATTTTAAAGTATGGTCAACAATCTGACCAATGGGAAAGAAAACCGAAAGCTTTTACGGTAGAGGGCGCTGAGTATTTGTGTCTTTTATTACGCTCATGTAAAAGACACTGATAGATGTTATTTTTGCATTCCACATTTCTAAAGACTTTTGTGCCTTTTTTTGTTGGTGTATTCGTCATGTATTCTACCTGGCGTATCGCTCAGTTGAAGGAGGAGCTAAAGGAAAGAGGCGCTTCGCTGCGAGGAATGAAAGAAAACCTTGTCGTTCAAGTTACCTTTCCTTTACATCCAAAAGCTACACAAACACTAATTGCTTTAACTTTTCAATGAAAATAAGAAATCGTTCAATTATTTGTATGTCAACTGACAAGCTAACAGACACAAACCAAACACACAGTGCCCTCTATGCGGAATTAATTTGACAGTAAGCTTCCCCATTATATAAAACTTATGTGTATTTATGTACGTCTTTAAAATATAACTAAACAAATAACGCTAAAAAATTGCCACTTTTTCGAGGTTTAAACTTTTTTTTTTAATTTTTATTATTTGCCGTGATAGAGGCCATAATTACACGTATTCTGTGAAAATTTCGACTGGCTACCTATACCTGCTGAAGCTGTAGAACCTTGTTACTGACAGACTCACAGCGAAGGCTTAGTAATAACTGTGAAACCGCGATTCGATCTTGACCGATTTGGCTCATATTCGAACTTGGAAATTCATTTTGTCTCATTTACTCGCCTACCAAATTTCATGACGTTCCGATCAACGATACTCGAGTTATCGTTGGACAAACATACATACATACATACTTACATACATACAAACGCCGAATTGTGAAAGTAGACTCGGAGAACTTCGTCCGCTTCGCTCACTCGTTCAATTACAAAAATACAAAATACAAAAATATTTATTTCGTTAAAAAAACACATTTTTACTTCTTGTAAGACCCCACTCTTCCATAACCATAAATTATTAAAATTTATACAAAAACAAATAATTTGTAAAAAAGTTTATAACAAAAATTAAAATATTTATAGAAGACAAATAAAAGTAATATAAAGTCTTATTCGTGAGTGTGTGTAAATGTGTGCGTAATTGTGAAATGGGATGATATAAGGGTGTGTCTGAGTGTGTAGTGTGTGGGAGCGTGCGTGTGTAAGTGAAATTAATTGCCTGTCAATTACAGGCGCCCTTCGGGTATGGAACCCTAAAAAAGGGACCTGCGGATATTTCTTCGACAGTCCACATTGTACGACACTAACAGAATTTTCAATGATTCCAATGGACACCGGACGCGGTTTTGTGGGTACGTAATGTATCACTCCTAGCTAAACGTCTAATTTCCCGATTAATTGTTGTGGGTACATCGTAAATAGTCGGCAACTTCCGTTTAGGCCTTATTGGGTCGTGAAGAATAGATTAGGTATCAATTAACTGTCATGCCGTTAGCAGAGAATATAAAGTATTGCCGTTAGATTCATCGTTTTGGTGGTATTTTATGAAGACACGAAGCAGGGATGTTCGATATACAAGGTGACTTTTTGATCATCGTCCAAATTCATAATGGTGGCTTGGTAATACTAACAATTTTTGTAAAATTCCTAAAATGAAATTCGACTTCCCATAGTGATTCACTCGGGACTGGAACTGAATTTATATGGGAAGCCGAAATTTCATTTTACAAATTTTACAAAAATTGTTATTGATCCAAGATACTGATCACTTATCCAGCCTCCAGTATAATTTGGACGATGATCAAAAAGTCACCATCGGATGTATTTTCATAAAACATGGAATCAATGATAACCAGGTATTTCGGTCGTTTTTAAACTTCAACGTGCTAGTTTTGTTATTTTTTTTGGAATAAATTAATCATTTTAGGTATCTCATTTCAATAATACCTTTTTTCGTGCTTTTAAACCTATTTTTTAAGTATTTTAGTATTTACAGGAAGTGACGTCATCATATTAGGTAAAATTTATTCATTGGTTATTAAGTTGAAACTTTTGTTTCTGCTCAGTCTTCCAACAGAACATTGGAAATAAATTTTGTATAAATAATTATTAAATTTAATAAAGAATATTTGCACACATGGCCTTTATTACATTTTTTCAATAAACAAAACAAAAGTACTCGATTTAAAGAAAACATCGATGTTTTTAACCGATACATCGGAAAATATGGATGCACAGTCTCGATGTATTGCATCGAATAAAAACATCGATGTATTTTTTTAATAATGGACATCCCTAACACGAAGCGGCGCCGTTTAATTTCTTTTCAACGTAGATATTTAGCTACATTTGTTGCCCAAAATAGACATCAAGTTTTTTTTTAGGAAAATATGAATGTAATTAAAATTAATCATATCTTAATTTTTTATTAATAAAGTACTCTATACAGGGTGACTGTTTTAACCAAACCCCAATAATTTTAGAGGTTATTAAGGAACGTTAGTAGAAACAACTAAAATTAGAAAGTAAAAAAATTTGGAAATATAATTTTCAATGCAAGTGCTCGTAAATGCCCACTTTTTATGCATCAAAACCGATCAGAAAGTCGATTATTTTGCCGTAGGGCTTTATTATTATTACTTTTTAAATTTATTTACTAGAAGTTGGCTAACCTGCAACGTTTCCTGTGTACCATAAGTGTTATACTTTTTTTTTTCACTGTTTAACGGCTCTGGATACAGTCCTTTTGAGCCAATCATAATTTAAAGTTCACAAGATTATATTTGTTTTATTTCCTCACACTATGCACTGAAAAACGTAGTATGATACACGGGCGTAAGAGCAATAAATTACTCGGTTACGTCCTCGTAATTTATTCCTTTTCGCCCTTGTAGCATAAATTACTATTATGGTTATCCTAGCCATTCGCATAAGGACCAAGTTCAAAATAGTGGGATCAACAATAAAAATAAGTCCGCGCGATCTAATTGTCTTTTCTCTTCAGGTGAACATGATTTCTTTGGATTTTACGGAAATCTTTGACGGGCTCTACCTGTTTTTTAAATTGATGAAATGAATTTGGATGGTTATTCACAACCCAGTTTTTATTCTTCTACAATAAATTTAATTATAGAGGTCACCTGTATATAAAGTACTCCAAAAAAAATGTAGCTTTAAGGCGCTACGGAAGAAAAATTGACACTTTTAGAACTTTTATATCTATATATAATGTATAATTTTGATAAAATAGTATATTATTTTTGAAATCTTTCTCTAGGGATCTGTTAAAACAGAAACGCGATTGGAGAATTTCGGCTCGATAGAAGTATTTATTGAAATGAAGTCTTTATCGACACCAATTCTCCTGGTTTGATAATTTAGAATGACATGGACTGCAATTATATTTTATTAGATGGGTTTTAACTAGAGATGAAACGGATATCCGGTTACTATCCGGTATCCGGCCTATCCGGCCATATTTTTGGTATCCGGTATCCGGCCGGATAGTAGTCAGTATCCGGCCGGATACCGGATACTTAACTCAACATACAAAAAGTCGTTTAAATCACAAAATAGTTGTATCAATGATTAAATAATCTAAATTGTAATACATAAAGTGAATAAGAATTGAGCTATGGTAGATAAAGACAAGCTTTACATCAATTGTTGGGAATAAACGTTTATGCTTTTCTTCATACATTACACCAGCTTCTTTTGCTCTCACAATATACCGAATGTAACTCAACATGTATCTATTAATAAAAACACATGGTCATACTGAAATCATACTAAACAACTTTTCCAAAGAAACATACTTGTGGAAATGAAAAAAATACTCATTTTGAAAACCTACTTTAAATTTTAAAAGGGCACTGGCCGGGCAGACTCAATTTTGTTTTTTCAATATGTTACTTTGGAAAATTTGTTCAGTATGAACAGTATATTACGCGGTTTCATTTAAAGATACCTGTCCATTTATATACAGTATATATCACTCTAAGGAGACAAAAGATACATACTTAAAAATTTCGTTAGGATCGGAAATTGTTTCGCTTTTGCAAACCAGCATTTGTATGATTGTGATACGATCATTTAGAAATAATCTTCATTTAAAAAATGCACGAATAATCTCGCCCACTTGCACCCGCACGCACCTTGGTGCGTAATATTTAGACTTGCTCAATTAGTGCGAAACGCATATCTTGAGCCGGATATCCGGCCGCCGGATATCCGGCTATCCGGCCTAGCGCCTCGCCGGATATCCGGTATCCGGTATCCGGCCAAATCACTATCCGTTTCATCTCTAGTTTTAACCTGATGAAACGAAATTTTGATAGCATTTTTAGTACATTTTATATTAATAAAACACCGAATTTTTGCTACTTTTCCACGAATCCGTCCCTCTCGCACTCAGGGTTTTTTCGCATATGGAGTAACAGAGACGCTAAAACTATTACATATCGCCTTAACTACCTAATTTAATTATGTAAATGAATCCTCCACACAAAAAAATCTCATTGCTGTTGTTATTTTCGCGATTTCAGTATCGGCTCCATAGTAAAAGTTGTTAGTAGAGACGAGTACTATCTGCCTGATCATCTTGATCAGGGATAGGGAAACATTTTCCTACGCGTGCCAATATTTACTAACGAAATATATCGCGGGCAAAGTTGTTGCATTTTTGGCTTTATTATTTACTGAAATAAATATATTAGTATGTATTTTCTGAAACACTAATTTATTGTGCAATATTACGAATAAGCAAGAAATTACAAATTGCAATTAAAATAAACTTTTAAGTTAGCTGCGAAATTTCTAGCAATACGAAAACTTCACTTGATTTTTGTTTGATGGTCGCGAGCCGGATTTCAACGCTTCGCAGCTGCAGGCCGGAGATGGCCCGCGGGCCGTAGTTTCCCCATCCCTGATCTTAATAAAAAAACTTGTACTATTTCACAATATCACTATATTTGGTTGCAAATTTACTTTTATTTTGTTCTGATTTCACTTTTTACTCCCACTGTTCTATCGAGAAGCAATAATATTGTTAAGTACCTAACGGTTATGTATCTTATGGGTTGTGGGACGAATTTACCCTGGTCGAGGCAAGCGGGTCGAATTTTCCCAAAAATAGAAAACAGGACGAATTCGGCGGAGCGAATGTCCACCGACCCTAAATTATTAACTCCAACCGGTTTCGCCTGACGGCATGATTAAAAGAAATCATAAAATTTGGATTTGACATTCCTAAAAAAAATGCAAAGATGTTAGTACTGAAAATTGAGTTTCCTTCAAATTCTCCATACAAAACGCCAAATAAAATAAATAAATAAACCTGTTGTAACGAATAGTTGAATATTTTTAAGTTCAATTAATTGTATTATTTTTCTTTTGTGATGTGACAATAAAGTTGTATTGTATTGTATTGATAAAGAATTAATTCAATTTTCATGTAAAATTTAGGTTTGACGGTTTTATAAACCGTTAAATTTTCCATAACGAAAACCCAAATTTAAAATTAAAACACTTACATTATAATTAATCACGACCATATTTTATACGTGTTAATTAGCTGAGCCTTGGTATTTGGACTCTTTATGATGTTTTTGAGGTCAGTTAAAATATTGATAGAGACAGGCGCGTGCGCAGCTTTCAAAACAGGGGGGGGGTCATCTGGGGAATATTTATTTAATTATATGGAAATGTTACCTATATTTTAATAAATTTTTATGAAAGATATATTTTTTTTTCAGAGCGTGCGAAGGTTTTTTTTTTGGGGGGGGGGGTTCGTGACCTTCCTGCCCCCCACTGCGCACACGCCTGATTAGAGATATGTCAAGGATAAGTCGTAAAGTGTCTATTCAATGTTCAAATTCCTTTAAAGACTTTATCCGTGTCATTTGTCGACGGATTAAAAATAACAAAAACATTTTAAGATGTCTCTTGTTAACCTTGTTCTTGGAATTGATTAAGGCGATATGCGAAAAAAATACCGGTGTTTCTTTTCTGTGTATTTCATGAAATACACGGAAAATTTTAATAAATTTCTAGTATATGCATTTTGACTATATAATCAAGGGTTTTGAAATTTGACAACATTTTTGGATACATTTTCCTCGATAGAAATAATTGTTGAAATGAGGTCCTCAAACACACTTTCTCCTCTTTTGACGAATAGGAACCATATACAGAACTCAAACATATTTTATTAGGTGTGTTTCAACAATATCTAGAGATTTGATAGTTGAAATTTTGCTAGCTATTTTAGTTTTCTTATAAAAATTATAAAACTAAAATTTTTCGCTTTCGCCCTGAATCCGCCCCTCTCGCACTGAGCGTGTTTTCGCTTGGAGTGACAGTGACAAAAATAAAATTCGCATGGCCTCTTAATATGAAATATTATATTCGATTATTAAGAGTATATAGTACCTGACAATAAAGCCGATTTTGGAGGCTTTATTCTAGTTTTAGTTATGTCAAAACTAAATTTTCTTTTTGCAAAATGGCCCTTAAATGTAAGGAACATGAGTGAAATTACATTGGAATAATTTTAGTTTTGACAGCACTAAATTTTAGTTTTGACGTTCGCTTTGAGCAGAGGCTGTTACGACAACCGAAGCATCGGTTTGTTCGATAGATATACGTGGATCACGTGGATGACAGGCAGTTGCAAACTGAACAAAATGTTTTGCTTTCAATGTTTATTATTCTCTGATTCGAACACATTTTGTATGGTGAAAGTGAGGCTTATCTTCTGAAGAAACATTAAGAATTGGCGCTTGCATCACGATCTTGGATCGGCTTACCACCGTCATAATCCCACCCCTCGCCACTGGTATATGTACATATATATATAATATATATATATATATATATATATATATGTATATAAAATATTATAATTTTTAAATATACTATTTAAGATAAATAACTTAATCATTAGTCATTTTCGGATGACGCTGGGAAGAGGCGCCTTAAGTGTTAATTCAATAATATTTGGTTGAATAATCCAAAGTGTCCATGTGTCCAGTACAGTGATTTATAAGTTAAAATATTTAAAATGAATCGTAGTTTTTGAAGTGATTTGCCAATACTCTATCTGTGTTTTATTTTTGTAATTAGGTACATATTTGTTTTAGGATTGACATCATTTCTGTAACCGTAAAACACGCTGTTAAAGAAATCGAATGCGTTAAGTAATGCATGTAATTTTCGTAAAAATATAAAACGTCTCGTTTGAAGCCCTACATTACTTCGTTTGAGACCACTCGTTATTTCTTTGATACCTTAATGATTTCGTCTGAGACTATATAACTACTGACTCATCAATACGAACAACTTTTCGTGAAAAAAAGACCGATAAAACGTGAAAAAAATCACTGTTTCATACATTTTGGTCGATTAGGTAAAAGTAGATATATAAGGTGACTTTTTGATCATCGTCCAAATTCACACTGGAGGCTTGGTAAGTTATCAGTATCATAAATCGAAAACAACTTTTGTAAAATTCGTATAATGAAATTTCGACTTCCCATAGTAAATCACTTCCAGTCCTGAGTGAATCACTATGGGGATTCAAAATTTAATTTTATGAATTTTGCAAAAATCGTTATTGGTTCATGATGCTGATCACTTACCAAGGCTCAAGTATGAATTTGGACGATGTTCACAAATTCACCTAGTATATCTTTTCTATGGAACTGCTGTTTTTTTTTTTCGCGATTTGTGGTTTGGTTTTATACTAAAAGTTGTTAGAATGGTCGAGTATTATCGCCAGTTTCCGGCTTCCGCAACATCATATTATCACACAGAATAAACTCCATTTTGACCTCATTTTGAGGTAGTGTCAATTCGTGTCTTCATTCTATAATTTTCGTTTAACTAGGTGTCCGTCCATTTACCTATTTACTTTATTTAATATTTTTACGTACTGTACTCACGCATATAATAATCAACAAGCTTTTGCCCGCGGCTTCGCCCGCGTAACAGTGTCTTTCAATTTTCGTCAGTTTTCGGCTTGGCAGTTTATTTTTCGACAGTTAGGAATTATACAAGCTTCTGTGTGACATTGTGATTTTGTAGTAAGTATTATTATGTAGTTCTACAATGCAATAATGTATACATATAATAATATACAAGGTGACTTTTTGATCATCGTCCAAATTCATACTGGAGGCTTGATAAGTGATCAGTATCATGAACCAATAACGATTTTTGTAAAATTCATAAAACTAAATTTCGACTCCCCATAGTGATTCACTCAGGACTGGAAGTGAATTACTCATAATATATGGGAAGTCGAAACTTCATTATACGAATTTCACAAAAATTGTAATCGATTCATGATACTGATCACTTACCAAGCCTCTAGTATGAATTTGGACGATGATCAAAAAGTCACCTTGTATATATATTTTTTTATCTATATGTCGCTGGCTCACCATGACAAGGTTCTTTGTAAAAAATTTAGTAGTTATTGAGTTAGGAATTATACAAGCTTCTGTGTGACATTGTGATTTTGTAAAAGTATTATGTAGTCCTACAATACAATAATGTATACATGTAATAATATATAATAATAATAATGTCCTTTTGTAATCAGTAGGTGGTAGGTTTTAATTTGGTAATATTTAATTATCTTCCTAAGGTTAAGATTTAATTTAGTATATATACCCCCGGTTTCTGAAAGGCCAATCAAAGTTAACAGTAGATTAAAAAAACTTTAACCGCAAATAACGGTGAAAATAAAGCATATATGAAGTCTGAATAGTGATGAATCAATAATTAACTTAGTTAATTTTTGATTTCAATGTAAAATTCCCACTTTTTCTGGCTTAATCCGCAGATAATTATTTTTTAATCTACTGTTAAAATTGATTGGCCTTTCAGAAACCGGGGGTAAGTGTTTAGTTAGGTAATTTTAGTTTGTAGTTTTTTTTAATTGTTTGTAAACTATATCCTTTTGTGTATTTTTCATATTGTAATGTGATGTTTTACTCCTTTTTGTTTATAATTACTTGTCAAACGTTGTGTATACCTATAAGTGGCGCATGTATCAGAATATTTACGAAAATGTAAGCTCTTTTTAAGTGTAACAATACTTGTGCTGTTGGTGTACCTTTTTAAATAAATAATTTGCTTGATTATTTATAATATTTATGCTGGGCCCGGAATACGTCGCCCTTCAATACATTTTCCAAAAATGGGATTCTTTCTTATTGATATTACAGTATTTGTAGTACTCCTGGTAATTCTTTTATGCTTGGTAATACTCATGGTGAATTACAAACTGTATCCTAATGCAAGGTGTTAGAAATGAAGAATTACAAACTGTATCCTAATGCAAGGTGTTAGCAATGAAGAATTACAAACTGTGTCCTAATGCAAGGTGTTAGAAATGAAGAATTACAAACTGTATCCTAATGCAAGGTGTTAGAAATGAAGAATTACAAACTGTATCCTAATGCAAGGTGTTAGAAATGAAGAATTACAAACTGTATCCTAATGCAAGGTGTTAGAAATGAAGAATTACAAACTGTATCCTAATGCAAGGTGTTAGCAATAAATAAATAAATACAATATATAACGTCACATAATTATCCTACCTCCCTGTATATCGACTGCCAAGATATACTAACGCCTACGGCATGAGGAAGTGGGAATACCTTCTACCGGAGATTCTGAACGGCTTGCCGGCCGAGTTGTGCGCAGACTTGTCGTGTGGACTATCCAAAAGTAAAACTTTATCTCTATTAAGAGGCTATGCGAATTTTATTTTTGTCACTATCACTCCAAGCGAAAACACGCTCAGTGCGAGCGGGGCGGATTCAGGGCGAAAGCGAAAGATTTTAGTTTTATAATTTTTATTAAAAAAACTAAAATAGCTAGCAAAATTTCAAATGTTAAATCTCTAGGTATTGTTGAAACACACCTAATAAAATATGTTTGAGTTCTGTACATGGTACCTATTCGTCAAACGAGGAGAAAAAGTGTATTTGAAGACCTCATTTCAAAAATTATTTCTATCGAGGAAAATTTATCCAAACATGTTTTCCAATTTCAAAACCCTAGATTATATAGTCAAAATGCATATACCAGAAATGCATTAAAATTTTCCATGTATTTCATGAAGTACACAGAAAAGAAACACCCGTATTTTTTTCGCATATCGCCTTAAGAAAATATAGAATCCCTGGTTCCACGTGCTAGGTCAACAACAACAAAAAGTATGTAATTAGAGTTGACCCAAAAATATAATTTCGGGTAAATTGATCCAATCATCCACTTAGAAGTAACGGAAATGGTCGACTGCTGAAGTAGACGTGCCCTTCGGGCAGTGGCGTGCATAGAACCACAAAATAACCACTTACAGAAGGTTCACTCCTTATGACTAGCGAAAACAGGCGCACGCACATCTATGTGCCGGAGCCGGAGCCGGAGCCGGAGCGCTACGTGTGGCGGTGGCGGTGGCCGTGCCTGCTGGTCGTGCCATGCGCCCGAACTAAACTGTTGTCGGATGCACCCCTTACGCGAGCTTTTCGTACAATCAATAAGGTGGCGGTAAAATACGTGTTTTATTGCTCTTTGAATGAATTCACAAAAGCTACATTGTGTGTTTTGTGTTATGTAAATTAGGTCTAAATCTTTGTGTTATTTATATTATTTTCTATTGTGTATTTTTATTTTTGATTTTGTGTTTTTGTTTTTTGTTGATAATAAATTGTATTATGTTTAAGTTAGTAGCTACACTATCGTCTCAGGTTAGTCCTGTAAAGATAGATGTAAGTTGAATAAATAAATAAATAGACGCGTACGTACGACGATCTCGGATGTAGTCGGTCGAATGCCGACGAATACGAAATTCTGCCGAGATCATCGCACGTACAGTACTCCCAAAGTAATAATGCGCATACAAATCTATAGCCGAGCGACCGGACGTACCACGTGACCGTATTGATTGTATAGAAAGTGTAAGGAAATACGAACTTTGGCGAAGATTTGTATGCTCATTATCACTTAGGGAGCACTGTACGCGTCTATGCATGTGTGCGTCTGTTTTCTCGCCGAGTCGGCCTTCTGGTAGTATCTATTTTGTGATAGAACTGACTTTGACTGGAAAAGAAATGAGGAGGTCAAGTTTGCCAATAAAAATATTTGAAATTTTTTAAATAATAGTTATTTGTATAACGCCAGGGTAGACAGTGTTGTCGATTCGGCGCAACACAACTTAATTTATTTGACAGGACTAACCCTATTTTGGGCGTCCTGCCTTTGTCTTTTCGATACAGAAAGAAAAATACATGAAAACTCTCACACATGTTTACAAAACCGGCCTCACTTCAATGTTCACATTGCTCTGTCTTGAGTTTTTATTTAGTCTGAGCACTCCGATTACTTAACTGATACTTTTCTAATGGCCGTTAAATAGTCTATAGGGTCAAAACAAGGCGTGAAATCACATAACGCCCTCGTGAGCGTTCTGTATGTGCAGTACAAGCTAGTATATCAAGCAGATGCACAAATAACAGTGGACAAGTATGATGGAAGAATTCACTAGTCTGTATAGGAACCTCGGTAGCGCAATTGGTAGCGCGCTTGTCTTGATAACAAGAGGTCGCAGGTTCGAATCTTGGCCCGGGGAATTTTTTCAAATTCTTGTCTTTGGATTTGTTTCTGATTGATATTTTCTAGTTTGTAATACACTCTAATAATATTTATGGTCAAAATCGTTGCAAATTTGTTCTAGTATAATCCATTTCAGGGAATTCGTCGAATTACCAATCATTCTTTTATGAGAATACTTCGAAACCAAACCTATTCATCCATCAGGTTCGCCCACTGCTGGACATATACCTCTCCAAAATTTCGCCACTCTTGGCGGTCCTCCGTCATCCTCCTCCAGCTGCTACCCGCAACATCCTTCAGGTCGTCGGTCCAGCGGGCACGAGGTCGGCTTACGCTACGCTTTGCTTTGTTATGTGGTCTCCATTCCAACGCCTTTCAGCCCCAACGGCTATCATGTCGGTGACAAATATATAAACTAAACTCAAAGATTCTACATTCATATCGTCGTGCTTCATCGATTACATGACATACTAAACTGTGTTGTACACTCACAACCACTTTTTTATACTATTATTAGTTTATTTATTTCAGATTTACATATTTACTTATTAATCGACTACGATTTATTCATTTTTCTTATCATTTGTATGTATTTTACACTTTACGCTTTTTACTTTAAGTTTGATATTGTTTAGATGATGTTATAATGTTTACATTATTATGTTTTAGTTATTAGTTTTAATTTTAGTAGGATTCAGCAGAATACCAGCGCTGTAGCTTCGGCTGTGGCATTAAGCTAAACTGGACTCCTTTTTCATAACCACAGAATATGGCTATTTCGTTTGTAATTTGTTTTATTTTTTTGTTTTGTTTTCTGTGGTGTTTGAAATAAAGCTCTTTTCTTTCTTTCTTTCTTCTGTCTTTCTTAACAGAAAACCATGGCAGTTCAAATTTTTGCTCATACAAGGGTTACATATAGGTACAATCAAACAAATCGTGCAACTTTGGGTGCGTCGCCGATTGTACTCTGAACTGCTGATGTCACCAAGGCGTGTCGCCACAGCCACCTGTCATATATATTAAGCAGGTGTAATGTAAGGTCGCAATTTATGAGGCAACACTCGGAATTTATTTTAGGGTTGTTCCCAGTGCTTCCATTTTTTTATTTTCTTATGTTTATAGTTTATATATTTTTTTCCTTGTTACTAACCTACTATTAAGTTTACTAATATTCTATGGATTCAAAGTTGTCCGAAATAAAAGATTTTTATTTTATTTATTTAATTTTAAAATTCATGCATTGTATACCTACAAAAAATATTTTTTGTAAGAAATCATTTTCCCAACAAGTTACAGTTAGCACAAATTTAAAGAGTATGAATAATGGCGAAGCTTTGAAAGGGAACATATATAATTATACGCATTGAATTTTTTTTATATGTATCTTGTGTTTGATCTCTTGACCTTCACATACTTTCTGTAAACTAAACTTTAAAGGGATAGTACTCTTATATAAAATAAATAGAAATTTAGGTATAAGATCCATTGTCAAGACGAAGGGAACGAATCGACACCCAAAAAAAGAGGACGAATTTTCATTTACTGAATATATTTTTTGTAGCGGAACAAATTTACACCAAAAATAAATACTTTTCGGGACGAATTTCTGGGGAGCGAATAGCCACCGATCCGTAAAGTTGGTGTTAGAACTACACACTTACGTATATTAGTTAGTACCTAAGACTAATTGTACATACAACATAGTTGTAATAACTACACTGAACTTATTATAATATATATAATCGGGTCTACCGCGATCAATTTTTACCTTTTTACGAAAAGGGGACGCCCGACGTTTCGAGACAGTTGCATGTCTCGTGGTCTACGGGAAACTGGCAAGTATGGCGAGGCGCAGTGATGAGATGCAGGTGACGACCGAAGTATTTTCCTTGTACCCGCAAAAACACTTTAGTCTTTAAAATTAATTGTTATCTATAATTATTAATTGTTATATAATTATAACAATGAACTTAACGTAAATGTACTCGCTAATGATACCCATTCTGTCGTCACAAATTTTGAATTAGGTGACTCCACATTCATAACAATAAATATAATAAAATAACTAGCTACATTATTTATTGCCAAATTGAAGATACAATAGCTTTTTTTTTTAAATGATAATTTGCTTTGTGAAGCTGACTGTACCTCTCAGCTTTTGGAAACAAATAATGGTAACACTAATTTGTTTATTAAATACTGGTTTCGAAACAAATTGGAACTTTAAAAATGGCATTTTTGTGACAACCCTTGTTTAAGGCGATATGTAAAAGTTTTAGCGTCTCTGTGACTCCATATTCGGATTCGAAGAAAGGTAGCAAAAAGTTGGTTTTTTATTAATATAAAATGTACTAAAGTTGCTATCAAAATTTTGTTTAACCAGAGGGCCTATTATGTATCTCAAGTTGCCTTCTGTACGGGGTGCCTATCATCAAAAACATAGATATACCATCGAATTCCGATTTCCCAAGGATATGTTCGCACTTGAAGTGACGACACAGTTCGTTAATAGTTCAATACCCACTAAAGGCAATTTTGAAATTTCAGTTTTTATCTATGTTCTTGATGATAGGCACCTCTTACAGTTGGCAACTAAAGATACAGAATAGGGGGGCTGGTCCTAGATAATGTTAAAACCCATGTAATAAAATATAATTGCAGTCCATATGTCATTCCAAATTGGCAAACCAGGAGAATTGGTGCCGAAAAAGACTTCATTTCAATAAGTATTTGTATCGAGCCGAATTTCTCCAATCGCGTTTCTGTTTGACAAATCCATAAAAAAAGATTTTACTATATTATCAAAATAATACCTTCTTTACTGAAGTAGACACGCAAGTTCTAAAAGTGTCGATTTTTTTTCCGTAGCGCCTTAAATACTGCGGGTCTACCACGTAATTTTGATTTTCATCAACATCAACTTGAGATTGAAATTTGACGTGCGTGCGACGTTGATGTATGTTGATGAAAATCAGAATTACGCGGTAGACCCGCTGGTTTGGAAACAAACTGGAATTTTAAAAATGTAATTTTTGTGACAACCCTTGTTTAATGTTGCAATTCTCCGTTGACATGATGTTAGTTGTTACAATGACCTGTGTGAAGGAAGGGTAATGTATTCATTTACTTTATGGGAGTGTTGAACTCGTGTATTGTGAGAAAAGATTACGACACCACGATGTACGGTTTCCGGATTTTTTTGTTTCCCCGAAATAAAGTGTCAACTTACAGTACAGGAGTGTCCCATATTTTTCGAAATATTTTGTTTTTGAACGCAACCGTCCACACTAAAATTCACACAAATGCATTATAAAACACTGTGAAAATTTTGGATAAAAAATTTAAAATGTAAAAAATTTAACGTTTCAAGTTTAAAATTCGGTTTTGGGTCAACATTTGACACAACATATTAAAATTTCAGGTTTCTATCTCATTCCGTCTAAGAGCTAGAGACCCGTGACATTTGTGACATACGTGATTTGGCCTTTGGGTGCGGAACCCTAAAAAATAGTTATTTCACTTTTGGTGTCTAAATTCCTTTTCTTGCACAGACGACATCCTTAATAATTGTATTATTGTGTTCAGAATACATGAATAAATGCAGGTGTTCAAACCAAATGCCAAGTGCCAGTGAATTTTTTTTTGCAGTTCAATGTTTTGAATGCAGCTGCGGGCTATCAATAATAAAAATGCATCGTTACGACATGAATTCCCGAGGGGCTGTCAGAGGTCATTCCGAGAATGGACAGTGGATGGCGATTCACCACATTACGATTTTCACCGGCGATTATTACAATTTAAATTTAATTTGACATTTTATTATACCCATACAATTTTAAATTGTCATATACAGGTGTTAAGATGAAGTCACGGAAGCCGAAAACTGGCGATAGTACCCGTCAATATGTTCCCGTGAAAAAAAAATCGAGAAATCTAGAAACAAAAAACTGTTGTTACATACATTTTGGTCGGGTAGCTGTGTAACTTTTCTACGGAACAGCTGACTTTTTACGTCTCAGCGTAATTGGTGGTTAGCCCTATCGCTGTACTTCAGGCATAAGTATCGACAAGAGGTGCGATTGTGTAAGGAAATAGTCATGAAATCGTCTATCGCTATTGCTTTAAAGGTAACGTGATTGACGAAACTAGTTGCAATAATTAAAGAAATAAAATAGTGGAACTCGTACAAGAAGACTTTGATTAGTGTTGTAACGTGATTGGCTAGAAATGACGTGACTCATCACTTCTAGCCAATCACGCGTACTTTTGAAAGCAATAGCGATAGATGTTGAAGTTAGCCAATAAATCATCAGCGGTCCAGTTGACAGACACTGAGTCCAGTTGGCAACCAAAGATACATAATAGAGGGGCAGGTCCCGTAGCACAGTGTTTAACCCTAGCTCACTAACCATTCGTCAAAATGACGACGCGTACCTTGAACATTTAGTGTTTTGGTAGGATCCCCACCCCCGCCACCCCCCCCGTTCCTTATACCTTCCTAATTCGCATCGCTAGTGACCCGCAATCACTCATTGCGGATGCACGCTCATTAGATCGGGATATATTGTGTTATCGTCGTTATTGTCCCTGCAAAAAAACGTCGTATGACCACTAACTTCTGCAAGGGCTGCAAAAAAGCGATTTGCAGGGAGCATATTGTCTCTATGTGCAATCATTGTTCAATGTAAATTAATTCTCAAACCGATTATGTTATTTGATTAAGAGAAAACTAAGACTGCTAATTAAGGTCGTTGTGTGTCATAAATAAAGTTGATTTAATAAATATTGATGTTTTAATCCGTCGTAAAATTTACGAATGGTTAGTGATAACGTTACTGGAAATTAAGGTTAGTGAGCTAGGGTTAATCGCGCGCGACGCCACTTAGTTGAATCACAAGTGCGAGGAAAGTGACACGATGTTTTTTGCGATTAAACAGTATGTCACGCTCCTTGCACTTGTGATTCAACTAAGTGCCGTCGCACGCGATTAAACGCTATGCTACGAGACCAGAACAACTTTAACGAAAAAAACATTAAGAGGATGGCATACCCTAGCAACTTTTTTAATTGCCCGTCCAACACAATAAGTCTAGTGGCAAAGACCTTATTTGCTTTTCATAGAAGCGGGCTCTTTGGCCTCTTGTTCTTGAACGCGTGAATACTAGTGATCACGCAGCGAAACAACAAATTGGTGTGTTTTTTAGCTAATACTGACATATTTTGTAGGGAAAAAAATATTGGATTTAGGTAACATCCCTTCATATTTCTATTGCCTATTCTATATAAAAAAATCTTAACGAACGTTTGAAAACAAAAAAAAGAGGGTGGAAAACATTTTTTTTGACAAAAGTATAAATCTTAAAACATTGTTTACAGGTGGAATCCCTAGATAAAAGATCGATAATTTATCAAATATATTTTCTTCAAATATCTGTTCTAGCGTCAGGTGTCCCGTTAACCTCATTTGTTTCGCAGTTACATACATATACTCATGCCTGTCTCCCAGAGAGGTAGACAGAGACCACAGATTTCGATATACGATCCTTACACACCTATTTCGCCTCTTCCACATGACTGCATCCATCAATCTAGTTAGTTCGCGGTTATCAGCAAAGTATATCGTTTCATTTATGTTCCTTGTCTATTTACCTTCGCGGTAGTTGAATTAAGACCGTTTCTATGAAAGTCGACAAGCCGGCGATACACAATGTATGCAAATTCCAGTCCTCAAGACCTAGCGAGTTGAGGTCTTGACCCGAATTAACTGAAGCATGAACTGTGTAGCTAGCACGCGCCGAGATACAGTGTCTATCTATCTTACTTGTGCTCTTGCGCATACCGCGTTTGCAAATTTGCGAAAGATTTAAATTTAAATAGTTTATTTTGTAAAGTAGGTACACATAATACATTTTTTACGAGTCAAATTTAATCTTTTAAAAATATATTTAATAAAATAATAAATGTACATAAACTAAATTAAAAGTTTATTTATGTAGCAATATGTATACGATTCAAATGATAGGTGATATCTAATCATACACCCGAACCCATACCGGGTAAGTAAGAGCAAGAATGGTAGAAAGGCACTGTATCGACGGCGCATGCGCATGCTAGACACACTGATATAAAGTCCTCAGTCCACAGTCGTATGTTACTTGATACAGAAGAAAGTGCAATGCGAAACGTGGTGGTTGGTTTCTATTAAGGCGATATGTAAAAGTTTTAGCGTCCCTGTTACTTCATAATTATGCGAAAAAATCCTCGGTGCGAGTGGGACGGATTCGTGAAAAGTAGCAAAAAGTCGGTTTTTAGGGTTCCGTACCCAAAGGGTAACCAACGGGACCCTATTACTAAGACTCCGCTGTCCGTCTGTCACCAGGCTGTCATGAACCGTGATAGTTAGACAATTGAAATTTTCACAGATGATGTATTTCTGTTGCCGCTATAACAACAAATATTAAAAAACAGAACAAAATAAATATTTAAGGGGGCTCCCATACAACAGACATGTTTTTTTTTGCCGTTTTTATAGATAATGGTACGGAACCCTTCGTGCGCGAGTCCGACTCGCACTTGGCTGGTTTTTTTTATTAATATAGAATGTACAAAAGTTGCTATCACAATTTCGTTTAACCAGCCCCCCTATTTTGTATCTTTGGTTGCCAACTGATCTGCGTGCGTATCATAAAAAACAAATAAAAACTGAAATTTCAAAATTGCCTTTAGTGGGTATTGAACTATTTACGAACTGTGTCGTCACTTCAAATGCGAACATATCCTTAGACAATCGGAATCCGATAGTATATCTATGTTTTTGATGATAGACACCCAGTCCAGAAAGCAACTAGAGATACATAATAGGCCCGCAGGTCTTAATAACCGTTAATACCCATCTAATAAAATATAATTGCAGTCCATATGTCATTCTAAATTGTCAAACCAGGAGAATTAGTGTCGAAAAGCACCTCATTTCAATAAATATTTGTATCGAGCCAAATTTCTCCAATCGCGTCGTCGTCTTTACATATGAAATTGCTGTTTTTGCATTTTTTTAGGATTGACAAATCCAAATTAAGTCATTTCTTTATTTGTATGAATGAGACAACATTAAGCTAACAGCAACATTAATTACATTTTTGAAAAGTGTCAGCTGTAAAAAATCATTACGAATCTTATCATGGAAATGGATGGCATTTAGGACGAACTCTTTTTGAAGATTTAATTTTTATAATCAAACTGAAAATAAAAACGAAATTTAATACGCAACATAGTATATGTGCCTTATCAAATTCAAAATAACTGATAATGTATTTAATTTTTATTTTTATCTTTTTACATTAATACAAGGTACTAATCTTGATAGTCAAAAAATGGACTATTATCCAAAACATATTTATATCAAGTTTTGTAATGACAATTTACGATCCACGTTACAGACTAAAACGTGATTAAATAAAATTTTCAGAGTTCAAATCAAATTTTGCTTTTAGTTTTTTTTTTTTTGTTTTTGTTTTTACATAAATTAACTAAAGTTCCCTGAAAAACCTGTACAAAGTTGGCTTTTCCTAACGCTATATACATACGATGTGAAGTGGTCTCCAGAATAAGGCTTTGTAACCTATTTATGTAAAAAAAAAAAAACCTCTATACCTCTATGTAACCTCTTTATTCCGCTGCTGGGCAAAGCCTTTGTTTCTGAGACCACACTACACGGTCTAGTTTATTTGTTATAATCTTATAATAAATAAACAAAATAAAATATATCGTCACGACATGAATCCCCGACGGGGTGTCAGAGGTGTTCCGAGCGTCAACTGTGGAATGCAAGTCACATTCCACACTCGGTACACCCGCGTTTCACCGACGATTATTACGTCGCAACGTGATGAGTGGTGAACCCTGTCGCCTTACTTCTGACACAAATACACGCTGTTTTAGGTTTCCTTACGATGTTTTACTTCACCGTTCAGCAAGTGGTAAGTAAGAACAAAACTATGCACATAAATTCCGAAAAACTCATTGGAGTATGCCCGACCGGGGATCGAACCTGGATCTCAAGATTGAGAGGCCAGCGTTCTACCCCTGAGCTACCGCCCCTTTAACAGTGGCGTGCCCAGAACTTTTTGCTGAAAAAGCAAGCAATTGGTCAAGAATAACAATAAAAAAAAAAAATTGAAAAAATTTAAATATCACTTTGAAAAAAAAAGTTTGTATTGGAAATTTTCACTCTAGGGTAGACATTGTCTACCCTTGCGTCATACAATTTTTGTTTTCAAAGTGATATTTAAATTTTTTTAATATTATTGTATTGTTATTCTTGACCAATTGCTTGCTTTCCCAGCAAAAAGTTCTGTGCACGCCACTGCCCTTTAATATTGTTATAATAAACATAATTCACAAGGGAGATGCAATAATAGGCGCATTCAGTCTGACCATGCATGTTCGCGAGTATTCATATTTTCGTTCCCCTATTATAAATGCGAAAGTGTGTTTGTTGTTTGTTTTTTTGTCCTTCTTTCACGCAGCAACGGAGCAACGGATCGACGTGATTTTTTGCATAGAAATAGTTTATCGGCCGGAGAGTGACATAGGCTACTTTTTATCCCGGGAAAATGCAAACGAAATCAACGCGGCTGAAGCCGAGGGCAAAAGCTAGTAGATCGTAATATTGCGATCAAAATGCCGTCGTTCAACCGATGAAAATAACTCGCTTGACATTGAAAGTGTTATTTTATTTACATATAGAGTCATGAAGATGGTCTATTATGATGACAAAGCTGAAAACAAGGTTCGGCTTTTTGTCTGTGGCCGAAGCAGAGGTTGTGATATCAAGTTTTATTACTCTATAAGAGTATAGAAAATAGAATATTTCTCTTTTTCTGAACTCTTGAACGATTATTACTCGTATGATATCGGTTTTCAGTATGGTTTTGGAAACCTTTTGAAAATAGTGAAATGTCAATAAATGGAAAAAGTTTTGCATTATAACCCCTGAGAGTTTCGTTAATACACCCGTAAAATCGATAGTTAAATTAAGACAATAAATACCAATAGATCAAACGAATATTCAGGGTGTAAAAAGTCTGCAACCTTTAAATAAAACCACATAGTCCACTGGTCATACTGAACAACTGTCTGAAGAAAAATCCCCGCGCAAACCTTCAGAGAAAAATATAAACTTAAAGACTGTATTTCGCAGGAGGAAGGTCTATTTTAGAACGCTGCGCGTGAACAGCTGTTTCACGGACGATGCTACCGTAAAAAACGCCCGTATCTCGTTGCGTTAGGGTTCACGCGTTTTTGTTTGAAACTCAAATACTTCCTAAACTAATGGTTTGCGCGGGTATGTCTCTTGGGAAAAGTGGTTCAGTCTGATCGGTAGAATGTGTAGTTTAATTTAAAGATAGCAGACTATTAACACCTGGTATGCATACAAACGCGTTTTAATATTCGAATTAACTTCTTATGTTACTTCATTAGTGATTCTCGGGATAAAGGTGTGTTGAAAAATGTTGTAATTGGCTGTTTGTTGGTAGTCTTAGACAACTTGTCTATATGCTTCTGTCGGTGGAATAACCGCCATTCTTCTCTTTCTTCTTTAACCTCTTGATGACATAACATTAACTCTCTAGTTGGCGCGTTTAGGTCTTCCTCTTCCTCTTTTTACCTCGACCTTTCCTTCTATGTTTGGATTAATGGGTTATGAATTGGCTGTATGGTATAATATTTTTGTAGATAGCTTGAGCTTAAAAAACATTATTTGCTAACCTTGACCCAATTTGCATTTTTGGCCGAAGGAAGCCGAAGCTCAACCTTCGCTCCGAATCTACGAGTTTATAGTTTTCTATGGAAACGGAGATTGGAGACATTCCTTTTGATTTGAGTTATGAAGTGATTATTATAGCTGCTGTGCCGTCAATGGCCATCGTTACTTCATACATCGTGTGTGAAAACAATAACTTTTGTTGAAGATTAGCAGAGTCTGTCTTGTCTATGCTTATTTGTTGAAACCTACAAGTCTTGTTCAAGTACTTTCTTTTGTAAAATTGTACATGTTTACAGGTAGGCGTTAAACTCCTAATTACAAATACTAATTCACAAATTATTCATTTTATTTATTTATTAGTATTAAAACAATAAAAAAAATATCACTCGATATATTTCGACCTGTTAAATACACAAAACAAATAAATTAACAAATTACAAGTATATCATTTTTATATAAAACATAACGGAATAAATAGAATATCAGCTATATTATTATTATATTACAGTTTGAAGTTATGAATATAAACAAAAAAAATTCTTGTTAAATATTTAGTTACAGGGTCAATTCTCTGCATATGTAACAAAATATTAAGAAATAATTATTTGGGAACCTAGATATTCTGTAATGCAATCGGAATAAATACACACTTTAATAATATCTTTGATTTACGGTTTTTATGTATTCTATAAAAAGCATTTAAAAATCTTTTAGGAATTAACTTATGGGATTTTTTTTTTCGGCTAAGCCGACAATCCTGCACTGTCTTTGGACTGAACTAAACTATTCAAACAATCGTTTCAATTTTATTGTTGTTAGGTCAGACTCTTCACTTGGATATAGACTATAGTTTGTTCCCAGGGAACCGGCAGATCCCTAGGGAGATGGACCTTAATTACATTCGCGCGGGTAAAACCGAGGCAAAAGGATAGTCTCCAATAAAACAAGTCTTGGCATCTCCACAAAAAGTACATTTGTATTCAGACCTCGTCACGACGGTTCAGTCGTTAACGGGTCCACGTACGTGGGTTTCATTCCCGGTAGGAACTGTTTCTTGTTGAGGTTATCGCTAATCTGTCTTTGTTTTGTTACAGGTATGTTTTGATGGTGTTGGGATGGCAACGGAGGAAGTGAAGTTATTTTTTTTTTATTATTTAGTTATGCTGACCAAATTGACGAGATATTGCAGAAGGGCAATGTCAAAAGTTCCCGGAATAGAAGAGCTTGTATGACTAGATTGATGGATGTGGAAGAGGCGAAAGAGGTGTGTCAGAATCGTAGCAGATGGATACTGTAGTCTTTGCCTACCCCTCTGGGCGACAGGCGTGAGTATATGTCTGTATGTATGTATGTAACGAAACAGACGGACAGATCTCGATTTAAGGTGGATGGTCCAAGATAGTTTTAATAAAAAACTTGTGGGAACCAATAACGACGACAGAAGTATTATTATTTAATTCTGTTACCTTTTTCCACACGTTCCATCAACTTTACACCCGCGAATATTCAGTTTTTCTTAAAAACAAATTTGCAATTTAAAACTTTCATACATTGGATTACAAAAGTTTTAAATAACAAAATTAGATTCTTAAAAAGTTTTTTTGTAAAAAAAACTGATTATTCCCGGGTGTAAAGTTGATGGAACGTGTGGAAAAAGGTAACAGAATTAAATAATAATACTTCTGTCGTCGTTATTGGTTCTCACAAGTTTGTATGAAGATTGCCTTGGACCATCCATCTTAAGGTTTCCTCCATCACTGACACAATGTCGATCAAAATTCCATGATCTCGGTAACAAATACAGATTGATGCTTTAGCCTTTCTTGTTTATATAAAGGCGATTATTACTGTTGCTGACCTTCGGTGAGTGCTTCTTCCTCTCTCAAGTGACTCGTCCCATATTGATCTCTCTGTCTTTCAAGGGGAAATCAAGCTGCGAACGCGCTCAAATACAGTGTTGAGTGAGATGATCAACTTTTATTCTGAGGCCAACCCTAAAATCGCAAAAAATGAATCAGCTGTTATATACATTTTGGTCGAGTAGATATTTAACTTTTCTATGGAACAGCTGTTTTTTTTCGCAATTTTAGTGTAGACGCCGTGCCGTAATAAATGTTTGAAGGGAAATCAAATTAACACCAAGTATTCATACATTTTGGTCGAGTATATATTAAACTTTTCTATGGAACAGCAGATTTTTTTTCGCGATTTCAGTGTAGTTGCCGTAGTAAATGTTGTTTGTGTTATGCTATCAAATTAACTCCTAGTACACCTAAATATATCAATACAATTATTTTAATTGAAGTTCTTCAAAAATCATCAAGGGAACTCAATTGTTGTGAGAATATCTTCAGTTTTACAAAGTTTAAATTAGTTTCTTTGCATAAGTAATTAATTAAACCGGATCTTAGTCTTGACTTTTTCGTTTTTTTTTTTGTTTAAATAATTAATTAGATTTATTACAAGTTATATACCTACATGCACAATTTTAAAATTATCAAAATAAATAAAAATGCAGGCCTACCGTTGACGCATCGTTCGGTAGTGTACCCAGAAGGCATAGCATTAATTTGGACCTTGTTTTAGTATTTAAAGTTCCTCACAAGAATTAAAAATAAGTCACCTCAGTCCAGATATTCTGAAGTTTGTCGTATATTTTATTGTTTTCTGTTAACATCTAAATAAAACCGGAACTTATCGCGGCCACCGAGGTCGCCAAGCAGTAACAAGCGCCTTAAGAAACCAATATTGTATGTTCCTGAAATAAACACTTCAAAATATAAGGTGAAATTTAATCAACCACCCGAATTCATACTGTAGACTCGGTTAGTAATCAGAAACAAGGCTCAATGATCCTTTTTTCCGAAATCTTAAAAAAATATATCGTTCTTGTACGAATATCAGTGCAGGACTAGTTCAACTATTATTTTTTTCGAGTTTGTCCTTATAGGTTCATTAGAAATTGTTCCTGATCACTAAACGAGTGTCCAGTATGAATTCGGGCGGTTGATTAAATTTCACCCAGCAGGTATACTTACTACGTTCAACTACAATTCCTACAATTCAATAGAACAAAATTTTATTTTTTTCGTGTTTCTCCTTAAGGTGCATTAAACATTGTTCATGATCACTAAACGAGTCTCCAATATGTATTCGGGCGGTTGATTAAATTTCACCTGGTTTACTTACTATATATTTAAACTTAAATTAGCGACATCAGCATCCATTACTCCATCCATCCATCAGCCTAGTTCGTCCACTGCTGGACATAAGCCTTTCCAGGACTTTGCCACTCCCGGCGGTCATCCTGGAAGAATTGCCCATACTCACACACGCTGGGCAGGCGGGTTGATGAGCGCGGTGCCGGAACCCTCGCACCAGTGACGCTGCTGCCCGTCACCAGTCTGTTCCATATAAGGCCCGGCTGTTAGGGATGGATATACCGCCATCCATCGGTCCGAGGCATGGTGGGCCTCCTGGTTTTTTGCCTGTGACCTGTCCTCTTACTCTCCCGCGAATTACTTCGAGGGGTACTCCAAGTAAGATGGTGGTACCTCCACAGTCGAGTCCGGCATCAGCTCTACCACCTTTTCATCCATTATCTACTATTATATTACTATTATATCCATTACTATTGTTACATAATAGAAAGGTCATCGACACGGTGTCAGTGTAACAATGAACCTTACTGCATATATTAAACAATAAATCTAAACAAGAAAAACGCCCGGCCTCGCCCACGTTTCGCTCGAGTCACTGACCTTACTCAATGTGATGAGCTGTTTATATTTAGACACGAAACTGCTTTGATGTTTTGTTGCTCTCTTTTGGTGCGGACACAATACATACGCTCGTGCGCGCGCGCTTGTCGATGAACGCGTGTTGGCAGCAAATAGATCATTCAAAGAGTATTACGCAGTACTATTATTAATTCAAATTTAATAATTATAAATAAGAAAAATAACAATTTTGAGTATTTTTTAAATATATTTCGGCCCACTTTGGGGCTAATTTAATTAGTAATTAGGTAATATATATTTAATTTTTTCATTTCATGTCATTCTGTAAAATCTTTCATCATTCGACTGATGCCGGCCCCGAAGTGGGCCGAAATATATTTCGAAAATACTTAAATTTTTGTTGTTTATAATAATTAAAATAAATGAAAAGCCTTAAAAAGGCTAATATAAATATTTATTTCAAGTATTATTAATTCTGTGGTATTACTGAGTAAGACTTCCGAGATTTTAGATAAAATATAAAACAACTGCAGGTCAAGCTTCTCATTCGTAAACAATTTTAACAGATATTACGCCGAAATAAGAACTACTAATAGGTAGCTTGTCATGCTGGCGTCCGTACACGGACGATTCTATGTCCTCTTAAGGTGACTTACCTTGAAACAGATCAAAATTAAGAACCTAGAATTAATTAGGTACCCTTTTTATGAAAACCGAAACTCAAAATCACACACAACCTCCGTGTCGTGTCGCCATAATCCTAGGAAGAGACGTACTGAGATAGATTTCTATAAAATTTTAGTTCGTTGTGTAAAGGCTACAAAATACTAGTCGAATATACCATATCTATAGAAATACCAAATACATAAGAAAACGGAAATAATTTTCATCGTTTTAGTGACTGGCTCTACCACGCAAAGATACTATAAAGATATTGCGTTTCTGCTAAACCTAATAACCGTGTTTCAACATAATGAGGATTGCTAGATCGGTTTTTGTTAAGTTAAGACTATGTTTAAGGCGGGTACAACCGCGATTAGCAGAAAATAGTAGTTTATGTTACAAAGGCGAAAAGGAATAAATTACGAGGACGATTAAACGTAACCGAGTAATTTATTGCTCTTACGCCCGTGTATCATACTACTTTTTCCAATGCATAGTGTGAGGAAATAAAACAAATATAATCTTGTCAACTTTAAATTATGATTGGCTCAAAAGGACTGTATCCAGAGCCGTTAAACAGTGGAAAAAAAAAGTATGACATTTATGGTACACAGGAAAGGTTGCAGGTTAGCCAACTTCTCGTAAATAAAAAAATAAAGCTCTAGGGCAAAATAATCGACTTTCTGTTCGGTTTTGATCCATAAAAAGTGGGCCTTCACGAGCACTTGCATTGAAAAATTATTTATTTGACATCATGTCTTAAGTCCCGAAGCATAAAGAACATAATATGTTCTTAATATTGCGAATAGTTCGCAATTAATTTATAGTGAATAGATGAGAACATGATCAAATCATTTAGCGAATAGAAAAAAGTAAAAATAGTAAAAATAAATTGCGAACTATTTCTTGAAAATAAGGCTTTTGTTACCGAGACCACTAACGGTTTATAAAACCCTACACATTATTTAATTAAAAACCATACATCCTTAATTTTATTTTTAGTGTGCCTATTTATTTTAACTTAATTATTTATTACATTTAAGATTAGATTACTATGCATTCTTGACCAAAAAACTCGTAACTCACAATACTCTATTCAAATTACATTACAGGCCGAAAACCAGCGCTGTGTTGCTGCTCGACAGCTCACAGCAGATACTGAGTCTGCCCCTTTTAGTCACATTTTGTAGTATGTTATACAATTGTTTTCTTGTAAGTTTAGTTTTTTTAAGTTATTTTTATTCTTAGAATTTTCCGTGTTCTTATTTGTGACGAATAAATTTCATTTTCTTTCTTTCTTTCAAATCATTGTAAGCTAATTGTAAGCTTCTCGATAATCTAACTGAAAGTACAAGCTGAGAGTATCTTATAACTTGTATACCTACTAAACATGACTTAATTTGCATTTATTATACTTGACATTTTTAGAACATAGTATGACATATCATGTAATGTAGAATTAGAATTTATTATATAATTTATAATTTAAATATAATATTTACCAGAGGCACATTGTCACCTCTTTAATATTTGTAAGCCTTTTAAAAGTGATAGATCTAAGCTCTTCTTTCACCATCTTTTATATTTTACTCATGTTTTTACAAATAAATTTCTTTGTCGTTTTTTTTTTTTAAATGGTCTATAAGCGGGTTTGCATCTCGCCTAACGAACTACATCGTGTTTGCGTAATGTAGTAATAAATAAGACAATAGTTTACTCATTGCTGGTTAACATTTTCCTTGACACAACAACTTTCTAGAATTTAAGACCAGTAGGATTTTAAGGCGCTACGAAAAAAAAATTACACTTTAATAACTTGCATATCTATTTCAGTAAATTATGTATTATTTTGATAAAATAGTATATTATTTTTGGATTATTTTTCTGGGGATCTGTTAAAACAGAAACGTGATTAGTGAAATTCGGCTCGATAGAAATATTTATTGAAATGAGGTCTCTTTCGACACCAAATCTCCTGGTTTGACAATTTAGAATGACATATGGACTGCAATTATATTTTATTAGATGGGTTTTAACGGTATCTAGGACCTGGTTAAACGAAATTTTGATAGCAACTTTAGTTCATTTTATATTAATAAAAAACCGACTTTTTGCTACTTTTCCACGAATCCACCCCTCTCGCACTGAGGGTTTTTTCGCATATGGAGTAACAGGGACGCTAAAACTTTTACATATCGCCTTAAGGCTATATGCGAAATAATACGGGTGTTTCTTTTCTGTGTATTTCATGAAATACACGGAAAATTATAATCTGTTTCTGGTATATGCATCTTGGCTATTATAATTTAGGGTTTTGAAATTGGAAAACATGTTTGGATAAATTTTCCTCGATAGAAATAATTGTTGAAATGAGGTCTTCAAACACACTTTTTCTCCTCCTTTGACGAATAAGAACCATATACAGAACTCAAACATATTTTATTAGGTGTGTTTCAACAACATCTAGAAATTTGATATTTGAAATTTTGCTAGCTATTTTTTTTTGTTAAAACTAACATTTTTCAAACACTAATCAGAGTCTTCTTGTACGAGTTCCACTATTTTATTTCCTTAATTATTGCGACTAGTTTCGTCTATTTGACATCGTCGGGCTGATTGCAATAAAATAGTGGAACTCGTACAAGAAGACTTTGATTAGTGTTAGAATGAAGTTCCATCAAGGAGTCACACCTTACAGTATAAATTATACTAACATTTTTCGCTTTTGTCCTGAATCCGCCCCTCTCGCACTGTGCGATTTTTCGCTTGGAGAGACAGTGACAAAAATAAAATTCGCATAGCCTCTTAAAAGAGATGTCGCTTCTGCATATTTGCTAGCTACTCATTGCCAATCTAAAAACGTAACCGTAGGTCAGCAACTAAAAATAATCCAAAGTGATCGACCCGTCAGCTAATTATATGCAACCTGTCATTTAAGATTATTTATTACTTGTGTTATCGCATCATTTATTATTATGATTATTTATGATTTGTTCCATCGACTGTAAGGTGCTGTTAGTTTATCGTTCGGTTCAGTTGAGATTTATTGTGATAGAGGTGCTGGAGAGTGTTCGAGCACATTTTATCCAAATGACAATTGAAATGTAGGCGGAAGTAAGAATGAGAGTGTAAAAGTTGACGATCGGACCACGGAACACATGTTTTACAAATAACATAGATTATGTATTGAACAATGATATTATGTAATACATTGGTATTTAACGTTTTTAAGGTTCCGTACATAAAAGGTACAAAAGGAACCTTTATGGTGAGACTCCGTTGTCCGTCCGTCCGTCCATATGTCACAGCCTCATTCATAACTTTAGCACCGTTGAAGATAAAAACATGAAATTTGGCGCTATATTAGCATTAATTTGCCCACATATCACAGTGTAAAAGAAAATATTAAAAAATTTAAATTGTTCAAAATATTTCCAAAACAAAGGTGAGAAAAATAAAAAAATTTATCCTAAAAATCCAATATCAAATTGCAGATTTTTAGAACCTTAGCTCCTTTCCTCGCGGAAGCAAGATCTCGTACCAACCTGTAGCGGTACTCGCCCGACGCGCGAGCACTCGATATGCTCTGTTCCCTGCTCGCTAAAGCACCAGAGTGTGATGTGTTTGTAGATGGAATAGGATGTGTCATGAGGGTGTGGAAGAGAATGCTAGAAGAAAGTATGTTAGTTAGTGCTTAAAATAAAATTATATACATATATAATATTGTAACGATTTGGTCTATTACAGTAATGTTATAATATTTCGGATAATAAATAAAATGTCGAAATGTCTCTAGTTTAACATGTTCAAACAAACCTTAGCTCCCCTAGACTGTGGCACTAGTGTTTTGATGACTTATGCGACTTGGTATGAAGTAAGAGTTATATTTAACTGGCAGATAAGTTGTTGGTATCATCAACATCGTAATTATTAATAACGGTTATAGGCCAATGATAACATATAGTATTTACGAAGATTGCCTACATATTTGTCGGATAAGACCACCAGTACAGCGGGCCTATTATGTATGTCTAGTTGCCTTCAGCCTCCCTATTCTGTATCTTTAGTTGCCAACTGAACGAGGTGCCTATCATCAAAAACATAGATAAAATCTGAAATTACAAAATTGCCTTTAGTGGGTATTGAACTATTAACAATCTGTGTCGTCACTTCAAGTGCGAACATATCCTTAGGACATCGGAATTCGATAGTATATCTATGTTTTTGATGATAGACACTCAGTCCAGAAGGCAACTAGAGATACATAATAGGCCCGCTGGACTGGGTGTCTATCATCAAAAACGTAGATATACTATCGAATTCCGATTTCCTAAGGATATGTTCGCACTTGAAGTGACGACACAGATTGTTAATAGTTCAATACCCACTAAAAACAATTTTGAAATTTCAGTTTTATCTATGTTTTTGATGATAGGCACCTCGTTCAGTTCGCACTAAAGATACAGAATAGGAGGGCTGTTCCTCCTATCGATCTTATCAGCGATTGCATAAAAAAACGGTTGTCTGATCAATTTAACTAACATACAATTATTTGCGAACGCCTTCATTTTAGGAGTGTACTTTATTTGGGGGGGGGTTGCCCATACTCACGCTGGGCAGGCGAGTTGGTGAGCGCGGTGCCGAATCCCTCGCACCAATGACACGCCGCTGCCTGTCACCAGTCTGTTTCATATAAGATCCGGCTATAAGAGATGGATATACCGCCATCAATCGGTCCCAGGTTTAGTGTGCCACCTGGTTTTTTGCCTATGAGCTGTCCTCTTACTCTCCCCCGAATAACTTCGAGGGGGTCTCCAAGTAAGGGGGTCATTTTAAGCGTTTCGGCACAAGAAATTTCATTTGCAACACAGTATTAATACAAGATCGTTGCTCAACAAAATCGGCCATAGTAAAAAACGACGCGACCACAAAAGTTGTTTGTCACAAATGTTAATTAGTCACAAAATACTCGACATAGGTTAGTTTTTTTTTTTACCGCCAATCAATGACAGTTGTACCAAACTAACGCAAAAATAATTTTTTTAATATCTCTAGCACGGGATTTTGAAATGAGAATATCCGGGTACTTTCGGGACAGAATGTACGTATGAAAAACTTTCTTGTAAAAAAATAAGAATGTACAAAGGTGAACTTAAAGCTAACTAGCATTGTCTACCAGTTAACTTTTGGTGTTTTCAGAAGATTAAGGGTAGTGCCAGAACACTTACGAAGTATAAATAAATTACACGTAATATTTGCTGTATACTGGGTGGATATTTATTCGCTAATAAGCCGAAAACTAGAGACTCCATACATTATGGTCAAGTAGTAAACACATCTTCTCTATGGAACATTTTTCATCGACGCTTTCCATTAAAAGTAAGCCAAATGCAAAATGAAAAGAAGTTAGGTATATCATCAACCATTTTCTGAAGTTTTCACGAAAGCATTATCTCAGCCAGCCGAGTAGTTTACAGTTAAAGATAGACAGACAAGTGGACAATAACGCTCGCGTCGCCATTGGATTTCCATTTTCCATATCGTGACGGAACGCTAAAAAACAACGCAACAGCGCCGTGACGGACACTTTCGAGGAGAAAACTGAGACCACTCAAACATGACCAGAGACAAGATCTGATAATCTTCATTAATTACTAATTTCAATTTATGGCTGTGATTTTATGTTAATAACGATCAGAAAATGTGTAATGGTGTTATAGATATAGGTAACGTGAATAAACGTGACGGATCGGGCTCCCAAACGCATTCCTTATGATTATTTTTCTAATTTTCGATTAAAAAGTATAAATAAAATGTGATTTTACCATGCTACTCGAAATTCTCAAAAATGGGCTATTGGTTCACTGATTAGTGTATAAAACGCTTTTTTTCTCACTGAGTGAAAAAAAAACTTTTTTTTTATTTGTTCATATACTTTCCAGGAAAGGCAAAGGTATCTGCGACCATAAAGCCAAGTCCTATGTATTTTTTTCTAGATTCAAAGGTAACGACCAAGTCCGATTTTCCTTATTTCTTTATCGATATTATATTGGTCATTTCTTGTTTCTTTCTTAAAATAACTCAAAAGCCCACATCCAATATGGTACTTTGATGCAAGTCAAATAAAAACACAACCACTAGTTTTAAGTAGTTTTATGTCCCCGCCCGTCTGACAATGTTATGACATGTATGATATATAATATAATTAAAATTAGCTAATGTTTTGTTCTCTTATTTACCGATCAATTGTAAGCATAATAAAATGTGATTCAAATTGTTATTATACTACTGTTTATTTGCTCGTAGCCATTGGTAAAAAGTAGAGTAGGTACATAGCTCGTGAACAATAACTTTGTGCCGCAAAGGTAATTCTTGTTTTTTTCACTTGTTGTGTTATCTACTATTATGGAATTAGGCGAGCGTAGTTTAATGTCAATTAGGCTATTCTAGAAAAGTTGTGTTATTTAATGCATTAGTTTGTAAATGATCCTGTTCAACAACTTTAACGCCAGGGCCACAGCTTCAGGCTTCTGGCGGCGCTTCTTGCTGCGTTTCCAGGCGGTTTTTGCGACGGGCTTTGCCCTGCCACGACACCCGTCGGCGTCTTCGACCGCATCGGATGTATAGCGCGCTCGCTCGCTCAAAGCGCTCGACATTAGGTTCGTCCTGTGCGCTCGATCACTGTTTCAACCGCACGCCTCCCCGCACACTGCCGCCGTCCCGACTGCGCAAGTCACTCGAAGCCTTCGACCAAAATAAAATGAATGGACGGGCCATAGCGTGCTGATTTTTGAAGTCTGTAAAGTGAGCGCCGGCTCTCACTTCATCTCAGTCGGTCTCTGTCTGTTAGAAGAGTGACACGTACGCTTATTATTAAATGTCATCCAAATAACTGACGAGAAAATGCCTTTGTGTGCATTTCCAAAGTGCAAGAATACTACCAAAAAGCAAAATAAAAGTTCAGGCATCACACTTCACGCGTAAGTACATGTTTATCAGTCTATTTCATTTTATTTTGGTCGAAGCTCGAAGCCGGAAAAGACGCGCGAGCGGTGACCCATGGCCGGCTCTATAAAACTTCATACATTTGCTCTCTCCGCCGCAAGAAGAACCGCTTGGCGCGCCTGAGGCCTGAAGCTGTGGCCGAGGGGTAGAGCGTGTTTTGTTTATACACTGGTGGACATAAAAATCGACTCAAGCATTGTTGTCCTACATTCAAGGGAATAACCCAATCATACAAACATAAACAAATGAAATATATATATCATTTTAAAGGTATAGGCCTCCACCTTTGAATAAATGCATTTTGGTTTAAAAGTATTCGCTATACAGGACGTGAAATTCATTTAATTAATTAAAAACTTATTAGGTCAATGAAGAACCGGCTGCAAGCAGTTATAAGGGCTATAGGGGGGAACATGAAGTACTAATGTTAAACTTAATTAATGAATAAATGAATGATTTTGTAAAAGAAGGTTTTTTTTTTTCAATTTTTCGCTATTTGATTTTTTCAATATTTATTAATTCATCACTTAAAACAAAATCAGCCTGTATAGCAAATACTTTAAGACAAAAATGCATTTAATCAAAGGTGGAGGCCTATACCTTTAAAATGATATGTTATATATTTCATATGTTTATGTTTGTATGATTGGGTTATTTCCTTAAATGTAGAACAACAATGCTTGAGTCGATTTTTATGTCCACCAGTGTAGTTGTTCTGAAAGATCGTTTAAAACGTAAGACTTTATTGAGAGGATATTTTCTTGTTACATAAATATGAAAACTAACGTGTTGAATCAATGTTTCTGTAAGAAGAAAATTTTCTTCTTCCTTTTCAAGGTCTGCGGAGGAGATTGGAAAATTACTCAAGATAGAAAATATACATAAACTGTCATAAAGTGCAAACAAATGAAAACTAACGATCATACAAAACATATCTCCTAATTTTTTATTTTTTTGTGTTCAAATACAATGCTTGCCAAATAATTTGAGCATGTTATAAAGTTATGGTTATAACATGGGTGAACTTTTCACCTAAAAAGCGCAACAATTATGTGCCTCCCAGCGTCAAATGTATCCAAATACACATACCAAGTTATAGTTTTAATAATTTCTTTCTTCTAATTATAAAAACTAGTTTAAAAAAAATGTAACTTAATCCAGCAAAATTATCAATTAACTTTTTAAACGGACGAACTCGTCCAACGACTTACATTGTTATATTTCTATTTGGCACTTCACTGGTTAACATGTCATTTGTTTCATCATGTTCCATTAGTCACCAAATTCTAGAATAATTCAAAATAGGCAGTTGGGATTTCCAGCATCCGTAGCACGATGACGCGCGACTTCTTTTGTCACGCGTTTTAAATGTGATATGTAAAAAAATACGGGTGTTTCTTTTTTATGTATTTCATGAAAATTGTAATCAATTTCTGGTATACGCATTTTGACTACATAATCTAGGGTTTTGTTTTTTAAAAACACGTTTGGATAAATTTTCCTCGATAGAAATAATTGTTGAAATGAGGTCTTCAAACACACTTTTTCTTCTCGTTTGACGAATAGGAATTAGGAACCATGTACAGAACTCAAACATATTTTTTTAGATGGGTTTTAACAATGTCTAGATATATTCGTTTTTTTTTATAAAAATATAAAACCCACTTTTTACCCGTTCAGCCTGAATCCGCCCCTCTCGCACTGCGCGTTTTTTTGCTTGGAGTGACAGTGACAAAAATAAAATTCTCATAAGCTCTTAATCGCGCGCAAATCGCGCAATCAACCTATCATAGCGCTTAATTTCGTTGATGTACGTGATAAAACGTAAGACAAACGAAGTCGCGCGTCATCATGCTACGGGGGCGGGTACACTTATAAAGTAATGTCATAAATAAACAACTGTACTCATCTTTTTATTCAAGAGTCCGCGCGATCCAACCGGACTTTTCTTACTGCTGAGTACCAGGAATCCGCAGCTTGAAGATACTCGTTTTTACCGAGATGCAGGTGTCGTGTTCTTGCAATAAATTAATTTGTTTCTTCTAATCGTCGCCATTTTGAATTAGAGAGACGCTGAGAAGATAGAGTGTTATTTTTATTGGCTGAATTGACTGGACGTTTGCTTGCTGTGTGCTTTTTGTTATGGAACGTTATGTATACAGGTTGTTAGGAAAAGAACTTCGTTCCTTTAAACCACGTTTCTTATAAGTATAGTACATTGCTTTAAACCAGCGCTTCTTAACCTTTTTTGTCCACGGACCCCGTAGGAAATCAAGCACAATTTTAAGGACCCCCGTATAATAAAATGCAGCATTAAATTTCGGACCATTTGTTTTAATTCTACAAATTACGAAAAAATATACTTTTTCATTATTTGGTGCTGCTTTTTTGCAACTAAATTAGTGATATTTGGGGTTATATTACTACTGAGATTATAATCTAGTAATCGCCTAATCTATTACTAGATTAGGCTGCGGACCCCCAGGGGTCCGCGGACTACAGGTTAAGAAACGCTGCTTTAAACACATAAATAAAATAAAATAAAAATAAAAAAATCCAGAGAAAAAATAACTCAAGTTGCTAGCCTTATTTCTTAGCTCGCTATTTCTATCATTCCTATTTCTAATAATTCCTATTTCTAATACTCGAAGCACCATTGAATATGTTATTGCGCGTGGCATAAGAACGGTACAAAGTTCAAAGTGTCTAACCCGAGCTGAGCTTGACTGTACCACAATTACCACACGGCGCGCGGCGCGCTATGGTGCGTTTTGAGCTAGGGTTGAATAATTTAAAGAAAAGTTTTTAAAAATATATTATTTTATTATATTTAAAAATATATAATATATTACACGCTTAACATACTCTGTTATACCTATAGCACACGTGGTTTAAAGGAACGAAGTACTTTTCCTAACATCCTGTATATATATATATTGTATATAGATAGAACAAATGCTTTACGCATTTAGCTTAGGCATCAATGTTCAATAAATTTGTGGCACTTGTCCTATTTATGTATTCCTTAGATTATGACGTAAATTGTACAATTCCTTTCTTTTCGGCAAATAAATGCTTAATTTTCATTTTTCAGTTTTTCATGTAATTTTTAAAATCGCGTCAACAAAGTGCAAAAAAGTTGGCAATTTCTTTAATTTAATCTTTGATTTTCCAGATCTGTTACAAAACGTTAAGTAATAGTTGTAACGCCCAAAAACAATTCGTAGGTCAAAACAAGGTTTGAAAATAAGGAAATACATAGCCACTGTTGGAATGTACAAAAACAAATCAATATAATTTCAACACTATATTCTGTCTCTTTCTTACTTGTTAATATTTGTTTTTATGAACAAGCCACTTCAATCACTTGACTAAAAGTCCCTTGGATAGTTTTTCAATTACTCCCTGCGCCTTCAGCGAGCTATACGTGACACACCTCTCCTGACAAAATAAATTATTTGGATCGTTTTACTGGAATACCTATATCCTAACAGCCACGACTTGATACCCCGAGAAGGTGCCAGAGGTGTTCCGAGTGTGAACTGTGAAATGCAGTCACAGTCCATACTCGGTACACCCGCGTTTCAACGACGTTTATTACGCTCCAACGTGATGAGTGGTTAACCCAGTCGCCGTTCTTCGGGCACAAATACACACTTTTCAGGGAATGCAGGTTTCCTTACGATGTTTTCCTTTAGCGTTCAGCAAGTTGTAAGTAAGAACAAATACCATGCACATAAATTGATGTGTGGAAGCGGCAAAAGAGGTGTGTCTAGATCGTAGCAGATGAAAATATGTAATCTGCCTACCCCTTTGGGAGACTGGTGTGAGTAATATGTATGTAATAGAATAGAAATAGAAAATCGTTTATTTACAGTCACAATCACACACAACACAGAAAAAGAAGACATAAGACATGAAGAAAATTTCAAAATTTCAATAAAAAAATAAAAATTAAAACAAAATAATTTAACACTAAGTAACACTTAAAATGATCACACATTGAAACAGTGTGATATGAATATGAATATGTGAGTATGTATGTAGACAAAGAATAGAAGAATATGCCAAAAATATATAAACATCTACTGTGTTACTACAAAACGGTGTTTAACTTTAGTCAGTGTTTAAATCTGTTGTTGTCGCCTTTTCTTTCATATTTTAAAAAAGTGACAGCAACAGATTTAAACACTGTCTAAAGTTAAACATCGTTTTGTAGTATAACGTAGGCAGAGGCAGAGGTAGATGGATTCTTCAAACATTTACAAAGAAAGATAATGAACCTCTAGTATTAGAGTATCCATGTATCTACCTATATGAGGTAGCATGGTAGAAGCACGTATGGAATTCCTTAATGATGGTAATTTCAGGAGATTGGTATACTGTGTGCAAGCTCAAGGATGTTTTTACGAGTCGGAATGGAAAACTATAAAAAAGCACCATTTTAGAAACATAACATTGTACCAACATTTTGCGATATATTTGTATTGAAATCACTGTCTATCCACTCTTGAATCTTATACTTTGTCGTTACAGATATATTAAAGCCAATTCTGAAGGCTTTAATTTTGGTTTTAGTGCTGTCAAAGCTTAAAATTTTCAAAAGAAATTTAGCTTCTAATCCCAACTATTAAGGACTATTTTTATCGAAGAACATTTAGTTTTGACAGCACTAAATCTAAAATTAAAGCCTTCAGAATCGGCTTTATTGTCTAACTTATAAATTTTTAAAAATAGAATGCACTATAACAGCTTTTAAAGTTTTTTTTTTTAAACATAAATATACTGATAAATAGGATACAAATATAAGGAAATCTCAAGATATATTTCGGGTCCGATCTGGACCCGGTATCAGTCGAGTTTTGATTAAAATAAATAGACATTGACATAATATAATGAAAATAAATAAATCAATATTTTTATGATTAAAATAAATAGACATTGACATATCTAAAAGCACATGACATATGTTTCAAAACACTATGTCATGTGCTTTTATATCATATATGTCCATGTCTATTTATTTTAATCAAAACTCAACTGATGCCGGGTATCTTACACTACACTGTATATTTTTTATTAAATTTAAAAGTAAACCCAACCTTTATTATTCCCCTGCATATTACCCCCTATTATTATTTATGATATAAAACACCTTTACACATAGATTTTATTTGATTACTTATATTAAGGTGGGTTTAGACGAAGCCAGCACTGGCTAGTTATTGACCTCGTATAAACAGTTTTTCAAGACGAGCCAGCGCTGGCTGCCAGCACTGGCGGGAATAGAGCGCCGGCCTATTTTTCAAGCCAGTGACTTGTCTGAGGACTGGCGCCAGCGTTACTGGGTTCGTCTAAACCTTGCTTTACATTAAAAGTGACCTGTAATAAGTGTATCTGTTATAAATACATTACATAATAGTAGTTTATGCTACAAGGGCGAAAAGGAATAAATAACGAGGATGTTCTTAACCGAGTAACTTATTGCTCTTACGCCCGTGTATCATACTACGTTTTTCAATCCATAGTGTGAGGAAATAAAACAAATATAATCTTGTGAACTTTAAATTATGATTGGCTCAAAAGGACTGTATCACAGCCGTTAAACAGTGGAAAAAAAAGTATAACATTTATGGTACACAGGAAAGGCTGCAGGTTAGCCAACCATTGTAAATAAATAAAAAAAATAATAACAATAAAGCCTTAGGGCAAAATAATCGACTTTCTGTTCGGTTTTGATGCATAAAAAGTGGGCCTTTACGAGCACTTGCATTGAAAATGAATATTTTTCATTTCTACATAGAGGTATTATAACACGCGCCACATCAATGATAGTACAAAAAACCAAGGTACAGAATAAACCTTGTCTTGAGATAAGATGTAGATTAAACAGCTATAAAAGGGCCATTTTGAAATGGTGATGTCATGCTGTGACGTCACGAAGTCATTAATAGATTATGCTATGACATAGTCGGAAATAAGAGGTTTGTTATTTACAAAGGTTATGCAATATTTACTGGTGTGTCGCAGGATTATAGCAAAAAAGACCGAGCAGATAGCCATGTATTTATATATGTAACCTATTAGTATGTAGTATATAGGATGAGATTTGGTCGGCCAGCTGGATTCGTGCTTTGTGGTTGTTTTCAGCTGGATTTGTGGTTGGTGATCATTGAACCTTGTTCCTGGTCCCTGGCCGGGTCTCCGGTATGGGTTCGAGCGGTTGATTGGATTTCACCTTGTATAATATATATTTTACCTATCATTTTAATCGTATATATATATATATACCTACCTACAGATATATGTAGATATATATATAGATATATATATATATATATATATATTTCTACATAAAATAAATAAACCTTTAATGTTTGTGTGTTTGTGTTTTTGTGAGAGGGACTGTTTCTGACTTTATGTGTTATTATTATTTATTTTAGTTGATTGTACCATTTTATGTTTGTGTTACTATCTTTAATTATTGTAATTGGTTTGTCCGTTTTAATTAAAATAAATAAATAAAATAGTTCATGTACATTTACTGTACATATAATATTACATATATTTTTGACTTGTGAAACGTGTATTATATATCCCATCAAAAACATAAAATGTACAAAAATGTCGAGTCTCGCAATGCAATCTTTCCACCGTAAAAAGTTCTGAGATCTTATGTAAAGCCAAGTCTGTTATTTTAGTTTGTATGGAAGCACCTTTTCATTTTAGTTAGTATGGGAGCACCTATTGAACAAATGTATCATTAATTGTTTCCTAATTAGTTACCTACCAACATTAAGTGACTGTAATAATATTAGTCATCTTTATTTCTATAATAAAATATAGTGACTTCGCAATCGCACAGCAACATATACAACATATCTACCTAATACCAATTTGTTAGCGATTTGAGAAGATATTTCTATGCATCAGCGCTTTATTTGTGCTCTGCGATTGCCAAGTCACTATATTTTATTAGAGGAATAAAGATGACTAATATTAATACAGTCACTTAATGTTGGTAGGTAACTATTTAATTAGGAAACAATTAATGATACATTTGTTCAATAGGTGCTCCCATACTAACTAAAATGAAAAGGTGCTTCCATACAAACTAAAATAACAGACTTGGCTTTACATAAGATCTCAGAACTTTTTACGGTGGAAAGATTGCATTGCGAGACTCGACATTTTTGTACATTTTATGTTTTTGATGGGATCTCATTTCTTTTTGTAGGTAGTCCTCCTTTTTTCTTCTCGGGTAATATTTCTTGCACGTCAGCTGCGGATTTTCTTAAAGCCCACTCCCTTTTACTGATCATTTGGATATACTCCAGAGAAACTAGTATCGGGAAGGAGCACTTCATAATGACCACCTAAGAAACTACCAGAGAATTGGAAACGTTTCACTGGCGTCCCAGGATCGCCACTAAATGATCCTCTCAAACGGTCATTTTTGTAAACCTCGAAAGTAAATGGATACAAAGAAGTGGCTCCCATAAGTCCGGATACGGAACCGTAGGTGGTAGTTTTCATCATTGCTGTCGAGTACAGGTCAGCGTTAATGTGTCTCGTCACACGTAAAAAGTTGCATTTCATCGCAATGCGCTTCCACATACTCGACTACCGCAAACCTAATGTCATACGACGACTCAATGTTCTCATACATAGAGAATGACAAAGAATGGAACCAACATAAACCGTCTCCAGGTATAGGGACAACTAGGTGTGGACAATATTTCAGGCTACATTGCAATATTCATTTTTACGGTAAGTTATTATTATTATTATCCACAATTAGATGCAACAGACAGGTTAATATTTCTTTTGACCATGAAGTGAAAGGAAGGTTTGTCAGTCTAAACCACAGAGTACATTATTATGTCTAAACCTGGTCTTTATTCAATGACTAACGAGTACAAAGACATTTCATTATACCTACATCATAGAGGATGCATATACAAATAATATAACATTAGCAGCTTTATTTTTCCTGTAAGCTTTACTGGATAAATAACCTTTTACCTTGATTTTTAGGGTTCCGTATCCTAAGATTCCGTGACCCTATTACTAAGCCTCCGCTGTCTATCCATCTATCACAGGGGTCTACAGCTTCAGCCGTTATAGGTGAATATAGCGCGTAAATATTTTACACATAATATATTATGTTACTTTGTCCTCTATCACGGCAAATAATAATATGAAATGGAAATCCAAGCGGGGTCCAATTATTCGACGTTATTTGTTTCAGCTCTATCTTTATAATACAACAATTTTGGGCAGAAAAATGTTAGAGTTCCTTATTCAAAAGGTGCTGATTTGTTTGTCAGGCGCTACCATTTTAGCGCCTTGTTTTTTGTCACCTTTATGTTGCTATGTCATCTTTATTGTTGGTATTTACCATAATGGTTTGGGGTTTCGTACCCATATTGTGTGATGGTAGTACGGAACCCTTCGTGAGCGAGTCCGACTTGCACTTATCCGGTTTAATAGCGACTTATTTACCAAATGTTGATATTTCTCTTCTTAAATAGACTAAATGTGTTTTAGGGTTCCTTACCCAAAGCACAGATTATTATAACAAAGCCTCTATCGTTAGAACGGTTATACATACAAGTACCTACAAGTTGAAAATTTAGGCAGACTACTTTAAAGTAAAATAACAAATAATAAAAAATGAGGGTTCCTTCCTAAAAAGGTACCGAATTTTCTGTCAGGCGCTACCGTTTTGTCCCGTTTTATCGCTTTGTTTTTTGTCGCCTTAATGGTGCTATGGCATAGATCTATGTTGTTGCAATTTACTTTTAGGGTTCCATACCCGTATTGTGTGGGGGTACGGAACCCTTTATGTGCGAGTCGGATTCGCACTTTACCGTTTTTTTAGTGACTTAATTACGAAATGTTGATATTCTCTTCTTAAATTGACTAATTGTGAATGTATCGAACATTATAAACCACCCTTTTTAGGGTTCCTTACCCAAGGAACAGATTATTATAACAAAGGCTCTATCTTTAGAACGGTAATACATACAAGTACAAGTTTTAACTTTGGGCAGTCTGTAGTAAATACTTTAAAGTAAAATAATGAAAATTAGGGTTCCGTACTAAAAAGGTACCAAATTGTTTGTCAGGCGCTACCGTTTTATCGCTTTGTTTTTCGTCGCCTTAATGTTGCTATGGCATCTATATGGTTGTTATTTACTTTTAGGGTTCCGTACCCGTATTGTGTAGGGGTACGGAACCCTTTATGCGCGAGTTCGATTCGCACTTTACCGGTTTTTTTTTCACACTGTAACGGTTTTACTTTTTATTTTTACTACTTGCTCTATTTTCGGAAATAAAGGTATACATTTTTTTACACTTTTTACCATCTAGCGTCACGAGGTAGAATTTTTCGTGGTAGATGTCTTTAATGCAAAGCAGCATACCACCAACATCATCTAGTGTCATACACATTTATAGATGCAGCTGGAAACATACATTTTGTATAGACTTTGTATGGAAATATTAAATTACCAACCGCAAATATCATTTTTATATTTTTTTGTTGCAATGTATACTTAACACTAACCGCATGCAAATTTTCAAGTTTGTAGGCCTGCTAGAACACCTTTAGACTTTTGATGATGTGTCAGTCAGTCAGTGACAAAATAAGGGAACTTTGACTTGAGATATTTCGTAATCAAATATAGGTACAAAGTTGTAATTTGGGGTCAGAAGTAGGATCAGTAAGTACTCTTGGTTACTGAAATTTCAGACTTCTAGCTTTACCCACAACGAATATACAGGGGGGTTGAAAGTGCCGTGAGTTGCTTCGAGAAAAGGATGGTACGGCCGTTCCGCGAGACTCGGCGGGGGCACTGCCGTGCCCCCAGATACCTACTTTGCAAAATATACTATTTGAATTTGCGTTTCGAGGATTGTATTCGCTAAAGTACTAATTTAAGGGTCCGTTTCGCCAAACATGCTCTAGCGTTTGGACAATTTAGCATATTAAAACAAAGTATTTTTAACAAATAAAATTTGTGTAGGTAGTTAAGGGGTTGAACTACATTACAATTTTTCAGATTTGACACAAGCATCACAATCATTGAGAAAAAAAATCGGAAAGATCAGTAAAATCACGGAAAACGTAATTTGGCTTTAGAACTAGTATGATCAGTCTACTGATCTAACTACAAACTAAAAATTTTTTTTATAGAGCAAAGAAATGAAAGTAGCCTTTACAGATTTTTTTTATTTTTTATTTCCTTTCGTTATTTTAAAAGAAATACTCAAACATTCTACAATTTTCCTGTACAGAAAAATTACGCAAAAAGAATTTGGAAGTGTGTGTATTTCTTTTTAAATAACGAAAGGAAAAAAATATTAATATTTTATACTTTGAACTCTTTACCTAAAAAAAATATATTTCAATTTGGAACAAAAAAAAATTTTTTTTTTCTGTTTGCATCGCTATATTACATTTTTCGTGATTTTAGTGATCTTTCCGATTTTTTTTCCCGATGCTTGAGATACTTATGTGAAATCTGAAAAATTATAATGTAGTTCAACTCCTTAACTACCTACACAAATTTTATTTGTTAAAAATATTTTGTTTTAATATGCTAAATTGTCCAAACGCTAGAGCATGTTTGGCGAAACGGACCCTTAAGTAGCAGCGGTAGCTCAGGAGTATATAGAACGCTGGCCTCTCAATATTGAGATCCAGGTTCGATCCCCGGTCGGGCTTGCACCAAAAAGTTTTTCGGAATTTATGTGCATAGTATTTGTTCTTATTTACCACTTGCTGAACGGTGAAGGAGAACATCGTAAGGAAACCTGCATGCCCTAAAAAGCGTGTATTTGTGCTCGAAGAACAGCGATAGGGTTCACCACTCATCACGTTGGGACGTAATAATCGTCGGTGAAACGCGGGTGTACCGAGTGTTGACGTTGTCTTGCATTTCACAGTTTACACTCGGAACACCTCTGACACCCCCTTGGGGATTCATGTCGTGACGATAGTCCCCGTTACTCCAGGCGGAAAGACCCGATAGTGCCAGAGGGACGGAATCGGGAAAAGTTGGCAAAAACTCGTTTTTAAATTAATACAAAACTAACTAAAATATCTATGAAATTTTCCATAAGGTTTTAGGTATTGTTAAAACCCATCTAAATAAGTATTTTTGCAGTCTGTATGCTATTCTAATTTATCAGAATATCAAAAAAAGTGTAAATTTAGACCTCATTTCAATAATTATTTCTATCGAGTGAAGTTCCTACAATCGCGTTTCTGATAGTCCAAAATCTAGAAAAAGGTCCCAAAATTGTTATACAAATTTATTTAACTTGAGACTACTTTTGACCAGCAGATAAATAACTTCAAAAAGTGTAAATTTAGACCTCATTTCAATAATTATTTCTATCGAGTGAAATTCCTACAATCGCGTTTCTGATAGTCCAAAATCTAGAAAAAGGTCCCAAAATTGTTACACAAATTTATTTAACTTGAGACTACTTTTAACCAGCAGATAAATAACTTCAAAAAGTGTAAATTTTGACGATATACCCACTACGAAGGAGGCATGATCGTGCGGGAAATCTATTTGTTAATCAAATCAATCATTAAGAGTGTTTTAAGGGAGTTTTCTCTCGTCATTCTAAAAATGTATTTAAAAGTGGGTTAGTGCAAAAACAAATGGATAGAATGGTATAAACCGAGAGGTATCTGTCCGTCAAGCTATCTGAGAGGCAACTCGCCCGCAGCAAACCTCAAAGCTGCTGAAAATTATGTGGGTGTAGAAATCACCGGGACCCTAAAATGGTGAGGAAAATTATCAATGTCTTCACATTTTGGCGATATTTCCAATGACACAGTTTGACACCCCCCCCCCCCCCCCCCCCTCATGTGTCAGTTATACCCGATAGTGCAGAATGGTGTAAGATTTATACTAATGAAGTTCTTGGAACATCTTCTGCATCAGCAATAATCGGCATATTGTCTTGGCGTGAGGCGTCACTGTTTGAACAGGTGGTGCTGTTCACACCTCATTCAGTTTGGTACTACCATTCTCGACGGATTTCACGGCTTTGTTACATTTTTGACGACATTCATTGTGACTTGCATTTTTTGGGGTTCTTTCAACAAAAGAACAAGCGCTACGGAAAAAAAATCGACACCTCTAGAACTTGCATATCTATTTCAGTAAATAATGTATTATTTTGTTAAAATACTCGTAGTATATTATATTTTGAATCTTTTTTAAAGAGACCTGTTAAACAGAAACGCGATTGGAGCAATTCGGCTCGATGCAAATATTTATAGAAATGAGGTTTTTTTCGACACCAATTCTCCTTGTTTGACAATTTAGAATGACAATTATGGACAGCAATTATATTTAATTAGATGGGTTTTAACAGTATCTAGGACCCGGTTAAACAACATTTTGATAGCAACTTGGGTACATTTTATATTAATAAAAAAACCGAGTTTTTGCTACTTTTCCTCGAATCCGTCCCTCTCGCACTGATGCTTTTTTCGCATATGGAGTAACAGGGACGCTAAAACTTTTATATATTGCCTTAAGCTGATATTCGGTGATAGTTGTAGAATTATTACGATAGGACCCCGGGAAAAACACGCAAATTTATGATGATGTTTTGACAAATTTCTTTAGTTTAGTAGGAATCTTACGTTCCGGCCAGTACAGAAGGCGGTCTTGAAGTTAGACACAGCTGGCGTCGCAATAATGCATTGGGAGGAATTGGGCAGCGCGGGGGGATACGGGCAATGACAGAAAATTTTACGCGCGCGGTTTTCACTATACCTTGTTCATTATAGCTTGATTAGAATGACAGATACCGTCAGTTGATGTACGTACTGGAACGTTTAACGATGAGACCTGTAATTCTTATCAACCTGTAATGTACGGAGTATAGAGAGGTGAAAACTCCGGAATATTTCTGAAATTTTCATTAAATTTTGGAAAGTTTCAGGAAATCTTCCAGAATATTTCCAAAACGGTGCATGCACCATAAACGTTTACTTTTTCAAACAGGGGATCTAAAAAGGCCGACTTGGGTGAATCATAAAATGATTTGAAAGTAGGATAGAGTCAGAGTTTTCTCACGCGTGCAAAAGAGACGGCAATAGAACAGAATCATAATATGATTCATCCAAAGCGGCCTTTTTAGAGGACCTGGGGATCTAAAACGGCCGACTTGGGTGAATCATAAAATGATTTGAAAGTAGGATAGAGTCAGAGTTTTCTCACGCGTGCAAAAGAGACGGCAATAGAACAGAATCATAATATGATTCATCCAAAGCGGCCTTTTTAGAGGACCTGGGGATCTAAAACGGCCGACTTGGGTGAATCATAAAATGATTTGAAAGTAGGATGGAGTCAGAATTTTTGCACACGTGCAAAAGAGACGGCATTAGAAAAGAATCATAATGTGATTCATGCAAAACGGCCTTTTTAGAGGACCAGGTTTTATTTATCGATCTGGTTAGATTACTAGTGATGATGAAAACAGTATTTTGCATACTTTATTTTTATTGAACAGTAAACAGTATTGTAGAGCGAAATAAAGTATAATACTGTTTTTAACAGCATGGTTGGCAACTCTAGTCTTGGTACTCGTTAGCAACTGCTATTTTGTATTAGAAATTCTGGTTCCTCTCGTACACCGCTAGGGGCGCTATACAATTTCTTATATAAATATTTTACGCAGGCGCTAACGTGTATCGAGGCTTATGGTAGGCCTACCGATCTGTACCAAACTTGCAAGTCTTGTAAGTTGCAACATAAATCATTTACCAGCTCATCGATCGACAAAATTAACGATCCAATGAATCAGACAATTGAATCACGTCTGATTGAATCAAAGTTGGTCAATATCCGAGTGGGCGGTCTTTGTAACCAATTGATTCTGACAGGTTTCAGTTTAAGGGGCAGGTAGTCGCTAACAGCCTTAGTCGATCTGTGTCGGCACAAATATCGACAGAAACTATATTGAAATAACGTTCATTTCAGCGCGCACTGCATTACGACGTCGCTGCGGGTCTCCGGATAGCGCAAAATAGGAGAAACGAATAATTTTCACATAGACGAGATGGACAGAAAAAAATTCCATAAATATTTTTTGAAGCAATATTTTCCTTGTATCTTAGTGCTTCTCGCATACCAATACCATTAGTGGTTTCAAAGAAATAACCAATTTAACGTAATTTTTGTCTAAAAACAGCTTGACTTTGAACAATATTTTCATGTTGTTTCTTATTGGCGAGAATCATTTCCTTAAAGGTGGTAGAGCTGATGCCGGGCTCGACTGTGGAGGTACCACCGTCTTACTTGGAGACCTCCTCGAAGTAATTCGGGGGAGAGTAAGAGGACAGCTCACAGGCAAAAAACCAGGAGGCCCACCATGCCTGGGACCGATGGATGGCGGTATATCCATCCCTAATAGCCGGGCCTTATTTGGAACAGACTGGTGATGGGCAGCGGCGTCACTGGTGCGAGGGTTCCGGCACCGCGCTCACCAACCCGCCTGCTCAGCGTGTGTGAGTATGGGCAATTCTTCCAGGATGACCGCCGCGAGTGGCAAAGTCCTGGAAAGGTTTATGTCCAGCAGTGGACGAACTAGGCTGATGGATGGATGAATTTCCATAAATGAAGTTGTTCTATATAAATTTTTTTCATAATTTTAAAACACATCATTAAACATATAAGAAAAATAACTTTATTAATAGAGTAATTTTCGGTTGACGCTGGGAAGGGGCGCCTTAACAAGTGCCCACGCATCGACACGTGATAACTAAATTTTTTGCACGACAGTACAGGCTAGATTTTTCGCTGAAAAGCAGAAAGCTAGAGATAATACTCGTATATGAACAACTTTAAAGCCCGATTTACACTAAGGCTAGTAGTAATATTTTTTACTTGCGTATTTATTTATTAATAACACTTTGCACATTTAGACAAAGAACTTAAAATGTCCAAGAAACGATAAAACGTGGTGTACAAGGGCGGCACTTATTGCCAATAGCAATATCTTCCAGGCAACCCTTGATAACTAACAGAAAAATAATCAAAATAACATACAATGTGGAGGTGTAAATATTAATCAGAAAATAATAGGGAGATCAAGATTAAAATATAAACCTAAATATCTACATACCTTTAAAATATACACGTACAAAAATCATAATTATATTGGATATTTGTGTTCTAAGATGGGTACTCTGTTGAGAAAACTTTCACTTTTATTTTTAAGTGATTTGTATTTTTCAATGCCTGAATTGACACTGGTAAGCGATTCCAGAGTCTTGCAACGTAATTTATTATTCAACTAAGACTTCTTTTATCACTTTTGACTTTGACATATCTTGCGATCGTTCACATTTTGCTAGTAATGTTAGCCTAGTTTACACGGTTAGAGTAACTGGTAGAGTACAAGAGATAAAAACATTTCCTAGCTTAATGTAAGAGAGCTGGGAGAGTAGAGTAGATAACACATGTGGTAAATTAGTCGACTAAATAGTACGCCAGTGTTAATTTTTTACAAAATATTTGTGTTTTTAAATTTGTTTCTGATTGATTTCAAGTTTGTTAGTCACTCTTAAAATAATTAGAGTACGCTAGTTACTCTACTTGTTACTAGTCGAAATGTAAACCCTGCTTTACTATAGAGCCAATCCTGAAATCGCCAAAAAATTCAGCTATTTATTTCATATAAATATTTTGGTCAAGAATATATGTACTCCTTATTCTATGTATATCTATTCCTATTTTTATATACTATGTTTTCCGTTTCTATAGAACAGCTGATTTTTTTCCCCCTTTCCTCAGTAATTATTAGTATAGGTATGTATATTCTACCTATATCTCCTTAATAGTTATCTCTAGATTTTACACATACATTCATAATATACACTTACGCTTGTTTCCCAGAGGGGTAGGCATTTTCACCGTTTTTTTAGCTTCAGTACTGAAAATGATCTCGCTAAGCCATAAGTAAAATAGAGTAAACGCTTGGAGTTGAGTTACATAGATAGATAGATAGATAGATAGATAGATAGATAAGATAGATAGATAACTTCTTTATTCCATTTCCACAGCATTACACGACAAAGAAAACAAAAAATACACATTTTACAATTAATCAATTAAAAAAGAAAAAAAAACAACTAAAACTAATAAATAATGTAAGTGCTGTGGTAGTGGAAAAGGTCCTCAACTCAGCATAATGCAGAGGCAAGCCACGGCGCTGATTTTCAGTTGAGGCCCGTTACCAAAACCGACCTTATGTAATACACAGAATAAGGTGAACAATTGCTTAGAGGAATACATTTTAAACGACAAAAAATTAAGACCACGCGTACGGAGTCGCAGGCAAAAGCTAGTAACGTTCACGTTGTTCCAACATTGTTATTTTCTTCGGTCGTCGGAGCGTGAAGAGTTAACAAAAAAACGACTTTCGCTCTCAGAATACCTCGAGGTGGGGAAAGAATGTAGGTAATATTTACATTCCTTATTCTAATACATACAGTGTGTCCCTCGTACAAGTGCACATCCGAAAAGGGGTGAAACTAGACCTTATTTTATCGACAAAAAAAATATTTTTTTTTTTTTTAGATAATATTTGTTTTATAAATTAACGCTTTGAATTTTTTTTTGCCTACCATGGAGACTATGTATAAAATATGTCATAACTTTTGATCTATCGCAAGTAATGCAATGAAATAAAACTGTTATAATCCTTAAGAATAGACGTTGCATACCAAATCAAAAACAAGACATAATCAAATACCTTTACCATAAAAATAATATTCTAAAAGATTATTTCTTTAATTTTTCCGTCTTTTTTTTTTCAGTAATTGTCAATTTTTTCAAAATAATGTCCCCGTTTCACTATACTTTTATTCCTATTTATCATTGTTTATTTCATTATCTTTCTAACAAAAAAAAATATAACGTTCTATCATAAATACAATATTTTCTACGAGCGGTTAACCAAAGGCACTGCGCTCGCGTCCCATACAAAGATACCCAGGTGGAGTATTTTTTCAAGATTAAAAAAAAACAAGAAATTTATTTATTTTTGATATATTTAGATCTAGTTTCACCCACTTTCGGATGAGCACTTGTACGAGGGACACACTGTATACTCACCCCTGTCTCCTAGACACACAGCTTATCCGTCACAAAATCGCTTTTAAAAATAAATCATCTGTCACTTTGACAAGTTTGACATCTGTCACGAAATCTTTGAACAAAATACTTACTAATGAATTGTAACTACGCAATGAAAGAAATCATAAGGCCAGCGGGCCGAGTTGACCACCAAAAGAAAATGAATTTTTCATAGTTTTGACTCTGGGCTGAGTTACCCCCTGTGAAAACTCAATATTTTTACAAGTGGTCAACTCAGCCCGCGGGCTAAGTTTGTCGCGGGCTGAGTTGCCCCTGAAGTGGTTAGTTTTACTTGATGCAAAATGAGGTGCGCATTGTCAGGGATAAGGGGCCGTTTAGATTCCTAGCAGAATCTTCGTTATATATAACCAACACCACGGTAGAGAAAAGAAACAGTATTACGTCCGGGCAGTGTCCTTGAAATAACGCTTGGGAGACGCCGGCATTACGCCAGGGCCATAGCTTCAGGCTTCTGGCGGCGCTTCTTGCGACCCATGGCCGGCTCAATACAACTTCATACATTCGCTCAAAGCGCTCGACACTAGGTTCATCCTGTGCGCTCGATCATTGTTTCAACCGCCCGCCTCCCCGAGGGAACCCATGGTTACCGGTCGGCCACAGCTTCAGGCTTCGAGAGGCGTGCCAAGCGGTTCTTTTCGCGACGGCGCCGGCGGAGAGAACAAATGTATGAAGTTGTATTGAGCCGGCCATGGGTCGCATCTCGCGCGTCTTGTCCGGCTTCGAGTGACTGGCGCTCTTAAAAACGGCGGTGTGCACGGGGAGGCGGGCGGTTGAAACAGTGATCGAGCGAACAGGACGAACCTAGTGTCGAGCTCTTTGAGTGAGCGAGCGCGCTATACATGAAGGCGCCGACGGGTGTCGTGCCAGGGCAAAGCCCGTCGCAAAAACCGCCTGGAAGCGCAGCAAGAAGCGCGGCCAGAAGCCTGAAGCTATGGCCGACGGGTTAGGGCTGCCCACATAAATGCGCGGGAGTCGGGTGGCGTTCACCCTTTCCGTGTCCGTGAACGCGCAATTTTTAAACCGAAAAATAAAATGAATAGTTTTGGGTAGGGGGGAGGCCCTAAAACATCACGTGATTAATGGACGGCCTCTTCTACCTAGATCTGCCGAGATTTGGAAACGCGCATTTCGGCCGTTTTATATGTAGACGTTACTTTTCTCAAATGTGCCAACACCATCACAAAATACAAGGCGAACCTACCTTTACGGTCTGACACCCACAACACCCGTTGAGACATAAAGAAATAAACCACCAGTCAATGAACTGATTAATGTCTCCCGGTAAGTGAACCGGAAAAACAAAGGGACCAAAGCAGGTGATGGCTGGTGTTCTACCTGACAATGCAGTGGCACCGTCTTGTTGGGTAACGGTGTAGTTAGTGGAGAATTTGATGGTTTTGACAAATTTGAAAAAATATGGAATGTTTTTATAGCGAAATCCATCGTTTTGTCATATTATTAGATTGCAGTACACACTAGAAAAGCTCAAGCACATTCAAGTAATCAAATATTTAAAAAATAATCCGCGGGGCAAGATTCAAGAGGTCGCAGCTCATTCTCTTATGGCAATTTGAAGTAAAAAAACCGGTCAAGTGTGTGTCAGACTCGCGTACCTCGTTTTCCGTATCGTGGATGAAAAATTTGATGTTGTCATTTTTGTTTTCGTGAATTTCTCAACCGCTTTATTTTTCCTGTAATCTTTACGTAAACTCATGTTACCTTGATTTTTTTTTTCATATATTTCTGTCCACCAGTTTTTTAAATAGAAATTTTTTGGGGTTTTTCGAAGATATCTCGAAATAGATGCAAGTAAATATAGCCAAGCTATATTAATATAATATTTTTACAATGAGCTCTTTATTATTTACAATTTGATACCCATGTTGTATTTTTGCAAAATATTTTTTTATTCATTTTACTTTTTTATATTTCTCATTTGTGTTCAACTTTTTTTTTAATTGCTGTACGTTTCCTGTAGTTTGCCAGTCCTTCTTTAGGGTCCTTGCTCCTGAATATGTGGTACTCGACGACTATGAAAACTTGCCGAGTTCTAACATAGCAAATTTTTAGGTCTAATACTATTATATGAGTTATGGGGCAGTCGAAAGTAGCTCGAAATTGTTCATTTATATAACACACCTCTGGTGCGCCGGCCTTTGTTTTCGAACTCGGCCCTGGTCATGACGTGTGTCTGGATCTGTGAAACAAGTACAAGTGAATATTAATCCAGACGCTTTCCAAGATTCACCAAGTGCCGACAATCGCGAGTATAAATTACATATTATTATGTTATAAATAATTTATTTTATACTTAATAAATAAATATTATTTTAAAGCCTTTTTTGCTTTTAATTATTTTAAAAACAGATTAACAATATCAATGAAAAACTATTAACTACTATCTACTACTACTACTATATTTCGACTAACTTGTGGTCGTCGTCAGTCGATTATAATGAATGAATGAATGAATATTTATTTACAATATTAAATAAAACTTCTTGGTACTCGGTTCCACAAATATAATAATGTTTAATTACCTTTTAAGTTGCTACCGGTTTCGTCGTTTTACGACATCATCAGGCACTGTATTTGAGGTGTTAATAATACATTTTTGAATACATTATCTAACTAAATCCTGTTTATGTAAACACATAAAATTCGTAGTTTTTAAAAAATGTATTCAAAAATGTATTATTAACACCTCAAATACAGTGCCTGATGATGTCGTAAAACGACGAAACCGGTAGCAACTTAAAAGGTAATTAAACATTATTATATTTGTGGAACCGAGTACCAAGAAGTTTTATTTAATATTGCAAGATGTCGTTCCATCAAGAAGCAACAACATTCACCGTCAAATATTTATTTATTTCAAAGATAACCTATAATCTAAAGGCAAATTATTTTCGAAGCGACTAACAACTTAAAGGGCGACTAACTATTTTGTTTCTAAAAAATAACTTGGCAGCAATTAAATATTTTAGCAATAATTATATTAGATGAGCTTTATAATGCGGGGATTTATAAAAACTAAATAATGGCTGCTACTTTAAGGTAGCAAACATATTAAACAGGGCCAATAAAATCATAGGCGAGGTACTATAAATAATGACATGGCGACTAATTTTAACAGTGGGATAGCAAACATTATATTATAGGCAACTATAGGCTTGCATATAAAAATACACATTCGGGCTGCGATTTGCAAGCAGCTGTAAAAATTAAAACGGGTACTATAATTAAGTATTAGGATTTCAGTATTTTTGTTTGTAGAATCATAATTGAATGAAAACGGCGACAAGCGCGCTCGTTGCATAGAAGCAGAGTGCGGGCCGCGGCGCGGGGGGTGGAGCGCATCACTAGCCAATAGCAAGCAAGCAAGTTCCAAAACCGAATCAGAGCACCCCGACTCTATACAGTCTTGTGGGTACTACCCCTAGAGTGTATATAAAAAGCCGTAGGCGTGGAGGAAGGGCAGCCCTCGCCTGCTGTAACAAAGCATAGGCACCCGTGCGAGCCGTAGCGGCTGAGGCTGGTCGCCGAAGGCGACCAACAAGCCGAAGCTGCGAAGGTGAGCATGGGTGACTGTGCTTTGTTACGCAAGGGCGAAGGGGCTGCACTTTCCGCAACGCCGAAGCAATTGCAGAAGTCATATTGGGTCTTTAAAGTTAGGTTATGTTCAGTTTTTTTTTTTTTTCAAGAAACTAGTTTCATTACACCCTCTCCCCAGTGATCCCCCTCCCACTATACGTATACTTAATATTCGAGTTATTTTATCCTACATAAAACATAAAATAACCTTTTAATTTTGAAAAAAAAATATAAAAAAAAAACTATTTATTTCCGGTACCACCCCCTTAGGGGGGGGGGGGCTTATACCCCCCTCCCCCCATCGCCCCCCTAAACATATACATAGGTACATATACGTATATAAGAGTCCTTCCCGATATTGTAAGAAAAAGAAAAGTCAAGAAATAAAACTATAGACAAACTATTTTTTTTGCATGTCACTATTTGTTTTATTCAGAGCTCTAAAAATGTCGCACAAAGTATGTTTTTCATGACCATGGTCATATTTTCTTCACATCTCAGTTAACTTTATATACAAGCTCATTGTATAATTTAAGAAAGCCTGTTTTCTACTTTTTATCCGTCGTCAAATGTTCGCTTAATAATAAATTCAGTTACCAAAACAAAAAATCAATGCCAGTTTAAGTTAAAACAAAGCCTATAACCTGATTATAAAGCTGCTACTTTCTACTTAAAATTATCCTTCAATGTAGCTGCCAACCTATTATTTTTGCTACCGGCTTTAATTTTTTTTAAATCCCTAATTCAGATTAATTTGTCGCCGCGTTAAATACATGCCTAATCTAAATACATCCCAACAAACCAAGTAGAAAGTCACACTTATTTTTCTATAATTAGGTAGTTTAAATAATAAGTAGTTAGGGACATTAATAGTAAATAATAAAATGCTATTGTAATCTGTCAATGTTTTCATGTTTTGTAAAAGATAAGTTTTATGTAACTGCGCGAAGTTATGAAGTTATGTTACTATATATAAAACTTATATACCTAACTTACTATAAAAGTAGTAAGTTATAAGTAAGGAGTAAGTTAAAAGTAGTTAATTTACTTAGTTAAGCTTTGGAACTATAGGTCAATTAGAATATAAGTTAGTTATAAAATTCTGTAATCGACCGTTTGTTTCCAGAATAAAAATAAATATAAGTTATATATAAGAATAGATATTTGACATAATAATATATAAAAAGTCTTTTTTGCTTTTAATTATTTTTAAAAACAGATTATAAATATAAATGAAAAACTATTAACTACCATCGATATATATTTCGAACAACTTGTGGTCGTCGTCTATATATTATTATATATATATATATATTTATTTATACTATTTTGTTACAAAATGAAGAATCGCCATAAAACGACAAACTCAGTGTGGTATGAAGTTTATGAGGTAGATTGACCTTTAATTCGGTCATAAACATTTACTGGATGGCATTGAGTCTTTTATCTTGGGAAAACTTTGAAACAGGGCCATTTGAACAAAAATGTATACGTTATTTTATTACTCGTGGAAATATTAGGTCTTTACATATGAAATTGCCGTTTTCTATAGAAAATTTGAAGGAAACTCAATTTTCAGTACTAACATTTTTGCATTTTGTTTAGGAATGACAAATCCAAATTATGTTATTTCTTTTCTGTATGAATGAGATAACAATAATCTAACAGTGTACATTAATTTAATTTTGAAAAGTGTTCGCTGTAAAAAATATTACGAATCTTATCATGGAAATGGATGGCATTTAGGACGAACTGTTTTTGAAGATTTAATTTTTATAATCAAACTGAAAATAAAAACAAAATACGTAGATATAAAACCTTGAAAACAACTTTCAAACAGAAAACAAATAATTGAAATAGCTATTGAATTACAGGAATTATGAACTCATGAATCTGTAAGAAAATTTCGGCAATTTCATATGTAAAGTCCTATTACCTAATTTGTAAATAGTTGGTATCTAATACAAATGTAATGTAGATGATAATTTTTATCATACGGTCGTATGCAGTGGTTCTGATAAATGATATGATTACATTTTTTCTTATCATAGATTCCAAAATTTAGATATTTGAGTACCTCCCTATTTAGTTCATGGTTTTTGATGATGCCGCAAATAATGCTATAATCGTTTTATTTGTATTATAATTTATTGAGTTTTACAATATGTTAAGAGCGGTTTCGCAGCCGGATTGTGAAAAACCCGCCTTTTTCTAATTAATCGAAACAGAACACTTAAATTCAAAATTCAGTCAATAGTTATTCAACAAAACCTTATTAGCTTATTTTAGAACTTGTGGCCCAAAAACGCCATGATGATGAATATTTTTACGGAAAAGCTGTAACTTCCATTTGCCTTCGTGTGACGTCACTTGAGAAATGGCTGTTTAGAAATGTGTCCTTTTCTTTTAAGGTAAATTTATAATAATTTGCTTCGGACTGCTTTGACTGATGAGAAGATACAGAGATAGACCACATTTTTTATAAGCAATAACACATCAAATTTAGTATAATGTCTAAAATTCTCAAGTGACGTCATATCGGACAATTCCTTAAAAAACCGTAAAAAGATAATGGTTAATTTATATAGGAAAATAATGAAAACCATGTCCTAAAATAACGTACATATTCTCTGAACAAAAAAATTAAAACAAAAAATCTTAAAAATGAACCTATGGGATATAACAAAAATTCCTAACCTAAACAAGATTTATCCAGCCTTTTTTCACTTTACTCTTGTTAATCCTTTTATTACACCATACACACCACTCACCGCCACAATTATTAGAACAAAGGGTTATTGCAAAACCTCCTCTAATTTCTAAGCCACAAAGATGCTTTCCATCTTCCTCCAATCCCCGAGTCACACACCGCAGTAGGGAGCTAAAATGGCGCCTTCATAAATGTATCATATGATAGTTCATATTGCATTACAATAAGAACCAAAGTTTCCTAAATAACAGGAACGTCAAAGTGGTGCCAAGTTTAAAATAGCCCGCTTCCCGGTTTAACGAACTTGACATTAGCAACGAGATGTAAAGATAAATGTGAGGCGATAATGCGTGCGCGGATATGAAGTATGCGCTTGCGCAGGCGTCGAAGACGTGAAACGACGCGAGGTAATGGCCCAAACAAAAACAATAGGGGACATAAGAAAACCATTATAACGATATACAGTGTGTCCCTTCTAAGAGTGCACATCTGAAAGGGAGTGAAACTAGACCCTATTTTATAGACAAAAAAAAGGTTTCTTTTTTTAAGAATTTCATTTTATGAATTTACATTTAAATTTTTTTGTTGCCTACCGAGGACACTGTATAAAATATGTCATAACTTTTGATCTAACGCGAGTAATGCAATGAAATAAAACAATTATAAAATAAATATTTAAGGGGGCTCCCATACAACAGAAATGTTTTTTTGCCGTTTTTATAGATAATGGTACTGAACCCTTCGTGCGCGAGTCCGACTCGCACTTGGGCGGTTTTTTTAATTATTTATCCATACATATTTTAATACTAGATACTACAAAAGAACACTTTGTATTAGTAAATAAATATTTTATGATGGCTGCACTTTTGCTCCACAATCTTGTTACAGGATACATTTTATGATAAAATGTAATTTATCGCAAATTCAAGGACGGATGGACGAGCTGAGTGAATTATGATCACATGGCTTACATGACATTAATTACACGGGTATTTAACCAGTAGAATTGTAGATTCTCGATAACAATTGTTTATAGGACTTCCACACGATCGTGGCTGAAGAAATAATACAGGTTAAGAGGCTATGCGAATTTTATTTTTGTCACTGTCACTCCAAGCGAAAAATCGCGCAGTGTGAGAGGGGCGGATTCAGGGCAAAAGGGAAAAAAGTTGGTTTTATATTTTTATTAAAAAAACTAAAATAGCTAGCAAAATTTCAAATATGAAATCTCTAGATATTGTTAAAACACACCTAATAAAATATGTTTGAGTTAATGGTTCTTATTCGTCAAACGAGGAGAAAAAGTGTGTTTGAAGACCTCATTTCAACAATTATTTCTATCGAGGAAAATTTATCGAAACATGTTTTCCAATTTCAAAACCCTAGATTATATAGTCAAAATGCATATACCAGAAATTTATTATAATTTTCCGTGTATTTCATGAAATACACAGAATAGAAACACCCGTATTTTTTTCGCATATCGCCTTAAGGGTATGGGTGACCCTAAATTGAGCACCTCATTTTGCATCAAGTAGATCATAGAAATAGAAACATATTTATTTATGTAATATAGGTACCTATATCAGATACACTTATTACAGGTCAGTGTTAATGTAATAAACCTATAATTAAGTAATCTATGTCTATAGGGAAATATTTTTTATAATAAATAATAATATGGGGAAATACACAAGGAAATAATAATAAAGGTTGGGCTTACTAAAATGTATTAAAAAATACACTTGAATAAAATTAAAAATATAGGAATAAATAATATCATAAATATATGCCTAACTCCGCCCGTTCGATTAGTCTTGCTAAGAAGAAAGGCAAGAAACTTAGCAAGATCGTGTCTTGTTTTTTTTTCATAATATTAGTTACAAACAACTAAATGTAAAAAGTAAGCATTGAATTGAATATTAAAATGAAAAATATAAGACAGGAGAAATTATATCATGGAAGCAAAAAAAGAACTATACTACCTTTGTCTACCTATCCCATATAGTCCATCTGCTTTTACAATCATAATCTAACTCACCCTCAACGCTCTTCTAAACGCCAATCAGGACTGTGATCTGTTTGCTGATGGATGGTAGAAAATATTGTCAGAGTGTTTGTGTTTTTGTGAAAAGGCCTGTTTCTGACTTTATGTGTTACTCTTATTTATTTTAGTTGATTGTACCATTTTGTGTTTGTGTTACTATCTTTAATTATTGTAATTGGTTTGTCCGTTTTAATTAAAGTAAATAAATAAATAAATGAGTTAGGAAATTATAACTAACTACTAAAGCCGATTCTGAAGGCTTTAATTTTAGTTTTAGTGCTGTCAAGACTTAAATTTTTCCAAAGTAATTTAGCTTCTGTTCTTAACTCTTATGAACTATTTTGCAATGATGAAAATTTAGTTTTGACAGCACTAAAACTAAAATTAAAGCCTTCAGAATCGGCTACATTGTTATGACAAAGAAGATCATTATCATAACCCCATGCTTTAGTATCGTCTAACTAATCATTTATTTTATGATATGCCTTTTTAGGGTTTCGTACCCAAACTAAGACTCCGCTGTCTGTCTGTCTGTCTGTCCGTCTGTCACCAGGCTGTATCTCATAAACCGTGATAGTTAGACAGTTGAAATTTTCACAGATGATGTGTTTCTGTTGCCGCTATAACAACAAATACTAAAAAACAGAATAAAATAAATATTTAACGGGGCTCCCATACGACAAACCTGATTTTTTTGCCGTTTTTATAGATAATAGTACGGAATCCTTCGTGCGCGAATTATTCCCCCCCCCCTAATTTCAAATTACGTAATAATATGGGTGGCCCCAAAGGCTCGTGATTGGTTCGTACCAAACCAAATTATGACCAAATTGTTGAATCCGGAAGAAGAAATAATGTGTCAGGATTGGACCAGATATACAGATCATATCAATATGTATGACGTAGCGAAACAGTATCCTGTCATCTGCCTCTGCCATAAAATCGTTAAGGAAGCTCCCAATCTAGCAGTTTAGAGCTGATATTCCTTGATGAGCGGATCCGGACAATGCTGGTTGAATCTACAGGTGTTGTTTGTAGTGATGGATCGCTTGCTGTCTGATGTAGAGATGTTAATAATGGTTGAAATTGTTTATTGGTTAATAGTTAATTCATTAAAAAAATATCGATAATTTTATTGCTTGAAAATATTCGTTAATAAAATAATAAACAAATACTCTATAATTTTTTCACTCCCACACACCTATCGAAATGGTTCCAAATAGGTTATTTTGCAAAACAACTTCAGAATCTTCACATTTAACGGAAAACAATAACAACACGAAAACGCGTCTTTGTTTTTCAAGTAACACAACAAAAGTAACCTAATAATCAACCAATAGTCAATCGAAATATGTGTTAAAATATCGAATGTAAGAAATTGATATTATATTTTTATTCGATAATGTTAATTTTGTTTCTTGAATATCATGGTTAATTTTCAATATTCGTTAAATTTAATGGTTAATGGTTATATTCAATGATCTTCATTGGTTATATTCATCATCTCTAGTCTGATGATGGCAGCGACTGCTTTAGCTTAGTACTGTTTCTTGAAGCTAATCAGTTCAGCTCTATAAAGGATAAGCGTGAACATAAATAGATGTCAGTGAATTCGTTAATACCGTTTAAATAAGTTTAATTATATTATTTTTGTAAAATTTTCAATAATATATGATTCTTTGTTTAATTTTGGTCCTAACAAGGCAATTTTTTGTGTACACAAAATTAAATATTTAATAAAAAATAATAAAAGTAATAACCTTCAGATAGGCGCAAAATTCGGGTCAAGGAAACTTAAAAAAAATTATAAAACTATTGAATGAGGTTGTGTAGAGAGTACCGGAAAGCCCCTTCTTATTAAGGCAAAGTTGAGGCCAAAAGTCCAATAATAATATAAAGTAACAAAAAAAAAATGCGTTTTGCATTTAGTACCTCACCAGTACACAAAATTTTGTTCAGCGCAGTTTACCTTATTCAGGCATGCACATTTTAGAGTAGGTATACATTTTATAATATCTATTCATAAAGTTTCTATAATATTATCACTAATTTCTAAGTAACTATAAATTTGCTATATTACAACAGCACTTAAATTCAAAAAATCTTTAATGTCATAGAAACATTGCTGTGTTAAATAATTAAATAACAATTTCTTAAATAAATTGTAGGGCTTTTCTTTTTCTTTGAGACTTACTTAACTACGGTAACTTATTAAAAATCTTTATTTGCATAATATATTTGCATTTTGGCAAAATTCCGTTCTGTATTTTGGAGTTATTAGTTTGTTTGGGATACCCAATTAAAATATAGTATTAAAATTGTATCTATCACTATACTTTAGGAATAAATTTGTATGTGATTTCGTGAAACATGCCATTTCATAAATATATAGACTTGGCAGGGACAGCAGTTGGTCTATCAGAAACGCGATTGGAGGAATTTCACTCGATAGAAATAATTATTGAAATGAGGTCTAAATTTACACTTTTTTTGATATTCTGACAAATTGGGGTAGTATACACACATCAAAAATATTTATTGAGATGGGTTTTAACAATACCTAAATTACTGGAAATGGAAACTTTCATAGCTATTTTAGTTAATTTTTTATTAATTTAAAACCGACATTTTGTCAATTTTCCCCGATTCCATCCCTCTCGCACTGCGGATCTTTCCGCTTAGAGTAACGGGGACCTTTGCACGGACAATATATCACCTTAAATAGGTCGATACTTAGTTTTATACTCAGATCACAAACAAAATATTTACGAATGTATTCATTGCTTTGTATCTTCAAACACCAACTTCGCCTATTTGGGAACTTTTAGCTAAATGCGCGTTCACACGTACGCTGTAATTGGTTTTTAAAGTACCCTCGATTATTAGCAAGATAACGCTGATTATTACACATTGTGTACTCGGCTTACTTCCTAGGTGTGTGTATAATATATGTGTATTTCTTGTTATAATACCTGTGTCGAATGGTGCGCTGACCGGGCAGCGAGAAGTGTTGGTTTTTCAGGCGTTTGCAGGATGCTATAAATTTTATACTCCTTGTGCATAATAAGCATATTTTAAAATTATGTAATTTTAAGTGGTAGAACTGATGCCGGGCTCGACTGTGGAGGTACCACCATCTTACTTGGAGACCCCCTCGAAGTAATTCGGGGGAGAGTAAGAGGACAGTTCACAGGCTTTAACCAGGAAGCCCACCATGCCTGGGACCGATGGATGGCGTTATATCCATCCCTAATAGCCGGGCCTTATATGGAACAGACTGGTGACGGGCAGCAGCGTCACTGGTGCGAGGGTTCCGGCACCGCGCTCACCAACCCGCCTGCCCAGCGTGTGTGAGTATGGGCAATTCTTCCAGGATGACCGCCGGCAGTGGCAAAGTCCTGGAAAGGCTTATGTCCAGCAGTGGACGAACTAGGCTGATGGATGGATGAATAAACAAAATTTAAATCAAAAACGAAAAATATACAATATCTATTTACAATCTGCAATAAACAAGAAAAATACAAAAGTGCGAAATGTCAGTCTAAATAATAAAATTAATTTGTTCTATAGGTATTATTGCAAAATGGAGAATCAGACACATTCCATTGTAATTATTACATTTTTAAACAAATATTGATTTGTGTATTACTAAACGTCAGATAAATCATCATTTAAATATTCTTCAATGGTATAATAGGCTTTGTTAAGAGACTATGCGAATTTTATTTTTTACTGTCACTCCAAGCGAAAAATCGCGCAGTGTGAGAGGGGCGGATTCAGGGTAAAAGGGAAAAAAGTTAGTTATAAATTATATTTTTATTAAAAAAACTAAAATAGCTAGCAAATTTTCAAATATCAAATCTCTAGATATTGTTAAAACACACATAATTTAATATGTTTAAGTTCTGTATATGGTTCCTATTCGTCAAACGAGGAGAAAAAGTGTGTTTGAAGACCTCATTTCAACAATTATTTCTATTGAGGAAAATTTATCCAAACATGTTTTTCGATTTCAAAACCCTAGATTATATAGTCAAAATGCATGTACTAGAAACGCATTATAATTTTCCGTGTATTTCATGAAATACACAGAGAAGAAACACCCGTATTTTTTTCGCATATCGCCTTAATAAGAAGTTCTGAAATTATCAATGTCAATGAAAGGAGTACAACGTAAAAAAAAAGGTGGACAGAGTCGCAGCTTAGCAACGGCGGCGGTTAAGTGTGTGAGTGGACTTACTATGGAAATTGGCTTTTATGATAGGAATGTGTGTGGGCCCGGACCCGTGCGTACAAGCGGGTCGCCTTGCTAGAGGTGCTTCAGTTGTTTGTTAGCGAAATTCCCGGATATTTTAACGTCCGTGAAAAGGAGTTAGGCAGTTTGTCATAAATTCTTGGTACCATAAAAAAAAAGACTAAGACTACTTTCCTGTAGCAGTATAAATATGCAATAAATCAACTAAATTTTCTCTTTGTTACAGGAGTTCTAAGATATTGCATAAGTATTGCACTTCGAATGAAACAATACCAGATGCTCTTGGCATGAAATCATGTATTACGAACTCGTCAGCTAAACCAATTGAGAGTACATTCATATTCGATTAGTACAGTCAGACGTTTAAACTAAAAACTGTGAGATATTCGATTGTGAACTCTATGAAAAATAAATAAATAAAATAAAATAAAAATACATATATGATAGACAAAGTAGTATCAAATCAAAATGTTTTATTTGTTGAGACACAGGTACAATACAGGTGTAAATATTTATATAGTGCCATGTGCTGTGCCGTTTTGGCGTACAAATTATTTTTAAAACCTTAAATATTAACAATACACAAATTCACACAATTACATACAATTTATAAATATATTGGCAGAAATTATAACAAATAAAAATGTTCAATGTTATGGCACTGTTAAAAAGAACGGTGACTCAGCATATGTTCCTATACCAAAGGCATTAGGAACGCTGTTATTGTACGAGTATTACATTGGTTTGGTTTTAATATCTGATACTTAAAAAAATATGTTTATTTGCAACCAAAAAGAAGAAATACAAATTTATTTGTTTGACAAATGTGTCTTTTAAAATATTAAAACAGAAAAATATAAAATATTACTGTAATAGAATAAAATATTAATTTTGAGTAGTTAAGCCATATAAAAAGCATCATAAGAACTGGTATTCAGTAGATTGAAAGTGCTGGCGGACTGTACAGTCACAAATGAGCGTGCGCATCAAGTTGTGCAACGATTTGTTTATGTTTTTATTGCATTGTTCGAGTTAATCGTGGGTCTTGTAATCGATTCTAGTACTTCGTAAGAGGTCATGTCATCGAATGCAAACTTGAATAATAGTTATTTAAGTAAGTTTTTATACGAATAAGTGCCAAATTGAAAACGCATTCGGATAAAAACCTTTTACGCTCAAGTATCTTACAACATTTTTCAATGCATTTTGCGAGGAAATACAACAAAAAAATAAGTATAATAAAGAAAGTAATTTTATTTCACCAAAGCCTATTTACAACAAAATGGCGTGCTTTCTTTGCAGAGCGCGCGTTTCATACAGTTTTTTCTTTCTTGAGGCAAAGGTACAGTATACATACAGCCAATAATGTGAAAAATATTTTTGTTTGCGGAAACAAAACACGTATTTTTAAATGAGATAATCAAGAATCTTATGTGTTATGGTGTTTATCATCATTCAATTATTGCTAGAGCGCGCATACTTATAAATAATTGTTTTTTTTTTGGACACCAAAACCTCCTTGCATCTTTGTAATTTTTTAAATTGTATGACTTGCACCATGCACCACAGAGTCAAAAACTTAAAAAAATTACTTTATTTCACGCGTGAAATAAAGGATTTCAGTACTGTCTGTTTTATTTCACGCGTGAAATAAAGAGTCGGTTTCCGTATAATTTTGTTACACAAAAAAGAAAACTTTACGAGCAACTGCATTGAAAAAGTCTATATCCACTACGTTCGTTCGTTTGTACTTTTCTTTATCAGGCTTCGTACTTGTTGGTTCCTATGGTTTATTTGGCTGGTACTACAAATTTTCTTTTCCCCTGAAATATTAGTTCTTTAATGAAATTGCCGTAATTTTCTTACAAATTCATGAGTTCATAACCCCTGTAATTGAAATCCTGAAATCAACTTTCAAACCAAAAACAAATAATTGAAATTGCTATTGAATTACAGGAATTATGAGCTCATGAATCTGTAAGAAAATTTCAGCAATTTCATATGTAAATAAATTTTATATGTATATACAAGGTGACTTTTTGATCATCGTCCAAATTCATACTGGTGGCTTGGTAAGTGATCAGTATCATGGATCAATAAAAAAAATTGTAAAACTCGTAAAATGAAATTTCGACTCCCCATAGTGATCCACTCCGAACTGGAAGTGAATTTCTATGTGAAGCCGAAATTTCATTTTACAAATTTCACAAAAATTGTTATTGATTTAAGATACTGATCACTTACCAAGCCTCCAGTATAAATTTGGACGATGATCAAAAAGTCACCTTGTATATTATGTTACCAGCCAAACCCGATTTTAGGACCAACTAGTTTGGCCCAGGCCAAAGTAGTTTTGGGTCATCAAAAAAAATTACCACGAAGGTTTTGTATCGCCATACCTAACCTACCGGCTCTCTTCTGCGCTGGAGGATTTCCGAAAAACTAGATTGTCCTAAAATCGGGTTTGGCTGGTACAGGTCGGCGATTGTATGTATTGTATGGTTTTAATTCTATTTAGTGATATTCTATCTAATATATTTTTCAATGTACCTACCAATAACCAATATACGAAGCCGCGCGCGAAAGGCTGGTTCAAAAATAAAACAACAGGCCTAGTACAATGGCAACCCTATCGTTTCCAACGTTCTTTTAAGGCGATATGCGAAAAAAATACGGGTGTTTGTTTTCTGTCTATTTCATGAAATACACGGAAAATTATAATCAGTTTCTGGTATATGCATTTTCACTATATAATCTAGGGATTTTTGATTTTGGAAAACATGTTTGGATAAACTTTTCTCGATAGAAATAATTCTTGAAATGAGGTCTTCAAACACACTTTTTGTCCTCGTTTGACGAATAGAACCATATACAGAACTTAACCATATTTTACTAGGTGTTTTTTAATAAAAATATAAAACCAAATTTTTTCCGTTTTGCCCTGAATCCGCCCCTCTCGCACTGCGATTTTTCGCTTGGAGTGACAGTAAAAAATAAAATTCGCATAGCCTCTTAACAGGACGCGGCCTGGCCTGTACCATTTCTATTACAAATTTCCTTCTTCAGTACAAACGAAGTGCAACTACAAGCTGTAAATGAGTCACTTTCTCACGCTCTTGTGAACTGGCTTTAGTTGTGACGTTCATGTTTACTATTTGTAAAGCTGGGGCCAGGGAAGGAACGGTTCAAATGTCGGTATAATTTGGGGCCAGATAAGCTGTTACTAGAGCGCATACAACTCTTGTGAACTGGCTTTAGTTGAGACGTTCATGTTTACTATTTGTAAAGCTGGGGCCAGGGAAGGAAAGGTTCAAATGTTGGTATAACTTGGGGCCAGATAAGCTGTTACTAGAGCGCAAACAACTCTTGTGAACTGGCTTTAGTTGAGACGTTCATGTTTACTATTTGTAAAGCTGGGGCCAGGGAAGGAACGGTTCAAATGTTGGTATAACTTGGGGCCAGATAAGCTGTTACTAGAGCGCAAACAACTCTTGTGAACTGGCTTTAGTTGAGACGTTCATGTTTACTATTTGTAAAGCTAGGGCCAGGGAAGGAACGGTTCAAATGTTGGTATAACTTGGGGCCAGATAAGCTGTTACTAGAGCGCAAACAACTCTTGTGAACTGGCTTTAGTTGAGACGTTCATGTTTACTATTTGTAAAGCTGGGGCCAGGGAAGGAACGGTTCAAATGTTGGTATAACTTGGGGCCAGATAAGCTGTTACTAGAGCGCAAACAACTCTTGTGAACTGGCTTTAGTTGAGACGTTCATGTTTACTATTTGTAAAGCTGGGGCCAGGGAAGGAAAGGTTCAAATGTTGGTATAACTTGGGGCCAGATAAGCTGTTACTAGAGCGCAAACAACTCTTGTGAACTGGCTTTAGTTGAGACGTTCATGTTTACTATTTGTAAAGCTGGGGCCAGGGAAGGAACGGTTCAAATGTTGGTATAACTTGGGGCCAGATAAGCTGTTACTAGAGCGCAAACAACTCTTGTGAACTGACTTTAGTTGCCGTGGTCGTGTTTACTATTTATAAAGCTGGGGCCAGGGAAGGAACGGTTCAAATGTTGGTATAACTTGGGGCCAGATAAACTGTTACTAGAGTGCATACAACTCTTATGAACTGACTTTAGTTGCCGCGGTCGTGTTTACTATTTATAAAGCTGGGGCCAGGGAAGGAACGGTTCAAATGTTGGTATAACTTGGGGCCAGATAAGCTGTTACTAAAGCGCAAACAACTCTTATGAACTGGCTTTAGTTGCCGCGGTCGTGTTTACTATTTATAAAGCTGGGGCCAGGGATGGAACGGTTCAAATGTTGGTATAACTTGGGGCCAGATAAGCTGTTACTAGAGCGCATACAACTCTTCCTTTACTATAGGATATTTATATATTACCAGCCTCCGTAGCACAGTGTTTAATCACGCGTGACGTGACTTAATTGAATCACAAGTGCAAGGACCGTGACGTACTGTCGCAACAACATCGTGTCACGCTCCTCGCACTTGTGATTCAACTAAGTTGCATCGCGCGCGATTAAATACAGGCCCTGGGCGCGCCGTCGTATTCCAATTGACTGGCAACTGGACTGCAGTCCCGATACATAAAGAAAAATGTTCCTAGGGAGAATGAAAAAGATACAGTGGAATAAGATCTTCTTAGTATCGCTAGCAAGTTGTGTTTATGCTAATTCTAAGTATGAGGGTGGTAGATGAAACAGAAGGAAATATATGGAACTTACAAGCGAGAATTAGAAGAGGTATTGGTTGCGTGGATATTTTCTTACGAAGCTTACTCGAAAAATTACTTTAAAAACAACAGAAGGTTATTTGTGCGTTTGTGGATTTAATAAAGGCAAACGATCGAGTGGTGAGGGATGAATTATGAACAACACTGTCCTCTTATAGAGTGAATAGCCACCAGCGCCCGTAGCATAGTATTTAATCGCGTGCGACGCGACTTAGATGAATCACAAGTGCGAGGATGACATAATATTTAATTGCAAAAACATCATGCCACGCTCCTCGCACTTTTGATTCAACAAAGTCGCATCGCGTGTATTAAACACTGTGCTACGGGTGCTGGTGTCAGGATTAACAGGGTATACAGTTACATTGATTGGTTTAAAATCTCTGGAGGAGTAAGACAAGGATGTATAGCGCCACCGACCGTGGTGTTCAGATTTATATGGACAAAAAAAATGGTTTTAAACGCTATTTCCGTGGCCACACAAAGAAAGTGTTCATTATTCTCCTAACGAATTGTTTGTTATTTAACTTTTAACCTAATTTTACTGCATACTGCATGTTACTCTGTTAATGGCAATTGGAATTTAAATTGGCCTATTGTTGTATTCTAGGTCACGGTTTCCATGCAGTTGTTTTCTTTGACTTTCAATGGTTTTTTGATTTTATTATATGGCGTGAGTTTATGTTTTTAATTAGGTAGTTCTTTTAAATATTTTATGTTGATTATGGTAGGTGGTAGAGCTGATGCCGGGCTCGACTGTGGAGCCATCTTACTTGGAGCCCCCTAGAAGTAATTCGGAGGAGAGTAAGAGGACAGCTCACAGGCGAAAATGGGACCGATGGATGGCGGTATATCCATCCCTAATAGCCGGGCCTTATATGGAACAGACTGGTGACGGGCAGCGGCGTCACTGGTGCGAGGGTTCTGGCACCGTGCTCACCAACCCGCCTGCCCAGCGTGTATGAGTATGGGCAATTCTTCCAGGATGACCGTCGGGAGTGGCAAAGTCCTGGAAAGTCCAGCAGTGGACGAACTAGGCTAATGGATGGATGGTATGTTTTTGGGGTTTGTTCTTAAATATAATTTTTAACTAAACCTCAGCGTTAAGGGGGAACTATTCGTGTCCGCTACGAAACGCACAACTTAAGATGGTTCTTGTTATTTTTGAATTAAAGATATTATATAAATATGATTTATGGATTAATGTTAGTTAGGCTTTTCCGGCAAAACTTTGTTATTTTATACATCATGTTGTAAATGAATGGGCACACAAACTTAAAACACGCTTTTAATTAAGCTACTGGGCTGATTGAGGTTATTCTTAAATAAATATTACTAATTTAGTTACAGTCGCCCGCGGTTATAGCTACCTACCTATTTTTATGAGATTTCAGCTCGAAAATTACAGCGAAATACAAATACCAACGTTCAGCCGATTGTACTTAACATTTAATTATCGAAACCATCTACTACAACCTTTACTTACTATGACTAGCTTTTGTCCGCAGCTGCGCTTGCGTGGAAGTGTTTTTTAATGTTTGAGTAGTATTGACAGATTTCGGCTTGGCGGTTATTTTATCAACACCCCTTACAACCAATATGTTGACCAGAATCACTACGATGATAATAAAGAAAACCGCATACAAATCCGTTGAGTGGTTCGAGTTAAGGTTAAACACTAGTGCCTGATTCTAAGTTTCCTGTCAATAGATGGCGCTGCGGTACTATAATTACTATAATTTGGTTTTTGTATTTAAAAATAGTAAACAAACAAAATATTTCGCTCCGTTGTATGATGCGACAGTTTTAATGTGTTAATTATTTTATAAAGGCAGAATTGTGTCATTTTCTGTTGTATGTTTCTACATCGGGCCCAAACAATCTTAAAATTTGCTGTTTTACACATACACAATGAATTTATATATAAAATAATTGTTAATTTCAAGACGCGGTTTAGAGATTGATTGGTCTAATGGTTACACCTGTGGAATTTCGATCTGCTCGGGCAAGGATCGATCCCACATCACTACAAACGTTTTCTTTTTCTATTTTTGTGAAATATTTCAAAATTACCTACTTATTTTTTTATTTGATCCATCAAAATGATTATTTTCCATCAAATTCAAGAAAATTATTCGATGATGTGACTTTCTGAAGAATCATGTAAGGTGTACTTACAATTACATCCTTTCAAGCAAACTACTTTTAGATTGGAAAAAACATTGAATTATGGGAGAAACCCGCGAATTGAGAGAGATGATGTACCAAACTTTTTTTTTTATTCATAATATTTACAGGTAATAAACAAATTATTTTACATAAATAATGCTGTTGATATATGCAATGATATAAGCATAATAAGAGTATAATCACATTTTTATCCATTATAAAATCATACAAAAATAAAAAAGCTCTAATGAAGCTCTAATAAATTTTACGAACGAATGCTGCAATTTTTTAAAAAATACTAAATAAACTAGCGCCATCTGTTAGAACCTATCATAACTTCGTCGTAACTGGGACGACTCCATCTCGCTAAATAAGGTGACTGATTGATATTTGAGTAGCCAAATTCATACTGGAGACTCTCGGGGTTGTTCTTGAACAACATAAACATAACATAATGCACTCTAATTTTCATAATACAATGCGTAAAAGTACATAGACCGGATTGTAAGTAATCAGTATTACGGATCAATAACATATGCGAAATTTAAATTTAAATTTTTACAGAGGTGATTATTGGTTGGCCCGTTCATCTAATTGTTTTGGAATCTATGTGTCTATCTATATAGGTACTTAAAAGTATAAAATAATGTTCGATGAAGTGCGGGTATACCGAGTGTGTTCTGTGATTTGCAATTCATAGTTTACACTCGGGAACACCTCTGACACCCCCTCGGGGATTCATGTCGTGACGATATGTTGTTGTTGTATAAATCGCTGAAGTTACCGGGTCTTCATTATGAATTTGCCTGTATAATAAGGTGAATAGGTGACTTTGTTTTATATTGACCAAATGCATACTGGAGACTTTATAAGTGATCAGATCAGTAACAAGGTTCGATTACTTACCCTACCTTCTGTGAAATATAGAAAATACAATTTAGGCTTTCTATACTGAGTCGGGGACTCGGGACTCGGGGTAGACCATGAATTTGTATAGGAAAACAAAAAATATTTTTCGTATTTCGTAAAACGGGTCATTGAACCTTGATCTTGACGACTTACGACGATAAATCGTGTCTCCAACAGCGATATGAATAAAAAAAATATTTATGATAGGTACTTTACATCACTGGTCTCCAATATGAATTTGGTCATATAAATCATAGTTACCTACTTTATATATATTTATAATATAAAATAATATATAAATTAATACTAGAGGCTTGGTAAGTAATCAGTATGACGAATTTCGAAAAATAAAATGTTAGTAGGGATTCGGTCTGTGTAGGGTCCGTGCTGAAAGATAGTAACTAACTACCTACCTACTTACTTACCTAGCCAAAATGTGGTACCTAAAACCTTTGCAATCGGAAACAAAAACGAACAAACGTAGCGAAAGCGTACAAAGTTAGTGTTGCCATACTCATACTCATTTATTGGTAAAAAACAAACTTATTAATCTGACTGACCTAAAAATTCTGTACCATAGAAACAATATTTATACGAGTAAATAACTATGAAATCTATCAAGATTAGCGATTATTTTTAACAAAAAAACTGAAAATAATGTTGAAAATTCTACATTTAGGTACAAAAAGGATAATTAAAGTCCCTCTATGAAGCGTCCGAATCTCTTCCAAAACTTTTAGCGCTAAATAAAAAAACCTCCGTACAAACTCGTTTCTCCGTAAATAACTGGTCAATCAACTGGTCAATAACAATCTGTTTTCTGTTAATGTTCCTAAATCCCTACAAGTACAGATAAATCTATGTTTATGGCAACACAGAGTCGTCGCCGGCCGCGCGTGCCGTCCCTTTGATATTTGCCGACATTGCTCAATAATGGCGGCGCGGCGGCTTGAATGAAAGACGATTGTCCCTGCTGCATGTAACCAGGCTCGCCGCTACCTATTTGAACACCCGTGTGGATACCGATTTGCCGCCCTGTTTATCTGCGAATACCCTTCTCCCTGTTACGATATACCTAGGATATAAATGCGAAATAAAGCGTGATAAGTAAGTAAGTATTTATCCTGATGAGAGAATACCTAGTGAACGTTATTTTCAGCTAGGAACGAAAAGCGTTCGTTTAGGACGCAAGAAGCCGGAAGTTCTAATCTCCGAGGACAACGTCACTTTTTGTGTTTTTTTTATTTTATTTTATTTATTCATAAAATAACGCCAAAGCCGAAAACGGGGAAGAGTTGAATAAACGTGGGCGGAGCTACGGGTAAAAGGCTAGTGATAAAATAAAATATAAATCACAATAATAGATTATTTTGCAAAGATTGCAGGAAAAATGTAGCGGTAAAGAAATTCACAAAAAACATTTTTTCTTTTATTACCTATATTTTTTTTATTATTTAAAAACTTAGCCGCGGTTTTTTTTCTTTTGTAAATATAATTGGTAGGTATGTACTTACTTGCAATCAAATCTTTTTTTTGTCTTCATAATCAGTTACTGGCAAAACTTTAACTACCTACCTACTATTTTCAATACGGAACCCTAGGTACACGAGTCTGACCTGCACATGACCGTTTTTTTAAGGTTCATTATTTCATCACGAAAAACTGAACCCTTATAATGTAAAATCACTTTGTTGTTCATCTGTCGGTTTTTAATTAGGCACGAACAGCGCCTGGGCACGAAGGAATTTATTTTGGCACAAGTGAAGGAATAAATCCAATAAATATTTTTTATTTATATTTACAATTCTGGAATCAATAATAATAGACAAAACAAAAACAAAATAAATACATGTGACAGGAATCAAACTCTGAACCTTATGATTTGTAGTCAGACAGTATATCACTTATGCTATTGAAGTATTTTTTATTGGTGTGAAATTTAAGTACAATTTAGTACGCAATCTATCAATGCGAAACCGCCATGTAGTTAAACCGCACACACGTAAAGCATATTCACACACATCTAACAGTTTTATAGTATGACATCCACAACTACACACGTAAAATGATGGACATTTAACTGAACTTTAAAAGCTAAAATAACCCAATTATTGTTGTAAAATATAACTTTTATTTAAATTCGCGACATTCTTGTATTAAAATGTAATAAAATACAGTGATAAATACAAGCTAAAATTTGTACTTCAGCTGATCTTGGTTAATTGATTTTGTATGGAAATTGGCACTACCGTTTAACCTTAAGAGGCTATGCGAATTTAATTTTTGTCACTGTCACTCCAAGCGAAAAATCGCGCAGTGCGAGAGGGGCGGATTCAGGGAAAAAATCTCTAGATATTGTTGAAACACACCTAATAAAATATGTTTGAGTTCTGTATATGGTTCCTATACGTCAAACGAGGAGAAAAAGTGTGTTTGAAGACCTCATTTCAAAAATTATTTCTATCGAGGAAAATTTATCCAAACATGTTTTCCAATTTCAACACCCTAGATTATATCGTCAAAACGCATATACCAGAAATTTATTACAATTTTCCGTGTATTTCATGAAATACACAGAAAAAACACACCCGTATTTTTTTTGCATATCGCCTTAAGAGCGGTATCGCAGGCGGATTGTGAAAAACCTGCCTTTTTCTAATTAATCGAAACAGAACACTTCAATTCAAAATTCACTCAAAAGTTATTCAACAAAACCCTATCGTGTATGTCGCCATCGCAAAGTTTCAATTGGTTTCTGTGAATTAGAATTTCAAAATTTACAACTATTGAATGAATTTTGAATCTAAGTGTTCTGTTTCGATTAATTAGAAAAAGGCGGGCATTTTACAATCCAGCTGCGATACCGCTCTTAAAACGGAACAGAAATACAAACAGACAGACAGTCGGCATTTTTTGTTCTAAAAATCAAGCTTTGGCCCAATTTGGCCCCAGTAATAAATAAAAATAAAAATAAAATAAAAATCTTTTATTTCGGACAACTTGGATCCATAGCATTTTAGTAGGACTTATTAATAATGGGTTAGTAGGAAAGAAAGAAAATTAAATTAAATTAACTACACAAACTTATGTGCTCCGTACCAGTACAAACCAGTTTAAAATTTCGCAAAAATGTTCAATGTACAGACGTGACATTTTTGCTACTTTATTATACGACCAGAAAAAAAAAAACGCAAAATTGCAATGTATTTATCGTAGAGTAAAACCTCTATGGTAGGTAAAATAGGTAACTTACGCGGAAAAGCAAATAAATATGATTCAAAATAATTTGTTATCGGAATTTTTAGCGAGTGATTCAACATCATCATGAAACTACTGACTGATAAGACTTCTGTTATCACTTTTTCAAAGTTGAAATAAATTCATTTTGTTCATACAAGTAACGCCCTCTCTTGTTGAAACAACGTATTGAGTACAATGCCTCGAGCACTCTTTCACGCGTGACGAGCCTATCGAAAGAATGCGTGTTATGTAGATTGAAGTTACCATCGGGTTTCATAGATGGCGCTGTGTGTATAATTTTTGGAACTATTTCTTTTTAGGGTTCCGTACCAGGAGGGCGCCAAAAGGGACCCTATTTCTAAATCTCGAAGAAGTAAATTATTTTTTTTAGCGTTATCATATCACCCCCTAATCTACGAAACAAGAGAACCAAAAAACATGAAAAAAAAAATTTATTACAGGAAAAATATAGCGCTTAAGATATTAGGGTTCCGTATTCAGCGGGAGCCGCGAATTGTTTGCCTTTTTTGTCGCCTTAATGTTGATATGACATCAATATTGTTTTTAGGGTTCCGAGTCCGACTCGCACTTAGCCAAATGATTATAATTTCATGTTTTCTTTTCTTTTCCAGGTAATAATTTAAATGCAATAAATGGATTTTAATCTTCAACCTATTCATCTGCCAGACAATAGGGTAAGTTACCCTGTATCTACTAAATCTTACTTGCATATGTGTACATACATACTATAATGGGTATTTACATATGAAATTGCCGAAAATTTCTTACAGATTCATGAGTTCATAATTCCTTTAATCTATTTCCATTGTTTGTTTTTAGTTTGAAAGTTGATTTCAAAATTTTACATCTACGTATTAAATTTATTTTTATTGTCATTTTGATAACCAAAATTAAATTTTCAAACACAGTTCGTCATTTCCATGATAAGATTCGTAATAAATTTTTACAGATCCTTCCTAAAAAAAAAATATTATTTAAAATTTATTTTTACTTATTTTAAACACGCTGTACACAGCATCCTTTAATAGAAGGCCATCTGTCTCGGCTCAGCAGAAACTCAGCAGGAGCTCAAGTGTCGCTGCCAGCAGCGCTTTATAAACGTACTAGCGACCCGCCCCGGCTTCGCACGGGTGCAATGCTGATACTAAATATACTACAGAATGTCTTTATATACAACGTTCACGGTTTTTTTGTCATTAGACAATACAAACAACGGCCTTCGACCGCGCTGCAAGTCCCCGGCCGGTACCGCCGCAACCGCTATGTCCCTGATAATATTCATTTAAATTACATGCTGTAAAGGGCCATAATAAATGATCCATATTAAATGCACAATGTATTTAAGGTACTTAAGGGCCTTACTATTGCCAAATGGGTACTTTCTAAAGCCTACTCCTCGTTTATGGCCAAACCAAAAATAATGAAAAAACGTATTATGAATAATCAACTCTTAGACAACATACGCAACATTTTTCTTTTTCATACCACCAAAACTTCTACATGATTTTTTTTTTACTGAATGGTGTTTTTTGACCTCAAATTCCCTACTGCTCCTGAGTGGCTTGGCCGATTGAATTCATCTATGCTTTGATAAATAGATAAACTTTATAGCTATAAACATAACATAAGATTATTCAATCGAGTAATCACGTCCAAGTGAAAAGTAAAATTTTCTCCTATTTCGCCCTATCAAGGACGCAGCGAGCGTCGTAACAGCCACTATGCATTGCGCGCTCATATGAACGTTATTTCAATGTCGTTTCCGTTGATATCTGTAGTGACAAATATCGAGCTGCTAATTTGGCGATGGTAATCGCCTTAATTGGATAAGGATTAATGCTGTATTGCTTAAAATCGCTTCGTAAATAAGCCATTATTTCTCGTAAAAAGTAAAGGATAAAAAATGGTTATTGTGGGTTATCCCTAAGAGATAGACATATACCATCGCGCACTTTTTTGTAGACTTTTTTAAGGTGTACAATACTGTAGTACATTATTTTGATCTATCTCGTAGGGTTCAGCCAGCGTTTGCAATGTAAGCGCAAAAAAATGTGTTTAGTTACGACATCACATTAGAAACCTTTAAAATTATCAGTGTTTCTCTACTATATTATGCATGTATTACACACATAAACCTTCCTCTTGAATCATTCTATCTATTAAGAGTATGACATAGCCAAAACAAAAACCAGTTCCGGGCGTGGCTTATTCTATATTACGATAGCGCGCGGGGGGAAATTCGTCCCGGTCTCTAAGCTCGCGTCACCATAGCAAAAATACGAATAGAGTGGACGAGGCAGGGTCAAAAGTAATACGTATTTTATTTTATCTAATTTATTAGTGTATTTCGATCATCGTCACACGGCATTGATCCTACTTGCTATCACGTCGGGACGTAAATTTATTATGGTCGGCTAAAAGTGGTTTTTTGAGTGTTTGATTTATCAGTTGACCCTCGGAACATTTCAGACACTCCTTTAGAGATACATAATAATATTGTGACGGTTAATTGTCACCATTACCCATTCTTTAAATATTTTTCGCCCGTTGAGCTGGTTTTACACTTGCGGGAAAATAAATTGGACCAAAAATTTCTTTACAAATTTTTTTTACTAAAGTTGTTATTACAAAAAGTGGAAACTAACAAATATTCTCAGAAGGAATGCACCACGTCACTATCTATCTCACTGTAGCCTATATCAATTATGCCTCTCTCATTCAACCACGTTTAACTGCGTTACTATGTCATTCCAACTCATTTTAAATAGCGTCACTATTTATCTCACTCTAACGCGTGTAAAATGGCATTTCTAATAAACGTCAAATATTTTTACTGCCCGCCACTCTTTCATTCTAAATTCTAATTATTTAAAAAAATACGCAGCTCCTTTGGTAGTAAAATAGCAATAACTTTTTTTTCAAAAGTAATACACAGAAATTGCCAGATCATTTGAAAAACAATATTTGATGAGCCGTTATTTAAGACAATTTGCAAAACTAACATAGGACATTTTTTTTCAGGGTGTGGTATCGAACTAACGTAATTACAAAAAATTGCTCATAAATTGGGTTTTTATTTTTCTTCCTGATGTAACAGCATTTCTAGGTTTATTTTTGACTTTATCAATAGCATTACTATTCAGAAATGCGCAACAAAAATTTTATTCTTAGAATTTAGAACTGGTTAGCTTTGACTCTCAAAAATCTATTCGAATTTATAAAAGTACCATCAACTCGAAGACTATCTACTTTTTGCTGAGGTCATAATTTGATATTCTGGTCAGTCATGAGCTGGCCTACCAGCCTTCCAAGGGAAAGCGTTGACTTTTAGGACACCTGTTTACCCTTGGGATAAATCGCCAAGTGTTTAAAATATAGAAATTTATTTGTATCATAGTTTGAAATGTTCAGGTCCCTTTACGCAAAATGAAAAAACAAAACTCTTTTAGGATTAATTTGTTGTCCCTATGTTTGTCTGTTTGTCCGTTTGTCTAGGCAATTTTTCTGGGTAAAATCAATAAATGCTAATATTTACAGCCCTGTAAAATATACATATTATAACGTTTTTATGGCCTTTTGTTTAACTTTTTCATACAAATTTTCTCCTTATGAAAATATAGAGATCAACACTTGACATAATATTTTGCATTTGAAAGAAAGCACAGAAAGGAACTGTAGAACAAATAATGTAAAAAATATAAAACCATATCTTTCTATTCTAAAGGGATTAATAATTTACTGTTTGTTCAATGTGGCGATAGCTTTGTTTATTTTTTTTTTCTTTGTTACAAAGATAACAAATATTTTCATACAAGGTTTTCCTTAAGGGCTATTTCTCCGAATTTGTAACAAAATATTAAGAAATAATTATAACGGTAAAGTACAACTTTTAGCTAAGACAATTTATTGTTAAAAGTTTGCTATATGCATAAACATATTTTAATGATATTATGGTATCTTCAAAATAATTGGGTTTTCCATAAGCGTGATATCAGATTATTTAAGAAATTTACGGCTGGTATCACGACGACGGATAAGCCAATTATTCTATTACTATTGTAATATAATTAAAAATATATTAATGCATACAGCAGACTTTTAACTATAAGTTTTCTTAACTAAAAGTTGTATTTTTACTTATTGAAATTGTATTTCTCATCAAGAAGTGCAAGATGACAAGATACTCGTATTCAAAATAAGTTAATTGAATTTGTGAAATAGTTTCAGGTCAAAACAGTTTTCCATGAAACGGTAATTGTTTATACTTAGCAAAGTGTGTAAACTTAGTCATCTTAACATGAACGACGCCTGTATTTCTCTCTTTTTTATTTCCAGTATAGATAAAAATATACAAACTTGTTAAACTTTGCGTAAAAACGAGGCAATATTGACGATATCCTGACAGCTATTATGATGGTGTTTTATCAAATTTTGCTTTTTGGGCTGTATAGAGACGTAGTTAGATGTCACTAGAATATACTCATGAAAAAAGATATGAAGAAAATAAGCTGTAGACTTCACATTCGGTTTATACCTATTGTATGAATTTTAAGAAAAATACAGGGGTAAAGGGACCTCTTAAGGAAAACCTTGTATTAAACTATTTGTTATCTTAGTAAAAAATAATTCAAGGAAAAAAATAAACAAAGCTATCGCCACATTTAACAGTAGATAATTAATCCCTTTAGAATAGAACAATATGGTTTTCATATTTTTTACAATATTTGTTCAACAATTCCTTTCCGTGTTGACTTTTAAATGCAAAATATTATCTCAAGTGTTCATCCCTACATTTTCATAGTGAGAAAATTTGTATGAAAAACGTAAAAAAAAAGGTAAAAACCTAAAACGTAATATAAATAAAAACGTCAAAAGTATGTTTTTACAGCTCTATAGAGGGCCGTTTATATTGGTATTTATTAATTTTACCCAGAAAAAATTGTCTAGACAAACGGACAGACAGACAAACATAGGGATAACAAATTAATCCTAAAAGAGTTTCACTGTTTTCATTTTGCGTAACAGAACCTGAACATGTACCGACAGGATTATCTACGATCTAATAATTTTGCCATGCACTGTAAATATTTCAAAATAAATTTCTATATTTTAAATGCTTGGCGATTTATCCCAAGTAAGTGTACCTATATAATTTGCAAAAAACTTCACTTATTGGACCTGAAATGGTGAGCCAATACTAGAGGGTAATTTCACGAAATACAGATCTCAGTAAGTATAAGTAAATTAATTTGGGTTTCAATAACGATCACAAAATTATTCTTTTAGAGTAACATATATTATTTTCCCGCATAAAAGTATGAATTCAATCCAAATTCATTCAGTTTTGTTGTTATGACTATGGCACGATGTAGCTAAATCACTCATACGCATATTTTGTTGAGTTTTTAACGGCAGGAATATGATGCTCCTCGAAATATTACTTTATAAAATTAATTTCAATGTGTTTTGAAGTAGTTTTGGGAGATATTTATAGCTTGCAAAAAAGGGCACAGGTTCCACGTCTTACGGGCGCCAACGCTAGGCGTAGACTGACAATATCTTGCTGCCGCTGACTGCATCAGTGGATTTACGTATTTTTGGAAAAAGGGGGTGCTTTTTTTGACCCGAATAACGTGGTATTTGGAAAATGAATAGATATCATTCACACTAATTTTATTAAAAAAAAACCTACAAAATCGCGAAAGCGATACCTGAAACAAAATCGATAAGAAGTGTGCAATAGAGGGTTACAAAAAAATTCATTGACCGTACAAATATGAATCGATTAACGTGGTTTGTGGAAAATGAATACCTTAAAGTTCAACCAAAAACATGTATTTTTTTTATGGCTATACGTAACCTAATTATTGCAACAAAATCATCCGAAAGCTGACATTTTATTTCTGTTTGTATTTTCGTTCCCCTTAAAAAAAACCGTATCAAAATCCGTCGCTTAGTTTTAAAGATTTAAGGATACATAGGGACAGACAGACAGCGGGAAGCGACTTTGTTTTATACTATGTACAGTGGAGACCGCATCAAGTAAGACACATTGGACTTTGTACCTATCTTATATTCTTCTCTGTAGGGGCTAATTTCGTACTGCAAGTGTATAGCTTGATGTGGTCTCCACTGTACTCTATGTAGTGATTTGAAATCTCTGCATCCGACATTTAGCTGAAAAGTTGGCGAGGTGGCGAATTATTAGACTGCATTGCGGAATCTACGAGTACATCCACTCTACGTAAAAGGGATATGGAATGGAATGAAAATGGATAACCACGTGTTCTACTGATCATATTGAAGAGCGCGCCAAAAAAAGAGTCTCACAGAAACATTATTTATAAAAAAAAATATGAAAAAATTTAAACAACACTTTGAAAAAAAAGAGTTTGTATGACACCAGGGTAGACACTGTCTACCCTAGAGTAAACATTTTCATATCAACTTTTTTTTTTCAAAGTGTTATTAAAATTTTTTCATATATTGTTTTTTGTCAGACTTGACCTTCTGATTGCTTTTCCGGAAAAAAGTTCTATGCACGCCACTGCCCTTAATGTAGATTAAAAACAAACAAAAAAACATATTTACATTATACAGAGATTATGTTTATTTTGCGAAATCCATCGCTATGAATACTCTTAATATTATTAGAGTGAATTAGAGAGTATATTATTTATTAGAGAGTATATTTAGAAACTAGAAAATATCAATCAGAAACAAATCAAAAGACAAGAATTTGAAAAAATTCCCCGGGCCAGGATTCGAACCTGCGACCTCTTGTTATCAAGACAAGCGCGCTACCAATTGCGCCACCGAGGTTATACAGGTTGAAAATAAATAAACCCCCCTAGCTATATTGTAATCTATGAATCAGAATCACTAAATAGAACACAGAATTGTAAAATAAAATCTTTTTTTCTTCATATTTTGTACTTGAAATAGTTTACAAATTTCGAATAAATGGCAAATCTACGCGACGCAACATGTGACTTACAATATACCGTACCCGCAACGAGCCTCTGACCCCCAGCCATCAATGAAAAACATTCCCGACGCCCCGCCCGCCCCTGCTGTCCACCCTCCGCCCGCAATCTACTTTGACGGTCGATATCTTTTCTTATTATTATGAAACAAGACAAAAATAACAAAATGTATGTTTTTTATTTCGAACTTAGAATAGTTTCCTTTAATATAGCTAGAGGGTCCATTATCATCCTGTATAAAACATGAATTTTTCTACACACAATCCCATTGCTGAGCAAATGCCTCCCCGATCCTGCCCCCCTATTCTGTATCGTTAATTGCCAACTGGACTAGGTGCCTATCATCAAAAACATAGCTAAAAACGGAACTTTCAAAATTGCTATTAGTGGTTATTGAACTATTTACGAACTGTGTCGTCCGTCACTTCAAGTGCGAACATATCCTTAGACAATCGGAATTCGATAGTATATCTATGTTTTTGATGATAGGCACCCAGTTCAAACGGCAACTAAAGATACGTAATAGGCCCTCTGGACTATTCTTGCCTGTCGAACGTTAATCTTGTCCAGTTTTCCATCATACTTATCCAGTTCTCACGCCCCATGGCCTTCCCTCACTTCGTTTTAATCATTTTTTATGTATTTATTTATTAGCCAATTTATTCTAGTTTAGAATGTTTAACAAATTTTTACACTAAAAACATGCTAAATACTTAGTACTATTAATATGTACAAAAATAATAATAATAATTATACAAAAAATAATAGTATAGAAATTCCTGAGTATAGCACAAAATTAAACTAGATGTCCATATGACCTTGGCCTCCCTCATCAATTTTTGTTTTATTTTGCAGGTAAATTTTTCCTAGTTCCTTCCACTTTTCTCGGTCTAGAGCGACATTTATCCAGTCTTTACCAGCAGTCAATACAATGTCGTTTTCCCAGCGTCTTCTCTGCCTTCCTCTTTTTCTTTTGCCAATTTGCGGTTTCCAGCTGGTCAGGATTTTTGTCCATCTGTTGACCTCAGTCATTCTCGCAACGTGACCTGCCCATTTCCACTTCATCTTAAGAATGTACTCTACTGCATCGATTACTTTTGTTTTGTTTCTGATCACTTTAGCTGGTATTCTGTGACAGAGTTTGAGATTAAGTAAGCTACGCTCAATTCCTCTCTGGCATACTTTGATTTTTTGTAAAATCTCTTTTGTTAATTGCCATTTTAATTATAGTGGGTATTAAAATAAAATGATAAAAAAAAACTTTATCAAAATTTATTATTATTTATTTATTTATATTATTATTTATAATTAATATTATTAATATTATTATTTATTTATTTATATTTATTTATATTTATATTATTTATTGATTTAATATTTCACGTTGAATCATTTGTTTTCACAAAGCTTCTCCCGTTATTCATGCTAAGCTTTTGCTAAACCACTTCATATGTCATCAGTTGCAATGTGATATTATTTGACTTTCAGGTTGAAGTAGAGTGCGTTAGCGCAAGATATGGCGACGTGAATATCCTATTTAGAGACAGTTGTCTTGTTTTGCATTCCTTGAGTAGGGAGGGTTAATTGTGTTTATTTACTACCGCAAGCTAAAAGGTAAATGTACGGACTATCCGGGAAAATTGCGCAATCCACTTCGTCAATTCGCTGTTAATTGGAAAACCAATTCGAGATTTAGGTTTAATAAGCCGTATTTAAGAACTTGTGACATAAAAAACCTCATGTTGATGAATATTTTTTCGTAAAAGCTACAACTTCCATTTGCCTTCGTGTGACGTCACTTGAGAAATGGCTGTTTAGAAATGTGTCCTTTGCTATCAAGATAAATTTATAAAAATTTGCTGCAGACTGATTTGACAGATGAGTAGACAGACAGAGACAGACCATTTTTTTATAAGCAATCACACGTCACAATCAGTATAATGTCTAAAATTCTCAATTGACGTCATTACCCACAATTCTTTAAAAATCATATTAAACAAATAGTTAATTTATATACCAAAATAATGAAAACTATGTCATAAAATGGCGCATAACCATTAAAAAAAAAATTTTTGTAAATTTATTTGTATTGTTCCATCCATCATCCATCCATCAGCCTAGTTCGTCCACTGCTGGACATAAGCTTTTCCAGGACTTTGCCACTCCCGGCGGTCATCCTGGAAGAATTGCCCATACTCACACACGCTGGGCAGGCGGGTTGGTGAGCGCGGTGCCGGAACCCTCGCACCAGTGACGCCGCTGTCCGTCACCAGTCTGTTCCATATACGGCCCGGCTATTAGGGATGGGCTTCCTGGTTTTTTGTCTGTGAGCTGTCCTCTTACTCTCCCCCTAATTACTTCGAGGGGGTCTCCAAGTAAGATGGTACCTCCACGGTCGAGCCCGGCATCAGCTCTACCACCTGAGCTCGCCCAAACCATATGAAAAAAAATCATGGTTTGTTTAGACTACAGGAAAAATATAGTGGTTAGAATATTAATAGGGTTCCGCACTCAAGAGGGTGCCGAATTGTTTGCCAGGCGGTACCATTTTAGCGGCTTGGTTTTGACGCCTCACTCAATGTGGCTATGGCATCTATATTGTTATTATTTACCATAATATTTTTAGGGTTCCGTACCCGTATTGTGTGGGGGTAAGTGCGCTTGTCCCTTCCGACTCGTACTTGCCCAAATTATAATTTTTATTAAGTCTCTATATTGCGGCGAACCTGCCCCTGTACCATGATAACGCGCGATTTCGTTTGCCACGTGTTTTGTCGCGCACATCGACCAAAACAAGCGCGATAAAACCTGACAAACGAAGTCGCGCGTCATCGTACTACGGGTAGGGTTGCCAAATGGTCGGGAATCGTCGGGATTGTCCCGACATTTCCCCTTCGGCCGTTCAGGAAACCGGAGTTTGGAAACCAGTTTCCTAAAAGGATTTTTTTATCCTTTTACGTAACTGGTTTCCTATAAAGATTTTTTTATCTTTCTACGTAACTGGTTTTCTATAAAGTTTTTTTAATACTTCTATGTAACCGAATAAGTGTTCGGGAGAGGAACTTGGAAAAAAGACGACTGTTATCAAACATTGTCCCGACAAAATACAAATTGTCCCGACAAATAACAACGATCGGCGGGTAGAAAAGTATTTTGTTTTAATAATTACTTTAATTTTAGTAATAATTTTTTGATTTGTAATATTTATTTGTCCCGATAATAATCCCAAAATCCTGACTTTTTGCCTAGATATTTTGATTTTCCCATCTGGCAACCCTAGCTACAGGTGCTGCGGTCGCCATGAACGCGGGTAGAATGAAGTTTTTAACTTCTCATCGGCTCTATTTGTTCATTATAAGACTCGAAGATTAGCGCTATCTCTTTAGTATCATATGATTAAACAAGTTTATCTTTGTCTGTCCAAGTTGAGAAATAGACCATCTTTGTGTAAGAGATTAAAAAAAGATTATAATTATCAACCAGCCAACTTTTATCAACTGACAAGAAATGTATGTTTTTATGCTAAGTTTGTCAATCAGGATAATAATAATAATATCACAAAATAACCACTTACAGAAGGTTTACTCCGCATAACTAGCGAAAACAGGCGCACGCACACATAGACGCGTACGTACGACGTTCTCGGATGAAGTCGGTCGAATGCCAATACGAAATTCTACCGAGATCATCATACGTACGCGTCTGCATGTGTGCGTCTGTTTTTGGCTCCGTCGTCGAGTCGGCCTTCTGGTAGTACCTACTGATAATAGTGACCAGCCCCCCTATTCTGTATCTTTAGTTGCCAACTGCACGAGGTGCCTATCATCAAAAACATAGCTAAAAACTGAAATTTCAAAATTGCCTTTAGTGGGTATTGAACTATTAACAATCTGTGTCGTCACTTCAAGTGCGAAAATATCCTTAGGACATCGGAATTCGATAGTATATCTATGTTTTTGATGATAGACACCCAGTCCAGAAGGCAACTAGAGATACACAATAGGCCCGCTGGTCCCGTAGCATAGTGTTTAATCGCGCGACCCCACTAGTTTAATCACAAGTGAAAGGAGCGTGACGTACTGTTTAATTGCAAAAACATCGTGTCACGCTCCTCGCACTTGTGATTCAACTAAGTTGCATCGCGCGCGATTAAACACTAATACTACGGGCGCTGTATTGCTAATTTAACCTTTGTATTCGTGTGGTCCAGTATGTGAATGTATAGCTAGTTAAAACACGCGAAAAATATCTTGACATCTCAGTTTACCCGCAAAGGACATTGCGGGAGGGGGGTTTCGGGTGCCCAGTTATTTGTAATGAAATAACAGGTCTTTACATATGAAATTGCCGAAATTTTCTTTCAGATTCATGAGTTCATAGTTCTTGTAATTAAATAGTTAGTTCCATTATTTGTGTTTTGTTTGAAAGTTGATTTCAAGGTTTTACATCTGCGTATTAAATTTTATTTTTGTTGTCAGTTTGATAACCAAAATTGAAATTTTAAAAACATTTCGTCCCAGATGCCATCCATTTCCATGATAAGATTCGTAATATTTTTTTACAGCTGACACTTTTCAGAAATTAAATTAATGTTGCTGTTAGCTTCATGTTGTCTCATTCATACACATAAGAAATTACACAATGTGGATTAGTCATTCCTAAAACAATGCAAAAATTTTATTCTGTAAATTGAGTTTCCTTCAAATTAGCTATAGACAACGGCAATTTCATATGCAAAGACCAAATTTTTTATTTTTGTTTGGTTATGTATATCAGATACACTTATTAGAGGTCAGTTTTAATGTAATATAATTGAATAATCTATATCCGTGGGTTGTACTAGTTATTTGTCAATTTGGCAATTTAGTTGTGCTGGAGATGTCCTCCCATTTGCTTAAATTGCATCTCAACCCTTTACTCGTATGAGGCAAAAGAAATGAGCTTATATGTAAAAAAAAAACGGCCAAGTGCGAGTCGGACTCGCGCACGGAGGGTTCCGTACCATTATCTATAAAAACGGCAAAAAAACATGTCTGTTGTATGGGATGGGAGGCCCTTAAATATTTATTTTATTTTGTTTTTTAGTTTTTTTTGTTATAGCGGCAACAGAAATACATCATCTGTGAAAATTTCAACTGTCTAACTATCACGGTTCTTGAGACACAGCCTGGTGACAGACGGACAGCGGAGTCTTAGTAATAGGGTCCCGTTGGTTACACTTTGGGTACGGAACCCTAAAAAAAATGGTATAAATAAGCTGGCAATAAAAAAAATGGAACACTTTTTTTTATATTTTCGTAAATAATTTCACACGAGTACAGAAAATAAATTATCGTTAGACCAAAAAAACTCAAGTAGGTGTTTTGGTAGTTTTGGTCAGTTCCAAATAAAAAAGGAAATGATGTAGATGGAGTCAATGGACTGGCAAAGTTTTGGGTTTACCTGATGTTTGCATGTGTTTATGGAGTTAGCTAATGAATTGCCGTTTTACGGAGGTTGTTAGGTGCTTTAGGTAGTTTTAGTAGGTTTAACGAACCTTCTGTTGATTTGGATATTTGTTGAATATCTTTGTATTTTATTGTTTTAAAATTAAATACACTGCAAAAGCTTTTAATGCTTTTCGTTTTTTTTTTATATATATAAATATACTGATAGATATGATAATGCAAATATAAATACTGTAAAATAATCTCAAGATATATTTCGGGTCCGATCTAGACCCGGCATCAGTTTGAATATCTTAATTAAAATAAATAGACATTGATATATAGATCTGCGGACTCCCAAAAAACAACTTTTAGGGTTCCGTACCTTAAAATGAAGAAAATTAACTTTTATAGGATCACTTTGTTGTCCGTCTGTCTGTCTGTTCGTCACGACCCTTTAGCTCGGGCCCCGTATGTGATATCAAGCAAAAATTGATACCTCCTACAGTAGTCTACGGCCACAAGTCGTTGGCTCACTATTATAAGGTTCTGTGTAAAAAAAATAGGAGTAATACAAGGTTCTATGTGACAATAGCTAATGAATGACACATAGAACCTTGTGTTGTTCCAATTTTTTTTACATAGAACTTTGTAATAGTGAGCCAACGAAGTGGTGCTGTAAAAAAATCAGTCTTCTAATTTGATGCGAAAAAAAGTTATTGCACTTTACATAATCAATTTCATACAAACCATGCCAGACTACGATGATAAATATGATAATAGAGAAAACCGCATTCAAATCCGTTCCGTGGTTTCGGAGATGTGCGCGAACAAACAAACAAACAAACTAACAAACAGACAGACAGAAAAGAATCCTAAAAATCGCTGATTTGTGTTCTATTACTCTTTTTTAGTCGCCCCCTTTCTATTTTCATTACTTTTCTTAAATGTCCAGACACCGGATTCTACTGTTATTTTTTAAGACGCTCTTATCCCAAAATCAGTTATTTCAAAGTCAAATAGAACTTTCAAATATCGTCTAAAACTTAAAAAAAAAAAAAACGCTATATAGTTCGAACCTTTATCTAGGTCTTCCACGAATGTGTTACACGATCAGATAAACTTTGCTCGATAGAAATAATTCACGAACACAGCACATGTAATAAGACCTTTCAAATCATGCCATTTCCATAATTCCACTCTTTTATTAACGAAACATATCTGGTGGCTCTTTAAATTTTCTAGGTCGACCACGCAAGTGGGTTTTAATAAACATATCCCTTATTTTTAAACAATTTAAAAACCGATAAAAACAACGAAAAAGTACAAAAGTGTGGTTATTTTCTTTACCCCTTACACGTAAAGAAAAAGACAGAGAGTCACTCTTCTGGGATAAGAGCGCCTTTATGTTGTTTTTATGATATGTATAGATTTCAGTAAATGCGGTTCGAACGGCGCGTACGAAGCTGAAAAGTGTGCGATCAGCTTTACAGCCTCTTCAAGGTTCTAGTTTTAGAGCTCCTTCACACTAGGTCGCAAGCAGCGCGGCAGTAGCAGCGCGACTGTCGGCTGTAGTTGTAACAAGAAGGCATCTACTGCTGTCGCGCTGTTGCCGCACTGTTTGTAATGTGAAGGGGCTCTTAGAGTGGAACTTTAAACCAGACTTCGGAATAGCGTTATAATGTATATTTATTTATACAAGGTGACTTTTTCATCATCGTCAAAATTCATGCTGGAGGCTTGGTAAGTGATCAGCATCATGAATCGATAACAATTTTTGTGAAATTTAATTTTATAAATTTTACAAAAATCGTTATTGGTTCATGATGCTGATCACTTACCTTTACCAAGGCTCAAGTATGAATTTGGACGATGATCACAAATTCACCTTGTATAATAACGTTCTGATGGTTGGTCTACCCAAGACTCCGTTTAAGGTTTCTCCCAACGCCAACGACCTTGAACTGAGTAACTTTATAACCATTTTATATGGTAACTATAGCATTTTTTTATTAAAAAAAAAATACATAGTAATCTACATGATACAAATAGTGATTTGGTGTTTCTTGAATTTTATTTTAATGTACAGAAGTGAAGCAAGAAAATTCCAAGTTTACCCTTATTTCTCGATTTTTTGTCCACTTGTAACAATATAACTGCTACAGTTTTTATCAAAACAGTATAAAAATTTATAAACTTCTAGACAAAACAATATAAAATGATATGGTTTTCTCAGTTCTTGGAAATTCATTATATTTTAGATAAAATGAATTAAAAACCCACTATTTTCGCACTTGTCAGCCGCAGCGACTGACGTAACAGCCATGTTGCGGTGCGAGCGGATAAGAACTTTATTTTAATAGGATTTTGTTCAAAATTTCAACCGACACGAATGGAGTTGCAAATTTTTCCGACGGAGTCACCTTAACTGATCTTCAGTATTCTTTTTCCCAGTGAATTATTGACTCCATACCGCGATTAAATATAATATAATTCCTTACTCCTATTCTCATTCATAAACATGTTCATAGAGCAGCAACTCCTAACTAGGTAGTTTAGATTGATACCTAGATCTAGCCTAGAACTAGTTAGGATTAATGTGGGCAACTCAGGATATTGGATATACGCCCGATCAAGTGGTTAATTGGTTTTCGATTGGGTCATTTGAGAATTACTGGTGTTTTTTCTTGAAGTTTGCCAACTTAATTATTGTTATAGTCTCAATATACTATCAAATCATAGTTATGAACCTAAAGTGGCTCATTAGTTTTTACATTGTTTTTCCGGGATTCCTATGTCTTTCTGTAAATAGTGTAGGGTGCAAGGAAAGAACAATAAACATATTTTCAAATTGCGTTTTTAATGGCAGCGTATTTGTTGTTTATTGTAGTCTCTTTTCTAATATGTTATATATTTGTTGTTGTTATTATTTTATTTATTTTTAATATGGGGTTTTTCGGGAATACGTTAAGGTGATATGTGAAAAAAATACGGGTGTTTCTTATCTGTGTATTTCATGAAATACACGGAAAATTAAAAAATAATTCTGGTCTGTGAAACGGTTAAAAACCCGTTTTGAATAAAAAATTGCCAATTTCATTTTTAATTATTCGACTACCGAATGAATAAATATATCTAATTAGCGAATCGATTAAGTTAATTAATTACTTATAGGTAAATTAATGTGGTGTGTAGGTTTTTACCCGTTATTAAGATTAAAATTTAACTAAATTTTCTGGCAAAAGTATATTAACTTTTTGTAATTCGCGAAGAAATTTAATATTTTTGAGACTCATTCAACGAATACACCGTTCTGAAAAGCGGCGGTAGCTCAGGCGGTAAAACGGTGGCCTCTCAATCTTGAGACCCAGGTTCGATCCCCGGTCGGGCATGCACCAATGAGTTTTTCGGAATTTATGTGCATGGTATTTGTTCTTACTTACCACTTGCTGAACGGTGAAAGAAAACATGGTGAGGAAACCTGCATGCCCCAAAAAGGCGTGTATTTGTGCCAGAAGAACGACAATAGGCCACCCATCATGTTCGGACGTAATAATGGTCTGTTAAACGCGGGTGTACCGAGTGTGGATTGTGACTTGTATTTCACATTTCACACACTCGGATATACCTCTGACACCCCTTCGGGGATTCGTGTCCGTGAAGATATTTAATTTTTTTCAATGCATGTGCTCGTAAAGGCCCACTTTTTATGCATCAAAACCGAACAAAAAGTCGATTATTTTGCCCTAGGGCTTTATTATTATTTTTTTAAATTTATTTGCAATTGTTGGCTAACCTGCAGCCTTTCTTGTGTACCATAGATGTTATACTTTTTTTTCCACTGTTTAACGGCTCTGGATACAGTCCTTTTGAGCCAATTATAATTTAAAGTTCACAAGATTATATTTATTTTCATTTCCTCACACTATGCATTGAAAAACGTAGTATGATACACGGGCGAAAAAGCAATAAATTACTCGGTTACACTTAAAACACTCGCTACGCTCGTGTTTTAAACCGTCCTCGTAATTTATTCCTTTTCGCCCTAGTAGCATAAACTACTATTTTGCACGTAAGATAAATAACTATGCACATAAGTTCCGAAAAACTCATTAGTGCATGCTCGGCTGGGGATCAAACCTGGGTCTACCGCCTGAGCTATGAGCTACCGCTGCTGCAAATTCAACAGAATTTTTAAGAAAATACAAATTCAATATTGTCACGAAAAGTTCACTAAATATGGTTTGACCGTGTGGGCTAGACTCTTCAACGAAACCGTAAAAAAATATGATCTAATACAGCCCAAATAAGTTGGCTTATCACCAACATAACGCCCATTTTGGTGGCTTAGAGACAGCTGCGAGAATTTAGTACCGTATTTATTAGCTTAGGAATGAATTACAAATTGGTATTGGCAGCCATTTTTTTTTTTAAGGAGAAACCGTTTTTATTTTGGTTGCAAGGCAATTTTTTAGAATAAATAGATCAGTTTTGGTAATTTAATTATATATTTTTTTGGCACCTCAACACAGTATATGAGAAAATGTATACATTATGTATGTGCAGCATTTCAGATCACAAACTAAAACATATGCTCTAATAGTCGGTGAACATAACATAAACTGAAAGACAATGGTGTCGATTCGGCCGAACACAATTTAACTAATTTGACAGGACTAACCTTATATGTATTTACGAGAAGTTGGCTAACCTGCAACCTTTCCTGTGTACCATAAATGTTATACTTTTTTTTTCCACTTTTTAACGGCTCTGGGTACAGTTCTTTTAAGCCAATCATACTTTAAAGTTCACAAGATTATGTTTGTTTTATTTCCTCAAACTATGCATTGAAAAAGGTAGTATGATACACGGGCGTAAAAGCAATAAATTACTCGGTAAATCGTCCTCGTAATTTATTCCTTTTCGCCCTTGTAGCATAAACTACTATTTCAATGCAAGTGCTCGTAATGATTTATTTTTATATGCATCAAAACTGTTCGTAAAATAAATTTTACCGCACTCATGTTTTTTTTAAATTATTTATTTACAGGAAGTTGGCTAACCTGCAACCTTTCCTTGTGTACCTGTATATAAAATATTCGATGCCGGGCCCAGTGGGGCCCGAAATATACCTTGGACTTTATCGTGATATTTTATAATAATTGTACTTCATTTATATATTTCATCCATCCATCCATCAGCCTAGTTCGTCCACTGCCCGACATAAGCCTTTCCAGGACTTTGCCACTCCCGGCGGTCATCCTGGAAGAATTGCCCATACTCACGCACGCTGGGCAGGCGGGTTGGTGAGCGCGGTGCCAGAACCAGTGACGCCGCTGCCCGTACAGACTGTTCCATATAAGGCCCGGCTATTAGGGATGGATATACCGCCATCCATCGGTCCCAGGCATGGTGGGCCTCCTGGTTTTTTGCCTGTGAGCTGTGTTCTTACTCTCCCCCGAATTACTTCGAGGGGGTCTCCAAGCTCTACCACCTGTTATTTATATATTTATCGTTCGTTTGATCAGTATATTATGTGGTTTCATCTAAAGATACCTTTCTATTTAAACTAGGTACATCTTTTAACAGATACAGTGCTACAAGAATCACAGTTGCGCCCCTCTGTCACTGTGACAACTTGATACGCTATAAAAATCTATAAATATATAAAACAAAGTCGTGTTAGTTACACCACTTATAACTCAAGATCGGCTGGATCGATGTTAGTTATCTCTTTTTTGGTGTATTCTTATCCGCTCCGAATAGCAGAATAAGTAATAAAATATCGGATAAGTTATCGAATAACATTAAATAAATAAATTAATTTTACGAATGCAAACAGCATGTGGTGCCACCTGTTGACAAAACTACGCATATAAAAGAAACCTATTTCTCAAGCGTTCTGATATCATTAAATAACATCTAAACCCCAAGTTTTAAAATCGCTTAGTTATTCCAAGAACTATTATTTCTGCATATATTCAATACCCTACGCTAAGCCTACAACGGTACTGAAACTACTACATGGGTCCCTGCCATTCTTCTTTCGCAATGGCAAGCAATAAAACATTTCTGTATTTGCAAAAAAGTTGTATTAATGTTATTACCTTAATGAAATCCTAAATTAAGTTTAACTAAAGTTAACACGATATTATTAGACTGTTAGGCGGAACGAAGTTCGCCGGGTCAGCTAGTCTAGTTATAAATAAATTGTTATAAAAATCTAATTTTAAAGTTTTGTGTAGTATCTACCATCACATTATCGACTTAAATCGGAGGCGAATTCGACACGCTTCCGATTTAAGTCGGTAGTTTTGATGGTAGTAACTAAAAATAATCGATTTTTATCAATTAACGACCAAAATCGGTAGGATGGCGATCGCTATCTTTGTCGAGACTGCAGGGCCTGGTCGCTCCTCCCCAATAGAGCACACACCATCAACGTCCTGAGCCGAGGTCCCCCAGCTGGGGGCCCTCAGCAATTGTTGATTAAAATTCCACAGGAGGTGAATGTTCTCGGCGTTTCTTCCTTTTGTTGTAAAGGCCAGACAGCTAACAACGTCGCAAGTCAAAAAAAAAAATCTGTCACTATCATCAGATCCTTGTAGCACTGTACCTAGATGCCAGTCAGACCAGTAATAAAATGAGCGTTTAGATCAAAAGGGCACCGACTAAATGCTCATATTAGTGCAGCCCACACTCTGACCTTACTTGATTAGGGTTCCGTATCTGACTTAGGAAATGCTAGTAACGGTGTGCATACAAAGTGTTTTACAAGCAATTTGCTCTTCTAAGGGCCTGTTTCACCACGTCCAGATAAGTGATATCCAGAAGATAAGTTTAAAAATGGAACACATTTTGTATGCGTTATATGTCACATATAACTAACTATCAGGCACTTATCTGGAAGTGGTGAAACAGGCCCTAAATATTATAGAAAAAAATTGGTTTACACTCACGTATAGATATTGAAGAAGGGCAATGTCAATTGTAACCGGAGTAGAAAAGCTTCTATGACTAAATTGATGGATGTGGAAAAGGCAAAAGAGGTGTGTTAGGATCGTAGCCAATGGAAATCTGTAGTATATGTATGTATTATTATTGTTGAAAATTATGAAATTTTGCCCGGCCGGGGGCGTCCGTAAATCACGTGACGCATTTTTGGGTGAATTTTGACCCCGCACCCCCTCTAAATCTCTTTTTTTTTAGTTTTATTATCTGTCGTGTGTTATCGCTTATAACTGGATAGATTTTTATGAAATTTTCAATGTTTTCTAGAGCATTTCTTCAGGAATTTAATCATAAAGTACAAATCCATAGCGTTGTGGTCAAAACTAGGTAAGCAGTAAAGAAATCTACTTCAAGCGGGCGGTGTTACTCGCAAAATGGCAAATTAAAACTACGGAACCCGAAACATAATTTAATCCCACACTTGACCAGAAACAAAGCTGTTCGATCTATGACAATAAAGACATGATTTCTTATGTAATTGTCGGGTTTACCCTGAACACCTAACTCTGGTGGTCTGGCTGGCCATAGAATAGGTCACCAGGCCATAAAGTGGGGCAATCGTATTAGTATTGTGTGCTGTGATTATGGTGATTACCATTGTTTAACTTAACTTGAAGCTTTGTGGTTGATTTCGAGGGCGAAAAGTAGGATTTGATTAATTGATTTGTATATTTTCAATGCAAGTGCTCGTAAAGGCCCACTTTTTATGCATCAAAACCGAACAGAAAGTCGATTATTTTGCTGTAGGGCTTTATTATTATTATTTTTTTAAATTTATTTACGAGAAGTTGGCTAACCTGCAAGCTTTCCTATGTACCATAAATGTTATACTTTTTTCCACTGTTTAACGGCTCTGGATACAGTCCTTTTGAGCCAATCATAATTTAAAGTTCACAAGATTATATTTGTTTTATTTCCTCACACTGTGTATTGAAAAACGTAGTATGATACACAGGCGTAAGAGCAATAAATTACTCGGTTACGTTTAAAACACTCGCTACGCTCGTGTTTTAAATCGTCCTCCTGGTTTATTCCTTTTCGCCGTTGTAGTATAAACTACTATTGTATATTTTATCATGAGAGTGAGAATAAATAATTTATTTTGCAATGTAAGTAGGTTCATCATAGACACTTATCGCAATTCATTAATATCAAAATCTTTGTAAATCTAATATGTTTGAGTTCTGTATATTGTTCCTATTCGTCAAACGAGGAGAAAAAATGTGTTTGAAGACCTCATTTCAACAATTATTTCTATCGAGGAAAATTTTTCCAAACATGTTTTCCTATTCCAAAACCCTAGATTATATAGTCAAAATAAAATGCATGTACCAGAAACAAATTATAATTTTCCGTGTATTCCATGAAATACACAGAAAAGAAACACCCGTATTTTTTTCGCATATCGCCTTAAATTGCTAGTAATATTCTCATGTCTTAAAGAAAAAAAAAATGTATAGATGTTAAAATTTTCAAAATTCCTTTCATGAACATTTGTTTGAGGATCTGTGCAAAGAAATTATTTTGAAGTTGCATGCCATGGCATTTCAAGAGCGCCATATTTAATTTTACATATTTCCTTCCAGAAACTAGTCTGTTATCCGTTGTTCGACGGAACATAAAACTCGTAAACGATATTATTATACCATATCCATTTCAGAAATCAACGGGAACCAAGGCGACGCCTAATAATTGTGTCCATTTCCTTTGGAGCACGAGGAATGCCTGGAGTTTATTTAAAAAGCTATAACTCAATCCCGACTTCCTTATAGCATACCTAGGTAATAAAGCAAGACCTAGGCGCAGTGCAGTCTCGTAAAGTTATTCGGAGGAACTGGGTTTTGACTCGTAGGACCCATATTACGCCCCCTTTACACTAAACGGAATAAGAAAAAAAAAATTGCCAGTTTGCCTGATTTCTGAAATATCATTGGAACAGACAGCAGACCTTCGGCTTTCAAATAACACGGATAATAATTTATATTGTAAAGTGTTATAACTTGATGGAACTTTATTCTAACACTAGGACAAGATTTGTTGTGAAATTTTACAAATAGTGGAACTGATAAAATTAGTAATGAACAGAAAATCACTTGTACTATCCCACAAATTTATTTAGTACTTCCTGATCGGTTAGTGTCATCGATCGCACTGGCTGATGTAAACTATTTATTACTTAATTAAGATCTTATATTAATTATTTTGATAATGCCATAAAAGCGAAACCGGTCAGGAAGTACTAAATAAATTTGTGGGATAGTACAAGTGAATTTCTGTCCATTATGTATTGCAAGTTCCACCAAGTGCCAACAATCAACAGTATAAACGGATAAAATTAGTGTTATTTAAGTTTTCCTAAGATAATAATGCAGGCATGCCATTATACCCTGTCGAAAGGCTCGTGACAGGCTGAGTAATAAAACGTGGGACCGGATTATATTGTATTGTATTGGCAGGTGCATTTTTTTATCACACCTGCCACGAACGTTTGGATAGGATATAGTAATTTTCCACTTTTATTATTTTGATATAGGGGACGCAGCTGCAGGTCATGACGGACTACAGTGTTCAAACTTAGGTGCGGTTGTAAATAGAAGGCCCGATGTCAGTGGCCTTTTACAATATGTACCAGCTACGGAATTGGTCTGGACTAAGTCAGGTACACCGTCTGTCAATATTGATTACATGGCAGTCATTGTAGCTGCTTTGTTTAGTTTTGTTACTGTGGTAGCTACAAACTACAAACGCCTTGTTGTCGTGGTGCTGTCGCATTTATTTGGTAAAGCAACGCTTAGCATGGTCAGTGTTGTGATGGGTGATCGTTTTGTTGCATTTATTAGAGTTCAAGCTGGAGATATACTCTAATTACATTAGTACTTATTTGTTCAGTTAAGGCGATATGTAAATATTTTAGCGTCCCTGTTACTCCATATGCGAAAAAACCCTCAGTGCGAGAGGGACGGATTCGTGGAAAAGTAGCAAAAAGTGGGTTTTTTATTACTATAAAATCTACTTACGTTGCTATCAAAATTTCGTTTAAACAGGTCCTAGATACTGTTAAATAAAACCCATCTAATAAAATATAATTGCAGTCCATATGTCATTCCAAATTGTCAAACTAGGAGAATTGGTGTCGGAAAAGACCTCATATCAATAAATATTTCTATCAAGCCTAATTTCTCCAATCGTGTTTCTGGTTATCAGATCCCTAGAAAAAGATTCCAGAAATAATATACTATTTTATCAAAGTAATACATTATTTGCTGAAGTATATAATAATATATGAAAGTTCTTAAAGTGCCGTTTTTTTTTCTGTAGCGCCTTAAGTAAAGCGACAGAATACACAAATTTGAACAAACATGAACTATAAAATACAGAAATTACAAACTTAAAAACAATGTATAAATAATAGTAAAACTCGCGTGAGCTGACATACTAAATTAAACAGGTTGTTCCCAAGTTCCTCCATTCTTTTGTTATAGAAAAGATTAACATTGCCTACATCAGTTCCCAAAATCATCCATGTTTTTATTACTTTAATATTATTATCATTTTTTAGTTCCATTCTCATCCAAAGTAGCTGAGTACAGTCAGGTGATTAAATTCAAGGTGTACGGAGTATTGTGAAATACATTTTAATAATACGATGGAAGCAGTGCGTCTGTCAGATGGCACCAGTCTAATTGTAACAAATAGGCTTTTCAAAGCAGAAGAGGTTTTATTATTTGAAAAAATATCAAAATTATGGTAGTTACACTGAACCATAAAAACGTTCCCTCCGCTGCCCCTCGATCATGTGAGTTAAATACTCAATAATAAACATCAAATACTTGACACTTAAAGCTTCTTTCACCGACAGTACCTTGCTAAGTTTCTTGGATGAAAATGAAACCAATTTTTAACAAATACATTTTTATATTTTTATTCGTGGATGACTTTGGGAACTTTTTTTCGACATTCTTGGATGAACTTGGGAACAACCCACACGTACGGCTTGAACACTCACGTTGGCATATAGTCAACAACGATTACACGTGAGTGTTCAAGCATTATGTAATAATAATTTACGCCGAAAGAGTTACATTAAAAACGTCTAAGTCATGGTTATGAATAACCACTCCCTACGTGCTAGGATTAGTGGAAGTTACCATGATTTTTGAAAAACGGTATGGGAAGCTGCGCGTGAATTCTGCGTTCCACAAGTCAACTTGACATACGCGTCATAAAAATACGGAAATTGTGCTGTTGGATACTTGGTGTTTTTCGCACAACTTTGGTCCCGGGCAAATAAAAGCCAGTTATAAACCTGGGGAAACCAAGCAGTTCCTTAAAGGTGACAGAAAAAAAATACACACTCGTATTTGAGAAAGATACGCAAACATTTTAATAACTGCTCTTCGTCTAAAGAGGGCAATAAAAAATCGCACGGCACAAATATGATCATAACATTGAGCAACTAGCTCCGAGAGAGAATTGCCGGTCGGTCCGACTCTGCTAACCAATCAGTGTTTTTGCATAGACTTTATGCATCACACTCCCGCTCACAGGGGTTTTTCTATTTCATTCACGGCGTGGTGTTGGCTTAGCCAATCGGGCGCCTACATTATGTATCTTTGAATCGGTTGTCAATCAAAAACATAGATATACTAACAAATTCCGATTGTCTAAGGATATTACCTAAAGATATAGACTATTTAATTATATTACATTAAAACCGACCTGTAATAAGTGTATCTGATATACTTACATTACATTTTGAAAGTTCAGTTTGTATCTATGTTTTTGGTAGTTGGCAATCATTTGTGTCGATTCGGCGTAACACGTTTTAACTTATTTGACAGAACTAACCTTATTTTAAGCTTCCTGTCTTTTTCATTCTTTATCGGGAAGACAAGGACAGAACGCTTAAATTAAGTTTAGTCCTGTCAAATAAGTGCTACACTGAATCGACACCATTGGCAACTATTTCATAGATATAAAAAGCCCTCGGAGCGGGTAAAGTTGTCGAGATTTATTTCGAACAAACCATGTGTCTTTTCGCCTCTTTAGGGTTGGTTCCTCTGTGGATCATACATAATAATGAAAGCCTTACAAACTTAAATATAAGTCAGTGACCCGGAGTGAGACAACGGACAGAGCTCATTTGATAAGATAACTATGCGGTGCTTTGAACTAAGTATAACTGTAGATCGATATCGATTGTTCACTTTATATTAGTTTTTAGGGTCCAGACATAAACGAAAGCTTCGCATATACTTAGTTTACACGGGTAGAGTTGGAAGTCTAGTGCAAGCGTTGAAAAGTACCTTAGAATAACTGGCCTTTTTTTGTTTTCCCGCCAATTTTGGTGCGGTTTCAGTATTTTCACTACATCTCTGCAAATAGTTATCAGAATCTAATGCGGCATTCTTTTTCTAAAACTAGATTAAATTTTTATTAAATAATTTCGCTTCTAGTTGAAATATAAACACGATTTGTTCAAACTAGCTAGATACCATTCAAATAAATTTTATTAAGTAACAACCTCCTAAATCCTGAAATCAGTTCTCGAGAGAAAATTAATATAAAGTCAAACATTTGTAAAACAGAGGCTTACAAAAGATTTTTCAATGCAAGTGCTCGTAAAGGCTCACTTTTTATGCATCAAAACCGAACAGAAAGTCGTTTTTTTTTCCCTAGGGCTTTATAATTTTATTTTTTTGAATTTATTTACAATGTTTGGCTAACCTGCAGCCTTTCCTGTGTACCATAAATGTTATACTTTTTTTTTCCACTGTTTAACGGCTCTGGATACAGTCCTTTTGAGCCAATCGTAATTTAAAGTTCACAAGATTATATTTGTTTTATTTCCTCACACTATGCATTGAAAAACGTAGTATGATACACGGGCGTCTACGCTCGTGTTTTAAATCGTCCGCGTAATTTATTCCTTTTCGCCCTTGTAGCATAAACTACTATTATTTACAGCTAATATAATAATTAATTAACGTGATTTGTTCAAACTATTTCATAAACGTTAGGAGAACTTAGGTGTATTTTTAATGGCTGTGGGTTTCTTGATTATTGTAACAAAGTCATCCAAAGTCTGTCATTCCATTTCTATTTGCCTCATATTTCCCCTTAAGAGGCTATGCGAATTTTATTTTTGTCACTGTCCCTCTAAGCCAAAACACGCTCAGTGCGAGAGGGGCGGATTCAGAGCGAAAGCGAAAAATGTTAGTTTTATAATTTTTATAAAAAAACTAAAATAGCTAGCAAAATTTCAAATAATCAAATCTCTAGATATTGTTGAAACACACCTAATAAAATTTGTTTCAGTTCTGTATATGGTTCCTATTCGTCAAACGAGGAGAAAAAGTGAGTTTGAAGACCTCATTTCAACAATTATTTCTACCGAGGAAAATTTATCCAAACATGTTATCCAATTTCAAAACCCTAGATTATATAGTCAAAATGCATATACCAGAAATTTATTAAAATTATCCGTGTATTTCTGAAATACACAGAAAATAAACACTCGTATTTTTTTCGCATATCGCCATAACTTCAAAACGACCTGGTGAAAAAATGCACCAGGCACTTGAGAAAAAAAAGGTTCAATAAAAAAATATAAATAAAATACATATATACAATATTACCTCAAGACATAAGTCGCCGGAGGAGTGTCAGAGGTATCAATTCGTAAATTTTGTATTTTCGTGTTCCCTGCTAACGCGAACTACAATGGGAGGTCAACATTTTATTTTGCGAAATTAGCAATAAGTGTTATCGATCCGTGATGCTGATTACTTACCAAGCCTCCAGTATTTTTGACTGTAGGTAAATATATGTGTACAAGTTGACATATTTATTAAATTCAAGTTTAGTTTCTATTGGATGCTATATAATATAATGCATGAATGATTGTTTGACTATTATGTTCTTGTTTTGTGAATGTTTCTTTTACTGATGTCCAATATTTCTTTTGTACCAAAATTTGCATGCTACATTAAAACTAGCTAATAAGGAGCTCTTTTGCATGTACCTACTATACACCTAGTACTATCTACCCTTGTTAAGGTGATATGTAAAAGTTTTAGCGTCCCTGTTACTCCATATGAGAAAAAACCCTCAGTGCGAGAGGGACGGATTCGTGGAAAAGTAGCAAAAAGTCGGTTTTTTATTGATATAAAATGTACTAAAGTTGCTATGAAAATTTCGTTTAACCAGGTCCTAGATATCGTTAAAACCCATCTAATAAAATATAATTGCAGTCCATATGTCGTTCTAAATTGTCAAACCAGGAGAATTGGTGCCGAAAAAGACCTCACTTCAATAAATATTTCTATCGAGCCGAATTTCTCCAATCGCGTTTCTGTTTTAACAGATCCCTAGAAAAAGAATCCAAAAATAATATATATTTTTTTCAAAATAATATATTATTTACTGAAGTAGATATGCACGTTCTTAAAGTGTCGATTTTTTTTTCGTAGCGCCTTAAAGCAAATAAAGATATTCTTATTCTTATATGAATTTGGCTGCATAAATTAATGTCACGTTATATAGTTAAGAAAAGGATTTGTTTATTTGTATTGACAGAACCCGTACAAACACTGTATACGACATAAACTTGACGGACTTGTAGTAGAGAAAGGTTTGTGTAGTCTTCTTATTTTAACGTTTTGATAGATTAGTTTACCAGTAGGTACCCAAACATAAATTGTGACGTCACCAGTACCCAATCAATCCAATGGCTTCCAAGAAAATGGTAGTGGAGTAGAAGGCGATATATCGCATATATGCGAAAAAAATACGGGTGTTTCTTTTCTGTGTATTTCATGAAATACACGGAAAATTATAACCAGTTTCTAGTATATGCATCTTGACTATATAATCTAGTGATTTGAAATTGGAAAACATGTTTGGATAAATTTTCCTCGATAGAAATAATTGTTGAAATGAGGTCTTTAAACACACTTTTTCTCCTCGTTTGACGAATAAGAACCATATACAGAACTCAAACATATTTTATTAGATGTGTTTCAACAATATCTAGAGATTTGATTTTTGAAATTTTGCTAGCTATTTTAGTTTTTTTATAAAAATTATAAAACTGACATTTTTCGCTTTCGCCCTGAAACCGCCCCTCTCGCACTGAGCGTGTTTTCGCTTGGAGTGACAGTGACAAAAATAAAATTCGCATAGCCTGTTAAGACTGTACATGAGACTAGAGCATGAACAACGCCAGACTTTCGAGGATTCTTTTGAAGAAATTCGGACTCCTTGTATTGAAAAAAATATATTTGATTTTATTTTTGTTAGGATATGGGTATTCCAGTAAAAAGCAGAGTTTAACGATCCAAATATTACTATTTATTCATCGTTATTTTGTCAGGAGAGGTGTGTCACGTATAGCTCGCTGAAGGCGCAGGCAGTAAAAATAACTATCCAAGGGACTTTTAGTCAAGTGGTTGAAGTGGCTTGTTCATAAAAACAAATATTAACAAGAAAGAAAGAGACATAATGTAGTGTTGAAATTATATTGATTTGTTTTTGTACATTCCAACAGTTTTTTGTACTTTTTTTAAATTCCAATGTAAAAAATCCATCCATTGGTTTCGAGAAATTTTTAAATAAACCACAAAAATATGTATGCACCCCCCCCCTATCTCCAAAACAAAAATTATGGTAATATGTGCTTACGTAAAGATTACAGGAAAAAAAAGCGGTTTAGAAATTCACGAAAAAAAATTACAAAATTAAATTTATTGTCTACAATCCGGAACCCTAGGTACGCGAGTCTGACTCGCACTTGGCTGTTTTTTTTTATTATAGGTATCCTGATTATTGCAATAAAATCATCCAAAGTCATTTTCTTTCTATTTGCATCATCTTTCCCCTTAAAGCACTTAAGGCGATTACCGTCGCCAAATAAGCAGCTCGATATTTTTCGGTACGAATGTCAACGGAAACGACATTGAAATAATGTTTATATCAGCGCGCATTGCATAGTGGCTGTTACGACGCTCGCTGCGTCCTTGATAAGGCGAAATAGGAGAAAATTATACTTTTCACATGGACGTGATTGTTCGATTGAATAATGTTATGTTATGTTTATAGATATCAAGTTTATCTATTTATCAAAGCATAAATGAATTCAATCGGCCAAACCGGAGCAGTAGGAAATTCAAGCCAAAAAACACCATTCAGTTAAAAAATATTTCATGTAGAAGTTTTGGTAGTATGAAAAAGAAAAATGTTGCATATGTTGTATAAGAGTTGATTATTCATAATACATTTTTTCATTATTTTTGGTTTCGCCATAAACGAGGAGTAGGCTTTAGAAAGTACCCAGTTGGCAATAGTAAGGCCCTTAAGGCTAGGGTAGTGGTTCGATCACACAAGTCATAGAAGTAACTCGTTACCTGCTTCCTTTTCCGATACAACTTCCACGATGCAACTAAAAACACACACTTACCACAAAACAATAGGTACAATCAAGTTCAACACTTGAGTCTTGCTCGCAGGAAATAAAGTCGAAATTTATCTCTTCCTTTCACCAATCAACGCTTCGTAACAATGATGAATGTGTAATTAATAAAGTAGTTTGTATTCAAGTTGAGACAATTTCGGCTTCGATTGAAACCTTGAACTTACAACGACTATTGTGACCTTAACACTTTGTTTCTGGGTCTGGTGTGTTATGGGTAGTGTAAAGAATATGTATCTTTGTTATCCATGATGCATCATCCATCCATCCATCAGCCAAGTTCGTCCACTGCTGGACATAAGCCTTTCCAGGACTTTGACACTTTTTAAAATCTCATAAAAATAGGTAGGTAGTTATAACCGCGGGCGACTGTACCTAAATTAGTAATATTTATTTAAGGCGATATGCGAAAAAAATACGGTTGTTTCTTTTCTGCGTATTGCATGAAATAGACGGAAAATTTTAATACATTTCTGGTATATGTATTTTGACTATATAATCTAGGGTTTTGAAATTGGAAAACATGTTTGGATAAATTTTCCTCGATAGAAATAATTGTTGAAATGAGGTCTTCAAACACACTTTTTCTCCTCGTTTGACGAATGGGCACCATATGCAGAACTCAAACATATTTTATTAGGTGTGTTTCAACAATATCTAGAGATTTGGTATTTGAAATTTTGCTAGCTATTTTAGTTTTTTTAATAAAAATATAAAACCAACTTTTTCCCCTTTTGCCCTGAATCCGCCCCTCTCGCACTGCGCGATTTTTCGCTTGGAGTGACAGTGACAAAAATAAAATTCGCATAGCCTCTTAAGAATAACCTCAATTAGCCCAGTAGCTTTAATAAAAGCGTGTTTTAAGTTTGCGTGCCCATTCATTTACAACATGATGCATAAAATAACAAAGTTTTGCCGGAAAAGCGTAACTGACATTAAACCATGTTCGCGAAATTCCATAAATCACAGTTCAAGTAAATCTTTAATTCAACAATAAGAAGAACCATCTTAAGTTGTGCGTTTCGTAGCGGACACGAATAGTTCCCCCTTAACGCTGAAGTTTAGTTAAAAATTATATTTAAGAACAAACCCCAAAAACATACCATCCATCCATCAGCCTAGTTCGTCCACTGCTGGACTTTCCAGGACTTTGCCACTCCCGGCGGTCATCCTGGAAGAATTGCCCATACTCACACACGCTGGGCAGGCAGGTTGGTGAGCGCGGTGCCGGAACCCTCGCACCAGTGACGCCGCTGCCCGTCACCAGTCTGTTCCATATAAGGCCCGGCTATTAGGGATGGATATACCGCCATCCATCGGTCCCAGGCATGGTGGGCCTCCTGGTTTTTTGATTGTGAGCTGTCCTCTTACTCTCCCCCGAATTACTTCGAGGGGGTCTCCAAGTAAGATGGTGGGTGGTACCTCCATGCGTGGAACATTATTTTGTATACATTGTTTTTTGAAGGTTTATTATTTCTTATAAATTCGTTATCATCATCATCATCATCATCACGATGTCATGATCATGATCAAGTCTGAAGAATTTGTCCTTAATAAAATGGATCTGTGACACGATCTGGACAGCGATTGTTATACAAAATAAGTAGCGACATACCCAGAATTGGCCAAAATAGGGCCCTAAATGAAAAATTTTAGAAAATTTGTATATTTTGTAATGAAAATTTTAGAAGAGAATGAGGTTATATCGATTGATAGTTTTGATGTTCTACTTCCTTCAGTAAGTTACTCGTACTTTCCAGATTAGTAATTAACAAATTTTAACAGATTAACGAACAGATTTTGATAAAAAAAGTATCCTATTAAAATAGTCCTCGAATATGAATATCCTAATGGTCAAGTTTATGTTTGAGATAAAAAAATATAAACGGGGACTCCACTGTTCTCTATCCATCAAATGCTACCAAATGTATCTAGCCTTACTTATAACGCTAAGACGCCAATAATTCCAATAACATGATTATTGCAAAACGGCTCACCTCAATTACTATTTTTGATCGGGATAGCCGACCAGTTTCAGCAGATTCAGACTGCCTTCTTCTGGGCGAGTGAAGACGCTCACGCGACGACGCGCGACCGACGTTGCGCCTCGCACTAGGGTTGCCAACCGTACTTTAAAATAAAGTACCTTACGTTATTTTGGGTCCCTGTACTTTATACTTTTGAATACCAATAAAGTACGTGAAAATACTTTATTTCAATCTTTACGCAAAATTAGTCGTAAACTGACAACACCAGCCAGCGAAAACACAGCCGTAAAGAAGTCCGAGGGAAAATGTATGACTTGTGCGCTTGTGCGTTTGTGTTTGTGCAAAGAGCACAAAAAATACAGTTTCACAAAAGGATTTGAGGATGTTAGTATGCAGCCTATTTCAGACACATGTGTACACCGTACTTTCATTTACCTTCCCTGAAATCAGATGTACTTTATTTCTTCTAAAGAAAGTTGGCAACCCTACCTCGCACTGCGAGAAGAAGAAGGCATTCTGAATCTGCTGAAACTGGTCGGTTATCCCGATGAAAAATAGTTATTGAGGTGAACCGTTTTGCAATAATCATGTTGTATCCTCAAATTCCAATAACGTTTTTATAAATATATTACATTTTGATTTTATAAGCTTATTTTTTTCTTATTTTTATTAGTTCCTCAAATTGTCAAGAAGTGTCACTTTTACTTTTTTATTAACATACCTAATTTATATGTCAATATTTTTTTGCATTCGACTGATGACGGCCCCATACCGAGGGTCGAAATACATCGAGTATTCATTTTTTTATTGTTTTAATACTAATAAATAATCATAGGAATTTTATTAGTTTATATTATATTATGATATGTATAATAATGCTGTGTTTCTGTATAAATATAATTAATTTCGCACTCATACTGTAAATTTTTATCATTTAACTGTAAGGTTATGAGCTAATTTATGTTTGATCTTTTTTATGGTTCTTTAGGTTAGTTTGTGTTTATATTAATGTACTTTTTGTTTGTTAACCTGAGTAAATAAATAAATAAATAAAAATAAATGGGAAACAAATTCCAATAACATTTTATAGTGACGTTATTTGACAATAAACTAGTTAATCTGAATGAGCGTTTTTCTCGTTGTTTTTTTTATCTTAGTTCTTTACTTTCCTCCAGATGTCGCTGTCCATGTCCCCATAGATAAAATATGTTCCGTAGCAATCAATGTCAAAGTGGTTTTTGGTTTGTTTGGAATCTGTACAAATTTTGTCTTTGATTCTGTTGCTAAACTATATGACAGTGCCATCTAGGAATCTTATTTAACAATAAATTTGACGAATAACGCTCATTCTATCACAATGAAACTGCTTAGGTTTTATTCATTCGTTAGGCTATTGGTAGGTATAAGGCTGTAGGTATTAGCGTCATAGATTCAACAGCTGTAAATATTTACACAGCCTTATTTCTACTTTCTGTCTGGCTAAACTAATAAAGTATATATGTATTAGTTCATGTCTGCTTCTTCGGTCTTTGACTTTGGTAAGGTCATCTCTAACTTTCGCCCTTAATGAACTCAGCTCGCAAACAAGGTCAAGCCGAAAGAAACCGGCCAAGTCTGAGTCCGGGCCTCGCCCTTTTAGGGTTCCGTACATATGACCAATTATTTCAAGCTACCTAGATATTTATTTCATTTTAGGTAATGCTCTAATTCTGTCAGACATAAAAACTGTAAAATTAAGTTGGTTGAGTATTCGGGGACGTAACCCTAAAACTACCTTAAAAATCGGTGTTTTTAATATTTGTTTAAAATATGGTACATAATATACAGAAATTTCATATTCCTAACTGTTTTGGCCTTTTAGATACACTCCGTAACAAAAATGGTCTAAAAATGGCAACTTTGATAGCCCCCATTTTTTTTTTTAAGATAAAACAAGTAAAAAACAAAAAAAGTACCTCACATGCTCACGTAAAAAAATTTTTTTCGGCTCCATTTTCATGTATGAAGCCCCCCCAGAAAAATAATTTAATTAAATTTTAAATTCAAAATTCGGTTTTGGGTCAACATTTTACACAACATATAAAAAATTCAGGTTTCTATCTCATTCCGTCTAAGAGCTAGAGACCCGTGACATACGGACAGACAGACAGACGAACAGCGTGTGACATAAATAGGGCTCCGATTTGCCCTTTGGGTACCGAACCCAAAACATTGAGGGCTATGTGTTTCAAAACTTACTCTGAGAAATCAATGAATTGGGGACTTCATCAATGAGAATTATTTCAAATTACGATTTCGTTACAAATTGAAGCATCGATCCTTAAGGCGTACCAAAAAAAAAATGGGTTTTTTCGAATCCATTTACTCCACTATAACGTCATCTACGTATTTCATTTTTGGGTAAATGTTTATTGAGTATTTGATTAAGATTCTCACTGAAGAAAAACGCGATAAGATGAAATTTTCTCGATAGAATTTAACTCCGGAAAGACCTCTAAATTGTTTTATTTTTTCCTGTAATTCTGAAATCATAACTAATTTAATTGTGAAATTGCATTCAAAATGTGGATATTATGTATTTGTAAAGTCTCCTTGAAAATCTTTTTGACAAAATAGCTAAGTAGGTACATTTTATATTAATAAAAAACCGACCTTTTGCTACTTTTCCACGAATCCGTCCCATTCGCACTGAGGGTTTTTTCGCATATGGAGTAACAGAGACGCTAAAACTTTTACGTATCGCCTTAAGGGTTTGCGTTTGTAGACGGAACCCAATGAAACCAGGGTAAACAACATCTGATTTAGATTACATCTGTCTATCCGTGTCTCACATATCACTTTTAAAGCTGATGTCAACTCCAACGGTACTATTAATTGAAAGTGATTCGCAACCTTAAAGCATGGTTTACACTTTGGGTAGTTAGAAGTAGAGTAACTAGCGTGCTGTTTAGCCGAATACTTTACATGCGTTATACTCTACTCTTCCAGCATTAGCAATATTCTGTAAATGTTTACATTAAGGCGCTTTATGATGCGAAAGTGCTGCCATTTTAAAAAAAAAATCACTAACCTACCGGAATAATGAGAGTCTGCTCATTTAAATGTCTAGAAATAGTAATGAACTGTTTTTAAATAGCACAGTTTTCATAGACAACGTCATCAAAATGGCCGCTTTTGGCATAAGTTAAAATTCTAACTATAGTAAGAAGTTTCTGAAAACTTTGCTATGTAAAAATTGTTCATTGCTATTTCTAGATATATAATTGAGCAATATTTAATAATTATTCTAGTAAATAAGATGTGATTTTTTTCTGAAGTGGCACACTTTCGCAGCATATAATTATTACTATTGCCAAATGGGTACTTTCTAAAGCCTACTCCTCGTTTATGGCCAAACCAAAAATAATGAAAAAATGTATTATAAATAATCAACTCTTAGACAACATATGCAACATTTTTCTTTTTCATACCACCAAAACTTCTACATGTTTTTTTTTTTTTACTGAATGGTGTTTTTTGACTTCAAATTCCCTACTGCTCCTGAGTAGCTTGGCCGATTGAATTCATCTATGCTTTGATAAATAGATAAACTTCATAGCTATAAACATAACATAAGATTATTCAATCGAGTAATCACGTCTATTTGAAAAGTATAATTTTCTCCTGTTTCGCCCTACCAAGGACGCAGGGAGCGTCGTAACAGCCACTATGCATTGCGCGCTGATATGAACGTTATTTCAATGTCGTTTCCGTTGATATTCGTAGTGACAAATATCGAGCTGCTAATTTGGCGATGGTAATCGCCTTAAACTAGTATTATTATTATTAGCTTTTTTCTCTGATTGTTACTCTATCACTTTACTCGTGTAAACTAGGCTTAAATGATTTGACCGATTAGCGGAGCAAAAAAAAACAGCATAAGGAAGTCTCGTTAGTAAGTTCAGGTTATGAATTGACAAACGAACTAACGGTTGATTGTATGTCGTCGCGACATGAATCGCCGTGGGGGTGTCAGACCACCCACGGTTCACCGACGATTATCATGTCCCACTGTCTATCTGTAACTGTCTATCCTGCTCTAATCAGATGCCGCGCACGCACAACTTCAGTTATTTTGAAATCGTGTGTTCACGCTACACTCCGTTACCAGCATGACGTTAGAACATGACGTGTCATTCGCGTGCGCATGCGCGAACGACCACCCCCTCCCCGCCGCGCGCCGGTCGAGGCGCGCGCGGGCGCTGGCTTCATTCTGTTGCGTCCGAACTCTCGAGAGAACGACACACGTGTATAAACATTCGTGCCGCCGATACAAACAATCTCGCGTATTCACCGTGTCTTGTGAACATATAAGTGCTGTGTAATACTTCAAGACATCCAGCTCATCACTGCCCAAAGTGCCAGCATTAATCAGCTCAACGAGGGGAGACGACACGCGGCGCGTTTCGTCGGCTCACCGAAAACACCAAGAACAACATATAACACAGGTCAGTCAGTGCACCCACATTGTTTCCACAATTCTCCTGTGTCAAATCCCATCCGCCCTGCAGTTTCTGTAATCCCGCGATTACATTTTGGCCCTTCGAACCGTTAGAACCAGCCCCTTTTCAGCCCCTACAGTCCATTTTCAATACAAGAAAAATTTTGGTCCGTCGAGCGGAAAATTTTTGGTTTATATCACCCCCCGCCTCCCCCCCGCCGGCCCGTAACTTTGTTTGAACCAGCCCCCGTCGATTTACTACAGTCCATTTTCACCAGGTTACATATTTTGCCCCCTTTCCCGGCAAAAAATTTTTTGTGGTTTCGAATACCTATCGCGGGTAGATAATTTGAACCGCCGCCTGGAACATTCCATTTATCGGTTAGAACCGACCCCCCCACGCCCCTTTACAGAATAACTCATTTTCATCACGGTTGTAATTATTATTCAGCTCAGATAACATAAGTATATTCATTCAGCCCAATTGTTTATTACAGTCCACTATACTTCTTTATTAAACCCAAATTTTACGAGATTTTGCGAGATATTTTTTCGGTGCGAGTATTTGCTTTATTTCGTGCACATACGTAAAACCCACGTATACATAAGTTATTACGTAACGAACGTTTACGTTTACGAATTATTACGTTACCAAAGCTTGATCTGCATCATTTGATTGTCCGCTCATTTAGATCCGATTTCTGCCAGGTAAACACATTCTTTGTTTGTTTTCGCTCTCAAAGCAGTAGGTAGATATTTTATTCTATAAATAGAATGTTCGACGACTTATGTTGTTGTTGTAAAGGTACTTTCGTCTAAACAAGAACCAAAGCGTATTGTCGGCACGTGATTTCAAGGCAAATAACATAAAAGTGAACAGGTTCATCAGCCCTTTTCGATATTTTTGTGTTGCGGTAATCTCACGTCGCAGTAATATATTGCCGGACCGTTTATTTGTGTTATTGTCTGCTTTTTTACCCGGGTATATATATATAGCACAATATAGTAAACAATTTGTTTTTTTTTTTTTCTCTTCTCATCTCTGATCTTGTTGTTTGTGATACACATATAGGGTGTTCCACGTTGGTTTATCAGCTCATATACAGGTTGTTAAAAAAAAAAAAATTTTTTTTTTTTTTTTTCTCTCTGTCGTGTTTACTTAAGAGTTCCGTGTTCCATTTGAACATAGTCATTGTTACTTCATCCGCGCAAGTATCTCAGCTCTATTCATCGATCTCATCAATTGTTTTAGTTGTACGTCCGCTCTTATAGTTTAGCTCAAACTCGTTGAGTATTTTATCTTAGTAATCAACCACCTACTTTAACAAGATTAAAATGCCTTCGAAATCACAAGCCGCGATGTTTCGTGAGGCCGTAAAGGCGATAACTCTGTTAAAGGAGATCGGTGAGGCGGTAGAGGCAGGCGACAGAAAAACTTATTCTGTGGCGGACTTCACCGCTCGTTACGCAAACATACAAAGCGTTAAAACTAAGCTGGAAAACGTATATTATGAGATCCTTGACGATGAGGATTTGTCCGACGAAACTGAGGCAAACTACACAAAAAATTTTCAGTCGGCACTTAGCAATTATGATGCTATACTAGTAGCATTCGAAAATTTAAAAGTAAAATCAGCCCTTCCGGACAAGACGCAACCCCTCAGCTCAGGTACACCCGTTGGTGTTTTACCAAAAATACCCATACCGGAGTTTCATTCGAATGTTGAAGAATGGCCCTCATTTATTGCCGTTTTTAGGAGCCTCGTCAGTGAGATGGCTACAGTCTCGGATGCTGTCAAACTGCATTACTTGTTAGGCGCCCTAAAGGGTGAGGCACATGATATGGTGAAACACCTCTACCCTACCAACGAGAATTATCCCATAGCCATGGAAATTCTAACCAAGCGTTACGACAATCGTCGTGTACTCATTGACCGGTTTGTGGACATTATAATGAACCTTCCGCACATCCACATGCGCTCGGATATCCGCACATCATTCTTAATTCCGCTTATCTCAGCGCAAAGCGCTCTCCGCAATCTCGATCTGCCCATGAAAGATTCCGACTATGTTTTCGTGTCCATGGTGGTGCGAAAACTACAAGGCGAGCTCCGCACTCTTTTTGAGCGGAAGTACGGATCTCGTGCAACTCTGCCCACGCTCAAGAACCTCATTGAGTTTCTGGAAGAGCACGCACGCTGCAAGGAGAATGAGTCATCGTTCCTTGCGTCACAGGAGGCTCCTTCTTCATCACGGCTCGGCCCGTCAGAAAGGCTCGCTCAGCTCAATAAGCTGCTTCAACCCACTCGAGGTACTCCACGTCAGCCCTACCAGGCTCATCAAGAGTTCCGCCCCATAGCTCCTCGGCAGGACAATCGCTCCCCCCGTCCTATTCGTCAACCATTTATGGCATTTGAGACAGCGCCAGTTTACTCGGCCCGATCATCCCCATCACCCACTCGCCGACAGGATTATTCGGCTCAACCTTCTTCCCCTACTGGTGGTATGCCATGCCCATACTGCAGGAATAGGGGACACAAACTCATCGCATGCCCAGGATTTAATAACCAACCGGTTCAAGGTCGGTGGGACTTTGTGAACGCACGCAACCGGTGCCGACGCTGTTTGGGTCCTCATTATGAGAACGAGTGCAGGTCTACACGTGCATGCAAGGAGTGTGGGCGGTCTGACCACCATACTTCACTGCATCGCCATGGGGCCATGTCTCCGACACGCTCATCTGCTCATTTGTTGCCTCCGTCTCTACGTGAGCAGCCCAGACAGCGCTCAGCGCATGAGCCTCAATACCATTCGGCACATGCTACACAGGCATATACGTCCCATCCCAACTCGCCCACTCAATCGCGATCGCCAAGTAGGTCTCGGGTAGGTAGTCAACAATGACTACCTACAATAACAGAGCACTATGAAGGCGAGGACGACCAGCACTCAGCACACTCAGCACACTCAGCACACTCATCACACACTCAATCAGCACATACACACTCAGTTCATTTTCACTCAATGACTTCAACTCCAACAGAAGATTCCTGTAACTCCGCACAACGTGTAGTGAACGTCACTAACACACCAATTTTGTTGCCAACCGTCTCACTTAAAATAGCAGACGTACATGGTCAATTTCACTCAGCACGAGCACTGTTAGACTGTGGAAGTATGCTAACTCTTTGTTCTCAGCGCATGGCCACAGTTTTAAATTTACCATCAAAACATACATGTCTAAAAATCGCAGGAGTTGGAAATCAGCACACACAAAACTCAAAGGCATCAATCACAATTGTATGCCGACCTACTCACCGTGACACACCTATGATCACGGCCACAGCCCATATATTGAAGAACGTAACTGGGTACCTACCGTTGGAAAAGGTTCCAGATCTCGCTCAGTTAACAGGTCACCCACCGATTCCTCTTGCTGATCGAGAATATCACACACCAGCTCCGGTTGATCTAATACTAGGATCTGACATTCTTGGTCAAGTGTTAGACGGAACCAAGGTTTCGCTCGGCCCTGGCAAGCCTATAGCCTTCGGCACGATATTTGATTTTACGTTGATTGGACCTTTTGAAAATTTACACACCTCACCCACGAATCAGGTCAATTCCGTTCACATTGTCGGCTCTCACACGGACTCAGAGCATTCCACTCATGACATTCACAAAAGTCTTGAGAGGTTTTGGGAATCTGAGGAACCCCAAACCTACAAGCATACCAGCCCATTAGAGGATCAGTGTGAGGACATTTTCCGCACCACAACTACTCGTGAACCATCAGGTCAATATGTGGTTACACTGCCCTTTCTACACAACGCGCCGACATTAGGTTCCACTCACGCTATTGCTCTGCGCAGGTTTCTCAACTTAGAGAAGAAGCTGCAAGCGAACCCGCCCTTCCGCTCGAAATACGTAGAGTTCATGTCAGATTACATAAAATTGGGACATATGTCGCCGTGTCACCCCAATAGCTTTGCTCATAAATCCCATTTCTATATCCCACATCATGGCATATTTAAGCCAGGATCAGAAAAGTTACGCTGCGTCTTTGACGGAAGTTGTAAAAGCTCAAACGGCGTCAATTTAAATGATTGTCTTCATACAGGTCCAGCTCTTCAACAAGATATTGTTGACATTATCATGTCCTTCAGGACCCACTCACAAGTTTTCAGCACAGACATCCGAATGATGTTCCGAAATATACTCATTCACCCAGAGCAAAGACGTTTTCAACTCATTCTCTGGCGGTCTTCACCCGACCAGCCCCTGCTCACGTATGCCCTTAATACCGTCACATATGGATTAAGGTCCAGCCCATACCATGCCATCCGCACTTTACTCCAATTGGCTGATGACGAAGGTCATCGCTACCCCCACGCTGCTCAGGTCCTCCGCAAATCAATATTTGTGGACGACATTCTCTCAGGTGCAGATTCTGTAGAATCTGCTCAGTCGCTCCAAAGCGAACTGATCGAGTTACTCGCCCTAGGTGGCTTTCAGCTCAGTAAATGGACCTCCAACTCGCCCCAGCTCCTTGAACGATTCCCAGATGACCAGTGCGACATGCCCAAGGACTTTGACTTCAGTCCCGACTCTAATTCCATTAAGGTTCTGGGAATACAGTGGATTCCTCAAACTGATGAGTTCACTTATCGCATTTCTTTGCCCACTCATGCTCAAGTCACAAAGCGCTCCATTCTCAGTACAGTAGCGTCTCTCTATGACCCCAATGGCTGGGTTACTCCAGTCATCTTCCGCGCAAAGATTCTTCTCCAGAAGCTTTGGCTTCTGAAAATAGGATGGGATGAGCCTATCTCTGAAGAAGTCCACACAGAGTGGCAACACATCTCAGAGGATCTTCCTCAGCTCTCAAACCTCCGTTTACCTCGGCACATTTGTAAGTACAAGCCCACGTCTACTTACTCACTTCACGGGTTCGCGGACGCATCAGAGGCTGGCTTTGGTGCCGTTATCTACCTTCATGAGCGCAATACCACTGGACATGTCAATGTACACCTAATCATTGGCAAGTCCAAGGTCGCACCCATAAAGACTCGTCTCTCAATCCCGAAATTGGAGTTGTCAGCCGCGACTCTTTTATCTCAGCTCATGACTCGAGTGTCAGCCCAACTGTCAGCTCATATAGCCATTCAAACACACACATGCTGGTCAGATAGCACAATAGTGTTGGCATGGCTCAACACTTCACCTCACCGATTACAGACTTTCGAGGCCAATCGAGTGGCTAAGATTACAGCTACTTCAACTAGCCATACGTGGAGGCATGTGCCCACGAATCTCAACCCTGCTGACTGTGCAAGCAGAGGCATGTCTGCCCAATCTCTCTCACTTCATGACCTTTGGTGGTCACCCAGTTGGCTCAAAGAACCTATCTGCACTTGGCCCAAGATGCCACCCGCTCTAGGCCATCACGCTCTCCCAGGCCTTAAGCCCAAAAAGGTACCAGCACACATAGCAGTCCCAGATATCGATCTGGACTTGCTCACTCGCTACAGCTCACTTGACAAGCTCGTCGGAGTGACGGCTTGTATTAAAAGGTTCATATTCAATTGTCGGCACAGCCCTGATGCACGGCGCTCTGGTCCGTTGACAGCTAGTGAACGCAGGGACGCTCTGTTGCACTGGGTCCGCTCTGTTCAGCACAATGAGTTTGCTGAAGACATTAATCGTATCCAGACTGATAAGGTTTGTCCCGTTCGGCTCCAGCGTCTCTCGCCCTTCATAAAGGACGGCCTCTTGAGAGTCGGTGGTCGTCTCTCTCACGCGTCAATTAGGTATGACGCTCAACACCCACTCATTCTACCCAGCTCCAGTCCGCTCGTAGATCTCATTATAGATCACTATCACACAATACACTGCCACCCTGGAGCTGACACATTACACGCCATATTACGCCAGCAGTACTGGATTCTGTCCGCTCGTCGTATTATTAGACACCGCGTGTTTAAATGTATTAGATGTTTCCGGTGCCGCGCTCAGCCTAAGGCTCCGCTCATGGCTGATCTCCCAGCAGACAGAGTTACTCCTCAGCCAGTTTTTAGTCACGTCACGACGGACTTTGCTGGCCACTTCTTCGTTAAATCCAGCACGTTGCGGAACGCGAAACTCATTAAAGCGTACTTTTGTATTTTCGTTTGCCTCGCAACAAAGGCGGTTCATTTGGAACCAGTCTCTGCACTCTCAACGGAAGCGTTCTTTGCGGCATTGCAACGTTTTATCTCACGTCGCGGTACTCCGGTTCTCATTCGTTCAGACTGCGGCACAAACTATGTAGGTGCTAGGAATCAACTCATTGAAGTTCAGAACTTCCTCAGGTCAAACAATGATGCAATCACTCACAAGCTCGCGAATCAGCACATAACTTGGTTACTGAACCCGCCTAAAGGGCCTTGGTTCGGCGCACTGCACGAAATAAACGTAAAATCCACCAAGCAACTACTTTATCGTGTGATAGGTGAACAGCACCTCACTTTTGAGGAATTCTCTACTCTTTTGGCTCGAATTGAAGCTGTACTCAATTCAAGACCCCTCTGCCCAATTTCATCCGACCCTACGGACTTTGAACCTCTCACGGCCGGACATTTCATTATTGGTCGTCCGCTCACCGCTCTACCTGAGCAGTCTTTTGACGACAGACCCATATCTGCTCTTAAACGGTTTCAACTCATTCAAGCGCTCTCTCAGCGCTTTTGGACTCTCTGGTCCAGATCCTACCTCCATACCCTGCAAACCCGCTCCAAATGGCTCTCCCCTTCTTCCCCTCCTCAAGTGGGTGAACTGGTACTCATCAAAGAGGATGACCTGCCTCCGCTCCAATGGAAGTTGGGAAGAATTCTCCGCACGATACCTGGCAAGGATGGAGTGATACGAGTTGTGGATCTGGACACAGCTCATGGAAATCTGCGACGACCTGTGTTCAAGATAGCCAGGCTGCCGTTGGATTCAGCTCAAGAGGAGCCGCAGCCCCGGCCCCCCCAGGATGTTCACGCTACACTCCGTTACCAGCATGACGTTAGAACATGACGTGTCATTCGCGTGCGCATGCGCGAACGACCACCCCCTCCCCGCCGCGCGCCGGTCGAGGCGCGCGCGGGCGCTGGCTTCATTCTGTTGCGTCCGAACTCTCGAGAGAACGACACACGTGTATAAACATTCGTGCCGCCGATACAAACAATCTCGCGTATTCACCGTGTCTTGTGAACATATAAGTGCTGTGTAATACTTCAAGACATCCAGCTCATCACTGCCCAAAGTGCCAGCATTAATCAGCTCAACGAGGGGAGACGACACGCGGCGCGTTTCGTCGGCTCACCGAAAACACCAAGAACAACATATAACACAGGTCAGTCAGTGCACCCACATTGTTTCCACAATTCTCCTGTGTCAAATCCCATCCGCCCTGCAGTTTCTGTAATCCCGCGATTACATCGTGGCTACATTAGGATATTAACTATAATTTATTTATGTAATAAAGGTGGTTTTTTCTAGTTAGTATCTGCGTGTGTTGGTTTCGTTTCAATCGGTTTTAAAATATGGAAACTGAATCGCTTTTTTCGTGAAATTCATGCTTTTTAAAAGTTACATAATTAATAGAAAATTGAAAGTATGTTTATTTATAAAGTGTAATTAATAATTGCCTTGAGTCACAAAACAAGCTATATCTTTTTCAAATTTTTACCGTCTACTTTGACGGAACTGAATCCAATACAAAACTGATGTTTCGCATTGTGGAGCCCCTTAAAGAGTCCGGAGCACGCCGACCGAACACAAATTTGTCCTTACGGTATTTGAACCCGCGTTCTCCGAGTAAGTAGCCGGGTACTCAAACCACTACACCAAAGAGGCGGTACGTTTTGTTAGTAGATATTTATTGCAGTCAAGACGACTTTTGATCTAGGTTGGCGCCAGGATATTTCAATCAGTTTTAATGTATTGCTCTACTGCGACACAAAAAAACGGCAGTGGCTGATAATTATAGAAGTAAATTCTTTGTTTTTGAAACGGTTACGTCCAAATACTTAAAGTATATAAGGGAACGACCTTCGGATTTATAACTCAACCGCTATAATTTTCCTGTAGTCTTTACGTAAACACATATCACCATGATTTTTTTTATATTTTTCCGTCTAACAGTTTTGGAGATAGGGACATACAATTTTTTTGTGTTTTTTCGAGGTTTTTTCAAAATAGATACAACTAAATATAGCCAAACTGTATATTTTTACGATCAGCTCTTTAATAACTACAATGTGATTACTCATATTGTATTTTCATAAAATATTTATTTTACTTTTACTTTTTTTATAATTCTCCTTTGTACTCAACTTTTTTTCAATTGCTATAGTTTGCCTGTAATTGGCCAGCTATGATCTGTAATCGTCATTTTTTTTTTCATTTTTTTCGGTCAACCAGTTTCGGAGAAAAGGGGGGACATACACATTTTTGTGTTTTTTTTAAGATTTCTCGAAACCAGTGACAGTAAATATAGTAAAAGTATTTTTACATTCAGCTTTTTAATATCTACAATTTGATATCCATATTGTATTTTGAGGATAGTATTTTTTATTTTGCTCACTTTTGTTTTGGAAATATTTTGAACAATTTAAAATTTTTCATATGTTTTTTTACACCGTGATATGTGGGCAAATTAATGCTATTTTTGTGCTAAATTTCAAGCCTTTATCATTAACGGTGCTAAAGTTATGAGGCTGTGACATATGGACGGACGGACAACGGAGTCTCACCATAAAGGTTCCTTTTGCACCTTTTAGGTACTACGGAACCCTAAAGATACAAAAAAGTGTAGGGCACTACAAAAAATAATACAACTAGGTATAAATAAATATTACGCCCTTCAAACATAACACCCTTCAAATTTTCCACTACAAAATGAATGTTTCGCACTATAAAGTTTTCTGGGTTGTCATAAAAAATAACCACGAACCTAACAAAATAGCTTAGCCGTCATTTAGCTAGTTTTCCTCGAATCCTCCCGCACTGAGGTTATTTCGCATATAGAGTAACAGGAGACGCTAAAACATTTACATATCGCCTTAAAGCTGAAAGTACCTATTAATATTATCACGTATTATAGTGCAAAGCTAAACCTCTTATAATGGAAACTATTATTATTAAAATTCATTTATACTGAAATTTTTTAAAGCTCAGCCTCTAAAAATAAAGAAGAGGCTAATTCAAGCACAGGCCCTAAATGCGATTTCAAGCATCACAACGAGTGTGTCCAAAAATACAGATGACGACACCTCCCTACTCCAAAAACCCTTCTTATGGCATATCGTTTCAAAATGTTTGTCAAGCCAGCGGCGTAGGCGCAGTGGGGGCGGGCGAGATCATTACCAAATAGGTGCAGGTTCGATTCCGCTGATGTCACCGAAACGAAATGGCGATGATAAAATGTCTGTCAACGGGAAATATATTGGTCGTTAACAATAGGTGAGACACGGTCAATGTCGATCTGAATTAGAGTTTGATGACATCACTGCCATTCAGTTCTTCTATTCCACTTTGCTGTATTAGTTCTAACACAGATAATATTGGTTCTACACTCAGAAAACGACTCGGTTAAATTTGCCGCTTTTAGAAGGCCTGCGTGATGACAATGGTCACATGCGCATGAGTTGTACCTAGGGTTCCCAACCCTCCCGGAATGCCCACACCACTGTATTTCCCTTAGTTGTCTCTGGTCATTGAGGCGATGAAGTTTGAGTGTTCATGATCGTTTCCCACTTCGGTCCGAGTAGGGTTGCCAGATGAAAAATGAAAAAAGAGAACAAATCAGTGCTACTAAGCAAAAAAAGGACGACTTCAGAAAAAAAAAAGGACAGATTCAAAGAAAACGATACAAATATTTTTTCATGTTTTACTTGTTAGATATTTATTAGAACTACCTATTCAAGCTGATATTTGAATGCCTTGCCAGTGTAACTTACGTGGTTAAGCGTGCAGCGCAAGTCCAATGAGAGAATGTGACAGACAGCGATACCGCAACTTTACGCGAGAGAAATAGGAGAATCATCCGTGCCGTGTGGGCTTACTAAACAGTGTCGGTATGGTAAGTGCAAAATTTTTAAAAGGAGGACAAAATTGATAGGTGACAAATTGGACGGGACGGGAGGACAAATTGTAAAAAAGAAGGACATGTCCTCCTTTAAGATCCAGCCATCCATCATAATCTATCAGCCTAGTTTGTCCACTACTGGACATAAGCCTTTTCAGGACTTTGCCACTCCCGGCGGTCATCCATTGCCCATACTCACACACGCTGGTCAGGCGGGTTGGTAAGCGCGGTGCCGGAACCCTCGCACCAGCATAAATAAGACCCGGCTATTTGGGATGGATATACCGCCATCCATCGGTCTCAGGCATGGTGGGTCTCCTGGTTTTTTGCCTGTGAGCTGTCCTCTTACTCTCCCCGAATTATTTTGAGGGGGTCTCCAAGTAAGATGGTGGTCCATCCACAGTCGAGCCCAGCAACAGCTCTACCACCTGTTATCCTTTAGGATACTATCTGGCAACACTAGGCCTGTGTTAATCTGGATCCAGGTTTTAAATCATTGCGAAACGAGTGAGCCGGCGCGGTGGCGAAAGTGCTGCACCGCTTCTTGTCAGGTTCGTTACAAGTATGCAAATCTCACGAGTTATTACCAAGATACCCTGAAGTAGAGATTTATGATGCCGGAGAGTGGGCGGCGATATTAGGAGTAAATACATACTGCGGTTGATTGATTAAGTTGCTAGTAATAACGTTGTAAAACTGAAAGTGAAGTGATTTTGCGAGTTACAATTTAGTTTTATGTTTGAGCTGGTTGCAACGGGTGTCGTTCCCAAACACATAACTCGTGCTTGTTTGTGAACTAGCGATCGATGTTCTCCGAGTCTATTTGAACAGTTTGTACGTATGTATGTATGTATGTATGTATGTTTATGTTAACTTAGACTATTAAAAGTCATTGTGCCTAACAATATTAAAAACAAATACAATGGCGACGAAAAAGGCTTATTTGGCTACTGTAAAATTATTAATATCTATAGTAAAATAAAAATGGCTATTATTTGTGAAGAATATGATATTGAAGATAAACTTATTAAGAAAACTAGGCCTAAGAACTTACGAAACCTAACTTACCTACCTACTTATAAACTACCTAACTATAATAATATATATGGTATGAGTTTTATTGATAAGTTCAACATCCTGGCACCTAATATCAAAATTATTACTAGTGATTCGCTTCGCCTCCTCGGAGCTCCAATTTTAGACAACGGTATCCCTGGATATATTTCGGATCAAATAGCAAAATTCGAAGAGTCATCAAGTCGTCTAACTCAAATAAATCCACACATGGCACTATTCATAATTCGGTTCTGTTTATTTGTACCAAAATTCACTTACGTTCTGCGCTGTACACCCGTTTGGAATCATAAAAACCTTTTGGACACTTTAGACAAATTAATACAAAAAATTCTTAGTGAAGTTCTGAATTGCAACCTAGACGAACGGAGTTGGACCCAGGCATCGTTACCAGTACGTTTTGGTGGCCTGGGAATACGCAAAATTTCGAGTATAGCACTACCAGCGTTTTTGTCCTCAGCCTACAGCACACGAGACCTCTTTGGTAAGATAATTTTCCCGTCAATTGCTGACGTTGAGGTCTCGGGCTTGGACGAGGCTAAGAGCGCCTGGGCAGTAGCATGTTCTAATCAGGACCCTCCAATCACACCGTCATCGCAGAGGCTATGGGACGAGCCCCTCTGCAAGCTGGAGCAAACAAAACTGCTCGAAGGAGCAACCGACCCAGCAGACCGGGCCCGTCTCCTAGCCTCCAATGAACGCGAGTCGGGTTATTGGTTGAACGCCATCCCATCTAGTAATATCGGCACCTTATTAGACCGTAACACTTTGAGTTTGGCTTGCGGTCTTCGCTTAGGCACGAAGATCAATGAACCACACCGTTGCCGTTGTGGAGTGCACGTCGGCCAGTTCGGGCACCATGGTCTATCATGCCAGCTAAGCGCCGGACGTTCAGCCCGCCACGCTAACCTCAATGACGTCATCCGTCGGGCCCTTGTCAGTGCCAATGTACCGAGCATTCTCGAACCACCAGGGTTAACCCGGAACGATGGTAAGCGGCCCGATGGAATGACGCTCCTTGCATGGAAGCATGGCAAGCCGCTTGTGTGGGACGCCACATGTGCAGACACACTTGCCCCGTCCTACCTACAGGCTACCTCGGTTGGTGCTGGCGCGGCTGCAGAGGCAGCGGAGTCCCGAAAGCGGCGCGGGTATGTCGCCCTTGGCGAGGGCTACATATTTGCGCCGTTCGGAGTTGAAACTCTGGGACCATGGGGCCCAAGTGCGCGACGACTGTTTCAAGAACTGTCGTCGCGTCTGGTCGACGCCTCTGGTGATCCAAGAGCTGGAGCTTACCTCGGCCAGAGGAGTAGTCTATCGATTCAACGAGGTAACGCTGCCAGTCTCTTGGGTACTCTCCCCAGCGGCAACGATCTAAATCAAATTTTTCATTTAATTTAAGATATTTTTAATTAGTATAATAATAAATTATAATAATATGGTATGAGAACATGGGAGTACATGCTTCCTTTAATACTAAATGAAATACCTACCCATACATTAGATAGACTAAAAAACTTAAATAATAATAATAAGCGAAAAAGTGCCATAAAGCTTTATTTTCTTCAACATCAGCAGCCTGTGGCTGCGTGATGTTATATAACATAATATAAGTTAGAATTAGTTCAGTTAGTTTTAGCATAAAGTTTGCGATCTTGCCATACTGCGCATAAACCATGTGGTTTTAGTCGGATGGCTTTAAATTCTTGAAAATGTATGTAAATTTAGAGATAAAAAAAAAAAACAAAAAAAAAAAGTATTTATGTATGTGTGAATGAATGTTTGTCCGACGATAACTAGGTAAATGAGACAAAAACAATTTTCAAGTTCGAACATGAGTCAAATCGGTCAAAGGGTTGCCGAGATATGGGGTTGTCAGAGTGGGGGTCCGCGAGTTCACTGTTCGGGGCTAACTACTAGTTATTCGTTTTCAATGCAAGTGCTCGTAAAGGCCCACTTTTTATGCATCAAAACCGAACAGAAAGTCGATTATTTTGCCCTAGAGTTTTGTTATTATTATTATTTTTTATTTATTTACAATGGTTGGCTAACCTGCAGCCTTTCCTGTGCACCATAAATGTTATACTTTTTTCTCCACTGTTTAACGGCTCTGGATACAGTCCTTTTGAGCCAATCATAATTTAAAGTTCACAAGATTATAGTTATTTTATTTCCTCACACTATGCATTGAAAAACGTAGTATGATACACGGGCGTAAGAGCAATAAATTACTCGGTTACGTTTAAAACACTTGCTACGCTTGTGTTTTAAATCGTCCTCGTAATTTATTCCTTTTCGCCCGTGTAGCATAAACTACTATTAATTTTCTTGGACATATAATAATGACAAAAAATGTTGATGCTGGCCCCAAAGTGGGCCATAATAACATTTCATTATACACGCAGTAATCATTAGTTCATGGGCAGTAAATATTGCCACTTGGCAATTTTTCAATCTCGGGCCCAATTGGCTGGCTAAAACTCCTTGAAGCATCATCAGACAAAGCCCAATAAATGGCGAACAGCCAGATTTTCATTGAAATTCAAATCACTGAGGTTACTTTCAAATGCTGAATACTTGCCGTCTAGTCTGCAAGGACTTTTCACCCACATACAGGCGAGGTGATAAAGTCTAGCTGATTAATTTATTGATTGAAGTAGATAAATGAAAATAATGACAATAAATTGCTTTATTTCAGGCAATAAGACCCATAACAATAAATACCATAGAATAATAATACATGACTAAATTGATGAATGTGGAAGAGGCAGAAGAGGTGTGTCTGGATCGTAGCAGATGGAAATCTGTAGTCTCTGCCTACCCGTCTGGGAAACAGGCGTGAGTATATGTATGTATGTAAAAATACATATGTTTTTTCAATGCAAGTGCTCGTAAAGGCCCGCTTTTTATGCATCAAAACCGAACAGAAAGTCGTTTATTTTGCCCTAGGGCTTTATTATTATTATTTTTTAATTTATTTACAATTGTTGGCTAACCTGCAGCCTTTCCTGTGTACCATAAATGTAATACTTTTTTTTCCCACTGTTTTACGCCTCTGGATACAGTCCTTTTGAGCCAATCATAATTTAAAGTTCACAGGATTATATTTGTTTTATTTCCTCACACTATGCATTGAAAAACGTAGTATGATACACGGGCGTAAGAGCAATAAATTACTCGGTTACGTTTAAAACACTCGCTTTTTAAATCGTCCTCGTAATTTATTCCTTTTCGCCCTAGTAGCATAAACTACTATTATAATTAAAAACTAAGACTAAAAATTACGACAGGCCCATCGTATCACGCTCTCCGGCCAGAAGTCCTTCTTCATAAAGGTGGGCAGTCTGCTTCTCGGTATTCGTGCTACAAACAAACGCCTTAAAACATGCTCTGTGATGTCAAGTAAGGTGTAGCTTTGAAGGGCTTTGAGTCTGAAACAGGTGTGCCAGGATCTGAAAGACAGGCGTGAGAGACTAGTGACATAGGTGTCGATTCGGTGTAATACAATTTAAGATATTTGACAGGACTAAACTTAATTTAAGCGTTCTGTCTCTTTCTTTAAAAATTATTACCTTTCATCTCTCTAGCTAGACTGACTATGCTAATTTATTTGTATGTATGTATTTGTGTATATGTATGAGTATGTAGTATATTATATTAAAATATTAGGCTTGAAGAAGATTATTTTTCTTTTTGCACAAATATGATAACTTCACTTGTAAATTTTTTTCTTTCTCCACACCATCAGTTGACTGGAAGAAATTTCTTTAAGGAATAAGTCCGCCCTTGCCTTTTGTTATTCTGTATTCTGTGTTTTATTTTAATTTTTCTGTGCAATAAAGTGTTTATTCATTCATTCATTCTGTGCAGTGGCGTGCACAGAACTTTTTGCTGGAAAAGCATACAATTCAAGAACAACAATAAAAAAATTTAAATATCACTTTGAAAAAAAAAAGTTTGTATAGGAAATTTTCACTCTAGGGTAGACATTGTCTACCCTGGCGTCATACAATTTTTTTCTTTTCAAAGTGATATTTAATTTTTTTCATATTTTTTTTATTGTTGTTCTTGACCAATTGTTTGCTTTTCCAGCAAAAAGTTCTGTGCACGCCACTGATTCTGTGTGTTTTTTTTTATTATTATTATATACGAAATATACTGTTGTTTTTAAAAAAGAAAACCGCTTTAGATTCTGTCAACTACTTTCAGAGATATAGCCAAATATTAAATTGGCGGGAAAACAAAAATCGCCAAGAATTTCAAGGGTTAAACTGGTTTAAGGAAGCCGTATATTACGCATATATTGCCCCTATTTTCACCAACGCGATTCAATAGGACCATCTGACAACTACCAGACTCCGAAATAGCTTCGCTCACAAACATTTCAACACTAACAAAAGAGAACATATCTACTCTAAATTAATCACCAGTTAGAATGACTAATAGATTCAGGCCTACACACCAACTGAGCCGTTTCTGTGCTAATTAGAATAAGAAAGGATATAAGTCATGCCGGGTTAGTCAGTCGGTGGCGTAATCTACACTCTTGATCATTCTGCAACATCGAAGGAATATTTGATTGATGCTGATTTGATTTCGCAAACTTACGTATTTGGTATTTTAGCAAAGCAATGTGTACAACCCTGACAATCCGCGTCAGTTGATAAATCAACCCAAAGTTTTAGCGTCCCTGTTACCCCATATGCGAAAAAACCCTCAGTGCGAGAGGGACGGATTCGTGGAAAAGTAGCAAAAAGTCGGTTTTTTTATTAATATAAAATGTACTGATAATTTAATGTAATGATACTGTTAAAACGCATCTAATACAATATAATTGCAGTTCATATGTCATTCCAAATTGTCAAACCAAGAGAATTGGTGTCGAAAAAGACGTCATTTCAATAAATATTTCTATCGACCCAAATTTCTCCAATCGCGTTTCTGTTGAACAGATCCCTAGAAAAAAATTCCAAAAATAATATACTATTTTATCAAATTAATTCATTATTTACTGAAGTAGATATGTAAGTTCTAAAAGTGTCTTTTTTTCCGTAGCGCCTTAAAGGTTTTTCCGATTGTGAACTCGTCGCCTCAGGACAACAAGGTTCTATCTAACATTTTTGTGTTTTTGGAATAAAGAGGCCGGCGGAGCAATCGTAGTTCATACAAATGAAATACCAAAACCATTTGTAAATCATAGATATTGTGTATTTAATCCGATTGCATTATAGAATATCTAGGTTCCCAAATAAATATTACAGAAGAACACTGATTTAAACTTGAAATTTGAGAAAGATAAGCGTTTTATGGAAATTTTAAATTGCTTATATGTCGTCTTTAAATTAGTGTCCTTTAAAATATATATTGAGGAACCTATATATTCCGTAATCCAATCGGAATAAACACATACTATCCTAAGAACATCCATGATTTAGAAATGGTTTTGGTATTTCGTTTGTATGAACTAGGCATGCTCTGCCGGCCTCTTAATGGTCCAGGCTATTTAGGATTTTTAAGTAGGTTCTATCTGTATTTAAATAATTAGTGTAGCGCTCTTTTTTATTCGAGTTATTTAGAATACAACAAAGTTCTATATGTACTTTTTTTGTAAATTTCGCCGCAACACAGTTCTGTTTGACATTTTGTCTATGAGATTGAACCTTATTGTTTATAAAAATGGTTTTTCCTAGGTGAGGGTTTTATGTTACTTTAGAAACTAGAATGTAAAGGAACAAATTGTGCTTTTAAGACATCAAGGTTCTGTCTGTTCTGTAATACCAACAAAATAGCATATTTTACATGAAAAAACGGAAGCATATACTAGGATATACATTTTGAAACTTAATAAACTGACCTAATAAGTAACAATCAGCAACAAAATTTCAAACTTTCAACTGCTCATTCCCAAAACCACGCACTGAGTCACATAGAACGTTGTTGATCTCACATTACTGTCAAAACTTTGACACCCTCTTTTTAGCGGGTATTTTTATGCCCGACGGCCTGTTAGTGGTGAAAAAATCTGTAAAAACTATCGCCGAAAAACTAAGTACATGCTCGATCAGTAGAATTCGAATACAGGTCTCAAGATTGAGAGCCCGACGTCCTACCAACTGAGCTACCGCTACTTTTAAGGGGCAGGTAGTCGCCAAAGACCTTTAGTCGACTTGTGTCGATACAAATATCGACAGAAACTTTATTGAAATAACGTTCATATCAGCGCGCACTGCATTACGACGTCGCTGGGTCTCCGGATAGCGCAAAATAGGAGAAAATAATACTTTTCACATGAACGAAAATATTTTCCATAAATGATTTTTCTAAGCAATATTTCAATTTGTGGATATATTAATAATTTGCAATATTCCGCTAAACACTCTTACCATGCTATTCAAAATGCAGACTCAAGCACCACCCGGCCTCCCACATAAAACATGCACAAGCAAAGCAAGCAGTACGAGCACAAAATAAAGCAATCTTAAATAACAAGCAAGAAAACTTATCGACACGTGTTTAGCCTCTAAACGAGGCATCCTCGGGATGTGTAGTCCGCCCGACCGCTCGATAGCAAAAGCTTTGCTTGTGCATGTTTTATGCGGGAGGGCGGGCGGTGCTTGAGTCTGCATTTTGAATAGCATGGTAAGAGTATTTAGCGAAATATTGCAAATTATTAATATGTCCACAAATTCATGATGGACTTCCGCAAAGTAACGCCTTTTTCAATAAATTTTAAGCAATATTTTCCTTGTATTTTAGTGCAAGAATCATACAGATACCATTATTGATTTCAAAGAAATAACCAATTAATATTTTCATGCTTATACGCGAGAATAATTACCTAAAATGAAGTTGTTCTTTATATTTTTTTATTTACTTTAATTTCTATCCACTAAGGAGTTAAAAGTAAGCAAGAAACTGCTAAACACAGCATTTTACTGGGAGAGCCCTCGCCAGGCAGAAAGCGGGGCCTTTTGTCGATGTCGGGGCGAGATGATAGTATGTTTTTGCCGGGCGATTCCGGGCTTCGATAAAGACAGGCGGTGCGCGGAGGGATTCTGCGCCGGTGACAGCTATTCGAATTTGACGCATGCTTTGCAATTATTACCATGATTCTCTGATACTTCCGTCTACCTTCAACATTTACCGGATATTTCTAATATTCTCCAAGTATATACGAGGACAAGAAATAATAGATCGAGCGCAACTTATAAGGTAAAATTCTTACGCCTACATGCGCCGGCGCCGCGTTGTCATCGACATTGTGGATGTCGTCATGTCCTTTTACGTGATTGTGCTAGGCTATTGGAACTTCTAACGTCTTTGGTCCCCTGTTGTTTTTTTTAGAGTTTCGTCGATGAAACTGAAACCTTTAGAAGCTGAAGAAATTGATTTCTGTCTTTGAACACCTGACACCTGTCGAGTGAATTTCAGTGAAGTTCTTTCAACATTATTTTTCATGTTATTAAACGTGTGACAGAAAGGTGTAGTCATTTTTTAAGACCTCTTAGTCAATGATCATACTTGGTATACATAGAATCGCGAAATAAAAGCTGTTTTATAAATGCAATACTTACTCGGCCAAAATTTATAATAAAAGGGCAGATTTTTTCTTTCGTGATTTAAGCGTTCCATAGACAAAGTCGTTCCATGCCATTGACTGAATGAGCTGCTCAAATATGACTATACCTTTCGTTAGACGCTATATGTTATCAAAGACATACCCCCGGTTTCTGAAAGGCCAATCAATGTTAACAGTTGATTAAAATATAATTATCCGCGGATTAAGCTAGAAAAAGTGGGAATTTTACATTGAAATCAAAAATTAACTAAGTTAATTATTGATTCATCACTATTCAGACTTCATATATGCTTTATTTTCACCGTTATTTGCGATTCAAGTTTTTTTAATCTACTGTTAACATTGATTGGCCCTTCAGAAACCGGGGGTAAGTATTATTACGTATAGACTAGCAGTTCTCATACATACATCAGTTTGTAGCCACAAAAAAGGTGTAAAATTCTAACGAAATCTAGATAATGTTGCTAAATCCTCTAACGAACACGGTGCTAAAAAAAGACCGATTGGTGACGCTAGTGGCACAGCGATGTGACATAAAAATAAAATAATTCCCACTTCGATAATAGATGGCGCTGAAATATTCACTGTTAGTGTTGTCAACTTAGCGCCATCTAGTTTTTCTAAGCAAAGCTATTGGTAACCATGAGAGTTTACTTACTTGCAGGCAATTAAACAAATGATGCTTATTTGCAACACTTGGCGACACCTAGTGTCGTAAGGGCGCGTAAAAAATTTGCTACGCCTTGATGTATGGGAGTTGTCGGTCTTATACGTAGTAATACATGTTACCAACCAAATAGAGCAAACGGTATTTTTTTTTTTTTTTCGGAAGTCTCAGCGCTGAAAAGAGCCGGTAGGTTAGGTGAGAAGGTTAGGTATGGCAAAGTGACGTGACCGCTATGCATAACCTTCTTGGTATTTTTAATTACATCCCCAGAACCAGTTTGGCTGCTAACATAATATATTTATTCCAATAAATTCTGTTGGGTAAATATTTCATCACCACATTTCATTCCCCATTTTAATGCGCCACTTCTGATACATAATATTATTGCAAGCTTATTTCGAGAAACATTTTCTAGAGGTCAATTATTATTTGTGTCGAATGACGAATGTACATCTCTTATTAAACCTCCCTGAGTCAACAGCTAACAGCATATGGTGTTCTATAGAAATGCATGACATCATTTCAATACTTTATCGAGTAAAAATGACTTTATTGTGGCTCACTTTAGCGAAGTAGCAGGAAAACAGCGCGTCCTTGTGCTAGATTCAAAACGGGTCATTTCTTGTGACCATTTGAGAAATCATTTTGCAGTGGCGTGCATAAAAAAGTTTGTACGACGCCAGGGTAGGCACTGCCTACCCCAGAGTGAACATTTTCATAGAAACTTTTTTTTTATCAAAGTGTATTTAAATTTTTTCATATTTTTTTTATTGTCGTACTTGACCTTCTGATTGCTTTTCCGGAAAAAAGTTCTATGCACGCCACTGTCATTTTGATTTCTTATTTTTAAGGCGCTACGGAAAAAAATCGACACTTTAAGAACTTGCATATCTACTTCGGTAAATAATATATTATTTTGATAAAATAGTATATTATTTTTAGAATCTTTTTCTAGGGATCTGTTAAAACAGAAACGCGTATGGAGAAATTCGGCTTGATAGAAATATTTATTGAAATTAGGTCTTTTTCGACACCAATTCTCCTGGTTTGACAATTTAGAATGACATATGGACTGCAATTATATTTTATAAGATGGGTTTTAATGGTATCTAGGACCTGGTAAAACGAAATTTTGATAGCAACTTTAGTACATTTTATATTAATAATAAAACCGACTTTTTGCTACTTTACCACGAATCCGTCCCTCTCACACTGAGGGTTTTTTCGCATATGGAGTAACAGGGACGCTAAAACTTTTAAATATCGCCTTAAAATATAAGCACCCGTATGAAAGAGATTGTTTGACTCGATCGAGAAATGTGGGAGAAGCGGCAGGAATGTGTCAGGATTGTAGAGCGGATAGAAATAATATTAGTCTCTGCTTAAGGGGCAGGTAGCCGCCAACGATCTTGAGTCGACCTGTGTCGACAGAAATTATTATAAATATTGACAGAAATTATATTAAAATAAAGTTCATATCAGCGCGCACTGCGTTACGACGTCGCTGTTGTCTCCGGATAACACAAAATAGTAGAAAATAATACTTTCGCGACGGACGGAATCTTTTTGCTTGATTTTTCTAAACAAAAGCAATGGTTTCCTTGTTAGTGGTTTCAAAGAAATAACCAATTTTACCTAATTTTAGATTAAGGCGATATGTAAAAGTTTTAGCGTCTCTGTTACTCCATATGCGAAAAAATCCTCAGTGCGAGAGGGACGGATTCGTGAAAAAGTAGCAAAAAGCTGGTTTTTATTAATATAGAATGTACTAAAGTTGCTATCAAAATTTCGTTTAACCAGGTCCTAGATACTGTTAAAACTCACCTAATAAAATATAGTTGCAGTCTGTATGTCATTCTAAATTGTCAAACCAGGAGAATTGGTGTCGAAAAGGACCTCATTTCAATAAATATTTCTATCGAGCCGAAGTTCTCCAATCGCGTTTCTGCTTTAACAGATCCCTAGAAAAAGAATCCAAAAATAATATACTATTTTTTCAAAATAATACATTATTTACTGAAGTAGATATGCAAGTCCTTAAATTGACGATTTTTTTCCGTAGCGGCTTAAAAGCATCTTGACTTTTAAACAATATTTTATTTTCATGTTGTTTCTTTTACGCGAGAATTGTTATTTATAGTTTAACTAATGATACATATCTTTTTCATAATTTTAAACATACCGTTTAAGATAAATAACTTTATCAATAGAGTCATTTTTGGATAACGCTGGCGACAGGCGCCTTAATACCTGCAGGAGATACATATTACATATGATATGTAAAAAAAAAAAAAATTGCCTTTATTACAGAGAATACCAAAGAGTGTTATATACAGTATATACAGGGTGTCCCAAAAGGCAACGTTATCCCTTGGAGGGCTGATAGGTCAGCTCATGACTGTCCAGAATATCAAAACGTGACCTCCGTAAAAAGTCGATGGTTTTCGAGTTATCGATACTTTTATAAATTTTGTGAAATTTGACACCTTAGATGACTCTTTCCAGTGCCACAGCTACACGATTCCATATTCTAAGATTCTTATTTTTGTTTCAGAATCCTGAATAGCCCTGCTATTGACCCCAGTCCAAAATCAAACTAATATGATACACATTTGTAAGAAAAAAAAAACATTTTTGTTCGAATTATGAGATTGAAATTTTTTATTTGCTAACTTTGACTCTTCTTACTGTGAAAAAATGTACTACGCTTAGGTAGCAAGTAATTTTAATTAGTAGTGCAGTTTCTTAAATAGTAAAATAATTGCCATGTTTTAGAAAAAAGTATTATTGCTATTCTACTGTAATAGGAGCTCATCTTAAAAATATTTTAATACTTATATATTCTAGTTAACTTTTATATTATGTCTCTGTTCCCTGTGTGCCTTTTGGCAAAGGTCTCCTCCAACTCTTTCCATTGGACTCTATCCATTTCCACCCTTGTCCAGAATGTTCCCAGGGTGTAACGGATTTCATCCTTCCATCTTCTTATCTGGCATCCTATTTTTCATTTGCCGTCACGGGGGTACCTAACCGTTGCACGCTTGCTCCACTTTTCCAGCCTGCATCTCAGTAGGTGCCCTGTCCATTTCAATAAATATTAATATCGAGCCGAATTTCTCCAATCGCGTTTCTGTTCAACAGATCCCTAGAAAAAGATTCTAAAAATAATATACTATTTTATCAAAATAATCTAAAAGTGTCGATTTTTTTTCCGTAGCGCCTTAAACCAACAATATTATTTCCGAAGAGGAACCAAATATGTTCAAAGGATACATTTTTTCTCTCTTTTGTATGGTTTCTAAGCGGTAACGTAGAGCTTTTCCTAATAGTATGGTCTTCTCAACAATTTTTATTGATCTAAATTTTTAAAAGATGTTTTTTTGTTTCAGGTAATTGCGGAATCCCGTTGGTAAAATTTATTACTTACCCATGCCGAGGTTTCGTCTTAAATTTATTGCTATTGGATATTTCTATCGATTTTTTGCGGTTCCATATATCATCATGTAATGAAATATGGTAGAAAGGAATATTTTGGCAGAAGCAAAAAGGAAAAAAAAACGAAAATCAATTTACGTGGAATAATTATTTACCAACTTAGTTTTGCAGTTCCGTTTTATACATTTTGTACGTAATGATAAGTTTGTATTTTTATTCAGATTATTCAATTAGAGCACGAGCCCGACTCGCACTCGACCTTTTTTTCTTAGGTTTGAGAAGAGTCCGAGTTTCAAGAAACGCTCGCAAAAAAATTTGAAAATGATGTTGGAAAAATGAGTTTTTAAATTGTTTACATAATTTAAATTTGTCTGAAAAAGAGAAACCTAAAGAACAAAACATTCAATAGAATTTTCTCGTTGGGTACTTTAAAATCATGATTCTACACGTCTTCCTAAAAAAAGTTCGTGTGAAACTAAGGAAAGAGGAATAAATAAATTAAAAAACAATTTTAAGGAAATAACCCTATAATAATAAATTTCCAAATATTCTATATAAATCACGCATTTGTCATACCCATCTCGTAGAGGAATAGGCAGAGAACAGATTTTTATTTTATCGAATGGTCACTGACACAAAAAAGAAAACTTGAAAAAAATCTGTAACAAAGAAAAAATCACTTTTTTTACATGCACAGTGCGCACGTACCAAAAAAAGTTGGTCAAAATTTCGAAAACGATACATGAATGTAATGAATGGATCTTCGCGTGACGGGCCCAAGGCTATTGACCCCTATTTGAAAATTGAATGGTTCGTAAGTACGTGACGGATTGGAATCGATTCGGGAAAGCTGTTATTTTGTGATTTTGTCGATAAATAAATCGAGGGTGAAGTATAAAATGAGTTTTTCGCATTATATATAATATTTCGCTACACAAGTACACACTGTCATGATATTCAAAATGCAAAGTTGCAGACTCAAGCACCGCCCTTCATGCAAGCATTATGAGTATAAATAAATATAAAGCAATCTTGAATATGAAGCAAGGAAACTCTTGGATACATTTTTGCCTCTAAACGAGGCATCCTCAGGACACGTCTCTGGCCCTACCGCTCAGCTGTCTCCCAGGGGTAGGCAGTATTTTTTTTTGATAATTTTGAGTCATAGAGTCTAAATGTATTAATTTGTTAAATTAATATTGTTTAATTTGAGCAATAATTTTATGAAATAAAATCTGTTAATAATAGAATAAGCGTCATCTTTCAAAATGTTAAATGCATAATCATTTTGATATCATAATCCAGTGGCGTGCACAGAACTTTTTGCTGGAAAAGCAAACAATTGGCCAAGAACAACAATAAAAAAAATATGAAAAAATTTAAATATCACTTTGAAAAAAAAAATTGTATGACGCCAGGATAGACAATGTCTACCCTAGAGTAAAAATTTCCTATACAAACTTTTTTTTTTCAAAGTGATATTTCAATTTTTTCATATTTTTTTATTTTTATTCTTGACAAATTGCTTGCTTTTCCAGCAAAAAGTTCTGTGCACGCCACTGTCATAATCAGACATGCATAATGGCTTCCGCAACTATACTTTAATAAAATAACGCTATTTTTAAATTGATTTCAACATTTTCAATATTCCAGTTAACTTGGTCCAAAAAACTGCTCTCACCTCATTCATCTATGATGATGCGCGCGCACAATGTTCCAAGTCCAACCACGCGCTGCCTCATAGCCGTCTCCATTTACAAGCCATGAACAGAGAAGTATGGCAACATAGTATCTGGTCCGGCCGGCACTAACATTCTCCGCTCTTCGCTCCCACTTTCATAAACAAATAAAACGTCAATTTATGTCTTCACTCGTTCTGTAAGTTTTGTTTAGTGAAATTCTCGAAGTTTAAACAGTATTGCGATTGCATATCTACAAATACACGTAAAAGTAAGTGGAAATATAGTTAACGTTTGTTTATTTGTGTAATTTACAGTATTATTTCCTTGGGTACTAATTTGAGGTTATATTTCAGATGCCGCGGCGTTGTTGCGTTCCAGGGTGCGCAATTAACTACAACAGTCAGAAAAAAGAAGGACTGGTATCCACCTTTTCGTTTCCAAATGATGAAAGTATTCGTCAGTCTTGGTTAAGAGCTATTCCACGAAAGGATTGGACGCCTAGTTCCAGTGCCGTAGTTTGTGCAAAACATTTTGTGCCCACCGACATTATTAGGACCGAGCGAGTGGTTGATAAAGATGGAAATGTCTTACAGCAGATGTTGAAGAGGCCTAAGTTAATGGAGGGTGCAACACCATGCGTATTTCCAAATTTACCGAGTTATCTTTCCATATCTGCACCAAAATCAAGAACCAACCCTGAAGACCGGCACCGTAAGGAACAACAAAGGCAAGAGGATGCTACCAACGCTTTTCTGAACAGTGATATGATCAAAAACTATGACGATCTTGTACTGAAAATTAATTCCGTTATGTCACAAAAGTGGAAGTTTGACCGATCATCAGATCACATGCGTTTATATGTGTTAGATTGTGCAAATAGTGAGGATGACAGGCTGTGTGTAATGTGTAGTGTTCTTGTGGATGATACTTTAAAAATTAAGGTATTTGTGGGTGAAAATGAACTCTCTCCGAATGACCTAAGTTGGGTCCTACCCCAAGATCAGAAACTGACACGATGGTCTCAGCTGGAAAATATTCTTGCGAGATATCAGACGAGTATGGCTAGCAATGGTGTGTTGCCGACAAAAGAATTTTATTTGAAAAAAGCAATACATTACATTGATAAAACCATTTCAATGAACGTCGATAGCGTTGAAGACAATACTTGTGAGTCTAAACTGATTATCATAAAAGATCAGCTTTCCAATATGGTTAACAAAAAGCGTCAATACAGCATGATTACCATCTTATTTGCTTTTGTTATGTATTGCCAGTCTAGTTCATCATATAATTTACTTCAAAATTATGTATGTTTGCCAACAAAGCGATATTTACAACGTATCTCTTCCTCGCTGACCATTTCACCTGGATCTTGTAATCCGACTGAACATTATTTGACCCATATGGTAAAGACATTGACTGATAGAGAAAAATACGTAAATTTACTTATAGATGAAATATATATTAAAAGCGGGCTCAACTTCAAATCATCTAACATATCTGGATATGCTCATAATAATGCAAACTGCATGGCCACAACGGTACAAACATTCATGATCTCTTCAGCTTTCGGTCATTTCACGGAAATAGTGAAACTATTGCCAGTAAAGGCATTAACTGGTAAAGATTTGAAAGAAGTTGTGTTAGAAGTAATAACATTTGTTCAGGGGCTAGGATTCCAAATATTATGTGTTATTACTGACAACAACCGCGTGAACCAAAACCTCTTCAGTTTGCTTTCCGATGAATTCAGTATGCCAAACCCACAATATGAAGATCATAAAATTTATCTGCTATTTGATTTTGTTCATATATTTAAAAACATTAGAAATAACTGGCTGAATTTAAAAGATGAAATGAAAACTTTTATTTACCCCGATTTTCACTCAAATGAAAGAAAAACTGCTTGTTTTCAACATTTAAGGGAACTGTATGAACAAGAAAAACTTAACATTGTCAAAAAGGCTTATAAATTAAATAACAAAACTATGTATCCAAATTCGTTGGAAAGACAAAATGTTTTATGTGTAGATAATACTTTCCACCATTCTACAATAGCAGCGCTAAAGTTTTCAGAAAAATATAGTAGTACTGCAGATTTTCTGGAAATAATTAGGCAATGGTGGGATACAGTGAATTGCAAAAATCCATTGAAAGGTAAAATTAAACGGAATATCTGGAGTTGTCCAATTGAGAACATAAGTGATTTCAAAGTTAAATTTTTGGAAGAGTTTGTAAATTGGCTTCAGAAATGGGAAGAAATGAATGAAAGGGTTGGTTTTACTAGGGACACATTTTCTGCAATCAAAAGGAGTACGAAAGTTATTTGCCTTATTATACATGATTCATTAAAAAACTTAATATGAAATACATATTAATAGGCAAGTTTCAAACAGATTGCTTAGAACAACGATTTGATCGTTATAGGTCTCTGTCTGGGTGCAATTATAATATATCATATAATCAGATAATTGAGTCTGAAAAAAAGATTCGTATTCAGCATATCCTGAAATCAAAGGAATGCAAAAGTATGTTGAAAGAACTATCAGCTAGTTCTTGCGAAGTGGCTAATGCTGATAATGTTGATATCACAGGGTTCATGTTTATAATAACGGAGAGTAACTACCTTGAAATTATGGAAATTGATGAAGACGCAAAGCTGTATGTGTGTGGCTATGTAGATCACAGTGTAAAAAATAAATTATGCTGTCGCTTATGTGAAAAATATGTTGTTGAATCAAAAGGTACTGAAACAGATTCACAATATTTCAATTACTTGCAGAGGGGTGGTTTAATTGTACCTACTGCTTCTGTATGTATTATGTTCTACCACATGTGTAGTATTTTTGAGTATATAATAAATAACAAAATTCTAGAAAGCAAATTTCTAAAAAAAGGCGACCACAAGGCTGTTTTGTATAAATTAACAAAAGCAAGCCTAGAGTCAGACTTTATCACTATCTATTTGGTAGAGAAATGTGAATGTGGTAACACATTTGACAGATTGTTTCAGTCCATTCTGAAAATAATGTGCAATAATGTTTTAAACAATTACCAGAAATTTATGAACAATAACAATGAATGTAACAAAGGAAAAAAGAGGAAACTTATGACATTAAACAACTAAAATTGCTAATTTGTAATTTAAATGTAATATTTATTGTAATGTAATATTGTAAATGTGTTAAATAAAGGATTGCATTAAAAATATATATTTTTTATTTATTTCCTATTAATTTCACCTCTAGAAATGGGACTTGTTTTATATTCAAGCATGATGTGATGAATTAATTAATTGATGATCATAGATGAGAAAGGACCATAGGACCACTAACTGACAGCTAGGCGACGTTGCCAAACTTATGTTCATGGCTTGTAAATGGAGACGGCTATGGCTGCCTCCATTCAACAAAGCCTCTGTTCGCGCACACCAAAAAAACCCCGTATCTCACGTGCGCGAATTACAACACACACATACACACACCTCAAGCCAGTTTGACAGTTCCCGCCGTGCCGCGAGTCAGTTAGCCGACGCTCGGCACCGCGGCATGATCGCGCACCTTCTCGCCGCCATTTTGAATCCACATAAACTCGGCAATTTTTTTTAAAATAAACCGTACGTGTCAAATCTATAAGTGTACAGTGTGTCCCGTACATACCCTACGTTCTTTAGGAGGCTACGAAGTGAAAACGAAATTGCAAAACAAAAGTTTTCAACCTGTTGGAATTCCAACGCATACATGTCAAGTTTGCGGTATTAGACGCTGATAAGACGCGGATTTTTGTATTTTCGAACTGTTTTCGAGCAAAGTCTTAAGGTTAGATTGAGTCATGGTGTGTCGTTAATGGTTTTACGTTCTAATGGGAAGTGACAACGTGACAGAGAGCTGCTAATGATGTAAATTGCAAAATAACTATTGGAAATCTTCATTGACACTATAAATGCGCCTCAAGGAGATTTATGCTGTAGTCATTTAATTCGCTTTGTATATAAATAAGTTTGTGCATATTTGCAGTTTTTCCGAAGACACAAATAAGAACTAGGTTACTAAGACAAATTGTCTCGATAAAAATAGGTTATTGTTGTTTGGGTTGTGCAAAAGACTTCAACGCAGGAGCGGCAAATATAAAACTATGTTTCGAAATCTCATTAAAAGTGGTTAAAAACAAAGTATGTATAGTATTAAATTACGTAAGTATAAATATCAAAATATTTCATGCAGTCATTGTTGACGTAATGCACATTACTAATAATGGGCAGAAGGAAAAGCAACACAACCTATTATACGAGACTAATTAAGGTAACAAAAACGCGAATTATGTCCAAAAACGAAATACCAGAGAAGACATAGTTAATAATAACATAAAACAAGGACAAAAAATCGTAATGAAATCAAGAACCGCCACAAATGAAATTCAACTCGGCGACCTTGTAAAAGGCTGCCTCTACAAGTCTGTTCAACTTATAAATGATTTTTATAAAAATTAAATGACTTAAACATTTAAACGGAAAATGGCATCCAATGCCATTCCGATTTCTGACTCACTTAATAACGTCATAGCTAAATCATAGGTTAAATAAGGTTTTGATGTTAATACCTTGCTCAAACAATGATCTTTACATTCAAAACAAACCAACACATGTTATATGTTTTTTAAAGATATTGAAGATCACTCAAGACTTATCCACAGATAATGGAGTAATCTTATCAGAAATTTTGATTATGTTCAAAGGTTGCATTTTCAATTATTCATAATACAAGAAGGATGTTTGACGTCAAGATTTGATTGCCAAAATTTGCTATAAACTTCGATTACAAATTACCATACGGTAAATGTTGAATAAAAAAACTGTATAGTTTCAAAAACCTAAATGAAACCGGAACTAGATTTTTTGACAAAACTACCAATCAGTTGACGGAATTCCCAAGCTTGCAATCTATGTCTGTGCCAGCACTGAAACTTTCTAAGCCTGAAGCAATGAAACCAGCAGTGGTATTGAAACTGAGAGAAAAGGTAATAATGCCTTCAGGTGAAAGGCGAATAGCTGAGCTGACATCTGATTGTTCGACTTCGATCCACAAAACAATTGATAGTATCTATACTATCTATGATTTTTTTTTTCAGAAAAATCTGTTTATGCTTTGCTGATGTCAGATATGTTTCGTAAAATTATGATCTCGATTTTCCTTAAATTTATTTAAATAAATTTTATTTCAAGAAGTAAAGTACCTAGACATTTTTCTTACGGGAAAACATGAAATAATGCCTACAGTCATTGTTGTAGTATTTGAGTTTAAAAAGGATCCACCCACGTATTCTGATAACTGAACATCCAACGTCTCATACAAATTAAAAAATATGGAGAAGAAGACTTCATGAAAAACATACATTACCATAAAATATACATTAAAAATTTGCAAGGTTCAAGTATAAATGTTCAGTTTACCGTATAAATAATTATAGGGAAATTCATTAAAAAAAATTACATTACCTATATCCTATAAAGTAACCAAACCATTCGTTAATTATATAAACATCACGTGCGACCTGCACCATAAATTTGTAAAAAAAAAACTAGGGCACTAAAATTGTTTAGAAATTAATTTTACACATCATTTGTGATCATTACTTCATAGATTGGTTATTTATTTAAGTTAATCATATCTCAAACCAAAGATTCTTAGGACAAATGTATTTGCTCTTAACATTCTCACGGTAGATTGCTATCTTAGCAACTATTTGTTGTTTGCCGTATCAAATTTCCTCAAGCATGTTTCATACATTCTCGACAGATGTACTTAGCTATTTCCCGTTAGTACGGAACCGGTATCTCATGGAGAATCCGAACGCCGGAGCTCTAGTACTGTTCAATGTTCATTGGATTGTTTCTTAAAAATATCATTTTCTCCTCTTTTGACAACATCTTCCGAGCCTTCGTTCTCATTGTGTACATTCTTAAGAGATTTGGGACATCAAAGAAGATTATCTGTAATCATCCTTGTTACGTATCAAATAAGACACTTTATGTTTTTGTTATTCTTTTGGATTATTATTTCTCATGCATTAGGTTCATTAACGTTGATATTAATCTCAGGTTCAAAATCTTTAAGAGATATTTTTACATCGTTTTACCGTTTACAAAAACTATTTGAGTTCAGACGTTAGTCAGTTCGCCGTGACGAATCTTTTGTTCCTTTGTTTTTGATTTTAAACCTTATCTTTTGAACTGCAAAACAATTCTTTGTCGATGTCACATTCAGCTCGGACTACTTACTGAATATTTTACCATGCGCACTTAGTGTTAAATTGTTAGCGTCAGACACCTTCTTTTAAATTGTTATTACTTTTATTTTCAACACATTTACATTTATCTTATAGAGAACATCAAATAGCCTCTTAAAAATTATATTCACTGATGATCCGATTTTAACAAGATTCTCAACCGGCACATCAAAAATATTCACAAAGCTCGTGTCGAAAGCTTGTCGAATCTCGGATTTTCTGGCAGACGATAGCCAAATCGTAACGTTCTCGTACAATTCGTCTACACCCAATTTAATATCAAAGATTTCATGGTAAATGTCATGTAACTGTAATTTCAGTCGACGGTCAGGGAAATTGGATTTCTTATATATTTTAAGTTTTTGTGAATCTGTATCATGCACAATAGGTGATTTTAGCTTGGGAAGATGCCTTTTGTGATATGGCTGAATTATGTGCAATTAATTATTGTAAAAAGAGTTTCAATTCAGGCAAATTTGCTTTATTCCAAGTTGGTGCATCATCTTCATTTAATGAAATTCATTTAAAATTTAAAACAGTGTAGCAGCAATAGCTCAGTCTGCAAGATGCGGGCTCTCAATCTTGAGACCCGGATTCGAATCCTATTGGTCAAAACATTTATGTGCATAGTATTTGTATACTACTACTTGTTGGCAGTAGCAGTGACAGCAGTAGCTATAAATGAAACCATTCTCTGATTGCACAACAAAACGATTGCTTTTTTTTTTTTGGGAATTTTTATAGTTCTGTTTCAGAAGTAGTAGCATTTATTTATTTTCAATGCATGTGCTCGTAAAGGCCTACCTTTTATGCATCAAAATCGAACAAAAAGTCGATTATTTTGCCCTAGGGCAGGGATGACGAACCTTTATGAATCAAAGTGTCATTTTTATAAAGAAATAGTTAATGAGGCCATAGACGTGCCGACAAATACTTTTGACTTAGTGATTTTTGTAAAAATAATTAAACTAAATACTATCAACTCGAAACTTCTTATTAAACTTTTTAACTTTTAACTTAAGTGCAAACGGTTTCGATTGGTGGCGTGCCCGAAATATTTTGTTACGTGCCACTAATGGCACGCGTGCCATTGGTTCGCCATCCCTGCCCTAGGGCTTTATTATTATTATTTTTTTTAATTTGTTAACAATGGTTGGCTAACCTGCAGCCTTTCTTGTGTACCATAGACGTTATACTTTTTTTTCCACTGTTTAACGGCTCTGGATACAATCCTTTTGAGCCAATCATAATTGGAAGTTCACAAGATTATATTTGTTTTCATTTCCTCACACTATGCATTGAAAAACGTAGTATGATACACGGGCGTAAAAGCAATAAATTTCTCGGTTACGTTTAAAACACTCGCTACGCTCGTGTTTTAAATCGTCCTCGTAATTTATTCCTTTTCCCCCTAGTAGCATAAACTACTATTATTTATATTTAACAACTTAACACTATTATTACAGGTTGAAAATCTAATGCAACAGTGCAGCGCCTATACACTATACATACATACGACCAGCGGGCCTATTGTGTATCTCTAGTTGCCTTCTGGACTGGGTGTCTATCATCAAAAACATAGATATACTATCGAATTCCGATGTCCTAACTTGAAGTTCGCACTTGAAGTGACGACACAGATTGTTAATAGTTCAATACCCAATAAAGGCAATTTTGAAATTTCAGTTTTTATCTATGTTTTTGATGATAGGCACCTCGTACAGTTGGCAACTAAAGATACAGAATAGGGTGGCTGGACCGGCATCAGTTGAGTATCCTAATTAAAAATAAATAGACATTGACATAATATGATATAAAAGTACATGACATACATTATATTATATATGTCAATGTCTATTTAATTTAATTTATTTTAATTAAGATACTCAACTGATGCCGGGTCCAGCGGGCCTATTATGTATCTCTAGTTGCCAACTGAACTGGGTGCCTATCATCAAAAACATAGATATACTATCGAATTCCGATTGTCTAAGGATATGTTCGCACCTAAAGTGACGACACAGTTCGTAAATAGTTCAATACCCACTAAAGGCAATTTCGATAGTTCAGTTTTTATCTATGTTTTTGATGATAGGCACTCAGTTCAGTTGGCAACCAAAGATACAAAATAGAGGGGCTGGTCGAACCCGAAATATATCTTGAGATAACAGTATTTATATTTAAATTATCATATCTATCATTACGTATTTATATTAAAACAAAAAACATTAAAAGCTTTAACAGTATATTTAATTTTAAAATACTACAATTTCAGTCAGTTAATCAAGTAAACTCATTCCTGAGTCGGACAATTCCATGACCTGTGTTTGAATCTCTGGAGTCTGCACCGACTCCTCTGGTGGTTTAGATGCTTGTTCTTCTTCTCCTTCTAAAGCTATTTGATTTAAGGCGCTACGGAAAAGAATCGACACATTTAGAACTTCTAACTATCTACTTCGGTAAATAATGTATAATTTTGATAAAATTGTGTATTATTTTTGGAACCTTTCTCTAGGGATCTGTTAAAACGCGATTAGAGAATTTCAGCCCGATAGAAATATTTATTGAAATGAGGTCTTTATCGACACCAATTCTCCTAGTTTGACAATTTAGAATGACATATGGACTGCAATTATATTTTATTAGATGGGTTTTAACAGTATCTAGGACCTGGTTAAACGAAATTTTGATAGCGTTTTTAGTACATTTTATATTAATAAAAAACCGACATTTTGCTACTTTTCCACGAATCCGTCCTTCTCGCACTGAGGGTTTTTTCGAATATGGAGTAACAGGGACGCTAAAACTTTTACACATCGCCTTAATACTAACTGTTCTTCTTCTGTTGATGGTTTCGCACCCGTTGATGATAAAAGTGCAGATATTTCTCCGCATTGAGAACATACCCAACTTGTAGATTTCTTTGCTAACACTTTGTGCTCAGTTTGTGTAATCCAATGATCCAAGCAGAGAAGGAGAACACTGTTGAGGTACACCTGCATGCTTCAAAAAGCGTCTATTTGTGCCCGAAGTATGGCGATCAAAGATTTCAAAAGTTAAGATGAGCTCTGGCACCTAAAATTTATTGTATTGTTTTGAATGCGTGCGTTAACATAATGCCGACGCGTGCACACTTATGAGTGCGCAATCTGTCTACCTACGGTCAGCAACTGATCAGACTACTAAAATTGTTAAAATGATTAACTTTAAGTGCGCTTAAGGCGTCCAACAATCTGAACAGATGGGCACTGATTCCAAACGTGTGAGCACCCATTTAAAGGTGGAAACATTTCGGTGCTGTCATAGTACGGTAAGGAATTGTCTTTACTTTTGAAATCTTTGACGGCGATAAGGCTCACCCCTATAATCTTCAGTGAAAAGAGGGTTTTACGAGTATTGAAACACACGCACACAGAAACCACTACTACACCTCCTCGAGGATAATGTCGTGACGATATGTTTCATGGTCCAAATTTGAAATGAAGTAGGTGCACAGTGGCACAATTTGTTAAGTAACCGACACAAAAACAACAAGAAGCATTAGACAAGTACTTCTATTGGTTTGCCCTCAATAACCGTGTTTTGTACACACAGTGGTCTGTTAACTAACTCAAGAAGAGCCTCTTAAATACGCCTACGTGTTTAAGAAACGAACTAGGTGATAGTTTTTATTTTTACACCAAGACAGGTCAAATTCAGATAAATTTCAAATTAAAAAAAAAGCATGTTTCTGGACCGGGGAACAAACCCAAATTGTTTATTGCAATGACATTTACATGTGGTTGTTTGTATATGACACCCCGTATTATTTATATTTCTATTTTAATAGAAACTTAAAACTAAAAAACTCCTTTAAGGGGCTCCACAATGTCCACATCAGTTTTGTATTGGATTCAGTTCCGTCAATGTAGATGATCAAATTTGAGAAAAAAATAATGTGTGTTTTTTGACTCAAGACAATTATTAATTACGCTTTATAAATAAACATACTTTCAATCTTCTATTGATTATATTACATTTAAAAAAGCATGAATTTCACGAAAAAAGCGATTCAGTTTCCATATTTCAAAACCAATAAAGACGAAACCAACACAAGCAGATACTAACTAGAAAAAACCATCTTTATTACATAAAAAAATTGTAGTTAAAGCCCTAACCGCGATTTCAAAACAACTGAAGTTTTGCGTGCGCGGCATCTGATTAGAGCAGGATAGACAGTTAAAAAACAAAAGCGTTAGAGCAGGACTGAATTTTAGCATAGTGCGACTAAAACGACCAAAAGCGAGGCTTTACATAACTCTAAAGAACTTACGTTACAGTTATTTTTTTCTTGAGAGTAAATAAAGCAAATATGTATGAATTAAATGAAAGATCCGCTTGAACATCGTAAACGTGTATTCATTCGAGAACCCATAGTTATGCGGAAAGTAAAACCATGCACCGGGCAGTATGTCAACACAATTAGCTCTCGTATACTTGGGCACTCGTCCGTTGAGAAACCAAACATACTTTTTCCATTAAATATTATTGCGTTCTAAAATCCTTTAAGAGGGCTTTTACCATTGTTTGAGGGGAAAAAATATGAACGATTCACAAAAAAAACCCAGCGGTAGCTAAACCAGCCGGCCCAGTGAGTTTTTCGGGATTGATGTGGTATACTTGCTATACTTGTGGACCAATAATAAGCTGAAGTTAAGAAATTTTATTGAATCACTTAGTTACATACGATTCATACTTACGCTTCCAAAAAAAATAGCACGTAGATACAATTGTAGTATAAAAGTATAGAAAGGTATACTTGCGACTTGCTGACGGCTCACACCCCTTATTACGTTTGGATAAAGATCGTCGGTGAAAATGACAGTCAACTCTTACAAATATATGTATAATATACTCGTATATGTATATCGTGACGATTTAAAAAAAATGTATTTGATAGTCTTTTCGTCACAAAAAATGCATTAAAGGCATTATTGAATCTAAGATGGATCCGAGGCCTGATCTTGACTATGATCTATGGTTGGATGGATGGATGTTTGTTACTCCTTCACGCCGTAACTACTGAACCGATTAAGCTGAAACTTTGCAAAAATGTAGTTCTAGACCTGGAATAGGACATAGGCTACTTTTTATCCCTTAAATCAATTCCCGTGGGATGGCATGGGTTGTAAAGTTAGAAAAGTAAGGTTTATACAAAACTAAATCAACACTGGCGAAGCCGCGGGCAAAAGCTAGTCAACAATCATGTCGATTCGAACACGACTTAAGTTATTTGACAGGACTAACCTTATTTTAAGCATCCTGTCTCTGTATTTTCGATACAGAAAGAAAAATATTAAATTAAGTTTAGTCTTGTAAAATAAGTTAAATCGTATTGGACCGAATCGACACTACTATTTGGTGTAATCATCTCAGTTTTCGTTTAAAAACTGTGTCACCAAGCAATGTGTTGGTTTTCTCACTGCATCGTTTCATTGCAAGTGTCAAGTTCTATTCCCGCGAATTGAGACAAATGTAATGCGATTTTAGTCATCAACAAAGAATGTTTCATTCACTGCAATTCTTCGGAAGCGACTCTTATTGTGCAAGAAGGTTTCAACGTTTTTTTCTTGGTCGCTTTCTTCCTACGATTGTGAGCCTTTATGTAAACAAATACTCGTAACATGCGTATGTAGGTAATGTAGGTAACATTTATATTGGAGTGATGACATTTTCTCTACTATCCATATGCACCAGCACTTTTGTCACAACAAAAGTTATTATGAAAATAGTTAACAAACGCTATAATTATATTATTTCATTATCTCACGTTGGAATTTAGTAAATTTCCGAGTGTATCTACGAATTCCGTAAAACAGGATTCTGAAATACCTTTCAAATATTCAAAATTCAAAAAGTTTATTTTGCAAAGTAGGTATATATAATACACGTTTCACAAGTCAAATTTTAATCTTATAAAAATATATGTAATAAAATAATAAATGTACATGAACTACTTAGATTAAATGTTTATTTAATTTATGTAGCAATATATATACAATTAAAATTATAGGTAAAATATTATTATACAAGGTGAAATCCAATCAATCACCCGAACCCATACCGGAGACCCGGCCAGGGACCAGGAACAAGGTTCAATGATCACCAACCGAGCCCCCAGCACGAATCCAGGCGGCCGACCAAATCCCATCCTATTAATTGTAATATTGTGTATAGGACCTATACACAATATTACAATTACTGTTCGGGAATTTCGTCAAAACCCACAATGCAATGACAGTGAAATCTCGACCCTAGCGTGTCCTGTCATTGGACGACCTCCGACGTCCCATTGTCCGGTTCTTTCCCACGACTAAATGTTCTTTTTTCTGTCAAGGCCGCTTGACCTTGGTACAAATTTTGGCTACTTATTTGGGGGATTGTTCACTGTGCGTCGCGAAGATTAGGGTCTGTGCGACCGGTTTTGTAAAGATATGTATTTTTAAATGTTTGTTGGTTACCAAGGGTCTCTGGTCTGGTCCCCATTCGATTCCCGGGAAAGACTATAATGTGTTTCTTTAAAAGGAATTTATAGTAGCTATTGTTAAGAGTTCTCTACTGCATCGTAGGAAATGAAGTATTTAATTGAGCGTTAAATCATAATTGGTTCTATAGGTAAGGTAACAAATATGAAGAATGATTACTATTGTTTTGTTTTTAATGATGTTTTGATATTTTTCTTGTTGACGGATCATCAAACATTAATAAATAAACGTCATCTCTCGATGAATAAAATATTCAACGAATGCATTTTGCATTCATAAATAAATTGCAGTCAATTAAAAAGCCAAAAAACGACATTTCATCCCAAAATGGGTGCCATATTTTACGCCAAACTCGAAATGGTCACAGAGTTGCACAGTCCAATAAAAGTATAACAGATAGGGTCATATTTTTTTCTTAATTACTATAATTAAGTTTTGAACACTTCTCAGCCGGCCGGGCCAAGGTTTTATGGAGTTAATTTGACGCTTTTTTTATAAACTACCTGCTTGAGGATGGATTTTAATTTATTGCCAGATTATACCACCTTCACTTTATAAATTAAGTAATATGTCACTGGTAACCTCTGGCAAAACTTTTGATATTAAAAATATGTAAACATCAAATGATACAAATGATTAAGGGGCTGCACCATGCTAAAATTCTGTCCTGCTCTAACGCTTTTGTGTTTCAACTGTCTATCCTGCTCTAATCAAATGCCGCGCACGCAAAACTTCAGTTATATTGAAATCGCGGCCACATTAGGACATTAACTATAATTTCTTTATGTAATAAAGATGGTTATATCTAGTAAGTATCTGCGTGTGTTGTTTTCGTTTCAGTAGGGTTTGAAATATGGAAACTGAATCGCTTTTTTCGTGAAATTCGTGCTTTTTAAAAGTATTACAATTAAAATAAGATTGAAAGTATGTTTATTTATAAAGTGTAATTAATAATTTTCAAGAGTCAAAAATCACGCCATATTTTTGTCAAATTTTTACCATCTGCATTGACGGAACTGAATCCACTGCAAAACTGATGTTTAGCATTGTGGAGCCCCTTAAGTATATCATGGAAAAACAACATCATCATATTTTATTGCTGAAACAGGCAATAGATAATATTATTAACTGGTTTATTATGTTATAAAATTCCTAGTATAAAATAAATGAGGATAATAACTGAACTACTGTGTGGGTTATTTAATTTGCTATGTTGTTATCAGAGACGAGGTTGGGTTTCTTGAATATTTACTAAGAGAAATTGCCATAAATGTAGGTATTTACGTACTCTTCAAACTGAACATAAATAAACAAGCTTAAAACGAAAGCTGGAGAAACCAGTGTAAATACATATTAATAAAGTTTAGGACTTAATCATAAACTTTATCGGGTCGGTAATTATATTTAATTGGTTTTTAGTTGAAATTATTCTCACAGTTTTAGGTGTAACTTAAAATTATGCTAAGACGGCAATTTAAAGAAGTTAAAAGTGGTGTTGACTGTACTGTCACTTACGTTCATAAAACCAGTTTTCTTTTACAAACAGGTTTTTTATCAATAGAAGTTGACATTAATTTTGCAAACATTTTACGAACAAAGACTTCTGTATCTAAAGTTTTGTATGCAATCCTATATAAGTACATAATTTGAATGCACCTTAAGGTGATACGTAAAAGTTTGACCGTCCCTGTTACTCCGTATGCGAAAAAACCCTCAGTGCGAGTGGGACGGATTCGTGGAAAAGTAGAAAAAGTCGGTTTTGTATTAATATAAAATGTACTAAGTTATTTTGTCAAAAAGATTTTGAAGGAGACTTTACAAATACAAAATATCCACATTTTTTATGCAATTTCACAATGAAATTAGTTAGGATTTCAGAATTACAGGAAAAAATAAAACAGTTTAGAGGTCTTTTCGGAATTAAATTCTATCGAGAAAATTTCATCTGATCGCGTTTTCCTTCAGTGAGAATCTTAATCAAATACTTAATAAACATTTACCCAAAAATGAAATACTTAGATGACGTTATAGTGGAGTAAATGGATTCGAAAAAACCCATTTTTTTTTTGTATGGCCTTAATAGTATTGTGTTGTAATATGAGGACCATTTGTTTATTATTACTGTCGATTAAACAAACGTAAGTGACTTTTGCGAAATAAAACTGACCCGAATTTGAGTCTTATTAGCCCTTATTTCACGTATTTCGTAGCCTCCTAATGATCGTTACGTATAAATATATTTTAAAAACGCCACGAGGTAATTAGACCTCTTAAATAATAAGTAAATTACCCCCTTCCTTTGTTCCACAGGTTTTTGTTTTCCATCGTCTCGTGTTTGAACAAGTGAACGAAACCGCATGTGAAAACTAAAGACATTGTGACTCATTGTGAACCGATAAGAAAAACGAATCGAAACCCGAAAACTAAAAAACGTAACATAATCATTCCAAATTCAAAACTAACGCTTAACCTTACAGTTGCCATATTAATATAAAAACTAAAAAAAAAAAAAACAAGTAACTCTTAAGGCATTACAGTGACTAAGTGAGCAATAATTGCAAATAAATAAATTGATATAAAAAAATTGTGTCAAGAGCAGCAGTGTGTGTCAAGGGATTCTGCAACTTTCCTTTTGCGGTCACCAGTTACTGGATGACATCGATCGTTCGAAGATAGCAAGGAATTTAAAATTAAAACGACCTTCGTGAACGCAGCTACAATCTTTGCGATTTTGGCCGGATCGTATCGCGGTTCGCGAACACAGTGCAGTGCAGAAACAAAAGTGGATTCGAAATTTGAAATGAGCAGTGTTTAAAATGTCGACGCAGGCGTACTACAAGGAGCGCTTGGGTTTTGACCCACAAGAGGAGCAGAATGGAGTCAATGGGTCCTACTACGAGGGACCTCATCACGCGAAGAGGCATCGTAAAGAGGGAAGGGAGTCTCACGACCAGGTTTATGAAGAGAACTTGACCAAGTTCAAAGGTACAACTTGCTGGGGTTTTTTTATACAGCAGGCAGGTTCGTCGGTGTTGGGTTATTAAGAATGCGTTTGTATGTGTTGGTTGTGTTGATGTTGTTTTTGTGTGATTATTAACATTCGATTTTAATTATAAACAAAATTCCTAAACACGAACTTCAGTTAGCATGAAAAGTCTTAACATTTAAAATTTTAACTACGGCGTAGCAGATAGTTCTACAAAATGGGGAGTTCCTACTACGCCGGTTCGTAGCGGGAATGTTTTTGTGATTGCTACAATCGCGTAGCTAGCGGCCAGTCTTTCTAATATTTAAATTCATAATTAGGTTCACTGGTAATTCTTCTCTTCGAAGTTCCGCTCCTAAAGACAAGAATTTTTGTGCACAATACACATATTAAAGTTCGATCGAATCTCTGAGAGGAACGCATCAAAGATTATATATTCTAAATTGTTAAAACAACTGATGTAATTTTACAAGGCGTGATCGCGTTCCATTTCTTTTATTAATTAAATTCTGGTTACCGAACGGGTTAACAATATGAAAAACATATTGTCAGGTATCCTTAGTACATGTATGATGTATTTTTTTCGCATACCCTCGCCAAATTAGCAGCTCGATGTTTGTCTGTACGAATATCGACGGAAACGACATTGAAATAACGTTCATATCAGCGCACAATGCGTGGTGGCTGTTACGACGCTCGCTGCGTCCTTGATAGGGCGAAATAGGAGAAAATAATACTTTTCACATGGACGTGATTGTTCCACTGAATAATCCTATGTTATGTTTATAGGTATCAAGTTAATCTATTTATCAAAGCACAAATGAATTAAATCGACCAAGCTGCTTAGGAGCAGTAGGGAATTCAAGCCGAAAAAACACCATTCAGTTAAAACAATTTTTCATATAGAAGTTTTGGTGGTACGAAAAAGAAAAATGTTGCATATGTTGCCCTAGAGTTGATAATCCATAATGCATTTTTTCAATATTTTTGGTTTGGCAAGAGTAGGCTTTAGAGAGTACCCATTTGGCGATATTAAGCGCCTTAAGGAAAATACAATGATCAGACAAACTTTACTTGTTTTTAGGTCATGCATGTTAACCGCATTTTGTTTTCCTTCACCGTTCTTTTATTATATTGTATTATTATATTTATTTATGTTAATATAATATTATTTGTTATTTAAATTTATTCACGTATTATTTGCCCCGAAGTTTACCTGAAATGACGCATTTTTGAGATCGAGTTTGCACTTCATTTCAATAACAAACTATTTCGTTCTCAACATCTTCATACATTTCAAAAGAAATAATGTAGTCCATTTAAATAATCGTTAAAATGTAATAAAATCGACTAAAAACAAGTTTTTCGTATACATTTTATTTAGTTTTGCAGATAAGAATTTTATAGTTGGATACCTATTTATTTAAATGTGTTGCTATAACAACATACATGTTTTTACAAGTTTATTTGGGATTATATGTTTTGTAAGCGACATTTTGTAGCTTTGGATACTCGTTTTGCTCTTAGTTGCTCTTTGCTGGATACTACTGAAATTTGTTTCTGATTGATTTCTAGTTTGTAATGCAGAATGGTTGTGTTACAAGGGGCCCAAATAATATTTTTCACCTCACAAGCTCGAAAAGGCTCTGTTATCAATAGAAATCTGAGTGGAAAAGCGCACTTTATCCGCTAGCGTGGAAAGTGTTTTTTCAATGCATGTGCTCGTAAAGACCCACTTTTTATGCATCAAAACCGAACAAAAAGTCGATTATTTTGCCCTAGGGCTTTATTATTATTATTTTTTTAAATTTATTTACAATGTTTGGCTAACCTGCAGCCTTTCCTGTGTACCTACCATAGATGTTATACTTTTTTTCCACTGTTTAACGGCTGTGGATACAGTCCTTTTGAGCTAATTATAATTTAAAGTTCACAAGATTATATTTGTTTTCATTTCCTCACACTATGCATTGAAAAACGTAGTATGATACACGGGCGTAAAAGCAATAAATTACTCGGTTACGTTTAAAACACTCGCTACGCTCGTGTTTTAAATCGTTCTCGTAGTTTATTCCTTTTCGCCCTAGTAGCATAAACTACTATTAAAATTCGAATATTTTTATTCAATAAAGGTTTCGTACTTGAGCCTTGATAAGTGATCAGCATCATTAACCAATAACGCTTTTTATAAAATTCATAAAATTAAATTACGACACCCCATAGTGATTCATTCAGGACTGGGAGTGAATTACTATGGGAAGTCGAAATTTCATTGTACGAATTTCACAAAAACTGTTATTGATTCATGATGCTGATCACTTATCAAACCTCCAGTATGAATTTGCACGATGATCAAAAAGTCACCTTGTATACTGAAATCATACATGGCATACATTTTTCATTTATTTCATGATATCTCTATACGTTGTACAACTCGTTAAACTAGTATTAGTTCGCCTCGAACTCTGAACTCGCGGTTCGATCTTGACCGATTTGGCTCATGTTCGAACTTGAAAATTCATTTTGTCTCATTTACTCGCCTACGAAATTTCATGACGTTCCGATCAACGATACTCGAGTTATCGTCGGACAAACATAATATACCAGGTGACTTTTTGATCATCGTCCAAATTTATACTGGAGGCTTAATAAGTGATCAGTATCTTGTATCAATAAAAAAAATTGTGAAATTTGTAAAATGAAATTTCGGCTTCCCATAGAAATTCACTTCCAGTTCCGAGTGAATCACTATGGGGAGTCAAAATTTCATTTTACGAATTTTACAAAAATTGTTATTGATCCATAATACTGATCACTTACCAAGCCAGCAGTATGAATTTGGACGATGGTCAAAAAGTCACCTTGTATTTATACAAACGCCGGACTGTTGAAGTAGACTCGGAGAACTTCGTTCGCTTCACTCACTCGTTCAACAAAGAACAGTGAATAAATTAACAACTTATCATTGCGGTATAGAACGCAGTTCTGAGTTTCAAAGTATCTGTAGGGTTATTACGTATCCTGCAAACAATAAGCAATCGACAAAATTGCGCAATTGCTGTGTCAAAAGTCACTTTCTTAATAAGAAAAGTCACATTTCTTTATCAGAAAATTATATATATCTTTCTTCTCCTATTTTTTTTTGTATTGAATTATATTATTGACCCAATAAAACACATTTTCTTTTAGTAAGTTTTCTTATGTCACACAGAAAATTTTAGTTTCATCAATAAATTTTGTTACATCGCATGTGTCGCACGCAACTCGCGGCCCCTGACGGAAGATCAGCGTCACAGTTCTGCTGTGGCATTTTGCTGAGTCAGAGACCTTTTTGTTGGCTGCATCTTATAAACTACCTCAGGCTGTATAATAGTTTATTGTTTAGATTATTTGTTTTTTTTTGTAATGGTGTAGCTTTCAAAATAAACGCCTTTTCTTTCTTCTTTCTTTCTTCTTTCTTAATAAGAAAAGTGACTTTTGACACAACAATTGCGCAATTTTTGTCGATTGCTTACTGTTTGCAAAATACGTATTAGGGCATCTGGATGTGAGGAGCTCTGAACCGGGATTCGAACCCGGGAATGAATAAACAAATCAAACATTGCAAAGTTACGTTGCAATAAAATTTCACTCCATATAAAGATTATTTACTTCCCACATGGACACTGAAAAAAACTGTCATTATTAAGTTGGCATTGTTAAAAGAGGTTCCGTAATTTGCAATATTATAGTTACTGATTTTAACAACCTTAATTAGTCGGTCAAGTAAATGGCGTACCTACATATAATGCACGGGTTCTAACTATTAATTAATATTTTTAGGGAATATGTAAATAACATTATTTTTTAATATTATCATACATACATAAGTCGCCAGTCACCCGGAGGGATAGGCAAAGACTACAGATTTCCATGGTTACCAATTAATGGTTATTTATTTTTAAGTTTAGTCTTTAAATTAATATAAATAAAAAATAAACACTTCTAAACTACATTGATTATTCTAAACTAACGCATAGATTCCTTAGTTAGACGATTAAACTAACTAATACTCAAAGATCGATTCAAAAAAAGGCAACCGTAAGCTTAAAAGGTCATTCCTTATCAGTGAAAAAAAAAATATGGGTTAAAATGGCGCCAATCGATTTTAAAGGTAAATGTCAATATAATTAAATTTTAATTAATCAATGTTATCAAATAAACAGTAAAATTAAATGATTTCTATCGGTTGACGCGGCGCCATTTTTAACGGATATTCTTTTTCAGTGTTGTTGATAATAATATTATGAAATATTAAAATGAAATAAAAACCTGTGAGTAGATGCGTGTTCGACATAAAACAACGTTATAAATCGTTATCAATTAATAACGTGAGTTTATTTTATTTTATAACCATAGAGACGTCCCTAAACAAAAATGAAACCTAAGATTACCGGTTATTACAAAGTTTTTGAGCCTAGACTAAGTTTTTATCGACCAATACTTCTATCTAATCTATCTAACGTGAGTGGGGGCGGAGGTATGAAGAGCAAAATAACCCCAATTGTTTAAAAATAACCGTTACACTATAGTTTCAAAAGCAACTCAATTACAACTTAAGGTTCTAACTCTACGGTACCCTAAAACCAATTTCGCAAGTCCATGACTCACGCAGCTGATCACCTCCGAATCCCACTCGAAAGACATAAATTACTTTTACTTTCTTGTTCCCTTGACATAGAGGCGGTTTTGCCTTGTATGCCGATTGTCTTCTGGTGACGTCATCACTATATGGAGGTTGCATGCCTGTATGACGTCAAAGATTGGAATCCGATTACAGATGATTGTAGTTTTAAATTGATTGTATTCATTATGATGATGGTAATAATGTCTTGGTTTAATGTTTGTCGTTGATTGAACTATTAAATTTTATGTTAGAAATTTTAGTTTTGGTAAATTTTTGTGAATCTTAAGGGGTTTAGTGTCGCCAAATGGGTAATTTCCAAAGCCTACTCCTCGTTTATGGACAAACCAAAAATATTTAAATAATGAATTATGAATTATCAACTGTAAAACAACATATGCAACATTTTTCTTTTTCATTCCACCAAAACTTTTATATGAAAAAAAAATTCAGCCGAATGGTGTTTTTTTTTTGGCTTTGGTCGATTTAATTCATTTTTGCTTTGAGTACTTGATAGCTACAAACATAACATCGGGTTATTCAATCGAACAGTCACGTCCATGTGAAAAGTATTATTTTCTCCTATTTCGCCCTGTCAAGGACGCAGCGAGTGTCGTAACAGCCAGTATGCATTGCGCGCTGATATGAATGGTATTTCAATGTCGTTTCCATCGATATTCGTACCGACAAACTTCGAGCTGCTTATTTGGCGACACTAATCGCCTTAAGAGTTAATCCCGAAGGTAACTTTAGTGCAATAATATGGGGGACATTCCTTACCTGTCTGGAACTTGTGCCCCCCCCAGAAATAAATCTTGAATCCGCAATCTTCATTAAAAATCTCAGTCTCACGGACTCCCACCATTCCGTGGGTCTGAGGAAGAAGGGTTCTTGAGGAGAATTTATGATTCAAAAAACCCGTACACCCACGTTTCACAGACGATTGTTACGTATCTTTAAAAATTAAACCCTATGTATGGGTCCCCCATACAAAAAAAACGAAAACGTTGCATTTTTAAACGTTATCATGTCCCCTCCTTATCTCCGAAACGAGAGGATCGAAAAATAAGAAAAAAAAATTGGTAATAGGTGATTATGTAAACATTAGAGGAAAAATATAGCGGTTAAGATATTAGGGTTCCGTACTCAGTGGAAGCCGCGAATTGTTAGCCAGGCGCTACCATTTTGGCGGCTTGTTTTGTGGCCTCAATGATGCTATGGCATCTGGGGATGTATAAAGGCCGACTTGGGTGAATCATAAAATGATTCGAAAGTAGGATGGAGTCAGAGTTTTTTCATGCGTGCAAAAGAGACGACATTAGAACAGAATCATAATGTGATTCATGCAAAATGGGCTTTATAGAGGACCTGTACACATTGTGTTATTTTATTTACCATGAAGTTTTTTCGGTACCGTGCCTATTGCGTGGTGGTACGGAAACCTTTTTGCACGTGTCCGACTCGCACTTGTCCTGTTTTTTATACAATATTTACGCAGATTACAGTTTCTTTTGTCTTTTATGCATCTTTTCACAGACAATGAATGATCTAGTTCATAATACTTAAAATGCGTGCATTTGTTTTATTTCTCTGATAAGATAATGATAATACAGTTAGATAAGATATAAAGAGTACCAAAGTGCTACCTGTGAAGGTGTGTGTGTGTGTTGTGTGTGTGTTAAATCAGTGGGTAAATATGTGTGAGAGTCTGTCTGAAAATAATCATTTATTTGATCTACCAGTCTGTATATCTAAAAAGTTAATATATTTTTTGTGTCTGTGTGTGTATGTTTAAATTAATACACTAAACCTGCCTGCTTTTTTATTGTTTACTAACATAGTTACTAACCGTCCAACACGATTAAGCCAATGGCAAAGACTTTATCAGCTTTTGATAGAGGCGACTATTGTTTGGCTAATTGTTTTAGACTAATTTGTTTATTTATACGTGAACTCATGTTTTGTTATTCTAACATTCCTGATATGTGTATTTTCTGCGATGACAATTTTGTGAAACTCTATCTCGAATGACATCAAATGCAAAACTTTATAGTGTAATTTTTCACTATTATTTTACAATAAATTTAGGATTTTATAGTCTTTAAATGGTTCCCAAAGCCTCGCCCATCAACGTTTTGTCCCATCAAATGGATATTGATTAGAAAAGAATTCGCTGTTATAGTCCAAACAGTTATCTATGAGACCACCAAAAGTTAGCGAATTTAATTAGACCGATTCAGTGTTGCCATGTTACACCAACAAGTTATACACACCGTGCTGGCAATTAAATAAATAAATAAAAAGATTTTTATTCAACAGAACACAACACAAAACACATAATACTTAAAGACTGTTTAGGATTAGACAGGTTCTGTTGAAAAGGTCGGTGACTCAGCTTTTGTCCCTTAAGCCAGAAGCAAAGGGACGCTGTTATGCTGTCACTGCCTGTTCATCCATAAGGATACTTAAAACAATAAACAAAAATTAACACAACTATGATTAAAACACATAAAAAACAATAGCCATTTTTAGGAACTTAAAGTGTCGATTCGGGGTAACACGTTTTAACTTATTTGACAGGACTAACACTTACTTTAAACGTTCTGTCTTTCTCTTCTGTATCGAAAAGTCTTCTGTATCGTCTTGAGTGGTCTAAAACCCTCTTACATATAGAAACATATTTGATTACGATTATGATTACAAAAATGTTCACCTCAATTTTCTTCAATTGAATTTAATAAAGTATCTGTTTTAAGACGATTAACAAATTATTACAATATTTTAAGCTTGTTTCTTCAACTAAAAAACAGGTTTTGATTTATTTTCCAGAATATAACAAATGAAAACAAAATGGATCTATTCATCTAATCTATGCGTAAATAAATATATCATAAAAAACTGAAATACCGCCTAATCTCTGAAACTATAAGTGCCCCCCGCCAAGACGAGCTAAAGGAATATAATTTAAAGTGTGTGCAAATACTCAAAATAGGGCAAAATCCGTTTTGCATGGCAACACCAAGCCAGTTTCTGGCTAACGGAGTATACCGTGAAGAATAAGAATAAAGTAAGCAATAAAATAATCTATCCGGGGCCCGTCTGTGGCTAATTGTTTGATAGCACGTGGGCAATTAGAGAAGTTAACCGATTGGTTCCAATGACGGTGGGTCAATTTGATCAGTGGCCGTCAGTTGCTGGCGGCAGGTCTAAAGTGGTTTAGTGTTACGTTGAGGATAGCTGAGGAGGGTATGTTGCGACACATGAAAAAACAAATCGTACGCAATGGGCAGATAAAGATGTGCAGGAAGAAAGGTTTTTAGCCTTTTAGGTGTAAAGAAACTCCTTTAGTTCTTATTAAGCATGTAATGTGCAATCTAATGTGGACAATTATCTTATACTATTGAATTAACGTAACTTAATTTTAAACTATAACTAAAAACTGAATAAATTCCTACACAAGGTGATTTCAAAACCAAAAAAGATAATCAGTACAAGTAAAAAGGATCTAGGTAACGCAACAAAGATTTTACCTAAGACCGTCCACACCGAGCGTCGAAATAAAAGAGACCGATAAAATGAATTCCAAAAATCAAGTGTTGCTCCTAGATCCTTTTCTACACATTAGTCCGACCAAGTAGACCGACCACAGATTATGCACAGTCTGCCTTAAATACCAAGACCGTTTCAAACGGTCGGAAGAAACACCAGACGACCGTACTCGAACGCGCTTGTGTTGTCATCTTTTACATTTGCGTTCTGAAATCTGGCACAGCGACAACATAGGTTTGGTAATGATCACATTAAAAAAGAAGACCTCAAGGTACTCAGACATATTAAGAGAAGCGGAAGATTTGAAGAGGGAATGCAACTGGGACAATAGGATACCAAAGCTCCAAGCAATGGGAATTGGGTGGAATAGCTCCAACTGGAGAGCCGACCATCCGCCTGTGCCCAGCAGGCGTCCCACCTCTAAATCATCATCATCAAGGTTTTAGCCATAAAACACCACGCTGGCCAGTACGTCTTGGTGAGTCTTCCTGTCTCGTTGGCCTATTGTACTGAAGACCAAGGAGTTATGTACAATAGTTACCGGAAGGGACCACGAGGTGTGAGCTCGGAATTGAGACCCTCAACGTCATCAGCGAGCTATTTTTCTTTCTTTCTTTCTTTCTTCTTTCATGCTTGGCATCTCGTACCGAATCGTGTACCGAACGTCGAGAATCGACAAGTTCCATAGAAAATTTACGTAGCTACCCGACCAAAATGTATGAAATAACTGATGTTTTTTTTTTAATAATTTATACTGTAAGGTGTGACTCCTTGATGGAACTTCATTCTAACACTAATCAAAGTGTTCTTGTACGAGTTCCACTATTTTATTTACTTAATTATTGCGACTAGTTTCGTCTATTTGACATCGTCGGGCTGATTGGAATTTCATTCGAAAATAGTCGCAATAATTACGTCAATAAAATAGTGGAACTCGTACAAGAAGACTTTGATTGGTGTTGATGTTTTTTTCTTGATTTTCAAATTTTTTTTCACGAAATGTTGTTAATACGGACGGGTACTATCGCCAGTTTTCTACTTACGCAACTTCATCTTAACAGCCTGTATAATATATATTTTTTAAACTACTCAATTTAACACAATTTTTATATTTACTTTTTTACATATATTTAAATAAATCTGGCAACATTCATTCGGCCTCGCATCGCAATTGCGTCTAAGTTAGCGCAGCGCTCACATAATCCTTATCAATGTAAAGCAGTTATAATTAGGGTTACCATAATCTCAGGATTCGTCCTGAGATTTCAGGATTTTTAGGCTCCTGACGGGAGTGTGGCCGGATTTTCGAAATCTAAGGAATTTTTGATTTTTTAATAAAGAGCAGTAGATTTTTCAGATGTTTCTATTTGAAAGTTACGTTCAACATAAACAAATACATAATCTTCTTTGGATCATATCACATAAATATAAATACTTAATTAAATGGTTTTAGGCGCTATATTTCGACCCCTCAGTGAGGTCGTCATCAGGCGAAATATATATCGAAAAGTGTTTATATTTATGCGGAATATAACATATAGAAGGATAAAAAGGCCCTTAAACGGTATTTTATAATATAGTAGTTTATGCTACAAGGGCGAAAAGGAATAAATCACGGGGACGATTTAAAACACGAGCGTAGCGAGTGTTTTAAACGTAACCGAGTAATTTATTGCTCTTACGCCCGTGTATCATGCTACGTTTTTCAATGCATATTGTGAGGAAAAAAAACAAATATAATCTTGTGAACTTTAAATTATGATTGGCTCAAAAGGAATGTATCCAGAGCCGTTAAACTGTGGAAAAAAAAGTACAACATTTATGGTACACAGGAAAGGTTGCAGTGGTCAGCCAACTCTTCTTAAATAAATAAATAAAAAAAATAAAACCTTAGGGCAAAATAATCGACTTTCTGTTCGGTTTTACTCTACCACCTAAAAGTGATCTCAACATATATAAAAACATAATCTTATTTAATATCTTTGTATTTTAGATCTAGAATCATCTTTTATTAAGTGGATTGTACAAACAACACTTTTATTAGTCTGTGGAACTAATCAGTTTTATCATACTTACTTTGCGCTGATACTGCGTTTGCGACTAAATCTCGGGACTTTTCCATGGAAATCAGGCTTTTTGTCAAGTCTTTTCAATTTTCCATCTGGTAACCCTAGTTATAATAGTATCTAAGTTTCGTTTGTAGATTGTTTCACTATCTACCTATGTTACTTTGTTGCATTCCGATGGTAATCTGGTAGGCCGAAGGTTCTGTGTGCACAGGGTGGTACCATACCGCAGACATGACCATACTAGTTTATTTAACCCTCTCTAAGAAAGGAAAATTAATATAAAAAAACCGGCCATTGGGTTGTGGGTTCCGTACCATTCAAATAAGTTAATAAACTTGAATATTTGAACAACTACACAGGAGACTGGGCGAAAGTGGTCTATTGACCAACAGATATGGAGTAATTTTTTTTAGGAATTACACATTTAGACGGTATTTTTTTGTTATGACTTCATAAAAATCAGACCCGACAAATATATTATTTTACTATAACTTAGTATTTTTATTACAATAATGTTATAATAAAGTAAGGAACATTTTTTATAACATTTTTGACTGCAATGACGCCGAACTAAGAACTATAAACTAGTGGCCTGTTATTCTAGCTTTGTAGCTTAAGCAACGAATAATTTGTGGATGGAAAAGTCGAAAGCAGGATCTTTAACTTAGGAACTTTGTTTGGACTAGTTAGGAGATAAACATGCTAAAAGTCCTTGCCCCTCCGAGTCGAGCCCGAGGAGGGGGGGCACAAAAAAGATCCCGTTTTTTGGTTTTTTGCTTACATCTCGAAAACCGTGCATTGTACGAAATTTTGTTTTTCTACATAATGAAAGCTGATAAAATTTTCTACAACTTTAGCTTTCACACTTTTTATCTATCTCCAATCTTTGCCTAGCTATGAGCTTCGAAAAATGGTCGAATTTCAAAGCCTTTTTCACGTCAACCACGTTGGGTTTTAAAATCGTTGTTGTTTTCGTAATCAGCGACCCGATAAACCATTCAAACGATACCCATGTTGATTTTCAAAATTTTTCCTCCATTTCCCCCTTTTAGGGGTTGAATTCTGAAAAAACTTGAAACACATTTATAGATAAGAGTACTCCTGTGAAGTCTCGAATAAAATAGTCTAACTAATCTTGTTTCCCCATACAAACTTTGGACTTTTGGGTGTGTTTTGAAAAATCCTTTCTTAGTGGACGCCTTCACTATATAAGGTATCTATATGCAAAATTTCAAGTCTATAGAACCAGCTGGTGTTGAGATGTAAGCAAAAAACCAAAAAACGGGATCTTCTTTGTGCCCCCCCCCCCCCTCGGGCTCGACTCTGAGGGATAAGGACTTTTAGTATGTTTATTTCCTAACTAGTCCAAACAAAGTTCTTAAGTCAAAGACCCTGCTTTCGACTTTTCCATCCACATACCCTTAGAGAGCACTCATTTCTCAGCCTATTGGTAAACTACACGCCGTGTCTTTGAAGACGCTGACGCCACCTCTTTCTGTCACACCTGACTATAAGTAGGGTAATTGACATGTGCCTCTCCCTCACACCTTTCCTTTGTTTACATCAAAGTCAAGTAATTCTAATATTTTCAGCTTGAAATATTTCAAAACTGTCGGGTCAGATTTTGATGCCCTTTCGCACAGAGGTGTAGTTGTGTTTACCTAATGTAAAAACCACAATATTATATCTGTTGGTTCATAGACCACTCTCCATACAAAAAAGAACAGTCTCCTTTAAATTACAAAATTTATAAAACAAACGGATATCTCATGAACCGTGATAGTTAAACAGTTGAAATTTTCACAGATGATGTATTTCTGTTGCCGCTATAACAACAAATACTAAAAAACAGAATAAAATAATTATTTAAGGGGGCTCCCATACAACAGACATGTTCTTTTTGCCGTTTTTATAGATAATGGTACGGAAGTCTTCGTGCGCGAGTCCGACTCGCACTTGGCCGGTTTTTTTTTAAACATGTGTCGTAAATTCCACCAAGTATAGTACCAACAATCATAAGCAACAACTTTAATAAAAATAATAATTTAATAAAAAGGTGATGCCAATAACTTGCAAATGAAGGATGTACAAATAATCATCAGTGCAGACGATTCGAATCGAGTGCTCATTGAGTTCGTTAGGTCTCGTTAACTGAGAGCAACCGAGTTCGAATCTGCAATTCGAAATGGTTGCCTGATTGATGAGAACAATTTTCATATTCGCGAGATCGGGTATCTTGTTAGGGTTATTCCCATCGGCTCACTAGTCGGTTGCGACTTGAATCGGACCAGCGGGCCTATTGTGTATCTCTAGTTGCCTTCTGGACTGGGTGTCTATCATCAAAAACATAGATATACTATCGAATTCCGATGTCCTAAGGATATTTTCGCACTTGAAGTGACGACACAGATTGTTAATAGTTCAATACCCACTAAAGGCAATTTTGAAATTTCAGTTTTTAGCTATGTTTTTGATGATAGGCACCTCGTGCAGTTGGCAACTAAAGATACAGAATAGGGGGGCTGTATTATGTATCTCTAGTTGCCAACTGAACTGGGTGCCTATCATCAAAAACATAGATATAGGTACTATCGAATTCCGATTGTCTAAGGATATTTATGTTCGCACTTGAAGTGACGACACAGTTCGTTAATAGTTCAATACCCACTAAAAGCAAATTCGAAAGTTCAGTTTTTATCTATGTTTTTGATAATAGGCACCCAGTTCAGTTGCCAACCAAAGATACAGAATAGAGGGGCTGGTCTAAATGTATTTTTTTCCCACTGACTAGTAAGCCTACTGAGTACTACTTTATTCAATGGAAAATTTTCACAACGAACCAGGGTCAAATACGTAGTTCACATTTCACCCTGGTCCGTTTTGAAAATTTTCCATTGAATAAAGTAGTACTCAGTAGGCTCACTGGTCGGTTGGGAAAAAAAATACATTAATTTTGTAGTTGAAACCAACCAGTGAGCCGATGGGAACATTTAGACCTGCGGGCCTATTATGTATCTCTAGTTGCTGACTTACTAGTCAGTGGGAAAAAAAATACATTAATTTTGTAGTTGCAACCGACCAGTGAGCAGATGGGAATAACCCTCGTGGGTGATGTCATAATAATGACACGAAATGGGTGGGTGTCTCTTTGGGTTTATATAGGAATATTTTCATGGAATATTTAACATTTTTCAGACATCAATAAATTAAGGCGGTATGCGAAAAAAATACGTGTGTTTCTTTTCTGTGTATTTCATGAAATACACGGAAAATTATAATCTGTTTCTGGTATATGCATTTTGACTATATAATCTAGGGTTTTGAAATTGGAAAACATGTTTGGATAAATTTTCCTCGGTAGAAATAATTGTTGAAATGAGGTCTTCAAACAAACTTTTTCTCCTCGTTTGACGAATAGAAACCATATACAGAACTCAAACATATTTTGTTAAGTGTGTTTCGACAATATCTAGAGATTTGATATTTGAAATTTTGCTAACTATTTAACAACTTTTTTCCCTTTTGCCCTGAATCCGCCCTTCTCGCACTGCGAGATCATTCGCTTGGAGTGACAATGACAAAAATAAAATTCGCATAGCCTCTTAAAGAAAATATTATAGTCCGAAAAGGATCTGCGCGCGCACACCGACAGCAAGAGATCCACACCGTCCCATTCCCACTAAATGTATATTTCGAGAGGGGGGGGACGCTATGAAAATATGACCATAATACCGATAGTAAAACATTCAACACACTCTCACAAATGTGGCGCTAATATAAAGATGTGAAGTGTTGCAAATTCAATCAACCCGATGTGCAGTGGAGTGCGCGCACGCAGGCGCGGCGGCTGATGATCTCGACATGTTCTACCTCGAAATTCTGTTGATTTATTTATTCAGGCGGCGGCGTACATTTTCATTTGAAAATTACTGTATTTTGGAGTTAATGCTCATTTAATAGCAATATTTTTTTTATATTGGGTATGTTTAGTCCTTAAAATGTTTTTCAAAATAAAAATAAAACCGTAAAAAAATTTTGACTGATGGCAAAACCACGTTCATCGATATATCGATATTTTACAAAGAGTACGCGACAGAGGTTCCCGCCTTGTTGCGTAACTACTTTATTTATTTATATTGATCAATTGATTATTATTTTTATAATTCTTCTGAATACCCTAAAGTATACAGGATGCTTGGAAATTCGATCAATTCCTTGAAAGGAATTATACTAGAGATCATTTAAATATGCCAAATAATAATACCTATCAACTAGGGGTGGAAAATGATATTTTTTTTAAATAAGGCACTTCAATATTGCGCAAATTACAAAGTAAACAAGGTTTTCTTTCCACGTAAGACCTTTTATTTCTGGGACTGGGAATTCAGGGCATGTATTTTTTATCATTAATTAGAAAAATAACAAATAAGTGCCAAAAGAGGAGTAGTAATTTTTAAATAATTTGTTTTTGGTTACCAGTCTGAAAGTTTGAAAAATATCTTAAAACCCTTCGTAACTCGGAGACCATCCATTTTCGACCCCTAGGTGATAGGACTCCATTTGTTGGAAATTATCTCTAGTATATCTTCTTCCAAGGAATAGGTTGAATTTCCAAGCATTCTGTATACATATTTATACAAAACGAAACATTTGTTTTAGGTAAGTTTTATTTTGTAGTTAGGTTTTTAAGTATTTTAATGTTACAATTACATATTTTTACAATCTACTCTTTGATACCTACAGTATTGACTATACAACATCAAACAATAAAAACTTTTTGAATTAAAATTCATTTTTATTAACATACAAAAAAAGTACTAATTAGTTACGAAATCCTCGTTGTGGGCCCTTGTTTATCTCTTTCTCATCGGCGGTCGGGTTTAAAAACGTGTTCATAGATGTTTAGTGAACATAAGCAACAGCTGCAGCTGACCACCTTTTTTGAAAAAAAAAAAAATGAAGTGTATACAGGATGATTTTTCAAAAGCCTTTACTTCAAGTATTGTCCTGCATAGGTCATAGACCCGGGAATTATTTTTTGTAACAGCTTTTGTGTTTTGTTTAAAAAGATTTTTGTTATTCTACGGTGAACTAAATTTAAAGTTGGTATTTCGGTTACAAAAAAACTTTTACTAACGGAATTTAGGCCAAAGATTCAACCTGAAATTTGGTTTAGCCGCTCACTAAAAGAAGATGATGTTGAACCCAGCTACAACCTGCGCAGGCGTCGAGAGCAGTGTACTCACAATGAAGGATCTGTACACAGTCAGACAGACATTCATATTTACTATATTAGCAGGCGTTTAGGGTACCTATCTAGAAATCTGAAATGTAACGCGAATATCTCAGTTTGTTTTGTAGTCACGTGTTTATCTGAATTTTTCCCATCACTATGGATTTTTCTGCAGTGCAGGCACAATTACATCTAACATTAAATATATAAAAAGCACCAAAAATCTAAAACAAAGTTTCTTATCAAAGTTAACAAAGTTACTTATCAAAGTTAACAAAGTTCCTTATCAAAGTTAACAAAGTTCTTTATCGCACGTTACTTGGCGATTGAGGGCTAGGCCGAAAAAAGTGTAAGACTTCGACCGTCACTTATCACACCATACATGTTACTATGGCCTCTATCACGGCAAATAATAAAAAAAATTGAAAGTGGAAATCCAGGGGGGTCCCATTACAAAAAACCTCGAAAAGTAGTTTTTTTATATTATCATGTCCTTGCCCTTATCTCCGAAACAAGACAATCGAAAAATCTTGTAAATAAAACTTGTAAACAATCGAAAAATATGAAAAAAATCATGGAATAGGTAATTACGTAAAGATTATAGGAAAAATATAGCGGTTAAGATATTAAGGTTCCGTACTCAGCAGGATTACCAATTTTAGCGGCTTGTTTGTGTCGCCTTGATATTGCTAAGACATGTGACCTAGCGTAAACCAATTGATAATAAAAAATTACAATATACGCAGAAAACGATGTCCTTTTCTCCATAAACTCCTTCAGGGATACAGACCGCTTTAGCTCCATTGTTCTTTCTATCTATTGTGTCTCGTTATGTGTCACTGAAAGTGTTAAACCGCGTGAATGATGTCCTTAGCGTTACATAATTTAATTAAGTAATAATAATAATAATTGATGAAATCGGAAAAAGTACCCCGAATGGAAGAGCTTGGTATGACTAGATTGATGGATGTGAAAAAGGCGAAAGGGGTGTGTCAGGATCGTAGCACATGGAATTCTGTAGTCTCTGCATACCCCTCTGGGACTGGGAGAAGCATATATAAAATTTTTTGTTTTTGATCTTAAAAAACTTCTAGTGGTTTTTACAATTCAAGTGCACCTCTTTATAGCAGATAAGCGCCATACACTTGAAACTCTGCGCAAGAGCACATTCGCGCATCTTGATATCGGATAGTATCTTATTGACTGGTTATAAGGGAGGTTTTAGAGCTGCAAAGCCTTGGGCTTCTGGAGTATTGCAGATTTAGAGGGGGGGAAAGTGGTGTGAAGTAAAAACTATGGTTAACGCTCTCGGTCGGTCATCGAGAAGCCTGGGTTCTTCAATTGCGGGCCCTGATCTGATCGCTTCAGACTCTGAATGCCGCTTTTTCACAAAATCACAAAATTTTTGCTTCACAAAATTGCACAGTAAAAAAATTACATTTTAAATTTATACAGAAATTGGCAGTAGGTAACAATTTTTGCTTTACATTATGTAGTTTCGAGTTGTTTCAAAGGAAGTTGGTCTCTTAATTATGAGGCAAGCGCCTTGCTCACAAAAAAATGTTAACGGGACACCTGACGCTAGAACATCAACAACACCAGGTTTTCAAGGGTTAATTGGAGGAAACCAGGTCTCTCCTCATATTGAAGAAAATATATTTGATTTATCGATCTTTTATCTAGGGATTTCACCTATAAACAATGTTTCAAGATTTATACTTTTGTCAAAAAAAAAAAAAAATTCCCACCCTCTTTTTTTTGTTTTCAGCGTTCGTTTCAAAAACGCGGTTAAGAGATCAACCTGATTTTTTTTTATAAAATAGGCAATGGATATATGAAGGGATTTTACCTAAATCCAATATTTTTTTCCCTACAAAATATTTCAGTATTTGCTAAAAACACACCAATTTGTTGTTTCGCTGCGTGATCACTAATATTACGCGTCCAAGAAAAAGGATCCAACATATAATCGCCTCTATGAAAAGCGAATAGGGTCTTTGCTATTAGACTTATTGTGCTGGACGGGTAATAAAAAAAGTTGCTAGGGTATGCCATCCTCTTAAGGCCCCACCGTACCGAGCGCAGCAAAAACAGCTCATAGAAATCTTTGCGCATTCTCCTGCGCTTGATACTTGCGCCAAATATGGCGTCCAACTCTATACTTTACTAAACCACGACTTGAAGACGTACATGCTTGTCGAAAATGATATCTATCGCTGGGGATTAAAGGTTAGCCATGTGTCCAAGTCTTCATCAAGACTCAAGTACGTGAGCTATTTTAATTACCCCTCCGAGCCTGTAATTAAGACGTATCGCAGATCCAATCTGGGAGCTATTTCTAGGAATAAATGAGTTGATAGAGGATCTCGGAGTGCCGTTAATCATCTGTCAAATTATGCCGATCGATGAACTGTGCAGATGTGAACTTGTAATGTTTTGTTGGGTTTGATGGTTGCGGACTGCGGTCATGAACTTTGGCTGGATCGCCAATTCTCTTTTTATTCCACGCATATACGGAAGTAGAGTAAATTCTCATATTGGTGTGTTTATCTCTAAAAAGAGATTTCTTACAGCAAAATCTATAGGACACAAAATAAAAACATAGTAACATACATTATGTCCAAAGACAGATACATAGAACTTGTTGTATCTATATTGATAAATGAGTATTCTTAGAGAAAATAGTGCGCCAATAAAAATGGCGCGTTATCCGCGCATGTGAGATGACGCCATTTTAAAAATTTGTCATTGTGTCAAGTAATCGAGTTGGCGGAACTTGGAAATTGTGTGCGATGTACTCTTAATGCGTAAAATGGATCCGAGCTACGATCTAGACTTCGATCTATTGTTTTAATGAGAACTCACCAGATTAAAGGGCTTTTTGTGTAATTGGTGATTTGATTTATAACTCTAAGAGTATTTTTACAATCTATAGATTTTTTTTTTATTGCTGTTTTTTTTTCTTTTAAATGCACTGCATCTGCCACTTGTACATATTTTTAATCTCAGTATGGGTAAAACATATTCTACAAATTTCATACACGTCGTACATACAATTTTCTAAGCTCAGGAGTAAAACTTTTAAGTGGCTCCACAATGCTAAACATCAGTTTTGCATTCGATTTAGTTTCGTCAATGTAGATGGTAAAAATTTGAAAAAATATGCCCTGTTTTTTGACTCAAGACATTTATTAGTCACACTTCATAAATAAACATACTTTCAATCTTCTTCTAATTATAATACTTTTAAAAAAGCATGAATTTCACGAAAAAACAGATTCAGTTTCCATATTTCAAAACATATTAACAAAACCAACACACGCAGATACTAACTAGAAAAAACATCTTTATTACGCAAAGAAATTATAGTTAATGTCCTAATGTAACCGCGATTTCAAAATAACTGAAGATTTCCATGCGCGGCTTCTGATGAGAGTAGGATAGACAGTTAAAAAACAAAGCCGTTAGAGCAGGACTGAATTTTAGCATTGTGCAGCCCCTTAAGAACTATTATTATCTATTTTGAAACAAGAGAAGGATTCCCCCATCTTTTGACGCATGTAAATTGTAGATAGATCTCACCCAATTTGCGACGGTTTGAATGAAAACTGTACAAACTACTTCCGATACTGAAAATAAATTTGGCAACGTCTCATGTTTAGGTCTAAGAATAGTTGTACTATTAGCGAACAGATTACAGCTGTATCGATCACGCCGCCAGTTCGTTCACCCTGACGCACTATTTAAATTAGTAGTGCTATAATTTTTCGTTAAGACTGTACCTGAGCCTAGAGCATGACCAACTCCTGGCTATCTAGGATTCGTTTGAAGAAATTCGGACTCTCCTTGTATTGAAAAAAATATATTTGGTTTATTAATCTTTTCTCTAGGGATCTTACGTATAAACAATGTCCTAAGTTTTATACTTTTATCATAGACTTTTCTAAACAAAAAAAATGTTTTGCATCCTCTTTTTTTTTGGTTTTCAAACGTTTCCTTCGAAAACGCGGTTAAGAGATCAACTTGATTTTTTGTTCATAAAATAGGTAATAGAAATATGAAGGTATATCACCTAAATTGAATATTTTTTCCCTACAAAATATTTCAGTATTAGCTAAAAACACACCAATTTGTTGTTTCGCTGCGTGATCACTAGTATTACGCGTCCAAGAAAAAGAGGCCAAAGAGCCAACATATAATCGCCTCTATGAAAAGCAAATAAAGTATTTGCCATTAGACTTATTGTGCTGGATGGGTAATAAAAAAGTTGCTAGGGTATGCCATCCTCTTAAGGTGGGCCATCCCGCTCAGCTGCCATATAAATGCTTTAGGTGTGCACACATCTTTATATATGTTTCCCACACAATTTGACAGAAAATTGACAGAGAAAGCTGCTTGTTAGAGATTAGCAATAAGTGCTGAGTTAATAAAATGGGAGCGTACTTTAATATAATTGTGCTATACTAAATTATTATTAAATACGGCTTGAACACTCACGTGTGATTGTTGTTGACTATATGCCAACCGTTTCACCGATACAATTTCGGCATTATCAAGGCGCCGATCGGCGGCTGCCAGTGCCCGTTTGACAACGACGGCAGAGAATATAAAGTGTGAACGCCGCGTCGTCGTCCTAAGAACGACACTCGCCTTGATAATGCCGAAATTGTATCGGTGAAACGGTTGGCATATAGTCAACAACAATCACACGTGAGTGTTCAAGCCGTATGTAATAATAATTAAGTAATAACAATTCGCTCACGCGAATTTTAATAATATTATGTGCTATATTCATTAAACGGAGATAATTCTCGTGCCACAAACTTATCTGTTCCGGTGGGCCAAACTAAAATGGCTTCTATATTCACTGTATGACAGTCTTCGCCGTCGGAACAGATAAGTTTGTGGCTCTGTTATCACACTAGACTTCACCGCTCGGCTCAGCTCGCTTTCTCTCGGCTTTGTAACGAACAGAGCCGACCAAGATCCTGTCTTGCTCGCTCAAAAGTCTTGTTTCGTCAATCTATCTCTTTCGTGAATCAGTCGAGTAAGGGCGTTACGAATCTTCACTTAATTAATCAAAGGTAGTAAAATACAGAATGCTAGTAACACAAACCGAAACAAAAATATTAATATGGCGAACTTTCAAAACGGCCGGATTCTGTGTCGCGCCGTTTTAATTAATTCAATTATCTTGTAATTTCAGCACATTATTGTTTGTTTCTTCTCTCGTGTTAATGTATATTGTTTTCTCCTTTTTCAGACGAGCGGGATGCCATTCAGAAGAAAACGTTCACGAAGTGGGTCAACAAACACCTAAAAAAGGTACTATATTTTTTCCTTTAATTATTTTTACAATCCTTTATATTTAATAAGTAGGCTGTCACAATTTGCGAATTCTTTTTATTTACGTTCCAAAACGCTTAATAGTAGTTTATGCTACAAGGGCGAAAAGGAATAAATTACGAGGACGATTTAAAACACGAGCGTAGCGTAACGTAACGTAAATATAATCTTGTGAACTTTAAATTATGATTGGCTCAAAAGGACTGTATCCAGAGCCGTTAAAACAGTGGAAAAAAAGTATTACATTTATGGTACACAGGAAAGGCTGCAGGTTAGCCAACCATTGAAAATTAATTAAAAAAAAAATAATAATAAAGCCCTAGGGCAAAATAATCAACTTTCTGTTCGGTTTTGATGCATAAAAAGTGGGCCTTTACGAGCACTTGCATTGAAAAAATATTTTTAAGAATGTTATTACCTGAGCAATAAGTCTTTACATTATGAAATTTTCTTACAGATTCATGAGTTTATAATTTCTGCATTTAAATGGCTATTTCAATTATTTGTTTCGTGTTTGAAAGTTGATTCAAGGTTTTACATCTACGTATTAAATTTTGTTTTTACTTTCAGTTTGATTATAAAAATTAAAACTTCAAAAACAGTTTGTCGTAAATGCCACATCCATTTCCATGATAAGATTCGTAATAACTTTTTATAGCTGACACTTTTCAAAAATTTTATTAATGTTGCTGTTAGCTTAATGTTGTCTCATTCGTATATATAAGAATATTACATAATTTGGATTTGTCATTCCCAAAAAAAAAATGCAAAAATATTAGTACTGAAAATTGGGTTTCCTTCAAATTCTCTACAGAAAACAGCAATTTCATATGTAAAGACCTTACATACACAAAATTAAAGTTCAGCACGTCGCTTTTCCACGGTTCCGGCAGAATGATCAGTGCTGCATTGTGAATCTTTGTAGCAAATACTGAGTCGGAGCCCTTTTACTATTGTAATATGGACACATTATGTACCCGTCTCATTATTATTATTATATTTGAAATTGTGTTGAATGTGAATTTTGTACGTATCGTAATAATGAATAAATGTTTTATTTATACAAGGTGACTTTTTGATCATCGTCCAAATTCATACGGGAGGCTTGGTAAGCGATCAGCATCATGAATCGATAACAATTTTTGTGAAATTCGTATAATGACATTTCGACTTCCCATAGTAATTCACTCCCACTCCTGAATGAATCACTATGGGGAGTCGAAATTTCATTTTATGAATTTTACAAAAATCGTTATTGGTTAATGATGCTGAACACTTACCAAGGCTCAAGTATGAATTTGGACGATGTTCACAAATTCCCCTTGTATACAACGTGAAATTGAAGTAATTTTGCTAACGAAAACTGGTGATAGTACTCGTCCATATGAACAACTTTTACTATGAAGTCAACCCTGAAATCGTGAAGAAAAAATCTGCTGTTTCATACATTTGGGTCGAGTAGGTATTTAACTTTTCTATGGAACAGCTGATATTATTTTTACGATTTCAGGGTTGGCTCCATAGTAAAAGTTGTTTATATGGACAAGTACTATCACCAGTTTTCGTTAGCAAAATGACTTAAATTTCACGTTGTAGATAGATAGATAGATAGATAGGTAGGTAGGTACAGCTATTAATAGTGTAACGCTAAACGCGTGCTATAAATTGACATTAGCTGTCAAATAAACTCAATTTGTAAACTGACATCTAGATCGTGACAGCGCAATGAAATTACACGACTATAATGAATGACAATGCATTGTGACATTGTTAGACAAGACTTATTATGATGCAGTTTAGAGAGACATTGTAATGGAAATAAATTAAATATTGAAGATATTTAAAAATTAGTGACTAAGGAGTAGTAGATTATGCACTAAGGGAATAAAGCAGTGTCTTACGTCACGGGCGGCATATTGAACCCTGAGCGTAACGAGGGACTCTAGAGTTATATAGAGTCCTGAGTAAAGCGAGGGGTTCAAGCTGCCCAACACAAAGACAGGCTTTATTCCAGAGGAGCATACTCTACTTTTCACACCTTCTGCGAGACAATAAAAAGCTCGACATTTTTTATCAACATTAATAATTCAATAAAATTCACTGACAATCACAGCACCAACACCGTCTTTTGTTTAACATTCTTTGTAAACGCATTTTTTCTTTTTGTTGAATTCTGCTTATGGTGGCCAGTTCGATTTTCGAACAAACCTCTTTACAATCCCATTTATGGGCATTTGTTTTCCACGAGTTTCCACACGAATTTGACGTTCCAAATTTAAATCACTTTAATCCCTAAGGATTTTCATATAACTTTATATCCCTTGAGATATAAATGCGTTACTTAACGTTGAGGTTGCATTTGTTGAGGTTGGTTGAGGTTGGTGTAAAAATACTATTTGAAGGTACAGTTCGATGTGGAAGCCATAGAAAGACTTGTGTCGACCAAATTAAAGCTATACTTGACTAGCAAGTCGCAATAGAAGAGCTTATAAAACACGATTGCTTACTGGGAGAAGTGAAAGAGGTGTGTCAGGATCGTAGCAGATAATTATCTGTAGTTTATATAGTGTCTACCCTTCTGAGAAATATGCTTGATATACTGAAATTCAACATTTATTAGAGAATAACAGAGTCTTAAGAGCGGTTTCGGCCGGATTGTGAAAAAGCCGCGTTTCTCTAATTAATCGAAACAGAACACTTAAATTCAAAATTTACCCAATAATTATTCAACAAAACCTTTTTACCTATGTATTATTATTAATGTATTCTGCCATCATGAAGTTTCCATTGGTTTCTGTAAATTAAATTAAATAGAATACCAAAATAAAAAGAGCAGCACACATCTTTTCCATTGCCATTTAGTAGCTAGACGAGTAACTTACCAGTCAGTAAATTTAAACATACCTCTTTCGATTTTCGAATTTACTTACATCCCTAGGGTTGTAAATCGAATTTACTTCCCGCATTTAAAGTTAAATACGCGACCCACTTTCAGATTTATGATGAAAAGGTATATTATGTATTATTATTATTATTATGTATAACCGTTTCGTTTCCAGTCGTAACAAAAAGTTTAATTTGATAATTAACTCTAGTTTTAACTAGATATTTAGCGCGTGACCTCTCTATGATATAACGATATAATTAATAAGTTGAATAATGAATTAATTAACAATGTTAGATATCGTTAAAATTGTTGACCTTTGCTACCAAATAATATGATTTGTGTACTATATTAAAAATATCATATTATGGTTAAGAAGCTTTTTTTTTTTTAAATTCCCTAATCGGATTCAATGAATTTGGTAGCTTAATTTAAAAACTTAAGGCGATACCAAAAAAAAATGGGGTTTTTTCGAATCCATTTACTCCACTATAACGTTCTCTACGTATTTCATTTTTGGGTAAATGTTTATTGAGTATTTCATTGAGATTCTCACTGAAAGAAAACGCGATTGGATGAAATTTTCTCGATAGAATTTAATTCCGAAAAGACCTCTAAATTGTTTTCTTTTTTCCTGTATTTCTGAAATCCAAACTAATTTCGTTGTGAAATTGCATTCAAAATGTGGATGTTATGTATTTGTAAAGTCTCCTTGAAAATCTTTTTAACAAAATAGCTTAGTACATTTTATATTAATAAAAAACCGACTTTTTGCTACTTTTCCATGAATCCGACCCACTCGCACTGAAGGTTTTTTCGCATATGGAGTAACAGGGACGCTAAAACTTTTACTTTTCTTTAACAATATACTGTAATTAACGATAATTTGCAGTACATTCGTTAGCGCTTTTAAAAATAATACCACATCTTGAAAAAAAAAAAAAAAAAACAATTTACGACGCTGTTAAAAAATATTTCTTCAACAAAGATAATAAAATACGTCACCGATGACGTAATTCAAGTTTTATGCGTTCCCGTAGGTGTACATAAGTTTAAAAAGTTATGGCCTGATGCCATAAGTGGCAATGGCCGATGTATGAGTCGAATTTATGGTCGAATTTTGGTAACAATTTAAGTTTAAAACGCCTATAAGTTATTAAGAGTCCTCCCACGGTATGAAGAAAGATACTTGAGGATTTTTAGGGTTCCGTTAAGAATGTAAATCTTTATTGTGTTGGTTTCTTGTCTTAGAGCTAAATGCGAGTTGCCAATCGAATAACTTATGAAGATTAATGGATTTGGAAGAAGCGAAAGAGGTGTATCCGAACGTTCCAGATAGAAATCTGAGTCTCTGTCCACCCCTCTGGGAGATAGGCGTGAGTATATGTATACATGCAATGTATACATTTGTATGTGCACGAGCACTCGATATGCTCTGCTCCCTGCTCGCTAAAGCACCAGAGTGTGATGTGTTTGTAGATGGGATAGGATGTGTGATGAGTTGTGATGAGTGTGTGTAAGAGAATGCTAGAAGAAAGTATGTAAGTTAGTGCTTAAAATAAAATTATGTATACGTACAATATTGTAACGATTTGGTCTGTAATTACTGTAATGTTATAATATTTCGAATAATAAATAAATGTCTTAATGTCTACTAAAACAAAATGTCTAAATGTATGTACGAAAACAAAAAATTGAAAGTAAGAACAGCGCACAGACAGCATGAAATCGCAACTCAGCTGAGCACATACAGTTTACAAAGACTGTTCCGTCCAAACTCCGGAACGAACCACTTTCTCGTGTAAGGAAACAGGCGCGGGCGCAGCCTTAGATTTGGGGGGGGGGGAGGTCATCTTATCTCAGGTCCACGAAATTGAAATGTCTTAAAATTAAAATTTAGAGTTCTTTCGACCATATTTGACTATATTCCATTGTTTTTGACTTCATTGCTTAGACTTCAACAGTTACGGGTTATCTATCGCACAAAGTGCGTTCGGCTATGAATGTAACACACACAAAACGCACAGATCATATGCATAGGCACGTCACTTCTACAGCCATAGCCAAACGGTAAGTCCGGTAAGATAGAAAATCCGATTCTGTAGGCTGTAATTTTATTTTTAGTGCTGTCAAAACAAAATATTTTTTCATTGCGAAATAGTTCGTAAGTGTTAAAAACAGAAGCTAAATTACTTTGTAAAAATCAAGTTTTAACAGCTCTAAATCTAAAATTAAAGCCTTCAGAATCGGCTTTAGAATATCTGTAAAACTCGTATTTCAAATGTTCGTAAAGAGTGAGGTTTTAGGAGATAATTAATTATTTTGACAACGGATAGACTTACATGAATTATCTCCCGATACGCGACATGTTTCGAATTCAGTGCACAGAGATTGCGTTTCTGACGACAAACGCTCGCTTGAAAACGAATTCTGAAAGATTTCGAAACATGTCGCGTATCGTGAGATACTTAAATTGTAAATTATGTAAGTCTAATCGTTGTTTAAATAATTAATTATATGAATTCAACTTACACAAAGCTTGCGTTTTTTGAATCAGTGTAAATGATTTTTGGGGGGGGGCATAACCCTTGTGACATGACACCCTCTTGAGACCGCCACTGTAAGGAACGCGTGTCCGTCTGTCTGTATCCGTTTGACTCATTCCTCAAGCAAGAAGCCTTTGTTTCGATGATTAATATCTCGGATCTTTGAATAAAGTCTTTATTCCGAGTGTATTTCGGGAAACGAAAGCATGAGAAGAATTCGCAAGTAAACAATCAGCCTCTCTTTGGTGTAAACGTTCTGGAGGGGCCGTTTTAGGTCAATTTAAATTGAAATTGGTCATGTTTTTAATTTTAAATTAAAGTGGGTCATGTTTTTTATTTTTTAAATAAGTAGTTCTTTTAAGGCGATATGCGAAAAAAATACGGGTGTTTCTTTTCTGTGTATTTCATGAAATGCACGGAAAATTTTAATAAATTTCTGGTGCCTTTTGACTATATAATCTAGGGTTTTCAAATTGGAAAATATGTTTGGATAAATTTTCCTCGATTGAAATAATTGTTGAAATGAGGTCTTCAAACACACTTTTTCTCCTCGTTTGACGAATAGGAACCATATACAGATTTCAAACATATTTTATTAGGTGTGTTTCAACAACATCTAGAGATTTGAGATTTGAAATGGCTAAAATTCTCAAGTGTCATATCGGACAATTCTTTAAAAAATCCTGAACAGTAGTGGTTAATTTTTATATACCAAAATAATGAAAACCATGTCCTAAAATGGCGTAGGTATATTCTCTGAAAAAAAAAAAAACTTTTTGAAACTAATCTATGGGTATCACCTTTTATCTCAAGATGAGTAAATCTTAGTCATTAGATCAACATCATTTAAGTACCAAAGAAAACAATTACTTAAGTAACCGCTACTACCTTGTCATTACAAAATTTAACTTAAGTCCACGCACAATAGAAGCTATTTTGATGGACTTCGACAAATATAATTACTTATTTAATGAATCATGAACTATATACGGAACCTTTAGGAAAACATCCTTTGTTTCAATAATTATGGTGTAACTTACCTTTAATAATAAAATGTTTATGTAATCTATACCGTAGAAGTACTATCAGTGATTACGAATCGGTTCAGTAGCTTTTCAGAAGTGTAAAGTTTGTTTAGTTTCTACATCCGTATTTCTCGAATGGGTAATATAATCCGTTAGCTGCTTATTTGTATCCTTGATTACGCATACATCGTCACGACATGAATCCCCGAGGGGGTGTCAGAGGTGTTTCGTATGCCCTGTGAAATGGAAGTTACAGTGCACTCACGTCTTTGATAAAATTGATAGAGAGCATTATGCCAATGTGTTGAATTTGCAGTAATTTCTGTCTATCTGTGATCCATCCATCCATCCATCCATCAGCCCGTATTCGTCTGCTGGACATAGGCCTCCCCAATATTACGCCACTGTTGGCGGTCCTCAGTCATCCTCATCCAGCCGCCACCCGCAACGTCCTTCAGGTCGTCAGTCCAGCGGGCACGAGGGCGGCCTACGCTGCGCTTTGCTGTATATGGTCTCCATTCCATTGCCTTATGGCCCCAACGGTTATCACGTCGTTATCTGTGATCACCACTTAAATAAACCACCACTTGCCTTTGGTGAATGTAAAGAAAAAGAGGTATAGGTAGGTAGGTAGGTAAATACTGTAATTTAATACCAATTTTAATTTTAATTACCTATTTTGAGTAACGTTTTATTTATTACTAAGTGAAATCTCAAGTTAATCAAGAGATAAAAGGAAATAAATCTAAGAAGCAAATTGTGACAGCTACTTTAAGTGACCTTTCACACGCTCCTCATTTTCACTGCTATTTGCTTTCTCAAAGAAAACTGCTTTCTTCACTTTAAACTTTTATATACGCGTAATACTCATTTGATTGAACTTATTTGCTGTGTAACTTTATTTATAATTTTCAACTGATATTGATAATTTCATTTATTTATTTATTTATCAGACTAATAAAATGTTATCACCTTTCAGAAATTGAAAGCATATATTTTGATTTAATATCAGGCAATAATGGATTGAACCAAATTTTCTTCATGCAATAAAGGAATTTAAATACTTTTATTAATATCCTATTAGAAAAGTGTTCAAATTGTTTCAGCTTTATAGATTAATTACTTGATGTCACACTGGGGTGCTTTGCTATCATGTTGCACATTAATTGAAGAGTACAAGGCTTAAACGAAGAACGCCATATTTTTTTAATTTAGCGATAACAATTATTATTATTCGGGAAGTTTTGGACCTTCATCGTCTTTGTCTTGTACACTTAAATTTATGTAATCAGCATAAATAGTTTTTTGAGAGCGTGTAATCGGTCCTTTGTGAAATTAAAACGACACATTTCTTACGTTTTAATTTAAATGTAATTAAAATTTAAAATTATTTCTCATCGCTTTTCATTGGATTCGGCGCAGCACTGGAAATATTTGAAGGTCTGTAAAATACACTATTTTGTTGTTTGTTGTGTAGGCCAATTATTTTTGCTTGAATTTTTATTTTGCGCAATTGGCTGCATATTTTAGTCAGTATTATTTGTTAAACTTTAAGAAACTTGTCAACCTAATCGAGAAAAAATCAAGTTCCTAAATATAGGTAGTTTGCCTTTTTTATCGTTAAGTCTGCTTTTTTTTCGTTTTGTCGTCAAGCAGTCTGTCTTTGGAATCGTTTTTGCACACATTGAACGTGATTTATGATTTTCTCTACGTTGGTTTTATTTTGGCTTCTTCATTTATTCATCCAGTTTTACAAAAACTGCTTTGACCGGTTTTTGGAATTCATCTCCTTTATACGTTTTTTTTTTCTCACGAAGTTATGTTTTAGATTTGGCTGGTTGTGTTATTGGCCTTGTTTTATTTTTAATCTCTTGTTGATTGGTGTTATTTAAATGTTGACATTCTAGTAGAAATATTGTGATATGCTTTATCGTGGCCATCAGGTGATTATTAAATGAATACATGATAATATTTTGTCATTATCACGGCTTAACTTCTATACCCGGAATATTAAAATTAAAATTTTATGAAACCATATTATTACTGATCATAATAAAAAACTTTCCTAAAGAAATATGACCACCAAATTTTATCTCTTATAAGTACCTACATTGTTTATCCGATGTTATAATATTACATTGTTACACCGCGATTCTGCGCTGCGATTGGCCCGATTTATTATCACACCGCTAGAAAGCCAATCAACTAGCGACAGTAGCGACAAGAAGTAAGTCCCGACCTTATTTCTTGAGCCACGCCTCCTTTATCCTTGTGGCTTCTGATCAACCCTCAGGTAGCATTACCGGACGACGCACCCGACGTTCTTGAACGAGTGTTCTTCTTCTAATTTTTCGTGAAATTGTTAGTTGAAAATATTACAAATAAAGAATTTAGTATGTCAGCTCACGCGAGTTTTAATAATATTAAAGACGATATTGTTTATGGTCGTAGATAAAATATTGTGTGCAACTGAACATAATTAGATATTGGGACACTCGTGCAAAACTATTACGAAACTCACTTCGTTCGTTTCGTAAACAAGCACTCGTGTCCCAATGTCTTAAATTATGTTACAGTTGCACAAAATACTATTCCTGTTTCAAATTATTTGAATGTGTATATTGTGTATTTGAAATGCAATTTTTAGAATTTTGATTCTTGATTGAAATTATATTTTTTTGGAAAGTTGTTAATAATAAATTATGATCATCGTGGCCATATCTTTAAAATAGCCATATTTCATGAATTGATAATCAAGAAAACGAGTCATTCAACTAAAAGTCAAAAATTATTAAGACGACTAGCGAAGCGAGATGTGTTAGTTTGCTGGTGACCATGAACTCGTTAGCAGAGCCAAGCGGAGTGGAGCGAGGCGACCCTTGTATATGGCCGGTCAGCCCCTTTATTATGTATCCTTGGTTGCCAATTGGACTGGGTGCCTATCATCAAAAACATAGATGAAAACTGAACTTTCAAAATTGCCTTTAGTGGGTATTGAACTATTTACGAACTGTGTCCTCACTTCAAATGCGAAAATATCCTTCGACAATCGGAGTTCGATAGTAGGTATATCTATGTTTTTGATGATAGGCACCCAGATGGCAACTAACGATACATAATAGGCCATCTGATCATGAAATGGCCAATTCTACGATATGACACGCAATATTATACCATGTGAGCAAGTATAGCCCGTCTCGTAAATTGTATATAAAAATATTCGACTAGATTTTTGATAAATTTTGATATATAAAATTATTCCGTTTTGAAGAACAAATTGCAAACATTCCGGTTATCTTCATCGGGTGCAGGTAACCTAATCGATGGTTATTAATTAGAGTTGAGTTAACGATTATATTCAGTAAGTTTTGCTGGTGGATTGATATCTTAAAGTAGCCATTTTGTTAAAAGATAAGGGATCTTTTGATGTAAATAATGATGCATCACAGCACAGCTGCATGATGAGGGCTGCATCACAGTATAATTAATATACTGCGCCTGCACAATCTCTTGGAAGAGGATCTTTGTGTTTCTACTTGATTAAATTAACTGCATAAATTGCTGATATTAAAATAGTTTATTTTTATTTTTCATTTAATTGATAAAATATCATGTAATTACAAGTGAGATATTTTCCTGAGTCCCGCATCATCAACCTAAATTAAAATTAATGGATCATTTGATAAAACTAAATATCTAGGTTTGATACGTTACCTTGCTTGTATGTAGAAATAATATATGTTTCGGAGGTTTTAATTTTTTATGACGTCATTTCATCACCAAATTATTTTTTATTAAAAAGGTGTCGTCTCTCGATAGGTATACTTTATAAGTGTCGGGCCATAGACTAAGTATTACGTATAGACTTGCAGTTTCCATTCATCAGTTTGTAGCCACAAAAAAAGTGTAAAATTCTAACGAAATCTAGATGGCGTTGCTAAATCCTCTAACGAACACGAAGCTAAAAAAGACCAATTGGTGACGCTAGTGGCACAGCGATGTCACGTAACATATAAATAATTCCCACTTCGATAATAGATGGCGCTGAAATATTCACTGTTAGTGCTGCCAACTTAGCGCCATCTAGTTTTTTTAAGCAAAGCTATTACAGCCACATGTTTACTTGGAAACCATGAGAGTTTACTTGCAGGCAATTAAACAAATTATGCTTATTTGCAACACTTCACGACACCTAGTGTTGTAAGGGCGCGTAAAAAATTTGCTACGCCTTGATGTATGGGAGTTGTCGGCCTATACGTAGTAAGTAACACTTAGTCTATGGTCGGTCCAAGAAGTTTATAGTAACAAGCTTCTTGTTTCGGGACAATGTATTGATATTATTTACCCTTCATCATCACTTGTAATGGTGTTCCATGCTGCTGGATCAGACGTACACTCGGCTTCATGTCTGCGAGCTCGTCAACAACCAGCTCTGCTGTCCGCCACAACACGTGAGTCTGGCTGTACCGTGAACCTAGCGTATACTACCTGGAGTGCAATAGTCCGCCATTTTGTTTTTAGTGGCAACTAAATTGGTCATTCATTATTATATAACATATATTAGGTCTTTACATATGTGAAATTGCCGAAATTTAGTTACAGATTCATGAGTTCATAATTTCTGTAATTCAATTGCTATTTCTATTGCTTGTTTTTTGTGTTCAAAAGTTGATTTCAAGGTTTTACATCTACGTAATAAATTTTGTTTTTATTTTCAGTTTGATTATAAAAATTAAATCTTCAAAAACAGTTCGTCGTAAATGCCGTTCATTTCCATGATAAGATTCATAATAATTTTATTACAGCTAACACTTTTTCAAAAATTAAATTATTGTTGCTGTTAGCTTAATGTTGTCTCATTCATACACATAAGAAATAACATCATTTGGATTTGTAATTCCTAAAAAAAAAATCGAAAATGTTAGTACTGAAAATTGAGTTTCCTTCAAATTATCCATAGAAAACGGCAATTTCATACGTAAAGACCTAATATATATTTTTTATCAATGATGTGTACAAGTAATGGAATTAATAATAATATTGTTTTAGCTTCAAAATAATTGAATTTTCCGTAGTATTGAACTTCAAAGAAAGGTAAGTAATTTTAAGACTATGGAAAATCCAATAATTTTGAACCTACCAAAATATCATTAAAAATCGGTTTTTACATCTAGTAAATTTAAAGTTCTTTTTTGTTTTAATTTTTTATAACGATTTCGTTATAAAACTGAAATAAATATTTACATTTGTCCACTTTAGATTTTCATTTAAATTTACAATAATTGAATTATTTTCGATATATATTTCGCCTAAATTTGGGGCCGGCATCAGCCGAACCACAATGTTATAAAACTGAAAAATCGACTGAAATGAATACAACATCAGGTAGGTAAATTCTTACTTCCATGTATACTTTTATTTAAAAATGAGGTGCTGAGGGCAAATAGTGGTGTATGTAACACACATTTATCCTTTTGAGGTTCTTGATATAAATTTTATAAAAGAATATCAAAAAGATAAAAGTGACTTACACCACTTTAGCACTCAGAACCTCAAGACACGGAGCGCAATAGTAGCTAAATTTGGGTTACACTGTACTCGAATTTAGCTTTCTGAGGTTCTATACATCAATTTATCGTGAAAAATCTGAAAAAATGTAATGTGGGTTATACTACTTTTGCGCTCAGCGCCTCAAATATCTGTACCACTATATGGCTATGAGTCTCTAGGTACTATACTGCTGTCTCTATATTCGGTATTGTATGCTTTAGTTCTGTCTTGAAAAGACCACTTTCATACGCGTACAAGTCATCACCATATCTATACCCTGCTTCAAAATTTGCACCGCAGTGTGAACATCCTTCTAAAGTTTTTTTCTGTCTTGTTTTGTTTTTATTTGTATTCTTCGTCACATTATTATTGATTTTCACTTATATGTTTGATTTTGTTTCTTCATCACTTATTTTTCTGTAACAACGACGACATCGTTCACTTAGTTTTGACTTTTTTCTGTTATTAGTTAATTTCTTGGGTACTCACACTTCGTTTAGTTAAAAATTTACTTAAAGCGCAAGATGACTTACTAACAGATTTGGCGATCTCGGCCGGGTATATATATGGCTTCCCGTCTTTTGTACGTCCTCCAAGGAGAGACAAGCTCGGTACGGTTTCATTACAATATATATTTCGTATGTTATTATTATTATTATTATTTATTTATTTACCAAACTTATACTATAATTACAGGACAGGTCCCAATGCAACAGTACAGTTAAACAATAATCTTCTATAATAAGAATATAAAAACTGTGGTACACACAATTTTAAAGTAGCCTGTGTGAACTCGTTCAAAGTACAAGCAAATAACCCGATCGGTCATTTGGTTGAGCGCTCGCATCGCCCGCGTGAGCGGCGCTGCGCGCAGTGTAGGAGGTTATCGTTACATATCAGCACCTTAGTTGAATCACAAGTGCGAGGAGCGTGACACGATGTTTTTGCGATTAAACAGTATGTCATGTTCCTCGCACTTGTGATTGAACTGAGTCGCGTCGCGCGTATTAAACACTGTGCTACGGGCGCAGAAGCATATGGTATAATATAGGTAGACCTATTGAGTACGGATGTCTGGTAACTTTGGCAAAAACAGTGGCTGAAAAACCGTATCGATTTTGTCACCTTGAGGGGACATACAATACAGAGGACGGTATTTTACTTGTTTAACCCCATAGAAAACCGTACCGAGCTTGTCTCTGCTTGGGAGACGGGAAGCCATTTACGCATTCCATGATCCCAGCCCATAGTATCACTATCAATGCATATGCCGTGGGCAGATCATAGAATTGGGCAGATTGTGAAGTATGAAATTGAAAATCTTTCACCAAAAGTTAAAAATAAGTGCGACGGCGAGCGGAGCGAGGAGGCGCGTGTTAGTTTTACATGTAAATAAATTTAGAGAGCCAAGCGAAGCGGAGCGGAGCGAGGCGACCCGCCTAATTCTAACAGAAACACGATATGCCCAATTCGACTCGACGTGCCGACGTCACATGTGCAAAAAAATAGTGCAGTGGTTGACAAAAAGTGCAATGGTTGAGAAAAAAAAGCATTCTGTATGAAATCTTTGAATAAAAAAGAATCTGATAGTTTCTCAGATGTTTGCTCTACTTCAGTGGTTTGTAGACAAATCAAAAAACTTAGATTTTTATTTGCAAGGTTTATTTTTCAAGTTATATAAGTTATATATAAGTTAGATCGGCGGGCAAAAAAGTATTTCGTTGTAATTACTTTAATTTTAATAATAAAAAATACTTTTTGGATTCGTAATTTTATTTGTCCCTAAGATAATCCCAAAATACCGACTTTTTGAAATTTTGCCTAGATATTTTGGTTTTCCCATCTGGCAACCCTACATCCGTACCCAGACGGACTTGGTGAGATAGAATATCTGTCTGTATAGAGTTGAATAAATGAATGGTAAAAAAAAAATTCTTCATATTTTTGAGGATTTCATTCATTTGAGAATGTCATTTGATGAAACAATAACTAATGAACCGTGTTTCTTGTCTTGCAGCCATGCTGATTATTGTTCTTCATGATACCTTGCTAATGAAACTTTGCAATTCCAGGTGAACCGACACGTGAACGATCTCTTCGAGGATCTGCGCGATGGACTCAACCTCATCTCGCTGCTGGAGGTGCTTTCTGGCGAACACCTCGTGAGTACACCTCTTAAATAATGCTAAGTAAATAGTGACGAGAGCTAAAGAATCGTGCCGGGCGTGAATAATAAATACATATTATTTACAAAATAAACTACATATTTGAATTTGAATTGAATTAACCTAATACCTAATAATAATATTAAAATAATAACCTACATATTTGAATTACATAACCTAAGGGTTAAGTTTAGTCCTGTCAGTGGCGGCGTTAGGGTAGGGCGTGGTTGGGCGACCGCCCAGGGCGCCAGACATCAAGGGGCGCCAGCGCCCCCTCGTCAGTATGGATCACGGGATGGCGCGGTAAAATTTTGTTAAATTATGTTAAAACAATTCATGATTGAAGATTGAAATAATCTTTCCCATGTTTTTTTTTCCTTTTTTGCACATGAATAATTTAGGAAACAGATAGGGGGCGCCGTAGAATTCTCGCCCAGGGTGCCGTTAATGCTAAAACCGGCACTGAGTCCTGTCAAATAAGTCAAAACGTGTGCACCGAATCGAAACAGTTATCTATTTAGTACTGATCACAGTTCACGGCTATTCATTTACATTACAATACACCAATTCATAATTCATCACCTTTTTGTTGCCCTATTTGCTACGGCGTAGCTTTTTAGTTTCTACTCGTATACTGGTGGACATAAAAATCGACTCAAACATTGTTGTCCTACATTCAAGGGAATAACCCAATCATACAAACATAAACATATGAAATATACAAGGTGAATTTGTGAACATCGTCCAAATTCATACTTGAGCCTTGGTAAGTGATCAGCATCATGAACCAATAACGATTTTTTTTAAATTCATAAATTTAAATTTCGTCTCCCCACAGTGATTCACTCAGGACTGGGAGTGAATTACTATGAGAAGTCGAAATTTCATTATACAAATTTCACAAAAATTGTTATTGATTCATGACGCTGATCACTTACCGAGCCTCTAGTATGAATTTGGACGATGATCAAAAAGTCACCTTGTATATCATTTTAAAGGTATAGGCCTCCACCTTTGAATAAACGCATTTTGGTTTAAAAGTATTCGCTATACAGGACGTGAAATTCATTTAATTAATTAAAAACTTATTATTTCAATGAAGAACCGGCTGCAAGCAGTTATAAGGGCTAGAGGGGGGAACACGAAGTACTAATGTTAAACTTAATTAATGAATAAATGAATGATTTTGTAAAAGAAGGTTTTTTTTTAATTTTTCGCTATTTGATTATTTCAATATTTATTAATTCATCACTTAAAAAAAAATTACAGCCTGTATCGCAAATACTTTAAGACAAAAATGCATTTAATCAAAGGTGGAGGCCTATACCTTTAAAATGATATGTTATATATTTCATATGTTTATGTTTGTATGATTGGGTTATTTCCATAAATGTAGAAAAACAATGCTTGAGCCGATTTTTATGTCCACCAGTGTAGATTCGTAGATCCGCTACGACATCGCCTACATGTGCGAAATATGATCGTTTGGAACCGTAAACTATGACATGATTAAATAATGGATTTTTCTCAAACATGCTCGGCAATAATAGTTTTCCTTTTGAAATATGTATATCCATGCCAGTTTACAGCTTTCTAGTACTAATAGTCTCTAAGCTAAGCCGCGGACAGACAGACAGACAGACAGACGGACATGGCGAAACTATAAGGGTTCCTTGTTTTTGGCTACGGAACCCTAAAAAGATCACGGAAATAGTAAAAGTCGTAGAGTAAAAATTTGTTATAAAAAGAAAACATTGCCGCCCTACGGGAAAAATAAATATGTTATTACCCGTTACGATAAACTTTTAAAAATAGAGACCAAGGGGAGAAATTGCTTTCAGCCAAGGTTTTTTTTTTCAACAGTTTTCCCCATTCTGTGGTAGGGGCAAGGGATCATGATAGTCTTTTTTTTATTACGTCTTGGAAAAGGCAAAGAACATTAGCTGAAAATTGCAAAACTCCTTTCCATTAAAACACAAAAATTTCGCGTTAACACCTGTATCCAGATTAACGGCCGCTATCACGTCAGCACTATCAGCTAATTAATCAGGCAGGTGCGGTCGGGAACCGAACCTACGACTCCACCCTTCCGTGCACGCTAACGTGGTTGAGGGTAATGTAGGGTAGTGAGGAAATAATGGAGGTCGCAGCTTGGAAAGAGTCTTGGTTGAATCATAGTATTTATTATGGTTGAATGCCATACGTATTTCCACTCTTACAGTCCCTAAAATATGAGATCTGTGACAGCAAGACAGCGCTATACAATTTGTATTTCTTACTCTCTTTCTCGTGCTCAAATATGTACAGCGCTGACAGCTGTCACAGGGCTCAAGCTAAATTTAACGGACTGTAGTATTTGTAATAGCCAAGTTCTGTGGTAATAGCTGATAAGCAAAGTAAAGTTTCACGGTGTTACTACAAAACGGTGTTTAACTTTAGACAGTGTTTAAATCTGTCGTTATCACCTTTTTTTTCATATTGTAAAAGAGTGACAGCAACAGATTTAAACACTGTCTAAAGTTAAACACAGTTTTGTGGTAAGACCGTTAGTATCTAATCTACGATTAAATAGATGTTTATCCCATGGTCTGCATTCATATAGATAATAATTATGGATTAAGTGTTTCGATCTTAGACAGAACAAACAAGCGGTTAAGGTGGGCTATCCCGCTCGGCTGCCATATAAATGCTTTAGGTGTACGTGACGTCCAGCCCCTCTATTCTGTATCTTTAGTTGCCAACTGCACGAGGTGCCTATCATCAAAAACATAGCTAAAAACTGAAATTTCAAAATTGCCTTTAGTGGGTATTGAACTATTAACAAACTGTGTCGTCACTTCAAGTGCGAAAATATCCTTAGGATATCGGAATTCGATAGTATATCTACGTTTTTGATGATAGACACCCAGTCCAGAAGGTAACTAGAGATACACAATAGGCCCGCTGATGGCTTTAATCTCAATGAAACTTATACACATATTTATACAAGGTGACTTTTTTACCATCGTCCAAATTCACACAGGTGGCTTGGTAAGTGATCAGTATCATGCATCAATAACAATTTTGTTGAAATTCGTAGAATGAAATATCGACTCCCCAATTAGTGATTCACTCGGGATTGGAACTGAATTTATATGGCAAGCCGAAATTTCATTTTACGAATTTCACAAAAATTGTTACTGATCCAAGATACTGATAACTTATCAAGCCTCCAGTATGAATTTGGACGATGATCAAAGAGTCACCTTGTATATGCTTCCTTTCCCTCCACACTGCACTCCGACCCATCCCTCATCAAGAGGTGGAAGTTGGCGAGATATTAAAAAAGCGTCGAATTTGTTAAATGGTTTCAGGTAAAAACTGTTTTCCATGAAACGGTAACTGTTTATGTATATCAAAATGTGTAACCTTAGTTTTCTTTACATGAACGACGTCAGTATTTATCTAAAAAATGAAAATTAAAACACATTTATTGATCTAAAAAACACAAATTAAAATAGACAAAAGTAAGACATTTTGTAAAAAACATAATTTGACACCTACGCTGGCTTTGCAGCCGTCTCTCTTTTTTATTTTCAATATAGATAAAAATTATACAACTGGCTAAACTTTGCGTAAAAACAAAGGAATATTCACGATATCCTGACAGCTATTGTCTTGCAAGATGTCCCTAAATAATACTTGTGAAAAAAAAAAAATGAAGAAAATACGCTGTTGACTTCCAAATCAGTTTTTACCTTTGTTATGAATCTTAAGTTAAATCCAGGCGTACAGGGGCGTCTTAAGGTGGGAATATTTGTCACATAAGAAAACATTTTCTAGCCGTTCAATAAAACTGTGTAAAGAGCGGATTTAAGAGTTTAACGCTCAATTTCACTATCCTCTGAAATAATTAAGAGTTGCGTCAGTTTCTTGTTATTTGTCCCAGCATAATCTGCAGTTACATCGCAATCGGTCCATTCGTTTTTCAGTTCTGCTGTCGTAGGGTTGCCCTGGTTGGATAGCTTCTAAAAACAACGTCCACGCTGCCTATTAAACGTGACACTAAAACTAGCCTCTATCTTATCTAATCTCGACACGCAATATGCGTATACGCATGCAATGATTCACTTTATCTATGTTGTAATTGGAGTTTTTATCTAAGTTTATGAATATGCAGAGATTAACTTCTTGCCTGTTTATTGATTTGATTACTTTAAAATTGTACACGTGTACGCTTGTAATGGTACACGGAAAGGTAACCATAATAATTAAATAATTAGATCGCCTCTGTGGCCTAGTTGACCGCATCTGTAACCTAATTGATCGCCTCTATGGCCTAGTTTACCGCATCTGTATCCTAATTGATCACCTCTATGGCCCAGTTTACCGCATCTGTATCCTAATTGATCGCCTCTGTGGCCTAGTTGACCGCATCTGTAACCTAATTGATCGCCTCTATGGCCTAGTTTACCGCATCTGTATCCTAATTGATCGCCTCTATGTCTATGGCCTAGTTTACCGCATCTGTATCCTAATTGATCGCCTCTGTGGCCTAGTTGACCGCATCTGTAACCTAATTGATCGCCTCTATGGCCTAGTTTACCGCATCTGTATCCTAATTGATCGCCTCTGTGGCCTAGTTGACCGCATCTGTAACCTAATTGATCGCCTCTATGGCCTAGTTTACCGTATCTGTATCCTAATTGATCGCTTCGACTAAAATCTTCCGTCTCTCTCTATCCGCAGCCGCGCGAGCGAGGCCGCATGCGGTTTCATATGCTGCAGAACGTCCAGATGGCGCTGGACTTCCTCCGGTATAAGAAAATCAAGCTTGTCAACATCAGGGCCGAGGACATCGTCGACGGAAACCCCAAGCTGACGTTGGGGCTTATATGGACCATCATACTGCACTTCCAGGTAAGTGGGAAGAGAATATCTGCCATGTCGCTTTTGACGTCACGCGTCAGGGTACATCTCGCCTGTTCACATTGCGTTATCTTTTTCATTGATGTGAAATTTGTTTCTACACAACTACGAATTGGTCACATCTTGCTGAAAATGACGCTGCATCGATTTTTTTAAATAAATCGATCTCGACCAAATCAGGCTGTCTCACGTTAATACCAACATAGGACGCGTAAACCTTATTTGTAAGCACCTTTACATATAGTAGAGCCCCACTTATTCACGTGATTTTCTTATCAGAAAAATTGTGCTGATTTTGCTGACTGTACAAAATGCTCCAGGTTGCGCGCAGCCAACCCTGTTTATTTTGATGTAGTTTTTGTTTCTACACAATTACGAATTGGTCACATATTGTTACTCGATAAATAGGGTTATCGACTGTGCGCCCATAATTGGTCACATCTTGTTACTCTTTTTTTTATGCGTTTTTTTGAATAATACAAGAAAAATATACAATATTATAAAACTTATATAGATAACGGAAACCACAAAGAGGTTTATGTGTCGCTGCAAGCACTCACAACTAAATTTTACTTATTTAATTATATATATGTTTTCGAGATAGTGACACTTTAAAATAGTTTTTATTTTGTGCGGATTACGATGCAGTTGAATTATAATTTGACTTGGTAGTTCATTTAATATCTTTGGTAGCATGTACTCCCAGGTGCGAGTATCATAGTTATTGTTGTATGAGGGTAGTTTGTATGTCGGTAGTCAATTTACGAAGTTGATTTGGTCTTGTTTTTTTTTTGTATTTACATACGTAGGGTTACCGACTGTCCGCCTATATGTATGCTGAATGTAAAATTGTTCTGTTTCGATTAATTACAAAAAGGCGGGTTTTTCACAATCCGGCTGCCAAACCGCTCTTAAATCTGTACAACTGTAGTGACTTGTCCGTTCACGGGTAACTGTATTCGTTTCACTAAGCTCTTCTAATCAAGATTATGCAAATTTCACTACACGGATTAACGTGGATTAGGATTAGTGAAATTATAATCTTCCGGTATGATAACTTGCCTTTTAATTAACTCTTCGTTGACGACGTTCTACTATTTGATTTTCAAGATTCTTCCATCTGATACATTTGTTGGAAACGTTTTTTTTATTTTCTATAAGCATGCATGAGTAACTTCTGACATTTATTTTTGTATACTTTTCAGTATGCATACAATACATTATTAGATTGTTACTTACATATAAGGGAAATTACAATTAGCTGTTTCCCTCCAGACGACTTCGTCATTTTCGCAAACTTGACACTTTCCTAACTTGTCTCATTTTTAACTTGACACTTTCGTAAGTTGTCTCATTTTTAACTTGACACTTTCGTAACTTGTCTCATTTTTAACTTGACCCTTTCCTAACTTGTCTCATTTTTAACTTGACACTGTCTCATTTTTAACTGACACTTTCCTAACTTGTCTCATTTTTAACTCGGTATACGACCTCTTGTTATGTTATGTGGTTCAGCCTATCACGAGGTCAAATTATCAGCAAGAGAAAGAGAAGAATAGCGGATAGCTGACCAGTTTCAGCTGATTCAGGCTGCCCTCTTCTGGGCGAGCGAAGACGCTCACGCGACAACGTTGCGCCTCGTTGTCCTGTAAGCGTCTTCACTCGCCCAGAAGAAGGCAGCCTGAATCTGCTGAAACTGGTCGGCTATCCCGATCAGAAATAGTTATTGAAGTGAGCTGTTTTACAATAATTATGTTTTATCGTCAAGTTTCATTCAATTCGATAATACGTCACAGTTGCACAAAATACTACTCGAATCCTGCATGAGGGCACCACAAAGTCCCAAATTGTTTATTCTCAAAAAAAAACCCTTGCTAAAGTGTTGCAGGATAAAAAGGCATCCATTAGTTGTGCCCTATATATTTAGCTACAATAAATTACCCAGAATCGGTTCGAATGCCAGCACAACCTTGGCCTGGGTCGGAAGGACGTGTATTTTGAGGCAGGTAATCCAATATGAGGCTTAGTCAACCTAATGTTATTAACGCGATCGAAGACAAAGTTGATACATGGTTTTGTTAGTATATTTACAACTAGCGACCCGCCCCGGCTTCGCACTGGTGCAATGCTGATACTAAATATACTACATGATAATAAATATTTTTACTTTAAAAGCTTTTTTTAACCGTTTTATTATATATATATACAGATTCTTACGAATATTAAAGTAGAAATTGAATAAAAAAGAAAATTTTCGATATATATTTCGACCCACTTGGGATCGTCGTCAGTCGAATATGGAATAATATCATAAATAAAATAGAGTTAACAATAACTTGACCTTAGCTCTTAAACCGAACTTTGAATTTAAAATGTAATTAAAGTTCAGGGGGCCTCACCTGATACACGCAAACGGAGCCGAAAAAACATTTTTTTTCTTACCCTATCATGAAGGATTTCGTTGTCTAAAGTTCATTAAGTAAAGTATAAATATATTTTTATTTTTTTTATCTTAAAAAATTAAGGAATGGGTGGCCATCAAAGTTGCCATTTTTAGACCATTTTTGTTACGGGATCTATCTCAAAGGCCAAAGCAGTTAGGAGTTTGAAATTTCTGTATATTATGTACCATATGCTGTATTTAAACAACAAATACTAAAAACACCGATTTATAATGTAGTTTTAGGGTTACGGCCCCGAATACTCAACCAACTTAATTTTGCGGTTTTTTTTCTGACAGAATTAGAGCATTACCTAAAATTAAATAAATATCTACAAAACCCTAAAAGAGCGAGACCCGACTCGCACTTGGCCGGTTTTTGCAATGTAGTAAGTATCATAAAAACGTGGAGCGACAACAATTCATTCTTTACATCAAAGGTCATCATCTTTAAGTCTTTTCATCCTCAACAACCTAATTTTTAGAGTATCTTCTATCTAAAATAGCTCTTAACACACTGAAATAAGAGTCTACACTACACGTATATTTTTTATCCATGTTCAGTAAAATCTCTTTAAAGTGACATCACGTACAAAACTACAGACAAACATTTACCGTAACAGTAGTTGATTCGAGTACAAATTACGTGAATAGTATGTCACGGTGAAACTAAATATGGATATTTGTATAAGTACTTCGTGGGTCATTTGCGATATTTACTCTAAAAGTGGTTGTAGGAATATAAACTAATAACTATCGAAATGATATGTCAATAGATGTTCCACTAAGCCAGGGATGGGGAAACTTTTTCCTTCGCGTGCCAATATTTACTAACGTTTATAAATATATTATATTTTTACTTTTACTAGCTTTTGATTAGTAGTGTTATTAAAACAATTAAAAAAAATATAATTCGATATATTTCGGCCCTCGGTATGGGGCCGTCATCAGTCGAATGTAAAAAAATTTGTTACATATAATTTAGGTATCCTAATAAAAAGGATACTATAATAATAAATTATGATACCTAAATTATATGTCACAAATTTTTTTACATTCGACTGATGACGGCCCCATACCGAGGGCCGAAATATATCGAATTATAATTTCAATATTTACTAACGAAATATATGGCGGGCCAAGTTGTTGCATTTTTGGCTATATTATTTACTGAAATGAAAATATTAGTATGTATTTTCTGAAACACTAATTTATTGTGCAATATTACAAAATAACTAATGAAATAAGGAAGAAATTGCAAATTTCAATTAAATTAAACTTTCAAGTTAGCTGCGAAATTTCTAACAATACGAAAACTTCACTTGATTTTTGTTTCATGGTCGCGGGCCTGATTTCAACGCTTCGCGGGCCGGAGATGGTCCGCGGGCCGTAGTTTCCCCATCCCTGCTATAAGAAGATGGCATACCCTAGCAACTTTTTTTATTATCCGTCCAGCACAATAAGTCTAATGGCAAAGACTTTATTTGCTTTTCATAGAGGCGATTATATGTTGGCTCTTTGGCCTCTTTTTCTGGGACGCGTAATACTAGTGATCACGCAGCGAAACAACAAATTGGTGTGTTTTTAGCTAATACTAAAATATTTTGTAGGGAAAAAAATATTGAATTTAGGTGATATACCTTCATATTTCTATTACCTATTTTATGAAAAAAATATCAAGTTGATCTCTTAACCGCGTTCTTCAAGCGAACGTTTGAAAACCAAAAAAAAAGAGGGTGCAAAACTTTTTTTTTGACAAAAGTATAAATCTTAGTACATTGTTTATACGTAAGATCCCTAGAGAAAAGATTAATAAACCAAATATATTTTTTTCAATACAAGGAGAGTCCGAATTTCTTCAAACGAATCCTAGGTAGACTGGAGTTGGTCATGCTCTAGGCTCAGGTACAGGCATCGCACGCGCATACATAACGTGACCATACGTCCCGTTTCAACGGGACAGTCCTTTTTTCGGTAATACGTCCCCGTGTCCCTGAGGAAAGCTTCGGGACACAGAATTGTCCCGTTTTGATAATGCTATGCTAAATATGCTATAACGGGGCAAAAATTCAAATGTCACTCTTTGAGTTTGATTGAGTTGTGAGCGAATTGGGGAAATCTCACATTATATTAATTTTCAATGCAAGTGCTCGTAAAGGCCCACTTTTTATGCATCAAAACCGAACAGAAAGTCGATTATTTTTCCCTAGGGCTTTATTATTATTATTTTTTTAAATATATTTTCAATGGTTGGCTAACCTGTAACCTTTCCTGTGTACCATACATTTTTGATTTTTTTTCCACTGTTTAACGGCTCTGGATACAGTCCTTTTGAGCCAATCATAATTTAAAGTTCACAAGATTATATTTGTTTTATTTCCGCACACTATGCATTGAAAAACGTAGTATGATACACGGGCGTAAGAGCAATAAATTACTCGGTTACGTTTAAAACACTCGCTACGGTCGTGTTTTAAATCGTCCTCGTAATTTATTCCTTTTCGCCCTTGTAGCATAAACTACTATTACAATTTAAAACGACGGCACCAAAGATATTCCTATTATAGTGCACTATTTTATACCATACGAAGGGATACAAGTTAAAATTTTAGATCTCCAGTAAAGCCGATTCGAAGGCTTTAATTTTAGTTTTAGTGCTGTCAACACTAAAAAAAAATCAAAGCAATTTAGCTTCTATTCCTAACACTAAAGGACTATTTTGCAATGAAGTAAATTTGCTTATGACTTATAAAGCCTTTACAATCGGCTATAATATCAGCTTGGTGAAAGTTCAAATAAAACTGTGAATTTTACCGTGAAATAATAAAGGTTGGGTTTACTTAAATTTAATTTAAAAACAATACACTTGAATATAGGGATAAGGAATTAATAATATTATAAATATGTGCAATATATATAATATATAATATATGATATGCCTAACTCCGCTCATTCGATTAGTCTTGCTAAGAGAAGGGCAAGAAACATAGTAAGATCATGTCTTTATTTCAAAATATTAGATACAACTAAATGTAAAAGTAAGCTTATACTTTAAGGCGCTACGGAAAAAAAATTGACACTTTAAGAACTTGCATACCTACTTCAGTAAATAATGTATTGTTTTGATAAAACAGTATATTATTTTTGGGATCTTTTTCTAGGGACCTGTTAAAACAGAAACGCGATTGGAGAAATTCGGCTCGATAGATATATTTATTGAAATGAGGTCGTTTTCGACACCAATTCTCCTGGTTTGACAATTTGGAATGACATATGGACTGCAGTTATATTTTATTAGATGGGCTTTAACGTTAAACGAAATTTTGATACATATTATATAACTTTAGTACATATTATATTAGTAAAAACCCGACTTTTTGCTACTTTTCCACGAATCCGTCCCTCTCGCACTGAGGGTTTTTTCGCATATGAAGTAACAGGGACACTAAAACTTTTACATATTGCCTTAATTGAATAAAGAGATAAAAAATATGAGTTAGGAGAAAATTATGTCCTTAAGGCAAAAAGAAATATATAATACCTTTGTCTACCTGTCCGATATAGTCCATCTGCTTTACTTTACTGTACGTACTTACTCATAATAGTAGTTTATGCTACAAGGGCGCAAAGGAATAAATTACGAGGACGATTTAAAACACGAGCGTAGCGAGTGTTTTAAACGTAACCGAGTAATTTATTGCTTTTACGCCCGTGTATCATACTACGTTTTTCAATGCATAGTGTGAGGAAATGAAAACAAATATAATCTTGTGAACTCTGAATTATAATTGGCTCAAAAGGACTGTATCCAGAGCCGTTAAACAGTGGAAAAAAAAGTATAACATATATGGTACACAGGAAAGTCTTCAGGTTAGCCAACCATTGTAAATAAATTAAAAAAAATAATAATAATAAAGCCCTAGGGCAAAATAATCGACTTTTTGTTCGGTTTTGATGCATAAAAAGTGGGCCTTTACGAGCACATGCATTGAAAATCTACATCAATAGGTAGGCTGTGTTTGATGTATCTTCGTGTAATTATGTGGCTATTACAGAAGCAGTCATTGATGATTTGATGTATTTATAATGACCGTCATTTCCTACCGGCCGTTATATAATTCTTGTAATATTTAAAATGTAATAGTCAACATACGCTGGGCTAGAAAAGTTAAAATTATAAAATACGGATAACATGTCAATAAATTTGGGGAAACGAGCGAAGCGAAAAAAAAATCAGGAAAAAAAAAAGGAAAAGAGGAAAAAAAAGCAGCTGTTCCATAGAAAAGTCAAATACCTACTCAACCGAAATGTATGAATTAGCTGATTTATTTTTTGCGATTTCAGGATTGGCCCCATAGTAAAAGTTGTTCATATAGATGGGTAGAACACCCTGTTTGAAGGAAAAAAATTATCAAAATTTCTCCTTGTATACAGATTTTATATCCTACGAAGTCTACTTGGCTATGGTTGTAGTAGTGACTTGTACAGATACGCGTGTTTTGTGTGTGTTGCGCGTTGTGTGAAAAGTGCGTGTGCATGCACTATTACAACCATAGGTCAGTAGACTTCGTAGAATAAGACATCTATAATATAGGTATTCTTGTTTATTTAAGTAAGTTAAGTTAGAGAAAGAGCGGGGTTCCTGTACTTCAGTTCCTGTAACTACCACGGGGCCCTGACGTTAATACTTTTAATGTTAAAAATTTGTAATGAATAAACGTATTTTTATTTATTTTTTTATAATTGGAAAACGTTGGAAGCCATGGTAGGCTAAACAAAAAGGCTTTGTACAAATTCAATTATGTAAAACGGAAAAATGTTGGCCCGAGGCGTTGGACACCAAAAACTCTTTTGTTTTCAATCTCCATCATCCAAAATATCATACTAAAAACATAAATTTTTGTGGGAAAACTATATTTTGTTTCTAATACAAACAAGAGCAAAAACAAAAAAAAATACCTACAACTTAGATAGATAAATAGATAGATAAAACATTTATTAAGCACCATAACAATTGAATACACAAAACTTAAGGATACAAATTCAACTTATGTAACTAAAATGCTTAAGAATTAACACGTACAGAAAACAAATAGAAAAAGAAGAAAAAAAAAACCGGCCAAGTGCGAGTAGGACTCGCGCACGAAGGGTTCCGTACCATTATCTATAAAAACGGCAAAAAAACATGTCTGTTGTATGGGAGCCTCCTTAAATATTTATTGTATTCTGTTTTTTAGTATTTGTTGTTATAGCGGTAACAGAAATACATCATCTGTGAAAATTTCAACTGTCTAACTATCACGGTTCATGAGATACAGCCTGGTGACAGACGGACAGACAGACGGATAGCGGAGACTTAGTAATAGGGTCCCGTTGATTACCCTTTGGGTACGGACCCCTTATAAAAAACATGCGTTTCATTTGTAAACCTGTTATGTAACATAACAAAGTTGGTTGTAAATGTGTTGATGTGTATATGTATGTGCCACGGTAGCAAAATAGACTACGACTCGACATTAATATTATAAACTTCTGTAATTCCTTTTATATACAAAGCATGCATAGCTTAACCAGACCCATTTATTAACGTGACGTTCAATAGTTTCAATAAATACCAGTTCAATCAGAAAGACCTTCGCTTATAGATCTATCGATTATAGTTCATACATCATTCTGTCTCGCGGCTATAGATCCTTTGATACAAGATTGTCGCATTTACCTTGTCTATGGACTTGACGTTGTTTATGAATGTATGGGAGTCGTAAATTGTGTGATATATTGCATTTATGTTCACAATATATTATTGATATTTTTCATCTTAATAATCGTTATTCTTAACAATGGGCTAACTCAAAGGCACCACACTAGCGTAGCGTGTTTGCATGGATTGGATGTATCAAAAGAGGACCAATATGTGGTTTAGTTCTATTCTTTTGTGATACCGACATTGTATATACCTAATATATATGTCTAGGCCATATCATGATCTGGTTGGCCATATCGTATTTCTGTTAAAATTGGGAGGTTCGCCTGTCTCCGCTCCGCATCGCTCGGCTTTCCAAATGTATGTTTGTAAACATAACACGCTCCTCTTCGCTCCGCGTCGCTTCGGTCATCGTCGCACCTACTTTTTACTTTTGGTGAAAGATTTTTGATTTCATACTTTACGATCTGCCCGACCAGGGGGTCTACCGCGTAATTCTCATTTGTATCAACTTCAAGCAAATGCATGCGAAATTCAACGCGTGCAAAAGAGATGGCATGTTAGGCGGGCGTCGTCGCACGCACGACAAATTTCAATCTCAAGTTGATGTTGATGAAAATGAGAATTACGCGGTAGACCCACTGAGGGTCAATTCTACGATATAGCCACGACATATTTATTTTATTTAAAACATTTATTTCGAGTAACATGACTCATAGTTGTAAGTAAACTTAAAACTACTGAGTTAGTAGTACATACAATTTTGTTAGTAAAATTAATACTACTGTGTTAGTAACAATTTATAATAATTTAATGTTTATTTGTTACTTGTGACGTGTAGGCCACCGCAATGCAATAAAAAAGGGCAATCTACCCTGCCAGCTATCATCGCCAGGACGATGTTGGGGCGGGCTGGCGCGCACCCTGCGCACCAGGGACGCGCATATATATTAAAGAATACCCGGACTGTATTTGTTAATAACAAAGAGTTAAATTTTGAAAAAGATATAGAGCTATGCCGTATATCACTCTTCGGTCTTGATATTTCGGCCGTTCGATACACAATTACTTGCATTTTCCTGTATCCAATATCGCAAAGATAGACCAGGCCTAATCTATGATCTAAATATAATTTTATTTAAGTTATATTAGGTTTTGGACAGTAAAATTTATACCAAAATAAACGACGTAAAAATATTATACAAACCCAACCCTCTGATTCCAAAATAATAAATAAAACAACACGAAATCGCGAGTTTTATGAGCGGTTCGCTTTCACTGAGCAGGATAGCAGGATAGACAAGTATAAAATAAAAGCAGTGGAGCAGGACAGATTTCTCTGAATACCTATATGACGATTTACGATTTTAAGAACATCTGCCTCCGCGCGATAGCGCTTTCCACGCTGGGATGTAACAATTGTCGATGAAACGTGGGTGTACGAGTGTGGACTATGTTAAGGCTTGAATATGCGTGGATTTGATAAAATTGCGTATATTTAGCTCGATTTGTAGGCCAAACTGGGTACTAGAAAATTCTGGGAAATATATATGTACTTAATCATGTTTTTTTGACGAATTAAGCCTTTATAGATTATCGAAGTTTTATATCTTTACTCAAAAAAATATATATCTTTAGGTACCTGATTTCATTCTGTACACTCAATTCGCTCGGACACGAAATATGCGTTTGAAATGAATCTTTCACACAATAAAAGATCTCATTATTATCTACAAAAAAGCCTTACTACAAATTATGGTTAATGTCCTAATGGAGCCGCGATTAAATAACTGAACATTTGCGTGCGCGGCATCTGATTAGAGCAGGATAGAGAGTCAAAAAACAAACGCGATAGAGCAGGACTGACTTTTAGCATTGTGTAGATGTGTAGCCCCTTAAGGTTCATAGCGGAAACACCTCTGACACCCATCCAAATTATTGGATTGAATCCAAATTATATCCTTAGATTCTGAAATACAAATCAAAGTATCAAACATACAGAAGGTTGTTTTGCGAAATGTCGGACCTATACGGGTATTGTGTGCTAATGTTATATTCTTGATTCGTATGATGTGGTGGCCTACATTTGTATGGTGGTAGCAGCTCTCTGAAGTGACTTAGGAGTAGATTAAGTAATAGTATTACTTTGGGTTACTTACTGTACTTCTATGACGAGTTGACAACGCACTTTTTAAGGCGCTACGGAAAAAAAAACGACACTTTTAGAACTAGCATATCTACTTCAGTAAATAATGTATTATTTTGATAAAATAGTTTTTTATTTTTGGATTCTTTTTCTAGGAGTCTGTTAAACAGAAACGTGAGTGGAGAAATTCGGCTTGATACAAATATTTATTGAAATGAGGTCTTTTTTAACACTAATTCTCCTGGTTTGACAATTTGGAATGACATATGGACTGCAATTATATTTTATTAGATGGGTTTTAACAGTATCTAGGACCTTTGATAGCAACTTTAGTATCATCCATCACACTCAAACCGTGTTGGTTTAAGTGATGTGAACTATGTTTAATTAAATTAATGTTATAATGTGCTAATAAATAAAAAAAAAGTACATTTTATATTAATAAAAAAACCGACTTTTTGCTACTTTTCCTCGAATTCTCACACTGAGGGTTTTTTCGCATTATGGAGTAACAGGGACGCAAAAACTTTTACATATCGCCTTAATACTGCATCAGCATTGTCGGAACAAATAACTTCCTAGAAAGGCCCAGAATCAGGCAGTGCAGTGTAGGTATTTCTGTCGTAAGGCACGAGGGTGGCGTGGGCGCGCCATCTGGCGGCCTTCATGCGACCTACATTCTACTGCAGACTGGAATTAATATGATTTAGTCCAGTCCAGTACAGAAGTCGCTCGTGAAGTTAGCTACTGTCATTTGTGCAGTATCCCCCCCTCCCCGCGCTCACCCCCTTGTCGAAGATCTGACAATGCGCAGTTCCGACGCCGTCTGTAACATCTGACGTCATGAGTAGTCGCACAGGCAGTTGCGTAGTATCAACCATTCGTCCGTTGCCAACTTTCGCAAATCTGCGGAAGTCCCTAAAAAGACTGATTAACGCCTCGCCTGCTGCACTCTCCCATTTTCTAGGCGAGCGGTCTTTATCCTAAGTTTTATTGACGCATTTCACATGTAAAAAAAAATTCGCCGGCCTGAGCGGTGGGGTGATTTTATTTGCTAATTTAAATTTAAAATAAAAATCAAGTGCCGCTTTCAGATAACTTTAAACATTTTGATCCGAAAGTAACGCCATCTAGGTTTTGGACCCGGAACCTTTTTTGGTAACAGTGTTGTTGTTGTGCTGCTGATTTTGCTTTAGGTACCTAACAAAAATTATATAACAGTTAGCAGTTATTTTTTTTTAAATAAACCTTTGCTTATTGTTTTAAAACAATTCAGCTTTCTTCCTTTTTAACCGTTACCTGCAGGACTTATAAAAAAACCGGCCAAGTGCGAGTCAGACTCGCGCACGAAGTTTTCCGTACCATTATCTATCAAAACGGCAAAAAAAACAACTCTGTTGCATGGGAGTTTCCTTAAATATTTATTTTATTCTGTTTTTTAGTATTTGTTGTTATAGCGGCAACAGAAATACATCACCTGTGAAAATTGCAACTGTCTAACTATCACGGTTCATGAGATACAGCCTGGTGACAGACGGACAGCGGAGTCTTAGTAATAGGGTCCCGTTGGTTACCCTTTGGGTACGTAACGGAACCCTAAAAAAGAATTAAAGTAAAAGAAAAAAAATGGGACATATTATACATTTTGAGGGACATCTTATTCAGGGCGTTACAAGTAATCCGAGAACCTTGTTTACACAAATCACAGCCTCCACACAACCTTGATTGATAGATACTTGCGCAGCGCAGTGTCATGGTATGGCTCGTCTACTATGTTGTTATGTTCTTTTTATTACCGCCTTGTTTTTTTACCGTCAGGTACCAATATGGAGATTATTTTATCGCACTCGAGATGTTGCTATTGATTATTTCCTTGTTGTTACGAAGAGTTCTGTCAACAAATGAAAACCTTATTTTATAATTAAATGAAACCTCTGTGTTTGTCGTAGACCAAAGTATAACACTGTAGTGATTGCATCTTGATTTAACTGAACATTTACATGTTACATTCTCAAGTTATTTTGCGCGAATAAATCTATACATATATAAGAATTCTCGATTGACTGGCAATTTATTTATTTATTTAGTTTAATTCAGGAAGTTAACAGCGATATATTATGTACTCTAAACAATATTTCAAAACTTAAACTAAGGCCAATAACAAATTTCCCCAACTGTAAAAAATAATAATTAAAACTTAACTAATTCGTTAGTCCGAGTTTAGACTACTCGTATATTTAAACATTTAAAGAAAATAAAGCAACTTAACTACCTAACGTTGTGTCCAGACAAAACGGCGAGACCTAGAAATATAGGAAGTGTGCACGAAGAATAAAATGTAAATTTGTTTAAATTCTATTATACAAGGTGACTTTTTGATCATCGTCCAAATTCATACGGGAGGCTTGATAAGTGATCAGTATCTTGGATCAGTAACAATTTTTGTGAAATTCGTAAAATGAAATTTCGACTCCCCATAGTGATTCACTCGGGACTGGAACTGAATTTATATGGGAAGCCGAAATTTCATTTTACGAATTTCACAAAAATTGTTACTGATCCAAGATACTGATCACTTATCAAGCCTCCAGTATGAATTTGGACGATGATCAAAAAGTCACCTTGTATATTGATTTTTTAATTCTTGCTTTAAATAATATGTCTGATTTGTGCTTATAATTTAATGATGAATGTTGTGAACATCTGTAACTGGTCCGTATATCAGAATTTTATTTTGTAAATAGTTTCTTGTGTGTTGTACTGTTGTGTTCCATTTTAAATAAATAAATAAATAAGTAAATAAAGAATGGATTTTAGGAAGTTCGTCCATCCGCTACTAATAAAATGTAGTTTTACTAGCGTTATAACCCGAATCAAAAGACCTTGGGAAAAGAAATGGCGACAGGAAGTATCCACCTCTCACTCACACACTATCTCCGTCTATATTCGCACATAGAAATACAGATAGCATTAAAATTAATAGCAATCAATGTGTATGATCATCGTCCAAATTCATATTGGAGGCTTGATAAGTGATCAGTATCTTGGATCAATAACAATTTTTGTGAAATTTGTAAAATTAAATTTCGGCTTCCCATAGAAATTCACTTCCAGTTCCGAGTAAATCACTATGGGGAGTCGAAATTCCATTTTACGGATTTTACAAAAATGATTATTGATCCATGATACTGTTCACTTACCCTTGGTAATACAGGTTATACTTGCGTGGATTCCGTTTCTCCCGATCCTGTGAGAATTACCGAAATTACCTTCTTAGCGGATGTCAACGTCATACAAGAAACCTACAGTACAAATTTCATGTTGCTGAGGCCACTCGTTTCGGCTAGCTAGGCGTTGACAGATCAGGGGAGCAATTCCCAGTCTGAAGAATTTGCCGTCTCGACCGTAAAACCTGTTTTATCTGTCAAACTCCATACATTTTAGCTCGAGTTTTAGAAGTCTTCGACTGTTTCTCCGGAATACCCTGAGTCCTTTAAATTTATTTGAACACTTACAACTGTAAGACTTCATTTATCAAATTTAAAAAGCACCGTAAAATCCACTTCATTCCCTTTCCCAGTCAATCCATTCGTTCCTCGGGATCTCACTGACTCACCAATCCTTACCCGACATGTTAAAACCTCGCTGTAATACCGTCTAAATATTATTATAAAATAATATATCATTTAGTGAACTGTGCGTGTACATATCACCAGGATTGATCAAGGGGCCCCCAGCCAGCAGCAGAGATATTAAGGAACATCAATATCATCAACTGCCTCTAAGTCTCCAATTTCCTTTGGTACTCTTTTCAAATTTCAAAACAAAGACACAATGACGCTCGATAAATCAAAATTTTACCCACCATACAGTTCACAACATAACAACAACATCTTCATGAACTTTTTGTATTTCCTTGTAACATTTTTTTTTTGTATTTTTCGATTACACAATCGACCATGTCAAGTACAAGTGAATTGACTCTTTTAAGTTTCGGTTATTTTGTAACCGTTCTAAGTTGTTTTTGTTGTAGCTGTTTTCTTTCGGCATTGTGTAAGAGTTTTAATGAATGACGCCCACTACTGGTCCTTAATGGATGAAGTCGACGTAGGCCTTCTTATGAAATACAATCAGGTTTGCTCCTTGACTTTCAATTTCTGATGCGAGTATACATGGGTTTCAACGGTTTTGCTTCCGTTTCTCAGACAGTAGACCAAATGGAAGGACCTACGAACATAAATTTGAACTATAGGTTCGTTGTATGACGTACACATCCGCTAAGAAGGGATTTTAGGGAATTCCCTCCGGATCGGCAAAAACGGGTTCCACGCAAGGAACGTTAGAAATTTCGAAAAATCCGGCCTTATTCCTTGTCTACATTGAAAAATTGTTAAAATTGTTATCAGCTCTATTTTTGTCGTTCCCGAGTCATTTTTAGAATTACGTCCAATATTTATTTTATTATGTAATATATAAGTATTTTTAATATCTTATTTACGTATTGTATTATATTCTTATTTTACTATGTTTATTTAGTATAAATCTCCCATTTCCCCTATTTAATTCCCAACGATTTGAGTGCTTTCTCCTAATTATTTATTCTTGGCACTACCCTAAATTATCCTCAACACCTAAGGTCAACTGGAAGATAATAATAATTAGCATTAAGTTCGCCTTTGTACTGATTTATTTTAATGTGCAATAAAGAGTTTTATTATTATTATTATTATTACATTATAAAGGGAACATTCTGTGCAAAATTTCAGCTTTCTAGGTTCGAGGGTTTGGGCTGGGAGTTGATGAGTCAGTCAGTGAGTGTGTCAGGACTGTTCTTTTTACACATATTGATTATTCGTAGTTTTAACTCGAACATTTCAAGTTCCTTCACCTACTCATTGTTAGTACAATAAAAATGTATGTTCCTTTACGTAAAACAAACCAAGTGTTTGCCAAACCTCACCGTTTATTCGCAACAGCCTTCCAAGTGAACTTGGTTAGCTGTCTCCAGTTGACCAACAGAAAACTTTATCAACGACTGCGCGGGCGCCGGCGCCGCTAGACAAAGCTCGTCCGTTCGTTGAACCCCGACCCGCGTAACTGTACTGTGACATTGTTACTGTGCGTTTAGACTAATTTCTGCAAATTAGACTTAGCGCTTATCTATCAAGGTCCATAATTGATAAGCGTTGCATCGAATCTTAGTGTGTACTTAAGGCGATTACCATCGCCAAATTAGCAGCTCGATATTTGTCACTACAATTATCAACGGAAATAACGTTCATATCAGCGCGCAATGCATAGTGGCTGTTACGACGCTCGCTGCGTCCTTGAAAGGGCGAAATAGTTGAAAATAATACTTTTCACTTGGACGTGATTGCTCGATTGAATAATCTTATGTTATGTTTATAGCTATAAAGTTTATCTATTTATCAAAAAATAGATGAATTCAATCGGCCAAGCCACTCAGGAGCAGTAGGGAATTTGAGGTCAAAAAACAACATTCAGTAAAAAAAAAATTCATGTAGAAGTTTTGGTGGTATGAAAAAGAAAACTGTTGCATATGCTGTCTAAGAGTTGATTATTCATAATACATTTTTTCATTATTTTTGGTTTGGCCATAAACGAGGAGTAGGCTTTAGAAAGTACCCATTTGGCAATAGTAAGGCCCTTAAGGGATTGCACAATGCTAAAATTCAGTCTTGCTCTAACGCTTTTGTTTTTTAACTGTATATCCTGCTCTAATCAGATGCCGCGCGAAACTTCAGTTATTTTGAAATCGCGGCTACATTAGGACATTACCTATATATTTTTTATGTAACAAAGATGTTTTTTTCTAGTTAGTATCTGCGCGGGTTGGTTTCGTTCCAATCGGTTTTGAAATATGGAAACTGAATCACTTTTTTCGTGAAATTCATGCTTTTTTAAAAGTATTATAATTGAAAGAAGATTGAAAGATTGTTTATTTATAAAGTGCAATTAATGATTCTCTTGAGTCAAAAAACACGCCATATTTTTTAAATTTTTTTCTATCTATATTGACGAAACTGAATCCAATGCAAAACTGATATTTAGCATTGTGGAGCCCCTTAATGAAAAGAAGACTTGTCTCCGAATTGGGGTTGCCAGATACAGGTTTATCATTTCCTGGACATTTCTGATTTAGTTGGTGGTGACAAGTTCCAATGCTCAAACTGTTGGACGGATGACAGAATAACATTTAAAAAATTACTAGGTATTGTTAATGGGAAAAAAATATGAAAATTTCTGTCTGAAATTTTCATTTTAGGTAAAAAACTATGTAACCTTCTTTACATATTAACCTTCCTTACATTCCAATACATATTCATAGCAATTAAATTCAGTATTAATCAACTACTTTTATTAGATATTTATCGCTAGATTTTCCCATTTCTACAAGATTTTCTCCGTCACTGCTTTGTCAAATTGATAATATTTATGAACAATACTGTTCAGAGTCTTGATCAAATCCATGGACATTTTGTATCACTCTTTAGTCCATTATTCAACAGGCTAAACATTCTCTCGCAAAAGGCATTTCTTGTAGGAATTGACAAAACAAAACCAACTATTTTCTTCAGATTTGCAATAACAATAGAATTATTATTAGAGTGCAATACAAACCAGAAAATATCAATCAGGGGCTCTACCGCGTAATTCTCATTTGTATCAACTTCAAGCAAATGCATGCGAAATTCAACGCGTGCAAAAGAGATGGCATGTTAGGCAGGCGTCGTCGCACGCACGTCAAATTTCAATCTCAAGTTGATGTTGATGAAAATGAGAATTACGCGGTAGACCCACAGAAACAAACCCAAAGACAAGAATATGAAATAATTCCCCGGGCTAGGATTCGAACCTGCGACCTCTTGTTATCAAGACAAGCGCGCTACCAATTGCGCCACCGAGGTTCCTACCCGGACCGGTGAATTCTTCCATCATACTTGTCCACTGTTATTTTTGCTTCTGCCTGATATACTAGCTTGTACAACACATATAGAACGCTCTATATTATTATTTAATAGGCCTTGTTCTTAGAAACAGATGGCGCTGTCGTCGCTACAATATTGTTGCTTCAGACAGTTAAGAAATTCACAGTTCTCATTAACTAAGATTATGTTTATTTTGCGAAATCCATTGCTATGAATACTCTAAATATTATTAGAGTGCAATACAAACCAGAAAATATCAATCAGAAACAAACCCCAAGACAAGAATATGAAAAAACAATACAAATAGAATACAATAACAATAGAATTATTATTGTTTGTTCTAAAGAAAAGCTAGCAATTGGGAATTTCTGGACAGTTAACTGAACTTACTGGACGCAAAATTCCGGGACATTCCCGAATTTCCCAGCCATCTGGCAACCCTACTCTCGGGGATTCCTGTTGTTATTGTATTTATGTTATAAGCCGAATCAAAGAGATGTGTGACATTTTAAATTGAATCGTGACCATTATTTCTGTGTTCCGAGAACGGATTTGTTTTGAACAATGTGATTAGACATCTGCTCCACTTTCAGATCAGTCTTTCGCTGATGTTACAAATGGAGAAACGATTGTCGCTGATTGAGGGTGTGGCAGGAGAATGAGCTCTCTAATGTCGGACTTTTGCAGACCCGACGACTTATCTTGCATAGCCTTTTGCCCGCGGTCTTACCCGCGTGAATGTAGTGATTATGTCTCTAGTAATTTGCGCGTCCCCAGGGAACAAACTATACAACGTGTAACAGAAAGGTGTAACAGAAGAGCTAATAATTGAAGATAAAATGTAATTTGAAGAGCTAATTCAGTCAATGGTATAGAACAATTTTGACTGTGGAGACAACACTGAAATCTCAAAAAAAAAAAATCTGCCCTTCCATGGCTTCCATACATTTCGGCTGAGCGGCATTGCATTTTCCTATGAAGGAAGTATTTTTTTTTTCGTTATACAGGGTTTTTTCCATAGTAAAAGTTGTTCTAAACCATTGACTGAATAAGCTCTTCAAATATGGTTACGCCTTTCTGTTACACGTTGCATAACATGGAACGCGGCAAAATTCATTCTGCCATTTTCTGCGGGAGGGGAGGTAAACACGCACAGCACACATTTACTCACTCGCACACACACTTGCGAAAAATAAATATGTTACAATAATCGCAAGCCGTAACACAAACACAAAACGCGCACACAAGCAAACCATGAATAAATTATTTTTCAATGCATGTGCTCGTAAAGGCCCACTTTTTATGCATCAAAACCGAACAAAAAGTCGATTATTTTGCCCTAGGGCTTTATTATTGTTTTTTTTTAATTTGTTTACAATGGTTGGCTAACCTGCAGCCTTTCCTGTGTACCATAGACGTAATACTTTTTTTTCCACTGTTTAACGGCTCTGGATACAGTCCTTTTGAGCCAATTATAATTTAAAGTTCACAAGATTATATTTGTTTTCATTTCCTCACACTATGCATTGAAAAATGTAGTATGATACACGGGCGTAAAAGCAATAAATTACTCGGTTACGTTTAAAACACTCGCTACGCTCGTGTTTTAAATCGTCCTCGTAATTTATTCCTTTGCGCCCTTGTAGCATAAACTACTATTATGTACCTACTTGGCAGAGGGGAATGCGTGCGGTTGCCTAGTCCCGTGTTACACACCGTACCATTACAACAGTAAAAGCATTTTCAAAATCGGTTCAGTAGTTCCATTGATTACCCCCTACATATAAACAAACATATAACTCCTAATATTAGTGTAGAATTGTTGATAGGGTTGCCAGATGTCCGGTTTTGAATCGGAAAGCACGTTTTTCTTGTATTTTCTTAAGTCATTTGTATAGTATAAGTTTTATGTTTTAAAAAAAGACATGATCTTGCTAAGTTTCTTGCCCTTCTTCTTAGCAAGACTAATCGAATGGGCGGAGTTAGGCATGTATTTATATATGTAACCTATTAGTATGTAGTATATAGGATGGGATTTGGTCGGCCGCCTGGATTCGTGCTGGGGGCTCGGTTGGTGATCGTTGAACCTTGTTCCTGGTCCCTGGCCGGGTCTCCGGTATGGGTTCGGGCGGTTGATTGGATTTCACCTTGTATAATAATAATATGTATATATTTTACCTATCATTTTAATCGTATATAAGTAAACCTTTAATTTAGTTCATGTACATTTATTATTTTATTACATATGTTTTATAAGATTAAATTTGACTTGTAAAAAGTGCATTATATATACCTACTTTGCAAAATAAACTTTAAATTTGAATTTCAACGTCTGTCTGCTCTAAAAAAACTAGAATGTCCGATATTTAAACGTGTATGTGAATGGATCTTATAATTTTTTCTGTTCATCACAGCCATGTGTTTAAGCAATCGTTCAATAATATTACCGAAATAATATAATTGACGCCATAACGGCCTTTTAATTATGTTCAGTGCATATAAATATGAAGCAATAAAAGATAAAGCAAGCTACATTTGCGCCAAGCGAACACAATAAGCATAAAGTGCGTGAATAATCAAATGAATATATTTGTGAAATGACATCACTGTGCTTGGTTGGTGCAACCTGCGGGCCTATTATGTATCTCTAGTTGCCAACTGCCCCCCTATTCTGTATCTTTAGTTGCCAACTGCACGAGGTGCCTATCATCAAAAACATAGCTAAAAACTGAAATTTCAAAATTGCCTTTAGTGGGTATTGAACTATTAACAATCTGTGTCGTCACTTCAAGTCCGAAAATATCCTTAGGACATCGGAATTCGATAGTATATCTATGTTTTTGATGATAGACACCCAGTCCAGAAGGCAACTAGAGATACACAATAGGCCCGCAGGACTAGGTGCGTATCATAAAAACATAGATATACTATTGAATTCCGATTATCTAAGGATATGTTCGCACTTGAAGTGAGGACAGAGTTCGTAAATAGTTCAATACACACTAAAGGCAATTTTGAAAATTCAGTTTTTATCTATGTTTTTGATGATAGGCACCCATTCCAGTTGGCAACTAAATATACGGAATAGGGGGGCTGGTTTTATACAGCCCGTCAATTAAAGGCGCTACGGAAAAAAAAAATCAACACTTTAAGAACTTGCATATCTACTTCAGAAAATAATGTATTATTACAGAAACAAACCCAAAGACAAGAATATGAAATAATTCCCCGGGCTAGGATTCGAACCTGCGACCTCTTGTTATCAAGACAAGCGCGCTACCAATTGCGCCACCGAGGTTCCTACCCGGACCGGTGAATTCTTCCATCATACTTGTCCACTGTTATTTTTGCTTCTGCCTGATATACTAGCTTGTACAACACATATAGAACGCTCTATATTATTATTTAATAGGCCTTGTTCTTAGAAACAGATGGCGCTGTCGTCGCTACAATATTGTTGCTTCAGACAGTTAAGAAATTCACAGTTCTCATTAACTAAGATTATGTTTATTTTGCGAAATCCATTGCTATGAATACTCTAAATATTATTAGAGTGCAATACAAACCAGAAAATATCAATCAGAAACAAACCCCAAGACAAGAATATGAAAAAACAATACAAATAGAATACAATAACAATAGAATTATTATTGTTTGTTCTAAAGAAAAGCTAGCAATTGGGAATTTCTGGACAGTTAACTGAACTTACTGGACGCAAAATTCCGGGACATTCCCGAATTTCCCAGCCATCTGGCAACCCTACTCTCGGGGATTCCTGTTGTTATTGTATTTATGTTATAAGCCGAATCAAAGAGATGTGTGACATTTTAAATTGAATCGTGACCATTATTTCTGTGTTCCGAGAACGGATTTGTTTTGAACAATGTGATTAGACATCTGCTCCACTTTCAGATCAGTCTTTCGCTGATGTTACAAATGGAGAAACGATTGTCGCTGATTGAGGGTGTGGCAGGAGAATGAGCTCTCTAATGTCGGACTTTTGCAGACCCGACGACTTATCTTGCATAGCCTTTTGCCCGCGGTCTTACCCGCGTGAATGTAGTGATTATGTCTCTAGTAATTTGCGCGTCCCCAGGGAACAAACTATACAACGTGTAACAGAAAGGTGTAACAGAAGAGCTAATAATTGAAGATAAAATGTAATTTGAAGAGCTAATTCAGTCAATGGTATAGAACAATTTTGACTGTGGAGACAACACTGAAATCTCAAAAAAAAAAAATCTGCCCTTCCATGGCTTCCATACATTTCGGCTGAGCGGCATTGCATTTTCCTATGAAGGAAGTATTTTTTTTTTTCGTTATACAGGGTTTTTTCCATAGTAAAAGTTGTTCTAAACCATTGACTGAATAAGCTCTTCAAATATGGTTACGCCTTTCTGTTACACGTTGCATAACATGGAACGCGGCAAAATTCATTCTGCCATTTTCTGCGGGAGGGGAGGTAAACACGCACAGCACACATTTACTCACTCGCACACACACTTGCGAAAAATAAATATGTTACAATAATCGCAAGCCGTAACACAAACACAAAACGCGCACACAAGCAAACCATGAATAAATTATTTTTCAATGCATGTGCTCGTAAAGGCCCACTTTTTATGCATCAAAACCGAACAAAAAGTCGATTATTTTGCCCTAGGGCTTTATTATTGTTTTTTTTTAATTTGTTTACAATGGTTGGCTAACCTGCAGCCTTTCCTGTGTACCATAGACGTAATACTTTTTTTTCCACTGTTTAACGGCTCTGGATACAGTCCTTTTGAGCCAATTATAATTTAAAGTTCACAAGATTATATTTGTTTTCATTTCCTCACACTATGCATTGAAAAATGTAGTATGATACACGGGCGTAAAAGCAATAAATTACTCGGTTACGTTTAAAACACTCGCTACGCTCGTGTTTTAAATCGTCCTCGTAATTTATTCCTTTGCGCCCTTGTAGCATAAACTACTATTATGTACCTACTTGGCAGAGGGGAATGCGTGCGGTTGCCTAGTCCCGTGTTACACACCGTACCATTACAACAGTAAAAGCATTTTCAAAATCGGTTCAGTAGTTCCATTGATTACCCCCTACATATAAACAAACATATAACTCCTAATATTAGTGTAGAATTGTTGATAGGGTTGCCAGATGTCCGGTTTTGAATCGGAAAGCACGTTTTTCTTGTATTTTCTTAAGTCATTTGTATAGTATAAGTTTTATGTTTTAAAAAAAGACATGATCTTGCTAAGTTTCTTGCCCTTCTTCTTAGCAAGACTAATCGAATGGGCGGAGTTAGGCATGTATTTATATATGTAACCTATTAGTATGTAGTATATAGGATGGGATTTGGTCGGCCGCCTGGATTCGTGCTGGGGGCTCGGTTGGTGATCGTTGAACCTTGTTCCTGGTCCCTGGCCGGGTCTCCGGTATGGGTTCGGGCGGTTGATTGGATTTCACCTTGTATAATAATAATATGTATATATTTTACCTATCATTTTAATCGTATATAAGTAAACCTTTAATTTAGTTCATGTACATTTATTATTTTATTACATATGTTTTATAAGATTAAATTTGACTTGTAAAAAGTGCATTATATATACCTACTTTGCAAAATAAACTTTAAATTTGAATTTCAACGTCTGTCTGCTCTAAAAAAACTAGAATGTCCGATATTTAAACGTGTATGTGAATGGATCTTATAATTTTTTCTGTTCATCACAGCCATGTGTTTAAGCAATCGTTCAATAATATTACCGAAATAATATAATTGACGCCATAACGGCCTTTTAATTATGTTCAGTGCATATAAATATGAAGCAATAAAAGATAAAGCAAGCTACATTTGCGCCAAGCGAACACAATAAGCATAAAGTGCGTGAATAATCAAATGAATATATTTGTGAAATGACATCACTGTGCTTGGTTGGTGCAACCTGCGGGCCTATTATGTATCTCTAGTTGCCAACTGCCCCCCTATTCTGTATCTTTAGTTGCCAACTGCACGAGGTGCCTATCATCAAAAACATAGCTAAAAACTGAAATTTCAAAATTGCCTTTAGTGGGTATTGAACTATTAACAATCTGTGTCGTCACTTCAAGTCCGAAAATATCCTTAGGACATCGGAATTCGATAGTATATCTATGTTTTTGATGATAGACACCCAGTCCAGAAGGCAACTAGAGATACACAATAGGCCCGCAGGACTAGGTGCGTATCATAAAAACATAGATATACTATTGAATTCCGATTATCTAAGGATATGTTCGCACTTGAAGTGAGGACAGAGTTCGTAAATAGTTCAATACACACTAAAGGCAATTTTGAAAATTCAGTTTTTATCTATGTTTTTGATGATAGGCACCCATTCCAGTTGGCAACTAAATATACGGAATAGGGGGGCTGGTTTTATACAGCCCGTCAATTAAAGGCGCTACGGAAAAAAAAAATCAACACTTTAAGAACTTGCATATCTACTTCAGTAAATAATGTATTATTTTGATAAAATTGTATATTAGTTTTGGAATCTTTTTCTAGGGATCTGTTAAAACAAACGTGATTGGAGAAATTCGGCTCGATAGAAATATTTATTGAAATGAGGTCTTTTTCGATTCTCCTGGTTTGACAATTTAGAATGACTTATGGACTGCAATTATATTTTATATTAGATGGGTTTTAACGGCATCTAGGACCTGGTGAAACGAAATTTTGAAATGTTTCATAATAAGATTAATGAGTCACTAATTGTTGAAAACTTAGGCCAAAATATCGCTGCATATGTGTCTATTTATTTTAATTAAGATATTCAACTGATGCCGGGTCCAGCGAGGTCGGATCTGAAATATATCTTGAGATAACAGTATTTATATTTAAATTATCATATCTATTATTACCTATTAATATTAAAACAAAAAACATTAAAAGCTGTTGCAGGATATTTAATTTTAAAACGCTGCATATTATGGAAGATACCACAGAAAAAATTCGCTAATGTACATATATATGAAAACGTTTTTTTCTGTCGCTACCTAAAGGCAAAAACCGCCAGTTTTAGTGACAAAATCCACGAGGTGGCAGCACTGACTATAATAACTAAGGCGGTGCTTTCCTGATCAGCATTTTTTCCAAGAATACTAAATAGATAATTTATGATAAATGAGGCAGGCTGACGGGGCGGCAAGAACATACAAAGTTTTTGCTGTAATCAAAATCAAGCAGCTCGTTTTTGTTGATTGCCACAAAAACATAAAAGCGCGACTTAATATATTTTTTTCCGTGGGATAAGTCAAATATTTTATTCTGTTGCAAGTTTTTGTTCACGGGACAAGAAAAATTCACGAATCTGTTTTATTTATACTATATATTTTATTTCATTTCATATATTTCATATATACAACGTGTAACAGAAGGTGTAACCATATTTGAAGAGCTTCTTCAGTCAATGGTTTAGAACAACTTTTACTATGGAACAAACCCTGTATCTCGAAATTTTTTTTTAACTGTTTCATAGAAAAATGAGATGCCGCTCGGCCGAAATGAATGGAAGGGCAGATATTTTTTTTGAGATTTCGGGGTTGGCTCCATTTATTTATTTATTTCATGGAAAAGACACAGAAGTAAATTACATATAGACACATATTAAAGTATAAGTTAAAGGTTAATTAAGTTTACTTCCTCTACGCTTTCCTCAAATATATTATCTTTATAAAAACTAATTGGTGACATTTTTGAGTAAAATAATATGTTGAAAATAAAATAATGAAGTAAAGTTTACAAAGCAATTTATAACTAAGCCTAGCATTTATACACACAATCACACACATGCAATCTCACATACCATCGTTCATGCATACACATGCCTGTTTATTTGATCTTATATTTATTTATATTTCCATAGTAAAAGTTATTCTATACCATTGACTGAATAAGCTCTTCATATATATGGTTACATCTGGTATATTTCATTTCATTTCATTTCATATATGTCATTTATATATTTCATGAACCTATATGATTCCTTGTTTTATGTTCTTCTGACTCATTTTAGTGACTCTTCACCCGTTAATGATTCACAAATATCTTCATGTAAAACAGCCTTAACTTGCATTTTGCCATATAAGGATCGCATTGGCAACTACTATGCCACTGTCGCTCGATTGCAAACTGACATTCAAAGCATACACCTACGCTGGTTCCGATACATAAACTGTTATTACTTATTATTGCAAATTAAGGGCTGTGTCGGTCCTTAACGGGACACCTGACGCTAGAACATCAACAGCACCAGGTTTTCAAGGGTTCAATGGAAGAAACTAGGTCTCTCATATTGAAGATAATTTTATCGATCTTTTATCTAGGGATTCCACCTATAAACAATGTTTTAAAATTTATACTTTAGTCCAAAAAAAAACCACCCTCTTTCTTTTGGTTTTCAAACGTTCGTTTCATAAACGCGTTAAGAGATCAACTTGATTTCTTTTTTATAAAATAGGCAATAGAAATATGAAGGGATGTTACCTAAATCCAAATTTTTTTCTCTACAAAACATTTCAGTATTAGCTAAAAACACACCAATTTGTTGTTTCGCTGCGTGATAGTATTCCGCGTCCAAGAAAAAGAGACCAAAGAGCCAACATATAATCGCCTCTATGAAAAGCAAATAAGGTCTTTGCCATTACACTTATTGTGCTGGACGGGTAATAAAAAAAGTTACTAGGGTATGCTATCCTCTTAAATGCAGTTCAGAAAATTACAGTGATACAAAATTCTGCTGATTTTGTTTTCTTATCATAATAAGACCATACAACGCCTCATTGCTATTCATGTACAAATTATTTTTTGTTCGTATGTAGTGTATGTAGGGTTGCCAACTTTTTTTAGAAGAAATAAAGTATATCTGATTTCAGGGAATGTAAATAAAAAGTACGGTCCTTTAGAAAAAAGGATCCTTTATTCAAGGGAGTTCAAAGATTTAAAAAAAAATTATCAACGCTGCGGACGGTAGGAACTAGGAAGGCCAGGCTCCATACTAACATCCTCAAATCCTTTTGTAAAACTTTATTTTTTGTGCTCTTTGCATAAACACAAACGCACACGTCATACATTTTTCCTCGAATTTCTTTGCGGCTGTGTTTTTGTTTTTAGTTTACGTCTAATTTTACGTAAAGATTGAAATAAAGTATTTTCACGTACTTTATTGGTCTTCAAAAGTATAAAGTACAGGGACCCAATATAACGTAAGATACTTTATTAAAATTCCAAATTCAAAAAGTTTATTTTGCAAAGTAGGTATATATAATACACGTTTCACAAGTCAAATTTTAATCTTATAAAAATATATGTAATAAAATAATAAATGTACATGAACTACTTAGATTAAATGTTTATTTAATTTATGTAGCAATATATATACGATTAAAATTATAGGTAAAATATTATTATACAAGGTGAAATCCAATCAACCGCCCGAACCCATACCGGAGACCCGGCCAGGGACCAGGAACAAGGTTCAATGATCACCAACCGAGCCCCCAGCACGAATCCAGGCGGCCGACCAAAATCCCATCCTATATACTACATAATAATAGGTCACATATATAAATACATGCCTACCTCCGCCCATTCGATTAGTCTTGCTAAGTTATAAAGTACGGTTGGCAACCCTAAGTGTATGTAATAGCTAGCTACACTAGCTACTTAAATAAAGTAAAATAAATGTGAAAAGTAATTTAATTATTATGTGACCTTGTGAATCTTGATATGCTAGAGACTGCTTTTATTAGTTTCAAGGTTGTTTGTTTGGGCAAAGTTTTGACACTAACAAAAAAGTGACCTTATTTTTTTATGGTCTTAATGTAGAATATCTAATCAATCATTCTTTCTATCCGTATTTTTATAGCAAACAATAAACTTTACCGCTTTTAAAAAGCAAAGTTTAATTTCCAACATCTTTTTCATTCCATCCAAAGGTTGCCTGGAAGATAAGTGCCGCCTTTGTACACAATGCCTATTCTTTATGTAAAAATGCGTTGTTAATTATGTATTTTAATGTACAAGAAGTGTTAATAAACTAAAAATAAAATAAATAAACGGACTAAATGATTAAGCTTTATCGCATAAAACTAACAAATAATGTCGTATGTTCTATTGTATTTACATATTTTGTCTGTTTTTGCATTCCTCTGGCAGACAATATCGGTAAGAAGCTAAAAGTAACTGCTGCAGCAGTAACAGCTTTTAGCGCAACAAAAAGCCGCTATAAACAAAAATAATCGGCTATCAAGAAACCGCTTTTTCGCATAGCTCAGTTTGTATTCATCCCGGTCCCTAGATGGCGCTGCACGGCGAAGTGTTGTAGATGGCGCGCGCGAGCGAACGGCTAGCTTGGTAAGCTTCCAATTACTTTGTTTACGCCTCTCTTGTACAGATGGCGTCACTTGTATTTCAAAGTCAGTTTGTAGTCTGTTCGTGCATAGGAAAGACATCAACGCGTAAAATTTTAATAATCCTTTTTATTTTAGACATATTCCTAGAAAGGTGCATTGATATTTGAATGATTATGAATGAATTAAAAAAAATAAACGTTTACTTATAAATTGAATATAAAAAGGGACGCATAATTGAATATAAAAATGCATAATGCCTTATCCTAAATTGATGTAATTTTTTTTTCGTTGTTTTATGACAAATTGTCTAAGCTAAGCTAATTCTCGTTGTTTTAGAAAGTTCTCATTTTTTTTCTGGGCACCATTTTTTTTTTCAATCCACCTTAGTAGATTAAAGATAAATCTTAGATAAAAGACTCTCAAAAAGGTAAAGACAAAGTTGTTCCAGTTTTAGCCTCTGTCACTTATTTATGTAATAGGTCTTTACATATGAAATTGCCGAAATTTTCTTACAGATTCATGAGTTCATAGTTCCTGTAATTCAATAGCTATTTCCATTATTTGTTTTTTGTTTGAAAGTTGATTTCAAGGTTTTACATCTACGTATTAAATTTTGTTTTTATTGTCAGTTTGATAACTAAAATTAAAATTTTATAGCTGACATTTTTCAAAAATTTAATTAATGTTGCTGTTAGCTTAATGTTGTCTCATTCATACACAAAAGAAATTACATCATTTGGATTTGTTATTCCTAAAAAAAAAATGCAAAAATGTTGGTACTGAAAATTGAGTTTCCTTCAAATTCTCTATAGAAAACGGCAATTTCATGTGTAAAGACCCTGATAGCATTAGCCTCTATCCACCAGTGGCGTGCATAGAACTTTTTTCCGGAAAAGCAATCAGAAGGCCAAGTATGACAATAAAAAAAATATGAAAAAATTTAAATAACACTTTGAAAAAAAAAGTTTGTATGACGCCAGGGTAGACACTGTCTACCCTAGAGTGAAAATTTTCATATCAACTTTTTTTTTTTCAAAGTGTTATTTAAATTTTTTCATATTTTTTTTATTGTCAAACTTGACCTTATGACTGCTTTTTCGAAAAAAAGTTCTATGCACGCCACTGCTATCCACTAGCATAGAGTGCAGGTAAACCAGATTTTATCGTTCTTTTATTACTTGACATATAATTTCGATTTACATACGCAAGTTAATGCGGTATGAGACGATATCTATTATTAGATATTTTCTATCTGCTTGTAAATATACTTTATGTATATAAATAATAATATTTAAAAAGCACGTTATATAAGTATTTGCTTTTTATTAATTTATGAACGTAGGGAAACAGAAAAAAAAATGGGAATTTACAAAATATTTTCAATTAATCGATTGATGACAGACTCTTTAAAGAGGCCCCAAAATTCTTATAGTTTTATTATTTATGTTTATTTGCGAGTTATAAATATGTAAGTACACTTACGGGCACATTAACTGCATCAATGTGCTGAATGACTTATAGATTTTTTTACTTCTCCAGTCAAATAAACCTATAGAACATCTTATCTATAGTTTCCATATTCACAAAATATATTTAAGTTTGAAAATTATTCAGCACTTTGGTGCAGTTTATGTGTCCGTGAGTGTAAAAAGTTGCTCACGCGAGTTTTAATGATTTTTTTTAAGTTCATAAAACTAAATTTTGACTCCCCATAGTGATTCACTCAGGACTGGGAGTGAATTACTATGGGAAGTCGAAATTTCATTACACGAATTTCACAAAAATTGTTATCGATTCATGATGCTGATCACTTACCAAGCCTCCAGTATGAATTTGGACGATGATGATGAAAAAGTCACCTTGTATATTAAAATAAATAAAATAAAAAATATAAATATATCGTCACAACATGAATCCCCGGGAGGGTGTCAGAGGTGGTCCGAGTGTAAACTGTGAAAATTATATTATAAATAGTATTTGATGGATGATGGTGATGGCTGACAGGAGGTCTGCAGTGAAACTAGGTCGATAAGTTTGAAAACAAAATGATACTCAATATTTTCACTTTCACAAAGTAAACAATGTAATCGTTTGTTTGCAACATAATCACATGACATATAGGCAATTACTTAGTAATTCAGACTTACCCCCGATTTAACATTGAGAATTTCAAGTTAAGCGATGCTTAAGGCGATATGTGAAAGAAATACGGGTGTTTATTTTCTGTGCATTTCATGAAATACACGGAAAATTATAATTAGTTTCTGGTATATGTATCTTGACTATATAATCTAGGGATTTGAAATTGGAAAACATGTTTGGATAAATTTTCCTCGATAGAAATAATTGTTGAAATGAGGTCTTCAAACACACTTTTTCTCCTCGTTTGACGAATAGGAACCATATACAGAACTCAAACATATTTTATTAGGTGTGTTTCAACAATATCTAGTGATTTGATATTTGAAATTTTGCTAAATAAAATTTGTGTGTGTTCGAAACTCCGTACTCTGTTTTCTTATTTACCATCACACAGTAAACTAAAGGATTTTATTTTATAATTTTAATTTGTAAACTACCTTCTTTAATTCTACATTTATAAGATTACTAGCTTTTGCCCACGGCTTCGTACGCGCTGTTTTCGTTTGCATTTTCCCGAGATAAAAAGTAGCCTATGTCACGCTTCGGCCCATAAACTATTTCTATCCAAAAAATCACGTCGATCCGTTGCTGCGTGAAAGAAGGACAAACAAACAAATACACTTTTTTATTTATAATAGGGGTAAGTGTGAATGAATAAATTATTATTAATAATTAACTATGTACAATAAAGTGTGTATTCATTCATTTGCCTTCGAAGTACCCGTTAAACTCGCTAATTTGTAATAAATGTAAACAGGCGAAGGCTGACAGGACCCTGTAAGTCGGCCTTTCGAGATGTTCCCACTTAGCTCTACATTTTGACGTAAGGCTGCCCCAATGACAGGTGCATTATCATAATTAAAAAACAACAATTAGTACAGACTACACCCACGTGAAAAATGCCATTTTTTCCTGTTTTTATCATGCCTTCGCTCGTCACGGGTAACTTACCGTTGACTTGTGCGCCCGCGCAGCCAGTCACCTGTCAGCAACCGACGCAGCCGCGCGTGCCGTCCGCGTTCCAATTTCAAATTTGAAATATCGAAAACAAACGAAAATCGAACTATTGCACTAAAACGACTAATCAACTAACTTAAGATAAAACGAACTATATTTGTGGTGTGTTTTTGTGTTTGTTTTTTTAAATGTGTAGTGATGGTTTTTGCGAATTCGACACACGGCTACCGTGATTTACTTTTTCTAAAATACCGGTTAAATGCGACGGGTTAACGAATCGGATTTGTTTTTAATCAGTTGTTTTTCTGAAGTGTAGTCTGCCAATTTTTCTTCCTTATCGTCAGCTCGTATTTTTATAAATTCATGATGAATATTTTATTTCACCGTATTAATTAGTCTTCATACCCTTTTACAAACTTCATTTGCATTTACAATTTAAAATTTTCTCCGAAACCTGATCGACCCAATAACCTGCAATTCCGAACCATTTCCAGTAAACTTTTAAGTTGAAACATTTCACGGAGTCAAGCGGTTCTTCTTTGCCATAAAATAACATTTTAGTTTACAGTAATTTAGCACTCATTAAAAGTCATCAAGTGATTAAAGTGACTGGGACAAGATATATCTTCTTTTATGGGCACCTCTAGCGGTAACTGACAGTTTCGCCAAACATTCTGATATACTTATTATAAAGCCTTTTTTAATATCAATATTAAGGGGCCCCACAATGCTAAACATCAGTTTTGCATTGGATTCAGTTCCGTCAATGTAGACGGTAAAAATAAAAAATAAATATGGCGTGTTTTTTGTCTCAAGACAATTTAATTAATTACATTTAAAAAAAACATACTCTCAATCTTCTTTTAATTATATAACTTTTAAAAAAGCATGAATTTCACGAAAAAAGAGATTCAGTTTCCATATTTCAAAACAGATTGAAACGAAACCAACACAAGGAGATACTAACTAGAAAAAAACATCTTTATTACATAAAGAAATTATAGGCAATGTTCTAATGTAGCCGTGATTTCATAATAACTGAAGTTTTATGTGCTCGGCATCTGATTAGAGCAGGATAGACAGTTAAAAAACAAAAGCGTTTGAGCAGGACTGAATTCTATCTTTGCGCAGCCCCTAAAGAGACAGTAATGCGTTTTGTTATTGCATTTCTGACACCAAATCTTCTCAAACTCTGAATATAATATGCTTTTGTTGCGTCCTTGTTAATAAAAGCAACTGCTGTCTTAGGAAAACTTACAATGACAAATATTTTATTGTTATTGTGTAAGTGGTGCTAAAATACAATAGAAATAATATATTCGTTTACAATACATTTTGCACTTAAGTATCGTACAAATGATTTCAAATCAATGAAGCAGCTAAACGGAGCATAATTGCAAAATGAAAAATGTTACGCAACAAATGATAGAGTTTAAATGTCCTATTGAATCTAAACCTACAATTACAAAAGCAAAAATTCCAGTGCATGCCATATAAAGTATCGCAAGGTCCCTTGGTGTGGGTGCTACCATTGAATTTTTACATAGCAGGTCGACCCCCGCAAAATATGCTGCTTAGTACTTCGCCTACACTAGAAAAAATGAAATAAATATCCTCATACATGATTTATTGAATGGTTTGGAGGTCAACAGAAATGGTGGGAGATTCATTGATGAATTTAGATTGTGTCACTTTGAAATCGGTTTTGCTGATCATTAACATAAATGTAAAAGGATAATTAATAATGATAGAGAGGAATTTTACAATAATTTTGCGTATGCAGCAACAAAATCTGGAGAATTACTCATAGTGACACTAACAAATGGCAATGAAGTTTCGATTGAGGCGAACCATATGGCGCTTATTCATAAATGTCATGAGGACCTTAAATAAATATTTGCATAACTCCAGTTAGTTTAGAAAATTACGCCATATAATTTGTTATGTATAGCTTGCAGCTAAGCAACTTGTTTAGTGAACCTTGCAATAAAATGTGCAATTAGTAGTCCATTATTATGCATACCGTCTTGAAGCATTCCTTAGTCGATGTCTATTGGTACTCTTATTTACTATAGATGCTAACGTGGAGTCTTATTTACAAAATGACAAAGAGATTCATATGTCAGAGTGATCGATCTTTAATAGTCTAGGAACTAATTTGAAATAGGAACTAATTTCATATTCATATTCGGTGGTGGACCGATTAGGTCATCAGCTAAATAAAACAGCGAGGCCCTTTAATCTCCTTTACATAAATCTTGCTCACGAATGTTAATTTTACTGTTTACACTGTTTTAGGTCAGGGTTTTCTTCATTTGATACGTGTAGGTGCATATTTTCACGCCGTAGCAGACGTTTTACCTCTTTATCAACAACTTTTGCGCTGTCAATAATGTTGTTTTTGTTGGATTATGGCAGGATGCCAGTGAAGTTTTTAGTTTTAGAGAAGATCCCTTAAAATTCCAAAGGTTTTCCTCAACATACTTGCTGACGTCCGCCGGAAGGGTCGCGCCATACTGTCCGCCCATGCTGACCAAATTAGGAAGCAAAGGCGACGGCTTAGCCAACACATGATTTGAATACCGACAAACAACTCTTGGTTTCAGCCCACCTTATAAACTTTTGACAATAACGTTCACTTTCCTGTATCCCTCTTTGTTGTCTCTGCCATTGTCGCGTAATTTATCCGAATTAGCTACGGAGATTTTTAGACGGATGAAGTTGTACTTCTCAATTTAACGGTAAACATCATCGGGAACGTGTGTCGAATCTGTAAACGCCATAGTGTTTGTCATTGTGTGCAGCGTCACTGAGCCGCGGAGAATCGAAGTGATGCTTGGCCTGTAAAGGCTGAGAAGCGAAGATGTCGATGTACAGATTCGTGAAAGAAGGAGGCAGCAGCAAGCGTCTCTTCGTCCAAGGGACGCTGGAAAGCGATGACTCCAGTTCCAAGCCTCTCAAATCCAGCTTGAAAAAATCATCTCCATCTCCTGTCGGTTCGCCGATCACGACAAGCTTGAACTTGGCTTCCGTCCCGAAGAGCCTGAGAGAAGGGTTGACACGACACGAGACCGTCTTCGACGGAAACTACCCAGGGATGGAGAGGTCGTCGAGTTACAGAGCAGGATCCTACCGAGAGGAGAGTTACAACGGGAGGATTGTACACGATGGCAACCAGACGCACTTCGAATACGACGCGGGCGAGAGCGCGCTAGCAGTGCCGACCTCCGCCGGAGGGCGAGGAGTGTCGGAGCTCCAGGCGATTCACACGAACAAGAGGATGTCGACCGAGGTCCTCGGCTCCTCGCTGGAGTCGACGAAGATCTCGAAGAAAGACGAGGCTGGCCAGCGCCGCATCACAACCAGGATCGTCCGGAAGGTGACGACTTTGACGCGCGGCGAAGAGAAAGCCTCTGCTGAAGACGTGTCCAGACCGCGAGAGGTCCATCGATCCGCCGAGCATTACAGACATGTCGAGCTGGAGGCAACACATCCACGACAAGTAAAGGTATTTTTATGCGCACTAACACTGGTGCTCCTTGTTCAATTCTCATGCATCATGAAGCATTTGATTTTGTTTAAGGCGAATGGATACGCCAACTGCAATTTGGACCAGTCTTTGAAGGCCTTCTCCTCCCACACGGGTGGTCCAAAAACTTTTATAAAAATATATGATAGGCATTATAGAGTCAAAAATAAATGTTAAGTTTCATAAACTGTTTTTCTATTGTATGTTTTGACAAAAAAAATCGAAAGTCATCGAAAGTTTCACATGATTAACACAAGAATACTCCTTCCAAACGCCTAAAGCGATTTTAATCATTATTTCACCAAATTATAGGAAATTTTTAGATATAAAAAATTTAAGTTCAAAATTTTTTTTTCATTCAATGCGTCCATGTGAAAAGTATTATTTTCTCCTATTTTGCACTAGCCGGAGACGCAGTGGTTGTCGTAACAGCCACTTTTCAAGGCACGCTGAAATGAACATTATTTCAATGTCGTTTCCGTTGATATTTGTACCGACACACATCGAGTTGCTTATTTAGCGTGGTCATACGCCTTATGGTCTTACATCAAACAACATGCGATAAAGAAAGCGTTAAAATGGCTGGAATAATTATAAGAAGTCTCTAATGGCTGGGCCTTCGAAACAATCATTAGGCGGCACAATCAGTGTGAAGATTTCCACGGATCTATTTCACGGAGTGATCTTTTGTGTCTAGTATGCAACGAGTTTTGACAGCGAAAAATTAGACATGTCCATTTATGTTTTGACCCAATTGCAATCAGTTATGAAACGACGATTCAACTGCAGTTGTTACAAATATGTCACCGTAACAACACTAGTACTCGTATTTGTCAAAATGGTTTTTAAAAAATCTGCATACAAATTAGCCAAATGCAACTTTTAAAAGAATAATGAATGTTTTCTGTTACGAGAAAAACTGGCCAAGTGCGCTCGGGCCACGCGCAGTGTAAGGTTCCGTCGTTGCTTTACTCAATATGCGGACTTCTTCTCCAAGTACATTTTATATGTTTGTCGATTAATACAAATCGCGCCAAACTTTTAGTCCGGTCGGAAGTTGCTCTTCCGAAGAACGGCCTGTTTTGTTCCTGCCGATGCGAATCGCCTCGTGATTAGAGGGGACTAAAAGTTTGGCGCGATCTGTACTCGTCAACTTGTAAAGCCTACTTAGCTGTGATAGTTTTCGTTTTAACTTCGTTATACATACTGCTACCGTGAATTTTTTCAGATATCCAAACACATCCGTTTAGCTGGCAGGGGGGGGACACTTGACTTTAACAAAAATTTACACTTTAAAGCTTAATATTTCGCAAACGGGAATCGAAAAATGGTTTTAACACACCCGCAACATTTTTGTACGATCTATCCAACGACATCCCACATCATGGGATAGAAGAGAATAAAAAAATTCACCCCCACTATGCGTATAGCAGAGGTACCGTAAAAAAAAAGTTTTTTATTTTACCACTTCGTCGGCGTGATTAATATGTATACACATGCCAAATTACAGCTTTCTGGTACTAAGAGTCTCTGAGCTAAGCTGCGAAAGACAGACAGACGGAAATGGCGAAATTATATAAGGGTTCTTTGCTGACTACGGAACCCTGAAAATCTCTAAACATAAACACGTAAAAATATGGACTCGTGTTTGCGATTTGCAAAGTAGCTATTTTCGGCTCGTTTATTTTGAGACAGCAATAACATCATGCTTTTATTCGTTTTTGAGTTAATTTTTATAGCATTTATACTGAGACTGGGTTTTGTATCTTTTTGCGCATTTAGATTAACATGTACTAATGCTCATTGCATAGTAAATGCTGGTTTATCAGTGAAATCAGTTAGTCAACGTCACCAAGGTTCGACTGGCGGTCATATGGCTGTATCGTGCGCGTGTGTGCCTCGTTACTGGCATTTGCATAATATCGTGTGACTATGAAAGGATTTGCTACAATACTGGCCTAGCCTTTCGGATATTAAATTGTGTCTAGGAAATTGGTAAAAGATAACAAAAATGTATACTAAAGATACGATTATATTCAGTGTATTGATCTTTCCCAAAATTACAACAAAATCAAGGAATTGCTGCAATACTGGCCTAGCCCTAGCCTTTCGGATATTAAACGTGTCTTTGAAAAACAATGGCAAATAAAATTTGAAATAATCCTAAAGATTATAAGTTTAAGAGATTTACATTCATTAGATTATTTTCTCCCAAATATATATCTGAATGTAAATCCAGAATATCTTAAGAGCGGTTTCGCAGCCGGATTGTGAAAAACCCGCCTTTCTCTAATTAATCGAAACAGAACTCTTAAATTCTAAATTCACTCAATAGTTATTCAACAAAACCTTATTACTTATGTATTGTGTATGTTGCCATCGCAAAGCTTCCATTGGTTTCTGTAAATTAGAATTAAAAAAAAATTGAATTAAAAGAATGTTGAAATTCTAATTTACAGAAATCTATCGAAACTTTGCGAAGGCATCATACACAATACATAGGTAATAAGGTTTTGTTGAATAACTATTGAGTGAATTTTTAAGTGTAAACGTCTTTACTCGCCCAGATGAAGGCAGTCTAAATCTGCTGAAACTGGTCGGCTTTCCCGATCATAACACGTATTGAGGTGAGCCGTTTTCTTTAAATCTTTAAGTGTTCTGTTTCGATTAATAAGAAAAAGGCGGCTTTTTTACAATCCGGCTGCGAAACCGCTCTTAACTGAATACAAATAAACCAATTGTAGAAACAGTATTTTTATGACACAGAAGATGAGCACTGAGTGATAAACAGAATAGATCATCGTGCACTTTTACCGAACCATTTGCTAAAAGGTCAGGAGACAGGAATAGTCGTCGAGATTCTTGAAAGTTCAAATCGTCTAGCCGACTCGTATTTAGGAGTGTCGAGATTATTTAATGTTTTAGATCTGATGCATTATTATTGCTTTGCCCGATGTTGTTTTTAATTAGGGTCTGATGCAGATTTTATCGTGATTTGAAGAAGGTCAGCTTAACGTATTTTTTCCTGAAGTAATTCAATAAAAATATCAAAAAAGGCAATGGAAACTCAACAGGTATGACGCTCTCAATCTTGAGACCCAAGTCTGGTTCTGCCGGTCAAGCGTGTTTTTCAGAATTTATGAGCATAGATTTGGTATACATACACTTATCACTTGCTGCGGCAAAGGAAAACACTGTGAAATAAACCTGCATGCCCTAAAAAAAAAGGTTCACACCCCATTACTTTTGGAAATAGAAATCGTCGGCAAAAAAGGGTGTAGGAGTATGGACCGTTTCAGCAGCAGTACAAACGCTGAAACACCTCTGACACTCCCTCGAGATCTTATATCGTGATGACATTCAGTTTAGTACAAAAGCAGTATTTAATAAATGAACTCTATTACCAACAATTGTTCATGCTTTCCACTTAAAAAGTGTTCTACTAAACTTCCACAATCAGTCAATAATAGCCAAGATGATCAAGATTAGATGCATCTGCTCTATAATTTGCATAATTAATAAAGAAATCACGTAAACATTTTCTCCTTTTGTTGGTAATTAGAAGATAAATGGGCTAGTGCATTTTCTCGGACGAAATCTTAATGATTAACTTAACAGTAACTGAAAGTTTCTCATTGGCCTCTCGAATTTCGCCTTCCCTGATTGAAAAATGGCTTGCACCTGTAATATTTAGAGAAACAAGTAAAGATGACCATGTAGAGTTGTAGAGCATTGAGATCAGACCTATTTGTCGGTGTAATTGCCCGTAAGATATGCGCTGCGCACACTTTGATTTGAGGTCTGGTTAATAAGCGATTATTTTTTTCTGCCATTCTTACACGACGTATATTGGTACGGTTTTCCTCTATTGGTTCCACTAATAAATCATCAGTAAATGCCTATGTTTTAATTCAATTGGCTGAAAATACTACTTATACGATTCTTTAATTTCATTTAACTATTGCGAGAAGGTGCATGCTAGCATATTGCATGGACTCATTTATTATATTTGAAAACTGTTTCAGATATTTTTGTTATTCTTTCAGTTACTTTCAAAAATTGCGTCAAAGAAAAGAGCTCATAATGAAAGTTCAAGGTATTTTCTGATCTAAAGGGTCTGATAAGGTGTACCGCAATAAACATTTACAAACATCTATCTCACACATTTTCAGCGGAGTTCTTTGTATCTCACGGATGGTTTCATTGTCCATACGATAATTGGTCCGCTTGAGAACTGTTGAACTTGCCAGATAGTGTAAATCAATGTAGGGGTGTCGCAAGGCTCACATTTGGGACCTCATTAACATTGATTTATTTTTATTACTTTCTGTGCTTTATTTTTAATTAGTTTCGGAATATACTGTTAGTAATGGTTTTACTAATATCTATTTTAGTGATAATAATAATAGTATTGAGGATATAATAGCACTTATAATGGAAGTTAAAATAATTATTTCGATTCCCAGACTCTATGCTACTAGAAAACGACTTAAAAAAGCGGCAATAAACCAGCAACATGAAACATTTTGCAATTAATCTACCGTCGGCTTTAATAGAATACTTGGTCTACGAGCATCTTCATTATCATTAGTCACTGCGATCCGAAGAACCGAGTTTTTCGTTTATTCTCAAAGCAGTGGCAAACTTGAATCGGTCATAAATCACTCCAGCAGCGGAGATTCGCGCTGTTGAGTGCGATTGTCGAAATTGTGCGCTTAAAACCAACTTGTCTATTCCAGTGTGGTCTTCGAAAACAACCCTTTTTGCGATCCAGTAAGAGCTGTTAACTGTAGCAGTTATTGTAGATTTAACATTGTCTGGTTCGTACAGAGGCTTTTTATTGTCCTGAGAATTCTCGGTTGGACGCAAACATGCAGACCGTTCACGGTGTCGCGCATACATTATACTGAGAACGTTTGTGCCAATTCTTTATATGCATCTTTGGAGGTGCAGGTTATGTTGCTAAATTTGCCTCTGTACAGTTCGTGACAGCAAAAAAGGCAAGCGTGAAGGGAGTCACAGATGGCGTTGCAGTGGCGCATTGAGGAACATAGGTGCAGCGCTAGGAATTCACAGGAGACAGCAAATTTCCTACAGGTGCATTCTGTACTTGTCCGAAGTGTGACTAGATTTCTATTTTTTTAGATTTAGAGATATTTTAAATCTATGGCTGACGTTTAAAATAACAGCAAAAAAGAAAATTTACAGTCTGGCTTTAAAAGGCGTTTAAACTAAACTAGATCATTTCCTGTCAGTCTAACTCGTTTAACGCCCTAAATCATTTACCGTTATAAATTTAAACTAGATCTTTTAATCACCGATGGAATTCAATATGATTTTCATTGGCGTCCTTATACGGAACGCCGAGTTAAAAGGCCAGGTACCATATGTGGTGGTATAAACTTACGGTATCATCAGAACCGGTGTGAAACTTCCTTTATCCTGGACAAGATTTTGACTTTACCTTTTATGTTCCGACCAATTTGCGGATCTGAATTTTTACGAGTTCTTGGCGCATCTTTCAATTTGTTGCTTTTATCATGTGCTCTAAATTAGGGTTATTTTACGTTTCGGTTATCGTTTTATGTTTTCTTGTCTTATCGGAAAAATATAAAAACCAAACAATGTGAGTCCCGTACTCCTAATAATGTCCATCGCTCTTATTCCAATAATAAATAAAGATAATTACAGCTATATTCAGCTTTTTATTTATAGTTGTAGAAATAAAATATCAACAATAAAAGTAAACTTTATATTTCACGAAATATTTCGGCCTCTTCAATCAGTCGAATAATACCTAAGATAAAAACATCTCGATATCGCGAGATTTTTGAGCGGTCCGCTTCCACTAAGCAGGATAGACTAGTGTAAAATAAAAGCGTCGGAGCAGGACAGACTTCTCTGAAAACCCTGGCCTTAATCTGTCCGATTATATGGGTGATATAACTAGCGTAGCGTAATTTATTTATTCACGATCTGTGTGAAGTCATAAGTGTTTCGGAAACAGTAGCGCAAACCCTGACTTGAATACCAAAGGCATTTAACATCCTTCGACTTGAACATTTACCAAATTATCCGATTGCGAAACCTCACAAGTATTCAGTTCATATGACACATGCATCTAAACGAGTCCATAAAAAGCAAAATAAAGATGATTCGCCCAATTTTTTGTATGCAAGTAATGGGACTGCCAGTTGACTCGACCATCCTTTTCGTGTTTTTATTATCTTAAGTGACAAATCGAGTTAGTATTTTGTACAATTTACATTAAAAATACATTTTACGTTAAGAAGATTGTGTTGTAAATTCTATAACGTGTCAAAAATGGCAACACATTAAAAGTTGGCTTTGATCACTTTCATTTCGTTTGAGGAATAATCTTTATCTAGTGCAATACGGTTGTGGAACAGTTTGCCGCTACACATTCGTGAGGCTCCGTCTGTATCAGTCTTCAAGAATAAGATAAAACAACACTTTCTTGATTTACAGAATGATCCATAATAATTAAAACATTTTATTTGTTTTCAGTTTTTAGACAAATTCTCTTCAGTATATATACATTATACTTATTTATTTATGTATGTATGTACATTTTTTAAGTGATATAGGGTAAACCACCCATTTATTGACACTTTAAGGAGTGTGGGCGATATCATCAAATTTTATCATTAAAAGAATCTATGAATACTTACATATGTTTATGTTTAATTGTTTGTTGATTAGTATACTCCCAGATTTAACTAAAGGTAGAATGCAATATTTTGTCTTTTTTTTTTTATAAATATTTTTGCAAAATATGGCTTAAATGCCAATTATTGACATAGGTTTGCCTAAACTTGACACTTGATCAGACCAATTAATGACACCCCTCTAAGCCAAGACGAAACCCCAGATTTGCTTGCGATTTTAATTACTTTTGCTTTACTTTACTCACCGAAAATAAACAAAATAAAAGAATAAATTTAAAAATAATTGTTTCTTAATTATTCTCATACATTTAATTTTTTATTAGTCGGAAACATTTTCAACTTAATTTGTTTTGCACAGAAAAACTTTGTTATGGAAGTAACAAAAGAAAAACTTGGAAAAAGCAGTATAACATAAGAATTCAAACATAAGCAAATCGAAATGGAAATATAAATTTCAAACATTTAAACCTACTTAACTGACCCTTTTAAACTTAGATCTATCTTAAAAATTATGGTTAACTATAAACTTATTAGAAGAATACTGAGTGAGATCAAAATTGTTTTCTATCACAATCATAAAGGTAATCAAATCAAATTTGTTGTTTATCTAACTAAAGACGAAATAAAAAGATATGAATGAATTATTGCGAATCTTTTTCACAAAGAATTTTCTCTATATCATTGGGACGTAAAATTTTCCAACTTTTACTTTTTATGTTAATCTGGTTTTGGGCAGTACGTTCATCAAAATTCAATTTCTGTTTAACTCTTTCAACTTCGTTACGCACGATTGCTTTCGTTGGCTTTACTTCTTCGATATTTGTTATGTTAATCTGTTTTCGACCAGTCTTTTTATCAAAATTCTGTTGAATTCTTTCAACTTCGTTAGGCACGGTTGCTTTCGTAGGTTTAACTTCTTCTATATATGTATGGTTTTCCGTGGTTATTTCAACGTTTTCTTGATTTTCGTCATTACCTTTTTCTTTCAATCTCTTTTCTATTGCGTTTTTTGTAATCTCTTTTATATTTTTTGTATAATTTGGGTTCTGATTTTTTTCAATGAATTTTGTTATCCTTTTTTTGCTGTCTATTTTATTACTTGCACATGTCTTTTTAATTTTTAAAGTTGCCAGATCTTTAACTTTTGCTGGTGGTTTTCTTGCGTTTTTCTTTATGTTCTGTATTTCTTTGGCTTTAATTCTTTCTTCTTTTCTCTTTTTTATATCATCCTCTTTCTGTTTTTTCTTTTCTGCCTTTTCTCTTTCTTTTCTTTGCCATTCTTCGGATGTAAGTACGAAAGAAGTTCTTTCCGTGTTTTTAACTCCTTTTCTTTTAGGTGTTTTGGCGATAACTAAGATATCTGAAAGCTCAACTTTTTTCAATGTAATAATGTCATTTTTAAATAGTGTTTTTGACAAAGTTGTGTCGTTTGAACTAGTTGGTAAGGTTTTAGGGGTTTTGGCCAGTATTTCATGACTTAAAGCCAAGTGAGGGAAATTATTATTTCTTTGTGGTGAATTTTCAGACATGCAAGTTTGTAAATCCAAGGTTATTTTAGGGGAGATTATCCGTTGATTATCGTTGAAGTTTGAATGGACAGTTGTTTTCGATGCTTTTTCTATCTTCTCCGGCGTAGGTGTCAAAACCAAAATTTCGCCCAAATTTGTAGGAGCATCACATTTTTTTGTCATCTTAGCTGTATCTATAAAACCCTCAATTTGATCAAAGATTGTAGAGACACTAGTTTTTGGTGCCTTTATTGTCTTTTCTGGGGTAGGTGGCAAAACCACAATTTCGTCCAAATTTGTAGGGGCACCAATTTTTTTTGTCTTCTTCACTGTACTTGATAAAGCCTGAACTTCTTGTAAGTTTTCTGGCATACCAGCCATTTGCATGTTTGTCTTTTTCTCTGGTGTAAATGAATGAATTTCAACATTATGTGCAATTTCGAAAAATGATGGTCCTTGGGAGTTTAGAAACTCCTCATCTGAATCGCAGATCATAAATTCCAAATTGTTAATATCTAGTTCATCCTGCTCAGCAAATTTCATTGCACATTTAGGAACCAAACCTATATCAGACTTTTGTTCTGGAGGAAATTTTTGTTTGTTACTGATCAAATCAATAGAAACTTGGAAATAATCAAAAACTCTCTTTAACATGTCTTCTTTCAAAGTTTGATTATTCTCGGAGTTATTACGGCATTCTTTGATGATATCCAGAAAATCATTTCGCCCCATTTTAATTTCAGGATATGTTACAGTTTCATTATTTTCGGTGTTAGATTTAGTTTGTCCTCCTAAACATTTTGAGAAGTCTATTTTGTCTGGGTTCCAGGGATAAAGCCCTGTAGTCCGAAATCCGTTTTCGAGTGTTTCAGGGGATAGTGAATTCTTAATAGCTCTTTGTAATATTGGGGCGAATTCAACTTTTGTGATCGCTTCAGTTGGGTTTGTTCTTCTAAATTCTAAAACGCCCTTCTTCCAAGCGTTTTTCAAGGGTTTGAATGCGGCTACATCAGCCGGCTGTAAGATGCGTGTAGCATTTGGGTAAAGGGCAATCAAAATAATTTGCAACTCTGAACAAAGTTCACTTACACTTAAAGTTACATGGGTCTTATGCCCATCAACAAAGAGAATGACGGGAAACTCAGTTTTTGTCTTTACCAGGTAAGGATGGAGAACGTTCTTGAGATAATCTATGAAAATTTCTGTTTTCATCCAGCCGTTGTCCGATAATCCAATGCCCCAATCATCAGGGACACCACAGCTGACATTACTAGGGAGCCTCTTGTTAGGGTAAATAATCAGGGGTGGAGTCTTTTCTCCGTTGGCTTTGAAAGTGAACAATACTGTTAAACATGATTTTGCTTGACCTTTGTCAATTTCATAGACATTTTTCGCTCCTTTTGATGACAGTACTTTGCCCGTTTTAGGACATAGTAAGAAATTCGTCTCATCGCCATTTAAGACTCGGCTCGGATTTTCAAGGATTTTGTCATGATTTTGTGATTTCAAAATGCTTTCAATGTTTTTAAACCAGCGACGGATATCATTTTCGGAAACACAAGAACTTGCCGGCGTTACACTTTCCGGTGTTCTTAAGACTACATCGGGGTGTCTCTTCAGAAAAAGTTGGTACCACTTTTCGCCTGGGATTCCATCTTTAAAAGGTGTTTCTCTGTTAGTTTTTTTTATATATTCTGCCACACTAGCAATAAGGTCATCCTTTCTTTTCGGAAATCCTTTTTGGCTATTAATTTTTATCCATTTTACTATCTCCATTTCTTCTTCAGACGAAAGAATTGTTGCTGGACCAGGTCGGTCTTGGGTTTCTGGGTTTTGTACATGGAAAATCAACGTGCTTCTAGGTATTCCAAATTTTTTTGCAATCGACTTTTTACTTTGACCTTTATTAATTTCATCCAATGCTTTTCTTAAAGTTTCTGGGGTATATTTTTTCCTTTTCTCTATGCCCTTCTGTTTCTTCTTTTTCCCCGGAATTTCATCTTTGTTTGTATTTTTTGCCATTTTGTCACCTAAAAATAATAGAGACAAAATAAAATACTCAAATAAACAAACGCTGTATATTATTATACCTATAGAAAAAAATATTGCATTAACTCGCGGCCTAATTGTTGACACTCAAAAACCTAATAATTGACATAATTTCAATAATTAGAATATCGGGTATTGACACCCTGTCAACATTTAGAAATTACCAACTGATTTTTTCTTGCTGACTAATTTTGTTTACCTATTTACGGGGATTTAAGAAAAAAACACTCAAATGCATCAAATGAAGAAAAAAATATTATTCAATTCATGACACCCGGTGTCAAAATTAGGCTATGTGTTTAAAAATAACGCTAATTATTGACACCACCAAAAATAAATAAAAACCGCTTCGTATTGAAAAAATTAGGTTATCATCGGGTACAGAAATTATATAACCTTCAGGAATAATTTAGGTCTTATTGATACATACCGCAATTTATTGAAATAAAGGTGACGAAATGGTACTAACCTTTTAAGAAATTGTTAGAAAATTCCGTGTGTTTTCGCAGCAAAATACCCTTGTCTCAAAACTTGGTTGTCGACAATCAGCCATATTGGTAATCGGACTTGAAAAGTGTTGCCAGAATAGAAAATGAAACAAGGATGCGTTCAGTTTAAGCAAGTATGTCATAAAATATAACAGTATCACTAATATTTAACAATTTGTAAACGAGTGTCAATAGTAGGAAGAGTGTCAAGTTTAGGGTGGTTTACCCTATGTAGTTTATCATTTACTGTTGTTATCTCCTATTAATTACTGTTTATGTTTATTAGCAGGTAGTATAATATAATTTACTAAGTGTTTGAGTAATATATATACAAGGTGACTTTTTGATCATCGTCCAAATTCATACTGGTAGCTTGGTAAGTGATCAGTATCATTGATCAATAACAATTTTTGTAAAATTCGTAAAATGAAATTTCGACTTCCCATAGTGATTTACTCGGAACTGGAAGTGAATTTCTATGGAAAGCCGAAATTTCATTTTACAAATTTCACAAAAATTGTTATTGATCCAAGATACTGATCATTTATAAAGCCTCCAGTATGAATTTGGACGATGATCAAAAAGTCACCTTGTATTTAAATCGGTACCTATAATATTTTGACATCATAGCACTACCCTCAACAACTTCCCCATTACCAAAGGTTAGCTGGTAGAGAATACTAAATAGTATTAAGCTCGCCTATGTACGAAATTTATATCTTGTGCAATAATATTATTATTTTTATTATTATCTAGTATTTTTCCGTTATGATTAACAAGAAAACATAGAAACATTTATTTTTCTTCTTGGGAATGTATAAGACGTATTCTCACTTTCTTAATTAGAGTGTGATGTTAGCCCTTCCGCTTTCTCTGTTCGTTCATCGGATACTTGCTCGCCGTATGACACTTTCGATCTTAAACCCGTATGTAAGGAATATATTATGGAGAAACTATGACTACAATCCAGCTGCTGGTAATTCATCCATAGATGGTCGATTTTCCTGCAATCTAGACTTGGTATGACTAAGTATGTCTGGTGAACGTTTTGATGTAATCGCGTTCCAAAACACTTTTCAATATGAAGCACATCTGCATGTATCATATAAATTTAGATAAAAATCCTCGGACTAGGATTTGGACCTGCGAACTTTTGCTTACACGGCAAATGCGTTACCAACTGCGTCACCGCTGTAACCATCCTAGACCGTTTCAATGAAAATGCAAAGTAATTTATACTGTAAGAGGTGTGACTCCTTGATGGAACTTCATTCTAACACTAATCAAAGTCTTCTTGTACGAGTTCCACTATTATTTATAAAATAGTGGAACTCGTACAAGAAGACTTTGATTAGTGTGAAAATGCAAAGGTTCACAGGTTCCAATCCTGACTCGATGAATTTTTTCAAAATGTTTGTCTTGAAATTTTCTTTCTCAATTGTACTTTTCTAGTTTGCCATATACTTATTGGTACTCTTAATAATTTTTTGACTTATTTAAATTTCTCGAATTCCATAAAAGCTGATTTTTAAATATTTAACTGGTTTCAAGTAAATAAATATTAACTTATTGTCTTTTTAAATGATTAAACTTGATAAAACACATTGAAATAAAATTAAAGTAAAATATATTTCGAGCCATTCGGTTCCGGCATCAGTCACAATGAAGTAAAAAGAAGAAATATAAAAACTTAGGTCTTATTTTTTTTATTTTACTGTAAGTTGTGACTCCTTGATGGAACTTCATTCTAACACTAATAAACGTCTTCTTGTACGAGTTCCACTATTTTATTTACTTAATTATTGCGATTAGTTTCGTCTATTTGACATCGTCGGGCTAATTGGAATAATTGGATAGCTATCCTTTTTACTGTTTACCTATTCCAATACAGGTAAAGGATAGATAGCTATCCTTTTTTCTTTTTACCTATTCCAATCAGCCCGACGATGTCAAATAGACGAAACTAGTCGCAATAATTAAGTAAATAAAATAGTGGAACTTTTATTAGTGTTATTTTTTTTTACCTGTCTGTTATATTTTTTCTTTTTACTTAATTGTGACTGATGAATTTTATTTAACTGTGTTTTATCAAATTTAATATTTAAAAAGCTGGTTTTAAGAAACAAGAACTGCATTGTACATAGTTGTTCAGTATGATAACAATTTTAACAAAAACACACAATTTTTCTTTCTCAGCACCAATTACATACTCATTAGGTCGATGCAATCAAATAAGATATCTATTCTGAAAGCAATAGAATCGTAAACGTTTCTACGAATAAAAAGGCATTTCATAATGACCATTAATTAGGTGCATTGCTCGAGCTTTATGTGGCTTATGGCCCCGTATACTATACGGTATCATACCACAATGGTTAATTTATGAGATAACTCGTCTTCCTACCTCTTCGATTCTAGATCCAGAATCCGGCTTATTCTTTTGAATTAACATAACGCCCGCGTGAGTGTTCAATATGTGCATTACGATTTTCTTATACATTATGTTGTTGGTTGGATAAGTAGTGGTCGTTTTACAAAAAAAAATATATAAATTATACCAATTTTCTAATCTGTTGCTACCTTAGCCCTTGAATCAGACATATGCATGTGTCCTTTCTAAACTGCCAGCCGGCCCGCTCCCTACACTAGCAGCTTCGCGGCTGGTTGCGCACGCGCCGCTGTCATGTGCCGGCGCACCTGTCTGCTTCCTGCCACCATCTTGAGTAGGCCACCTACCGTGAAGAGTCTCTGCTTGCTTAATTATACGTGAATGGATTGATTCATCTGTTGGTTTGAGATCTTATTAAGCCTTCTTTTCTTAGAGAAGTCGTTTTTTAGTCTTGCTTAAGGGGCTTCAGTAAGCTAGATTAGCAGCTCGAAATGTGTCGGTACAAATATCAACAAAAACAAAATAGAAATAACGTTCATGTCAGAGTGCATTGCAAAGTGGCTGTTACGACGATCGCTGCGTCACCGGATAGCGCAAAATAGAGAAAATAATACATTTTACACATGTTACATTTGATATTTAAAAGTTTCAAACGTCATTATGTTAGATTTTCGTATTGCTCGTGTCTGTGTTCAAGTTTTAACCTTGACTTTTTTGAATTTTGAAAGTTTAAACATTTTATCAGTTTTTTTAAACCATTTTAAAGCATTTGAAAGGTATTTATTTACTCGTTGTAGGTTAGAGCTTTAAAGGTTTTAAAACATCACAATTACGGGACATGGGTACATAAATCTCATATATTTTTTTCGAAGTTTTGTAATATTCATATAGAAAGTTTAAAGCAATTTAAAAACGTCTCCGAAGGCAGTTTTGCTTCTGAAGCCTCTTAACCCTTCTAATCATTGTCGCAAAAATATTGGTGAAACGGTATAATTTACATCTTGATAAAACCACTTTCATCCAGTGCCGACAATCGCAAGTATTAATCATAATAATTTACATTTTATTAATACAAGGTGAATTTTGTGAACATCGTCAAATTCATTCTTGAACCTTGGTAAGCGATCAGCATCATGAACCAATAACGATGTCGATAAAATTCATAAAATTAAATTTCAACTCCTCATAGTGATTCACTCAGGACTGGGAGTGAATTACTATGGGAAGTCGAAATTTCATTATACGAATTTCACAAAAATTTTTATCGATTCATGATCTCCATGAGCCTCCAGTATGAATTTGGACGATGATCAAGAAGTCACCTTGTATATTATTATAAATTATATTATAAATGAATAGTTTTAAAACAGCTACTGTAAATTTTGTTAGTAAATATAAAGTTGCACCTTGTATATTATTATAAATTATATTATAAATGAATAGTTTTAAACAGCTACTGTAAATTTTGTTAGTAAATATAAAGTTGTGCTTTTGTCAAGCTTTATATATTTCTTTGGCAGATTTATTAATATTAAAACAATAAATCTACTGTAAATTTTGATAGACGATATTTCATCCATCAGCCTAGTTCGTCCACTGCTGGACATAAGCCTTTCCAGGACTTTGCCACTCCCGGCGGTCATCCTGGAAGAATTGCCCATACTCACACACGCTGGGCAGGCGGGTTGGTGACCGCGGTGCCGGAATCCTCGCACCAGTGACGCCGCTGCCCGTCACCAGTCTGTTCCATATAAGGCCCGGCTATTAGGGATGGATATACCGCCATCCATCGGTCCCTGGCATGGTGGGCCTCCTGGTTTTTTGCCTGTGAGCTGTCCTCTTACTCTCCCCCGAATTATTTCGACGGGGTCTCCAAGTAAGATTGTGGTACCTGCACAGTCGAGCCCGGCTCTAATAACCTGTTACCTATATAAATTTATAAATGTTAATATCAATTAGCCTTTCCATTGTGTGCGAACTTTTTATAATAGCATGGAATTCCATGTGAACCTTTATCCTTTGTCCCGTTCGCACTTAGCAAGTACGACGAAGACAATAAATAATGTTGATGCTTCAACAGTCACGGCCTTGTCATATCGACGAGCTATCTCAAGTTATGATGTCAGGTGTGATGACCTCATGCCGCAGGTATACTGTTCACTATCATCAGAAGGATCTACATTTTATTGCCGTCTGATTGTTGCCTCTGGTTTTGACTTGTCCGATTGCAATTTACAATGCCTGGGTTGCAATTGTGTAAGAAAATCGGACAGCTTAAAACGTACGGTTTCAATTTGAATTAAAAATGTCTTATATAGAATAGATGAAAATTTCCTTAGCCTCTGAGGGCCGCAAAAATGTCCCGGCGGGCCGCATGCGGCCCGAGGGCCGCGGGTTGAAGACCCTTGTTTTAGACTGTCAAATTAATACGGTGGTTTGTGTTTTATAAACGACTCATCATATTCTAACAGTCTCTATAAATATCTATTAGCAAATATCTACTCGAATCGTGCAATAAAACATTCTACTCAAATGAAGGCGATATGTAAAAGTTTTAGCGTCCCTGTTACTCCATATACGAAAAAACTCTCAGTGCTAGTGGGACGGATTCGTGGAAAAGTAGCAAAAAGTTGGTTTTTTATTAAATATAAAATGTACTAAGCTATTTTGTCAAAAAGATTTTCAAGGAGACTTTACAAATACATAATATCCACATTTTGAATGCAATGTCACAATGAAATTAGTTAGGATTTCAGAATTACAGGAAAAAATAAAACAATTTCGAGGTATTTTCGGAATTAAATTCTATCGAGAAAATTTAATCCAATCGCGTTTTCCTTCAGTGAGAATCTTAATCAAATACTCAATAAACATTTACCCAAAAATGAAATACGTAAATGACGTTATAGTGGAGAAAATGGATTCGAAAAAACCCCATTTTTTTCTGGTATCGCCTTAACATGACGGTCTGTCTTTTGTTGTTAAACAATGTAGTGTGTTGTTCTATGTTCTGATCAAGTTAAAATAAAACAAACGTTTTATCTTTCGCGATAATAACACTGAAAAATTATTTGTTAGTAATTTTTAAACTTTCCTGGTATGTTTTACCACTTCAGGGGCAACTCAGCCCGCAACAAACTTAGCCCGCGGGCTGAGTTGACCACTTGCAAAAATATTGAGTTTTCATAGGGGGCAACTCAGCCCGGAGTCAAAACTATGAAAAATTGATTTTCTCTTCCTATATTTTGTTGATCACAATTTTCTTAACTAAAAATCTACTTACGTGTTGTGTATAACAATTGCAAATAAAATTTTTGTCGCTGCTACCTTTTTGGAAGGTACTCTTGGGAGGTTGTACAGACAGACAAAAATCTCAAGATGGTGATACGATAGCCTCGCAATTCTGAGTTCCCACACATGCAGTGTTATCACACAAGGATCTCTATTTAGAGATATACTTGTGTTAGGTTTATGTGAAAAACGTTTTATTAAATGGACCGCAACAGATTTATATTTTTTTTATTCTTGTAATTAACAGATTATTTGTGGGATGACAATGTTTCGTTGACTCTACAATAAATCTACAGTAGTTTGTGGAAGTCTTATCTGTGAGAGGAGGCTGTGTTTTCTGCATTTAAGGCGCTCTTATCCCAAAATGAGTAATTTCAAAGTCAAATAGAACTTTCAAAATTTGAATTGGAATTTTTAATATCGTCTAAAACTTCCAAAAAAAAATACCTAATATAGTTCGAACCTTTATCTAGGTCTTCCACGCATGTGTTACACGATCAGATAAACTTTGCTCGATAGAAATAATTCACGAACACAGCATGTAATAAGACCTTTCAAATCATGCCATTTCCATAATTCCACTCTTTTATTAACGAAACATATTTGGTAATATTGCTCTTTAAATTTTCTAGGTCGACCACGTAAGTGGGTTTAAATAAACATATCCCTTACTTTTAAACAATTTAAAAACCGATAAAAACAACGAAAAAGTACAAAAGTGTGGTTATTTTCTTTACTCCTTACACATAAAGAAAAAGACAGAGAGTTACTATTCTGAGATAAGAGCGCCTTAATTGGCTTTGTAGAGTTTCATGATGTTGTGTACTTGACTTTCACTATGTTTGCTGATTGCTTCATACCACGGTACCTTTTTTGAAAAGATAATAAATAATGAAATAAATTAAATGAAAAGCAACCGGAATAAAAAGCTTGTTTGACTTCAAATCAAATCAGATATATATTTATTTACCATAGCAATAAAACATTTACAGTGAGTACATAAATTGGGCATAATGTGACAAGTTGTAGAAACGATTTTTACAACGGACCCTAGACAAAGCAGAGCTTGGATCGCACGGCCCAAATTGATCAATGAATGTGGAAGAAACAAAGAAGGTATGCTAGGATTACGGTCAAAAATATGGGATAAAATATTATGTTTTAAAAAGAAAAATACATAAGCCTTAAAAAGCACCATAGATACATAAATAACTCCCGTCCCCCCGAGAGTACACAAAGACTATCTTTATCGGTTATCTACTACGATCCTGATGCACCTTTTTTGCTTAAACTCTTCTATTGCGCTAAGTTCGACATACCTCTTTCTAAGGCGGCCAGTCCCCTTTTTATCGCTGTCGCTTTCAAATGTATTGTGATTGGCTAGAACTGACATCACACTCAATGTTTTGCCAATCACAACACATTTAAGGCGACATGTGAAAAAAATATGGGTATTTCTTTTCTTTGTATTTCATGAAATACACGGAAAATTTTAATCAGTTTCTGGTATATGCATTTTGACTATATAATCTAGGATTTTGTTTTTGGAAAACATGTTTGGATAAACTTTCCTCTATAGAAATAGTTGTTGAAATGAGGTCTTCTAACACACTTTTTCTCCTCGTTTAACGAGTAGCAGCCATGTACAGAACTCAAACATATTTTATTAGATTGGTTTCAACAATATCAAAATTTTTGATTTTGGAAATTTTGCTAGCTAGTTTAGTTTTTTTAATAAAAATATAAAACCAACTTTTTTTCCTTTTGCCCTGAATCCGCCCCTCTCGCACTGCGCGTTTTTTCGCTTGGAGTGATAGTGACAAAAATAAAATTCGCATAGCCTCTTAAAAGCGATAGCGATAGATGTTAAAGTTAGACAATAAGGTCCCAGGTCAAGCTCAATTCTTTCATGTTGCGTTTCTTTCTTTTCATGCCCAAAAACATAAAAGAGTCGACCACATTCTATCCGAATACAACAGCTCAATCGTGCTCGACTTTGAACCGTTATGTTTACAAAAGCCTTCCAAAGTTCCAACTGACGTCTGGTGAGCCTCATTAGGTCGTGTCCAGACTGCTATCGCTGCATCACGACGCGGGATCGTGGTCCGGGTGCCACGATTTAGAACTGAATGTGTCGTTGTAGGGGATAAATAGTTCCTCGTTGAAGAGGACTGGGCGAAGGCGATACAGAGGATGAAAAGGCTAAGAGAGGTTGAAAAAGCTATAACAGACTTCAGATTTGTAACTATTTTAAATTTAATTCATAATTAAAAACTCATAAAAGAAGCCTGCATGAGCGAAAGGGACACAGAGGATGAAAAGCTAAGAGAGGATGAAAGAGCTGTGAGACTTTATAAATAACCACTGTAAATTGAACTCGTAATTTAAAAGTAATACGGATATCACTTACATATACTCGGAGTTTATACCACGATACGCGACTTCTTTCAATTTTTTTTCGAAATCATTTTCAGGCCAGCGAGTGTCTGGTGTCAGTGGACACAAACACTCATGCACAGTGCACCGTCATCCCTTAGACATTTTCTAGAATCACTATTCCTAAAATTTAGGGTGTATTTGTTTCTGCTTGAAAAGTTCTGTTTGTTACGAGTATGTTATCGCCATAAACCTTAAAGGGGGTGCTAAACTATCACTGTAATTCTTATATAGATCAATACTAAATTCGCTACCGGTAGATCGATCATCGGATCCTTGACACTGAACATTATGCGCGTACGCGTTGTCTTGTTTATGGTTGATTGATAGTGATATTAATACCTTTATTACTCTGCATTGATCTTGGAGTATTTGGCCATTGACCCCTGTCGAGTGTTGCTATTTATGTTTCATAAACGAATTGGTTTCAATGCGAAGGGCAGCTATTGAATTTGTTTTATCTGATTCAGCCTCAAATGGACTGGGGCTTGATACAGCCTTTTGACAGATTTGATGGGTTTTGTAATGGTTCTGAAATGGAGTTTTATAGTTACTGGTTTTATTGCACTCTCTCGTGGTTTTTATTTAGTTTTTAATTAATTAAAATGTACATTTTGTAAATCTTTCAAACAATTTTTCTATTGCCCATAACATTGAACAAAATAGCACTCCGATAGAATCTAAATACCTCGATGAATATCTACCAAGTTTCTGCGAAATAAGTGTGAATTAGCGCCATATCCTTTTATAGTAACATGTTATAGCGAATGGCGGTGGAAAACTCAATGTTAAGACGAGGCCTTCCTTAGGCGCACAGCGGCTTTGCAAGACAAACTTTCATAAAGTTGAAAATCGCGTGCGCCAAAATGCGCGCGAAACGATTCAGAACGAGTCTAATTTTAAGATTAAAATCGACTAAAATTACAATATTTATTTAAGTCATTTTTGAACTTACAACAGTTAATAAACAAGATTTTCGTATTGATAGCAAAATATGACACATAAAAATCAAATGGATTAAACACAAAACCAAAAAAACGCTCAAAAAGAGACTATTTTCAAAAATAAAATCTGTCGAGCGAAAGTTTTCCAATTAGGTAACGCTATTTACAACGTAAAGATAAAGATTTGAACAAACATATATTTAAGTTTCATATTGATTGCGTCTGTGGTAGATTCAGTATAATCGTTCAAAAACTGTTGAAAAAGGAAGGCCTCCTCTTAAAAGACGTCTGATGTTATGTTCATCTATAGGACGTATAATCGTTTGCTGGACAATTTGCTTCCCACTCGATGAAGTCAACACTATTAGGTGACGTGGAATCTGCTACTCAAATGTATTGTCCTAGTTTGAACTATCAGGGTTATAGCGAAGCTGTCTCAATGTAAATTTAGTGGTTTTTTAGTGTTCACAAAAGAGTAACTCTACATTGATTCATTCTTGACCGGGAAAAGCTGCCATGGCAATAGTTTTTGTATTCTTATAAACCCGTATCAAATGATAAATGTTAAAAACAGATAAACTCACTTCAAAATCTATATTGTATTTAAGGCATAGGTCGACAGAACATATTCTGAGTTATCATCAGGAGTGTCTTTCCATCATACTTGCTCTCTTGCACATTCACAAACGCGGAAACACGTATGAATGAGAAATTACATACGTCAATTATAATTTTTAGATTAAGATTTTGTCTGTATTTACCGCCTTTGTAACGTCTTCGGTGGTATAAATTCAAATTGAAACGGTGTATCTCTGGCGAGGGCAGCTACACTGGTCTCGCTGATAGAGATTTGGACAAATAATATACTATTATAAACTATTACTACTTAAAGAAGCGACACTCCCCTCCCCCCGCGAGTTTATCGTCGCACGCAAATCAGGTGCACGATCGTGTGCATGCAGTACTCAGTAAGGGTCAGTATCGCTTGCTCGCTGCGTGTGGGGCTTGCTGGCCAGGGAGGGGTCACAGGCACAAATTTGGTGAAATTTTAGGTAAATTTAGCCTGTCTGAATAGAAAAAAAAGTTGAACTAGGCCCAGGGGGGGTCGTAACCCCCATGACCTCCCCCCTGGATCCGCCGTTGGCACAAGCGTGTATGAACATTCATTCGTTCATTCATTCATTCATTTATTTATTCACATGTCATATACATGATATTTGAATACACATGTAACTAAAACTAAATTACAACAAAATAATTCTTAACACTACCGAAATAATAATATAAACTATGTCTAAATTTTTTTAACAATTATGTCACACATTAGATAAAAATTAATACAATTATTACATGCAAATCATAAAATTACATGCAATTCGTCAATCGAATACAAGCACTTCTTCAACAAAAAACGTTTCAATTAATTTTTGAACTTATTGTAACTAGTAATCATTTTCAACTCTCGTGGAAATTTATTAAACAATGCAACTGATTGGAATTGAGCACTTTGCTTTACTATATCTAACTTCGGACATAAACTTGTGGCCAGCGGGTCTACCGCGTAATTCTGATTTTCATCAACATCAACTTGAGATTGAAATTTGACATGCGTGCAAAAGAGATTGCATGTTAGGCGGGCGTGGTCGCACGCACGTCAAATTTCGATCTCAAGTTGATGTTGATGAAAATCAGAATTACGCGGTAGACCCGCAGATCTTTGCGACGGGAGCGTAATCTCTTTTAGATTCGAATGTATGTAACATTTTTATCAAGTCCGATAAAAGCACCAGGATGTAAAGACAAGCTAGTAACGTGTGAGAAATCGGGGACTGAGTACTGAGTTTTAGGGGTGTGACCCGGATGAGAAATAGCTGCCGCCTCCGCTCTCGATTTATCCGTTTTCAACATTTACCATGTCAACTCACTGTAATTTCAACCGTATCAAATGGTAACTAAGAATTATATTGCCAATTTTTCTGACCATATGGTGCTATATCATACCAATTGTGGCATAAAATTTGCACTTCTGATCGAGATTTGTGGGAGTCATACACCATTCTAGAAGTCTTTATTACAATGGAGTAAGATTAAGAATGGATCCATAAAACTTTTTATGTTCTCATTTATGATCGATACAGTGTGTGGGTGGATTTTATGAACCATTGTGATCTATGGTTTCAGTTTTGTTTTTAATTAAATTAGCATTTGCCTAATCGATGAGCTATTATTTAATTTTATGTTTCATCGTTTTTTTTTTGTCGAGAGCTATCATTCAGGACTAGGTTTTATTTCGATTATTTTTAAATCTATAAGTATGGTTTGTTTTTTAGATTTTATTAAGTGAATGAAAAAAACATAGAAGTTTGATTAGAGCTGAAAAATTTCCCCACGGTTGTGTTGAACACAGTTTGATATAGCGACGGCTCTAATAGCGTTCACTGTGTATTTGAGTCGGCCAATCACGGCTGAACTAGTGTCTCATGACAACAGTATGAACCAATCATGAGCCTTTTCAGTCTCTGGTGCCAATTTCGAAATTTGTCTTCTATGTTTTTTTCATTCACCGGTTTTATTAGGTCTATATTTGTGCCTGAAGTAGCGATGGGGATGACCACCCATCACGTTGGGACGTAATAATCGCAGGTGAAACGTGGGTGTACGAGTATGGATTGTGACTTGCATTACACAGTCCGTACTCGGAAACACCTCTGACACCGCCACGGGTATGTTTATAGAACTTTAGTGATTCTCGGATATACTGGATAGTGGTATGATATTAAGAACACCTGATTTTTAGGGTTCCGTACCCAAAGGGTAACCAACGGGACCCGTTACTAAGACTCCGCTGTCCGTCTGTCACCAGGCTGTATCTCATGAACCGTAAAAGTTAGACAGTTGAAATTTTCACAGATGATGTATTTCTGTTGCCGCTATAACAACAAATACTAAAAACAGAATAAAATAAATATTTAACCCTTCGTGCGCGAGTCCGATTCGCACTTGGCCGGTTTTTTTTCTTGATTTAAGGGTTGGTTCCACAGTAAAAGTTGTTCGTAAGGACGAGTACTGTCGCCAGTTTTCGGCGTCCGCAACATCATTTTAACACTCAGTATAAAAATCTAATACCCAGAGACAACAGATGGACATCTGTTGGGACCCTGACACACCTCTTTCGCTTATTTCAAATTCATCAATCGTGTCACACAATTTAAATTGTACAAAATAAAAACTGCATCTATTTTTGCTTTGCAAGAAACACGATCTCGTAGTGCAAGGGTCTTCAACCCGCGGCCCGCCGATGCGGCCCGCCGGAACATTTCTTGCGGCCCTCAGAAACTAGAAGAGATATTCGTTTGGAATTTACGCGCCTCATCTCGTTAATCAAACGCCGTTCGGTCACAAAATAAAAGCAGATATCGACAATCTGGTCAAAAAGAAACAAGTTCAATCCTCACATTAATCTGTATCTTGTAATTTTGAAACAAATAAAGGATTTTAATTCATTTGTTTGTTATTTAATGTTCACGTGCTGCAATGTGGCCCTCCGACAGACGTGGATCAAATTTTTGGCCCTCGAGCTAAAAATGGTTGAAGACCCCTGACGTAGTACATACACATGGATAAAATGCAAAAGCACAATAGTTACTGTTATATTGTATTGTATGAATTAGTATGGTATTTAATTACTAATTAGTAAATGCTTGTTTGTAAAAATGTAAAAATTAATACGTAATTCCAAATTAAAAATTACACATTTTCATGTAATTGTAAAGCATGCAATTAGTCTGTGTTAAGATTTGAGATAAAAAACAACTCGGTTTTATTATAATTTATTGTGGTGCCGGAAAGCCTTATATGAAGTTACTTAAAATATTATTACTCTCTTTGTGAAACTCTCAACATCTGTTAGTTAGTGTATACATTTATGTATTTGTATTATATGTCAGGGGGACATTGTAAAATCCAATTATTTATAATTTCACTAGGCCTTATAAACAACTGTGAAAACTCCTATTGTAAAATTATAATTTTTACAATCTCACTACTAGTGCAATTGTAAACTATTGAATTTTACAATTTTACGATAACATATACTGGGTGTTAAGATGTCGCGGAAGAACCGAACGCGAACCATGACGCAACTAGCGAAAAAAAATCTCTTCCATAGAAAAGTTACATACCTACTCGACCAAAATGTATGAAACAACTGATTTTCTTTTTTACGAAAAGTTCACCATCTTAATACACTTTATAATTCGTTAGAAAATCTTACGATATGTACCTATACATTTTATTTATGTAGTATTTATTTTAATAAAATTTCTCTCTCCCGTTTTATTTTGCTGAAACGAGGGAGTTATATAGAGTCCTGAGTCGAAGACAGGCTTTATTCCAGAGGAGCATACTCTACTCTTCACACCTTCTGCGAGACAATAAAAAGCTCGACATTTTTTATCAACATTAATAATTCAATAAAATTCACTGACAGTCACAGCACCAAACACCGTCTTTTGTTTCACATTCTTTGTAAACGCTTTTTTTCTTTTTGTTGAATTCTGCTTATGGTGGCCAGTTCGATTTTCGAACAAACCTCTTTACAATCCCATATGGGCATTTGTTTTCCACGAGTTTCCACATGAATTTGACGTTCCAAATTTAAATCACTTTAATCCCTAGGGATTTTCATATAACTTTATATCCCTTGAGATATAATGCGTTACTTTACGTTGAGGTTGCATGATATGTAATTGGACATTGTCGAGCAGGTGGTGTGAAAAATAAGTAAAGTGTTCTAAAAAGATTCTGTTTTTCTATTCCGATGTTCGTAAAGATTATATTTTTGTGGTAAGAGATTTTAATGGATACTCAAAAAGAGATAATTTTTTTTCTTTGAAACTGATATTATCGATTTAGGTATCATCCGACACAAGTACATCTATAAAAGAATCAGTCCATGACAGAATACAAAACGTAGCTTCTATTTATTTATGCAACATACTGTAATACCAATGGAAAATCGCCTCTATATCCATTGTATAAGATTCTAGTTATGTTCCGTTCGACAAGTCTTGATACTTTCGCTGCTAACACAAATAAGTCATGTTTGCTTATGTCATCTTCTCGCTTTACTTAGCTATGATGTTTCAATACATCTCGGACGTGTGTCAATGCTGCCAACTTTAACTCTTAAGGCGAATGGATACGCTAACTGCAATTTGGACCTGTCTTTGAAGGCCTACTCCTCCCACACGGTTGGTCCAAAAACTTCCATAAAAATATATGATGGGCATTATAGAGTCAAAAATAAATTTTAAGTTTCATAAATTGTTTTTCTATTGTAAGTTTTGACCAAAAAAACGGAAGTCATCGAAAGTTTCACATGATTAACACAAGAATTCTCTTACTTCTTCCAAACGCCTAAAGCGATTTTAATCATTATTTCACCAAATTATAGGAAATTTTTAGATCTAAAAAATTCAAGCTCAAAATTTTTTTATCGTTTATGGCGTCCATGTGAAAAGTATTATTTTCTCCTATTTTGCGCTAGCCGGAGACGCAGTGGTTGTCGTAACAGCCACTTTTCAAGGCACGCTGAAATGAACATTATTCAATGTCGTTTCCGTTGATATTTGTACCGACACGCATCGAGTTGCTTATTTAGCGTGGTCATACGCCTTAAATGCAGGATGTATGATAGAAAAGTGGCCAAGAGGTATAAAAAAAAAACATTTTTTTTTTCGTTAGTGTGTAATATCGAATAGAATAAAAAAAAAACATTGTTTTCTTCAAACTTATACAAAATAAATACTTATATTATTTCTTTATTCCATTTCTTTTGTTCTTTATGTATTGGATTTGTTTTTTGACATTTAGCTTATCAAAAACAGTATAAAAAATTTTTTTTTTCGCTGCCCCTTTTTTTTAGTCTTAGACCATTGTCTTTGGAAGTGGTACTACAAAAATATATGTTTTGTTTCGTTATTCCGATTTCATGCAATAATCGTGCAGAAATTTACCAGTAACAACAATACTTGACCATTTTTTTTATAATAAACTAAATAAATCGACAATAATATAAAGGATGTCATTATATTATAGTTTATACGGGTGGACCTATATGGAAAATAAACCAGCTGCAAATTATTACGAAATATTCCTCTAACCAATAGATATTCTTGTACGTACGCCTGTAAAAGTGCTAAAGTAAGTCAAACGTGCGCGTGGGCAGACAATCTCATACCAACCTGCATGATGTCATAGCAATATAGAGCCTTATTTTCAGGATTGTATTTCGAAGCAATAGAGTCTTTTTTTGTCTGTCAATAAATCTTGTATGACCATGCCTTGGCTTGCTTCTATGGTACTTAAATGTGCTTAAACGTTGAATTGAATCTTTTTATGGCAGTCTTTTAGTTTTTGATTTGTGTTTTACTCATAGTTTTTGTCCCTTCTGTTTTTATTTGTTTAATCTTTGACTGGTGGTAGGCTTTGGCCGTGACTTGTTACCATCCTTGTGGTGACACCATGGCGCCAAGCGACTTATTGTGTTCTGGCATGATGTGTTATGACGTCATCTCTACTTTTTGGTACTTTCTGGGCAAATTCATCCTAGGTCCAATACGTAGGATGTACGGAAGATGACTTTGACAAATACATATATTACAATATTAGATACGAACACATACAAGGTGACTTTTTGATCATCGTCCAAATTCATACTGGAGGCTTGATAAGTGATCAGTATCTTGGATCAGTAACAATTTTTGTGAAATTCGTAAAATGAAATTTCGGCTTCCCATAGAAATTCAGTTCCACTCCCGAGTGAATCACTACGGGGAGTCGAAATTTCATTTTACGAATTTCACCAAAATTGTTATTGGCGCACCGTCGCGTCGTTGTCAAACGGACACTGAAACGGTTGGCATATAGTCAACAACAAAGTGTTCAAGCCGCATGTAATATTAACAAAGATAATTTAATACCAATTGAAGATTTGATAATAAAGGAGAAAATCGTCTGTGTTTATTTCCATTCAGAAAATAAACGATACAGACACTAAATATTATTAAAATCAATCAGAAACAAACCCAAAGACAATCAGAAACAAACCCAAAGACAAGAATTTGAAACATTTCTTAAGAACAAGGCGTGAAATCACATAACGCCCTCGTGAGCGTTCTATATGTGCAGCACAAGCTAGTATATCAGGCAGACGCAAAAATAACGGTGGACAAGTATGATGGAAGAATTCACCGGTCTGGGCAGGAACCTCGGTGGCGCAATTGGTAGCGCGCTTGTCTTGATAACAAGAGGTCGCAGGTTCGAATCCAGGCCCGGGGAATTTTTTAAAATTTTTGTCTTTGGGTTTGTTTCTGATTTAACTTTTCTAGTTTGTAATGTACTCTAATAATATTTGGAGTATTCATAGCGATGGATTTCGCAAAATAAACATAATCATACAGACACTGTTGACTGCTCCATTACTATATCATATCTATTCTAAATTCTTCAACGATTGGATCATCATTTCCTTGGCCCGTCATGATTTCTCGTTTTTTTCTCCCATGACGTCATTTAAATGATTCTTCGTCTAAGGGGCTTACAATTATTTTGATTTTATCTTTTTTAGTTATAGTTACTGAGTCAGCTATTGTTTTAAATGGGATTCGATATTCTATGTTTTGGTTTAAGCAAATTATAGCTTAGAAGTTGTTAAGACTGTACATGAGCTTAGACCGGACTAGGAAAACAGGATCACACACAACGACAAGGTTTGACATAGCCGGACCGTAGTATGAATGAATTAATGAATAAACACTTTATTGCACATAAATAAGAAGATGGGATACACACAAAGAACAGATAGAAGGCAAGGGCGGACTTATTCCTAAAAGACATTTCTTCCAGTCCACCTTGGGAAAACATGAAAACATTTTTATCTTGGAAATTTAACTTAATCAGTGCATAACATTATGTAAAAGTTATTTTAAACCTTTAACCTAAACATAAAAATATACTACATACAAATACATACATAAATACACAGATACATATATACATACAAACAGTAGCTTAGTCAGTAAGTCATTCAGAGAGATGAGAGGTAAAAATTTTTCAAGTTGTATCTAAAAGAGGACACAGAAGGAAGATCTTTTTAGTATTTATTGGTCGTACCTATGCTAGCGCCATCTGTTATTAGCTTTGCATGTGGATGCTTAGCATAACATTTTTGGAACTTTTTTTCTACATTCGTGTTAAACAAAAATGCGATTTATAAACGTACGCTTGATAGAAATGTTTGAAGTTTGACGACAAGGGATCTTTTCTAGATTCGTGCTAAACAAAACCGCGACTTATAACTTACGCTTGATAGAAATGTTTGAAGTTTGACGACAAGGAATCCTGTAAAGAACTCAAACATATTAGATGGGTATTCATTTAGGTTTAGGTTGAAGAAAATTTGGCTAGCTATTTTTGTTTTTTTTTTAAAATATGAATAAGAACCGGCCAAGTGCGAGTTGGACTCGCGCACGAAGGGTTCCGTACCATTATCTATAATAATACAGATCGCGCCAAACTTCTAGTACGCTCGGAAATTGCTCTTCCCAAGAACGGCCCATACATTTTGTTCCTGCTGATGCGAATCGCCCCGTGTTTAGAGGGGACTAAAAGTTTGGCGCGATATGTACTCGTTAACTTGTAAAGCCTACTTAGCTGTGATAGTTTTCTTTTTAATTTCGTTATGTATACTACTGCCGTGTTTTTTTTTTTAAAACCCACCTGGAATTGCGCGTTTTTGCGCTAAGAGCAACAGTGACCGTTGAAAAATTCACCCTACAACATTTGTTTGGAGTCTTTCTTTTTAGCACCTCTCGCTTCTGCTGCAGCTACTAACTATACAAATTTCTTATGCCATTACGGCTATACCTCTCACATTATTATCGAATGTTTTTGTAATTAGAATGCTATTGTTTATGAATGAGAGATCTATTTATTTTGTTCTGTGACAGTGGGTCAAGATACCCGTTAAATAAGAAATGTTGCTTTCATAGCACAGCTGCTCGAGTCGAATTGATTACCCTTCTATCAAAATTTTGTTTGTCGTATTATACCGCTTCATGTTAATTTACTTTAATGAGCGTTTTTCCTTATGTCAAATTTAGTATTAAATAAGTTTCCTAGATGGCTCTGTCACATACTTTAGCAATAGAATCAAAGACAAAATTTTCACAGATTCCAAACAAACCAAAAAGCACTTTGACATTGATTGCTACGGAACATATTTTATCTATGGTGACATGGACAGTGGCATCTGGCGGAAATTGATAGATGTGGAAGAGGCGAAAGAGGTGTGACAGGATCGTAGCAGACGGAGTCTCTGACTACCCCTCTGGGAGACAGGTATAAGTGTATGTATGTATGTAAAATCGATTAAGGGTCGGTTGCGGCAAACATGCTCTCGCGTTTGGACAATTTAGTAATAAATCAAAATATTTTTAACAAATAAAACTACATTAATAATTTTTCAGATTGTCAAAATCAGCGAGAAAAAAAAATCGGAAAGATCACTAAAATCACGAAAAACGTAATTTGGCGCTGCAAATCGAAAAAAAAAAATTTGGTTTTTTAAATCGTAAGGAGATCAAAGAAATCTTATTCATGTAATATTTTAATATTTTAAGGAAAAATAAATAATACAATAAAAATATGTAATGCAATAAATTCCTTACTCCGCCTATTCGATTAGTCTGAACGAGAGTTGTTTATAACATTTCCAAATCTAGTTTCAAGCTTTTTGAATAGTTTATCGCATTGCGGTGTTATTGAACTCCTAAATAAAACCAGTAGAGTCAATGATCGCCTTATACCACTCTTTAATTGCTGCAAATAATGAATTTGTTGTCAAACTTGAGGATTTGTTATTTAAATATTTTATTATGATTTGCAAAAAGCGCTATTACTTTTATGCACCGTTACGAATCTAAAATCTTGTTTGGTAATTGTAAATGCCAGTTGTCTCAGCTTGGATCATCCTGTTTTGATTAATGTAGACGTTTCATCTATCATCATCCATCCATCGATCAGTCTAGTTCGTCCACTGCTGGACATAAAAGCCTTTCCAGGACTTTGCCACTCCCGGCGGTCATCCTGGAAGAATTGCTCATACTCACACACGCTGGGCAGGCGGGTTGGTGAGCGCGGTGCCGTAACCCTCGCACCAGTGACGCCGCTGCCTGTCACCAGTCTGTTCCATATAAGGCCCGGCTATTAGGGATGGATATACCGCCATCCATCGGTCCCAGGCATGGTGGGCCTCCTGGTTTTTTGCCTGTGAGCTGTCCTTACTCTCCCCCGAATTACTTCGAGGAGGTCTCCAAGTAAGATGGTGGTACCTCCACAGTCGAGCCCGGCATCAGCTCTACCACCTGTAGACGTTTAATAGAATGCAATTCGCTTAGATTAAATTATGTTAAGGTGTGTTAATTCGAAAACCATTTCGAGATTTAGGTTTAATAAGCCGCATTTTAGAACTTGTGGTCTTAAAAACCTCATGATGATTAATATTTTTTCGAAAAACCTGCAACTTCCATTTGCCTTGGTGTAACGTCACTTGAGAAATGGCTGTTTGGAAATGTGTCCTTTGCTATCAAGATAAATTTAAAAAAAATTGCTGCCGACTGATTTGACAGCTAGATGACAGATGAGTAGACAGACAGAGACAGACCACTTTTTTTATAAGCAATCACACATCACAATCAGTATAATTCTCAAGTGAGGTCATAACAGAACAATTTTCAAATTAAAAACTACCCCGCTCGGGTCAATTAGTAGGGTAAGTCCGGGATACTTGCCCCAAGAGGATAGGTGCCCCAATTTTTACTACTCAAATTCCATTACGCGAATCACTTTAGAAGAATTTAGAACTACAAAGCTGCTATAAACAAAGGACTGTACTTACTGAACAAAGAGACTATGCGAATTTTATTTTTGTCACTGTCACTCCAAGCGAAAAATCGCGCAGTGCGAGAGGGGCGGATTCAAGGCAAAAGGGAAAAAAGTTGGTTTTATATTTTTATTAAAAAAACTAAAATAGCTAGCAAAATTTCAAATATCAAATCTCTAGATATTGTTGAAACAAACCTAATATAATATGTTTAAGTTCTGTATATGGTTCCTATTCGTCAAACGAGGAGAAAAAGTGTGCTTGTGGACCTCATTTCAACAATTATTTCTATTGAGGAAAATTTATCCAAACATGTTTTCCAATTTCAAAACCCTAGATTATACAGTCAAAATGCATATATCAGAAATTTATTAAAATTTTCCGTGTATTTCAGGAAATACACAGAAAAGAAACACCCGTATTTTTTTCACATATCGAATTTTTTTCGTCATAATTTGGCCGCTATGACGTCAGTTCAAAATCTAGGGCATCTATCCTGGACTTACCCTATAGGAAGACTAAAATTTTATTTTGCGTTTTTTACAAAAAAGATCTTTGAACTTTGTTTCTAATGATTGCTTACAAAGTCTCCAGGATTAATTTGTCTGTATTAATCAAAGTCACCTTAAGTATATTAATAGGTAGGTTTTAAGTTTAAACATTTATCATTAATTTATCAATGTCGATTGCCCAGTAGCAGCACAGCACCGAATAACTGCAATTTCATCGGTCATTCAACTACCGCGTTCTGGATTTAGACAATCAACGTCTGACTAAATGCGGTGCTTTTAAACGGGTATAATTCGAAAATAATTTTGATTTATTTCGTATCTAGTAGTTTGGGGATTTTGTGACTGATTGATTGATGTGTTGAACTACCTCCGTTTTTGGATTGTTTATATTATTAAAAGTAATGAGAATTGAGAAACCTTTGTTATTTACGTTAAGTCACCGGTTTTCGATGTCAATTGAACAATGATAGTTGTTAACAAAATTGATTAATGAGGACACCAGCTCAAGGAAATACGTTATTTTCCTTTGAAAGTATATTTTTTATCAACTAAACTAAAAAACCAGAAAAATAATAACAATCTTTAACAGTCTCTCAATTATGACACTCATTTTAAATCTAGAATATAAAAAATAATAAGAACTCTATTGCTAGTGGCCAGTCATCGGCGACAATAAGTTAAGGAGCGCTTTGGCGCCATATGTAATTGAATGGATTAATTAAAAAACCGGCCAAGTGCGAGTCGGACTCGCGCACGAAGGGTTCCGTACCATTATCTATAAAAACGGCAAAAAAAACACGTTTGTTGTATGGGAGCCCCCTTAAATATTTATTTTATTCCGTTTTTTTTTAGTATTTGTTGTTATAGCGGCTGTGAAATTTTCATCATCTGTGAAAATTTTGACTGTCTAACTATCACGGTTCATGAGATACAGCCTGGTGACAGACGGACAGCGGAGTCTTAGTAATAGGGTCCCGTCGGTCACCGTTGGTTAAAATAACAACACTATTTTACAGTCTCTCAATTATGACACACAATTTAAATTTAGAATATAAAAAATAATAAGAACTCTATGCTAGTGGCCAGTCATCGGCGACAATAAGTTAAGGAGCGCTCTGGCGCCATATGTAATTGAATGGATTAATTAAAAAACCGGCCAAGTGCGAGTCGGACTCGCGCACGAAGGGTTCCGTACCATTATCTATAAAAACGGCAAAAAAAACACGTTTGTTGTATGGGAGCCCCCTTAAATATTTATTTTATTCCGTTTTTTTTTAGTATTTGTTGTTATAGCGGCTGTGAAATTTTCATCATCTGTGAAAATTTTGACTGTCTAACTATCACGGTTCATGAGATACAGCCTGGTGACAGACGGACAGCGGAGTCTTAGTAATAGGGTCCCGTCGGTCACCGTTGGTTAAAATAACAACACTATTTTACAGTCTCTCAATTATGACACACAATTTAAATTTAGAATATAAAAAATAATAAGAACTCTATGCTAGTGGCCAGTCATCGGCGACAATAAGTTAAGGAGCGCTCTGGCGCCATATGTAATTGAATGGATTAATTAAAAAACCGGCCAAGTGCGAGTCGGACTCGCGCACGAAGGGTTCCGTACCATTATCTATAAAAACGGCAAAAAAAACACGTTTGTTGTATGGGAGCCCCCTTAAATATTTATTTTATTCCGTTTTTTTTTAGTATTTGTTGTTATAGCGGCTGTGAAATTTTCATCATCTGTGAAAATTTTGACTGTCTAACTATCACGGTTCATGAGATACAGCCTGGTGACAGACGGACAGCGGAGTCTTAGTAATAGGGTCCCGTCGGTCACCGTTGGTTAAAATAACAACACTATTTTACAGTCTCTCAATTATGACACACAATTTAAATTTAGAATATAAAAAATAATAAGAACTCTATGCTAGTGGCCAGTCATCGGCGACAATAAGTTAAGGAGCGCTCTGGCGCCATATGTAATTGAATGGATTAATTAAAAAACCGGCCAAGTGCGAGTCGGACTCGCGCACGAAGGGTTCCGTACCATTATCTATAAAAACGGCAAAAAAAACACGTTTGTTGTATGGGAGCCCCCTTAAATATTTATTTTATTCCGTTTTTTTTTAGTATTTGTTGTTATAGCGGCTGTGAAATTTTCATCATCTGTGAAAATTTTGACTGTCTAACTATCACGGTTCATGAGATACAGCCTGGTGACAGACGGACAGCGGAGTCTTAGTAATAGGGTCCCGTCGGTCACCGTTGGTTAAAATAACAACACTATTTTACAGTCTCTCAATTATGACACACAATTTAAATTTAGAATATAAAAAATAATAAGAACTCTATGCTAGTGGCCAGTCATCGGCGACAATAAGTTAAGGAGCGCTCTGGCGCCATGTGTAATTGAATGGATTAATTAAAAAATCAAGCTGCATCAGATATATCACTAAAATTAGTGTGATTGTCCATCATAGCGAATAGATAATAAACAGCTCAAACTATTTCTTTGTGTATCAGATACCTACCAGGTATAAATAAAATAATATTCATGGATAACAAAAAACGTGACCAATGACTAACCACTTTTTTTCCAACAAAAATACTATTATTGAGCAAATCATTGGTGGAAACAGATATAATATTAGGTCTTTACATATGAAATAGCCGTTTTCTGTAGAGAATTTGAAGAAAACTCAATTTTCAGTACTAAAATTTTTGCATTTTTTTTTAGGAATGACAAATACAAATTATGTAGTTTCTTTTGTGTATGAATGAGACAACATTAAGCTAACACCAACATTAATTTAATTTCTGAAATGTGTCAGCTGTAAAAAAATATTGCGAATCTTATCATGGAAATGGATGGCATTTAGGACGAATTGTTTTTGATGATTTATTTTATTTTTATTTTTTGTTTAATTAAAACATTGTACAAAACTTATTTTCGAAATATATTTCGGCCCACTTTGGGGCCGGCGTCAGTCGAATTAAAAACAGTAAATGACAAAATATATACATTATTTTTTTTTATCAAACAATATTTTATACGCAGATGTAAAACCTTGAAATCAACTATCAAAGAAAAAACAAATAATGGAAATAGCTATAGAATTTCAGGAATTATGAAGTCATGAAAATGGAGAATGGAAAAATGTTTTTACCTTCTCTGCGGATTTATTTGTTATTTTTAATCTCTGTTGTGTTTTTAACTATGTCCAATAAACTTACATATATATATATTTTTATGAATCTGTAGGAAAATTTCGGAAAATTCATATGTAAAGAGCTATTATATCCAACGCGTGATCCCCACATGACGGACTCTATTTCAAACTCATTTTTCCCACACAAGCTCCTTTCATTACAAAGCCTGACCTACAGTGATTTCAGTGAAAGTGAATCAGTGCAATTCAGTAAGTATATCACTCAACTGTGGTGATGTTTGTCTGTTTGGCCCCGATCCGGTCAGTCGTAATTATAGTGAATCCATGCGGAATTGCATTGTGCGGTCAACACTGACTGACCAAAAGTTTACCGTAATGAAATTATATTACTGTCTTTATCTATCTCTCTCTAGCTTTAATCCAGGGGTCGGCAACCTTATGACATAGGAGGACCACAAATGTTACCGGAGGATCAGCGAGGGCCGCATGTAATAAATAATGCATTAGTCAATTTCGAATCATATTTATTGTAGTTTAAAACACAATTTATTATTAAAATCTAATGTAATTTTTGCAGCTGCATTTGACTTGCATTTTAGACGCGGAAATGCGCAGTATTAGGTCTAAATGTGCATCCATTAACTGAAAACTATGCTTGCTTTTTTGTTAGTACAGAATGGAAAATGTCTGCTCACGCAAATATGTACAACCAAACACAGTTATCATGCAGCGATTGGGAACCTAGAGGGCCGCACCGAAGTGGTTCACGGGCCGCTTGCGGCCCGCGGGCCGCCGGTTGCCGACCCCTGCTTTAATCTGTCTATCTAACCATTATACTATAAACTGTACATGCAGTTTTGTGGGTCATATTTAGCTATAAGATAATCTACCTTTTGATAAATAAAAGTATTCATACATTCATTCATTATGTATAAAACAGTTCAATGACTTACTGACATTAAACACACAACCTAAACCGCTGAAGATTAAATCGCACAATCTAAACCGCTAAAGATAAAAACGCACAACCTAAACCGCTGAAGATTAAATCGCACAATCTAAACCGCTAAAGATAAAAACTCACAACCTAAACCGCTGAAGACAAAAACGCACAACGTAAACCGCTGAAGACAAAAACGCGCACCCTAATCCGCTGAAGACAAAAACGCACACCCTAAACCGCTGAAGACAAAAACGCACACCCTAAACCGCTGAAGACAAAAACGCACACCCTAATCCGCTGAAGACAAAAACGCACACCCTAAACCGCTGAAGACAAAAACGCACAACCTAAACTGCTGAAGACAAAAACGCACAACCTAAAACGCTGAAAACAAAAACGCACAACTTAAAACGATGAAGACAAAAACGCACACCCTAAACCGCTGAAGACAAAACCGCAGAACCTAAGCCGCTGAAGATAAAAAAACCTTGAAATTTGGAACATACTATTTTTTTAAGACGTGTAGAAAGATGCACGTAGTAAGAATTTTTGGAAATTCACCCGTGTAGACTTTAGTATCAAAATGCGTTCACAAGTTTCCCATATCTACGCAGAAGTTGCCGGTATCGTCTAGATTTAAACATTTTTCTTATTTAGTATTTTCAGTAGCTATTAGTAGTGGATCTCTGATGTATGTTCAGTAAATACACCAGTAGTCTTCTTACAACCATTTACAATAGTACCTACAGTAGCCGTCAATAGAAATTGTGGACAATGTAAACAAAGCGCCATGTTGTCTTTGTCTATGAATAGGTGAACTATCTAGAGATGGGTAAGCATGTGATTAAAATATGTTAAGTGCTTAATTAGTTTTCTTTATTTGATTCATCGCTAAAATATTCTGATGAATCGCTAGTCAAATCGCCCACGTTAATTAAAAATGGTTCCGTCACAGCGTCGTTGGCCGTATCTATTATCCCATCCAGTTCTTTCATTTTTTCTTCTACTTTTAGGACATGAGCTACACATTTTAGAGCAACGCTGGAAGATCACACAGCTCTCAATAGAATCACACACACGTTTATGTCAAAGATTATGAAGTAACGCTGTTAAAAAAGAATGACGGAATAAAATAACATCACGAATAAAATAGGTTTATATTCAAATAGATTGGTACATCACCAATTTTCAAAGACAATACAGATTCGATGAGAAAAAAATATGACAGCAATCTCGACGCAGTACAGAATTGATTATTGATTCTATGATTTTCTGTAATTAACTGGTGATTATTGAATATTTCATGATGAAATACAGTGAATGACTGGTAAGACTTGATGCTTCATGATTTGGAATAATGTTAAATGAGACTCCGTGACAGAACCTTGAGAAAAATTGAGAAAACGGTTTGTTTACATAGTCCACAATTTCTATTGACGGCGACTTTACCAATGTAGGCAATAAATAAAATTTGTCCGTTAAAACTACCACTATGGATATTTATTTATTTTCTCCATCGAATACTAACGTATCTAATAAGATAACATCGTTGTCATGACCAGAAATTATACCATAACGAAAACCAGCCAATCAAACAGCATTATACTTTACACTTGATTTGACACGCCAATTTATTGTGAATAACTGTCCGAATCTATACAGTATTGTAGCGATGACAGCGCTATCTCCTTTCCTTAGAATAAGGCGTGAAATGCACACAACGCCCTCGGTACAGTTCATATTGTGCATTACCAGTTGGTGTATCTAGTTTGCAAAAAATTCGGAAGAATTTAATAGATCTCGCTGGCATTTTTTCGTCAGAAAATTTGTTACAGATCGATTTTCCTATCTTTGAATATATTCTCTTGTGAAAAGTTACTTATACATTATTGAGATGAACGGTGTTTTTGTATATCTTTTCAAGATATTGTTAAAGAAACTGCGTAAACTAACCTTATAGACTTTTTACGAATCAAGATTTGTTCCAATCAAGTTTTTTTTCTTACTATGGTATGCTAGATACGGTTTTAAACCTTAGAAATAAGGTTTATAGTTCTTTAATTCAAAATTGTAATGTATAAATTGTCATGTTTTGGTAATAAATACATTATGAGAAGTTTTTTCTTTTTCATTATATTTTTGACGGATGGCGGTGATAAGGTCTTAATTAGTGTTTTTTCACACGTCCCAAGCCGCGATATCATCTCCCTTTGTCATGTCGAATTTAATGGCTCTTTATTAAGTTAATTGTGATACCGTAGCATGGTCGGCTTTAAAAACTCACATGAGCTTTCGTTTGAGGCGAGAAGTTGGGTTTTAAACGGTCACTGTCACTCCAAGCGGAAAAACGCGCAGTGAGAGAGTGACGTATACAGGCCGAAACAGACAGAATTAGGTTTTTTATTTATATAAAAATAAAAAAATAAAAAATAGCTAGCAAAATTTTCATTGAGCGTTTTTCCTTGTGTCAAATTTAGTGTTAAATAAGATTCCTAGATGGCACTGTCGTATACTTTAGCAACATAATCAAAGACAAAATTTGCACAGATTCCAAACAAACGAAAAACCACCTTGACATTGATTGCTACGAAACACATTTTATCTATTGTGTCATGGAGAGCGACATCTAGAGGTAAGCTAAGAACTAAGAATAAAAAAAACAACGAGAAAAACGCTCATTACAAAATTAAAGATATTGTTTAAAACTATCTAATAAATTATCGTTGAGGTCTGTATGTCACTCCTATTTGTCAAACTTTGAGAAACTGTATCGACGAAGACCTCATTTCAGTTATTATTTCTATCGAGTGAAAGTCTTTCAATCGCGTTTCTGTGTAACAGAAATCTAGAAAAAGGTTCCAAAAATGTTTTATTAATTTATCAAACGAGTAGCTTAAGACCGAAAGTCGCCTACTTGTAGCTTCTTGTAGTCATGGCGGAGTGGAATAGGCCTGGTACAATACAGGTTTTCGAATAAACTTTTCTAACATCCACCTCTTTTACCCCCCAGATCTCGGACATCGTGGTGGGACAGGAGCCCAACGTGACAGCCCGGGAGGCACTGCTCAGCTGGGCTCGCAGGTCCACGGCCAAGTACCCAGGAGTCAGGGTCTCAGACTTCACGTCCTCTTGGAGGGACGGGCTCGCGTTCAACGCTCTGATACACAGGAACCGCCCTGATCTGATAGACTGGCGTAATATCAGGTAAGGAAAATCCCACTTCTGATGTCGTAGACTTTACCTTTACAGGTCTAGCGCTTCACTGAGTAGGTTTCTGCCATAGACAATACAGCCCAGAAAGACGTCTATTGTTTAACTTCTTGGGTACAAATAATTCTGTCAATAATCTAAACGGGATACTGCAGTCCTATTGGCTCTTCCAATCTTACGTATAGCGCCACAAACTTATCTTTCCCGAAGACGAAGACGAAGACTCTAACGTAATGAATATAGAAGCCATTTTGGTTTGGCATACCGATACATATAATTTTGGAGTGGCGAATTATATCTGCTGGTTCAGTCAGATGTGTTGACAGAAATCGGTCGCCTGTTATGAGGAGTCTGTAGGCTGTATTCGTCTATGGTTCCTGCGGTAGAGAGCGGTGCGGGAGGGGCTTCATTTACACACCCCCTCCGCACCGCCGCTGGGTCTGTAGTATCTGGTGTCTAAACTAGATTCTAGACCAGGGATAGGGAAACTTTTTCCTTCGCGTGTCAATATTTATTAACGAAATAAAATTTGTACTTGCTATTGTCGGCACTTGGTGAAACTTGAAACACATCTTGAATTAAAACACTTGTACTTGTAGTTTCACTTTATTTGTGTTAACTCCCAACCGGTTTCGGATTTTACTCCATTTTCAAGGGAAGATCTTAATTACAATATTTTACATGACTCCCTGTGCCCTGGAGTCATGTAAAATATTTTAATTAAGATCTTCCCTTGAAAATGGAGTAAAATCCGAAACCGGTTGGGAGTTAACACAAATAAAGTGAAACTACAAGTACAAGTGTTTTAATTCAAGATTCAAGATTAACGAAATATATGACGGGCCAAGTTGTTGCATTTTTGGCTTTATTATTTACTGAAATAAAAATATTAGTATGTATTTTCTGAAACACTAATTTATTTTGCAATATTACAAAATAACTATTGAAATAAGGAAGAAATTGCAAATTGCTATTAAATTAAAATTTTAGGTTAGCTGCGAAATTTTTAACAATACGAAAACTTCACTTGATTTTTGTTTAATGGTCGTGGGCCGGATTTCAACGCTTCCCGGGCCGGAGATGGCCCGCGGGCCATAGTTTCCCCATCCCTGTTCTAGACTGTATTTGACATCTTGAATAAAACACTCTTATACTGTTTCACTATACTTTACATCCGTGAAACAGTGTACAGTGGAGATCACATCAAGCTACTTGCAGTACTACATGATTTAGCCCGTATAATGAAGGATATAAGATAGGTACAAACTCCAATGTGTATAGCTTGATGTGATCTCCACTGTACAAGAGTGTTTTCTTCAAGATGCTTTCCAAGTTTCACGACTTTATAAAAAACCGGCCAAGTGCGAGTCGGACTCGCGCACGAAGGGTTCCGTACCATTATCTAAATAAACGGCAAAAAAAATATGTCTGTTGTATGGGAGCCCTCTTAAATATTTATTTTTTTCTGTTCTTTAGTATTTGTTGTTATAGCGGCAACAGAAATACATTATCTGTGAAAATTTCAACTGTCTAACTATCACGGTTCATGAGACACAGCCTGGTGACAGACGGACAGCGGAGTCTTAGTAATAGGGTCCCGTTGGTTACCCTTTGGGTACGGAACCCTAAAAAGAGTACACCAGCGTCCCAACCGAATCCGAAGGTCACAAGTTCAAATTCCGTAGGTCACGTTTGTGGTCTGCTTGCTCCAAAAAGCAATTTAAGCTCTGGGCCCGAAGTATAGTGGTAGGGATCGTCGGATGTCGTCGGTGAAATATGGGTGTTCGAATTTGAACAGTGACTTGCATTTCACAGTCCACACTCGGAAACACTTTCTGAAACAACCTTCGGGATTCATTTGTGATGATGTGTGGATGTTGCAGGCAAATAATAAAATTCAGCATTTTATAAACGGCGTCGTCAGTTTCTAAACGCTCGCTATTTTGCTATTTGACGAATCTTCATCAAATAGTAGAATTGGGCATTTTCTAATTTGCCTCGCCATATAGTAATTTTGTTAAAACTATTGAGGGTCGCCTCGCTCCTCTCCGCTTCGCTCTGCTCCCAATATGTACTTACATATAAACCTAACACGCTCCTCCTCGCTCCGCTCGTCGTCGCACCTATTTTTAGGGTTTCGTGGCCAAAGGGTAACCAATGGGACCCTATTACTAAGACTCCGCTGTCCGTCTGTCATTAGGCTGTACCTCATGAACCGTGATAGTTAGACAGTTGAAATTTTCACAGATGATGTATTTCTGTTACCGCTTTAGCAACAAATACTAAAAAACAGAATAAAATAAATATTTAAGGGGGCTCCCATACAACAAACCTGATTTTTTGCCGTTTTTATAGATAATGGTACGGAACCCTTCGTGCGCGAGTCCGACTCGCACTTGGCCGGTTTTTTTTTTTCACTTTTTGGTGATTTCGGCTTTTAAGAAAACGACTACGTCATTTTACAAACGGCGGACATTTTTATGCAAAACAGTGAGCGTTCAGAAATTGACGACGCCGTCTGTAAAATGCCGAATTTCACTATTTGCCTGCCACATACATAGATACAAGATATATTCTAAATTCTAAATTCGTAGCGGGGGCGATGAGTCCTGCACTGATTCTCCACAATCGTGAATATTGTGCACTTCCCCCCGGTCAGTCAGCCCAGCCAGGACAGCTCCTTAAAGTAGAGCCGAACAGCTTCAGCATTCTGACACATAAACTGGTTCAGTGAAGGGAAGGTGGAGCTCGTCGTGATCCCTGCTTTTCGTCTTATATCTTCGGTTGCAGAGCAGTGGAGTAGCACATGTTCCACTGTCTCTTCCTCTAGAAGACACCCTCTGCATAGCAGTGGCGTGCACAGAACTTTTTTCCGGAAAAGCAATCAGAAGGTCAAGTACGAAAATAAAAAAAATATGAAAAATTTAAATAACACTTTGAAAAAAAAAGTTTGTATGAAAAAGTCCAGGGTAGGCAGTGCCTACCTTGACGTCATACAAACTTTTTTTTTTCAAAGTGTTATTTAAATTTTTTCATATTTTTTTTATTGTCGTACTTGACCTTCTGATTGCTTTTCCGGAAAAAAGTTCTGTGCACGCCACTGCTGCATAGAGGGCTATCGGTGCCACTTGTGGTGAAAAGGTGCTTGTTTAGGTTGCAGTGCCCAGTTATGATACCTACCATGTCACGTAGGTCAGATATATTATATTCAATTGTTCTTTCACAGGTCAAGGCAAGTCCGTGAGCGTTTGGAGACTGCGTTCCACGTCGTCGAAAAGGAGTATGGAGTCACCAGGCTTCTGGATCCAGAAGGTAACCACCCAATCTACACACTTTATCATGATTTACAGTACTCCCAAAGATGTAATGTGCATGGAAATCTATAGCCGAGCGACCAGACGTACTACGGGAAATACGAACTTTGCCGAACAGTGGCGAAGATTTGTATGCGCATTATATGCTTACTGGTCCTCTAAAAAGGCTGCTTTGGATGAATCATATTATGAATCCGTTCTAATTCCGTCTCTTTTGCACGCATGAAAAAGCTCTGACTCTATCCTACTTTCGAATCATTTTATGATTCACCCAAGTCGGCCTTTTTAGATCCCCTGGGGATCTAGTTTTTATGATTTTTCATGCGTGCAAAAGAGACGGCATTAGAACAGAATCATAATGTGATTCATGCAAAACGGCCTTTTCAGAGGACTTGTACATTATTTGAGACCGCCCCTGTGGCCGAGTGGTGGATTGCTCACCTGCTAAATAGGTCGTGAGTTCAATCCCCGCGGGTCTGCGTGCTTCGGAAAGCACGTCAAGCTAGTCCATTCGTGCCCAAAGTACGGCGGTAGGACTCACCACTCACCACGCTTGGGACGTTATAATCGTCGGTAAAAAGCGGGTGTGGAACATCTCGGAGGCCCCCTCCTAACTCTGATATGTTATTTACATAATTCTTTGTTAAGCAAAGATTCTTCCCACGTCGCACGCTGCAGGTTACTGTGAAAAGCTAATGGAAATTTTTCAAGATAGCCCATAAACCCATAGTTGGATTGACCCTTGATTTGTCGTGACGCAGAGTCCCATAGACACCTTTGTGTAGGATACGGGGCATCCTGAATGTGTATGGCATCATGGCTTCAATACGAGACCCTTTGAACTTACAGCTGGCATTTGAATGCCAATACTTGAATACAGCCATTTCAGAGAAGAATATAAGATAGGTATAAAGTCCAATGTGTCTTACTTGATGCGGTCTCCACTGTACAATTCATATAGCTTAATTTCCAAAAGATTCCTTTTTTAATTATTTTTCAGAGAATATACGTCATTTTAGGACATAGTTGTCATTATTTTGGTACATAAATTAACCATTATTATTTATGATTTTTAAAAGAATTGTCCGATATGATGTCTCTTGAGAATTTTTGACGGCTCGATAGAAATATTTATCTATTCGACACCAATTCTCCTGGTTTGACAATTTAGAATGACATATAGACTGGAACTATATTTTATTAGATGGGTTTTAACAGTATCTAGGACCTGTGCCCTGTTTATCAAAGCTTACAAGTCTTGTATTACAAGTACTTTCCTTGTAAAATACTGAAATTTTACAAGATTGTGTTTATGAAAACTACACTTGTAAGATACAAGCTACAAGTGACTTTTCTTATTTTACAAGTATAATTTCACAAGTAAATTTGTATTTGTGTTTATCAAAAACCCATATGTCACTGTGACTTGTGAAAAAGCGTGAAATAAAATAAACTTTTAACAAAAAAATAGCAACCGACTTCAATAGTAACAGCAGTCATTCACTAAAAAGTTAATAATAATTCTATAAAGACCGATGGTACCGAAGCAACACTTTTGCCGACTTCTTTCTTCCTGAAACGTTATGTTATCTAGAAGTCGGCGTTCTTATATTGGTTTTTATGTTGCTATATCGTAGGAAATACGCCGACTTCTAGATAACATAATGTTTCAGGAAGAAATAAGTCGGCAAAAGTGTTGCTTCGGTACCATCGGTCTTTATAGAATTATTATTAACTTTTTAGTGAATGACTGCTGTTACTATTGAAGTCGGTTGCTATTTTTTTGTTAAAAGTTTATTTTATTTCACATTTTTTAGTGTTGCTGGGTTAAATTGTGAGGTATAGGTAGTTCTTGCAAACGTGGTGTTAATATGAAACGAAGTTCAAGTGAGTATAAGTAGCCATGTTTGAGTAGCTTTCTGCTATCAGCACCCTAACACAACATGATTACCGCCATCTCGAGTTATGCTGTCATCCGTTGAAGAGTTCTACGGTGATGAAGCCAAGATCGAAATTCAGGTGGGTACACTGGCAATTTTCAGCAATGCCCTGCAATGAGCACCCTAACACAAACTGGTTGCCGCAATCTAAAGTTATGTGCTGTCATCCGTTGAGGAGTTCTATGGTGATGAAGCCAGGATCGAAGGTCAGGTGGGTATTCTGATAATCTCCAAGTAATACCCTTGAATCAGCACCCTAACGCAGTGATTGCCGCAATCTCGAGTTATGTGCTCTGATCCGTTGAAGAGTTCTATGGTGAATATGTTGATGAAGCCAGGATCGAAGATCAGGTGGAAGAATGTCGATTTTCAAGCAATACCTTGTAATCAGCACCCAAGTACATAGCGATTGCCTCAATTTTGAGAGGTATGCTGTCATTTTCTGAGGAGTTCCACTGCCTATCTCTGAAGACCTTCATCAGATCATGACCAAACCCAAAATGGGACCAACCTGGAAGTATACTCTTTCAATCAAAAAAAAAATTGTTCAAATCGGTTGGGAAATGACGGAGTTATGGAGTAACAACGCCAAAAAAAAAAAAAAAAAAAAAAAAAACATACAGTCGAATTGAGAACCGCCTCCTTTTTGAAGTCGGTTAAAAAACAGAGAGCGTTCGGTTACCCTCCATTCCGTAAATACAAGTGGAAAAATTGCGTGGCAATAGTTTTGTTTGAAAAACAAATACAAAAATGTGGTCCAGTGATTCGAGCGAAGACGAAGAAGAGCAAGTAAGAATAACGCGACGAAGAACACACAGAACAAGAATAGATTATGGTCACACGGAAACGACGTATGAATATAATGAAAGGTTCAGAATAAGAGCAAGCGATTTACAACATTTAATTAATCTTTTGGGGGAACGTTTGCAAAGAAGTACCTTAAGAAATCAAGCTTTGTCGACAAAATTACAGTTGCAAATTGCTTTGCACTAGATGGGCACAGGAGTGCAATACCATGCAGTTGCTGATATGCACGGTGTAACTAAAGGCAGTGTGTGTAATGCTGTTCATGGTGTTGTGGCAGCTGTTGATGAAGTCATGTTTACAGAATATGTTAAATGGCCATAAAATATGCAGAATGTGGTGAATAACTTTTTTGCTGTAAAAGGAATGCCATTGGTGTGTGGTTGTATTGATGGTACTTTGATAAATATAGATGCTCCAAAACAGCATGAAGAAGTTTACGTAGATCGTCATTTAATTAATTGTTTAGTTGTGTGTGGCCCAGACAGAAAATTTTATTATTCCTATGCGAATTGGCCCGGAAGCACACATGACAGTAGAGTTTTAAGAAACAGCCAACTGTTTCGTCAATTTGAAAATGGCTGGAGACCTTTTCCAAATGGAATAATTTTAGGAGATTCTGCGTACCCTCTGAAAGATTGGTTAATAACTCCAATTGTCTCAAATGCTCATGATCAAGCAAATAACCAATTCTTAAATGCGCACAAATCAACAAGAAGAATAGTCGAAAATGCAATTGGCATCCTGAAAGAAAAGTTTCCTTGTTTAAATTACATGCGATTAGAACCGAAGTTTGCTTGTAACATTTTTAACTGCTGTGCTACTCTTTGTAACTTTGCTAAAATTGATGACGATCTACGGAATGACGAAGTCAATTTAAATGATATTGATGCTGAAAATGTACTCGAAGATGATGATGAAGAAGAAGATAGAAGATGGTTTTAATAGATGTTAAAGTTATAAATTAAAAAGTATTTTTTTTCATCCTCTTTAAACAATATATCACGTATTACTATTGAAATAAATGTATATAAATACTTACGGTACTTTGAAATAACATGAAACTCAAATGCAGGAATTACACTAATGCCTGTGGTTATACCTTATGACAAAAAAAGGACGAGGAATATTTGTGAGGTATACAACCTTGAACCTACGTTCTACCAGCCTTCTCAAAAAAAACTACAAGTAGTACTTCAAAATCAAAAATGTTACAAATCTTGTAAATTCAATTCATAAACGCGGTTTACAAGGACTTGTAAAAATTTTCCTGTAACTTGTAGCTTGTAAACTTGTGAGCTTGTACTTTTGATAAACGGGGCACTGGTAAAACGAAATTTTGATAACATCTTTAGTACATTAAATAATACACATTAAATAAACAATAATTGAATTAAATAAACAATAATTGTCCACTCTCGATGGAATTCGTGCGGCTCTCTGCAGGTGACGACAGAATAACAGCGTCGCAGATTTCGGTTTGCGGCATTATGCCGAGTCGGAGCCTTTTTCTCTTTGCCGCGACACTCATACCACTAGGATAAATTTAAGTTACTTTCTTTTTGTGTTTTAACTTTATTTAATTTTTTTTTCTTTTATTTAAGTTCTACTTTGTTTTTTGTATGTATGTGTCGTATTTTTGGGAAATAAATGTTATATCTATCTATCTATCTATCTACATTTTATATTAATAAAAAACCGACTTTTTGCTACTTTTCCATGAATCCGTCCCTCTCGCACTGAAGATTTTTTCGTATATGGAGTAACAGGGACGCTAAAACTTTTACATATCGCCTTAAACCTAAATCTCGAAATTGTTTTCGAATTAACACATTCGTTGCTCGTGCCTCTAAAACCGGGCTAACGTAGTACCGTCATTAACCAACACCTACTGTCAGTGTAGACGGTGTTGCATTAACGGTAATATCTCCATTAGTTAGAACATGCAGTTTGACATGTGTCAGTGATGTCAAAGTGCAAGCAAGTCGTGATCTCGGTGATGAGGAGCGAGCGCAAGTATCAAATTGTGCTAGTCACTCTACCTATATATGGGAAGTGGGAACTAATGAAAATTGATTCTTTGAAATTGGGATTATTTTTCTTTTAGCACCGTTGTGGAAAAGAGTATTTTATACATGGTGCAGATGGTAGAGCTGATGCCGAGCTCGATTGTGGAGGTACCATCATCTTACTTGGAGACCCCCTCGAAGTAATTCGAGGGAGAGTAAGAGGACAGCTCACAGGCAAAAAACCAGGAGGCCCACCATGCCTGGGACCGATGGATGGCGGTATATCCATCCCTAATAGCCGGGCCTTATATGGAACAGACTGGTGACGGGCAGCGGCGTCACTGGTGTGAGGGTTCCGGCACCGCGCTAACCAACCCGCCTGCCCAGCGTGTGTGAGTATGGGCAATTCTTGCAGGATGACCGCCGGGAGTGGCAATGTCCTGGAAAGGCTTATGTCCAGCAGTGGACGAACTAGGCTGATGGATGGATGGATGGATGGTGTAAATATACTTTTAGCACTTACCTAAAATTAGCATAGTAGTGATCGTACTGTATTTTTCTTAAAGCCCGGAAGACAGAAAGCTTGGCGTTGTTGGAGCGAGTTAGACAACTTTTTCTGACAAACATAACCGCACAAAGACAGTTCAAAAACAAAAAATGAAATGAATTGTCGTGTATTTTCTTATCCCTTAGTTAAAGTAGATATAAGTAATTTGTAAAGTATAAGTTTCATGTTAAAAAAGACATGATCTTGCTAAGTTTCTTGCCCTTCTTCTCAGCAAGACTAATCGAATGAGCGGAGGTAGGCGTGTATGTAACCTATTAGTATGTATTATATAGGATGGGATTTGGTCGGCCGCCTGGATTCGTGCTGGGGGCTCGGTTGGTGATCATTGAACCTTGTTCCTGGTCCCTGGCCGGGTCTCCGGTATGGGTTCGGGCCGTTGATTAGATTTCACCTTTTATAATTATAGATTTTACCTATAATTTTAATCGTATATACATATATTGCTACATAAATTAAATAAACCTTAAACTTAGTTCACGTACATTTATTATTTTATTACATATACATATTTATATAAGATTAAATTTGACTTGTAAAAAGTGTATTATGTATACCTACTTTATAAAACAAACTATTTGGATTTGAATTTTTTATCGTTCCGTAAAATAATTCTTTATTAGAAGCCTGGGTATCTGCAGAATACCTAGTTTGAATAAAAGACTTCCTGGGCCGATGGAGCTGAAAGATATTTAGGTGCAGAATTGCAGACATTTTTTTTAATATTCATTTACATTTTGAAAGTACTTTGAAAACTCATGTGAGAAGAAGCACAGAACAGATCACTTCTCTATTGACGAAACCCGTAAATTGTGTACATAGATCTTTTTATTTGTCTGGTTATGTTTATCAGTAAAAGTCGTTCAGTATGATCCGTAGAAAATACTAGCAGCCTCAAAACCTGTAAAACTGACACAAAATTCTCATTCACTCTAATAACGGTACTTTTAAAACGGAATCGATCCAGGAACTATGCAAGTGTGATCACCGATCATCAGGTTTCCTGATCAATAGTTTCCTTGTTTATCCAGTTACTACCACCATACCATTCATCATTCTCGTCATGGACATAGAGGTCAAATTTCAACGAATTTGTGTACTCAATAAATTAGCGTGGAATATATCTCACTACATAAGTCATTCTTTCTTTGGGCATAGAGGTCAAATTCTAACGGCAGGTGGTCCCGTCAACTTCGGTTTACCCTTCCCGGTCTAGGGTTACCAGATCCGGTTACGTGAATTCCTGACAAAATACCTGATAATTCAATAATTTTCCTGACATTTTTCGTAAAGGTTTCATGTGAATGAGCAGGCAGCGCGATTTTCAACAGTTTTCGTTACAAATATATTGAAAGATAAAAAGTAGGTGACAATCGAGAGGGACGAAAAAAGCTCATGCCTTCCCCCTATCCTACCTTTCCACTATATCCAGTATTGGCTCTAGGGTGAACACTCGGCTGATTATAATCACCTTCCTCTCCAATCCATTGAGAGCATGTCTTCCCCCCCTATATAAATACCGTACCCTTGGTGTGCCGGCCGCTAGACCGGATCAGGACTGTTCCTGGCTGAGGGATACTAGGTTACTGTTACTGTTACTGACAAATCCCATTTTTTCCTGATTTCCTGACAGAGGGCCAAAATTCCTGACATGTCAGGAAAATTGCTGTCATCTGGTAACCCTATCCTGGTCCCGCATGACGGTCATGGTTGGTTGGACACAACCGATGCGTTGTATGAGTGCACTATGAGGTGCTAGTTAGCGTGACGTCATGTTTTTGTGCTCGCAATGTCGAGTTTGTGGATAGCGGCTTGGTAAATGGTTGGTGGAGTGGTTAATTTACTTATTTTTAGAAAGAAAACGGAATTCATCGCCAAACAAAACACAAAAACACAGCAAAAAGATATTTTACTAACGTAAATTAATAAATAATGGTACCGATTCGGCGCAACACAACTGACAAGACTAACCTTATTTTGAGCGTCCCGTCTTTGTCTTTTCGATACAGAAAGAAAAGGACAGAACACTTAAATTAAGTTTAGTCCTGTTAATTAAGTCAAGTTGTGTTGCGCCGAATCGGTGTTATTAGCATTTGTTTACGCGTGAAAGTGTATAAGTTGATATAGTATGTATATATATCGTGCAAAGGTCCCCGTTACTCCAGGCGGAAAGACCCGCAGTGCGACAGGGACGGAATCGGGGAAAATTGACAAAAAGTCGGTTTTAAATGAATACAAAATCAACTAAAATAGCTATGAAAATTTCTATAACCAATAATTTAGGTATTGTTAAAACACATCTAATTAAATATTTTTGAAGTCTGTTTGCTATCCCAATTTGTCATAATATCAAAAAAGTGTAAATTTAAAACCCATTTCAATATTTATTGCAATCAAGTGAAATTCCTTCAGTCGCGTTTCTGATAGTCCAAAATCTTGACAAATGTGTAAATTTAAATAAACTTAGACTGTAAATTTAGAACCCATTTCAATATTTATTTCAATCAAGTGAAATTCCTTCAGTCGCGTTTCTGATAGTCCAAAATCTTGACAAAAGTGTAAATTTAGAACCCATTTCAATATTTATTTCAATCAAGTGAAATTCCTCCAATCGCGTTTCTGATCGTCCAAAATCTTGACAAAAGTGTAAATTTAGAACCCATTTCAATATATATTTCAATCAAGTGAAATTCTTGACAAAAGTGTAAATTTAGAACCCATTTCAATATTTATTTCAATCAAGTGAAATTCCTCCAATCGCGTTTCTGTTAGTCCAAAATCTTAACAAAAGTCCCAAAATTGTTCTAATTTATTTAACTTGGGACTTCTTTTGAACAGCAGATAAATAACTTCAAAAAGTGTCGGTTTTGATGATATACCTCCTTAATTAATCTGATACTAATAAATCATCTCAAATCAAAATTATTTATTTATCAAGACTAAAATTTATAATTTTGGTAAACATTTCACAATATAACATAATAAATATAACTTTCCTTACACATAAAGGCTGTTAGAGTGGTATGCACAGATATAACATTCTCTCAAGGTGCACCGCTCTTAATACCCTCTTTTCACCGACGATCTTAACGTCCCAACGTATTAAGGTATGGTATGTTTCTATTTGTATGTGTTCGTCGCAACTTCGTTCATTGCAGTTTTCTCACAAGCATCACTCAGAGGCGGGCAAGCACAGAAATAATTATGGCTGGCGTAAATAATTCGTTATTTCGCGGCACAAAATAAAATAACCTACAATTCAACAGCACAACTGCGATAAAGCAAAGTTGAATCGTCAAGTTTATTACTGCTATTAAATTGCGTTGTGATTATTTGCATCTTTTTTTTGCAGTTTGTTTAAAGACCTTGTGCTAATGACTATGTTTTATTTACTATGTTGTGATGGTTTTTATTTTAGTAATGATAATTACTTTTAGTCTGAACTCTTTTTTTAATGATAAATTAAACCATCATTTGCCAAGAAAATTAAGGAAAACATATACCCTCTTAATAACTAGAACAAATGCTACCAAAATTTGGATAACTTTCCCCTGACTTTTAAATGACAAACGACAGAGACCATTTTGATAGAATTTTTACCTCCAATACCGTGATTCCACTTATAAACAATGTTTTAAGATTTACTTTTGTCAAAAAAAAAATGTTTTCCACCCTCTTTTTTTTCGGTTTTCAAACGTTCGTTTCAAAGACGCGGTTAAGAGATCAACTTGATTTTTTTTTTATAAAATAGGCAATAGAAATATAAAGGGATGTTACCTAAATCCAATATTTTTTTCTAATTAGTAAATTTTTTAGTATTAGCTAAAAGCACAAATCAGGTCTTTGCCATTAGACTTATTGTGCTAGACGGGTAAAAAAAAAAGTTGCTAGGGTATGCCATCCTCTTAATAGTCTAATAAAATTACAACTCACGTATAGTCCCATCAAAATTGGGACGGCTCTTTCGTCAAACCGCGTAACCTTTTAACAAGCTAAATCCTTGTATGGATGTCCTCTTCTGACGTCACCGACTCATGCGCAGAGACAATGGCTCATAAATCCGTGTAACCACCTGTGATCTGTGAACGGCATGCTAAATGCGCGTCTCGTGTTCGGCAATAACTGATAATTATGTTAGGGAGTTTATGAGATGAGAAGAAAGAAGTAATAAGTATATACTTTGCATGGTGTGCTTATGTACATAAGAATTTATATGTCGTATATAGCAATATTATGATTTGGTTGGTCATTTCAAGAATTGTGCTAAGGTTATCATCGTCCGTGCAACGTCCCGGTTACTCCAGGCGGAAAGACCCGCAGTGCGAGAGTGATGGAATCGGGGAAAATTTACAAAAAATCGTTTTTAAATTAATAGAAAATTAACTAAAATAGCTTTGAAAATTCCCATAAACAGTAATTTAGGTATTGTTTAAACCCATCTAAATAAATATTTTTGAAGTCTGTATGCTATCCCAATTTGTCAGAATATCAAAAAAGTGTAAATTTAGACATCATTTCAATAATTATTTCTATCGATTGAAATTCCTCCAATTGCGTTTCTGATAGTCCAAAATCTAGAAAAAAGTCCCAAAATTGTTATACTAATTTATTTAACTTGGGACTTCTTTTGAACAGCAGATAAATAACTTCAAAAAATTACGATTTTGACGATATTACCCCCTTAAATTGACAGGGGTCACCTCGCTCAGCTCCGCTTCGCTCGGTTCCCGAAATTATGATCTCCGGCAATCTAAAACTCTCCTCGCTTCGATCTTCGTCGCACCTATTTTTGACTTTTTGTTGATAGACCGGTAAATTTATTGGTACTCAATTTATGATAATGGCCAATTTTACGATATGGCCACGACATTATAAATACATGGAAATTTTCTTCAGTGAAATTTTACCCTTACTGTCTTAGATCTCTATTCGCTGTTTGGTCTTCGATTTTTATGTTATTTTACTCGGTGGCCATAAACCGACTTTCGACCTCAAGGTCAATGATTATTTATCATCAAACTAATACACTATACCGCCTTTGTGGTCGAGTGGTTCGTTCATCTCAAGGTCGCGGGTACAAATCCCGTAAGAGCACATTTGTACCTGGTCTGCGTGTTTTCGAAGGCGCGTTAAACTGTGGAGCGGTCTTTACCATCACACTGACGTTGATCAAACAGGGGTATACAAGTGTGGACTGTGAATCGCACATCACACGACACCCCCTCGGTAAATTGATGCCGTAACGATTTTGGAACGAAGTTCCTTATCGCACGTTATATTACGGCTAGGCCGAAAAAAGTGTAACATTTCGATCGTAACGTTTTCATCGTATCGCTTTCGTACACTTATTTATCGCTAACGCTTCTTACCGCGTTTCATAGTACGGGGTGGGGTTGCGCATTAGTATCGCAAGGAACTTTGTTCCAACCGGGTGTCCTACGATACCTCTCGACTTTTTTTATTAATTAATTCCTATATTTCTTCTTCCAGACGTGGACACGCACGAGCCAGACGAGAAGTCCCTCATCACGTACATCTCGTCGCTGTACGAGACGTTCCCCGAGCCGCCGGCGGTGCACCCGCTGTTTGACGCGGAGTCGCAGCGCCGCGCCGCACAGTACACCGAGCAGGCCGCCGCCCACCGCGCCTGGCTGCACGAGAAATGCGCGCTTATGCAGGTGAGCTTACGGTCTAGTTTAGCCCGCCTCTAGTGGTTTGAACGTCCGTCCCAACCACGAATCCAGAAGTACGACAAACACCAGGGGTTTGTAGCGCCATTATACTCACACCATTGCTAATGAACTTTACATAATTTGTTCCAGGACCGTGCTTTCCCGTCAACTTTGATCGAGATGAAGAAGCTGCTCAGCGAGAGCACGCGATTCCGCAACGAGGAGGTGCCCCTCAGGCAACGAGAGAAGCAGAAGCTCTTCCACCAATACAGGGAACTAGAGGTAAATTTTGACTAAAAAGAGCATGCAGTTTTACAACACTGCACCATAACCAATGTTACAAGCAAATAACCAAATGACTTATTTTTTTCTGAGAATAGCAAACTTATCTTCCAGAAATACTTCGAGTCGGTGGGCGAGTGTGACATTGAGGTGACACTGCGCCCGGAGGCGTTAGAGCAGAGTTGGGCGCGACTGCTGATGGCGCACCAGGAGCGCGAGCGTGACTTGACAGACGAAATACGCAGGCTGGAGCGACTGCAGCGCACGGCTGAGAAACTGCACAGGTTAGTGCTGGACTGATAGTTTGAGTCAGTGGACCAGTGAAATTGAGGTAACTGGAGCAGAGCAAAGCTCTACTGACAGCACACCAGGAGTGCGAGCGAGACCTGAAAGAAAAATAATTTTAATTGCGAAGCCATACTGCAAAATTATGGTAGAGCTGATGCCAAGCTCGACTGCGGAGGTACCACCATCTTATACGCAAAAGCCCCCGAAGTTATTCGGGGTAAAGTAAGAGGACAGCTCTCAAACAGACATAACCAGGTGGCCCACCATGCCTGGGACTGATTGATGGCGGTATCCATCCCTCAGCCTGTCTTTGTCCACTGTTGTACATAGGCCTTCCCAAGATTTCGCCACTTTGGCGGTCCTCTTGGATGAAATGCCCATACCCACACAAGGGCGGGTTGGTGAGCACGGTGCCGAAACCCGCCACCAATCTATTTAGTTTAAAGGCCGGCAACGAGCCCTTGATCTATACTAAGATTTGTAATCTCTTGGACAGGATACTGAAGTTCTAGCTTAGAACATAATATTATTCCCCCGATTCTTCAGTAAATTGACCGACCCTTCATCTTCACAGGGACATAAAACAAACCGAAAGCGGGCTGGACAGCGTCGAGCGTCACATCGAAAGCGAGATCCGTCGCGTGGAGCGCGGCGTGCACCCAGCCGAGGCCAAGCAGGCCGCCGAACAGATAGAGCAAGAGCTGAGGAGTATGGAGCATACCATACAGGAGATGTTCCAAGACGCGCACGTGCTGAGGGAGGGGAGATACCCGCAGGCGAATGAGTTACATAGGCGGTTAGTATTTAACTTGACTGTCGTCTTAAAGTGAAAACCTCGGATGGCAAATTCTACGAAAATAGTTTTATTGTTTTGTATTTATTATTCCTCGTACGAAATTCATTATAACGTCCTTACGAGGTTTTCACTCTAAGGCGACGATCGGCGCCTTAGAGTACACACCTCGGATGGCAAAATTATACACAAAATTATTATCATTATTTTTAATTCATTATTCTTCGTATAAAATTCATCATAGGTATAGGGTTAGCAGACGACAGGAATTTTCTTGACATGTTAGGAATTTTGGCCCTCTGTCAAGAAAACAAATATATATACAATTACTAAAGGCACAGCTTTGTTTAACTGAAAAGCTATTCATATTTACATTCAGAAATAGTATATATGACATCAATTCAAAATTTTAAATTGTCGACGAAAGTTCTATTAACTGTGCACACGTTAATAAAGGCCCTCATGAATCAGGCTCGGCCTAGTCTGAGGACCGCGAGTAATGTTTATTAGTAAGGTATATTTTAGTGTTAGATATTGTTTTGGAAAATTATGTTAAGCTATAAATAACATGTACCTAAACTATATTCTTCCTGTGTTTTTGAGAAAAATAAACTATTCTATTCTATTCTATTCTATTCATATATACAACGTGTAACAGAAAGGTGTAACCATATTTGAAGAGCTTATTCAGTCAATGGTATAGAACAACTTTTACTATGGAGCCAAACTCGTAAACTCAAAAAAAATCTGCCCGTCCATACATTTCGGCCGAGCTGCATGGCATTGCATTTTTCTATGAAACAGCTAAATTTTTTTTTCGAGATACAGTGTTTGTTCCATAGTAAAAGTTGTTCTATAGCATTGACTGAATAAGCTCTTCAAATATGGTTACACCTTTCTGTTACATGTTGTATATATCGTCACGGCATGAATCCTCGAAGGGGTGTCAGAGGTTTTCCCGAGTGTGAACTGTGAAATGCAAGTCACAGTCTACCCTTGGTACACCCGCGTTTCACCGACGATTATTACGTCACAACGTCAAGAAATATAAACGAGCTTATCTGTCACTATAAAAGAAAATTTCATAACAAAATGCTTAAATTGTGTATATTTTTGAGTTCCATTGTTTTATAACAAAAAAATTGTTGATAGTTGCGCTGCCTAAAATAAACGTATAAAATATCCATAAAAATGTCAGGGAAATTTACTGCATTATGTCAGAAATTAACATTACTGGATCTAGTGGTTACCACAATTACATCTCTTCCGAAGGCAGGGGGCCCAGGGAATCTAGACCCCCCCCTCCCGAAAATGTTATAGATACAAATAACAAATACCCTAATTACAGCTCCAAAAATGCCTTTTTTGTCTGTGACATTTCCTAAATAATGTCTGAAAATTGATTTAATTTTAACTCCGAGAAACTTTTACGTGTTTGCGCGATTCTTTGTCTGGACATGGACCACCCTGACAAAAAGTCCGGGGTCAAAAAGCGGCTCACCTTTTAGACTGCCTTCATCTGGGCGAGTGAAGACGTTTACGCGACGACGTTACGCCTCACACGTAAACGTCTTCACTCGCCCAGATGAAGGCAGTCTAGATTTGCTGAAACTGGTCGGCTTTCCCGATCATAACACGTATTGAGGTGAGCCGTTTTTATATAAATCATTATCATAATCGTTTTGTAATAAATCATAATTAATTAATTAATTTCACTGACTTAAATGTAATATTTTTAATTTGAATAATTATTTTCTTAATTTAAATATTTTAATGTATGAATAATCTTATGTTACCTACCTGCATAATTGATTCATGGATAACATATTCATAAGTATGGGATGGGCCAAACTGAAAACCAGCGCTGTGAACTTGCTTGCAACTTTCAGCAAATGCTTAGTTTGTCCCATTTTGTCGCATATTAATCGTAATTATTGTATTAATGTTGTGGCAAATAAATATATTTCTATTTCTTACGTCTACTTACGTCCCTTTCTGCTACCCAATCACTACCTTATTCGTTAACCATCAATCTTGTCTGTCCACAGAGTACAACAGCTCCACGACCGCTGGCTGAACGCTCGACAGGCGTTCACCGGGCGGCTGCTGCCTCGGCTTTCGTCCGTCCGTCTACCGGTGCAGCAGACCACGGTGCGGCGTGAGACCAGGACCGTGCTGGAGACGCGGGTGCACGATGCTGACCCCAAGTTCCAGCAGCTGCAGGACGCGGCCAGGTGGTGCCGGGAGAGGCTGGTCAGTTACTTGTTCCGTATCTCAAAATAAAACAATCAAGCTTCTAACTCAACACGAAAAAAAGTTTTTGTTCTTTACGTAATCAATTTACTGACTGATTAGAATGGTATGGTACCTTTACGGCGCGAAACCAACTCGCACTTGACCGGTTTACTATCCATTGAGTAAAGTAATTAGGAATTGGCACCTGAAATACAGATCCTTTGGTTTAGCTCAGGTGCCAAAGATTTATATTTGTATAGTTTATACTTATGGTTTATCTAAGAGACTAAGTATTTGGTTAACTATAAACTATGACTAAATTTTAAATTTCAAATCTCTGTGACTTATTTTTAGTAACTTATTGGTCAGTTAAGTTATTATTTATTTATTTTATCAATATCGTCTTTTCCTTTCTACCTTTTAAGGCGCTACCGTAAAAATTGTGTCTCTCTTTAAATCCCTGTAACTATTTTCAAGAAAAAACGACTAGTTCGATAAATTTTATTGTAAAACATTTTTGGAACTTTTTTCTAGATCCTTGCTGAACAGAAAGGTGATCGAAAATCTTTCGCTAGATAAAAATAATTATTGAAATGAGTGCTTCAAACACACTTTTTATTCGTCTATTTATTCGTTTGACGAATGTAAAGAACTCAAACTTATTTTATTAGATGGGTTTTAACAATATCTAGATTTTGGTTAAAAAAAAGTTGGCTAAAGACTAAAATGTCTTTTTTTATACCTCTATAATTGAAAAACCTACATTTTTTCTTTTGCCCTGCATCCGTCCCTCTTGCACTGCGCGTTCTCCCGCTTGGAGTGACAGTGACCGTTAAAAAATTCACATATCACATGTGCGGGTGGGAGGCTTTTGATTTTGCTCATCTATAGGCGCTGGGACCGCCGATGCCAAAAAAATTCGGGATAACACGATGCAGGTTTATTGTACACCATTCGATCAAGGAAGGCAGGAAGTAACAGATACACACGATGTTATACAAAAACATTGCCATAGAGAAAATTACCATGTCTGTAATATGCCACATCACCTTAAAGAAATGAGTCTTATTATGACGTCATGTCGGAACGCGACGAGTTGCTTGGTGGCATAGTTTCTTCATGAGGGTGTGATAAGCCACAGCTGAAGGGATTCGTCAGTTGGATCTCGGTCTATCTCTCTCTGCGCTTGGCGTATCTGTAGAAAGTTTAAAACTCCTTTCACTCAGTCCAAACTTGACGTCCCTCTAACCTAACTTTTATAACTTTTGGTCCACAGAAAAAGCTCCACGAATCCGAATACGGCTCAGATCTTCCATCAGTACTGCACGAGTTAGATAAGCACCAGCGAGAACACAAACAGATCGACCAGTTCCACTCTAAGGTAAAAACGTTATATATCTTAACTCCTGGCACTCGATACAAGCGAACAGATTAAATTACCCACTACAAGTACATGAGCACCGGCCTGTACGCACACGTTTGTGTGTGTGCGTGCAAGCAGCGAACGGCTGACAACCAAGCGCATCCCAGTTGTTCGCATTTTGCTTTCAAACCGTACAATAAACCGCCATTATTCAATTAAATTTGATCATGAAACTGCATAATTACTGACTGCATTATAAAGCATGCGCAGAATGTTTTACATTTAAAAAATAACCATTGTTTTCAACTTAAAAAATGATTTTTGAGCTAAACACACGCTTGTCGTAAGAGCCACGGCTCAAAGCGCGCTTTTTTAAACAATTATGAACTTCAGTTCTACTTGATGTCGAATTACTTGCCTAATGGCAGATGCTATAGACTCCAAACTGCCTGGGGGAAGTGAGTGTCGCTTCTGTAAAAAAAGGAAGGTTTTTGCAAAAAGAATCTGTTTTTATCACTGACCGACTTCCTAGTAGAAATTTTGCTGTATCAATCAAAGTTATGTTTTCTACATTATTTCTTATAAGCAGCTTTAACTGAAATTTTATTCCGCAAACAAGTTTTAAACCAGCTTCATCCGACACAATTTTGGATATTTGTACAACTTTTATGGTTCCGTCAACCAAAATCAATATATGGGAAACGATCGTTATCTATTTGCTAATACTATTCAAATAGTATTTTTTGCGATGACTTTTAAGTCTAGGTTAGATCCGATTAAATATTGATTTTGTTTTTTGTTTATAAATGATAATATCTTGGCAAAAGTCTTTATACGAGTTATACAAAGAAAAATATTTGCATTATAGTTCCTCCTCTGGAACGGCAAAACTTTTTTGGTGGAATGTGTCCTCGAAAATTTTGCTGTATTTTCCGATACAAAAACTTCTTTGTACGTACGCGGCGACTAATAGTTTGATGACAAAATTATTGAATTTTGCACAAACGCTCATTGAACCTTTGTTATGTTACCTAACCGTTTACCTTCATCCATCCATCAGCCTAGTTCGTCCACTGCTGGACATAAGCCTTTCCAGGACTTTGCCACTCCCGGCGGTCATCCTGGAAGAATTGCCCATACTCACACACGCTGGGCAGGCGGGTTGGTGAGCGCGGTGCCGGAACCAGCCTGTTCCATATAAGGCCCGGCTATTAGGGATGGATATACCGCCATCCATTGGTCCCAGGCATGGTGGGCCTCCTGGTTTTTTGCCAGTGAGCTGTCCTCTTACTCTCCCCCGAGTTATTTCGAGGGGGTCTCCAAGTAAGATGGTGGTACCTCCACAGTCGAGCCCGGCATCAGCTCTACCACCGTTTACCTAACCGTAACCTACCAAGTCTGAACGGTGAAGGAAAACACTGTAAGGTAGACCTCCATGCCGTACAAACCATGTATTTGTGCCTGAAGTACGGGGATAAAGCTCACTCTTTAAAAATCTTGTGATTCTGAAAAATTCTGTGAAAATATAGTGTTCAGTGACAGTCCACACTCAGTAACAGCTCTGGCACCCCTTTAGGATTATATGTCGTAACAATATGTTTTTTTCTCGCCAGGTGGAGCAATGCGTGCAGAACCGCGCCAACTTCAGCGGAGAAGAGCTGAATATATACAACCAGCATCTCAGTCAGCTGCAGAAACTGTACGCTGAACTGCTCTCTACTAGCACTAAGCGGTAAGTTGAACTTCGTACAGTACCCGGCAGTAAATAATGCACATCGGCTATCTTCGGCTACGTAGAGCGTCGTCTCTGTTACGGGACTGTTAGCGCTTCGTGCGACAGAGATGACGCTACGACACGATGTGCATTATTTACTGCTGGGGCTTGTTCACAGTACAGGCCCCGTCAATTTACTGGCAGGTCATGAATTGACTAATTTAAAAAATGAGATGTCATAAGCAGTCCACACCGGCCGTTACAGTCAGGGGCAAACAACTTGAATAATAAAACGGTGTTGTGAGGAAAGTTGGCGCATAAATTTTGCCCTTTGGTCCACCAAATAGATTTCAATTCTATTCAAATTTAAACACTTTCTGTGTTACTACAAAAGGGTGTTTAAACGATGTTTAACTTTAGACAGTGTTTAAATCTGTTGCTGTCACTTTTTTACAATATGAAAGAAAAGGGGACAACAACAGATTTAAACACTGTCTAAAGTTAAACACCGTTTTGTAGTAACACCGTTTGTTTTGTAAAATAGACAAGACAAGACAAATACTCTTTATTGTACACCAAAATAAATAAAACAGATAAAAGAATAAACTTATAAAAGAATTACACTATATTATTTTATTTATTTGAGCTAAAATATACCTTAAAATCACATCGTCTCCTCTCTTTTGCAGCATGTCAGACCTGGACGCGCTACAAGATTTCCTCCAATCAGCGACCGCCGAGCTTAACTGGCTCAACGAGAAGGAACAAGTCGAACTGTCACGTGATTGGGCAGATCCTCACATCAACTTGCCGGCCGTACAGCATTACTATGAGGTGAGTTAGAACTTTGTTCGGTGTGACATAGGGTTGGATATAGAACGGCATGGTCATCGGAATGTGATGTAGTACCATTATAAACATTTTTTACCGAGAGGTCGTTTGTTTTGAAGAAAGAAATGATCCCAATTTTTTTTGATAAGAGTATTTTAACAAACCTATAGTTTAGTAATAAGCATGCCAAAGCTCAAAAGGCATATGATTTGGATTAAAAATTTGAAAAAAATATGCTCTCGAACCCGCATACCTATCGTGGGCCAGTGACTTCAGTTTGTCCACCATGATATAAAAGACTGTCGAATTCCGTAACTACTTGATTATGGCCAGTAATGCGCATATGTAACGCTTACGAGGGCGTTGTTCACGCCTTGCTCTAAGCAACAGATATAGCGCTTTCATCGCTACAAGATTAAATGGACAATTAATGATACACAGTTCTTATTTACTAAGATTGTAATGATTTATAGCGATTTATCGATAGATTCCATCGCTTGAAAAAACTCTAAATATTATTATGAAATGAAATGAAATATTTTTATTCATGTAATCAAGATATATCAGATACACCGTTGTTACAGGTCGGTTTTAATATAGGTAATTAAACAATATATGTCTTATAGTTTATAAAATTTACTAGAGGAAATATAGGAACATTTTTATTTAACAATATAAAACTTAAATAACATTAAAAAACTAGACTACCTATAAATTAATATAAATATAAAAGATAAAATTATACCTAACTAAATTAAGAAAAAACTAGGAAAACTTACTTATAAATTAAACCATATAAAATATTTTTTTCTAATCACCGTCGTCGATCGGCAGGGTCCCCAAATAGATCAGTATACTAAATAATAATATGGGTAAAGACACAAATAAAAGAGTGCATAACTAAAAAAAAAATTCAATCATGCTGCACAGTAAACTTCATTTGAAAGATGCAAGTAACTGAATAAATATTTAATCGAAACTTTCTTATTTATTTGTTTGGATAATTATTTGAAATTGTTGTTTATTTCTGTGCAAGCATCAATTCGGAGACGATAGCGAGGTTTGTCATTAATTTCACACTATTTTGTTAAATTTAAAGTATTTTTATTTGCAGTATTATGTTTATGGATGTGCTTTTCTATGTAGTTAGATAAAGGCTTTAAAACTGTCATCCAAACGTACACGAATGGACGAGTTTTACAAAATCAATTCTAAGGAAAAACACTCAGTAAAGAAATGAACAGTGACGAAAAAAAAACATAGAAGTCTGATTAGTGCTGGAAAATTAGCCCACGAGAACCTTATTTTTTTTTTATTAATACTTGCGATTGTCGGCACTTGGTGAAACATCATTATAATCTTGATAAAAACACTTGTACTGTTTCACAATATCACTTTTTTATTACTCCAACCGGTTTCGCCTTACGGCATTATCAAGGAACACTGTTAAATATAATAAACAATAAAGAAATGTGTAGTGGTTGTTTACATTGCAGATGCTGAATATTGTGTATTATGAAGTGATATTGTGAAACAGTACAAGTGTTTTTATCAAGGTTTTTTTTTTTCTTTTTTTTTGTTTCCGCTTAAGTTCGCCGCCGACAAGGGTAATCAGAGTCTTAGCTAATGTGGTATTATTATTATTTATTCAATATAATATTAAATGCTGTTTCCACCATAATTAGAAATTTTATTTAATGTTAGTATATAAGGTTAAATAATATTATATGGTGAAACTCAAAACCTAGGTAGTACTAGTCTATATGAACAACTGTTTGTATGGGAGCTAAGCGAAACTCTTAAAATTTGTTTTCATCTTTCCATACTGGACCAGTCAGCTGATCGGGGCAATTTGTATGGCAGGAAGAGAAAAAAAGTTGCGAATTTCGCTTAGCTCATGGGAGCTATGGACAAACAGTTGTTCATATAGAATAGTACTACCTATGTTTTGAGTTTCGCCAACTAATATTATCTAACCTTACATAATTTAATTTTGATATGAAGATGGCTCCAATAGCTGTCACTGTCACTGTGAGTCGGCCAATCACGGCTGGCTCTGTGTCGCAAGACTCACAGTACGAACCAATCATGAGCCTTTTGTCTTTCTGAGTGTCGGGTACCGATTTCGATGACACTTTGTTAGAAACGCGTCTTCTATGTTTTTTTTCATTCGCCGGAAACGATCTCTTGTTATAATTATAGCTTTTTTCAATTTAGTGAAACAGTAATAAATAATATAAACGGCCACTCACGATATATTAGTCTACTAAAAGTCGTTATTTTAATGATGCTGTGTTCTATTAGTGATTCTGATTCATATATTTTAATATAGCTAAGGTATTCATTTTCAATGTGTATAATAAATTGAAATGAATCTAAACCATGAATCTATTAGTAAAAAAAATAGTAAAACAGTTTCGTTTAAAGTTGTCAAAGTTGACATTGGTACCGATTCGGCGCAAGACAACTGACAAGACTAACCTTATTTTGAGCGTCCCGTCTTTATCTTTTTGATACGGAAAGAAAAGGACAGAACACTTAAATTAAGTTTAGTCCTATCAATTAAGTCAAGCTGTGTTGCGCCGAATCGGTGTTTATATCTCTCTTCGTTTCGTTTGCTAGCCCTATACATTTGCTCAGTACATATCTAACTCGCAACTAATAAATACTCTTTTCCTTCAGCAACTGATGTCATCCCTAGAGAAGAGAGAACTGCAGTTCAGCAACGTCATCGACCGAGGGGAGGCGTTGATCGCTCAACATCATCCGGCGACAAAGACTATCGAAGCGCATCTGCAGGTTTGTTCGAATATCTATGGTCTAAGTATGCCGACTGAAAATCACCGCCTTAAAGCGATAAAGTGACGCTGAGTCGCAGCATTTTTATGACGTTTTGCGATTTCAAAATCATTTTTGGAAGGTGTGTTTTATTTTTGTTTGTCTAGTTAACTTTCCGTTGTAACATAATTTTCGTATAATAAAGTAACTAGAGAGACGTGGTTTCTTACCAAAGGCTTGATCCGCTGATTTAAGGTCGCTCAACGAGCTATATGGAGCGGGCTATGCTTGAGATATCTCTGATGGATAAAATCCGAAACGAAGATATCCGTCAGAGATCGAAGGTGACCGACATAGCCTGCCGAATCAGTAAGTTGAAGTGGCAGTGGACTGGCCATATTTTTCGCCGACGTGATGACCGTTGGGGCCGTAAGGCATTGGAAAGGAGACTAAGTGTAGCAAAGCGTAGCGTAGGCCACCCTCGTGCCCGCTGGACTGACGATCTGAAGGACGTTGCGGGTGGCGGCTGGATGAGGATGACTGAGGACCACCAAGAGTGGCGTAATATTGGGGAGGCCTATGTACAGCAGTGGACGAATACGGGCTGATGGATGGATGGAAAGTACCTAGTAAAAAAATCGTGTCGGTACATTTCATATTTTTGTGAAATTTTTAATGAAATGGGTTTTATTAGTTACTGACGCCACAACAATTTTATTGAGAGTATTTCTCTAGTTAGTGAATAGAAGAGAAAAAGGAATGCTTCGGTGGTTTGGACATGTAGGAAGGATGAATAAAAGTAGAGTGACGAAAGAAATTTATGTTGAAGTCAGAGCTCGACCAGGCCGCCCTAGAAGGTCGTTTGCTGACCAAATTGGCGACATACTGAAGAAGGGCAATGACAAAAGTACCCGGAATAGAAGAGCTTGTATGACTAGATTGATGGATGTGGAAGAGGCGAAAGAGATGTGTCTGGGTCGTGGCAGATGGAAATCTATAGTCTCTGCCTATCCCTCTGGGAGACAGACTACCTACCTATGTATGTATGTATGATTTTGGCTGTCTATAGCGGACCGGACGGGATCGGAAAGCGTCCGAAGACACGACCTTTGCCGAAGACTGGCGAGGATTCCTACGCGCATTATTTAAATCAGGGGTCGTCAACCTTATGATATAGGATCAGACAAGGCCACAAATGCTACCAGGGGATCAGAGAGGGCCGCAGTATTGCGTCTAAATGTGCATCTTTTAACCGAGAACAATGCTTGCTTTTTAGATAGTTCAGAACTATCACGCACGCAAATATGTACTACCAAATATAGTAGTTATCATGCAGTGGTTGCGAACCTTGCGGCTACACCAAAGTGGTTCACGGGCCGCCGGTTGCCGACCCCTGATTTAAATGGTACCACTGTAGGTACATACTAGTATCCTTTATCTCCAGGTGATGCAGTCGCAGTGGGCGTGGGTGCTGCAGCTGACGCTGTGTCTGGAGACACATCTCAAGCACACCACACAGTACCACAGCTTCTTCGAGGAGGTCAAGGAGGCTGAGAAGTGGATTCAGAAGTGAGTGTCCTTTATACAAGGTGTAACCATATTTGAAGAGCTTATTCAGTCAATGGTATAGAACAACTTTTACTATGGAGCCAAACCTGAAATCTCAAAAAAAAATCTGCCCTTCCGTACATTTTAGCCGAGCGGCATTGTATTTTTCCAAGAAAAAGTTTTTTTTTTTTTTTTTTTTTCGAGATACAGGGTTCGTTCCATAGTAAAAGTTGTTCCATACTATTGACTGAATAAGCTCTTCAAATATGGTTACACCTTTCTGTTACACCTTGTATATCTTCCAAACTCAAGGTCTTGAGAAAATTACGATGAATTTTAGGACCAATAAGATTATTTCTGGACGACACCAAAATAAATAGTAGTACTACAAAAGATCTGTTCAAATAAAAAGTTACTCTCGTCCCGCGGCAATAAAGTGCAATTCAGCTCGCAGAGTGCTGCGTGGCTATTCTTCAAACTGCCTCTCTTTCTATCGCGTAACTCTATCTCTTCTACACCCACAGAATATTTCGCGCCAGGGCGGACCCCCGATGTTTTTAGCCTTGGCGGTGTGGAACAGGCCTGCTGGGATTTGGAAACCATTCCCTATAAAAAAAAAAAAAAAAATTTTTTTTACGAATCTGTGTTCTATTAGTGATTCTGGTTCGTAGATTTCAATATAGCTAGGGGGTTCATTTTCTACCTGTATAATCACTGCTCAACCGGTTTCGCTATAATAGCGTAGCTTAAAAAAAAAGTTTATCTACTCCTATACTGCGATATGCAATTGCAACATCAAAACACCGCGATTCTGCGCTGCGATTGGCCCAATTTATTATAAAAACCGCTAGAGATAGAGACCCAATCAACAACAGTGAAGAGAAATAAGTCCCGACATACATACATACATACATATACTCACGCCTGTCTCACAGTATTTTTATTATATCTTTTTATTATAAAAAGATATAATAAAAATATTCATGTCTCAGAAAAAACTGTGTAAATTCACAGAATTTCCCATTTGAGGCTTTTTCACCAGGTTTTTTTTCGTATGTCCTCAAAAAACAACACAATTTTATGACCTATTTTTTTGTGAACTATATACATAAAGAAGAAAAAAAAATACAAAAAATATATAACAAGAAAAAAAAATTTTTGTCTTCCATACATTTTGTAAAATTTGAATCAAATGAGCAGAGGATGTCGTCCAATATTTTTATTTTTTTTATTAGAGCTTTCTGAACAATTTCACTATAAAAATATGAAATTAAAAAAAAGTGAAATATCGACACACCCTATTCTTCAGTATGTCGCTAATTTGGTCAGCATACGTGCTTCTAGGGCGGTATGGTCGAGCTGTACAGTGGCGTAGCGTGGGTCACTGTCGCCCGGGGCGGAGTCATAATTTGCCGCCCTTTTGACGTCATAAAAATTATAATGTTGGTGAGGAAAAACGTAACGATATGAAAGAATTGAGCGAAAAATATGTATTTCAAAACCATGTTATATTTACATGTGTAAGTAACATGGTCTTAAAACAATTTAAACTATAAAAATAACGTTTAGTAAAGTCTAAACAGTCTAAAATTTAAATTTTCGGGCCTTACGCGCAGCGAAATCCTTTATAATTTTGTCAAAACTAATATCGTCTGTCACACTATGTTCTATTGACAAAATGGCCAAATTACTTAATCTTATGGAGCTCATGGTAGACCTTGAGAAGCTACGTTCTCATGTTCTATTGACAAAATGGCCAAATTACTTAATCTTATGGAGCTCATGATAGAACTTGAGAAGCTACGTTCTCATGTTCTATTGACAAAATGGCCAAATTACTTAATCTTATGGAGCTCATGGTAGATCTTGAGAAGCTACGTTCTCATGTTCTATTGACAAAATGGCCAAATTACTTAATCTTATGGAGCTCATGGTACACCTTGAGAAGCTACGTTCTCATGTTCTATTGACAAAATGGCCAAATTACTTAATCTTATGGAGCTCATGGTAGACCTTGAGAAGCTACGTTCTCATGTTCTATTGACAAAATGGCCAAATTACTTAATCTTATGGGGCTCATGATAGACCTTGAGAAGCTACGTTCTCATGTTTTATTGACAAAATGGCCAAATTACTTAATCTTATGGAGCTCATGGTAGACCTTGAGAAGCTACGTTCTCATGTTTTATTGACAAAATGGCCAAATTACTTAATCTTATGGAGCTCATAGTAGACCTAGAGAAGCTACGTTCTCATAAAAAAATTAGTTAAAAAAATTCGAAGCATAATTACGATATTAGGTACGCAAACACCGTGTGCAAGTGACTAAGAGCTAACCTCTTGAAAAATGAATTGTTTGACTGACCGCCAGTGACTGCAAAACATTTTTGTTTTTCCCAATTTCGCCGCCCTCCTAATGGTGGCGCCCAGGGCGGTCCGCCCCTCCGCCCCCCCATCGCTACGCCACTGGCTGTACCTATACTTTGCACTTGTGCATCATACATTTCTTTCGTTTAAAATGGTGATATCTAAGAAAATTTCAAATGAAAACTGCACTAACACTTGAGCACAAGGTATTTGAAAATTATCAAAAATGTATCCCCTTCCACAGACGCGAAGAGTTCCTGAACACCACATTCTCCCAATCCGAGTTCACACTTGACCAAGGGGAGCGTCTACTGCGTGGCATGCACGACCTGCGAGAGGAGCTCAACGCGCACGGGACACATGTGTCCAAGATAGTGGAGGAGGCGCAAGAGATCCGGCCGGTAAAGCAGAGGCGGCAGCCAATCACGAGGCCGCTGCGGGCCGAGACTGTCTGCGCATATAAACATGCTAATGTAAGTAAAGAAAGAAAAATGATTATTTGGTATCAAAACTTAAAACTTAATAACTACTTATACATAATAATGAGGAATTTTTAGGAACGTTTTAACTACTTAAAAATTAAATGATACCAAAAGGGTCTCCGCTCAGCATAATGTCGCAGCTGTAGCCACGACGCTGATTTTCAGCGGATACCCAGGTTTTTAGATTGGATTGGCATCCAGTCATACACATTTATAAACAAACTTACACAAAAGAACAGAACAGCAGTGGCAAAATTCAGAAAAATATTCAATTACATATTTATACATAACAAATACAATAAAATAAAAATAAAATCATAAAAGTAAAATAAAACTCTCAAACCATATCAGTGACAGAAAGATTTTATTAAGTTTAGAACGAGTAGCTGCCCTCGTACGGTTGTTTTTGCGGTGACTTATGTAGCTGTCTATTTGTCCTTTACAACTTAACCGAACAAAACGCGGACAACATTCACCTGCAGTAAAATTTTAATCAACGTTATTATTTTTCACCTCACTGATCTCAGTAATAAGTTTCATACATTCCCAACAGGTGGCGGTAGAGAAGGGCGCGGCGGTGACAGTAGTAGACAACTCGGGTCGCACCAGATGGCGCGCCAGACTCGGAGGCGCTGGCACCGAGGTGCAACTGCCAGGTAAGAGCTCTATATTTACTCGACAGATGAAGTTGTATCCATTACAACGAAACTTGTCGGGCAAGATGTACTGTAAATGCTTGATAACGACAGTGGGCTATTCGACTGGACATCGATGTAGTATTATTAATTAATTTAGTATTTGGATTCGATTCCCGGCTTTAAGTGTGTCTTATTTTGAATACTTTTGTACTGTGGAAGAACCATCTTTGTAAAATTTGATTCTGTCGTTTATAGATGTTGTATTAATCGATCTTATTTGTGCTATAATGTAGAGTTTGGATTATAATTAATTATTTAAAACGGATCGACTTGCATTCGATCGGTTTGAAATAATTTATTATGAATTTAACTTATAGTAGTCACAAATCTAAAAAAGTTAGTTCTTGCGCGGTCATATAATGAAGAAACCTATACGGTGAAGAAAAATACTGTTAGAAAGGCTGTCATGCCCTAAAAAGTTTCTATTTGTGGCCGAAGTACGTCGATATTATGATGGCGGAATAGTCGTTGGTGAAAAGGGGACTGTTCAGTTCACACTAAGAACTCTTAAGGCGCAAGACAAACAGAAACGGACGAGGGCGGGGCGAAGACTTCGTCGTCATTTTTGATGTACTTTCATAGAAAATTTAAAGAAGCGTCACGTCGCAAAGTATACAAAGAAGACGGGACGAAGACGAGACGCAGGCGCGACGCCTCGTCGTCTGCGCCCTTTGCAAAATATATAAAAGAGAAGCGGCGTGGTGACGCGAAAGCAACAGAGGTGAGGGTGGGGCGTGGGGTGTCATCCACGGAGGAATTAAGTAGAGGAGTTGCCGATAGTTCGTTTCTCTAGGGAAAATTGTGTGACACTGCGCGGGGTGGAAGTCAGAGGTACGGGGAAGGTTGGCTCATGGCACATGTCACCAATCGCAAGCGCCCTCTTTTGTGACTTAATGACACCATTGATCGTAACATGGCTCCATTCATACACCAACTCCTCTTTGTAATTGCTCCGTGGGTGTCATCCCAGACATTTCAGTGTATCATTTGCAGTGTCACTGCGCCCCGTCACTATAGTCCCGTCCGCGCACCGTCTATGATTTAAAAAGTCGCGTCCGCGTCCCGTCTTTGCCTCGTCCTCGACTTACGTCTTACCTGTCTATCTTGCGCATAAAACTTCTTCGAGATTACGTGTCGTGACAATTGTATAACTAATGTTGTGGTTTTGTTATGTTTAGGTGCGGTAGTAGCGCTACCGCCCCCATGCCAGGAGGCGCTGGACGCCGCAAACGCTCTGAGAAACGCTTATGATAGAGTAAGTAAAGTTTTTGTCGTACATAATGAATGGGTATTGTCGATGTAGATTCGAAATTTTACGCTTAATTTGACACACCACACGAATTTTCAAATACGACATCTCTGCTGATTTTCGTTGATTGTCCCGTGGCCTCTGTTTAACCATTTCGGAACACATCCAGTCGCTTGGTGGCATTGTTTCGTCAGTTGAAGTTGAAGAATTAGTCAATTGGATCTCTGTCTAACTCTCAGGGTACCCCAGACGTAAAGGGAGAGATCAGTGGTTGAATAATTTGCTCAATTTGCCCAGCCCTTTCGTGTTATGCCGCGTAGGACAGACGAAAGGACAAACACTGCAACTAAATCTACTCAAATCCGAGCACAGAACACTGGGTAAGGGTGTGGATGGAAAATTCATTCTCTCTTGTTTGGCTATGAAAACAAGTGTGTCAAGAATACTGCCTAAATGATCTACACCAAACCATTTAACATCTCCTCCAGAAAATATTCTCTGTTTAATGCATCTTTGCTCTATACATTGCTTATAATACTATTAATAGTATAAATAAAAACGATAAAGATATGTACAGTGCTCCCAAAGTGATAATGCGCATAAAAATCTTCGCCACTGTTCGGCTAAGTTCGTATTTCCTTACACTTTCTATACAATCAATACGGGCACGTGTTACGTCCGGTCGCTCGGCTATAGATTTGTATGCGCATTATTACTTTGGGAGCACCGTATATCATTATGTCGTTGGCATATCGTAGAATTCGGCATATCACTATTTGCCTAGGCAGATCGTAAATCTGTTGAAACCAAAGGGGTCGACTCGCTCCGCTTTGCTCGGATCCCCAAATTTATTTACGTGTAAACCTAACACGCTCCTCGCTTCGCTCGTTTTCACACCTATATTTGATTTTTTGTGAAATCGTGATATGCTGAATTCTGCGATATACCGATGACACAGACCACTTACAGATTAGACGTCGTAAGGAGGGAAAACCTTTTTCGCCTACACACTTTTCACTACTACACGAATGTCAAATTCAAATTCAATTCAAATAGTTTATTTTGCAAAGCATGTATATATATAATACACTTTTTACACGTCAAATTTAATCTAATAAAAAAATATATGTAATAAAATAATAAATGTACATGAACTAAATGAAAGGTAATGATAGGTAAATATATCATACATATCATACACACATAAGGTTGTATATATCATACAAGGTGAAATCCAATCAACCGCCCGAACCCACACCGGAGACCCGGCCAGGGACCAGGAACACGGTTCAATGATCACCAACCGAGCCCCCAGCACGAATCCAGGTGGCTGACGAAATCCTATCCTATGTATTACATACTAATAGGTTACATATATAAATACATGCCTACCTTCGCCCATTCGATTAGTCTTGCTAAGAAGAAGGGCAAGAAACTTAGCAAGATCATGTCTTTTTCTTTTTTTTGTCATTCCATACGGTCCCATCTCTATTTCCTTACTTAGCACCCTCACCGCATTACCCCGCCACACGAAAATTCTCACTTGTCTGTGGTTGATAAGATGTCTTATGGCTAAGTGGTCTGTGTATATATGTACTATAGGTAATTGGGACATTATGTAAATGTTGATAAATAATGTAAATGGGTTGAACAAACAAACTAACAGAAAATTTAGTGTAGTAATGCTCTTAGCACAGTCCTTAAACCAGTTTTAAACTTAAATGGCTCTTGAATCTATCGTCCAGTGTCGCATCTTTGTGTTAATAATAATATGTGTACGATACTTCTGTTTATATTGCTGTCGCTTTGCCCAGGTGATCCAACTATGGCAGAGAAAGCAATTAAGGATGAGACAGAACATGATCTTTGCCACCATCAAGGTGGTGAAAGGATGGGACTTCACACAAGTAAGTACTCCAGTTTCCTTGAGTTTTTATGCCCTTATCTGCTCTTCCATTCCTTACGTGATTCAAAACGATAATGTGTTTTTAATAGCAGTCCTACAACAAAGGACTAGACAAATAACTCATAATTGTTCAAGCATTTTATCTACTTCTATACTACAATAAGGTAAATTACAACATCAAAAGCGGTTTTATAAGTACCTACCTACATTGTTTATCCGATGTTTTAATATTACATTATAACACCGCGATTCTGCGCTGCGATTTGGCCAATTTATTATAAAACCGCTAGAGAGCCAACAATAGTGAAAAGAAATAAGTCCCGTCTTTATTTCTTAAGCCACGCCTCCGTATCCTGGTGGCTTCTGATTCGCCCTAAGGCAGCATTACCAGACGATGCACCAGAGTTTCATGAACATAAACAATCTAGGTACTTATAAAACTGCTTTTAATGTTGCAATTCCCTTATTGCTGTATGGGGGTATATAAAATATTATTATATAATCTTATGTAATGCAATTCCAAAGAAGATTCTAAATATTATCATACATAATATTTGTTGATAAAATTACATATTTAGAATAGAATAGAAAATCGTTTATTTACAATCCCAATCACACACAACACAACACAGGAAAAGAAGACATAAGACATGAAGAAAATTTCAAAATTTAAATCAAAAAATTAAATAAAATAATTTAACACTAAGTTTGATATATCATATTACACAGTTTTTTCAAAGAAACATAACTACGCTAATCAAAAAATAAATGCAAACATTTACTATCCAAATGAATCCATCCATCTAACCATCAGCATGTGGCGTAAATAAATATAAAAATGTGTTCAAGAACCGTATGTGATCATGATCAAATTGAATTGTCAGCCTCCCCACAACTAATCTCTTCCTCTCCCCCAGTTCGTAGCCATGGGCGCTGAGCAGCGCCAGGCGATCCGGAAGGCACTGAACGAAGACGCAGAGAAGCTCCTGGCCGAAGGAGACCCTGCCGATCCCCAACTGAGGAGACTGAGGCGGGAGATCGATGACGTCAACCGACTGTTCGATGAGTTCGAACGTAGGGCCAGGGCTGAAGGTAAGGGAATTTATAACTTGTGGCTTTAGGATAAGATGCATTTTTACTAGAAGCTATTGGTTTTAAAGATAAAAGAAACATGAATGTAATCGGAAACAGAACAGGGAAGATGTTTAGGCACCTTCTTAGGCATGATCCTTTAATAAGAGTCATATTCGAAGAGGAAATAGAGGGAAAAGAGGAAAAGCCAGCCCGAGGATAAAGTTCAGTGACGATCTTAGGATGGATGGTCCAAGGTAGTTTTTATAAAAAAACTTGTGGGAACCAATAACGACGACAGAAGTATTATTATTTAATTCTGTTGCCCTTTTCCACACGTTCCATCAACTTTACACGCGCGAATATTCAGTTTTTCTTAAAAACAAAATGTTTTAACAGTCTAATTTTGCAATTTAAAACTTTCATATATTTGATTACAAAAGATTTAAATAACAAAATCAGATTCTAATAAAGTTTTTTTGTAAAAAAACTGATTATTCGCGGATGTAAAGTTGACGGAACGTGTGGAAAAAGGTAACAGAATTAAATAATAATACTTCTGTCGTCGTTATTGGTTCCCACAAGTTTGTATGAAGATTGCCTTGGAACATCCACCTTAAGGAAAAGGAAGAAGTCGCACGCTACCAAGAACAACAATTTAAAGTGTGTTTTTAGTTTTTGTGCAGGATATGCTTTTGTAAAGCAGAAAATAAGACAACTTTGCTAGACAAGCCTAATTAGCAATAAACTATGGTCGCCGTATGCCATAAATCACACTTATTTAATACTTTTTATTCTAAAATGAGAAAAACGATCATACGTTTTGCGTTTGGGAACACGATCCATCGCATCCACCTTAATGAAAACTCGCTGTTCCATTTTGAGTCACTTTATCTCTCACAAACCGTGTGACCTAAAACCGAGTGGCCAAGAGCAACACAATCATTTGCCAATTAATACAATAAAAACACCCGAAGAACTTCAATTGAATAATTGCATTCTTTTACATTGTATAATCATATACCGACGAGAATTTCTTAGACTTATTGCCGTCGTTCTATGGAGCCGTCAATATATTACCTCATTGGTAATTAGGGGGGATGGTCTGGTCTGCGGATGATGGTTATATCATGACTATTCATGACCATAAATGGTAACAATAGAAATATATTTACATTAAAACAATAATAACGATTAATATGCGACAAAATGGGACAAACTCAGCATTTGCTGAAAGTTGCAAGCAACTTTACAGCGCTGGTTTTCAGTTTGCCCCATCCCATGCTTGAAGTTATCCATCAATCAATTGTGCACGTAGGTAACTTAAGCTTATTCATACATTAAAATATTTAAATGAAAAAAAATAGTTATTTAAATTAAAAATATTACATTATTTAGTGAAATGAATTAATTATGATTACAAAACAATAATGGGGGATCATACCAAAAGAAAAAAAAAATTGTTTGAACAACAATATTGATTTTGTAACAGAGATAACGAAGGTGACAATTGTAGGGGGGGTTGAAAATCGGCAAAAATCGGTGGCGTGACATGTGGTCGGCCCCTATACTTGCAGATCAACAAAAAATACTGACTAACTGTTTCTAGCATATGCACGAAAAATGCTAGTTTTGTTTTGATACAATTATCCCCTTACAATAGTTATTTAAGATACACGTGCGGAAAGTAAGGTTTTCATTGGCACGCATTCGGATAAAAACCTTTTACGCTCAAGTATATTACAACATTTTTCAATGCATTTTGCGAGGAAATACAACAAAAAAATAAGTATAATAAAGAAAATTTTTATTATCATTCAATTATTGCTAGAGCGCGCATACTTATAAATAATTGTTTTTTTTGGACAGGAAAACCTCCTTGCATCTTTGTAATTTTTAAAATAAGTGCACCATGCACCACAGAGTCAAAAACTTGAAAAAATTACTTTATTTCACGCGTGAAATAAAGGATTTCAGTACTGTTTTATTTCACGCGTGAAATAAAGAGTCGGTTTCCGCATAATTTTGTTACACAAAAAAGAAAACTTTACGAGCAACTGCATTGAAAAATGTATTTTTTATATAGTAGATGCTAGTGATTGTTGGCACTTGGTGGAACTTATAAAACATTGTTTAAAAAAACGTAAAAAAACCGTTTTTTTTTTCATTAATTGCACGTCATTTTTAGACATGGTTTGAGTATACAATTATTTTGTTTGTTAGTTAGTATTTGTAAAAGGCCCTAGAAAATGCTTTACAGCGATACCGGTCGGGCATAATAAAGTTTTATTGTACGAGTATATGTGGATAAGTACAAGTGTTTTTTTAAACAATATATTTTTTTAGCTTACATCTCTGTTTTTCGACTTTGATTTTGTTGATTCTATTGCGTTTAGCCTATAGCATTACATGTATGAAGTCAGCATCATGGTAGTAATTCTGCAGCTAATGACTTCGCGCACGTAAGTTCTACAGAACCAGGATAAAGACAATTTGTGACACGATAAAAATATTCCGCTCATCAGAGCCCTCTATTCTAATTCAGTAACACGCTTTTTAGAGTTCCGTACCTCAAAATAAAAATAACGGAACCCAGAATCATTTTGTTTGCCGCTTGTCTGTCAAGACACTGCTCGGCCCCCGTATGAAATATTAAGTCGAAACTGTTACCTCCTCTAGAAGACCTTTTAAGAATTTTTGACACTCGCAAGGGAATCAAAACCCAAAGGGCACTTCTGGGAAAAAACATGAAAATTACAAATATTTTATATGTATTTTTTTTTTGTGGCTGTTTTTTTTTAAATCTGCACTGAAAATGAAAATTTCTTTATTTCAAAATAAGTTACCTTAATTATTAAAACTCTAGTTCCCACAGAAAGTTTCCTTGTGTAGTGGAAACTAGGCTCCTCCCAAAATATATTTAAACATAAAGAAATTAAGACGTTAATTTACAGTCTAATAAGCTTAATAGGTATATCATATTTATATAATAAAACAATATAAAACCTACTTATTTACATGAGTATGGCATAAAGACATAAAGATACTTATTGTTAATAAAGTACGACTTTGTGTTGTATTAGAGATTGTTTGTAAGTTGTGTGTGAAGGTGTGTAGTGTATATGTGTGTGAAATTTATTTAGGAAGTTATATAAGACCAACTTAATTAGACCCCCTAGATACATAGAGATTAATAGATCGTAATTGTCAAGTTAAGTTGGTCTATTCTAACTGCAAGTGGAATTATTTACCATGTTTTTGGAGTTCCGTACCCGTATTGTGTAATGGTACGGAACCCTTTGTGCACGAGTCCGACTCGCACTTGGCTGGTTTTTTTTAAATAAAATATTCTTCAGCTTCAAATGGATATGTTTCTAGGGTAATTTTAACCCCACCTGACCCAACTTCCTGTCTATCTTATTTTCTGCAATAATTAGGTCAAGTCAAGCAATTTATTTTCCAACTATAAACAATCTTGCTCCTTGTTTACTCGTCCAGATGACATTTTGAGCGATGCTGTCACAATCAATTGTAAGACTGATAGCCTTATGATAGTGTAATTGTTGAGTGGGTGTACGTTGCACCTTATAGTTGTACGTAGTATTGTCTAGCTGGCCGGTCTTGATACTTGGGATTATTTTTTTATTTTCGAATAAAAATGATCAATTTTGTTAGTAAAATCTTAAAGCCGAAGTTTAGTAATTAAATTATATGTTATTAGGTTCTTTGTTGAAGCATTTGTATATTCCAGGTTATTAGAGTATATTATTTCCTGTAGTATTTTATAACAGTAAAAATTATTAAGTGAAGGTACTATCGGAGAAAATTGCACAGTTTACCTTTCTCCGCGTGGGGGTAGGCAGATTTCCATCTGTGATGATCCTTCCATTTATATATTTCTTTCGTCACTCTACTTTCATTCATTCTCTCTAGAGCAGGGGTGGGCAGACTTTCACTAATGGCGATCTATATCAATAAATTGAGACGACAAGCGATCGACTTGCAAAAGACAATATTTTTTTTATGTTAAATCGTTTCTTACGTACAATTTCTTATTATACAAGTTAATAACTAATAACTACTAAAAATAAGTATGAAGCCAATCACATGAACTAAGAGTGTTTTTATCCGTTTTTATCAGATAAAATGTTTTTTATGAACGCACTTTAAATACTGGTATTTTGACTGGTGAAAAGACCACTGTTATTGGAATTAGCCCAACACGTCAGTACATTTTTAGGAATGCGTGCGATCGACCATAGATTCCCTTGCGATCGACCGGTCGATCGCGATCGACCGTTTGCCCACCCCTGCTCTAGAGTATCTATATGCCAAAATCACCAAAGCATTCCTTATTCTATTATATTCGCTATATCTTCTATCCCAGTAAACAAGGAACGAATTCTAAACAAATATGGTTTATTTATACAATTTCCAAATAAAATAAAAATACATTTTTTGCCCAACAAATTGCAAATATGCGGGGAGTGACGGAATAAAACCCGCAAAATAAACTTCCGTGTGAAGTCGTAATGTTTTATTATTTCTACAGCTTAGTTGGGTACCATTTTAGAAGTTAGTTCAGTCAAATCGATTCAAAAACGTGGTTCTAATTTATTAGATTTAGTTTAGCATAGTTCTTAAAAGATTTTTTTTCTTTTTATTTGATATAAAAATATCTAAAAATAACTTATTGTCATTTAACCGAATCAAGTTCTAGGCTAGAGATGCGCAGACGCCAGACGAGCCTCACTTTGTAAATCACTGAGATATCAAACTGTCACAATCGCGCTACACGATCCAAAATACGTCCACTACGGCCACTTAGTGAGGTGCCATTCAGTGCTCAAGATCGCGCGGTCCTGTAGGATCGTCGTACCAATTTATATTGACGAAACTTTTCGAGTATTTTGACGAAATACTTAGGTCTAGGCAGTTGTTGATAGAAAGATATTTGTGTGAAATGTGCTACTGATTAAATTTTAAAGAATGTGTTGTGTTTGCTTTGATTATTTGAATACAAAGTTGGAAAAAAAAATAACAAATTTTACGTACGATGTCGCTGAAACAAGCCGGAAAACTTGTTCGCTTCTGATATATAGCTGATATATTTTGTTGATATTTACTAAATCCACGTGTAACTGATGAAAGTGCACAACTTCCTTTAAGGATCGATTCTTAAGAATGAAACAATAAATTACTATTTGGCCCAAAAAATAGTTCTCAGCGAAGTATTATGTATACAAATGAATGACGTACTTCATGCAAAACAAATTAAGCTGTGAATTCCCAAAAATTCCACACCACAACTATGGTAGATCCAATTATTTGCAAGCTCCTACTATAATGTCATATAGAAAGAGTTTTTGCATCATTGCTTGCATACCTACATTGTTTTTATCTGAGGGTTGTTTAATTTTCTATTTAAAACGGGTAAACTTACATGAATTATCTCGCGGTACGCGACACGTATTTAACTTTGTGTTCCCATACATTTACAACGTAATGCATAAAATAACAAAATTTTGCCGGAAAAGCCTAACTGTCATTAAATTACGAGTATGTTCTCAAAATGCCATAAATCATATTTATTTAATATATTTATTTCAAAAATAAGAAGAACTATCGTAATTTGCGCGTCTCGTAGCGGACAACAAATCGTTGACTAAACCCGGTGCATAATCACAGTATAGATAAGTAACAGTATTACATCTCGGGCAGTATGCTTGAAACAGCGCTCGGTAGACGCACGCATTAGGGCTGCACACATAAATGCGCGGGAATTGATTTTATTATTTATTTATTTATTTATTAATACACATGAATACATTACAGACACAAGTCCAATGCGTATACATGGAAAACAGAAACAAATTTTAATACACTAAAAATCAAAATATACATACACTTAGAATAAAAATGGTTACTGCTCCAAGTATTTCACCACACATGTGTGGATTTGGGTCAGTGATGCAGAGAAAATATCCATCTCTGGTTGATCTCTAGCCATACCATTGAGTAAACGAAGCACGAAGTAAGGAATCGGGTGGCGTCTTACAGTCTCCGCGTCCATACTTAACTGCGGCGCACCCTTACTATGAGGTGTAAACCGAGATTTAAAGCGCGCGTTTCGGCCGTTTTATATGAAGACATTGTACTTTTTTACCATCATCATCATCATCCATCCATCAGCCTAGTTCGTCCACTGCTGGACATAACATTTCCAGGACTTTGCCACTCCCGGCGGTAATCCTGGAAGAATTGTCCATACTCACACACGCTGGGCAGGCGGGTTGGTGAGCGCGGTGCCGGAACCCTCGCACCAGTGACGCTGCTGCCCGGCACCAGTCTGTTCCATATAAGGCCCGGCTATTAGGGATGGATATACCGCCATCCATCGGTCCCAGGCATGGTGGGCCTGCTGGTTTTTTGCCTGTGAGCTTTCCTCTTACTCTCCCCCGAATTACTTCGAGGGGGTCTCCAAGTTAGATGGTGAGACCTCCACAGTCGAGCCCGGCATCAGCTCTACCACATGCTATTTTAAGATTTAGCGCCCTGGGCCTTAAGGTTTGCTGCCCCATAAATGTACGAGAAAAAGCAAAAATATTTCAATAATAAAATAAAATTAAATCCAGCAGTGTGTTGATTTGGGCTGAGAATGTTGATAATGAATGAAAAAACTCAAAAGCAATTTAACAAACAGCATTTAATCAATATTAAATTCTGTTTTCAAATGGGTTTTTTTTTCAAATAATTGTATAAATTCAAAAAGCAATATAAATTAAAAGATAGGTAACGATTGATTATGAAAGGTGCCCAAAGCTGGGCGTGAGGTGCGGCTTACGCTACCCGCCCCTCGCAGCCTGCCGTCCCGGGCCATAGCCGTTTTGACCCTCCTAGGGTATATACGCCACGGTGTTTTACTTATCTATACTGTGGCATAGTGTATTCGTATGTCTACGAAATGCATGAAGATTCCAAAATACTTTGTTATGAAATAACGTTTCGTTTTCGATTCAGTCCGAAAGAAAATAAATAAGCATTGGAGCAATAATTTTAGATATATCAAAGCTGTTTTTTGAGTGAAAAAGTGTTTTTGAAATGATCTTGGAGTTATTCGAATAAATCTTGACTTTGAGGCGAAGAGTGTAAGCAGTGACAGTGAAAATTTGCAACGAGTTCCAGGATGAAGAAAATCAAGAAAATTTTCTCCTTTGGGAGAAGAGACGAAGGAGGTATTTTATTTACTAGGCAACTTAATTTGACTAAAAAGAATGTTGCACCACCTTCGCGTTATTTTTTCCGACAATTCATTTCCACCCAACGGTTGTTTGGAAGAAATCGCTATAAGTTATAAGGCCGCTTTTATAAGTTCCTTCTTTTTTCCTGTTTTATTAACTTTGGTGTATAATAAACAGTATTTGTCTTGTCTTGTTATAAGGGAAGTGCTTTAAAATTGTATGCCGCGTGTTATAATTATCATACTGAAAAACTTTTGTTCTGTTTCTTATCGGTTGGTATTCGACGACCAGCCTCAGCCACTACGGCTCGCACGGGTGCCTATGCTTTGTTACGGCAGACGAGAGCTGCCCTTCCTCCACGCCTACGGCTTTTTATATACACTCTAGGGGTAGTACCCACAAGACTGTATAGAGTCGGGGTGCTCTGATTCGGTTTTGGAACATATTCAACCTATTTTTTGCATAGACATGTTTTCTCTGCTGATCAATCATGAAATCTTGCTGATCAAGTAGTTATTTTGCGGACTGAATGTTTATTATGCAAACTCATGTTATTGTAAGCTGCCTATTTATGATTTAATTTTTGACCATTATCAAAATTACCTATTTGCGGAACAAAGATTGCTGCCTGATTTTTTTTATTGCAAATGAAATCTTTGTATGATGACCAAATTATTTAAATGCTGTTTTTTTGTGGCGCATCAAATTTTATAATTGCTTAACTATTTATTTACTTATATTTTCATTCACGAGATTAATGATTAAAGCAGTTCAATACCACAATTAATTGTTTCACTAAAACTAACTTTTAATATAAATATAATAAAACTTATCGTCACGACATGCATCCCCAAGGGGGTGTGAGAGGTGTTCCGAATGTGAACTGCGAAATGCAAGTCATAGTCCACACTCGATAAACCCGCATTTCACCGACGATTATTACGTTCCAATGTGATGAGTGGTGAAACCTATCGCCTTTCTTCGGGCACAAATATACGCTTTTTAGGGTATGCAGGTTTCATCACGATGTCTTCCTTCACCGTTCAGCAAGTGGTAAGTAAGAACAGATACTATGCACATATATTGCGAAAAACTCGTACATGCCCGACCGGGGATTGAACCCGGATCTCAAGATTGAAATGCCAGCGCTCTACCCGTAATTAACAACCATATCCCCAATTTTGATCATGTTGGATGGCTTTTGTAATTCGGAGAGATGTTATCTTGTATCCATCTCGTCCCCCAATGTTGCCTCATTTTTATCGACTGATGGAGATCTTCCCTACGAGTAGGAGTAGCAAGATTTTCTAACATCGCAAACATTAACTTCTTAGAAAACGTCTCTGTCTACGAGACACAATCGCACCAGAATCGGGCAAGTAGATGGACATTACAATGTGTGTGGAGTAGAGAAGATGTAGTTAGTGATAGTATTAACTCTGTGGTTATCATAAGCGTCGATTAGTTAACGAGCTCAAAATACCTTTACGTATCTTGTCTGCATTTACGACATCCTTTGCAGACCCTGCAACAGTGGCGGATCCAGGGGGAGGGGATAGAGGGCTGTAGCCTCCCCTCCAAATTACAACTTTTACTCATATGGGACTCGCACATTTCTTTTATACGACTATTTTATGACAATTTCCTACTTATCTTGTACCACAGTCTTAAATTTACTTACCTACAATAATAATTATTATACATATTACTACAAATAAATTTGTAGTAAAATAAAAAATTCAATAATACAGGATATTTTATTTACTATGACTTCTTGAAAAGCTCTATGAAACCAAACCATGCAAATTTTTGTAAATATTGTGATTATGATTGTACCTATATATACTTTGAAATTTGTACGCCTGAAAGGGCAGATTTTTATTGGTCACGATGTGTTTTTGTAATCTTTATTTTTTTTTAAATAAAGTTATAAATTCAAAAAGCAATATAAATTAAAAGATGGTAACGATTGATTATGAAAGGTGCCCAAAACTGAGCGTGAGGTGCGGCTTACGCCACCGCCCCTCGCAGCCAGCCGCCCCGGGCCATGGCCGTTTTGACCCTAGGGTAAATACGCCACGGTGTTTTACTTATCTATACTGTGGGTCTGTGGCACTATGCGTATGTCTACGAAATGCATAAAGATTCCAAAATACTTTGTTATGAAATAGCGTTTCGTTTCCGATACAGTCCGAAAGAAAATAAATAAGCTCCAATAGCAGTAATTTTAGATTTATCAAAGCTGTTTTTTGAGTGAAAAAGTGTCTTTGAAATGATCTTCGAGTGATTTAAATAGATCTTGAACCAAAAATGTTTCAAATAAATATTTTAATCTTTGAACCTTAGCCGCCCCCCTCCAAAATTTGTTTCTGGATCCGCCATTGCATTGGAATATGTTATAAGAAAACTTGGAAAGCTGCGCCCGCGTTTATTCAATCTGTGGCCCGTTTTCGGTTTGTCGGTTATTTTATCAATACCCCTGATAGCCTTATGTTGACCAGAGTCACTACGATGATAATGAATAAAACTGCATCCAAATCTATGGAACAAACATACTTATAGACAGACAGAAAAATTTGTAAAAACTGTAGTTTTGACTTCAGTATATTACTAATAACCCATGTCATTTAAAATTTCGCAAAAATATTCAATTAATTTTTACTAAGTACTTTATCTCACTTAGTTTGTGGTGTTTTAAAATGATGTAAGAGACAATAAAACTATCACCTACACCTAAATTTATTTAATTTAACCGTGACTTCACTTCACCTATGTCATGATCATAGTTTGTCACTCACTTTAATAGGTTGTTATTGTCCAATTTAGGATACTATAGCAAGGGCAATGATTTGACCTTAGCACATCCAGCATTCTATTAGTTAAGTTATTTTAATTTTTTGCCACTTGCTGATCGGTGAAGGGTAAACCTTCGTGCTCTTATAAGATGTATTGTTGCCACAGTACGATGATAGGTGACCTGCTAGGTGAGCAGTACGCGTCGATTAGATAGATTTGATAGATAGAATAGATACATTCTAAACGATAACCCTTATTGCAATGTAATAAGAGTTACATTTTCATTTATCGAATCGATGTCGAGTCGATACCAAGCTCATGCTAGTACCCCACTGCTGTCGACGAAACATAGAGATCTTAAGAGGCCATGCGAATTTTATTCTTGTCATTGTCACTCCAAGCGAAAAATCGCGCAGTGCAAGAGGGGCGGATTCTGGGCAAAAGGGAAAAATGTTGGTTTTGTATTTTCATTAAAAAAACTAAACTAGCTAGCAAAATTTCTAAAATCAAATGTCTAGATTGTTGTTGAATTGTTGTTGAAACCCATCTAATAAAATATGTTTGAATTCTGCTACTCGTTAAACGAGGAGAAAAAGTGTGTTAGAAGACCTCATTTCAACAATTATTTCTATCGAGGAAAGTTTATCCAAGCATGTTTTCCAAAATCAAATGTCTAGATTATATAGTCAAAATGCATATACCAGAAACTGGTTATAATTTTCCGTGTATTTCATGAAATACACAAAAAATAACCACCCGCCACAAACCACTATTTTTTTCGCATATCGCCTTAACCATGTGTGTCAACTATGTATTTTTTTCGTCAGTAAATATTTCTTCCCACTGACCTCGGCAAGCCTCGACTTGCTAACTGACCTCGTCAGGCAATACCCTAGTTTCCGGCCCTCGGAAATAATTTGCTACTGTTAAATTCCTCCCTCCCCCATCGTGTCCTTGCCCAGGGAAACATACTGCGATCTATGAAAGATTATCACTTTTTCTAAAATCAATATTATTTCCCGCAGAGGAATCCAAGAACGCAGCAAGGATCTTCACGGAGCAATCCTCCCATCTTCTAGAACGACTCGAAGTTCTAGAACGAACGCTGCACGAGAGGATTGCCAGCCATATCCCTCGGGACCTGGACAGTTTGGAGCATTTGGTGCTTCAGCATAAGGACTGGGAGACCAGCGTGCACTCCCTGACTAACGATGTGGAAGAGGTGCAAGCTACGTTCAGAGGTAAGGATCGTTGTTATCATTTGAGGATGTCAAGTCGTTGGTAAAACTTTAAAAATAACCAAACTTTTGCACTTTTTCTATGTTTTTGGTTGTTATTTTCATCATATTGTTCTTAAATAAAAATCTATTGTGTATAAACGCTCCAGTCGTCTATGAACTTTATTTTAGTAAATGAATCATAATATCAAATTACATATTTATATAAAAAAAGTAGGGAAATAGAGGAAAAAATTACTCGACAAGAGGTAACTTTGCGAATTTATTCTATCGAGCCAACTTTACCAAATCGTGTTTCCATCGTGTATACTGTCTAGTATATATCCCCAATAATACCAATATATTTCGCTAGAAATAGTGTAATTAATAATTGTCTTGAGTCAAAAAACCCTCCACATTTTTTTCAAATTTTTACCATCTACATTGACGGAACTGAATCCAAAACAAAACTGATCTTGAGACCCTTAACCGCGTTCCTCATTTACAGGAATTGCCTTGAAGACTCCAGCCATGAAGAAGAACTTGGACAAAGTAATAGGCAAATGGAACGATATGCACTCCAAGTCCCAGTTGTTTGTTGAAAGGTAAGCTTTTACTTTACGTATTGCATTTTTAGGGTTCCGTACCCAAAGGGTAACCAACGGGACCCTATTACTAAGACTCCGCTGTCCGTCTGTCTGTCCGTATGTCTGTCCGTCTGTAACCAGGCTGTATCTCATGAACCGTTATAGTTAGACAGTTGAAATTTTCACAGATGATGTATTTCTGTTTCTCTCTGTATGCATTTTTTAATGCTTCTTAGGGTTCCGTACCCAAAGGGTAACCAACGGGAACCTATTACTAAGACTCCGCTGTCCGTCTGTCTGTCCTTCCGTCTGTCCGTTTGTCACCAGGCTGTATCTCATGAACCGTGATAGTTAGACAGTTGAAATTTTCACAGATGATGTATTTCTGTTGCCGCTATAACAACAAATACTAAAAAACAGAATAAAATAAATATTTAAGGGGGCTCCCATACAACAGACATGTTTTTTTTGCCGTTTTTATAGATCATGGTACGGATTACTTCGTGCGCGAGTTCGACTCGCATTTGGCCGGTTTTTTAACAACTATTTATTTATTATTTCCAGGCTGAAGTTCGTGGAAATAGTAGTGAACAGTATGGAGGAGAATAATCAGACTATATCCGAGTTCGAGATCAAACTGGCGCAGTTCAACGATCTGCCGAACGATGTCGAGCTTCTGAAAGACGTAAGTAAACAGCTTTCTGTGGGCTTAAGTCGGTCTATCGACTATTTTTTGCAGAAATACTAAGGTATGCTTACTAGTACCATAGACTAAGTATTACTACGTATAGACCGACAACTCCCATACATCAAGGCGTAGCAAATTCTTAACGCACCCTTACAACACTAGCGGTCTTACCAGAAAACTGTGTTTAACTTTAGACAGTGTTTAAATCTGTTGCTGTCACTCTTTTACAATATGAAGAAAAAGGTGACAACGACAGATTTAAACACTGTCTAAAGTTAAACACTGTTTTGTAGTAACACCGTAGGTGTTGATGACTAAGTTGATGTAATATTCGTTCGTTTGTTGTTATCGATATCTCTCTCTAACATATCGCCGTCTTTATCGTGTGTTGCTGTTGACTTCTCCCTCTAACGTAAGACTCTGTCTCCCTCAGATGCACGAGGACCTGCTCCGAATGCAGGTGGCGGTGAGCAAGCAACAAGTGCAAGTGGATCAGATGAACGATGACGCAGAGAACTGTCGGCGTCTCGTCGAGGGATCCCGAGCTGCGCTGCCTCACTCCTCTCTACCCAGGTTTATATATTTTTTATTATTTTTAGGGTTCCGTACCCGAAGGGTGCCAAACGGGACCCTATTACTAAGCCTCCATTGTCCGTCTGGCATTGTCTTGATTACTAAGGGGATCTTCATTAATTATGTGAGGTGGATTCGTGCTGGGGGCTCGGTTGGTGATCATTGAACCTTGTTCCTGGTCCCTGGCCGGGTCTCCGGTATGGGTTCGGGCGGCTGATTGGATTTTACCTTGTATAATATATATCTTACCTATCATTTTAATCGTAAATATATTGCTACATAAATTAAATAAACCTTTAATTTAGTTCATGTACATTTAATATTTTATTACATATATTTTCTTTATTAGATTAAATTTGACGTGTAAAAAGTGTATATATCTATACCTGCTTTGCAAAATAAATTTGATTTTGGCGATTTTTCGACCCCCTCTGCCCCCCTGGTGAGATGTCGTGAAATTTGGCTCGTCCCTCTAGGTCTTTACCTATGAAATTGCGGAAATTTTCTTGCAGATTCATGAGTTCATAATTCCTGTAATTCAATAGCTATTTCCATTATTTGTTTTTTGTTTGAAAGTTGATTTCAAGCCAAAATTACATTTTCAAAAACATTTCGTCCTAAATAATGGTGTCGATTCGGCGGAATAACCTTATTTTGAGCGTCCCTTCTTTGTATTTTCGATACAGAAAGAAAAGGACAGAACACTTAAATTAAGTTTAGTCCTGTCAATTAAGTCAAGTTGTGTTGCGCCGAATCAGTGTTACTATCCATTTCTATGATAAGATTCATAATAATTTTTAAAGCTGACATTTAAAAAAAATTAAATGAATGTTGCTGTTAGCTTAATGTTGTCTCACTCATACACAAAAGAAATTACATAATTTGGATTTGTCATCGCTAAAAAAAATGCAAAAATGTTAGCACTGAAAATTGAGTTTCCTTCAAATGTTCTATAGAAAACGGCAATTTGTTATTTTGTGTTTACAAAAAGTCAATGGCCGAGTCTTAGACCGATTTGTCTCTTCTAATGTTAATTATTATTATTATTATTATTTTGTATCGTGTTTTGTGACAAATAAACAGCTTTTATTATTATTATTATTATTATTATTATTATTATTTCGTATGTAAAGACCTAATATTATTGTATCAAAATTCAAAATTCAAAAAGTTTATTTTGCAAAGTAGGTATATATAATAATACACGTTTCACAAGTCAAATTTTAATCTTATAAAAATATATGTAATAAAACAATAAATGTACATGAACTACTTAGATTAAATGTTCATTTAATTTATGTAGCAATATATATACGATTAAAATTATAGGTAAAATATTATTATACAAGGTGAAATCCAATCAACCTTCTTTGCTTATGATTATATCTTCTTTGCTTATATCAACCGTTGAATATGTGATTCTTTTCCAGGTCCGGCAAGCATATTGACTTGGAGAGATTGGACAAAGAGGTCTCCCAATTAAACAACAGATGGAATAATGTGTGCCAGCAGTTGGCTGAGAGGTAACTTAACTGACTTTTTTTATGAAAATACATTCAGAACGTGTTTTGGTACGCTAACATCTAGAACAGCGGTTCCTAACCTTTTCCTTCTCGTAACCCTATGACCTAATAAGGAACGCTTTTTTTACCCACTTCATAAGATAGGGGTAAAAACTTAAAAATGTATTTTATTATTTTAATTTTAAATTGTTCACGGGTATTTTACCACACTATTTATTTTTAATTGGAGCTAATGTGACGTAAGAATTAAAGTTTCTGTTGATTATTATATATTATCCTATTTAATGAAAATAATTAGCAGAACAATGTTACTCCTAGAGCAAGACTGTTAAATTCAATTCCAGTTAATGTGAAAATAGGTTTTGTTTCATAATTTGGTATGATCTTCTAGCCTTATTATTCCCGACGAATTGCTTTATTACCCTCACAGTGGTAATTACCCCCCCTCTCCCCCGAGGTTAGCTACCACTAAAATTAATGTAAAGTAAACAACAATTTCTGTAATATTGCAACTCTTTCAGACTCCGCAGCTGCGAGGCGGCGTATCAACTCCTGCGCAACTACAACGCTGGCCTCGAGAAGGAAGCCGAGTGGATCGACGACTCCTTCAGCAAACTGCAGGCTCAACCGCCCATCGAAGTGAGGCCTAAGGAGCAGTTCGAGCCGACCCGGGTGAGAGATTAGCGAAGCTACTTCTGGCATGACGTCACGAGAAGATGTTAGGCATTCGTCACCGTACCGACTTCCGTAGATTTTGCAGAAGTCCCTGGACAGAGTGGTCTGCCTCGCCTGCTTTAACCTCCTACTTTCAGGGCGAGCTTTCAGCTTGACCCAGTTGGTAAGCGATACGCCTATGGTATGCGGGCAAGGGGGGGGCGGAGAAGATTGAATGAAGGCGTCCCGCGCGTGCAAGCTGGGTCTCCTGCGCATGTTTTGCCTTATACATTATACAAAATCACGTACACAAAACATTTTCGTCGCCGTCTCCTGCACAGCGCGTATTTATGTTTTGATTTCATAAATGTAGATTTCAGTTTTAACGATAATAATAGTCCACATTACTTCAACATAATAACTCAAAACCTCAAAACCAGAGACAAGCGAAAAGATAAAATAAAACACAACGCGTACTTAACGTAAAACAACAAATTACCACAGAGCAGCTGCCCCTTTACACCCGCGCGGGGGCAAATATATAGATGTTTTCCATCGGCCACGGAAGGTAAAAACTTTGTGTACATACAAAAAAATGTATACGGACACAATAAGGAATAAGGAATTAATAAGGAATAGAAATGCCATAAAAGCCGTGACTGCGACGCACCGATTTGATCAATACGTCAAGGCATAACCCGCGGGCCTCTCATTTCTCAACCGAACGCGTTAGAACAAACTAGCGAATCATAGTTTTGTATACATCATTCTGTGTAATGTCTGAGGCAAAACATGCGCAAGAGACCTGGCGTTACAGACATATGAAGAGTTCGCATGTTGTCTTCGTATCAGCAGCTTATATCTAGATCGTGACTTTGTATGCTACTTTTTGTTTCATAAACTTTTTAGCACTGCTTCTCTTTCCAGCCAGTATTTAAGCTGAAATTCCGCGAGTTTTAGTTTTTTTTTGGATCTACAGGTTATTTAACTTTTATTTTTTATATTGCATGAGAAGAATTCACAAGCTAAAAATAAAAAAAAAGGGTCGTTGTGGAACTCATGAAATAAGTTCTTCTTTTCACACGATTATCTCTAACAATATATGCATGATATCAAAATTAATATTCACATTCTTGCCCACGATATAGACATATAATTTGAAGAGCACTCTGTCATTTTATTGACCAATGCATGTAAAACCTAGAAAAAAGTAAAAAGTATACAATCTACGTCAATTAAGAAGGCGGGTGTACAGTTAACTGTCATTTGCGCAGTATCCCCCTACGCTTCGACGACCCTTGCGCTCCGAGAACTGCGACGTCATCTGTGATTAACTTCACACCAGCCTTCTAAGTTGATGTAAATTGTACACCTGTTCAAATTCCACTATAATCCCTATGCACTTTGGTAACATAAAAGTTGGGGTCTGTTCCGTTTTGGTGACAACAAAGCATCGCACGCAACTATTACTATCATAACAAGTCAAAACACAGTATCAGATGCGATCAAATTGATTGCTGTCTCTTTCTTTTTCAAAGAATAAACACAGTTTCGTGTTAAAACTGTTCCGTTTTGATTAAGCAATTCCAAGCAATGCTGTTGATACGCAAAACGGAATACGGCCCTTTGTCGACGTGAATTGTCTATTTAAATTCCACCCTTTCTACTCCGTTTGCACTTTATAACGACCAAAGATAAACAAGAATCAGCACAAAAATGTCACAGCACAAATATAATGTCTAATCTGTGGGTGTCTGCGGTTGGTTCACAGAGTCTGCTGACGGGTGTGGTGGAGCGGACTCCTAAGATCGAGAAAGTTAATGTGGACGGCGGACGGTTTATAAGGGAGGCGAAGGTAACTATCGCGGCTGGAGTATCGAAACGCACTGCCTTTAGCGGATGATCGTATCGTAGCGTCATCTCTGTCACACGAAGCACAGTCTGGTGACAGAGACGGCGCTCTGCGAAGCCGAAGAGAGCCGATGTGCATTATTTACTGCCGGGTACAGTACGTGGTGTTGCAGAGTGCTCACTGAAACCACATGATCATATTGACAAACTTTGAAACTTTGAACAAAGAATTGCTTTGCACTATAAAAAACTCTTATACAGATTAAAATGGTATTGTCTATACTTTCATGCAAAAAGTGTTTTGTTGTTGTATATGATCAGGTAGTACATGGGTTTTAGTTTATTTAAGGAGTCTATTTACAACGAAACAAAGTGAGTCTTAGCTTTCGTTATGATGGACACACTCCAATTTTAGAGTTTTTTTTTTAAAGAGACTCAATCTTTGCTTTTAAACCGACTGTTTTTTTTTTTTTTTCAATTAAGTACCAGTAAGAAGGCTAAGGCAGTGTAGTTTCGTAATTCCAAACAAGAAACTAACGAATTTGTACCTAATTCATTGACTGAATTATATTTACGAAATTTTAGATCCAGACTTGTGTTCTTCATACAAAAATGTTTCTCTTTGAGTTGTGAAAGGTCGTCTAAAAGAAATTGTTCTTGTGAAGAGTCCAGCATATTAGAACTTGTGTTGTCCTGCTTTTTGGTCTTCGCTTTTCGTCTGTTGTATCTTTTGGGTCTTTGTGAAGTCTCTTCGTATAGCTGAGGTCTTTTTCTTGTTTCGGTTTGTATTTTGCACGATTTTCGTATTTTCTTTTTCACAGTGCATCCGTTTTAAAGCTTGCTGCGCCGCCGCATGATTTTCGGCTTTATTTATAATGCTTTTGGGTGCATATTTGGAATGATTTGATAGCTTGGTTTGCCTAACATTAATCAGTTTTGAGTGTGGAATGTGTGATTGCATATTTTAGATAAATACCTTGTTTATTATAATTAGAAAACTTACTAGACAGCTTTAAGTGAATAAACAGTTTTGAAAACCATTGTTATGGACGAACTGAAAAAAGACAGATTCATACTGAAAGCTTTGCATGTTTCTGGGTCGCCATAATTTAAAAGTTTTCCAAAAAATGTTGGGAAAATGTTGAACATTTTTCTCATTTATAAATACGAGATGCTTTCATACCAAAGTAGTTTTAATGCAATAAATAATCTAATATATCACAATAAAATGTAAATGTTTGTTTTTTGTGTCGAGTTGCTTGGGTGTTTGTAAGAGTATTCCCAAAGATGCAGGAAATGGGTGTCTAAATGTGTTTTTATTTGTATTGCACGCTTTAAAAAACCTGTACTATAAACAGGCTAGCATAAACAATGCCAGCATGATCTTTATCCTGGGTTACCCTTAGCTGGACTTAGTATTGCCATACGCAAAAATGTTTGAAAGAGAAGTTTTGTTAGAACGACTTGAACGCGCGAAAGTATAATTGATTGATTGGTTATCAAAATTTTAGGTACCGAATGCCTGTGGATGAAAGAAAGAAATCTAAACAGAAAATAAAACCCTAAAAAATCGCTTCACGATAACCGTTATGAGCAAAAACCCTAACCTCTAAAAACGTAACCCGCTTGAACCTAACACTTAGATCCATTCCTCGCGGTGCCAACGCTACGCCGAATGGCTCTGCGACGAGATCCACCCATCGCTGGACATGAAGCAGCTAAAGCGCCAAGCTGAGGTGGAAATGGCTGAACGGCTTCGCAAGAGGAGTCGTCAAGTGGACCCCGAGCGGCTGCCGACGGGCGCTGAATCTGTGGCTACAGAGCTAGATGAGCTGAATTCCAATCATCAGAGACTACTGGACTTGTTGTACGAAAGACTGAGAAGGATCGCCGCCGCAAACCCAGGAGACATTGTCACTTTGGTGAGTGTTTTTTGTTTAATGTTGCCAAGGCGTCTGATGAATGTTTTCCTTGATTTAATGCAAATGAGTATTTTTTGTCGTCAGTCTGAGTGTCTGTGGCAGGATTTACAGTTATTGTTATGAGAATTATTTTGTGTGGGCCGTTCATCAGACGTTTTTGTGTACCGATTTTGGATTGTATTATGTATTTTAAGAAACGTTCTCTTCAAAATTTTCGTACGCATTTACATGTTTGATGCATTGTCTGTCTACTTTATATCTATAGTTTGATAGATACTTACCTATTTAATGCGAAATTAAAAGACAGCAATGAAAGTCTATTGTGATTGTGGAGAAACTGATTAAATACGGGATAAATATTATTTTTACGTTGACAACACTTTGAATTTCTGTTATTTCTACCGACCTCATCACGCACATAAGTATTTTGATTAAAATATATTAGTTCTTTATCTTTATCGGCCATCCGTTTCCACGATAAGATTCGTGATATTTTTTTACTGCACTTTTCGAAAATTAAATGAATATTGCTGTTAGCTTAATTTTGTCTCATTCAAACACAAAAGAAACTACATAATTTGGATTTGTCATTCCTAAAAAAAATGCAAAAATGTTAGTACTGAAAATTGAGTTTCCTTTAAATTCTCTATAGAAAACGGCAATTTCATAGGTAAAGATCTGATAAGTAAAGTGTTGCAACAAACGTGTAATAAATCTAATGTTCTCATAAAGGTCACAAATCACCCTGTCAGTTCAACAAAATAACGTGTAATCATGTATGAAAATGAGGTTCACACGGTACAAAATCCGTTGACGCGGTCGCCGAAATCGTTTTACCTAGTACATAGGATATTGACTTCAAAATAGCCTTAGATCTTATTGACAAAGAATAGATTCGATTTTCATAATCTTGTATTTTAGTTTTGGTAGTATAATAGAATGAAGTCACAGTTATTATGTCATAGTGGCCGGACGTCGAAGAAGGCCAAGTTGTAAGGTTATTTACTGAGATGTTTGTTTATCCGGATTTATAAGTTTATATATTTTTGCGAAGCTTTCGTAATTTAAAATTTTTGTTGCAATCTTCTCGCTTTAAGGTTAAACATCAGTCACTCGGTACAAAATTAACTTTGTATTTCTTGTTAAGAAGTTTAATGTGGAAAAGATATTGGTCTGTGCCAATTCACGACAATTGTTCAGTATAAGTTAGACTTATAAAACAACAGCTTGAAATTTAAAGCAGAATTAGCCATTATTTTGTCGAAACAAACTTAAAACAGAATTTTAAGCTTGTTTCGACAAAATCGTGACTAATTGTGCATTTAATTTCAAACTGTTGATTTATAAATCTTACTAATATTGAAGTATTTGCGTGAATTGCCACAGACAAATATCTTTTTAAAATTTTACATCTTAATAAGAAAAACAAATTTAAGTTGTGCTCTTTGTACCGAGTTACTGATGTTTAACCTGAATTCTGTTGGCTTTAGGGTGATTTGCGGGCCTGTAAACGACAACCTTGTCTATGTCCTTTTAGTAACAGTTTATTAAAATAGCATCCGTAAATAAATATGAAAATCTCCGGAGACGACATATTTTCAACTTATCACTAACTTAATATTTCGTGGTGCAAAATGTGATTATGTGCATTAAAATTGAATGTCTGTGGGCCCCCAATGCAACGTGTCAAGCATTACCTGTATACACAGACCTATTATCAATTAGACATCTTATTGACCACGGACAAGTGAGAATTGTTTCCGCCACTAGGGCTGCCAACTCTCGAAGGAACCGACTCGGGAGATTTGAACAAATCGGTGGGCAATTGAATGAAAGTCAGTAATATTTGTGACTTTTTTAATTTCCTTTGTTTTGTAGAAGCATATCTAATATTTGTCGGTTTTTGACTTAGAGCATTTAATCAATACACAAAGGTTTTTGAGCACAAGATTTACATGAAAAATCAAAATTTATTTCGTCATTAAATTATTTATTTCGTGCGATTTATCTATTTCGTTAATGACAATTATTTTAGCAAATCTGGAAAAATTATTGCATCCCAGGAGCTTGGGAGGTTGAACAATATTCCCGGAGTTTCCTGGGCATTTCGAGAGGGTTGGGAACCCTATCCGCCACTGCCGGTGTGTTGCGGGGTAATACGGGGAAGGGACAAAGCTGAAATAGAGATGGGATAGTATGTAATGACATTTTTATAGTAGTGATATTGCACTGATGTGTTAGCGAAAAAGTTTGCCTTCCTTACGATGTCTAATGGATAAGTGGTCTGTGCCTATATCTTATTATTCAACATGCCTACCTGTTTTTATTTTATTAGCTAGACACTGTAAATTCCCAAAAAAAATTCAAACTAATGTTTAAAAACCCACGCGAATCTTATTCAACACTAAAACTGGCCTAGCTCCATCTATAATTCTAGATTTATTCCCGCTAATTGCTGAGGCAATAGCAAATACAAACAGAACTCTTTAAATACCCACAAAAAACCTTAAAACGCCTCCTTTTAGGGCACAGATTACCATCAATAATGGCGTGATGTAACTTTGTGAAGTGATCATGCAATTTAGTCTGATATCCAGTATCGTTTATTATCCTCCTACGCGATAGAATATCATATAAGTCTGTGGTGTGGGACGCAAGGACTTGTCTTACTGTCTATGGTACTTAATTGTACTTGTTTTTGTTTATTTGTATCGTGTTTTGTATGAATTTTTAGTGTCTGTCATGCGTTCATTTAAATTTTCAAACGTTATTGAAGGTAATGGAATAGATTACACAAATATATAGCACAAAATAACCACTTACAGAAGGTTCACTCTGCATAACTAACGAAAACAGGCGCACGCACACATAGACGCGTACGTACGATGATCTAGGTCGAAGTCGATCGAATGCCAATACGAAATTCGAATTTATGCATGTGTGCGTCTGTTTTCGAACGTTGTATGCAGTCGGCCCTCTGGTAGTATCTATTTTGGGCTATTACCATGTCTTTTTTAAATTATCGGTCCTCTTGTTTCGGAGATAAGGGAGGAATATGATATCGTAACGTTAAAAAACGCTAATTTTTGGAGGTTCTTTGTATTGAGACATCCCCCCCTTTGGGTTTCAATGTTATTTTATTTTTATTATATGCCGTGATAGACACCATAGTGAAACGTATTCTATGAAAATTTGTAGACCTGTGAAGCTGTGGACCCCTGTGACAGACGGACAGAAGGACAGACAAAGGAGGCTTAGTGATAGGATCTCTTTTAACAACGTTCGGGTGTACGGAACCCTAAAAACATAATTGGCTGTCAAACGTTAGTATAAAATAATACTGGTATACTGTACTGTTCAATAGCATTTTGATAGATACGTTTCGTTATAACTTTATTATTACACACTTAATTACAGTATTTTATAACGCTATAAAAGTTTCTGATGTCATAATAGACAACAAAGCTATAACTTTTTACGATAACATCAAGACAGTGAGAATGTTTTTGTGACAAAAATTACTGCACCTGCTGGGCAGATATCTTTAGCGGGGGATACCGGGAAAAATCAAAATGGTATCTCTAGCAGCAGCGGTAGCTCAGGGGTAAAACGCTGGCCTCTTAATCTTGAGATCCAGATGGCCTACTCCGAAGTGACAAAATTCGATCGAATATCGTTCGGTCGTAAATCCATCTCTATCACACTCTCTATGCGTGCGTCAGGATGGGCGCGTATGTTCGGACAATAAACGATCGACCGAATCTTCTTGGGATTGCCAGGCCAGGTTCGATCCCCGGTCGGGCATGCACCAAAGAGTTTTTCGGAATTTATGTGCATAGTATTTGTTCTTACTTACCACTTACTGAACGATGAAGGAAAACATCGTAAGGAAACCTGCATGCCCTAAAAAGTGTGCCTGAAGTTCGGCGGCGATAGGGTACACATATTAACATAATAATCGTCGGTGGATCGCGGGTGTTCCGAGTTTGGACTGCGATTTTATTTTACATTTTGTAGTATCTCAATTTTGATATAAAACATAGTATGCACCGTGTATTAATGACGTGCTAAATGTACTGAATCAGTTCCATAGACGAACTTCAAAACAAAGTCGCTTCTCGCTGCTATCTGTCCCTATGTATGCTTCGATCTTTAAAACTACGCAACGGAAGAGGAAGGTTTATATGTATAATACATGCCCGTGCGAAGCCGGGGCGGGTCGCTAGTTTGGAATAAAGCGAAAAAAAACTTCCCCATATAACGTCATTTTCTATGGGGAAGTGGTGTTTGTGGCCTTGCTTCAAAATTTTTTCTATGAAAGTACTTCTGTATAATCAATAGATCATATCATAGTAATTTTACTATGATCATATGGTTAAATTTGTTGAGCACGCCATCAATACATCAGCTTCCTTGTTGTCTAACTTCAACATTAATCGCTATCGATTTCAAACGTATCGTGATTGGCTAGACTAGAAATGACGTCACACATCATTATTAACCAATCACGATACATTTAAAAGCTATAGCGATGGATGTTGAAGTTGGACAAGCTCCCGGTATTTATTGTTTTATGCTTTTTACGGTTCCGTACCCAAAGGGTAACCAACGGGAGCCTATCTCTAAGACTCCGCTGTCCATCTGTCTGTCCTTCTGTCACCCAGTGGCGTGCACAGAACTTTTTTCCGGAAAAGTAATCAGAAGATCAAGTACAACAATAAAAAAAAATATGAAAAATTTTTAATGACACTTTGAAAAAAAAAAGTTTGTATGACGCCAGGGTAGGCACTGCCTTTCCTAGAGTGAACATTTTCATACATTTTTTTTTTTCAAAGTGTTATTTAAAATTTTTCATGTTTTGTTTATTGTCGTACTTGACCTTCTGATTGCTTTTCCGGAAAAAAGTTCTGTGCACGCCACTGCTGTCACCAGGCTGTATCTCATGAACCGTGATAGTTAGACAGTTGAAATTTTCACAGATGATGTATTTCTGTTGCCGCTATAACAGCAAATACTAAAAAACATAATAAAATAAACATTTAAGAGGGCTCCCATACAACAGACATGTTTTTTTTGCCGTTTTTATAGATAATGGTACGGAACCCTTCGTGCGTGAGTCCGACTCGCACTTGGCCGTTTTTTTCTTTTTAATTGAAGTCCCAAAATAAATCTAATTTCCATAATGTTTTGATAAGAGACAGAAGACAGACACCCATCTGGAGATCATTTCGAAATAATAATTTCAAAGTGCTTTTATTACAATCTACCTTGATTCGAGTGGTCGTTGATACTTGGGAATCGATCCACTAAAAATGCCAACCGTAAATGGAATCTTTAAATAAACTCACACAATCTACTATCATACTGAACATATATACATACATATACTCACGCCTGTCTCCCATAGGGGTAGGCAGAGACTGCAGGTATTTCCGGGTCCATTTTCAATATCACACCAATTTGGTCGAGCTTTAAGAGGATGGCATACTCTAGCAACTTTTTTTATTACCCGTCCAGCACAATAAGTCTAATTAGAGGCGATTATATGTTGGTTCTTTGGCCTCTTTTTCTTGGACGCGTAATACTAGTGATCACGCAGCGAAACAACAAATTGGTGTGTTTTTAGCTAATACTGAAATATTTTGTAGGGAAAAAAATATTGGATTTAGGTAACATCCCTCATTTTATAAAAAAAATCAAGTTGATTTCTTAACCGCGTTTTTGAAACGAACGTGTGAAAACAAAAAAAAAAGAGCGTGGAAAACATTTTTTTTTTTGACAATGGTATAAATCTTAATACATTGTTTATATGTGGAATCCCTGGATAAAAGATCCATAAATCAAATATATTTTCTTCAATATGAGGAGAGACCTAGTTTCTTCCAATGAACCCTTGAAAACCTGGTGTTGTTAATGTTCTTGCGACAGGTGTCCCGTTAAGGACGATACATACCAAATATGTGCGCATTATCATTCTTATTTCCCTTGAGCCGAGTAAATATATTTTCAATGCATGTGCTCGTAAAGGCCCACTTTTTATGCATCAAAACCGAACAGAAAATCGATTATTTTGCCCTAGGGCTTTTATTATTATTATTTTTTTTTAATTTATTTACAATGGTTGGCTAACCTGCAGCCTTTCCTGTGTACCATAGACGTTATACTTTTTGTTCCACTGTTTAACGGCTCTGGATACAATCCTTTTGAGCCAATTATTATTTAAAGTTCACAAGATTATATTTGTTTTCATTTCCTCACACTATGCATTGAAAAACGTAGTATGATACACGGGCGCAAAGCAATAAATTACTCGGTTACGTTTAAAACACTCGCTACGCTCGTGTTTTAAATCGTCCTCGTAATTTATTCCTTTGCGCCCTTGTAGCATAAACTACTATTATAGAGTAGTGAATCTTAGCACAAACGCTCCGATTCGAACATACACACGCAGATGCGTGCTCTACACGCCGCCGCACCGAGATTTGTATAAAATACTCCCCCGAACTTCGCTTAGACGGCGGACATGTAGAGCATGCATCTGTGTGCGTAAGTTCGAATCGGAGCGTTTTACTAAGATTCACTACTGTACAATAGTAATTTATGCTACAAGGGCGAAAAGGAATAAATCACGAGGACGATTTAAAACACGAGCGTAGCGAGTGTAAACGTAACCGAGTAATTTATTGCTCTTACACCCGTGTATCATACTACGTTTTTCAATGCATAGTGTGAGGAAATAAAACAAATATAATCTTGTGAACTTTAAATTATGATTGGCTCAAAAGGACTGTATCCAAAGCCGTTAAACTTTGGAAAAAAAAAGTATAACATTTATGGTACACAGGAAAGGTTGCAGGTTAGCCAACTTCTCGTAAATAAATTAAAAAAAATAATAATAATAAAGCCCTAGGGCAAAATAATCGACTTTCTGTTCGGTTTTGATGCATAAGAAGTGGGCCTTTACGAGCACTTGCATTGAAAATATATTTACCCTGACTTGGGTTACTTCTAAGACCCTACAGTAGGTCTGAATGATCTAATACACGTACGATAGAACCTTGGTAAAGGTAAACACGTCTCGGATCTATATTTAGGAGTTACACTGCTGGTCTACATAGATCAACACAAGGAGACTTAGCTTATGTCATTTGCTTTGATTCGGTTCCAACAGATCGTAATCATATGTAAGTAGGTTACTTTGAACAAGTACTTGATTGTAACTTGCCCTATATTGCATATTACATATTTTTCAATGCATGTGCTCGTAAAGGCCCACTTTTTATGCATCAAAACCGAACAAAAAGTCGATTATTTTACCCTAGGGCTTTAATATTATTTTTTTTTTAATTTATTTACAATGGTTGGCTAACCTGCAGCCTTTCTTGTGTACCATAGATGTTATACTTTTTTTTCCACTGTTTAACGGCTCTGGATACAGTCCTTTTGGGCCAATTATAATTTAAAGTTCACAAGATTACATTTATTTTCATTTCCTCACACTATGCATTGAAAAACGTAGTATGATATACGGGTGTAAAAGCAATAAATTACTCGGTTACGTTTAAAACACTCGCTACGCTCGTGTTTTAAATCGTCCTCGTAATTTATTCCTTTTCGCCCTAGTAGCATAAACTACTATTCTATACATACAAATTGCAACGTTTATCTGTCTTTCTTGTGTGTATGTAGTATCCGAAATCGATGTAACGCCCATATTCTCTCGCTTCTTTATAATGTCCTCAATGATCCCTCTTCTCCCCTTTATCTCAAAGATGGGTTTGTCAGTCTTGATCCCCACGACCGCCTTCAGTGACCTAGTAAATCTCTGCTCCTTCGTACCCAAACTTCATACACAACACAGACATGTACTCCTATTCGTTTACAGTATCCGCAATCCGCCTCTGGAATAGTCTACCTTTGTTTGTTCGAGATTCACCAACTATTGCTGTTTTCAAAAATAAAGTCTACAGCATTACTAAACAAAATTGTTGATTTTGTTTTGTCATAAGAGTCATCGTCTATATCTAGTATGTTATGTATTCATGTATGTTTATGTATTTGTATATCTAGCTTTATGTAAATTTACCATCTGTATGTATTTATACTATATTCCCTCTATTTTATTTAGTGTATTATATATATATATATATATATTTATTTATTTTTATATAAGTACATCATGTATATTATTTAGTATTCATTACCTTTCTTATTTTTGGGCACTACCCTATATTTCCTGCAACGCCCCAGGTTATTGTGCAATAAAGAATTGTTATTATTATTATTATTATCATGTAGTGTAGAACCACTGAACAGATTTGGATGCGTGTTATAGTCTGTCTACTCAGAAATGGCTCTTGGTAAAACGCCGTAAGTTAAGCAGTCTTGTTTGATAAAGTGCCAATATTACAATATTTTTTCCGCCCCTTAGGTGCAAGACTATACTCGGAATAATTAGTTTTGATCTTGCACGAGGTGATTTTAATGAGATACATTCTGTTAGTAGAAGTGGTGAAAATATTTCTCCAGTATCAAGACTGCGTACTCCATTATACCACAAACAAGTTTTATTGTCTATTGTTGTGTTCTCCATTCGTAAGAAATATTTTCTATGTAGGTAATTGTGCCGGTAACTTTAGAACCACTGAACCGATCTGAATTCTGTTTTGATTGTTAGCTTAGGGCTATGTAAAGAAAGATTTGAACGGGCGGCCACAGCTTTAGGCTTCGAGAGGCGCGCCAAGCGGTTATTCTTGCGACGGCGCCGTTGGAGAGAACAAATGTATGAAGTTGTAAGAGTCGGCCATGGGTCGCTGCTCGCGCGTCTTGCCCGGCTTCGAGTGATTTACGCTCTCGGGACGGCGGTGTGCGGGGAGGCGGGTGGTTGAAACAGTGATCGAGCGCACAGGACGAACCTGGTGTCGAGCGCTTTGAGCGAGCGAGCGCGCTATACATCCGATGCGGTGGAAGGCGCCGACGGGTGTCGTGGCAGGACAAAGCCTGTCGCAAAAACCGCCTGTAAGCGCAGCAAGAAGCGCCGCCAGAAGCCTGAAGCTGTGGCCCTGGCGATAAGGGTATATATCATTGCGCCATATCTGAAGGGAGCTGAGGGGTTACTACTATTGTGAAACACATCGGAGGATAGCGGCAAAGATCGGAAAATCCAAGTGTTGCTCTTTATGAAAAAGTTTGTTAAAATCTCTTTTGTAAAGTATATGTCTTCAAGGCTTTCTTTCTGTATCTTTTGAGTTCTCAATATCACTAAAACAATAGTTAAACAATTGATAGTAGGCAAGACCGTGGCTTGAATATATTTTACGGGTTAAAGCCAGTGGCGTGCATAAAAAGTTTTTGCCGGAAAATCAATGAAAAGGTCAAGATTGACAAAAAAAGGTTGTATGATTTTTTTTACCATAGGGTAGGCAGTCCCTATCCTGGCGTCATACGAATAATTATTTTTCAAATTAATATTTGAATTTATATTATTTTTTTCATTGTCTATTTCGACTTTCTCGTTGCTTTCCCAGCAAAAAATTCTGTTTTTTTTTTTTCGTATTTTCCGAAAATCGATTAACTCAAAAAGAGTCCAAGCTAACCTTTGCAGATAAAGCGTTAATAAAATAACTTCTGAACTGGAAACCAATTCCCAATAGCAAAAACACCGAGAAGCTGTTAGTGATGCTATTAAAAATGTAGTTAACAGTAATACAGCCATTATGTGTTCTAGAATTATAAACACGTGCCTGATAAGCTCAGAAATGTTTAAAAAACGTGTCTCAAACATCCTAGCCCGATACCAAAATTGCGTCATTCCCTAACGTGAATCATTCGGAATTCAAAACTTATCCGTTAGTCAGAATTTAAAAGTTTAAAACGCTTTGAAGCTTCACGTAGTAGGCAGAGCTCGGAATTAGGTAGTGTGAGTTTTGAATTTGGAACTGAATGTTGATATTAATATGGATATGCAAGACCATGCCACTAATTGATTTTCGTGTCCGAGTAACTAAAACACGGGTCACACACAAACAGCATCCATTGTGGTAACAATTGTGTCGATTCGGCGCAACACAACTTAACTAATTTGACAGGACTAACCTTATTTTGAGCGTTCTGTCTTTGTCTTTTCGATACAGAAAGAAAAAGACAGAACGCTCAAATTGAGTTTAGTCCTGTCAAATAAGTTAAGTCGTATTGCGCCGAATCGACACAATTATCATACAAGTTAATTAATATAGGGGAGCTTGTGCCACATCCTTAATTGACAAATAAATCAGTAAAATTCTGCAGACAAAAGCAAAAACACTTTTCACCAAAATTTTTAGGTAGAGTGTGAATGGATGACAATTTTGCATTTTTATATTTGACAGGTACGTTGCGTTATGGTCAGGGTCAATCAGTTTAAGTAGGTAAAACAAAGCCGGGTAAATTTTTTTCAACATAGGTGTGGTATATCATCGTCATGCTGCCAAAACCAATTATCTCGAGTTTGTCTTTCAGTGATTTATTCCATCTCTATATTATATTTTACTTGGAGTGAACTGTAAATTTTGTCATTTGCTTGGTTTTACCACTGGATATCTCAGAAACTAAGCGTTACAGCAAATAACTGGTTTTACCAGCAGGTAGGGAGTGAAAAAATGAGTCGATCCTTATATTTAACTAATTTTTGACCAAAACTCGACATAATTGGTTTTTGCAGCAGGACGGCGATATGCAAATATACGTATCACTTGCAAACAAAGATGCACACTCTAAGTACCAGCATAAAATAGTGAACTAAATCCTGGGAATGTCCATATTACTATCAACATAGCACAAGTACATACTCTACCTTTCTTCCGACCTCTGGTAGTAGTAGACTTAAATTGTAAAAATTTCAACGCTTACTGATCTCGTTTTGCATTAAAAGATGATAAAATGTTTCATTCGGACGATATTTTACACGTTTCGTTAAGTCAATGAACTTGAGACTAGAAGCCAAAAACGTAACCAAAAAAAAGGCAATTCTTTTAGATTAAATTATGTTAAGGTGTATTAATTCGAAAACCATTTCGAGATTTAAAAACCTCATGATGATGAATGTTTTTAGGAAAAAGCTGCAGTTTCCATTTGCCTTGGAAATGGAAGTGACGTCACTTGAGAAATGTCTGTTTAGAAATGTTGCTATCAATCCCTGCGTTCCGAAATAGAATTATTTCGCTAAAATCGATTACGAAAGTATGAAGTGAATGGCTTATGATCTATTGTAATTCTATTACGGACCGCAGGGATCATAAATTTATAATAATTTGCTTCCGACTAATTTGACAGATGGATGACAGATCAGTAGATAGACAGAGACAGACCACTTTTTTTATAAGCAATCACACATCACAATCAGTATAATGTCTAAAATTCTCAAGTGACGTCATAACAGACATTTCTTCAAAAAGCATAACAAATTATGGTTAATTTAAATACCAAAATGATGAAAACTATGTCCAAAGATGGCGTATATTCTCTGAAAAAAAAATTAAAAGTAATATAGGAATTAGGTATATGGACAAACAAACAAGGATATTTTATCAGTGTAGCTAGACATATTTAAAACACGTAAATAAATGCACAGTAAGTATACATAATAAAGCCAATTCTGGAGGCTTTAATTTTAGTTTTAATGCTGTCAAAGCTTAAAATTTTCCAAAGAAATTTAGCTTGTAATCTTAACTCTTAAGGACTATTTTGTGTCGAAGAAAATTTAGTTTTGACAGCACTAAAACTAGAATTAAAGCCTTCAGAATCGGCTTTATTGTGACTGAGCCTAAAAAACCTGCGTATTGACCTTTCTTTTTTTTAGTTCTGTTTCGTAAATGACTTTTTATTTCAAAATTGGTTTATTTTTGTGACCTGTTTTTACCAAGCTTAGGATGGCTGCTAATGACCAATGACATACAAAATTATAACTTAAATATGAATACGTTTTTAAATGGCTCGAAAAAATGTATGAACCTTGTTTTTTAAGTCCAGTTCTTGTTTACGACGTTTACGTGCCTAACAAGTTCCTACCTACACTTGTTTGGACTTGGTTTTATTAATCATTGCTTCCAAAACTGTCATGCATGACGTCATCACGGGTTTTAAGAATTCGTCATTTGGCGATGTGGTTGGTGGTCATAATTGTTTATTTTTAGGACGATCAGACCTCAAAAACAGGAAACTTTCAGCAGATTCATTATACTATGTACTAATAACTCTTTTTATCTAATCCCATACTGCAATCAGGTGATTACATCATCAAAAGCTGTTTTATAAGTACCTACATTGTTTGACAGATGTTATAATATTACATTATAACACCGCCGTAATTTGCCAATTTTATTATAACACCGCTAGAGAACCAATCACAAGAAATAACAGTTTGTCTTAATTTCTTAAGCCAGGCCCTTTACTCGTTCTCGCTTCTGATTGGTCTCAGACCATACTATTTCCTTGGGCTTAGATATCATGACGAGTGTTCAGCGTGTCTACCACGTAATTCTGATTTTCATCAACATCAACTTGAGATTAAAATTTGCCGTGCGTGCGACGACGCTCGCCTAACATGCCATCTCTTTTGCACGCACGTCAAATTTCAATCTCAAGTTGATGTTCATGAAAATCAGAATTACGCGGTAGACCCGCTGTTTCTCATTTTTGTGTTTTTTTTATTTTATAGTCGTAGATAAAGTATTGTGTGCAACTGAACATAGTTAGACATTGGGACACTCGTGCAAAACTATTACGAAACCCACTTCGTTCCTTTCGTAAACAAGCACTCGTCCCAGTGTCACATATTATGTTACAGTTGTCCAAAATACCATTTGGATATCTACAAACATAACACTACAATGCAATAGAAGAACCAATTACCAAAATAACAACTTAACTGGAGAAATAAAATTGGTCTTACCATAGATGTAAGAAGTACTGAATGTTATGCAGAAGTTACAAGATTAATTACAATAGCTATGGACAGGAGCTGTTTTTGTAAAAACCAATTTTTTTTTTTCATTCGAAAATCTCCTTTTATATTATTGCCAGCAATGAAAATGTCAATAGGTCATTGTAGATTAAACTCAATATTCCCGTCATCTAATGTTTTTTAACGGAACCAATCTTAAGGAAACAATACACTTTTTCCTTTACGTTATTCTATGTAAACTGCTTCACATTTTTGGACATAATGAGAATATATGGAGACTTAATGTCGTACATTGTATCACAAATGACGTAATTTGCTATAACGACAAGTTGACTACTCATGGCCGCAATGTCAAGGTCCATATAAAATGTGAAGTGAAGATTAGCACGATACTGCTAAATGTTTTGAGCACGCATGTACAAGTTTCGTTCTAGGATTCCCAAACTCCACCGCCGTGTGGAAGAGTGGGTTGTGACACAAAATTAGGGTGCCAGAATGCAGGAGACTTTCTAAAGTTGATAAGACGGGTCAAAGTAGAAGAGAGGAAGAAAACTTGTCCAGAAATTTTCATTTGTTCGATGTTTTCATTTTAGAAAAGGGGTTGTATAGTGATCGTCTTTCTGTATTTTGATTCACATTTATATATTTTTTTGCCTTTCATATTTCACATTTAAACTTTAGCAGGAATTTATACATGTTATGATGCATTCTTAGTTGTTCATGATCTTCCAGCAGAAGACAATCAAAACTTTTTATGATGGTGTCGAAAACATTTTCATCAAAAATATCCAACTAAAAATTTTTTTTTTTTCGAGATCTAGTCATATTTTGCTTTCATTCTCAATGTTGCATGTAATTACTGTACGTTTTAGTAATTGTAGTTGTACAGTCGCACAATTCAAGTCAGAATCGTTAACAGGAAAATCAGTTCTATTTATAGCAACTGCGTTTAAGAGCGGTATCGCAGCCGGATTGTGAAATACCCGCCTTTTTCTAATTAATCGAGACAAAACAGTTAAGGCGCTACGTAAAAGTTTTAGCGTCCCTGCGAAAAAACACTCAGTGCGTGTGGGACGGATTCGTGGAAAAGAAGCAAAAAGTCGGTTTTTTATTAATATAAAATCATTTAAAATGTACTAAGCAATTTTGTCAAAAAGATTTTCAAAGAGACTTTACAAATACATAATATCCACATTTTGAATGCAATTTCACAATGAAATTAGTTAGGATTTCAGAATTACAGGAAAAAATAAAACAATAAGAGGTCTTTTCGGAATTAAATTCTATCGAGAAAATGTCATCCAATCGCGATTTCCTTCAGTGAGAATCTTAATCAAATACTCAATAAACATTTACCCAAAAATTAAATACGTAGATGACGTTATAGTGGAGTAAATGGATTCGAAAAAAAAACCATTTTTTATTTTGGTATCGCCATAAATTCAAAATTCACTCAATAGTTATTCAACAAAACCTAATTACCTATGTATTGTGTATGTTGCTATCGCAAAGTTTCCATTCGTTTCCGTAAATTAGAATTTCAAAAATTTTGAATTGAAAGAAATTCTTATTTACCAATGGAAACTTTGCGAATGCAGTATACACAATATATAGGTAACAAGGTTTTGTTGAATAACTATTGAGTGAATTTTGAATTTAAGTGTTCTGTTTCGATTAATTATAAAATGGCGGGTATTTCACAATCCGTCTGCGATAGCGCTCTTAAATCTTAAGCGGATTAGACCGCAGAAAATCATCTGTAATACCACAATACTGAATAACAAATAGTAATAAAGGAGAGGTCTTTGAGTTGCGTCACCGTTTGAGGGACGTTGCAGCAAATCGCGAATGGATAGCACGACGATTTGATACGATGCGATTACGACGCCCGGCGTCCATTGGTGTTTTTTTTTTATAAATTTAGTAGCGCACAGACGACGCCACAGCGCCGACGTTTGTGGCGCCTAAAAAAATAATTTCACGCGCGAATCCCGATTCCGAATACGAACGTTTCGAACGAATCTCGCAAATAGGTTTTCGAGTGTTGTTTGTGGCCAGTGCTTTTATTTGGGAAAGGTGTTTTTTGGTGATCACTAGTGAATTTTTAAAAGTGTTATTTTATTAGAGTGAATAGAGCTGTACTGCGTTATGAAATTGTTATCGGACTTATTATCGGTTTCCTTGCTCTAAGCAAATTTAACGAGTAAATCATAAACTCCGATTAATTTAACGATAAAAAATTTATATTCATAAAAATTCCTTTATATAATGCGAAATTTAATCAACCGCCCGAATTCATACTGGCGACTTTGTTAGTGATCAGTGTTTAATTACCCGTGAGGTGAAATCAGAAAAAAAATTGTTTCGTACCACCTATCTTACTAGGAATTGTTTGAACTAGTCCAGTTCGTATAGCAACAATTTTTTTTTCATGATTTCGAAAAAGATGCTCATTGAACCTTACTCACTAACCGAGTCTCCAGTGTGAATTCGGGCGGTTGATTAAATTTCACCTTGTACACATAAAAATCCCTTTATATTTGTAACAAATATCTAAAGTTTGATCAAACTCGAAATGATTAACTACATATATGCAATTTCATGAACATCAAAGGACCTTAACCTACATCTGAGATAATGACAGGGAAAGGGGGTCAATAACTCAAAAATATAAACCAGTATCTGAAGGTGCGCCAAAATTGTTTAGCGGCAGCTGTGTTTTTGCCAAGCGTGCCACTTTTTGTTCGCCATGATTGACAGGAACTAGATCTCGGCCATGTTAAAAGACCAAAATACTAATTGTATAATAGAGAACAGTCACTTCATAATCCGTCGGTGTAGATGAGATGCAGCTGGAAAAATACAATCTGACATAATTTTACGTAGGTGGAAATTTGTAGTCCCTGCCTTCTCCTCTGGAAGACAGGCGTGAGTTTATGTATGTATGTGAAATGAAATATATTTACTTATGTAATGTAGGTATAACAGATGCACTTATTGCAGGTCAGTTTTAATGTAATATAAGTAATTAAATAATCTATGTGTATAGGTAATAGTTTTATATCATAAATAATAATATGGGAAAATATGCAGGGGAATAATAAAGGTTGGGTTTATTTAAATGTAATAAAAAAATACACTTGAATATAATCAAAATATAGGAATAAGGATGTATTTATAGTTTTACGTATTTTCACGTCAATTTTCATCTGAACTGGCTAGCCAAGGTCTCGCTATTGCGTTTTGTTCCTCGAAAAAACTTCCTAAGTATTGACTACGATTATCCATCGAATAGTTTCAAGGTTTGACAGTTGCAAGTTTCCTAATCTTTTTAACATAACAGTAAAGATAAATTGCACTTAAAATTATCACAAAGTTATTTATCATTTAATTGCTGACACTTGAACCAATTATCAAAGCATTCATACAAGTTGTTTTCAATGACCTTGGCCTAAACACAAATAGACATTCGGTCATCCCCCCAGCATTGTTACGTCATTATGCTTTAAAATGTATGACCGGAAACATATATTCTTGGGTAATAGTAGGTCTTTACATATGAAATTGCCGTTTTCTATAGAGAATTTGAAGGAAACTCAGTTTTCAGGACATTTTTGTATTTTTTTTTAGTAATGACAAATCCAAATTATGTAATTTCTTATGTGTATAAATGAGACAACATTAAGCAAACAGCAACATTAATAAAATTTTTGAAAATTATTACGAATCTTATCATGGAAATGGATGGCATTTAGGACGAACTGTTTTTGAAGATTGAATTTTTTATTCAAACTCGAAAAAAAAAACAAATTTTAATACGCTGATGTAAAACCTTTAAATCAACTTTCAAAGAAATAACAAATAATTGATATAGCTTTTCAATTACAGGAATTATGAACTCATGAATCTGTAAGAAAATTTCGGCAATTTCATATGTGAAGACCTATTATGTACACACATACATATAAACATGTACTAACGCCTGTCTCCCAGAGGGGCAGGGAGAGACTACAGATTTCCATTTGTTACGATCCTGACACACCTACTTAGCCTCCTCCACGTCTTCCTCTTCCTTAGGAAATTATTCAATGAAAATTAACCTCTTTGAATAGTACCAGCAAATTTTCTGACTTGTTTTAAATTTTTCATTACCCTTTTACGAACAATAATTATATAAGTAGAGCCACTTATTACATTAGATACGATAGATTTACCGGCAAATTCAAGATATTAAATGTCAGTGGGCAAATTCGGTCCAAGCGCCGCCAAGATCAAGACATATTTTAAATGAAAGGACATAATGTAGTACTCAAGCAAGCAGTACCACATCAAAATATATCCGAGAGATTTCTAGATATGACTTGTTATGTTTTACAACCTCCTGTACTTCAGTTCTTGTAATTAACACGGGGCCCTGACGAAAGTTTTTGCAAATGTGAAAATCTTAACAAATACATTTTTTTTTTTTTTTTTTTTGGTGGGATTCTGCTTGCTGGAGGTCTACATTATGTCCTTTTATTTAACATACATCTTAATATTGGCGGTGCTTGGACCAACTCCCATACAAGTTTGCCCATTGTCACTGAAGGGAAGAGGATCATATTTTGATGCCGTACAAAAAGAATTGACGTCTTAGTTGTACGCTAATGCATAAAATAGAATAAAATGAATAAAATGAAAAAATGAAAATTACCTTATCTATCCGTTTTAAAATTTTGGGTATTTTGAATTTTGATTGATTACATGTTTCAAAAATACAACAAAGTACTCCGAAATCTTGTATTTTGTGCTCTAAAACGTCCTAATTCCACACCGATTTTTCTTAAATAACACTTTTTTTTTGGAATTTGAATACATATTGACCCCTTGGTAGTTCATAAGTATTTGAAAAATGCAGTAGTTTGGTATGTAGGCTTAATAGGATAGCATTAAAACGTTAAGAGCTAGGATACGAATTCGCGATAAAAAGTTACCGTCTAGCCTTAATTCATTTCAGTTGAGGAAAACCGATCAGAAAACTCAATGTCTGAGAAAAGACATGTTTCAGACGAGGCTCAGACCTGCAATACTCGCACCGCTTTTCGCAGACCAGCAACATGACCTGTAGTAAACTCGACCAATATGAATTTAATTATCTTGGATTAGATAAGATAAAATTAAAACAATAAAGTTGCAAAGCCATGCATTTCGATAAAAACAAGTGTTCAATAAATTCACTTGTTTCTGCGTCTGATGTGGTCCCGACACAATAGTGAGTGAGTCAGTTAACCCAGTCACCTTGACTAATTCAGTCCCCTTACCTTACTCGTTATTCGGTCAGAGCGATGTTGGCACATACATGCCGAGTATGACGAGTACGAGTATTAAGCTGTAGGACAGTTTATTTTCTTGCTCTTCAAAGTTGCACCCCGAAGTTGACTTTCTATCTCCTAGACCAGGGTATCTCAAAGTGAGGTACGTGAACCCCCAGGGGTTCGCCAGTTGATCGTTAGGGGTTCGTGACAAGATTTACGTTATGGCGGCTGACTGGATTATAGTAATCAACTTATCTGGCACTATCCTTAAAAACTTTCCACGTCACCAAAGGTTAACTGGCAGAGAATGCTAATTAGCATTAAGTTCACCTTTGTGCATTGTAAATTATTTTGTGCAATAAGGTATTTATATACATACATATTGGCTAGTTTGCGTGGGCAACACGAAAATTGAGCAAAATTGCTCCGAAAATCGACTCAATTTGCGACAAGAAACAAGCCCACCTATCAGATTAATTAATTAAAAACTTTACTTTGTGACTGCATCATCTTTTATATCTAAATAAAAATCCTTCTATGGCAAGTTTGTTTTAAAGGGGTTCGCAGTCGACTAGGAAATTTTATAGGGGTACGTGGGGCTATGAGTTTGAGAAACCCTGTCCTAGACTATCTAAATGTATTTTCACAAACTTTTTCAAAGATTTAGTTCGGTGAACTTCGTTATTTAATATGAATTTTGTTGCAAATAGAGAAAATCATTTATGAGAGCGAAAATAATGCATCGGAACAATTTGACGTACCTAATAGATTTATACAATTCAAGGCCACTGATAAAGAAATACAGAAAACTAATGAATAGCTACATACATAAAAGCTTTTTTTACCGTTTTATTATATATATATATAGATTCTTACGAATATTAAAGTAGAAATTGAATAAAAAAGAAAATTTTCGATATAAATTTCGATCCACTTGGGATCGTCGTCAGTCGAATATTCGATGATATTATTCTATATTCGACTGACGACGATCCCAAGTGGATCGAAATATATATCGAAAATTTTCTTTTTTATTCAATTTCTACTTTAATATTCGTAAGAATCTATATATATATAATAAAACGGTAAAAAAAAGCTTTCAAAGTAAAAATATTTATTATCATCTACATACATAAAATACACATAAGTGATACGAAAATAATGAAAACATCAACCAATAAAACACTGTACAAGAATAATAAGAAACACTACTTGTGTACACCTCACTAATTATTTGGCATCGACTCTACTATAGAAATGCGTTCGTGGATGCCAAACTTCTATTTTTGAATCAACTTTGACATAAACTTCTATATATCTTCTACCTGCTCTATGCTTTCACTTGTTTTTCTTCTCCAATGGACTACTTTGGCTTCTTATTTCACGCTGTAAGTAAATTTCTATGTAAATATTCTTTGCTTGGGATTTTTCTTACGAAGAAAGCGTTACGATATGTTTTTATTACATACTCGTATTATCGGTTACGCTCGCGCATAGTTTTCTCTACATATCCACGTGGGTATTCATTTGAATCGATGTAGTGGTGTTTGTTTTGTTACATATTTGGGTATTCATTTGAATCGATGTAGTGATGTTTGTTTTGTTACATATTTGTCTAGATATAGTATGTACAGTCAACAAAAGAGATAGGTAACCGGGCCCAGTAATAAAATAAAATAAATAAAAATAGCCTTTATTTCCCATAAAAAAGTGTTTGCTAATTACTAAATAATCTAATAATTAAAAGATCACAAAGATTCTTAACACGTACATCGCCGTGGTGGGTCAAAATGACCGGCACCTCAACTACCTATTGGGGCCGTGGGGGGTCAAAATGACCGGCACGACACACCTAATTTTGCGATGCCCGTTCACGCCGCAGGTGCCATACGCAACGTATTTAGCCATATAACATGACCGGCGCGGCCCTAATGAACTTCTGTTACTACTTGGTTTTTAGGATTTTTGATGGCATGCCTACTTTTTCGGACACAGAAGAAAAAAAAATATTTCGAATGAAAAAAAAAAAACTTTCAATTCAAGCTCAATTAAAAGTCACAGGTATTCCAAAATAAGGAAAAACAATATCAATGCGAAATGTCAATTTAAAACCAAACTAAATGTCTCATTTTTGTGTCATATTACCTACTAATTAAATTGTAAAACAAAAACAAACATAACCAGTGGCATTTTTCAAAACATTGTCGACATAAATGGGGATTGCCGGGACAAACCGTGCAAAACTAAGAAACTTTTTTTTTTGTTTTTACCCCATTTCTACCATGTAATTGAACATTTGTTTTATAACAATCGCGACAAAATTTTCTTGTTGACGCTACTGAACCTTCCTTCTTCTTCAACTCGTACTTTTGTCTCTTTGGACGTGATGTGATCGGTTCTCTGTTTTTCTGACAAAATTAACAACAGATATTTTTTTATTTTGGTGGTATTCTGGTAAAGTACTCTCGCATTTACTACTGCGGTATTGAGTAACAATTCGATAACCAGTTTCTTGTACCACTTTAGTGTCTTTCTCAGAGGACTTGAATAAGCACTCATTTGATTGGACAAATCAACGGCAGCCTTAGCTTAATTATAGCATTATTGCGATTGTCAATTACGATTTTTGGCTTGATTTCTTCTATTCCTCTTTTGTTCAAAAAAATCAACAAAACAGTCCATTTTCGCAATAAAGACGATACTTTTTTACCAACGCCGCCGCAGTCAATTAGCAAAATAAGAGTAAAATGGCGTGGTGTAAACTTATTCGTATTGGTCAACGTGAGGGGAGGAAGTGTAAGGGGTGGAGTGCAGCCAGCAAGCTACTGCCTGGATTAGAGATGATGAATATAACCATCAACCAGTAAATTTAACGAATATTGAAAATTAACCATGATATTCAATAAACAAAATTAACATTATCGAATAAAACTTCTACGGCAGAAAATTGGCAATGTTGAACGTGGAGCTGCAACGTGCTGTTGTGCTGCATCCAGCGAGTAATTAAAATATTTATTTTATTCCATTACGTGCATTCAATTGTATGCTCTATTTCTCTTACGATAAAACGCATTAACTGTTTGGGTTATCTTATTCATAACAAAAGAAAGTGATATTTTTAACACATAGTTCCATTGGTTATTGGTTGATTATTAGGTTAGTTTTGTTTTGTTGCTTGACAATTTGAAATTCGCATCGTCACGTTGTTGTTGTTTTCCATTAAATGGGAAGATTGTGAAGTTGTTTTGCAAAATAACCTACTTGGAAACATTTCGATATGTATGTGGGTGTGGAAAAATTATAGAGTATTTGTTTATTGGTTGAAAATATTTTTATTTAATATATAATAATAATAATAATAATATTCATTTATTTCAGATAAATTAATCCATATTTATAAATAAATTGCTAAAATACTAAAATTTAAAAAGAATACAAAAAAAGAAATACACAGAAACAATAATACAAAGTTTATTTGTTTATTTATTTTATTTATTTTTATAGTCTCATTTATTAAAAATAGTCACAAATATTTTCAACCAATAAAATTATCGATATTTTTTTATTAATTAAATATTAACCACTAAACAATTTCGACCATTATCGACATCTCTAGCCTGGACGGTGTGCTTTCGCGCTGTTCACTACTTGCGTACTCTGCCCGGCGTTATGACCGACGCGGCCTAAACGTAATAATTATTCCGTTTAGGCCGCGCCGGGTTGAAATGCCCGGCACTAAAAAAAAAAACAAAATAGAGCCAAATAATCAAATATCGTGAAAAATCTTATATACGTATTCAAATAAGATCAAAAACAATCATATAAACCTATGTCATATTTTGGAAATTTTTGAAAATTCTAGCCGGCGATGAACGTGTTAATAAGAAATGCTACTGTAAATGTAAACCTAAAATATTTAACTTTGTCTTAATTGGCATAGATTAAATTATGCTAAGGTGTGTTAGGTAATTCGAAAACCATTTCGAGATTTAGGTTTAATAAGCCGTATTTTCGAAGTTTTCTTCAGTGCGAGGGGGACGGATTCATGGAAAAGTAGCAAAAAGTCAGTTTTTTTATCAATATAAAATGTACTAAGTTATTCTGTCAAAAAGATTTTCAAGGAGACTTTACAAATACGTAATATCCACATTTTGAATGCAATTTCACAATGAAATTAGTAAAACAGTTTAGAGGTATTTTCGGAATTAAATTCTATCTAGAAAATTTCATCCAATCGCGTTTTCCTTCAGTGAGAATCTTAATCAAATACTCAATAAACATTAACTCAAAAATGAAATACGTAGATGACGTTATAGTGGAGTAAATGGATTCGAAAAAAAAACTATTTTTTTTTGTGTCGCCTTAAGTTTTCTTCCTATCATCAATCACTCCAGTGGGTCTAAGTATCAAAGTACTGGGCTTGGTTACACATTTCTTTTGTTGAACGTACTTAGATTATAGATGTCTTTCTTGTTGTGTAGTTTTTGCACTAATTTCATTCCCATTATTATTTTAATTGATTGGTGTCATTATTCGTTCATCGGTGTGATGTCTGTAATATTACGATTGTATATTCTCTTGCTATTTCTTGAAAATATTAAAATTATCAACTATTAAGTCAACTATTGATTGTCATTGCCAACAATAAGCGTTAGATACAAAGTTATTGAAAAATAGTAAAAAATAAAAACCGGCCAAGTGCGAGTCGGACTCGCGCACGAAGGGGTCCATACCATTATCTATAAAAACGGCAAAAAAAACATTTCTGTTGTACGGGAGCCCCCTTAAATATTTATTTAGTATTTGTTGTTATAGCGGCAACAGAAATACATCATCTGTGAAAATTTCAACTGTCTAACTATCACGGTTCATGAGATACAGCCTGGTGACAGACGGACAGTGGAGTCTTAGTAATAGGGTTCCGTTGGTTACCCTTTAGGTACGGAGCCTTAAAAACGAAAAAAATATTTATAATTAGAAAAGTTTTAACCAAGAAACCAAGATTTGGTGTAAAATGTAAAGTGGGGTGGATGTGATGAATATATTATTGAATGTGTAAATGTATAATTATCAAGATAAATTGTTTTCACAATACATAGGCGTTGTCCAAACCTAGACCCAAATTGCAATTTTATTCAAGGTCACTTTCAAGGTCATGAACTTGACGTTTCTGATACGTGTTCCGGTTTTTAATTCGGCTCTGTGACTCTTGTTTCTCCCAAGGTCACTTAACCTGACAACGTTTACCTACATATTACTGGTTTTGTTTTGTTACTTTATTATCAACATTTTATGTTTGTTTATCCCACTTCTATGTATTATACATCATAGTTTCTTCACTATCTTAAATGTTGGATGAAAGAAATTGCTTTTAGTGATAAGCCCACCTTTATACTGTATTGTTTACTAGTAACTTTGTCATCTGTGTTTATTTTTGTGTAAATGTTTCACTATACGCTTTATCGTATGTAATCATAATGTCACACCGTCTTTACACTAAAATACATGAGATTTTGGGTTTATTGAGAGAAACTAAATTGGTATTCCATCCAAATTGTTTTTCCATCTTATCGGATTAGTAGTTTTAAGGGGCTTAATATCGCCAAATGGGTACTACTCCTCGTGCATGGCCTAACCAAAAATATTTAAAAAAATATTTATCAACTTTAAAACAACAATTTTATTTTTCACACCACCAAAACATTTATATGAAAAAAAATTTCAATCGAATGGTGTTTTTTGGCTTGAATATCCTACTGCCCCTAAGCGGCTTGGAGTAATAGATAAACTTGATAGCTATAAATATAACATAGAATTATTCAATCGAACAATCAAGTTCATGTGAAAAGTATTATTTTCTCCTATTTCACCCTATCAAGGACGCAGCGAGTGTCGTAACAGCCAGTATGCATTGCGCGCTGATATGAACGTTATTTCAATGTCGTTTACGTCGATATTCGTACCGACAAACATTGAGCTGCTAATTTGGCGACACTAATCGCCTTAACTTTGGAAATTACCGAATATTCTCACGACACGAGACCTTTAAAAGGGTAGATTAGTAGACAAAGACAAAGACTCTTTATTGTACACCAAAACAAATAAATCAGGTAAAATAACAAACTTATGAAAGAAGGTAACAATTGGCGGCCTTATCACTTAAAAAGATTTCTTCCAGACAACCTTTGGGTGGAAATTAGTTGTTGGAAAAACAACGCGAAGGTGGTGCACAAAATAAATAATAATAATTAAATGGATAGCAAATACCTAAAATAAATACACAAGTATAACATTGTACTTACAAATACATAGAATACGATAAATATACAACGTGTAACAGAAAGGTGCAACCATATTTGAAGGGCTTATTCAGTCAATGGTGTAGAACAACTTTTACTACGGAACAAACCCAGTATCTCGAAAAAAAATTTAACTGTTTCATAGAAAAATGCAATGCCGCTCGGCTGAAATGTATGGAAGGGTTTTTTTTTTTTGAGATTTCGGGGTTGGTTCAATGGTAAAAGTTGTTCTATACCATTGACTGAATAAACTCTTCAAATATGGTTACACCTTTCTGTTACACATTGTATACACTAATATATAACAAAAATAAATAATAAAATATGTAAACCAAAAGTAAATAAATATTGGTAGACCACAAAACTCCGTCTGCTGATATCCTGACACATCTTCCACATTCATACAACAAGTCATTTAAGATTTCTACTCCGGATTCTAATTTAACAGAACCCTAAAAACTAATTAAGAATTCTGTATTGTACCGTCTATGGTTCGACTCGAATGTCCCGTCCTTTCGTCTAGTTTTGAATTTCATTGATTTTTTCAAGCCGTTCGTCTGGCCGTCTGTCTGGCCGACACTCTGCAGTAGACTATAACGAAAATCGATATTAGGTATCGTTTGCCTACGTCCTTATTCTTATTCTTTATCGTACACAGAAAATAAACATTTACAAACATACTATAATAGTAGTTTATGCTACAAGGGCGAAAAGGAATAAATTACGAGGACGAACGTAACCTAGTAATTTATTGCTCTTACGCCCCTGTATCATACTACGTTTTTCAATGCATAGTGTGAGGAAATAAAACAAATATCATCTTGTGAACTTTAAATTATGATTGGCTCAAAAGGACTGTATCCAGAGCAGTTAAACAGTGAAAAAAAAAGTATAACATCTATCATCTATGGTACACAGGAAAGGTTGCAGGTTAGCGAACTTCTCGTAAATAAAGAAAATAAATAAAGCCCTAGGGCAAAATAATCGACTTTCTGTTCGGTTTTGATGCTTAAAAAGTGGGCCTTTACGAGCACTTGCATTGAAAACGAATTGATATGTACAAATAAAGACATTTTCTGTAAAACAAGCAATTTTTTACCTTTTGATTTTTTAGAAAAAAGTTACTAAAATTGTTATTAAGTGTCACTTTTACTTTTTTAAACATATCTAACTTATCTGTCAATATTTTTTTACATTCGATTGATGACGGCCCCATAAGGAGGGTCGAAATCTCAGACCAATTGGTCTGAGGTCGAAATATATCGAACAATATTTTTTTTATTGTTGTAATATTAATTAAAAAACAAAAGAAACATGTACAAAGGCAAACTTATCTCTATAGAGATTTCTTCTAAAAGTGAAATCCATCCGTCCTTCTGAAGAGAAGGCAATAAAATGTTGTGTAAATTTTTCGTATGTTTATATTAATCTTTCTTGTTATAAAATTTATTGGACAGATTTAGGGCGTTGCGTTGCTAAATATATTTTGATGGGCTATCATCAAAATAAAACTTTTAATCGAAACACTTTGTAAACGTAGTATGTGTGTGTATAAATAAACAGTGAACTGATTGTGGTTATATATATACTCACGCCTGTCTCCCAGAGGGGTAGGCAGAGACTACAGATTTCAAATTTCAAATTCGGAACTACTTTGGCCTTTGAGATAGACCCCGTAACAAAAATTGTCTAAAAATGGCAACTTTGATAGCCCCCTATTTCTTTATTTTTTAAGTAAAAAAAATAAAAAATATATTTGTACTCTTCGTAATGAGCTCTATCTAGACAATGACACCCCACATGCTAGGGTAAGAAAAAAATCATTTTTTCAGCTCCATTTTCATGTATGAGGCCTATTTTATTACATTTTAAATTCAGAATTCGGTTTGGAGTCAACATTTTACACAACATATAAAAATTTCAGGTTTCTATCTCATTCCGTCTAAGAGCTAGAGACCCGTGACATACGGACAGACAGACGGACAGCGGAGTGACATTATTAGGAATCCGATTTGCCCTTTGAGTACGGAACCCTAAAAATGAAATATAGGTAGTGGGCCATCTTACTATTTAGTAAGTTATGATAGTTATTTAACTACTAAAGTTTTTCTTACGTTTGTTTCAGTGACACATAAAAATGCAAAAACATCTGCATTTCCAATAAAAATACAATTTTCTTCGTCTGGCAATTAGATTCGGTTGCAATGAGTTTCTTTCATGAATGAATATTTATTATTATCTACTTGCGTGAATCATTAAGAGCGGTTTCGCAGCTGGATTGTGAAAAACCCGCCTTTTTCTAATGAATCGAAACAGAACACTTAAAATCAAAATTCACTCAATAGTTATTCAACAAAACCTTATTGCCTATGTATTGTGTATGCTACCATCGCAAAGTTTCTATTGGTTTCTGTAAATTAGAGTTGAATTTTTTTTTTATTTAAAATTTTTGTAGTTCTGATTTACAGAAACCAATGAAAACTTTGCGATGGCAACATACACAAAACATAGGTAATAAGGTTTTGTTTAATAACTATTGAGTGAATTTTTAAATTAAGTGTTCTGTTTCGATTAAGGCGATATGTAAAAGTTTTAGCGTCCCTGTTACTCCATATGCGAAAAAACACTCAGTGCGAGAGGGATGGATTCGTGGAAAAGTAGCAAAAAGTCGGTTTTTTATTAATATAAAATGTACTAAAGTTGCTATCAAAATGTCGTTTAACTAGGTCCTAGATACTGTTAAAACCCATCTAATAAAATATATTAGCTGTCCATATGTCATTTTTAATTGTCAAACCAGGAGAATTGGTGTCGAAAAAGACCTCGTTTCAATAAATATTTCTATCGAGCTGAATTTCTCCAATCGCGTTTCTGTTTTAACAGATCCCTTGAAAAAGATTCCAAAAATAATATACTATTTTATCAAAATTATACATTATTTACTGAAGTAGATATGCACGTTCTAAAAGTGTCGATTTTTTTTCCGTAGCGCCTCAATTAGAAAAAGGCAGGTATTTCACAATCCGGCTGCGAAACCGCTCTTAACCAGATTTTATGTGTTTATGATTCGTCTGAACAAACAACCAATGTGTATGAACATAATATAATTGTGGATACAGAAGTGTGTTATATTTAGCCAGGATATCAAAATATTGATCTGCTAAGTGTTTTACTGGTTTTCTGTATTATGTATTAGCTTATATTGTGTTCTCGTATATAGTAACTATATGACATATAATATTTCTTCGTACGATGTTTTATATTTTGGCCTACATTTATTTACGACTATTTTGGAACGCGCTTCGCCCTCGACAGTTTTATTAAAAAGTGTATTATGTATCGTAAAAAGAGTATTATGTATCGTAAAAAGTGTATTATGTATCGTAAAAAATGTATTATGTATACCTACTTTACAAAATAAACAATTTATTAAATTATCGATACTTGATGTAAATCATTGCTTTGGCACTTATTACAGAGTTATGCTTATTCGCTTTAGACATACTTTTCTTACAGCCCAAAAGTTTGAGGGCTTACTATTTATGTTTTTCCATCCAATAATAGATCGGTCGTTAATATGGTTGCCAGATGGGAAAACCAAAAAATCTGGGAAAAATTTCAAAAAGTCGGGATTTTGAGGTTATTGTGTCGGGATAAATAAATAGGTGTTAAGAATAAAAAAAAATGTTTTATTATTAAAATTAAAGTAATTACAACGAAATACTTTTTTTGCCCGCCGACCGTTGTTATTTGTTATTTGTCGGGACAATTTGTATTTTGTCGGGACTATGGACATCATATGAAATGTCGGGACAATCCCGACGAATCCTGACTATCCGGCAACCCTAGTCGTTAAGCAAGATAGATGTTAAAAGCCAAATATCATCACCATCAGTTTACGCGTTAAAAATCCCCCGTTCAGATAATTAACTCGTTTTGAATATTTTTGGATCGGTTTTCTAAATAGGTATGATGAACTAACTGATATATCAACGCCCAGACCAAACGGCTGGACCTACGGACATGAAATTTGTACTGAAGGTTCCTTGTATGACGTAGACATCCAATAAGAAGGGAATTCCCACGGAATCGGGAGAAACGGGGTCCACACTGCGGGCAGTGGCGTGCATAGAACTTTTTTCCGGAAAAGCATTCAGAAGGTCAAGTTTGACAATAAAAAAAATATGAAATAATTTAAATAAAACTTAGAAAAAAAAAATAGTTTGTATGAAAATGTTCACTCTAGGGTAGAAAGTGCCTACTCTGGCGTCATACAAACTTTCTTTTTTTCAAAGTGTTATTTGAATTTTTTCAAATTGTTTTCATTGTCAATCTTGAGCTTCTGATTGTTTTTCCGGAAAAAGTTCTATGCACGCCACCGACTGCGTCCGATAGTGATTATTATTTATGTTTTCGAGAGGTTTCCATACGAAAACAATATGAATTTTAAATCAGGTGTTTTGTATGCGGAGTCGACGTTGCGTTATCTAGATTGTTATTCGTAAACATGCATCTTTTGACCTTAAAAATATTCACCTCAAAAATACTCTAGCAAAGTTTTTGCATATACACATGTCACGTCACGATCAAGGGCGGATCCAGGATTTGTTTTGTTGGGGGGGGGGGGGGAAGGGGCATTCTGACAAGGTTTATCACAAAGTGAAAAATAAGTTGAATTTGAAGTGCTTTAAGTCTTAAGGTGCTCTTGGTAAATCTATCTATACCTTATATACATAAAAATGTGTAAAAGTGCACCCAAATCGAATGGAAAATTCAAGTCAAATATATAGAATTCCTGGGGGGGAGACACGGCCATACATCATCATGCAAAGTCACCTTATATGTATCATCCGCCAATGATACATATAAGGTACCTTTGCATGATATAGACAAATTCATACTGGGGACACGGTAAGTAGTCAGATCAGGATCAAGGTTCAATGACCCTTTTTGCAAAGTACGAAATATTTACTTGTGTGCCCCTATACTGCTTTGAACAATCTCGAGTAGGTATCTAGGAAGATTAAATTTCATAGGTTGAACCTATCCAGTATGGACTTGGCTATATCATGCAGAGTCACCGTATACATCGATGAAAGGGTGGCGCATTTGATGCCGAGTATGAACTGTCACTGTAACCTTTTCACCGACGGTTTTTATGTCCCAAAGTGATTGGGGTGAGACTTAATATTATCGCCGTACTATGGGCACAAATACACGCTTGTTAGAGCAAGCAGGTTAATCAAATCAAATCATCTTTATTTGTTAAACTCGCAGTGTTTTTCTTCACCGTTCATCGGGTAGTACTTAGATAAATAGACTCTATGGACATAAAAAAAAAACTGAGGGTTCGGCGTTACCGACGGAGCTACCGCTGCAAAGTTTTTGCATCAAAATAGTTTTCCTACAAATGAATTTTATTGTTACGTGAGTTTTCCTCACCGCACCATCGGGCCGTGGATGCGCGCGCATGTCTGCCGATTTCCACGTCACGGCACTATCGAATCAGCCAGTCAGACCTATAACCTCAAAACGCGACCCCAAAAACAGCTGTTTCCTAAACAGGCGGTTAAATAACCTCGCGTAATTAGTGAAATAATCGTCATTAACTACTCACAGGTCTAGCCGGTTCGATGAGCGTTACAAAATGATTTAAATTTAGAACTACGCGATTTTTTTGTTTCGTTATACGTTTTTTCTGGCATTCATTCAGTTTTCAGTCGCGTAGCGGCCAGTACTTACTCTGATTTCTCTATTGTTTTCTCATATTTAAATATTCATCGATTTATGCGGCATTGGAAATCGTAATTAGGTGTTTTATAGTGCCGTACTTATTTGTTTTTTTTTCTAGGTTACTTTTTAAACAAAATGTTATAATTATTATGGAGTGTGATGAGCAGACAATGCGTAAAATATGTTAGTGTTTTGTGAACGTTTAAAACATTAGTGTTAGTGTTTGTTATAAACTTTTGTGTTGAAAATGGAGGAATATGAGTATGATTTCGCTTACGAGTGCCGGGTGGGTATTTGTTGTACTTACATTTTGTTGACGTGTTAAAAGATTCGCACTTACTAAGCATCTATGATTTTTTAATATAAAAAGAAAATTCGTTGTATATCGGTTTTGTTTTTGTTATATTTGAAGTTTTTTTTGTGCTGTTCTAGTGTAAATTTTTTGACGTTTCTTTCGTAGAGAAATTCTATGGTTTTACTATTAAGAACGAGTTCTATCTCTACGGTTTCAGCTTTACAGCAATAAAAAATTCAGACAGTTTTTTAAAAGCCTTCAAATCTTTTTTTTGTCCAACTGCCTTATCATTACTGGCCACTTCTCTCAAACGCCACCTAACTCTATCTAATCGATGGTCTCTCGTCTCCAGCGTCTCGTGGAGGCCATGGCGCCTCGCTCGGCGCGCTCCTTCCGCCAGGAGTTCAACATGCAGGACCTGGCGACCAGCACCGAGCATACCTATACAAGCCACTACACGTCAGAGCAGTAAGTACCTTACAGCTGATGAGGGAAGAACTATTTTGTCTTGTAGTGAATAACAACATTAAAAAAACAAAATCGATTGACGTTTCTATCGAATGACTTCGTCATAAACGAACCATAAATTAGAATAGGATAATAAAAGCAATAAAATGTGCGACCATTAATTTTATTAACATGAATCTTATTCCGGAAACAGATACGTTAGAACGACTCATACGTCAGAGCTGGATGGACATGCGCCTGTCAAATCAATGACCAATGGCAAACTAACATCGCCAAACTACCCGACTAAAACTACCACACCTGAGGAAGATCGCCCTGACCTGAGAAATCTCAAACGAGTCCACAAAATGTACGAAGGACCGAACATCATCGAGTCCAAGGGTATAGTCCACCCAGAGACCAGAGAAATACTGACAGTAGGACAAGCTATAAGCATGAGGATACTCGACGTACGAACGGGAAGACTGTTGTCGTCCCCAGAAACAAGACAGACCATGACCATCGAACAAGCAGCGAAGGAAGGTCTCATTGATCCTAAACTAGCTGCGAGATTAACTGGACCATGTGGAATGACAGAAGACGGAAACGAAGTCACTCTACTAGAAGCTATCCAAAGAGAACTTTACGATGCAGAACAAGGATTAGATCCAGCTGAGAAGAGAATCAAGGTAACAGTCGACAATGAGAGGCCGAACCAAGGAATGAGTATATCGGATGCCATGAACCGCGGTCAAGTGGACCTAGATAGAGGCCTCTACAGATTGCCTAATGGGAGTTATATAACCATTTCCGAAGCCTATGACAAAGGGTACCTCATCTACAATGAGATTATCAAAATAAAATCGAGTGCTCTGTCCTTATCCGATGCTATCAGTCAAGATTTAGTAGACAATACTGGTTGGATTCTGGACAGAAATTCGGGCGATAGATATCAGTTGGACGTCGCGATTAAAAACGAATTGATTAACCCTGAAATGAGAGAAGTGGTCGATCCTAAAACCGATACTAAAATTACGCTTGCTGAAGCGATAGAACGTAACATTATTAATACTAAACATTCTAAATACATTCATAACGTAACTAAAGAAAAGCTCTCTTTCAAAGATGCGGCAAGCAAACGCTTCATTTGTAAACCCATGACACTAAAAGATGTATGTGATAATAATTTGATGACAAATAACGGTAAAATACTTTCGCCTACAAATAGAGTACCTTTGAACATTTTAGAGTCGATTTCTGCCGGTGTTCTTGATAGTGACAGTGTAAAATGCATAACAAATACAACTACAGGTCAACTTCTAACATTATCCGAAGCTCTTGCGGCTAGAATTATCCTTCCGGATAGTAAGTTTAGGGATAATTTGACAGGTGAAATTTGTACTATTCCAGAAGCTGTAGATCGAGGTCTTATTACTTCAGTATCCCAAAGATCTATCTTTGATATTGATGGCTTCAGAGATCCGAAAACGGGGGAATTCGTTTCTTTCAATATAGCTTCAAGCAGAGGATACCTCAAATATGCCAATGGTGAAACATTCCTAAAATCTGAAAGTGGTGACTTTGTTTTTCTAGAAGATTGTACGAAAATTGCAATAGTCCGCCCTGAAGTGCTAGAAATGTTCAATCGTAAAATAGGCGTTTATGAAAACGGAAAAGAACTTACAGTTTTAGATGCAGTGTTTAAAAACATTCTTGATCCAAAAACGGGGTATCTGTTAGACGCTCAAACCAAAAAATCAATTCCTTTCAATAAAGCTGTAGAAATCAGCATGATCACACCTGAAGGTGCTGCTTTATTGAACTCCCTTTTAAATATAACTTTAACTTTACAAACTGTTACGAAAACAGTAAAACGGTACGTTACAGTGACGAATACAAATCTTTCTCAAAGGTCAGAGACTATTATCACATTTGCGGAAGCGATAAGGAGAGGCCTCATTGATGAGTCGACTCAGACATTCACAGACCCCAACACGGGTACAGTGTTCCCTATTCAACAAGCTCTTGACGAAGGCTTGTTAGGTGTAGAACAAAATGAACCCCGAGTCATTCAAATATCCGATCGTGTCAGTAAGAAAGACTTAGTCCCTGGCCAGGTAGTTGAGCTTAAAATTACAAAGAAATCATACATAAAAGATTTGCCTCCCAGCCCAGAAAGTAAAGTTCAAGACGATAGTAGACCTGAAACTGTTAAAAGTCCTGATTATCCCAGAGAGGAAAGCCGTCAAGAAACAAGAACTGTTACATCTTCTTCAGTAGTTAGTGAACCGTCTATTACATCATTAACGATTAAAAAGAACACGATAGAACTACCACATGGTGGGTGGAATCTCAAAGAAGCTATCCAGCAAAACCTTTTCGATCCGGTCACTGGAATGTTTACAATTCCTGGTACAGATAGGGTATTAAATCTTGAAGAAGCGGTTAAACTTAATATTATTAATCCAGATTCAGCTTTAGTAATCAATCCCAAAATTAAGCAAAAAACGTACCTTGGCAAAGCTTTAGAATTAAATCTTATTGATAGCACCGGTCGTTACAGACAACTATCGAAAACTATTACAATGAAAGAGGCGATCGAACGTAAGTTAGTTATTTTTCACTACGTGTCAACTGTAGAAACGTCTACGCAAAAAGTAATAACCATCACTTCTGTAGCTGGTATGCCAGACAAGATGGAAATATCTGAGGTACAACAACCAATTTCTTACGACCGAGAACAAACTCCAGAAGGACAATCAGTGTTAGAACCTGTTCAGGTAGCCCCGGGAGTCATTTTTGATCCAGCAACTGCTTTAGTAATATCAACTATTTCTGGGGTGTCTGAAAACGTCTTAGAAGCTCTTGATCGCGGTGTTGTTCCGTCAAGTACCGTCAAAGCTACTGATCCAAAAACAGGTCAACAGATTCCTCTTAAAAGAGCTCTTGAACAGGGAATTGTCGATAGGAAAACCGGTGAATACAAAGATAAATCAGGTAAAAAGATCAGCCTTGCTGATGCTGCTAAGATTGGTCTTGTAGCTGTAGTAGGTGCTCCACTAGTCGCTGCATCTAAAGTTATACAGCTTGTAAAGAGCACAATGGTAGTTGATCCTCGAACTGGAGAAAAGTTGCCCATGGAGGTAGCATATGAGCGAGGTCTTGTAGATCCGGCTACTTACCAGAAGTATGAAGACTCCATCAGAGATAGAACACCAGAAAGTGACGCTGCTTCTCGAGAGCAAGAAAGACAATCTTCTGCTACAAGCTCTGTATCTTACTCTACACTTGCAACGAAACCTGTTTCAGTAGGTGCAGCAGTTTCTGAAGGGTTTATTACAGTTGAAAGTATTCAGAGCAGTTTAGCCGCTGATACCAGGAAATTTGTACCAGGTGAGAATGCTAAGTCCAGTCCGACAGAAATCATACAAATTATAAAAACACGGACAACAGGGAAACCCAAATACCAAGTTGCGAAACAACGCACAGTTGAGACACAAGTACTTGAAACAAAACCAATTGTTTTACAAAAACTGCGAAAGAGGGTCGTTCTGCCATTAGAGGCGATTGAAAAAGGTTTAATTGACAAAGAAACAGCTAAGATTCTAGAAGCTGTCAAGTTATACAGAGATACAAACGGAGAGCCCATAACACTGGAAAAAGCTATTGAAATCGGTTTAGTTGATGAAAACAAGGGTAAAATAGTAGACCCTGTTCATGGCGATGTCGTCACAATTAAAGTTGCAATACAGAGAAGCATACTAGATCGTGAGGGGCAAGATGAAGTTTTAATTCCATTAGCTAAAAGCTTGTCGATTCCAGAAGTGTTGGAACAAGGGCTTTTAGACCCAAGTACTGGTAAAATTATTCATCCTGAAACTGGTAACCTATTAACGTTGAGAGAAGCCATAATTTGTGACATTGTCGATCCCTTATCGGTTGTCACCATTAGTCCCAGTAAAAAGCTGACTTTAGCTGATGCTATCGAAAAAAATATTATAGATAACGACAAGAATGTTGTCAAAACTAGTGATGGACCATTAGATCTAGTGACAGCTGTCAATTTACAAGTGTTCCAAGAACCAGAATCTTTACAATCTGTTGAGAAAATTCCACCGGCGGCAATGACATTGTCTGTTGCTATTAAACATAAACTTGTCGACCCCTCTACCGGTGAAATAAAACATCCTCTCACAAGTAAAGTTATTCCAATGAGTGATGCAGTTAATAGTGATTTCATAATGGCTATTCCTTACCCACAGTCTGCTGAAACTTTGACATTGAAGGAAGCGATGGAAAGAGGAATAGTTAATTTAAAAGATGCGACCTATACCGACCCTAGTACAAAACAAAATATTCCGTTAGACAAAGCCTTAGAACGGGGTCTCCTAGCTGTAAAGCCCAACACCGACGTTATGCAAACAAGTGGCGTGGTTACGACTATCACAGAAACGTTTACATCACAACACACGATTACAACTAAGATGATCGAGCTTTTAGCAGATTACGTTCTTGTTAATGCAAATGAAGTCCAAAATACCAAGACAGGTGATATCATATCTATTGAGGAAGCGCGAGAAATGGGTATTGTTAGAGATGAACAAACAAGTAAAGAACAGTTTATTACCAGCGATACAAACATTAGTTTCGAAGATGCTCTCAACCTTGGGTACATAAACATTGAGACAGGTATTTTTACTCACCCTAAGACAGGAGAAAGTATGCCTATTTCTGAAGCCGTTAATAGTGGGGTTTTGAACACAGCAACTGCGGCAGAAACGATCAAAAGTCCTGAACCCAATAAAGAATTAAAATTGCTTGATTTGAACGAAGCATTCAATCTGCTGTTCGATGAAAAGTCCCAAAAGTTCAGAGACCCTAAATCACCAAACAAAGTTATCACATTGAAAGAGGCCTTAGACAAGAAAATCATCAATCCAGAATCAGTTATTTACAATATAGAGGCTGGTAAACCAGTAACTCTTCGTGAAGCTGTTGATTCTGGACTTGTTGACAAAAAGACTGGCAAACTTAAAGAACCTAAAACAGGTAAGTCCATTGATGTTAAAAATGCTGCTAAGATGGGCTTAATTGCAGTAGTTGCTGCTCCAGTGCTAGCTGGTATGGCAGTAGTTGAAGGAGCCAAGGCTGTTACAAGTAAGATTATGAAATTGAAGGAAGAGCCAAAAACTGTAGCTTCCGAAACACCTAGTCGCATTGTTTCTGTTGAAAAGATTGATATTAACAAGACAGTTAATACGACGCCTGATAAAAGTATTAAACCAGTAAAAGAACAAGAAGAAGCAAAAAAGACAGTCAAAAAAGAGCACGACAAAGCACAAAAAGTATCCACTTTAGATCAAAGTATGGTCGAAGATGTGATATCAAAATCTTCTGTAAATAAAACTGTCGGTATTGAAAAGAAAACTTTAATTTCTGGAAATGATGACGTAGCACCAAAACAAAAAGAGAATCAACCTAGAAGTACTGTACATGTAGAAGAGTTACGTCAACCATCTGACAGTCAAATTACGTCGACTAAAAAAGGAACTCTCATAAAAGAGGAAGGAAAGGCACCTACCGGGGACTTAACTAGCGCCATTGGTACTACATGTAAAGATTTAAACAGCACTCCAGACAAAATAAGCCCTAGTAGGTCGATTAACGACACAAAGCCAATTATTCAGGAAATACGTGAAACATCTCCAGATAGTGAACAAATAACAACTATTATCACTACAGTTAATAAATCTGAACCAGAAGTTACACAATATTCTGAATCTGTGATAGACTTAGCACCAGTTGTACAAGAAATACGAGAGACTACTCCAGATGGAGAGAAAATAACCACAATTATTACTAAAGTAACGAAATCAGAACCAACAGAATTTATTGAGTACACAAATGCTGTGGTTACATCTTCTACAGTTACAACGGTTGAATTTAGTCAAAGCGAATCTACATCGTATCATATTGCTACTGAAGAGTTCAGTGGACCTTATGGTGTCACTGAGACTGAGATTGACAGTCGTCAAATTTCTTATGGCCACTTCCCAGATCAAGTTGACAGAGCTTCAGCCCCTAGTCAAGATGACTCTAACGATACCCATAAACAAATACCTTTTCAATTGGAAAAATTTACTTCTGAAATAACAACTAGCGATGCTATAGAAGTTACAGTAACTAAACCGGAATCAGTTAACGATAAATTGACTTCGACACCAGCAAACAAGCTGTCATTTAAGAATGATGATATTACGCCAAGAGAAAAGACACCTTTACCAAAAGATGTTATTCTGCAACAAAGTAAAGAGCAATCTCCATCTGCTGTTGAAGTCGCGCCGGGTGTCATTTATGATTTCAACAACGCACTCGTGATTTCTAGTGCAACTGGAGTTTCTGGTAATATCTTAGAAGCCGTTAATAAAGGTGTCGTGCCTTCTGATTCAGTAAAAGTTACGGATCCTAAAACTGGTAGAGAGATAACGCTAAAAGATGCTATGAGAAAGGGCATTGTTGACAAGAAAACTGGCGAATACAAAGATAAGTCAGGGAAAAAGATGGGCTTTGCCGATGCAGTTAAGTTTGGTTTAGTGGCTGTGGTAGGGGCCCCGATCTTAGCAGCGTCCAAAGTTGTTGAAATCGTTGCTAGTGCCGTTGTTACTGATCCAAAAACAGGACAAAAAGTACCTTTAGAAAAAGCTCGAGAAACACACAAGACGCACGAAGATGATGTTATTCAAGTTAAGACTACTAAAGAGATCTTACCGGATATAATTAGTAAAGAAACCTCATCTCCAACCAAATCGGATTCAAGCGCTTTGCCTGTTGTTGATAAACCGTCAAAACTGCCTGAACAACTACAAAAAGAAGTCGTACAGTATACTTCAACAAAAACCAGTAACATTCCAGGCGAAGTAATTAGCTCCCAAACATTACAAACAAAACAAATTTCTGAAAAAGTCGAACAAAAGGCATTAGAACTCATAAAACAAACAACAGAAAAACATGATCCTAAAACATCATCAGCTCTCTTATTAGATGCTGAAAGACAGCCTCTTAATGTAATAGAAGAGATTACTGAACAAAACGTTTTAAAATCAAAGCCCCAGTATCTGGAAATACAATATGAAAACATAACATTGTTAGATGCTATCCAGCAAGGTAAGATTGAACCCAAAGTGTGTAGGATAGTTATTAACGGAGTGGAATCTCCATTGACAGTCCAAGACGCGTTAGAACAAGAGCAAATAAGTAGGTTCACACCAGTCGATGTTGTTTCTACAAACTGCGTAATCGTCAGGGAAACTAAACCTAAATACTGTGTAGCCATTTCTCACAAACTCACTCCTCAAGAATTATACGAAATAGGAGTTTACGATATTGAAAAACAAGTATTCTTAAACCCTGAAACTGGTGCAAAAATAACATTTGAAGAACTTGTTTACGGTCTCCATATTTTTGATCCAGAACAAATCTTGGTTAAAGACTTGGGTTCTAAATCTGATAGTTACATTCCATTTGAAGAAGCCGTCGCGAGACCTCTCATAGACAAAACAACCGGTCATATGGTTAATCCTAAAACTGGAAAACGTGTGCCATTCTTTGAATGTGTACAGTTAGGATGGATTGTTGAAAAACCAGAGGATGTCTCTGTACCCGAACAAGTAACTATAGAATCCGCTATAGAGCAAGGGTTGTATAACCCTAAAACTGGAGAAATTACTGACGTCAACACAGGTGCGTTAGTTCCAATTGGCACTGCTGTAGAAAAAGGCTTAGTAGACCAAGAGTCTTTGCTAATTAAGATTCCTCATTCTAATACGCCTATGGCCTTATCCGATGCAGTGGAACGCGGTATTGTACACATTTATGACGGTGTTATAACAATCATAGAAACACAGGAAATAATAGAGATATCAGTGGCCATCCAACGTGGCTTGATAATTGTTTCGCGAAGGCCGATCTCCATTGAAGCAGTTATTATAAATGAAATTTATGAACCAAAAACAGGAAAAATAAAAGATACTGTCACAGAACAGCTTGTAACACTTGGTGATGCTGTTGATAGGCAAATCGTTCACCCAACTATTTCGGAAATCAAAGATACCGCTTTAGAAAAGTTCATTCCGCTCGCAGAAGCTCTTGACACAAAGCTCATAAATCCAGAAACTGGTAAAATCACAGACAAAAAGACTGGCAAAGACATTCCATTACACGATGCATTAAAGAAGGGCTTGGTCGCTACCAAACAAGTTACCTTCTCTCTGTTTGATGTAATTGAGTTAGGTTATTACTCGCCGGACAGCGGTAAGATTTTAGATCCGAGAACTGGGAAAACAATCACTTTGAATAAAGCGATTAAAGACAAACTTGTTGATCCTTCCGATGTAAAAATTAAAGATGATAAATCTGAAGCAGTTGTACCATTTGACAAAGCTGTCAAGGCTGGTCTTGTAGATGTAGACAAGGGTATCATTACTGCACCTGTTATGAATCTTAAAGACGCTGGTGACAAAGGCTATCTTTTGAGTGATAAGAAGCCATGGACTTTACAAGAAGGTCTTGTCCAAGGCTTCTATGACCCAGAAACCGGTATGTTGACAATAAGTAACGTGACAATGACTCTTGAAGATGCAATCAAAGATGGAAACATAAACCCAGAAGCCTTAACAGTTAGGAATTCTGTCACTGGAGAAATTATATCCCTGAAGGATGCCATTAAGGTTGGTATTATTGATTCCAAGGAAGGCAAAGTTAGGGATCCCATATACGGTGACAAAATATCTCTGACGGATGCGTCAGACCGTGGTTTGATTGTCCCAGCTAAACGAAAACTAAGCTTACCTGAAGCTGTCTTTAAAGGGTTCTACGATCCTAAGACAGGCAAATTCTCTCATCCTCAGAGTAAAGAAAAAATACCAACTGATAGGGCTATAAGAAAGCGCATGCTGGATCCTCAATCCACCATAGTTCACGTCGGAGGAAAAGTTATTCCTTTTGAATTTGCAGTTGACAAAGGTATAGTGGACGGTAGGACTGGAACTATTGTAGTAGGCGAAGAAAAGGTAGACTTCCGCGAAGCGTTTGAAAGAGGAATTTTAGTTGAAGTTCGTAAACCTTTGTCTCTTATTGAAGCCATAGAAAAAGGTGTATATAATGAAATCACTGGTCTATTCATGGATCCTCAAAGTGGTAAAAAGTATACTTTAGATGAGGCCATCAAAATGAGTCTAATCAATCCCCATTCAGTTCATATTCAAGACAATAGGTTAGGCAAATGGGATAAAATTACTCTTCCAGAATCAATAGAAACTGGCGTAGTCGATAACAAGACCGGTAAAATTAAAAACATTAACAGCGATAACGAGGAGATTAGTCTGAAAGAAGCGTTTGAAATCGGTTTGCTTGTAGATAGTAAAGCACCCATCAGCTTACAAAGAGCATTACATCAAGGTCTTTATGAAGACAGTACTGGTAAGATTATCGATCCAGCTACAAACCGTAAAATTACCCTTCACGAATCCATTAGACGGTCAATTATTAGTCCGAAACATCTTTGTTACTTCGACAAGAAATCTGAGAAACCCCTTACGTTAGCCGAATGCTGTCGTAGCGAGATCATAGACAGAAGAAGCGGGAAGTTTCATGAACCTGGCTCAGATGTACAAATTCCTCTTTCTGAAGCCATGAGCCTTGGCCTTATCGTTGATATCGAAAGCGCAGGTTTCACATTATATGATGTTTTAGCAATGGACATGTACGATATTACTGAATTATGTTTCGTTCATCCTGTAAACGAAAGACAAATTTCATTGAAAAACGCTATTGCTGAAGAATTGATAAATCCGGAAACTTCTTTAGTCAAAAACATTCCTTCTAGCAAATATATAAAGTTAGTCGAAGCTATACAAAGTGGTATTGTAGACCAAAATGCCAGTGTTTACGTTCTGCCAAACGGTAACCAAATCAATTTGCTAGATGCCAAACACCGCGGTTTAATCGTAACGCCTAAAAAGAATTTAAGTCTCGAAGAAATTATAAGGAACGGTCTGTTTAGGGCTGACAACGGCAAAATTGTTGATCCAAGCACCAATGAATTCATGGACATAAACAAAGCTATTGAAAGTGGTCTCATGAACCCAGAACTCACTGCTGTTAAAGACAGCTTTGCCAACAAATTCAAGCCACTTCCTATAGCTATCCAGCAAGGTGATGTTGATGTCATTAAAGGTAGGGTTCTAGATACAAAAGCTAAGAAAACTTACAGCTTAGACATTGCATTTGACAAAGGCCTATTGGTCACCGTTGTGCAACCGATAACATCCCAGAAAGTCACAAGACGTCATGTAGCTGACTCCTCAGCGAGCAAAGAACCTATTTTCAGAGAATTCACTATAGATGAAGCTATTAAATACGAATTCATCGACCCTGAAACGGCTGTTATCAAAGATCCTCATAAAAATAAATACATTCCATTAAAATTAGGTATAATTGAAGGTATTATCGACACAAACACAAAGGGTTCCTTCGATCCGCAAAGCAGGTCAAAAACTCTTTGCTTTACTTTTGAAAACGGTTTAATAGTTTACGTACGCGAACCTCTTACGTTTGAGCAAGCAATAGAAAAGGGCTACCTTAAGATAAGTACCGCTCGATTTACTGATCCACATTCCAAAGAAATACTAACTATTAAAGACGCGACCATTTTAGGCTACATAGATTCAGACACGGCGCTCATAAAAGATAATCTCAAAAAGAGGTTAGTCAAACTCCCTGAAGCGTTCCGAAAAGGACTAATGGACGCAGAAAAAGGTAACATATTGGACACTGAAACGTCCAAACTCAACACTTTGCCCGCGGCAATAGAGAGCGGTCTTCTAATAACACCAAAGAAGAGCTTCTCACTGATTGAGACCCTCAATTTCGGCATCTACAACCCCACGACCGGGGCGTTGAATGATCCATTCATTACAACAAGTGTAATTGATAGAAAGAGATTAAGTTTGGGCGAAGCGATCGCACAAGGCATCGTCGACGCATCGAGCACGGTGGTAAAGGAACCTGAGACCGGAAAGATTTGGCCATTGGTTCAGGCGATAGACCAGAAGTTAGTCGATCCCGTCGCAGGCAGACTGATCACAGACCCTAAAAAGAATATCAGTCTTGATTTAGTCAAAGCACATAAGAAGGGTTACTTGCTGCCAGCAGAAACAAGGGTAAGTTTTCTTTCTGTTTTTGTTTTTTTTTGTGCTTCTATCAATCGAAGGTGTTGCTTTCAACTTCCTATCTACTCTTATGGTGATCTTTGCGACTTTCTAAAGCGTTTGGCTTAAGAACATAAGCATATTGAGCATGGCACGACACCCACTTACGTATTGTGTCGATTACATCCATTAATGGGTTCATAACGATCGATTATTTTCAATAAAATTGCAACATTTTGTTTTGTGGACTACATTTTATACTAAACATTTGAAACTCATCACGGTATACCTGTAACTGTTACTTGAACACCTGAAGACTGTTTTTTTTTCATTCGAGTAGTTACAAAGCATAGAGTATATTAATTAATTAATTTGATAGAAGCTTAATTGTAAGAAAACAACAAGCTTTAAGTATTTCACATTAAGTAGTTATTTTTTATGTAATTTTTGTGTCGTCTTTAGCTGCTTAAGTTAAGTTAAGATCCGCTACTTGAAAAAGATTGTGCATGATCTACATTTCAAATTACTAAAAGATACAGCCTATTAGTGACTGGTTTGAACGTCGCTCTTAACATAAAGGTTGAAACATACTATCGGGTACGTCTGTAAGCTGCAGCTGACAGTCGCGTCCGATGAGTATGCACGGTTAGATTCAATCCGGCCAGCTAGATATTCGTTAGATGTCCTAGCGTTTAAGATAACGGCCGCGCCTTATTATTGTACATGGTCTACATTTTAAATTACCAAAAGATACATCCTAGTAGTGACTGGTATGAACGTCGCTCTTAAAGTGAAGGTGGAAACACTATCGGACGCGTCCGTAAGCCGCGGCTGACAGTCGCGTTCGATAAGTGTGCACTGTCAATTCGGCCAGCTAGATTTTTGTAAGACGTCCGACCGCTCTAGGCCTTATTGTGTTAGTATGACCGATAGTTTGCACGGACTTAAGTAATTATATGAAACAAAGACAGCTGCAGTCGCAACTGTCAGTCTCGCGAGTCGCATCCGATAGTTGTTCCTAGCTTCTGACGTATCTTTTGCAAATTTGAATATTTGCAATCTTTTTCAAATACAGCGTTCACGACCAAATGCTTACAATCACAGTGTATTAAGGCTCGATGTATGTTGTTTTTATTTCCAGCCGTTGCCTGCGATGCTAAACAACCCTTTTGAGCTAAATCGTGAATGCTTGCCTGTGAGGGATACATTAACGACGAAAGAATCATCACGTTTCGCCAAATACCTAACCTTCCATTACCACCATGTGCTAAGATAATTTTTGGGTCAAAATAGGTGGATAAATTCTCAACCTTGACCTAAATGTTTCGTGGTTTTGCTTAAGCTTTCCAATTTGTTTGCTTACCTATCCATGGAATGTTCGTCTTTAACCAGTTCGTATGACAACTGGCAAAAGATATTCATGTACCCTAAAGTCTAAATTCAAAATGCTCATTATGAATTCGAAATACTCATTCCTCGGCCCGTGCTCACAAAAACTGGAATGCATGATAAATGTGATGATGATAAAAATGGCGACAATACATTTACAAATGTCACTTAATGGTAAAAACATTTCTACAAACACAGACATGAAAGGTAGTATTTATGATTCCTTTTCGTTTAATTTAAAATTTACGTCTGTATGAGATTTCATTTCAGCTACAAAGTTTTAAATGTTTTTAAATATTTTCATTTTGTTATTCACAATTTTATTTTATCTCGGTCTAATTCTTGTTTCCTTTTTTTCAGTGAAATAAAGTCTCATATAATTTTATGTAATTACGTGTCCATACATATGTTTACATATTTGTCACGATTTACTTTATTTAATACTTCTATATGTCTTTTGTTCTAAATAATTTCTTGTGAAACAAAATCAATTCCTTTCAAAGTTTCAGATTCACAACAGGTACTCTTAACTTTTTATAACCTCTAATCAGATTACAAAATAACTCTAATTAAATCATAATTATAAGACAATTAAAAATGTTGATACCATTGACTGTAAACGCCAACAATTATCATATTGTTCGAATGTTATATTTGTTAGTTTTTGGCGTTTATAATTTTATTCTCACTGCTTGCATGCCACGCTTTTATTGCATGTCTTAGTTTTATTTCTTCTGTACTGTACGCAACAATTTGACTAGTTGTGAAGTCATATTCATGCTGTGTGTCGATTGGCTGTCTTTTGTTCTCAGGTTTTTGTTTCTTTCTCGCTTGTGTTCTTGTAGTGTTGTGTTGTCCGTAGTCAGAGCTTTTCTTTTACAGGTCTCTCCTATGGTGAATAACTTATCTCCTTTCAACATTGGGTTTTTATGCATGTCTTTAAGTTATTCACCTGTTTTCAAAACCAAATCTACTGTCTTGTCAATTTAAAATGAAACTTGAGTATAATAATAATTGCATCCCTGTAAAAATAGCACGATTTTGCGAATTGAATGTGTACATATGAAATGATTTGCACTCAGAAGAATCCGAATTGTAGATAGAAGAATGCATTGTACATTTGCTCAGTAGAAATAGGCAATGCACTTTTGAGAAGTCTCAAAAAAGGCTTTGTAAATGAGCCCCGAAGAACACCTATCCTTAAGATACAATAACCTATTTTATTTTATAAACGTGTAGCAAGCAGTAGAAGAGAAGTACAGGCTTTGCGATGAGACTCTATCGAAGCTTCTGGAATGGATCGCTGGTGTGGAAGACAGGCTGGCCAACCAGGAGGCAGTCAAGGAAGACCTGGATGAACTACGCAACCAGATCAATATCCTCAAGGTATAGTAAAGCCTATCATCTTGTTAAATATCGGGTAAAAATAGACATTTATCTTTGGGTGAAAACCACATGATCATACTGAACTGAACAACTTTCCCAAAGAAATATAATCGCGTAGATTATAATATATTTGGGCCTGCCCCATACTAAATTAACAGAAGCGTTTCAACATTTGAAAGTAAACGTGAAAATATGTTTTTTCATTCGCAGCTATGTTTCTGTGGTTCAGTTGTTCCGTATGATTATGTCGATTCGCTGTAACACGTTTTAACTTATTTGATAGGACTAAACTTGATTTAAGCGTTCTGTCTTTTTCTTTCTGTATTGAAAAGGCAAAGACAGGACGCTTGAAATTAGGTTAGTCCTGTTAAATAAGTTATGTTACACAGAATCGACACCAATGTATTTTTATTTTAAGTTTCTTGTCTATTTGCACCCGGTTTACAAGGTTAATACTTGCGATTGTCGGCACTTTGTGAAACATCATCAATATCTTGATTTAACACTTATACTATTTCACAATATCACTATAGTAACTCCAACCAGCGGGTCTACCGCGTAATTCTCATTTTCATCAACATCAACTTCAGATTGAAATTTGACGTGCGTGCGACGACGCCCGCCTAACATGCCATCTCTTTTGCACGCGTTGAATTTCGCATGCATTTGCTTGAAGTTGATACAAATGAGAATTACGCGGTAGAGCCCCGGTTTCGCCTTACAGCTTTATCAAGAAACAATGAAAAAACAATTAAATATTAAAATTAATAATACAAATCTGATTGATAAATATTATTTACATTATTCATCGTTATATTCAATTGTTTTCTTATTGTTCCTTGATAATAGAATAGAATAGAATAATTATTTATTAAAGCATCAAACGCTCAAACTTTGTTAGTATAACTAAAAAAAAAAAAAAAAAATGTTAGTAAAAAAAAAATAGAAATTGTACATCAAAAAAATAAAAATAAAGATACAAAAAAGACAAATTTAGGGAAAGTGAGCAGTGAGTCGCAGCAATGACTCAAGTACGTCCAGTCTGCTTGCGATCATATTCAGAATGCTATTGTTGCCACCCCAATGTGTAAGGTGATTTGTAAACCACAAAATGTTCTGCTCCAGACTAAGCATGGAAAGCATCACAAGAAGAGTCCGTGTGTATCTATGGTTACGTCAAAAAAGGAAAGACTCATATCATAACGGAACTTTGGTGTATGTCTGTTCGTGGCATAACTCAAAACTGAATTGACCGATTAAGCTGAAATAGCTGAAAGTAGCAGCAGAGCTACACTGAAACCTGTGGAAAATTAAATCAAAGCTTTTAAATTAGATTCAAACTGTATATTGAATGTTACTGTGCAGGTATTATGGTACTCGTCCACGGTGTACAGATTTGTTCTCTCTTTGTTCGATAGCTGATCAAGGACGACCTGGAGAGCCACCAACGTCAAGTGTCGTCATGCGCTGACCAGGCCAAACAGCTTCTGGTGTCAGGCGGAGATGTACTGGCTCCTCATGAGGTAAGGAACCTTCATTCTAAATATAATAGGTCTTTAATCTATGAAATTGCCGATTTTTTTCATTTTTATTTTTTGTATTATTAAAACAGTGTATAAAAACTTATTTTCGAAATATATTTCGGCCAACTTTGGGGCCGGCATCAGTCGAATTATGAACAGTAAGTAAATCTATATCTATAAATATATAAAACAAAGTCGTGTTATGTGGTGCCATCTGTTGACAAAACTACGCATATAAAAGAAACCTATTTATGTAGCTTTCTGATATCATTAAATAACATCTAAACCCCAAGTTTTAAAAATAGCTTAGTTATTCCAAGAACTATTATTTCTGCATATATTCAATACCCTACGCTAAGCCTAACAAACAACGGTACTGAATCTACATGGGTCTCTGCCATTCTTCTTTCGCAATGGCAAGCAATAAAACATTTCTGTATTTGCAAAAAAGTTGTATTAATGTTATTACCTTAATGAAATCCTAAAATAAGTTTAACTAAAGTTAACACGATATTATTAGACTGTTTGGCGGAACGAAGTTCGCCGGGTCAGCTAGTGATATATACAACCTTATGACTAATGAGTTTTAATGAATGACATTTGAGTAAGAATAAAAAATATATTTACAACCTTATGACATAATTATGAATGAGCTTAACGTACTTTAACAGAGAAAAATAATAATAATAATAATAAAAAAATGTAGAGGGTACTTCCTGCGCTACCGATTTTTTTTACAGATTCATGAGTTCATAATTCCTGTAATTCAATAGCTATTTCAATTATGTGTTTTTTGTTTGAAAGTTGATTTCAAGGTTTTATATCTACGTATTAAATTTCGTTTTTATTTTCAGTTTGATTATAAAAATTAAATCTTCAAAAACAGTTCGTTCTAAATACCATCCATTTCCATGATGAGATTCGTAAAAAAATTTTTCAGCTGACACTTTTCAAAAATTTTATTTATGTTGCTCTTAGCTTAATTTTGTCTCATTCATACACGAAATAAATTCCATAATTTGGATTTGTCATTCCTAAAAAAAATTCAAAAATGTTAGTACTGAAAATTGAGTTTCCTTCAAATTCTCTATAGAAAACGGCAATATCATATGACTGTAAAGACCTAATATATTAAGTGGGCTTTACAAGATGGAATCAAAGTCTCCAAAGGTATTCCAACGAATTTTGTTTTTCTGTTATGAATTTTCAAAATAGTAAAATAGTAGGATATTCTAAATTCGTACCGTTAATATTTTTCTCTCATAGGTGGCAGCACTGGAGCGAGGAGTACGGCAACTGAAGCAGCGGTGTGACAAGTGTACAGAGAAGTGTGACAAGATGCTGCGTCGCCTCGCCGCCGCCAGAGACGAACTTGGGAAGTTCAGGTTGGGACTACATTTTAAGCATGAACAGCGGGCCTATTATGTATCTTTAGTTGCCAACTGGGGCTCTACCGCGTAATTTTCATTTGTATCAACTTCAAGCAAATGCATGCGAAATTCAACGCGTGCAAAAGAGATGGCATGTTAGGCGGGCGTCGTCGCACGCACGTCAAATTTCAATCTCAAGTTGATGTTGATGAAAATGAGAATTACGCGGTAGACCCACTGGTCTGGGTGCCTATCATCAAAAACATACATGTATACATTTATAAGGAACGTACAACAGAACTGTACCCTTAATCTTGTCCACCATCAATGTTTTTTGTATCTTCTGCAAATGTATCTTAAATAAATAAATAAAATTAATACATATACTATCGAATTTGTAAGGATATGTTCGCACTTGAAGTGACGACACAGTTCGTAAATAGTTCAATACCAAGCAATTTTGAAAGTTCAGTTTTTATTGATGTTTTTGATGGTATACCTATCATCAGTTGGCAATCAAATATACATAATAGATGGACTGATCATCGATTAATAGATAATAGTAGATTATGCACTAAGGGAATAAAGCAGTGTCTTACGTCACGGGCGGCATATTGAACCCTGAGCGTAACGAGGGACTCTAGAGTTAACTACTGAGCGTAGCGAGGGAGTTATATAGAGTCCTGAGTAAAGCGAGGGGTTCAAGCTGCCCAAGACAAAGACAGGCTTTATTCCAGAGGAGCATACTTTACTCTTCACACCTTCTGCGAGACAATAAAAATCTCGACATTTTTTATCAACATTAATAATTCAATAAAATTCACTGACAATCACAGCACCAAACACCGTCTTTTGTTTCACATTCTTTGTAAACGGTTTTTTTCTTTTTGCTGAATTCTGCTTATGGTGGCCAGTTCGATTTTCGAACAAACCTCTTTACAATCCCATATGGGCATTTGTTTTCCACGAGTTTCCACACGAATTTGACGTTCCAAGTTTAAATCACTTTAATCCCTAGGGATTTTCATATATCTTTATATCCCTTGAGATATAATGCGTTACTTTACGTTGAGGTTGCATGATATTTAATTGGACATTGTCGAGCAGGTGGTGTGAAAACATATATTTTGATGACGGCTGTTTATTAAAAGTCTAGTTACACTAAATTACGTAGAATTACATAGAAGAGACCTCTGCCGAAAAGATGATGAAGATGGCATTTTGCATGATACTGTTAACCACATATTAATTGTTACTTTGTTCTTTCTCAAACCTACTTGGACATCAGGGGTCGGCAACCTTATGATATAGGAGGGCCACAAATGCTACCAGGGGATCAGAGAGGGCCACATTTTGTGCAGTATTGCGCCTAAATGCGCATCTTTTAACTGAGAACTAATGCTTGCTTTTTAGATAATTCAGAATGGAAAATGTCTGCTCACACAAATATAGTTGTCAAGCAGTGGTTGCGAACTTTGCGGGCCACAGCAAAGTGGTTCACGGGCGGCCGGTTGCTGATATTCTAATTACCACTTCAAAACAACCAATCGTAAACCTTCCTTTTACAGCAACGAGCTAAGCACTTTCAACTCTTGGATGGAAGGCGCGTACCGCGTCTTAGAAGAGAAGGAAGCGTTAGTGTCCAAACTGACCAACTTGTCCGGTCAGAGCGAGGATGTCAGGGAGTTTGTGTCTGACGTCATCGCGCATCAGGCTGATCTGAGGTTCATTACGATGTCGGCGCAGAAGTTCGTCGATGAGAGCAAGGTTTGTTACATTTTAACTCTTTTACTTACACGAGTTAAGGCGCTACGGAAAAAAATCGACACTTTTAGAACGTGCATATCTACTTCAGTAAATAATGTATTATTTTGATAAAATAGTATATTATTTTTGGATTCTTTTTCTATGGATCTGTTAGAACAGAAACGCGATTGGAGAAATTCGGCTTGATAAAAATATTTATTGAAATGAGGTCTTTTTCGACACCAATTCTTCTGGTTTGACAATTTGGAATGACATATGGACTGCAATTATATTTTATTAGATGGGTTGTAACAGTATCTAGGACCTGTTTAAACAAAATTTTGATAGCAACTTTAGTATATTTTATATTAATAAAAAACCGACTTTTTGCTACTTTTCCTCGAATCCGTCCCTCTCGCACTGAGGATTTTTTCGCATATGGAGTAAAAGGGACGCTAAAACTTTTACATATCGCCTTAATAAATAAGCACGTTACACAAAGGCTGGTTATGTAATAGAAACCATTTTTCTGGTTAGAATACCAAGACTCGGAAACCTTCTAGTGTGACTTACGTTTGCTTGTCTGTTATTTAAAATTAAAACTTCCTTGTCCATACTGAGTTCAGTTTATGATCTATGTTGTTTAAAAATGTACAAAACCGATAGCAAATGAGCATAATTTTGAAAGGTAATTTAAAAAATAACACAATTTAAAAAAAAAGTAAGTTTTCGAATACACAATATACATTTTAAACAAAACTGTTGTCCCCAGGAATTCCTCGCTATCCTCAACGACTACCGCACGACCCTCCCCTCCCGCCTTTCCCACATCCACCCCTCCTCAGACTCCGCGGTACGCGAGGGCGCTGCACTAGCGAGACGCAAACACGCCGACTTAGCTGCGCGTGCGCAAAGACTGCAAGAGAGACTGAGAGGAGCCGCTGACGTCACTAAGCAATATCAAGATGCGTTAGATAGAGCGTCACGCTGGATGAAGGATGTAAGTGATCTTTAAATTAAAGCACCTTAAAAATGGAGCCAGGTATTAAACCTGATTCTCCAGATTATGTTTCGAGCAAATCTGATTGCTTCAACATCCAATAAATACTTTCTAAGCATTTTTACTCGATACTTGAATGTCCTGGTGACATATTTATTTAGTATTTAAATACTAGCTGACCCGGCGAACTTCGTTCCGCCTAACAGTCTATTAATATTGTGTTAACTTTATTAAACTTAATTTAGGATTTCATTAAGGTAATAACATTAATACAACTTTTTTGCAAATACAGAAATGTTTTATTGCTTGCCATTGCGAAAGAAGAATGGCAGGGACCCATGTAGTTTCAGTACCGTTGTTAGGCTTAGCGTAGGGTATTGAATATATGCAGAAATAATAGTTCTTGGAATAACTAAGCGATTTTTAAAACTTGGGGTTTAGATGTTATTTAATGATATCAGAACGCAAGATAAATAGGTTTCTTTTATATGCGTAGTTTTGTCAACAGATGGCACCACATGCTGTTTGCATTCGTAAAATTAATTAATTTATTTATTGTTATTCGATAACTTATCCGATATTTTATTACTTATTCTGCTATTCGGAGCGGATAAGAATACACGAAAAAAGAGATAACTAACATCGATCCAGCCGATCTTGAGTTATAAGTGGTGTAACTAACACGACTTTGTTTTATATATTTAGATTTGCCTTAGCAGTTACCTGGTTACGGCACCATATTGTATCATCACCTTTTTACTTGATCTTGGACATTTTGACCGTGGTCAAAATTTGATTTGAACATTCCCTTTCGCCAGCCCAAATAGTTTTGAGATTAGCTGTGACATAAATATTATTTAATAATTTCATTGTCTTGCGTGATAATTTTAGATATGTAACTATTGTAAGTTGAATTCATAATTAAGTATAAGGACGGATCGACTTACATTAATTTATTTCGCGATACGCGACAAGTTTCTAATTCCTTCCGAATTCGTTGCCAACCGAGCGAGGGTCTGTCGTTAGCGGACGAAGAACGAAAAACCCAACGAATTCGGAAGGAATTCGAAACATGTCGCGTATCGCGAAATAAATTCCTGTAAGTCGATCCGTTCTTATACTTAATTATTGTGTGAAAGTGTTCAAATTTCAACTGAATCCCCTTACGAACTAAGCCCGTTTCCCTTCATCCGCAGGTCGAGCCTCAAGTACGTTCAGTGATGCAAGAGCCGGTCGGCGGAGAGCCGCGAGCGGTGCAGGCGCAGCTGAACAAAGCCAAGACCTTGCACAGTGAGATACTGTCTCAGGGACGACTTATTGATGGCGCTAAAGACGTAAGTACATATGTCAACGTACATACACTGTATAGAGCCACAAAATTATCTTGTCCGGTGGCGAAGACTGTTACAAAGTGAATATAGAAGCCATTTTAGTTTGGCCCACCTGACAAGATAAGTTTGTGGCTCTGTATAAAATTCGCGTCAACTAAGAGGGCCGTTGTGAAGTTAAAGTTAGTTATAATAAGCGCTAAAAATGACTATCACTTTTAAGCGACTAGTTTCGTCTAGAACAGGGGTGGCCAAACTGTGAGTGTGCTCAAAAATATTTCATGCGGTCGCCTGGAAGGTAGGGCTTAAAGGGGAAAAAAAACTTGTGATAAGATAGTGAAGTAAGTAATTGAATGTTCAAAATTCGCGTTTTTCACTCTGCCTTGCGTTTTTAGGTGGATATTTGACACTCTATAATGTGCTCCACAAGTTTATCATATGGAGCAGTGTAAAAACTAACTGCGATGTGCAAACAGGAAGTTAAATTGGCCTCTGTTAAGCGAAAGCGATGCTTGGTTTTAATTGCATTCATAGTGGAAAATGTTAACAATAGAAATTTTTCGTCTTCATTATCTAATGGGCTATTTAAATCGCCTTCGCGGTTGGCTTCTTTGCCACCTCTTGTCTAGAAAGACATCATAAGGCTATAGAATGAAGTCGCCACAACTTACATCATAACCTAAAACATTTATTTAATGCTCCACAGGCTTGCAACCAACTAGTGAAATCGCTAGAAGGAAACCTCACCCCGTCAGAGATCCGTCAACTAGAGGTCCCCGTGATCGACCTCACCAACCGGTACAATGACTTCAGCTCGGCGGTCGGGGAGAAGTGCGCTGAACTCGAGGGCGCCTTGCTGCAATGTCAAGGTCTTCAGGACGCGGCTGAAACTCAGGCTCAGTGGCTGAACCAGGCTGAGACACTGTTCAAGTGAGTATTGGTGTAGGCAAACCGAAGTCAGTTTTCGTCTGCGTCATGCGTGAGGCATGCATGACGAGAAAGGGAATCGCACCGGGAGCGGGCGCAGGCTTGGGAGAGAGATTGTATCTCTCACACATTCTTTCAATGCAAATTAAGCCCACTCTCGTGTCTCTGTAGTGTCGTTGGTTAATCCTTTCCGGCCGATCGGTCTATGCAGTTCGTATTTGATGCCCAAGGCAGAGAGAGGTGCGGAGAGGACACGACTGCCTCGCATATACTCGTATAGTGCGCGCCACATTAATAAAACATGCGCAGTAGTCGATATAAAGCATTTTGAACTTTATGTTCACATGTAAACGTGCACAGTTCCGCCATCTTGCGTCATTTTCGTTTTGAAACGTCGTGCCAAAATCGGGCACGAAGGCTTGTTAATAATTTGTGGTGTGCCTTTCAAAAATGGCAATTTTGACACCATACTTCGATGATCCTTTGTAGATACTGCCTTTCCAGGGCTGCCAGGTTCAATTGAGTGTTGCCCGCTAACTCCGATGTAAAAGAGCGCTAGATTCCGCTAAACATATTTTTTTATAAAAAGCGCTAGAAGAAGCGCTAGTTATATGTTGTATATTGGTGGCAATATTAATAAGCTGGTTGTAATTTATTGGCTTTAAAAGAAAATGCGTCATTTATAAAGCCGTAAAGAAGCCGTAAATCAATGCAAGTAGAATTATCATCACTGAAACAAATCTCATTTAAAAATAGCGCTAGATTTCCCAAAATTATTCTAAAAAAGTGCTAAAATAATGAAACGAAACTCATTTCGAAATAGCGCTAGATTTTCCGCTACGCACCAAAAACGAATTTTGAGCGCTAAGTGGTCAAAAAAAGCACTGCCTTTCAGCTTGAATCATCGTCGTCAATAATATCAACGATTCCGAATGGCAAAATGACGTTGAACAATGTTGGGTTATAAACCGTTTTAATAATAGATCACATTAAAAATAACTAACAAAAATTTCATGCCTTTCAATTGGTAAGAAATAGCAATCTGAACCATAAAGATTGTTTTCTTTTAAAACAAAAAACAATTTTATTTTTAACTGTAACATTTAAATGACCAAAGTGCAATTTTAAATGGGACTTCTAGTTGTAAACAACAATCCATAATAACTTATCTGTTTCATGTCAGGAACCAACTCAAACCCGCGTCCCTCATCCGAGAACGCCTTGAAGAGCAAGTGAGAGAGCATCGCATCAGTCACGCTGAAGTAGAAGCGAGACGGCCGACGCTAGCCAAGCTAGTGAGCAGCGCGCGGGAAGCGGCCCTAACGCCATCTAACGCTAGGATTGCGAAGAAGTTGGAACAGAGAGCTGAGGATATCTATTCTAGGTAAGTTTAGGGTTGAATGCTGAAGACCAGTGCTGTTAAGTTGTTCAAGATGTTATGCTGAGTTAGGTACTTTTTCGAAGTAAAAAGCACCCGGAATAGAATAGTTTTTTCAATGCAAGTGCTCGTAAAGGCCCACTTTTTATGCATCAAAACCGAACAGAAAGTCGATTATTTTGCCCTAGGGCTTTATTTTATTTTATTTTTTATTTACGAGAAGTTGGCTAACCTGCAACCTTTCCTGAGTACGATAAATGTTATACTTTTTTTTCCGTTGTTTAACGGCTCTGGATATAGTCCTTTTGAGCCAATCATTAACTTGCAAAATTGTAACATAGTAACTTTCAACTTTAATAATCAAATTGTTTTCTTTGATTATATTTGTTTTATTTCCTCACACTATGCATTGAAAAACGTAGTACGTATAAACGGGCGTAAGAGCAATAAATTACTCGGTTACGTTTAAAACAGTGGAAAAAAATTATAACATTTATGGTACACAAGAAAGGTTACAGGTTAGCCAACTTCTCGTAAATAAATAAAAAAAAAGCCCTAGGGCAAAATAATCGACTTTCTGTTCGGTTTGATGCATAAAAAGCGGGCCTTTTTACGAGCACATATAAACGTATTAATTTTATATTATTTCGTGACTTTATAAATTTCTTAACAACTTCAACTACCCATTTTAAAACACAAAAACTGCATGGGCTAAGTAAAAACAGATGTTGACTTCACGACGGTAGTTCATTGAATAAGAAGAAATATTGTGAGCGAGCAGCTTTATGTAAGTGAACTGTCACCCAAAAGAAACATTTTGTAACTACCCGTTAATAGGACTGGAATATTTGAAAAATACCAATAAACTCTGACCACTCACTCACCTTTTTCACCCACTCACTCACCTTTTCCACCCACAGATACGAAAAGCTCCTGGACCGGTCCATCAAACGCGCCCAACTCCTAGACGAGGTGTCCGTCGAGCTCGTCGCGTTCTCGACCCAGGCGTCGCGGCTCGAAGCGGCGCACGCGCAGCTGACGGAGCAAGCCGACGGCAGAGACCTCGCCAGGATGTCGGCCGACGAACTTGCCAGTCGGCTCAGTGATTTGGCTCACTTCAGGTACGAGATTAATAAGGTCTAGAAAGGAAATCATATTGGTGTAGAAACTATGATATCAATTTTCTCTATTTTGACACTTGGCGATTTATCCATCGCAAGAAGATACAAATTAGTATTATAATTGGAGATATAAATTAGTGTCATGGAAACGCAGATAGAAGCTCTGAACTGAAATATTCCTAAAGATAATATCGAAATTGGTACAATACTAGAGATTTAGGTGTTGGTCCTGATGGGAAAGATAGGTGAGGACTATGCCCAACTGACTTGAGAATTTCAAGTTAAGTCGAACTACGAAATACAGCGCTGTAATTGGCTGATTCGTCGCCTAAGCATCGCTTAACGAGATTTCCTTAATTAAGAAACTGGCCCTATGTTTATAAAATTAAATAATACTTGCAGATTATAGATTTCTCTGAACGTACTATGACACCAAACGGTGTTTCAATAAAGAAATATGTTTAAATATAGGTATATCATATTGTTTCAAGTATCACAATGTTTTCAATATTGCAGAGACGCACAAATGCCGCTGTTGGACGAATGTCTGCGCAACGGCAAACTGCTGATCGCCAAGAAAGACGTAACCGACACACACGTCGTGCGTGACAGGATGAAGGTAAGATCACTCGGGATAATGATTTTGTCGTATGTTTAGTGTATCAATGTATATCGAAACCCGATTTTAGGACAAACTAGTTCTCCTATATCCCTTTCTTAAAAACGAGTGAAATTTTGCACGAAGATCACACGTTTCGAAACGGAACCTGTTTCTTATAAACTGCTGTTAGGTAATTTGGAACAGGGGCCCATCAGCTGTCCCTAATCTACGTCCGCGTAAATAAACCTTGCAGCGATAATTTACTTATATACTAAAGTAGGTACAGAATTGTCCTACCATGATAGCTGACCGCAGTCGAGTCCCTCTCGAACACGGTGTTGAAACGGCAGCCAAAATGCGTGCCGGCGTTGTGCCACGTCGCTCACCTCCACGGCGAACCCTAAACGTAACCCACCTATCCCCTGGATGCATCCAAACCCCAGAAGATATTGTAGCCGGCCAATGTCTTTACACTTGTGCAAAACCGCGTGCTTGCTGGTTATTTTACCCAAAATAAACAGTATCCAAAGGTGCCTCCCCGGCAATAATATGGTCCGACCTTGACCCACAAATGTTTACACGGTATCCACGTCCGTTCTATCCCGGTTTTTAATTGGCATAGATTAAATTATTTTAAGGTGTGTTAATTCGAAAACCATTTCGAGATTTAGGTTTAATAAGCCGTATTTTCGAAGTTTTGGTTAAAAAAACCTCAAGATGATGAATATTTTTACGAAAAGGCTGCAATTTACATTTGCCCTTGTGTGACGTCACTTGATTAATGGCTGTTTAGAAATGTGTCCTTTGCTATCAAGATAAATTTATAATAATTTGCTTCAGACTAATTTGACAGCTAGATGACAGATGAGTAGACAGACAGAGACAGACCACTTTTTTTATAAGCAATCACACATCACAATCAGTATAATGTCTAAAATTCTCAAGTGACAAGGTCATCGGACAATTCTTTAAAAAATCATAAAAAAATAATGGTCAATATATATAGCAAAATAATGAAAACCATGTCCTAAAATGACGTAAATTCTCCGAAAAAAATTAAAAATAAAATCTTTTAAAAATTAAGCTATGGGAATTAGTTACAAATTCCAAAATCCACAAAATCGACCTCGATCTTTCAAAGGATGACAGCCAGTCTTTTGTGACAAATCAGTGTGTCCACAGACAAAAAACAGACCACTGTCGGATACGTACCAAAATATACGTATTGTACGCAACAGAACCTAAACCTAAACAAGTAAAACTCGATTTTTTTCCATTCAGGCGTTGGAGAACCTGTGGCGCGACTTCAACTCCTCGCTGGAGGAGAAGCAGAAGCTGTCCAGACAGAGAGCCGACCAGCTCAACCAGTACGAGACGCTCAGAGTACAAGTGAGTTGTTGATTGCTATCAAACTTTTGCATTATGTTACCCAAGCTGCCATATACTTGACTGTTTGTTTGTCCGAGAACATCAGTCAGCCAAATAGAGAGGGTGAAAAACACAGAACTCAATATAGTGTAAACAGACTGCTACCTTTAAATAAAACTACATATTCTACCGATCATACTGAACCATTTTACCAACAAACATACCCGCACAAACCATTCGTTTAGGAAATATTTGAGTTTCAAACAAAAATGCTTGAACCCTATCGCGCAGAGATACGGGCATTTTTTGAGGCAGCGTCGTCTGTGAAACAGCTGTTCACGCGTAGCGTTCTAAAATAGACCTTCCTCCTGCGAGATACAGTCTTTAAGCTACACTTGAATTTCTTCTTCTCTGATGTTTTGCGCGTGTACTTTTCTTCAGAGTTGATTATGTTGTTTTATTTAAAAGTCGCCATCTTTTTACACTCTGTACATCTGTGCACGAAACCAAGCTTGTTCTGTCTCGGAGGATAATAATACTAACATAATATCGTCACGACATGAATCCCCGGGGGGTTTCAGAGGTGTTTCCGAATGTGAACTGTGAAAAGTCTCAGTCCACGCACTCGTACACCCACATTTCACCGTTCTCATTATCGCTGTTATTCGGGCACAAATTAGACCCCACTCAACGTGCCTTCAAGCACGCGAACGTACAGTTAGCGCGCGAGTTGAATGCAGACTTGCTCTATACAAATTGTATAGCGTAAGCCTGTATACAACTCGTGCGCCAACTAAATATCTGAACCACAATCAAAACTGGGTATACGATGAATACAACGCTTTGTCTCCAGGTCCTCGAATGGCTACAGTCCATGGAGGGCCGCGTGGGTCGCTTGCAGCCCGTCGCAGTCGACTTGGAAGTCATCAAGCACCAACAGGACGAGCTGAGACCGCTCATCAAGGAGTTCAGGGACTATTCCCTTACTATAGACAAGGTAAACTGAAAAAAAAAATACAAAAGAATAATTAAACAAAATCTGTGGTTACGAAAAAGAAGTCCAGCTCTGCTTTATGTATGACACAGCCAAAACCACAGCGCTGATATCTGCTTGATTCTACTAAAACTAAAACTAAAGCTAATAAAATAATGATTTTATTATTACTATAATTTTTATTTATTTCAATACTTAATTAAGTTTGTAAATTAAAGTATATGTATTGTTCATTATAAAATATAATAAAATAACTAACAAAAAGTTACAAAGAGTAAAATACATACAATAATAAAAAAAATAGTAGTCAAATGTTCGTGTAAGTAATAAAAATAAATACCTGGAAAATGTCTATACTTACATTTTTATACTTAAATTTACTATGTTTCACATCATTTTAGGCTTACACAATCTCACAGTGTTTTCTTTTAACATTCAGCAAGTGGTAAATATATAAATACCATGCACAAAAATTCCGAAAACTGATTGGTGCATGCTCGATCATCAGCAGAATTCGAATCCAGATCTCAAGATTAAAAGTTCGGGGTTCTACCGACTGAGCTATCGCTGCTTTAAGTTAAATTTACTCTGTGGCGCATTTTAAGATTTGGTGCCCTGGGCCTGTAAGGTTTGCTGCCCCATAAATGAACGAGAAAAAAGCAAAAATATTTGAAAAATAAAATCCATAAGTGTGTTGATTTGGGCTGAGAATAATGATAATGAATGAAAAAACTCAAAAGGCCATGTTTATTCAATATTGAAATTTTTCAAAAAGCGATATAAATTAAAAGACAGGATTGATTAAGAAAGAAGAGGGGCTTGCGCCGCCCCTCGCAGCCTCCTGCCCCGGGCCACAAAATAGATACTACCAGAAGGCCGACTCAACGACGGAGCAAAAACAGACGCACACATGCATAGACGCTTACGTACGATGATCTCGGCAGAATTTCGTATTGGCATTCACCCGAGTATCTCCGAGATCGTCGTACGTACGCGTCTATGTGTGCGTGCGCCTGTTTTCGCTAGTTAGTCGGAGTGAACATTCTGTAAGTGGTTATTTTGTGCCCGGGCCATGGCCGTTTTGGCCCTAGGGTAAATACGCCACTGAATTTACTGATATTTAACACACAGTTTTATTTCTGTAAACAGGTGAACGAAGCGGGAGCGATCTACGAGGCGTTGACTCGAGGTGATCGCGCTGACAGCCCGCATCGCAAGAGACAACTGTACAGTCCGACCAAGAGGCAAACACCTAGTGAGTTAACTAACCATCGTCACGACATTTATTTATTTATTCAACTTACATCTATCTTTACAGGACTAACCTAAGACGATAGTGTAGCTACTAACTTAAACATAATACAATTTATTAACAACAACAAAAAAAAAACAAACACAAAATCAAAAAATAAAAATACACAATAGAAAATAATAGAAATATCACAGAGATTTAAACCTAATTTACATAACACAAAACACACAATGTAGCTTTTGTGAATTCATTCAAAGAGCAATGAAACACGTCAATGTTATCCGCCACCTTATTGATTGTACGAAAGGCTCGCGTAAGGGGTGCATCCGACAACAGTTTAGTTCGGGCGCATGGCACGACCAGCAGGCACGGCCGCCGCCGCCGCCACACGTAGCGCTCCGGCACGCATGATTCGACATGATTCCCCGAGGGGATGTCAGAGTTGTTCCGAGTGTGTACTGTGAGATGCAACTCACAGTCCACGCTCGTATACCCACGTTTTACCAACGGTTATTATGTACCTTCTCATTTTCGTATGTCGTTCTGAAGCCAGTTGATTTAAAGCGTTACAACATGCGAAAGTGTTGCCACTTTGGAGAAAAATAATTTTTTACTTTCTAGAATAATTATTGAAAATCTGCTCAAGTAAATGTTCAGAAATATTGTTACATACTCGTAGCAAAGTTTTCAGAAACAACTTCTTTTTGTAGCTAGAATTTTAACTTATGCCAAATTGATCGTTTTTAGCAAAAGTTAAATTTTTAGCTCATCGAAGACGTTGTCTATGAAAACTATGCTATGTAAAAATAGTTCATTGCTATTTTTAGACATTTCCTGAGCAGTTTCAATTCTAGCAAGTAAATTTTTTTTTTTATACTGGTAGTACTTTCGCGTTTTGTAACGGCTTAAGTAAATGAATAAAGTAATTTTAAGAGTGAAAACTTGCTTTAATTTCAAATATATATTGTGTTTCTCAAACTTTGATATTTAATTTAACGTTGATTACGACTTATATTCGTAGAATTGGGCTCATCATATTTAATCGCCTCGCAACGCTCCGTTTCGCTCGGCTCCCCAAATTATTAAACCTAACGCGCTACTCACTGTTTTTGGCTTTTGTTCAAAAGAATTTCCATTTTATACTTAAGGCGCTCTTATCCCAGAAGAGTGACTCTCTATCTTTTTCTTTACGTGTAAGGAGAAAAGAAAATAACCACACTTTTGTACTTTTTCGTTGTTTTTATCGGTTTTTAAATTGTTTAAAAATAAGGTATATGTTTATTAAAACCCACTTACGTGGTCTACCTAGAAAATTTAAAGAGCAATATTACCAGATATGTTTCGTTAATAAAAGAGTGGAATTATGGAAATGGCATGATTTGAAAGGTCTTATTACATGCGGTGTTCGTGAATTATTTCTATCAAGCAAAGTTTATCTGATCGTGTAACACATGCGTGGAAAACCTAGATAAAGGTTCGAACTATATTGCGTATTTTTTTTTGGAAGTTTTAGACGATATTTGAAAGTTCTATTTGACTTTGAAATTACTGATTTAGGGATAAGAGCGCCTTAATTCATGATATGCCCAATTCTTAGATATGCCTACGACAACATATCGTCTTATGTAATCGCACTTAATCTGCTGAGTTCTCATTATCACTAAAACAGTACTAGAATCTATTTTACGGATTAAATAAATACTTTGAACTAAGAAACGGCTGACGCTGACGTACTTATCCCTTTTCCAGTCCGCTCCCTGGACGGTCGTTCGCCGTCCCCCACCAAAGGGCACAGTCTTGTCAGCCCTGGATCCACTCACTCCACGTCCAGCGGGTTCTCATCGCGCCGCTCCAGCCAGGATGGCTTCCATCTTGAAGGTCAGATATAGCATATAGGTGCTGACTGAAAATCAGCGCTGTTGTTCTTGAAATTCTTTTGATATACTGGGATAGTGAGCAGTTTGTTGCTATACTTGTTCTGTCTGCAGGTTATAGATTTCAAATTAATCAATATTGCATAGGTAGTTATCGATTAACGTTTTTAATAAACGTTTTTTTTTTCGTTGAATCAGAAGAACTTCGATTTTGACTCTGTAGTTACCTTTTGGTAACTCCTTTTGTAAATTTTAGGTTTGAGTGTTTTTATAGTTTATATTGCTATGCAACATTACACATAAATTATTTCTGCCATTTAATATAAAGACATTCTTTTTCAAATAATGAACATCATTATATGGTACGTTCATTATTATTTAATGCATACAATATGTTTAAAGTTCATTACATTGGCATTAAACTGACACAATCGGTAAACCGATCTTTAGGACATCACTAGTCACTTATCACTGTTTTAAAACTAAAATAAAAGACTTGTCATCGTAAATTTTGCTGGAGAAGGCTTTTATTTCAATTCCCGAAATTACTGCAATCTCTGGAGCCGGAGTCCTGTAAATAGTAAAGGAAGAAGAGAGGACACAAGCCAGCTGTTCAGTCGACTTGCCGTGAACATGTGCTACATATTAATTACTGCAATCTCTGGAGCCGGAGTCCTGTAAATAGTAAAGGAAGAAGAGAGGACACAAGCCAGCTGTTCAGTCGACTTGCCGTGAACATGTGCTACATATTAATTACTGCAATCTCTGGAGCCGGAGTCCTGTAAATAGTAAAGGAAGAAGAGAGGACACAAGCCAGCTGTTCAGTCGACTTGCCGTGAACATGTGCTACATATTAATTACTGCAATCTCTGGAGCCGGAGTCCTGTAAATAGTAAAGGAAGAAGAGAGGACACAAGCCAGCTGTTCAGTCGACTTGCCGTGAACATGTGCTACATATTAATTACTGCAATCTCTGGAGCCGGAGTCCTGTAAATAGTAAAGGAAGAAGAGAGGACACAAGCCAGCTGTTCAGTCGACTTGCCGTGAACATGTGCTACATATTAATTACTGCAATCTCTGGAGCCGGAGTCCTGTAAATAGTAAAGGAAGAAGAGAGGACACAAGCCAGCTGTTCAGTCGACTTGCCGTGAACATGTGCTACATATTAATTACTGCAATCTCTGGAGCCGGAGTCCTGTAAATAGTAAAGGAAGAAGAGAGGACACAAGCCAGCTGTTCAGTCGACTTGCCGTGAACATGTGCTACATATTAATTACTGCAATCTCTGGAGCCGGAGTCCTGTAAATAGTAAAGGAAGAAGAGAGGACACAAGCCAGCTGTTCAGTCGACTTGCCGTGAACATGTGCTACATATTAATTACTGCAATCTCTGGAGCCGGAGTCCTGTAAATAGTAAAGGAAGAAGAGAGGACACAAGCCAGCTGTTCAGTCGACTTGCCGTGAACATGTGCTACATATTAATTACTGCAATCTCTGGAGCCGGAGTCCTGTAAATAGTAAAGGAAGAAGAGAGGACACAAGCCAGCTGTTCAGTCGACTTGCCGTGAACATGTGCTACATATTAATTACTGCAATCTCTGGAGCCGGAGTCCTGTAAATAGTAAAGGAAGAAGAGAGGACACAAGCCAGCTGTTCAGTCGACTTGCCGTGAACATGTGCTACATATTAATTACTGCAATCTCTGGAGCCGGAGTCCTGTAAATAGTAAAGGAAGAAGAGAGGACACAAGCCAGCTGTTCAGTCGACTTGCCGTGAACATGTGCTACATATTAATTACTGCAATCTCTGGAGCCGGAGTCCTGTAAATAGTAAAGGAAGAAGAGAGGACACAAGCCAGCTGTTCAGTCGACTTGCCGTGAACATGTGCTACATATTAATTACTGCAATCTCTGGAGCCGGAGTCCTGTAAATAGTAAAGGAAGAAGAGAGGACACAAGCCAGCTGTTCAGTCGACTTGCCGTGAACATGTGCTACATATTAATTACTGCAATCTCTGGAGCCGGAGTCCTGTAAATAGTAAAGGAAGAAGAGAGGACACAAGCCAGCTGTTCAGTCGACTTGCCGTGAACATGTGCTACATATTAATTACTGCAATCTCTGGAGCCGGAGTCCTGTAAATAGTAAAGGAAGAAGAGAGGACACAAGCCAGCTGTTCAGTCGACTTGCCGTGAACATGTGCTACATATTAATTACTGCAATCTCTGGAGCCGGAGTCCTGTAAATAGTAAAGGAAGAAGAGAGGACACAAGCCAGCTGTTCAGTCGACTTGCCGTGAACATGTGCTACATATTAATTACTGCAATCTCTGGAGCCGGAGTCCTGTAAATAGTAAAGGAAGAAGAGAGGACACAAGCCAGCTGTTCAGTCGACTTGCCGTGAACATGTGCTACATATTAATTACTGCAATCTCTGGAGCCGGAGTCCTGTAAATAGTAAAGGAAGAAGAGAGGACACAAGCCAGCTGTTCAGTCGACTTGCCGTGAACATGTGCTACATATTAATTACTGCAATCTCTGGAGCCGGAGTCCTGTAAATAGTAAAGGAAGAAGAGAGGACACAAGCCAGCTGTTCAGTCGACTTGCCGTGAACATGTGCTACATATTAATTACTGCAATCTCTGGAGCCGGAGTCCTGTAAATAGTAAAGGAAGAAGAGAGGACACAAGCCAGCTGTTCAGTCGACTTGCCGTGAACATGTGCTACATATTAATTACTGCAATCTCTGGAGCCGGAGTCCTGTAAATAGTAAAGGAAGAAGAGAGGACACAAGCCAGCTGTTCAGTCGACTTGCCGTGAACATGTGCTACATATTAATTACTGCAATCTCTGGAGCCGGAGTCCTGTAAATAGTAAAGGAAGAAGAGAGGACACAAGCCAGCTGTTCAGTCGACTTGCCGTGAACATGTGCTACATATTAATTACTGCAATCTCTGGAGCCGGAGTCCTGTAAATAGTAAAGGAAGAAGAGAGGACACAAGCCAGCTGTTCAGTCGACTTGCCGTGAACATGTGCTACATATTAATCTCAATAAATTTATTCAACATATTCTACACATACAATAAGTTACACTTACGGGCAAAAATGCATAAATCCTCGTTTAAAGTTACCAATATTAGTCTAAAGTTGCATGGTTTAACTGTTTGTCGTTTGAAAGTACGTATTAGAGTTTATTTCAACCTGTACTCCCATTCCAGAGCTGTCTCCAGTGCAGCAGCAGCTGTCGGAGATCAACAACCGCTACGGTCTGCTCGGCACCAAGCTGACAGACCGACAGGCCGAACTCGACCACGTCAGGGACGAACTCAGGAAGCACCTCGACAGTTTGAGGGCCCTGAATACGTTCCTGGATAAGGTTTGTGTTCATTATGTTACGTCTAGATTCATTGTTGATTACTTTTGTGGTCTCAAATCATCATTAGAGTGCATCGTGCACATAACGCCCTCATGAGCGTTCAGTGTGTGCATTACAAGCTGGTACATCAAAGAGTTACAAAAATTCGGTGTACAGATATGGTGGAAAAATTCATAGTTCCAGATACGAACTACGGTAGCGCAGTCGGTAGCGCGCCTGTCATGTAAGCAGGAGGTCGCAGGTTCAAATCCTGACCCGAGGAATTTTTTCAAAATATTTGTTATTAAATTTGTTTCTGATTGATTTCTAGTTTGTAATGCACTCTAATAATAATTAGTTTATATCTTGCTTTAATTTACTTTGTACCGTGCTTAGCACAGGACCAAAGCTTTTTTTTGAACTAAAATGTAAATATCACCCGATCAATCCCATTTAAAAGCCATACTTTAAAATAATTTAAAATTGTTGCGCAAAAATAAAGCATACATTTTTAATAGTGGTAGCTTAGTTGGTAGGGCTCGAAACTCTCAATTTTAGGACCAAGAAGCGTGTCCTGTCGATCAAGCATGCACCAATGAGTTTTTTGAAAATGTATTTGCATTATATTTGTATACATTTACATACCTCTTGCTGACAGTGATGTCAGGAAAAAATCGTGTTGGTAAACAGACTAAACAGCTGTAAGTTCTCCGTCGTTCTTAAGTTCTTATATAACATATCCTTACTTTATCTACTCCACAGGTCCAAAGACAACTCCCCAAAGACGCAATCCCCAACACAAAGGAGGAGGCAGACAAAACCATCAAACAAGCGCGCGCTGTTCTCGAAGAGATGTACGAGAAGCAAAGCATTCTAGACTCCACCAAGACTCAAGTTCGGGAGCTATTGAAGAGGAAACCGGGAGCGCAGGGTGCTGATAGACTGCATGATGAGATGGAGGAGGTTGGAGGAAGGTGGAAGATGCTGCACGACCATTGCAAGGACAAGTGAGTTGACGTTTTAACCCGTCGCATATAAAAGAGAACAATTTAATCACTCCTTTGTGGATCCTCGCTTATATGGCGAAAGGTTATTAGGGAATGCAATGATATTGTAGCCACTACGTTATTGGATGATGAAAAGCTACTTGGAATAGTTTTTATGTCTGTCCATCCAATGACTATGTTGCTTATCTGCAAAATTACCTACGAACTACTGTACTAGTTAAGAGTTAGTGTTGCAAAATTCAAGGAGGATCCCCGGTAAACTGGAAAAAATACCAATACTTTGGAAATATATACATCAAATTTCTACTTGGTTTTGTGGGATGTATTTAGATTAAGTTATCTTTGAAATAAATAAACATATTCAATCATTCATTCATTCAAATAAATCATCCTTTCAAGCTCATTTCAACCATAGCGACGAAATATATTGTAATTTGTATGCAATGCCAATGACATAATTCTAAGGTAGCGTTCCTAAACGCCAGGATAAATGTAAAATTTAAACTATTAAAGTGAATTTTACATTTGTGACAAGGTTTATGGACTGTTCGTTTTCACTCGGGTGGTTTTGGAACGGATGACAGTTAATTTTTAGCTTCACCACGGCGTTTAGGAACGCTACTTAGAAAAGCAATGACGTGATGCTCAGCTGTCATAGAAAAGCGTTTTTTTTGGACGTCTTGATTTTAATAAAACTTTGCACACATCTAAGATACATTAGTAGATCTATGAATTAAAATTTTACAATAAAACAAGACGGTTAAAATTATGACTTTATAAGATACGCATGCAAAACTAAAAATGAATGGTTTTCTGTTATAATTTAGAGTGGGTAGTCTTTTTTAGAAAAAGTATGATCATTCGGCGATCAAAAGCATTGCTGAGGAGCCTACTAAACTCCACTAATGAACGTATTTCCTCCAGGATCCGTGTGATGGAAGAGATGAAGGACTTCCACGACACTCACAGCAACCTCTCCCAGTGGCTCGGCTCGAAGGAACGCATGATGGCGGCTTTGGGACCGATCTCGTCTGACTCCAGGCTGGTCCAGTCGCAAGTGGCTCAGGTGAGGATTTACCACTTTCGAAATTACTGACAGCACAACGAAATATACTTTTAATTAAATAAACTCGACGTTTAACTTAAGGCGGGGTATCCAGAGAAATCTGTCCTGCTCAAACGCTTTGCCTGTGAGCTGTGCTTCGAGGGGGTCTCAAAGTAAGATGGTGGTACCTCCACAGTCGAGTCCGGCATCAGCTCTACTACCTGTTAATATCCTTATCCTTGTAATAATTCTATCCATTACCCTTCTAGGTGCAAGTCCTCCGCGAAGAATTCCGCGGCCAGCAACCACAATTAGTTCACTTGGAAGAAGTGGCCTCAGCCGTCCTTGAACGACTCGACCCAAGGTCACCGGATGCGGCCAAACTGAAGCAGAAGGTCAAGGAACTCCAGGATAGGTGGAACGATCTGTTGAACAAGTGAGCAGCGTGATTATAAATAAATATTAAAGGTGGTGACTGAAAATCGTCGCACATCGTTCGCTGTTAGGTGGTATTTCGAAAAACAAAAACCGAAACGTCAGAAAAGATGTGGACAGTAAATCCTAGAGTTGGTAAGGCCGTGTGAAGGTTGGCGAGACGTTATCAAAAAGGGTTTCGGTACCGCCAATATATGTGCGCTGACTTTCAGCCATCGCCTTTGATTCAAACATCTTGGTCTGTGATATTTTATTAAATTTCCGTCAAACAAATTTAAGGTTGATGTTAGATTCTATTTTGCAGTTTACAGTATCTTTTACAAGCTACGTGTGCCATTAATTAAATGCCCAGAATATCTATCCTAAAAAAAAAAAAAAAAACTACACCGCCTTGCACATGTTCACACTATCCGCTTGTCTTCTCCTGACCGCCCAAGTGCAGATCCAGGATTTCATTTCCTGACAATTCTGACAAGGTTTATTAGAAAGTAAAAAAAAATATTTTTAGGCGCCTTAACTCTTGAGGTGCTTTTGACAAACAAATCTATATCTTATATAGCTATTCTGTGTGCACCCGAATCGAATCGAAAAATGGAATTCCTGGGTTTTCTCCTGTATCCGTCAATCTGACCGCCATTTTATTTCACAGACTAGAGCAGCGCGCGGAGAGTCTCGGCGCGGCGGCCGACACGTCTCGCGAGTTCGACGCCGGACTGACACGTCTCCGGGACGCGTTGCAGACCATCAGCGATAAGCTGGACGAGCGGGACAATGATCAGCCTGAAGACCAGCTCAGGAAGATTGAGGTAAGTCCATGCATGAAACATTTTTAAAAGGTGTCACAGCGTCTGCAAATGCTGAGGACTCTCCATTTGTCAAGTCTATGTTATTTAATATGTATGCAACTTTCCATGACATTTTTTTGTATTTTCTTTTTTGTGTTTTTTGGTAATTAAGTATTCATTCTTCCTTTTCTTATTGGTCTAAGAGAGGAATGGTGACGACCCCACTGAAGGGGTTGAAATGTATTGCCTGCAATTTATGTATTTTTGTTTGTCATCTGTAAAATTCCTCTAAGAAAGTAAAGCAGAAATAAATAGGCCGGTTACGATCCTGTCAAATCGTTATTTACATTTATAACTAAATTTCTTAGAGTACCTTGGTTGCTATTAACCTCTTTGGAACCCTTTGATTTTCAGTCACAAAGAGCATTATCCTAAAACTGTTTAAAATTTTATTTACTTGAAAATTTCATGTTTGAAAGAAAATAAAACGTAACTCCGCTTACTTAATCGAAATTAACATAGATTATAAACTAAACTAACCTTCTTTTTTTCTACACAGAACCTAGAACGCCAACTGGAAGGCCAGCGCCCTCTACTGGCGGATCTAGAAGCGTCGGGCGCTGCGCTTGCACAAGTTCTATCCGACCCGGCCTCCAGGCAAGACATACAGAGCAAACTAGCGGCCGTGGCGAGACAGTATGACAACCTGCAGAGGAAACTGGACCACAGGAAGGCGGAGATCGAAGCCGCGCTCAAGTAAGTCAACAAATAGAAGGACAGCGCCCTCTAGTAGCGGAAGAAAGTAGAAGTGTCGCACAAATTCTGTCCCACCCGATATTGAATTAAGCCTTTAAATCAATAGATAAATTAAAACACTAGAGAACAATAAACAAACTTTATAGTTTTTACAGGTTAAAACAGATCTATAACTCTATTCATTCTTATGTTGAAACATTAAATACCATAGTCATAGAATACTTTTTTGAGTTTCAATATTTATGGTAAATTCTGATTTAGTAAAATTGGTACCAAATCACTGACAAACTTCGTGAACGGTTCAATTAATTGTTTATTGTAAATAAAACAAATTTTTGGTACCTGTTCCACTTTTTATATATTCTACACTAGCGACCGGTTTCGTTATAATAACATCGTCAGGCTTTTAGATATCTCTACGAATCATGAGATGGAATATTTCGTCTTTGTTTACATTTGTGATGTGCAATATGTTACAAATGTTCCATCAAGAACCAATAACGACAAGTATCAATTTCAATTAATTGTGTGTCTATTCGCAAGATCTCCTAGCAGGCATCCCACCGCAACATCATCTATCCCGATCTATTTTCTCCTGGAACCTTCATCTAACCTAACCGCTCTTCCCCAGGGACGGCCGTAACCTCGAAGAGACCGTCGCCCGAACGCTCGGCTGGTTACAATCGGAACTCGGTTCCTTGTCCGGCAAACTGCTGGTCTCAGCTGACAAGAACAAACTGCAGCAACAGTTGGAGAGGCACGAGCCGCTCTACAGAGAGGTGACGGCGAGGGAACATGAGCTTATTATGCTCCTGGATAAGGGTGAGTTTTCTGTGGCAGAGTTCGATAAAATAATAGCTGGATTCACTGTCCATTGGGCGTACTAAGCATGCGTCTTGCATTTCGGTTTACAATCTTATGTCATTGTGATAAAGTTTAAATTTTTATTAAATTTGCATTGGAGGCAGGCTGTGAACACTAAGGTGTATGCTTTCGAGTCGATTAGACGCGCTCAGCTCGACACAAAACGAGACCAGCTTAAGGCCCGACCACCAGTGGCCATCAATTATAATATAGTTGGAGGGGTGCTGACGTGCAGTCAATTTGGTCGCACGTTCACTGCAAAAATCGGCTACGTCAGCCACGTGAGGGCTCACCAGCGCCGCTCTCAGCAGTGACAGTCGCTGTGACCGAAAACGGCCGAGAAGAATTAATGAAAAGAATAATCAGTGGACTTTTTTTGATAGCTGGCTAGTTGAAATTGCGTATATTTTGTATGAAGTGGATGACAGATCAAGAGATTTGGTAAGGGGGCGTGCCGCTTACGAACGCATCTGGTCTAAAACAGGCTTGAAGCGAGACTCGATGTCAATAGAGATATGATGTGTTGCGTTGTCCGTGGCTACATGATGATATGCCGCCCTCTTTTTGCTTGTGTACTATTATTGTGCGTAAGAAATACGAGTACGTGTACCGTACTCATCGTTTTTGTGTTGATGTCCGTTAAATAAGTGGGCGGAAACCTGAACAATTTATCCGTGAAGTATGAGTATTATTATATCAATAGGCACGTATTATACATATAAACCTTCCTCTCCAATCGAATCACTCTATCTATTAAAAAGACCGCATCAAAATCCGTTGCGTAGTTTTTAAAGATCTAAGCATACATAGGGACAGACAGCGGGAAGCAACTTTGTTTTATACTATGTAGTGATAGTGATTGGGTAGGGGACCACGGTTCGAATACGAAAAGTTTGATAAAAACATTTACCAACTGCCATTTACTATAGAAAAACAAGTCGGTATGTAAGGAAGTAACGCAAGTAATTAAATCAGTAAATATGTGAGGACAGGTGATATTACACAGTGCCTTGAAATTGAACAAATGGTTCCAAATAAATACATTATAATATCATGGTTATTCATGAAGAAACAACAAGACTTTCTGTTCAGAAGGTGGAAGTTTTGTGGCTGAAGTATACTTTTGCGCGCTGCTTCTTATAGAGGTTTATCAATTTGTAATTATTCCAATTCAAGTATCTGTCTTCCTGCCAATAGACAGTTTTTATCAATCCTCTTTGGGGCGGTCCATATATTACGTCATTTCAAATTAAAGGGGTGGGGTCTGGTCTGCGGGTGATGGTAATATCATGAGCATAAATAGCATTAATAGGGGAAATGACAGGGTAAACAATATATTAGTTAATGACGACAGAATGGTTGTAGAGGTGGGGGTCGAAAATATATGGACGGCCCCCTCGCTCTTTTTTACTTTGACCAAGGCATACATGACAGAGTAAATGGGATAGGAGTACGGTCAACTTATTCTAGGGTACAAACTTTACTTATGGAACTCCAATCCTACAGGTCGTGAGATGGAGAAGAAACCAGCGCATCAAGGTCTACGTAAGGAGCTGGACAGAGTTCAGACTCAATGGGAAAAGCTGAAGAGAGAAGCCGTTGACAGGCACACCAGGCTCCAAACCGCTATGGTAAGTGGAAACGATATGATAATATTTATGAAAAAAAAAACAATTTCTAGAAGTTTAAAATAAAATATCGGAAACAAAAACCTAAATAAAGCCGAGAGCTAAGGCCAAGCTAACCTTGTCTAACATAGCACGTCTACTGGGGCCTGTTCCGTTTCGGGTAGCATCAACGCGTAGTGCATATTTTCAGCATCCAATTATGCGCAATTTTAAGGGAAATTTTAGTACAAACAAGACAAATACATATTTTTTTAAATATATTAATCAAACGAGTTTTTTAGTAAAAGAAATACCTGTAGTTGGAGACTCCTCTCTTCCGTAATGGTTAACAATTATGATGATTAAGATCGACAAATAAACAAAAATATATATTATAAAAAAGCAAAGTTCTAGGTAAATGTTTAGCATTGCGTGTAAGTAAAAGGGGTGTGTGTTTGTAAATGTGATTGAGTATCAATAAATAAAACAATCAAACAATAAATCTAAACATTGCATCTTATGCATCAGCTTATGGGCTCATGCGTTTGATCCGATTTGTAACTTGACAGCCGTCATCTAACACGATAAGTTTGTTAATTATTTAATGTGACTCAGTCTAACCGTCTTAAGGGGCTCCACAATGCATCAGTTTTGTATTGGATTCAGTTCCGTCAATGTAGATGGTAAAATGTGAAAAAAATAAAGCGTGTTTTGTGACTCAAGACGATTATTAATTACAATTTATAAATAAACGTACCTTCATAATCTTCTATTAATTATATTACTTTTAAAAAAGCTAGTTTCACGAAAAAAGCGATTCAGTTTCCATGTTTCAAAACCGATTGAAACGAAACCAACACACGCAGATACCTACTAGAAAAAAACATATTTATTACATAAATATATTATAGTTAATATGCTAATGTAGCCGCGATTTCAAAATAACTGAAGTTTTGCGTGCGCGGTAGAGCAGGATAGAGAGTTAAATTTAGTAGAGAATTTTAGTATAGTGCAACCCCTTAAGTAGTGAAGATTTACGGACTCGGAGACGTTTTCAATAAAGATTTTCTCATAACGAACAAACAAGACGACTTTTTTGCATCTAAACAATTCCGATTTAACATTATGTCAAAATGGAACTCTAAATTACGGAAAACGGAACACAACCCTGCTTTTATTGACCCTTTCGGATTTTCTGGCATGCACCTTACAGATAGGTTGCTTATGTTCGTCTTTTGAGTACTCAAGAGCCTAGCCTAACTGAAAATCCTCTGGAAAATGATTGTCGACGCCTTTTACCACAAATTAGTAATAACCACAGCCGCTGCCTAGTTTTTAATTCAATTTATTCGCCCTCTATAGGAACACTGCCGCAAATACAGCAAGGCTCAAGAATCGTTCCTGCCATGGCTGTCCAACACTGAAGAGAGACTGACCAACTTGCCCGCCGCAGCGTTCACCAAGAAGGAAGCTGAGAAGCAGCTCAGAGATCTTCAGCAGATCAGGAACGATATCTGGAAGAGGTATGGCTATTTCCCCGCGTTCCGAAACCATTGACAGTAATGTTAGCGCGCTAAAACATCGTTCCTATGTTAGGTAGTATAGCATCATCGTTAAAGTTTAAAATTTGTGCTAATGCTTCGGAAGAACTTCTAAAAAACGAATGAAAGAGTTCTCTTGTAGATTTCATTACGTTTTGACGGATTCACATTTGTTTATATACTCATTATCGACTACAGGAATTTTCTTGATATGTCAAGGATTTTGGCCTTCTGTCAGAAAATCAAAAAAACATTGAATTTGTCAGTAATTTTTAAAGCAAAAAGAGTCAATATTGCATGGATGTTAAAAAGAGAATGCTTGGAAGTTTTGTGAGCGTGGAGCATGAATGGGATATTCTAGATTATAAGATTATAAGCAATAATTATATACATATTTACATATGCATCTGTGTAGCGATAACGTTGATATAAACTGTAATGCTATGAAGTGTGTTTTCTAAATAAATAAATAATGGATTTACAATATGGATATGCCTAGCCTGAATTTGACAAAAACTGTTGAAAATGACGCTGCCTTCGCATTCGCATAAAAAATTTACAAAATATGACTGGAATTATTTTTTTCTCTCCATTGGTCTGATATATACACCAATGTCTTGTTCTACAGTAGCAATTTTATAAACCCTCACCAACGTTGCAGGTCCGGTGAATTCGAGAACAACAAGACCCTCGGCGAGACGTTCATCTCTTCGTGTGACGTCGACCAGGACGTGGTCCGTCAACAGATCGACGACATGAAGGCCAGATGGGACAGGATCAACAACGGTTAGTGACTGCTTGTGGACTCGGAAGGTCTTTGCCCAGTGGGGCTTAAAATAGGTTATGTAAAAAAATACCGATTAACATATTTTCATAGCGATGTTCATCGCTTTGGATACTCTAATTATTATTATTAGAGTGGATTACGTACTAGAAATCGATATACATTTCAAGTAGACAAATATTTTGAGAATACTCCTCCACGATTTGAACCTACGACCTCTTGATTACAAGGCAAGCGCGCCACCGAATTTTTCCACCATACCGGTACACCGAATTTTTTAAACTACTTGATACACAAGCCTGTAATGTACATACTGAACACTCACGAGGGCGTTATCGTACCTGCCGGTCTACCGCGTAATTCTGATTTTCATCAACATCAACTTGAGATTGAAATTTGACGTGCGTGCGACGACGCCCGCCTAACATGCCATCTCTTTTGCACGCACGTCAAATTTCAATCTCAAGTTGATGTTGATGAAAATCAGAATTACGTGGTAGACCCGCTGGACCGAGGATTTTGAGCAAACCATTTGTTTACTTGAAATTTGTTTCTGATTTCTAGTTTTGAATGCACTCTAATAATAATTTTGAGATCAAATATTTCAAGTCGTCACACACATCTAAGGCTCTTTCTACAGCAGCTGAGCGGGATGGTTCACTTGAAGTGAGTTTCTCTGTCTAACAATCTTGTAAAATGCCACGGTCTGTCCACAGAGGTTCTCCAGCAAGTGGAATTCCTGGAGTCCACGGCTCGCAAGCTTGGTGACTTCGCGGAACGCGTGCGAGCAGTCGAGACCCCTCTACAGAGGTGTGAGGAGAGACTGGAGGAGGCGCTGCGAGCTGCGCCGGCGCAGGCCGCCGAGGTCGTGGCGCGGCTCTCCGACCAGATACACGCGTTGCGAGCGCCTCTACAGGTGAGAGAGATATAGCAGATATTTTTATGTAACTAAGGTGAAAGCGTTCTTTAAGGCAATTAGCAGCTCGATGTTTGTCGATACGAATATCGACGGAAATGACATTGAAATAACGTTCATATCAGCGCGTTATGCATAGTGGCTGTTACGACACTCGCTGCGTCCTTTATAAGGTGAAATAGAAGAAAATAATACTTTTCACATGGACGTGATTGTTCGATTGAATAATCGTTGTTTTATACGGATATGGATTTTATTCCTTTCTAAGCGTTCACAATAAGAAATGTTTTAACATTAATAAATAATCATCATTGTCAATAAATCATCAGCTTATCACACAAATTGAACAAAACACGCCCTAGAACTACTCTGTCGAATTAAGGGGCTCCACAATGCTAAACATCAGTTTTGCCTTGGATTCAGTTGTGTCAATGTAGATGGTAAAAATTTGAAAAAAATATTGCATATTTTTTGCCTCAAGACAATTATTAATTACACTTTATAAATAAACATATCTTTAATCTTCTTTTAATTATAAAACTTTAAAAAAAGCAAGCATTTCACGAAAAAAGAGATTCAGTTCCATATTTCAAAACCTTTGAAACGAAACCAACGCACGCAGATACTAACTAGAAAAAAAACATTTTTATTGGAATGTTTACACTGTTGATTATTGGCACTTGGTGGAACTTGCAATACATAATGAACACTTGTATGTAGTACAAGTGATTTTCTGTTCATTACATATTTATTACATAAAGAAATTATAATTAATATCTTAATGTAGCCGCGATTTCAAAATAACTGAAGTTTTGCGTGCGGGGCATTTTATTAGAGCAGGATAGACAGTTAAAAAACGAAAGCGTTAGAGCAGGACTGAATTTTAGCATTGTGCAGCCCCTTTAACGAACTCATCTATTCTTTAGCATTATCCCTAATATCCACTTGTCCCCTACCAGAGCATCAACGTAGCGGCAGACGACATAGTGACCCTGGCACTAGAGTGTTGCGGTCCCGACGCCGCGTCACGAGCGAGGCACGTGCTGGAGGAACAAGCGCAGGCGCTGGGAGACAGGCTGGATGACCTGGAGGCCAGGGCTGGAGAGGCTAAGGACAAGCTTCTAGGAGCCGCGTCGGCGGTTACTGCTTTCAACGTGAGTTTTACTTTAAAATTTACACAAGGTACACTAATTGTTACTACAATAATCAGAAAAAAAGCTACTGGAAGAAACGCCAAGAAATGTTGAGACGGTTAAGTGGAACGAAAAAGCTTTCGTTACTAGGATCAATGATTTTGAGCGACATCTACTGTTTACTTTTCGAAAACCTTTTAGCGATACTAAATTTGGTGTCCGGTCCCCGTTTTTCGGAAGCTGTTGATCTATTTTTGCCCTAAGTACGGCGATAGGGCTCACCGCTTACGTTTGGGCCGTAATAATCGTCAGTGAAAAGTGGGTGTACCAAATCAATTGTAGACTGTTTTAAAGTTCACACTTTAAAGAACACCTCTGAAATTCTCTTGGGGATGTCAAAATATGTTTCTGTGTTACGTTTTTTATATTGTTTGAAATGCAAAACCGAGCACTTTCTTCAGTTTAATCTTGGGTTTTATTACAAGTATAAAATTATGCTTTACCTAATAATTGTAATTTTTATAGATTCTGCATCAGAAACCTTCTAGCTCATACCACACAACATTTGCCCATTAACTTTTAAAATTCCCAGCTCATACAATATGCAACACAATATGGTTGGATTGATATGTCTCCGCCAGGCGATATAGAATTCTAAGGGTTAAAAATCTGCTGCTGCGGAAAGCCATAACTTTATAAAAAAAAAACCTTTCAATTAAATTTAACAATTTATTTCCCACAGGAGAAAGTCAAGAGCCTATCCCACGACTTATCGGACCTGGAGAAGGAACTGGACACGATGAAGGGTCCGGGAAGAGAGATCAAGGTCGTGACACAGCAGATCGATGACATCGGACGGTTCTACAAACGTCTGGAGAAGGCAGACGACCTCGTCGGTGAAACTGCTAGGGCTGCAGAAACCCTCCTCGAGAGTGGATATGGGGATAGTGGCAATACTAATGCGCAGGTCAGTTGTATTTACAAAACTCCATCCATTAATTAGCCTGTCTTCGTCCACTGCTGAGACATAGGCCTTTCTTAGATTTCGCCACTCTTCTCGGTTCTCCGTTCTCCTCATCCAGCCGCCACCCGCAATGTACTTTAGCCGTCCTTAAGAATTTACAAAACTCCAACACAAAAGAAACTCTTAAGACTGATCTAATTTCAGATTTTGTAGCAGATTCCTTGAATTTTTCAAAAGGTATTTATCTTCTTTTCCGAACATGTATGGACTATTCTTAAATGCGGAAACTTTAGTTTTGACAGCACTTGAGCTGTAATTAAAGCCTTCAGAATCTGCTTCATCATTGGATTAATCTCATACATACATATACTCACTCCTGTCTCCCAGAGGGGTAGACTGAGACCACAGATTTCCATCTGCTACAATCTAGACACACCTCTTTCGCCTCTTCCACATTCATCAATCTAGTCATACAAGCTCTTCTATTCCTTGTACTTTTGACATTGCCCTTGTTCAAAATGTCGCCAATTTGGTCAGCATACGTCCTTCTAAGGCGGCCTGGTCGAGCTGTACTTTCCACTTGCGCACCATAAATTTCTTTCGTCACTCCACTTTCATTCATCCCCTCTACATGTCCGAACCACCGAAGCATTCCTTTTTCTATTCTAGTCACTACATACATCTCACGAATCTTAGTTTACCGAGTAATCTCAGTAAACAATACGCTCTGTATTCGAATCCTGGTTCTCTTCCTTTGTTAACTTCCTCGGTGATTCTATGGCACAATTAACAATAGGAGTCTTTTTAAAACTGTTTTTGTTGAGAGTTGTTTTTTTTTTCATTCCGTTTTGCAACAAAAAAGTGGGACTCTTTTTGTGCGACTTGGATCTTTATAACGTACTGAAAAATCTACACGTCATTTTAAAGGTCACACCAAAAATATTGTCACGTAATTTTTTACCATTTTGGTTTTATGTATCTATTAAATTTCAGTTTTAATTACATGGAATTATGACAATTCAAGGAAAGGGATGGAGCTGTGCAAGTAAGCGAGATGAACTCAATCGTTTCTCCTTAACTTACACAGCTCCATCTCTCCTTGAATTGTCCTCCTTCCTTGAATTTCCTTGTAATTTCAACTTTACAAAGGTCAGCCCCCTTAAGCACAGGCGCAATCGCAGCCTTCGATTTTGGGAGGGTCATCTTGGCTCAAGTATAGCTCCACGCATTTTTCAATTATTTTAATTAAATCTTTTTAAATTTTTTTTACTTTTCGACTACTTTTGATTTCATTGCTCTATTCAAAATGTTCCTAAACCGTCAAGTTTTAGGAGATTTTGGAATCAGTGTGGCTGATTTTGGGGGGTTCATGAACCTTGTAACCCCTCCCCCTCGGACCGCCACTGCTTTAGCATTCCGTCACGTGTTCCTAAGATCCGTTTCGCCCGCAGATCGAAGGTCTCCGCAAACAGCTGGGCAAGCTGGACGAACGCGCTCGCTCCAAGGAACAAGACTTGGACGACACACTCAGCAAGCTGGAAGCGTTCTACAAGGCTTACCACTCCGTCATGGATGATGTGCAGGAGGTTAGGATTATACTACTTTAATATATACTACTTTATTTACTGGACCCATCGGTCAAAAAAAATCGGTTTGCATGTTAGGAACAACATGCTGTCGGAAATAATGAAGTTTATATTTTCCCCAAGGAACCTAAGGACAAATTTACTACCATTTCGCTTAGATTAAATTATGTTAAGGTGTGTTAATTCGAAAACCATTTCGAGATTTAGGTTTAATAAGCCGTATTTTAGAACTTGTGGTCTGATGATGAATATTTTTACGAAAAAGCTGCAACTTCCATTTGCCTTCGTGTGACGTCACTTGAGAAATGGCTGTTTTGAAATGTGTCCATTGCTATTAATATAAATTGATAATTATTTACTTCCGACTAATTTGACAGCTGGATGACAGATGAGTAGACAGACAAAAACAGACCACTTTTTTTATAAGCAAAACAGTCAGTATAATGTCTCAGATTCTGAAGTGACGTCATCGGACAATTTTTAAAAAAATCTTGAAAAAATAATGGTTAATTAAATACTAAAATAATGAAAACTATTACCTAAAATGACGTATAATCACCGAAAAAAAATGAAAAAAAAATCTTTTAAAAATTAAGCCATGGAAATTTAAGATCTTATTAATAATACACATTTTTCCCTCAGGCTTCAGAACAAATCCGCAGTCTAAAGCCGGTGTCCTCTGAAGTGGAGCAAATCCGCGCTCAACAGAAAGACTTCGCGGAACTAAAACGTCGGACCCTAGAACCTCTGGGTCTCAACGTAGCCCAATGTAACAAGATCGGACAGGGTCTGGTCAGGTCTGCGCTGCAAGGAGTCTCCACTCAACAGCTGGAGAAGGATCTGGAGAAGATGAACGATAAATGGAACGCCCTGAAGGAAAAGGTGGGTATTTTGAAAATATTTATTGCTGTTTTTATTCAAGAAAATGCAAAGATACAAAGTTTGAACTTTGGTGAGCTAAGTGAAAGTTAATAGTGAACTAAAATGAGTTTTTTTAGACTGAAACTGGCTAAAATAAACGAGAATATTTCAGGACCTATTTCTAACATTGTAACCCATAAATTTACGGGTTTCAATACAATTTCAATAGAATCGGGTATTACGTGTTCTGGCTGGGCGATATGGAATTCTAAGGGTTAAATAGTAATTGTAAAATAGTTCATCATGAAAATCCATTATATAAATAAACTAGCGACCCGCCCCGGCTTTGCACGGGCATGTATTATACATATAAACCTTCCTCTTGAATCACTCTATTTAAAAAAAACCGCATCAAAATCCGTTGCGTAGTTTTAAAGACCTAAGCATACGGACAGACAGACAGTGGGAAGCGACTTTGTTTTATACTATGTAGTGAAGTTACTTATAATTTTTCACATGAAATATCATAGTTATCTTTCACTCAGTGACAGATTTCGTCAGTCAACATGTTCAGTCAATCAACATTATTATTAATCTAGTTACCTATTTCAAAAATATTAGATTATGCACTTAACCCGTGAACTGTTTAGTTGTTTATTATTATATTATATTATATTAAGCCAAACTAGATTTAATAAAGACAGAAAAAACTATTACAGCAATAAAATTAAGAATAACATGTCAGAGTATAAATTTAACTTAAAAATAAATTATAATTATCACCACACAAAAAAAAAGATTTAATATAATTTAAAAAGTTCATAATAAGATTGCATGAAAATGTAATTTGTGTAAAATAATGATTTAATTCACTTTACACTTATCATTCACTTCATTTAGGTAACTATAGTTCATCCCATTGTCGGGCAAAGGCCTCCCCCATCTTCTTCCAGGTTAGTTTGTCGGCAGTGCACTGTGTCCAGAACACTCCGAGGTCGTGAAACTGCTCAAGCTCGTCTCTCCAGCGCACGCGCGGCCGGCCAACATGAAAAAAAAATCAAAAACCATTAGATTATTCACTTAACCCGTTAACTGTTTAGTTGTTTACTCCCCTATAACATGCTCGTCGTAACTCAACGTCACACATTTTCCGATAGACGAACGAGCGCGAACGTCGCTTAGACGTCGGCCTGCTTCAGTCCGGCAAGTTTGCTGAAGCGCTCGCGGGACTAGAGAAGTGGCTGGCTGACACTGAAGACATGGTTAATAACCAGAAACCGCCGTCCGCTGACTACAAGGTGGTGAAGGCGCAGCTGCAGGAGCAAAAGGTAAAGCTTTTGTTTTGAAAACCTGGGACCGATAGATGGCGGTATATTCATCCCCAATAGTCGGGCCTTATATGGAACAGACTGGTGTGGTGATGGGCAGCGGCGTCACTGGTGCGAGGGTTCCAGCACCGCGCTCACCAACCCGCCTGCCCAGTGTGTGTGAGTATGGGCAATTCCTCCAGGATGACCGCCGGGAGTGGCAAAGTCCTGGAAAGGCTTATGTCCAGCAGTGGATGAAACAGGCTGATGGATAGATTGTTTTGAAGACTTTGTTTTTGTTGGCAATTTGACCTTTACAACTTTACCGGACAAAAGCGAATGCCGAGAATTGAGAGAGAGGCCTCGGTTCAGGACGTTGTTGACGTGTCGTACATCGGAGAGAAAATGAAAAGGTCATTTGAGAGATTTTGTTAAGAGGCTATGCGAATTTTATTTTTGTCACTGTCACTCCAAGCGAAAAATCGCGCAATGCGAGAGAAAAAAGTTGGTTTTATATTTTTATTGAAAAAACTAAAATACCTAGCAAAATTTCAAATATCAAATCTTTAGATATTGTTAAAACACACCTAATAAAATATGTTTGAGTTCTGTGTATGGTTCCTATTCGTCAAACGAGGAGAAAAAGTGTGTTTGAAGACCTCATTTCAACAATTATTTCTATCGAGAAAATTTATCCAAACATGTTTTCCAATTTCAAAACCCTAGATTATATAATCAAAATGCATATACCAGAAACTGATTATAATTTTCCATGTATTTCATGAAATACACAGAAAAGAAACACCCGTATTTTTTTCGCATATAACCTTAAGAAAAAGTTACAATTCGCGGTAACTGAATTGGAATCTTTCCCTGCGGTCCGTAATAGAATTACATAGATAAAAGCTATGAATGAATTAAAGTGTGAGCGATGACTGGTCCGTAATTTGTGAGCTAGCAAACGATGTGAAAGATAGCTTATGATTCGGACCGCATTAAAAAAGATACATCTTAACCATAACCTCTTATCACAGAATACAATACGATTATTTGATTTTATTTCGTCAAAGTGCCGTGATTCGTGATGGAACAAGAAGAGTTTGTAGCACTGTTCTTTAACGTAGACTCAGATAGCGACGAAAAAATATATATACATATAAATTCTTCCTTTTCGACGAAAAGTTCCACACGACTTTTTATTTGTTTCTCTCATGGCCGAATAAAACATATACTATGGTTTGTCTGATTTGAACTGCTGAAATAATGGAGCGAAAACAATTTTTGACATTCCATTTCGTTCAACGCTCACATCGCCTCACCTCCGTCGCATGAGCCATGAAAGTCATACGAATGAATGAACGCATTTGCTTCACTCATGGATTATTAGCCATTCACCTCATTCATTCGTAATCGATTTTAGCGAAATAATTCTATTTCGGAACGCGGGGTTTGTAGTCCAAAAAAGGCGTCACATTTTCGAAACGTCGACCAGAGTTGGCTCCGTGCAGTTGGCACCTAATCTTACGTCCGTCAACTTTGTTGACTCGAATTGAAGAATCACATGAAACCTGCCGAAATCTGCAAAATCTTTGTAAACAATTTTCAAAAGTTTTGTTAATTTAGGTGTCAAATGAGCTAAACTTGTTCACTTTACAAAATTAAATTTTGCATTTTTGTTACATTTTTCCAACAGTTCCTCAAGAAAATGCTAATGGACCGTCAGAACTCGATGTCGTCTCTGTTCCAAATGGGCAATGAGGTGGCGGCCGGCTGCGAACCAGCCGAACGGAAGGCTATAGAGAAACAACTCAAGGGGCTAATGCTTAGATTCGACGCCTTGACCGACGGCGCGCAGCAGAGGATGCTGGATCTAGAACAGGCCATGAAGGTAAATACGACTCTATTGATTTAATCCAACCAGCGTCAAGCCCCTTCAGTTTTGCCGCGCACAGAATGTCTACAAATGGCGCCAGAGAATTCTTGCGGATCGGATTTAGAAATCCATGTATTTCGTTATGTTAGGTTATATTTTAGGCATGGTGTTATATATCACAAGAACCGCAATCAAATTTACTAAATGCCTATTTATACCACTTACCTCGATAATAAAAATATGTAGGCATCTTAGTAGTTTGAATTGCAAGTTTACAGAATTTTTCAAAAAACCTTAACACATTTTTCTTCACAGCTTTATACACACATTACACGAGCACTAAAATACCACTAGAACATCCACAATAATATTACGTGGGTATTTTGTTGATTAATATATTATAACTATACGTTTATTTTTCAAAAAGAACAAATAATTACAGATGTAAAAACAATGGTGGCCGACCCGTTCGCCATGTTCTGTTTACTAGGCGATTTTTTTTGTATTTTTTTAAAGGTTCATTCTAGACCAATGAAATGATACTTCGAATGGAAGCCAACCAATAAGCGATCTATTTTTTTTTTGTGGCACTACTGGTATGCAACTTGAGAAAAATACAACTTGGAACATAGCCGCTATATTAACGCACACAGACTTTGCGTGAGAGTACTTTGTTAACTCACGCAAAGTTTGTGTGAGTGACGTGTTTTGGGTTAAATAAGTATACAAGGTGAAATTTGCTTCTATCCAATCAATTTTTATTTGTCCATAAAAATATTCATAGTCAATATAATTAATCACATACAGTCTTTATTTTTATTGAATGCGGGCTTACATATTTTGGTCAAACAAATTACAAAAATCATTGTAAGTAAACAAGGAAACGAAATAATGCTTGTTACGATTATTACCTATATATTCCATTTTCAACCACAAATTATTTCAACTTCAGTGATTACTCCGCCATTTATTAAGGCGAGACGAGTTTTGTCTTGAAAAAAAAAACCACGCCTTTTTTTAATTCTGCAGGTGGCGAAACTGTTCCAAGAGCAGCTGCAGCCGCTGGTCGAATGGCTAGGTGTGACAGAACGCAAGGTGAAGGGTCTCGAGCTGGTGCCCACTGATGAGGAGAAGATTCAGCTGAAGATCAGGGAGCACAAGGTGAGATGAGAGCTAGGACTTGATGGAAAATAGAAGATACATCTATTTATACAGCTTTTTGAAGTGGATACTTCTTTGTTCGTATCTTGTAGGGCATGTTCAGAACTTTTACGTCACTTCCGGAACGTCTTTATTTAACGAAGGATAGTATGGTTTGTTATTATAGATAATTACGTTTTTAAGATTACGTACCCAAAGGGTAACCAACGGGACCCTATTACTAAGACTCCACTGTCCGTCTGTCTGTCCGTCTGTGACCAGGCTGTATCTCATGAACCGTGATAATCAGACAGTTGAAATTTTTACAGATGATGTATTTCTGTTGCCGCTATAACAACAAATACTAAGAAACAGAATAAAATAAATATGGGGCTCCCGTACAACAGACATGTTTTTTTTTTGCCGTTTGTATAGGTAATAGTATAGAACCCTTCGTGCGCGAGTCCGACTCGCACTTGGCCGGTTTTATTTTATTTTTAACTATTTGTTATTTAGTTACGATCAAATAAGTAACTTAGGGCCGCTATTGATTGAAAGAAGTAGCTTAAGAAGTATCCACTTAAATTTACGGTTGTATCTCTGTTACAACCTTCTGCTTTTTTTCATTTAACTTTCTGTCATTATTTAGCCTAATTGAAGAGGCCGAAATGTATTGAAAACTATAAAATGTATGAATTTGTGGATATATTAATAAATTGCAATATTCCGCTAAACACTCTTACCATGCTATTTAAAATGCAGACTCAAGCACTTTATTTTGAATAGCATGGTAAGAGTGTTTAGCGGACTATTGCAAATTATTAATATATCCACAAATTCATGATGGACTTCCGCAAAGTAACGCCTTTTTCAATAAATTTTATAAAATGTATTAATATTTCGACGTGTATAGACTTTACCCTTCCAATCTATGATTTGTTTTCTCCATAGAATCTCCATGAAGACATACTAACGAAACAACCAGCGTTCAAGCAGCTGACGGAGACCGCTTCCACTCTGATGGGACTGGTCGGTGATGACGAGGCTGCCGCTTTGGCTGACAGACTGCAAGCTGCTACTGATAGGTAAGCTAATCTTAACCGTATGGGCTATATATTATGGGTCATATTTCGATGCTTCAATTGGTTGGAGCGCTATGCGGAATCAAAACATTTTTTGTCACTTACATTCTTAATTTATTAAAAATCAAGAAAAGTAATGCTGTGTCGAGTCCGACAAGACAGGCTTTTAAGCAAAAGTTGTGCAAAGATTCAGAAAAGTACTCAAAAAGAAATATTGTTTAAAACGGTTTAGTATGTTATTGCCATTATAATAAGACCATGAGTGGCAAGAAATTTCCGATAGTACCACGAGTATATGTTACCCAATCTTCCCCTTCCAGATACCAAGCCCTAGTGGAGCATTCTCTCGAAGTGGGTGACCTTCTCGACGCATCACGCAAGGGTCTGCGCCATCTGGTCCTGACATACCAAGACCTGTCGGCGTGGATGGACAGCATGGAAGCTTACCTATCCAAGCGGAAGATTCTGCCGGTCCACATGGAGAAGTTGTTGAGACAGATGGACGAGATTGCTGTGAGTTTTTCTCTTTGCACTGGTGTTTTATATGCCAAAGCCCAAAAACAATAGATTTTTATACAGATAGCCTTTCAATGGGACGCCATTTTGAAATTTCATTACAAAATGGCCGCCATCTATGCGTAGTAAATGATTGTTCTGTTTATTTGATTGAAAAGCACAACCGGAGTAAGATTCAAGCATACTAACCAATGTTTTGTATCAGCAATCGACATGCCAACTAAGAAAATTTTGATTTAGAGGGTACACTACACTTTTTGTTTCATTATAAATGATATACAAATGATTACATGGTATTTATATTTCTGAAAATAAAATCCATTATAAATTTAAAAAAAAACTATATATTACATCTACCTAAGGTAAGGTTGTTTACATTCGCGTTATTACATGTATTTTATCTTAAAAATCCCGAAACCGGTCAGGTAAAGAAAGAAAATATACTGTGAAACGAGTACAGTGTACAGTGTACAGAGTACAGTGTACGCCAGTATTGTATAATATTTGCAACGCCCGGCCCGCGGATCATCTTAAAACTGCGCACCAAAAATCAAAATATTTTTGGTACACGCTACCAAAGCGCTAAATGAGAGCTTAATAAAGCGACAAAACTTATACTTTCATCATAAATTATGTTCACTGCTTTTTTTGCACACTTCTTACATATTAGATTGCGGTGTTTGCAAGCAATGAATAACTTTTCTTGAATTAAAACACTTGTACTTGTAGTTTCACTTTATTTGTGTTAACTCCCAACCAGTTTTATTCCATTTTCAAGGGAAGATGTTAATTAAAATATTTTACATGACTCCAGGCACTAGCTCTGAGCAACGTAAACAATGATAATGTTATCATTTATCATTAAATAAAGTGAAACTACAAGTACAAGTGTTTTAATTCAAGATGTGTTTCAAGTTTCACCAAGTGCCGACAATCGCAAGTATAAATTTTGTTCAATGAATAACTTACAAGTCGATAGCCACAATTTTATCGCATTAACTTGATAAATGTATAAACCGTTTTTTTTTTCACGACTACCCGTTATCTAAGGCCCGTGATTTCGTTAACATCGTAAAGTTTGGCCCGCAACTGTCAAAAGGTTGCCCATACCTGGTATAACCCATTTGACTAACCAACAAAACCTTCCATAGGAGAAAACCGAAGAGATAGCTGCCAAGCAAGAGCCAGTGGACAGCACCGTGGAATCCGGGCTCGAACTGATGAAGCACATTTCGGGAGACGAAGCGCTCCAACTGAAGGACAAACTGGACGCGCTTCAGAGGAGATACAACGATCTGACGAGCAGAGGGGCTGACTTGTTGAGGGTCGCGTCTGAGACGTTACCTTTAGTTCAGCAGTTCTACAATAGTCATAGCAGGTTAGTGGGTGCCTGCAGGTTTTGCATGGACATGGACACATGGACACATCTCTTGTAATGAAATATCATAATAAATATTTTTACTTTATGAAAGCTTTTTTTAACTTTTTTATTACATATACAAGGTGAATTTGTGAACATCGTCCAAATTCATACTTGAGCCTTGGTAAGTGATCAGCATCATGAACCAATAACGATTTTTGTAAAATTCATAAAATTAAATTTCGACTCCCCATAGTGATTCACTCAGGACTGGCAGTGAATTACTATGGGAAGTCGAAATTTCATCATACGAATTTCATAAAAATTGTTATCGATTCGTTATGCTGATCACTTACCAAGCCTCTAGTATGAATTTGGACGATGATCGAAAAGTCACCTTGTATATACAGATTTTTATAAATATAATGGTAAAAATTAAATAAAAAGGAAAACTCTCGATTTATATTTCGACCCACTTGGGGCCGTCGTCAGTCGAATATCGACGGCCCCAAGTGGGTCGAAATATATATCTAATGGTAGAGATGTATATATAGTCCAATAGATTTAAATTTATATATTGTTATTTTTTTTGTATGTTAATATGACTTTATTTGTAGTACACGTATGTATGATTACTTATTTTTATTATTATAGTGTCCTCTCCCACTAAGGTTTGCTGGATGAAATCTGTTTTCAGAGATAAACTCGCCTCTTTTATTGTAAATAATTATGTTAATAACTATGTACTGTATCTGTGTAGAATAAAGAATAATAACTGATTGATTACACATAGCAAAGCACAAAATTTTTTGAATTTTTGAAAAATTCCTGTTATTAGCGAAGTTAGCGACAGCGATATTTATCACTTGTACTATGAAATCGTGTCAGATGACGTCACGAGACATGCCCTTAAGCTCACTTTGATTGCCGATAACTTCGTAATTTTTTGAGATATTGTAAAAATAGTTTTGCTATGTTTTTAACATTTTAAACGCAATTGATTTTCAAAAAATCTTCATTTAGGAGACGCGGTCATTATAATAAACGAGATATGGGGATTTTAGATGACGTCATATTTTTTATTTTTATTATGAAATATTAATACCGTAACTAAAATAATTTATTTTAATTAAGATACTCAACTGATGCCGGGTCCAGGTCGAACCCGAAATATATCTTAAGATAACAGTATTTATATTTAAATTATCATATCTATCAGTACCTATTTATATTAAACCGAAAAACATTAAAAGCTTTTACAGTGTATTTAATTTTATTAAATTTTTTTTCCTTCTTTTACTTAAATGGAAAGTGTTCTTATTTCCATTAAACTGACAAAATATGAATATAGATCATTTTGTGATTCTTCTTCCCTTTTTTTCATACACAATTACTCATGCTCATCCTTTCCCCTACAGATTGACAGAATGGATGGCAAGCGCAGAAACCGTCCTCCAATCCGTTGAGCCTCGCGAAGAAGACATCCTCAGATTAGAAGCTGATGTACACGAGTTCAAACCTGTGCTTGATAATATCAACCTGATTGGACCACAGCTGTGTCAGGTATTTCTTTTTTAAATAGTCTACTTGGTTTTCCACCACTGGGCAAAGGCCTTACCTTTCTGGGAGTATTTGCTCTGATAGAAAGTAATAAAGATCGTGTGCCATCATCTCTTCGGTCTACGAGGCCGTGCGCTTGCACAAAGTACCGATTTTGGTCCACAAATTATGAAATAATTTAATAATATCGCCAGTGTCCATATGTCAGTATTTACCACGTTATGTTCGAGCCAGTGAAGATTAGCGCTTTCTTTTTCAAATTTTTTTCGGTAGCGTTTTGATAGATCTTTACATATTAAATTGCCGAAATTTTCTTACAGATTCATGAGTTCATAATTCCTGTAATTCAATAGTTATTGAAATTATTTGTTTTTTGTTTGAAAGTTTGTTTAAAGGTTTTATATCTACGTATTAAATTTCGTTTTTATTTTCAGTTTGATTATAAAAATTAAAACTTAAAAAACAGTTCGTCGTAAATGCCATCCATTTCCATGATAAGATTCGTAATCATGTTTTACAGATGACACTTTTCAGTACTGAAAATTGAGTTTTCAAATTTTCTTTAGAAAACAGCAATTTCATATGTAAAGACCTTATATTTAAGCCGAGATCTAAATCAACTTGAGAAAAAAACAGACAGACATATATTAATAATTAATTATATATTTTTATTGTTTTTGCGTGGTTAAGGGGGACCCAAAGCCAATTGTAATTCTGTTGTTTCATCCTAGATCTCCCCGGGAGAGGGCGCCACTCACATCGAAGGTATAGTGACTCGCGACAACCGACGCTTCGACGCCATCGCTGAACAAGTGCAGAGGAAGGCCGAGAGGCTACTGCTTAGCAAGAAGGTTAGTCCATGAACTAAGAGTTTTTTTTTTTTACAATAGACTTACGCCTGGCCAGTACCACGCCTGATAGAAAGCGTTTCATTTGATCTAGGATGAAGAGTGGCTCTCCCAGAAGTACCAAATGAGTAACCACTCCCGGTACGCCTTTTCATAACGACATAAAGAGTCGCTTGGCGGCTTGACGTGAAGGGATTTGTCAGTTATTGGTGTATTTGGAGAGTAGGGGGCGTCCACTTATCATGTGAGCTCAAAATGGGGAAGGGGTCCAGCATAATCTCACCAAATCCCATTTGAAGGGAGGGGGGTCACTGAAAATCATAAATCATAAATCTTTATTGCTGAATATGAGTATTTACAATGGTGTTAAAAATAAAAGGCACATACATATTCGACCTTGTCGGTATTGCAAATAATAGAACATGCATGACATTATTATCTATTTACAATTAAATCTAATATCAGTTACAATGTAATGCAAATAAAAATAAAATAGTACATAATTAAATAATTTAACGATACAATTAATTGAATAAAATATCCTTATCATTTAAATATTCGGCAACAGACTCGCTCACTCACGTCAACTTCACTTAGGTGTTTTAAAGTGGTAGGTATGGAGCAAAATACATGCGCATATGAAATAAATTTCATTATTTTAAAATTATAGGGTAAGGCCACCACATCTATCTTACCAAATCTCACTAAATGGAAGGAGGGTCCGAATTTTGAAAAAAAGAAACAACTCGCATAATTAATGGACGGGCCTTAATCAGTAGTTGGTTACCCACCTACACACACTTTCTCCCAGTAAATCTCAAAACCTTTTCTAATCCCCACTTCTACCCGCAGCGATCCCTCGAAGTGGTGGGTGACATGGAAGACGTTCTCGAATGGCTGCGCGGCGTCGAGGCGCAGCTGCGTGACGCGGAGCCGCCATCTTGTGAGCCGAGTCTAGTGAGGGCGCAACTGAAGGAGCACCGACCCTTGAACGATGACGTGGCCGCACAGAGGGTCAGGGTTCGCGACTTGCTCAGTCAGGCTAAGAAGGTAAGACATATAACCAGCTCATGTCATCTAGAAAAGTTCCGCGGACACACTTTTTGTTATAGGTGTAATAAGTGTACATTTTTGTACAGTGCAGATCACGTCGAGTTTGGTTTTTGCCCTCCTTTTTAAGATGTACGGTGAAAATGTTGTATGTTTGTCGCGCACGCCCCAGCACTATTGAGGGGGCGGTGAGGGCTGATTGCACTTTCTTTCTGACACTCAAAATGTAGAGTAGTTATGCGTCTATACAGTGTTTAGCTTGATGTGATCTCCACTGTACATATACACCACAATAACACTTGTACTGGTTTGTAGAAAAATCTCGACGCTGCTAGCCGTTCTGGCACAATTCTACAGGGAATCGATGGCGTCGTGTTCAAATTAGAATATCTAATAGTACGCTTTTATGTATTCCTGATATTTTTCGGTTTGCTGGAAGAAATATCTAATAGAGATAAGCTCGCCGGTGTACACTAATTTTTAATGTTTACGTGTGTAATTAAATATTTTGTGTACAATAAAGAATAATAAATTATTCTATATATATTAGTGGTTGTAGCTAAGTTTCATGCACTCCAAAATGTAATAACATAATGAAATATGTTTTGTCCCAAAGGTCCTCCGAGAAAGCCACTCGTCGGAAGAGACGGCCGTCATCCGTGAACGAAGCGAGGAACTGAGAGAGATGATGGAGGAAGTGGGACAGCTAAGTGCGGAGAGACTGGCTGGGCTGGAGCAAGCCCTGCCATTGGCTGAGCACTTTGCTGACACTCACCACGGGTATGAGCGATATTAGTCTTTCTTAGCAATCTAAACTGGGTAATAATTGATTGTAGAAGGAAGTAGAACCTGAAACATCTAGGAATGGACCGGTGTCAAAACTGTGGAAACTCTGTTAAGACATACAAGGAATAGAGATAAGTTTAAAGCACTGAACTTTCAATAATAATAGAGAGGCACTTTAAAAAGGAGACAATAAATCATCAGATTGTTCTCATTGTATGGTAAACGGTTTGAAAATTCCAATTTCTTGATGACCTTTTTATTTATTAAAACCAAAAAATTCTAATTAGTCCGTCAGTTAGATTATCAGAAAATATTGGACACGTATTTTTTCTTTTGTCAATTAAACAAAAAATAATGAAGATATAGCCCGCTAAAGTTCCGCGTGACGTCACGCTCAAGTACACTTTTTACCTAGACGTGACATCACCAGCCGCCACTCCCAAACTTTGACGCGCATTATCTCTGTTATTTTTTGTTTGATTGAAGAAAAAATACGTGTCCAATATTTTTTGATAATCTAAATGACGGACTAAATAAAACAATATTTTGTTTACCCTGTGATCTCCCCTATTTCATAGGATTGCACCCAATATAATAACCATACGGGTCAACAAATAATTAATATTTCTGTGCCCTTCACCAGGCTGCTGTCGTGGCTCGATGACATGGAGAAGCAGATCCAGTTGCTGGCGATGCCTGCGCTCAGGCCTGAACAGATCGTTCAGCAGCAAGACAAAAATGAGGTTAGTTCGGTTGTCTGGAAGAAATTTCATGTTTTGACAGCACCTCAACTAAAATTACAGCATTAAATAACAGCGCAGCTAACAGCATACCCTCTTAGCTGTCATGAACTGTATAATTTGTTACAGTGGTTTACTGTAATTTGGTTATAATCTCAGAACCAAGGCTTAATTTGTTCTGTGGGTATAATGAAAATGAACCGTGATAAATAATAATGTTCAAAACGCAGTACTTTAATGTTCATTATAGTATTGGCCGGAGTGATCGAATGCGCTGATTTGTTCATTGATTTATTATTTTGATAATAGTAGATTGTTATACGAGTGCATAAAACGAGCCATATTACGCGAGATGTTTAGCTGCCTGAGCCTTGGCGAAGGCACCTTTAGTTCGAGGTAATATGGCTCGTTTGTAACCGAGTTCAACACTATAGCGCGAACATTATTGAGTTTCAAAAAGTTTGTCTATAAAGTTGTACTGTGTATCTGGCTGTATGGCCTATTGCCATAGTCTTAGAAGAAGTAAACATATTATATAAGTATCACTTGCAAACAGAAATCCACAATCTAAGCACCGACATGATAGTGAGCCAAATCTCGAGAGTATCCATATTAACATCAGCATAGCACAAGTACATAAATCACACTACCTAATTCCGACTTCTGAACAGCATATATGTAAATTTGACCACAAACTGTTTCAACAGATGCTGCAGCAATCGATCGCCAGCCACAAGCCGATACTGGACAAGCTGGTGAAGACCGGTGAAGCTCTCGCCAGGCTCTGTGGTGAGGAGGATGCCTCCAAGATACAGGATATCGTGGAGTCTGACCTTGAGAGATACAACGCACTGAGGGCCGAACTCAGGCATAGACAACAGCAATTGGAGAATGTGAGTTTCTAAGAAAATTTCATCGATATAATCTTACCCTAATTTGTTTTCAAAAGAAAGAGTTATATATGGATCATAGTTCTATGTAGTTTCTGTCTATCCTTCTGGGATATATGTCTAAATTTCCTTTCTTGAAGTTTTCCGATTATTTTTGTTGCTACGTAGTACATATGGCATTTATACTGTAATAGAAATCAATACTTTAAGATATTCTTACCAACTATTAAGTAAATCAAACAAAATAAATAACTAAGAAAAAGGTCTTGACTCAGCATAACCGTGAAATAACCTGCGCTGATTTTCAGTCAGACCCAGCATAATGTTCCATAGTTGCCGTCTCTCAAATCTGTATCAAACGGATAAATAAATAAATAATGGTTTCTTTCCCAGGCTCTTCAAGAATCGTCCCAGTTCTCGGACAAGTTAGAAGGCATGCTGCGTGCTCTGGCCAACACCGCAGATCAGGTCGCTAACGCGGAGCCTGTGTCCGCTCATCCGCCCAAGATTCAGTAAGTTTTATCTAATTGCTACTTTTCTATATTGAAATGTCTTCAAATTCGATATTCTTCGATACCTTTGAAAGCGATAGCGATAAACGTTCAAGTTAGATAATAAGGGCCTTGGTAATCCGGTAGTTTCATTAATAATTTTCCATTAGTGTAGCTATATAAAGAAAACATGCTTCAATTGACATCCTTCTGCATTTCATCACTCCCCAAAGGTTGGCTGGGAGAAGTCGCTTTAAGTGATAACGTTTATAAAACTTTGAAAATTCAAGTTTTGTTTGTTTTTTTGCAAAAGTATTATAGTGTGTTCAAAGACTGATCACTTATTTTCTAAACCATCTTTTAATAATTTCATGCGCCCCTGTCACTTGTGACATAAATAAGTAACATCCAAACACAAAAACATATACAAGGTGACTTTTTGATCATCGTCCAAATTCATACTGGAGGCTTGATAAGTGATCAGTATCTTGGATCAATAACAATTTTTGTGAAATTCGTAAAATGAAATTTCGGCTTCCCATAGCAATTGACTTCCAGTCCTGAGTGAAACACTATGGGGAGTCGAAATTTCATTTTACGAATTTCACAAAAATTGTTATTGATCCATGATACTGATCACTTACCAAGCCGCGAGTATGAATTTGGACGATGATCAAAAAGTCACCTTGTATATGCCACTATTATTGCTGCTAAATGATTACTTAATACTAAACATTAATTCTCTCTCAAACAGAGACCAAATCGAGGAGAACAATGCACTAGTGGAAGATCTGGACAAACGCACCGAAGCATACAACGCGGTCCAACGTGCAGCTTCTGACGTCATCAGCAAGGCTAACAAGAGCGACCCCGCCGTCAGGGATATACGCAACAAGCTGGAGAAACTTAACAAGTAAGTACAGGTCCCGGCCGTAAATAATGCACATCGTCTTGTAGCGTCAGCTCTACACGAAGCACCAACAGTCCGGTGACAGAGACGACGGCTCTACAAAGCCGAAGACAGTCCATGTGCATTATTTACTGTCGCGACCTATATATCGTCACGACATGAATCCCCTAGAGGACTTCAGTGGGGCTTCCGAGTGGGGGCTTCAAATTGCTGAATTGGGAAGGAAAATACTGTGTCCTAAAATCCATCCATCTATCCATCAGCCCGTATTCGTCCACTGCTGGACACAGGCCTCCCCAATATTACGCCACTCTTGGCGGTCCTCAGTCATCCTCATCCAGCCGCCACCCGCAACGTCCTTCAGATCGTCAGCCCAATAGGCACGAGGGTAGCCTACGCTGCGCTTTGCTGTACGTGGTCTCCATTCCAATGCCTTACGGCCCCAACGGTCATCACGTCGGCGACAAATATGGCCAGTCCACTGCCACTTCAACTTACTGATTCGGCAGGCTATGTTGGTCACCTTCGATTCGATCTTCGATATCTTCGTTTCGGATTTCGGATTTTATCCATCAGGGATATCCCGAGCATAGGCCGCTCCATAGCTCGTTGAGCGAGCTTAAATCGGCGGATCAAGCCTTTGGTAAGAGACCACGTCTCAGCGCTTTATCCTATTATTATTATTATTAATTGCAGCAAGGGTCAAAATGTTGAATAATTCGCCGTTTTCGGCACAATTTCGGTAGACTTTCCGACAATTATATCAAATTTCGTCTAATGTTTTGGGTACCTACAGATACCTTATACATTTAACTACAGAACTAAAGTCTATATTTTCCGAGAAACAGCGTTTTTTATATGGTAAAATCTAATTTCGGGTTCTCCCGTGAAAACAGCAAAAACAGGGCGAGTTTGGGTAGAAATATCTCAATAACTAAAGGAATGATCAAAAACAAAAATACCCGGTTTAGGAAAACATATTAATAAAGAAAATTTTAAATTGTTTAAACAAACCTCAAATAAAAATAAAAGAAACTTCAGTCAGTTTGCTGCATCGCGAGAATCTTATCTTGTATGGAATAAGGTTTAGTTTACTTGGTCATATTCTCAGATCAGTTGTCAACTTACGATAGACGACCAATTATCGCGGTAATTTGTCATTTTGCATGTGCACCCTATGTCTGTAAAAAGAGGGTGTACGAGTTTTTGATTTGCTTAACTTGCTACACCTCTATTAGCCCTTCCTTTAACAATTCTGAAAATAATACAAGACATAAAAACGTTTTATTTATAGGTGGGTTTATCCGTCGTTTGTTTATTAGTCAGATGATTCAAATTTCAACCATTTTATTCTTCTCTTATCTATCTTATTACATGTTTTCTGTTTGAGTGTGGGGAAGAAAATGCTAAAAGATAGTACTTGATTAAATACTTCCATGTTACAATACTTTAATATAATTTAGATAAACTAATGTCTAAAATAATTCACCCAATGAATGAATGAAATACACCGATCCCAGCGTGGCTTGACCAGACTCGATCAACGAATTAACTCAAGGATTTACACTAGCCCCTGAAGCCCCATGTTTTATGGGACTACAGGAACCATTGCATATCCAAGAGTGGACCTGGGGGCACTGTAATGGTAGGGAAGGCCATGCCTTCAGGATGTGGATAGGATAGTAGAGAGTACCGGATTTTTATCCTAGAGTACGCCTTGGATTAGTGGAGAGACAGGTAATATTCTCTATGGATGGGCATCTTTTTGATGATGTCGAATCAGCGAGCTTCGATCACTTGCGTGTCCACGGATGTGTGGTGAATCTTATAGCAGGGCTAACTCGACGCTGAAGGTTGTCTAAAATAATTCACCCAACACATTTTATCTACAGATTATGGGACGACGTTCAAAAGGCGACGAACGATCGCGGCCTCTCGCTCGACAGCGCGCTAGAGGTGGCCCGCAAGTTCTGGCAACAGTTGAACGCTGTGATGGCAACATTGGCTGAACTAGAGGACACGTTGTCTGCGCAGCCGCCGCCGGCCGCGCAGCCGAGAGCGATACAGGCGCAGCAGGTCGCCTTGCAGGAGATCAGGCATGAGATCGACCATACTAAGCCTGAGGTAATTATAGTTTTTATCGGTCTTAACCCGTGGAGACGATAGCGTATACGTGTTGACGTTTGATCTATTGTTTTAATTTAATTATTGATTCTACGGGTTAAATCACCTTTTTAATTTCGAATTTTCGGTCTCAACTATCCCCAAAACCTATTTTTTTTTTGGAATGTTTCAGGGTTTTTTTATTGTTCAATTCCGAAATCATGTCTTATACAGTTTTGAATCTTTTGACAAAAAAAAATCAATCCGGAATCCCAAATATGTTCTTATAATATTTAGGCCATTTGCTAATTCTCTTTTGTTCAATCATTCCAAATATCATACTTAATTAATTCTGGATTTCCTAGAAACTCCATCTAATACCAAATATCGTCGTCCTAAATAGCTTGATTCTAATTACAAAATAAATTATACTACTTATTGCAGTCTTCATTATATACTTATCAGAAATAAACTCATTCATTCTTCTTGTTTGTCTTACTCATCTTTCGACCCCTAATGACGACACTCACTCGTCCCCAGGTCGAGAAAGTTCGTAAGACGGGCTCGACCCTCATGTCCCTTTGCGGAGAGCCGGACAAACCTGAAGTGAAGAAGCATATGGAAGACCTGGATAGCGCGTGGGACAACATCACAGCTCTTTACGCGAGGAGAGAGGAGAATCTGATCGATGCCATGGAGAAGGCTATGGAGTTCCATGACACGTTGCAGGTACATTGGCATTGTGGTTTATATTTTGCCCACGTATAGGTCATATGTATTGGTTTGGGAATGGTTTATTGTCAGGTGCCAGATTAAATGGTCAAAAATAACGAACAGTGCCTGGAGGGGCATATGCCACTTTTTTTTGGGGTACTTCAACAAATAAACTTGGCAGGGGCGAACGAAAAGCACAAAAATTGTACGTAAATTTCAATGTAATTGTTAAGAGATACCATTTATAGTGTTTTTAAAAATATTTTATATTTTTTTCGATTAAAATCCCAAAAATTACGTGTGAAAGAGGTGTGTCAGGATCCTTTATTCTTTATAGCACATGAAAAATAGGAAACAACACAGTTTTATAAGTACAAGAAAAATTTGTACAATGGTGAGCTTATTTCTACAAAGAAATCTCTTTCAGCCAACCTGCTGGTGTGATAACATTAAATAAGTAAAGGTAGGCAAATCTGTGCAACAATTATTTAAATTAGTATCAATTGGAAATCTGTCGTCTCTGCCGACCCCTCTTGTAGACAGGCGTGAGTGTATCTATGTATGTATCTAAACTTGCTAAATTTCCCCTCAGAATCTCCAAGAGTTCCTGAACAAGGCGGAGGACAAGTTCTCGCGCATGGGTCCGCTCGGGTCCGACATCGACGCCGTCAAGCGGCAGATCTCGCAGCTGGCGGCCTTCAAGCAGGAGGTCGACCCACACATGGTCAAGGTCGAGGCCTTGAACAGGTGAGGACGTCTTCGTGAGCCTATAGCTGCTGATGGAAAAATATTCATGATGAAAAATTAACAGCCAGCGTCTGGCACATAAATTGATACATCATCATTTTGTCATGTCTTTACTATCTTGTAATGCACTTAAAAATATATTTAGAGACAATGGTGTCGATTAGGAGTAACACTTCTTATCTTATTTGACAGGACTAACCTTATTTTGGCTTGGGCCGTGACTTTCTTTTGCCTATACTCAAAACCATTCTACCTCCTCTTACACATATAATTAACTTTTCGCTTTCTTCAAGCAGTTTTCCTTCCCTAGGGAAAATGGCATATATGTTAAATTAAGTTTAGTCCCGCCTCCAAATAAGTTAAGTCGTGCCGAATCGACAGTACTGGCCACTAAAAATTACGCTACAAAAGTAGTCTGTCGGTAGTATGTTGCATATGGTTGGTGGCTATATAACAATTTACTAGAGCCGCTACTCGGCAAGGTGCACCAAGAGCAAGGATACAGAGTTGAAACATGAAATATCACACAAACAAAACTTTTCAGAATTACAATCCTTGTTACATCCTTTTACACAAAGGGACCTTCCCAGTTTTGAACCTGTACGGGGTATTAGAAGGTCCTCATATGTGTCCTCATGTCACAGTTTTTGCACGTTTTGTATATTGCAGGAAAATCTAAGTGTTGCCATATTTAAGTTCTTTTTTGATTTCCTCTTTACCCTTGCACCTTCACCTAATTGTTACATTAGGATAAATATGGAATGATTGATTCTACACCTTGAAAAGTTATTAAACGTTTGTCCCTTTTATATTAAAACTCTTTCTTTACTAAAGAAATATCTCATATGCTGTGGTTTGGACCACAGGCAAGGCCAAAATTTAATCATATAGATGTAGTCATATCTTAAGCCGCAGCTTTGTTGCATATCATAAAATGTGATACTGATTCATTCCGTTTGTATTTACATGCAACGCTTATTATTGGATGCTACAGGAGTCTGACGAGGCAAGAAATTCCAGTTTTTAAGGGCTTTTTGTTCACTTTATGTGTTGAGGCCGCTGCACACACTCGCGAGTTGCCATGAAGGGAACAAAGTGATATGAGTAAAGCTAAATGCAATAGAGTATATTTCCTTTACTCATATAGCTCGGTCCCTTTCATGACGAGAGTCTCGCGAGAGTGTAAAGCGGCCATTACGCTTTTATTGATCGAAAAACGCTTACACACTAAAAGAAGCGTAACGTAGCTGAGTTTTTGACACTAACAAAGTTTGTTACTCCCGTGTGCCAACTAGTGATGTAATAAATTTTGTTGCTTTTTAATTATTTCGTAATTGAATTCTCTATTTTGCTTATTTACTAGCAGTACTGAAATTGCTCACTGGGTATAAAAATTGTCATCTAAATTACAAATTTTTGGATGATATTCAGGGCTATTTACACAATAAATATTGTAGTTACAAATAAATATTGTAATTTATACTTACATATAATTTGTTATACCTACTACAAGAAAAAAAACTCACTATACCCCATCAGTTTACTTCATAAGTATTCTCAAATGTATTTGAATTAAAGTAAAACTAAATAAATAACAAAAAAAAATATTATAGAAGCGTTTTGCACTTGTTTTGTATTTATTTTTGTTAACTATATTCCAACACTTGAAACACATCTTGAATAAATTCTCTTGTACTAGTCTCGCTATTTATTTGTACATAGATCTAATATCTTTTGAAAATGGTGTAATATAGGAAAGAAATATGTACAAAGAAATAGTGAGTCCGTACATGTGAATTCATTCTAAATTGAGGTCCAATTTTGAAACCCGTTCCTTCCCTCCAGACAAGCCCAAGAGCTAACGGAACGCACTTCATCGGAACAAGCGCAGGCGATCAAGCAGCCCCTCACGGAGGTTAACGCTCGCTGGTCGGCACTCCTCAGAGGGATGGTGGAGCGACAACAACAGCTCGAGAAGGCGCTCCTGAGATTGGGGCAGCTGCAACACGCGCTGCAGGAACTGCTCGCTTGGATACAGAATACCTCTGATACCTTGGATACGTTGAGACCGGTAAGTAGGATAAACCAGAGAGTATTGTTACAGCCTACGGTTATTCATGAACGTGGGTAGACCTGAGGGCCTATTATGTATCTTTAGTTGCCATTTGAACTGGGTGCCTATAACCAAAAACATAGATATACTATCGAATTCCGATTGCCTAAGGATATGTTCGCACTTGAAGTGACGACACAGTTCGTAAATAGTTCAATACCCACTAATAGCAATTTTAAAAGTTCCATTTTTAGCTATGTTTTTGATGATAGGCACCTAATCCAGTTGGCAACTAAAGATACAGAATAGAGGGGCTGGTAAGTCGTAAATAAAACCGTTAAAATTGGCTCCTAGCCTACCTTTCGCTTGTTTTTTTTTTAATTCAAAATTGCGGCATCTTTTGTTATTCTTATAAAACGGCTGTTAATATGATTATAATCTAAATCAAAATGGCTGCCGACCAAATTTTAACCTAACCTTGGACATGTAGTCAAATTGTCACATAATTACCATCGCAATTGTTTCTTTTTCAAAATGGCGGCCAACCAAATTTTGACCTAACCTTGGACATGTCATTAAATTGCCACACAATTACCATTACAGTTCTTTCCTCCTCAAAATGGCGGCCAACTAGATTTTGACCTAACCTTTGGCATATTTCTACAAAGTCACACAATTACTAGCACACTTGCTTCCTCCTCAAACGGGGCCGGCCAACCTGATTCTTACCTAACCTTGGACATGACGTAGTAAAATTGTCACATAATTCTCGTCACACTTGTTTCCTCCTCAAAATGGCGGCCAACTAGATTTTGACTTAACCTTTGGCATATTTCTACAAAGTCACACAATTACTAGCACACTTGCTTCCTCCTCAAACTGGGCCGGCCAACCTGATTCTTACCTAACCTTGGACATGACGTAGTAAAGTTGTCACATAATTCTCGTCACACTTGTTTCCTCCTCAAAATGGCGGCTAACCAGATTTTGACCTAACTATGGACATGTAGTCGAATTACCATCTTGTTTCCTCCCCCTCAGGTGGCAGGCGACCCTCAGATCCTGGAAGTGGAGCTAGCCAAGTTGAAGGTGCTAGTGAACGATATCGCCGCGCACCAAGCCAGCGTCGACACGCTCAACGATGCGGGCTCGCAGATCGTGCAGCAGGGTACGGGTATGTCGCGCGCTGCTTTCACGCTTACTACCATTCGTTTAGGGACTACTTTTATGATGATACGTCAACCCCCTCTTTGATCAGACTAAACAAAGGTTCAATTTTTATTGAGTTCGTTGATAGTTATTTTTTATAATAATTTATACTGTAAGGTGTGACTCCTTGATGGAACTTCATTCTAACACTAATAAAAGTTTTCTTGTACGAGTTCCACTATTTTATTCACTTGATTATTGCGATTAGTTTCGTCTATTTGACATCGTCGGGCTAATTGGAAACAGTTTTTACTGTTTACAAAATTCCAAATACTCGTATTAAAATTTTTACTGTTTACCTATTGGAAACAGTTTTTACTGTTTACCTATTCCAATAAGCCCGACGATGTCAAATAGACGAAACTAGTCGCAATAATCAAGTGAATAAAATAGTGGAACTCGTACAAGAAGACTTTTATTAGAGTTAATTTTTACTTTTGAATGAATATCGATATTTTATTCCTTGCTTCCGTTTTACAAAATAATGAAGGATAGCATATAATTTTTTTGGTAACAGGTGCTTGAAGGACAGTAGAACTGTATGCGATCGAAAGTTGGATCGGATCGTTTCGTTTAGTTCTTTGGATATCGAAAATTAAAAATGACATTTTATTAATGAAATCCTGCTAATAATACAATAATGATTGGCTTATTTAACACATGGGACATTTTTAAGTTTATCGACCATTCGTTTTTTTTTCTAGAACATTTGTTTTTTAGTAGTCTACATTGTGTCAATCGTGCGAAACGCACTAATGCTTTACGCTTTAGATGTTGTCCGTTTTTGTGTGTACCTTCATCCTACTAAATATACCGTAACAAAAACTAAAACGTAACGATTAACTTTTATAATGGAGACAACCCTCGAATCGTGAAAAAAAACAGCTATACCCTGGTAAAGTTACATAGCTGCCCGACCAAAATGTATGAAACAATTGGTTTTTTCTTGATTTCTCGATATTTTTACCAAAAGATGGTCGTATATACTAGTACTATTGCCAGTTTCTGGCTTCCGAAACTTCATACGAGTATTAACAACCTGTATATGTCGTCATGAGGCCCCAAGAGAGCGTCAGAGGTGTTTCGAACTATGGACTGTGAAATGCAAGTTTCACCGATGATTATTACATCCCATTGTGATGGGTGGTGAATCGTATCGCCGTACTTCCAAATATGGTGCCTCAGCTGGAGAAAGATGAGGCAAATAGAAATGAAATGACAGACTTTGAATGATTTAGTTGCAATAATCGGGAAACCCGCATACGTACATATAAATACTCACGCCTGTCTCCCAGAGGGGTAGGCAGAGACTACAGATTTCCATCTGATACGATCCTAACGCACCTCTTTCGCCTCTTCCACATCCATCAATCTAGTCATACAAGCTCTTCTATTCCGGATACTTTTGATATTTCCCTGCATCAATATGTCACCAATTTGGTCAGCATACGTCCTTCTAGGCAGTGCCGGTTTTAGCATTAACGGCGCCCTGGGCGAGAATTCTATCTGTTTCCTAAATTATTCATGTGCAAAAAAGGAAAAAAAAAACATGGGAAAGATTATTTCAATCTTCAATCATGACCAATTATTTTAACATAATTTAACAAAATTTTACCGCGCCATCCCGTGATACATACCGACGAGGGGGCGCTGGCGCCCCTTGATGTCTGGCGCCCTGGGCGGTCGCCCAACCACGCCCTACCCTAACGCCGCCACTGCTTCTAGGGCGGCCTGGTCGAGCTGTACCTTTCTTTCGTCACTCTACTTTCATTCATCCTCTCTACATGTCCAAACCACCGAAGCATTACTTTTTCTATTCTAGTCACTACATCTCCTTTCAGGCCGCAACAATCCCGTATGTCGATTATTTTCACTCTATCATTCAATGTTAAACCACACATACTACGTAAGGAACGCATTTCCACTGCATTCACTCTACATTGATCTATATCTTGCCATATCCAACGTTATATTCTAAACGTCCTATTATCCCTCAGGCACCGATGAGGCAGGAGAAACAGCGGAGAAGCTCTCAACGTTGAACAGAAAATGGCGCGAATTGCAACAGAAGGCGCGCGACCGACAGTCTGAACTGGAGGACGCCTTGAGAGAGGCACAGAGGTCAGTTATTATGTCATAGACCACTTCATTATTATTATTATATTTCTATCTCTTGGGGACGTTTGGCGGTATATCCATCCTTAATAGCCGGGCCTTATATGGAACAGACTGGTGACGGGCAGCGGCGTCACTGGTGCAAAGGTTCCGGCACCGCGCTCACCAACCCGCCTGCCCATCGTGTGTGAGTATGGGCAATTCTTCCAGGATGACCGCCGGGAGTGGCAAAGTTCTGGAAAGGCTTATGTCCAGCAGTGGATGAACTAGGCTGATGGATGGATGATGGATGGGGACGTCTGCGTGTCGTAGATGAAACCCACAGTGCAAATTTATGTTCCTAGGTTCAATCAGCTGGCCCGGGCATTGATAGATCAGTCAGTCAGGGTATTCTCTGATTTAATATATTTAGCCAAAATTGTTATACTCATATACAACCATTATACTCACATTCACACTTACACATTAAATAAACAATAATTGTCCACTCCCGATGGAATTCGTGCGGCTCTCTGCAGGTGACGGCAGAATAACAGCGTCGCAGATTTCGGTTTGCGGCATTATGCTGAGTCGGAGCCTTTTTCTCTTTTTCACGACACACATACCACTAGTATAAATTTTACTTTCTTTTTGTGTTTTAACTAAGTAATTTTTTTTTTTATTTAAGTTCTTATTTAAGCTCTACTTTGTTTTTGTATGTATGTGTCGTGTTTTTGAGAAATAAATATTATATGTATCTATCACTTATCCATTAGACGCCGTAAGGAGGGCACACCTTTTTCGCCAACACATCAGTGCAATTTCACTACTATATAAATGTCATTACATACTATCCCATCTCTATTTCCTTACTTAGTACTCTACCCTCATTACCCCGCAACACCCGCGGAAAAAATGCTCACTTGTGTCCGTGGTTGATAAGATGTCTAATGGGTAAGTGGTATGTATATTGTGTCTTGTTGTCCTTTCTTTAGCTATATATATACTACAGTTTGGGCAAAGAAGTTTGTAACATAGCTGGTGCTAACCTCTATTGAAACGCGCACGCTTAAATAAATCACCTACATTGTCGACTCGTTTTCTTTTACTCATGAAACTTTATTCTCTTCGAGTGAGATTCTATCTCTTCAACTCATTAAGGTTAAAGAAGGTACATTTTTTTGGAGTAGCCATAGTTTAAAAAGTTATCGCTCTATAATGGTTATAAGCTTCTTGGTTTGGGCCAACCTCGTAGACGGGCGGTAATCTGCGCAGTATCCCCCCGCGAACCCCCTTCTCCGTCGAAGCTCCTAGAATGTGCAACTGCGACGTCTTCTGTGACTAACTTCACGCACGTGTTTTTGGTTTACCCGAACTGTGCCAGACTGTTGTATTTCTGTTGTTACACCCTTTCTTTTTGTTGCACTGTGACCATGTCTTATGTGCACATATACTAACATACATACATACACGCCTGTCTCCCAGAGGTGTAGGCGGAGACTACAGATTTCCATCTGCTACGATCCTGACACACCTCGTTCGTCTTTTCCACATCCATGAATCTAGTCATTCCAGATACTTTTGAGTTTGACCATCTTCAGTTAGTCGCCAATATGGTTGGCATGCGGTAGAGCACCTTCCACTTGCGCACCATAAATTTCTTTTGTCTCTCCACTTTCATTCATCCTCTCTACATGTCCAAACTACCAAATACAACAAGCTAATGATCCAATAATGACACAGCTTCAACGCGGAGATCATCGATCTTCTCTCCTGGCTGTCCGAAGTAGACAGCGTCATCGCGGCCTCAAAGCCTGTCGGTGGTCTTCCAGAAACCGCCTCCGAGCAACTAGAGAGATTTATGGTAAGTTCTTACTGCAAATTATTGTTGTTTATCATTCAAATGGACTTATGCAACCGATTTTAGTGTCTATGTGGTCGCTAAGGAATAAATAAGTCAACTAATATGAATAAAAGTTAGTTATTAAGTTTAATTATACAATTTTAATGTAACATTTAAAATTTTAAACGAACTAAATTAAAATACGAAAAATTTAACAAATTAAAGATTTACTACTAAATTAAAGATTTATTAAAAGTAATTCATTCTAAAATCATTTTCCAATCTTTCTCCTCGAACAGGAGGTGTACAACGAGATCGAAGCGAACCGTCCTAAAGTGGAGGCGGTACTCCAACAAGGGCAGGAATATCTGAAGAAGCAGGACAAGCCCAACCCCAGCTCGCAGCTGCATCATAATCTGAAGACATTGAAGACCAGATGGGACAGTGTCACCGCCAGGTAAGAACGACACATCGCCACAACATGAGCTCCCTAGTGTCGGATTTTTTTCCGAGTATGGAGTATGGGACACACTCGTACACCCACGTTTTACCGGCGATTTTATGGGTGCCTTAACGCCGTACTTCGGGCCGAAGTTTGGACCCACAGCGTAAAGCGCCTTGATGAGCATGCTAACCGAACACAAAATGTACCTACAAGATTTCAATCCACGACCCTCCGGGTTAGTAGTAAATGAAAGATTTGAGGTCGAATTAAAAATGCACTGGTGATATACCTTCGAAATAATTGTATTTTCACATTATTTACACTCCCCCCCCTCCCGGACGAACATATATTTTTTATATTTGGCCTCCTATTACATGTTACTAAACTTGAAAGGGGAGTCCCATAACATGTAAAGTGTGAATTGTAAGCAATAAACGAATTTTGAATTTGAGTATTTTCCCAAAATAATTAGACTCCCGAACTTACTAATATTCTTAGTCATGATTTAATTAACGTGGTCCATTTAATAGTAGTTTATGCTACGAGGGCGAAAAGGAATAAATGAAACGTAACCGAGTAATTTATTGCTCTTACGCCCGTGTTTCATACTACGTTTTTCAATGCATAGTTTGAGGAAATAAAACAAATATAATCTTGTGAACTTTAAATTATGAATAGCTCAAAAGGACTGTATCCAGAGCCGTTAAACAGTGGGAAAAAAAAGTATAATATTTATGGCACACAGGAAAGGTTGCAGGTTAGCCAACCATTGTAAATAAATTAAAAAAAATAATAATAAAGCCCTAGGGCAAAATAATCGACTTTCTGTTCGGTTTTGATGCATTAAAAGTGGGCCTTTACGAGCACTTGCATTGAAAAAATATATATTTACCGGGGATTCTTTTAATTTTAAATTTTTCAGTTAGTTTACTGATATATTCCAATTTTTTCCCTGTGTACATTCAACCTTCTCCATACAAACATTCTTATATTAGATTGACTCAACAAGGATGGTCACCACAGATGCGGACAAAAGTTTGTAAGTATGAAAGTATAACACACTTTTTGTTTCTCCAAAAGAGCGTCAGATAAGAAGATAAAACTGGAAATAGCTCTGAAGGAAGCCACAGAGTTCCACGACGCTCTGCAGTCCTTCGTGGACTGGCTCACCACGGCTGAGAAGACGTTGACCAACGCCAAACCCGTCTCCAGAGTCATGGAAACTCTGCTCAGTAAGTATCTAAGGAGATAAGAACTATACCGTACACAATGAACCTTGGTTATTAGGTTGGGGCTGAACGAAAAGAAAACTGAGGTGCAATCACTGACTACCCCAAATACACCTAGTGCACCCTGGACAGTTAGACCATGGCTGTTACCACCCTCATGCCGCCAAGCGACTCGAGTGGTTACCGGCATAGACTAAGTATTACTACAACTCCCATACATCTAGGCATAGCAAATTTTTTACGCGCCCTTACAACTTTAGGCGTCGCCAAGTGTTGCAAATAAGCATAATTTGTTTAATTGTATGCAAATAAACTCTCATGGTTACCAAGTAAACATGTGGCTGTAATAGCTTTGCTTAGAAAAACTAGATGGCGCTAAGTTAGCAACACTAACAGTGAATATTTCAGCGCCATATTATCGAAGTGGGAATTATTTTTATGCCACGTGACATCGCTGTGCCACTAGCGTCACCAATCGGTCTTTTTTAGCATCGTGTTCGTTAGAGGATTTAGCAACGCCATCTAGATTTCGTTAGAATTTTACACCTTTTATGTGGCTACAAACTGATGTATGGGAACTACTAGTCTAGACGTAGTAATACTTAGTCTATATTACAGGTAACCACAACTGCGTATCACCAGTCATTCGTCCTTCCTTTACCGACTTCCATAGATTTTTGGAACAGACTGATTAACAACCGCCTTTTTTCACACACCCACTTCCAGAGTGTACAAAAAAAAAACGTTTTCCATCAATACAGATGTGATTTACTTAAAAATATTGTTCATTTTTTGAATTAATTGTCGGTCCTTTTATATAGCTCAATCAGCCCAGGCTTTTTGTATTATAACGTGGAAACACATATAGACTGGTGACCTCTGAACCTTCGCTATAAGGGTTGGAGATAAAATATTGGATTAGTTTTGGTAGCGGAAATCGCTTTGAATAATCAGTGAAACCGTTTCTTTACAAACTCTTCTTTAAAAAATACACTACAAAAGAAAGCGTATCGTAACGACTGACCAACAAATCTCTTCCCACCAGCACAAATCGAGGAGCACAAGTCCTTCCAGAAGGAAGTGGCCACGCATCGTGAGACCATGCTCCATCTGGACAAGAAGGGCACTCACCTCAAGTACTTCAGCCAGAAGCAAGACGTGATCCTGATCAAGAACTTGCTGGTCTCGGTGCAGCACCGATGGGAGAGGGTTGTGTCGAAGGCGGCTGAGAGGACGAGGGCCTTGGACCATGGGTTCAAGGAGGCCAAGGAGTTCACTGACATGTGGTGAGTTGCAGTTGTAGAAAAAGATCACTTGGCGTCTTTTGCGAGGTATTATTTTATCATACTGGTACGAACCGGAAACCGGGAACTGGCGATAGTACTCGTCCACGCTAAGTGAATTTGAGGGCGAATCCAAATCTTTAAAAGGGGGATGGGATCGTGGCATAGACTTGCAAAGTAATTTTAATTTTAGCATATTTATAGTCAGTATGTACTGGTAAGATGAATCTGTCGCTTGGGTTAATGTCAAGTCATTGTGGTGCTCTATGGTCTTAAATATCAAGACTTTTTTTTTCAGCTGCACTTGATAACCTCCTGTTGGTTTGAATAATGTTTCTTAGGGCAAATAATTTACCTACATCTCATGACATACTGAAATACCTGTAGGTGCATTTTACGCGTATGTAAATAAAATAAATCTCTTTTCATTTATGAAATAGTTTGATCATAATCTTTGGTTGCAACAAATTAACCTTCATAATCTGATAACGAATCGGAGACCACAAAGAACGCCGCTCATTCAGTCATACAACCATCTATAATTCAACAGGAACAACCTAATGAACTGGCTGTCGGACACCGAGCAACAGCTCGACCAGCTCAACTCCGAGACCACTATCAACGACCCAGAGAAGATCAAGCAGCGTCTCACCAAGCACAGGGAGTTCCAGAAGGCTCTGGCGGGCAAGCAGCCCGTCTACGATCAGACCATGAAGGTGGGGAAGAACTTGAAGGATAAGGCACCCAAGAACGACGAGCCGGCGTTGAGGACCATGCTCACGGACCTCAAGAGTAAATGGACCACTGTTTGCTCGAAGGCTGTTGACAGGTGCGTAAAATATATACCTATAAATACAGCAGTTTAAATAATGCACGCTTCCGGTCGCCTAAAGACAGCCAAAATGACACCCATAATTGCTTCCGGTTCCCTTTTTTTTTACATAAGTTTTCTTTTTAATAAGTTTCCAATGACTTCTTACAGGTCCCGGCAGTAAATAATGCACATCGTATCGTAGCGTCATCTCTGTCGCACGAAGGGCTAACATTCCGGTGACAGAGACGGCGCTCTGCGAAGCCAAAGATAGACGATGTGCATTATTTACTGCCGGGTACTGTATAGTATTCTTAGTACTAACTGACCGTTGAAGGAAAACATGTTATGAAACCTGCATGCGTAACGCTGGTCAAGATTTGTATGCGCAGTACATCTTAAGCAGTACGTACTTTTTTTTTAAACGAATGTGGTTATGCTTGCTGCGCCTTATGCAAAGCGTCTATGAGACTAAGGATGACGTGCGCTTGTCCATAAAGTGAAGTGTTAAGGCGATACAAAAAAAAAATGGGGCTTTTTCGAATCCATTTACTCCACTATAACGTCATCTACGTATTTCATTTTTGGGTAAATGTTTATTGAGTATTTGATTAACATTCTCACTGAAGGAAAACGCGATTGGATAAAATTTTCTCGATAGAATTTAATTCCGAAAAGACCTCTAAATTGGTTTATTTTTTCCTGTAATTCTGAAATCCTAACTAATTTCATTGTGAAATTGCATTCAAAATGTGGATACTTCGATCAACAATATACAACTAGATGACGGATCAGGAACAAAAACAAAGCAATTTATTGGCACCCTCTGCCTAACTTTTATAGCTGTCTCAAACTACTAAATACGCAAAAACGTCCGAAACTTTTTGTATATTCAACCTATTTGTAACTTCAAGCGCTTACGATAAGGTTCAGAAGGCCTACTCCGAAGTGACAAAATTCGGTCGAATATCGGTCGGACGTAGGATATCCATCTCTATCACACTCTTTATGCGGGCGTCAGAGATGGATGTATGCCCGAGCGATAAACGACCGACCGAATCTTTTTGGGAGTGCCGGGCCAGTTTTGTTCGTGTAAGTATATAATCTAACATTATGTCACAAGATGGCAAGAAACGGTCGTGTTTGGGACGGTTTATTGAAAATCCATCTATTACTTTGTCATTAAAGTACAAAATGATTAGTTAAAAAATTTACTTATTGTACACGTGTTCACCATTACGCTGTCACTAACAAACTAAATCCAAATAAGAGCTCTCTTTGCAAGTGGGCTGTTATTTGTCAGGCCGCTTTTTACGCACTGACCCGTCATCTAGTTGTATATTGTGGATCGAAGTGTGGATATTATGTATTTGTAAAGTCTCCTTGAAAATCTTTTTGACAAAATAGCTTAGTACATTTTATATTAATAAAAAACCGACTTTTTGCTACTTTTCCACGAATCCGTCACACTCGCACTGAGGGTTTTTTAAAAACAGACAGACAGACGGACAGCGGATTCTTAGTAATAGGGCCCCGTCGGTTACCCTTTGGGGACAGAACCCTAAAAAAAATATCACGTTATATTATTTAAAACCTTATTTAAAACCACAGACAACGCAAGCTAGAAGAGGCGCTGTTGTACTCCGGCCAGTTCAAGGACGCTATGTCAGCTCTTCTGGAATGGTTGAGGAAGCAACAGAAATCTTTGGCCGCCGAGTCGCCCCTGCATGGAGACTTGGACACTGTCATGTCACTCATTGACAGACATAAGGTACGGTTACATTTTTAACACTCTGTCCTCCTATCTATCACAGTCTAATTGAGTCTAATGCCTTCCTTGCCGTTAATATGTTATATTTATTCAGTATTCAGTATTCTTTTATTGCATTCATGTTGTAAATTGTATACAGTACAGGGGCTCTACCGCGTAACTCTCATTTGTATCAACTTCAAGCAAATGCATGCGAAATTCAACGCGTGCAAAAGAGATGGCATGTTAGGCGGGCGTCGTCGCACGTACGTCAAATTTCAATCTCAAGTTGATGTTGATGAAAATGAGAATTACGCGGTAGACCCGCTGGTCTTAAATAACATTTTTTATCGATTTAAACATGAAATATAAGTTTCCTATGGAAATTTTAAATTCTTTATATTTCGTCTTTCAATCAATGATAATATAAAACAGACATTCGGAAACCTAAATATTGTGTAATCCATTCTAAATAAATACATATTACCTTGAAAATATATATAATTTTAAATTATTTTTATTTGGTTTGTATGAACTATACATCCTCCGCCGGCCTTTTAACGCAATAAAATATACTATGCATCTCAAATAAGAATATGACTATCAGGATGCCATTTTGCTCTCGCTCTCTCTCGTGCCATCGCTAGACGAAGGGAGAGAGTTAGATATATGACTAGCGAAGGAAGTCATATAATATACAAGGTGACTTTTTGATCATCATCCAAATCATACTGGTGGCTTGGTAAGTGATTAGTATCATGGATCAATAACAATTTTGGTAAAATTCGGAAAATGAAATTTTGACTCCCCATAGTGACTCACTCGGGACTGGAAGTGAATTTCTATGGGAAGCCGAAATTTCATATTAGGAATTTCACAAAAATTGTTATTGATCCAAGATACTGATCACTTATCAAACCTCCAGTATGAATTTGGATGATGATCAAAAAGTCACCTTGTATATGTATATAATAAAGTCATCTGCAGGACCGATCCTACTCTTATTTAAGTCGCATCGTACTCATAGATTTTAATATCAAAACGCAATATAAAATCCAGCATAAAGTGTTTTATAGCGTTTTGATTAATTTATTTCGTATATAATAACGTACTACGCGTCCAAGACCATTAGACAAATGGCGAAGACCTTTTGCCAGAGGCGATTATTGGTTGGCCCATTTATCTATTGTCTTTGATGCGTTGTATGATGTGTCGATATGTATAGCGACATGTAACGTTAGTATCATGCTCACCATTTGTCCAAAAATAACGCTATTTCAAGGTCTGATAGTAAGTAATTAATTCCAGGCTTTCGAAGAAGACCTCAACTCCCGCGAGACACAAATGCAATCGGTGCTGAAGACCGGCAAAGACCTGGAAGCGACAGTCCCGAGGGAAGACGCGTCCAGCATCAGGACACAATGCACCGAGCTCAAGCAGGCTTGGGACGAAGTGCACACGCTGAGCGAGAAGAAAGCGCATCGACTGGAAAGTGCTTTGAAAGAGGTGATTTCTTTATATTTACCCACATGTGATATGTCCTCTCGTGACTACAGAAATCTGCTTAGGGTCACAAATTACGTAACGCAATTTTGGGGGGAGAAGGGGTGGCGTTACGGTCCTGGTAAATGAGGGAGGGGGGTTAAGAGAAACAAAAGGGTTTTCGTTACGTCACGATTTTAGCATAACCAAACGGAGATTTTTTACGTTTTCCCGTTGGTTCTGCGGGTCTACCACGTAATTCTGATTTTCATCAACATCAACTTGAGATTGAAATTTGACGTACGTGCGACGACGCCCGCCTAACATGCCATCTCTTTTGCACGCACGTCAAATTTCAATCTCAAGTTGATGTTGATGAAAATCAGAATTACGCGGTAGACCCGCTGATTTTTCGTTGGCCAGACTACCTACTGTGCAGCAGTTACGTACGTAAGCACCCGCTACGTAACAGAATGGAGGGGGGAGGGGTCTCAGCCAAGCATTACGGTGCTGTTACGTGGGGAGAGGGGGAGTTGAAAATTTGAGAATTTTGCGTTACGGAATTTGTGAACGACGCCTTAGACTCTGTAACACATCCTTTGCATCTTCAGAGAGAGTGGTTACAGGCGGTTGCATGGTATGCCTACTTTAACTCTCCCACTTTCTAGGCGAGCGTTCTTTATCCAGGTCTCATCGATGGTTTCTATCAGGCGCGTTAGTGTCCAGCGAGACTACTCCGAAGTGACAAAATTCGATCGAATATCGTTCGGTCGTATATCCATCTCTATCACACTCACTATGCGTGCGTCTGAGATGGACATATGTTCGGACGATAAACGATCGACCGAATCTTTTTGGGAGTGCCGGGCCAGATGTATTTCAGTTGTTCATAAAAAAACTCCCTACAGTTACCAGTATAGTCATATAAACTCTTCTGTTCCGATTTCTTTACACTGATCCCTTCCCTTGACCAGCGCCCTGGGGCCTTAATTTCTTACTTCATTATCTACGCTATCGCTTTTAAATGTATCGCGATTGGCTAAAAATTATGTGTGATGTCTTTCTAGCCAATCACAATACGTTGAAGTTAGACAAGAAGGGGGCAGGTATTTTGTCACTGTTCCTACTTACTCTCTTTATGAACCAAAACATCGACGTAGGCTTTTTGTTTCTCTATTCTAGTTACTACATCTACTTGATTTTTTCCTTATCAATCTTTCCCATTCTCATTAAAATATCATCAAAACTCCTATGTATATACATATAAGTAAGTTAAGATAGCCCTAAGTAATATAATAATGTAACGCACAAAAATACTACATTATGTACTTTCTTTCTGAAATAAATTAATCCATTCATTCATTCAATTCATAATTTATTCCTTAATTCATTCCTAATCGCCTTTCTAACCTCAAAACATCTTCTGCAGGCGGAAAAACTCCACAAATCAGTGAACATGCTGCTCGAATGGCTGTCGGACGCCGAAACGAAGCTGCGCTTCTCCGGGCAACTGCCCGAAGGCGACATCGAAACTGCGCAACAACTGAGAGATCACGAACGATTCATCAGAGAGCTGAAGGACAAGCAGAGAGACAAGGACGACACTATTTCACTCGCGCAGTCCATATTGTCGAAGGCTCATCCCGACGCTGTGACTGTAATCAAGCACTGGATCACCATCATTCAGAGCCGATGGGATGAGGTGAGCCTTTTTGATCTAAATGTTCGATATCTAGCGACATACCTAGCTTATGTTTGCGCCGGGTAAGACAAACATTTCTTATGGCTACTACATAAGGATCAAAATCGATTGGATGAGACAATTTTATAGATAAACATGTCGCGATTTCAGCTAAATATAGCAAGAGAAGTTCTAAAATGAAATGATAAATCTGTTATTGTTAAAATATATACAGATTTATATAATATATCTTATCATAATAACCTTTTTATTTATCTGATAAAACTTTATCATAATCAACAAATGCATCAAAATAAAAGATGATATTTGCGTTTAGGTGCTTGCATCAAAATAAAATCAGTCGATCGCCTTCCCCAAATACGCAGTGACCTGTCAAGTCACACAAAATGGGTGAAATGGCAGTAAAAATGAAGAGTAAACTATTAGTGTCTGTTGTACCTGTTATGCGAGTTTTCAATAGGGTGTCTGCGGGGCAGGTACAGTACTCTCTCGCTAGTCCGCCGCTTGATAATCCGACAACTACTATAATCCGCTCATTTTTTGCAAGTCGATGTCTCTCTGTAATCATGTTATTACGAAGATTTATTCTGGTAAAAAACAAGCCAAATTAGAGCAGTATTTTTCAAAACCTGAGTAATCAGTTAATGTGTCAGTTCATTTTTAAATTTGAATACAAATGTACATAAATATTATGTACTATTTACCTTCATAAGTACTAATACAAAAGTACTATGTTTTTTGTTGTTTTCCTCAATTTGATGTTCCTGTACATTATAATCCGCCGTTTTCGGTAGTCCGGATTTTTGGTGGCGGATTAGCGAGAGGGTACTGTATTTGCAACTTGCGTTATTTGGTACTAAGTACCAAAATAACTCGCAAAAGAGAAAAAAATATATTAAATAAATTTTAAGCTTTTATTAATTAAGACGGTCGCGTTAACGATCTGAAAAATATTTAAAATAATAGGTATCGAGTACCTTTACAAGCAGTGGCGTATTTTAAGATTTGGCGCCCTGAACCTGTAAGGTTTGTCGACCCATAAATTAACGAGAAAAAATATTTCGATTATAAAATAAAATCCAGCAATTTATTTATTTATAATAATAATAAGGAGCTCCAACTGCATACTCCGATTACAAACATCAACTTATTGACTATACATTAGTCCTGCAGAGTTATACAAATTATAGGAGCACACAGCACTCGCATAATGTTACAATGTTAAACAGAAAAAAAAACTTAAATAAAAAATAAAAACATGCAAAATTTTATAAATATCTACTAAATCATTAAATAATAAACTATAACTTAAACCAATTACTTAAAATAAAAGAAAACCTAAAATAAGCTTGAAGCTTAATTATGTGATACGTTTTTACATAATTTTTTAAATTACATAAAATAAATTAAAATATAATTTAGAAAATTTTTCGTATGTTTCACCCGGCGGTCTTACAAGTCAGCCATGTATCAGTTTTATTTAATTAACACTCCTTACATTTTATTTTATGTGCAATATTTTTATATGGAGTATTACTTAAAGAAAAAGACCACTGAATTCTTATAATTTCGTTCGAAAAGATAGTGTATTTACATCTGTGTTTTCTCGCTAGTGAGGTGAAAAGTTGTATGTGTCACACGGGAGCAAATTTATTCTGTTTCTTGTGCCTTTGAATCCCTTACCACGCTCAGGATTCTAACTTAGAATCACTCGCTACGCTAGTGAATTACAGAATCCTTCGCTTGCTCGGGATTCAAACTCGGCAACCGCAACAAAAATAATTTTTGCTCTCGTCTTGCACAAATAACTATTATTTATTTCAATAAATCTGAAGAAAAAAGTCGTTAAACCAAGGAAATATAATGAAACGAGTTTCGTTCCCCAGGTATGGCAATGGGCGATGCAGCGCGGCACCAAGCTAGAAGCTCACATGCAGAGCCTCAAGGATCTGGATCTTGTGCTGGAGGAGTTGCTGCAATGGCTCAGTGGGCTGGAGCATACCCTCATTTGTAAGTAGCCTCTATGTTAATTACTTGACAAGCTTTTACCCGGCGGCTTCGCCCGCGTTGATTAAGTTATTGTGTAGTCTTGTCTAATCTGTCAGTATTTACCTACTTTAATCGCAGATTCTATGACAGGTATGAAAAGCCATTAAAAGCATCGAATAATCTCATGGGAGCTGATTAATGGGAATAAAAGTAGCATATGTCCTATTCCAGATCTAGAACTACATTTGTGTAAAGTTTCAGCCCAATTGGTTCAGTAGTTACGACGTCAAGGAGTAACAAACATACATACATCCAATCGTTCGCATTTATAATATTAGTGGGATAAGTTATGTGGTCTGCCCATTTACTGAGAAAAAATATTTACTTGTATCAGGTTAGACCTAACTCAATGGTATTGAACACTTTATTGTACAATATGTATATTCAATATTAAAATCCAACAAAACAAATCTCATCGTGGTGGGGGACACCTCTTACCTGTCTGGCACTTCCCCCCCCCCCCAAAATAAATCCTGGATCCGCCCTTGCATCTATGTGTGGTGGATGATGAACCCTTAGCTTCTTTTGCCTTGATCTGGCTTCTTAATCACGAGCTTGAGATCAATGCTAACTCGGTAGTCCTCCGACAAAAATTCTGCCTTTACTTTGCAGCGTTGGAAGCGGAACCTCTGCCAGAATCGATCGAGCTTCTCGAGGGCCTGATCGAAGATCATAAAGAGTTGATGGAGCACACACAGAAGAGGCAAAACGAGGTCGATCGCGTCTGCAAAGCATACCAGGTATGAACGTTGTGACTGAAGGAATAGAGTTGCTTTTAGATTTTTCAACTTTCTTTAATATATGCAGCAATGGATATGCTTACTGTCATATTAGTTCCGCATAGAGGGCACTGTGTGTTTGTGTTTGTTAGCTTGTCAGTTCACATACAAATAAGTTAATGATTTCTCATTGTCTTTGAAAAGTTAAAGCAATTAGTGTTTGTGTAGCTTTTGGATGTAAAGGAAAGTTAACTTGAAGGTCTCCTTTCCTTACCTTTAAAGTACCTTTTTTCTTAAGATCCTCCTTCAACTGAGCGATACGCCAAGTAGAATACATGACAAATACACCAACAAAAAAAGGCACAAAAGCGTGATAAGACACAAACACTCAGCGCCCTCTACCGTAAAAGCTTTTGGTTTTCTTTCCCATTGAGAATAATCATTGTGAGGTCGGAGTAACGTATTATTTAGCATTATAAAATGTCAATGCGAGAAATTGTTGATTGTAATTTTACCAGGGGCTCGTAAATTTCTGGGGAGAGCTTGTTGTATTTTGGCGACAGAGGGCGTTTGTATCGCTATAGCTGTTCTGTGGGGCTAAATTTCGATAATCATCCAATACGCATCGATATTACTTTATTTACCGTTTTTCCTATGACTTGTTTGATTATGAATTATGATGAGTGCATTATCGAATTAAATTAAATAAGTTTGCTAATTTATTCATGTATATTTCTAGGTCAAGGCACAGAGCCAAGGCAGGGAATCTACACCAAGAAAGGTTTCTGCCAAACAAGCCACCAAGGGTGCGCCAGGGTACGTATTCCTTACAATTATTATTATTTTACTTTATTTTTGTCTTGAAAAATCTGTTAGGAACAGACCTTTTGTTTTATTTACGTTTAACATTTCATTTGTTCCGTGTTCTCATTTTGATTTTTCGTTTCTTTTCATTTATTTCACGTGCGTCACTCACCGCCATCTTGTGACGTCCTTGCATGGTGTTTCCGCTTCACTGTGTTGCCATCACCAAAAATTTTAAATAAGCAGTCGTGGATCGCAACATGACTTGCACAGGGACAGGTCTGCGTCACCAGACTACTACGGAACCAGGCGTTACAGGTGGGTTTCTAACCTCTAACCTACTGTTTTTTTATATTTTAATTTCCAAATTTCTACTGTCCCCTATCATTGACTTGTATTAACTTTATTAATTCAACTATGTGTTAAATTAATTACATATCTTTATTTAAAAAAAAAAATGTTTTCTTTGTAAAGTATTAATTTTGTAGTAAAGAAATATTTTATAATAAAGATAGTGCAAGTTGACCAGTTTTTAAAGTCCCATAAAGTATTTATAAACACAAAATTATTATCCATTACTTTATAAATGCTTATGTCTTTGTAATGATCTTTTTTTTTTCTAAACCTGAATTTTGTTTACTGATTTATATAATTTCTCTTTTTTACTGAATTTTCATCATTTTATTAATTACTTAACCTCATCATCAATCTAACTTCCATTCACGAATAAAGCTTATGTCATGTGAATTATTAAAAAGAAATGGTGGTCAGAGAACGAGAGAAAATAAAAAAATATACATATATCTGATTTATAGATAAATTCTTTGCTTTGATTACTTTAAACATTATTTAGAGTGCATTACTAACTAGAAAAGATCAATTAGAAACAAATTTCAAGTAAAATCCAGGATTCGAACCTGTGACCTCTTGTTTTAAGGACAAGTGCGCTTCCGAATATCTGATTTCGCCCTAATTTCCTTGCTTACACACTAGAGGGCGCTAGTTTAAATGCTCTTGTTTCTTGACCACCAAAAAGGAGAGTGTCGTGACATGTCTCCGTCCCGCTCTAACACTGTGTAAATGTGGCTTTCTGTCTCACTCTATGTGCTCGCTTTCGTTCACACTCGGAAGGTCTCGGATTCACTCGCGGACTAGGAGAGGAAGGTTTGACTCACTTTTTGTTCAGCTTCTATTAGCGTGTAGACTTGATTTTATATTCAATTTTTAGCATGGTAATGTTATCTCCTCTTTATTATTATGTAATTTATTATTGTATCGTATTTCGTATCGCTTTTTTTTCTTCTAAGCAGACGTTTTGGATTTTTCTTTAATAGGTAAATAGTTTGATATTTTCTTAGTTATTTATTATTCAATTTTTTCATTTTTGTAGTATAATGGAGCAAATTATCAAAGTTGTAAAAAAATATTTAGCTCAACGGAAAACCGAAAATAATTGTTCCTTTTTAGAACCAAGCAAAATGCTTCATACAACTAATTACAAAACAACTCCTTTTACTAACACAAAACATAACCCGGGGCTCTACCGCGTAATTCTTATTTGTATCAACTTCAAGCAAATGCATGTGAAATTCAATGCGTGCAAAAGAGATGGCATGTTAGGCGGGCGTCGTCGCACGCACGTCAAATTTCAATCTCAAGTTGATGTTGATTAAATGAGAATTACGCGGTAGACCCACCGTAACAACACAGTTTCAAACAGACGATATCCTGCACACATCTTATTAACACATAACACCACAAAAACGTTTCATAATGCACAACCTCTAACAAATACTGATTGGTGTTGGTATGTATTGATGTGATACTAGCCCAAATACACGCGCTACGGCAAAACGAACTGAGTTAGGAATGGGGCCCATATGTTTCAGTCATTCGTATAAAACAAACTTATTCGCGTTTGTGTCCAAATTCAAAATAATTAGCGTTTTTCTCGTTGTTTTTTTTTATTAGTTCTTAGGTTTCCTCCAGATGGCGCTGTCCATGTCACCATAGATAAAATGTGTTTCGTAGCAATCAATGTCAAAGTTTGTTTGGAATCGGTGCAATTTTGTCTTTGTTTCTGTTGCTAAAGAATACGACAGTGCCATCTAGGAATCTTATTTAACACTAAATTTGACATAAGGAAAAACGCTCATTGATAAAAAGTTTTTAGGTGGGCTCTCTGGCCTCTCTGGATCATGTCATGGTACAAAATGTTAGTCGTTCTGAATAGTCATGTCATGATACAAAATGTTAGTCGTGCCAAATAGTCATGTCATGATACAAAATGTTAGTCGTTCCGAATAGTCATGTCATGATACAAAATGTTAGTCGTTCCGAATAGTCATGTCATGATACAAAATGTTAGTCGTTCTGAATAGTCATGTCATGATACAAAATGTTAGTCGTTCTGAATAGTCATGTCATGATATAAAATGTTAGTCGTTCCGAATAGTCATGTCATGATATAAAATGCTAGTCGTGCCGAATAGTCATGTCATGATACAAAATGTTGGTCGTGGCGAATAGTCATGCTCATTTTAAATAGATGTGTCAGCTGAAGCAGTGGCGTGCACAGAACTTTTTTCCGGAAAAGCAATCAGAAGGTCAAGATTAACAATAAAAATAATATGAAAAGAATTAAATAACATTTTGAAAAAAAAAGTTAGTAGGTACTGCCTACCCTAGAGTGAACGTTTTCGTATAAACTTTTTTTTTTCGAAGTGTTATTTAATTCTTTTCATATTTTTTTTATTGTTAATCTTGACCTTCTGATTGCTTTTCCCGAAAAAAGTTCTGTGCACGCCACTCTGCTGAAGATATTCCTAGCCAGGGGAAAACCCGCGAGAGTATTGCCACATACCTGCTATATAAAACTTGTAACAGAAAGGTGTAACCATATTTGAAGAGCTTATGCAGTCAATGGTATATAACAACTTTTACTATGGAACAAACACTGTATCTCGAAAAAAAAAAAATTTACTGTTTCATAGAAAAATGCAATACCGCTCGGCCGATATGTATGGAAGGGTTGTTTTTTTTTTTGAGATTTCGGGGTTGGCTTCATAGTAAAAGTTGTTCTATACCATTGACTAAATAAGCTCTTCAAATATGGTTACACCTTTCTGTTACACGTTGTATAGTTGTGTTATTTGAAACGGGCCATATATTGAGTTTCTTTATAAACAGTAATTCGATTATAGAGCATTGTATAAAAGTCCATGTCATATTTGTCGCACGCAACCAACTGGATCTAAAATTGCTACTAGCGCCATCTATAGCCACATGTTGGTACCTCTAAGAAAACCATTCAACTCAGTTCGTGCCTCTTGCGTGTGTCGTTGAGCTAAGAATGCGTGCGTTGCTTTAGCCGCCTGAGTCCCGGCCGAGAGACGCCAGACCGCACCTTGCCGCACTATGGACCGAAGTTCCCGGCCAAGGGCAGGTAAGATATCACACACACCCTCCCATACACACTTATACAGAAATAACACGCTATACACATTTATTCCAACAGAATAAAATACATCAAACTTATTATTTGTTGAGCAAGGTGTACAGTGGAGATCACATAAAGCTCAACGCTGTATAGATGCATACATTACTCTACATTTTGAGAATTAGAAAGAAAGTGCAATTAGCCTATAGTGCTATACAAAATACTCGAAGCGTGCGCGAGAAACATACAACTATCTTTATCTACTCTCATTACATTATAACATCGCGATTCTGCGCTGCGATTTACCCAAATTATTATAACACTGCTAGAGAGCCAATCAATAAAAGAGACGAGAAATAAATCCCGACCTTATTTCTTAAGACACGCCCCCTTTATCCTGATTGGTCTTCAAGGCAGCATTAACAAACGACGCACCCGAGTGTTCTAATTTTTCGTGAAATTGTTAGTTGAAAATATAAGAAACTAAGACGATATTTTTGATGGTCGTAGATAAAGTACCTATTGTGTGCAACTGAACATAATAAGACATTGCGACACTCTTTCAAAACTATTACGAAACTCGTGTCCCAATATCTCAAATTATGTTACAATTGCACAAAATACTATTTGCACACATGTTCACCGTTCATCTTGAAAGGAGGGTAAAGACTAAACTGTTAAACTCGTCGTGATCCCCACTGTACGAATAAAGTTTGTTTCTTGCCTAAACGGGATGAAAACTAAATAACTTACGAGCAGGTAATTACACTTAACTAGTATTTCACCACACAATGTACAGTGGAGACCACATCAAGCTATACACTTGCGGTACGACATTAGCCCCTACAGAGAAGAATATAAGATAGGTACAAAGTCCAATGTGTGTTACTTGATGCGGTCTCCAGAGTCTCCACTGTACATTCAGATTCGTGCAGTAATTTTTCATTTACCAAAAAGAAAAAAGTTATTCTGTAAAGTTTATAATCGTAAAATCATTGTAGGTATTCATTTATTAATAACAATCTCATGGATTGCTTAATCAGTTATTACATAAACAGCTTTCTGTCTTCTTTGGGATTCATAAACATGCAACGATTATATTCTGCTCATACAAAATCCTTGAAATTCTTAGTGGTGACCCATTAAGCATCTTAGTAGACCACGTTTTTATTTTGTTGTACATATTTATGTTTGTGATTTTGTGTACGCAATTGTTCCCGCTTTTTTTAAGGACTTATGTTACAAATTATGTTGTAGTGTATATAGTGAAAATCTTAGATTTTACGAAGAAAAGCGCATGGAGGTTTTTTTTATTCTTGAGCAAGGATTTATTTTACATTTTAGGTTAGTAATATTTTCCTTGCTCCACTCCACTCCGACCGTTTTCGGTCCATATAAATCTTGGCTAAATGATAAATAAATAAATAAAATAGTAATAGTGACACCTGTTGTAGAACTTTTATATTTGTTATTGACCCATATTTTTAATTCGACTGATTACGGTCCCATACAGAGAACCGAAATATATATATGTTATAAATATTGCTAACCTACAATCGTTAAAAAGCTTAGAACAAACAAATTATACCTGTATTTATATTTTATTAAATGTAACAATTTAGTTGCAAACAGAATACCAAAAAAAACACCAATAAATACGAGTATCTCAACGCAAGTTGCAAGTAAAAGAACAAAAAACCATAGAGATGCAATTTTTTTAAGGCCTAGAAAATTAAATCGCATGTTCTACTGATTAAACTGAACCAATTTCATATAAAACCTTTTGAAACAACGTGAAAATATTTTTTTTCCGATATTCATTTTTAATACCCACCCATAATTTTCAACAGGGAACTGAAATTCTTTTTTTGCGTTGTTTTGAATTTTTTTTCTAGGGAAGTGGTTCAGTACAACCAGTAGAGCATGTAGTTTATTTTAGTTAGCACGTGATATTAGGTCTTTACATATGAAATTGCTGTCTTCTATAGAGAATTTGAAGGAAACTCAATTTTCAGTACTAACATTTTTGCATTCTTTTAGGAATGAGAAATCCAAATTATGTAATTTCTTTTGTATATGAATGAGACAACATTAAGCTAACAGCAACATTAATTTAATTCTTGAAAAGTGTCAGCTGTAAAAATAATTACGAATCTTATCATGGAAATGGATGGCATTAAGGACGAACTGTTTTTGAAATTTCAATTTTGGTTATCAAACTGACAATAAAAATAAAATTTAATGCGTAGATGTAAAACCATGAAATAAACATTCAAACAGAAAACAAATAATGGAAATAGCAATTGAATTACAGGAATTATGAACTCATGAATCTGTAAGAAAATTGCGGCAATTTCATATGTAAAGCCTATTACATAGTAATATATATTTTAATATCTTACACAAGTAACTGTATACAATATTCGACAAACTGCTAAACAGTTTATTTATACAAATAACATGTAACATATAATACACCTGGGTATATACTAATCAAATTCGTTCCACACAAACAGCAAAGGCGCCGAGCCAGAGTTCCGGTCACCGCGCGTGAAGACCTTGTGGGACAAGTGGAGGAACGTGTGGCTGCTCGCGTGGGAGAGACAGAGACGGCTGCACGAGAGAATGGCGCATCTGAAGGAGCTGCAACGAGTCTCGAACTTCAGCTGGGATGACTGGAGAAAGAGGGTAACTTTCGCAATAAGCGTTTTTCTCGTTGTTTTTATTTCTTCCTTCCTTCCGTACGTTAAGGGGCTCCACAATGCTAATCATCAGTTTTGTATTTGATTCAGATTCGTCAATATAGATGGTAAAAATTTGAAAAAAATATGGCGTGTTTTGTGACTCATTAATTACACGTTATAAATAAACATACTTTCAATCTTCTATTACTTATATTACTTTTAAAAAAGCATGAATTTCACGAAAAAAGCGATTCAGTTTCCGTGTTTCCAAACCGATTGAAACAAAAACAACACACGCAGATACTTTCGAGAAAAAAAACATCTTTATTACATTAAAAAATTATAATTAATATCCTAATGTAGCCGCGATTTCAAAATAACCTAAGTTTTGCGTGCGCGGCATATGATTAGAGCAGGATAGACAGTTAAAAAACAAAAGCGTTAGAGCAGGACCGAATTTTAGCGTTGTGTAGCCCCTTAAGCTGTGGGTATGCTTTTAAGGTTCACCACCCACTACGCTGGGATGTAATAATCTTCAGTGAAATGCAGGTGTACGAGTGTGGACTCGGAAACACATCTGACACCCCGATGTATTTGTGACGATGTATTTTTCATTGAATTGTAACTAATGCAACGATATCAAGTACATCAATGAACCATATAACTTTAAACTCTCGCGTTTCGTACACATTATAATAATATATAATCGGGTCTACCGCCATCAATTTTTACCTTTTCGTAAAAAGACCCGATTATATATACAAGGTGACTTTTCGATCATCGTCCAAATACATACTGGAGGCTTAATAAGTGATCACTATCTTGGATCAGTAACAATTTTTGTGAAATTCGTAAATTTAAATTTCGGCTTCCCATAGAAATTCAGTTCCACTCCCGAGTGAATCACTATGGGGAGTCGAAATTTTATTTTACGAATTTCACCAAAATTGTTATTGATCCATGATACTGATCACTTACCAAGCCACCAGTATGAATTTGGACGATGTTCACAAATTCACCTTGTATTATAATCAATGAACTAATGAGAATGTTTCGTTCGCCAGTTCCTGAAGTTCATGAACCACAAGAAGTCCCGTCTGACGGACCTGTTCCGTAAAATGGACAAGGACAACAACGGACTCATTCCCCGGAACGAGTTCATTGACGGAATCATCAACACGAGTGAGTATTACCCACTTCGCCAAGAGTTTTTAAGCAAACTGGAGTGATGACCTCTAACCTCTATTGAAATCCGCACGCTAAATAAATTAGCATTATTCTCTATTGGTGGTATCACCTACAGAAAAAGGCCGAACTTATAGTTATCCTATTGGAAACTATGATTCAAGATGAAATCTTTCACTTTGCCGATGAGGCCCGATTAAGGCAAAAAAGGTCAACAATTTAACACTGCTACCTTAATAAGTAGGGAAACTAAGGACCGGAGGGGACGTGATACCCCGAGTTTCTGCCTGGGTTACGGGTTGTGACCCCGAAACCCGTTCCTTTTCTCCTCGTTGTCACGCTAGAAACGCAGAAAGAAAAGTTAATCTGGATGTGAGGAGCTCTGAACCGCCCTCTCCTCACATCCAGATTTACTTTTCTGTCTGCGTTAATTTATATCTCCTTGCGATAGATAAATCGCCAAGTATTCAAACATAGAAATTTATTTCTATCATATTTGTTATTTATTATTAATATTTGTTTTAGGAAAGATTCTTGAAAATTTTCATTTTATTCTAGAATTCGACACATCCCGCCTCGAGATGGGGGCAGTAGCAGACCTATTTGACAGAAACGGAGGCGGACTCATTGACTGGGAAGAGTTCATCGCTGCGCTTAGACCTGACTGGGTGAGTAGTCAACAAGATGCTCTGGTAGACTATAAATGGAGGGGGACTTATTGACTGGGAAGAGTTCATCGCTGCGCTTAGACCTGACTGGGTGAGTAGTCAACAAGATGCTCTGGTAGACTATAAACGGAGGGGGACTTATTGACTGGGAAGAGTTCATCGCTGCGCTTAGACCTGACTGGGTGAGTAGTCAACAAGATGCTCTGGTAGACTATAAACGGAGGCGGACTCATTGACTGGGAAGAGTTCATCGCTGCGCTTAGACCTGACTGGGTGAGTAGTCAACAAGATGCTCTGGTAGACTATAAACGGAGGGGGACTTATTGACTGGGAAGAGTTCATCGCTGCGCTTAGACCTGACTGGGTGAGTAGTCAACAAGATGCTCTGGTAGACTATAAACGGAGGGGGACTTATTGACTGGGAAGAGTTCATCGCTGCGCTTAGACCTGACTGGGTGAGTAGTCAACAAGATGCTCTGGTAGACTATAAACGGAGGCGGACTCATTGACTGGGAAGAGTTCATCGCTGCGCTTAGACCTGACTGGGTGAGTAGTCAACAAGATGCTCTGGTAGACTATAAACGGAGGGGGACTTATTGACTGGGAAGAGTTCATCGCTGCGCTTAGACCTGACTGGGTGAGTAGTCAACAAGATGCTCTGGTAGACTATAAACGGAGGCGGACTTATTGACTGGGAAGAGTTCATCGCTGCGCTTAGACCTGACTGGGTGAGTAGTCAACAAGATGCTCTGGTAGACTATAAACGGAGGGGGACTTATTGACTGGGAAGAGTTCATCGCTGCGCTTAGACCTGACTGGGCGAGTAGTCAACAAGATGCTCTGGTAGACTATAAACGGAGGGGGACTTATTGACTGGGAAGAGTTCATCGCTGCGCTTAGACCTGACTGGGTGAGTAGTCAACAAGATGCTCTGGTAGACTATAAACGGAGGGGGACTTATTGACTGGGAAGAGTTCATCGCTGCGCTTAGACCTGACTGGGTGAGTAGTCAACAAGATGCTCTGGTAGACTACAAACGGAGGCGGACTCATTGACTGGGAAGAGTTCATCGCTGCGCTTAGACTTTGCCACTTAGGAGCAGGCTCTCAGGCCCCCATATGACATGCGAACATAGAAGTATCCACTTCACAATAAATTTAACCACGTAGTAAAGAAAAAACAATCATTACTTTAATTTCCGCCTGCGGTTACCGGCTTCCAAAAATACCTTCAAAACTGACTCAGCTGTTATTTATTTTTTAGGGTTCCGCACCCAAAGGACAAAACGGAGCCTATTGTCACTCTGTTGTCCGTCCATCCGTCTGTATGTCACGGGTCTCTAGCTTATACATAGAATGAGTTACATACCTAAAATTTTTACACTTCGTGTAGAATGTTTACCCAAAACCGACTATTTAATTAAAAATCCAATAAAATTATTTTTCAGGGCTTCCCATACATGAAAAAGGAGTAAAAAATAATACTTATATCAAAATAATATATACGGTTAACCGTTGTAATTATTTATTAAATAAATAAATGTTTTTTCTTATCCTAGCATATGCGGTGTCTTTGTCTAGAACTTATTGACTAAAGTATAAACTTTATTTTTTACTGTAGGTCCATCAAAGTTGTCAGTTTTAAACCATTTCTGTTATGAGGTCTGTTTCACAAACTGAACTAAATTAGGAATTTGGAGTTTCTGTGTAATATCTATTATGTATTATATTCTCTTTTGAAATATAATGAAATCTAATCGTGAAAAAGAAATAACCGATTTTTTAGAATGTAATTTATCCTTTTTATGCATGTTAGTAGTTCCCCCAGGGTGGTTTCGTCAATGTCGCTAACCATAATTTTTCCAGTAAGCGGGTAAAACGGGCTTCGTTCAACCATGTTGTTTATTTATCTAAATCTTATCTAACGTAGTGGAATTCGCAATGATCACTTTCACACCGATATCATATCGATAGATCAATATCAGCAACAAAATTTTGCAATATGGCAGAGATAACTTTCTATGTAGGTAAATCACTTTTCGTTACAATTCTTGCTTGCTTCGGTTACGCAGTCGGTAAGAGCAGTTCTTAATCAGAAGATTCAAGTTCGATCTTTGCCAGGGAATGTCCGAATGGATTTGGGACCACAAGTGGAACGATGAAGGAAAACAGAGTGATAAAACCTGAGTTTTTGTGCCCGGAGTACGTTGGTAACACCTCTGACTCTATCTTGGGGATGCATGTCATGTCGTAAGAACATCAAAGAGCATCAGCCTCCTACAAAAATTAAACCACTGCTTATTGTTTTACATGAAACAAAAAGGAACTTTTTCCAAAAGAAAACCAGGTAGTCAAGATTAGTAAAAAAAAGGTGTAATTTTAAGTGTAGTCTTCGCATACATGATCAGTAAAACATGTGGCTAAAGGTCTCTCCCACGTCACTGATACATCTTTAGGCTTGGCAGAAGCACAATTTAGAGACAATAAAAAGAAAATACAATGGTACCGATTCGGTAAAGCACATCTTAACGGATTTGACAGGACTAAATTTAATTTAAGCGTTCTGTCCTTGTCTTTTCGATAAAGAAAGAAAAAGACAGGACGCGTTAGTTCTGTCAAATAAGTTAAGACGTGCTATGCAGAATCGATACCATTGTCATGAAATTAATCCCCGAGGTGTCAGAAATTTAGCTGTGAAATGCACAGTCCACAATCAAAACCCACGTTTCTTCGACGATTATTACGTATTAGCGCCATGGGTGCTTTATCGTCGTTCTCCGAGCATCCAGCTGCAGGCTCTGAGGGATGGGGAGAATAATAAAGGGATAGGGGAGCTTTCCACTGGTACCAGCCCCCCCACAAATGTACCCCTACTGGATTTGATATACTTCTCTAATGTTTGTGCTTCTATTGCGAAGGTGGAGCGACGAGGGCCCCCGACTGACGCAGACAAGATCCACGATGAGGTGAAGCGCCTCGTGATGCTGTGCACCTGCAGGCAGAAGTTCAGGGTCTTCCAGGTCGGAGAGGGCAAGTACCGGGTGAGTACCTACTTTACTGTGTCTGCAATTCTACGACACATGACACTCGATACAAGCGAACTAATTTAATTAGCTACTACTACTATATGGGCACATGTTTGTCCGCACACGTTTATGTGTGTGCGTGCACGCAGCGAACGGCCGGCTGCCAAGTAGTGCGTGCCTCAGTATTATAACCCGGGCAATTAAAGAAAGGAATTGAAAATGGCGGCATGTACTTGTGTCTGCATTGAATTGTGATAGAACCAGCATAAAAATTTGTTTCTTCAGCATTATTTTTGTATGAAGTAAACTTAGATCTTAGATGTAAATATTAGTTGGTACCAATGTGTCCTTCCATAATATGGCATGCAAATTGTGTCTTATAAATTAAATATTTGTTTACTTGAATTTTGTTTCGGATTGATTTCTAGTGGATTGATTTAAATGGATTTCGCTACAAAAACATATTAACATAACCCCTTGTTCACAGTTCGGTGACTCCCAGAAGCTCAGGCTGGTCCGCATTTTGCGGTCGACGGTAATGGTGCGGGTGGGAGGGGGCTGGGTGGCGCTCGACGAGTTCCTGGTCAAGAATGATCCTTGCAGAGGTACGTGCCTTCTTACTGTAGTGGGGGAAGAGCAAGTGTAAGGGGTTGAACAAGTGTAGGGGGGAGAGCAAGTGTAGGGGGGACAGCAAGTGTAGGTGGAGAGCAAGTGTAGGAGGGAGAGCAAGTGTAGGTTGGAGAGCAAGTGGAGGGGGATGAGACAAAAGCAGTCCTTCCTACGACCGTTTACTGACACTTAGCTGACTTAGCCTGACGGCTTTAGTTGTTAAAGTGATACTGGATACACTGGTTTATAGTAGTTTATGCTACAAGGGCGCAAAGGAATAAATTACGAGGACGATTTAAAACACGAGCGTAGCAAGTGTTTTAAACGTAACCGAGTAATTTATTGCTTGTACGCCCGTGTATCATACTACGTTTTTCAATGCATAGTGTGAGGAAATGAAAACAAATATAATCTTGTGAACTTTAAATTATGATTGGCTCAAAAGGATTGTATCCAGAGCCGTTAAACAGTGGAAAAAAAGTATAACATCTATGGTACACAGGAAAGGCTGCAGGTTAGCCAACCATTGCAAACAAATAAAAAAAAATAATAATAATAAAGCCCTATTGCAAAATAATCGACTTTCTGTTCGGTTTTGATGCATAAAAAGTGGGCCTTTACGAGCACATGCATTGAAAAAATTTTTAACCAAGGTTCAATGACCCTTTTTGTGAAGTTCACTTGCAATCAGCATTACGTTGTAGTGTAGTACCATTGAATTAGGAATCTTCGCTAAAGGCTTTCTATTCAATCCATGACAGATACAGCGCATTATATTTGTTTGCAGATCTTTACGTATTATCAGTTTAAATCGGTTTATTTTCCTTGGGACTCAAAGACATTCCGAGCTGACCTTGGAATGGCGTTATTGAAAATTACATCCCTACCGTTATAAAATACGAAAACGCACTTAAAAATATATATTTCTTTTTGTCTATGGTGATGGCGTTTTTGCCAGTGTCAGTCAAGTCAAATTCAGACGTTTATAAGTGGTTATATTGTCTTTGGTTTATTCATCATCATCACGCACGCATGTTGCAGTTTTAACAAATAAAAAATATATTTTAATGTTATTTGATAAATGTTGCGAGGATACAGATTCCTTTTTTGTTATCCTACTATAAATACCGGTATTAATTTATAACGTTATATAGGTATATAATAAAAGACTGATTCCAAATGTTAACTGTCTAAATCTACGCCATTTTATTACAGCATACCTGTCCTACACTTGCTCATCGTATATTTTTCCGATTGCCCGCCATTTTTATTCCAAAATGCCGACAAATACCGGAGCATGAGTTTGAATAATGCAAATACAGAAGGGCCTTGGGGGTACAATATTGGTTCTTCCAAAACGGTGTAACTTTGTTGTGTTAGAAAGTTGAGTAAGTATATAGATTTATAGTTAGAGAAATTATGAAATGGAATAAATTATATCGATTGGATTATTTTTCAACTTATAGATAGTTTAACATACTACAAAGTTTTTCCTACAGAAGAATATGTTAGGATCTGTCCATACAAAAGAGGCTTGGACATGATTTTGATATCTAGCTGGCATTCTGGCAATGGAATAAAAATGGTGGATCCATATATTTTGATGATGTTGGGTTTTATTGTGTTGATGGAAGGAGATAAATAAAAGCTTTTCTGTTTTTTTTTTAATTATGAAATCAAAAGTACAGAATTTAATTGAACCTTCCATCAATATGTTTAAAAGTCACCATTTGTTCGATATTTTACCAATTACAATTCTTGATTTTTAGGATAAATGGTGATTTTTTTGTGTAACAAAATTGACTCTAGTTTCAGGATTTAATGAAGCTAAGGCGTTTCGGCCCATTCGTTTTCGAAAGTAATTTCACTATATGAACACTGTTCACCCTCGAACAAAATTGTAACTTAGCTTCATTACAGAATAATATTTAAAAATTTAAACTTCTACAGTGTTTTTTTTTATATTTAAAACAATATCACCAAAGCACTACAGAAGTTGTAACCATTGTTTTAGTGACTTCCTGCATTCAAATGTCTTTTGCTGGGTGTAGAGAAAAAAGTAGACATTGACAGAAAATACTGAATGAATTCCCAAAAAAAAAAACATACCCTGCAAATAAAGTGTCCAATTATATGTGTCGGCGTATTTATTTATTTGGATCTCGGTCTAAAATCCACATCTTAATATCGATTTCCTTATTTTTGAATAAAATTATGCAATATTTTGGTAATTTGCTTAATAATATTAGGTGTCCAAGAGCTAATTATAATATTTTTTGCATTACGTTTTGGTTCCATTACATTAACAAACTTTGTAACGTGTTTACAGTTGTTATGTAATGCATTAAATGACATCATTTTCTTGTGAACACCTAATTATTAGTAAGCAATTTGCGCAAATACTTTTAATAAAATTACTTTTTGTTCACTAATAATGAAAACAATAACAAGATGTGCATTTTGGACCGAATTCCTCTGCTACCGCCTTAAAAAATTGGTTAATATGATCAGATCCCTACATTCATCCTGTATTTTGGACAGATATTGAATACAGGAAGAAACCCAATGAATACTGTTTTTTCTTGATATTATTATATTCAAAGTGTCAATCGAAACCTCGGGATTACAAATAATGTTTGTGTTTAACCCCAATATAAAAGAAACTAATAATAACTGTGCCATCTATAATATCTCTAACTCTGATTAAATATAATAGACTTACAAGGGAATAAATATTTGCATAACAAATAACTACATATTTATGGAATTAATTAATCTTTATTTTTAATAATAAATCTAACCGCGTACAAAGATACAAACTACATTACGTCTACTGTTATTAAAAAGTTATACATATTAGTCAGAATCACAAAAAAACTTAAAACACTAAAAAACATGTTGTGCTGGCAGAGGTAAACTTATAATAAAAATACTGGCTTTAAAATCTTAATGCAAGATTTTAGTACAAAAAGATGTTATCACAGAAAATATTTAAGTCGAAATTCTAAAAGATACAATAAAAATAAACTAGTTTTCAAACAGACTATTAATGGAAGCACTGGGTTGATGATTCAACAGTGGATTCACCTTCTGTTTAGGTTCAAGGTTAAAAAACCTGTTTAGTCAGTCTAAACTAATCCAAATAACATAACATGAGTCAGACCAAAGATATTCTAGATTCATTTGAGATTAGAGTTTACATTTATTACAATAGATATTTTTATAACAACTGAAACAAAAGTTTAAGCACACAGTTTCACTTAAATATCAATACTAAAATAGGCAATGTCTACAAGTCTTTATGTTATGGCAAAAGATTAAATGTCACTAAATATGGCAATGTAAACTTCCCTTTATAGTTATGGAGATAAACTTGTTCATTAGTAATACTGTTACATATTTGTTTCCCACAGTACGATGTCTAAGCCTAATTTAATATGTGAGATCTGCAGTTACAATTGGAAGAAAATATCAGACAATATAGATAGAGACACATAAATTAAATTTTAATCAACTGTAGCCTTTCTAATAAAAGATGTGAGGGATGATATCTCACTGGCAGTGCCCTCACTTGGCAGGCGACTGAACTCTATTTCCTCACTCAAATTCTGACTGTCTGAGTTTGTCTCAGTGACTGGCCAGCGCTTATGACTGGGCGCATACAAAACCAAAAGAGCAAAGATGTAGATATTCCACATTCCATAGACACCAGTGAAAAACGCTGATGTGTATTCCAATTCGATATTCTCGTCCCACTTCCATTGCCCTTCAGCAACCTGTCCCAAAATAAACCCAACAACGGTTAGAGCAGCACAAAGCAGGGTGGCCAACATGAGAAACTGGAAACGGTATATGATACCCTCATAGTGCAAACGCCTAACAGAGCACATGGTCGGCAATGACTGTCGTTTATGAGAAATATTCACAAAGACCTGCCATATCATGTAGCACAGGAACAGGAAATATATGCAAGTTGATATTCCAGCCAGAATTATAAAAGTCAAGGCAAGATTTGTGCCTAAATCGGTCACCCAAATGGAGTAAAAGGGATTACGAAGTTGCACACCTCTTTCGCACATGTCAAAGATGAACAGTGAAACACAGCCCATTGCCACTGCACTCAGATGACGCCAGTATTGTTTCAAAGAGCTTTGGGCAGTCACATCTTGAATCAGCATATGTTCTCCAGCAAAAATTAACCAGAATGAGAATAACATGGCATAAAACACCCCCTGTCGTATATCACCTAAAAGTAACATAAATGGCAAGTCAAACTGAAGTGTTAAATACTCGAGTGGCATGTTTAAAACACACAAAGCGATGCCTAAACTAAGCAGCATTTTTTCCAACAAAACAGGTTTCCGTTGCAACATATGAACTCTTCTCCAGAACCAAATGATGATACCTATAATGCAAGGGAAAAATACAGTTTTTAATGACAGCCAGACTTTAGTGAATCCCCCATTTTGATTGATCACAGTGAGCCACATGTCTTGGATGTGACCTATATTAGCATTCATGCCTGGGCTATCAACTGGCAACCTAACATTTAGCAAATAGTAATCGTGAAACAAGGAACCCAGCTCAAACAAGGGTATAGCAGAGCAATTGTAAAGATATTCTTCAGTTTTGATGTCAATGTCACAGTCCAAGTGCCGTTTTTCTACAGATTGCGTGTATAATTTCCACTCGTCCTCCGGATCGCCTTTGTTTCGATACGCAAGTCTGGCGTCGATCGTTACAATGCTGCGCGGTTTCACTTCCATCTGAGAATGGTACCTGATATCCACTTGGATGACGCCTATAAGGTTCTGCTGCCACCGAGAGAAATCCAGCACCTTGCTCTCGCGAGGAACGGGCATTTGGAACGCGAAAACGATATCGGTTTCTGTATAGAGAGCATTCAAGTCGCCGAGGTCGACGGTCTTGCACGAGCCTTTCCCACGATTGTAGAACCACGTAGTCGTGTCGTTTTTCGCCGTAGAAGTATCTTTACAGACTGTTCCTAAGATACTTTGCGCGTTGGCCGGCATTGGAGCGACCAAACCACCGATGAGGAAACATGTCAGTTGACACAACAAAAGAAATGTAACTAAAACTGCGAGCTTACGCCCACTCAAGTTCTCTATTATCGTTCCCGTCATTTTGTAGCTCTATCCGAGAACGGATAGTTTGTTAATCTACACTTTATTACAAATCACAACGATTATTTTCCATTGCTCCGACGCGGCGGAGCACTAACGCAAATACGCTACGCTTTACTCGTCCGTCTTGCTTGACGCGATCAATTTGATTTGATTTGACGTTGTTGTTGACGTTTATTTGACTTGCGCAATGAAAAATGTTGCCAACTTTTAGAAATAACGAATAGCAGCTACACGTTATATACATTTTTTTGGTTTTATGGTTAGACCGCAGTAAGCGGAACTAGCGAAGTAACGAACTAACAACTCGATCTACCAACCCGGTTTAAACCAGTTGGAGCCTCAAACCGACTTTAGTCAGTTTGAATGTATGTCAAACCGGTTTGGTCGGTCTGAGCGGGGGTTTGATTGGATAATCCAACGCCGCGCGGCGCATCAAGGGCTTTATTTTTTTATGAAAAAGAAGTTGAGGCAGGGACCAAAAACAAACAATTTAAACTTATTTTCATAATCCGGTTTCTTTATTTATTTATTTATTCAGAAAATTTTTCATCATTATTCAGAATATCTTTTGCGCTATACAAATTAAGAAACTTAAAAAATAAAATTAAAAATAACATAACAAAAATTCAAATCGAAAAGAAAAACATAACATTTAGGCATCACTCTACAGAACATTAAGCTATTACGTGTGGTTTATCATACGATTATACGATTATGTTATCATAGTTTGTAGTATCGGTGTGAAACATTCCGTGATCGTCACATACTAAGCGGAACTGAACTGCAACGGAGCGACGCGGCACGGCGGAGCGTGACAATAATAATTATACTATATATAAATTTGTATAAACCATACCAAGAATACTTAAATCCATATAACATATTTAGCCGCGCCGCGCCGCCGCTCTAGTGTGGTTTGACCTTTACGTGTGGTTTAGCTACAATAGGTAGTCAAAAAAAAAAGAAAGCGATCAAATCTTTGCCAGCATAACTTAAAAAAATAACTGTAAATTAATACGAATCCAAACATACCCACCTAAGTTATGCATCACCACAAAATTTTAGAAAAGTATCACAGCAATTTCATATTCACACCACTTTCACCGTGAACACAGCAGCAATGAAGTCGCTAGGTCGAGAAAAAAATAGATTAAATACACAATGGCTAAAGTAAGCATCGAAAATATTTGCCATTGGATATTGCTACTAATTTACTAATTCGTATTTGCTTTTCCCAATCCAATCCTAAATCCTTTATGAAAATCATACATTTTTCTTTGTGTTATTTTTATATTGTGTTTATCCCTATGAAACATCCTTTTCATAAAGTAGTATCATTAGTGCTACCGCTGCCTGATCCGAGCAAGCCGGAGCAGCATGAAGCTTGTTGCCCGCTCGGTAAGATATACGACTTGCTTTTGGAGACCTCTTTTGACTATAAAATATATTTTACAGCTACTTTTTTTCTAAATCACTGTATACAGAAAGTTGGACTCCATAGCAGGACGTTATTCAGTGGTGTGGCTTAGACGATATTGTTGCAATGTAGTTTATTTATATTTTGCCAAATTATTGTATCAGTAGTATTTTTACACTTTTGATGCTTTAGTATAAAACGCTTATGATGCTTGATTTTTATAAACATTATTGGTAAAACATCAAATGTGTAAACAGCTTGTATGTGTACATTATAAACATTTCCAAGTAATGATTAAGTAGCATAGTGGTAAATTATATGTAAAAATTTAATTGCTTTAGTTAATATGCATGATAATATGGATTTTATTTGCTTTAAAAATAATCACTTGAAATTTTTACATATTTGTTAGCACTACCTTATTATCTCTACCAAATAAAACAAGTGCAAGATGTTCCTCATAAATTACCTTTATCCATTTTTAAATGTAAATACAGGCATAAATATTTCAGTTAAAATCTCTTATTAGCATTATTTGTACATACTATAAAAATAACTTATCAGTTGTCAGTCTTGCTCTTGATTTATAGAGAACTATTGGTGAGAGAATGTACTAATCGTATTTTATTACTATTCCTAATCCTTACTGCACATAATTTCAAACCCAATTTAATTTGATTTTGCGTTATGTACGTTTGATTTTTCTGACATGTTCTGATTTTGTTTGTTGTTTTTTTTTCCTCACAACCTGCACGCTATCCTCGTTTCTTTGACACGTTATGGTGTTTTTTTTATTCCTGTCCTGTTACCGAACGGTTTTCGTTTGAATCCTTCCCCGTTCCCTCATGTTTGTGACCCGTGCACCGGACGCCGCTCGATGTCGCCGCTGGCCCGCATGCAGCCAAGGGACGCACCAACATCGAGTTGCGAGAACAGTTCATTTTGGCTGACGGGGTGTCGCAGAGCATGGCCGCGTTCAGACCGCGTACGCCCCGCTCTAATACTAACACGCCTCCCTCGACCGGACCTATCACTAAGGTAAGTAGCTATGTGCAGCTACATTTTGTAAACGTTTAAATTATTCACTACAGGTTAGACAATTAGACTTAATTTCGCACACGTACTTCATTATAAGTTGCACTGTAGTACATAGTTGGAGGGAGCAATCGGTTTGGGGAGCAATACATCGCTTTTTGAGTTTTGGTTGCAACTTGCATACGAATTTTAAATAATTCGTCTGCAAGGTGCACTGTTATGAGTACAGCATGTCGTGCGCTCGTAGCGATGATATTCTTACTGCATTTAGTGTTGATTTCAAGCTATGCATAGAGGCACCGGTTCGTGTAGTGTTTGGTGTTGTTTGATTTTCATTGGAACCACTGCATTGGAGAGGTGGCACGTCTGCGCCTTTGGATGTCATGGTAAAGTATTTCGTATTCCCTCCCGCTCGATCCTATCATACCCGCATTTACGTCTGCTCCGAAAATTCGTTACGCGTAAAATAACTCGACATGCCGTGTGAATTAATCGTGTCTTTAAAATACGTCGACAATACAAAAACGTTCCAGAAAAAAGATTGGCACTTTATTAGAAGTCTCGTGTTTTGCCTCTTTCTCTCCTTAATTTGATGTCCCGGTTTTACATTGGCGCGTTTAGCTGAGGAGTTTCTGGAGCAGCTGAAGCCTATATTCGAGGCTCTGAGGCAGCGGGAGGAGCTCCCGTGCTCCTATCCGCTGCACGTTGGTTCAACACATGGCACTAAGCAGGCATTCATTTACGGACACTCAAGATCGCAAGGATCAACGACGCCCGGTGCTCACCACTATAGTCACCACCACGGGTACCAACCGTCTCCAGGATATCATTGGGTAATGCTAACTAGGCTAAATGTGAAACCTGCAAGGTTGAAATTGCACTGCAGCTCTCCGTTGTTTTGTGGAGGATTTGGCAGCTTTTGTTTCTATTACTTATATATTTATTTTATGTTTAAAGTATAATTCTTGTTTTGACAGTGTATAGTTGTTTTAGCATGTATGACTTTAACATCTTGTATAACGCAATAGAACAATGTTTACTTCCAGATGCATTATCGCATCATAATTCATACATAAATGCTAGGTTCGATCCCTAGTATTGTTTAAAATGTTCTTCTCTTAAAATTGGGTTTAATAATAACGCTATAAAAACATAAACAGGTGAGGGAACGCACGGCACGTTCAGTACCGATGTCCGCTGGAGGGACGGCTGGCCGAGCCTCGAGGTCTTCCTTGAGCGCTGGAACCCCAGACTCCCTCAGCGATAACGAAGCAGCCAGTGGACTAGGAGCACGGTACCGCAAGCCTAGTGCACCCAGGTTAGTGAGAAACAGGTACAGATTGTTGAGAATAAGGACTGATAAAGGTCCTGCATTTAAATATGTTCTGTGGAATTTGGAAGGGAAAACGCACCTCCCCGCTGTTTTCGGTGAGTTCCGACTCCTGACTCAAGGAACCCTCCTGAAAGAGATTTGGGATGAAAACTCAGTCAATACTTCATCTTTATTTTTGCTGTTCACGAAAATATTGATGTTTACTACATTCTGGCATTTATTAACAGGTCAACTCTGACACCTGGAGGTTCAAGACCTGGGTCCAGGCCTGGCTCGAGAGCTGGATCAAAACCACCGTCTAGACATGGGTCTAATCTTTCTTTAGACAGCACAGGTAAGCCATATCACCTCAAAACTGAATTATCTCTTAAAAAATAACGTTGATGATGTAACGTTGTTTTTTTTTTAACAGATGACGTTGGAACACCATCTCGCATCCCTATGCGTAAAGTGACGAATACACGAGCATCCATTGCCAGAGCAAATGCGACGGCAACCAAGCTCGGTGTAACAACTCCTAATGGGGGTTCAAGACCGCGCACACCTACAGGATTCCTGACTCCAGCTAGCGGAAGGTACGATCCATAACTTATCTGCAAATCGTATTAGACTTATTAGATTGTTTACGAAAAACGATGAAGTTATATTACATCTATTTTGTACCAGCACTTTCAAAGTAGTGAGACAACCATTTGAAAAATGGTTTACTTGGTCTCCACTGGCTAACGAGGAAGAAAAATAATAATATTCTGTTATTGTTATGTTTTTAATGTTTTTAAACTGCAACACTGATATGGCACGGACAGGTATCCCGGCGGGATGTACCGCACATCAAGCATACCGACACTTTCCCCGGTGCCAGCGTTAGTGAGGTACACGATACGAGTTTGGAGTTTGCATCCAGAGTGGATTTGATTTGCGGGATATTTGCAAGTCAAAGTTTATTTCTTTTACATTTTGAACAAGATTTCAAGTTTTTTTTTTTTTCTTTGATGATTTCCTTATCATTTTCTTCGGTTATGTTCCTAAATGTAAATGTTTAAGAAGTAAATTTTGACTTTCTACACACATTGGAACAAGCACTTAGCTTTTGAAATTAGAATAGGGTTTGTAGGTGGTATAAAATACAGGGATATTGCATTTATGAATCTGGGAGCACCTGTAAACAGAAAAGTCGCAAAACAGTAGGCTTGGGAGAGTTGAAACAGTAATCGCTGCTTGAATTTGACATGGTGGCGGGGTTTACATGCTTTAAGCAGTGTTCTTTCTTTGTTTCTGGTAAAAATTGAGCAAAGCACGATTTAAGTATGTAGATAGCAAAAAATCTAACGTTTTGGATATTTGAGTAAACTAACATATAAAATAGTATAAGTATCAATATTAAAGTTTATTAATGTATTATTGTATTTTCTCCCTCCGCATGCGTTACAAAACGGGACACAAATAAAATAAACAGTTCAACACATTCCCAACCTTCCTCAATGGCTTCTGATCATCCGACCAAATCCTTATCCCACGCCCATCCTGCATTCCAGACTGGTTCCACTAAGATACCGATATATGTCGGTTCTCGCTCTCAACGATCTCCATCTGTCGGACGACGGCCAAAATCTTCTCGATCTAGAAAATCTCACTCTAGAGAAGTATCTCAAGAACCTAGTCCTACTTCCCGTGAAGCCTCCAAGAAGTCAGAACAGAGAAGTCCCGAAGACGACTCGTCGCTGTTCAGCATTTCGGGCATGACTAGCGACAATGAATATGAAAGTAACGTTAGCGAGTCGAGTGGAGACAACAAGCCGACCCAACGGGAAGCTAAAGGGTACTGGGCTGCGCTTGTAGACTGCTAGCTTTAGGATACCCATTGTTGAATTATTGCTCTGCTCGTTTAATTTTTGTATTTGCATTTTGATTTTCGTCATCAGCTTCACGGTCACGGTGTTGTATACATTACATTCATTCATCCTGTTCTTTATTCTGTAAATGCGGAGTATTTCAAATTCATGTGTTATTTATTCATTGCTAGCATTAATTCTACTTTTTAATGTACTCATTAAAGTTTCATTCGAGTCATCGTTAAATCCATTCATTTTATTTAACCACGTGTGTTTTATTTGACAACGGAGTACTAAAAATGTGTCCATTGTGAGTTTGTGGTATGGATGACAAACATGTTGTGGGGTTGCGCTTGAAAAAAAAAAACGCTGCATACTTCTTTGTAATTCGCTGGCGCTCGCTTTAGAACAAATTATTTTGACATAACATAAATTATCATCACACAATTAATTTGTTTCTAATCAGCATCATGCTTTTATACATCACTGTCTTTTTTACAATTTCAGAATTAAAATCATATTGCGCTATATGTGCCAATGTCCCAGAACTGCTTACCTATGAAATTGCCGAAATTTTCTTACAGATGCATGAGTTAATAATTCCTGTAATTCATTCCATTATTTGATTTTTGTTTGAAAGTTGGTTTTAAGATTTTACACCTATACTCCATTCCAAGAGTCGAAGTATAAGGAAACAAAATACTCGCAGCTAATTGGTTAAAGCATGCGGCTAGAGATTAGCGACACAATAAGCGAAGACTTAAAAGGAAAGGTTTACATGCCGACGGTGGCGCAGCGATCATCTTCTATGCATTATATTTTTTTTAATAAAAACAAAAATTTCGTAGAATATCAGTTTTAATGATTTAGTGATATAGAATGATATAGAATAGAGGTACTCTATAATAAAATTATACATTTACAAACATGCAATTAATCGCCCTCGGAATCTGAACATCCAAGTGAACCGACATTAATTATGAAAGGTTTTGCGTTTTCACTCATTTCTTTGACAATACTTTACTCCGAATTCCAGTGAATGCCCATAGATTGAGCAATACTTCGTGCCACTTCAATGTTAGCACCTTCTAAGGGACACGTCTTTCTTAAAGCGTTATGTATTGTAAATTGAAGATTTTTCTGTTGACGAAAATGGGCGTCTTTTACGTTCTCTCACTATTGAGTTCAAAATACCAGACATCTTTGTCACTTTTGTCTTTGTCTTTTGTCACTTTGTCTTTCACTAACACGCACGTCCGAACACTGCGAGAGCTATAAACGTACTGAAAAAATCCGACATGTTAGCCAACCTTAAGAAACACGTTGGCTAATAAAGGTCCCGTGCATTAATCAATGAGCTGCGAGTATTTTGTTTCCTTATACTTCGACTCTTGGAATTGAGTATACATATTGAATTCTATTTTTATTGTCAGTTTGATAACTTAAGTTAAATCTTCAAAAACAGTTCGTTTTTAATGTAATCCATTTCCATGATAACATTCGTAATACTTTTTACAGCTGACATTTAAATCAAAGTTGCATTCATAAACAGGTACACACAAAATCACGTAAAATTTGAATTTGTCATTCTTAAAAGAGATGCAAAAATGTTGGTACTGAAAATTGAGTTTTCTTTAAATTCTCCATACAAAACGGATATTTCATAGATAAGCACCTAATGTTATGTTGGCACAACGTTTATTATTTTCTTATTGCACATGCACCAATCTTGCACCTTCTTGTAAGTAAGGTATAAATTAACATGATATCATTACATTAATGTATTCTATACATAGATTTATATTCGATAGCATGTGTGCCGTAAGAAATAATTCATTAACTTTTCCTGTCTTCTATGACTAATCCAATAATTATGTCTGTGTGCGTGCTAACATCATCGTAGGAGTGGGTCGTTTGCCTCGACGGAAGGACAAACGCCCGGCCGCAGTCGCATTCCTGTTCTAAAGGACCAACATATTAACAGTAACAACTATAGGTAATGTCTAATTCTCTTCGTAGTTTTTGCTTTTCTCTTTTCTTGTATGCTTGTTATGTTTTATTGTTTCGGCTAAACAGAATGTCATTTATATTTATGTATTTGTAGTGGTTGAAGAGGTTGCAAAGTACCGTAGATTTAGATCAGTATGAAAATAGTTTTGGGGACAAAAACAATTTGGTATACAGTTTCACCACTAGTTCTACAGGAACGTAAATGAATAGTTCACAATTTTATGCATGTTAGCCTCGTTAGATTCAAGCTAACTTGAACATAAGTCAGCTTAACATCAGCGGATGGAATAATTCCAATGTATTCATTTTATAACAGGCAAAGGACTCCTTCGGGCAGCACAACACCTGTTCGGTCAGGTCAGCAAACGGCGGTATCTCGACTACTGAGGAAGCCGTCAGATGCGTCTGACAGCGCAGCGCCTGCGACCCCTGGCTCACGACGAGGCACGCCGTCGTCGACTAAGACAACGATAGAGAAACGAGAACCATTCCGATTGTAGACGATAATTTAAGTGTAATTATTTAATTTGCCAGCTCTTTTCTGATAAATTTTGTACAACATTGAATATGAAATTGAAGTTGTAGATTTTTTTCGGAAAAAGGGTCTAAGATGCCTGTGTTGTGCCAGTCGCTTTGACAAATTTTGTTTACTCACGTTTCAATTAATACGCAACTTATAATCGTAACTCTTAGGCCAAATGTATTTCCAAATTATAAATAAATATTTTAGTCAAAGCGCCTTGCCCATCATATAGGTACATTGGTGCCGAAATATTGTAATAATACTAACAAATATTAACTGATTCGGGAATTAAGCCTAGCTTAATCACAGAAACGAATTTGCAAATGTGGCTTTTTTAGTTAAAGTGAATAGTTGGTAGAAGTATAACGTAAAGTCTGCACTTGTTGCCTTGTATACTTATTTTTTCTACGAAACCGTGCATTTTAGTGCAAAACGGACTTTTATTTATTTTGTGCTGTCAGTATTTTTCAATCTATTGTTTTGTAAGCAAATCATGGAAATCATTTGTTTAGTTTACTGTGAAAAAATTTCCTTTTTTTTCTCTTATTTATTGTCAACGTTGCCATATTGTAGTGTATGTTTTGTATGTTAAATACGTATTATTGAAGTTTCCATTCTTTAGATCGGAAGGAAAGTGTGATTTTGTAAACCTTTTGTGTAAGATTTATTTTCTTTAGGGACCATTTTGTTGTCAAGTTTCGAGGGACGTTAGGTGATTGCTAGCTACCGCTTGTGGTTCTCATATTCAGATACGCGGTTTCGCCAGACCATGTGTTTTGAAAGATAACTGTTTAGTTGTTCCTGGTAATCAAATAAAGTGATAAGCTTCGTGAGTGATTCTTTTTAGTAATTTTGCACAATTATGTTTTTAATTTTAAATCCCTTAATTGTGTTCATCTGTTCAGCAGGAATGAGGAATACATTTTTCATTGAATATGTTCAACTATGTATATTACATTATGTATGATATTTGCACAATAATTAATTACATTGATTATAAATCAGTTTTGAAATGTGAAACATTAAGGCAAGACTGTCGCCAGAGTCTTGTGATTTTGTTTTCCCCTAATGCTCATTATGGAAAATTCCACAACGTACATTTTATTTTTAAGTAATTTTACTAAAGTACACTTTTAGCAAAAGACATTTACTTAAAAATTTCTATTATATCGAGTAAATGCTTTAAAATGTAACTGTTGTCCATTTAAATAAAAATGTTAACCAACACTCACACTTATTTGTTAATTTTTATTATAAATCTGACTTTATTATTAAGTCTATTATTAGTGTTATAAAACTATTAATCTGGTCATTTTTATTTAAATCATTGTTGTATATGTTAAAATATAAAATCAAAGCCAATTTACTAAAAAGCTTGCAATATATTTTGAAAAAGAAGTACCTAATGATTCTGAAAAGCAGTTTTTAAAATCTCATTATTATTGATTTCAAAATAAAAATAAATGATAACAATTTACATGCTGTTTTTTTCCATACCTGCTATAAAATTCTTAAACCAAGATTAAACTATAAAAAATCGTTTTGGCTTTGGCACCTAGTAACGTAGTCAGTTCAACGCCATCTACAGAGATCTTGGAAACTATGTTTTTTTTTTAATACTCAAAAAGAAAACCTCTCATTAAGAGATATGGTAGTTATTTATTATTTTATTGGAATCTTTCTAAACGCCTCCTTGCTGTCGGTAGGTAGACGTCTTATAAATATGTTTTTTTATGGTTATGTTGTTGGCCATGTGATCTTCATAACTTTGCCGGATAAAAGCAGGGGACATCGACAACGATTACCTCTGGTAAAAATTATGGGGACCCCGGCCCTGTACGTTGATAATGTGTCTTCTGTTTATCGGAGAGACGCAGTGACTAGGACGCTTTAGTTGGTGAATACGTTTTTACCATTCCCGACTAATCGTCACATCAGCTTAAACCAACCCAGGTATTTTTGCGTTCAACTAGTATTTTCATTTGACAGAAACCTTGAAAGGTTTAGATATCGATGGAGTACCCAATCAATAGAAACGCCTGACATTAGGTATATAATGTTACCATATTACTTTTCTCAGTCTTGAAAATGACCTTGTTATTTGCAAAACGATCAAAAAGCGATAATAAGAGACGAGACCCCAAGTCACATTGGATGAGAACACATTGCCGGACTAGGCCAAATGCAAAACATTTTTAACCACTATCTGTTTATTATTTATTATATTCATATTTTGTAACAACATACAAGCATTCATATATTCACGCCTGTCTCCCAGAGGGGTAAGGACAGACTACGGATTTCCATCTGCTACGATCCAGACATATCTCTTTCGCCTCTTCCACATCCATCAATCCAGTCTACAAGCTTTTCTATTCCGGGTACTTTTGACATAGCCCTACTTCAGTATGTCGCCAATTCGGTCAGCAGACGTCCTTCTATAGCGGCCTGGTCGAGCTGTACCTTCCACTTGCGCTCCTTAAATGTCTTTCTTCACTCTACTTTCATTCATCCTCTCTACATGTTCAAACCACCGAAGCATTCCTTTTTCTATTCTAGTCACGACATCTTCTTTCAGGCCGCAAAAATCACGTATGCCGATATTTTTCACTCTGTCATTCAATGTTAAACCACACATACTCATATTCCCAAAGGTAGCAAAGGTAGCTTAAAAAATGTAGACCCGCTTACGAGTCGCGCCAAGAATCTTTATCTTTATGGTTGGGTATCAATAACTATTAAAAGTTAGTTTAACCTAGGTCAAATTGAGCCACACATCATTCCAAAAATGCAAGTCACATTTTCATTAAGAACGGGTAGTAATTAAAGTTCCGGAAATTAAATGAAAAATTAGCATATTAGAAAAATTTTAGGTTATAAAATCTTGGAAGTTGCGACTAAAATACTAAAGGTTCCGACTAAAATGCTAAAAGTTCTGAAAACTAAATATTGCTTAATTTAATACTATGTTACTAGCACAAATTTAAGTTTACCAAAAATAAAAATGTTTTAATCCAAGTTACGTGTTATAAATTTAAATATCCACTTACTCTTTTCTTAAATTAAAATGTCTTACAGAAATAATGCGTTTAATGACATCATATGAATTTTTAAGAAATATTTTTGATTATAATAAAACTTTTTTCCTAAAATTTGTACGAACCTAGTAATAAATTATTGTATTTTACGCCTTATTATCTATCCACTCCAATCGAAGTTTATTCTTGCATTAGCTCGGGGCGCGGCGCTTAAGGCATTGGTTTCTTCAAAACTTCGTACACGGCTGCCAGACGCGGCTCAAACGCTACCGCTGACGACGGCTTGAGCCGTTATAGTGCATTGTAAATGCCGTACGTCTGACCGTCGCAATGCTCGGGACACCACGGCCACATTTATGACGTCGCCATCGGCTTGAGAAAGAGACGACACTAGCACATTCTCATATATTGCTTACAGACCTTTTGAAGAAACCAAGGCCTAACACTATGCGATTCATCGCAATCGTCCTCACCCGCCATCTCTACTTGGGATTTTTGGTCGTCTCGCTAGCTCTGGCCTCATTTGTCCGTGTCTACTCCTTACCGCACGCTGGTGGCGCGCTCCTACGTCGCCTCTAGTTTTTGTACACCTGATTTGGACAGGCCGGAACGCTGACTTCGCTAGTCTAATCCCCGCTACAGTGCCAATATCTGTTATTCAATATACTCTATGCCCGTATCAACCGTGACTGTTTGCATTTCACAGTCCATAGATACTCGAAAAAACCTCTGACACTCGTTCGATGATTCATGTCGTAACGATATACCTAATCATTTTGATATTGTATTGATTAAATGGTGGTGAGCCTTCAGAGCGTTGCAAATAAATTTGCTATATTTTCCGTAACTCAGTATAGTTACTGGTAAGTTGGTATAGTTGACTGACGCTAAGTTAGTATTTTTGTCAGAAGTTCAGTATTTTATAAGGAGGATTGTAATTTGATTCCGATATAGTATAACCAAACTGGAGTGCTTAGGAACGACTCTATCTACTAACCCGGGTTAAACCGGAAACCGAGTTGATTGATTTGAATCTATGTCAAACTGGATCGGGCGGTCTGGTCCTCTAAAATGGCCGCTTTGGATGATTCATAATTATTACAATTCCGTTCTAGTGCCGTCTCTTTTGCACGCGTGATAAAACTCTGACTCCATCCTACTTTCAAATCATTTTATGATTCACCCAAGTGGGCCTTTTTAGATCCCCTCCTGTTGATATCAAAAAAATTACTGAAGTATTTATATTAAACATTTTTTTACTTTCATGATAAAGAGGTTCAGGCGGATACCAAAAAAACGAGTTAAACTTATTTTATATGTGGTTAATTTTGTAAACCGGTTAATATCGAATTTGTCGGTTCGGTTTGCATGTATGTTCAAACCGGTTTAACTTCGAGATCGTCACATCATTAATGCTAAGTACCTTTATTTAAACGCGTACGCTAACTAAAATATATTGTGGGGCGACTCAATAGGACACTTACTATACTCTTTGGGGCGACTCTTTTCCTTTTACTCATGAAACTTTATTCTTTACGAGTGAGAATTTATCTCTATTACTCATAAAGGCGTAGAGCGAAGGATAATGGACTAAGGATATACGATATACGCCAGTCGATATCCGTATATCCTAACCCCCGGTTTCTGAAAGGCCAATCAATGTTAACAGTAGATTAAAAAATAATTATCTGCGGATTAAGCCAGAAAAAGTGGGAATTTTACATTGAAATCAAAAATTAACTAAGTTAATTATTGATTCATCACTATTCAGACTTCATATATGCTTTATTTTCACCGTTATTTGCGGTTAAAGTTTTTTTAATCTACTGTTAACTTTGATTGGCCTTTCAGAAACCGGGGGTAAGTCTACGATTTCAACGTCTATGTTTTTGACGTGACCTTGTTATAGGAAGTTAGCGCTCCAGTATGGTTGGTTATTTATAGGTGGTTATATAAGACGTAAGCTTCTTGATTACATTACACTTCGCTAGGGGTTTTCGGAACTTTTAGCATTATCGAAATAAAGCTGTTATATTATCGTTATATTCCGTTTTCCATTTTAATGTTGGCAGCATTCCCGGTCGTAGTGTTGTACACTTCTTTTGTAGCGTGCTCTAGAGATACGCTACCTATGAGATTGAGATTTTCATGGAAGTTAGCTTGAAAACGGCTCATTATATGGAAATTAATTTCAAAATAATTTTCAAAATATTGAAGTTTTAAATTGAAATTATTCCAACATAGCAATGCAATAAATAATATAAAAAAAAATGAATTTAAGAAAAAACATTGAGATGGTTCTCTTCGTTTTTATAAACCACATCTGCGTACAGTGCTCCCAAAGTAATCATGCGCATACAAATATATAGCCGAGCGACCGGACGTACCACGTGACCTTATTGCTTGTATAGAAAGTGTAAGGAAATACGAACTTTGGCGAACGGTGGCGAAGGTTTGTAAGCGCATTATTACTTTGGGAGCACTGTAGTTCTATTCTATATTTTATCCCGTATTTGACGAGAAAACTGTGAAAAACAATTTCTTTTTCATGTTTTTGTAGTTAGGTGGAAGCGTAATATATTGCTATAAAATGATAAATAAGTATCAGTCGTTTCAATGTTTTTATTATTCCGATCAAATTAAATTTATGTATATTTTTACATAAGAAAAAATGTGATTAAAAAACGTACTAATCTCTAGTAAGAAATTAATTAATCCTTCGTCAAAAATAAAAGGTTAGGTATCATGAACTTTTTTTCATATTTTTTTACATTTTTAACTTATATTTAATACTTTTTTAATTAAAACCACTTATCTTTATCCCCGTATAATAATAATAATATATTATCAATAGTAATAGGATATTAAAGTAGACCTAAAATAAGTACTATGATATTTAGCCACTTTTCGAAAGCGATTTTTTTACTAAACTGGTCACTTTTTTTTCAAGTAGCCATAAACTCATCAAATACAATTTTATTCAAGCAAGAAACTTACCTTTTACACTTAAAATCTTAGGTTTACATGAAAATAAAAAATTGATTAATAAAACCGGTCAAGTGCAGGTCACACTAGATTATGATAATGGCAACACTGCGTGAGAGAGACAGAGAGAGACGTCAATTTTGTCTTTGTCTGTTGTTGTGTCGTGAATCAACAAAAATTAAAACACCGAAAAACATCAAAATACCATACATAAATTTAGACAGACATGGTTGGATACAACATGAATGGACCAACAAGAGACCAGGTGCTGAAGTTTATTGAGGAGAAAGAACGAATTGAACGGGAGATACAAGAAATGCATCTCATTTTGGAAACGAATAATGTTGGCATGCGAGACCCTCTCGTGGATGAAGACGGGTTTCCTCGGAACGATATTGATGTTTACAGAGTCCGGCACGCTAGACACAGGCTCATATGTAAGTTTATTCGGCTCAACTATATATTATTGTTTTTGGGGAAAAGGGGCGGGGGGGTGTTGAGGCTACCCCTACCCAGCACTACCCAACTTTTTTTTTTTTAAATAACCAACCATGATAATTATACACTTAATCGTAAGAATTTTGGGTCAGAGTGTCGATAAGGACTAGCCCATGGTCTTACAAACTTGGTTTTTTAACAAATAAATTACACAATTTTGGCGTAATAATTGTATAGTCTGACTCGGGTTCTGTAACTGTGATTAGGCTAGCGATGCCAGCGTTCCGGGTGCAACGATGAGCGAGAATCAAGCTTGTTTGGGTTAACATGTGGTAAATAAATTTGGGGAGCCGAGCAAACTGGAAGGGAGCAAACCCCTCTAGTTTTTAGTAATCCAAAAATAATTTATTCCTATGAGCTAGAAATAAAATTCTTGTTGTCAATAAAACACATTACTTGGTAACTGCTCCACTTTTATATTTAAATTACACTAGCGACCGGTTTCGTTATACTAACATCTTCAGGCTATTGTATTAGGCGAAAATGTATTTCGTCTATTTGTTTACAATGTACAATGTACAATGTACAATGTACAATGTACAATGTAAACAAATAGACGAAATACATTTTCGCCTAATACAATAGCCTGAAGATGTTAGTATAACGAAACCGGTCGCTAGTGTAATTTAAATATAAAAGTGGAGCAGTTACCAAGTAATGTGTTTTATTGACAAGATGTTTCAAATGTTCCATCAAGAACCAACAACGACAAGTATCAATTTCATAAAATTCTTGACATTTAAAACAAAACCATTGGCTTGCACAGGAGGGGTTGTACCAGGGGAAAGCCCTAACGCCCCCTTTCCTTCTCACCCCCTTTCCCCCCGATTAGCTTAGCGATGGTCTAATGCCTGTACAGTTTTACTGTTTATTTAATTTGTATTGACTTTTAGTCTTCAAGCAGGCGCGTGGAAGTTAGTAACGGCAGCGGTCGCGCGTCGTCGTTTTGGCCTACTTACTTTTCAAGCATAATAAAATGAAAATGATTAAAGTAATTATTTCTTTTTAAGCAATATTTAAAACAAACTAATGAACTAATAATTTATTTTTACATTTTTCCTTCCTAAGACATAAATATAAATTTTAGAACTAATCTTCTTCTTCATCGTCATTTTCATCGGCATTGTAACATTCACTGCAAAGAAATGCAGTATTGTCCCATGCAACTAAAACAAAAGCCGGCTTGGGGCATGCGGGAAGGAAAGAAACAGTTTATTTGTGTGCGTGATGAACATATCACAAGCTACTAAAACTGGTAACCACTACAAGTAGCAAAGTACGATCTCATGGAGGAGTTCATGGCGGTCAATTCGATGCTGCGCGACCACTTGAAGGTTAATAGAATTATGATTTGTGCAATGTCTGGAAAAGCTCTGCAGCTCGCTGCAGTTTCCCCCCCCTACTTATGAGGGGAAACTGTTGGTCGTTCCTGCTTAGAGTTAGCATTAGTAATGTGTGATATCACTCTGTTCTGCTTCCTCAGTTGCTCACATCGGCTGAGTGAAAACGAATTTGTGAAATTGTTAGTTAAAAATATTATAAAGATGATATTTTCGATTGTCGTAGATAAAGTATTGTGTGCAACTGAACATAATTAGACATTAGGACACTCGTGTAAAACTATCACGAAACGAATGGACAAGCTTTATGTCCCAATGTCTCCAATTATGTTACAGTTGCAAAAATACTATTTTAAAATTTTATTTCTGTAGGTTCTATTTTTTGATAATGTAAAAGTAACTGCTACTCAGTTTTCTATATAAGACCAACCATCAAAGGTGATTCCTGACCCCCTTGACCTGGCCCTAGGCTCACGTATGGTTGTAGGTAGGTCTAGGTATACCTTTAAAAGACTTCCCAGGTGATAACTTTTCAGGCCTACAGAACGACCACAAAGAGATAATGAAGCAAATAGAACGAGGTCTACACGCCCTGCACTCTGAGTTCATGGGGCCTAATGGAGAGGGCCCTTCCAGATCTAGGACGAGTGTACAGGTACTAAGCTTTATCTTTGTTGACCTGTTTAATAAAAAAATCATAGATCTGTAGTCCTGATTAAACTAGATCTATCTGATGGATGATTAATAAATTAAAAAAAAATACACAGTCGCTACCATAGACCTTTGATCTTTAAACAGAGAATATTGTGTAAACAGTGCTATTATTTCTTCTGTGCTATGGGTGCTTCAGTTGTTCGTTAGCGAAACTCCGACCGCCATTTTTTACGTCCATTATCACGACATAAATCTCCGAGGGAGTGTCAGAGGTGTTCCGAGTGTGAACTGTGAAATGTAAGTCACAGTCCACACTCGGTACACCCGCGTTTCACTAACGATTATTACGTCCCAACTTGGTAGGTGGTGAGCTCTATTGCCGTTCTTCGGGCACAAATACACGCTTTTTAAGACATGCAGGTTTCCTCATGATGTTTTTGTTCACCGTTCAGCAAGTGGAAAGTGTTAAATACCATGCATATAAATTCAGAAAAATAGATTGTTCTATGCCCAACCGGGGATTGAACCTGAATCACAAAATTGAGAGGCCAACATTCTACCCCTGACCTACTGCCCCTTACAATAATATTTCTGTTTAAGGCACTATGGAAAAAAATAGACACTTTTAGAACTTGCATATCTACTTCAGTAAATAATGTATTATTTTTGATTTACTAGAGATCTGTTAAACAGAAACGTGTTTGGAGAAATTCAGCTCAATACAAATATTTATTGAAATGAGGTCTTTTTCGACCCCTGGTGTGACAATTTGGAATGTTATATGGACTGCAATAATATTTTATTAGATGGGTTTCAACAGTAGCTAGGACCTGGTTTAAAAGAAATTTTGATAGCAACTTTAATACGTTTTATATTAATAAAAAACCGACTTTTTGCTACTTTTCCACGTCCCTTTCGCACTGAGGGTTTTTTCGCATATGGGGTAACAAGGACGCTAAAACTTTTACTTATCGCCTTAACAAGAAAGGTCTGTTTTCAGCCAATGGACACAAGCACAGCTCATGTGAACGGTCATGTCCACACCAATGGTCATGTCAACGGGAGCGACTCTCACGTGGAGATGGTGGTGGAAGGCACTAGGGACCTCAGGGTCAGAGATAGAGCCTTCGTGAAGGTCAACTTTGTCAGCCCCGGGTCACCTGCTGAACTTGCTGTAAGTATAATCCCATCAAAAACATTTCATGTAAAGTAGGTTGCCAAGACTTATAAGCTCATTCGTAACGCTCCCACTGTTAAAACGTTATCATATCTCATGTAGAGTCAAGCCCCTAACTCTACAAGCCCTAACTCTACAAACCCTACATCTTAATGGAGAAGTAAGGCACCGTTTCGTGGCCGTCGCACAGACACCCCCATTATGGTAAGAAATTAAAAACCCGGTGGAGGACGACGCCAACTCCGATGCGAAGCGAGACGAATCGCGACAATAAAGCGCATATTTGGCTGGCTGATCTAAACAAGCGCCTCACGCTTTGCCCCACGCCGTTCGAACTGTGCTGAGTGAGTCTCGCCCTTTGCGTTGGAAATAATAATTATTTCCGAATACCTAAGGTAATTGTGCCTCGATTACTTGTTATTTTTTATTCTCTTTTAATTAATTAGAATATTTATGATACTTCCGAGTGGTGTATGCGCTTACTTTGCTTGTTAAATGTTCATAAGTCACTTAACAAATCTTGTAAAAGTAAACGATTTTAGGGCGAAAAACCATTAATTTAAATATTTTTCTGGTCTTTAACGTGATGTTTGTGAAAAAATCAGGGACATACACCACTTCATATTGACCGTCTAAATGAAAGCCTAAAATTTATTTGATTGAATTTTTCCACTTTCGCGAGATATTATGGTATTTAGATATGTATGAAGTACGATTCGGAGCGGGTTCTTAAGTCACTGGTCTTACAAATTGTGTCATGCAATAGTACGAGCCAAGTCATACTTTTTGAACAAGATGTACGGTTTGTAGAATTGGAGCTTGTATATTTACAAGCTTTGTAGTTTTCATTAGTATGCTCCCTACATCTTATCCTGAAAATTTGAACTCTAGTATTATCCAAGCCGACGCTATGAGGGTTCGAAAATACGACGAAACGCTTTGAGAAAAGGTACGTAGTGCGCTGCTTCCCTCGGTTCGTCTTGGCGGGGGCATTGCCGTGCCCCCATATTAAGTCTGATAGACCCTAGGATGAAGAGCTCGTCCAGGAACAGGGAGAGTGATAGCAGTAGGTTTTAATTTGTTTCTTTTTTTAATTTCCAGGGAATCCGAGTAGATGATGAAATCCTAGAATTTGGGTCTGTGAACGCCACAAACTTCAACAACCTGTCACAGATAGCTGACGTAGTGCAGCACTCTGTGGGATCCAGGGTCGATGTGAGGGTCCAACGAGGAGAGACTGTTCTGAACGTGAACCTGGTGCCAAACGCGTGGGCCGGACGGGGCCTGCTTGGGTGTAATATTGTGCCTGTTTAAACTTCATTTTTGTTAAATTAAAAAAGGTAAAACTCTTTACAATCTATGTTTTGTGGCCAGGCACGTATCTAGGGTTCTGATTTAAGGGAGGGGAGGTCCGCGAGATTATCTCCTTTAATTTGAGTAAAAGATTACATGTTCTTTATAAAATTTACACATTATATTAAATTATAACATTAAAAAAATGTTTATTGATGTTAAATACTATGGTGTAGATAGTTTTTGCAATCTATGACGACTAATATGCTTTGCTTGTGTGTGAAGTATTTATAAAACATGCATTGACGCATTTAAAGATTTGGCGCCCTGGGCCTGTCAGGTTTGCCGCCCTATAAATTAACGTAAAAAAGCAAAAATATTTCAATAATAAAATAAAATAAAATCCAGTAGTATATTGTTTTGGGCTGAGAATTATGATAATGAATAAAAAACCGGCCCAGTGCGTGTCGGACTCGCGCACGAAGGCTTCCGTACCATATCTATAAAAACGGCAAAAAAAACATGTCTGTTGTACGGGAGGGCCCTTATATAGTTATTTTATTCTGTTTTTTAGTATTTGTTGTTATAGCGGCAACAGAAATACATCATCTGAGAAAATTTCAAATGTCTAACTATCACGGTTCATGAGATACAGCCTGGTGACAGACGGACAGCGGAGTCTTAGTAATAGGGTCCCGTTGGTTACCCTTTGGATACGGAACCCTAAAAACTCAAAAGGACATACAAATAAATAAACACCATTTATTCTTTTTTTTTTAATAGAAGACAGTATAATGTCAAAAAGCAAAATAAATTAAAATATACGTAACGATTGCGTATGAAAGGCGCCTAAAGCTGAGCGCAAGGTGCAGCTTGCGCCGCCCCTTGCGGCTTGCCGCCCCGGGCCATGGCCATTTTGGCCCTAGGGTAAATACGCCACTGATAACATGCAAAAGTGTGTGTACGACACGGTTTGTCAGGCACGCACACTAGCGCATCGTGCATATACATGACTTACTACAAGTAGAGCAGATTAGCCGTCGTGGATTGCAAGAACTTTAAAGGGATATAGTATATTAGCGGAAATTGTACAACCTGGGCCTCCCCCCCCCCTACAAATGTTCTTGAATGCGGCCCAAAAAGTCTTAACAAATTTAATGTTGTAAAGTTAAATTAGAAAAGCGAAGTGATCATCGTTTTGGATGCTGATTTGGGTGATTTTGTAAAAACGTCTAATAGATTAACTGTAAATAAGGTTTCGTTTCAAAACAAAAGTAATAAAATACTAATATAATTACAAATCTTTTATCCAATACAAAAGTGGAAAGGAGAAATTATAAGGTGGTAAAAAAAAGGAACAAAATCTTTCACAAATAGCTTAAACGGCGAACGATTTTTAAAATCTTATTTTGTCCAATATATTTATGGATTCAGATTTTTTTGTAAAAGTACAAGTATAGAACAAAGGGACGTTAAAGGAACCTACCGCCTCGCCGTGTGAGTTGTAACATAGCCTGACCTGACCTGACCTGAAGCCTGACCAAGAACATAAAAAACCTCGCCATATTGCGGAATTAATTTTTCAACTATTTTTTTCTACTGGCAACTTCAACTTTAAAACGTCATTATGTCGATTGCTGTCAAAGTGTGGTGTTCTTTTTTCGTGTGTGCTGTCAGAGTGTTGCAATCATAAAATAAAAACCATAAAAGCAAATGAGCAGGTTTTTTATTTTCCTGGTCAGGCTTTACAAGGTGAAATTCTAGAAGTAAATCTTATGATGAATAACCATGGAAGTCCTCCTCTCAGCCCTCTCTTTTCTCCTTTCCTCTCTCTCTTTATCCAATTGCTCTTCCGTTTTCTTAACTTCGACGTCGTCGTCGCCATCTTGTTCTTCCGCGTACGCGTTACGCATGGTGGCGTCGAAATAAGGTTTCTCATCGACGAGGCGCCAGTCCGGTTTGTCTATGGTCCCTCGAATGCAGTCGTGATAGTGGCACACCACTTTTTCCTGTTCGTAGGTTTCACAGGATCCTGGAATAATTATAAACTTGCTTGTAAAAGTTGGTGCTGACTGTTAAAAGGCGTCTTCAATGATATAGCCATTTGTACTAGAGACTTGGTTAGATCAGAAACAAGGAAAAAGAACATTAAAAAAAAAGTTTTCATAATGTTCTCTTTTTTCTTGTGGTGGAATGGTTCTCCGAAGACGGTTATAACCAGACTGGAGTGATAACCTCTATTGAAATCCGCACGCTAAAATAAATGACCTTCTATTACTTATAAAACTGTTTTCTCTTTTGAGGTATCACCGTCTCATGTCAAGGGAAGTCAGCGCTCCAGTCTTGTTTTAAGATTCTGTGCGATGCAGTGTGGTGATGTCCTTCGATGGCGCCATTAGCGGTACAATGATATTTTCTTCGTGTTATTCAGTATGATAGCTAGTTTTTCTACAGTATTTAATTGTGGCAAACGAACCTAAAGCACAGAATAAAATACTACGTACCTAAAGCTACCAACTTTCGGCCAAAAAGGCAACTTCGGCCGAAAAGTTGACCTTCAGTCGTACGTTAAGTCACTAACTATACACGTATCCCCTGCGCAGCCCCCTTCCCCGTCGAAGCTCCGATAATTGTGTGAAGTAGTGCGTCGCGGTGGTTTGTCGTTAGATGGCGCCACTACTGGTTTGCCTAACTGTGATGCCATCTACAGACTGCCTTCTGTAAGGGGCGCCCCTTCTGTAAAAGATGGAGTAGTCACCAGGTCGCAGCACGCGCACGGTGAGTACGGCGCGCTCAGGTGCCATCTCCTTGAAGTGCACGAGGTAGCACGCCAGCATCGTGCCGGTGCGCCCGCGCCCGTGCCGGCAGTGCACGCCAATCACCTGACCAATGAAAAAAACTGTCACTTTTGGCGGTGTAACGTTTCAGGCCTGTTTCATAGAGCAGCGCGTAGGGCGGGTCGTCCGTCGCACGGTTCTCTATGAAAACAGCACGCCGCGTGGGCATCCGCGCAAGGCGCACGCTTAACCGGTCGGCCATAGCTTCAGGCTTCGAGAGGCGCGCCAAGCGGTTCTTCTTGCGACGGCGCCGGCGGAGAGAACAAATGTATGAAGTTGTATAGGGCCGGCCATTGGTCGCCGCTCGTGCGTCTTGTCCGGCTACGAGTGACTTGCGCTCTCTCGACGGTGGTGTGCGGGGAGGCGGGGAGCCGCGCCAGTGTTCGTGCGCACAGGACGAACCTAGTGTCGAGCGCTTTGAGCGAGCGAGCGCGCTATACATCCGATGCGATGGAAGGCGCCGACGGGTGTCGTGGCAGGGCAAAGCCCGTCGCAAAAACCGCCTGGAAGCGCAGCAAGAAGCGCCGCCAGAAGCCTGAAGCTGTGGCCCTGGCGTAACGCAGCGGACTGCCTTAGCTTAGTTTATGCATCGTCTGAACATGAACGACCGAGGGGATGTCAGAGTTGTTTCCGAGCATGGACTGTGAAATTATAGTCCCAAACTCGTACACCCACGTTTCACCGACAATTGTTATGTCCCAGTGTGATGGGTGGTGGTGGTTAGCTTTAGTTAACGCCTTACTTCGGGGATAGATTTGGACCAATTGATTGACCGTGCCTTCCAAAGCACGCAAACCGAATGCACAAAATAGATACTACCAGAAGGCCGACTCGACGACGGAGCGAAAACAGACGCAACATGCATAGACGCGTACGTATGATGATCTCGGCAGAATTTCGTATTGGCATTCGACCGACTTCATCCGAGATCGTCGTACGTACGTGTCTATGTGTGCGTGTGCCTGTTTTCGCTAGTTATGCGGAGTAAACCTTCTCTGTAAGTGGTTATTTTGTGCCGAATGGGCCCTACTGGATTTGAACCCGCAACCAGAGAAGGTAAATATATAGAGTAGTGGATCTTATTACAAACGCTCAGATTCGAACTCACATACGCAGACGCGTGCTCTACTCACTGCCGCGCCGACAGTTGTATGAAGACCCCCCGAACTTCGCTTAGACGGCGTGTAGAGCACGCAACTGTGTGCGTGAGTTTGAATCACAGCGTTTATAGCTTAGAATACTCCCTATAATATTTACTCTGTCGCAACCGTTGCGTACACAGGCGTATGAAAGAGATTCACGTTTAAAACTACTAATTTCGTTTTCACTGTTTTCTAGCTTAACGATTTGGGGGTACCAGAGGGTAGTTTTTGAGCTCCTCTAGCTTCCATCCATCCATCAGCCCGTATTCGTCTACTGCTGGACATAGGCCTCCCCATTATTACGCCACTCTTGGCGGTCCTCATCTGGAGCTGCCGGGAACTGGGGGCCATTTATTGGGAGTGTAACTCATTTGGGGGGGTTGCCCATACTCACACACGCTGGGCAGGCGTTGGTGAGCGCGGTGTCGAAACCCTCGCAACAGTGACGCCGCTGCCCATCACCAGTCTGTTTCATATAAGATCCGGCTATTAGAGATGGATATACCGCCATCGATCGGTCCCAGGCATAGTGTGCCACCTGGTTCTTTGCCTATGAGCTGTCCTCTTACTCTCCCCCGAATTACTTCGAGGGGGTCTCCAAGTAAGATGGTGGTACCTCCAAAGTCGAGCCAGGCATCAGCTCTACCACCTTCACCTCTAGCTTAGTAATGCATTTTCTTACCTCTCCTCTAAGTTCGGCTCTTTCGCAAATCTCAATAAACTTCAATATCTGCTTCAGCGTCGGCGCTCCAAATTCTTTAATATTGATTTCGGTCCATTTCAACTTCATTTTACATTCCAAAATCGGAGGCACCTTCTCCGATGACAACGTTATTAAATGATCGACTCCTGCGTCAGCTAGATAATTCAAGTTGGCGACTGTTTGTGGCCACCCCATAGCCGCTATTTTGTTCTCTATGAACCAGGAAAAGTTGTATGGAGGGTACGACTCATGGTCTTCCTTCTTTTTGAGGGCGTGTTCGATCATTTCTGCTTGTAGGTCCGGTTTGGGCTTCTCCTCCGAGTATTTGTAGAAGAGTTTTGATAACTTCACATTGGTGTTCATGTTTTTTGTCGAAATCGTTGGTAGAGACATCTTTGCGGTTGCTTGTTTGTGTGCTGTAGATGGCGCTGTGAAAAAGTTTGATAATTGGACAAAGAATTAATATTCTAGGTTTAATGTTTTTCTATGTATTTATTGTATGGATTTTGATGATTTATTATCTACCTTGCGAGCCCTTTTTCCTTTTTGCTACGCCCGCGCTTTTTATTATAACCCGTTTTTGGCTACTAAGTCAAACTGCTCAGCTCCCTTTTGTCACAGCATTACCCCCAAATCTTTCTAAAAGAATCATGTAATTTTCCATCCATCAGCCTAGTTACCTGTCTATCAGTATACCTGTCTATTTACAGGCAATGTAATCAAGGCCGTCTTAAACTATGCTGGGTCCCTTAGGCACGCAAAAAATTGGGGCCCTTTTGGAAAGTAACCAAACCGGTGTTGCACGAAAATTGCTGACAAACAACGCTTTACGCTTTCATTTTTTAACCGTACAAAATACGAAGTACCTTAGCTTAGGAATTATTTCGACTATTTCATTTTGAACTGTAACTTTTTTTTTGTGAAGTGCAATGTGCTGGACAATAATGTTTTGAGAATAAATGATAGAGAAATTGTCGGTCCTTCGGGGCCTTATGTGAAAGACGGTATTGGTTGTAATGGTGTTTAGTTTTGCTACAGTCGAACCCACATCTCCTTGTTTATGTAACATAAATAAATCCCTTAAAATCTTGTTATTTCCAAGCGGTGTTTACAGTTTTAACACTTATAATTCATTTAGCCTTCAACTGAACCAGTCATTAATTTAGGTTGACGTCATACAGTGTCAGTTTTGGCACCAAAATTATTTATAAATATTCTAAACTTGCCTCTTCTGTACACTCACTTAACAAACACTATTCAAGTATCTTCTCAATCTTTCTCCTTCTCTACCCAAATATATATTTCAAGTCACTATTATCAGAATAAACAAAAATATTACACATCTAAAACAAACACATCAACATCAAACAAAATACTTCCGAATCAAGGGAAGCGCTTTTACTCTTCACTGTGTTGTCTTAATTACACCATAGAGTTGAAACTTAATAGAACTGCCACTGTGCAACATGTTATATAGTCATATTTGTCGTATTTTTTAAAAATCACTATATTTTAGTCATTTTATACTTTTATTTTACTTGTGACGTGGGTCTACACATACAGGTAGTTTAATAAATTGGACTAAGCTTTACAATTACTGAAAATAAAGTTCACTTTCAAACCAGAAAAATCTTGACTCCCATGTGGAATTAAAAGCACACTAGCGCCTCTACCGAGATTAAAAAGCACTTTTCCAAGCCTAGTTCTATTGAGATCACACCTACGTCTATGGCACAAAGTTTATGTTTATTTTTGGCAAAAGAACATTGCTGTAGACTTCTTGGCATCACGGTTGGTCCAGTGCCAATGAGTTGTGATGCTCTCTGTGCCAATCGACGGGGATAGATTCATGACATTTACCATGCTCTACATCCGATTAGAGATCGATGATTGCGAAATAGGGAGTCAGGCCATAGCAGGGTGCGCCAGGGTTTGTTTATCTCATCTAATATTATAAACGTGAAATTTTGTATGAGGGTGTGTTTGTGTGAATTAGTATGTTTGTTTGTTACTTCTTCATGCTGAAACAGCTGGACGGATTTGGGTGAATTTTGGAGTGGAGATAGCTTATACCCTGAATTAACACATAGGTTACTTTTATGCCGGCAAAAAAAACACTGTTCCAGCGGGAAAAAGGATGACGTTAAACCGAATATCACACGGGCGGAGCCGCGGGCAAAAGCTAGTTGATCATATATCAACAATTAGAATACAATAGTAAACATCTCAAGAAGATCTTTTACTACCATCGAGGAAAAAAAAAAATTTCAGACAATATAGTGCTATGACAGCACAGGCAGTCATTCGTTTGTTACCGACTTCTGTAGATTTTGTGGAAGTCCCTAGACCGATAAAAGCCTTGCCTACTTTCACTCTCCCATTTTCTAGGCGAGCGCGCTTCATCTTAGACCATGCGTAAGCCCATTAAATGTGAAACAGTGCAATTTTTTTGCATAGTTAATTTATAGTGTTAAAATCACTTAGCAAACTGAACAATATATCCAAAAAGCGCAAGTAGATTTTTAAAAATTTATAATTTAAGCGAAAGAGGTGTGTCTGAATCGTAACATGTAGAAATCTGTAGTCTCTGCCCACCCCTCTGGGAGACAAGCGTGAGTATATTAGAGTAGTTAAAAGGCTTACAATGCTCTGCGTATCCAATATAATAACGCTTTTAGGGCTGTGTTGCGGCTGCCGCGTTTTTGTAGTGCGTCGGCGATGTTTGCTGAGACACGAACCGACGGTTTTGACGCCATCTGGCGAAAAAAGTCTGCCTCCTTGCTGCACAGACTCCGAGGCAGCCCCAACACCCTCCTACAAGTAATACCCGATCGATTCGACAACCCGTTTATGCTTAAACTGGTTGATCGGACAAGATCGCTCCTAGTTATTAAGTACTAATATAGAATAAGTATATTGTTACTAACAAAATGGACCCATGTTGTCTGATGAAATAAATAAATGAATGATGATATGTAGATATGTATGTAGTGTTGGTAAATTTTACATTCAAACGCTCAATCTGAAAATGAATGGTTTTATTCCGCTTCGTACAACGGCAAGCTAATTCTGATGTTGACTTCGATATAACTAGTCCAAGGTCGTCATTTATATACTGAAGGAACTTTAGATTGAGATACATGTATCCTATTTTAGTCTTTACGCAGTTGTCATAACTGGGCAGGCCGCCGAATTTATTCTTCGATAGTACATTTATAGTAGCTTAGTCTTGCTTTGTATGGTATTTGTAGGTATTTAATTTACATCTGAAATTGCTGTTTTCCATAGAGAATTTAAATGAAACTCAATTTTCAGTACCACTAACATTTTTGCATTTTTTTAGGAATTACAAATCCAAATTAATGTAATTTCTTTTGTGTATGAATGAGACAACATTAAACTAACAGCAACATTAATTTAATTTTTGAAAAGTGTCAGCTGTAAAAAATTATTACGAATCTTATCATGGAAATGGATGGCATTTAGGATGAACTGTTTTTGAAGAAATTAAAATGAAAATAAAAACGAAATCTTTCAATCAACTTTCAAACAAAAGACAAATAATTGAAATAGCTATAGAATTACATGAATTATGAACTCATGAATCTGTAAGAAAATTTCGACAATTTCATTGGTAAAGAGACCTATCATTTACTTATAATTCCGGTCACAACTATTGATGAAGGAGTCCTTTCGACACCTAAAATATGTAACATGTGTTATAAATAAATGATTTTGATTTTGATTTATTTACAAGAAAATGTTGTTTTTGTAAGCGTTATCGTGGACCTTGTTCTGTTTAATTTTTAACATTGTGGTTAGAAATTAAATGATAGATTGAAAAAATTAATATAGAGGGATCGCCGCCATCTGAAAGAAGATGTAGTGAATAGAATAGAAAAAGGAATGCTTCAGTAGTTTGGTTGGAGACACATAGATATTATAAATAAAACGACAGTGACGAAAGAAATAACTGTATGGTGCGAAAGTTGAAGGTTAATTCAAGGTATTGAAGATATACCGACCAAATTGGCCACATTACTTGGGAACAAGGCCGTCTTAAGGCGTATGACCACGCTAAATAAGCAACCCGATGTGTGTGGGTACAAATATCAACGGAAACGACATTTAAATAATGTTCATTTCAGCGTGCCTTGAAAAGTGGCTGTTACGACAACCACTGCGTCTCCGGCTAGCGCAAAATAGGAGAAAATAATACTTTTCACATGGACGCCATGAACGAAAAAAAAATTTTGAACTTAAATTTTTAAATCCAAAAATTTCCTATAATTTGGTGAAATAATGATTAAAATCGCTTTAGGCGTTTGGAAGGAGTAAGAGAATTCTTGTGTTAATCTTGTGAAACTTTCGATGACTTTCGATTTTTTTTTTAAACTAACAATAGAAAAACAGTTTATGAAACTTAAAATATATTTTTGACTCTATAATGCCTATCATATATTTTTCTGAAAGTTTTTGGACCACCCGAGTGCGTAGGCCTTCAAAGACAGGTCCAAATTGCAGTTGGCGAATCCATTCGCCTTAAACTATGCTGGGCAAAATTATGAATTTAGGTAACCAAGCCGGTGTTGTACGAAAATCGCTGACAAACACAACCGTAAAAAATACAAAGTACCTAAGCTTAGCAACTATTTCGAGCTTTTTAATTTTGAGCTGTAACTTTTTTTTTGTGAAAAATGTGTATTATGCCCAACAAAAATGATTTGAGAATAAATGAGAGAGAAATTGTCGGTCCTTCGGGGCCCTCTGAGGATGGGGGCCCTGGGCATGGGCCCCGTGTGCCCCTAAGGTAAAGACGGTATTGCTTGGGAAGGGTCCAGTCAAAAGTACCAGGAATAGAAGAGCTTGTATGACTAGATTGCTTGATGAAGAAGAGGTGTGTGAAAGTGAAATTTGTGTCTGCCAACCCCTCTAGGAGACAGGCGTGAGTATAACATGTATGTTTATTGTGACATCTCATAAAAAGAAGAAACAGTTTCAACAGCAAAATAAACATTTAATCATTCAACAAGACAACAATAAAAATCACAGTAAAACCGCTCATTCAAATTCATATACATTTCATCACAGTTTGTACAGTCGGCGCAAGAAGTCTTCAGTCCACCAATACCTTGGTGGCGTCTTTGGCTGCCGCAATAAGTTCTTCTAGCACGTCGGGGCTAACTCCGAATTTTAGGGGATTATCTTCTGTTAAGTGCTCGAAGTATTTGCAGACGATTTCTTCGTGGTCTGGAAATTCACAGGATCCTGAAAGAAAAACAAGCATACGTCATTCAGAGGGCAGCTGGAAAATCGGTCAATGACCTTTGCGCATTTTGTACTGGACCTCGTACCACGAAACAAGCGATCAAGATTGTATGGCGAGATTGGCGTATCGTTTTCTTTTGACGCATACAGTTTGTAAAAACAGCCTTAAAAACAGACTACTGATACAATATATGACAGGCAAAATCTAGAATCATTTGTCAAATTTGATCAACTTGAATTTATTTTAAAATGGTTAAAACGACTAGGTGGTAGAGCTGATGCCGGGCTCGACTGTGGAGGTACCACCATCTTACTTGGAGACCCCCTCGAAGTAATTCGGGAGAGAGTAAGAGGACAGCTCACAGGCAAAAAACCAGGAGGCCCACCATGCCTGGGAGCGATGGATGGCGCTATATCTATCCCTAATAGCCGAGCCTTATATGGAACAGACTGGTGACTGGCAGCGGCGTCACTGGTGCGAGGGTTCCGGCACCGCGCTCACCAACCCGCCTGCCTAGCGTGTGTGAGTATGGGCAATTCTTCCAGGATGACCGCTGGGAGTGGCAAAGTCCTGGAAAGGCTTATGTCCAGCAGTGGACGAACTAGGCTGATGGATGGATGGATGGATGACTGATTGCTTATAAAAAAGTGGTATGTCTCTGTCTATCTACTCATCTGTGATCCAGCTGTAAAAGCAGTCGGAAGCAAATTATTATAAATGTATCTTGATAGCAAAGGAAACATTTCTAAACAGCCATTTCTCAAGTGACGTCACACGAAGGCAAATGGAATGAAATTTAATCAAAGCGAATTCCTGTGTGTTCCGGAGGGGAGCCTATGGCCCTCATGCTCTCTGTATCCGCCAATGAATTGGGTCGTACCTATACGTTTATACAGGGTGCTCTGAAATTCGACCTATTCCTTGAAAGGAGTTATACTAGAGATCATTTCCAACAGATTAAGCCCTATAAACTAGGGGTCGAAATGTATATGGGGCATTATAAAAAACAGAAAAAGAATACAAAAATCACATTGCTTACCATATTATTTTTGTGTGAAATCCTTTTATATGACAAAGACAGACAAATCCGTCGAGACTGATCACGACATACAGTGCGACGAGGCTCTTTTGGCGCGTGGTTTGTTTGTGGTCAAAATCGGAACTAACGATGCTATCTCATCCATTGTTTCACAGCTGTCACTGACATCCACACGCCAAAAGATCCTTGTAGCACTGTACTTACCACCAAGCGTGTATTTGTTTTCGAAAAAGTAGAGAGAAGAAACACACCTGGCCTCATCATCCGGATGACATACATGGCTTGGTCCGGCCGGAATCGGTGGAAGTGGGTCAGGCCAGCATTTTACCGTAGCAGCTGTGACCTCGCCGGCAGTGGATGCCCATCAACTGAGTTACAAAGTAGAGAAAAGAAACCCACCTGGCCTCATCATCCGGATGACATTCATGGCTTGGTCCGGCAGGAACCGATGGAAGTGTATCAGGTAGCAGGCCAGCATTATACCGCAGCGGCTGCGACCTTGCCGGCAGTGGATGCCCATCACCTGGGGAATAATGTCTTCTAGGTATCAAGCAGACAACACATGGAAGAGGCTTCTCTTCTACACGAAAACCAAAATCGTCTCGGCCTACGAGCCAGGGGGGGTGACCCCCCTGGATCCGCCATTGATTGTATGTCGTCGACACACCGTAGAATTGTGCATATCATAATACTGTTACAACTACAGAGGTCGCCTCGTTCTGCTCCGCTTCGCTCGGCTTCGCTGTTTTATTTCCATGTAAACCTACACGCTGCTCCTCGCTCCACTCGTGGACGCACTTATTTTTGACTTCTTGTTGAAAGACTTCCGATTTCATACCCAATTCAATGTTTCATATGCCCAATTCTACTATATGCCCACGACATGTGATGCTCAACGGGGTGTCGGAAGTTTTTTGGAGTGTTTACTACAATCATAGACTAAGTATACTATACGTATACTAAGTATAAGTATACATATAAGTATAAGTATACTAAGTATAAGTATACGTATAGACTAGCAGTTCCCATACATCAGTTTGTCGCCACAAAAAAGGTGTAAAATTCTAACGAAATCTAGATGGCGTTGCTAAATCCTCTAACGAACACGGTGCTAAAAAAGACCGATTGGTGACCCTAGTGGCACAGCGATATATGTCACGTAACAGAAAAATAATTCCCAATTCGATAATAGATGGCGCTGAAATATTCACTGTTAGTGTTGCCAACTTAGCGCCATCTAGCTTTTCTAAGCAAAGCTATTACATCCACATGTTTACTTGGTAATCATGAGAGTGTACTTGCAGCCAAAATTAAACAAATTATGCTTATTTGCAACACTTGGCGACACCTAGTGTTGTAAGGGCGCGTAAAAAATTAGCTACGCCTTGATGTATGGGAGTTGTCGGTCTATACGTAGTAATACTTAGTATATGCTACAACAAACAACACTCGTAACACTTTTCAACATATATTTTTACGTCCAAACGTGATTAGGAGATGATCCTTATCGACGTACTTTTGGCACGAATGAAGGCCATGCAGGTTTACCTCGGTGTTTTTTCACCAATAAACAAATACAATATGCACAAAAATTCCGAAATATGCATGCCCGGCCGATAGCATTCGAACTCGGGTCTCCAGCCCCCCTATTCTGTATCTTTAGTTGCCAACTGTACTAGGTGCCTATCATCAAAAACATAGATAAAAACTGAAATTTCAAAATTGCCTTTAGTGGGTATTGAACTATTAACAATCTGTGTCGTCACTTCAAGTGCGAACATATCCTTAGGAAACCGGAATTCGATAGTATATCTATGTTTTTGATGATAGGCACCCCGTACAGAAGGCAACTAGAGATACCAGCGGGCCTATTATGTATCTCTAGTTGCCTTCTGGACTGGGTGTCTATCATTAAAAACATAGATATACTATCGAATTCCGATGTCCTAAGGATATTTTCGCACTTGAAGTGACGACACAGATTGTTAATAGTTCAATACCCACTAAAGGCAATTTTGAAATTTCAGTTTTTATCTATGTTTTTGATGATAGGCACCTCGTTCAGTTGGCAACTAAAGATACAGAATAGGGGGGCAGGTTAAGAGTTCGGCGTAATACCGACTGATCTACTTCTTCTTTAAGGCGATATGTAAAAGTTTTAGCGTCCCTGTTACTCCAAAAAACCCTCAGTGCGAGTGGGACGGGTTCGTGGAAAAGTAGCAAAAAGTCGGGTTTTTATTAATATAAAATGTACTAAGCTATTTTGTCAAAAAGATTTTACAAATACATAATAAGTATCCACATTTTGAATGCAATTTCACAGTGAAATTAGTTAGGATTTCAGAATTACAGGAAAAAATAAAACAATTTAGAGGTCTTATCGGAATTAAATTCTATCGAGAAAATTTCATCCAATCGCGTTTTCCCTCATTGAGAATTTTAATCAAATACTCAATAAACATTTACCCAAAAATAAAATACGTAATGACGTTATAGTGGAGTAAATGAATTCGTAAAAACCCCATTTTTTTTTTGGTATCGCCTTAAGAGCGGTTTAGAAGCCGGATTGTAGAAAACCCGCCTTTTTCTAATTAATCGAAACAATACTTAAATTTTTGTGGTAGGGTGGGATTTGGTCGGCTGCCTGAATTCGTCGCTGGCCGGGTCTCCGGTATGGGTTCGGGCGGTTGATTAGATTGCACCTTGTATAATTATAGATTTTACCTATCATTTTAATCGTATATTATATATTGCTACATAAATTAAACAAACCTTTAATTTAGTTCATGTACATTCATAATTTGACTCGTAAAAAGTGTATACAGAATAAACTATTTGAATCTGGTGGTTCCAAAAGCTCATGGCCCTGACTGACCCTCTCTCTCCCTCCACTTATATTAAGGTTGCGTTCTTAAACGCCTGGGTAAATGTAAAATTTCAACTTTTTTACTGAGGTGGTTGTGGAACGGATGACAGTAAAATTTTACATTTACCGCAACCTAAATCGTTACATAAATGCAAACAAAAATCACTTAAAATCTTGTTTAAAAATTTAAAGCGCATTCAAATTCCAGTTCCATTCACACAGAGCACTCGTAAAACCCAGTTCCCGCCATTACACTTCTCTGTAAACTGTACAAAGTAAACACACATGGCCTTTTGGTAATAAACTTGAAATGCGCATGACGTCACAACCCCCACACATTTATTGTTTTTTAACGTTAGGCTCTGTTTTTGTATTTAATCGTATGGCGCATCATCTGGTATTGGATAATTATGAAAGCAAAAACAGGGAAAGTAAAGTGCTAAACAATACCTACTTGGTGTAAGTCAGACTCGCGTACCTAGGGTTCCGTAATTCGAAAGTTTTGGGAACAGAAAATTTAATTTTGTCATTTTGTTTTCGTGAATTTCTTAACCGCTATATTTTTCCTTTAATCTTTAAGTAATCACATAATTTTTTTTCATATTTTTCGGTCCACCAGCTTCGGAGATAAGGGGGGAACATCCATTTCTTGTGGTTTTTCAAATATTTCTCGAAATCAGTGCAAGTAAATATAGTTAAGGTATAGATATATTTTTACAATCAGTTCTTTAATAATTTGATACTCATAATATATCTTTAAGATATTTTTTTCCCCTTTTTTGTATTGGAAATATTTTGAACAATTTCAAATTTTGTTTACACCGTGTTATGTGGGCAAATTAATGCTATTTTTGTACCAAATTTCAAGTCTAAAGTTATAAGGCTGTGACATACGGACGGACAATGGAGTCTCACCATAAAGGTTCCTTTTGTACTACGGAACCATAAAAAGACGTTCCGGAAGTGACGTACAAGTTCTGAACATGCCCTACGAGACGCGAACATACAATTATCCACTTCAAAAAGGCGCTATGTTTTACCTATAGCACCAATATTGTATCTGACATCAGATTTTTGACCTATATACAGGGTGTTAAGGCGCTACGGAAGAAAAATCGACACTTTTAGAACTTGCATATCTACTTCAGTAAATAATGTATTATTTCGATAAAATAGTATATTATTTTTGGAATCTTTTTCTAGGGATCTGTTAAACAGAAACGCGATTGGAGAAATTCGGCACGATAGAAATATTTATTGAAATGAGATCTTTTTCGACACCATTTATCCTGGTTTGACAATTTAGAATGACATATGGACTGCTATTATATTTTATTAGATGGGTTTTAACAGTATCTAGGGCGGTTAAACGAAATTTTGATAGCAACTTTGGTACATTGTATATTAATAAAAAACTGTCTTTTTTTGCTACTTTTCTACGAATCCGTCTCTCTCGCACTGAGGGTTTTTTCGCATATGGAGTAACAAGGACGCTAAAACTTTTACATATCGCCTTAAGATGAATAATAATGTATACTATATACAAGTATACTTGTCCACTTCTACTAATATGGAGCTAATCATCAAATCGTGAAAAAAAATAGCTTTTCCATAGACAAGTTGCGTAGCTACCCGATCAAAATGTATGGGACAACTGTTTTTTTTTCTCGTATCCTTAATTTTTTTTTCACGAATTGTAGTACGTATGGGCAAGTTCTATCGCCAGTGTGTGGCTTCCGCAACTTCATCTATTAAAAGTATCATGATTGGCTAAAAATTATGTGTGGCATCTACATCAATGCATCATTTCTAACTAATCACGATATGTTTGAAAGAAATAACGATAGATGTTGATAAGGATAGACTAGACCATTTCGCGGAAATGACGTCAGCCTCCGAATTAGAAGGTCTAGCAAAAGGAACACTACAAATTACCACGTTTTCTAAATAAGTAACAAATCTTACCTCTCCATTCTTATCAGCTTTTCTACAGCAGTCAATGAACTGGACGATCTGCTCCAATGTGGGTACCTCGAACTCTTCAATGGGTATCTCGGTCCACTGCAATCCTGGAATACCTTCGACTGGTGGTATTTTTCCAGCTGCCAGTGTCACTAAGTGCGTTATACCCTGATTCAGCAAAAACTGCAAATTCTCTTTATTTCTCGGGAAAGCCATGGCTGCCAGCTTTTTCGGGATAACCCATGAGAATTTGAGTGGAGGGTAAGCTTCTACTGCTATTTCTGGGAAAGGATTCTCTGGTATAATGATGGTCAGACCTCTTCTGTACTCCTTTTTGGCTCCAGCTAGGATTTTGTCGTCTTGTTCCGTGATGTCTTCGAACCTTGAAATGACTTCGGACTCCATATCTTCAATGTCTTCCAAATCTGTCGTCACTGGCGCAAAAGAAAAGAAATATAAAGTTCTGAATTCAAACTTTTTGTGTTTTGTTTTTTTTTTTCTGGATACTAACACTGGCACTTGATACAAAAACACGTGCTTCCCTGTTTGACCATCGGCCGCGATTTCGGAACGAGGACTGATGGAGAAAGAAAGGAAGGGCGGGAAAAAATCTTGGCACAAATACCGATTTTCGTCTGGAGAGGATGTAACAGTTATTTCTGGAAACCTGTATGTAAAGTATTCACGTGGAACGGCGCGAAAGTAACTGCGTATTATGTTTTCGCTTATGTTTTTTCCTGACTTTGCTCGGGTCGTTGACTTGTTTTTATTTATGTATCGTTGAGATCTGGGACTTTCCGCTTGCGAACCGACCAAAGTGTCTCTGGACTAGAATTAGACAGAGTTTTTTAATGATCTTTAAATAATTAGAATAATGAAGATTTTATTTTGGCACTTCAAGACATGATTACTAGAAAAGCTTTTAAATCTTTTATTATTCGAATAATTCGAATAATACCCAAAAAAGTCGCATATTCGAATATTATTCTAATATGACGGTGACAATGATTATTTAATCATTTTGAAAATTCTTTCATTAATAGGGAGCTACATTATCAATAATATAGAGAGAGATTTCGAGATTTTTGAACTTTTATTATGAAATTTTTAGTATTTGCTACCATAAGTTCTTTTTTTACATTTCATTTGTAAAACTGAAGCAAATTTCACTGTTTAAAAAAACTTCGAAAGGAAAAATTTCGAGCATTTTTTTGCTCTTTGCCGTGAGACACTGTGAAAAATGGGTATTTTTAAATTCAAAAATGAATAGCTATTACTTTTTAATTTTAAGTAGTTGGTTGGTTTATCATGTATTTATTTCTGTGCACAACAAGTTTACAGATATTTCGGTCGGGCCAGCCAGCATGTCTTTCATGTACTGAATAAACCGCAAATAAATCTTTGTAATCTTTGGATATTTTCTATATTTATTATATTTAAAGAACTGAAGAGCCAAGATTTGAATCTGGAAAAAAATAGGTTATCTATTTTAGTCAAGAATGGGAAGCAATTTTTACTGAAGATGACTTACGAATAAACCAACGGATTAGCACACAGATATTAATACATACCTACATTTTAGCATCAAATCAATACACATTACTACATAGTATAAAACAAAGTCGCTTCCCGCTGTCTGTCTGTCCCTATGTATGCTTAGATCTTTAAAACAACGCAACGGATTTTGATGCGGTTTTTTTTAATAGATTCAAGAGGAGGGTTTATATGTATAAAACATGCCCGTTCAAAGCCGGAGCGGGTCGCTAGTTAGGTATATTCAGTGGCGTATTTACCCTAGGGCCAAAAGGGCCTAGGGCCCGGGGCGGCAGGCTGCGAGGGGCGGCGCAAGCTGCAACTCGCGTTTAGCTTTGGGCGCTTTTCGTTATCAATCGTTAGGTAGGTACCTATCTTGTTTAATCGTCCAAGGTCTATTAATCTACCTATCTTTTAATTTATATAGCTTTTTGACTTTATACTGGCCCGCAGATTTAGCGGGTGTACAGAGGCTGTTAAAGTTTCCTTGTTTAAAGCCTACTGTCAATCTTTTTACACCTGCGGTCTGTGGATTAACCACCTTAAAAAGACCGTGAGAGTTCTGCGCATCCAGTACAATAACGCGTTTAGGATGCTGATGGGGCTGAGGCAGTGGTGCAGCGCGTCGGGTATGTTCGCTGTGGCGCGCACCCAAGACTACTTCGGCATTATGAGGCTGCGTGCTGCCTCGCTGCTGCGTCGAGTGCGAGCCTCTACCAACAGCATCCTGAGCACGATAGTGGATAGGATTGACAACCCATTCATTATGCATTGGGTGCAGTTGTCAATCCTACCCAATGCGAAATAAATTAAAATTTGTAAATATAATAGTTACTAACAATAGCAATTAAGTAAAACTGTTACTAACAATATGGATACAATATCCGAAATAAACGTTATTATTATTATTATTATTATATACTGTCAAAATAAAAATTTCATCGGAAAATATTGAATAAATTGTGTTTTATTTCTTTATTTGGGTAAATATAGTTTGTTTTTGTTACGAGTGTTAATATTATGCGTTTCTTTTATTTGTAAAAATATTTCACGGTTTGTTAATACGAACATACATATGTCGTGAATATATATTGCGGGTAGGGTTAGAAGGTTATATTTTATGAAAAACTTGAGCTAATGAGCTTTTAGGTGATAAGCAAGTAAACCTGTATCCGAGATATGGCGACAAGGGTAGGTAGCCGCCAATGACCTTGTGTCGGTACAAATATCGACAGAAACTATATTGAAATAACGTTCATATCAGCACGCACTATATTACGACGTCGCTGGGTCTCCGGATAACGCAAAATAGGAGAAAATAACACTTATTTATTTATTTCTTTGTAAGACATGTTTAGTTTTTTTATTCACTATCATCACAGCCCACATCAACATACTGCTGGATTTAATTTTATAATTTCTAATATTTTTTGCTTTTTTCTCGTTAATTTATAGGGCGACAAACCTTACAAGCCCAGGGCGCCAAATCTTAAAATACGCCACTGGGTTTATTTAATTACTAGCACATCCGCTCATTCAAGAGTCGGGTAAAGTTCTTTTCAAGAAAGAAGCCCCTATCAAAGTACTTAACATGAACAAATAAATACGAAAATGCCTCAATCCGCGGGACATCTTTCGCGAAAAGAACTTGAGCTTATTTTCTCCTGTGACGTCATGTTGGTTGTTAGGGTTCCATTGGTCAGAAACCGTTAACATTTGAATCACTAATTGCAAAAGAGTATAATACCGAAATTTCAAGGTAAATTAAATATATATCGTTACGACATGAATCCCAGAGAAGGTGCCAAAGATGTTCTGAGTGTGAAATGCAAGTCACAGTCCACACTCGGTGCACCCGCGTTTCACCGACGATTATTACGCCCCAACGTGAAGGGTGGTGAGCTGAGTCTTATCGCTGTACTTCGGGCACAAATGCATGCTTTTTAGGGCATGCAAGTAATAACAAATACTATGCACAAAAAATCCTATAACCTCATTCGACCGGGGATCGAACTCCACTCAAGATTGAGAGGTTGAGTTATATGTTTTTATTGCAAAATTCATCGCTTTTGATACTCTAATTATTATTAGAGTGCATTACAAACTAGAAATCAATCAGAAAAAAATTCAAGAGGGCTTTCGCAGCCGGATTGTGAAAAACCCGCCCTTTTCCGTTACCTAATTGGGTTTTGCCGGTAACAAAATGCTTGAAAAATCTTTAAGTATTTGAATGTTATTTATGAAATATACATATATATATATAATACGTTTTTTAAGAAAATCGTGAAAAATACGCAACATGGTCAAAGAAATTTCTTTTTGTGAAAATCAAGTCATGATTTTGTCTGCTATCTGTTTTAGCGATGTTGAGACCCCAACAGTTTAGTTAGAGTTCAGATTTTCTAAGGGGTTTCAATAAGCAGATCACATACTTTATTGACGGAACCCGTAGCAACATTTAGTACGACGTACACTTGACATATGTAGTTGAATGTGATCATAACGTGCTGCAATTTATTTCTGGAGAGTCAACGGCGGATCCAGGATTTATGTCTGGGGGGGGCACAAGTTCCAGACAGGTAAGGAGTGTCCCCCATAGTATTGCACTATAGGTATCTTTGGGATTAACCAGTGGCGTGCACAGAACTTTTTCCTGGAAAAGCAAGCAATTGGTCAAGAACAACATAAAAAAATATGAAAAAAATTAAATATCACTTTGAAAAAAAAAAGTTTGTATAGGAAATTTTCACTCTAGGGTAGAATTGTCTACCCTGGCGTCATACAATTTTTTTTTCAAAGTGATATTTAAATATTTTCATATTTTTTTTATTGTTGTTCTTGACCAATTGCTTGCTTTTCCAGCAAAAAGTTCTGTGCACGCCACTGGGATTAACTCCATACAATAAAAAACATAAAATAAAGGTTTAAGGTGGATGGTCCAGGGCAATCTTCATACAAACTTGTGGGAACCACTAACGACAACAGAATTATTATTATTTCATTCTGTTACCTTTTCCCACACGTTCCATCAACTTTATACCCGCGAATTATCAGTTTTTTTTACAAACAAACTGTTTTATAATCTAATTTTGCTGTTTAAAACTTCCATACATTTTGTTTTACAATAAAACTGATTATTTGCGAGTGTAAAATTATTTGAACGTGTAGAAAAAAGTAACAGAACGAAACTGTACTACTTTTGTCGTCGTTATTGGTTCCCACAAGTTTTTTATAAAAGCTGCCTTGGACCATCAAATTACGTGTTTGATATTTTGAGATATTCAACTTGCAGTAGTATATAAAAGAAACGAATTTTCGTATTAATCTTCCATCTCCTTGTTTTGTTTGTACCGTCTGGGGGGGAGGGGTGGCCGTGTCCTCCCCTGGATCCGCCCTTGTGGACAGTCAACGACGAGAAAAGAATTTGTTTATTTCGCTGAAAACGGAAACCGTAAAATACATAAAACGGGATAACTTATTTTATTTTTAATCTGGCGTCAGTGATGAATCCCGTTTTTTTTTTCCACTAATTCATTAGGTATAACGGAAATACAAAAATGAAAATTTGGGACAATACAAAATACACTAAGTGAATTGAATTTCCTATACCTACTTCTTTTTATAAAAAACGCACGTTTTACGAGAAAACCTCGACCACAGATAATATAATACTCTAGACGTTTCTAGCAACTTTTTTTATTAAGGCGCTTAATATCGCCAAATGGGTACTTTCTAAAGCCTACTCCTCTTTTATGGCCATACCAAAAATATTGAAAAAAATGCATTATGGATTATCAACTCTAGTACAACATATGCAGCATTTTTCTTTTTCGTACCACCAAAACTTCTACATGAAAAATTGTTTTAACTGAATGGTGTTTTTTGGCTTGAATTCCCTACTGCTCCTAAGTGGTTTTTTTGATTTAATTCATTTATGCTTTGATAAATAGATAAACTTTATAGCTATAAACATAACATAGGATTATTCAATCGAACAGTCACGTCTATGTGAAATGTATTATTTTCTCCTATTTTGCCCTATCAAGGACGCAGCGAGCGTCGTAACAGCCACAACGCATTGTGCGCTGATATTAACGTTATTTCAATATCATTTCCCTCGATATTCGTACAGACAAACATTGAGCTGCTAATTTGGCGATGGTAATCGCCTTAACCGTCCAGCACAATAAGTCCAATGGCAAAGACTGTAAATGCAACTAGAGGCGATTATATGTTGGTGGCTCACTAGCCTCTTTCTTGAAAGCGTAATACTAATGATCACGCAGCGAAACAACAAATTGGTGTGTTTTAAGGTAACACTGAACTATTTTGTAGGCAAAAAATATTGAATTTAGGTATGTAGATTGACTTCATATTTCTGTAACATATTTTACGAAAAAAAAAAATCAACCGCTTTCTTCTGCGGAACGTTTAAAAACAAAAAAATACTAAGTTGGAAATATATTTATTTTAGACAAAGGTATATCATAAGAAATTTCTTTTAAGTAGATTGAATTAATAAAAGACCAACAAAACAAATGTATTTTTTTCAATATGAGACCTAGTTTCTTCCAACGAACCCTTGAAAATCTGGCGTTGTTGATGTTTTATTGACCTTCATCACGCTCGGCGGTGTACTTTGGCGTAAAAATCACTTCATGAATTTATGATGGATAGGTACTCACTAATTTTAGTGATAGTGTCGATTCAGTGAAACACGACTTAATTTATTTGACATGACTAAACTTAATTTAAGCGTTCTGTCTTTTTCTTTCTGTATCAAAGAGACAAAGACAGGACTCTCAAAATAAGGTTAGTCCTGTTAAATAGGTTCCCGAATCTACAGGGTGACTGGAAATTGCTCTTATTCCTCTCGTGGATGTAAACTATGATCAATTTGGAGTGATTTAACCCCTATCACTTGGGGGTCGCAAATCCGCCATTTTCGAGAAAATTTTTATTTTTAAAGTTCAATTTTAATTCTCTGTTATCGTGATTTTAGACATGCAGCATAAGATTTTGCAATTATTTGAGTGATTTTTAGCCTTAAGGAGATTGATCAATCAGTAAGCTATCAGTTCATGCCAAATTTCAGGCCAAAAAACAACAATATTTTTTTTGGCGTTTTTTATTTGCCAAATTTCGCAATTTTATAAATAAAGCAAAGAATGTCGATTATCTTGAAAATGACGGATTTGCGACCCCCAAGTGATAGGGGTCAAATCACTCCAAATTAATCGTAGTTTCTTCCCACGAGAGGAATAAGAGCAATTTCCAGTAACCCTGTATACTATTAAAGCCTATTCTAAAGGCTTTAGTTTAGTGCTGTCGAAACTTACATTTTTCCAAAGTAATTTAGCTTCTAATCTTAACACTTAAGGATTTTTGTGCAATGAATAAAATTAAGTTTTGACAGCACTAAAACTAAAATTAAAGCCTTCAGAATCGGCTTTAATAACGGTTTTTGGCGTCTTATATCTCAAATCCCAAAATCGCTCGAGATTTGGTAATTTGTCATTTTGGGATAAATTTTTAAACCGATCGCTCGAGCGATTGTTTCATAAACGCTAATTAAAAAAAAAACTTAATTTGACTTACCAAGTTTTTCTGTATCTGCATCTAAATCCATGTCGGCAAAAACTGTAAAATAAATTCCCTTCCAAGTATTTTAAATTCAATGTGCGAATATAAATTACCTTTGTAAACAGTTAGAGCACTGAGAGCAAAAGTGTCACTAAATCTTTTACAATCTGCCAAATCCAGCTGCCAGATATGGCACTGATGCATCTCTGTCAATCATTCAAAAGGTAAACAACTAAAAATAGCCCTACAATCTATACGGGTTAGGTCTAAAGTTAGATGCTCAATTCTAAGATATGGCCACGACATATACAAACCAATCTGATTTGTATCCTGTAAACATTTTTTATAGGTACTTCATTTCAATAAAATAATTAGGTACCCAACTTTTTTTTTCGAAGGTTAGAATATCACGTAAACATTTTCAGACGTCATAAAATGTAACATCTATTTTAGTCCGATAAGGTTCCGCCCGCGCACACCGACAACCAGACATCCACACCGGCCGAAGTTCACAAAAATTGGGCCGGCCACCAACGACACGCAAAACGATCCTTGTCAAACAACTGAAAAAAATGAAGCGGGTTGTGTTAGAGATACAACTCTAAATTATTCAAGTGGGTACCTCTTATGCCACCTCTTTATTCAATCAATCACAAGAAGGAATCCTATGGCCAAACAGAATGCAATCACTCGTGTCAGGCAATTCGCTTACGAGGTTGCGAAATAATAAATGATTAAAAACGTAATAATCTATCTTTAAAAAAAAATCTTCGTTTAAAAAAGTTCGTACCGGAAGTGACGTACAAGTTCTGAAATGCCTCCTTAGACAAGATGCGAACGAAGTATCCACTTCAAAAATCATTCTGTATAATCAAATTAATCCAAAATCACAAATAAAATAAAAAATTTCAACGCTCTGCCACGTGAATTCCTACACATTTGATATACTTTAAAACAATGAGGTTAAGGTTGATATTCGATTTATTTAGTGTTCATGTTGACATTGAACTAGAATGAGGTGTAACGCCAGGGCCACAGCTTCAAGCTTCTGGCGGCGCTTCCATGGCCGGCTCTATACTACTTCATACATTTGTTCTCTCCGCCGGCGCCGTCGCAAGAACCGCTTGGCGCGCTTCTCGAAGCCTGAAGCTGTGGCCGAGGTGTAAGAAAGAAGGAATGATAAATCTTACGCCTAGCTCGCGCCAACTGAAACGAGAGCGTGACCTTGAAAAATATATAATGTTTGTTTACTTTAGAAACTGTTACATTCTCATGAATATTAAGGCGATATGCGAAAAAAATACGGGTGTTTCTTTTCTGTGTATTTCATGAAATACACGGAAAATTATAATCAGTTTCTGGTATATGCATTTTGACTATATAATCTAGGGTTTTGAAATTGTAAAACATGTTTGGGTAAATGTTCCTCGATAGAAATAATTGTTGAAATGAGGTCTTCAAACACACTTTTTCTCCTCGTTTGACGAATAGGAACCATATACAGAACTCGAACATATTTTATTGGGTGTGTTTTAACAATATCTAGAGATTTCATATTTGAAATTTTGCTAGTTATTTTAGTTCTTTTAATACAAATATAAAATCAACTTTTTTACCTTTTGCCCTGAATCCAAATCTCGCACTGCGTGATTTTTCGCTTGGAGTGACAGTGACGAAAGTAAAATTCGCATAGCCTCTTTACAGTTTTCTTGCTCAAAAATTGGGCGATTTTTTCATATTCTCAGGAACCAAGTAGGTCTTTGGTAAAATATATACATCGTTTAGAATTTATCGATTCTATCTGTCAAATTTATCTAATCGACGCGTACGTGCTCGCATATCCGCTTCGATATTATCATGGTGCAAATAGGACTAATGAAATGTCGGGTTAGTTAACTCTTCCCTTGAGTTAGTTAACCCGAGGGTTAAGGATTTTTGTTCTCGATCATGCTGCAAGTGGGCCTTAAATAAAGAATTTTCAAAATCGGTACAGTATTTCCAGAGATTACGCCCTACATACAAACAAACAAAATTTTAGCTATATAGCAGGTGGTAGAGCTGATGCCGGGCTCGACTGTGGAGGTACCACCATCTTACTTGGAGACCCCCTCGAAGTAATTCGGGGGAGAGTAAGAGGACAGCTCACAGGCAAAAAACCAGGAGGCCCACCATGCCTGGGACCGATGGATGGCGGTATATCCATCCCTAATAGCCGAGCCTTATATGGAACAGACTGGTGACTGGCAGCGGCGTCACTGGTGCGAGGGTTCCGGGACCGCGCTCACCAACCCGCCTGCCCAGCGTGTGTGAGTATGGGCAATTCTTCCAGGATGACCGCTGGGAGTGGCAAAGTCCTGGAAAGGCTTATGTCCAGCAGTGGACGAACTAGGCTGATAGATAGGTATATTATTAGTGTAGATAAAAAGAAAAGATGCAAATACATAATAAGAATATATTTTATTACATACAACACAATGTATACTATGCTTCTAAACTGAAATGGAATAATTATACACTAAATATAAATTTACTGACTACAACATAATTTTGGACCAATATTGAGCTTATTAGCCAAGAAATTCATATATTTCCGTTCTATCCAAAAAACCTTGTGATACTAAAAAAAAGAAACTAAATTCAACATTTGTCGAGTTTAACAACCACGCATCGCCGCAGCGATGAACTTGCGGCGATGGATGTGTGATGATGAACGAGCATTTTTTACCTGTCAAAATGACAGATATATATATGAATACGATACGGAGAGCATCGGAAATTATTTGCGATGCTCGATGCTTATCAAAGTCATGCGAAATGGTCGTTTATAGCTCTTTGCAACCCGCTGCACACTTCATCGCTGCGGCAATGCGTGGCCGTTCAACGCGACAATTCTATCTCGATTTTTGGGACGTAAAAGGAAAATATAATAAAAAGATGCATGCCATCTCAAAAATCAATATAGAAATTATACCATTCTCAATCGTATTAGTGAGAAAATGCGTAAAAAATACCACATTTTATCATATTAGAAAAGTATCATGTCAGTTTCCAGAGGAAACTCATTGAAAAAGTTGTAAAATAAATTATAAACACATATAATCATTGGTGAAACGCGGGTGTACCGAGTATGAACGGTGAATTGTATTTCACAGTTCACACTCGGAACACCTGACACCCCCTCGGGGATTTATGTCGTGACGATAAATTTCTTTATATATTTTAATGGTCTAACTAACTGCAAAAATCTTTCCCGAAAAACATCGACAAAAAGGATATTTTTTTTTCGGATATATTTTTGCGACACTGATATGATATGGTGATTAGAAAATAGTGTTCTTTTTTTCAAGGTTGTATGTAAATAATATGATACAAATCTTCAACTAAAATATTAATTAAATACTGTTAAATAACCCTTAAAACTTATTTTAAGCTCACATTAATCATTTAGTAGACAAATGTTTTGATCTAATTGATAACTGTAACGCAACTATACAATATAGTATGTATATAGTAATAGAAAATAAAAGCCATGTTTTTGTAAGACGCTAAGGCCTGTGATTGCATCAACATCTGTATTTTTTTATATTTACGATAAATTTATAGTAACTTGCCATCAATAGTAACAAATACTTACACTTAATACATGTATTTGCAACATGATCAATTTATAAAATCACTATAAGAGAATACTTACATATCATAACTAAATGGGGTACCACAAGGCACCTGCCTAAGGCCTACTAACATTTTACTTATGTAGTTATTTCAATAAAAACAAATTAAGGCATAAGTACTGGTCGTATTGCCGAGATTCAAGGCACAAAATGTCTTTTAAATGGAATGCATAGCTTTAATCAATGTTATGATTTTAATAAAGACATTTATAATAATATTTTACCCTATTCCAACTTGGATGTCTATACACACTATCTATAACAAAATACAATATCCAAATACACTTTGTTGTTTTTAACAAAACAAACTGTTTCTTTTTTAATTGATTAGCTTCTTAGTAATAGCACCTTCCATAGGAAGTGAAAAATATATTTACGACAACTATTTATATATCTAATTTTTAGGCTTTATAATATGTATTGGATGGATTTGACACTTAGTAAAAAGATGTATTTTTATTGTCCGTTAAAGGAGCATGTTTTAGGTATGTTATATATAAAACATGTAAAGCATATGGTATCTGCAAACAGCGTGTTATTTTACTACATTGAGCCAATCAATACCATTGATATGTATCTAGTTTCTTCAACAACATAATTATTTAATATAAGAGGCACTTTTAGTTACAAATATATTGCTAAGCGATATTTAATCACATTTTTGCTTAAGTATTAAGTATTTTACAGCTTGACAAAGAAGAGTTTGACGCGCTGACAGGTGGAAAAAAATATTTTGGTCGTAGTGTATACTGGGTGTTTAGATGATGTTACGGAAGCCGGAAACTGGCGATAGTACTCATACTCGTATATACGGACAATTTTTACTATTGAGCCAACAATCAAATCAACCTTCACATCGCAAAAAAAAAAAATTGCTGTTGCATACTTAACCAAAATGTATGAAAGGTTTTTTTTCTCTCTCTATTTCTTGTTTTTTTCATATTGGCTAGTATAGTACGTTTCAAATACCAAGGCCCCATTGCACTTTAGACGGTCATTAGGCGTTAACAATAGAATTAGTGATAACAAAAGATACCTGGCCAGATACGCGTGCCAATTTGAAGTGCTCCAAATTAGATAACAAAAGGCAAACATTATGAGCCCCATTGTTAAGTTTCTAGTGCAATAGGGCCTTGGTATTTGAAACGTACTTTATTTTTTGTTATCACTAATCCTATTGTTAACGCCTAATGACTGTCTAAAGTGCAATGGGGCCTTGGTATTTGAAACGTACTATACCATCGCCAGTTTCTGGCTTCAGCAACATCATCTTAACACCCTCTGTACTTGTAGTGTGACCACATGTGTGGTGAAGCGCCCTTATTTTTTGCCAAGCTGTACAATGCTAACATTGCCCAAGAAAAGTCGATTCAACAACCTCACATGTAGGGTGATTCAGGTTGATTGTGATGTCAAACCTAGAAAAAGGACCCACGCAGCTCCATTTCTAGATAACTAAACCTAAATACCTACGCAACTTGCCCCGGGCAATGCTGACAGTGCCCATTACATGTACAGTGGAGATTACATCAACCTATAGTCATGCACTTTCTAATATAACTCCTTTGTCATCTGTCTGCCCTTTATCATTTATTATTATTAATATTATATAATTTTTTCAAAATTTTGTTGGTAAGAAAAAGTAAATGAAATGACATTATATAGTTATTCATATACAACAATAGCTAAGTATATACCATTCGTCTTAATTTCTTCTAAATTATATTTTTCATATTTTTTCCTTAGTTTAAATTCATATCCATAGAAAGAGCGGGCCTCTCCTATTACAGGTTACTAAACTTAAAAGGGGAGTCCCAAAACATGTAGAGTGTGAATTGTAAACAATAAATGAATTTTGAATACACATTGGACTCTGTACCTATCTTAGATCCTTCACTATAGGGGCTAATTTAGTACTGTAAGTGTCTAACTTGATGTGATCTCAACTGTACATTTGATAAATTTTGTTTTTCTTCATTCATTAGAATTCACTAAACTTCTTTCGGTCGTTCGGAAATCTTGAGCGATTTGATCAACGAATATTTTAATCTTCAATGGCCTGTACATATTTACTTTAATCCTAACTACTGTTTTATTTTGGGCTGATGCCAAAGTTAATAATGTCCGATTCAAGGTAAACATTAAATGACAAAGCGACAATTTGGTGACATTAAAGTATTTTTATGTTTCGGATTTAAAAATAAAAGCATAGCCGTGTTACTACAAAACGGTGTTTAACTTTAGACAGTGTTTAAATCTGTTGTTGTCGCCTTTTCTTTCATACTGTAAAAGAGTGACAGCAACAGATTTAAACACTGTCTAAAGTTAAACACCGTTTTGTAGTTACACCGTAGTTATTTAGAGTTCAATTGATTCTGCGACATGTTGCTTACACGGTTTGCTTACCGACAGCGCAATTTGTTTCTAAATGTGACTATAGGTTGTCAACTTCGTGCCTACCGCGCCCACGGGGTATAGGGGCTGGCGGGCGGGGTCTCGGAGGGGATGCGGATGGTGAGGCGGGAGGGTGAGTGAGCACAACGCGTGGGGCGGACTAAGGCGAATGGCCAATCGCCGGGGAGGTCGCTCCATAGATAAGGGTAGTATAAATCGATGTACAGTGCTCCCGAAGTAATAATGCGCATACAAATATATAGCCGAGTGACCGGACGTACCACGTGACCTTATTGATTGTATAGAAAGCGTAAGGAAATACGAACTTTGCCGAACAGTGGCGAAGATTTGTATGCGCATTATTACTTTGGGAGCACTGTATAATGGATCTTCTGTAGACTCTATGATATTTTAAAGTTGTCAATGTCATACTTGTGTACTTGGAATGCCTTGCGCACGGCCCTGCACACTAAGTCGCGTGCTACCTCGTACCCGCCAACCCCTGTACCCCGTGGGCGCGGTAAGCGCGAAGTTGACAACCTATTTAATAATCTCAAGAGAATTCAAAGTGATGGATTTCGCTGTAAGCCATATAATAAAAGCATAGTTATTAGACATTTGATTTACCCATCTCTTGTTTTCTATACAGGGTGTTAAGATGAAGTTGCCGAAGCCGGAAACTGGCGATAGTACTCGTCCATACGAACTTTAACTTTAACTATGGATCCAACAACCCAACCGCGTAAAAAAAATCAGCTGTTCCATAGAAAAGTTACATAAATACCCAACCAAAATGTATGAAACAACAAGTTTTTTTTCACAGAAACTTGTTTGTATGGACGCTTAGTATCGCCAGTTTTCGACTTCCGCAACTTCATATTAACACCCTGTATAAATAGTAACATTGTTTAGTCTTACATGGAATGTTGATAAAATATGTCGAGCTCATAAGGATTGAGTATCATTTCAATATTTTATATTTTTCTGTACAAGACATCAATAATTTCGATGCAAATATGGAATGATTGATTGCCATTCAATTTTGCATTCTAACAAGAACATTATAAAGTATAAAATACCTCGCCAATATCTTAACCGTCCACAGAAATTGCAATAGCAGAGTTCTATAGACAGAAAATAAAATAATACTAAAGAGAATACATGATTTTGACAAAATTATTTAAATAAAATACTAAATATGGAATAAAAAAACTCGTAATTTCATTTAAATACAAAAATGTGTTTGCAAAGTAAACTAGACCTTTTTACACATTGTATAAAGTACATATTAACTTCGAAAACATTTATATATCTTTTCCGTATACAGTTACCCCATAAACATATGCAGTTACCCCATAAAACATATACAGTTACCCCATTAAACATTGCATGAAAACCTTACTTATCTCAAGTACAGCATAACACTTCCATAGGCCAATTAACAAATCCTATACCAATAAAAGAGTCAACACGTCGCGATTATTTTATTGGCAGCGGTCGCCATGGTAACGGAGGGTTGTCGAGTGTCGACTGAACAGTCAAAAACTCGTACAACCACCGACGATTACTCTTTAAGGTGGATGGTCCCAGCGGCGTGCACAGAACTTTTTGCTGGAAAAGCAAACAATTGGTCAAGAATAACAATAAAAAAAATATAAAAAAATTTTAATATCACTTTGAAAAAAAAAAATTGTATGACGCCAGGGTAGACAATGTCTACCCTAGAGTGAAAATTTCCTATACAAACTTTTTTTTTTCAAATTAGAGTTAGTTAACCCGAGGGTTAAGGATTTTTGTTTTCGATCATGCTGCAAGTGGGCCTTAAATAAAGAATTTTCAAAATCGGTACAGTATTTCCAGAGATTACGCCCTACATACAAACAAACAAAATTTTAGCTATATAGCAGGTGGTAGAGCTGATGCCGGGCTCGACTGTGGAGGTACCACCATCTTACTTGGAGACCCCCTCGAAGTAATTCGGGGGAGAGTAAGAGGACAGCTCACAGGCAAAAAACCAGGAGGCCCACCATGCCTGGGACCGATGGATGGCGGTATATCCATCCCTAATAGCCGAGCCTTATATGGAACAGACTGGTGACTGGCAGCGGCGTCACTGGTGCGAGGGTTCCGGCACCGCGCTCACCAACCCGCCTGCCCAGCGTCTGTAAGTAAGGGCAATTCTTCCAGGATAACCGCCGGGAGTGGCAAAGTCCTGGAAAGGCTTATGTCCAGCAGTGCACGAACTAGGCTGATAGATAGATAGGTATATTATTAGTGTAGATAAAAAGAAAAGATGAAAGTACATAATAAGAATATATTTTATTACATACAACACAATGTATACTATGCTTCTAAACTGAAATGGAATAATTTTACACTAAATATAAATTTACTGACTACAACATAATTTTGGACCAATATTGAGCTAATTAGCCAAGAAATTCGTATATTTCCGTTCTATCCAAAAAACCCTTGTGATACTAAAAAAAAAGAAACTAAATTCAACATTTGTCGAGTTTAACAACCACGCATTGCCGCAGCGATGAACTTGCGGCGATGGATGTGTGATGATGAACGAGCATTTTTTACCTGTCAAAATGACAGATATATATATGAATACGATACGGAGAGCATCGGAAATTATTTGCGATGCTCGATGCTTATCAAAGTCATGCGAAATGGTCGTTTATAGCTCTTTGCAACCCGCTGCACACTTCATCGCTGCGGCAATGCGTGGCCGTTCAACGCGACAATTCTATCTCGATTTTTGGGACGTAAAAGGAAAATATAATAAAAAGATGCATGCCATCTCAAAAATCAATATAGAAATTATACCATTCTCAATCGTATTAGTGAGAAAATGCGTAAAAAATACCACATTTTATCATATTAGAAAAGTATCATGTCAGTTTCCAGAGGAAACTCATTGAAAAAGTTGTAAAATAAATTATAAACACATATAATCATTGGTGAAACGCGGGTGTACCGAGTATGAACGGTGAATTGTATTTCACAGTTCACACTCGGAACACCTGACACCCCCTCGGGGATTTATGTCGTGACGATAAATTTCTTTATATATTTTAATGGTCTAACTAACTGCAAAAATCTTTCCCGAAAAACATCGACAAAAAGGATATTTTTTTTTCGGATATATTTTTGCGACACTGATATGATATGGTGATTAGAAAATAGTGTTCTTTTTTTCAAGGTTGTATGTAAATAATATGATACAAATCTTCAACTAAAATATTAATTAAATACTGTTAAATAACCCTTAAAACTTATTTTAAGCTCACATTAATCATTTAGTAGACAAATGTTTTGATCTAATTGATAACTGTAACGCAACTATACAATATAGTATGTATATAGTAATAGAAAATAAAAGCCATGTTTTTGTAAGACGCTAAGGCCTGTGATTGCATCAACATCTGTATTTTTTTATATTTACGATAAATTTATAGTAACTTGCCATCAATAGTAACAAATACTTACACTTAATACATGTATTTGCAACATGATCAATTTATAAAATCACTATAAGAGAATACTTACATATCATAACTAAATGGGGTACCACAAGGCACCTGCCTAAGGCCTACTAACATTTTACTTATGTAGTTATTTCAATAAAAACAAATTAAGGCATAAGTACTGGTCGTATTGCCGAGATTCAAGGCACAAAATGTCTTTTAAATGGAATGCATAGCTTAAATCAATGTTATGATTTTAATAAAGACATTTATAATAATATTTTACCCTATTCCAACTTGGATGTCTATACACACTATCTATAACAAAATACAATATCCAAATACACTTTGTTGTTTTTAACAAAACAAACTGTTTTTTTTTTTAATTGATTAGCTTCTTAGTAATAGCACCTTCCATAGGAAGTGAAAAATATATTTACGACAACTATTTATATATCTAATATTTTAGGCTTTATAATATGTATTGGATGGATTTGACACTCAGTAAAAAGATGGATTTTTATTGTCCGTTAAAGGAGCATGTTTTAGATATGTTATATATAAAACATGTAAAGCATATGGTATTTGCAAACAGCGTGTTATTTTACTACATTGAGCCAATCAATACCATTGATATGTATCTAGTTTCTTCAACAACATAATTATTTAATATAAGAGGCACTTTTAGTTACAAATATATTGCTAAGCGATATTTAATCACATTTTTGCTTAAGTATTAAGTATTTTACAGCTTGACAAAGAAGAGTTTGACGCGCTGACGGGTAGAAAAAAATATTTTGGTCGTAGTGTATACTGGGTGTTAAGATGATGTTGCGGAAGCCGGAAACTGGCGATAGTACTCATATATACGGACAATTTTTACTATGGAGCCAACACTCAAATCGCGAAAAAACAAATCAGCTGTTGAATAGAAAAGTTACATACCTACTCAACCAAAATGTATGAAACAACGTTTTTTTTTTTCTGGCGATAGTACTCGTCTATACGAACAACTTTTACTAGGGAATCAACCTTCAAATCGCAAAAAATAAATTTGCTGTTGCATAGCAAATAGCAAGGTTACACTACTTAACCAAAATGTATGAAAGGTTTTTTTTCTCTCTCTATTTCTTGATTTTTTCATATTGGCTTGATATTTTCATTTTTTCATATAGTACGTTTCAAATACCAAGGCCCCATTGCACTTTAGACGGTCATTAGGCGTTAACAATAGAATTAGTGATAACAAAAGATACCTGGCCAGATACGCGTGCCAATTTGAAGTGATCCAAATTAGATAACAAAAGGCAAACATTATGAGCCCCATTGTTAAGTTTCTAGTGCAATAGGGCCTTGGTATTTGAAACGTACTTTATTTTTTGTTATCACTAATCCTATTGTTAACGCCTAATGACTGTCTAAAGTGCAATGGGACCTTGGTATTTGAAACATACTATACCATCGCCAGTTTCCGGCTTCAGCAACATCATCTTAACACCCTTATACTTGTAGTGTGACCACATGTGTGGTGAAGCGCCCTTATTTTTTGCCAAGCTGTACAATGCTAACATTGCCCAAGAAAAGTCGATTCAACAACCTCACATGTTGGGTGATTCAGGTTGATTGTGATGTCACACCTAGAAAAAGGACCCACGCAGCTACATTTCTAGATAACTAAACCTAAATACCTACGCAACTTGCCCCGGGCAATGCTGACAGTGCCCATTACATGTACAGTGGAGATTACATCAACCTATAGTCATGCACTTTCTAATATAACTCCTTTGTCATCTGTCTGCCCTTTATCATTTATTATTATTAATATTATATAATTTTTTCAAAATTTTGTTGGTAAGAAAAAGTAAATGAAATGACATTATATAGTTATTCATATAGAACAATTAGCTAAGTAATTAATTTCTTCTAAATTATATTTTTCATATTTTTTCCTTAGTTTAAAAATGTTTAAATTCATATCCATAGAAAGAGCGGGCCTCTCCTATTACAGGTTACTAAACCTAAAAGGGGAGTCCCAAAACATGTAAAGTGTGAATTGTAAACAATAAATGAATTTTGAATACACATTGGACTCTGTACCTATCTTAGATCCTTCACTATAGGGGCTAACTTAGTACTGTAAGTGTCTAACTTGATGTGATCTCAACTGTACATTTGATAAATTTTGTTTTTCTTCATTCATTAGAATTCACTAAACTTCTTTCGGTCGTTCGGAAATCTTATTGTTCAACGAATATTTTAATCTTCAATGGCCTGTACATATTTACTTTAATCCTAACTACTGTTTTATTTTGGACTGATGCCAAAGTTAATAATGTCCGATTCAAGGTAAACATTAAATGACAAAGCGACAATTTGGTGACATTAAAGTATTTTTATGTTTCGGATTTAAAAATAAAAGCATAGCCGTGTTACTACAAAACGGTGTTTAACTTTAGACAATGTTTAGATCTGTTGTTGTCGCCTTTTCTTTCATACTGTAAAAGAGTGACCGCAACAGATTTAAACACTGTCTAAAGTTAAACACCGTTTTGTAGTTACACCGTAGTTATTTACTGTGTTACTACAAAACGGTGTTTAACTTTAGACAGTGTTTAAATCTGTTGTTGTCGCCTTTTCTTTCATACTGTAAAAGAGTGACAGCAACAGATTTAAACACTGTCTAAAGTTAAACACCGTTTTGTAGTTACACCGTAGTTATTTAGAGTTCAATTGATTCTGCGACATCTTGCTTACACGGTTTGCTTACCGACTGCGCAATTTGTTTCTAAATGTGACTATAGGTTGTCAAATTCGTGCCTACCGCGCCTACCGTGCCTATTGCGGGAGGGTGAGCGAGCACGACGCGTGGGGTGGACCAAAGTGCCGGAGAGGTCGCTCCATAGATAAGGGTATTACAGTACAGTGCTGCCAAAGTAAAAATGCGCATACAAATCTATAGCCGAGCGACCGGACGTACCACGTGACCGTATTGATTGTATAGAAAGTGTAAGGAAATACGAACTTTGCCGAACAGTGGCGAAGATTTGTATGCGCATTATTACTTTGGGAGCACTGTAAAATGGATCTTTTGTAGACTCTATGATATTTTAAAGTTGTCAATGTCATACTTGTGTACTTGGAATGCCTTGCGCACGGCCCTGCACACTAAGTCGCGTGCTACCTCGTACCCGCCAACCCCTGTACCCCGTGGGCGCGGTAAGCGCGAAGTTGACAACCTATTTAATAATTTTAAGAGAATCCAAAGTGATGGATTCCGCTGTAAGCTATATAATAAAAGCATAGTTATTAGACATTTGATTTACCCATCTCTTGTTTTCTATACAGGGTGTTAAGATGAAGTTGCCGAAGCCGGAAACTGGCGATAGTACTCGTCCATACGAACAACTTTAACCATGGACCCAACTCTCGAATCGTGAAAAAAAAATCAGCTGTTCCATAGAAATGTTACATAAATACCCAACCAAAATGTATGAAACAACAAGTTTTTTTTTCACAGAAACTTGTTTGTATGGACGCTTAGTATCGCCAGTTTTCGACTTCCGCAAATTCATATTAACACCCTGTATAAATAGTAACATTGTTTAGTCTTACATGGAATGTTGATAAAATATGTCGAGCTCATAAGAATGGGGTCTACTTTTATAAAGGCCACCAGTTGGCGCCACTGGCACGTAAGGTATATGTCAAAGGTTTGTTAGGTTAGATTTACATAGAAGTTCGATTTTTTGTTTTGCTTATCCATATAATATTATTTTTTTTTTCTTTCTTAAATGCGAATAAACAATGCCGCAATGATGTGCAGTTCCGTTATGTTCCAAAACGAAAGGAAGACTTAAGTTTTGTTTTAGTCCCTCTTTTCTTTAGCTCTAATCTTAATTCATTTACTTTCATTGCACCGTACCTTGAATAATAAACCTGAAACTATGAATTTATGTCGACTAATACACAAATAACTAACAAAAGCGTTTCGCGGGCATTTGACGTTTCTCTATACCTGTCGCCTCAGTGGCGCCACCTGACGTCGATAGTAGCCCTCATTGAGTATCATTTCAATATTTTATATTTTTCTGTACAAGACATCAATAATTTCGATGCAAATATGGAATGATTGATTGCCATTCAATTTTGCATTCTAACAAGAACATTATAAAGTATAAAATACCTCGCCAATATCTTAACCGTCCACAGAAATTGCAATAGCAGAGTTCTATAGACAGAAAATAAAATAATACTAAAGAGAATACATGATTTTGACAATTATTTAAATAAAATACTAAATATGGAATAAAAAAACTCGTAATTTCATTTAAATACAAAAATGTGTTTGCAAAGTAAATTAGACCTTTTTACACATTGTATAAAGTACATATTAACTTCGAAAACATTTATATATCTTTTCCGTATACAGTTACCCCATAAACATATGCAGTTACCCCATAAAACATAACCAGTTACCCCATTAAACATTGCATGAAAACCTTACTTATCTCAAGTACAGCATAACACTTCCATAGGCCAATTAACAAATCCTATACCAATAAAAGAGTCAACACGTCGCGATTATTTTATTGGCAGCGGTCGCCATGGTAACGGAGGGTTGTCGAGTGTCGACTGAACAGTCAAAAACTCGTACAACCACCGACGATTACTCTTTAAGGTGGATGGTCCAAGGCAATTTTTATACAAATTTTTGGGAACCAATAACGAGGACAGCTGTATTATAAATTTCATTTCTGCTATTTAAAATTTTCGTACATTGGATTAAGAAAGTTTTAAATGTCAACATTAGATTGTAAAACATTTTGTTTGGAAAAAAAAAACGATTATTCGCTGGTGTAATATTAATGGAACTTAATTATTACAAACGGCTTGAACACTCACGTGTGATTGCTGTTGACTATATGCCAACTGTTTCACCGATACAATTTCGGCATTATCCAGGCGAGTGTCGTTCTTAGCACGAAGACGCGGCGTTCACCGTCGTTGTCAAACGGGCACTGGCAGCTGCCTTGATAATGCCGAAATTGTATCGGTGAAACAGTTGGCTTATAGTCAACAACGATCACACGTGAGTGTTCAAGCCGTATGTAATAATTAAGTTCCATTAATATTACACCAGCGAATAATCAGTTTTTTTTCCAAACAAAATGTTTTATAATCTAATTTTGCCATTTAAAACTTTCTTAATCCAATGTGCGAAAATTTTAAATAGCAGAATTAGACTCCAAAGATGTTTTGTTTATAAAAGAACAGATTTTTCGCGGGTGTAAAAAGTCAACAAAATCACACGTGAGTGTTCAAGCCGTATGTAATAATAATTTAGTATGCCAGCTCACGCGAGTTTTAATAATATTAATGAAACTTGTAGAAAAAAGTAACAGAACGAAATGATAATATTTCTGTCGTCGTTATTTGTTCCCACAAATTTGTATGAAAATTGCCTTTGATCATCCGCCTTAAGGGGCTCCACAATGCTAAACATCTGTTTTGTATTGGATTCAGTTCCGTCGATGTAGATCGTAAAAATTTGAAAAAAATATGGCATGTTTTTTGACTGAAGACAATTATTAATTACACTTTATAAATAAACATACTTTCAATCTTCCATTAATTACATTAATTAAAAAAAGCATGAATTTTACGAAAAAAGCGATTCAGTTTCCATGTTTCAAAACGCAGATACTAACTAGAAAAAAAAACTTTATTACATAAAGAAATTATGGTTAATGTCCTAATGGAGCCGCGATTTCTAAATAACTGAAGTTTTGCGTGCGCGGCATCTGATTAGAGCAGGATAGAGAGTCAAAAAACAAACGCGTTAGAGCAGGACTGAATTTTAGCATTGTGCAGCCCCTTAACTTGATAATTCAGGCAAAAGCACTTTATTTCTACAGATCCTTCCAACAGTTGTTCACCACTTTGAACCTTACATTTTATTGCGAAGAATGTTCACTCTTAGTCCAACGCAATAGAGCACAAAACTCACTGCTTCCCTCTTCTATACCTCTCCAGTATGACATCTATGTACTAGAGGTGCAGTATCTGGCCGTCGTCCTTGCTGGGCAGGCTGTGCGGGTAGGCCGGGGGGTCGGCGTGGTCAGGGGGGTCGGGGTGGTCATCCAAGGTCACCGCGGTGAGGTCAACGACTTCGTCTTGGTCATCTTGGTCTAGCCTGCTGGGGAGATATCATTTCGATTAGTATGCAGGTTGTTTGGGACATCGATGTAAATATTTTGAGGGATGATAAAGCAAGTGATTTTGAACATTTCTGACTGAATTTACTATTATGCAAAGTTTTTTAGTTTTTGAGGTATAGAAGTTTTTCAGTTTTGTCTTCTTAAAATTGCATTTAAAAAATAATAAAACACTTTTTATGGTTAAAAAAAAATATTTCGTTTTTTTACTCAATTTAATTAATAAATCTGTTTCTTCGTGCCGTATTTCGTTTTATGTTTTATTTTCACTTCTTTTTGAACACCTATTTACCCAGTTTTTTTGTTCAATAGAAGAATATTAAGAAATCAAATCAAATAAGATTTTTAGCTTTAAATAGGGTTTTTTTGTAATTTTAAGTGGACAAAACTGAAAAATGTCTATATCTCGGAAACTACAAAACTTTGCATAATAGTAAAATTCAGTCAAAAATTTTCAAAATCACTTTCTTTATCATCCCTGGAAATATCTACATCGATGTTCCAAACATCCTGTATATTCCTGTATATTGTGTAAAGACGTGAGTGATGATATAAATCACGTACTGATACATAGTTTGCTTTTCTGTCAATTACTGTAAAGATAAATAAAGATCACGAGTCAACGTTGTTTGTATTTGCGAGTTATTGTGTATTATTAGTATGTTGTATATATTAGCATATATTTTATACTGTTTGGACGAATATCAATGTACACAGATTTAAATACCTAAATTATGAAACGTTTTGCAACTCTGGCTAACTTAAAAAAAACCGGCCAAGTGCGAGTCAGACTCACGTACCTAGGGTTCCATATCGTGGATGATGAATTTATCAATTATTGTATTCTGAAAAACGCATGCTGGTTGTTCGTTGAACATTGCTCTTATGTGTACAGATATAAGGTTCAAGTTACCTGTCTTCGTCCGGCTCGCTGCTGGGCTGGCTCGCCCGTGCCGGCTCGGGCGCCGCGAGTCCAGCACGCTGGTTGGCGGGACGCACTGTGATGATCAAGTTGGACGAGTTGGCTACCATCATATCTGTCACCTGGATGTTACATAATAAGTTTACAAGTGTATTGAAATTATCAATTGTGCGCACATTATTTTGGATGTTATTGATAAACTAATTATAAAAAAAAAACACAATATCCAATGCAAAGTACATTCATGTAATAGTAGTTTATGCTACAAGGGCGCAAAGGAATAAATTACGAGGACGATTAACGACGATTACGAGAAACGTAACCGAGTAATTTATTGCTTTTACGCCCGTGTATCATACTACATTTTTCAATGCATAGTGTGAGGAAATGAAAACAAATATAATCTTGTGAACTTTAAATTATGATTGGCACAAAAGGATTGTATCCAGAGCCGTTAAACAGTGGAAAAAAAAGTATAACGTCTATGGTACACAGGAAAGGCTGCAGGTTAGCCAACCATTGTAAACAAATTAAAAAAAAATAATAATAATAAAGCCCTAGGGCAAAATAATCGACTTTCTGTTCGGTTTTGATGCATAAAAAGTGGGCCTTTAAGAGCACTTGCATTGAAAATAATATTTTTGAGGTTCTAGTTGTAATTTTGTTAGGTTTGAGATTCACTATGGGTCGGTTAAGACTGTACATGAGCCTAGAGCATGAACAACGCCAGACTTTCGAGGATTCGTTTGAAGAAATTCGGACTCTCATTGTATTGCAAAATATATATTTGATTTATTGATATTTTATCTAGGGATTCTACTTATAAACAATGTGTTGAGATTTATACTTTTGTCCAAAAAAATTTTTTTTCCACCCTCTTTATTTTTGTTTTCTAACGTTCGTTTCAAGAACACGGTTAAGACATAAACTTGATTTTTTTTTTATATTTTTTTTTCCTACAAAATATTTCAGTATTAGCTAAAACACACCAATTTGTTGTTTCGCTACGTGATCATTAGTATTACGCGTCTAAGAAAAAGAGGCCAATGACAGAGAATATAAAGTATTACTACGTAGAGAAGCGACACTCACCTCCCCGCGCGAATTTAACGTCCCCCGCAAGTTAGTGGAAATCTGGAGTCAGGCAGAGCTCGATTACCACTCGTTTGATGCGCGCGTGTTTTGTTACAAAGTTTTATCACGATACTGATTTTTAATCAGTATGGTGCGTTATTGCAGTGTTTATGGATGCCTGGAAAACTTTTTTTCAAAAATTAGAATTGCGTGATCAAACCTTACAATTTCGTTCAGTAACGCATTTGGAACAATAAAATCAGTATTTATAACTTTCCATGTTTTGACAAGTTTTCATTTTTTTTCCAAAATGTATGTTTGAGTAGTTGTTAATTATATGATGATCATTTATGCATACGAAACTATATAGGTACTTACTAAGCTTAGGCATACTTTAAATATATATATTTACTTTTAAAGTAACGAAAAAGCAGCGGTAACTCAGGGGTAGAACGCTGGCCTCTTAATCTTGAGATTAAGGTTCGATTAAGGCTCACCACCCATCACGTTGGGACGTAATATTTGCAGGTGAAACGCGGGTTTACCGAGTGTGGGTGGACTGTGACTTGCATTTCAAAGTTCACACTCGGAACACATCCGACACCCCCCGGGGCATTCAGGTCGTAACGATTTATATACATATATAAGGTTAAATAACATTATTTGGCGAAACTCAAAACAAAGGTAGTACTAGTCTATATGGACAACTGTTTGTATGGGAGCTAAGCGAAATTCTTAACTTTTTTTCACTTCCTCCTATACAAATTGCTCCGATCAGCTGACTCGTCCAGTATGGAAAGGTGAAAACGAATTTTAAGAATTTTTCACTATCCTATTAAAAAAAGTTATTCATACGGACATGTTCTACATATGTTTCAAATTTCGCCAACTAATTGAATTTAACCTTGTATATATATATTATATATATATATATATATATATATATATATATATATATATATATATACATATATTTTTTTAATACTGATTAATCCACGGGGAACCAGAAATTGGACTACGCTGAAATTTAGGAAGAGAATCACATAAGTTGCTGACTTATATTGTGTCCCTCTCGGGCGACGACGCTCACACGATTGCTGCCAGCCCTAGACTAGCTCACGCACACACACAAGCGTGTGCGGACAAGCCAGATGCGCGCGTGAGAGTGTAGGTAAATAACTTGAGCCTTGACTATGAAGTGACGGGGGTGTGCCAATGAGCTAACATATAATCGCCTCTATTAAAGGCAAATAAGGTGTTTGCCATTGAAGTCATTGTCCTGGACGGGTGATAAAAAAAGTTGCTAGGGTAGGCCATCCTCATAATATGAAAAGACAGTTGTTGAAACAGCGTCTTGTAACCAGATACTGCAGACAGAGTTGCTTTTTCGTGGCAAATGTCACTTCCTTTTTAGGGTTGGCGTTTATGATTTTAATAAATTTAATATAATACAAATATGTAACTCTGTATCCGCTGAAAGAGCGGGTTTCCCTTATTACAGGTTAACAAACTTAAATAGGGAGACCTACCCATGAAAAACAAAAAAAAATGTAACATAAATAAAAAAAAATTGAATGATTATGATTTGCCGGTTATTATTTTCAAACAGAATAATTATTAGGATTTATAGAATAAATCTAATAAATCTAAAAGAGAAAACGCAGTTTACGGTTGTGAGTTTCTATATTCAATAAACAGACAGAAGATATAAGTCAGAAAGATTTGAATATGTAATCATAAACAAGGAGTATTATCAACAATAATAAATTACATTTCAATGCAAGTGCTCGTAAAGGCCCACTTTTTATGCATCGAAACCGAACAGAAAGTCGATTATTTTGCCCTAGGGCTTTATTATTATTATTTTATTTATTTATTTACAATGGTTGGCTAACCTGCAGCCTTTCCTGTGTACCATACATGTTATACTTTTTTTCCACTGTTTAACGGCTCTGGATACAGTCCTTTTGAGCCAATCATAATTTTAAGTTCACAAGATTATATTTGTTTTATTTCCTCACACTATGCATTGAAAAACGTAGCATGATACACGGGCGTAAGAGCAATAAATTACTCGGTTACGTTTAAAACACTCGCTTTAAAACCTCGTGTTTTAAATCGTCCTCGTAATTTATTCCTTTTCGCCCTTGTAGCATAAACTATTATTTCATCGATTGGCAATGAGCATGTGTAGTACATTAAGCGTTTGAGAATTTAAGATAATTTCATTGCACGCTGGTGTCCAACCCGCCAGCCCAGCGTGTGTGAGTATGGGCAATTCTTCCAGGATGACCGCCGGGAGTGGCAAAGTCTTGGAAAGGCTTATGTACAGCAGTGGACGAACTAGGCTGATGGATGTGTGAAAACACGTACCTGATCTAAAGTCTTGTTATGTACATCGATCCCGTTGACTTCTAGCACTTCATCGTTGACACCCAACAGCCCGGTGGACTCTGCCAGCCCCCCGGGCACTAAGCGTGATATGAATATGCCAGCGGTCCGCTCCACGCCCTGCGGCGTCACTCGGACTGATGTGCCGTCTCTGGAAAAATTGAGATGAAAATTGAGTCTAGAAATGAAATGAATACATATGAAAATGCCGAAATTTTCTTACAGATTCATGAGTTCATAATGCCTGTAGGTAATTTAATAGCTATTTCCATTATTTGTTTTTTGTTTGAAAATTTCTAGGTTTTACATCTACGTATTAAATTCCGTTATTGTTGTCAGTTTGAGAACTAAAATTAAATTTTCAAAAACAGTTCGTCCTAAATGCCATCCATTTCCATGATAAGATTCGTATCATTTTTTACAGCTGATACTTTTCAAAATTTTAATTAATGTTACTGTTAGCTTAATGTTGTCTCATTGTCTCACTGGCTGGATGAGGATGACTGAGGACCGCCAAGAGTGGCGTAATACTGGGGAGGCCTATGTCCAGCAGTGGACGAATACGGGCTGATGGATGAATGGTATATGCGACAATGTTCACATTTGTCTGTGCGACGTCAGCATGCCCTATTAACTCACCTGATAAAGAACCCGAGCGGTCGGTCCGAGCCATGCTTGAGCAGCTTCACTCTCCGACACGTCTCCGGCACGATGTCCACGTCGATGATGGCCGACACCTGCAACGTCACGTGAACAGGTGAGATGTGTGCAGCACGGGCACTGTCGGCATTGCCTTTTTTATTTGAAATATTTAAAAGCGGTTTCGCAGCCGGATTGTGAAAAAGCCACCTTTTTCTAATAAATCGAAACGGAACACTTAAATTCAAATTTCACTCAATAGTTATTCAACAAAACCTTATTCTTAATCCTTTAGTTTATCAAAAAGTTCAATTTTGAAATTCAAAATTGTTGTAATTCTAATTTACAGAAACCTATTGAAACTTTGCGATGGCAACATTTGAATTGAAAACAATTTGAAATTCAAATTTTTAGAAATCAATAAAACCTTTGCGATGGCAGCAATGTTCTTTTATACAATAAAATAAACTTTTTCATTTCGCCCTCAATACGCCTCTCTCGCAGTGCGCGTTTTTTTCGCTTGGAGTGACCAAAATTAACTTCGCATAGCCTCTAGTAGGTTCCTGCGGTGCGGGGGTAGTGACATCGCGTCTTTCTCCCTCGAAGTCTCGCGTCAATTCATGTGACGTCACCAAACCCATCCCGAACTAACTCAGTTAAACGGCAGGCATGTAGTCTTACCATCCTAAAGTCATGAGGGTTGGAAATGGCGAGTCCCTTGTTCTTGGCTGGTGTTCCACTGAGGATCGAGGAGATGATGTTGCGGGGCCGCATCGTGCCGTAACCGTTCAGCTCTTCGAGACTGTCTCCTGGAATAGAAATTATGTATTATTCTACATTTCCTAATATACAGGGTGGAAAAAATTTAAGGGCCCTGGAGGGGAACTACCTTATAGTAGTTTATGCTACAAGGGCGCAAAGGAATAAATTACGAGGACGATTTAAAACACGAGCGTAGCGAGTGTTTTAAACGTAACCGAGTAATTTATTGCTCTTACGCCCGTGTATCATACTACATTTTTCAATGCATAGTGTGAGGAAATGAAAACAAATATAATCTTGTGAACTTTAAATTATAATTGGCTCAAAAGGACTGTATCCAGAGCCGTTAAACGGTGGAAAAAAAAGTATAACGTCTATGGTACACAGGAAAGGCTGCAGGTTAGCCAACCATTGTAAATTAATTTAAAAAACTAATAATAATAAAGCCCTAGGGCAAAATAATCGACTTTCTGTTCGGTTTTGATGCATAAAAAGTGGGCCTTTACGAGCACATGCATTGAAAAATCCTTTAATTAGCTTATTTTACTGAAAGGAAACATTTCTTTAATTTTTTAAAAGAAACAAAACTGCATTCAAAGATCTTCTAAAATTGGCTTGTCTCACCCGGGAATATTGGGAATAATATATATCGTAGATATCATATTTCTGTTAAAACTAGGAGGGTCACCTCGCTCCGCTCCGCTCCGCTTCGCTCGGCTCCCCAAATTTATTTACATGTGAACCTAACACGCTCCTCCTCTGGAGGCTAACAAACAAACTATCGCCCTGATCCAAGAGCCTTGGATCAGGGCGGACAGAATATGCGGCCTGGGCAACATAGGAGGTAAGCTATTTTTAAATACCTCCGTGCAAAGCCCACGGACATGTATTTACGTCCCGCGCCACTTGAATGCCGTGCCTCTAACACAGTTCTGTTCCAGGGATCTGACGACAGTCAGGCTCAAAGTTCAGGCCTGTGGGGGAGGCGATGCTACTGTGGTGCTGGCGTCTGCCTACCTTCCTGGTGATGAGGAGGTGCCCACTAGGGAGCTGGCGGACTTGATACAGCACTGCGAGCAAAGTGGCCTGGACCTAATCGTGTCAGCAGACTCCAACTGTCACCACCCAATTTGGGGCAGCGAGACTCCTAACAAGAGAGGTGAAGACCTAGTATCTTATCTTTTCTCAACGAACCTAACAGTCCTCAACAAGGGCTGGGAACCAACTTTCGTTACCTCCAGATTTCAAACAATAGTAGATATCACCTTAGCTACGGAGACAGCTTCAAAACTGGTCACGGATTGGCACGTGTCCGAGGAGCCCTCTTTCTCGGACCACAGGCGAATCTGCTACAAACTAGGTGTCCACATAGAGAGACCACTACCTAGACGTAACCCGAGGAAAACGGACATCGCATGGTATAAGGGTCTTCTGAAAGAAGAACTGCAGAAGATTAACTTTCAGGATATGAGGACAAAAGCTAGCAACATTGAAGCCAATGTCAAAACACTAACAAACAGTATTAACACATGCTACCAGAAGGCTTGCCCACTAGTGACACAATCCTCCAAAAACTCAAAATGTCACTGGTGGGGACCTGAACTCGAACGGCTCCGGCATAAGTCGAGACGTTTATTCAACAGAGCCATGAACACCAGAAACGAGGAAGACTGGGAGAAGTACAAAGAGGCCCAATCATTCTACAAAAAGCGCATCAGGATTAGGAGATGCGAATCCTGGCGCCGTTTCTGTGAGAACATTGAATCAAACAATGAAGCTGCCAGGATACGTAAGGTCCTATCAAGTGACCAAGATCGCAACCTAGGCTCGCTTAAGAAACAGGATAATAACTATACCAACACAGACAATGAGACCTGTGAAGTACTACTCCAGACACACTTCCCAGGTTGCAGCATTTCAGACGATTGTACCTGGGGAGAAACAACGAGCAGAACTCCAACTGAGCAGGACTGGAAAGCGGCCGAGAATGTGGTCGATACTGACAAGACCACCTGGGCCGTTAACAGCTTCCTACCGTTCAAATCGGCGGGGCTGGATGGCGTATTCCCCGCTCTTCTGAGATGGGGAATCGACTACCTAGCAGAACCGCTGACAGACATCCTAAAAGCATGTCTGGCACACGGCTACATACCGTGTGACTGGAGGGAAGTCAAAGTTATATTTTTGCCTAAACCGGGTAGAAGTGACTACACTGATGCGAAATCCTTTAGACCCATTAGTCTCACATCCTTCCTACTCAAGACCCTGGAAAGGCTATGCGACAGGCATATCAGAGACGGAGCTCTAAAGAAGAAACCGCTACACCCGAATCAACATGCCTACAGTTCGGGTAAATCAACAGAGTCGGCTCTGCATAGCGTAGTGAGAAAAATTGAGAGTGCTCTAAATACGAAGGAATCAACCTTAGGGGCCTTTATCGATATCGAGGGCGCCTTTGACAAAACTAAATTTACAAACATCAGCCAGGCTCTCATTAAATATGACGTCGAACCAACACTACGCGAGTGGATAGACAACATGCTTAAGTTGAGAGCGGTGCAACTAAGTGTGAATGGCACTACCAGAGCTGTGGTTGCCAAGGGCTGCCCACAGGGAGGCGTCCTATCACCGCTGCTCTGGAATATCGTGGCAGACGATCTAATCCGACGTCTCAACGATAGGTGCTTTCACACAATAGGCTATGCCGACGACCTTGCGATTCTTATTAATGGAAAATTCGAAGGCACACTCTGTGAACTGATGCAGGGTGCATTCAAAGTCGTTGAAAAATGGTGCGAGGAGTACCAATTAACAGTGAACCCGAAAAAAACGGAACTAGTCCTGTTCACCAACAAGAGAAAATTGGCGAACATGGGACTACCGAAACTCTTCGGCACTGCTTTAACCCTATCAACTGAAGTCAAATACCTGGGTATGACACTTGACAGTAAGTTGAATTGGACAAAACATATGAACATCAAACTGAAAAAGGGAACCATAGCATTATGGCAGTGCAAACGCCTTTTGGGTAAGAAATGGGGACTACGCCCAAACATAATGCTTTGGCTTTACAAAGCAGTGATAAGACCAATGGTCTCGTACGGTGCCGTTGTCTGGTGGCCCAGGATGGACGCCGGCTACGTACAGAAAGAACTATTAAAGTTCCAAAGGCTTGCCTGTATGCTAACCACAAGTTGCATGCGAACCACTGCATCCGCGGCCCTCGAGATAATTCTGGACATCCCGCCGCTACATCTGTTTATACAACAGGAGGCGGCGGCTGCTACGTTCAGACTCAGGGCAGCCGGACAGTGGAAAAGCGACGACAGGGCACCACACACGCGCATTCTTGGGCTGGCCTTGTCCCACCAACCACTAATGGACGCGCCGTGTGACAGAATCCCTAGAAAACATGTATTTAATAGACATTACAACGTTCAATTATTTGAGGAACCAGCAGACCACTCTAATATCCACGAGGTAAGGATATATACAGATGGCTCCAAAACAGAGGAGGGTACTGGGGCCGGAGCGTACTCAGCCGAACTTAACATTTACAAATCAACAGCCTTGGGTAAGCACAATACGATTTTCCAAGCGGAATGCATCGGAATTATCCTGGCGACAAGCGCGGTACTCAGAAGGGAAGCTAGAAGCCTCAATATTAGGATACTTTCTGACAGCACGGCGGTACTACGAGCCCTTAGCAAGACCACGGTAAACTCTGGGCTAATACTACAATGTCTTAATCAACTGGAAGAGGTAAGTCGTCATAATAATGTAACCCTCCAGTGGATAAAAGGACACAGTGGATCGCTGGGCAACGACGCAGCAGATGAACTGGCGAAAAAAGGCGCAAGGTTAAAACCAGTAGGTGCTGAACCCCTGGTTCCCTTGCCCTTTAACCAGATACGAACATGGCTGCGTGAAAGAACCAGCTCTCAACATGCTGAGCAATGGGCAAGCATGACAGCCTGCAGACAGACGAAAACGGTTTTCCCTACCGTGGACCGTCGTCTGACAAAGAAACTTCTACGTCTTAATAGATCCAACCTTCGCATGATGGTAGGGCTAATCACAGGACACAGTAACCTTAACAGACACTTCTATATTATAGGTCTAACGGACAGCCCTCTATGCAGAGCTTGTATGGAGGTCGAAGAAACGCCGACCCACGTGACAGTAGATTGCGTAGGAGTCAGCACACAACGGGCTAAGATCCTCGGTGAACCGAGGACGCTCCGCCAGTCCTGTGGCGACCTAGGTCGCCTCTTGGGATTTTGGCGTGAGCTGGGCTGGCTAGAATAGACGGCCCCACACTTTTCCACGCACAAAGGTCCAAAAAAGAGACTAGGTGCGGAAACCGAGCCCACCAAGAAGAAGAAGAAGAAGAAGACGCTCCTCCTCGCTTCGGCTCACAGCGCTCGTCGTCGCACCTATTTTCACTTTTGGTGAAAGATTTTCCATTCATATTTCACGATCTGCCCACGACATATATAAATTAGCATCAATCAGACCCGTGGGTCTACCGCGTAATTCTCATTTTCATCAACATCAACTTGGGATTGAAATTTGTCGTGCGTGCGACGACGCCCGCCTAACATGCCATCTCTTTTGCACGCGTTGAATTTCGTCTAAATCAGTGTTCTTATTTAATATATATTTGGGAACCTAGATATTCTGTAATCCAATCGGAATAAACACAGACTATCGTAAGAATATCAATGATTTACAAATGGTTGCGGTATTTCGTTTGTATGAACTAGGATTGCTCGCAGGTCTCTTAAGTAATTTACGATTCCTATGGAAATTCCATTTTAATAAACAATAATTTTGAACGAAAATAGTTTTGTGTCAGACTGGGGCGAGGCCCCCTTAAGGGGGAACGATTCGAGCAGCTAGGCACCACATCCTCGTGAGATGGCGCTGTTTTGCCAATATTGATATTGAATTTTTTAATGATCTTACTTTGTAATATAAACAAACAGAATCTCACTTCGCGATCCAATACAAGCATATGTGATAAGTTCTAATCATTACACAATCGATAAATCATTCAACTTTTACATAAATTGGCCTACAAGTTTTAATTGTACCGATCTCTGTGTATACAAGAAATCTTACCCACACATGTAAATTGTCACTACAGGTAATTAATAATAGCAAATTTCATTCACCTCAACAAGACATCGCGTGGCGCATTGTAGCGTATACTTGCTTCGCAATTCATAGTATCTAGGTTCGATTCCCTATCATAAATTCTTTTTGTGTTTTAAATTTGTATTATTTTGCTATGTATGAAAATATAGCAAATTTCGTTCACCTCAACAAGACACCGCGTGGTACATTGTAGCGTATGCTTGCTTCGCAATTTATGGTATCTAGGTTCGATCCCCTATCATAAATTCTTTTTGTGTTTTAATTTGTATTATTTGTGTTTTAATTTGTATTATTTTGCTATGAATGAAATTTTATTATGAAAATATAATGAGAAGTTTTTATAATGAAATAAAAAAGACCAATTATAAGATTTATTTATTTACAAGATCGTAACACTTGCATTTTTCGTTACTTTCATTAGTATTATTTCTGGCAATACGCATTCCTTGTAAAACGATACCAATTTTGGTATCATTCCTTGTATAAAGTCTTCATCCCTGTCAACTTCCACCACACACAGTGATGGGTTGCAGCGGTGTTATGAAGCACACAAAATAACACTTCGCCATTTTTGTCACTTTGAGCTGTCCCTAGACCTGCAATAAAATAAAATTGTGAAAGTACTGAAGAAAGTAGAGAATCATAAGTTCATAACGTAAGGAAGTAAGAAATAATAATGTGTCATGGTGTAAGTTTAGTGGTTTTTGATAGTTGTAGCTAAATTAACTTATCTATAAAAATATGTTTATTTTGCGATTTCAGGATTGTCCCTACAGTATACAAGGTGACTTTTTGATCATCGTCCAAATTCATACTGGTGGCTTTGTAAGTGATCGGTATCATGCATCAATAACAATTTTGGTAAAATTCGTAAAATGAAATTTCAACTCCCCATAGTGATTCACTCGGGACTGGAACTGAATTTATATGGGAAGCCGAAATTTCATTATACGAATTTCACAAAAATTGTTACTGATCCAAGATACTGATCACTTATCAAGCCTCCAGCATGAATTTGGACGATGATCAAAAAGTCACCTTGTATATATCGTCACAACTTGAATCCCCGCGGGGGTGTCAGAGGTATTTTCCTAGTGTGGACTGTGCGGTGAAAGTCATAGTCCACACATGTACACCCTCATTTCACCGACGATTGTTACGTCTGTTACGATTGTATGGAGATTGAGACTCCAGCATTTTACTGCCTGAGCTACGCCACTGTCCCCATATTAAAAATACTAAAATGTGATAAATAACAATAATTTCACAAACCTGGTAATAATAGCTGTGCTTTTTGTTCATTTTGAAAGCGCCATCTGCTAGAATAATGGCGAATTTTTTTCTCTCCTTGGCTGTAGTTTCGATATCCTGGTTGTTTCTCGCCAGTGAAGGAAAATAAAAAAATATATATATTTTAAAATCTCATTTCTTCCATTTCTTTGTCATCAATGTTTAAATGACATAGTACACAATTTTCCTTTTTCCGTATTTTAACTACATCACATCAGCGAAGCAAAGCATATAATATGTATATATGTATTTGATGTTTTCAGAGATACAAATATTTTGAAATCAGGACCTGTTTATTTATTTCGTATTTACTGTCATGCATGATTCATGATAGATATAACTTGAAAATGTTTAGACTTCAAGAGATAAAATTTTAGTATTACATACCGAAATTACGGTACATTTGGTACAATGGCAACACTAGTTAGAATCAAAAAAGCATGCATTAGCAGTTTCGAAGAAATTATAATAAGAATTCGGAGCGGCAACGCCGCAGTCGTCCCCGCTCCGTACATCTGGCAGCGTTGCATAATATACACATACGTAAAAAAGGTACTCACACATGCTTGTATGTTACTGCGTAGTGCGCACCACTACAATGTCAGAATTTGACGAAATATCATTACTAAAATGTGCTTGAAAGGTAATTTTTAAAAATATATTTTATTAATTCGCGACTTATTGTGGCGTTACGAAGATTATTGACATAATTTTCAGTACATATAACCATATGGTTAACTCAGGAAAAGGCCTGAACTTTTGTATAGGAATCGGATCCCCTTAAGACCTCTCCATAACAAAACCCTGGCTACTCCAATGGATTTTCCCTGCTGCGCGGACGCAGCCGCAGGCAAAAGGCTAAGTACTACAAGTATAAAACTGACTGTGAAACCAAGTCTAAAAATAATGAAATCGCCTTGTTTAGAATTCACAAATATGGCCCTAGCCTTAGAAGTTGGTTTCCAATTATAGACCAAGGAATTTCACCAGTGACGTAAAGCCTCCAGGTGTTTCTTTATATTATTCATGCCTTAGCAGTGCTCCCAGTTTAGCGTTTTCAACGCTACATCTAGCGCTTTTTACAACACTTAACTCCAATAAATTTTTAATGACTACACATTTCGACACGACATGTATCCCTCCCCGAGGTGGTGTCAGAGGTGTGAACTGTGAAATGCGAGTCAAAAACCACACTAGGTACACCCGTTTTTCACCGATAATTATTACGACCCAAATGTTATCGGTGTTGAGTATTGGTGAACTTTGGGCACAAATGGACAATAGCTTAACGTGCCTTCTGAATCCAAAGCACGCAGACCGATCACAAAATAATGTGCATCGCGGGGATCGAATCCACGACCTATAGATTAGCAGGCGAGCGCTCTACTACTCGACCATAGAGGCGATTTTAATTACTGCAAGTGCGGAACAAAGCTCGTTTTGAAAATTATTAAATTTTTAAATATCCGAATTTGATTTAGAAAAAGTAGTTTTTGACCTGAACATTATTATTATTAAAAACAATAGTATTATATAAAATAATATATGATAATAAATATTTTTACTTAATAAAAGCTTTTTTTACTGTTTTATTATATATATAAACAGATTTTTATGAATATTATATGAGAAATTAAATAAAAAAGAAAACTTTCGACATATATTTCGACCCACTGACGACGGCCCCAAGTGGGTCGAAATATATATCGAAAATTTTCTTTTTTATTTAATTTCTCATATAATATTCATAAAAATCTGTTTAAATACAAGGTGTAACAGAAAGGTGTAACCATATTTGAAGAGCTTATACAGCCAATGGTTTAGAACAACTTTTATTATGGAACAAATCCTGTATATCGAAAAAAAAATTACTGGCTTCATAGGAAAATGCACTGCCGCTCGGTCGAAATGTATGGAAGGGCAGATTTTTTTTCAGATTTCAGGGTTGGCCCCATAGTAAAAGTTGTTCTATTCCATTGACTGAATAAGCTCTTCAAATATGGTTACACCTTTCTGTTACACGTTGTATAATAAAACAGTAATAAAATAATATACATATTTAAGAATTTAAAATCTCAATTTTCAATGATTATTTACCACGGAGCAATTAAGCAGAGGAGTTGGTGTATGAATGGTGCTATGTTACGATCAATGGTGTCATGACGTCGGATATTGCGATTGGTGGCATGTGCTCTTTGTGCTCTGTGATTGGTGGATCGGCGGAGCCAACCTTCCCGGTACCTCTGCCTTCCACCCCGCGCAGTGTCACACAATTTTACCTAGAAACTATAGGCAATTCCTTTTTTTATTTACAGAAATTTATTATATTATGATTTTCAAAGATATTAAACTGAATACATTCCAGTCCGTTTTTTTTCCTTCTTTTTCTTGAGGATTTAAAGTCGGTGCATATATTTAAAAATACATACATTTAAAGCTCGTCTAAAGAAATCTAGCGCTTTTTCAAGCTGGGTTGGCGCAAAACGACTGCTTTGAAGTGAATGAAAACACAATTTAATGTAGTGAGTAAGCCGACATATCATATGAGTCCTACACTAATAGTTAACAAGTTATGTTCGCGTGTGACTACTTTATAGTCTGATTGTTTGATTGAAATGTTTTGTGTTTGCGCAATGGATATTGAATTGATATTTGGTTGGTCACTCAATCAGGACGGTTAAGTTGTTAACGTACTCGATCGGCTATCGGGAACGCTGGTTACAAAACCCGTTTTATTGGTACAATATTTCGGCTTTTTATAAAGACATGATGTTTCATAAAAGTAGCAAACAGCGATATTTTTATCAAGACAGGATACCTCTGAGTTTAATAATAAATTATTATATTAAATAGCGAGCCCAAAATAATTTACTTTCAAGTTTTTGTTCTCTTGCACGGACAAACCCTACTTTTTACGATTTTATTATAATAATTTAAATGCATATTGTGTTTTTATATCTATATAAAAAAACAGCGGACCCAAAATTTACCCTTGAGGCACACCACAGATTATACGCTCGTTATCACTCTCAGATTCATCAATTTTCACCTTTTCGTGACGCTTTTATTAATAAGACATAATAAAAACATTCTAATATCCAGTTATTTCTATACTGTTGAATTCATTAGGTATAGTAGCTGTTGGTTAATGGTGTCGAACGTCTCTCTCAATCAAAAGATTACAACCCAATTAGGCAGGTGAACGCTACAAGTTGTTTGCATTCATTAAATGCCAACCAGAACATCAAAGCAGCCTGCCGGCTGCGTCATCATCGTCTCGCGTCGTTGGAGCGCAACGTATTCATTACTCTGTAACTCTGTAGCGACTGGCGAGCCATTTGATGGACAAGCTTTTACTAGTATACCAGATTAAGCGAAAGTGTGTTTTGTATTTTGGGGTGCATGATAGAGTTGTCACATGGACTAAAAAACCGGCCAAGCGCGAGTCGGACTCGCGCACGAAGGGTTCCGTACCATTATCTATAAAAATAGCAAAAGATTAATTCTGTTGTATGGGAGCCCCCTTAAATATTTATTTTATTCTGTTTTTTAGTATATAGTAGATGCTAGTGATTGTTGGCACTTGGTGGAATTTATAAAACATTGTTTAAAAAAACACTTGTACTTATCCATATAGGTATATAATATGTAGATGTGGATAAGTACAAGTGTTTTTAAACACTGTTTTTTAGTATAAGTTGTTATAGCGGCAACAGAAATACATCGTCTGTGAAAATTTCAACTGTCTAACTATCACGGTTCATGAGATACAGCCTGGTGACAGACGGACGGACAGCGAAGTCTTAGTAATAATACGTAATAGATTTGGTCCGTTTAAATAGGACTCCGATCCGATCCGATGGACTTTTAAGGTAAATCCTAAACTCAAGCGGACCGAGTGGACCAGCCCTATTTCAGTAAAAAGCCGGTCCGGTCCGACTTGGTCCGAAAAAGTCAGTTAAATTACTTCAAGAGAGGTATGCAATAAATAAGGTGTTACAAGTTAATATTTCTACCCCTTCAATGGAGTCGGTATCACATCCGTCGAATCACATTATTTTTTCATGCTATACTTTCGTAAAATCATCTATAATTGTTTCGTTAAACACAGCGGACGGACTAAGTCTTAAATCCGAAAAAGTCCGAGCGGTCTAGTACATGTGAAAACATGTGTAAAACATTTATTTTTTTGACAAAAGTATAAATCCCAACACATTGTTTATAAGTAGAACCCTTAGATAAAATATCAATAAATCAAATATATTTTTTTCAATACAATGAGAGTCCAAATTTCTTCAAACGAATCCTCGAAGGTCTGGCGTTGTTCATGCTCTAGGCTCATGTACAGTCTTAATGATATAAAATAAAATGGATGATCTTGCTTGCTTGTTTAACTGTTGTTTTAGCAATAATAAGAGCTCAACACATTAATAGTATTATCGTAACAAAACATTTCTTTCTATTATGTCTAAGTAGCCAGACAATTAGATAGTTACTTGTATTGTATGTGCGTTGCACTCGGCATAGAAGCCTTACTACATTATTCTAACAAGAAGTTAGGAAGGTATTAAAATCTAAAATAGGTCGTCGGGTAACCTCAAGAGTGTTTAGGATCGTGTACAATTTTGTCACTTACTTTTGAGTAATTTTCTGGTCCCAAATCGAAATCTTAGGCATTGTAAAACTTTCTTCTTGCCTATAGTAAGAATTAACTATAAACAAAATTCTTATATTTGGCAAACCTGTAAAGATTTTAATTGTTTATCTCAAACTCAAAATGTTAATGTTATGGACTTATCCCATAGCAGTATCACTTCGGTGAGACGTCTCCTTACTAACAACCCATTCTTTGAATAAGAGATATTTTTTGTGTTAATTAACCTCCTTTTAATCTGTTTATAACTTGTCATGGTTTGATTAAGTATTATTTAGTCTAACACTATCTGCGGAAACTTTAAATGACTAGCTAGAGTTAAATTAAGTTTTTTAATATTGTTATTAAAATAGTCGCTAGTTTTCAAAAATAAGTAATAAATAAATAAGATAAATAAACAAAAAAAATTAATATCTGCGTTTTGACTGTACTTTATTTAATTAATTTATCCTTATTGCCAAAAACAGCCTTTAAACGGTATCATGTTGCCAAATTCCGAATTTAGCGTAAACATACATTTTCCTCATCGATGTGACTAAACTCTAACCCGCCAAGTTATTTGCCGTGTATTGTACACTGACGGAACCTATTGTGTACGACATACATACAATATACTAGACCAGCGTTTCCTAAACTTTTTTGTCCACAGACCCCTTAGAAATTCCAGCACAATTTTAAGGACCCCACTTAATAAAAAAGCAGCAATAAATTTCAGAACATATATTTTAGTTCTACAAATTACAAAACATATATACTTTTTTATATAAAATACGTTAATGAGAAGGTTGGTGCTGCTTTTTTGCAACTAAATTAGTGATATTTGGGTATATATTACTACTGAGTTGTAGTCTCAAATCGGATTCCACATTTAATCTATTTCTGTATTTGTTTTTAGGATACACAAGAGCAGAGAATGCCTATTCACAAAAGAGGTATGTCGTTGAGAAAAGCAGTAAATTTTTCAGTCCATAGATTATGCTGCAGACCCCCAGGGGTCCGCGGACCACAGGTTAAGACACGCTGTACTAGACAATGGACATGCCGGACGTTATACAGAACATTGTAGTAAAAAAACCGGCCAAGTGCGAGTGCGGTTAGTGTTATTGCCTAGTATAACTTTAATAGTTACTAGCTGTTGCCCGCGACTTCGTCCGCGAAATAATTAAATATTTATTTCTGCGCGTTCTAATAATGAACCGATGGCCATCTTTTGATTTTTTTATGTACTAAAATTGTATACGCTACGTAATTCTAATCAAGGTTTTTACAATCTTTCGTAACGTCCATTAGCCTTCATCGCCAGCAACTTCTAACTTCTAAGAGTAGAAAAGTAAATTCAAAAAATCTTTAAATGACGATAACTTCTTTTTCCGACACCCGATTTTAACGAAACAAAGCCTATATTCTAATCTAAATTAAGCTCTGTTCATTTGTGAAAATCACATGAAAATCCATTGAGTAGTTTCAAAGATGTTCTCGAATAAACAAACAGATGGACAGAGAGACAGAAAAGAATTCTAAAAATCGCTGATTTGTGTTCTATTACTATTTTTTTGTCACCGCCTTTCTATTTTTGTTACTTTTCTTCAATGTACAGATACACCAGGTTCTACCCATTTATTATATGTATTGATTACTAGGCAATAACACAGACCACTTATCCATTAGACGTCATAAGGAGGGCAAACCTTTTTCGCTAACACATCAGTGCAATTTCACTACTATATAAATGTCATTACATACTAACCCATCTCTATTTCCTTACTTACTACCCTCCCCGCATTACCCCGGCAGTGGTGCTAAATATTCTTACTTGTCCGTGGTTGATAAGCTGCCTAATGGCTAAGGGGTCCGTGGACGAGATTTGCCTATTGTTCGTGCTCAAATGTCTCCACGTTTCCTCCCACTTAATACATTTTTACGGCACATTTACTCTAATTTCTAATTACACAAGATGTCTAATGGGTAAGTGGTCTATGTCAATAATAATAGGGGATAATTAGGGTTAATACGGCAAATGAAAACAGAGCGGCCAACTCCTCAGGTACAAAGATGTACAGAAGCGACACATGAAAAGGTGTAATATTGAGCGCTTTAAGGCCCTACGCATCCAACACAATAATCGTATTAAGTAATTTTGAACTCAATGATATTGTCAGAAAGTCTACATTAGAACGCTCGCTTCGTGCGCTGCGAGCACGCATAATCGGTGAATTTGCGAGGTTATTCTGAAGTTTCTGAAAAAGTCTTGAGAAATAAATAAAAATGGGTCTATGAGTGTCTTTAGTTATCTGCAAAGAAAATTCAGGAAAAGTTTTAATTCTCTCCGTTGAACACCTTTGCTATAAACACATTTATTCGCAATTTGACGAGCTTACTTTGTAATTTTTTTCTATCGAGTGAAGTTAACTCAATTACGTTTTTAGATCAACTTGTGTTTAGAGTATATCCTCTATTGTAACATATATTTAAATTGTATTTGAATGAGATATTGAACTGACAATATTAATTAAACAAAATGCTCATTTTGGATTGGCAGGGCCTTAAATGGGTAGGATTAGCAGCACAGCGCCCTGAATGTTGCGGGCTTGTGCAGAGGCTCGACTGTGAAGGTACCACCATCTTACTTGGAGACCCCCTCGAAGTAATTCGGGGGAGAGTAAGAGGACAGCCCACAGACAAAAAACCAGGAGGCCCACCATGCCTGGGACCGATGGATGGCGGTATATCCATCCCTAATAGCCGGGCCTTATATGGAACAGACTGGTGACGGGCAGCGGCGTCACTGGTGCGAGGGTTCCGGCACCGCGCTCACCAACCCGCCTGCCCAGCGTGTGTGAGTATGGGCAATTCTTCCAGGATGACCGCCGGGAGTGGCAAAGTCCTGGAAAGGCTTATGTCTAGCAGTGGACGAACTAGGCTGATGGATGGATGGATTAAATTCGTCCCCTCGTCGCGACAAAATATTTGGGACAAAAAATATGCCGCGTAAGCGTATCGATTTGAGCCCCATCAGTAAACAAAATCAATACGGTTGTAAATATTGTTCCCCAACCGTAACGGCTTCATCAACAGGAGGGGACGAAGTCAATACGCTTATGTGTCATCCATCCATCCATCAGCCATCACTGCTGGACATAAGCCTTTCCAGTACTTTGCCACTCCCGGCGGTCATCCTGGAAGAATTGCCCATACTCACACACGCTGGGCAGGCGGGTTGGTGAGCGCGGTGCCGGAACCCTCGCACCAGTGACGCCGCTGCCCGTCACCAGTCTGTTCCATATAAGTTCCGGCTATTAGGGATAGATATACCGCCATCCATCGGTCCCAGGCATGGTGGGCCTCCTGGTTTTTTGCCTGTGAGCTGTCCTCTTACTCTCCCCCGAATTACTTCGAGGGGGTCCCCAAGTAAGATGGTGGTACCTCCACAGTCGGGCCCGGCATCAGCTCTACCACCCATGTAGGTTCATCAATATTAATCATGCAGTTTTGCTATTCCAAAAACGTATCGATTTCCTCGCCTCCTAGCTTGATTAGGTTTCTTGTAGGAAAATTGACTTGGTTTGGACACCATACAAACTTTCGTTTTTCAAAGTGTTATTTAAATTTTTTCATATTGTTTTTATTGTCAAACTTGACCTTCTGATTGCTTTTGCGGAAAAAAGTTCAATGCACGCCACTGCTCTATATAGAGCAGAAGGTCAAGTTTGACAATAAAAACAATATGAAAAAATTTAAATAACACTTTGAAAAAAGAAAGTTTGTATGACGCCAGGGTAGACACTGCCTACCCTAGAGTGAACATTTTCATACTAACTTTAAAAAAAAGTGTTATTTAAATTTTTTCATATTTTTTTATTGTCAAACTTGACCTTCTGATTACTTTTCTGGAAAAAAGTTCTACGCACGCCACTGGTATAGAAGATGAATGAAAGTAGAGTGACGAAAGAAATTCAGCTCGACCAGGTCACCCTAGAAGGACGTATGCTGACCAAATTGGCGACATACTTAAGAAGGGCCATGTCAAAAGTACCCGGAACAGAAGAGCTTGTATGACTAGATTGATGGATGTGGAAGAGTCGAAAGAGGTGTGTCTGGATCGTAGCAGATGGAAATCTGTAGTCTCTGCCTACTCCTCTGGGAGACAGGCCTGAATATATGTATGTATGTATGGCATTAGGCGAACATAGTTTAATGTCAATTGGGCTATTCTAGCAAAGTTGTGTTAAAAACAGCTGTCCTATGGAAAAAAACACGCTTTAACCAATATATTTTGGAACCCCAAAAGGTCAAATAAAAAAGAAACTTGCTGAAAGTTAATCTTTTAAACAGTTTTCTAATCGCATAATATTTTGTTATCTATAAACTTATACAACATCAATTAAAATGGAAAGAAAACCCTATTTTCAATGCAATACGTTCGAAAATAACAAAGCTAAGTTCGCAAAAAGAGATAACCATAGTAAAGATACGGCGACGGTCATGATCAAATTCAAACCTCCGTCCACTATTTTAAAGGACACAATGTAGTGTTAAGGCTGCGTATAAACCTGGACAAATTAGTGATTTTGCCCCCGCATCCCCGCACCTCAACTGTTTGCGCGACCGGCCGTCACCGGCCGCGAGCGCTGTTTCTTAGCTCCCACGAGCGGTGTGGATCCGCGGTCATTAACCCGTGCACGTGCTAGTTTTCAATAATAAGTATAATGCATCTACGATGTATAAAATTCAACCCAGTTGAAAAAACGGTTTGTTCACAATGGCATTTTTTTGCGTAATTGTGTTTGCATCTAATTTTTATATTTCAAAATTTTATTTTTCGAAAGTCGTACTTGCAAAGATAATGATAACGATGATGATACAACGATACGTCGATACAACGATACGTCGATACAACGATACGCCGATACGTCGATACGACGATACGTCGATACGACGATACGTCGATATGGGGATACGTCGATACAACGATACGTCAATACACCGATACGTCGATACGTCGATACGGGGATACGTCGATACAACGATACGTCGATACGCCGATACGTCGATACGGGGATACGTCGATACAACGATACGTCGATACGGGGATACTTCGATACAACGATACGTCGATACAACGATACGCCGATACGTCGATACGCGGATACGTCGATACAACGATACGTCGATACAACGATACGTCGATACGCCGATACGTCGATACGGGGATACGTCGATACAACGATACGTCGATACGACGATACGTCGATACGGGGATACGTCGATACAACGATACGTCGATACAACGATACGCCGATACGTCGATACGACGATACGTCGATACGGGGATACGTCGATACAACGATACGTCAATACGCCGATACGTCGATACGACGATACGTCGATATGGGGATACGTCGATACAACGATACGTCAATACACCGATACGTCGATACGGGGATACGTCGATACAACGATACGTCGATACGGGGATACGTCGATACAACGATACGTCGATACGACGATACGTCGATACGGGGATACGTCGATACAACGATACGTCGATACAACGATACGCCGATACGTCAATACGACGATACGTCGATACGGGGATACGTCGATACAACGATACGTCAATACGCCGATACGTCGATACGGGGATACGTCGATACAACGATACGTCGATACGCCGATACGTCGATACGTCAATACGTCGATACGTCGATACGTCGATACACCGATACGTCGATACGACGATACGTCGATACGGGGATACGTCGATACAACGATACGTCAATACGCCGATACGTCGATACGCCGATACGTCGATACGACGATACGAGGATACGACGATACGTAGATACAACGATACGTCGATACAACGATACGTCGATACGCCGATACGTCGATACGCCGATATGTCGATACGACGATACTTCGATACGGGGATACGTCGATACAACGATACGTCAATACGCCGATACGTCGATACGGGATACGTCGATACGTCGATACGTCGATATGTCGATACGTCGATACAACGATACGTCGATACGACGATACGTCGATACGTCGATATGTCGATACGTCGATACAACGATACGTCGATACAACGATACGTCGATACGCCGATACGACGATACAACGATACGTCGATACAACGATACGTCAATACGCCGATACGAGGAAACGATGGTACGTCGATACGACGATACGTCGATACGAGAATACGTCGATACGCCGATGGTGATGGTGAGATAAGGTTTTGTTAGTCTCCCAGAGGGGTAGGCAGCTAGGCAGAGACTACAGATTTCCATCTGCTACGATCCAGACACAACTCTTTCGCCTCTTCCACATCCATCAACCATATTTATTGTGATATTAAATTGTAAGCTAAAAAAAATACCTCGGACGAAAAACATAGCGATATTCATTAGTCCATTGAGACAACCTTTAGTTCAACATCTTTAATAAAACATGACCTATCTACTTATTTTGTTAAGTAATGGCGTACCTTTGCATTACTTTCATCCACTGCTTTATTTTCACTCGTAAAACATTTTTATTCCAATTTTTACATTGGTTGCATTTATTTCCCATGTTTCAAATTACGAGATTTATTTAAATTACGAAACCGGGACGTCGAGAGCGCAAAAACGTAGCCCTCCCGTCTCAACGGAGCGATCACAACTGACCGACGGGTGAGTGACGAAACAAAGCATGGAACAAAAAGCGCGTGCGACCGAGATATCTTGTCGCCGCCTTGTCTCAGAATAAATCGACGTAAGCGCCAATTCTTAGATGTTAAATTAAATGAAAACGAAACAGAATTATTCAAAATCCCCGTGCAATTATACGGGGTCATTTGTTTTCTTATTTTTAATACAAATTTCAAGGCAAACTGTTTTAAGAAAGGTCCTTTAACACTCGAAAAACATGAAATATAGAGGTAACTTCGTAATTTTTTTCTATCGAGCGAACTTAAAGCTTTTGCGTTTTTGCTTCTGCACGAATATCAGCCCTATAGTCTATTATCTATATTATTTTTATTAAACCGATTGACCAAGTTACACAATGTTTTATGCTCATTTGAAATTGTGCATCTGACATTATACCGACCCTTAAGGGGCTCCACAACGCTAAATTTCACTTTTGCATTGGATTCAGTTCCGTCAATGTAGATAATAAAAATTTAAAAAGATATGGTGGGTTTTTTGACTCGGAACAATAATTGATTACACTTAATAAATAAACATACTTTATTTTTTTTTTAAGTCGCTCTTATCCCAGAAGAGTGACTCTCTGTCTTTTTCTTTACGTGTAAGGAGTAAAGAAAATAACCACACTTTTGTACTTTTTCGTTGTATTTATCGGTTTTTAAATTGTTTAAAAATAAGGGATATGTTTATTAAAACCCACTTACGTGGTCGACCTAGAAAATTTAAAGAGCAATATTACCAGATATGTTTCGTTAATAAAAGAGTGGAATTATGGAAATGGCATGATTTGAAAGGTGTTCGTGAATTATTTCTATCTAGCAAAGTTTATCTGATCGTGTAACACATGCGTGGAAGACCTAGATAAAGGTTCGAACTATATTGCGTATTTTTTTGGAAGTTTTAGACGATATTTGAAAGTTCTATTTGACTTTGAAATTACTGATTTTGGGATAAGAGCGCCTTAATTACCTATCACTTTGTGGGACAGTATTTACCCATTGGTTTATCCTGCTGTGACACTATTAATTTTCATACATTGCCTATAGGCGTAATGGTATACAACGTGTAACAGAAAGGTGTAATGTAACCATATTTGAAGAGCTTATTCAGTCAATGTTATAGAACAACTTTTACTATGGAACAAACCCTGTATCTCGAAAAAAAGAAAAGAAAAAAAAAACTTTTTCATAGAAAAATGCAATGCCGCTCGGCTGAAATGTAAGGAAGGGCAGATTTTTTTTTGAGATTTTAGGGTTGTCTCCATAGTAAAAGTTGTTCTGTACCATTGACTGAATAAGCTCTTCAAATATGGTTACACCTTTCTGTTACACGTTGTATAACAGTAAAATGTATGACAGACTATAAACTTGTGTACTTTAAGAACTTTTGTTGTGACAGTAGGTCCATTCAAATCACTTTTGCGGTGACAGTACGTATTTATGCGAACGAAAAATCTATCGTCGACAGGCGTACTGTCGTACTCCGGAATTCGCCGTTACATAAATAAATTATAGTTAATGTCTTAAGGCTGCGCCGAGCGTAGAACGATTAGACACCTCGCTTGTTCTCTCGTGGTCGCTTTTTATCGTGGTCACTTTTATTGAATTTAACAGAAAAAATCATATTTAATTTACCAGACAAAATTTTAAAAATGTGAAACGGCGCAGTTGTATTTTATAACGTTTATGGTTGTCTTGAATTGTGGTTGAGACAAAATTCTACATTTAAGTTATTGAAATGACTAAAACCCCAATACCTTTTTTAGACTTTGGGCCCACTTTAGATAGATTTGTTTCTTACACCATAAGTTATTTTTAATATTCGCTCCGGCGGAAGTCTAGATACATTCTCTGTGATGATAAATATATATTTTATTTATTTATCATTGAAATATTATTCAATAAATCAATTTAACAGTGACTGTCGTTTTAGATTATTTTGCTCGGCGCCCTCTTAATGCAGCCGCGATTTTCTAAATAACTTAAGTTTTGCATTCGTGGCGTTCGATCAGAGCAGGGGTACTAGCATGAATTTGAAATCGACTCGAAATCGATTCGATAATTAAAAAAGTAACTCTTATTTCATTGCAGTAAGGGTTGTTGTTTACATTTTATCGATTCTATCTGTCAAATTTATCTAATCGACGCGTACGTGCTCGCATAGGGTACTAGCATGAACTTGGTATCGACTCGATATCGATTCGATAAATAAAAATGTAACTCTTATTTCATTGCTGTAAGGGTTATTGTTTAGATTTTATCGATTCTATCTGTCAAATTTATCTAATCGACGCGTACGTGCTCGCATAGGGTACTAGCATGAACTTGGTATCGACTCGACATCGATTCGATAAATAAAAAAGTAACTCTTATTTCATTGCTGTAAGGGTTATTGTTTAGATTTTATCGATTCTATCTATCAAACTTATCTAATCGACGCGTACGTGCTCGCATAGGGTACTAGCATGAACTTTGTATCGACTCGACATCGATTCTTTAAATAAAAAAGTAACTCTTATTTCATTGCAGTAAGGGTTATTGTTTAGATTTGATCGATTCTATCTGTCAAATTTATCTAATCGACGCGTACGTGCTCGCATAGGGTACTAGCATGAACTTGGTATCGACTCGATATCGATTCGATAAATAAAAATGTAACTCTTATTTTATTGCTGTAAGGGTTATTGTTTAGATTTTATCGATTCTATCTGTCAAATTTATCTAATCGACGCGTACGTGCTCGCATAGCAGGATAGACAGTTGGAAAACAAAAACGTTAAAACATGACTGAGTTTTAGCATTGTGGAGCCCCTTAAAGCATATCATTGTACACTGCACAGTATAGGCGGACAGCATTCTATGTTAATTAGTTCCTTTGCTGATATATTGACGTAGGAAATAGCTCACACAGTGCTGATAGGTGTATGAAGTGTCGACGAAGAATAATGTATGATAATTTAGCTTTTTGTGAATGATTCTCTTTTTTGGTGAGTATAAAAGAGCGAAACGTTTCGTATAAAAATGAAATATTTCAAATATCGATTAACAATGACAGTTTTTTTTTACCAACTTGCTATATAATTCAAGAAATACAATTTAAAGAAGACAATTAAGCCGATTCTGAAGGTTTTCATTTTAGTTTTAGTGCTGTCAAAGCTTGAATTTTTCCACAAAGTATCGTCCCTGACCATAAATATAGTATCTCATAGATAAATATAGCCGAGGAAATACGATGTTGCCAAAATCGAGTGTCAAAGTGTGTGACACCTGCTTATGTGTGTGTAATAGTGGGTACATGAAGTAAAGGTACGCCCCTAGTGTAAACCCAACAAATCTTTGCGTAGGTGAGAAAATCTTTAAAATGCAATATTTATGAGAAACTGTGCACTACTAACAGAAATTGAGATAATTTACAACTAAATAACTTATTTTATGTGCTTACTGCACACCAATGTATACGAGCAGCTTGTGGACCAACTATACCCAAAAGTCCATGAACGCTCTACGAGTTCAGTATAATAATGCTTTTAGGATGCTGTTGGGGCTACCTCGTTCATGCAGTGCATCTGGCATGTTTGCAGATGCACGCACAGATGATTTTTATGCAGTACGTCGCAAAAAGTGCGCTTCTCTGCTATCTATGGTTCGTGGTAGTAGCAACAGCATTCTAAGGGTGATAAGAGATAGATGGGATGCACCAATTGTGAAATACTGGAGTAAGCTATTATTTTATTCTTAATTTAAGCTTTTTTCATTTCTATTGTACAATTTTTTTAATATTATTTGTAAAATGTATGTGTTGTGTAACTATGGTCTATAATTGACTGAATTAAACGATTTATTATTATATTATTATTATGCAATTTTTTGTAGTTTTAGATGGAAAAATATGTACGTAAAACTTTGGGTAGCGGTGCCGTATTTACCTGTGAAACGGAGGTTTCCCATCATTTTTTAGGTGATTGTTCGGACATTTCGGTACAGAACAAGATACCATTTCGATGGAATGCTTAAATGTTCCGTTTGAAACTATTTGTTTAAATTTTTTGTTAAATTTGATTTTGCCGCTTTTTGCTCTGATCCAGCTCTGATCTAGGGCGGAAAACATTGCCACAGTTGACGTTTAGAATTCCATACGGCCACAGATCCCTTTATCAGTCTGGTTAAAGAAGAAAAAAGTATTCCATGTATTATTCCAATATTCCTGACACTTAAGAACAGACATCATGACGCGGCATGTAAAAAAAAACATAAAATTTACGTATTTTAGGGGTTTGTTGTTAAAATATTACTCAAATGTCACGATTTTTAGTTCGAATTAAACATAGATCTAGATGATGTTAATGGACTCAGCCTAAAATATTATAACAACATTCCATAGACACCCTACAATGTGTTGAAAGCGTTTGTATGGAGGTTTGCGGGTAACGACGACGAATCTTAAGGACTATTTTGTAATCAAGAAAATTTTATTTTGACAGCACTTGAATGACATCAACCAAAAATGCCTGCAGAAGTTATTTGGTACCTAGTCGCTTACGGATAATCAACTAAGGAGGTCATTATGGTATGGCCATCCAAAATCTAGAAGCAAATCTCAGGGAAGATACTCTTAACTTGAAAATAACCAACATTTTACTCATAGAGGAAAATATTTATGATTTTACCACACAAGGTGTCCTAGGTACTCAATTTTCACCCAGTATATAGACTATAGAGTCGGGGTGCGCTGAGTCAGTTTTTGAATATTATTTACCTACCAGTACAGCAGTACAGAAATGGGCTTTTAGACCCTTTGAACCTACCAGTACAGAAGTCCACTCACAATCCACAAAACATGATTTTCAGTGCGTGTTCGAAAATTTACAAAAGTGTGTCCAGCAATAAAAAATGTTACTGTGGATCACAGTTTGGGCCCTTAGACCCAAATACAAATACAATTTGGACCGAGGATTGTGAAAGATCATTTATACTCCAAGTTATGGTAGATGGTATTAAAAGCCAACCCAAAAAATCACCTATAGGAATGCTCATTTTTCTTACTTTCAACTATTCTCAATAATGTAAGCACGACTCACCTTTCCTCTGTATAATGACCCTGAGCAGTGGTTTAGCGTTGAGTAGCGCTCGCGCCAGGTTGTCATCATTGTTGATGGGCAGCAAGTCTCCGTCCCGAGGGTCCGTGTAGCTGATGAGGAATGCCACGTCGTGCAGTCGGTGCAGCTTCTCGATGAGCGCTTTAAATTCTTCATACTTGAGCCGCTCTGACCGACTGAGTGAGAAGCGACGGAATTCTGCGTCGAACTGTTTGAACAGAAATAAAACTACATGATTCAAGAATTCGAAGTTATATCAATGGATATCACGGTCACGTCAGTGAAAGGTATATCAACGGATTTCACGGTCACGTCAGTGAAAGATGTATCAACGGATATCACGGTCACGTCAGCGAAAGATATATCAACGGATATCACGGTCACGTCAGTGAAAGATATATCAACGGATATCACGGTCACGTCAGTGAAAGATATATCAACGGATATCACGGTCACGTCAGTGAAAGATATATCAACGGATATCACGGTCACGTCAGTGAAAGATATATCAACGGATATCACGGTCACGTCAGCGAAAGATATATCAACGGATATCACGGTCACGTCAGTGAAAGTACTTTACCTAGCGCATCAATTCCTTACGATGCCTTCTATTATAATATGGAAGCTGCCAGTCCAGTATGTTCGAAACCAGGTCGACAACAACGCAACCCCCAGCTCTCATCACCAGTATAACACCAGAAATAAGGACAAAAGGACAAATTAGCCTTAATATCCTGAAGACTCGCAAAGGTGAGAAAATCTACATAATGCTAGGGCAAAAAACATCTAGAAAAGGCATGTTAAGCAGTTGACAAATTCTTTGAGTGACGGCCAGTAGTGTGTATTTATTCCGATTGCATTACAGAATATCTAGGTTTCCAAATATACAAGGTGACTTTTTGATCATCGTCCAAATTCATACTGGCGGCTTGGTAAGTGATCAGTATCATGGATCAATAACAATTTTTGTAAAATTCGTAAAATGAAATGTCGACTCCCCATAGTGATTCACTCGGGACTGGAAGTGAATTACTATGGGAAGTCGAAATTTCATTTGACGAAGTTCAGAAAAATTTTTATTGATCCAAGATACTGACCACTTATCAAGCCTCCTGTATGAATTTGGACGATGATCAAAAAGTCACTTTGTATATTAAATAAGAACACTGATTTAAACATGGAATATGAGAAAAATAAGCTTTCTATGGAAATTTTAAATTGCTTATTCATCTTTAAATCAGTGTCCTTTCAAAATATATATTTGGGAACCTAGATATTCTGTAATACAATCAGAATAAACACACACTATGCTAAGAATATCTGTGATTTACAAATGGTTTTGGTATTTCGTTTGTATGTACATGGGTTACTCAACCAGCCTCTAACAGTGAAATAACAAATGCTACTTGGGAGTTTGACTGGAGACAACTAAATAAAAGATTGAGATAGGTATTTGATAAAATTGATAGTAAATTTAATTATCATTGATATTTTAAATAGATGTATATCTAGTAATAGTAAACAATGGACAATAACTTAACAATGGAAAGGATGCTTCTATACAGTGGGCTGCATAGCAACGGTAACTCGTTGTACAGGTATATACACAAGTTATATGGCTTACTGGGTATTACGTCTGAATGGACTACATTGAATGGGGCGCGGCACATTCGAACGTAAACTGAAATCGACTACGTTCGAACGGGGCGGTCGTAAAAGTTTTAAACGGTACTGTCACTTACAGATTACATGAACATTTGGCAATATTATTTTTTATCATTATATCAGTAAGATTTACTCTACGCTAATTATATATTTACTTGGTTGAAATCAAATACGTACAGAAACATGACAGAAACAGATCACCATAACCCGGTTTGCACGATCTCAGGTAGCTAGTTTAACAATTACCCTTTTTTGTCAACCAATCACAAACGAACTGCTTATCTGTGACGTCAGAGGACTAGCGAAAAGCATTTTTTTTGCGGTATAGTCACTGTAGTTTTTGCAACAGTCTGCTCGTGTAGTGCGTTGTGTTTGTGAATTAAATGGGATAAAACACTTAGCGGTAAGTACTTATAAATAGTTGTATCAAACTTTAATTCCCTTGCGGTGTGACTCCACTTGTGACTGTACTTAATTATTGATATTACATTTAAATTTTTATGACCGCCCCATTCGAACTTAGTCGATTTCAGTTTACGTTCGAATGTGCCGCGACCCATTCAAATCATTCAGACGTAATACCCGCTTACCGATGTACCAGCGCAGAAGATGAATTTTCGGAGCGCGGCAAATGCTAAGGCAGCAAAAATTAAGTATTACATTGTTTTATTGACACTTACTTACTTATAAATAATCCACAACATTTCAAACTAATAATAACCCACAAATTTTAAAAGCCAAAATAAAAGTGTGTAAAAAGAAAATACAAACACTTTTTAAGAGTCAAATTCAATCTTATAAAAATTAAAAATATATGTAATAAAATAATAAATGTACATGAACTAAATTAAAGTTTATTATGATAGGTAAAATCTATAATTATACAAGGTGAAATGAAATCAACCGCCAGAACCCATACCTGAGACCCAGCCAGCGACCAGGAACAAGGTTCACTGATCACCAACTGAGAGTCCAGCACGAATTCAGGCAGCCGACCAAATCCCACCTTATATACTACATACTAATATATTTATATACATATACATGCCTACCTCCGCCCATTCGATTGGTATTGCTAAGAAGATGGGCAAGAAACATAGCAAGATCATATCTTTTTTTAATGCATTTCCTTTTATTTTTAAAATATCAGTTACATACTAAAACTTATACTATACAAATTACTGACATCTGCTTTAGCTAAGGGATAAGAAAACACAAGACAGCAGGAATTTAGGGTAATGAAAAAAAGAAAAATATATACATCTTTGTCTACCTGTCTCATATAGTCTATTTCTTTTTACAGTCTGTAATTAATTAATTTGTATTTTACCCTTTCTTAGCATTTGAATTTTTATACACAAAATTTAACTTTTAATCTTTTTTTTATCTTAGATTTTTAAACAAAAACCTTGTGGGCATAATGGCTCCATTACCTTTGCCAGTAACTGTTTATGTTTGTTTTTAAATTAAATATATCAAATGTCAATGTCCCACATAGGGTGTGGTCATCAGATTAATCAAAATAAACACACTCAGCTACCATTGGTAAGTCGGTTATGTAAATAAGCAGAATAAACCAACCACCCATGGGCGTAGCAAGGGGGAGGGTTTTGGGGGTTCCCCCCCCCCCGAGAAGTTTAAAATATTACAACCTTTCCCCTGCTTTCACATTTTCTGGGTCAAGTGCCACTTCTGCTAGCAGCTGCCAGAAGCGTTTTGTGTTTGCAAACAATTTTTCATAAAAATAATAAATATAAATTTAATCGCCATTTCTGTGCTGCCAGTGACATGGATTTGCTTCTTTAACAAAACACAAAAAACACAATGATTTGTTATTTTTTATACTGGGACATTTGGTTTTGCACTACTTCCATGAAAAACGTATATCAAGCCTTAATTTTTGTGGAATACCCATTTGTTGTATGATTAGATTAATAGACATCTTTCAGATTGAATCATATTAAATTTGTAAAATTATAAAACGTTATACACCACTTTTCAAATATTAATTCAGGGCAACCTTTACTTTATATGAACCCAAAAAATGATTACGGGTATCCTATTAAAAACAAGTCTTATTTTTTGTTTTACCGAATTTTAAAAATCCTATGGAAATAACCTCAAAATGTAAGATTTTTACTGATTTATGGGGGGAGGGAAGTGGGAGAGAGAAGTGAAAGGAGGTGGAGGAACCTTCTGTGCCACTTTCGGGATGTGCAGCCCCTTCGCCCTTGCATAACAAAGTGCAGGCACCCTTGCTCACCTCCGCAGCTTCGGCTGCTACGGCTCACACTGTTGCCTGCACTTTATTACCCCGGCGGGGGATACCTGCCTTCTGCGCCTCCGGCTTTTTATAAACACTCTAGTAGGGGTAGTAAACACAAGACTATAGAGTCGGGGTGCGCTGAGTCGGTTTTTGAATATTATTTACCTACCAGTACAGCAGTACAGAATTCGGCTTTTAGACCTTTTGAACCTACCAGTACAGAAGTCCATTCACAATCCACAAAACATGATTTTCAGTGCGTGTTCGAAAATTTACAAAAGTATGTCCAGCAATAAAAAATGTTACTGTGGATCACAGTTTGGGCCCCTACACCCAAATACAAATACAATTTGGACCGAGGATTGTGAAAGATCATTTATACTCCAAGTTATGGTAGATGATATTAAAAGCCAACCCAAAAAATCACCTATAGGAATGCTCATTTTCTTTTTTCATAAGCCTCAGTGATCCTAATGTTTTTTTGCATAGCTCCTTCCTTCCTTGCATAGCTCTGTTGGACAGCTAGCTATAAAGATACAGCACCAACCGTTTGCAACATTTTGCTATGGCTAAATACCTTATAAATTGCAACATTTTGCTATAGCTAAATACCTTATAAATTGGCCACTACTTGTTTATACTACAAGAAGATCTACCGAAATATTAACTACTCATCTTGCTTAAGATTTAACAGATGTTTTACAGCTGAAAACATCATGTATTTGCAAATAAAACTTGTTAGTAAAGTTTACAAACTTAACCAATGTAATATGTTTTTATACGCATGGTCAGACTAGTTAGGCAGTTAATTGTTTTTGATAACAATAACACATAAAAAATCTCGGTTTTTAGGCTCGCATGACTCACGAAATGAGGACGGAAATTAGAAAATAACTAGCCTTAGTTTTGACTTCCACACTTTGACTGTCGATACGGGCCGCTATTTTGTTCTTCGACATCTCTGCATTTATTTGATACACTAACTAGAAATTAAAACTTAACACATTTATGCACTTTTAACGCGGGACAACATTGTTTGTAATATTATTTAAAGTTCTAATAAATTTTAATACAAAAACGCCATCGTTGTGCACTCTTGTCGTCTCGCGTCGTAATTTTATCAGTATGTTTTCATTAACTGCAATACCTACGTTTTACGTTCACCACATAAGTAATCATTTATGGCCAATTACAATAGAGGGATTAAATTTAAGTCGCTCCGCCATTGGTTGATAATTTATTATTATTTGAACTGAGAACGAATTTAAAATAGTGCTTGCATAAAGTTTGTTTCATATTAAATATTATCGGTTTATGGAACTATACAGTCAAACAGTCCAACATTACACAAGTATAAGAATAATAGCTGGTGAAAAAACTTTACAGATAGTCGTTCATAAACTCACACCGAGTTGGGTTTCCTACCCGGGTCACAACACTAACCCGTTCAAAAATAAATTTGCGTCTCACTCAACACCGACCGTTAACAGTGTCGCTACACTGGTATCGACTTTTTCAACGTCAACTCTGATCAGGGTTCACAAGATTTGCTTAAGCTCCAAACGTCACTTGACATTTTGCATTAAGTTTCGTACAGAGGGGGTCTCAACCATAGACTTAGCATATACTGATATCTTAGGACATACTGCTCTCAACCGTAGACAGACGCTTTCAACATTATATTTGTACTAGCAGCACGATCCGCATGACGCTTAATTATAGTGCCAACACTACCGTCAAATTTCTCCGTATGATCCATCCGGATCGCTTTTGAACGCGACATGGACCTTGACACTTAAAAGTGACAGAATTTGTAGAAATTTGTTTACGTCACGTGAATACAAAGGTCATACTACTTTACTAGGTCTAAAAAGTGATTTCCTCTCACTAAAATTTTTGAATTATGATTTAATAATAAACTCTTATGCTCCGAATAACCTATTTTTAAAATTGCCGCCGGCCGGCTGTAACTTTTCATAGATCGCTCAGAGTGCAAACAATCTGAAGCATAGCGATGATAGCACAACATGGCGTCGTTAGTGATGTCATCTATGACGTCATAGCGACCATCATATGGTTATCGTTATCGCGCTAACACTGACTCAGAATGACCGTTGACACAATAAAATCAATTATATCGTCATTCGGAACGCGCTGTAAATAGTCGCTACACCACGAAACCCGTTCAAAACCTCATGTTGTTCAATGGAACAAAAGTTCAGACTGTGCCTTTTCGTGTGTGTTGTTCGAGCTATCACTTTAACACGAACTAACAGGACAGCGACTACGAAAGGACAGACCTTTCAGATGATCCTCAAGAGAGGATATAATTCACCTTGTACATATTGTATTTTTTATATAGGTAATTAATATAAGTAACGACTTAAATAACATTATCCATCTAAAATTCTAAACAACTTAAAACTTAAAAAATAAGTATAATAAATAAAAACATACAGTGACTATAAACAAATAATAAAACCTATGAAAGGTCAAGGCCCCGTAGCATAATGTGTAATCGCGCGCGACGCAACTTAGCTGAATCACAGGTGCAAGGAGGGTGACCCGATGTTTTTGCGATTAAACAGTTTGTCACGCTCCTTGCACCTGTGATTCAACTAAGCCGCGTTGCGCGCTATTAAACATTATGCTACGAGGCCTGATGACCTTTTATAAAGACAGATAGAATAACAGACAAGGCAGTATGAGTTAGTTTCTTAGCCTTTCTCTGACGGAATAAATTAAACATATTAAAAAAACATTCATTTAATTTTATTTTATGCCAATGCGGATTTGCGGAATTATGTGTGTAGAATCTTCGTACTTGTACCACTGAATTGATGCAAAAATGTATAATATTAAATCCTTTATTTATTTATAAGTGTAGCTAGACGGTGGTACATTTCTTCGTATTTAAGGGCAAAGTTTCCAAATAATCATGTTCGACTACAAATATTTGACGAAGGAACACCTCGAAGGTTTTGATAATTACAAGGTATTTTATGTTTTTATTACACAATTTGTCGACTCCCACACCTCTGATATTGTGGAGATGGTGTGAGGTTTATTGAATTAGTGTTTAATCGGATAAAAACATGACCTTGTAGGTTATCTTTGATAACTTTATTAAATTAACTGACATTATCTTTAATACTCAAAGGACATCATCCAAGGCAAAAGAATGGGATGGTTCATATTATTATACACCCGGTTTTCTGTTTTAATTTTGCTTAGTGGATGGGACATAAAAAAAAATGTTTTGATTTAGAGGCAATTAACTAGAATGTTTAGATTAGAGGAATGGGTCAGAGTATTGATGAGGGGACACAATCTTCAGCAGTGAATGATTTCTGGGTTGTCATAAAAAAATAACCAGGAAGGTTATGTATGGCAGTCGCGGAACTACATTCCGGGACTGGCCATGATGATGATTTAGAGGTGGGCCGCCTGCTGGGCACAGGCGGATGGTCGGCTCTCCAGTTGGAGCTATTCCATTTAATTCCCATTGCTTGGAGCTTTGGTATCCTATTGTCCCAGTTGCATTCCCTCCTCAAATCTTCCGCTTCTCTTAATATGTCTGAGTACCCAAGGCACTTGAGGTCTTCTTCTTTAATGTGATCATTACCAAATACTTCCCATCTTAGGCTAGAATATATAAAGCATTCACCTAAGTAGTGCTTACTCGTTTCCTCCTCGCCGCAGTGCGGGCAAGAGGAGTCCTCCTGTACCTTCATTATTGACAGATGTCTGTTCAGCCTACAGTGGCCAGGGATTGGCCATAACCAACCTTCTAACCTAACCTACCAGCTCTCTTCGGTGCTGAACTTTTTTTTGAAGTGCCCCCATATCTACAACCCAACCGAGGGATGGGAATTAAAAACTTAACTATTTTCAATATTCACCAAATAATGATTATCAAATTTGGAATATCTGGTACTATTTTGTGTGTTTATTTGTTATTATTTATAGGTTTATTTTCTACATATTAGTCTAGGGAGTGTTCCAATACGCCTAGGTAAATGTAAAATTTAACTGTTAAAGTAAATTTTACATTTCTTACAAGGGTTATGAACGACTTTAAGCTGATCGTTTTCACTTGGGTGGCTGTGGAACGGGTGACAGTAAATTTTTACCTTTAACCCAGGAACTCTACCTTAATTTACATAGTATCATTTAAATATAGGAATATTCCCTACTCTTCAGTGAATGTTGTATTTCCGTATTTGCATTTCCGCTGTCTTTACAACTCATGACAGATTGTACTTTTCTGATCGCCTAAGGACAGTCAAAATGACACAAAAATGATTGCTAATGGTTCCGATTTTATGTGAAAATTAATGTGACTCTTTTTTTTCTCCTAAATAAGTTTCTAAATAATATATATATATATGTATTGTCACGACATAAGTCCCTAAGGGTGTTTTGAATGTGAAGTGTGAAATGCAAGTGACAGACTATTCTCTGTACACCCGCGTTTCACTTATATTTTTAAACTCTTTTTCTCTTTGGTTAGCATTTGCAATTTCCTTATATTATTTTGTCAACTATCCTTCCATTTTCACTCATTGATTGGCTGGAAAATATTGTCATAGCAATAAGTGCCTGCCTTCGAAAACAAACCTAATTTCTTTATGTCTGCCCTTTGTTTTCATTTGCATAAAGTACAAAATATGTAATTTATAACAACTATTAATTTTCTTCCAGTACATGGCAATTGACACGAGCCCGTTGAGTGTGTATGTCATGCACCCATTTTGGAACAAAGTTGTAGAAGTGAGTATAACGGGCATCATTTGTCTTTATGAATTATGATATATATGTCTTTACCTATGAAATTGCCGAAATTTTCTTACAGATTCATGAATTCATAATTCCTGTAATTCAATAGCTATTTCCATTATTTGTTTTTCGTTTGAAAGTTGATTTCAAGGTTTTACATCTACATATTAAATTTTGTTTTTATTGTCAGTTTGATAACTAAAATTAAACTTTCAAAAACAGTTTGTTCTAAATGCTATCCGTTTCCATGATAAGATTCGTAATAATTTCTTACATCTGACACTACTTGAAAATTAATTGAATGTTACTGCTAGCTTAATGTTGTCTCATTCATAAACAAAAGAAATGACATAATTTGGATTTGTCATTCCTAAAAAAAATGCAAAAATGTTAGTACTGAAAATTTAGTTTCCATCAAATTCTCTACAGACAACGGCAATTTCATAGGTAAAGTCCTAATATTATCCAAATCATATACCAGGGGCTCACGAACCCCTACGATCAACTGGCGAACCCCTGCGGGTAGGCATACCGCACTTTGAGAAACTCTGATCTAGACCCAAAGACATACTCATAGATATGAGTATCATTAAAGGAGTTCAGTAAGGAGGCACCCACCCCGACACTCGAGTCCCCACACCCCAGAAAGGGGTTTGTGAGATGACCACCAGTTGTAGAAACCGTTGTATATCAAAGAGTAGACCAGGGGCTCTACCGCGTAATTCTCATTTGTATCAACTTCAAGCAAAGGCATGCGAAATTCAACGCGTGCAAAAGAGATGGCATGTTAGGCGGGCGTCGTCGCACGCACATCAAATTTCAATCTCAAGTTGATGTTGATGAAAATGAGAATTACGCGGTAGACCCACTGCCCCCCTATTCTGTATCTTAAGTTGCCAACTGGACAGGGTGCCTATCGTCAAAAACATAGATAAAAACTAAACTTTCAAAATTGCTTTTAGTGGGTATTGAACTATTTACGAACTGTGTCGTCACTTCAAGTGCTAACATACCCTTAGACAATCGGAATTCGATAGTATATCTATGTTTTTGATGATAGACACCCAGTCCAGAAGGCAACTAGAGATACATAATAGGCCCGCAGCCCCTCTATTCTGTATCACTAGTTGCCAACTGGACTAGGTGCCTATCATCAAAAACAGCTAAAAACAGAAATTTCAAAATTGCTATTAGTTGGTATGGAACTATTTACGAACTTCAAGTGCGAACATATCCTTAGACAATCGGAATTCGATAGTATATCTACGTTTTTGATGATAGGCACCCCATTCAAATGGCAACTAAAGATACATAATAGGCAACTAAAGATACATAATAGGTATTGGTAAGAAGACTTGCCCTTAGGATATGGAAAGGATTTGTTCACGTATCGGATATTTGCATCCTAAACTGCGTTATGGAATTTAGTGGAGAGAATGTAATGCATAAAATTATGTATGACATTTATCACATGTATGATGTATGAGATGTTGTTCTTTTCCAGATGCTAACTAGATAACATGTCATTATTATGTGGTTATAAATAAATGAAAATTTATATTTATTAATGTCTAACAAAACAGACACTGGAGTAAAACTTTATCTATTGTGAATAAGTTCTTGTTAGCTATTAAATAAGAGCTAATTTTAGTTGTAACGGTGTTTGTTTACAGAATAAATGTCTGATTGTTTCATACTATCAAAAGTCACGCCATGTTCTTATCAATTGTGATAGAAATCTAGACAGTAAACTTTATGTACGTATCGTGGGCTGAGTCGTAGATTGAAATTGAAAGATATATATTAGAGATGTGCCGACTATGACTTTGGCCGACTAGTCGGTTGAGAAAAGGCCGACTAGTCGGCTAAGCCGATCATAGCTTTCGCTGTTATATAAAATATATAAAATTATTATTCTAGTATATCAAAATAATCCAGGTATATAAAAAGTATGTGACGTAATAAGATCTTAAGGCGCTACGGAAAAAAAAATCGACACTTTGAGAACTTGCATATCTACTTCAGTAAATAATGTATTATTTTGATAAATTTGTGAATTATTTTTGGAATCTTTTTTTAGGGATCTGTTAAAACAGAAACGCAATTGGAGAAATTCGGCTCGATAGAAATATTTAGTGAAATGAGGTCTATTTCGATACCAATTCTCCTGGTTTGACAATTTAGAATGACATATGGAGAGCAATTATATTTCATTAGATGGGTTTTAACGGTATCTAGGACCTGCCCCCCTATTCTGTATCTTTAGTTGCCAACTGTACTAGGTGCCTATCATCAAAAACATAGATAAACACTGAAATTTCAAAATTGCCTTTAGTGGGTATTGAACTATTAACGAACTGTGTCGTCACTTCAAGTGCGAACATATCCTTGGGAAATCGGAATTCGATGGTATATCTATGTTTTTGATGATAGGCACCCCGTATAGAAGGCAACTAGAGATACATAATAGGCCCGCTGGTTAAACGAAATTTTGATACTAACTTTAGTACATTTTATATTAATAAAAAACTGACTTTTTGCTACTTTTCCACGTAATCTTGATTTAAGTCCAATTATTTACCAAAGAAAGTGTTCCTATTCCTTGATTATTTTACAAACTGTAAGGCTGATTCTTACTAAATAAGCATAGAAATATGTAAAGTAATAGGCAGACAAGTCGGTGCTTTTGCCGATTAATCGCCGACCAGTCGCCGACTATGTATATGGCCGGATAGTCGGCTTTCTCGACTAGTCGGTACATCTCTAATATATATAGGTCGGAGAATGTAGAATACATATAGGTCGATGGTCGTGGGCAGACCGTAAAGTATGAAATCGAAAATATTTCACCAAAATGTCAAAAATAGATCAAATTTACATGTTAATACATTTGGGGAGCCAAGCGCAGCGGAGCGGAGCTAGGCGACCCCCCTAGTTTTAACAGAATTATGATATGCCTGGGCAGATCATGGTCTGCCCTATTCTGCGATGTGATGACGACATATGCGCCAATATTATTCATATATACAGATTCTTACGAATATTAAAGTAGAAATTGAATAAAAAAGAAAATTTTCGATATATATTTCGACCCACTTGGGATCGTCGTCAGTCGAATCCAATTTTCATGACTAATAGTCAGTGTAAACTATCTAACGTAATCTTTCCAGTTCACTCAACAGTGATTGAATGATGTATTGTTGAGTAGCTAATATTCTTTTCATGTTTCCATGGCATTGAACTTATCTGGGGGCACGGCGCGGCGGCGGCAGTGCCCTTGCCAAGTCGAGCAAAATTGTACTTTACAGATCTCGCGATCTTGTTTCGAAGAGGGATTATGTACCTTGCGACCGAAATTGTATTTGCCGACTGGATTATATTGACTATGATATATGTTTATTTATTTATTTATTTATTAAAAACAAAACTTAAATCTATCTTTATAACCCTCTGCGAAAGATAAGCTAACCATATTTATAACAAATTGACATTCTAACTAACAAACCAAAAAAAAACATAGAATCTTGAAATTTAATAATACAATAGCATAAAACATCGTCCAAATTCATACTTGAGCCTTTGTAAGTGATCAGTATCATGAACCAATAACGATTTTTGTGAAATTCATAAAATGAAATTTCGACTCCCCATAGTGATTAACTCAGGACTGAGAGTGAATTACTATGGGAAGTCGAAATTTCATTATACGAATTTCACAAAAATGATTATTGATCCATGATACTGATCACTTACCAAGCCACCAGTATGAATTTGGACGATGATCAAAAAGTCACCTTGTATATATAGGTACAAAGTGGCCTTTATGAACTCGCTTTGAGAGCAACTAAATATATCTATTTGTTTCGCTACTACGTTGTGCGTGTATGTCGCACGTGTGATTGGTGCCCGCTGCAGAAGGCAGGTGCGCGCACGTTGCTGTGCCAGCAACGGCGGCCTGTGTCTGCGCGACACTCTCTCGTGACGTCTCTATGACGATGACGATGACGATGATGATGATGATGATGATGATGCTGACGATGACGATGATGGTGATGATGATGAATTTCCTTCCAGCTTGTACCGAAATGGGTGGCACCGAATGTCCTTACTTTCGCTGGGTTTCTCCTGACCGTGATCAACTTCGGCCTCCTCTCGTGGTATGACTACGATTACACAGCGGCGTCAGCACCAAGTCTCAACGTGACCGAAGCGGCGGTCAACGGACACAGCAACGTCATACCTGACGGCCTGTGGCCTGTGCTGGCTGTGTTCCTTTTTTTGGCTTACACGTTAGGTAAGTAAAAAAACCGGCCAAGTGCCAAGGGCGTAGCAATGATTTTTTTCTGGGGGGGGGGGGGGGGGGGGGCAGATTTAATTATTAACCCAGCCGACCGACCACTGACAGATAGATGTTAAAGACAACGAATACAAAACTTTTCGTTTTTATTTATGCATGTTAGACATGTCAGTTGATGTTAGTATACATTATTAAAAACATTAACATTGTTTTACGTATATTGCTGATGTATTTTGGTTTTATTTAATATTTTACTTTTATTCTGGGGTGGGCCAGAAGGTTTCAGGGGTGGGCCTGCCCCCCCCCCCCCCCCACACCCCCTTGCTACGCCTATGCCAAGTGCGCGTGCGCAGTGTAGGGTTCCGTAGTTGCCCTGCACAATATGCGGACTTCTCCAAGTACATTTTATAAGTTTGTCATCTAATACAGATCGCGCCAAACTTATAGTGCGCTCGGAAGTTGCTCTTCCCAAGAACGGCCCATACATTTTGTTCCTGCTGATGCGAATCGCCCCGTGTTTAGAGGGGACTAAAAGTTTGGCGCGATCTGTACTCGTTAACTTGTAAAGCCTACTTAGCTGTGATAGTTTTCCTTTTAATTTCGTTATGTATACTACTGCCGTGATTTTTTTCACGTCTCCAAATACAACCGTTTCGCAGGCCGGGGGGGGGGGGGGACATTTGACTATAACAAAAATTACCACTTTTAAGCTTAATATTTCGCAAACGGAACCCTGGATCAAAAAATGGTCTTCTCACACCCCAATATTTTTAAATTACCTATCCAACTACGTGTTAGGTGTAGGAGAGGTACCCTAAAAACAAATGTTTTTAAAAATTTTACTGTACCACTTTATCAGCGTGATAAATATGTATACCCATGCCAAATTACAGTTTTCAAGTACTAATAGCCTCTAAGCTAAGTCGCGGACAGACAGACAGACGGACATGGCGAAACTTGTTCCTTGTTGTTGACTACGGAACCCTAATAAAAAGCAGTGATTTGTAAATCGGAACCCGAATGGCAAACAGGGCCTGGATTGCAGCAGACGACTTATTAAATTATAGTGGATTTCTCGCCATTTGTCTCCAAGCATATCCACATTCAAAGGCAGCCCCGGATTTCCCTTATAGGCCTACAACGCCCGGGCCTAGAGGCCCAGCCAGCCTAGGCGGCCCCAAACCACCCAGCTACCCCGACCAAGCCCCGTAGACTCAAGAGGGTATTAAGGCGCTACGGAAAAAAATCGACACTTTAAGAACTTGCATATCTACTACGGTAAATAATATATTATTTTGATAAAATAGTATATTATTTTTGGATTCTTTTTCTAGGGATCTGTTAAAACAGAAACGCGTTTGGAGAAATTCGGCTCGATAGAAATATTTATTGAAATTAGGCCTTTTTGACACCAATTCTCCTGGTTTGACAATTTAGAATGACATATGGACTGCAATTATATTTTATTAGATGGGTTTTAACGGTATCTAGGACCTGATTAAACAAAATTTTGATAGCAACTTTAGTACATAAGCTCGCCTATGTACATGATGTATCTAAGTACTTTGTAAAAATGATGTTTTGTGTGTACAATAAAGAATATGAATATGAATACATTTTATATTAATAAAAAACCGACTTTTTGCTACTTTTCCACGAATATGGAGTGACAGGGACGCTAAAACTTTTATATATCGCCTTGAAAACGCACGCAGACTGACCATGAACACAAATTTGTCCCTGCGGAATTCGAACCCGTAACATTAGTGGTCGAGACGAAAACACATTTTCTTTGGTTCAAAAACTAATTGATACCTTGGTTCCAGATGGCATTGACGGCAAACAAGCCCGGAAGACTGGCACCTCGGGGCCCTTGGGCGAAATGTTTGACCATGGACTTGACTCTTACTCCGTATTTTTTATACCGGCGTGTCTTTACTCCATATTTGGACGCGCTGATTACTCGAAGCCACCTATCAGGTATCTCATTTTATGAAATGTTCTCCATAATCCCGTTTACCCTAATTATTAAAAAAAAGATTTTTTCTTAAACATACGCGGAAATATTATCATTACTTTTGAATAAAGAACACGCGAAGTATCATATTTACGTAGACTGAAAAACCAAAATCACTTCCCGGCGCATTCTTTGAATTTGTAACGAAGAGCGCACCGGCAATGTTGTATGAAACGGTGTGCTGTTTGAATTTAGAACTCTTTCATCTATCGTACAGATCTATCGTGCCTGTATAGCCACAGATGCGTGTACCTTTCGGCACAAACTGTAAAAAAAATATTTAATTTATTATGTAAAAGGCCCTTTTTTATTTCCTTGCATTTTTTTAAGAAAAGCACTATATATGCCTCGGCCGAAATGGCAATTGCCTGTCTCGTATCATTGAAGTCCTCGCCTGCGGCTCGGCCTTCAAACTCATACTCGACCTGCAATTGCCTATTTCGCTGCCTTTGCAATAATGTACTATTCCTACGCACTGATCGCAGCAACAGAGCGCTTCGGTTTTGTCATCATATCGATCTGGCGATGCCTGCGCACACCACTGATAGTTTCTCTAAATCATTTACGGTCAATGCAGTTCGGCTTTGGAATGAACTTCCGCAAACCCTCAGAAATCTTCCTTCTGTGTCCTCTTTTAGATGTAACCTGAAAAATTATTACCTTTCATCTCTCTGACTAGACTGACTATGCTACTTTATTTGTATGTATGTATTTATGTATTTGTGTATGTATTAGTATGTAGTGTATTATATTAAAATATTAGGCTTGAAGAAGATTATTTTTCTTTTTGCACAAATATGATAACTTCACTTGTACATTTTTTTCTTTCTCCACACCATCGGTTGAGTCGAAGAAATTTCTTTAAGGAATAAGTCCGCCCTTGCCTTTTGTTATTCTGTGTTTTATTTAAATTTTTCTGTGCAATAAGGGATCGTTCAACAATTACGTGATCATTTTTGGCCGTTTTTTTAACCCTATGTGATCACAGCGTAATCTTTTGTTTTTAACCCCCCCCCCCTCGCCTTGATTACGTAATCTTCGTCCGGGCTTAAAATGTTTGCTGTTTATTAGCACTGACACGTGTGTCATGTTTCTATGGGTCTAAATGACCTAAATTTGGGAAGAGGGTGTGTCATTTGTCAATCTAAATCTACGTTTAACAGGAACAAATCAAACAGAAACGTAAGTTTACGTTTGACAGGAACGTTTTCGGAAACCCCTCCCCCCCCAAATAATCAAATAATCCAGATGTATATACAAGCACCCGACCCCCCCCCCCCCTTCCGGTGATCACGTAATTGTTAAAAGTGTTTATTCATTCATTCATTCATTCATTTTGACAGAGGTAGTCCATCGTCACGGGTGGGATAATAAGCTCATCTCTTGTAGTCATAGACGAATACAACCTACAGACTCCTCATAACAGGCGACCGATTTCTGTCAACACATCTGACTGAACCAGCAGATACAATTCGCCACTCCAAAATTATATGTTTCGGTAGGCCAAACCAAAATGGCTTCTATATTCATTACGTGAGAGTCTTCGTCTTCGGGAAAGATAAGTTTGTGGCGCTATACGTAAGATTGAATGACCTTGAAAGAGCCAATAGGATTGCAGTATCTCGTTCCTCATGCCTCGGCTTGTTGACAGAATTATTTGTACGCAAGATATTGAACAATAGACGTCTTTCTGGGCTGTATTGTCTATGCTTGTAGTGAAATATTTTTTATGGTGACTGATTAATTATGAAGTGAAATGAAATATATTTATTTATGTAATGTAGGTATAACAACATACACTTATTTCAGGTCGGTTTTAATGTCATATAAGTAATTAAATAATCTATGTGATGTGTATCTGTATAGGTATAATATAGTTTTATGTCATAAATAATAATATGGGGAAATACGCAAGGAAATAACAAAGGTTGGGTTTACTAACATTTTTTTTTAAACCGGCTTAGTGCGTGTCGGGCCACGCGCAGTGTAGGGTTCCGTAGTTGCCCTGCACAATATGCGGACTTCTTCTCCAAGTACATTTTACAAGTTTGTCGACAAATACAGATCGCGCCAAACTTCTAGTACGCTTGGAAGTTGCTCTTCCCAAAAACGGCCCATACATTTTGTTCCTGCTGATGCGAATCGCCCTGTGTTTAGAGGGGACTAAAAGTTTGGCGCGATCTGTACTCGGTAACTTGTAAAGCCTACTTAGCTGTGATAGATTTCCTTTTAATTTCTTGACTCTAACAAAAGTTAACACTTTTAAGCTTAATATTTCGCAAACGAAACCCTAAATCGAAAAATGGTCTTGACTCAGTGCCGGTTTTAGCATTAAAGGCGCCCTGGGCGAGAATTCTACGGCGCCCCCTATCTGTTTCCTAAATTATTCATGTGCAAAAAAGGAAATAAAAAACATGGGAAAGATTATTTCAATCTTCAATCATGACGAATTACTTTAACATAATTTAACAAAATTTTACCGCGCCATCCCGTGATCCCTACTGACGAGGGGGCGCTGGCGCCCCTTGATGTCTGACGCCCTGGGCGGTCGCCCAACCACGCCCTACCCTAACGCCGCCACTGCGGTCTTGTCACACCCCCAATATTTTTAAATTACCTATCCAACGAAACCCCACACTAGGGGATAGACGAAAAAAAAATCATCTGTACCACTGTACCACTTTATCGGCGTGATAAATATGTATACCCATGCCAAATTACAGCTTTCTAGTACTAATAGTCTCTAAGCTAAGCCGCGGACAGACAGACGGACATGGCGAAACTATAAGGGTTCCTTGTTGTTGACTACGGAACCCTAAAAACGGCTTCGGATGACCTTTTCAACGCGCAGTAGCAGTGCAGTAACGGTACATAATATATTTTTTTATTGTTTCAGAATGTACTACATTATATGGAATATTCTAGTCAATTTTTATTTAAGTCATTGGGAGAAGTATAACACGGGTGTATTGTATCTGCCATGGGGATACGATTTTAGTATGTGGGTATGTTTTTGTTTTTTATACTTATTATTTATTATTTAGACTTAAGTCAGAAGCTAGAAGAAGTCAGAAGTCTAAGGGTGGGGGGAAGAGGTTATGTTTCCCCCAAAAGTTGAATCCGATCTTGGAAGGAGTTTATTCAAGTTTTTTTGCATAGAATCCATCCATCAGCCTAGTTCGTCCACTGCTGGACATAAGCCTTTCCAGAACTTTGCCATTCCCGGCGGTCATCATGGAAGAATTGCCCATACTCACACACGGTGGGCAGGCGTGTTGGTGAGCGCGGTGCCGGAACCCTCGCACCAGTGACGCCGCTGCCCGTCACCAGTCTGTTCCATATAAGGCCCGGCTATTAGGGATGGATATACCGCCATCCATCGGTCCCAGGCATGGTGGGCCTCCTGGTTTTTTGCCTGTGAGCTGTTCTCTTACTCTCCCCCGAATAACTTCGAGGGGGTCTCCAAGTAAGATGGTGGTACCTCCACAGTCGAGCCCGGCATCAGCTCTACCACCTGTGCATAGAATATTATTAACTAAATATAATTGACTAAATCACAACAAATTAGTTATATAGATAGTTGCACGTGAAACACACAAATGTTACAATCGCAAGCGCACGTTGCATCTGCAACGTCATATGCGACGGGGAATGCAGACAGGCAAGCACAAGTTGGGACATATTCCCACAATCCACAATTAAAAAAAAAAAAAAAAAAACAAGTATCAAAATCATTTATTTATAACATATTTAACAGTTTTTGTTGCCGAATTCTCCTTTTAAGTTTTCACCTGTAGTAGGAGAAATTCGCTCTTTCATCCACAGTTGCGACAGAATTATAAATAAATACATATTTAAACAAAGCAAGACTTTAAAATGTACCATCGAAGAGAAACCCGCCGTCCCACTCATCATCCGCACTGCAATAAGTAATATGATAATTGGTTAATATGCTCAAACAAGATGTGGTTATGAATCTTCTGCAGATGGATACAGGATGATTATAATTAGGGATAGGATAATCGGATCGATATATATTGATATATATCGATAAATTGGAAAAAACTATCTGTCTATAATAAGTCTACTTATCATTTCACTGTTTGTTTTTTCTTGTAAGACTGTTTGTTTTTCAAAATAAAATAAAATAAAAAAATAAAATATATACCTAAAGTTGGAAAAACTGAGAAAGTTTGTAGGTGTGAAGTCGGCTTCTTATAATTTTATTTTGATAGTAAAAATCCCGGAAAAATTACAGAATTACTTAAAACGTTACGATAATATAATTCTTAATATATATGTTACAGGCAATGTAAATAAATAAATAAAATAAATAGGAATTTAATACAATTCCTAGGAAATTTATAAAATTCCAAACTTATTTAGGCCGAACAGAACAAAAAGCAAAACAGAAGGCCGATCAAAAATAAAAGAAAACAAACAAATAGATAAACCAGCTTGGCATTTTATACATTTCCTAGGAATTGTGTACAATTTCTAAATAATATAAATTTACGGTAACATCTATTAAGTATTATGTACATCGGCGTAACTTTTTAAGCAATGCCGTAATTTCCGTAATTTTCACTATCAAAATAAATATAATTACTTAATTAAACAGTTTTAAACGCTCATGACGACCCCACTGAGGGGTAGAAATATAGCGTTTAAAACTGTTTAATTAAGTGATTATATTTATGTAAAGGGGAAAATACAAAAAATAAAAGCCCTTATACGGTATTTTGTAAAAAAATATTTTATTAACATATATCAGAATAAATAATATTTTAAGAATCCGACTCCACACCTACAAACTTTTTCAAGGATTTTATAATCAGTACTTTGAGTAATACGGGAAATCAAAGCTATTATGCTTATAGCCAAGGGGGGGGGGGGGGGGGGGGAGGGGGGTTGGTGCGCGTATTATTTATATGTTAAACATTAAATGTTTTTTTCTAGGCTTCAACTATATTTTTCTTCGCGACAGGATACTGCGGTACTGACTTTTATAAGAGAGAAGTGATCGGCAGTTACAACGTGGCTGAATTGTTTGAAATACTGATCTATGTCACGGGCATAGGAATCAATTTGCCGATATCGGTTTACAACGTTTATTTGTGAGTACTGATTTATAAACTACTGTGTAAATATTGTTTAAAAAAACACTTGTTCTTATCCACATATACAGTAAACTTTATTATGCCCGACCGGTTTCGCTGTAAAGCAATTTCTAGGGCCTTTTATAAATCCTAACAAACAAAGAAAATAATTTTATACTACAACCATGTCTAAAAATGACGTGCAATAAAATATTTTGTGCAATAAATAAAGTTTACTGTATATAAGTGTTTTTTTAAACAATGTTTTTATAAATTCCAACAACTGCCAACAAGCACTAGCATCTACTATCTATACTATGTAAATGGGTCAATCAACTTTTCTACCTACACTGCTTATATCATGTTGGGACGTAATAATCGTCGGTGAAACGCCGGTGTACCGAGTGTGGACTTGCATTTCTCAGTTCACACTCGGGAACACCTCTGACACCCCCTCAGGGATTCATGTCGTTATGATTTATATTTTATAGTATATTATATTATATTCCAGCGTGAGCCATTTAAATCTGAGTCCACATACCTTGGTAGGGTTTTTCTGTAGAAACCATAGCTTAAAAATTCAAATTTAAATTTAAATAGTTCATTTTGCAAAGTAGATATATCTAATACACTTTTTATACGTCAAATTTAATCTAATAAAAAGTTATGTAATAAAATAATAAATGTACATGGACTAGATTAAAGGTTTATTTAATTTATGTAGCAATATATATACGATTAAAATGATAGGTAAAATATATATTATACAAGGTGAAATCCAATCAACCGCCCGAACCCATACCGGAGACCCGGCCAGGGACCAGGAACAAGGTTCAATGATCACCAACCGAGCCCCCAGCACGAATCCAGGCGGCCGACCAAATCCCATCCTATATACTACATACTAATAGGTTACATATATAAATACATGCCTACCTCCGCCCATTCAAAGAAATAAATGGTGTATTTTTTATTATCAATTGCGTTTATCAAATTTAATGGCCCATGCTGATTGATAAAAAAAGAGTCGACACGGGTAACGCCCAACCAGAAAATTTCAATCGTTCAAGTTTCATACATACATACATACATATATTCACGCCTGTCTCCCAAAGGGGTAGGCAGAGACTAAGGATTTCCATCTGCTACGATCCTGACACACCTCTTTCGCCTCTTCCACATCCATCAATCTAGTCATACAAGCTCTTCTATTCCGGGTACTTTTGACATGGCCCATCTTCAATATGTCGCCAATTTGGTCAGCATACGTCCTTCTAGGGCGGCCTGCGGGTCTACCGCGTAATTCTGATTTTCATCAACATCAACTTGAGATTGAAATTTGACGTGCGTGCAAAAGAGATGGCATGTTAGGCGGGCGTCGTCGCACGCACGTCAAATTTCAATCTCAAGTTGATGTTGATGAAAATGAGAATTACGCGGTAGACCCGCTGGTCGAGCTGTACCTTCCACTTGCGCACCATAAATTTCTTTCGTCACTCTACTTTCATTCATCCTCTCTACATGTCCAAAACACCGAAGCATTCCTTTTTCTTTTCTATGTAATCCTAGTATGATATCTACGCAGTGACTATATTTTTTTTCATTCAACTTTATACGCTTATTATGAAACTCGTTTGTAAATCTAATGAGCCCTGACATATAGAACTGACGGATAATTCACTCAAGATAAAGTGCATTCGATTCTGAATGTACCAATTGGCATAGATTAAATTATGTTAAAGTGTGTTAATTCGAAAACCATTTCGAGATTTAGGTTTAATAAGCTGTATTTTCGAAGTTTTGGTCTATAAAACCTCATGATGATGAATATTTTTACGAAACAGCTGCAACTTCTATTTGCCTTCGTGTGACGTCACTTGAGAAATGGCTGTTTAGAAATGTGTCGTTTGATATCAAGATAAATTTATAAAAATCGGATAGGAAGTATAAGTTGGGCTTACTTTAATTGTTATTACATTTCAGCGTTAAAATGAGATGACAAACATTTTTGTAACATCAAAATCTGACCCTCTCCTCTTCCAGATCATACAAGCTGCGTACAGGCAAGATGCGGTCCATCACAGAAGCCCTGCGGCCGCTGTGGGCTCTACTGTCCATATTCCTGGTGTGTACGTTCTGGGTGCACCGGTCTCAGGTGGACATCGCTGAGTATGACCCTCGGATGCTGTATCTGCTGATTGGGACGCTGTTTAGTAATGTTGCTGTAAGTATATATGTATATATATATATATATACAACGTGTAACAGAAAGGTGTAACCATATGTGAAGAGCTTATTCAGTCAATGGTAAAGAACAACTTTAACTATGGAACAAAACCTGTATCTCGCAAAAAAAAATTTTACTGTTTCATAGAAAAATGCAATGCCGCTCGGCCGAAATGTATGGAAGGGCAGATTTTTTTTTGAGATTTCATGGTTGGTTCCATAGTAAAAGTTGTTCTATACCATTGACTGAATAGGCTCTTCAAATATGGTTACACCTTTCTGTTACACGTTGTATATATATCATACAATTGTGGATATGTTCCACCTCAAACGCCTACTTGACATCCATAACATCCACTGGTCGGACCAAATGTTCGTGTTGCTAGAAACAACCACCACCCATCCCCGTTTCCACCAATTTTCGTATCAAAGAAAGCCGGGGGAATCTACGCGACCAAGGCGTTCGACCTTGGACGAATAAACTAGCGCTCGACCCATGCTTCGCTCAGTGTTCTGCAGCAGTGGTGCCAGATTAGGCGAAATATCGCCATTTAGGCTACCTTAGGGGGTCAAATGGCGACCAAAAAATCAGATCGGCTGATAGGAAAAAAGAACAGGCGATTTAGGCTATTTCAGGATTACTCCAAATTTATTGAATAATTCCATAAAATGCTTGTAACAAAACGTAATATAGTACGTCCGCAGTTCTTTCACGCTGCTTGCGTTCCATTGCATCCACTAAATTTGTAGGAGTGAGATAGACAAACGCGTTTATCATAGAGAAAACATTCTTTCTAACTCATTTTAACTCACATTTTAAGAAAGTGGCGCCCCTATTTATTTCATGACTTTATAGTTGCACTGTACGTTTCTTCTTTATTTGGGCTAAGTTTAGGCTACATAGCTCAAGATGTTAGGCGAATTAGGTTACTTGACAAAAATAAATATTTAGGCTACTCGGTAGTCAAAATTAGGCGAATTGAGGTAGCTGATATCTGGCAACCCTGTTCTGCAGTTGTTAGAATAGGCAGTTGTGTTCCAAGCATTACGTTTTGACTACGAATAGGAAAAGAGTTATTCAGCAGTTGTTGGAAGATGAAGAAGAAGAATAATTATTATAATATTAAGAATTCTTATTATAATATTTTATTAAATAATTTCTCATACGATATGATCTTTGTGCGATTGGAGCCTAGTATCATATGTAGGTGGGTTTTTAGCAACTAATTCTATTAATATCTCGTAATTTTGCAATCTTTCTCGGCTGCGTCGCTCGACGACACTTCATCCGGCGCGACCGGCAGGGTGATTACATATCTTGCAAACAGTAAGCAATCGACAAAAATTGCGCAATTATTGTGTCTAAAGTCATTTTCTTATTAAGATACAAACAAACATAAGATACAAACAGTAAGCAATTTTTGTCGATTGCTTACTGTTTGCAAGATACGTAATAACCCTGCGGGACGCGATCGGCAAGTCGCTCACTGGCTACGCCCACCGGTCGCGCGATGCGATCGCTTACATCCATCAGTGTTTTATATTAATTCATACAAAGCATTGGGTCGCGGTAGCATTTCGTCGTCGCTGGTCGCGGTCGCTAAGAACCGAATGCCATATTTAAATAACACGCCCTTGTGCCCGCTGGACTGACGATGTGAAGGACGTTGTGGGTGGCGGCTGAATGAGGATGACTGAGGACCGCCAAGAGTGGCGTAATTTTGGGGAGACCTATGTCCAGCAGTGGACGAATACGGGCTGATGGATGGAGCACTGCCTACCCTAGAGTGAACATTTTCATACCAACTTTTTTTTTCAATTGTCATACTTGACCTTCTGGTTGCTTTTCCGGAAAAAAGTTCTATGCAAGCCACTGACATTGGCGAATTCTTTTTCACGTTTTTGGTTATTGCCTTCCAGTGCCGATTGATCGTGGCACAAATGAGTAACCAACGTTGCTCGGCAGTCAACTGGCTGCTGTACCCGCTGAGCATGGCATGTGTGACGTCACTTTATGCCCCGCAGTATGAAGTCACATCTCTCTACCTGCTCACTGCGCTCACCGTCGCCGCGCATCTTCATTACGGCACTTGTGTGGTAAGTTGCGTTAGTATATAACGTGTAACAAAAAGGTCTAGTCATATTTGAAGAGGTTATTCAGTCAATGGTATAGAACTGCGTTTCTTAACCTGTGGTCCGTGGACCCCTGGGGGTCCCCGAGCATATGTATGGGGGTCCGCAGCCTAATCTATGGACCATTTAACAATCATAAATATGTTATAAACAATCATAATTTAGTTGCAAAAAAGCAACACCAACCTCTTTAACGTATTTAATATGAAAAAGTATATTTTTTTTGTAACTAAAATAAATGGTCCAAAATTTATTGCTGCTTTTTTATTAAGGGGGTCCTTAAAATTGTGCTTGATTTCTTAAGGGGTCCGTGGACAAAAAAGGTTAGGAAACGCTGGTATAGAACAACTTTTACTATGGAACCAACCCTGAAATCTCGAAAAAAAAATCTGCAATTCTATACATTTCGGCCGAGTGGCATTGCATTTTTTAGGGTTCCGTAGTACCTAAAAGGTAAAAAAGGAACCTTTATGGTGAGACTCCGTTGTCGGTCCGTCCGTCCGTATGTCACAGCCTTATAACTTTAGCACCGTTAAAGGCATTAATTTGGCACAAAAATAGCATTATTTTCCCACTAATCACGGTGAAAAAAAAATGAAAAATTTGAAATTGTTCAAAATATTTCCAAAACAAAAGTGAAAAAAATGAAAAATATTATCCTAAAAATACAACATGGGTATCAAATTGTAGATATTAAAAAGTTAATTGTAAAAATATATACTTTTACTATATTTACTGGCAATGGTTTCGAGAAATCTTTAAAAAACCACAAAAATATGTATGTCTGGAAAAAGCTGATTGTAAAAATGTATAGTTTGGCTATATTTAATTGCATCTATTTCGAGAAATCCTTGAAAAACCATAAAAAATGTATGTCCCCCCCCTTATCTCCAAAACTGGTAGACCGAAAAATATGAAAAAAAAATCATGGTAATATGTGTTTACGTAAAGATTACAGGAAAAATAAAGCGGTTGAGAAATTCACGAAAAAAAAAATCAAAATTAAATTTATCATCCACAATACGGAACCTTAGGTACGCGAGTCGACTCGCACTTGACCGGTTTTTTTTGGACTTACTAAGCTGTTCAAATATACCCACACCTTTCTGTTACACGTTGTATAGCAATAGATATTTATTTCACTAAAGTATTTGAACTAATTCAGGAATAATCAGGAAATATTATTTGCGCCGATTCGATTTATCGGGTTAATTTTGCAGAGCAATAGAACAAAAGATGCACGTGCTCGTGTAAGGCACGTGCCATGGAGGAGCGTGTTAGGTTTACAAATTTTGGGAGCCGAGCGAAGCAGAGCGACCCTCAGTAGTTCTAAGAGAATGACGATATGCCTAGGCAAATTTTAAAATAAAATTATTATTCATTTATTTATTAACTGCTATCTTTTAATTATCTTTAAATAACCTTCCTTATGGTAGAAATTTTGTTTTTGTTTTTAACTTTAATATTGCCACCGGCTCTTAGCAATTGTTCACCTATTTTGTATATATAGCATAAGGTCGGTTTTGGAAACGGGCCTCAACTGAAAATCAGCGCAGTGGCTTGCCTCTGCATTATGCTGTGTTGAGGACCTTTTCCACTACCACAGCACTTACATTATTTATTAGTTTTAGTTGTGTTATTATTTTTTTTCTTTTTTAATTGTTTAATTGTTAAATGTGTATTTTTTGTTTTCTTTGTCGTGTAATGCTGTGGAAATGGAATAAAGAAGTTATCTATCTATCTATCTATCTAAAATGCCTAACTCTACGATGTGACGACTACAGTTATATTACAAAACTAGGTTTTGCTCGCGGCTACGCCCGCGTTGATTAAGTTTTTGTATGTCGTATCGAATCTGTAAATATTTAGCAGACCACTAATTTTTAGTACGTAGTTGACCGGACTCTGGTTTGTAGTGTTTTTGGTTGTCATCATCTCTAATTTGATCCCCATATTTGGCGAGGCCCACAGCCAAAACTTGTTTCCGACTTTGCCAAGGCCGAAAGCCGAGCCGCTTTTCTGACCGACACTATTTTTTTTGTTTTCTGAATTAATACTCTGCTAATGTGTCTTTGGCGGTCTTTGATAACTGATTTAATCCCCTAGTATAGTATGTTTGGCGAGGCTGAAGGCCGAGCCGCGTCTCTGACCGACATAATTTTTTTGTTTTCTGAATTAATACTCTGCTAATGTGTCTTTGGTGGTCTTTGATAATTGATTTAATCCCCTAGTATAGTATGTTTGGCGAGGCTGAAGGCCGAGCCGCATCTCTGACCGACACAATTTTTTTGTTTTCTGAATTAATACTCTGCTAATGTGTCTTTGGCGGTCTTTGATAACTGATTTAATCCCCTAGTATAGTATGTTTGGCGAGGCTGAAGGCCGAGCCGCGTCTCTGACCGACACAATTTTTTTGTTTTCTGAATTAATACTCTGCTAATGTGTCTTTGGCGGTCTTTGATAACTGATTTAATCCCCTAGTATAGTATGTTTCGCGAGGCTGAAGGCCGAGCCGCGTCTCTGAACGACACTATTTCTTGTTCCCATGGGAACTGATTTATGGAATAAAAAGTAGCCTATATCCTATTCCAGGTTTATAAGTACATTTGTGCAAAGTTTCAGCCCAATCGGCTCAGTAGGTACGGCTTGAAGGAGTAACAAACATACATACATCCAAACTTTCGCATTTATAATATTAGTGGGATATCTGTATGTATTTTATCTCCGCAGGTACGACAGATGTGTAGTCACTTCCGAAGAAGCTGTTTCCTCATTAAGAAGCAAATAGATTGACTCTTAGAAGACAATGCGTGCTTGGTAACGTAACATGCAACATTGTGAATTCACCTTAATAGCGTGACCAGAGAACTACTCCTCTTGTCTTTACCATTTACATGTGAAATAATGTCTGCGCCTTTTGAAATATGGTCAAGTTGGTCAAGCGCTTCTAAATCAACTGCTAATAACATCACCTTTATAGCGTGACCAGAGAACTGCTCCTCTTGTCTTTTACCCATTTGATCATTTACATGTGAAATAATGTCTGCGCCTTTCGAAATATGGTCAAGTTGGTCAAGCGCTTCTAAATCAACTGTTAATAACATCACCTTTATAGCGTGAACAAAAAACTGCTTACCTTTTACACATAATTTGATGTACATACATGTAGTAAAGTATGCGCCTATCGAAAGAAGGTCAAGTTGGGCAAGCGGTTCAAGGTTCTCAATATCGCTAAAATAATAGATCGCAGTCCAGGGCGTCTAGCATACCGACCATATCGAGCTATAACCGCTCGATACAACTTGTCTATCCCTCTCGAGGTATATCAACAGAGTGAGAGAGAGCACTGTATCACACGCTATCGAGCTCGATATGGTTTGCTATGCTAGACTAACTGATCGTGTATCGTTTTCCATGTGCCGGTATATTTCTTTGGGAAAGTTATTCAGTATGCTCAGTATAGCATGATACTTAATGATATAGTCACTCTGGGCATAGACTAAGTATAACTACGTATAGACCGACAACTCCCATACATCAAGGCGTAGCAAGTTTTTACGCGCCCTTACAACACAAGGTGTCGCCAAGTGTTGCAAATAAGCATAATTTGTTTAATTGGCTGCAAGTAAACTCTCGTGGTTACCAAATAAACATGTGACTGCAATAGTTTTGCTTAGAAAAAGTAGATGGCGCTAAGTTGGCAACACTAACAGTGAATATTTCAGCGCCATCTATTATCGAAGTGGGAATTATTATTGTTACGTGACATCGCTGTGCCACTGGCGTCACCAATCGGTCTTTTTAGCATCGTGTTTGTTAGAGGATTTATTTAGCAACGCCATCTAGATTTCGTTAGAATTTTACACCTTTTTTGTGGCTACAAACTGATGTATGGGAACTGCTAGTCTATACGTAGTAATACTTAGTCTATGCTCTGGGTAACTTTGAATGTTTCCGCAAGAAGTTCGTTTCGTCATCAATAAAGTTATGTGAACGCCGCTGCGCTGCTACGATAACTATGTAAACTATACATACATACATATACTCACGCCTGTCTCCCAGAAGGTCAGGCAGAGACTACAGATTTCCATCTGCTACTATCCAGACACACCTCTTTCGCATCTCCCACATCCATCAATCTAGTCATACAAGCTCTTCTATTCCTGGTACTTTTGACATTGCCCTGATTCAATATGTCGCCAATTTGGTCAGCATACGTCCTTCTAGGGCGGCTTGGTCGAGCTGTACCTTCCACTTGCGCACCATAAATTTCTTTCGTCACTCTACTTTCATTCATCCTCTCTACATGTCTTAACTAATCTATCTATGTTCTTTTCACTCATTCTACAGACAGAAAGAGAAAACGTTTGAAAATTATTGGTGTAAATGGCCAAATACGTGCCGTTCAGAGTTAAGTTTGTAGGACAGTTACCAGGAGATTTGCTTTATTACTCTAATTTTTCGTGTTCACCAATATCTTTTTCACTTTTAACTTCTTAACAAGAAAAACAAAGTTAAGTCGAGCACTTTGTGCCGAACGAAGTTTACCATAAATGAGCTGGCCTCATTTTTCAAGCTATCTTAATTAATTTTAATGCTATGGAAAGGAGAGAAGAAAACTTTTTGTGATCAATGGAAGAAGTCCAGAGTTGTTTTTCTTTGTTCATTTGGAAGCTAAATACATATCCGCTAAATGCAAATAAAGTATAGTTCTATTGAAACAATGCAAGGCCTGAGAGTTTAGCATAGCAGACCATATCGAGCTTTAAACGCTCGATACAACATGTCTATCCCCCTCGAGGTATATCAACAGAGTGACAGAGAGTACTGTATCACGCGCTATCGAGCTCGATATGGTTTGCTATAGTAGACTATCTAAAAGACTAGGAATATACAAGTGACTTTTTGATCATCGTCCAAATTCATACTGGTGGCTTGGTAAGTGATCAGTATCATGGATCAATAACAATTTTGGTGAAATTCGTAAAATGAAATTTCGACTCCCCATAGTGAATCACTCGGGACTGGAACCGAATTTCTATGGGAAGCCGAAATTTAATTTTAGGAATTTCACAAAAATTGTTACTGATCCAAGATACTGATCACTTATCAAGCCTCCAGTATGAATTTGGACGATGATCAAAAAGTCACCTTGTATAAAACAAAAAGCGACATTGTGAAATTTATACATTTTGGGCATATTGCAGTAGTAGTTAAAAATCTTAAAACCAAAATTGAATCGACTTGTAGTCTAAGCATGAAAACATCTCCGTATAGTTGCGTTTCAAACTAAATTAAAATCGTATGGAATCTGGGAAACCGCTCCAAGCGGACAGTAGCGGAACTAACAGCTACGTATGGCAACCTAAGTTTAGTTTCAAACGCAACGATACGGAGATGTTTTCATGCTTAGGCTACAAGTCGATTCAATTTTGGTTTTAGGATTTTTTTTTCCGTTTTGGAAAGCCGGCAACGTGTTCAATTATGTTTTATCGTACTCTATATTTTTCAGGTGTGTAGAAATTGTAAAATACTTTCTTTTTATATTTGCTTGCTAAAAAATGTCTGCCGAAAAATATGCAATGTAACTTTTTTTTATGTAGCCATCTACACAGTCCATTCTGGCGCATGCGATGCGAATACCGTACATCAAACAAATTTACGATAGTAGAACGGTAATTTTTAGAACCTTACACAGAAATATTCGTACAGTACAACAAGACTCATAGGTCTCATCGTCTAAGTTCGTAAACCGAACTTTACCGAATCAGCTATGCGAGCACGTACGCGTCGATTAGATAAACTTTACGTTTACCCCGACGTATTGGAACGCTACCTTAATATGCCGTATTAACCCGGAGCGTTAAAAAAAGGAATCTTTAATGGCGGCAAGTACTTGTAATTTTATTGCACAATGATACAGTCAGCAAGAGAAGTTGTTTCTTTAGTACTTTTTTTCGAATAATATTGTGACAGACGGACAGACAGACGGCTGAGGCCTAGTAATAGGGTCCCATTTTCAAAAATGTAAACTCTTTGCGTAATGAAAGTTTCATTATGAAACCTTAAAAAAAAAAATGTTTGTTTAGTTTTGGTAGTGTGCATTTTTATTTAAAATTATTTAATTGTCAGTCGTCACTAAAAGTCTTTAAAGTTTATTGAAACAAGTAACAATGTGTTAGGAAACTAAACGCGTGGAGTAAGCTTGAGCGGCAAATCTAGACTATTTTTTTTGCATGCGGTACACAGGTGTGCGAGTGAGAGAGGATGATGATGGGTGCCATTTTAGATTCCTTTCTTTATATCTCCGGGTTATATCTTTAAAGAGCAAGTTTTCCGTGATAAACAGCTGTCGCATGCGATAATAACGCCAGAATGAATAGTCCATAGAAGTTAATGTGCAGTGTATTAGTAATAGGGGTAAACAAAATATTATTCTATTTATTCCGTCATTTAGATTATCAAAAAATAATGGACGCGTATTTTTTCTTTTGTCAATCAAACAAAAAATTACAGAGATAAAGCGCGTCAAAGTTAGGGAGTGGGGGCTAGTGACGTCACGCTGAACTTTAGCGGCCTATATCTTCATCATTTTTTGTTTAATTGACAAAAGAAAAAATACGTGTCCAATATTTTCTGACAATCTAACTGACGGACTAATTAGAATTTTTTGTCATTGTGTGGTTTATCTATAGCGATGTTCGTTTTCATTTTATTCATAACTAATAATAATATTGTGAAAGAAAATACACAAAATAGTGCATTGTAAAAGTGTAACATAATAGTTTTGTTGTTGTTTTCAATGTTATGTTACGTTCACTTTAAAGATACGTGTTTGTCGGTGTGCGTTACGTAAAAGATTAATGTTTGTCAGACTGCGTTACGGAAAAGATTAATGTTTGCCGGACTGCGTTACGCAAAAGCTAAATGTTTGCCGGACTGCGTTACACAAAAGATTAATGTTTGCCAGACTGCGTTACGTAAAAGATTAATGTTTTAAGGCACACAATCTTTAATTTAGTATTGATAATAGCGCGCATTGTCTTTTGTTTTATTCCCATGAGATTTTCAAAATATATGAAGATTAACTAACTTTAATATGTAATTGTTTTTTAGTACATTGGTGTATAATTTACATACTCGACTTTAACACTGGTTCTTAATTTATATAAGCTTTTTTTTATATTTCGAAAGTCATTTGCGGTTGTAAATTTAAATGATCAGTATTAATTTGGATTTTTTAAAGTCAAATAATTTTACTCAAATAAGTTGAAAATACTGATAAGTTTGACTGACGGTATATTAAAAAGGTTAAGCTTTTAAAAAATAAGTTGCAAAATAATGCAAAAAGAACCAATGATTTTGTTACTTTTTATTTAGTTTGCTATGTATATTAATTATTTCTTTGGATTGTTTTGTATTATGTTACACGTAGGAATACTAATTTATCTATGGTAGCGATAAGAAATAATTGTTATGTGTAAAAGTCCCGAAAAAGATTTCAATTTCCCTCAGGGCTGTTCAAATGAATTATGACAGAGTTTTACATAAACCAGTACACCATTCCACAAGCTTTTGCTAGTTTTACACGCATATTTGCAAAATATCTTTAAGGAAAAATCCTAGTACCTAGAAGTGAAAAAAATAATCGAAAATCACCTTTAATGTAGCACACACATTTTGTCTACGGTTTAGGGGGGGGGCGGCTCTTTACGATATTTTCTGTAACATAAAAAAAGCCCACAGCTATTTTTATGTAACGTGAAATTTATTTAACTGCCCGAATTCTTACTGGAGCCTCGGTTAGTGAGAAACCAGGATTTTTATTTATTTATTTATTAAACTTTCTTACAGTCTATTGTAATAATCTTATATTAACATCATATAATATTTAATAATATTAATAATTTTATACAATAAAAAATTAAATTAAATTCAATAATCTTTCTCTTAGAAATCATTAAAAAAAAAAGACTAATTTAAATAAAATTCCTAGTTCAGCTACTAGAAGAGCAAACCATTTTTTTTCGAATTTAACCTTATAGGTCATTTCATTAAACACTATTCCTGATCACTAATCGAGTCTCCAGTATGAATTCGGGCGGTTGATTAAATTTCATTTTACATAAATATACATTGGGCTAACCGAGCTTGAAAGGGGAAAGTGGAAGCAGGCAAGAAATCAGTCAGTCAGTCCAGATACTACCACAAAATCTACGGAAGTCGGTAACATAAATGACTGATGTTACGCAACTGCCTGCAACCAATCTCCGAGTTTATTAACCGGGTTGGATGTTGCCTTACTGAAAGTTTACGTAGTCATTATTTTTGCCTTTTATACAGGGTGCTTGGAAATTCGACCTATTCCTTGAAAGGAGTTATACTAGAGATCAATTCCTACAAATAATGCCTATCAACTAGGGGTCGAAAATGATAATTTTTTTTCAAGTAAAACACATCGATATTGTGAAACTTACAAAGTAAAGAAGGTCTTCTTTCCACTTAAGACCTTCTATTTCTGAGATTATGAGAACTCAGGGCGTGTATTATTTATAAATGATCACTCATTTATCGTTAATCAGAAAAATAACAAATAAGTGCCGAGAGAGGAGTAGGTATTTTTTAATTATTTGTTTTTGGTTACCAGTCTGAAGGTTTGAAAAACATCTTAAAAACCTCCGTAACTCGGAGACCATTCATTTTCGACCCCTAGTTTATAGAATTTTTCATAATTGTCTTCACTGGTGCATAATGCTAAACAAATAGCTATATAAATTTCAAGATTATTCCATTTAAGTAAGTTTATTGTATTTCTTGTTGGTGTTCCTAAATAAATAAATAAATAGGGCTCAATTTGTTGGAAATGATCTCTAGAATAAATCCTTTCAAGGAATAGGTCGAATTTCCAAGCAACCTGTATAATTATATTTTCGATGGCTCGCTTCTACTTTAAAGACACCTAAAACAGATATTTACATAATTAGATATGTCGTATTAACAAAGCAAGTGCCTCATGATGGGAAATAAGTACTTTTACTTATTGTAATGAATTGTACAGAATTATATAAATGTAAGATCGTAAAATCATGCATAATTTATTAACTTGGAATGTGTACTTACTCTTCGTAATGTTGGGTCCAGCTGGTCTACCGCGTAAGTCCGGTGGTAATCGTAATGAACATCATTAAGGTGGATGGTCCAAGGCAATCTTCATACAAACTTGTGGGAACCAATAACGACGACAGAAGTATTATTATTTAATTGTGTTACCTTTTTCCACACGTTCCATCAACTTTACACCCGCGAATAATCAGTTTTTTTTACAAACAAACTTTTTTAGAATCTAATTTTGTTATTTAAAACTTTTGTAATCCAATGTATGAAAGTTTAAAATTGCAAAATTAGACTGTTAAAACATTTTGTTTTTAAGAAAAATTGAATATTCGCGGGTGTAAAGTTGATGGAACGTGTGGAAAAAAGTAACAGAATTAAAACATTATTGGTTCTCACAAGTTTTTTTATAAAAATTACTTTGGACCATCCAAATTAATGAACTTCAACGCCAGAATCTGACAGCGGGATAACATATACAAATTCAACGCGTGTAAAAGAGATGCCATGTTAGGCGGGCGTCGCCGACGATCAAACTGAACGCAGCCCATGGCTTCAAACTTCAAAATGAAGTCCATTACAATTATTACGAATGCCACCGCGTTACGCGGTAGACACCCAGTTCTATTTTACTGTACTCATATACATGCAGTATGTAATTTAGTTTATTATTGATTGGCAGTAAATAACGCACATCGGCTATCTTTGGCTTCGTAGAGTGCCGTCTCTGTCACCGGACTGTTAGTGCTTCGTGGGACAGAGATGACGCTACGATACGATGTGCATTATTTACAGCCGGGACCTGTAAGTTGTTTTAAAATTTGTTAAATCAAAACCTAATTCACTCAATTCAATTATGAAAATTCCAATTCCAAATTAATATGCATTTAAAGTAATTAAATTTAAGTCTTAAATCGAGATTATCATGATTTATAATTAATTTCCTATCCCTCATTTATATTGTGTTTAACAAATCAAATCATAAAACAAAGTAAGCATTTATTGTGTCATATCATAGACTAATAATAGTCTATGGTCATATTCATACATAAATAAACAGGTTCTTCCCGAATTGCCTTGATTGTGATAGATAGTCTGTATTTGTAGCTCAAGCTAGCTTCGTAAGTAGCTAGGGAAATGTTTCACAATATACAAGTTATTAAACGACAGAGAATATGTCATAGCGAAATACTTACCACTCACAGATTCATCACAAAACTAGCTTGGAATTTGACGGGAAATTTTCGATCGACCTTTTTTCTTAGTAGCTACTAATATATAAATAAAACTTTTAACATTCTTCTTCTTTTTGTGTCGATGGTTCATTTACAAGATCCTGGACCAGTGGGTCTACCGCGTAATTCTCATTTTCATCAACATCAACTTGAGATTGAAATTTGACGTGCGTGCGACGACGCCCGCCTAACATGCCATCTCTTTTGCGCGCGTTGAATTTCGCATGCATTTGCTTGAAGTTGATACAAATGAGAATTACGCGGTAGAGCCCCAGTACGCAGCCACATCTACAGCATTTGTCGAGGCCTTCCATAGGTCATCTCATGTACAGGTGTTTGGGCACGCTGGGCACGAGAGCAAATGATATGTTCTGTGAACTTCTGTGACTTTTAACATTAGCTCTTTGTGATTCAGGGCACAAAGTGTGTTCCTCACCTATAGAAAATGGGTTTTCATATTTGGTCCCATAGTCTACACTAATATTATAAAGGGATAAAAATTGTTTGTTTGTATGTTTGAAGGGGGTGACTACGGGAACGATTTTGAAAATTCTTTCAAAAATCTTTCTCTTCACTTCGTTTGTTCCCTAGGGACGAACATAGCTACTGTTTACTTTAGCTCGGATGAAACCACAAGCGAAAAGCTATTTGTCTTTATCATTGTTCAGTCATCACAATTGGCGTAGATTAAATTATGTTAAGGTGTGTTAATTCGAAAACCATTTCGAGATTTAGGATTAATAAGCCGTCTTTTCGAAGTTTTGGTCTAAAAAACCTCATGATGATGAATATTTTTACGAAAAGGCTGTAACTTCCATTTGCCCTCATGTGACGTCACTTGAATAATGGCTGTTTAGAAATGTGTCCTTTGCTATCAGATAAATTTATAATAATTTGCTTCCGACTGATTTGACAGCTGGATGACAGATGAGATGACAGATAGAGACAGACCAATTTTTTTTATAAGCAACCACACGTCACAATCAGTATAATGTCTAAAATTCTCAAGTGACGTCATATCGGAAAATTCTTTGAAAAGTCATGAATATAATTGAATGAATAAATTTTAGTTCCATATCATGACTTTTTAGACAAGCTGTAATTTAATCTAAGCGAAATTAGGGTTGTATTGAATAATCCATGAATAACTCAAAACTCAAACTCAAACGTTTATTACAATCTAAGTGTATACAGGGGCTCTACCGCGTAATTCTCATTTGTATCAGCTTCAAGCAAATGCATGCGAAATTCAACGCGTGCAAAAGAGATGGCATGTTAGGCGGGCGTCGTCGCACGCACGTCAAATTTCAATCTCAAGTTGATGTTGATGAAAATGAGAATTATGCGGTAGACCCGCTGATCTTATAAATGGTTGTTCGTGCTTATGACTTAGATGCCTATGCTATAGGCGTTGCAAATTTGGAACATGTCTATTGTATAATAACTTGTATATTGTGTGAAACACAAGCTTTTTGAATATTGACACCGCGCCGCTTCTCACCATATATGTGATTGTAATGTGGTAGATGTCTCAAATAACAATACTTGAATAAACATTAACCAAACATAATTTTATTGTTTTATTTCTGTAGTGTTGGATGTGGAATTTATAAGATGACCATTTAAAAAAATTAAATGAGCATCTAAATTACTAAGTTGGTATCAACTAGGTTAGGTTTCAACATATTATTTTTGATGCCAACTTAGTAATTTCGATGCTGATTTTTGTATTTTTTGATGGTCAGTTAATTACAACCCAAATATATATAACCAGGAATCACTTTCGACCGCCCGAATTCATACCGGAGACTCAGTTAGAGATCAGAAATAAGGTACAATGAAATTTCAGAAATCAGAAAAAAAAATTGTTCCCATATGAACTGGACTAGTTCAAAAGTATGGGAGCAAAACATTTTTATTTCGAATTTCATCTGTTGGGATATTAATCATTGTTCCTGATCACTTGTCGAGTCTCCAGTATGAATTCGGGCGGTTGATTAAGTATCATCTTATATCGCTTTGTTCACTCTAAAACTAGGAAAGATCAATCAAAAACGAATCTCAAGCAGGGAATTTTATATAAGTTTGAAGATTTAATTGTAGTTCTCAAACTAAAAAAAAATTTGTAAAACCAGAAATCAACCTTCAAACGAAAAACCAAAATAATGGAAATTGAATCTGTAAGAAAATTTCAGCAATTTCATAGTAAGCATAAGCATAAATAATACTTTGTTTAATAAGTGATCGGAAAGGGCGGAAGTAGTCTGAGCAAGGGAGTAAGGAGAGGGGAGGAGGGAGGATAAGTACTTTCCTAATAGTAGATTTTTTTTTTTTTAAATTCTATTTTAATTTCGTGTCAGATTCTGGAATCCCAGTACAACATAGGCGAACAATAATACAATGTTTAAAAATAGTATCATTTATTTTTAACAATCACAATTTATTTATTTTCGAATCTACTGTTTACCTAATATTTACAATGTCTTTGTCTACATATATTTCTGAAGCTTTTTACACAAATTGGTATTAAAAAAAAATGTATGTTGTACGATAATAAAGATTTATTGGCAGTAAGAGTACCAAAAGTATATGGGTTGTAATCAACTGACCATCAAAAGTTACAAAAATCAGCATCAAAATTACTAAGTTGGCATCAAAAATAATATATTGAAACCTAACCTAACCTAGTTGATGCCAAATTAGTAATTTAAGTGCTCATTTAGTATATTTTAGATGGTCAACCTATTATTATCCAAAGTATATTATTTGAGGTAGTTTATGTAAACTTCAGCTATGTACATAGTGGAGTTAAAATAAATGCATCTGTCAATTCGGTTTCATTCCTAAATGATCAGCCTTTATCTGTTCTCTTTCTTCTACTTCTGGCATATAAGGTGTGATACCCTTTGCTTTCCTGTCTTTATAGACTTGACCCTGAAAAACAAAAAGTGCTACTTTATCTGCTAAATCTTCACACTGATATATATTTGATAAAATAATAAGTGGGGGTGTAGATAAGGGGGTATTATGGGAATAGACTTAAACAATTTGACCAATGTGGTACATAGTTTTGTTTAATATGACAGGGAGAGCATCCAAATTCATGAAAAAAATAAATTACTTACCCAAAACTTTTTGCAGATATTGTAGTTATTGAAATATGGTTCGCATTTTTCCTGATCGAATCCATTTTTGTTAAGGCATTCGTAAGACTGCTCTTGCTCCTGAAATTTGTAAACAAATATTATTGAATGAAGTTGGAAGTAACACAAATAGGGCTAAAGATCTGAAGTATATTATGAGTACTTGTATTTAATTTTTCTTCCAAAAGTGAAGAGGACAAACTTATTAAATAAAAAAGCGTAGCTTTAGAAAAAAACAAGCAAGGCCAGTATACCTTTAAGCAAGGATTTAATCGGGCAGCATCTTTGTTGACTAGTTTGGTCATTTTTTAAATAATTTATTATTTTTTAATATTATTTTTAGGTTATTTTGATTGTTGTTTTATTTTGTGACGTAATCGCAATTTTGACATATTGATATTGGGGCATTTTCACTTTCGGTTGCAAAGACAAAAATCTAGCTGTCCCATGACTTTGATCAACTGTTGTTGTAAAACTATTAAACCTGTGCACTAATTATCAGATATTTCTGATAATTTGTATAATTTTCTAACTGTTCAGTAACAATTAATCGTTTCTGATCTTAAAATCAATTAATAAATGCAGTTTTTCGTGTTAAAGATTGGCTTTTTTTTAATGTCCCACCCATATTTTTAAAGTTTCAGCGCGAGTTTCAAAATATTCTCGATTTTATAGGCTAAGTTGGTAGCATTTTTTTGGAGGATTATACGCTTAAAAATTCAATTCTGAACCGTAAACATCATAAAATAGGCTATAAAATAGAATAAATTACCTAAATACGTTGTCCCACGAAATAGCATGAAGTGGAATTCCTTAATAACGTCACGGGCTATTTTTACAACTTCTTCTATGATTTCTACCAAAACATTGTTGTTTTATAATAATGGCAACATTTATATGATCTAGTCAAGCCGCCATTTTGTTCTAGCGCGTTCAGTGTCAAAAATATGTGGTGAAGAGTGCTTGTGTTTCGTCGGGGTCAAAATCTACATTCCACGCATTTACGCAGTTCTTCAAAGTAACTGGTGCTTAATGCATGTAATACAATATTTTATTACGATGTTGCACTATACAGCATGCAAAACTGTGCAGGCTGACTGTCTATTTGCATGATTTATATATTTAAATCATTTTTCAAAATAATGTGGACTAGTTCGTCACATCCACAACGTCACGTCACTTATATGCGGATAACAAAAAGTGACGTATTGGAATTGTAAGGCATAGTTCACATACATGGATTTCGTATTAAATTAATAATTTGATTAATTATATGACACATAAATTATGTTCTAGACAGGGACATAAATATTGAGGGATTTCTTAGTGATCTCAATGTAAACACACAGTATATTTATTCTTCATAATAGTATAGTGAAACATATCACTGGAATGTGTTACTTTTTGACACACATTCACAAAACGAATGCTCTCATCTACAATTGCTAGTTAATCTCAATTTATTATTGTTTTTTATTTTTAAATGTTGTAAGATCTCATTGCCTAGATATAAAATATATATATATATATTTAACGTCACAGATGATTCAGACTGATTAGATAGCTCAAGGAAACCTAATTTTGTTATTTGGTGTTATAAAGTGATATAAGTGCCTTATGGAAATCTCATTTTGTTATTTTTATATTAGATTTAAGAAATAAGTGTATTTATTAAGCTCATGATAGAATATTCAGACTGATTAGCTAAGTAGCTTACATCTCTTTGATAATGTGATGTATCCAAAGGAAACCTAATATTGTTACTTTGTGTAGATGTATAACATAATTTTAGGTAAGACTGTTTTAGTATAGAAGACTGTTTAAGCTCGTCACAGACGACATTAGTTTCCCACAAAGAAGCATTAAATTATTGATAATTTATCATGTTAGTCGTCATCTCATTATCATTATATATCATATTTTAAGACTGTTAGTGAGACTCCGATACCTATACATTTTGACCACTATGTAGAACGTGCCTTACCTTTCCACTAACGTAACATAAGATTCCATTAACGTCACTGTCCCAATATTTTAGGGAGTGAAAATTTAACGTGATTGCTTGAGTATTCCAGGTACTTTAAATGTTTCCATTCTATCTGGATTTGCTTTTAATTCCATATATTTAAAAATTGTAATTGCTTGTGTAAAGTTTGCCGTATAAATAGCGTACAGAAAAACAAGAAGTGGTTTGAATCGAAAAGTGACGTTATGGAACAATTGCACGTAATATTTTCGTACTTAAAATGGTTTTCTTTCATTGGATTATTATTTTAAAATAATGTTTAAGTTTGCATTCTTTTATAATAAATTCTTTGCCTACTTTAAACTCGCCTTATCAATTTACAGCCTAAAACATTTCGTGACGTAACGGAGCAGTGGGTTTCATACTTTCCACAAAAAAAACAGTTTTGTTCAATACTTTAAAATATTTATGCCGACATATATATATATTATGAATCCTACATATATCTTCTACGTTACTATCTATATTTAAGACATAATAAACGATTTTTTATTTCGTCACTTCCATATACGTCACGCTGCAACCGAAAGTGAAAATGCCCATTGACAGATCGTGGCAAGTATTCTGTTTTGGTCGTCACGTTCAGGGGTGCGTTCAATTTGATTCAGACGACACCCACTCATCATGCCGCTCAAAGATTTAAGGGTAGATAGGATAGGTATCCGTAGGCGTAACAACCGGGAAGTCCGGGAGGTAGCCAAGCCTCCTTAGATCTTAGATGGATAAGTGGCCCACTTAGAAATTTCGCAACCATCCTCAAAAACGATGAATTGTATTAAAATATTAAAATATACTATAGGTACTATATTTTTCTGTTCAACTCAATAAATGAAGATGGCAACCATTTGCAATAAAAGTTTTCATCGTGTTGCATCTTTCGAAACATACGCCCCAAAAACGGGATAATCATCTATGGAGTTAAGTTAATGCGCAAATTGGAACACGCCCATAATGTGGAAAAAGAGAAGTGTTTTTACATGTATGTAGTATGTATCATAGAGTATATAATTAGACTGGAAATAATGTATAAAGACAAGTGTATCGATAATATTGACGAAACGCTTCGAGAAAAGAAACGTAGTGCCCCGCTTTTAGAGCACTAAAAGCATTGCCTTACTCTAGTCTGTAGTACACTGGTCAGTGGTTACCATGGATGGAACAATATTAATTTGTGCTGACCACACTGATTCTAAATGTCAAAAACAGCAGGTTTTGCGACGTTTCCGTTCCGCGAGAAAAGTTAATTTTGTTTTGTTTATAAAATTTAAAATATTGTTAATATATAATTAGTTGGTAATTATTTGAAGATATTTCTGTCAAATTTTGTAATCTGCAACATGGAAAGGTAAAACTCACCATAATCTAACATTTTATTGGTTATCCATTGGTGTGGTCATGCAATTTATGTGGCTTAGTTCCAGATCTGAAACTCCCGTGGACCCCAAAACTATAAAGACCTTAGCCAAAGGCATTATGGAGCTGTACGAACCACCTTTAGCTACAATAAATACGCATTTGAAAGAATTAACGTGAGTTAAGAAAGTCTCAACATACTCTTATTTGTTGCCAAATTTATGTTTGTTGTTATATCTAGTGGTACTTTGTACGGATGTGGAATAGGAAGTGAGATGAAGGTGAGGTAATAGATTAATTGTTTGAGATAACACACAGCACTGTTAGGTAATATTTAGGTTATTTAAGATACACCTATTGTTCAGTTTGCATTTTTTTCAAGTGACAAGTGATATTAATGTTGGTAGCCTAACAACAACCCCAAGAATATTTCATTCTATGGTCGGAGTGTCAATAAGGGGGTGCGATACCCCCTATTATTTGTTGTTATAGATAGACCTGTGAAGGTGATTACCGTCACCAAATTAGCAGCTCGCTGTTTGTCGGTCGGTTTTCACATGGATGTGATTATTCGATTGAATAATCCTATATTATGTTTATAGCTATAAAGTTTATCTATTTATCAAAGCATAAATTAATTAAATTGACCAAACCGCTTAGGAGCAGTAAGGAATTAGCCAAAAAACATCATTCGGTTGAAATTTTTTTCATATGTAAGTTCTAGTGGTATGAAAAAGAAAAATGTTGCATATGTTGTCTTGGAGTTGATAAATTCATATTAAATTTTTTCAATATTTTTGGTTTTGGCCATAAACGAGGAGTAGGCTTTAGAAAGTGCCCATTTGGCGATAGTAAGCCCCTTAAAGATTCTAGTTAGACTGTGTTATATGATGTAATATTTCTTAACTCTCTTTAGCGATGACAGCACCATTTCTGTACCATAGAACTTGTGCATGGTTGTGGTGTAGATAAGGGGTTGTTATGGGAAAAAAGACTTGATTGGGCGCTGCCTATCGTGCCCCCTTATCGACATTCTGACTCAAGGCATTAAATATAGTCAGACATTTCAAAGCCAATTCTGGAGGCTTTGATTTAAGTTTTAGTGCTTTTCGAACAAAAAAATTCGGTACAGAAGCTAAATTACTTTTGAAATATTTAAGTTTTGACAGCACTAGAACTCAAAATTAAAACAAAATTGAAGTCTTTAGTTTATTTTTAGTGCTGTCAAAACTTGAATTTTTCCAAAGTAGTTTAGCAATTAAGGACAATTGTAATGAAGAAAATTTAGTTTTGACAGCACTGAAACTAAAATTGAAGCATTCAGAATCTGTATCCTTGTGAGTACATATATTAGTAGCTTTTTAGTGGACAAAATGGATAAGCTATTATTAGCATAGACTAAGTGTTAATAAAATAAATGACTGTTTATTTTCAGATTAAAAATCCATAGGTAGGTTAGTGTTAGGCTTAAAACTAGGTTAGTAAAACAAAGGGGACATAGGTAGGTATATATAATTGACTATTTAAATAACCCAATGGATCGTTCCATCCAGAATTTCTGGATAGGACAATCCATCTGGTCCACAATCATACTTAGTCTATGTTATTAGTATTAGTGATAGGTATACGGGTTTGAGCTCTGTCTGACATTTCTTTTTCTCAGGGAATTTGTTTCTATTTCCTATCTTGTAACACTCTAATTTGTTTCTATTTCCTATCTTGTAACACTCTAATTTGTTTCTATTTCCTATCTTGTAACCCTCTCATTTGTTTCTATTTCCTATCTTGTAACACTCTAATTTGTTTCTATTTCCTATCTTGTAACACTCTAATTTGTTTCTATTTCCTATCTTGTAACACTCTAATTTGTTCCTATTTCCTATCTTGTAACACTCTAATTTAGAGTTTTCCAAGTAATTGATTTAACTATAAACTATATCATATTATCTGAAGTAATTTAGACTATGGTGTAGGTTTTCTGTACCAAAACTTAAATAAAAATCACGAGATATATGTATTTCGGCCTACTTTGGGGCAGGCATCAGTTCAATGAGTCTTATGATGCCGACCCCAAAGTGGGCCGAAATATATCTCGAAAATACTGTAATGAAATGAAATATGTTTATTAATGTAATGTAGGTATAACAGATACACTTATTACAGGTCAGTTTTTATGTAATATAAGTAATTAAATAATCTATGTGTATTTGTGTATAGGTAATAGTTTTATGTCATAAATAATAATAATATGGGGAAATATGCAGGGAAATAATAAAGGTTCGGTTTACTTGAATTTAATAAAAAAATATATTTAAATGAAATAAAAATAAATGAATATTGAATAAATAATACTATAAATATATGCATTACATATAATAAATAAATGCCTAACTCTGCCCATTCGATTAGTCTTGCTAAGAAGAAGGGCAAGAAACTTAGCAAGATCATGTCTTTTTTTCATTATACTCGTATTAGTTATAACTAAAAAGTAAGCTTATAATTAAATTGAATAAAGAGATAAAAATACAAGACAGGAGAAACCTGCTGTCTGCCTGTCCCATATAATCCATCTTCTTCATTCATTAATTGTGATTCTTTAATTGTGATTTTTCTTGTGTTTACAAGTATCAAATTAAATGAAAAACTTGTATATTTAATTATTTATAGGGAGAGACAAGAATCAGTCCACACAATGATCACTGCAGAAAGAAGAAAACTGGAAGATCTTCAGAATGATGCCACACTTGATGCATTGGTGAGATTACCTAAATTTAAATAAAAATCTTTCCGGCCACCAACGCAACTATGTTTCTAGTCGTTTGTTGGCAACTAGTTGCGAAAATGTGCTCCTATACTAATTCACAAACAACTATGAGTCAATTAGGTAAAAAAAAGTGTAATTGAATCTTGACCCTGACCACTTACGGAGTCTCCAGTATGAATTTGGCTATAGAAACAAAAGTATATTTGATGATAGATCCGTTAAAAATGATGGTGTTGAATTTAGAACTGGTCACTACATCCAACCAGCCTAAGTCGGGCACATGTCCAGGGAGTCTGGGCTTATGATGACGTCTCACAAGAGGCAATATATACTTTGAATTCCAGTATGTTGTGTGTACCCCTTCATTATGTATATTTATAATAAATGAAAAAAAATAAAACCAGTTTATACAAGGTGACTTTTTGATCATCGTCCAAATTCATACTGGAGGCTTGATAAGTGATCAGTATCTTGGACCAGTAACAATTTTTGTGAAATTCGTAAAATGAAATTTCGGCTTCCCATAGAAATTCAGTTCCAGTCCCGAGTGAATCACTATGGGGAGTCGAAATTTCATTTTACGAATTTCACCAAAATTGTTATTGATCCATGATACTGATCACTTACCAAGCCACCAGTATGAATTTGGACGATGATCAAAAAGTCACCTTGTATATATTTATTTAGTATAAAATTACGAGATCTGTAAGATAATGTAGCTGATTCTGAAGGCTTTAACTTTAGTTTTAGTACTGTCAAAACTAAATTTTCATCGTTGTAAAATAGCTCATAAGTGTGAAGAACAGAAGCTAAATTACTTTGGAAAAATTTAAGTATTGACAGCACTAAAACTAAAGTTAAAGCCTTCAGAATCGGCTTTATTGAGTCAAGTTTTAAGAAAGTGTATCTTTGAAAGTATTTTGGTGTGCAAAAAAAACTAAATCAAAGTAAATAGAATTGGCTGCGCACAACCCAGAGCATTTTGTTTTTGCTGACTGTACACAATGCTTCAGGTTGCGCGCAGCCAACCCTGTTTATTTTGATATACTTAGTTTTTTTTCTACACATCTACGAATTGGTCACATCTTGTTACTCGATGCATAGAGTTACTCACTGTACGCCCTTAGTCTAAAAGTAATGGAAGACAGTCTGCAGTTATAATTGGTTTGACTCACGGGCGTAGCTACGACAAAAATTAACAAAATTAATATTCATTGTGGTCGTGAAAAATTCGTTGCAAACGCAAAACGCTTCGACCTTTATACATAGCAGCTGCTAGCAGAAGTGGAATTTGACCCGGAAAACGCCAAAGCAGGGGAAGGGTTGTAATATTTTAAACTTTTCGGGGGGGGGGGGGGGGGGGGTGAACCTCAAAACCCATCTTACTTCTGTAGTGAAAGATACCCTAAAATCACTGTTTCCTGTTTCAGCTGGCAGACATAGCAACGAACAGAGAGAAGCTTGTATCCATTTCAAATTCCATGATGAGTATGCACCGGAAAGTGCAGTCTTTACAGGTGAGCATAAAAAACCATATACATATAATAAATAAAAGATCCTGTAACGTAGGACGCAAGGACAAGAAACTGCGCTGCGCTAGTGGCGGAAACTGGCCGATCTGTTCCAGAAGGTTCTAGACTGAGAGCTAGCGACCAAATCGGGCATATGACCGATTTGGTAGCTAGCTCTTAGACTATTCTACAACTTACTCAACGGACTTGCGAGAACTGCATTTTATTAGTTGGAATATTATATGTATTTAATATGTTTTATTAATATGTATTATTACATAATTTTATTTTACGTACGTTTATTTTGAGCAATTAAGTATTGTTTATTTATAGGATATAATTATATAGTGGTGGACATATAATTAGAAACAGTACATAAAACTTAGGTAAACACAGAATGAACTATCGTTATGAGTAAAAAATATATAGATTAAATCACTATTAACTATGTCAGAACATAGCCAATGAGTTAAAAAACTCATAAAATATAAAAAAAAAAGAAATCTGTTCTATCTTTAATTATTTAAAGAGTTTAAATATCATGATAGTTGAATTTCTATTAGTGGCCGCTTGGAAAACTAATTAGAAACAGGATCCATGGTTCGTTCCATTTTTGAAATTTAAAAAAAAAACCTCTTTCTACGCTTTTTCTGTAGTATCGGCGGCAATTAAACGTCAATTTGGAATTACGAGAATAATAAGTTTTGTTAAAAATGGGTAAAAATAAGAGTTGTGACGAGTCAACTAGGCAATTGATTGTTAAATTAAATTTAGATCGAAAGTGGACAGAAGAATTGATAGTCATCTAGAATGTTCTGTGAAGAAAGTTTTCAACGCTATTGCTCATTATAAAAGAAACGGAACTACTAAAAGTGTTGTTAGAAAAGCTCGTCCAAGAAAAACGTCTCCCCGGGAACATTTGCAAATAATACGTGTAGCTAAACAAGACCCGTTTAAAGGCTCCAACGAGATTAGAAATGAAGTTTTTTCACCTGATGACCCAAGGAACATTTCCTCGAAACTGGTACGCCGCAGATTAGTGGAAGCTAAATTGTTCGGGAGGGTTTCTCGAAAGGTACCGCTTCTTACCAAGCAACATCGAGAGAAGCGATTATTATTTGCAAAGAAATATCTTAACTGTACCGTACGAGAATGGAAAAAAGTGTTATACTCGGATGAAACAAAAATAAATATGGTGAATTCAGACGGCAAACGCTACGTTAGACGTCCAATAAACCATGCTTTTGAGTATAAATACACTAGGAGCATAGTCAAACACGGCGGTGGTAGGATTAAAGTATGGGGATGTTTTTCTGGTTGCGGAGTTGGACCCGTCCGTAAGATTGAAGGTATGTATTATGGATCAATTTCAATACAAAAACATCTTAGAAGAGACAATGATTCCCTACCCCGACGACTATTTTCCTGTGACCTGGATCTTTCAGCACGATAACGACCCAAAACACACGGCCCGCAGTTTTAAATCCTTTCTTAGTGAGCAACGTGTTACCATGTTAGACTGGCCTGCAAATAGTCCCGATTTAAATCCTACTGAAAACATGTAGTACGTCGTTAAAAAAAGTCTCCGTTAAACGTAATTCCAGTCAAAATGAACTTTACGAAGCCTTTGTTGAAGCATGGAACTCGATCCCACTCGATAAATGTATGGAATTACTTGAATCTATGCCACGTCGTTGCAGAGCCGTCATCAATAACAAAGGCTATGCAACTAAATATGAATTTTTAAGAAATTTAGTAAACCAAACATAATTTTACGTAAATAATTTGAAATTGATGACGTTAATATGTTAATAACTTTGATTTTTCAAACATCAAAAACATCAAAAATAAGCCAAAGCTCTGTGCTAAAAATCTAGGCTACCGTAAAAATGAAGATACTCCAGTCTTTGTATCAGAACACCTTACCACAAAGGGATCTCGCTTTCTATTCTTGGCCCGCGACCTTGTGAAGACCACCTCATATAAGTTTTGCTGGTCCTCGTACGGCAAGTTATACGTAAGGCGTGATGAAAACTCGCCAATTATATTAATAAAAAGTGAGGCTCAGATACAAGCTTTATTCAATAAAAAATGACTAAAAATTTTTATTTTCTATGTCTTACTATGCCTATTCAGTTTTCACACTGAAAACTGCGCTTTGCATTACGTAAACAGTACTCTGGGACTCACTTTAAATAAACCAAATTGTTACTTAGTACGTTTAACCAGTCTCCTTTATTGCTGTCTTAAATATTACTGTTTTTTCTACCTAACTTTAATGTATAATAACCCATTTGTTACACAGTCACAAATAACACTTCACACATACACACACCAAACTTACAAAATTAACTATAAATTTCTATCTATATTATTAATCAACCTCTGCTATAAAATAACATCTAATCCAGGAATCTATTACAACATACACCAAATTCAAATTCAAATTCAAATAGTTTATTTTGCAAAGCAGGTATAGATATATACACTTTTTACACGTCAAATTTAATCTAATAAAGAAAATATATGTAATAGAATAATAAATGTACATGAACTAAATTAAAGGTTTATTTAATTTATGTAGCAATATATTTACGATTAAAATGATAGGTAAAATATATATTATACAAGGTAAAATCCAATCAGCCGCCCGAACCCATACCGGAGACCCGGCCAGGGACCAGGAACAAGGTTCAGTGATCACCAACCGAGCCCCCAGCACGAATCCAGGCGGCCGACCAAATCCCATCCTATATACTACATACTAATAGGTTACATATATAAATACATGCCTACCTCCGCCCATTCGATTAGTCTTGCTAAGAAGAAGGGCAAGAAACTTAGCAAGATCATGTCTTTTTTTCAACATAAAACTTATACTATACAATATATGACTTATATCTACTTTAACCAAGGGATAAGAAAATACAAGACAGTAGGAATTCAGGTTAATGAAAAAAAGAAAAACATATATATCTTTGTCTACCTGTCTCATATAGTCCTTTTCCTTTTACAGTCTATAATCAATTAATGTTTACACCTTAGAGGAACCTTCTATATATAATAACACATTTAAATGGAAACACTAATTCCCTACGCATAATTACTGCAAACATGTTCCTTTTTACGTATACTCTTCTTGTTTACACATCTGTATACATAATAAATAATTATGTCTATTAATAACATAAATACTTTACACGAAATTGACACCATTGAACTAGCCCGGTCTTTTAATTGTGATACGACTGATTTTTCACGGCTAATATCAATTCAAAAAACTGACTTTACTTTAGTATCACAAAACATTAGGAGTATTTATTATAATTTAGACGACTTTCTTGTTACGTTACATAGTTTAAAGTTTAATACGGATGTAATAATTTTAACAGAGTGCCAACTCTCTGATGACAAACCGATACCACAAATAAACAATTATTCCTGTTACTTTACAAAACACCTGCTAAATAAAAATGACGGTGTTGTGGTTTATATTAAGAATGGACTACCTCACAAAGTTAAAGAAATCCGTTTAACACATTCATCCTGTTTGCAAGTTGAAATTCTAAATTTTATTTTATTATGTATCTACCGTTCCCCGTCTAACACCATAGCTGACCAGTTCATTAACTCGCTTAACTCGCATTTATCTAGTCTAGGTACAAATAAAAATATTATCATCGCTGGAGATATAAACATAAATATATGTGATAAAGAAAATGAAAACTCGTACGAGCGTAACAATAGACTTAACTACATGGATATGCTATCTAGTCAAGGCCTGATGCCTGGACACTTTTTACCGACCAGAGGATTGGGTTGTCTTGATCATTTTATATTAAAAATTGATAAAAACAAAATTGCTGCTACTATTGCCATTTTAAATACTACTATCACAGGTCATTTAACAACATTTTTATGCATTAAAAAAATTAATAATAAAGTTCCCTGCCCCAAAACAAAAACTGTAACAAATTACGAAAATGCACGCCTATCTCTACTCGAAAAAAACTTACCTGAATTATTGCATTGTGATGACCCTGACGTTATAGTTACAAAATTAACTGAAAAACTTTTAGAATCCCTTTCTGAAAATACAACTATTATAAATGTACCAAACTGTCAACGTATAATCAAGCCATGGATTACTCCAGGTTTCCAAAAATGTATCAGGAATCGTAATAAAATGCAAAAGCAACTTCGCAATGACCCACATAATGACGTTCTAAAAATCACGTTAAAACGTTATCGCAACTATTGTAATAACTTAATTAAAAAGGTAAAGCGTAAATATCAAAGAGACTGTATAATTAACTCTGGTAAAAATACAAAAAAGCTATGGAAAAACATTAAATCTATGACCTATACTACACAATTTAAAGAGTCTTCTAACGAACTTTTAAATATTCAATCTTCACCCATTGATTCAGCTAATCATATAAATGATTTTTTTGGTAATATAGGGAAAAATCTTGCTGAAAATAATGCCCTAAAATACCCTTTCAAAAAATATCCCTCTTCACTCTTCTTCTTTTGTTCTTCTTGACACAGATCTCAATGAGGTGTACAACATTTTGATGAGCTTAAAAAATGATAGTGCCCCTGGCCATGATAAAATATCTAATAAATACTTGAAATTTGTCAGTAATGAGGTTGTCCCAATAATTGCGCATTTAGCTAATGTCTGTTTTAAAAAAGGGGTGTTCCCGAGAATATTAAAACAAGCTGTTGTTACACCTGTGTATAAGAGTGGAGACAGAGACAATATAAATAACTACAGGCCGATCTCCGTCCTGCCTGCGATATCAAAAATTATTGAGAAATTAATCAATAATCGGCTCTTAGATTACCTTGAAACTCACAAAATTCTCTCCGAATTTCAGTTTGGTTTTAGAAAACAGAAATCCACCGAGGATGCTGTTGCAGCTTTATCATCTTTGATAATTAATAATTTAGATAAAGGAATCAAATGCATGGCGGTGTATCTTGATATCAAGAAAGCCTTCGATTCCGTCTCTGTCTCCATTCTTTTGCAAAAGCTAGAAAGACTGGGTATTAGAGGGACCCCCTTGGATCTTCTTAAAAATTATCTTTCTGAAAGGAAACAGAGCACTAGGATTGGTTCTGTTGTGAGTGATTCCTGCGAGTTGTCTGGTTTTGGTGTCCCTCAGGGTAGTGTTCTTGGGCCGTCTCTCTTCCTAATCTACATCAACGACCTGTGTAATCTACAAATAAAAAATGCCAAAGTTTTCTCCTATGCAGACGATACCGCCATTGTCTTCTCTAATCCAACTTGGGAAAATATTGCTGTGGATGCGGGGGAGGGTCTGGCACGGGTTTCTGAATGGCTTGGTGGTAACCTACTTACCCTAAATACAAGCAAGACTGTTTTCATCTGCTTTACACTGACTAATCGTACTCAACCTTCTAACAACTTTAAAATTAAAATTCATGAATGTGGAAATAGCTTCAATAACAGCTGTTCATGCTTTTTGTTAACTAGAGTGACTTCTGTCAAATATCTTGGTGTTAAAATGGATCAAAACTTGAAATGGCATGCCCATCTTGAACTAGTTTCTAGTAGAATAAGAAAATTAATTTGGATTTTCAAATCGCTTCGCCATATTGTCCCTGCTAATAGTTTGAATAAACAGAAAGCCGATATTCAAACCAATAAGCCCAACTCTGGGAAAAATTTTTTAAACATCGTTTATACTGCACTTGCTCAGTCTGTCATAACATATTGCATCACAGTATGGGGTGGCGCTTTGAAAACCAAATTTCTCGACGTTGAAAGAGCTCAACGGTCGCTTATTAAGGTAATGTATTTTAAACCCTATAGATTTCCTACGGTGGATCTTTATACACTTTGTAACTTGCTATCTCTTAGAAAATTGTATATTGTTCTTGTAATTGTTAAAAAGCACAGATCTCTTGGCTATGACCCTAATCTCAGAAATAAAAGAAGAAAAGATATCGTTGCCTATGCTGATGTTATGAAAACTGCTTTTGGTAATTCTCAATATGATAAATTGTCTTGCCATCTATATAATAAAATTAACAGAAAAATCGATATATATCCTATGACCAGTTTTAATTGTAAAAATGCAGTATCTGCATGGTTAAAACCTTTGCTATATAATGAGGTTGAAAAACTACTTGAAATGTAATAGATAGGTATATTAAGATACATCACACCCACACACACTTACACACCCTCTCTCATACACACATACACACACTCTTAATTTCAAACTTTTGTACAAATTTTATATGTTAAGCGCAACTTAAATGTAGATGGTCCTATGGAAGAGCAGGTCTTCCTAACACAGATGTCCCTTTGAACATCTAATAGGAGGCCCTGGCCACTAAATGTATTCACATATATGTATTCAAATCCTTTGTTGTGCAATAAATAATTTTCATTTTCATTTTCATTTCATTTTCATTTTCATTTTTACCTCATTTCTTTATTGTTTCTAATTACTTGTCCATGGCGGATGGTACTGCAAATGTCGTTTAGTTTTTGGTACGTAACTAAATATCTAAATGGTAGTTGTAAACTCGGATATTTATTTGTTTTTTAATTAATTATAAGTTGCTGAACGTATTCTATGCATTTTGTTGTTTTATTTCCAAAAACAAAAGTTTTACGGCAATGTGCTTTGTATAAGGTGAAATACATCGCAAGTGTTTCTAATTATATGTCCACCACTGTATGTATATCTGCATGTTCATTAAATTTATTTTTTTCTATTAAGTTTTCTGTTTTTAAAGTTGTGCTCAATTATTTGCCGACCTTTTAACCACATTGAAGGTTGGCTGGAAGAAATTTCTTTTGAAATAAGCTCGCCCCTTACAAATTTTTATTCATGTGTATGTTATATTATTTAAGCTTTTGTGCAATAAAGAAGAAAGAACATTCCACAGTTTTCTAGAAGGATAGTATCGTATATTTGCATATTTATTTGTGTTTTACGTATATTGGGCTTACGCTTGGCCATTATCGCGCCTGGTGGTAAGCGGCGATATGACGTAGGATGAGGGGCGCTCGCCCAGAAACTGTGAGAGTGACAGCAGGCGACGCGTTAACCAGTCTTACGAAGGAATTCCGCAAAATCTGCATAGGGAAGTCGAAATTTTACAGTTTTCGGAAGAGTCTTCATATAATCTGCTTACTTCTTACTTACTAGTTAATAAAAAAAAGAAAATTTTACGAGTCATTTGAAAAACCTTTCTCTTTTCAGGTAAGAGCAGCAAATGTTGAAAAAGCAGCCAAACAAAAAGCAGAAATCCAAAAGAAAACATCACATAGTTAGTATTATTCACGTAGTTATCAGTTTATAACAGTACAATTTGCGTCAGCTAAAAAGGCGGCCAGAAAGTCACATTGGACGATAACGACACGACATCGACACGACACCGACACATCGTCAGCTATTTATCTATTTTCCACGCTTTATCTTCTGTTAAGGCGATATGTAAAAGTTTTAGCGTCCCTGTTACTCCATATGCGAAAAAACCCTCATTGCGAGAGGGACGGATTCGTGAAAAAGTAGCAAAAAGTCGGTTTTTTATTATTATAAAATATAAAGTTACTATCAAAATTGCGTTTAACCAGGTCCTAGATACCGTTAAAACTCATCTAATAAAATGTAATTGCAGTCCATTATGTCATTCTAAATTGTCAAACCAGGAGAATTGGTGTCGAAAAAGACCTCATTTCAATAAATATTTGTATCGCGCCGAATTTCTCCAATCGCGTTTGTATTTAAAAGATCCCTAGAAAAAGATTCCAAAAATAATATACAATTTTATCAAAATAATACATTCTTTACTGAAGTAGATAATGCAAGTTCTAAAAGTGAATTTTTTTTTCCGTAGCGCCTAAAGTATGTGTACTACGAAACGCTTTCATTGACATATGGACTGCAATTATATTTTATAAGATGGGTTTTAACCAGTGCCGGATTAACCCATAAGCAAATTAAGCAACTGCTTAAGGCATCACGTCTCGGGGGGCACCACAAACAGCATCGATAAAATATTTTCTAGCTCATTATTGAAAATCCGCGTGTAATTAAGATAGATAACTTCTTTATTCCATTTCCACAGCATTACACGACAAAGAAAACAAAAAATACACATTTTACAATTAAACAATTTAAAAAAATAACACAACTAAAACTAATAAATAATGTAAGTACTGTGGTAGTGCGAAAAGTCCTCAACTCAGCATAATGCAGAGGCAAGCCACTGCGCTGATTTTCAGTTGGGGCCCGTTTCCAAAACCGACCTTATGTAATACACAAAATAAGGTGAACAATTGCTAAGAGCCGGTGGCAATATTAAAGTTAAAAACAAAAATAAAATTTCGACTATTAAGAAGTAACTAAAGTTATTAAAGGTTATTTAAAGATAGCAGTTAATAAATAAATGAATTATAACAATAATAGTTACCTATTTGTTTATATAAATTTAAATTAAATTAAATAATTGACTAGCTTGAGTAATGTGACGTCGTTGCATGCACCCCACGTGAATTTGCAAATCTTCCGAAAAGTCAGGAATTAAAACGAACGAAAATGGTACAAGAGAGGCCCGAGGCTTTATCAATATTGAATATAGAGGCAAATGTCCATATAGAACTTCGACACTATCGTTCGTGAATTTGCTGTCGGTAAAAGTCGCAAGTCGCATTTCAATAATCAATGAAAAAACGGTATGCTTTGGTTTTTATTCAAAAAGGCACTTATCTCTTTCGTGCTTATTGTAAGAAAAGTTTAAGAGTATTCTTTGTAGAGATTCTTTGTACGAAATGATTGATCTCTTTGTAATAAATAAATAAAATTCTGAAAGAACGATACTTTTCTATTAGTGGATAAGGGGGCCCATAGGCGCGGATCAAGTAGTCTTAATCCAGCACTGGTTTTAACAGTATCTAGGACCTGGGATTTTAAAAAGGCCGACCTGGGCGAATCATAAAATGATTTGAAAGTAGGATAGAGTCAGAGCTTTTTCACGCGTGCAAAAGAGACGGCATTAGAACAGAATCATAATTTGATTCACGCAAAACGGCCTTTTTAGAGGACCTGGGGCTCTACCGCGTAATTCTCATTTGTATCAACTTCAAGCAAATGCATGCGAAATTCAACGCGTGCAAAAGAGATGGCATGTTAGGCGGGCGTCGTCGCACGCACGACAAATTTCAATCTCAAGTTGATGTTGATGAAAATGAGAATTACGCGGTAGACCCGCTGGTTAAACGAAATTTTGATAGCAACTTTAGTACATTTTATATTAATAAAAAAATCGACTTTTTGCTGCTTTTCCACGAATCCGTTCCTCTCGCACTGAGGATTTTGTCGCATATGGGGTAACAGGGACGCTAAATCTTTTACATTAGCCTTAACCAGAGATATTTTAACCCATCTTGGCGCGCGGCGCTATGTTTGCGTGAGCTTGTATATGTAATATGCAACTATGATTTGTGTGGCAGTGAAGCGGCGACTGCGCACAGCGCCGCGCCAACATGACTTGAATTATGTGTACAAAGATTTGATACCAGTCCGATGATATCGTGTCGTTATCGTCCAATGTGAATGCGCCCAATTCTCGGAGCTTTGACAAGGAGGAGGGAAGTGTATGGGGGATTTTGGGCTCTTAGGTTGACGCAGACTATACAGCATGTAGATTTTGTCCACAACTTGCGTCACATGTATTATTAGTACATTAGTATACCTGACGCTTATTTCAAAAAACAGAATTAAAATAATTAATACCACTTGAAGGAGTTATGCCCTTTTTTACAAGTCCTAAAATTATCTTGATAAACGGTAACAGTGGCGTGGAGCGCTAGTACTTACCCACTCGGGTGCCCCTCCCCCCGCCGCCGCCGCTCCACCAGTGCTGAGTCAATTTCGTCATTTCTGTCGTACACTAGATGTTTTTTATCGCCCTCAAAATAATAACAATTTATTTTCAAAAAAGAAAATGTTTATTTTTTATTTTTTTCATAATCAGTATCGTGAATATAGCCTATCCTGTGACGGAAGTTGCTGACCAAATCAACACCCTGTATGTAAACAAGGTGAAAATCTTTAGAAGGACCCCTATGGTAGCACCTCTTATCTTATTTTAACAGGGTATTAATCTTTAAGAAATTCCCACATAGACGTTATAGATGGCAACATTCTCAAATTAAGAAAAAAAGGTACAGCTAGCAATAAAAGTAAAGTTAAAAAATAGTATATTACGATACGAGAGCGATGAAACGTTGATGATGCAAATGAGTGCTGCAATCACACGAGTCGAGAAAAAGTTTCTCGCACGAGTTTCGTATAATTTTTTATAGCACAAGTGCGGAAAATGCCGACTTTACGCACGCGCGTGCGTAAAGCGGTCATTTTACGCACAGTTTGCTATAAAAAAAATTGATCCACGGACTCAGATTCAGTTCCTGACTCAAAATGAAAGAATTATTATATTAGGGATGCATCGATACGCTTTTTTGCCGATACGATACGATACCGATACTCTTATAAAAATATATTGCTATTGAATTACAGGAATATGACCTCGTGAATTTGTAAGAAAATTTCGGCAATTTCGTATCTAAATACCTATTATATATTTTTTCAATGCAAGTGCTCGTAAAGGCCCACTTTTTATTTTTAAAACGTAAATTTATAAAACAAAAGTTAAAAAAAAATAAAAAATTTTTGTCGATAAAATAAGGTCTAGTTTCACCCACTTTCGGATGTGCACTTGTACGAGGGACACACTGTATATTATAATAAATATAATAATTAAATTTAGATTAATCTTAATATGTGCCTTGCATAAAAATATGGGTGACTTATTTACTTAAGGCGAGGGTAATCGTGTTTTCCCGGATAAACGTTGTATTCTTTTATGTTTTACTTTGTAACTACCATGTATTGAAATTTTGTATAAAATTATGTTATATTTTACCCTTTAATCTTGATATTTCGGCCGTTCGATACACGGTTCTTGCATTTCCTGCATCCAATAAAATCGTTAAAATAGGTCCAAACTATGATATAAATATAATTTCATTTAGATTATATTTTGGTTTAAGTTTTTATTGTCCAATAAAATTTAGACCAAAATAAACGTTGTAAAAAAATGTTGTATAAAACGGCCGTCATATTAAAACACATCCCTCTTAATTCCTAAAACAGCTAAAAATCGCGAACTTTTTGAGCGGATCGCTTTCATTGAACAGGGTACTGGGGCTCTACCGCGTAATTCTCATTTGTATCAACTTCAAGTAAATGCATTCGAAATACAACGCGTGCAAAAGAGATGGCATGTTAGGCGCGCGTCGTCGCACGCACGACAAATTTCAATCTCAAGTTGATGTTGATGAAAATGAGAATTACGTGGTAGACCAACTGGTATGAACTTGGTAACGGCTCGACATCGATTCGATAAATAAAAATGTAACTCTTATTACATTGCAATAAGGGTTATCGTTTAGAATGTATCGATTCTATCTGTCAAATTTATCTAATCGACGCGTACGTGGTCGCATAGCTGGATATAAAGCGTTGGAGCAAGACTGATGTCTCAGAATATCCTGGCCTTAAAATATATAAGGTCCTACAAATCAAAGTGAAAAATGTTCAGGGGTTGATTTTTCGTGGACTTTTTTTTTACTTTTATATAGAAGATGACTCAACTGACTGAACCACGTTGTACTAGAAACTGAAAAAGTTCAATTTCTACTGCAATGTGCTCAGTCCACGATATGTAATGTACCCTATAATTATTTTCACCTTAGGACCAAATATTTCAAAAGTTTAGATGAGCACCTAAAATATATTGCATTGTTTTTGAATGTGTGCGTTAACATAATGCCGACGCGCGCACACTTATGAGTGCGCAATCTGTCTACCTATGGTCAGCAAACTGATCGGACTACTAAAGTTGTTAAAATGATTAACTTTAAGTGCACTTAAGGCGTCCAACTATCACTGTGTTCAGATGAGCACTGATTCCAAACGTGTGAGCGTCACCCATTTAAAGGTGGAAACATTTTGGTGCTGTCTTACTAAGGTAAGGGCTTATCTTTACTTTTGAAATCTTTGCTTAGGACCTTATATTAGCTCATTTACTATGAAATTGCCGTTTTCTATGGAGAATATAAAGAAAACTCAATTTTCAGTACAAACATTTTTGCATTTTATTTAGCAATGACAAATCCAAATGTTATTTAAAAAATTGTATGAATGAGACAACATTTAGCTAACAGTGACTGTAACCGCTGGCTACAGGAATGCAGGGCTGATGGGATTTGACACGGGAGAATTGTGGGTGCACTGACCTTGCTTTGGAATGTTGTTTTCGATGGGCCGGCAAATGCGCTGTGCAGCGTCCCTCCTTGTTGGGCTGATGGAGACGGCGTTTTGGTCAGGAATGTGCAGAATGTCTTGGTATATACTGTGAACACAACACTTTCACAACCTAAAGGGTAGGTACGCGATATTGTTTGGGCTGGCGGCGCGAGTGTGCACACGTGTCGTTCGATCGACGTTTACGGCAGAACAGAGTGAGACCAGCGCCCGCGCGCGCCTCGAGCCGGCGCGCGGCGGGGGGTCTCGTTATCCGCGCGTGCGCGTCGTCACGCTGTCGCGTGAACATCCTGGGGGGGCCGGGGCTGCGACTCCTCTTGAGCTGAATCCAACGGCAGCCTGGCTATCTTGAACACAGGTCGTCGCAGATTTCCATGAGCTGTGTCCAGATCCACAACTCGGATCACTCCATCCTTGCCAGGTATCGTGCGGAGAATTCTCCCCAACTTCCATTGGAGCGGAGGCAGGTCATCCTCTTTGATGAGGACCAGTTCACCCACTTGAGGAGGGGAAGAAGGGCAGAGCCATTTGGAGCGGGTTTGCAGGGTATGGAGGTAGGATCTGGACCAGAGAGTCCAAAAGCGCTGAGAGAGCGCTTGAATGAGTTGAAACCGTTTAAGAGCAGATATGGGTCTGTCGTCAAAAGACTGCTCAGGTAGAGCGGTGAGCGGACGACCAATAATGAAATGTCCGGCCGTGAGAGGTTCAAAGTCCGTAGGGTCGGATGAAATTGGGCAGAGGGGTCTTGAGTTGAGTACAGCCTCAATTCGAGCCAAAAGGGTAGAAAATTCCTCAAAAGTGAGGTGCTGTTCACCTATCACGCGATAAAGTAGTTGCTTGGTGGATTTTACGTTTATTTCGTGCAGGGCGCCGAACCAAGGCCCTTTAGGCGGGTTCAGTAACCAAGTTATGTGCTGATTCGCGAGCTTGTGAGTGATTGCATCATTGTTTGACCTGAGGAAGTTCTGAACTTCAATGAGCTGATTCCTAGCACCTACATAGTTTGTGCCGCAGTCTGAGCGAATGAGAACCGGAGTACCGCGACGTGAGATAAAACGTTGCAATGCCGCAAAGAACGCTTCCGTTGAGAGTGCAGAGACTGGTTCCAAATGAACCGCCTTTGTTGCGAGGCAAACGAAAATACAAAAGTACGCCTTTATGAGTTTCGCGTTCCGCAACGTGCTGGATTTAACGAAGAAGTGGCCAGCAAAATCCGTCGTGACGTGACTAAAAACTGGTTGAGGAGTAACTCTGTCTACTGGGAGATCAGCCATGAGCGGAGCCTTAGGCTGAGCGCGGCACCGGAAACATCTAATACATTTAAACACGCGGTGTCTAATAATACGACGAGCGGACAGAATCCAGTACTGCTGGCGTAATATGGCGTGTAATGTGTCAGCTCCAGGGTGGCAGTGTATTGTGTGATAGTGATCTATAATGAGATCTACGAGCGGACTTGAGCTGGGTAGAATGAGTGGGTGTTGAGCGTCATACCTAATTGACGCGTGAGAGAGACGCCCACCGACTCTCAAGAGGCCGTCCTTTATGAAGGGCGAGAGACGCTGGAGCCGAACGGGACAAACCTTATCAGTCTGGATACGATTAATGTCTTCAGCAAACTCATTGTGCTGAACAGAGCGGACCCAGTGCAACAGAGCGTCCCTGCGTTCATTAGCTGTCAACGGACCAGAGCGCCGTGCATCTGGGCTGTGCCGACAATTGAATATGAACCTTTTAATACAAGCCGTCACTCCGACGAGCTTGTCAAGTGAGCTGTAGCGAGTGAGCAAGTCCAGATCGATATCTGGGACTGCTATGTGTGCTGGTACCTTTTTGGGCTTAAGGCCTGGGAGAGCATGATGGCCTAGAGCGGGTGGCATCTTGGGCCAAGTGCAGGTAGGTTCTTTGAGCCAACTGGGTGACCACCAAAGGTCATGAAGTGAGAGAGACTGGGCAGACATGCCTCTGCTTGCACAGTCAGCAGGGTTGAGGTTCGTGGGCACATGCCTCCACGTATTGCTAGTTGAAGTAGCTGTGATCTTAGCCACTCGATTGGCCTCGAAAGTCTGTAATCGGTGAGGTGGGGTATTGAGCCATGCCAACACTATTGTGCTATCTGACCAGCATGTGTGTGTTTGAATGGCTATATGAGCTGACAGTTGGGCTGACACTCGAGTCATGAGCTGAGATAAAAGAGTCGCGGCTGACAACTCCAATTTCGGGATTGAGAGACGAGTCTTTATGGGTGCGACCTTGGACTTGCCAATGATTAGGTGTACATTGACATGTCCAGTGGTATTGCGCTCATGAAGATAGATAACGGCACCAAAGCCAGCCTCTGATGCGTCCGCGAACCCGTGAAGTGAGTAAGTAGACGTGGGCTTATACTTACAAATGTGTCGAGGTAAACGGAGGTTTGAGAGCTGAGGAAGATCCTCTGAAATGTGTTGCCACTCTGTGTGGACTTCTTCAGAGATAGGCTCATCCCATCCTATTTTCAAAAGCCAAAGCTTCTGCAGAAGAATCTTTGCGCGGAAGATGACTGGAGTAACCCAGCCATTGGGGTCATAGAGAGACGCTACTGTACTGAGAATGGAGCGCTTTGTGACTTGAGCATGAGTGGGCAGAGAAATGCGATAAGTGAACTCATCAGTTTGAGGAATCCACTGTATTCCCAGAACCTTAATGGAATTAGAGTCGGGACTGAAGTCAAAGTCCTTGGGCATGTCACACTGGTCATCTGGGAACCGTTCAATTAGCTGAGGCGAGTTGGAGGTCCATTTACTGAGCTGGAAGCCACCTAGGGCGAGTAACTCGATCAGATCGTTTTGGAGCGACTGAGCAGATTCCACAGAATCTGCACCTGAGAGAATGTCGTCCACAAATATTGATTTGCGGAGGATCTGAGCAGCGTGGGGGTAACGATGACCTTCGTCATCAGCCAATTGGAGTAAAGTGCGGATGGCATGGTATGGGCTGGACCTTAATCCATATGTGACGGTATTAAGGGCATACGTGAGCAGGGGCTGGTCGGGTGAAGACCGCCAGAGAATGAGTTGAAAAGGTCTTTGCTCTGGGTGAATGAGGATATTTCTGAACATCATTCGGATGTCTGTGCTGAAAACTTGTGAGTGGATCCTGAAGGACATGATAATGTCAACAATATCTTGTTGAAGAGCTGGACCTGTATGGAGACAATCATTTAAATTGACGCCATTTGAGCTTTTACAACTTCCGTCAAACACGCAGCGTAACTTTTCTGATCCTGGCTTGAATATGCCATGATGTGGGATATAGAAATGGGATTTATGAGCAAAGGTATTGGGGTGACACGGCGACATATGTCCCAATTTTATGTAATCTGACATAAACTCTACGTATTTCGAGCGGAAGGGCGGGTTCGCTAGCAGCTTCTTCTCTAAATTGAGAAACCTGCGTAGCGCAATAGCGTGAGTGGAACCTAATGTCGGCGCGTTGTGCAGAAAGGGCAGTGTAACCATATATTGACCTGATGGTTCACGAGTAGTTGTGGTGCGGAAAATGTCCTCACACTGATCCTCTAATGGGCTGGTATGCTTGTAGGTTTGGGGTTCCTCGGATTCCCAAAACCTCTCAAGACTTTTGTGAATGTCATGAGTGGAATGCTCTGAGTCCGTGTGAGAGCCGACAATGTGAACTGAATTGACCTGATTTGTGGGTGAGGTATGTAAACTTTCGAAAGGTCCAATCAATGTAAAATCAAATATCGTGCCGAAGGCTATGGGCTTGCCAGGGCCGAGCGAAACCTTGGTTCCGTCTAACACTTGACCAAGAACGTCAGATCCTAGTATTAGATCAACCGGAGCTGGTGTGTGATATTCTCGATCAGCAAGAGGAATCGGTGGGTGACCTGTTAACTGAGCGAGATCTGGAACCTTTTCCAACGGTAGGTACCCAGTTACGTTCTTCAATATATGGGCTGTGGCCGTGATCATAGGTGTGTCACGGTGAGTAGGTCGGCATACAATTGTGATTGATGCCTTTGAGTTTTGTGTGTGCTGATTTCCAACTCCTGCGATTTTTAGAGATGTATGTTTTAATGGTAAATTTAAAATTGTGGCCATGCGCTGAGAACAAAGAGTCAGCATACTTCCACAGTCTAACAGGGCTTGTGCTGAGTGAAATTGACCATGTACGTCTGCTATTTTAAGTGAGACGGTTGGCAACAAAATTGGTGTGTTAGTGACGTTCACTACACGTTGTGCGGAGTTACAGTAATTTTCTGTTGGAGTTGAAGTCATTGAGTGAAAATGAGCTGAGTGTGTATGTGATGAGTGAATGTGTGATGAGTGTGCTGAGTGTGCTGAGTGCTGGTCGTCCTCGCCTTCATAGTGCTCTGTTATTGTAGGTAGTCACTGTTGACTACCTACCCGAGACCTACTTGGCGATCGCGATTGAGTGGGCGAGTTGGGATGGGACGTATATGCCTGTGTAGCATGTGCCGAATGGTATTGAGGCTCATGCGCTGAGCGCTGTCTGGGCTGCTCACGTAGAGACGGAGGCAACAAATGAGCAGATGAGCGTGTCGGAGACATGGCCCCATGGCGATGCAGTGAAGTATGGTGGTCAGACCGCCCACACTCCTTGCATGCACGTGTAGACCTGCACTCGTTCTCATAATGAGGACCCAAACAGCGTCGGCACCGGTTGCGTGAGTTCACAAAGTCCCACCGACCTTGAACCGGTTGGTTATTAAATCCTGGGCATGCGATGAGTTTGTGTCCCCTATTCCTGCAGTATGGGCATGGCATACCACCAGTAGGGGAAGAAGGTTGAGCCGAATAATTCTGTCGGCGAGTGGGTGATGGGGATGATCGGGCCGAGTAAACTGGCGCTGTCTCAAATGCCATAAATGGTTGACGAATAGGACGGGGGGAGCGATTGTCCTGCCGAGGAGCTATGGGGCGGAACTCTTGATGAGCCTGGTAGGGCTGACGTGGAGTACCTCGAGTGGGCTGAAGCAGCTTATTGAGCTGAGCGAGCCTTTCTGACGGGCCGGGCCGTGCTGAAGAAGGAGCATTCTGTGACGCAAGGGACGATGACTCATTCTCCTTGCAGCGTGCGTGCTCTTCCAAGAACTCAATGAGGTTCTTGAGCGTGGGCAGAGTTGCACGAGATCCGTACTTCCGCTCGAAAAGAGTGCGGAGCTCGCCTTGCAGTTTTCGCACCACCATGGACACGAAAACATAGTCGGAGTCTTTCATGGGCAGATCGAGGTTGCGGAGAGCGCTTTGCGCTGAGATAAGCGGAATTAAGAACGATGTGCGGATATCCGAGCGCATGTGGATGTGCGGAAGATTCATGATAATGTCCACAAATCGGTCAATGAGCACGCGACGATTATCGTAACGCCTGGTGAGAATTTCCATGGCTATGGGATAATTCTCGTTGGTAGGGTAGAGGTGTTTCACCATATCATGTGCCTCACCCTTTAGGGCGCCTAACAAATAATGCAGTTTGACAGCATCCGAGACTGTAGCCATCTCACTGATAAGGCTCCTAAAAACGGCAATAAACGAGGGCCATTCTTCCACGTTCGAGTGAAACTCCGGAATTGGTATTTTTGGTAGAACACCAACGGGTGTACCTGAGCTGAGGGGTTGCGTCTTGTCCGGAAGAGCTGATTTTTCATTTAATTTTTCAAATGCCACTAGGATAGCATCATAGTTGCTAAGTGCCGACTGAAATTTTTTTGTGTAGGTTGCCTCAGTTTCGTCGGACAAATCCTCATCGTCAAGGATCTCATAATATACGTCCTCTAACTTAGTTTTAACGCTTTGTACGTTTGCGTAACGAGCGGTGAAGTCCGCCACAGAATATGTTTTTCTGTCGCCTGCCTCGACCGCCGCACCAATCTCCTTTAACAAAACTATCGCCTTTACGGCCTCACGAAACATCGCGGCTTGTGATTTCGAAGGCATCTTAATCTTGTTAAACTAGGTGGTTGATTACTAAGATAAAATACGCAACGAGTTTGAGCTGAACTATAAGAGCGAACGTACAACTAAAATAATTGATGAGATAGATGAATAGAGCTGAGATACTTGCGCGGATGAAGTAACAATGACTATGTTCAAACGGAACACGGAAATAAACACGACAGAGAAAGAAAAAAAAAAATTTTTTTTTTTTTAAACAACCTGTATATGAGCTGATACACCAACTTGGAACACCCTATATGTGTACCACAAACAACAAGAGCAGAGATGAGATGAAAAAACAAATTTTTTACTATATTTGTGCTATATATATACCCGGGTAAAAAAAAGCAGACAATAACACAAATAAACGGTCCGGCAATATATTACTGTAACACAAGATTACCGTAACATAAATTATCGAAAAGGGGCTGATTACTTGTTTACTTTTATGTTATTTGCCTTGAAATCATGTGCCGACAATACGCGTTAGTTCGTCGTCGAAAATTCTATTTATAGAATAAAATACCTACCTACTGCTTTGAGAGCGTAAACAAACAAAGAATGTATTTACCTAGCCGAAATCGGATCTAAATGAGCGGACAATCCAATGATGCAAATCAAGCTTTGTTAATACGTACGTAATAACGTGTGTACTTATGTACTCAACACACGTAACTTACGTATATATGTGACGTATATAATTGCACGAAATAAAGCGAATTTATACTCGCACCAAAAAAAATATCTCGCAAGATACCTACGAAAACTATCTTTGACAATGGGCAGATTTACTAAAGATATATAGTGGACTGTAACAAACAATTGGGCTGAATGGATATAATTATATTATCTGAGCTGAATAATAATAACAAACGGGATGAAAATGAGTTTATTCTGTAAAGGGGCGGGGGGGGCCGGTTCTATACCGATAAATGGAATGTTCTAGGCGGCGGTTCTAATTACCTACCCGCAATAGGTATTCGAGACCACAAAATATTTTTTGCCGGGAAAGGGGGCAAAATATGTAACCGGGTGAAAATGGACTGTAGTAAATCGACGGGGGCTGGTTCAGTAACGGTTCGAAGGTCCAAAATGTAACCGCTGGCTACAGGAATGCAGGGCTGATGGGATTTGACACGGGAGAATTGTGGGTGCACTGACCTTGCTTTGGAATGTTGTTTTCGATGGGCCGGCAAATGCGCTGTGCAGCGTCCCTCCTTGTTGGGCTGATGGAGACGGCGTTTTGGTCAGGAATGTGCAGAATGTCTTGGTATATACTGTGAACACAACACTTTCACAACCTAAAGGGTAGGTACGCGATATTGTTTGGGCTGGCGGCGCGAGTGTGCACACGTGTCGTTCGATCGACGTTTACGGCAGAACAGAGTGAGACCAGCGCCCGCGCGCGCCTCGAGCCGGCGCGCGGCGGGGGGTCTCGTTATCCGCGCATGCGCGTCGTCACGCTGTCGCGTGAACAGTGACTTTAATTGAAATTTTTTAAAGTGTTAGCTGTAAAAAATATTACGAATCTTATCATGGAAATGGATGACATTTAGGACGAATCTGTAAGAAAATTTCGGCAATTTCATAGTAAATGACCTATTATATAATTAGGGAGAATGTAACAAAATAAAACAATACATCTAAAAATATTTTTTTATTTACTTAGTTAAAGTAAGTACACTTTTTATGAGAAATAAATATGTACTACGTTTACGTACATGACAAAATAAGTACCCATACTCTAAAATGTCCATTGTGTGCATTCCTTTCGAATAAGGTTTTTTTTTTCAAACATTGTGAACAGTTCGTTTGCTGAAATATTTTCCACGCTTTGATACATCGACCCAAAGGGGCCGCCAACTCGAGCCGACAGGCGGACTTTAACGGGTGTTAAGATGATGTTGCGGAAGCCGGAAACTGGCCATAGTACTCGTCAATATGAACTTTTTTTTCGTGAAAAAAATTGAGAAATCGAGAAAAAAAACCGTTCTCTCATACAGTTTGGTCGGGACGCTATGTCTGATTCGTTTTTCGCCATTCGAGGGTTGGCTACATAGTAAAAGTTGTTCGTATTTACGAGTACTATCACCAGTTTCCGGTTTCCGGAATTTTATACCAACACCCAGTATATACATTAAATGTACTTATTTGTTTTAACATAATTTCCAAACCAGCGTGCGGGTGTACTGCAAACTATTTAAGCAGACGAACTGTAAGATCTGTTTTTGTTTTCAAAGATTCCATTGTTACTTAATTTTAGTGAAAACTGTTAAACAATATTGACATTACTATGGTAGGAAAAAATATTGTTTAGGTTTTGATTTGTAATGCATTTATACTTTAAATAATTTTTTCATACACTATCCTAAGACTAGTTGTAAATAACATTTTTAATTTAAATTATGTTTTTTGTTAATTAAAACTAATTGTTATTTCAATCCTAAGTTTAAGCATTAATGGCAGTTGCGAAGATTCTACAACATTCCACAGTGTTGTAAATACTGTACAAATCATATAAAGAAATAAAAATATATAAGAATAATATAAATTATTTTATTTATATATTTTTTAATTACTTACAAGGCAGTTGATATGTTCTCAGCACATCGTAGAATTGGGTATATCATATTTATGTTAAAACTAGGAGGTTCGCCTCGCTCCGCTCCGTTTCGATCCGCTTCGCTCGGCTCCCAATTTATTTGCATGTAAACCTTTCACACTCTGCTCGTCAATGCACTTATTTTTGACATTTCGACGAAATATTTTCGATTTCATACTTAACGATCTGCCACGACAGTTAAACCGATCATTGATTTTTAAGCAAGAAATATTTCTGATTCAACAAATCATTATATTTATAGCTACTAAAATTCAAAAACTTTACACAAATAAGATTATCTACTATTTAAAAGCGTGTCAAAAAATATAACTATTCAATTATATCTAGAACATTCGGTCGGAGATCGAAAAAAACTAAAAATAAAAACATAAAAACTAGTTTCTAATCATCTCCTAAAACACAGGAGTCAAGGACTAACGCCAGGGCCACAGCTTCAGGATTCTGGCGGCACTTCTTGCTGCGCTTCCAGGCGGTTTTTGCGACGGGCTTTGCCCTGCCACGACACCCGTCGGCGCCTTCCACCGCATCGGATGTATAATAGCGCACTCGCTCGCTCAAAGCGCTCGACACTAGGTTCGTCCTGTGCGCTCGATCACTGTCGCAGCTCCCTGCACACCGCCGTCAAAAGAGCGCAAGTCACTCGAAGCCGGACAAAACGCGCGAGCGGCTACCCATTACCAGTTCTATACAACTTCATACATTTGTTCTTTCCGCCGGCGCAAGAAGAACCGCTTAGCGCGCCTCTCGAAGCCTAAAGCTATGGCCGAGGGGTAATAAGGCATTTGCATTTTGTGCATTACAATTCTAATGTTAGCTTTGAAAACTAGAAAACTGCCCGTAAAACGCGGAACTGATGGTCAACACCGTTTTTTACTACACAAAAATCATGGTTACCTCAAACAAAATTTCAAAACGCTTGCGTTGCAACTCTAGTTCATACAAACGAAATACCAAAACCATTTGTAGATCATGGATATTTTAAAGATGTGTGTGTGTTTATTCCGATTGGATTACAGAATATCTAGGTTTCCAAATATATGTTTTGAAAGGAAACTGATTTAAAGATGACAAAATAAGAAATTTAAAATTTCCATAGAAAGATTATTTTTCTCATTTTTCTTGTTTAAATCGTCGCCAATACCGCAGTGCTTAAAGGCTAAAGTTTACAACCAGTGCGTCCTTCCAGTGATGATGAGGTACGGCGCTGAGTCTCTTGCCAAAGGCTTGATCCGCCCATTTAAGGTCGCTCAACGAGCTATGGAGCGGGCTATGCTTGGGATATCTCTGATGGATAAAATCCGAAACGAAGATAAGAAGATTCGCCATATTTGTCGCCGACTTGATAACCGTTGGGGCCGTAAGGCATTGGAATGGAGACCACGTACAGCAAAGCGCAGCGTAGGCCGCCCTCGTGCCCGCTGGACTGACGATCTGAAGGACTGGCGGCTGGATGAGGATGACTGAGGACCGCCAAGAGTGGCGTAATATTTTAAAGATAGTGTGTTATAGGTATCTAGGTTCCCAAATATATATTTTGAAAGGAAACTGATTTAAAGACTATTATGTATAAGCAATTTAAAATTTCCATAGAAAGATTATTTTGCTCATATTTCATGTTTAAATCAGTGTTCTTATTTAACATATATTTGGGAACCTAGATATTCTGTAATGCATTCGGAATAAACACATACTACCTTAAGAATATCTATGTAATAACTATGATTTACAAATGGTTTTGGTATTTCGTTTGTATGAACTAGGGTTGCTCCACCGGCCTCTTAATAATTCTCGTTATTATTCGAGTCAATAATTTGGCGGGTGCTAGGTTAACTGTGAACTGTTTTTGGTGCGACAAATCGGTTCACCGGTTTTTGGGTCCAAATGAAAAAATAAGAAGTAGGTAAAAATTTTTTCGAGAATTTCATTTGTGTATTTATCACTTTAAAAAAAGCATTAAACTAGGCTCAGAAATTTCTTTTCGTAAGTGGAATACATAATTGTTTTCTTTGTCTAATAATTTCCTACTAGTAACTGCTATCAAATGAAAAAAATTGCATAAATTTATTGACTTAAATTAAAAGAGTTACCTTTTTTTTTTTCAAAAGCCTTTGTACTAATATACAAAGTGAATTTTTGATCATCGTCCAAATTCATACTGGTGGCTTGGTAAGTGATCAGTATCATGGATCAATAACAATTTTGGTGAAATTCGTAAAATGAAATTTCGACTCCCCATAGTGATTCACTCGGGAGTGGAACTGAATTTCTATGGGAAGCCGAAATTTCAATTTACGAATTTCACAAAAATTGTTACTGATCCAAGATACTGATCAATTATTAAGCCTCCAGTATGAATTTGGACGATGATCAAAAAGTCACCTTGTATAATTAGACAAAATTAGACTTCAGACAAAATTTAATGTAAGTTAGTAACTTTTGTAAGTTTTACAAGATATACCTAGAAGCAAAAAACCGAAAAGCCGTTTTTTTAAATAATGTTCGATGGTTTTCGGTGAAACCGGTTACATTCCCTAGTAACTACGACACCCTATCACACCCGCCAACTTAACTGACCCGAATGGTTTACATTCCAACTTCAAGTCCAATACCTAGTGCTATTAAGTATTATCCACCCTTGCTTCGTCCTGACCACTCGTCTGACCACACACATTGGGGTGACCAGGTGTGTGCTCTGTTATTTCTTCTGGTTCGCTTCGATCACTTCAACTAGCACGGTCACGACAAAAGACTCGATGCCAGACTCGTTCTCGCCTCGTGCGATGCGGAAGTACCCGTTCTCGCCCCATTCGTGGCCCCAGCTGTTGGCTACGATCTGGAAATAAGTGATTGAAATGAGAGTTACTTTGCGGAAGTCCATCATCAACATTTCTTACCATATGCTATTCAAAATGCATACTCCAGCACCGCTCGCCCTCCTGCATAAATCATGCACAATGCAAGCAATATTAAATAGATAAGTTATCTATTTATACTCCTATTGCCAGTGGCGTATTTTAAGATTTAGCGCCCTGGGTTTGCCGCCCCATAAAATAACGAGAAAAAAGCAAAAATCTTTCAATTGTAAAATAAAATGAAATCCAATAGTGTGTTGATGTGGGCTAAGAATGAAAAAACTAAAAAGGCCATGCAAACACCATTTATCCAATATTTTCATTTTTTCTGGTCAAATCAAATCAGTTACAAAATTCTTCAATGACACTGTCATAATTAACGAATTTCGTCAAGTCAGCTTCCTAGCTACCTAGCTAATTTTTAATTGCTTGGGCCGCCCCTCGCAACCTGCCGCCCCAGGCCATGGCCCTTTTGGTCCTAGGCTAAATACGCCACTGCCTATTGCTTGTTAATAACTATTAATTAAGAATGAATTACTAAGTAAGAAAGGTGTCGCCGTTGGCAGTTACACACATTTTTGCTGTATTATGCTTATCTCCACGATTTTGACTACAAAAGACCAAAAGGACAGAAATAATTTTCTATGTTTGAACACTTGGCGATTTATCTATCGCAAGGAGATATAAATTAACATTATATCATTGCAGTATAGAAACGAAGAAAAAAAAGTAAATCTGGATGTGAGGAGCTCTGAACCGGGATTCGAACCCGGGACCTCTCGCTTACCGGGCGATTGCTCTAACTACTGAGCTATCCAGGCTATAAAGTTAACTAAAAGGACTGTTGAAAGTATTGGTTTCGTTAAGGCAGAAAATGCGTCAATCATCATCCATGATTTTCCCGGGTCCTTACGTTTACTAAGTTCTATACTCTATTTTAATAAGTATGGCAAATAATATTTGTAAACAACTTTATAACCTAAAAGTGATGAAATATATGTTCAACTGCAATTTTTGCTGCACAATTAAACATAATAAAAGAGTTAATTTTGACCCCTCTATTCTAACCAGAAGACGAGTTCACTCCGTAGCCCCGAAACGCTCAAATAACACTGAGTTTGCTAGACATCAATATGATTCTCAAACAGCGTACTTATATGACCAACTTAACACACTACTAAATATATACCCTAAGATTGCAAACGAAATTAAAAAAACAATAACTACATGGATTAAGACACTTAGCTATGACCAAATAGAGGATTTATTGCAGCGAATTAGCTAATAAAATTATATATCTATACTTACTCCCGTACCCTCTTCCGCATTTACACACACAACACATACACTCACACACTCAACTCATATACACCCTCTCTCAAACACAAATTGTTAAATTTAGGACATATCTGTCCTTAACTTTATTAGTTTATAGTTTTAAAAGTTTATTCTAACTGATAAGTTAATGAATTGTTTGCTATAAAGAGCGAGACCACCTGGTACAGGTATTCTTATACTTAATAGGTGGTCTCAACCTTGTTCTATATTAGTTTAGGAAGTTATGAAATAAACATTATTATTATTATTATTATTATATTAATGTAGGTACGTGAGTTCACTTTTATTAGTTTAAACCAAAATGTATAGGTATAAAAATGCTTTCTTACATCATATTTCATCATTTAGGTTATAAAGTTGTTTACAAACATTATTTGCCATATTAAAATAGAGTATAGCCTAATCGACGAGGCACCGATGCAGAGGTGCATTCTAAAGGACGAGAGTGTGGAACATGTGCTACTCTACTGCTCTGCAACATGAGACGAAAGGCAGAGATCGCGATAAGCCCCACCTTCTCTTCACACTGAACCAGGTTTTTGCCATCATCCTGAAGCTGTTCGGCTCTTCTTCAACGAGCTGTCCCGGCTGAGGGAAAGTGCACATCATTCATTATCGCGGAGAATCAGTGCAGTTCCCAGCTACGACTTTAGAATTTTAGCCTAATCGACCCAGCTATCCTTCAGTAATGCTCGCAGAGGCTGATCAGTAACCGAACATACCCAGAACTTGTCCCCGCGGTCTTCGCCCCAGCCGATGATCCTCACGCTATGCAGCCCGCTCAGCTTGTTGTCTCCATGGCGCGTGCGTCGGTAGATACCGTCGCGATAGTGGAAGAAGTCTTGGTGCACCGTCATGATGGCTGGAGGGGAGAGAAAATATAATTAGGTAAGATACACGAGTAGTACCCGCATGGATTGTGTGTCAAAGCAGGCAGGTTGTCCTATGTTCTAGTGGTTCTAACGTCTGAACCACTGAACTGGAGGTCGAAGGTTAACACCCAGTAGGGGCATAGACTAAGTATTACTACGTATAGACTAGCAGTTCCCATACATCAGTTTGTAGCCACAAAAAAGGTGTAACGAAATCTAGATGGCGTTGCTAAATAAATCCCCTAACAAACACGATGCTAAAAAAGACCGATTGGTGACGCTAGTGGCACAGCGATGTCACGTAACAGAAAAATAATTCCCACTTCGATAATAGATGGCGCTGAAATATGCACTGTTAGTGTTGCCAACATAGCGCCATCTAGTTTTTCTAACCAAAGCTATTATGATGAGAGTTTATTTGCAGCCAATTCAACAAATTTTTTGCAATACTTGGCGACACCTAGTGTCGTAAGGGCGCGTAAAAAATTTGCTACGCCTTGATGTATAGGAGTTGTCGGTCTATACGTAGTAATACTTAGGGGTACCTTTGTTGCGGTCTGCGCGTTTCGGAACGCACGTTAAGCTATTTGTGCCCGAAGTATGGCGGTAGAGGGTACCATCCGTCACGCCGTGATGTATCGTCGGTGAAGTATGGGGTACAATTTTAGACTGTGACTTGCACTTCACAGACTAAGAAGGTTCTCGGAAACACCTCTGATACCCCCAGGTATTTATGTCGTGAATTCATACATCACGTATTGCATGAACGTAAAAAAAAGACGGACGGAGTTTCTTTGATCAAAAATTGAAGCATTATTAAGTCAACTCGCTTATACGTATGAGCCCGGCACCAATGATATTAGAAGAAAGAGAAAAAGTAGATAGGTTAACTACACTAGATTCAAACTTTTAAAACGGCACACAACATAAATGACTTCGGTAAATTAAGTAGTATTGCTATGTCACATTGACACGTGGAAGTTATAATTATCGCGAGCGAAAAAGAAAAGACCTATATGTTGTGCTGTGCGACGTCCGTTGTGACCGACGCGATACTGAGTTCAGGTTTGCAAATTAGCCAAGTTTTAATGTGCCACTCGCGGATCGCCTATAACCTAAAGTCGCCGTCAATAGAAATTGTGGACTATGTAAACAAACCGTTTTCTCAATTTTTCTCAAGGTTCTGTCACGGAGTCTCATTGAACATTATTCCAAATCATGAAGCATCGAGTCTTACCAGTCATTCACTGTATTTCATCATGAAATATTCAATAATCACCAGTTAATTACGGAAAATCATAGAATCAATAGTCAATTCTGTACTGCGTCGAGATTGCTGTCATATTTTTTTCTCATCGAATCTGTATTGTCTTTGAAAATTGGTGATGTACGAATCTATTTGAATATAAACCTATATTATTCGTGATGTTATTTTATTCCGTCATTTTTTTTTAACAGCGTTACTTCATAATCTTTGACATAAACGTGTGTGTGATTCTATCGAGAGCTGTGTGATCTTCCAGCGATGCTCTAAAATGTGTACCTCATGTCCTAAAAGTAGAAGAAAAAATGAAAGAACTGGATGAGATAATAGATACGGCCAACAACGCTGTGACGGAACCATTTGTAATTAACGTGGGCGATTTGACTAGCGATTCATCAGAATATTTTAGCGATGAATCAAATAAAGAAAACTAATTAAGCACCTAACATATTTTAATCACATACTTACCCATCTCTAGATAGTTCACCTATTCATAGACAAAGACAACATGGCGCTTTGTTTACATAGTTCACAATTTCTATTGACGGCTACTGTATCTACACTTTCTTCTAATATAATTTCCTGGCACGCACACATTCACATCATAGTAAGTCTATGATCCATAGTAAATCCTATGCTTCAGTTGTTTAGCGGTGTCTGCGTCCGCCTTTTTTTCCTACGTCTATGATGTATTGTATAGGTTCGGCCGCGTGACACTGAAACTTCCAAGGTGATTCACCACTATTTACGACGTATAAATCGATCTGGTAGAGATATGCCAAAAGAACTAAAGCGGTAGTTTAAGTAAACAAACTTTTTGGTTCATTTTAGTATCAGCTCGACCAGTAAACTGGTTCAATGTCAAATCCAGTGTTTGCAGATGATATCAAATTCGTTGTTGTAATGGTTTAGTTTACTTTTCGCAACCGTCCTATGAAGGACTGATACCTTTGTGGGTTTAGTCTGAAAGAGCGGCCATGTTTGTTGAGAGATTTTATATTTTGTTGATTTTCATTTGGGATAATTGGGTGCGTCAAAATTTCTGTTTAGATTCATTTATTTTAGTACATAGGCGAAACAATTCGCACTTATGGGTACAGGTAAAAATTTACAAATATGTGTACACAATTAATAAAATAATTATTAAACAACATTATTTCTTGCATTAGTACATAATTATGTACTCAAGTCAATACATAAAAAGTAGAATTAGCTGTTTATAAGCTAGACATTATAAAAGACGATACATTCTGTAAAAAGCATAATAAATATGTCATAAGGTAAAATAATAAATATGTCATACCTTACAATAAAATTAACATGTCAGAAATAATTAATTTACATAGTTAAGAGTCTGTGAAGGCATTTTTATCCTTAAGGAAATCGTCAATACAATAATAAGCTTTTTTTAATAGGAATGCCTTTATCTGTCTCTTGAAAGGTTTTTCGTTCAGGCTGTGCAAACTTTCTGGTACTTTGTTGTATACTTTAAAACTCATACCTACTATGGAAGCTATTAGAAACCTTGGCTAATCTAGTAAAGGGCACAATGATTTTATGTTTATCGAATTACGTAGTAAAAATACTTTAAAGCGATCTACAGAAAGCTCAAATAAAATGAAACTTATTTGGCTACAGCTTCTGCTCCCGCATTTTATTCCAAAATGTACAGTAGAAAAAAACTTTTTTTTTTATTAGACCCCTGAATGTAACTGGATTTTATGGCGTTAATTTTGGTGAATTGATTATACATAAAAAAACGAAAGAAAATCTAATATGAAAAGGATTTTCCATCGATTTCGTAAAACTTTGAATCAAACGCTTTGAGTCCATGTCCGATGTATATATTTTACTTATTTATTTAATTTGAGCTTTTTATAGATCGCTTCAAAGTAAATCCACTTACAATATGAAATTCGCAAAATGTGAAAAATCATAATAAATACTTATTTGATTATTGCAAAAACGTGATTTTTGCGAAACGGCTCACCTCAATAAGTAGGTATTTTTGATCGGAATAGCCCACCAGTTTCAGCAGATTCAGACTGCCTTCTTCTGGGCGAGACGCAACAAGGTCGCAGAAGCGTGTTCACTTGCGTGTGTACAATAAAGAATAAGAATGTGAAATTTTGATCCACCCTAATAATTATGTTATTATTATTATCACTTCACTTTGAGATAGATAGATAGAGGAGCTACAATATCACACTGCACAGGCCCAGAGTCTATGATACCGTACATGATATCCTCCTCCCTCTTCAGCCGACTCGGAGGGCCCACCTTGTACGCTGCGTGCGCCGAGGGTTCAGCGGCTTGCAGCCATCTTGGATCAGATTGTCACGTCGCTTCACTTTGTATAGATAGAGGAGCTATAATCTCACCTTGCACAGGCCCAGAGTCCATGATATCGTACATGATATCCTCCTCCCTCTTCAGCCGGCTCGGAGGGCCCACCTTGTACGCTGCGTGCGCCGAGGGTTCAGCGGCTTACAGCCATCTTGGATCAGATTGTCACGTCGCTTAAATCTGTATAGATAGAGGAGCTATAATCTCACCTTGCACAGGCCCAGAGTCCATGATATCGTACATGATATCCTCCTCCCTCTTCAGCCGGCTCGGAGGGCCCACCTTGTACCGCTGCGTGCGTTGAGGGTTCAGCGGCTTGCAGCCATCTTGGATCAGATTGTCGCGTCGCTTCAGCGGGCAGCGGGAAACTGACGCCGTGTAGGGGAAGCAATCTTCGTCTACTAGCCTGGGGAGGAATCAAAGCTTTGAAATTCAACTGAACATACTAAAAACCTTCTCTAATGTTCAATGGCCACACAAATCGGCATTCGGATAAAAAAATATATGCACTACCTTAAATTTTGACCAAAAATTATGTTATTTGAAAAATTATATTACTATGACTTTTCGTCCCAACGTCGATCAAATGGTTATCTCCAAAATTAACCGAAAAACATCACCCACCCGTATAACAGGGTTTTTTGTAGAAGTATGTAGGTGCATTTTACGTAGGGCGGCTGACATGTAATCTCCTTGGTCAGAAATATATACAAAAATAATGCTGGCTGGTATGGATTTATATTCGTTTGTTATTCTATTTTCAAAATGTATTACATTCATTTGTTTATTGCATGACGTTTATTTGTCTCCTACAATTGTTTCGAACATGTCGGTAGAAAAAGTGAAAATGGATAAAATCGAGCAGCGTGCGGTGATTAAGTTTTTGACTAAAGAAGGGAATACGCCCTCGGGGATCAGACAGCGTATGTTACGTGTGTTTGGCAGTTCGTGTTCTTCCGAATTTGTAATAAAGTTTTGGTCAAGGCAGTTTAAATTAGGTCGTGAGAGCCTCGAAGATGATCCTCGTAGCGGAAGACCAGTTTCGGCCGTTACCGATGAAAATGTAGCCAGGGTGAAAAAAATTATATTAGAGGACCGACGAGTGAAGCAGTGGGAGATAGCTAGAGATGTGGGCGTCAGTAAAGAGCGAGTCAATGAAATAATTCATGAGCATTTGAACATGTCCAAGGTTAGTGCACGTTGGGTCCCTAGAATGTTGACTGCATTTGACATGGAGAGGGCGTGTCAAATGTTGCGAAGAGTTTTTGGACATGAGTCGAGGGAAAGAGGAAGAAATAATTTCTAGAATTGTAACATGTGATGAGACTTGGATTCGACAATGGGACCCGGAAAGTAAGCAAGAGTCGTTACAGTGGAAATTTAAGGATGAGAAGCCGCCTCGGAAATTCAAGGTCTGTCCATCGGCCGGTAAACTTATGGCTACAATCTTTTGGGACACAGAAGGGATTTTGCTCATAGATTATTTACCGAAGAAAACTACAATGAATGCTGATTATTACTCAAACTTATTATATCAACTAAGAGAGACAATAAAAGAAAAACGGCGAGGTAAACTAAGCAACGGAATTCTGATTTTGCACGATAACGCACCAGTGCATACCGCACGCACGACAAAGCTAGCAATTAAAGACAATGGCTTCGAAACCATTGACCACCCCCCTTATAGTCCAGATCTAGCCCCCTGTGACTATTTTCTGTTTAGACTTCTCAAGAAAGACCTCAGGGGACGAAGGTTTATGACCGATGACGAAATGAAGGCAGCGGTTTCTGACTATTTTGACGACAAACCGAAAACATTTTTTTTTAATGGCTTAAATTCAATATTTGAAAAATTTTATAAGTGCATTTTATTAGCAGGGGACTATGTAGAAAAATAAATATAAACTATCCAGTTACGTCTTTTCTTTCATAGTTAGGTAGATTACTTTTCAGCCTCCCCTCGTAAGATAGCTGTACATAGTATTCTTGCTCAATCAACCTTGATTTTCCTGGGCGACTACTTCCAGAAATACTGAATACCGGCGGGATCGTAAATGTTCAAAGCAATTCTATTTCCGTATTAATGTGCTTTTATTTCTACCTCTTATTGTGTTGTGTACTTAGACCATTTAAGGGAATCATTGAGTTAGCGGCCGCGGCCGCGATAGGTACAGATCGTTCACAGTTATTTTACCTCTAGGCTGATCGAAAATGTTTCTTAAGTAATGGACATAGAACAGCTGTCAGAGGTAAAATACCTGTGAACAGTCTGTATTTGAAAAAAACTATAGCCGTCTTATTCCTGCTGCGCGGCGCACTTGCAAGCGAGTCGCCCCGCGCGCTTCCCGCAACCTTATTCTGTGAGGCGTCCGTATTCTGGTAATGTAAAGAGGTGCGATTGTGTAAGGTTGGTCATAGATGATAAATCTATACCATTGTCAAGGAAAGGATCGTGTAGGGCAAATTCGAATTGTGTAAAACTGTCCATAAAATGAAGACCGAAAAGTAACCGAAGGTTTAGAAATGACCGATGGTTTAAAAAATGCGAAATGAAATTGCGTTTTATTGTGTACTACCTACGTAAAATGAAATTTGATAATTTATTTACTTTAAAATTATGTCAAACACAAAAATAATAGATCTTTTTGATTACATTTTTTAAATCCACCACAAAAAATAATTTTTATAATTTAAAACATAGAATTCAATCGAAACTTATCTCCATGCAACTCGTATAACCAAACGCAACAATTGAAGGAAAACCGAGTTTCAGCTGCTCGACCCCAGGTGGTGGCATAAGTTTACTACTACTCAACAGTATATGTAGTTGAAGAGCTTGACACGGGATTACTTTTTTTACTAGATGTGATGTCTGAAAGAGACAGCTCTATATCTTATCGTATTATTTGTCTTCGTCCGAGTTTTGTAGTTATAATAACGCGTCATATTTTCGAATCAATTCAAGTGTCAAGTCAACTGCAACTGCAAAATATTTTTGAATCGGTCGGTGTTTTATTTTATAGTATGTTTCTTTATTATATTAGTATGACGAAATAGCAACCGAACCAAAATACAAAAACCGGCCAAGTGCGAGTCGGACTCGCGCACGAAGGGTTCCGTACCATTATATATAAAAATAGCGAAAAAACATGTCTGTTGCATGGGAGCCCCCTTAAATATTTATTTTATTCCGTTTTTTAGTATTTGTTGTTATAGCGGCAACAGAAATACATCATCTGTGAAAATTTCAACTGTCTTACTATCACGGTTCATGAGATACAGCCTGTTGACAGACGGACAGACAGACGGACAGCGGAGTCTAAGTAATAGGGTCCCGTTGGTTACCCTTTGGGTACGGAACCCTAAAAAGTAAGAAAAAATATTTTAATCTGTGGCCGAACTGCCCTAAACCTTTTCATAATATCTTTCCTACAAAAATATAACCCCAAACTGTGTTCATATAAAAAACAATTCTTATTTCTGTGCCAAAGCCAAGGGTTTTGACTAAAAAGCTCCACAATTTTAATTAATTGAACATCATTTATTGATTTTAATGGTAGAATAAAATTTTTTTTACCTAATTTTATTCCAAAATAATCAAAAACACTTACCGTTAAACGATTGTCATAGACAACAAGTCGCCGCAATCATTTGACATTAGCGATGAACTAAAAAAATCTTAGACAATTCGAATTATCTGTCAATCTTAACAAATCATTCACTCATTGTCTAAAATAACAATACAAATCGTAAAGCATCTATGAATACCATAGACAATTCGAATTGGCCGTTTGACAAGTGAAATGATTAGTTTTAAGCTATCAAATGAATACGATTTCATGACTATTTTCTTACACAATCGCACCTCTGATTTTCATGTTTAGTTTATGAGTTTAGCGAAAGAATCATTAATTAGAGTAAAATAATAACACATGTTATATACGTAAATAAATCCAAAATTTGGGTTGATTGGTTGTTTAGTAAGACTAATTGAACGGGCAAAGTTAGGCAGATATTTAAATTTATTTGTAGCGTATTTGGATATTTATTTGTAGCTCTTCTGGAAGGATGGGTTTTTTGTGCGAAACGTCCTGACAAAATCAATATGTTGTCCTGCTTGCAGTACGTATTTTGTATGAAAATTTGACTTGTCCTTCTGGCAGTACAATGACCTTGACCCTGAACGGCACAACGTTATCTTGTCCACTCAGTATGACATTTATGTTTTCTTTGTCAGGATGGTCGTTACTGACACTCAATTTTCTTTAAAAGCTAAAAAACAAACAAATTATTCTAAATAATCATTAAAGCCTCTAACGTTTCAATAGTTCTGTTATCAAGCATTGATTTATATTTTACTGAATGAAGATTCAGCAGCTAGATACTTAGGTACTCCCTCATTACCATTTCTTGATTTAAATTATCTTGTCCTCTCAGTAGGACATATATATTTTCTTTGTCAGAATGGTCATTCATTACTGACACCTAAATTTCTATGAAAGATATAATATTTTAATAATATACATATAAAATATTAACTTAACAATTTGTATTTCTTTTACCTAGAATTCATATACTATTTTATCATTGATTTGTAATTATACATATATTACTTTAAATATAATTAATAAATAAAATAATTTTTTTTAGCTTGAAATATATTTCGGCCCTTAGTGGGCCGTCATCAGTCAAGTATTAAAAAAGAAAAATATACCATAGTAATAAAAACAGGAAAAGAAAAAAAAAAAAAAAAAGACAATATTTTTCTTAACTAACCTAACCTGTTTGTATTGGTCCACAAATTTTTTATCAAATAATAAAATTATAAAATTTTAAAAATTTTGTGGACAAGTACAAGCCCTTCAAGTGCCAACAATCACCACCATAAATTTTTCTCATGCCATCCCAATTTTCTGTGGTTGGTGGGGTATTCAGGGTATGTGTGGAAGTGATGAGAGGGTGGTTTAGTTTGTCTGTCAGTTAGTGTTTTCTGTTCAGTCCATGGTTGTAGTGGGCACCAAGTGACCAGATGTAGGACGACTCCCAGGTCCTAAGGTGAATGTCAGTTAGTGGAGGGTGAAATGATTTAATGACGCGAACGGTGAAGCAGTTATTGAAGGTTTGATTATGAGATCGGGCGTGTGTCGGGATAGGTAGAGTGTTATTTTGTACTGAGTCTGTTGTGTGTCGGTGATTGTTCATGCGGATGTGGTGAGCGTTTCTTGTTTCACCTACATAGAATGCGGGGCAAAAATTGTAAATGGGTATAATATTGGGAAAGTTTGGCTGTTATATTTTTTATTTTATTTACGATTTCCTTCATTTACGTTAAAATTTAAGTAAGAAGGTTCTAATTTGATTAACTGGCACGTTGCGAGTATTTATGTTCATCAAAATTATACTGACTTTGACAGAAGGCTGTAACAGATGATCAAGATTTTGGTATTTGTCAAAAATGCACAAAGGAGCATATAACAATAATTAAAGATGTTTTTGAAACGCGGATACGCTGAATTGAGACGGCAGTAAGAAGAACACAGTGTAACCTATATACTCGTAGCACAAGATTAGAGTCCATCAAACGAGCAGCAATAATTGTGTGGGTTCTGTTCCATATGCCTGCTTCAAGCAGTCCTCATCGAGTTTACGTATTGATATTGGAGACCGTCAATAGCCCTCTGAAGAATGGAGAGAAATCCTTTGAGTCTCTGGCTGCCTTCGAATGTCTTGCGCACACAATGCACTGTATGAAATCAACTGCAGCTCTTGGGACAAATGCACGTGTGGTTGCGTCTCTGCAGTTTTTCAATTATGCACCTCGACGTGATTCTTCAATCCTTGTTGCATAAAATCTTTTTATTGTTGTTGCACTCGAAAAGGGTTATTCGTTCATAAGTTTATAATATAATCACATGTGCGAGTAATACTTTAATAAATATATAATATTGCCTCTATTGGCCTTTTATTTGTTTTTTATTTTGATTTATTTTATTTTTGACGTAAAGATTATATTTTATGCTCGGTGCCTATTTGAGACCGAGGAGTCGTCGACCTTTATTTTGGTAAACTCGCTTGGCTTTACCAGAACCGTAGTACTTTATTATTCTTTTATTACCCATTATTTACCATTTATTATTGTCTTCTACAATGTTAATTTATTTAATAAATGATACAGCAAACTAACCTAACCTGTACATTACACTTACACTTATTGCACAAAAACAAAACAAAAGGGAATATTTACATTACTATACACCACACACCACTAGTTCACAATATTATACAAAATCGGAATCGTCAAATGCACTACACTACCACAAAAACACCTGATATTAGCCAAAATTTTCTTTCCACTTTCTATGTGTTTTTCATTGCCCGAAATAAAGACATTTTATTTTTTTATTTTTGCGTGACGGGAGCGTGTCGTTTGACTCTAAGTGCCTGATTAAATTTAAAAGCAATAATCAAAATCGTTAGATCTTGTTTTGGTATTTTTTTTTTCAGGCGCTATTAAATATTTTCAAGCTTTTTCCTTCTAAAACAAATTGAATAAAAAAAGAATCTCATAGGAATCTTTACTTCTTTGAACCATACCTGAATATGTGATGTCTTCCGCATTTTGGCCCGTATTTGGTGAGAAACTGATGATAAACAGTTTCTTATTTTTATGACTTTGTAGTAACGCGTGAAGCTTATTATAGCGTTAAATGATAAATTATGTAAAAACGAATTCCAAGGGGTCTTAGAATAAGGATCAACGTATGTTTATGCAGAGCTGCAATTTTCTAAAGCGACAGGATGCAGCGTCTTCGAAATTCTAAAATGTCGAATTTCACATTTTGTCCGGGATAATCGCCTTAACGCGGGTAAAAGCGCGACTCTAGTAAGCAAAACGCGACTCTTAGTATTGAATTCTTTCTGCCATTTTCCGCGGGACGGGAGGTAATGTAATATGCACGCAGTCTACTCGGGATATCGTAGGAATTTTGCTGAATTATACTACTTTGTTTTCACTTTGACTTCTTGTATTATTTCTTTTTTTCTATTTCTTCCTAATTAACAGATGCACATTGAGGGAGGGGAGCTCTGAACCTCGTAGGGCACTCGCTTATCGTACTTCGTCAAAACTCTAGAAGGAATATTTATTTATGGAGAGCCACCTTCACACCGATGGGACACTCTAAGGAATCTTGCTCGTGTTTTGTCTGAAAGATCTTTTATACTGGATCTGTATTTATTGTTGGAAAACACGAAATAATTCAATCAATGCGACGTATGTCGATCCATAAAGGTTATCGATTTCCAACTAAACACGAACAAATAGTCCTTTAACCTACCTATAAAACCTAGCCTTACCTAAACCTAACATATTGCCTAGCTATATGTTACAGTAAACACGCACCGCACAGAATCACAGCAGACACAGATACTAGCTGTGGCACAGATTTACACACTCACGCACACACTTGCGAAAAATAATATGTGGCATTAATCGCAAGCCGTAACACAAACACAAAATGCGTCCACAAGCAAAGTTACACGAACAAATTGTTCATGTACTTAGGCAGAGGGGAATGCGTGCACTTGTCGAGTCCCGTGTTATATGGTCTAAGGTTGTGTAGGTAGTTTTCTTGCATTTTTCACTGAGACCACCTACCCTGGGTGCATAAAAGGAACCTTCCCGAGTGAAGTAAACTGAAATACAACCACTGATTACTGCAAAAACGCCTGCAAATAGGGTTGCCAGATAGAGGTTTATCATTTCCTGGACATTTCAGAGTTAGTTGGTGGACTCCAAGTTCCATAGCTCAAACTGTTGGATGAATGATAAAATAACATTTAAACATTACTAGGTATTTTAAAGGGAAAAAGAATATAAAAATTACTGTCTAAATATTGTATTTTAGGTAAAAAACCATGTAACCTTCCTTACATACATAGCAATTAAATTAAATATTAATCAACTACTTTTATTAAATATTTATCGCTAGATTTTGCCATACTTACAAGATTTTCTCCGTCACTGCTTTGTAAAATTTATAAAATTTCTGAGCAAGACTGTTCAAAATTGATACGAATTTGCAGTTGAGTTGACTGATGAGAAGTGACAAAACAAAACCAACTATTTTCTTCTGATTTGCAATAACAATACAATTATTATTGTTGCTAGTATTTGGGAATTGCTGGACAGTTAACTGTAATTACTGGACACTGGACAGGGTGAAAATTCCGGGACATTTGCGGATTTCCCGGCCATCTGGCAACCCTACCTGCAAATGTGCTCCCTGGTCCCGTAGCTTAGTGTTATATCGCGCGCGACGCCACTAGTTGAATCACAAGTGTGAGGAGCGTGACTTACTGTTTAATCACAAAAAGCGACGCGTCGTGTTACGGTTGGCATGAGAAGGAGAAGAATGGTTATTCTAGTTTTTAGGTACTTTCTAGGATAACCACTTGCCCAGTATGGATTTTAAGGGAAAATACCAAGCATCGCCTAAACAAGAGGTCCTTACAGTGTTGTGCCGTCTTTCAGTATGCAATGAGATGCAAGAAGATCTATGCAATCTTGCCTGATGAAGGTCTTACCCATGGCTCTTGGCGAAGTTCCAAGCGACGTCGATATGCCCTCCGTTGCAGCCCTGTTGCCCTCGTCGGTTGCAAGACAGGAACACTTGGGGACTGAGGAGCAGGTTCTCCGCTCCGTTCGACTGGATTGCGAATCTGGAGACAGATGGACATGATGATGGATAACACATTTCCTCGGTATTTTTCCAAGGAACTATGACAGAAATAAATTTCTATGTTTGAACACTTTGCGATTTATCCATCGCAAGGAGATATAAATTAACATTATACGAGTATCATTGCAGTATAGAAACGCAGAAAGAAAAGTAAATCCTCCTCCTCACATCCAGATTTACTTTTCTTTCTGCGTTTCTATACTGCAATGATATAATGTAAATTTTTCTAAGGGCCCAGAACTTTTTGGTGGAAAAGCAATGAAAATGCCAATTATGATTGGTAAAAATTTGGAAAAAAAATCAAAAAAGAATTGTACTATGAAAGTATATATGTTACGGGTAAAGTCCGAAGCGCGGCTAAACCTAGGTTTACCCGGGTAATGTCATACAAAACTTCGGAGGTCGCCTCGCTCCGCTCCGCTTCGCTCGGCGCCCAATGTATATCGGATATGCGATAAAAATTACGGGTGTTTCTTTTCTGTGTATTTCATGAAATACACGAATAATTTAAAAAAATTTCTGGTATATGAATTTTGACTATATAATCTAGGGTTTTGAAATTGGAAAACATGTTTGGATAAATTTTCCTCGATAGAAATAATTGTTGAAATGGGGTCTTTAAACACACATTTTCTCCTCGTTTGACGAATAGGAACCATATACAGAACTCAAACATATTTTATTAGGTGTGTTTCAACAATATCTTGAGACAGAATATTTGAAATTTTGCTAGCTATTTTAGTTTTTTTTATAAAAATTATAAAACTAACAATTTTCGCTTTCGCCCTGAATCCGCCCCTCTCGCACTGAGCGTGTTATCGCTTGGAGTGACAGTGAAAAAAATAAAATTCGCATAGCCTCTTAACATGTAAACCTAACCCGCTCCTCCTCGCTTCGCTCGTCGTCGCTACCTATTTTAGATTTTTTCGGCCTTTACCCTACTTCGGGCTTTAGCTGTAACATATATACTCTTCTTTCTAGGGCATGCTAGTATACTTTGGCGCCATACACATTTTTTCGTCGTGTCTGTTGTGTTAAAACGTCGTGTTTTACATGTTAAGAGGCTATGCGAATTTTATTTTTGTCACTGTCACTCCAAGCGAAAAAACGTGCAGTGCGAGAGGGGCCCATTCAGGGCGAAAGGGACATAAGTAAGTTTTATATTTTTATATAAAAAAAACTAAAACAACTAGCAACATTTCCAAAATCAAATATCTAGATATGGTTGAAACCCATTTATTAAAATATAATTGAGTTCTGTACATGGTTTTTTTTATTTGTCAAACGAGGAGAAAAAGTGTGTTTGAAGATCTCATTTTAACAATTATTTCTATCGAGAAAAAATTATGCAAATATGTTTTCCAAAAACAAAACCCAAGATTAATTGAAATTTTTCGTGTATTTCATGAAATATACAGAAAAGAAGCACCCGTATTTTTTTTACATATCGCCTTAAAAAAGTTGTTCCGCAATTGACGTATAGGTTCTAAACATGCCCCCCTATACGAGATACGAACAATGAAGTTCAAAAACGACAACGACTCAGCCATTAATTTTCAAACGAAAAAAATTATGGTATCCATAGGATCTTAGAAGCTCTGTACAAATTTCAGAAGAAAAAGGAATAATAACTAGTAGCCCTTATCTGAAAGTAAAAATAAACTTTCCTATGACAGAGTTTTATCAACCCTTAGCCCTATTCCTCGGGTCGCGCGGAGACATGACATCTAGGGCCATCTTGTTTGCGTATTTTTAGTCCCAATTAGCGGTTTGTGCTTGGAATTCCTTTCGAGATTTTCTGCACTTATACAACGTGTAACAGAAAGGTGTAACCATATTTGAAGAGCTTATTCAGTCAATGGTATAGAACAACTTTTACTAAGGAACAAACCCTGTATCTCGAAAAAAAAAAAAAAAAAAACTTTTTCTTACAAATCGGCTGAAATGTATGGAAGGGCAGATTTTTTTTGAGATTTCACGGTTGGCTCCATAGTAAAAGTTGTTCTATACCAATGGCTGAATAAGCTCTTTAAATATGGTTACACCTTTCTGTTACACCTTGTATATTCGAGATTTTGTTGTAGAGGGGAAAAGTCTGTTAAACCTTTTCAGGGTTCTTTCTGGCCATATACTTATATACCGTACCTACCTACCTCCTATACAATATACGATTCGTTACATTTCTACAAAAACAGAAAATATCAACAGGCATCTAGCATTTTTAGTTTTAATAGATACTGAAACGAAATAAACAACAATAAATTTAAATAACCTTAAAAGTAATTCTAGATCCAGCACCCGTAGCACAGTGTTTAATCGCGCGCGACGCGACTTAGTTGAATCACAAGTGCGAGAAGCATGACATACTGTTTAATCGCAAAAACATCGTGTTACGCTTCTCGCACTTGTGATTCAACTAAGAGCGCGATTAAACACTGTGCTACGGGTGCTGGGTGCCATAAATAGTGGTGCCATCTTGCGATAAATGTCGGGGTGGTATGCCTAAAAATATATATTTTTAAATAATGGTTTTTATGAAAAAAAATTTTACATAGATAAGCTAGTTTTCTTGGCATTAGGGCATGTCGTAAACCATGATTTCGTTCACCCAATGACGAATTTTCCAAAATAGAAAATTTCGGAAATGGTGCTATTCATGCATCAACGATGCACGCTAAGCGAATGCCAGTTTTTGTCTTGTCAGCGCTGGCTCAGTGGGTCGCACGTTGGACTCTCAATCTCGAGACCAGGGTTTGAAACCTGCCGGTCGGGCATGCACCAAATGAGATTTTCGGAATTTATTTGAAAATTATCTTGCTGAATGGTAAATAAAAATCTGCAGATTCAGATTCAGATTCATTTATTTTAGTACATAGGCGAAACAATTCGCACTTATACAGGTCAAAATTTACAAATATGTGTACACAATTAATAAAATGATAAAATTATTATTAAAAAACATTATTTCTTGCATGAGTACGTAATTATGTACTCAAGTCAATACATAAAAAGTAGAATTAGCTGTTTATAAGCTAGACATTATAAAAGTCGATACATTCTGTAAAAAGCAAAATAAATATGTCATAAGGTAAAATAATAAATATGTCATACCTTACAATAAAATGAACATGTCAGAAATAATTAATTATACACCCACACTGCACCCATAGCATAGTGTTTAATCGCGCGTGACACGACTTGATTGACTCACAAGTACAGGAGCGTTACATACTGTTTGATCGCAAAAACATCGTGTCACGCTCCTCGCACTTGTGATTCAACTTAGTCGGGTCACGCGCGATTAAACACTGCTACGGGTGCAGCATGCCCTAAAACGTATGAATTTATGCTCGAAGTATGGCGATAAGGCTAAACCCTGTCACGTTGGGACGTAAAAATCGTCGGCAAAAAGAAGGTGTACGAGTCTTGACTGTTTCAGTGACTATCACACTTGGAAACTCATGACGATATACGAGTAGATTATTGCGGCTTTGACACTTACCGGTCAGAAACAATGTTGGCAATGGACACTGCCCAATCAGCTCCGCACCACCGCTGGTCAGCTACCGGACTGATGTAGTTCGGCCAACGAGACCTCGCGTCGAAGGAGGCTGGATACGTCAGCTCCTTGTCGTATCTGATGGCACCCATGCGTTTGATCTCCGGGCTGAGGGGGAACGTGCCTGGAGGGGAAAATTTGTGGAATTAATTAATATTTTATGTGTATCAGTGCCGTGTTTTAAATACCTAGTTATACAACGTGTAACAGAAAGGTGTAACCATATTTGAAGAGCTTATTCAGTCAATGGTATAGAACAACTTTTACTATGGATGGAACAAACCCTGTATCTCGAAAAAAAATTATTAATTGTTTCATAGAAAATTGCAATGCCGCTCGGCTGAAATGTATGGAAGGGCAGATTTTTTTTTCGAGTTTTCAGGGTTGGCTCCATAGTAAAAGTTGTTCTATACCATTGACTGAATAAGCTCTTCAAATATGGTTACACCTTTCTGTTACACGTTGTATATGTCGCAGGTAAATTGTCTAAGCCGTGCAATTATAATTTTACTAGTTAGGTGTTTTATAATCTGACCTAACCCAGTGAAATTGTAACTTGACGGCTTTCACAATTTACCTGCGACTTATGTAATTCTTATATTATATTTTATATACACGAATTGCAACGAAAATTATAAAAGTCTGTGCCAATTCATCGCAGCAGTTCAAAGTGAATCAGTTAAATTTTAAGTAAGTAAGTAAGTAAATTCAATTCTACTTTCTGTTATCAGATGCATAAAAATATTTAAATAATGCATGTTTAGTTTTAGTTGTTATTATATAATTTTGTGCATGTAAATGTAAATTTCTTAACTTAAAATGTCACGTCATGATTAGGTTTATGATTGCCGATGTATCAAAATTTCAATTATATTTATTTTTCAATGCATGTGCTCGTAAAGGCCCACTTTTTATGCATCAAAACCGAACAGAAAGTCGATTATTTTGCCCTAGGGCTTTATTATTATTATTTTTTTTTTATTTATTTACAATGGTTGGCTAACCTGCACCCTTTCCTGTGTACCATAGACGTTATACTTTTTCTTCCACTGTTTAACGGCTCTGGATACATTCCCTTTGAGCCAATTATAATTTAAAGTTCACAAGATTATATTTGTTTTCATTTCCTCACACTATGCATTGAAAAATGTAGTATGATACACGGGCGTAAAAGCAATAAATTACTCGGTTACGTTTAAAACACTCGCTACGCTCGTGTTTTAAATCGTCCTCGTAATTTATTCCTTTGCGCCCTTGTAGCATAAACTACTATTATGTGGACCTTCACCCTGAGAGGCGGGTTTTTTTCTCAGTTCAGGGTAAATTTAATACTTACATTATTGATGCTGCATTTTTTATGAGGATAATAAATAATTTGTATTTGTATTTGTATTTGTAAATCGTTTATTTGTGAAAATTCGGGTTTATAATGGATGTTACATACAATTACAGTCCCAACAAATTCAACCATGTCATGGCGTACAAATATTTGGTTGTATATTTAAATCATGCACTAACAAAAAACTAATTGAGAATAATTATAAGTAATTATAAAATATGTATGTCAATTAAATAAGAACAAATGTCAAAATTAAATATGTAAAAAAAAAACTTGAAATTGGAACAAAACAATCGTAGGAATATCAAACTAGTTACAATGAAAAAATTTCTGTAGTGTTCTTTATATTATAAATGTCATAATCAAATAATATTTATATTTATTCGTATCCTAGGTATTCCTTGACCGTGTAAAAACATTTATCTAGTTAAAAAATATTTAAGCTTTCTATGGAACAAGGGATATGGCAACATTTTAAAATCGTTTGGCAATTTATTATAGATTTTTACACACATATACATATAACATTATTGCTAAAAATAGTTAATTTAGATTTAGGTAGGTATAAGTTGTTAAAACGGCGAGTACATTTGTATTGTGATATTTCACCTCTTGTTTTAAATAAATTGGGATGCTTTTTGACAAAAAGACATATTTCTTGGATGTAGAGGCAAAGCAATGGTAGAAAAAGACATATTCCCTCGATTACTCAAAATAAATATTTATTGTGAAATTACTAGATAAAAATGAAATTGCTTAGTTTATAACCTAGAAATCGCAGTTGCCCTGTTTTCCATATTTTCCAAGATTTGTGAAAAAACCTTTTGAAATAGAATTTTTGCATAAATTCAACGTAATCAATCAGCTTAAGGCGATTACCTTCGCCAAATTAGCAGCTCGATGTTTGTCGGTACGAATATTGACGGAAACGATATTAAAATAAAGTTCATATCAGCGCGCAATGCATAGTGGCTGTTACGACGCTCGCTGCGTCCTTGATAGGGCGAAATAGGAGAAAATAATACTTTTTACATGGACGTGATTGTTTGATTGAATAATCCTATGTTATGTTTTTAGCTACCAAGTTTAACTATTTATCAAAGCATAAACGAATTAAATCGACTAAGCCGCTTAGGAGCAGTAGGGAATTCAAGCCGAAAAACACCATTTGGTAAACATTTTTTTTCATATGGAAGTTTTGGTGGTATGAAAAAGAAAAATGTTGCATATGTTGTCTTAGAATTGGTAAGTCACAACATATTTTTTCAATTATTTTGATTTGGCCATAAACGAGGAGTAGGCTGTAGAAAGCAGTGGCGTCCACAGAACTTTTTGCTGGAAAAGCAAACAATTGGTCAAGAATAACAATAAAAAAAATGAAAAAAAAATTTAATATCACTTTGAAAAAAAAAAATTGTATGACGCTGGGGTAGACAATGTCTACCCTAGAGTCAAAATTTCCTATACAAACTTTTTTTTTTCAAAGTGATATTTAAATTTTTTTATATTTTTTTTATTGTTGTTCTTGACCAATTGTTTGCTTTTTCAGCAAAAAGTTCTGTGCACGTCACTGGTAGAAAGTACTCATTTGACGATACTAAGCGCCTTAAGGCGCTACGTAAACGTTTTAGCGTCCCTGTTACTCCATATGCGAAAAAACCCTTACTGCGAGTGGGACGGATTCGTGGAAAAGTAGCAAAAAGTCGGTTTTTTATTAATATAAAATGTACAATTTTGTCAAAAAGATTTTCAAGGAGACTTTACAAATACATAATGCCCACATTTTGAATGCAATTTCACAATGAAATTAGTTAGGATTTCAGAATTACAGGAAAAAATAAAACAATTTAGAGGTCTTTTCGGAATTAAATTCTATCGAGAAAATTTCATCCAATCACGTTTTCCTTCAGTGAGAATCTTAATCAAATACTCAATAAACGTTTACCCAAAAATGAAACACGTAGATGACGTTATAGTGGAGTAAATGGATTCGAAAAAACCCCATTTTTTTTGGCATCGTCTTGTATTTTTTTATCTCATCAGCTTACTTTTTATATTTAGTTGTTTGTAGTTAAAAAAAGACATAACCTTTATTATTTCCTTGTGTATTTCCACATATAATTATTTATCATTTAAAACTATTACCTATAGACATAGGCTATTTAATTATATTACATTAAAACCGACCTGTAATAAGTTTATCTGATATACCTACATTACATAATAGTAGTTAATGCTACAAGGGCGAAAAGGAATAAATTACGAGGATGATTTACACGAGCGTAGCGAGTGTTTTAAACGTAACCGAGTAATTTATTGCTCTTACGCCCGTGTATCATACTACGTTTTTCAATGCATAGTGTGAGGAAATAAAACAAATATAATCTTGTGAACTTTAAATTATGATTGGCTCAAAAGGACTGTATCCAGAGCCGTTAAACAGCGGAAAAAAAAAAGTATAACATTTATGGTACACAGGAAAGGCTGCAGGTTAGCCAACCATTGTATATTGTATAAAAAAAAAAATAATAAAGACCTAGGGCAAAATAATCGACTTTCTGTTCGGTTTTGATGCATAAAAAGCGGGCCTTTACGAGCACTTGCATTGAAAATAAACATAACATTTCAATTTCAATATTGAATACACCGATGTTTCAATGTAGTTTCATCTACGATATAGACTTTCGGTGCTGTATAGATTAATTGCACTATTATTTTGATCTACTATGATGAAACATACATACTGAAAAAGATAAAACAAAAAAGAACGACAAAAAGCGGAACCCAAGCTGAACTTGTGATCGGCTCCCACTTAGCTGTCTATTTGTTTACGCTCCAACATTGGTCAAAGGATTAAGCTAATCTCCGAGTTAATTTGTTATTCTTTTGTTGGGAACTTTCACTTAATTTGCAAACATTGAGAGCAGGGCACTTTCTAACAAACTTAACACCTCGTTTATCCTCTTTAGTATTCTGTAGACAGATTTCTGTCTAGCATGAGAGTTGAATAATTTACATATATACATATCGCCACGACTATACATGTTGTAAATAGACTGTGACCTTTAAATAAAACTACATACATCACTGATCACACTGAACAACTGTCTGAAGAAAAATTCCGCGCAAACCTTCAAAGAAAAAGATATTCAATACTTTATCTCGCAGGACGAAGGTCTATTTTAGAACGCTGCCCGTGAACAGCTGATTCACGGACGACGCTGCCATAAGGGGCTGCACTATGCTATAATTCAGTCCTGCTCTAACGCGTTTGTTTTTTAACTCTCTATCCTGCTTTGATCAGATGCCGCGCACGCAAAACTTCAGGAATTTTGAAATCGCGGCTATATTAGGACTTTAACTATAATTTCTTTATGTAATAAATGTGTCTTTTTCTAGTAAGTATCTGCGTGTGTTGGTTTCGTTTCAATCGATTTTGAAATATGGAAACTGAATCGCTTTTTTCGTGAAATTCATGCTTTTTTTAATAGTAATATAAGTAAAAGAAGATTGAAAGTGTGTTTATTTATAAAGTGTAATTAATATTTGCCGTAAGTCACAAAATAAGGCATTTTTTTTTAATTTTTACCGTCTGCATTGTCGGAACTGAATCCAATACAAAACTGATGTTTAGCATTGTGGAGCCCCCTTAAATATTTATTTTATTCTGTTTTTTAGTATTTATTGTTATAGCGGCAACAGAAATACATCATCTGTGTAAATTTCAACTGTCTAACTATCACGGTTCATGAGATACAGCCTGGTGACAGACGGACAGCGGAGTCTTAGTAATAGGGTCCCGTTGGTTACCCTTTGGGTACGGAACCCTAACAACGGCCGTAGAAATGTTTCCGGGTATCTATGAGACTAAGGACTGACACTAAACCAGTGAACAGTTGTAAAACCCTCATTTCACCGACGAGTTCAACGTCCCAACGTGATAGGATAGGGGCGTTATCGTCGAACATCCAAATACACACTTTAGGGCAGGGATGGGCAAAATTTTTCTTATGCGGGCCAATATTTACAAACAGTAAGTATGAGGGGGCCAGGTTTTGGCTTTGATAATTTATTCTTTACACTAATTGAAATATTAGAAATTAAATTAGAAATTGACTTAGAAATTAACTTTTCAAAGACAAAAATAATGCAATTTAGGCCCGTACAAAAGACCCCCCTAAATATTAACTTCTCATTTATTTATTAAGTATGTGCTCATGTTTATTTTTATAAGTCAGTCCCTTAGCACTAAGTGCATAACTTAACTTTGTATTTCTTGAATAGGCGTTAAAATTGAAAAACATTTTTGTATGTGGCAGTTAAAACCATAGCTCAGTATTAAAAGGATGGCATACCCTAGCAACTTTTTTTATTACCCGTCCAGCACAATAAGTCTAATGGCAGACCTTATTTGCTTTCCATAGAGGCGATTATATGTTGGCTCTTTGGCCTCTTGTTCTTGGACGCGTAATACTAGTGATCACGCAGCGAAACAACAAATTGGTGTGTTTTTAGCTAATACAGAAATATTTTGTAGGGAAAAAGATATTGGATTTAGGTAACATCCCTTCATATTTCTATTGCCTATTTTATAAAAAAAAATCAAGTTGATCTCTTAACTTGTTCCGCGTTTTTGAAACAAACGTTTGAAAACAAAAAAAAAGAGGGTGGAAATCATTTTTTTTTTGATAAAGTTATAAATCTTAATACATTGTTTATAGGTGGAATCCCTAGATAAAAGATCGATAAATCAAATATATTTTCTTCAATATGAGGAGAGACCTAGTTTCTTCCAATGAACCCGTGAAAACCTGGTGTTGTTGATGTTCTATAGCGTCAGGTGTCGTTTGAATGAGGTTTACAAAGCATGACTTTGAAATTTAATTCCCAATACGAAAGCCACAGTTAAATCTAATAAGTTTTTTCGCAAAGAGGATTCGTATAATAGGAATTAAATTAACGACATGAGCACAAAGGATATCCTCGAGGCATTTCTGTCCGATAAGGTCAGACTGTTCGATGACCGAGTCACTTTTGTACTCAAACTAGCCTTAATGAAGCCATTTATGGCTCATTTGACAGATTTATCTCGCTTTTGAATGGATTGGACAAACATTTAGCCTTATTTGATCAGTTCTCACAATCGTAAGTCAAGGTAATAAAGGTGATTTTGCTGAGGGAGAATATTTGCAGTGATTTTGCAGAAAATAGGCATGTTGTGTGTGGTCAATTTAAAGGAATTGTATGAAAAGCTGATCGTTATGGTTGGTCGATAAATGACTTATTCTGTTATAGCCTTAAATGGTCATTTTCGTCAAGGATTTTGACCAACTCCAGGCTATCGGGGATTCGTTTGAAGAAATTCGGGCTCTCCTGGTATTGAAAAAAATATATTTGGTTTATTAATCTTTTCTCTAGGGATCTTACGTATAAACAATGTACTAAGATTTATAATTTTGTCAAAAAAAATGTTTTGCACCCTCTTTTTTTTTGGTTTTCAAACGTTCGCTTCAAGAACGCGGTTAAGAGATAAATTTGTTTTTTTACATAAAATAGGTAATAGAAATATGAAGGTAAAAACCTAAACCTATCACCTAAATTCAATATTTTTTTCCCACAAAATATTTCAGTATTAGCTAAAAACACACAAATTCTTAGTTTTTTTTTTTGCGTTCCAAAAGGTAGAAAATCAGTTATTTCTGTTCCAAAACCAGTCAAATATGTCTACAAACGTTCTAAATTAGTAACCGCGAAGATAACATTCACGCATTTCATATAAACCCAACTTTCAAGTCATATGGTCGAATGGATAAATATAGCCATTAATCGATCGGGCGTGGAAAAAAAATGGCTAAGTATAGCCACGAAGCGCTTCAGCGGCTATGAAATGCAAATAAAGTCTTTGCCATTAGACTTATTGTGCTGGACGGGTAATAAAAAAAGTTGCTAGGGTATGCCATCCTCTTAAATGAAGTCAAACTACAAAGTTTTGTCGGAACCCGCTCCGAATCGTACTTAATACGCATCTAAAAACCATTATAACTCGCAAAAGTGGAACAATCCAATCAAATAAATTTTAGGCTTTCATTTAGATGGTCAATATGAAGTGGTGTGTATGTCCCTGATTTTTTCACAAACATCGCGTTAAAGACCAGAAAAATATTTAAAATAATAGGTTTTCGCCCTAAAATCGAGTACTTTTACAAGGCTTCGTTAAGTGACTTATGGACATTTAACAAGCAAAGTAAGCACAACACCCCTTGAAAGTATCATCAATATTCTAATAAATAAAACAGAATAAAAACTAACAAGTAATCGAGGCACAATTAAGGTATTCGAAAATAATTATTATTTCCAACGCAAAGGGCGAGACTCGCTCAGCACAGTTCGAACGGCGTGTGGCAAAGCGTGAGGCGCTTGTTTAGATCAGCCAGCCAAATATGCGCTTTATTGTCGCGATACGTCTCGCTTCGCATCGGAGTTGGCGTCGTCCTGCGCGGTTTCGCAGCCACATTGTGAAAAACCCGCCTTTTTGAATTTAAAATCTTTTGAAATTCTAATTTACAGTAGCCAATGGAAACTTTGCGATGGCAGCATACACAATACATAGGTAATAAGGTTTTGTTGAATAACTATATTGAGTGAATTTAGAATTTAAGTGTTCTGTTTCGATTAATTAGAAAGAAGTGGGTTTTTCAAAATCTGGCTGCGAAACCACTCGGGACTTAAGTATTTCACAATAGTTAACAGTTTAATAACTCTGTTATAATTTTACACGTTGATCATTGTAAAACATATCGTTACGACATGAATCCCCGAGGGGTTGTCAGGTATTTCCGAGTATTCCGAGTTCACACTCGTACACCCACGTTTTTGCATCCCAGCGTAATGGGTGAGCCCTATCGCCGTACTTCAGGCACAAACATGGAACTTCCTAAATACGCAAATTGCCCCTACAGGATTTGAACCCGCGACCTCCGGGTTAGTGATCGAGGAGTTCGAACCACTATGCCACAGAGGCGGTAAAAAACATCAAAAATTTGACATACATAATATTTTTACGTCTTTTTTACTGTGCTGCAGGGATGTGAAAAATCTTTGGTCAATTTGGCCGCAATAATCCTGTATAATTAATTATATTTATTTTAATATTATACTTTTAACTATACATTTAAATAATTCCAATAATATTACAAAACTAAAAAGTAATAAAATTTAACTAAATTATGAAAAAGGAAAACAAATACAAACAAATAACAATACAAAGACAAATTCAGCTTTTCTATTTCATTTATATAGCTCTGTAAATTAATATTTACAAAACAATACATAAAACAAAATTATTTATTGAACCAAAAACATACATTTATAAAACATAAACTCATGTAATAAAAACAAATAGCATGCAACTTGTTATACAAAAATAAAACATTAAAGCCAATTCTGAAGGCTTTAAATTTAGTTTTAGTGCTGTCAAACCTTAAAATTTTCCAAAGAAATTTAGCTTCTAATCCTAACTCTTAAGGACTATTTTGTATCGAAGAAAATTTAGTTTTGACAGCACTAAAACTAAAATTAAAGCCTTCAGAATCGGCTTTAGTGTGTATCTAAAATGATCTTAAAAACAAAAAGCAGCAGGTTGTGTCGGAGATACAACCCTACATTATTTAAGCGAATACTTCTTGCCATGTGGTACCTTTTGCCATCATGTTCAGCTTCGAGAAAGCAAAGCTGATATTTTCTTGATATTTACCGTTTTGGACCAGTAACTTTTGCAAAAAGACTCATTTCCATCTACGTCCGTTGCAGAACATACGATGATATAACACACTTTCTCATTTCGCTATTATAATGTTCTATTTTTAGTAATTTGACACTGCATGTTGTGGCATTAGATGTCAATCATAGAGAAAAGTATAAAGAATTATGTAAACTTTGTTTATTTTTTTATTATTGCGATCAAATGAAAATATTATGAATGATAACTAATACTAAGTAATGAACGATTAAAAAACGTACTAATCTGTAATAAGAAATTAATTAAACCTTCGTCAAAAATAAAAGGTTATCCTAAACCTTATTTTCACGAAAGAAGTCCCCGACTTAATACTCTTATTGTCAAGCACTAAATACGAAAATGCCGTGATCTGCGGAATTATTTCCTGAAGTCGATCACCGAAGTGACGTACAAATTCTGAATTGGACCCCCTATCTATTTGAGGCGGGAACAAAGAAGCATTCGCTTCAAAAAATAGTTCCTATCACCTACACTGGACTTCAGGGGCAACTCAGCCCGCAACAAACTTAGCCCGCGGGCTGAGTTGACCACTTACAAAATTTTTCAGTTTTCATAGGGGGCAACTCAGCCCAGAGTCAAAACTATGAAAAATTAATTTTTTTTAGTGGTCAACTCAGCCCGCTGGCCTTATGATTTGTTTCATTGCGTAGTTACATTTCACTATTAAGTATTTTTTTCACAGATTTGTGACAGATGTCAAAGTGACAGATGTCAAATTGACAGGTGATAAGTTTTTTATAGATTTTTTGACTGGTGATAAGTTTTTCATAGATTTTTTTGACAGATGTCAAAATTGACAGGTGATAAATTTTGACCTATTTAATTTGATTGACTAACGAATGACCAAAGTGACCAACTTTACGAATATGACCGTCACTTTACACACATCTATCAGATTCAGATTCAGATTCAGATTCAATTTATTGATAACGATATGTTACAAGTCATTTCTCTTATTAAAATACAAAAGTTGATATGATTAAACAAATACAACTTATACAATATGTATAACAATACATCAAGTAATTGAATTAATTTAAAATTAATTAAATAATCAATAAATTAAAAAATTTACAATAATTATAATGTCATGTAAAATATAAAAAATAAAGATAAAACTAACTAGAAATAAGTTAAGAATAGCCCAGGAATTCGTCAACATTGTAAAAAGCCCGCTGAATAAGTCAACACCTTAGCTTATTTTTAAATATTTGTGATGATCCAGCCTGCTTAAGAGGCTATGTGAATTTTATTTTTGTCACTGTCACTCCAAGCGAAAAATCGCGCAGTGCGAGAGAGGCGGATTCAGAGCAAAAGAGAAAAAGTTGGTTTTATATTTTTATTAAAAAAACTAAAATAGCTGGCAAAATTTCAAATATCAAATCTCTAGATATTGTTGAAACACACCTAATAAAATATGTTTGAGTTCTGTATATGGTTGCTATTCGTCAAACGAGGAGAAAAAGTGTGTTTGAAGACCTCATTTCAACAATTATTTCTATCGAGGAAAATTTATCCAAACATGTTTTGCAATTTCAAAGCCCTAGATTATATAGTCATTAGATGCATATACCAGAAATTTATTAAAATTTTCCGTGTATTTAATTAAATACACAGAAAAGAAACACCCGTATTTTTTTCGCATATCGCCTTAATGTTGTCTGGAATATTGTTATAAATATAATATTGTTATAAATATAAATAATAATATCTCTAAGCCGGTACTCAGTAAATCTATTATAAAGTAGGTAGGGAATAGAGGAGTTTAAATTCAAATTTATTTGCACCATAATGTTCGAAAGGTCTTAATAGTAGTTTATGCTACTAGGGCGAAAAGGAATAAATTACGAGGACGATTTAAAACACGAGCGTAGCGAGTGTTTTAAACGTAACCGAGTAATTTATTGCTTTTACGCCCGTGTATTATACTACGTTTTTCAATGCATAGTGTGAGGAAATGAAAACAAATATAATCTTGTGAACTTTCAATTATGATTGGCTCAAAAGGATTGTATCCAGAGCCGTTAAACAGTGGAAAAAAAAGTATAACATCTATGGTAGACAGGAAAGGCTGCAGGTTAGCCAACCATTGCAAACAAATTAAAAAAAAAATAATAATAAAAGCCCTAGGGCAAAATAATCGACTTTCTGTTCGGTTTTGATGCATAAAAAGTGGGCCTTTACGAGCACATGCATTGAAAAAAACATTTATTATAGTATCAATTAATTACGGACCCTGTCGGGCAGGGCAAAGTAACTTAAAGCTAGTAACACAATTATTCTTATTCAATTACCTACATACTCATGGGCAGTCATGGGATATAAAGGAACAAGGCATGCATAATATACAATTTCTCTCTTTTATATCTATAAATCTTAATATTCTAGATTTAAGTATTCTTCAATTGTGTAGGGACATTTTTGTATTAAATATGTTTTTAGTTTGTTATTATAAGTTGTAAGTTTTGGTTCATTTTTTGTATTATTTGGTAGTTTGTTAAATACGAGAAAAGTAACCTACCTAACTATGAAAGAAAAGACGTAACTGGATAGTTTTTTTTTATTTTTCTATATAGTCCATTGCTAGTAAAATGCACTTATTAAATTTTTCAAATATTGAATTTAAGCCATTAAAAAAAAAAAAAAACGGTTTGTCGTCAAAATAGTCAGAAACCGCTGCCTTCATTTCGTCATCGGTCATAAATCTTCGTCGCCTGAGGTCTTTCTTGAGAAGTCTAAACAGAAAATAGTCACAGGGGGCTAGATCTGGACTATAAGGGGGGTGGTCAATGGTTTCGAAGCCATTGTCTTTAATTGCTAGCTTTGTTGTGCGTGCGGTATGCACTGGTGCGTTATCGTGCAAAATCAGAATTCCTTTGCTTAGTTTACCTCGCCGTTTTTCTTTTATTGTCTCTCTTAGTTGATATAATAAGTTTGAGTAATAATCAGCATTCATTGTAGTTTTTTTCGGTAAATAATCTATGAGCAAAATCCCTTCTGTGTCCCAAAAGATTGTAGCCATAAGTTTACCGGCCGATGGACAGACCTTAAATTTCCGAGGCGGCTTCTCATCCTTAAATTTCCACTGTAACGACTCTTGCTTACTTTCCGGGTCCCATTGTCGAATCCAAGTCTCATCACATGTTACAATTCTAGAAATTATTTCTTCCTCTTTCCCTCGACTCATGTCCAAAAACTCTTCGCAACATTTGACACGCCTCTCCATGTCAAATGCAGTCAACATTCTAGGGACCCAACGTGCACTAACCTTGGACATGTTCAAATGCTCATGAATTATTTCATTGACTCGCTCTTTACTGACGCCCACATCTCTAGCTATCTCCCACTGCTTCACTCGTCGGTCCTCTAATATATTTTTTTTTCACCCTGGCTACATTTTCATCGGTGACGGCCGAAACTGGTCTTCCGCTACGAGGATCATCTTTGAGGCTCTCACGACCTAATTTAAACTGCCTTGACCAAAACTTTATAACAAATTCGGAAGATCACGAACTGCCAAACACACGTGACATATGCTGTCTGATCTCTGAAGGCGTATTCCCTTCTTTAGTCAAAAACTTAATCACCGCACGCTGCTCGATTTTATCCATTTTCACTTTTTCTACCGACATGTTCGAAACAATTGTAGGAGACAAATAAACGTGATGCAATAAACAAATGAATGTAATACATTTTGAAAATAGAATAACAAACGAATATAAATCCATACCAGCCAGCATTATTTTTGTATATATTTCTGACCAAGGAGATTACATATCAGCCGCCCTACGTAGTCTTATTGCCATATAATATGGGCTACGGTTAAGGTGGAACGAGTCGTATCCTCTACGAAACGCACAACTTAAGATGGTTCTTCCTATTTTTGAATTACAGATATTAAATAAACGTAATTTATGGCATTTCGCGAACATAGTTTAGTGTCAGTTGGGCTTTTCTGGCAAAATTTTGTTATTTAATGCATTACGTTGTAAATGAATGGGCACACAAACTTAAAAAACGCTTTTAAGTATGTGCGCCCATACATTTCAAATTTAATGCATAAAATAACAAAATTTTGCCGGAAAAGCCCAACTGACACTAAACTATTTTCGCGAAATGCCATAAATCACGTTTATTTAATATCTGTAATTCAAAAATAGGAAGAACCATCTTAAGTTGTGCGTTTCGTAGAGGATACGACTCGTTCCCCCTTAAGCATTTGAATTCTAGATTGCGGTAAATTTAATCTTTCCTTATGACGTGTATTGATATTGTGGGTATCTTTTATTTGGAGAAATATTTGACGGTTTTTAAACACAAATAGACAAGTATCTTGTATTATAAAGTTAAATAATATTAGTTGGCGAAACTCAAAACATAGGTAGTACTAATCTATATGAACAACTGTTTGTATGGGAGCTAATCGAAATTCGCAACTTTTTTTCTCTTCCTCCCATACAAATTGCCCCGATCACCTGACTGGTCCAGTATGGAAAGGTGAAAACAAATTTTAAGAATTTCGCTTAGCTCCCATACAAAAAGTTGTTTATATAGACTAGTACTACCTGTTTTGAGTTTCTCCAACTAATATTATTTAACCTTATATATTGCAGGAAGTGTCATAAGCTTATATGCAATAGCACATTCATTTCTATCCAGCAGGTATCAGGTAACAGTACCAGGGTATCAAAAGGTCACATAACTGACAGGAATCCAAACACTGGCCCTTGAACCTTCAGCTATCCAAGGTGATAGCCATCGCTTGTACGGACGCCAACACGAAAATCTACCTATTGGTAGTTCTTATTACGGCGTCGTAGCTGCTAAAATCGTTTACAAATAGGGAACTTTAACTACTGACGATTGTACATCCGCTTTTGACTTCTTAAGCTAGAGACAGACTGGTCCCACGTACGCAACGTATGCAATGCATTATGACATCTGGTCTATGGAAATATTATGATTAGAAGCACACTTGTCATACGCAACGCTGTCCCACGCGTCCCATGTAACGTTCGACCTGTCGCTCCAGATCGGCATGGGAACGTGGAGGGGGTGGACCACGCGTACGACCAGTGTGTTTCTAGATATTTCGTTCCCATCGCGTCAAACACGAATAGAACGTCATTTTGGAAGCACGCACTGTGGAAAAATGGCAGATGAGCAACTCATCGATTTGTTTAGACAATATGAAGCTATCGAATATCGTGATACTACATTACGCAATGCAGCATGGGAAGAAATAGCAAAACTGCACGGCAAGACTGGTAAGTAAAGTGCCTACCTCTACTATATTTTTCTTGTAACATATTTGTATTGTATTTATGGTAAACATTTTTATTTAACAATATAAAACTTAAATAACATTAAGACTACCTATAAATTAATAGAAATATAAAAGATAAAATTATACCTAACTAAAAAATAAATTAAGAAAAACTTACCTATAAATTAAACAATATAAAATATTTTTTCCAAATGTATTTATTGTATTTTAATGATATAGATTTATTTAATGTGTCACTACCTTCATTAAAGCGTTTAATTGATTCTAAATTTAATCACTAGTTCCCTATTAACTGTAAAAAAAAAATACTTTTATTTGAACTGTTATTTTTATTTTTGTTGCGTTAGAATTAAGATCTTATTGAACCTACTTTATTTTTTGTGATTGTCTACTTCACTGCTTTTTTTTCTTGTTCTTATGTATATATATGTGTGGAAACTTTGCTGGTTTATGTTGTTTTTATGAGTGTGCTTTTTTATATGTTGTATGTAACTGTTTGTTTCCCTAATAAAAAGATAATAAATAAATAAATAAATTATTTATTTGTTTTGTTGTAGTTATCTATACTAATATTTTAAAGCGAAATACGTGGTATACGTGGGACAAATGTGCACACTAGCTCTCCCACGTTGCATCGCATACGTTGCGTACGTGGGACCAGTCTGTTTCTACCTTTACTTACCTCGTCATGGGAAGATGTTTATGGCAAAGGAACAGAATGTTTATTAGGTATACCTGTCACAGGTTAGCATACACTATCAGGTAATTGAATACTGGCGAAATGAAAAGGCTTTCAAGATTAATAGCTGTACCGTTCTCTCTTTAATGGGCAAGCAATGTTTGTAGAAAAGGTTAATAAAGACTTAGGCAAAAAAACTAATTAGGCTTATAAAAGCTTTTGCTGATAGAGCGTTCGAAATTTGAAAGTTGCCTGGTTTTGAACGATCTACAAGATGCAATGTTTTTTTGGTTTGCTTTAGCACGTTTGTTTGCGTAAATATTAATTAAAAAATATTATTTATAATAATTATATAATAAAATATACAAATGTTTGTTTGCGTAAATTGCTACTTTATTATTTATAATAAAGTAATTGAATAAATAATGTTTTTAAGCCTTTTCTGTGGTCTTTTACTGTTTTAGATAGATTATAATATACAAGGTGTAACAGAAAGGTGTAACCATATTTGAAGAGCTTATTCAGTCAATGATATAGAACAACTTTTACTAGGGAGCCAACCCTGAAATCTCAAAAAAAAAATCTGCCCTTTAGCCGAACGGCATTGTATTTTCCTATGAAAAAGTTATTTTTTTTCGTGATACAGGGTTTGTTCCATAGTAAAAGTTGTTCTATACCATTGACTGAATAAGCTCTTCAAATATGGTTACACCTTTCTGTTACACGTTGTATAAATAAAAAGTATTTATTACTTGGTGGCCATCGTCAGTCGAATATGACTTATTCGACTGACGATGGCCACAAGACCCACAAGTTGGCCGCAATATATTTCGCAACCAATAAATACTTTTTTATTTATATATTATAATAAAGTAGCAATTTACGCAAACAAACATTTGTTAGAATAAATCATTAAAATCTGAGAGAAGTGGAAACATTAATTATTTTTCCTCCAAAGAGCAAAAGAGATGGTGACTCTATCACAATGCACTCAAAAAACATGTCGGTGTAAGTTTATCAAACAATATTAAAGACCAAATTAAATAAAAAGTATTAAGTAGTTGCTAAAAGCAAGTACTTAACTAAAATTTATTAAAAAAAATTGATACATCAGCTAGTTATTCAAGTTAATTATGAAATTATAAAATCATTTCTCCTATTACTATGTATCTCGGTTGTTGTTAATCAGAAGTGCGTTCATTAAATAACCCTGGGCTGGGTAGGAACACTGGGGTTGTAACGCTGAGTTTCGGGTTAGAAAGGGTTTCGTCGTGTAGCGACACTCCAAACGTCAGTTGTCATTTTTGCATTATATTTAGTATAATAACGTTGCGAGGACCCCCTCTGTACGAAATTTAACGTAAATATATCAACTATAACGTTGAGAAGACCCCCTCGGTACGAAAATTAACGTCATGTCATTTACGAAAATTAACGTGTATGTCAGGTGACGTTTGGTGCCTATACGAACCTTGCGAACCCTGCTCAGAGTTGATGTTGAAAAATTCGACACCAGTGTAGCGACACTGTCATTTTTGAACGGTCGGTGTTGAGACGCGAGTTAATTTTTTAACGGGTTAGTGTTGCGACCCGGGTAGGAAACCCAACTCGGTGTGAGTTTATGAACGACTATTTGGTGTGTACAGTATAGCCACAATAATTACACCAATGGGAATTTGAGAGCTTCACGTTTGAAACCGAGCTGTCTATTGAGAGTCAGCGAAACAAAATGCACTTACAAGACACATTACCTTAAGAGGATAGTTTCCACAAAACCATAATTTATTCTTCCTGGTTTGAAGAATCTAGCAATACTACATAAAAAAGAAAATATATGTATTTCTTTCGGGAATATAATACACACTCATATCGGAACAGAATCGTCAAACATCATTTCAATATTGAGAAATAAAGTGCCAAAGATGGCTCTAAAAAAAGTTTTCATGTCGAGGTTTAAACCCTGTATAAACTTTTTAATATGAATAAATATAATTTTACCTGTATTAGCCTTTTATTTGCGTAGTTTAAACTTTATTAAACTTTTAACAGGACATATATTTCATAGCACCTTTGATTTTTTTTTTATAATAAAATTAGTGAAAAAAGTTGTTATTTTGACTTTTTTCCAGAATCCGTCCCTCTCGCACTGCGGGTCTTTCCGCATGGAGTAACAGGGTAGTATGCAAGCGGAACCTATCCTCTTAAGGGGCTCCACAATGCTAAACATCAGTTTTGCATTGGATTCAGTTCCGTCAATGTAATTGGTAAAAATTTGAAAAAAATATGGCGTGTTTTTTGACTCATGACAATTATTAATTACAATTTATAAATAAACATACTTTCAATCTTCTTTTAATTAAATGACTTTTAAAAAAGCATGAATTTCACGAAAGAAGCGATTCAGTTTCCATATTTCAAAACCGATTGAAACGAAACCAACACACGCAGAATACTCTAACCAGAAAAAACATCTTTATTACATAAATAAATTATAGTTAATGTCCTAATGTAGCCGCGATTTCAAAATAACTGAAGTTTTGTGTGCGCGGCATCTGGTTAGCAGTATAGACAGTTAAAACACAAAAGCGTTAGAGTAGGACTGAATTTTAGCATTGTGCAGCCGCTTAAGGCGATTACCATCGCCAAATTAGCAGCTCGATATTTGTCACTACAAATATCAACGGAAACGACATTGAAATAACGTTCATATCAGCGCGCAATGCATAGTGGCTGTTACGACGCTCGCTGCGTCCTTGATAGGGCGAAATAGGAGAAAATTATACTTTTCACTTGAACATGATTACTCGATTGAATAATCTTATGTCATATTTATAGCTATAAAGTTTATCTATTTATCAAAGCATAGATGAATTCAATCGGCCAAGCCACTCAGGAGCAGTAGGGAATTTGAGGTCAAAAAACACCACTCAGTAAAAAAAAATTCATGTAGAAGTTTTGGTGGTATGAAAAAGAAAAATGTTGCATATGTTGTCTAAGAGTTGATTATTCATAATATATTTTTTCATTATTTTTGGTTTGGCCATAAACGAGGAGTAGGCTTTAGAAAGTACCCATTTGGCAATAGTAAGGCCCTTAAGATCTTTGATGTAAAGAAGTAGGTACTCACCAAGGAAGTAGACAAGACCATCGCTAAGCTTCTTCCCCCGGAACTGCGTGTAGTTGTACGCCCGCCACGTGTTGCCAGGCCGGTTGACTCCGTAGATGACATCGTCGCTGATGATGCACGGGTCGTGCTTGCAGACCCAGCGCGTCTGTGAGTTCTCGTCTTCCACGCATTCGCTGTGGGAGAAGATATGGAGAAGATAAGTTTGGGATTTTTTGAAATTGCTGGATTAGGGAGATATTTTATGAAGGCTGGATTATTTCTAGCTAAAAGCCGACTACTAGAGATAGTAAGGGTAAACGAACAACATTGAAATAATAATTATTTCGTTAACTAATAACTTTTAGTATGGAGTCAGCCCTGAAACCGCAAAAAAGAAATCAGATCTTCCATACGTTTTGGTCAAGTAGGTATGTACCAAGAAGCTTATTATAAGTTATAACTAGGGATCGGAATAGGGGATATCACGCGGGCGGAGCCGCGGGCAAAAGCTAGTATGCCTATATAAGGGGTTTTAATAAAATAACGCCCAAAACGAAAACGGGCAAACATAAAAAAAAAGCGGGCGGAGCCGCAGGCAAAAGGCTAATCGAGAATAAGATGGGAATTGCCATGTTTTTTTTTTATATCGATGAGCCAGGCCTTCTTTTTCTGTACCCTTCAAATATTTTCACGTTTCTTTACAAATTTTGAAAAACTACTGGGAATTCTCTATGGGCACCTAGGCTTTTTTTTTTCATTTCTGTAAACAGTAGATTATACGCTTTATTTTTTTTTATAACCGAAAACATACATTTTTATAGCATAAGGGTGTATCAAAAACCTCTCAAAGTTTATAAGTACACCGAGATTCCTGTTTTATCTTAAAACAAACATATTTTTATTTAATCGTATGGCTTATAAAAGTTTACAAGTCGTTCATAATATTATTGGGGATGTCTTTAGCCATTCAGCTGCGTCTTCTGTAAGGATGAACAGGTCAGAAATATTTCCATTAAACTTTCGGGTTGGGCATTCACGGATGATGTGGTCCACATTTTGCACCTCGGCACCGCAGTCGCAGGCTGGTGATGTTCTCCACCCACATCGGTGCATGTACTCTCCGGTACGACCATGGCCGCAACGGAGCCTGTTAAGGCGATATGTAAAAGTTTTAGCGTCCCTGTTACTCCATATGCGAAAAAACCCTCAGTGCGAGAGGGACGGATTCGTGAAAATGTAGCAAAAAGTCGGTTTTTTATTAATGTATTAATGTACTAAAAACGCTATCAAAATTTCGTTTAACCAGGTCCTAGATACTGTTAAAACCCATCTAATAAAATATAATTGCAGTTCATATGTCATTCTAAATTGTCAAACCAGGAGAATTGGTGTCGATAAAGACCTCATTTCAATAAATATTTCTATCGAGCCGAAATTCTCTAATCGCGTTTCTGTTCTAACCGATCCCTAGAGAAAGATTTCAAAAATAATATACAATTTTATCAAAATTATACATTATTTACCGAAGTAGATATAGAAGTTCTAAAAGTGTCGATTTTTTTCCGTAGCGCCTTAAGAAGGCACCAGGATCTACGGGGAAGAGCGAACCCTTCTGGTTTCTTTGTGGGATCAATGATGGTAGTGCCCAAATTTGGAGGAGGATTGGTCTGACATTCCTTTCTCCAGGATTCAGGGATGCCGATGTTGTCCTGTAGGAGACATTCTGCGGTCTGTGATGGTCACAGACCGCAAACAAACATATAATCTAACTAAACACATTATTGTTAAAATACAAGTATGGACTAATTTTAAGATATGTAATGTTTTAATTTACACCTATCCGTTTATAGCCGGCAGTCTAGTAATAAATTAAGGCGATACAATCGCTAAGATTCAAGATGGGTGGACGTATTTTTATTACTATATTATTAAATTGCGATTGGCGATGCTATCTGTTCTGATTAGCCATTTAACTGATATTTTACCGCTTATAAATTAATAAACGTATTCTCTTATTGGTCATCCGAGATGACTACTTTTTTTTCTGTTGTCCACATTACGCGTGGATTTTTTTCAAGATTCATACAAATGGTAAAAACTGATTGTGAAGACAACAGCAGATTTTCTTCAATTTTCATTTTTTTAATACGTTTCTATACAGTTCAAAAAGCAAAATTTGATGAAACACCATCATAATAGCTGTCAGGTTATCGTGAATATTGCCTCGTTTTTACGCAAAGTTTCTATCTATACGGGAAAAAAAAAGGAGAGAAATACAGACATCGTTCATGTAAAGAAGACCAAGTTTATACACTTTTCTATAAATAAACAGTTACCGTTTCATGGAAATCAGTTTTTACCTGAAACCATATCACAAATTCGGCACTTTTTGAATATCTCGCCATCTTGCACCTCTTGACGAGAGATGGGTCGGAGTGCGGTGTGGGGGTTGAGGGCAACATATTTACTAATATTAGAATAAGAACTATTGTTACTAACAAATTATGGGTTGTTATTGTAGCCTGAAATAATTTTTTATTTATTTATTTATATATATATTTATATATATATATATTTATATATATATTTATTTATATATATTTATAGATGTGCGCAAAGTTTCATTGAGATCAAACACCTGAAGCATTTATATGGTAGCTGAGCGGGATGGCCCACCTTAAGAACAGCAATGCCGTTCGTTGGTCCCTTTTTCTTCGATTTGTTTCAATATTTTTTCAATGCAAGTGCTCGTAAAGGCCCACTTTTTATGCATCAAAACCGAACAGAATGTCGATTATTTTGCCCTAGGGCTTTATTATTATTATTTTTTAAATTTATTTACCAGAAGTTTGCTAACCTGCAACCTTTCCTGTGTACCATAAATGTTAACATTATATCATTGCAGTATAGAAACACAGAAATAAAAGTAAATCTGGATGTGAGGAGCTCTGAACCGGGATCCCAGTTCAGAGCTCCTCACATCCAGATTTACTTTTATTTCTGCGTTTCTATACTGCAATGATATAATGTTAATTTATATCTCCTTGCGATGGATAAATCGCCAAGTGGCCAAACATAGAAATTTATTTCTGTCATAGTTACCATAAATGTTATAGTTTTTTTTCACTGTTTAACAGTTCTGGATACAGTCCTTTTGAGCCAATTATAATTTAAAGTTCACAAGATTATATTTGTTTTATTTCCTCACACTACTCGTATGCATTGAAAAACGTAGTATGATACACGGTCGTAAGATCAATAAATTACTCGGTTACGTTTAAAACACTCGCTACGCTCGTGTTTTAAATCGTCCTCGTAATTTATTCCTTTTCGCCCTTGTAGCATAAACTACTCATACCTACTCAATAGTTTTATGCGTTATTTATTAGGCATCAGAATAGGTAGAAACAAAGGGGCATAAGACTTTATTGACTACAAATACTAAACATGGGTATGCCCTTAAGCACTGGGATTTTAAATAATTTTACAAAGAATAAAAATTTAAAATTAATTAAATATTATGCATTCCTCTTTTGCATAAATAATTAATTGATATAATAAAATTAATAAAGAATTAAAAACCTAACATATTTTTATTGTAAAGATTGGCATACTTGAATGTAGCTTATTATTGAATATATTATATTTGAATTTTACAGGGGCACATTCATGAAACGATCTACGGTATCTATACAAGGTGAATTTTTGACCATAGTCCAAATTCATACTGGTGGCTTTGTAAGTGATCAGTATCATGGATCAATAACAATTTTGGTGAAATTCGTAAAATGAAATTTCGACTCCCCATAGTGATTCACTCGGGAGTGGAATTGAATTTCTATGGGAAGCCGAAATTTCAGTATACGAATTTCACAAAAATTGTTACTGATCCAAGATACTGATCACTTATTAAGCCTCCAGTATGAATTTGGACGATGATCAAATAGTCACCTTGTATATAGGCAAAGATTTCAAAAGTTTAGATGGGCCCTGGCACCTAAAATCTATTGCATTGTTTTTTATTGTGTTTTGAATGTGAAATGTCACACTTTTGGCTTTATTCGTATTTCTTGAAATGTTAATGCACTTTAAAAATGCACACGACAGCATATTGAGACCCTTTTCTCGTAAAAATTAATTAAGGCTGTGTGAGCACTGATTCCAAACGTGTGAGCGTCACTCATTTAAAGGTGGAAACATTTTGGTGCTGTCATACTACGGTAAGGGCTTATCTTTACTTTTGTAATCTTTGTGTATAGGTATGTTGCCATCGCAAAGTTTTCTTCATTCTTCGAATTTCAGAATCTAAAGCTAACTTTAGGTAATAATGTTTTGTTTATTCAACAATTTGAGGGAAGTTTATTGGAAGTTATTTGAGGGAGTTTATTTTGAGGGAATTTTGAATTTAAGTGTTCTATTTCGATTAATTAGAAAACCTGCGAAACCGCTCTTAAAAACCTGTTGAGGCCAAAATGTCTCAATTTTTGTCTGTCTGTGTAAACGATGTTCCATTATACAACGTGTAATAGAAAGGTGTAACCATATTTGAAGAGCCAATGGTATAGATAGAACAACTGTTACTATGGAACAAACCCAGGATCTCGAAAAAAAAAAAAAAATCAACTGTTTCATAGAAAAATGCAATGCCGCTCGGCTGAAATGTATGGAAGGGCAGATTTTTTTTTTGAGATTTCCGGGTTGGCTCCATAGTAAAAGTTGTTCTATACCATTGACTGAATAAGCTCTTCAAATATGGTTACACCTTTCTGTTACAGCTTGTATACAAGGTGAATTTATCAACATCGTCCAAATTCATACTTGAGCCTTGGTAACTCATCGGCATCATGAACCAATAACGATTTTTGTAAAATTCATGAAACTAAATTTCGACTCCCCACAGTGATTCACTCAGGACTGGGAGTGAATTACTATGGGAAGTCGAAATTTCATTATACGAATTTCACAAAAATTGTTATCGATTCATGATGCTGATCACTTACCAAGCCTCCAGTATGAATTTGGACGATGACCAAAAAGTCACCTTGTATAACTCGGCAAATCTGGATGAAATTTTTTATTATCATTATAGTAACTCTGGTCAACAATAGGCTATAAGGGGTGTTGATAAAATAACTGACAAGCCGAAAACTGTCGATAATAGTTTTCTTCTTACGCGCATGATACATTGATTGAAAGACACTTCCACGCGAGCGGATCCGCGGGCAAAAGCTAGTTATGCATGAGCTACAATTTTCTAAGGAATCCCCCTGGGTAACATTGAAAACCGCATCAAAATCTGTTCAGCACTATTCACTAATACCTACAGATAAGATGTCATTTTTAATTTCAAATGTTGAAAATTGGCCAATAGGATATTGAATTAAATAACATGTTTTTAAAATCAATAACTGTTAAAATTATTAAACGTCGCAATCAAAATTAAAATCGCTTCTCATTCTTATTCATTAGAATGCAAAATTGCTAAAAAATAGTGATGGGAACAACACAATTCGATATCGATATTATTCCTAGAATAAATAAACAATGACCACACATTTAGATTGGGATTATTATGACTAGGAATCCTAGTCATAATAATCCCAATCTAAATGTGTGGTCATTGTTTATTTATACTTTGTCATCACGTCATGCACTTATGTACACCGCTTAAGACCTGTCAACTGTCAGCGCTGTCAGCTGTCAAGTAGATCATCCATTTAATTGTCATTCCTACGTGTTGTCAATCAGCTGTTATCAATCACCTTAGCCCTACGTGTTGTCAATCAGCCTCTTCAACAAGGACCTTATGACAGAATCGAGGACAGTAATTTGACTTACGGCTATGCAAATTAATAGTACAGTCATTGTCAAAAAAAATATTTCAGATTTTGTAACCATCTTGTGAGTCCGGGACCCCAAAACTTATTTATTTTATTTAGAAAACTTACATCATGCATAGTGTTGGCATATACAACGTGTAACAAAAAGGTGTAACCATACTTGAAGAGCTTATTCAGTCAATGGTAAAGAACAACTTGCCAACACTGAAATCTCGAAAAAAAATCTGCCCTTCCATACATTTCAGCCGAGCGGCATTGCATTTTTCTATGAAAATGTTATTTTTTTTTTTCGAGATACAGGGTTTGTTCCATAGTAAAAGTTGTTCTATACCATTGACTGAATAAGCTCTTCAAATATGGCTACACCTTTCTGTTACACGTTGTATAAGCTATTTATAAAATAGTATATTCATCTACCACTAAGGTTCGCTCGCTTCGTTCCGAAATGAAATCCTTAAAAATTGCATATCGAGGTATGTTTATGTAAATAAGGTTTAGTATTAGAACAAAACTTCATGTGATATAGACCTTATTGTGAGTGGTATATTTTTATACCACTTTATACTAAGTGCTTGATAAAGGGCCATACTAACGCGCACTTACTATAGATATACGAACTGGATTAGTTAGTACAATTCCTAGCACAGGCAGTACGGAAGCAAACATTTTTAGGGTTCCGTAGTACCTAAAAGGTACCGTTAAAGATAAATACATGGAATTTGGCACGAACATATCATTAATTTGCCCACATATCACAGTCTAAAAAAAAAATGAAATTGACAAATTCACTAAAAAAGTGACAAAATTAAATTTATCATCCACAATACGGAACCCTAGGTACGCGAGTCTGACTGGCACTTGGCCGGTTTTTTTTTTCAAATTTCGCCTTATGATCGCTAAAGATAAACATTGTTCCTGATCACTCCAGTAACTAAAAGTCTCCAGTATGAATTCGGGCGGTAGATTAAATTTCATCTTATGTAACTTAAAACGCAAATGTAATTTTTTAAATATGTATCTTTATTGTTTTTTTTGTGTTTTGTTTCTAAATAACAAGGATTTAAATAAAAAATATATATATTTGTCATATTTCTTTTTTTGCTCTTAATATTTTGGCAGTTCGATACACGATTACTTGCATTTTCTTGCATCCAATAAAATCGCAACGGTAGGCCTAAAATATGATATAAATATCATTTCATTTGCTTCGTATTGGGTTTTGGACAACAAAAACTTATACCAAAATAAACATCGATCAAAATATGATAAAAAACGTCCATCATATAAAATCCTGTCCCTCCAACTCTAAATTATAATAATTAAAAACTCCTCAAACTCACGAGTTTTTTTTTCAATACAATGAGAGTCCGAATTTCTTCAAACGAATCCTCGAAAGTCATGTCAGTCATGTACAGTCTTAATAAAGTGCAAAAAATAAGTAATAAAACTAGGTTTATTACTTATTTACTTTATCAAGTTCATTGATAAATTATATACTATATCAAGAATATGTATATATATATAAATATATATATAAGGTGAATTTGCAAACATCGTCCAAATTCATACTTGAGCCTTGGTAAGTAAACAGCATCATGAACCAATAACGATTTTTGTAAAATTCACAAGATGAAATTTCGACTCCCCATAGTGATTCACTCAGGACTGGGAGTGAATTACTATGGGAAGTCGAAATTTCGTTATACGAATTTCACAAAAAATGTTATCGATTCATGATGTCGATCACTTACCAAGCCTCCAGTATAAATTTGGACGATAATCAAAAAGTCACCTTGTATATACAAGGTGACATTTTGATTATCGTCCAAATTCATATTGGCGGCTTGGTAAGTGATCAGTATCATGGATCAATAACAATTTTTGTAAAATACGTAAAATTAAATTTTGACTCCCCATAGTAATTCACTCAGAACTGCCCCCCTATTCTGTATCTTTAGTTGCCAACTGAACGAGGTGCCTATCATCAAAAACATAGATAAAAACTGAAATTTCAAAATTGCCTTTAGTGGGTATTGAACTATTAACAATCTGTGTCGTCACTTCAAGTGCGAACATATCCTTAGGAAACCGGAATTCGATAGTATATCTATGTTTTTGATGATAGACACCCAGTCCAGAAGGCAACTAGAGATACATAATAGGCCCGCTGGAAGTGAATTTCTATGGGAAGCTGAAATTTCATTTTACAAATTTCACAAAAATTGTTATTGATCCAAGATACTGATCAGTTATCAAGCCTCCAGTATGAATTTGGACGATGATCAAAAAGGTACCTTGTATAGTTATCAAGTACATATATACTTTATCAAGTTCAAGTTCACAACATCAAAAAGTATAGTGTTGTCCCGACCGCGACCTCGATATAAAACTATCGATAAAACGTCAATTGAACCGTATCAAGGTCGATGATCAATCAATTAGCATTTGCAGAATCACCTGTATTTGATGCATTTATCACTGTTTATTTGCGGAATCAGAAGCCAAGGTGATCTTTTAAGTAGAGGTCATCTTTTGTCAAAATGTAACATTTTGGAATTAATCTTGTATTTTACTATCTAAAATATAACCAACCATAAAAGGTTTATTATGACACGAATTTATGTTTACTACTATCATTTCATTTAAAAATCCAACAAAACTGACATCATAATTTAGGTATCGATAAATAAATGTCAAATTCCGAATGTCAGCTGTTTGTCATCTGACGTTATTTATTGGATCGTTATTCTGTCAATTTGTCCCTAATTTTAACAAAGATTTATTTTAACATTAACGTTATAATATTTTAATACAAACAAGCATCACTAAAAGCTTAAAAATGTACACTAAAATATTGTTCTAGTTTAAAAGCTCGTAAAATTAATAGTCTCTCAAAGTTCTGGGTGCATTATTTATAACCTCTCAACAGCAACGTTAAACGACTGCTATATTTTACCTCTCATAATAATATTAATATTTTACTTCAAGGAACAATCTGTGTCGAAAGCATGATGTCAGAACATCTAAAATGTATTTATACTTATTTATGCATATTTTTTATTCCGTATAAGTTGTGTATTCGATTATCAATCGGGATATATTTTTATCAGTGACGATGTATCGATTGTCTGTTTACACAAAAGTGGCTGACATCACATCTAGAAATACGCAGGAAATCGATTTTTCGATGGCTTTATAATATTCTATATGTACCTTTCTTGTATGGAGTGATTTATCGGTTTATTTTTGTTTGGAGATTTACGATACATACCACACTGAGTGCGTTTTTATTTTAATATAATTTAGTAATACGCATAATATAATAATGTGAATGTAGGTGAATAGAAAACTGTGTAGTAAATATAAATAAGAAAATGTTTCTGCTTTTCACAGATCTCGAAACTCAAAATAAAATTAATACGGTGAATTCAAACAAATCAAATCAAATCAAATGTATATTTATTTACCATAGCAATACAACATTTACAGTGAGTACATAAATTGGGTATAATGTGACAAGTTGTAGAAACGATTTTTACAACGGACCCTAAACAAAGCAGAGCTTGGATCACAGGGCCCAGAAAACGATTAGCTTCTAGTTACAGGTTCTCATTGGTTCGATTTGTACACACAACACAAAAATCAATGAGCGTTTTTCCTTATGTCAAATTTAGTGTTAAATAAGATTCCTAGATGGCACTGTCGTATTCTTTAGCAACAGAATCAAAGACAAAATTTGCACCGATTCCAAACAAACGAAAAACCACTTTGACATTGATTGCTACGAAACGCATTTTATCTATGGTGACATTGACAGCGCCATCTGGAGGAAAGCTAAGAACCAAGAAAAAAAACAACGAGAAAAACGCTCATTCTTGAAACGTAATAAAAGCGTGCCAATATCGAATAATCCACACTAACAAAGAGTATTAAATGAGGAGAATAGCTTAGAAAAGCATTGAACTCTAGATTATACCTACTTAGTGCTATAAGAAAAAATATTGAGATCATCTGCCCACGCAGTGGAACCACTGAGACAGCTATTTGCCTAAACAGTTGAATGTTTTCTGCATTTGTATCTTAGAGTTCAATGACTTCATGTTTATATTAGGTCTTTACACATGATATTGCCGTTTGACTATAGAGAATGAGCGTTTTTCCTTATATCAAATTTAGTGTTAAATAAGATTCCTAGATGGCACTGTCGTATACTTTAGCAACATAATCAAAGACAAAATTTGCACAGATTCCAAACAAACTAAAAACAACTTTGACATTGATTGCTACGGAACATATTTTATCTATGGTGACATGGACAGTGACATCTGGAGGAAAGCTAAGAACTAAGAAAAAAAACAGCGAGAAAAACGCTCATTTGAAGGAAAATCAATTTTTATATATATTTTTGCATTTTTTTTAGGAATGTCAAATCCAAATCATGTAATTTCTTGTGTATGTATGAGACAACATTAAGCTAACAGCAAAATTAATTTGTCACCTGTAAAAAAATATCGAAATATATATCGAAAGTTTTCTTTTTTTATTTAATTTATACTACAATATTCATAAAAGTCTGTATATTTAAATATAATAAAACAGTTGAAAGAAGCTTTTATTTAGTAAAAATATTTATTATAATTTTTTTATTTATATTTAAACGTTCGTAATTATTCTCAGAATCTGTCGAACAATTCACCAATGACATCGATTCTGTAATACTTTACGATGTGATTTGGTGTAATATGATTATTGAATTATGATGTAATGTATTTACTAGCAAATGCCACTGTTTCTTCAGTGACGGTAATGTCATTGTCAAATTTAGATGGATAATGATGGGAAAAGTAGATATCGATAAAGTGCTTTATGATGTACGAAAATAGGGATTCGACTGATGCCAGTGAAAGAATATCGTTATAAATAATGTATGTATGAAGTCATCAAAATGTATCACAATGATCACCATAACATGAGCAGGAGTGTATAGTTAATAAGAAAAAATCATAAAAGCTTATATTAGGTCTTTACATATGCAACTGCCGTTATCATATGGAGAATTTTAAGGAAACTCAATTTTCACTACTAATATTTTTGCATTTTTTGTAGGAATAACAAATCAAAATTATGTGATTTCTTTTGTGTATTAATGAAACAACATTAAGCTAGAAAAGTGTCAGCTGTAAATATTATTATGAATCTTATCATGGAAATGGGCGGCATTTAGGACGAACTGTTTCTGAAGATTTAATTTTTATAATCAAATTTAAAATAAAAATAAAATTTAATACGTAAAAAAAGTTGAAAAAAAGTTTTTCTAATCAAGAAAAACTGGTACTAACAACATGGATATAATATCCGAAAAAAACGTTTATTATTATTAAAACCTTGAAATCAACTTTCAAACAAAAACAAATAATTGAAATATACAAGGTGACTTTTTGATCATCGTCCAAATTCATACTGGAGGCTTGATAAGTGATCAGTATCTTGGATCAGTAACAATTTTTGTGAAATTCGTATAATGAAATTTCGGCTTCCCATATAAATACAGTTCCAGTCCCGAGTGAATCACTATGGGGAGTCGAAATTTCATTTTACAAATTTCACAAAAATTGTTATTGATCCATGATACTGATCACTTACCAAGCCACCAGTATGAATTTGGACGATGATCAAAAAGTCACCTTGTATATTACAGGAATTATGAACTCATGAATCTGTAAGAAAATTTCGGCAATTTCATATGTAAAGACCTATTATTTGAAAAAAATTTTCGAATAAGAAGAAAAAAAATATATATTTCGTGGACCATCTTAAAATACGAAGAGTAACGTCGAGTGTCATCATAAAAGTACAAATACGAAAATTACAAGGTTTCGTGAAAATAACCATCATTCAGATCATCCTTGATGAATGAATTATGTTTGTACTAAATCTTTCGAGATCTTATAAAGATTATGTTAAGTACGTGCTTAAAATAAGTTGGAAATGATGTCACATACTTGGCACTGGACTGACGATTGTTTGTGACAATATTGTTATTCCCTAAACGAACTTGGATTTGAGATGGTAACTGTACAATCAACGTCTATTAGAATACCGTAACAGTTAAGGCGCTCTTATCCCAAAATCAGTAATTTCAAAGACAAATAGAACTATAATATTATTAAAACTCGCGTGAGCTGACATACTAAATTATTATTACATACGGCTTGAACACTCACGTGTGATTGTTGTTGACTATATGCCAACCGTTTCACCGATACAATTTCGGCATTATCAAGGCGAGTGTCGTTCTTAGGACGACGACGCGGCGTTCACCGTCGTTGTCAAACGGGCACTGGCAGCCGCCGAGCAATGCGTGCAGCTCGTATTTAACCCTAATTTATTAGGTCCTTATTTAATTTATATAAATTTTCTCTAGCTATAATTATTAATGTACAAATTCAAATTCTTAATAAAATTAAACAAATTGAATTTTAGCTTTTATTTTTTTTATTATAATTTTTATTTTATTTAATATTATAAAAGTGCTCCTTTTTGGGAAAGTTTTGAATAAACTACAAATTATTTCAATTATTTATTGGAAATAAATAAAATAAGTGGTAACCAATTTCTGTCATCCATCTTTAAACGCTAAGGGACTGCAAGTTCTTGAGACCAATTCAGTTTGACAATTTTTCATTATTACGTACTTAAGAGGCTATGCGAATTTTATTTTAATCACTGTCACTCCAAGCGAAAAATCTCGCAGTGCTAGAGGGGCGGATTCAGGGCAAAAGAGAAAAAAGTTGGTTTTATATTTTTACTAAGAAAACTAAAATAGCTAGTAAAATTTCAAATATCAAATCTCTAGATATTGTTGAAACACACCTAATAAAATATGTTTCAGTTCTGTTAAGTTCCTATTCGTCAAACGAGTGTGTTTGAAGACCTCATTTCAACAATTATTTCTATCGAGGAAAATTTATCCAAACATGTTTTTCAATTTCAAAACCTTAGATTATATAGTCAAAATGCCAGAAATTTATTAAAATTTTCCGTGTATTTCATGAAATACACAGAAAAGAAACACCCGTATTTTTTTCGATTGCCTTCAGTGACGACGTGGTATGAAGACAAAGTAAATTATGTAAATTATTAGCTTGTTTGTTCCAAACTTAACTACTTATTTACAACTGTTTTTATAAAACAATGTCGATATCTTCGCCTTGTCTTAGTTGTCTTGCATGACAATTTAAAACATAAATCACGTCAAACTTATTTTATAGGCTCTTATGTTTTTTGTTTCTTTGACGTGAGGTATTCTTTGCGGATGATATCTTGCTTTAACCTGTTTCTTTGGAAACACATTTTTGACTTAAGGCGATGTGTAAAACTTTTAGTGCTGCTGGTGACTTGCTGCTTGATAACTATCCAGCAGGATAGCCGTTGTGGGCGCCCTATTTAGCCACCATGGGGCGGCCAGTGGGCAACACTTTGTAAGTAGCTAAGGTTGTCGAGAGGTGAGTCTGCGGGGCGCAAGATCCTTATACAGTCAAGTGCCCCCGGCGTCATGAAATTTAACACTTCCAACCTGGAGCATAGGTTCCGCTCTTGCATCTCCAATCTGGCCGGCTTGTTAAAGCAAGCGCAGAGGCGGGGTGTGTGTTGCTGTGTGTATGTGTGTGTGTGTAAGCGCATGTGTGAGTGTCCCCTGGAGGTAGGGTCCGTGGTGTCGCCACTCACCATCGGCTCGCCACAAGCCTCCCTGCGGTGACTGATTGCACTGGACATACTGGACGTACCAGAGGGCGATGGGGTCGTCATATCCCTACGCCTTTATTATTATTATTCTAGTTAGAATCTCTTATATTATCGGGGTTACATTAAAAGTCACCCTGTATAGCTATCAAGTTGTACCTCAAGATCTCTCACCTCAGTTACCCTCTTGACCTTTTCGTTATTAAGTTTGCTATAAAATTACATTTTATAGTATAATAAAGAACAAATTTTAACTTTTTGTACAGTAATAGAAAACTGGTTTCAAACGACATTTTAATTTAAATCGGCAACAAAACAAACACTTAACTATGTATTCACAAATAAATATAGCCTCAGAATCATAAATAAATAAAAATACTTAACGCCCTTCTTGTAATTAACGGTTATATGTAGCCATGCAGTGCCGGATTAAGACTACTTGATGCCCTAAGCAATCCGCGCCTATGGGCTGGTAGACCAGTGTCATTCTTTATTACATTTATTACGTATTTATTACAAAGAGATTGATCATTACATATAAAGAATACTCTTATACTTTTCTTAGAATATGTACGAAAGAGATAAGTGTATCTACTATTATAAAAACCAAAGCATAATATTTTTTTATTATTTATTGAAATGCGACTTGCGACTTTTACGGACAGCAAATTCACGAACGATATTGTCGAAGTTCTATAATATATGCATATCTTCTTCTATATTCAATATGGATAATAAAGCCTCGAGCCTCTCTTGTAGCATTTTCGTTCGTTTTAATACCTGAATTTTCGGAAGATTTGCAAACTCACGTGAGGTGCACGCAACGACATCGCATTAATCAAGCTAGTCAATTTGATTACACGCGGGTTTTTAATAAGTCCTACCTTTCATGAGCTAGAAAATATTTCATCGGTGCTATTTGTGGTGCCCCCGAGACGTGGTGCCCAAAACAGTTGCTTAATTTGCTTATGGGCTAATCCGGCACTGACCATATATGACTAAATGACATTACTTGCAATTACGACTAAAATGACGTAGGTGACCTAAGTCGATTTAAATAATCCCATTCATAAGTAGATTTACTTGGAACTACGATCGCAATAACAATACTTGGTATTTTCGAATGATTTTACACTGAGTCATTTCTCTCCCTATTTTACATATTTATTTCATTATAAACTGTCGTATTTGTATTTCATGACGTAATTATTTTGATGACTAAACTTACAGCATATATCATCGATGCAAATTTTCTCTATAAACTCGTAAATAATAAAGTTTATTGCCAAGCACTGCTCTAAAACCTATCTTTTAAGATTCCCAGGCCCTCGTCTCGTAAAGATTAACTTTAGGCGTTATCTAAAGGAAATACGGGTGTTTCTTTTCTGTGAATTTTATTTTTTTTTCTGTGAAAATCGTAATCAATTACTGGTGTATGATTTTGACTATATAGTCTGGGGTTTTGTTTTTGGAAAACATGTTTAGATAAACTTTCCTCGATAGAAATAATTGTTGAAATGACGTCTTCAAACACAGTTTTTCTCCTCGTTTGACGAATAGGAACCATGCACAGAATTCAAACATAGTTTATTAGATGGATTTCAATAATATCTAGATATTTGATTTTACAATTTTTGCTGGCAAGTTTAGTTTTTTTTTTATAAAAATATAAAAACATCTATTTTCTCTTTTGCCCTGAATCCGCCCCTCTCACGCTGCGCGTTTTCTCGTTTGGAGTGACAGCGACAAAAATAAAATTCGCATTACCTCTTAACCTACCTGCCGTACAAACTACTCCTAATTATTATAATAAACTTTTCAGTAACATCGACATTTTCTCCAAAAATATATACTCATATAAAAATAAGGTTTTGCAAAATTTATCAAATGCATAATTCACTATTATCATTTTTCATAACGTTAAAAGTTCTTTCCTTTTTAGAGTTCCGTACCCAAAGGGTAACCAACGGGACCCTATTACTAAGACTCCGCTGTCCGTCTGTCACCAGGCTGTATCTTATGAACCGTGATAGTTAGACAGTTGAAATTTTTACAAATGATGTATTTTTGTTGCCGCTATAACAACAATTACTAAAAAACAGAATAAAATAAATATTTAAGGGGGCTCCCAAACAACAGACATGTTTTTTTGGTCGTTTTTATAGATAATGGTACGTAACCCTTTGTTTGCGAGTCCGACTCGCACTTGGCCGGTTTTTAATTATTGGTTTAGTACATTCTAATCTTCTTATGTAATGTGTTTGTAGTGAGCTTTCAAAAATAAGTGTTTTTTTTTATTTTTCTTTAGGTTTGTTTGTGTTATTTGTAAGTGGTCATGTTTTGTGTTGTAACTGTTTGTAACGTGAATAAAAATAAAATAAAATAAGTCAGCAATATAAAGAAATAGTTTATTTGTTACTATGATAGAAATAAATTTCTATGTTCGAACACTTGGCGATTTATCTATCGCAAGGAGATATAAATTAACATTATATCATTGCAGTATAGAAACGCAGAAAGAAGGTAAATCTGGATGTGAGAAGCTGTTTAGCGAGAGGTGCCAGGTTCGAATCCCGGTTCAGAGCTCCTCACAACCAGATTTACTTTTCTTTCTACGTTTCTATACTGCAATGATATAATGTTAGTTTATTTGTTATTTATTTTAGTTGTTTACTTGCACTTTTGATTAAATATGTACTTATGTATGTTGAATAAAAGGTTTGTCAAGCTTACACATAGTATGCCGTGATTTACAGGTTTATTCAACGTCGTAATTTACTAAGAGATTGATCATTTACAAGGTATTTAAAAATTCTACGTCATCACATTTTCTCCGAATTACCTCGGGTTACAAAAAAAAGTATCACATCAACATACACACATTATTTTTCAATTACATTATTATTTACAATTTCATCGATATGACAACCAAGGGCCACTAAGACATCACTAGTCAATTAACCCGTTGCAAGCGAATGGCCACGCGCCAGATCGGCAAAGATGAACGACAATATGTCGAATTTACACCTACCTATGCATTTGTTCTGCGTGACTGTAGGTGTACTACAAGACATCGCTAAAAATAATCTTCTTACTATACAAACTAATCTACCTATGAGATCTTACAAGGGAAAGCAGCCCTTATTTTTAAAAGAACAAGATCCTAAATTTCATGTATCTCATTGTCAATCAATCTATCAATAGTTCTAATTCAAGGCCTTCAGTTCACTTATTGGTTATAACAGATGTGGGTTAATACGGGACTTCATTTGTTTGAATGTTCGTTTGTTTTGTATTTTGAAATTGGAACACTCAGCCCGCAGCTTTCACTTTTTCAGTACGTTTTATCTCTATCAAAGCCGAAACCGTGTCGTATTCGTATGTAAGATTTAAGGGTCGTTTCTCCGGAATTGTAACAAAATATAGATAAAATAATTAATTAAGTAATTTTTAGGTGGAGAGCTGATGCCGGGCTCGACTGTGGAGGTACCACCATCTTACTTGGAGACCCCCTCGAAGTAATTGGGGAAAGTAAGAGGACAGCTCATAGGCAAAAAAACCAGGAGGCCCACCATGACCGATGGATGGCGGTATATCCATCCCTAATAGCCGGGCTTTATATGGAACAGACTGGTGACGGGCAGCGGCGTCACTGGTGCGAGGGTTCCGGCACGGCGCTCGCCAAACCGCCGGCCCAGCGTGTGTGAGTATGGGCAATTCTTCCAGGATGACCGCCGGGAGTGGCAAAGTCCTGGAAAGGCTTATGTCCAGCAGTGGACGAACTAGGCTGATGGATAGATGGATGGATGGATGATAGATAAATAATTATAACGGCTAAAATAAAACTTTTAGCTAAGAGCAATGTATACCAAAAGTTTACTAAATATATGCATAAACGTATTTTTAATGATATTATGGTAGCTTCAAAATAATTGGATTTTCCATAAGCGTGATAATATATCATTTCAGGAATTTACGGCTTTTATCACGACTATGGAAAAAGCCAATTGTTTTATAGCTATTGTAATATCTTTAAAAATATTTATTTATTTATTTATTTACTTTAATTAAAACGGACAAACCGTTTATGTTTGTATGACAATATGTTTATGCATATAGCAAACTATTGGTTTACATTGCTCTTAGCTAAAAGTGGTGTTTGGGCCGTTATAATTGTTTTTTTATATATTTTTTGATAAATATATATTTGTCTCTTTTTTATAAGATTTTTAATGTAGTTTTGGTTTATTAAAAACTAATAATAAAAAGGTAAAAAAAATAATTTCACTCAAGATATATTTCGGGCCCCACTTTTTAATATATTGTTACAAATGCGGAGAATCGACCCTTAGACACGGACGTGTCTTCGTCCAAGGCAGTGAACGAAACATATAGTCTAAGAGCTAGCGATCAAATCGGTCATTTGGCTTCAGCTGTATTGAAACTCCGTTAGCTACTTCCCTGAACAACCTTTTCCGACAATCTTCGTGCTGGCAGGCCGCGGACTGTGGGTACGGGTGTAGTGGGGTGGGGAAAAAAATAAAAAAAGAAGAGGGCTCAGCGACTTTAATTTTTTTTTCAAACCGTTGCTCTGTACTCCCTGTGCACCCAAAAAAATATTTAAATCGATCGGGTGGTGGGAAGGGGTTGCCAGCGTTAATTAAAAGTACCAAAATAATAATAATTTTCATGTGTGCTCAGCTGTATTGGCTTTTTTCTGACGCGAGATTAATTAATATGTAAGCCCAAAAAAATAGCCATGTAAAAATATTGATGGGAAGGTATCGAAAAAAATTGTTGAAATCGTTGGATTTGGTCGCTAGCTCTCCGTCTAATACGCCGCGCCGGTCAAAGAGTTTTAATTTATTTCAACTTTTTTACCAGAGACTGTTCAATGGCTTAACTTATAAAAGTTTTTTTTTTTAAGATAATTTGCGTCATTTTAGGATATAGTTTTCAGTACATACATATATTAACCATTATTTTTTATGATTTTTTTAAACAATTGTCCGATATGACGTCACTTGAGAATTTTAGACATTACACTGATTGTGTAATCAAAAAAAAAGTAGTCTGTCTGTCTACTCATCTGTCATACAGCTGTCAAATTAGTCGGAAGCAAATTATTATAAATTTATCTTGATAGCAAAGAACACATTTCTAAACAGCTATTTCCCAAGTGACGTCACAAGAAGGCAAATGGAAATTGCAGCTTTTTCGTAAAAATATCCATCATCATGAGGTTTTTTAGACCACAAGCTCTAAAATACCTAAATCTCAAAATGGTTTTCGAATTAACACACCTTAACATAATTTAATTTAAGCGAATTCCAAAAACTTACAAGTTAAAAGTTTCCTGACAAAATGGCCGACTTTTCACGATTAATTCAAATATTTTCCCGCGCAGTGCAGGAAATACGAAATACTGAAAATAACTTAATTCCTGACAGATTCCAAGGCCCTTGACAGCAGAGTGACAAAATTTCGGGTATTTTTAAAAATCCTGTCGTCAAGGAACGGTATGCATTGCACGCGTCACAGAAACAAATACATATGGCCTCCACCATAATTAGGGCTATAAAATCAGCAAAACCTCATACATAAACCCATTCGGTGCAACAATAGACCATATAATTGAGATCTCTGGGTACACAAACAGCTCGTGGCAACAAACAACGGGGCTACAGAGTTAGAATATACCAGTACAATGCTGGAACAGAACGGCTCGTAAAATTTACCTTGGCAATAATAATGTTAAATAACACGTAACATAAACTCAGCTCCTAGGTCAGAGATGTGTCCAGGGCCGTCCTAAGGTGATAATATCGTCCGTGCAAAGGTCCCCGTTACTCCAAGCGAGAAGCAGTGCGAGAGGGACGGAATCGGGGAAAATTGACAAAAAGTTGGTTTTTAATTAATACAAAATCAACTAAAACAGCTATGGAAATTTCCATAACCAGTAATTTAGGTATTGTTAAAACCCATGTAAATAAATATTTTTGAAGTCTGTCTGCTATCCCGATTTGTCATAATATCAAAAAAAGTGTAAATTTAGATCTCATTTCATAAATTATTTCTATCGATAGTCGATAGTCCAGAATCCAGAAAAAGGTAACAAAATTGTTATACTAATTTATTTAACTTTCAACAGCAGATAAATAACTTGATTTTGACGATGTAGGTACCCCCTTAAGCATATTCGGCGCCGGGGTGCGAAAGTCATCCTGCGCCCCCCCCCCCCCCCGCTCGTGTCAACAAAAAAAAACGTTATATAATTTTTAGGTTTCATTTATTTATTCCTCTGAATATTATACAAATAAAAATCAACTTATATTTTTGCCAATTCAAAAGCCCGAAAAAAATACTACGTACATATTTTTTTATATTATTCATATATATATTAATTTATTTATAATAATTATGCATCGAACCCAATTTTTCGGGCTTTTGAGTTGGCAAAATTTTCAAGTACTTATGTCGTTTATTTTTTAGCAAAAATTATAGCGTTCAGCTTGCGCCCTTTAGGACTCTGCGCTCGGGTGCACCGCACCCCTTGAACCCCGGGTAAAGACGGCCCTGGGAGTGTCCATGGTCGAACAGCAGTTTCTGAGGTTAGAAGTGAGGAGAGAAGCCCATAAGGTTGATGAAGTGAAATCATTGAAATTATAAAATCGATATCAGAATAAATATATACAGGCTGTTAAGATAATGTTGCGGAAGCCGGAAACTGGCGATAGTACTCGTCCATACGAACAACTAGGTACTTATGGAGCCAACACTAGAATAGCGAAAAAAAAATCAGCTGTTCCATAGAAAAGTTACATAGCTACCCGAACAAAATGTATGAAACAGCCTTTTTTCTCGATATCTCAATTTTTTATACCGTTAAATAAAATTCAAGTTAATGTGAGATATATTTCGGGCCCTTAACTTGAATTTCATTTTATTAAGTATATATATATATATATATATATATATATAAAAACTAATATGTATATATATATATTTTAAATACATATATATAGATATACAGTGTGTCCCCCCGTAAAAATGCACACCCGAAAGGGGGTGAAACTAGATCTAAATATATCGACAAAAACAAAGAAAACATTTTTTTTTGAATTTTTTTTTTAATCTTGAAAAAATACTCCACCTGGGTATCTTTGTATGGGACGCGAGCGCAGTGCCTTTGGTTAACCGCTCGTAGAAAATATTGTATTTATGATAGAACGTTGTATTTTATTTTGTTAGAAAGATGATGGAATAGGCAATGATAAATAGTAATAAAAGTATAGTGAAATGGGGACATTATTTTGAAAAAATTGACTATTACTGAAAAAAAAGACAGAAAAATTAAAGAAATCATCTTTTAGGACATTATTTTTATGGTAATGGTAGTTGATTATGTTTTGTTTTTGATTGGTTATGCAACGTCTATTCTTAAGGATTATAACAGTTTTATTTCATTGCATTACTCGCGATAGGTTAAAAGTTATGACATATTTTATACATAGTCTCCATGGTAGGCAAAAAAAAATTTTAAAACGTAAATATATAAAACAAAGACTTTCTAAAAAAAAAAAAAAAATTTTTTTTGTCGATAAAATAAGGTCTAGTTTCACCCCTTTTCGGCTGTGCACTTTTACGAGGGACACACTGTATATATAAACTACATTTAAAGACAAACTAATCAATTAATAACGTTTATTTACAATTTTTATATCAGAATTTTGTTCGTATGGACCAGTACTATCGCCAGTTTTCGGCTTCCGCAACTTCATCTTAAGAGGATAGTTTCCGCAAAACCATAAGTAATTCTTCCTGGTTTGAAGAATCTAGCAATACTACGTAAAAAAGAAAAAAAATGTATTTCTTCCGGGAATATAATACACACTTATATCGAAACAGAGTCCTCAGAAGGCCATTCCAATATTGATAAATAAAATACCAAAGATGGCTCTAAAAAAAGTTTTCATGTCGAGGTTTAAGATTATTAAAGCAAAAACATCATCCATCTGTCAAATCAGTAGCCAGCAAATTTTTATAAATTTATCTTGATAGCAAAGGACACATTTCTAAACAGCCATTTCTCAAGTGACATCACTCGAAGGCAAATGAAGTTGCAGCTTTTTAGGAAAAAAATTCATCATCGTGAGGTTTCTTAGACCACAAGTTCAAAAATACGGCTTATTTAACCTAAATCTCGAAATGGTTTTCGAATTAACACACCTTAAGGGCCTTACTATTGCCAAATGGGTACTTTCTAAAGCCTACTCCTCGTTTATGGCCAAACCAAAAATAATGAAAAAATGTATTATGAATAATCAACTCTTAGACAACATATGCAACATTTTTCTTTTTCATACCACCAAAACTTCTACATGAATTTTTTTTTTACTGAATGGTGTTTTTTGACCTCAAATTCCCTACTGCTCCTGAGTGGCTTGGCCGATTGAATTCATCTATGCTTTGATAAATAGATAAACTTTATAGCTATACGATTATTCAATCGAGTAATCACGTCCAAGTGAAACGTATAATTTTCTCCTATTTCGCCCTATCAAGGACGCAGCGAGCGTCGTAACAGCCACTATGCATTACGCGCTGATATGAACATTATTTCAATGTCGTTTCCGTTGATATTTGTATCGAGCAGCTAATTTGGCAATGGTAATCGCCTTAACATAATTTAATCTAAGCGAATTAGCCAAGTTTAACGTGCCACTTATGGATCGCTTATACTTATTATCTATCTACACCTTTTCTTCAAAATATCATTGATCCAGTGTATATAAATAGATATGAATAGGTTTTAGTATTACCTACATCGTCATTCATCAAGTAGATAAACACGGTAAAGCCTACACTATGACATTGACCTTGCCAAGAAGACGAACGAATAATGTTTTAATTTAAACTGTCAGTAATCTAGGTCACCCAGAATGACATAATAGAACACACATCAGACCAGTTATCGATCAGCCTTCGTTTGTTTTTGTGACAGTTAACTTTTGACATGAAAACAATTGACTAAACAAATACAGTTATTATGACGTAGCTCCCTGAATTGTCGAAGGTCATTTTAATTGCGAATTCGCGATGTTTCAATTGTCACGATTTTTTTAGGACAATGACTTTATACTAAAACGGTTTTTGTGCATTGGAATTTGGTTCAACGTTTTTATTTGGAGATTTGACTTGATTGTTTTTAATTATGCTTGATTGTGGAGATTAAATAAGGTGCTGAACTCAAATACTTTTCCTTGATTGAAGAATTTCAATTAAGAGGAGGGCCTACCCTAGCAACTTTGTTTATTACCCGTCCAGCAGAATAAGTCTAATGGAAAAGACCTTATTTGATTTTGATAGAAGCGATTATATGTTGGCTCACTGGCCTCGTTTTCTTGGACGCGTAATACTAATGATCACGCAGCTAAACAAAAACTTAGTGTGTTTTTAGCTAATACTGAAATATTTTGTAGGGAAAAAATATTGGGTTTATGTAGAATCCCTTCATATTTCTGTTACCTATTTTATGAAAAAAAAAACAAGTTGATCTCTTAACCGCGTTCTTGAAACGAACGTTTGAAAACAAAAACAAAGAGAGTGGAAATCTTTTTTTTTTTGACAAAATTATAAATCTTAATACTTTTTTTATAATTAAAATGCTTAGATAAAATATCAATAAATCAAATGTATTTTTTTCAATACAAAGATAGCCCGATTTTCTTCAAAAGAATCCTCGAAAGTCTGGCGTTGTTCATGCTCTAGGCTTATATTTCAGCGGTTATGTATTACAAAATTCTGCGCTAATTCTTCGCTAAACGTTTCGCTCTGTTACAAGAACAAAATGCCATAAATGTCGCGCCATATCTACACAGTATATTTATTCTGTGATATTGTGACATTTTGGAAAAATCGATATCATAGACACAAAAATCGATATCATAGACACAAAAAAATACCGAGAACGCTTCTTGACCCCGTTATGACCATTTTGTGTTGTACCTACGGATTGACGGACATTAATGCCGTCTAAGGCTTTTAGGGTTTCCTTATTCGGCAGGATCTGATCAGAATATTTAATGGCCCTAAATAACCAAGACAAAGAACATAGACAAAGAAAAAAACACATCATGAGGTCATGGCCAGGAAACATTGGTACTCTTTCGCAACCTCTTTGGTCACCATCCACATATTTAGGTCAGATTCCTCGTTACTATTCTGAGGAATTCCCCATGATGCAAATAAATACCCACAAGGTCCTATCAGTCACTGGACAAGTATGCGTTTGATGTTTGTGATAGTTAGTAGATTTATTGTATTTCGTTGTCGCAACGTCGTTACGACAAGATTAATTATTGCTGCTCTGTTAAGGGCCTTACTATTGCCAAATGGGTACTTTCTAAAGCCTACTCCTCGTTTACGGCCAAAACAAAAATAATGAAAAAATGTATTATGAATAATCAGCTCTTAGACAACATATGCAACATTTTTCTATTTCATACCACCAAAACTTCTACATGAAAAAATGTATTAACTAAATGGTGTTTTTTGGCTTAAATTTCCTACTGCTCCTAAGTGGCTTGGCCGATTGAATTAATTTATGCTTTGATAAATAGATAAACTTGATAGCTATAAACATAACATAGGATTATTCAATCGAACAATCACGTCCATGTGAAAAGTATAATTTTCTCCTATTTCGCTCTTTCAAGGACGCAGCGAGTGTCGTAACAGCCACTATGCATTGCGCGCTGATATGAACGTTATTTCAATGTCGTTTCCGTTGATATTCGTACTGACAAATATCGAGCTGCTAATTTGGCGATGGTAATCGCCTTAAGGCGCCTCTTACCAGCGGTGTCCAGTATCCAGTATTCAGTATTCCTTTATTGCATTCACGTTGTAAATTGTACAATACAGTACAGGTCTTAAATATTTTTGTTTTAATAAAAATGAACCCTACTGACAGGGCATAGCAATTTCTTAAATTTAAATAATAACAATATTTAAGTATGCCTTAGTCTAGGAGTTAAGTTATTTAAATATTTATATTTATTTATTAACAAATCAAGATTTTTCATCTTTCTGACAGAATAATTGAATTTTGATATTTGAATTCTACAGTAATTATAATTAATAAATTCAGTCTTGCAAAAATGCATAGATGGAGTAATACATTTTTTTTATAAGGTAGAGTTTTAACTGATATTTGATTTATCTTTGGTTGCTGTTACAATTTGCTTTTTTATAATTTTGTTATGGATTTTTACACACATTTCAAAGGGACTTGAATCCGAAAATGATTTCTCTTAAACGTTATGCTTAAAAATGATGAAGAAAATATATATTGTTAGTTAAACTATAAAGAATAACTTTATTTAAGAAAAATATTATTGCGTATAAGAAACAGCATGAAAATATTGTTTAAAGTCAAGCTGTTTTCGGACTAAAATGAAGGAATATTGATTATTTCTTTGAAACCATTAATGGTAGTTGTATGTTTCTTGCACTAAAAAATAAGGAAAATATTGCCTAGAAAAAATTATTATGGAATTTTTTTCGTGTACATCGCGTCCATGTGAAAAGTATTTTTTTCTCCTATTTTGCGCTATTGGGAGACCCAGCGAAGTCTACAATGCAGTGCGCGCTAATATGAACGTTACTTGTATATAGTTTCTGTCGATAGTTGTACCGACACAGGTCGAATTAAGGTCGTTGGCAGCTACCTGCCCCTTAAAATGTAGTAAATATTTTACAAACTGCATGTGTTGACTGGGAAACCGTTGATCTCAACGTTTCTGAAAAGACTGCCACTACTCTTATTACAGATAGGCTTTAGCGGATACAGGGGGGGAGGGGCATGGGGCCATGGCACCCCGAAAACGTCCAGGAATTCCATATATTTGACTATTTTACTCGATTTTTCGATTCGATTTGAGTGTACTTTTACACAGCATAGGTTTAAAAGGTATATGTAGCTTTGCCAAGGGCATCTCAAGGTGGCCCTTCGCACTCATCTGCGATATAAATGCTTGCGGTGTTTGTGACGTCCTGGAGCCGTATTTTTGAATAGTTCGTATTAAATTCACGTGCGAAAATATATACCTGTCTCATCTTGCAAATGACAAGTTCTGATGTGCTACGTGAGATGGGTATATACTTTCGCACGTGAATTGAAAACGAACGATTCAAAAATACGGCTCCTGATCGCTTGATCTCAATGAAACTTTGCACACATCTTAAGATATGTTCCTCTTCTCCCACACCGATTTCCGACCCATCTCTCATCAAAAGATGCGAGGTGGCGAGATATTCAAACGGCGCGGCGCCGAATTTGTGAAATGGTTTCAAGTAAAAACTGTTTTCCATGAAACGGTAACTGTTTATTTATAGAAAAGTATATAAACTTAGTCTTCTTTACATGAACGAAGTCTATATTCCCCTATTTTTTTATTATAAAAATTATACAACGTACCAATATTACATATTATAATTATAAAAACGAGGCAATATTCACGATATCCTGACAGCTATTATGATGGTGTTTCATAAAATTTTGTTTTTTGGGCTGTATAGAGACGTAGTTAAATGTCGCTAGATAATACTTATGAAATAAAATATGAAGAAAATAAGCTGTTGACTTCACAATCAGTTTTTACATTTTGTATGAAACTTGAGAAAAATCCAAGCGTAAAGGGGCCACAGCCGCAAAATTGCAAGTCGCTTATGGTTTTGTAAAATTAACAAGCTGTTTGTTCTACAATATACGCTTTATTTGACACGTCAACGAAACTCTGCCCTATTTCTTCCAAGGATCCAATGTACTTGCCAAGTCTTTTGAGCTATGCTGCTGAGCGACAAACACCGAGGTTTATTCTATATCTTTATTTTATCTTATCTAATATATTTATATTATCTTTTGTAGACACATATTGTCACGACCTATATCCCCGAGAGGATTTCTAAAGTGTTTCCGAGTTTGGACTGTCGCTATTCACCGAAGATTCTTACGTCCCAACGTGATAGGAGGGCTTCTTCTTCCTCATCCTCATCTTCATCTTCGTACTTCGGGTACATATACAATACTAGCTTTTGCCCGCGTTGATTAAGTTTTTGTATAGTCGTATCGAATCCCATCCCACTAATGCCACTACCCCATCCCATCCCATCCCATCTTCACTACCCCATCCCACTAATATTCAACGGCGTGAAGGAGTAACAGTACATCACATTTTCTATAGGAACTTGGCACCCCATTGCCTTCCAATGGGAACTGGTTTATGTGACAAAAAGTAGCGTGTACTGAACCGATTGGGCTGAAACTTTGCACAAATGTAGTTCTAGACCTGGAATAGGACATAGGCTACTTTTTATCCGATAAATCAACAAGATGAAAAATGGGATCAAGAAATAGTGTCGTTTAGAGACGCGGCTCGGCCTTCAGTCTAGCCAATTATACTGTACCAGGGGATTAAATAAGTTGTCAAAGACCGCCAAAGATACATTAAAAATATTTACAGATTCGATACGACTACACAAAAACTTAATCAACGCGGGCAAAGCCACGGGTAAAAGCTAGCAATAAATAAACAACTCACCAGCTATTACAGTCATCCATCCTCGTGGAGCCAGGCATGAAGAGCTGGCCAGCGTACGTGCAGGGTTGCTTGAGAGGCCCTGGTGGAGGCGTGGTGACCAGCCCGAGGCAGACCTCGGGGTAGTCGGGGCAGCAATCATCGTGACTGGCCGTGTGGTTGCAGAACTGGTCGCAGTAGCATAGCGTGTCTGGAAGATGGAAAGAGCTTTGTTGAAGAGGTCTCAACGGGTCGCTAGCATTTCAAAAGAGATAAAATTCAAATTCAAATTTATTTGCACCATAATGTTCGAAATGTCTTAAAAACATTTATTATAGTATCAATTAATTACGGACCCCGTCGGGCACAGCAAAGTAACTTAAAGCTAGTAACACAATTATTGTTATTCAATTACCTACATACTTATGGGATATAAAGGAACATATCAATCTTATATTTAATAATAATAATAATAAATAATAAATCCATTTATTTCAGGCTACAATACAAAAACAACCCATAATTTGTTAGTAACAATAATTCTTATTCTAATATTAGTAAATAAATAAATAAATCATATTGGACTGTACCTATGTGAGTGCTCTCCTCCAAGTAAGTAAGTAAGTATCATAAACAAGGCATGCATTTGTGCTTAAAATCTAGGTAAATACAATTTTTCTCTTTTATATCTACGCCTGCTTCATAGAAAAATGACAGTTTTTGCCAGTGTCAGGTGTGTCAAGTTAGATTTTGACTAGTAGAGGGGACCCTCGGGCTGGGACTTACCTCGGCCAGAGAATCAGTCTGGCCATACAACGAGGTAACGCTGCCAGCCTGCTAGGTACTCTCCCGCACGACGGCAGCGACCTTGATAGAATTTTTTATTTAGTTTAATTTAAAATATTATTTAGTTTTATTTATTTTTTGTTATGTATTAAAAAATGTGAATGTACTAGCAACGATATTTAGGATAATACTTGTATCGACGATAATATAAGTAAACGATAATACTTGTATCTACGATAATAAAAGTTAATGAAGGTTAGTTCTTCAGACTTTTAGACGCCGTTTGTTCATCACGCACGGTACAATTAAATAATAGGTAAACAAAAAAACCCTATTTTTATTCTTCTAGGTATTTGGCATAATGATTTGCAGAAAGCAATAGCTGCTGTTTATTTGTCATTTGATATCTTCTGTATTTTCTTTAAATGTAGGGCCAATAGCACACTGCGTATTTATCGTATTTCAATCTTCCATTACGATTCAAATATCAACATTAAATAACTCTCTTATCGGTCAATTCTCGAAGTAATCATTGTAATTTACTAGAATTGCGCGCAAAGCAAACAAACAATGCAATTTGTCAGCTGTTGAAAACTGGTGGGCATCATCAGCCTTCTTATATTACTTGTGGCTTTTATCTCAAAGGACTAAGATGTATCGAAACCCTGATAGGTAACCTTTGGCTTATAAAATGACTAACTTACGATACTACAAAAGTAGGTAAATAGAATAATCGTCATGTTTATTGAAATAATGATTCAAATAATTCGATCGTTCATTCCATCAATCAGCCTAGTTTGTCCACTGCTGGACATAAGCCTTTCCAGGACTTTGCCACTCCCAGCGGTCATCCTGGAAGAATTGCCCATACTCACACACGCTGGGCAGGGGGGTTGGTGAGCGCGGTGCTGGAACCCTCGCACCAATGGCGCCGCTGCCCGTCACCAGTCTGTTAATAAGGCCCGGCTATTAGGGATGGATATACCGCCATCCATCGGTCCCAGGCATGGTGGGCCTAGTGGTTTTTTGCCTGTGAGCTGTCCTCTTACTCTCCCCCAAATTACTTCGAGGGGGTCTCCAAGTAAGATGGTGGTACCTCCACAGTCGAGCCCATCGTTCATTAGTTCATTATTATTCAAGATGTACTCGAAATCCAATTTTTGAAGGTATCTCTCTAGTTGCACAAAATGTCAAATTGATATTATAATATGATCAAAGTAAAGTACGCGGCAGAAAAAAATGAACATCGGCTATCTTCGGCTTTGTAGAGCGTCATCTCTGTAACCGGACTGTTAGTGCTTGGTGCGATAGAGATGACGCTACGATACGATGTGCATTATTTACTGCCGTTCTAGGATTGTTAGTGGGACCCGACTTTCTGTGTGCTTTTTAGGAGACCACAGTTTACAGAAAATCTTGACGAATGTGATGAAAAATCGTTATTAAAATAAACTTTAGAAATGGAAAGAATTAAGGAATCAAACTTATTGATTACATCATTTATACTTGCGATTGTCGGCACTTGATGAAACATAGAAAGCATCTTGATTTTGAACATAAACACTTGTACAAGTTGTTTCATAACACAATTATATTTGTTGCACACTTCCCGTTGCACACTTCCCAACCGGTTTCGAAAATTAATCCATCTTCAGGGGATACAGAATATTTATTATTTTAATATACGAGCCATAAAATTGATGGCTTTGATTACACTTTAAAATGGTAGTTAAGGCGATATGTAAAAATTTTAGAGTCCCTATTACTCCATATGCGAAAAAACCCTCAGTGCGAGAGGGACGGATTCCTGGAAAAGTAGCAAAAAGTCGTTTTTTTTTAATATAAAATGTACTAAAATTGTTATCAAAATTTCGTTTAACCAGGTCCTAGTAGGTCCTACTGTTAAAACCCATCTAATAAAATATAACTGCAGTCTATGTCATTCCAAATTGTCAAACCAGGAGAATTGCTGTCGAAAAAGATCTCATTTCAATAAATATTTTTATCGAGCCAAATTTCTCCAATCCCATTTCTGTTGTAACAGATCTCTAGAAAAAGATTCTAAAAATAGCACACTATTTTATCAAAATAATACATTATTTACTGAAGTAGATATGCAGGCGTCGATTTTTTTTCCGTAGAAACCAAAAAGCTTTTCAATTTAAAGGAATCTGGATATACATATCCAAATGAAGGGCCGCGTTCATAAATTAGGGGTCGCGACACGGGTTATAATACTATCTCTGTCGCAGGCGTTGAAAATTGTATGCGCTATCCTGCTGTTAGTTTTGGAAGCTGACAAAAGTGTTCATTTATGAACGATTATTAGGGAGTTCCACATGTCAGGGGTACGAATGATAAACGAAGATCTACCGTGTTCGAAACTTGGGTATAGGCGTAACTAGACGAACCTAATATCCAATGTGCGCAGGAGTCTCTCCTATCGTTGCAGCACTCGTTCTGCAACCCGCAGTACGGTCCTGGCGGCAAGTCTGGGCCCCAGTAGGCTGACACTGCGCACAGTGCTACCAAGAGGAACAGTGCTATGTTGTATCTGTAAGTGAACAGACGAACCTAATATCCAATGTGCGCAGGAGTCTCTCCTATCGTTGCAGCACTCGTTCTGCAACCCGCAGTACGGTCCTGGCGGCAAGTCTGGGCCCCAGTAGGCTGACACTGCGCACAGTGCTACCAAGAGGAACAGTGCTATGTTGTATCTGTAAGTGAACAGACGAACCTAATATCCAATGTGCGCAGGAGTCTCTCCTATCGTTGCAGCACTCGTTCTGCAACCCGCAGTACGGTCCTGGCGGCAAGTCTGGGCCCCAGTAGGCTGACACTGCGCACAGTGCTACCAAGAGGAACAGTGCTATGTTGTATCTGTAAGTGAACAGACGAACCTAATATCCAATGTGCGCAGGAGTCTCTCCTATCGTTGCAGCACTCGTTCTGCAACCCGCAGTACGGTCCTGGCGGCAAGTCTGGGCCCCAGTAGGCTGACACTGCGCACAGTGCTACCAAGAGGAACAGTGCTATGTTGTATCTGTAAGTGAACAGACGAACCTAATATCCAATGTGCGCAGGAGTCTCTCCTATCGTTGCAGCACTCGTTCCGCAGCTCGCAGTATGGCTCTGGCAGCAGGTCTGGGCCCCAGTAAGCTGACACTGCGCACAGTGTTATCACGAGGGACAGTGCTATGTTGTATCTGTAAGTGGATGGACGAACCTAATATTCGATGTGCGCAGGAGTCCCTCCTGTCGATGCAGCACTCGTTCCGGAGCCCGCAGTACGGCCCTGGCGGCAGGTCTGGGCCCCAGTAGGCTGACACTGCGCACAGTGCTACCACGATGAACACTGCTATGTTGTATCTGTAACAAAGAGAAACATAATATAAATTTTATTATAAAAAGAAACGCCAATGGTTCCGTACATTTCTCAAAAACTTGGGATTTTAAAGTATATTAATACGTGATAATTATGTGAATTCCCATAGCTTAATTTTTAAACGATTCTTTTTAATTTTTTTTTTCAGAGAATATACGCCATTTTAGGACACAGTTTTCATTGTTTTGGTATATAAATTAACCATTATATTTTTATGATTTTTTAAAGAATTGTCCGATGACCTCGTCACTTGAGAATTTTAGACATTATCATAGAACACATAATACCGGACATTATACTGATTGCGATGTGTGAATATGTGTGATTGCTTATAAAAAAAAGTGGTCTGTCTTTGTCTGTCTACTCATATGTCATCTAGCTGTCAAATTAGTCTGAAACAAATTATTATAAATTTATCTTGATAGCAAAGGTTTGCCCTTTTCGAAAAAATATTCATCATCATGAGGTTTTTTAGACCAAAACTTCGAAAATACGACTTACTAACCCTAAATCTCGAAATGGTTTTTGAATTAACACACCTTAACATAATTTAATCTATGCCAATAATTGTTCAACGGTCAAAGCTGACAAACTCGCAGTGCGGGAGGGACGAATGCAGGGCAAAATAGGAATAAGTAGCTTTGTTATTCATATGAAAAACTAATATAAGTAGAAAAAATTTCTCCAACCAAAATTTGGATATTATTAAAACCCTTCCAATAAAATATGTTTGAGTTCTGTAGATGATTTGCATCGGTCAGACGAGGTGAAAAGGTATGTTTGAATATCCCATCTCGATAATTATTTCTATCCAGTGATAGTTTTTAGAGTTCCGTAGCCAAAGGATAACCAACGGGACCCTATTACTAAGACGCCGCTGTCCGTCTGTCTGTCCGTCTGTCCGTCTGTCACAGGCTGTATCTCATGATGAATATGTGAAATGTTGCAGCTTGCAGCGACACATAAACCTCTTTATGGTTTCCGTTAGCTGTATAAGTTTTATAATATTGTATATTTTTCTTGTATTTACTCAATAAACGCTAAAAAAAAAAAAAACATTGTATTTCTGTTACCGATAGAACAACAAATACTAAAAAACAGAATAAAATAAATATTTAAGGGGGCTCCTATACAACAACAAACGTGATTTTTTGCCGTTTTTCAATACAGTAGGAATCTATGGAGAGAGGTTTCAAAAATGTTATACTAATTTATTAAACTAGTAGCTGGGGCTCGAAAGTAGTTACAGGTGACACCAAGAGGTGGCATTACTTTTGCAGTACCACCTTCAATATTTTTTCCATCAAAAGCGTAAACCCATTTCTTAGAATAGTAGTTTATGCTACAAGGGCGCAAAGGAATAAACTACGAGGACGATTTAAAACACGAGCGTAGCGAGTGTTTTAAACGTAACCGAGTAATTTATTGCTCTTACGCCCGTGTATCATACTACGTTTTTCAATGCATAGTGTGAGGAAATAAAACAAATATAATTTTGTGAACTTTAAATTGTAATTGGCTCAAAAGGACTGGGTATCCAGAGCCGTTAAACAGTGGAAAAAAAGTATGACATTTATGGTACACAGGAAAGGCTCCAGGTTAGCCAACCATTGTAAATAAATAAAAAATAATAATAATAATAAAGCCCTAGGGCAAAATAATCGACTTTCTGTTCGGTTTTGATGCATAAAAAGTGGGCCTTTACGAGCACTTGCATTGAAAAAGCTTTTTTACCGTTTTATTATATATATACAGATTCATACGAATATTATGGTAGAAATTAAATAAAAAAGAACATTTTCGATATATATTTCGACCCACTTGGGGTCGTCGTCAGTCGAATATTAATCGAAAATTTTCTTATTTACTTAATTTCTACCATAATATTGGTATGAATCTGTATATATATATGTATATATATATATATATAATAAAACGGTAAAAAAAGCTTTTATTAAGTAAAAATATGTATTATCATCTTTCTTATAAAAAAAACAGAATAGAATAGAATAGAAAAATGTTTATTAATACATACAGTACCCGAAACGACACAATACAAAAATACACAAAGAAAATAAAAGCACAACAATTTTAAACATAATTCTAAATAATATACCTACAAAAATTGTCGCATGCACCGTAAAATACTAAACTGGCCCTGGCTCAGCAAATGTTGGAGATTAATCTCCAACGCTGGTTTTCAGCCAGTACAGTACCATAGTACACCTTATATAGAGTGCTCGTACCGACCTATTGATAAATTTGTCGAATGTTGACTTGTTCATTTAAAAACTAAATAAATATGAAGTTTAATTATAAAAGTACGATGAAAGTTATTTTAAGGTGTCCAATTTCCATGTACTCAGCCAGATAGCGCGCCTATTTACATGTGTATATTTATAAATGGCTATCACAATAATATTACATATTTATATAAAAACACTTATTAAAATAACAATTTCCAGATATATTTCGACATATGGTCGGCTTCAGTGGAATTTGATATATACTGTATCAAATTCCACTGAAGCCGACCTAATGTCGAAATATATCTGGATATTGTTATTTTAATAAGTGTTTTTATATAAATATGTGATATAAACTGGATAAAAAAAAAACAAATAAGTTATCTTTAATATTTTATATCACAATAATAGGTAGTAATAGAACTAAAATTAATTATTTCTGATTCTTTTGAAGGGACAGTAAATGGGAACGATATTTCAATTTTTTTTCAGGTGGTAGAGCTGATGCTGGGCTCGACTGTGGAGGTACTACCATCTTACTTGGAGACCCTCTCGAAGTAATTCGGAGGAGAATAAGAGGACAGCTCACAGGCAAAAAAACAGAAAGCCCACCATGCCTGGGACCGATGGATGGCGGTATATCCATCCCTAATAGCCGAGCCTTATATGGAACAGACTGGTGACGGGCAGCGGCGTCACTGGTGCGAGGGTTCCGGCACCGCGCTCAACAACCCGCCAGCCCAGCGTGTGTGAGTATATGGGCAATTCTTCCAGGATGACCGCCGGGAGTGGCAAAGTCCTGGACGAACTAGGCTGATGGATGGATTTCCATTTAAAAGTTGATTTTGACGTCGCGACAGATAGCTCTATCTCTTCCTTCTACTAATTATTATTGCCTATTCAGCATGCATAGCTAACTCATTTAGTCAATGAACCAGTTTTATCCGATGTATAGGATTCCAGTAGATTGTTTTATAGAAATAGCATGGAAAGCGTAGGGGAACCGCTCGGACCGGATGGAGCTGTCTGTAATCTTATTCATTCCCATGCTAGACTTGCTATCTTGCAAAATAACTTATCAGACTATTAGCAACTTATACATATTAAAACCGTATTATATTCACGCCTGCCACCAAGGTGGGTAGGCAGTGATCTTCATCTACTAAAATCTTGACAGCACTTTCGCTTATTTCTTCCACATCATATAAACCTCTTCAATACCGGGTGCTTTTGACTTTGCTTTTTCAGTATGTCGCTAATTTGTTGACAAACATATTTGCCTTCTGACCTCCAAACTGTAGTTTTTAGCCTTATTAAGGCGATACGTAAATATTTTAGCGTCCCTGTTACTCCATGTGCGAAAAAACCCTCAGTGCGAGTGGGACGGATTCGTGGAAAAGTAGCAAAAAGTCGGTTTTTTATTAATATAAAATGTACTAGGCTATTTTGTCAAAAAGATTTTCAAGGAGACTTTACAAATACATAATATCTACATTTTTAATGCAATTTCACAATGAAATTAGTTAGGATTTCAGAATGACAGGAAAAAATAAAACAATTTAGAGGTCATTTCGGAATTAAATTCTATCGAGAAAATTTCATTTAATCGCGTTTTCTTTCAGAGAGAATCTTAAACAAATACTCAATAAACATTTACCCAAAAATGAAATACGTAGATGACGTTATAGTGGAGTAAATGGATTCGAAAAAAACCCATTTTTTTTTGGTTTCGCCTTAATGTCACTCCGCTGTCCGTCTGTCTGTCTGACTGACTGTCTGTCTGTCTGTCTGTCTGTCTGTCTGTCTGTCTGTCTGTCTATCCCGTATGTCACAAAGACAGAATCGAATGGGTGGAGTTAGGCATATATTAATTAAATTATATTTATATTATTATTTATTCCATAATCCTATAGGTATTTTTATTTTATTCAAGTATATTTTTTTTAATAAATTTAAGTAAATCAAATCTTTTCTTATTCCCCTTATTACATAAAACTATTACCTATAGCTACACATATATTATTTAATTACTTATATTACATTAAAACTGACATGTAATAAGTGTATCTGTTATACCTACATTACATAAATAAACATAGGTATTTAATATTTCATTTTATTTCATGTCTGTATGTCTGTCTGTCCCGTATGTCACATAGACAGAGTGAGATAGAGATCTGAAATGTTGATATGTTGTGTATAATGTTGACCTAAAACCGAATATTGAATTAAAAACGTAATAAAATTTATTTTCAGGGGGGTTCGTACTTGAAAATGGAGCCGAAAATACTTTTTTTTTAACCTAGCATTGGGGTGTCATTGTCTAGAGCTTATTGAGTAGAGTACAAATGTTTTCCTTTTCCTTCGGGACCGATCAAGCGCGAGTAGGACAATAAAGTGATCCTGAAAATATAGGTATGGGCGGAGAGAAAAAACAGCACATTTTTTTTAATACACTACTAAGGGCTTTAAATGTTTGATAGAAACCAGCGCAGCAGCCATTTTGAATTTTTTAGCGGCCATCTTGAAATCCCACTGACACCTGAAAGGTTGAAAAAGTTATCGAAAACGTCTGTTTGTGCTTATGTCAAGCTTGCGCTTTAGAAGCTGATATATTATAAGTATACTTACCTACATTTTCATATATCTATAATAAAATTCAAGATAGCCGCTGATTCCTATCAAAAAATTATAAGCTACATAGCTTAAGGCTTAAATAAGCGTGGATTTGGTAAAATTGCGTATATTTAGCTCGATTTGTAGGCCAAACTGGCTACTAGAAAATTCTGGGAAATATATATGTACTTAATCATGTTTTTCTTTCGAATTAAGCCTTTATAGATTATTGAAATTTTATATCTTTACTCAAATAAATATATATCTGTAGGTACCTAATTTCATTCTGTACATTCAATTCGCTCGGACACGGAATATGCGTTTGAAATGAATCTTTCACACAATAAAATATCTCATTATTATCTACAAAAAAGCCTTTATTTCTTTATTTATTTCTGTATGCCCTAATGGAGCCACGATTTCAAAATAACTGAAGTTTAGCGTGCGCGGCATCTGATTAGAGCTGGATAGAGTTAAAAAACAAACGCGTTAGAGCGGGACCGAAGTTTAGCAAAGTGCAGCCCCTTAAAGCGTTTGGTGCTTTTGTCCCGTCTGTACATATTTCGGTATTTCAGTATTTTCCATTATTATTACGCACGGAACCCTACAACAATATTTTTTGGTACGGTTTTTTCTCTATCTGCCCCGCGTATTGTAGAAATCCTGTTGTTTATTTAATTAAACACAGTTGTGAGCAAATCCATTCCGCGACGCTTTATCGTGGAGCTCAGCCAATCTAGGCCAGTGTTTAACGACAATATAAATTACAATGGGTCCGGACCGAGATAAGGGAATCTATCGTTTGTTCCTAGATCGAAGAAAGTCCCGTAAGTGCTTTGTGAACGTGGAACTGAGGGATTAATGGAGTATCATGTAGCCGGCTTGGCAAAATTGATGGGTGAATCAGAAATCAGGTCTTAAGGCCCTGCCATTCCAAAATGAGCATTTTGTTTAATTAATATTGTCAGTTCAATATCTCATTCAAATACAAGTTAAATATATGTTACAATCGAGGATATACTCTAAATACAAGTTGATCTAAAAACGTAATTGAGTTAACTTCACTCGATAGAAAAAAATCACAAAGTAAGCTCCTCAAATTGCGAATAAATGTGTTTATAGCAAAGGTGTTCAACGGAGAGAATTAAAACTTTTCCTGAATTTTTTTAACAGATAACTAAAGACACTTATAGACCCATTTTTATTTATTTCTAAATATTTTTTCAGAAATTCCAGAAAAACCTCGCATATTCACTGATTATGCGTGCCCGCAGCGCACGAAGCGAGCGTTCTAATGTAGACTTTCTGAGAATATCATTGAGTTCAAAATTACTTAATACGATTATTGTGTTGGATGCGTAGGGCCTTAAGGCGATTACCCTCGCCAAATTAGCAGCTCGATATTTGTCACTACAAATATCAACGGAAACGACATTGAAATAACGTTCATATCAGCGCGCAATGCATAGTGGCTGTTACGACGCTCGCTGCGTCCTTGAGAGGGCGAAATCGTTGAAAATAATACTTTTCACTTGGACGTGATTGCTCAATTGAATAATCTTATGTTATGTTTATAGCTATAAAGTTTATCTATTTATCAAAGCATAGATGAATTCAATCGGCCAAGCCACTCAGGAGCAGTAGGGAATTTGAGGTCAAAAAACACCATTCAGTAAAAAAAAAAATTCATGTAGAAGTTTTGGTGGTATGAAAAAGAAAACTGTTGCATATGTTGTCTAAGAGTTGATTATTCATAATACATTTTTTCATTATTTTTGGTATGGCTATAAACGAGGAGTAGGCTTTAGAAAGTACCCATTTGGCAATAGTAAGGCCCTTAATGGAGTACCATGTAGCCGGCTTGGCAAAATTGATGGGTGAATCAGAAATCAGGTCTTAAGGTGCTGTTAATTCATAATCTCGGTAAAAAGGCCTTTTAAAAACCAGTATATCTACAAAATGGTGTTATATTTATGCTTAAAAAAAATAGCATGACATTTTCAAAACCGTTATGCAGCGACTGTAGGAACCCAAAACAAAATTAAACATACTTCGATGCATTAAATTTTTTTTCAAACTTACCTCTACACTAGTCAACATTTACTTTCAAAACAGTGTATCTCTTTATTGAAAATTATAATTCACGTGAAAAATATTTTATAAAATTTGTAATTTTAAACCACGTCGATTGTCGGTTTAACTTTTATTGAATTGTAAATACTAAATTTTTTACGTGTGAAAAACGTGTTTTTTGAGAGCGCGTGATGTTTCCGGCTGTTGTAAGCGCCACTGCTCAAAGCGCGCTATTTTAAACAATAATGAAACCTCATAGAGTTCAATTCTATTTGATCCGAAATGAGGTGTTCAATGTCTGCTATAACAGGGCCTTAAGGCGATATGTAAAAGTTTTAGCGTCCCTGTTACTCCATATGCGAAAAACCCACAGTGCGAGAGGGACGGATTCGAGGAAAAGTAGCAAAAAGACGGTTTTTTATGAATATAAAATGTACTAAAGTTGCTATCAAAATTTCGTTTGACCAGCGGGCCTATTATGTATCTCTAGTTGCCTTCTGTACGGGGTGCCTATCATCAAAAACATAGATATACCATCGAATTCCGATTTCCCAAGGATATGTTCGCACTTGAAGTGACGACACAGTTCTTTAATAGTTCAATACCCACTAAAGGCAATTTTGAAATTTCAGTTTTTATCTATGTTTTTGACGATAGGCACCCTGTCCAGTTGGCAACCTAAGATACAGAATAGGGGGGCTGCCCCTGCCCCTAGAATGTACTAAAGTTGCTATCAAAATTTCGTTTAACCAGCCCCCCTATTCTGTATCTTAAGTTGCCAACTGGACAGGGTGCCTATCGTCAAAAACATAGATAAAAACTAAACTTTCAAAATTGCTTTTAGTGGGTATTGAACTATTTACGAACTGTGTCGACACTTCAAGTGCTAACATACCCTTAGACAATCGGAATTCGATAGTATATCTATGTTTTTGATGATAGACACCCACTCCAGAAGGCAATTAGAGATACATAATAGGCCCGCAGGTCCTAGATACTGTTAAAACCCATCTAATAAAATATAATTGCAGTCCATATGTCATTCCAAATTGTCAAACCAAGAATTGTGTCGAAATACTCATTTCAATAAATATTTGTATCGAGCGGAATTGCTCCAATCGCGTTTCTGTTTCGGGGGAGAGTAAGAGGACAGTTCACAGGCAAAAAACCGGGAGGCCCACCATGCCTGGGACCGATGGATGGCGGTATATCCATCCCTAATAGCCGGGCCTTATATGGAACAGACTGGTGACGGGCAGTAGCGTCACTGGTGCGAGAGTTCCGGCACCGCGCTCACCAACCCGCCTGCCCAGCGTGTGTGAGTATGGGCAATTCTTCCAGGATGACCGCCGGGAGTGGCAAAGTCCTATGTCCTATCCTAAAGGCGTATGTCCAGCAGTGGACGAATTAGGCTGATGGATGGATGGATTGTTAGCTTTAAGTTGTGTTCCAAATTTGCAACTTCTATAAAATAGGCTTCTAAGTTATAAGCACAAACAAACATTTATAAGATCTGTATACACTTAAGAGGCTATGCGAATTTTATTTTTGTCACTGTCACTACAAGCGAAAAATCGCGCAGTGCGGGAGGGGCGGATTCAGGGCAAAAGGGAAAAAAGTTGGTTTTATATTTTTATTAAAAAAACTAAAATAGCTAGCAAAATTTCAAATATCAAATCTCTAGATATTGTTGAAAAATAACTAATAATTATGTTTGGGTTCTGCATATGGTTCTTATTCGTCAAACGAAAAGAAAAAGTGTGTTTGAAGACCTCATTTCAACAATTATTTCTATCGAGGAAAATTTATCCAAACATGTTTTCCAATTTCAAAACCCTAGATTATATAGTCAAAATGCATATACCAGAAATTCATTAAAATTTTTCATGTATTTCATGAAATACACAGAAAAGAAACACCCATATTTTTTTCGCATATCGCCTTAAATTGCAATAAGGTTTGAGTTTGAGTTTGAGAAATAAATACACTGTTGAAAATGCAAGTAAAGCTGGAAGCCATAAATAATTAAAATATTATCTTTATTCGTTAATATTTGCACATGGCCATGTGAATTGGGGCAATTACCATGATGATCATGTTTGTAATTGTTATCATTAAGGCCAGTAGTGTCAATTCGCGACAGATGTATGCCACACATTCATCAGGCATCGTAAAACAGATCTATTTTTATTATAATTATTTTATCTACTCGCATTGTTTGACCGATGTTTATACCACCGCAATTCTGCGCTGTGATTGGCTAAATATATTATTACACCACTAGAGAACCAATCACAAGCAATAACGGTCTGTCTTTTTAAGCCACACCCCTTTACTCTTCTCTCTTCTGATTGGTCACAGGCATTTTTCGTGTTTTTTTTTATAATCATAGATAAAATTATTATGATTAAGATATTGTGTGCAATTGGTCATAATTAGACATTGGGACACTCGTGCAAGTCTATTACGAAATCGCAGTGACGTGTATATTTAAGCACGTTTTTAATGTGTTGCGCGTTTATACCTTTCCCGAGGTTACGCACACTAGGAAAAAAAATGCGTATGCACGAACTACTACGACCATAGCCAAACAGACTTCGTGAGATATAATATCTGTACAGAGGAGACCACATCAAGCTATACACTTGCAGTACGACATTAGAGACAGACAGAGAAGACTATAAGATAGGTACAAAAGTCCAATGTGTCTTACTTGATGCGGTCTCCAAATTCAAATTCAAATTCAATTCAAATTCAAATAGTTTATTTTGCAAAGCAGGTATAGATATATACACTTTTTACACGTCAAATTTAATCTAATAAAGAAAATATATGTAATAAAATAATAAATGTACATGTACTAAATTAAAGGTTTATTTAATTTATGTAGCAATATATTTACGATTAAAATGATAGTTAAAATATATATTATTCAAGGTAAAATCCAATCAGCCGCCCGAACCCATACCGGAGACCCGGCCAGGGACCAGGAACAAGGTTCAATGATCACCAACCGAGCCCCCAGCACGAATCCAGGCGGCCGACCAAATCCCATCCTATATACTACATACTAATAGGTTATACATGCCTACCTCCGCCTACCTCCTCCACTGTACAAACGGCAATAATTTGGCCAACATTCCAAAAATGGCACGCTTCACACGGAAAACCCATTTGATATCCAGTAATAGTTAAAATACCATGCCTTGACCAATCAAATTACATGTGTACTGTTGACCGCAGGCTATTTGCAGTTCTTATTACAGTTACAGAAGGAATATAATCGTCTTAGGTAAGTAGTTATTTCGAACCAAGACCGAACTGTACTTACGACCACCCAACGTCATAGAGTCGGACATGTGGAACAAATCTCTGATACAAAGCAGAATTGATTTATTGGATAATTGAATGTTGCAACGAACTATGTATTACGTGTAGACACTATGCCATCGCAAGGCCGTTGGGCCCGGGCCCCGCGTTTCATGGGGGCCCTGTCCCCCTGCGATGGTAGACCAACCGATGACAACAATAAGCCTACTGGGCCTGCAGTCTCGACAAAGATAGCGATCGCTTTACGACCGATTTCGGTCGCTAAACTGCTGCCGTTAATTCGAGAGAATGATGACAGATGGAGTGTGGCGATATCTCGAAAAAATACTACAAGCAACAAGAGCTTCTTCACGACAAAAATAAATAAAGGCACGTTAAAAAAATATCAACGGTAAAACAAATGGGACGAAATAAATCCAAATCATGATTATTTAAACTTTTTTTATAAATAAAAACCCTGGAATAGAATATATATACGATCTTATTATTTGGTAAGGTATATCAGTTTTATAATACGACAACACTGCCTTACACCGCAGATATTATAAACCTTTTTCTGAAATGTCTATTCAAAAAGTCGAGGATTCATACTGCAGGCATTATGATTGCTGATTTGACAGAAATAACTTGACAGTATCGCTAATAGACAACTTTTCGCCAAAAATAATATTTTTTGCGCTTTTTTTTTACTTTTACGTAGAAATTGAGTCAGCTGATTCATTATGTTTTGTACTAGGAAGTGGAAAATATATACGACAAAAATACTTTTTATTAACAAATGGGAGCTTTTAACGATATACAATCTACCCTAAATCATCATGATAAATATAAAATATTGAAATGCAAAACAGTAAAAAAAGGTTTTATCCCCTGACATTTGCAAACGTCACCATTCTCTCGAATCAACGGCCGGAGTTTAAGTGATTACGATTTAATTATAACAATATTTTGTAGTCTCTACCGTCAAAACTATCGACTAGAATCGGAAGCGTATCGAATTCAACTGTCAACTTTGCGATTTCTGCGCGACAAAATTTGATAGCCCGATAAGTGAAAGTTACGTTACGATCGCTAAGTTTAATATCATTTTGGAAACATTTTAATTGAAAATTCTTTAAAAAGGCATCAAAAGAAAAGTCGCGGAAGCTTTGTAGCAATGCAATGGCGGAAGCTTATTTAGCTTGGGACTTGGTTCTACTCGAACATCGACGCGAAGTGGTGAGGCGACGGCAAATCGCAAGAAACCAGCGAAATAGCCAAAATCCACTTCTTTTGGAGGACGACGAATTTCCGAGGCTTTATAGAACATCAATCAACAACGCCCGACTTTCGAGGGTTCCTTGGAAGAAATTAGGTTTCTCTTTATATTAAAAAACCGGCCAAGTGCGATTCAGACTCGCGTACCCAGGGTTCCGTATTGTGGATGATAAATTTAATTTAGTAATTTTTTTCGTGAATTTCTCAACCGCTTTATTTTTCCTGTAATCTTTACGTAAACACATATTCCATGATTTTTTTCATATTTTTCGGTCCACCAGTTTTGGAGATAAGGGGGAGGGGGGGGGGGGAATTGTGGTTTTTAATATTTCTCGAAACCAGTGCCAGTAAATATAGTAAAAGTATATATTTTTACAATCAACTTTTTAATATCTACAATTTGATACCCATATTGTATTTTTAGGATAATATTTTTTATTTTTCTCACTTTTGTTTTGGAAATATTTTGAACAATACTAACATATTTTGTAGGGAAAAAATATTGGATTTGAGTTCCTTCATATTTCTATTAATCATTTCATGAAAAAAAAAAAACAAGTTGATCTTTTAACCGCGTTCTTGAAACGAACGTTTGAAAATAAAAAAAAAAGATGTTGGAATTTTCTTTTTTTGACAAAAGTATAAATCCTAATACATTGTATAAATCCTACAAGTAGAACCCTTAGATAAAAGATCAATAAATCAAATATATATCTTTCCATACAAGGGGAGTCCGAATTTCGGAGAGTCCGAATTTCGGAGAGTCCGAATCGAAAGTCTGGCGTTGTTCATGCTCTAGGTTCGCTCAGTCTTAACTTTTTCGAGAAAATCTGTAAAGGAAGTGTTAACAACCTTTACTACGTAGGGCGGCTGATATGTAATCTCCTTGGTCAGAAATATATACAAAAATAATGCTGGCTGGTATGGATTTATATTCGTTTGTTATTCTATTTTCAAAATGTATTACATTCATTTGTTTATTGCATCACGTTTATTTGTCTCCTACAATTGTTTCGAACATGTCGGTAGAAAAAGTGAAAATGGATAAAATCGAGCAGCGTGCGGTGATTAAGTTTTTGACTAAAGAAGGGAATACGCCTTCGGAGATCAGACAGCGTATGTCACGTGTGTTTGGCAGTTCGTGATCTTCCGAATTTGTTATAAAGTTTTGGTCAAGGCAGTTTAAATTAGGTCGTGAGAGCCTCGAAGATGATCCTCGTAGCGGAAGACCAGTTTCGGCCGTCACCGATGAAAATGTAGCCAGGGTGAAAAAAAAATATATTAGAGGACCGACGAGTGAAGCAGTGGGAGATAGCTAGAGATGTGGGCGTCAGTAAAGAGCGAGTCAATGAAATAATTCATGAGCATTTGAACATGTCCAAGGTTAGTGCACGTTGGGTCCCTAGAATGTTGACTGCATTTGACATGGAGAGGCGTGTCAAATATTGCGAAGAGTTTTTGGACATGAGTCGAGGGAAAGAGGAAGAAATAATTTCTAGAATTGTAACATGTGATGAGACTTGGATTCGACAATGGGACCCGGAAAGTAAGCAAGAGTCGTTACAGTGGAAATTTAAGGATGAGAAGCCGCCTCGGAAATTTAAGGTCTGTCCATCGGCCGGTAAACTTATGGCTACAATCTTTTGGGACACAGAAGGGATTTTGCTCATAGATTATTTACCGAAAAAAACTACAATGAATGCTGATTATTACTCAAACTTATTATATCAACTAAGAGAGACAATAAAAGAAAAACGGCGAGGTAAACTAAGCAAAGGAATTCTGATTTTGCACGATAACGCACCAGTGCATACCGCACGCACAACAAAGCTAGCAATTAAAGACAATGGCTTCGAAACCATTGACCACCCCCCTTATAGTCCAGATCTAGCCCCCTGTGACTATTTTCTGTTTAGACTTCTCAAGAAAGACCTCAGGCGACGAAGATTTATGACCGATGACGAAATGAAGGCAGCGGTTTCTGACTATTTTGACGACAAACCGTTTTTTTTTTTTTAATGGCTTAAATTCAATATTTGAAAAATTTAATAAGTGCATTTTACTAGCAAAGGACTATATAGAAAAATAAAAAAAAACTATCCAGTTACGTCTTTTCTTTCATAGTTAGGTAGGTTACTTTTCAGCCTCCCCTCGTATGTTGCCGTGAATAATTATCACGTACCTGTTAAACCGTGAACTACCTACTGGGCAAGTCAAGGTTTGACGGTTTGTGTAAATAGTAGTAACATATGACTTAATATGACGTCAGCTTTGAGATTACAGGTTATATCACAAAATTCCAAAGATTCCATGACAGAAATAAATTTATATGTTTGAACACTTTGCGATTTATACATCGCAAGGAGATATAAATTAACATTACATCATTGCAGTATAGAAACGCAGAAAGAAAATCCCGGTTCAGAGCTCCTCACATCCAGATTTACTTTTCTTTCTGCGTTTCTACACTGCAATGATATTCCATTTACGGTTTTAAAAAATAGGGTATTATTTCCACGAATTGTATTTAGAATATTAGGAGGGTATTCAGAAAAATCCGTCCTTTTCTAACGCTTTCATTTTACACTTTTCTATCCTGCTCAGTGGAAGCAGGCCGCTCAGAAAAGTAACTTTTCTATGGAACAGTAGATTTTTTTTCGTGATTCATGGGTTCGCTCCATAGTAAAAGTTGTTCGTATGGACGAGTACTACCGCCACTTTCCGGCTTCCGCAACCATTTATCTTAAGGCCCTACGGAAAAAAAAATCGACACTAAGAACTTGCATATATATCTACTTCAGTAAATAATGTATTATTTTGATATAATAGTATATTATTTTTTGGAATATTTTTCTAGAGATGTGTTTAAACAGAAACGGAATTGGAGAAATTCGGCTCGATACAAATATTTATTGAAATGAGGTCTTTTTCGACACCAATTCTCCTGGTTTGACAATTTGGAATGACATATGGACTGTAATTATATTTTATTAGATGGGTTTTAACGGTATCTAGGACCTGGTTAAACGAAATTTTGATAGCAACTTTATTACATTTTATATTAATAAAAAAACTAACTTTTTGCTACTTTTCCACGAATCCGTCTCTCTCGCACTGAGGGTTTTGTTCGCATATAGAGTAGCAGGGACGCTAAAATTTTTAAATATCGCCTTAACACCCAGTATAAAAAAAAACACAAACTCATCAGGCTATACAAGATAGTTCCTATTTTCATTAATCAATGTACCTAATAAAAAAAAATAAAGTCTTTGATTACTTTAAGTTTTTTTGTATTTTATAGGATTATTAAGTTTAATTTTGAGTAAATTTTTTGTTTGCTGTGTTAAAAAAATAAAGCTTACATAAATATGTGCTTTATTCGTATGAAAATCAAAATGTACAGGCAGTGAGAGAAAAAAACGTGGTCTTGTGTCACATCTTTTCAATATCCCTAGCACGCGCCATAGTCAGCAATATTCAGCTTTTACATTTTTTGCAGCTCCTTTTCTTTGTATGACTTACAAATAGAGAATCAAGCACATCGAATTCGATTTTCAAAGTTTAAACTTGGAACACAGTGAAAGTGGAGTACGGCACGGATCCTGGCTCCGATTGGTCGCGTGCGCTGAAGATATCAGTTCTGCTGTCACGACTTGAGCCTGCCTGCGCCGCGCCGGCTCCGCTTGCATCACTTCTAGGGCAGCTATCTCGCAACATTTTTTCGCGACTACACAAACGACCTTATCACCTATTACTTCAGTCAACAAGTAGTTTCAGATGGAAAAAGGTCGGAAGTTAATGAAACTTTAGGATATTGTTCAGGGATAGTTAATTAACATTTCCTCAAGTTTTGGACCTCGAAGACCCTGTGCGATAAGAGGAAGGGTGGGAAAACTGCAAAGTTTTCGACCTTTCTCAGGTTTTTCCTCAATATTTTTTTTTCTTACGTTGTGTGGCAAAAAAATTTATACTTTATTGTAGAACGTAAAATTTTTTACAATATTGATCATTCAAACATGTTTGTATGTTAATTCGTTATCGAGATATGGCGTTTCAAAAAAAAGTTTTTTTTTTATTCCCTAACAAATGCCCACTGATATGTATATTAAAAGTATAATTTAAGGCGATTAGTGTCGCCAAGCTAGCAGATCGATGTTTGTCGGTACGAATATCGACGGAAATGACATTTAAGGCGATATTATGCGAAAAAAATACGGGTGATTCTTTTTTGTCTATTTCCTGAAATACACGGAAAATTTTAATAAATGTCTGGTACATGCATTTTGACTATATGATCTAGGGTTTTGAAATTGGAAAACATGTTTGGATAAATTTTCCTCGATAGAAATAATTGTTGAAATGAGGTCTTCAAACACACTTTTTCTCCTCGTTTGACGAATAGGAACCATATACAGAACTCAAACATATTTTATTAGGTGTGTTTCAATAATATCTAGTGATTTGATATTTGAAATTTTGCTAGCTATTTTAGTTTTTTAATATAAAACCAACTTTTTTCCCTTTTGCCCTGAATCCGCCCCTCTCGCATTCTTGGAGTGACAGTGACGAAAATAAAATTCGCATAGCCTCTTAAGTAACGTTCACATCAGCACGCGATGCATTGTGGATGTTACGTCATCCGATGCGTCCTTGACAGAGCGAAATAGAAGAAAATAATACTTTTTACATGGACGTGATTGTTCGATTGAATAATCCTATGTTATCTTTATAGCTATCAAGTTTATCTGTTACTCAAAGCATAAATTCATTAAATCGACCATGCCACATACGAGCTAAAAAACCGGCTAAGTGCGAGTCGGACTCGCGCACCAAGGGCTCTGTACCATTATCTATAAAAACGAAAAAAAAAACATGTCTGTTGTACGGGAGCCCCCTTAAATATTTATTTTATTCTGTATTTATTGTTATAGCGGCAACAGAAATACATCATCTGTGAAAATTTCAACTGTCTAACTATCACGGTTCATGAGATACAGCCTGGTGACAGACGGACAGACGGACGGGCAGACAGATGGACAGCGGAGTCTTACTAATAGGGTCCCGTTGGTTACCCTTTGGGTACGGAACCCTAAAAACACCATTCGGTTAAAATTTTGTTTCATATAGAAGTTTTAGTGGCATATACAAGGTGTAACAGAAAGGTGTAACCATATTTGAAGAGCTTATTCAGTCAATAGTATAGAACAACTTTTACTATGGAGACAAAACCGAAATCTCAAAAAAAAATCTGCCCTTCCATACATTTCAGCCGAGCGGGATTGCATTTTTCTATGAAACAGTTAAATATTTTTTTCGAGATACAGTGTTTGTTCCACAGTAAAAGTTGTTCTATACCATTGACTGAATAAGGTCTTCAAATATGGTTACACCTTTCTGTTACACCTTGTATATAAAAAAGAAAAATGTTGTATACGTTGTGTTAGTTTAAACGAGGCTTTAGAAAGTATCCATTTGGCGATACCAAGCCCCTTAAGATAGGTATCTATGTAGGTTTCGCACGCAAATCTAAAACAAAGAAATACAGTTTGGTCCTGTACAAAAGGCGCGTCTGCGAAAATGGCTGACGCCGGTCGCCGGCCGCGCCGCCGTGCTGCCTAACACCAGGGCCACAGCTTCAGGCTTCTGGCGGCGCTTTTTGCTGCGCTTCCAGGCGATTTTTGCGACGGGCTTTGCCCTGCCACAACACCCGTCGGCGCCTTCCACCGCATCGGATGTATAGCGCGCTCGCTCGCTCAAAGCGCTCGACACTAGGTTCGTCCTGTGCGCTCGAAGTGAAGTGAAGCGAAGCTATGGCCGAGGGGTTACCGGTTGGCCATAACCAGGGGGGTCTCACTTGACCACGTGACCCGCGATAAATACCTACCGCGACGCAACCCGTCGTCGGCACTAGAGTCAGTCGAGTGTTACGCACGCTCTGTGATACACGTTCTCACTTGTACCTATGCGTCTCGACTTTTCATGTTCTGTTCTGGCTATGGATAGTCAAAGAAAGCTTACATACATACTTGATACTTTATTAGGTCGTCAAAATATAAATATATAAATAATTTACTCTCAGTCAAGATGCATGTCAGGTCTATTTATCAATATACAATACAGTTGTCGTATATAATGTATGAGTAATAAAACAAAATATTACATCATTCATTTATAAATAATTTTACAAACTAAAATATACGGTTACATTAATTTATTTAGCCAAATTCATACTGAAGACACGGTAAGTTGTCGATATCAAGGTTCGATGACCTTTTTTGGGAAATTCGAAAATTATTTCCTTATTTTAAAAAACCCTGTTCCCTACAAACGCAAGCCTAGCGAAGAGTCAATTACTATGGTAGGTAGGTCAACATATAATTTTGTCAAATTAACAATACTTGTTATCGATCCGTGATACTGATCATTTACCAAGCATCCAGTATGAATTTGGCTCCATAAACACCTTATAAAATACCTCTTTCACGCGTGCAACGTTTTAAACAGCCCTACCGAGTGAACAGTGATTTATGACCTTGAGACCGTCACAGTAAAATAAGCTCTATCGCGTAGTAATTCCATACATTCTCGCTTGCACGTACGTGTGGTACCTGACTGTAGGCAATTATAAAAAGTTGCCGAACGGCGGGTGCAAGCTAGTTTGTACTTTATTGCTGCTTAGCGAGAGTAGCTATTTATTTCAATGTTTTTGCAAAGAGATTCTTCTGTACGTAGTATTTTATTCTGTGCCATAACTTCAGACATCGAGAGGCGCGCCAAGCGGTTCTTCTTGCGACGGCGCCGGCGGAGAGAACAAATGTATGAAGTTGTATAGGGCCGGCCATGAGTCGCCGCTCGTGTCCGGCTTCGAGTGACTTGCGCTCTCTCAACGGCGGTGTGCGGGGAGGCGGGGAGCCACGCCAGTGATCGAGCGCACAGGACGAACCTAGTGTCGAGCGCTTTGAGCGAGCGAGCGCGCTATACATCCGATGCGGTGGAAGGCGCTGACGGGTGCCGTGGCAGGGCAAAGCCCGTCGCAAAAACCGCCTGGAAGCGCAGCAAGAAGCGCCGCCAGAAGCCTGAAGCTGTGGCCCTGGCGTAAAGGCGTGAAGCTCAGGTATAAATAAACAGAATAGGTACCCTCTCAGTTTTATTGTACAGATGCTGCAGTATTGTGTAATACTGTTAGCACTTACTGAAGAACTGTTTGAAATTCAGCCGCGCGTGCGCTTCTAAACTGTTGTTTGAGCTTGGCCGGGTTGTAATTGTTGCAAAGTGTTATATCGACTGGTTCATTTTTCGACGGTTTTAAATTCTGGTGTCATTTTGACTAAAGTTTTGCCAATTCGCTTAGATTTATGTTAAGGCGATATGTAAACGTTTTAGCGTCCCTTTTACAACATAATAATATGCCAAAAAATCCTCAGTGCGAGTGGGACGGATTCGAGGAAAAGTAGCAAAAAGTCAAAATTTCGTTTAACCTGCGGGCCTATTATGTATCTCTAGTTGCCTTCTGGACTGGGTGTCTATCATCAAAAACATAGATATACTATCGAATTCCGATGTCCTAAGGATATTTTCGCACTTGAAGTGACGACACAGATTGTTAATAGTTCAATACCCACTAAAGGCAATTTTGAAATTTCAGTTTTTAGCTATGTTTTTGATGATAGGCACCTCGTTCAGTTGGCAACTAAAGATACAGAATAGGGGGGCAGGTCCTAGATACTGTTAAAACCCATCTCATAAAATATAATTGCAGTCCAAATGTCATTCCAAATTGTCAAACCAGAATTCAATACCGATATCAATCGGTCCAAGGCAGTTCCGTCTTTTACATAAGGGCACCGGGGGCACTAGCCCAGGGCCCCCGGTTTGACGGGGCCTCAGAGTTTCAACATTTTTAAATGATAATTACCTATTTACACCAAATAAGGCAGCTATAAACAAAAGTTATACTTGCGATTGTCGGCACTTGGTGAAACTTGAAACACATCTTGAATTAAAAACACTTATACTTATAGTTTAACTTTATTTATGTTAACTCCCAACCGGTTTCGGATTTTACTCCATTTTCAAGGGAAGATGTTAATTAAAATATTTCACTTACTCCAGGCACTAGCTCTGAGCAACGTAAATTATTTGTTTTAATTAACATCTTCCCTTGAAAATGGAGTAAAATCCGAAACCGGTTGGGAGTTAAGAAGATGGCATACCCTAGCAACTTTTTTTATTACCCGTCCAGCACAATAAGTCCTACGGCAAAGACTTTATTTGCTTGTCATAGAGGCGATAACATATAAATGTTGGCTCTTTGGCCTCTTTTTCTTGAACGCGTAATACTAGTGATCACGCAGCGAAACAACAAATTGGTGTGTTTTTAGCTAATACTGAAAAATTTTGTAGGGAAAATAATATTGAATTTAGGTGATATACCTTCATATTTCTATTACCTTTTTTATGAAAAAAAAATCAAGTTGATCTCTTAACCGCGTTCTTGAAGCGAACGTTTGATAACCAAAAAAAGAGAGGGTGCAAAACATTTTTTTTTGACAAAAGTATAAATCTTAGTACATTGTTTATACGTAACATCCCTAGAGAAAAGATTAATAAACCAAATATATTTTTTTCAATACAAGGAGAGTCCGAATTTCTTCAAACGAATCCTAGATAGACTGGAGTTGGTCATGCTCTTGGCTCAGGTACAGGCTAACGTAAATAAAGTGAAACTATAAGTACAAGTGTTTGTAATTCAAGAAGATATAAACAATATGCACAAATACATAGAAATAAGATAGCCACATCAATTTTACGTTTTTGTTCTTACGGTTTTACAACAATTATTTTTTCTTTATATTTGCACAATTTAAGCTCATATTATTTACAGTTCCATCAATATTTTAAATTTACACATAGCTTAGCTTATATTTTCATTAAATATAACCAACATAAACACACCACACTGATGTTTTCATCAAAAGGGCCCCTCAAACTCAGTGTGCCCCAGGGCCACTGCATGGCCAAAGGTGGCCCTGGTCGGTCCCAGGGATGGTCACCTAGTAGTGCCTGTTTGAGAGCTGTGTTCTAACTCCCCCCAGAATAAATACGGCGAGTAAGAGGTGGTACCTCCATAGTCGAGCCCGGCATCAGCTCATCCATCCATCCATTAGCCTAGTTCGTCCACTGCTGGACATAAGCCTTTCCAGAACTTTGCCATTCCCGGCGGTCATCCTGGAAGAATTGCCCATACTCACACACGCTGGGCAGGCGGGTTGGTGAGCGCGATGCCGGAACCCTCGCACCAGTGACGCCACTGTCCGTCACCAGTCTGTTCCATATAAGGCCCGACTATTAGGGATGGATATACCGCCATCCATCGGTCCCAGGCATGGTGGGCCTCCTGGTTTTTTGCCTGTGAGCTGTCCTTTTACTCTCCCCCGAATTACTTCGAGGGGGTCTCCAAGTAAGATGGTGGTACCTCCGCATCAGCTCTACCACTCATAAAATACGTGATTACAATTACAAGTTCAGAATAGGTATTGCTCATCCCAGAATAAGAGTACATAATATGACTTTTCTCATCACCTCGTTTAATCTTTGTCCACAAGTCTTTCTTTACCAAGCAAACAGGAACGTTTGAGACTCAAACTTTGAGTTATTTGGTAGCCAAATATTTACAAGTGCTAAAGATATATACAATCAAACATCTCCGCAACACTTACTTATTTGTGTAGGTGTAGGTGTGTGTGTGTGTGTGAGTGTGGATGGATGCGTTCTACTAGGATATTTAATTGCTAAATATATAGTTCGGCCAATAAATCTGGTCTGCAGCAGTTTTGTACGCTAAAATAAAAATATTTCAAAATACTTATTGACCTCTCAGTTTAAGGTGGCTCCGTCAGAATAGTTAGCAACTTGATTTGCGATGGTTGAAATTTCGAACAAAACCATATTAAAATAAAGCCCTTATCAGCTCGCACTGCAACATGGCTGTTACGTTTAATTTATTTTATCTAAAATAAAATTAATTTCCAAGAACTGAGAAAACCAAATCATTTTATACTATTTTGTCTAGAAGTTTATAAATTTTCATACTGTTTCGATAAAAACTGCAGCAGTTATGTTGTTACAAGTGAACAAAAAATCGAGAAATAAGGGTAAACTTATAATTTTCTTGCTTCACTTCTGTATATTATAATGAAATTCAGGAAAAACCACATTACTATTTGTATCGTGCAAATTACTATGTACTTTTCTTCTGTTGAAAAATTCTATAGTTACCGTATAAAATTGTTTCAAAGTTACTTAGTTCAAGGTCGTTGGCGTTAGTAGAAGCCTTAATAAGAGAGGTCAATGAAAGTACTACACAAACTTCAATTTCTACGGAAACGGTTACGTGAGTACCCGTAAAGAGGATTTATGCTGTTTTTGTCTCGTTCGTTGTTGGTCACATATTTATTTCTGCTGTTTTCAAATAAATGGGCTCGAAACCCAACGTCCTTTAAAAAGGACTTCGAGTTAGTAGCATATTTGGTACTAATAAAGGGTACCTGTGTCGAAGAAAAAAAAAATTATCCGAGTAAGTCAGACGCAAATCTTTTTGTAGCACCGTAGCCGTTAGGGCTGAATGACTGAATGTTCCCACAGGCCTATATCACTTGGTCAGACTGCATTAATGTTTAGACAACTGTCGGGTAGCCAGACTGAGCAGAGCTGATGCAGCGCGGACTTTGTAACCGCATTGGAATAGAAATGCGCACACGCACGGGTTACCGGGGGTCGTGAATTCTTTGGGAGTTGCAGAAAAGCCAGTCGATAATCATTATCGTCATCATAACATCATATGACGTCATACAGCTACCAAGCGTTTGATAGTGTTCGACGTATGCGTGCGCCCCGGTGCATATATGATTGCCTACATATTTTGTCTTTGTCCATTCACGTGACACATATTTGGCTAAATTTTGACGCCCTCTACGATCCCTGACGTATCCATAATATTTTAAATATACATTTGTTTATAATTTGGAGCCTTGTAGATATTTTCTAGTTTTATGTTTTTCAGAATTATTAATTTGTACAACATGTATCTAAGCCCAGTTGCAAACCTCTCTAGTAACTGGTGTCTAGACTCCGCGTAGACAAGTTAGACTTAGTGCGGGGTCTGCTGTTATATCAATTATTATGTACCTCTCGCTCAAATGTTACAATATTTTAAGTAATAATTCAATAGTCTGTCGCAATACTGTACACTAAACTTACTCTTTTTGTGTTTCTAAAGTGGGTATTTTTGTAAATCTGTGTGAATATTGTGCTTTGAGAAATAAATATTTTTGTCTTTTTTTTTTTTTTTGTCTCTGTGATTTCTTGGTGACTTTCTTGTTCACCCTCGCCACCTTTATTTAATGGCAAATACGGACTCCTTTTTTAAAAAGGTCAGTTTCGCCAGCGTCAAGTGATATTAAAAGAAAAGTATAATAAGAAGAAGAAAGAGACGAACCCTCACCACCTTTTATCATGAGAAATATGTATAATCTATAAATTATAATGTATAAATAAAAAGGTATTAATTAATTTCGAAATATATTTCGACTTGTGGTCGACTTGTGGCCGAAATATATTTCGAAACTAATTAATACTTTTTTATTTATACGTTATAATCTATTTAAAACAAAAAAATTATAAATATATGCAATACATATAATAGTAGTTTATGCTAGTAATTTTATAGTAATTTATTGCTGTTACGCCCGTGTATCATACTACGTTTTTCAATGCATAGTGTGAGGAAATAAAACAAATATAATCTTGTGAACTTTAAATTATGATTGGCTCAAAAGGACTGTATCCAGAGCCGTTAAACAGTGGAAAAAAAGTACTCTTACGCCCGTGTATCAATTGCATTGAAAAACGTAGTATGATACACGGGCGTAAGAGCAATAAATTACTCGGTTACGTTTATGATACACGGGCGTAAGAGCAATAAATTACTCGGTTACGTTTAAAACACTCGCTACGCTCGTGTTTTAAATCGTCCTCGTAATTTATTCCATTTCGCCCTTGTAGCATAAACTACTATTATATGTATCCGTCCATTCGATTGGTTTTCCTTTTGGCCCTAGGGTAAATACGCCACTGACAAAGACGGACTGTTGTTGAATTGGTATACAGTGTGTCCCTCGTACAAGTGCACATCCGAAAATGAGTGAAACTAGATCTAAATATATTGACAATAACAAAGAAAAAAAAAAATTTTTGTTTTTTTTTTAATCTTGAAAAAATACTCCACCTGGGTAATTTTGTATGGAATGCGAGCGCAGTGCCTTTGGTTAACCGCTCGTAGAAAATATTGTATTTATGATAGAACGTTCTATTTTTTTTTGTTAGAAATATAATAGAATAGGCAATGATAGAAAGGAATAAAAGTATAGTAAAACGGGGACATTATTTTGAAAAAAATTACTATTACTGAAAAAAAAAGACGGAAAAATTAAAGAAATAATCTTTTAGGATATTTTTTTTATGGTAATAATAGTTGATTATGTTTTGTTTTTGGTTTGGTATGCAACGTCTATTCTTAAGGATTATAACAGTTTTATTTCATTGCATTACTCGCGATAGATCAAAAGTTATGACATATTTTATACATAGTCTCCATGGTAGGCAAAACAATTTTAAAACGTAAATATATAAAACTAAGACTTTATATAAAAAAAAAAAAACATTTTTTTGTCGATAAAATAACGTCTACTTTCACCACTGCAGGGAACTTGTGCACCCCATCTCACGGATTTCAAAATAAATGTTGCCACACGTTAGTTTTACGTTAGTTTTGTTTGTTTTGTTTATAATTTTTGTTTGTTTCATCCTGCAAACATGTTTATTTCAATTTAAAAGATTCTACCGATTTCTACCGTGAACTTGTGCACCCCATGGCACCGATTGACCTGAAACCAGTGCCAATCGTTAGTTCTTCGTTAGTTTCGTTTGTTTTGATTATTTTTTTTTTCTTTTTTTGCCTACAAACATTTTTTTTTCAATTTATAATTTTGTATGGAATTTCAAAAATGCTCAAAAATGCTCGGATCGACCTGAAACAGGTGCCAATCGTTAGTTTTACGTTAGTTTCGTACGTTTTAAAAAAAAAATGTGTTTTTTTCCGCTCGCAAACACTTTTTTTTTCAATTTCAAATTTTGTATGGAATTTCAAAAATGCTCTGATTGAGCTGGAACAAGTGCCATTCGTTAGTTTTACGTTAGTTTCGTTGGTATTGAAAAAAAAAATTGTCTTTTTCTGCCTGCAAACATGTTTTTTTTCAATTTCAAAATTTGTATGGGATTTCAAAAATGCTCAAAAATGCTCTGATCGACCTGAAACAAGTTCCTTTCGTTAGTTTTACGTTAGTTTCGTACGTTTTCAAAAAAAAAAATCTACATTTCGCCCTGCAAACATTTAATTTTTCAATTTCAAAAATTCTACCAATATTCTACCGGGAAGTTGTGCACCCCATAGCACCGATTGGCCTGAAACAAGTGCCAATCGTTAGCTATACGTTAGTATCGTTTGTTTTGAGAAAAATTTTCGTTTGTTTCGCCCGGAAAATATTTTTTTTTTAATTTCAAAATTTATGTGAAATTTAAAAAATGCTCTGATTGACCTGGAACAAGTGCCAATCGTTAGTTTTACGTTAGTTTCGTATGTTTTCAAAAAAAAAATTGTCTTTTTCCGCCTGCAAACATGTTTTTTTTCAATTTCAAAATTTGTATGGGATTTCAAAAATGCTCAAAAATGCTCTGATCGACCTGAAACAAGTTCCTTTCGTTAGTTTTACGTTAGTTTCGTACGTTTTCAAAAAAAAATTCTACATTTCGCCCTGCAAACATTTAATTTTTCAATTTCAAAAATTCTACCAATATTCTACCGGGAAGTTGTGCACCCCATAGCACCGATTGGCCTGAAACAAGTGCCAATCGTTAGCTATACGTTAGTATCGTTTGTTTTGAGAAAAATTTTCGTTTGTTTCGCCCGGAAAATATTTTTTTTTTAATTTCAAAATTTATGTGAAATTTAAAAAATGCTCTGATTGACCTGGAACAAGTGCCAATCGTTAGTTTCACGTTAGTTTCGTACGTTTTCAAAAAAAAAATTGTCTTTTTCCGCCTGCAAACATGTTTTTTTACAATTTCAAAATTTGTATGGGATTTCAAAAATGCTCAAAAATGCTCTGATCGACCTGAAACAAGTTTCTTTCGTTAGTTTTACGTTAGTTTCGTACGTTTTCAAAAAAAAAATTCTACATTTCGCCCTGCAAACATTTAATTTTTCAATTTCAAAAATTCTACCAATATTCTACCGGGAAGTTGTGCACCCCATAGCACCGATTGGCCTGAAACAAGTGCCAATCGTTAGCGATACGTTAGTATCGTTTGTTTTGAGAAAAATTTTCGTTTGTTTCGCCCGGAAAATATTTTTTTTTTAATTTCAAAATTTATGTGAAATTTAAAAAATGCTCTGATTGACCTGGAACAAGTGCCAATCGTCAGTTTCACGTTAGTTTCGTACGTTTTCAAAAAAAAAATTGTCTTTTTCCGCCTGCAAACATGTTTTTTTTCAATTTCAAAATTTGTATGGGATTTCAAAAATGCTCAAAAATGCTCTGATCGACCTGAAACAAGTTCCTTTCGTTAGTTTTACGTTAGTTTCGTACGTTTTCAAAAAAAAAATTCTACATTTCGCCCTGCAAACATTTAATTTTTCAATTTCAAAAATTCTACTATTTTTTACCGTAAACTTGGACACAATATCGCACCGATTTTGATCAAAATGGTACCAATTGATAGCTTTTCATTTGTTTTGATTGTTTCACGAATAAAATTTGTTTGTTCTGGTCTGCAAACATTTTTATTTTCAAATTCAAAACCTTAAAATGTTTATAGGTACACTACTACAAAGCTACTCGCCCATAGGTAGCGTTACATTACATTACAAACTGGCGACGCATTTTAGTTCCCCAACTCCCTAAGGGATGGCGTGAAAGTCGGTTTTCGTTCGAAAACGCACGTTTTTGAATAATAACTACACAACTAGTGGTCGAAATATATTTTACTGACGTACATATCATTATACCGGACTTAGATCTTAACATCTGGTCTGCAAACATTTTTATTCTCAAATTAAAAACCTTAAAATGTTTATAGGTAACTATAAAGCTACTCGCCCATAGGTGGCGCTACATTACAAGAGAGAAGGAAGGAAAGTCAGTCTCTGCCATATTGTTTTGGTACCTACAATACAATTTTGTACGCTACTTTAGTTAGTTACTTACTTTTGTTTTCTTTGCTTTGCTGGTGAAAATGTTCGGTGCCGCAGTTAAAAGACGAGTTAAATAAACCTTTTGTTGCTGGTAAAAAAGGTTTTTGTATTGTTGACAAAGATCAATTGGTAAGAAACAAAACTTTGAAATATTTTAGGTTAAGTAGAAACATCTTCTTTTTTTTACCACGGACGTTTACGTTCGTGTTGGATACTAAATAATATATTTATTTTTTGTTCTACCAGATTGGAAGCCTACGACCGCAATGCCAATTTTGGCGGTGAGGAAATCGAGGAATACCTAACGAAACATTGCTCGAGCAGTGAATAGTTCCGTGACATAAACGCAAACTCGAGTCTACCTCAGCAAAACAACAAATGTATTCAGGCTTTTGTTGAAAGGTAAGCATGAACCCAGAAGTTGTATTCTTTGTTACACTATAATTATGAGTAAGTTCGTAACTATAGAGTTGCATAACATAAGTAGTCATATACGTGCACACGGCAGAAGCACAGCTCATTTTTTTCTCATTCTACTGCTGCACTACCAAGTCTTATAAACATACCAAAGCTATGTAATCATAGCACGCCCCTATCCGGAGGTCCTGGGTTCAAATTCTGTAGGGGCCACTTGAGTCTGCATGCTTATTATGTCCAATTTATGCCGGAAGTGCAGCAATAGAGCTTACCACCCATCATGCTGGGGCAAATCTGCCTTTTTCTAATTAATTGAAACAGACCACTTAATTCAAAATTCACTGAATAGTTATTCAAAAAAACATTATTATCTACGTTCTGTGATGCTGCCATCGCAGTTTCCATTGGGTTCTGTAAATAAGAATTTCAAAATACAACAAGCTGAAACTGTAACCAACTAGCACTGTGTTCTGTAAACATTACAAATGTATTTCTTTTCACAGGAACTACTATTCAATATAACTAGTAAACCAACTACTAGCTACATTAAGATTCTATGCTACTATAACACACAAAGATGTATTGGCGATTAGAAGAGAACAAGATGCATTTTATCACATAACCCGATTAAGATTCTTATTGCATCTTCAGGTGGTGAAGAAGCAGAATTGTATAGGAATAGGAAGCATTACTTTTCCATCAATGTGCAGACTATATGCAATGCCAACATCAAGATAATGAATATAGTAGCAAGGTGGCTGGGACGAGCACATGATAGCACTATTTTCAATAGCTGCTATAGGAAAATAAAGTTTGAAGCTGGTGCTTATGGTAATGCACATTTGGTAGTACCTAGACGCGGGTTATGCCTCCACAATACCATACATGCTGTATTCCCTGTATTGGCTATGGGAATGCGTGTGAAATTGGATAAAACTTTGGTTATTATTGTGGCCACTGCTGTGCTGCATAATATTCTACGCTGCTGTGGAGAAGATGCACCATGGGAGAAAATTATAAGTGGGCAAATAAGAGTAAATAATATGAATCAAAATTCTGTTCAAATTAGTGGAGCCGCTGTGAGAAAAAAAACACATTAATGTTTTTATTCATGCAATTATATTATTTAATTAAGATTAAGCAAGATAAACTTCAATAATATGTTTTACTACATGTAAAATAGGATTTAAATACTTAAATAAAGAGTTTCTATATTTTTTATTTTTATATATGCAAGTTTTTTATTAAATTCAAATGAGCCAAACATTAATTTGTCATACTAGACTGAACATTACAAATTATTATTTAAATATCATTCTTTGTTGAAAAATAAACTTCTATTCTCAAGGGTTTTGAGGTATTACAAAAATATTAACAATTAAAGATTGTTTACATGTTTTACTGAAATATATTATCGCATATGTCAAACATTGAATATCTGTAGACAAGTAGAAGAGTTTATTTTTCAACAAAGATGTTTCATAAATTACACCAAGTGCCGACAATCAGGACCATCAACATTGTAAATATCATTCAAATATCTTCTTTCTTGGAAACATCATTTCTCAAATCCTCCTTTGGCATGATTTCATCCAGAGAATTGCCGTCCGTTTGTCTTAAATCCATACCTGTAACAAAAAAAGTTTGTACTTCAAAGTTTAAAATCCAATCAGCCGCCGAACCCATACCGGAGACCCGGCCAGGGACCAGGAACAAGGTTCAATGATCACCAACCGATCCAAACAATCTTAGAGATAAGCTCGCCGCTGTGTTCAACTTTAAATAGCAATGCTTGTTTTTTTATCTTTTTCTGTGTATGCACAATAAAGAATAAGATATAAAATGTATTATTTTGTAACATGAAATTGTAATAATAAATATAAAAACTTTCCCTTTTATATTATTTACTGCTGCGGGTCGACTTTACCACTATCTTACTGGCAAACCCACGCGAGTTAAGTTATTCAGGGAGAGAAAGAGGACAGCTCTCAAACAGGCACAACCAGGTAGCCCACAATGTTTAAGACTGTTATACCCGGGCGTTAAACCAAACAGACTGGTGACGGGCAGTGGTGTCACTGATGCGAGGGTTTTGGCACCATGCTCACCAACCCGCCTGCCCAGCGTGTGTGAGTATGATGGGCATCACTTCCAAGAGGACCACCAAGAGAGGCGAAATTTTGGAAAGGGCTATGTCCAGCAGTGTAAAAAGTAGGCTGATGGATAGAACTTTACATGAAATCATCGTCTTTTTTTTGGTCGTAGACATTCGAAGAAGAAAATCTAAACAGAAAACGATAATGTACAAATTTTCGACTTTCTACGCGGATAATAAACCATTATTATTCATCCAACCAACGTTAAGCCAACAGTTGGCTATAGTCATAATACTCCTAAAGCAACGGTTTAAAATAAACCAACAGAACAGATTGCATTGAAACCGTTGACCAATTTTGTACAATCAGAGCCTCAGACAGCCACTGGACTCTGGAAACGTAAGTGAATAACCTGCCTATTTTTATTAATCTACAATAACAATAAGTGATTAGTTATTTTATAACCACACTTATTCAAGTATTTCTTTTGTAATTTACAGCCAAACCAAGATTGAAGAACCAGCCCGTTTCATTGCACTATAAAGACGCTATGTATTTAAAAAAAAAGTACAACTTGGAAGAAGTACTGGGCCCAAAAAGAAATTCTAAAAGGGAAGTATAGCCTTAATATAAAAATTTTTCTTTGCATTCTCCCAAGCTTAAGTTACGCTAGCCAGACATGGGTCTTCACTGAAAAAGTAAAAAACAAAATTTCATCTTGTCAGCATGCAATGGAATGAAGTATACTGAAATTTAGAAAAATACAAAAAACGAGAAATGCAGACATCCGCATGAAAACTAAATTAACAGATGCTCTACATTTTAGTTTGAAACAGAAGTGGAACTGGGCAGGGCACTTGTCAAGGTACAAAGATAAGAGATGGACTTACCAAACAACTAAATGGCAGGGCCCAAATGGCAAAAGAAATGTGGGAAGACAGAAGAAGAGATGGGCCGACGACATAATAAACATAGCAGGAAAAAGTTGGGTGCATAAAGCCAACGACAGGGAAAGGTGGAAAAGAATGGAGGAGGCTTTTACCCATAGGGGGGCCACATAGCAAAGAAATTAATAGAAATAATTATAATTTGATGTATATATTTTAAGAACTGTTAAGTGGAAAATAAAGCTGTAATAATAATAATAATAAAGGCGTAGGGATGTGACGACCCCATCGCCCTCTGGTACCTCCAGTGCAATCAGTCACCGCAGGGTGGCTTGTGGCAAGCAGATGGTGAGTGGCGATGCCACGGACCCTTCCTCCAGGGGACACACACATGCGCTTACACACACGCATACACACAGAAACCCACCCCCTGCCTCTGCGCTTGCTTTAACCAGCCGGCCAGAGTGGAGATGCAAGAGCGGAACCTATGCTCTAGGTTGGAAGTGTAAAATGTCATAACGCCGGGGGCACTTGACTGTATAAGGATCTTGCGCCCCGCAGACTCACCTCTCGACAACCTTAGCTGCTTATATAGTGTGGCCCCCTGGCCGCCCCATGGTGGGCCCACAACGGCTATCCTGTTGGATAGTTATCAAGCAGCAAGTCACCATCTGCCATACTTAAATTTGTGAGAGATTTTGGAGGCAGATGTCCGTTATCTCACTCCATAGCCCTGTTATCCGGCCCATTTAGCATCCCATCCTCATAGCCCACTCCAAGTCGCTTCCTTCCTGGCAATAGTTTGGCAACTGTGGGGGACTGTCCGTTAGTGTATCTCAATGATACATTGAGGGAGAGGCCCCCATGGATGCAGCCATCTCACATTTAGATTAAATGGTACCAAAGGCCTCTTCAATGTTGGCTTCAGCCCCATGAATGACTTTCAAATGACCGGGTCCCTGTCCCTATGGGCTATGGGCCCGTGACTGAAGAGTGTACCTACATAATAATAATAATAAAGTTATTTATTCACAAATTAATAGATATAAGTTTTCATTGATTGGGTCACCTTTTCGACTAACAAAAGAATATTTATATTCTTTGCCAATTATTACACATACTTCAGATTGTTAGTATTTTAAAATGCGTGTACTGAGCTAGGATATCTTGACCAGGCATTCTGACCGTGTTGTGGAACTTGTGAGTATTCTGGAGTCGATGGGGTCACCATGTTGATTCCAGAGTATTCATGCCTTCCTCCACCCAGGCAGATGCACCACCAAGATAAACTGCACTTAGTTTCCATCCGTGTGTGATAGATTAAACTCACCTGTAAATATTGGTAGATCACATAAAAGGATTTTTGGGCTCGCCAAAACAGACAAGATTCTCAGATATTTATGAAGCAGCAGTCCCTTTAGGAAGTAAAATATTTTTTGTATGCTTGGAAATATAATATTGTGAATGGTGGTAAGAAATAATAAAATTAATGTGCTCATGTAAAATTTATTTACTAAGTCCCCTCAATATTAGAATAATGAATTAAAATATAAATAACATACAATATATTGGGAACAAATGTAGTAACATCTATTATAGGTACTGCGCAGTGCAAGTTTTCCATGAAAAAAGCTGTTGTTTACAACATAAATATTCATATATATATCGCCTACCTAGTAGTCTGGTGAAAGCTGAAAATTTAACGCAATGTAGTGAACGAGGCACTTCCATGATTTTCAAACCAGTGGGACAATTTTGATGTTCAAAAATATAGAGAAAGGGTCCGCAACATGTGTGTGAATTACTTGTGTTGGCCATGCCTATAGTACAATGCCATTTAAACATACAATTGTACCAGCAAATACCTATCCAACAATTTCTAAAATATCTGCTGTACCTATGTACTTATTGATAATGAAATGAATGTCTGTCTAGTGTCTATCGCAATATTCGCAATCAATGAGTAAATTTTGGAAAATGAGTGCTGCCATCTTTATTCGTTTGATATCGCAAAAGATTTACTATTGTAGATACGAATGATATTCTATCAATATATTCTAAACCATCCATCGAGCGCCATCTCTGAAAAAAATGCCAACAACTCTACGACTCCATAGTGTAGTCTTCCAGGGTCAGACTGGCCTGAGGGCCAGTGTTGCCACCTTGGTTTTTGAAAAAGAGCAGTTGGACAAGCTAGAAAGGGCTAGATTTAGCAAATTTTGCCATCAAAAGTGCTAAAAATTGTTTATTTGACATTTCAAATTTAGTAAAAAATGCAACAGAGTAATTAAAACTAAGTTATTGAATTGTTAAAAATCGTACCTGCTGAAGCAGAAAAAGTTGATGGCTGATTAACATCTGCGTTTTTTGCGGATTTGAACGAAAATTTAAAATGAATCCTACAGTTTTTTATTATTTCAGTTGACACCTTGTGTGAACAGCAAGACTCTCTCAGTCGTTGTAAACCCCATCGTATACGTAGTATGGATATCATTGTTTTTAGCCCCATTTTGTTTCTGGTTTTAGTTTTAATTAGGTTCACAGAACTATAAATATACACAACGAAAAGGGCTAGATCTAGCCCGAAAAGGGCTAAGGTGGCAACACTGCTGAGGGCAGATCGGGCAAAATGCCGATTGAAATCCTGGTACTCAAAATTCTTTTTGTCTCATTTACTCGCCTACCAAATTTCAAGACGTTCTGATCAACGATACTCGAGTTATCATCGGACAAACATTCATGCATACGTACATACATATAAACCGGACTGTTCAAGTAGACTCGGGGAACTTTGCTTGCTCGTTCAAAAATGATAATTGTAATATTGGCATTATAATCGGTTAAAAGAGTACCTACCTGAGATTAATAATATTAATTTAATATTAATGGGGGCACCTGTACAGTAGAGACCATATTAAGCTATACACTTGCAGTACAAAATTAGCCCCTACAGAGAAGAATATACGATAGGTACAAAGTCCAATGTGTCTTATTATTATTAAAAATTCTTTATTGCACAAATAAGAACATGTACATAGGCGAGCTTAATGCTAATTAGCATTTTCTTCCAGCTAAACTTACTTGATGCGGTCTCCACTGTACATTTTAAAATGTTAAGATCTAAGTCCGGACTTCAAATACCCCTACCGCTATCTATGGGGGAATAGTACATTATATAACCGGGAATAGAGTTGCTACTCGTTTCCCTGGTACAGTGAAATCTATACTGAATTTAGCGAACTAAATCAACATAAAATAAAAATTGACTTCCTGTCTTTTACTTGATTAATTAACACAAAATATAATGATATGTACGTCGGTAAAATATATTTCGACCACTAGTTGTGTAGTTATCATTCAAAAACGTGCGTTTTTGCACAAAAACCGACTTTCACGCCATCCCTTAGGGAGTTGGGGAACTAAAATGCGTCGCCAGTTTGTAATGTAATGTAGCGCCACCTATGGGCGAGTAGCTTTGTAGTAGTGTACCTATAAACATTTTAAGGTTTTGAATTTGAAAATAAAAATGTTTGCAGACCAGAACAGAATCAAAACAAATGAAAAGCTATCAATTGGTACCATTTTGATCAAAATCGGTGCGATATTGTGTCCAAGTTTACGGTAAAAAATAGTAGAATTTTTGAAATTGAAAAATTAAATGTTTGCAGGGCGAAATGTAGAATTTTTTTTTTGAAAACGTACGAAACTAACGTAAAACTAACGAAAGGAACTTGTTTCAGGTCGATCAGAGCATTTTTGAGCATTTTTGAAATCCCATACAAATTTTGAAATTGTAAAAAAACATGTTTGCAGGCGGAAAAAGACATTTTTTTTTTGAAAACATACGAAACTAACGTAAAACTAACGATTGGCACTTGTTCCAGGGCAATCAGAGCATTTTTTAAATTTCACATAAATTTTGAAATTAAAAAAAAAATATTTTCCGGGCGAAACAAACGAAAATTTTTCTCAAAACAAACGATACTAACGTATAGCTAACGATTGGCACTTGTTTCAGGCCAATCGGTGCTATGGGGTGCACAACTTCCCGGTAGAATATTGGTAGAATTTTTGAAATTGAAAAATTAAATGTTTGCAGGGCGAAATGTAGAATTTTTTTTTGAAATCGTACGAAACTAACGTAAAACTAACGAAAGGAACTTGTTTCAGGTCGATCAGAGCATTTTTGAGCATTTTTGAAATCCCATACAAATTTTGAAATTGAAAAGAAAACATGTTTGCAGGCGGAAAAAGACAATTTTTTTTTTGAAAACGTACGAAACTAACGTAAAACTAACGATTGGCACTTGTTCCAGGTCAATCAGAGCATTTTTTAAATTTCACATAAATTTTGAAATTAAAAAAAAAATATTTTCCGGGCGAAACAAACGAAAATTTTTCTCAAAACAAACGATACTAACGTATAGCTAACGATTGGCACTTGTTTCAGGCCAATCGGTGCTATGGGGTGCACAACTTCCCGGTAGAATATTGGTAGAATTTTTGAAATTGAAAAATTAAATGTTTGCAGGGCGAAATGTAGAATTTTTTTTTGAAAACGTACGAAACTAACGTAAAAATAACGAAAGGAACTTGTTTCAGGTCGATCAGAGCATTTTTGAGCATTTTTGAAATCCCATACAAATTTTGAAATTGCAAAAAAAACATGTTTGCAGGCGGAAAAAGACAATTTTTTTTTTGAAAACGTACGAAACTAACGTAAAACTAACGATTGGCACTTGTTCCAGGTCAATCAGAGCATTTTTTAAATTTCACATAAATTTTGAAATTAAAAAAAAAATTTTTTCCGGGCGAAACAAACGAAAATTTTTCTCAAAACAAACGATACTAACGTATAGCTAACGATTGGCACTTGTTTCAGGCCAATCGGTGCTATGGGGTGCACAACTTCCCGGTAGAATATTGGTAGAATTTTTGAAATTGAAAAATTAAATGTTTGCAGGGCGAAATGTAGAATTTTTTTTTTGAAAACGTACGAAACTAACGTAAAACTAACGAAAGGAACTTGTTTCAGGTCGATCAGAGCATTTTTGAGCATTTTTGAAATCCCATACAAATTTTGAAATTGAAAAAAAACATGTTTGCAGGCGGAAAAAGACAATTTTTTTTTTGAAAACGTACGAAACTAACGTAAAACTAACGATTGGCACTTGTTCCAGGTCAATCAGAGCATTTTTTAAATTTCACATAAATTTTGAAATTAAAAAAAAAATATTTTCCGGGCGAAACAAACGAAAATTTTTCTCAAAACAAACGATACTAACGTATAGCTAACGATTGGCACTTGTTTCAGGCCAATCGGTGCTATGGGGTGCACAACTTCCCGGTAGAATATTGGTAGAATTTTTGAAATTGAAAAATTAAATGTTTGCAGGGCGAAATGTAGAATTTTTTTTTTGAAAACGTACGAAACTAACGTAAAACTAACGAAAGGAACTTGTTTCAGGTCGATCAGAGCATTTTTGAGCATTTTTGAAATCCCATACAAATTTTGAAATTGTAAAAAAACATGTTTGCAGGCGGAAAAAGACATTTTTTTTTTTGAAAACATACGAAACTAACGTAAAACTAACGATTGGCACTAGTTCCAGGTCAATCAGAGCATTTTTTAAATTTCACATAAATTTTGAAATTAAAAAAAAAATATTTTCCGGGCGAAACAAACGAAAATTTTTCTCAAAACAAACGATACTAACGTATCGCTAACGATTGGCACTTGTTTCAGGCCAATCGGTGCTATGGGGTGCACAACTTCCCGGTAGAATATTGGTAGAATTTTTGAAATTGAAAAATTAAATGTTTGCAGGGCGAAATGTAGAATTTTTTTTTTGAAAACGTACGAAACTAACGTAAAACTAACGAAAGGAACTTGTTTCAGGTCGATCAGAGCATTTTTGAGCATTTTTGAAATCCCATACAAATTTTGAAATTGAAAAAAAACATGTTTGCAGGCGGAAAAAGACAATTTTTTTTTGAAAACGTACGAAACTAACGTAAAACTAACGATTGGCACTTGTTCCAGGTCAATCAGAGCATTTTTTAAATTTCACATAAATTTTGAAATTAAAAAAAAAATATTTTCCGGGCGAAACAAACGAAAATTTTTCTCAAAACAAACGATACTAACGTATAGCTAACGATTGGCACTTGTTTCAGGCCAATCGGTGCTATGGGGTGCACAACTTCCCGGTAGAATATTGGTAGAATTTTTGAAATTGAAAAATTAAATGTTTGCAGGGCGAAATGTAGAATTTTTTTTTTGAAAACGTACGAAACTAACGTAAAACTAACGAAAGGAACTTGTTTCAGGTCGATCAGAGCATTTTTGAGCATTTTTGAAATCCCATACAAATTTTGAAATTGTAAAAAAACATGTTTGCAGGCGGAAAAAGACATTTTTTTTTTTGAAAACATACGAAACTAACGTAAAACTAACGATTGGCACTAGTTCCAGGTCAATCAGAGCATTTTTTAAATTTCACATAAATTTTGAAATTAAAAAAAAAATATTTTCCGGGCGAAACAAACGAAAATTTTTCTCAAAACAAACGATACTAACGTATAGCTAACGATTGGCACTTGTTTCAGGCCAATCGGTGCTATGGGGTGCACAACTTCCCGATAGAATATTGGTAGAATTTTTGAAATTGAAAAATTAAATGTTTGCAGGGCGAAATGTAGAATTTTTTTTTTGAAAACGTACGAAACTAACGTAAAACTAACGAAAGGAACTTGTTTCAGGTCGATCAGAGCATTTTTGAGCATTTTTGAAATCCCATACAAATTTTGAAATTGAAAAAAAAACATGTTTGCAGGCAGAAAAGACAATTTTTTTTTCAATACCAACGAAACTAACGTAAAACTAACGAATGGCACTTGTTCCAGCTCAATCAGAGCATTTTTGAAATTCCATACAAAATTTGAAATTGAAAAAAAAAGTGTTTGCGAGCGGAAAAAAACACATTTTTTTTTTAAAACGTACGAAACTAACGTAAAACTAACGATTGGCACCTGTATCAGGTCGATCCGAGCATTTTTGAGCATTTTTGAAATTCCTTACAAAATTATAAATTGAAAAAAAAATGTTTGTAGGCAAAAAAAGAAAAAAAAAAAAATCAAAACAAACGAAACTAACGAAGAACTAACGATTGGCACTGGTTTCAGGTCAATCCGTGCCATGGGGTGCACAAGTTCACGGTAGAAATCGGTAGAATCTTTTAAATTGAAATAAACATGTTTGCAGGATGAAACAAACAAAAATTATAAACAAAACAAACAAAACTAACGTAAAACTAACGTGTGGCAACATTTATTTTGAAATCCGTGAGATGGGGTGCACAAGTTCCCTGGAGTACTTTCACCCCTTTTCGGATGTGCACTTGTACGAGGGCACACTGTATATTATATACATATGTGTACTACTAAGCTTCGATAAATGCGAAGAAAGAAAAATATTTTTTCACACTTCCAGCTCTCGAGCTTCAGGCGACTATAAATGAGTCAATTGAGCTGTCAAAATCACAAACACTTGACAGCTGTTGAAAAGTACGTGAAAAATATGCAAAACATGTTTGAAATTCGATACGCATACTGATTGCGTTGGAATATTTCTGTTGATTTTCTTGTATCTTTCACGTTATATTTTCACATATATATATATATATATATATATATATATATTATTACATTATAAAAATATAGCCAACAGAAAAATTATGTTACCAAATAAATCTTAATGAATTAACATTATATCATTGCAGTATAGAAACGCAGAAAGGTCTCCTTGCGATGGATAAATCGCAAAGTGTTCAAACATAGAAATTTATTTCTGTCATAAATCGTAATGTCTTTAAATATTTTTGTAATTGTTTCTGTTTCTGGGGTATCAGTGAAATTTTGCTACCACTGTCAATTTCTCCGTCAGATCAGACGGAGTTTTTACCAACAATTTAATTATTTACGGAACCCTAGTAAGATAAAATTACGCTTTATTTCACTCTGGTCGCTCTAAGAATGCGTTCCTTATACCTAGATTGTGATTTGATGATCGACGTAGCTTTGAAGGGAACATTTTAAGACAAAAATATTTTTTCAATGCAAGTGCTCGTAAAGGCCCACTTTTTATGCATCAAAACCGAACAGAAAGTCGATTATTTTGCCCTAGGGCTTTATTATTATTATTTTTTTTAATTTATTTACAATGGTTGGCTAACCTGCAGCCTTTCCTGTGTACCATAGATATTATACTTTTTTTCCACTGTTTAACGGCTCTGGATACAGTCTTTTTGAGCCAATTATAATTTAAAGTTCACAAGATTATATTTGTTTTCATTTCCTCACACTATGCATTGAAAAACGTAGTATGATACACGGGCGTAAAAGTAATAAATTACTCGGTTACGTTTAAAACACTCGCTACGCTCGTGTTTTAAATCGTCCTCGTAATTTATTCCTTTGCGCCCTTGTAGCATAAACTACTATTATATAATGTCAACTTACTAGAAACGTAATAGCTTAGCGCAAGTTTTACAATTTTTAAATAAGAAAACGTTATTTTTTTTTAGGTTTGTAATCCGCAGTTGCAAGGTTACATCGACCCTTTAGTTTTGTAGAGGTGTGCTAAAAACATAGGCAATTCTAACGTTGCCTGTCGTTATGCTATAAAATATAATAGTATAACGAAATATTTCTTTGTTCGTATCTCGTTTAGGGAGACATGTTCTGTACCCGTAGCACAGTGTTTAATCGCGTCGCGCGCGTCATGTGCTTGTACATCACTGCCGGAACGTCTTTTGTAAGGAAAGATAATTCGATTTCTGATTATAGCTTGTTATATTTTTTTTTTATAATTACTGTTAATGATAAATAAGTTTATAAAAATAGAAAAGAATAAGAACATTAAAAAATGACATAAACTCCATTGGCCATCATTAATTCCACAGAATGTGACTAAATAAAGAGGCGAGATAATAGGTATTCACTAGAATAATTTACGGTTGTATCTATGAAACAACCCTCTGCTTTTATTTTATTTTAACACAAATTGAATATAATTCATCACCATAAATTTTCTTTTTAAAAATTTAATTAACGTATTATATTTCCTAAACTATACCAACAAATTAAAGCATATATCATGCAATATTTTTTGCAACTTAGGAATATGAGCAACTTCTTGGTAGCTACTTTTTAATCTGTTGTAAAAATTAAAAACAGTCGTCGTCCGTTGTCATCTTATGTCTCGATTTTTTCTGACCCGGCTTTCGTTTAATTGACCGTTTCGTTTTTCAAATTGTAGCTAATCTACTTTTGGTGCGTAATAAAATAATGCAGAAACGTGGACAAACAAGCGACACCAGTGAGCTTATGATCAAACTGCTAGATTTGAGCGTGAAAGGCAAAATGGTGGACCCTTGATTTATGGAACTGTAACTGGGCGAGTTTGTTATGCTATGACTTTCCTGTCATGTTATATTTGAAATAAAGCAACTGTAAATCATAAGGACTTTCCCTCTAACAGTATCATAATTGTCATACAAATGTCTTTTATTAAATATGTTCGTATTTTATTATCGCGGGATTATTTTCGTTACGCTATTTACATTTAGAAATTACCATAAAAGTAACAGTAAGCCAGGCAAACAAGTAATGAAACTTATAACAGCGTTACTTATTGCCCACCTCTAGTCATGTCCAACTGACACATGTCATGCCAGGAACGCATTTTTAGAGCGGCCAGAGTTTATATCAAGGAATTAGTGCTGTTATTCATACGGCAATTGCCGTAATATACGGCATTCTATGACTTTTTCAGATTATACCGCAGGCTTTTTACATAGGTAACGTATTATGAAATACGTCATTTTAATTTATTAATATAACTAGCGACCCGCCCCAGCTCTGCACGGGCATGTATTATACATATAAACCTTCCTCTTAAATCACTCTATCTATTAAAAAAAAAACGCATCAAAATCCGCTGCGTAGTTTTAAAGATCTAAGCATACATAGGGACAGACAGACAGCGGGAAGCGACTTTGTTTTATACTATGTAGTGATAAACAGTTCTTTAATAAATATATAATACGGCAATGAGCGTTTTTCCTTATGTCAAATTTAGTGTTAAATAAAATTCCTAGATGGCACTGTCGTATTCTTTAGCAACAGAATCAAAGACAAAATTGCACCGATTCCAAACAAACTTTGACATTGATTGCTACGAAACCTCAGAATAAAGTACGAAACACATTTTATCTATGGTGAACTAAGAAAAAAAAATAACGAGAAAAACGCTCATTTTGTGTGTTTTTTCCATAAATACCGCAATTTGAAACTTTAGATACGGCAACTCAAAATTTTACAATGACAACACTGCAAGGAATAGAAGTTCCTTGTATGTACTTTATCAAATATTATCCGATGACTTTGTGTAAAGTCCCGAAAAACAAAGGAACATTGTTGACAACAAGAAGGTTCTTATCAAAAAACTCAAGTTCGAAAGTATATAACTATGAAAATCATTGTGCATTCATAAAAAACCGCGAATAAGTGCGAATCGGATTCGCGCACGAAGGGTTCCGTACGATTATCTATAAAAACTGCAAAAAAACATGTCTGTGGTATGGGAGCCCCCTTAAATATTTATTTTATTCTGTTTTTTAGTATTTTTTGTTATAGCGGCAACAGAAATACATCATCTGTGAAAATTTCAACTGTCTAACTATCACGGTTCATTAGGTACAGCCTGGTGACAGACTGACAGCGGAGTCTTAGTAATAGGGTCCCGTTGGTTAGCTTTTGGTTACGGAACCTTAAAAATATACCTATATTATGTATTTACAAGTATGTGTTCATATTAGACATACCGATGTGACGAATCTGTTAGGAATTTTATAAAATACGTGCATACACATAAAGTCTTTATTTATTTGTCACGTATTATTAAAAGTTATAATAGTGTCGAATCGGCGAACACGTTTTAACTTATTTGACAGGACTAAACTTAATTTAAGCGTTATTGTCTTTCTCTTTCTGTATCGAAAAGACAAAGACAACGCTTAAGGCGTATGACCACGCTAAATAAGCAACTCGATGTGTGTCGGTACAAATATCAACGGAAACGACATTGAAATAATGTTCATTTCAGCGTGCCTTGAAAAGTGGCTGTTACGACAACCACTGCGTCTCCGGCTAGCGCAAAATAGGAGAAAATAATACTTTTCACATGGACGCCATGAACGAAAAAAAAAATTTGAACTTAAATTTTTTAGATCTAACAATTTCCTATAATTTGGTGAAATAATAATTAAAATCGCTTTAGGCGTTTGGAAGGAGTAAGAGAATTCTTGTGTTAATCATGTGAAACTTTCGATGACTTTCGATTTTTTTTGTCAAAACTTACAATAGCAAAATAGTTTATGAAACTTAAAATTAATTTTTGACTCTATAATGCCTATCATATATCTTTATAAAAGTTTTTGGACCACCCGTGTAGGAGGAGTAGGCCTTCAAAGTTAGGTCCAAATATCAGTTGGCGTATCCATTCGCCTTAAAATAAGGTAAGTCTTGTCAAAGAAGTTAAGTCGTGTTACACCGAGTCGACAACATTGTTTTTGTTTCTCCTAGTTTCACCTAAACCCAATAAACCAATTTTTACTTTGCCAACGGACACACTAACTTTCCAGCGTCATCCGAAAATGACTCTATTGATAGAGTTATTTCTCATAAATCGTATGTTTAAAAATGACTCTATTGATAGAGTTATTTCTCATAAACCGTATGTTTAAAAATTATAAAATATACAAGGTGACTTTTTGATCATCGTCCAAATTCATACTGGTGGCTTGGTAAGTGATCAGTATCATTGATCAATAATAATTTTTTTTAAATTCGTTAAATGAAATTTCGACTTCCCATAGTGATTCACTCGGAACTGGAAGTGAATTTCTATGGGAAGCCGAAATTTCATTTTACAAATTTCACAAAAATTGTTATTGATGCAAGATACTGATCAGTTATCAAGCCTCCAGTATGAATTTGGACGATGATCAAAAAGTCACATTGTATATACAGGGTGTTTGGGGCATCGATGTAAATATTTTCAGGGTTGATAAAGGAAGTGATCTTGAACATTTTTGACTCAATTTACTTTAGTGCAAAGTTTAATAGTTTTCGAGATATAGACGTTTTTTAGTTTCGGCTACTTAAAAATAGGTTACTGCAATGAAATGGTAATAAAACACTATTATGACTAAAAAAATATATTTTCATTTTAGATTCTTCCTAAATACACTTCAGTTTAACAATAAAACAAGATCAATGTGTTCACAAAGAAGTGAAAATAAACATAAGGCAAAATACAGTACGAAGGAAAATAATTACTCTGTTGAGCTTTATGTCTCATTTTACTTCTTATTGAATACATTTATCTTATTTTATTGTTTGATCTGTATTATGTAATAATTTAAAATGAAAATATGATTTATAGCCATAATTCTTGTTTTATTGCCATTTCATTCCAGTTACCTATCTTTAAGTAGACAAAAACAAAAAATGTCTATATCTCGAAAACTATCAAACTTTGCACTATAGTAAATTCAGTTAAAAATTTGTAAGATCACTTCCTTTATCATCCCTGAAAAAATTTACATCGATTCCCCAAATACCTGTATATTGTTGGTTAAACTATAGAGAACAACTTCATTTAAGGAAGTTATTCTCGCGTATAAGAAACATCATGAAAATATTGTTCAAAATCCAGCTGTTTTTAGACTAAAATTAATTAAAATCGGTTATTTACCGCTAATTGTAGCGTAGCGTAGGCCACCCTCGTGCCCGCTGGACTGACGATCTGAAGGACGTTGCGGGTGTCGGCTGGATGAGGATGACTGAGGACCGCCAAGAGTGGCGTAATGTGGGGGAGGCAGTGGCGTGCATAGAACTTTTTCTGGAAAAGCAATCAGAAGGTCAAGTTCGACAATAAAAAAAATATAAAAAAATTTAAATAACACTTTGAAAAAAAAAAGTTTGTATGAAAATTTTTACTCTAGGGTAGGCACTGTCTACCCTGGTGCCATACAAACTTTTTTTTTAAAGTGTTATTTAAATTTTTTCATATTTTTTTTATTGTCAATCTTGACCTTCTGATTGCTTTTCCAGAAAAAAGTTCTATGCACGCCACTGGGGGGAGGCCTATATGGCAGTGGACGAATACAGGCTGATGGATGGATGGATGGATGGATGGACTAATTGTATTTGTATGGTTCTTGCACTAAAACACAAGTAAATAATTGCTTAGATTTTTTTTCCCTAAATGGCGTCCTTGTGAAAATGTATAATTTTCTCCTATTTTGCGCTGTCCGGAGACCCAGCGACGTCGTAATGCAGAGCGCGCTCATATGAACGTTATTTCAATATAGTTTCTGTCGATATTTGTACCGACACAGGTAGACTCAAGGTCGTTGGCGACTACATGCCCCTTAATTAAGGCGATTACCGTCGCCAAATTAGCAGCCCGATGTTTGTCTGTATGAATATCGACGGAAACGACATTGAAATAACGTTCAAATCAGTGCACAATGCGTGGTGGCTGTTACGACGCTCGCTGCGTCCTTGAAAGGGCAAAATAGGAGAAAATAATACTTTTCACATGGGCGTCATTGTTCGATTGAATAATTCTATGTTATATGTATAGCTATCAAGTTTATCTATTTATCAAAGCATAAATGAATTAAATCACCTAAGCCGCTTAGGAGCAGTAGGAAATTCAAGCCAAAAAACACCATTCAGTTGAAACAATTTTTCATATAGAAGTTTTGGTGGTACGAAAAAGGAAAATGTTGCATATGTTGTCCTAGAGTTGATAATCCATAATACATTTTTTCAGTATTTTTGGTTTGGCCATAAAAGAGGAGTAGGCTTTAGAAAGTACCCATTTGGCGTTATTAAGGGCCTTAACATAGCAATCTAACCTTCAATTCGATTGTAAGCGGGGCGGTAGCTCAGACGTTAGAACGCACTCACAATCTTGAGAGTCTTGAGATCCAGGTTCGATCCCCGGTCGGGCATGCACCAATGAGTTTTTTGGAATATATGTGTGTAGAATGTGTATACCTAATACTTAAACTTGCTGAACAACCTGCATGCCCTAAAAAGGGATCGCCCATTAATCAAGTGAGGCTCGAAAGGGGGGGAGGGAGTTCGGAAAAATCACCAAATATCACTAGGGGGACGGGGGGGGTGTAGTGAGATATCACGTGTATTAATTTTTTCTTTGAACGCGCAATTTTGAAAACGAAAATTAAAATAAATTAAATTTATATATACTTTGTACCAAAAAATACAAAATAGGTAACCTACTTTGTAACAAAAAATACACGTGATTTTGGGTAGGTAGTCTAAAACCTCACCATGTATCACTATGGGGGAGGGGGGGGGGGGGGTTAAAAAGTTGCTAAAAAACATCACGTGATTAATGGACGGCCCCAAAATGTGTAAGCCCGAAGAACGGCTATAGGGCTCACCAACCCATCATGTTAGGACGTAATAATCGTCGGTGAAACGCGGATGTACCGAGTGTGGACTGTGACTTGCATTTCACAGTTCACACTCGGGAACTACTGGCACCCCCTCGGCAGTTCATGTCGTGACATTATATTTTTTTATTTGATTATTTCAGCTACTACTTGCTTATCTTTTGGCAAAGATTTGTTCATTTGCGCTCCTTGGAATGCGGCGATAGATAAGGCTATGTTGACAGTTTAAGGAGCACCACAATGCTAAACATCAGTTTTGCATTGGATTCAGTTCCGTCAAAGTAGATGGTAAAAATTTGAAAAAAAAGTATGCTGTGTTTTTTGGCTCACGACAATTATTAAGGTGATATACCGTGCTAGCAAAGGTCCCCGTTACTCCAGGCAGAAAGACCCGCAGTGCGAAAGGGACGGAATCGGGGAAAATTGTCAAAAAGTCGGTTTTAAATTAATGCAAAATTAACTAAAATAGCTACAAAAAATTCCATAACCAGTAATTTAGGTGTAGTTAAAACCCATCTAAATAAATATTTTTCAAGTCTGTATGCTATCCTAATTTGTCAGAGTATCAAAAAAAGTGTAAATTTAGACCTGGTTTCAATAATTATTTCTATCGAATGAAATTCCTCCTATCGCGTTTCTGATAGACCAAAATCTAGTAAAAGGTCCCAAAATTGTTATACTAATTCATTTTACTTGGAACTTCATTAAAAGAGCAGATAAATAACTTCAAAAAGTGTCGATTTTATTACACTTAATTACACTTCATAAATAAACAGACTTTCAATCTTCTTTCAACTACTTATAATACTTTTAAAAAAGCATGAATTTCACGAAAAAAGCGAGTCAGTTTCCGTATTTCAAAACCGACTGAAACAAAACCAAAACACGCTGATAACCACTAGAAAAAAAACATCTTTATTACATAAAGAAATTATAGTTAATGTCCTAATGGAGCCGCGATTTAAAAATAACTGAAGTTTTGCGTGCGCGGCATCTAATTAGAGCAGGATAGACAGTTAATAAACAAAAGCTTTAGCAGGACTGAATTTTAGCATTGTGCAGCCCCTTAAAGACGAATGCTATACAGTGTCATCGGGGTGACCTTCAAATTCCTGTCTGTCTCCAAGACTGTCCGTATGTAGGTATTTCATACATAAATGTATGATATATTTTTAATGGAGTCATGTAACTGCCACTTGAGATGACAGTTGCTTTAAAACTGGACAAGAAATTCTTTTTTCCTATTCGTATTTGTAGGGGTCCGTAAGAAAAAGGAAAATCCTTATTGCTTTTGGCGTCTGTTTTTCATAGGCATAATAAATAATAATAATAATACTCCGTGCGAGCGATCATTTGGGGGGCCCATTGAAAAAGGCATATTATAAAATACACTGATAATGATAGTAAGTTATAATTTAATTAAATAGTATAATTTCTTAACTTATGATTCCTCTAAGGTGTAAACATTAATTGATTACAGACTGTAAAAGGAGAAAGACTATATGAGACAGGTAGACAAAGATATATATGTTTTTCTTTTTTCCATTAACCTGAATTAACCTGAGTCATATATTGTATAGTATAAGTTTTACGTTGAAAAAAAAAGACATGATCTTGCTAAGTTTCTTGCCCTTCTTCTTAGCAAGACTAATCGAATGGGCGGAGGTAGGCATGTATTTATATATGTAACCTATTAGTATGTAGTATATAGGATGGGATTTGGTCGGCCGCCTGGATTCGTGCTGGGGGCTCGGTTGGTGATCATTGAACCTTGTTCCTGGTCCCTGGCCGTGTCTCCGGTATGGGTTCGGGCGGCTGATTGGATTTTACCTTGTATAATATATATTTTACCTACATATCATTTTAATCGTAAATATATTGCTACATAAATTAAATAAACCTTTAATTTAGTTCATGTACATTTATTATTTTATTACATATATTTTCTTTATTAGATTAAATTTGACGTGTAAAATGTGTATATATCTATACCTGCTTTGCAAAATAAACTATTTGAATTTGAATTTTGAATTTGAGTCTCCGCCTGCCCATTTTTCCGTGTTGATCGGGCAGGCGCCATAGTTCCTTTCATAATAGTTACTCAGTCCACTAGCACCTCAACTCAATAGCCTGGTTCCCTTTGTCTCTATTCCTATAGTCCTACACAGACCGGGGGTTGTCCTTGGGTGCACTCCTACAGTGCCTACAGGGATAATCGTCAGTTGGTGTCATATCACATTTAGATAAAGATAAATTAAGATGTTTTAAACGTAACCGAGTAATTTATTGCTCTTACGCCCGTGTATCATACTACGTTTTTCAATGCATAGTGTGAGGATATAAAACAAATATAATTTTGTGAACTTTAAATTGTAATTGGCTCAAAAGGACTAGGTATCCAGAGCCGTTAAACATTGGAAAAAAAGTATGACATTTATGGTACACAGGAAAGGCTGCAGGTTAGCCAACCATAATAAATAAATAAAAAAAATAATAATAATAAAGCCCTGGGGCAAAATAATCGACTTTCTGTTCGGTTTTGATGCATAAAAAGTGGGCCTTTACGATCACATGCATTGAAAATTATTTTTCAATGCATGTGCTCGTAAAGACCCACTTTTTATGCACCAAAACCGAACAGAAAGTCGTTTATTTTGCCCTAGGGCTTTATTATTATTTTTTTTTTTATTTGTTTGCAATGGTTGGCTAACCTGCAGCCTTTCCTGTGTACCATAGACGTTATACTTTTTTTCCACTGTTTAACGGCTCTGGATACAGTCCTTTTGAGCCAATTACAATTTAAAGTTCACAAAATTATATTTGTTTTATTTCCTCACACTATGCATTGAAAAACGTAGTATGATACACGGGCGTAAGAGCAATAAATTACTCGGTTACGTTTAAAACACTCGCTACGCTCGTGTTTTAAATCGTCCTCGTAATTTATTCCTTTTCGCCCTAGTAGCATAAACTACTATAAAGGGCCTCTACGTGTTGGCTGGCTTCGGCCCCACGCACGCCTCCCAAAGACCCGGGACTACATAGTCCCGAGATATAATAAATGTATGCAATAATAAAATAATACCCAATACTCACAATCTGCAATCGACACACACAGAAAAAATAAGCAAGTACAAAGATCTGGCTATGGAAATTAAAACACAATGGCGTGTAAACACTGTTAAAATAGTCCCTATCGTAATATCAACTACAGGTGTTATTCCTAAAAATCTTGTGACTAGTTTAAATACTTTGGATATCCCGACTCATACAATTTATCTCCTGCAAAAAGCTGTAATTCTGAACACCTGTCGTATCACAAGAAAATTCCTACAGTCTAACTCATCCCAGAACACATACCTATTCATGTAAACTACTCTGCACTTGGCCTCGGTCCGTGCCACTTTTACCTCTTAGAAAAAGAGAGAAATTAAGAATAAAAATAATAATAATAATAATATTTTTGTGGATATATTAATAATTTGCAATATTCCGCTAAACAATTATTAATATGTCCACAAATTTATGATGGACTTCCGCAAAGTAACGCCTTTTTCAATAAATAATAATATTTCTTTATTCGAGTAACAAAAAAAAACTCATTATATATACAAGGTAGGCTTAATTATTTGAGATTAGTTAATACAAATATAAGTAGTTTTATTACACACCTAAATACAATAATTACATACAATCATTTAGAATTTATTACATCAAATATTTTACTTTATATGTAGGCTGGTAGATCTAAATCTTCGAAAATACGAAAAAACTCGTTACGGTATAGGAAATAAAACGGAAAAAAACTAAATAAATTCAGAATTCGGAGCACACACAGTTACGATAGCCGGCCGATACTTGGATTTTTACTTTTCGTTTTGTATTACTACTGGTTTTTTCGATCTTTGGTCGTACAGGGTTCCGTTAAGGCGTTGTAGCCACCAACGACCTTGAGAAGACCTGTCTCGGTATAAATATCGACAGAAACTATATTGAAATAACGTTCATATCAGCGCGCACTGCTTTACGTCGCTGGGTCTCCGGATAGCGTAAATTAGATGCTTAAGAGGCTATGCGAATTTTGTTTTTGTCACTGTCACTCCAAGCGAAAACACGCTTAGTGCGAGAGAGGCGGATTCAGGGCGAAAGCGAAAAATGTTGGTTTTTTATTTTTATTAAAAAAACTAAAATAGCTAGCGAAAATTCGAATATCAAATCTCTAGATATTGTTGAAGCACACCTAATAAAATATGTTTAAATTCTGTATATGGTTCCTCTTCGTCAAACGAGGAGAAAAAGTGTGTTTGAAGACCTCATTTCAACAATTATTTCTATCGAAGAAAATTTATCCAAACATGTTTTCCAATTTCAAAACCCTAGATTATATAGTCAAAATGCATATAGCAGAAATTTATTAAAATTTTCCGTGTATTTCGTGTATTGTGTTAAAAATACTTGAAAAATGTAAAAAAAAAAATTGTTGATAAAATTATTCAAAAACTCATTTGTTGACAAAGTTTCAATTTGTTTCTTTGCATACTTAATTAATTAAATCGCTTCTTGGTATTAAATTGCCCCCTGCTTTTGTATTTATTTTTTTAAACTATGGATAAAAATTTTAAATTCTAATCACATCATTCCACATATTCTATAGTATATCATATTATATTGTAAATATGAAAATTGTAAATATGTACTACGTCTATTGTTCTTATGCCATAGTAATTTTGTTTCCTTTTTTTTTTTGATGTTATATTGTATATGTTAGCTGCACTATCGCATTGGCCTAGCTGTTAAGATAGTGTAATGTAGTTAACAAATAAATTAAAAAAAAAAAAAATTTACTAGATTAACATATTTATGGTTTTCTCGGTCACCAGCTGCAAGAGCCGAAACCTTAGTGGATATCTATCTGTCAGTATTTTGAAAAGGGCTGGGCTGCAGAGGTTCGCAAACAAAAATTATTGACGTCATATATTGAAAATTATGGTATTAGAGTAGGGTTGCCAGATGGGAAAACCAAAATATCTGGGCAAAACTTCAAAAAGTTAGGATTTTGGGATTATGGTCGGGACAAATAAATATCACGAATCGAAAAAATATTTTTTATTAATAAAATTAAAGTAATTACAACAAAATACTATTTTGCCCGCCGACCGTTGTTATTTGTTATTTGTCGGGACAATTTGTATTTTGTCATATGAAATATAGGGACAATCCCGACGAATTCCGACCATCTTGCAACCCAGTAGGGTTAAATACTTTTAGTGGACAATTAATTGACAATAACAGTCACCAAATGCCGACTTTTTGAAATTTTGCCCAGATATTTTGATTTTCCCATCTGACAACCCTAACTAAATTCTCTGTTCGCTCTCCCGCTTTCTGGGCGAGCGCTCTTACTCTTAGGTCTTTTCGACACTTTCCAACAGGCGTGGTTATGACCAAGCAAAAACCCATTGTTTATAAAAAAAAACATATACAGAACCCTTCCATACGACGTACACTTTACAGACTTTTTACTAGCTATTGTATCTAAAAGCTGCACAGACCATAAAGTCAAAAGCTCTGTACAGATCAAACAACACATTTATGGATGTCGTTAACCTGCGTGCGCCGGCGCCGGTCACCGTTCGATCAGACAGTCTGTGTAAAGTCCACAAATTATTACCATAAAAAATGAATGTCGCTTTTAGGTGTGCAGCAAAATTTATATTTTGGGTCAAACTTTTTTTGGGTAAATTTTTATAGAAAAGGCTTGTTTGTCTGTCTTTTTATCGCAGCCTAACTTGAAAAGTTACAGGCCGTCTGGCATAATATTCTCTACCAATAATACGGTTGTTTTCAATAAAATAACGCCCGATTTAACACTTTCCATGAATGTGAAAAAAGTGACGTCTTAAAAAACGTATTTTCCTAATGTCCCAGGATTTTGCAGCTGACAGAAAGAAACCGAAGCTATATCTTTTTTTTATCAACACTTATGTAAGAGGATGGCCTACCCTAGCAACTTTTTTTTATTACCCGTCTAGCGTCTTTTGATTTATATGTTGACTGATTGATTGACTGATTGACTCTTTTTCTTGGACGCGTAATACTAATCACGCAGCGAAACAACAAATTGGTGTGTTTTTAGCTAATACTGAAATATTTTGTAGGGATAAAATATCGGATTTAAGTAGAATAGTTTCATATTTCTATTACCTATTTTATAAAAAAAAATCAAGTTGATCTCTTAACCGCTTTCTTGAAACGAACCAAAAAAAAAAAGGTTGGAAACATTTTTTTCGTGACAAGAGAAAAAATCTTAATACATTGTTTATAATTAGAATCCTTAGATAAAACATCAATAAATCAAATATATTTTTTTCAATACAAGCAGAGTCCAAATTTCTTCAAACGAATCGTCGAAACTCTGGCGCTGTTCATGCTCTAGGCTCATGTACAGTATTATTGATAACGACGGCATATAATTATATAGCATATGATTATCGAATAATTTGAGGAAGATAATAATATTTACTATAGTTATTTACTTTCTTTCAAGAATTGGAACAAGCAAATATGCTCGTGCTCTACATTTCATTCTGAAAATAAATGCAAGTCTTTATATGAGTATTCAAGAGAATCACCTGCTCAAAATTAATGTCAATAAATAATGCTGTCGGCCATTTTGTAAACACATTGACCGAAAAAAAAAACAGAGAAGTAGAAACATTTCGTATTTCATTTTTGGGTAAATGTTTATTGAGTATTTGATTAAGATTCTCACAAAAGGAAAACGCGAATGGATGAAATTTTCTCGATAGAATTTAATTCCGAAAAGGCCTCTAAATTGTTTTATTTTTTCCTGTAATTCTGAAATCCTAAATAATTTCATTGTGAAATTGCATTCAAAATGTGGATATTATGTATTTGTAAAGTCTCCTTGAAAATATTTGTGATAAAATAGCTTAGTACATTTTATATTAATAAAAAACCGACTTTTTGCTTCTTTTCCACGAATCCGTCCCACTCGCACTGAGGGTTTTTTCGCATATGGAGTAACAGGGACGCTAAAACTTTTACGTATCGCCTTAAGTGGAATGTTTTTCAGTCGCCAGTGTCACGGCATTTAAATCATTATGGAGACACATAAACGAAATAAGTAAGTACAGACGACTGCAGCTCAAGCTATCTATCTCTTTGTAAGCAATTTTAACGGCTATGACGCCGCAATAAGAACTGCAAATAGGTAGCCTGTCATGCTGGCGTCTGTACTTCAAACATGGCAAATTGTAAACCAAACATCTGGTAGAAAACCGAGGTAAGACCAACCATTGAAATGGTAATTTAGACAGTATGTGCACACATCTGGTAGACCGAAGACCGTATTATTTTTGATATAATTGCCGTGCCGGTTCCAGAAAGTATCGTCTTTCCCCCAATATGCAATTCGCTTAGATTAAACTATGTTAAGAGGCTATGCGAATTTTATTTTTGTCACTGTCACTCCAAGCGAAAAATTGCAAAATCGATTCAGGGCAAAAGGGAAAAAAGTTGGTTTTATATTTTTATTAAAAAATCTGAAATAGCTAGCAAAATTTCAAATATCAAATCTCTAGATATTGTTGAAACACACCTAATAAAATATGTTTGAGTTCTGTAGGTATATGGTTCCTATTCGTCAAACGAGGAGAAAAAGTGTGTTTGAAGACCTCATTTTAACAATTATTTCTATCGAGGAAAATTTATCCAAACATGTTTTCCAATTTCAAAACCCTAGATTATATAGTCAAAATGCATATATCAGAAACTGAAAATGAAATACACAGAAAAGAAACATCCGTATTTTTTTCGCATATCGCCTTATGGTGTCGTGTTAATACGAAAACCATTTCGAGATAGATTTACGTTAAATAAGAAGTATTTTCCAACTTTTAGTCTAAATACATCATAATGATAAATATTTTTACGAAAAGGCTGCAACTTCCATTTGCCTTCGTGTGACGTCACTTGAGAAATGGCTGTTTAGAAAGGTGTCCTTTGCTATCAAGATAAATTTATAATAATTTGCTTCAGACTAATTTGACAGCTGGATGACAGATGAGTAGACAGACAGAGACTGATCAATTTTGTTTATATTAATCAGTATAATGTCTAAAATTTTCAAGTGACAAGGTCATCGGACAATTCTTTAAAAAAATCATAAAAAAATAATGGTTAATTTATATACCAAAATAATGAAAACTATGTCCTTAAATGGCGTGTATTCTCTGAAAAAAAATCTTTTAACAATTAAGCTATGGGAATTCTTTATTCTTTATTGTACACAGAAAAATAGTTAAGACATACAATAAATTAGTTCTATGTAGTACAGGCGAGGTTATCTCCAAAAAGAGATTTCTTCCAGCAAACCTAAGCGGCAATGGGAAATGTTATTAAAATAAGTATAATAATATCATAATATTATACATAAATATACGTATATATTCTTTCGCTCATGACGAAACCGTACCGCCAGGCGACTCATGACTCATGACGGCATGACGTCATTAGAAGCCGTACCGCGGGGGCGTTGTATCAGTCATGCGTCTGTTACTGACTTCCGTAGACTTTTGCGGCAGTCGAATCTCTGGACAGACTGTACGTATATATGCCGCGTCTGCTGTCACTCTCCCATTTTTTAGAGAAGCGCTCATCATCCTAGACAGCATTGCCGCTTTTCAATGCAATGAGAAACTCCGAAGGCTCGGTGGTAGCCAAGCGTGTGAAAAGCCCATTGTGTGAAAAAAAAATTAAAGTATAAAATTTTAGTGACCTATTGAAGCCATATTAATCACTCGATTCCCAAAAAAAAACCTTATAAAGAAACCTCTGCGATCTATCCGTCTGTATGTCTTTCTATTCTATAGTAAGGACTGTAACTCGAAACGAATAAAAAATAAGTTAAAATAAATCTTATATCCTTGAAAAACAACACGAAAAAGAAAACTGGCAACTTAAGGCGCTACGAAAAAAAAATCTCCACTTTTCGAACTTGCATATCTTATTATCATATTTATAATGTATTATTTTACATCAGCGAAACACTCGTTTCGTAGAAAGAAACATAAATCTTTGTTTAGAATGTGATGTGCTCTTGTACACAGTAGCGTGCACAGAACTTTTTGCTGGAAAAGCAAGCAATTCGTCAAGAATAACAATAAAAAAAATATGAAAAAATTTAAATATCACTTTGAAAAAAGCAATGTTGTATGACGCCAGGGTAGACAATGTCTACCCTAAAGTGAAAATTTCCAATACAAACTTTATTTTTTCAAAGTGGTATTTAAATTTTTCCATATTTTTTTAATTGTTATTCTTGACCAATTGCTTGCTTTTCCAGCAAAAAGTTCTGTGCACGCCACTGCTTGTACACATATACATATGTATTGTATATACTTATATTATATTTTTATATGGCACACGCAACTCTTTGGAAACTATTTCTTTTTAAAAATATATTTGTGGTTTTTAAATTTGTTTCTGATTGATTTCAAGTTTGTAAAACACTCCAATAATAACTTTTTATTTAACAAGAAAAGTGAACTTTTTGAAACCATTTAATTTTATTACAAAAAAGTAAGAAAAGAAAGTTTTTTTTTTTTTCGATGAACTTCCAGTTAACGCGTATATTTTTATTTGCAGGCAAGCTTTATTATTGACATTGTTACCAATATCAGTTGACATTGACAGGATTTTTTGCATATCCTTTGATAAAATATCATAAATCATGTTTAACTTTGTTTTTTCCATAACACAGGTGTTTTTAAAAAGTTTACTGGCGGCGCGGCGCCAGAAGTTTATTGACACTTTTCGTACATTCAAAAAATGTATTCTTATTTTAATTTTTACTTACGTGCTGGTCATGGTTGCTTTTGTTGAGACACAAAACACAAGACAGACACAAACAGTCAAATAAATGAAACTAAAACAAAAATGCAAATAACAGTCTCACAGACGCGAATTAGTCCGAGTCGAAATTACTACTTTTGAGACCTTAACAGCACTAAAAATAAAAGACATCATCTACTCATTTTTTTTACACAATAATTTTTTTCAAAAAATCACTGGCAGTTTTAAGCTGCAATAAAAATAAGAAAATTCGAGTTCACGATCGGGAAAATACGCGCGGCAAATTCGAAAATGGAACAACCGTCAGTTTGGCACGCGAGCCGCGTATGCACTGCGGTTGGCGGCAAACAACACCTGATTTTAATAATGGCGCGAATCTATGTATATTTCGTTTCATGACTTTGTATTGTATACGGAATCCTGAATGAGACATTTTCATTTATAAATATGATTCATCATGCAGTTTTGGTTTTAAAATGAGAGCTTATGGGAATTTGTTGTATATACGCGTAAGCGATGATTTCATGAATGGATGCGTAATAAAAAATATATAAGTACATAAATCTGTTTACTTAATTCAAGGTGTTTTGTGTTATTTCTAGTTTTTTTCCGTCGGTTTGTTTATTTGCTTACAAAACTCGTAGGTACTATATTTTTATCTATTAACTTATTTTTCACACCACCTGCTCGACAATGTACTTGATTCTGAAGGCTTTAATTTTAGTTTTAGCGCTGTCAAAACTAAATTTTTATCATTGCAAAATAATTCATAAGTGCGAGGAACAGAGGCTAAATTGCTTTGGAAAAATTTAAGTTTTAACAGCACTAGAACTAAAATTAAAGCCTTCAGAATCGGCTTTACTGTCCAAATACATGTCATGCAACCTCAACGTAAAGTAACGCATTATATCTCAAGAGATATAAAGATATATGAAAATCCCTAGGGATTAAAGTGATTTAAATTTGGAACGTCAATTTTGTGTGGAAAGTCGTGGAAAACAAATGCCCATATGGGATTGTAAAGAGGTTTGTTCGAAAATCGAACTGGCCAGCATAAGCAGAATTCAACAAAAAGAAAAAAGCGTTTACAAAGTTGTGAAACAAAAGACGGTGTTTGGTGCTGTGATTGTCAGCGAATTTTATTGAATTATTAATGTTGATAAAAAATGTCGAGCTTTTTATTGTCTCGCAGAAGGTGTGAACAGTAGGGTATGCTCCTCTGGAATAAAGCCTGTCTTTGTCTTGGGCAGCTTGAACTCCTCGCTTTACTCAGGACTCTATATAACTCCTGAGCGCCCGTGACGTAAGACACTGCTTTATTCCCTTAGTGCATAATCTACATTGATTAATATCAGAGAAAAGCAACTTTTAGCTCAGAACAATATACACAAATGGTTTGCTGTATAGAGGATGATTTTTATTTATGCAGCTTAATTTTTACTGACAATTGATATGAGGATAATATCGACTATTGTGTAATTTGAATTTTGTATTGTTATTATTTTTTAGTGTTTTAATTTTGTCAGTGTATCTAATTAAATTTTTTAATTTTTCATTTATTTACTGTTACATACAAATTTGCATGCCATTATTATGGACGGACTCATCGATACTGCAATTACCTACAAGAACTATTATTTTGTGACATGTACCTTTGCAAATAAATTTCTTTCTTTCTTTCAAATTCATACTGGAGGCTAGGTAAGTGATCAATATATATATCAATATAAGATCAATAGTACCACTATGGTACCACGGATTGACCACAAAAAAAAATTGTTGACCTGGGCTTGCGTTTGTTGAGAACACAAAAAAAATATTTTACGAATTTCAAAAAAAGGGTCATTGATATTAAGCACTGACCGAGTCTTCAGTGTGAATTTGGCTGTTTAAATATATGTCACCTGTATCTGGCCAGTTTATTATAAATATTTCAGATTTTAGGCTTACTTTGTTAGGTTTTTATTTTCGGTCATCTTTAGTTAAGTTTTTGAATGTTATTTAAGTTTTTAGTTAAGTTTCTTGTATACCTATAATATAATGTCACCTGGTATAACTAATTTTGAATTATTTTTTCATTTATTAAGCTTGAAAAATAATTGGATTTTCCAAATGCGTGAACTCGTGAAGTTAGCCGAACATTTTTAAACAAATCCTAACTTCACGACTATGGAAAATCGTATTATAATATTAACAAAAATATGTATAATTGCTTATAGTAAACTATTTTGTATTTTTGTTCCAAGCTTAAGATCGGTTTCACGGCCGGATTGTGAAAAACCAGCCTTTTTCTAATTAATCGAAACAGAACACTTAAATTCAAAATTCACTCAATAGTCATTCAACAAAACCTTATTACCTACATAATGCTTTTTTGCTTTTTTTTTGTTTGTAACATTGTAAGATTATGTAAGGGCTGTGTGCTCCTATAATTTGTATAACTCTGCAGGAATAATGTATAGTCAAAAATTAGATGTTTGTAATCGGAGTATGCAGTTGGAGCTCCTTAAGGCGCTCTTATCCCAGAAGAGTGACTCTCTGTCTTTTTCTTTACGTGTAAGGAGTAAAGAAAATAACCTCACTTTAGTACTTTTTTGTTGTTTTTATCGGTTTTTAAATTGTTTAAAAATAAGGGATATGTTTATTAAAACCCACTTACGTGGTCGACCTAGAAAATTTAAAGAGCAATATTACCAGATATGTTTCGTTAATAAAAGAGTGGAATTATGGAAATGGCATGATTTGAAAGGTCTTATTATATGCTGTGTTCGTGAATTATTTCTATCGAGCAAAGTTTATCTGATCGTGAAGACCTAGATAAAGGTTCGAACTATAATTGCGTATTTTTTTTTTGAAGTTTTAGACGATATTTGTAAGTTCTATTTGACTTTGAAATTACTGATTTTGGGATAAGGGCGCCTTAATAAGCAAATAAATAAATAAATAAGCAGCGTTGCCAACTCTACGGGTGTCTACATCTTTTCACGTACCTAGAATGACCCCATACACCCTAACTAATGAGTTATGTTGTTTTGCAAATTTGTGTATTTGAAAATCTTTAATAATTTATTAAGGCGCTCTTATCCCAAAATCAGCAATTTCAAAGTCAAATTGAACTTTCAAATATCGTCTAAAACTTCCAAAAAAAAAAATACGCAATATAGTTCAAACTTTTATCTAGGTCTTCCACGATTGTATTACACGATCAGATAAACTTTGCTCGATAGAAATAATTCACGAACACAGCATGTAATAAGACCTTTCAAATCATGCCATTTCCATAATTCCACTCTTTTATTAACGAAACATATCTGGTAATATTGCTCTTTAAATTTTCTAGGTCGACCACGTAAGTGGGTTTTAATAAACATATCCCTTATTTTTAAACAATTTAAAAACCGATAAAAACAACGAAAAAGTAAAAAAGTGTGGTTATTTTCTTTACTCCTTACACGTAAAGAAAAAGACAGAGAGTCACTCTTCTGGGATAAGAGCGCCTTAATACATTTTTTAGGCCTTTCCTACCTACGAACTTTAGTCTCAGAATCTACGTGTTTTCTATCAAATGTACAAATTTTCAAAATAACGTCACTCATTAGGCTGTTTATTTCCTTTTCTTTCGCGAAAAAAAAAGGTTAAAAACGTTCCGTTTCATACACACTCGCCTTGCCAAAATTCATTTTTAGGTTAAACAAAGAGTACATTATACAAGGTGACTTTTTGATCATCGTCCAAATTTATACTGGAGGCTTAATAAGTGATCATTATCTTGGATCAGTAACAATTTTTGTGAAATTCGTATAATAAAATTTCGACTTTCCATATAAATTCAGTTCCAGTCGCGAGTGAATCACTATGGGGAGTCGAAATTTCATTTTACGAATTTCGCCAAAACGGTTACTGATGCATGATCCTGATCACTTACCAAGTCACCAGTATGAATTTGGACGACGATCAAAAAGTCACCTTGTATAGGTTAAACGCCAGTCGCTTAGCGCAAAGTACAAAAATTTACTTTGTATTTCTTGTTTAGAAGATAAAAATTGAAAAACATTTTGGTATGTGGCAGTTAACGCCAATAGTTCAGTATTAGTGAGATTTATATAGCATAAGTTTGAAATTTAATGCACAGTTAGTCATGATCTGCTGATTGTGAACACAATTTCAAATTCTTGCTTTATTAACCTCAATCACACTGAACTATTGGCGTCAACTGCCACATACCATAATGTTTTTAAATTATCTATCTATCTATATATATAAAAAGAGAAGTCCTGACTGACTGATTCATTCACTGACTCATTCACTGACTTATCAACGCACAGCCCAAACCCTTCGACCTAGAAAGCTGAAATTTTGCACAAAGCTTCCCTTTGTAATGTAAACAAGGAATAAGAAAGGGTTTTTCGAAATTCTACCCCTAAGGGGGTGAAACGGGGGTCCAAAGTTTGTATGGGGAAACAAGATTAGTTAGACTATTTTATTCGAGACTTCACAGGAGTACTCCTATTCATAAATGAGTAAACACGTGTTTCAGGTTTTTTCAGAATTCAACCCCTAAAAGGGGGAAATGGGGTGACAAAGTCTGAAAATCAACATGGGTATCGTTTGTATGGTTTATCGGGTCGCTGATTACAAAAACAACAAAGATTTTAAAATACAACGTGGTGGACGTGAAAAAGGGCTTTTCCAGAATTCAACCCCTAAAAGGGAGAAATGGGGTGACCAAGTCTGAAAACCAACATGGGTATCGTTTATATGGTTTATCGGGTCGCTGATTAGGAAAACAACAACGATTTCTAAATCTAACGTAGTGAACGTGAAATAACATCATTTCCTGTTGGGGTACGATGGGGTTGAAATTTTGAAATGTGTAAATATCAATATGGGCGTAGTTTTTATGGTTTTTTTGGACGTTAATTACGAAAATGGCATCGATTTTGAAGTTTGAAAATTCTTGAAAGTATGTGTGCCAGAGCAAATCGGCTGTAACAGACGGACAGACAGACAGCCACACAAGTGATCCTATTAGGGTTCCATTTTTTCCTTTTGAGGTATCTATATATCAAACTATCTATCCAAAATCTATCTATCTATCTGTCTGTCTATCTACCTATCTGTCTGTCTATCTATCTATCTATCTATCTATCTATCTATCTATATCCCAGCAAAATATCTTTGGAACGGAAGGTGGTACATCCCTGTGGGTTGGACCACGGGGTGCCAAAAAAAGTTTTTTTTTTAAATTTCAAAACTTTGACTGCCTGTATATCCCGAACGGCTGGAGTTAAACCCATGTTGATGGGTGTCTAGGAAAATGTCTCGACGAGATCGGTCTGCCGAAAGTGTCAAAACTTTACAGGCCCGTATCTCCCATGTTCATGATACTCTAAGAAAAGGGTTCGGCGAGATCTAGACGACGACGCCGGTAAAAAAAAAACGAAAATAAAAAATTGACAAAATTTTGATCGGCCATATCTCCCGAACGGATAAGCGTAGGGAGTTCGGGTTTTAACTATAGTGATCGGTCAAGCTGGGGCTACACCACCAAAAAAAAATTAATTTGTCAGGTTTTGACAGTTTTTTCACAGGTCCAAAAAAGTATTCCGATTTACATGAAACTCGGTATCAAGGGGTATTCGGGGTCGCTGATTACGCTGCCATATACAAATTTGACATTCTTTGACAACTGATAGGGATTTTGATACTTTTTCGGAAAAACTTTGATCGGTGAGTTCCTTTTTTTGGCACTCTGGCGAGGCAGAAGGCCGAGCTAAGCTCCACGAGGCCGAAGGCCGATTAGTGTGTTTCTAGCGAGGCCGAATAACGAGCATGTGAGTTTTTCGGCCGAGCACTACACCTTGACTCCCAGAGGGAGTGAGAGCACTTATAATGTTTGTTTCTGATCCTATTAGGGTTCCATTTTTTCCTTTTCGCAATGACGATTAGTAAGTCTCAGGGTCAGTCACTGAAAACAGCAGGAATTGATCTTAGGGGGGACTGCTTTTCGCACGGCCAGTTGCACGTAGCCTGCTCGAGAGTGAGCTCACCTAGCAGCCTGGTCGTGTTAACAGCTGAGGGCAGAATTTCTAATGTATAAAGAGGTACTTCATGTATGAATTTAAAAAAACCAATAGGTAATAGGCCCCGCCAAAGAGACTTTACCTGGAGATCAAATAATTGTACCAAAAATACTCCAAACCAGATTTAAATACGTTCTATAAAAATTAGTACACAAAAACTAAATCAACGCGGGCGAAGCCGCGGGCAAAAGCTAGTAAATTTATAAACAAGAAAAACAAAGTTAAGTTATGCACTTTGCGATAAGCGACTGACGTTGAACCTTAAGAACAAAAATATTCCCACTTGTAGGAAAAAGACAGAAAGTATTTATTCTGGTTGGGTTCAAAAAAGCAGTGGAGGGGACTACTATTTTTATTGTCCATCCATCAGCCTAGGTAGTCCACTGCTGGACAAAAGCCTTTCCAGGACTTTGCCACTCCCGGCGGACATCCTGGAAGAATTGCCCATACTCACACACGCTGGGCAGGCGGGTTGGTGAGCGCGGTGCCGGAACCCTCGCACTAGTGACGCTACTGCCCGTCACCAGTCTGTTCCATATAAGTCCCGGCTATTAGAGATGGATATACCGCCATCCATCGGTCCCAGGCATGGTGGGCCTCCTGGTTTTTTGCCTGTGAGCTGTCCTCTTACTCTCTCCCGAATTACTTCGAGGGGGTCTCCAAGTAAGATGGTGGTACCTCCACAGTCGAGCCCGGCATCAGCTCTACCACCTGTAAACTGTCTACTATTTTTTATTGTAATTCATGTAAATGTCACTTGAAATATGATTGAGGTAAAAGGGTCTAAAAATAATAATGAAAATTAATATGTAATTTATAGTCCGGCTTTTTCGTGCGCGACCTTCCTGCGGGGTACCGAACGTTGACGGGGGACGAGGTAGCTTCGACTGCGCGGCTGCGAGCATGCTGCGAGTCTGCGACTGTCGGTGAGTGAAGCGCAGCAGCACGCGCTTCCCTTCCCCGCTACACCACCCGCCCCCGCTAACATCATCGTACTTGTCTCCGCCAACGTCTGTCCCCCGCAGGAAGGTCGCGCACGAAAAAGCCGGACTATAAACAAATTGCATTATAAAACACTCGTTTTATTCAGAGCTACCCTATTCATTTCGCTCAAAAAAAAAATCTTTTCATACGCAAACTTTACAAATTCTACGTAATTTTCTATTATAGCCTACGCCTTTTTAGGGTTCCGTACCCAGAGGGTAAGGGTCGGGACCCTATTACTAAGACTCCGCTGTCTGTCCGTCTGTCACCAGGCTGTATCTCATGAACCGTGATAGTTAGACAGTAGAAATTTACTAAAAAACAGAATAAAATTAATATTTAAGGGGCCTCCCATTCAACAAACATGATTTTTTTTTTGCCGTTTTTATAGATAATGGTACGGAACCCTTCGTGAGCCAGTCCGACTCGCACTTGGCCTGTTTTCAATATCCGACGTGGCAGCACTGGTTATAAGACCCGACTAACTGACAGACACTTTCACTTCAACTTGTGGTTGCGAATAAGCCACTCGTGTTTCGGTATGACGTCATGACTAGTCATGAGAAACCGTATACCGGAAGAATGGATACTCTACTTTTAGGGTTCCGTACCCAAAGGGTAACCACTGGGACCCTATTACTAAGGCTCCGCTGTCCGTCTGTCTGTCCGTCTGTCACCAGGTTGTATCTAATGAATCGTGATAGTTAGACAGTTGAAATTTTTACAGTACAGATGATGTATTTCTGTTGCCGCTATAACAACAAATACTAAAAAACAGAATAAAATAAATATTTAAGGGGTTCTCAATACATGTATTTTTTCCGTTTTTATAGATAATGGTATAACGGACGATAACGATAACGAATGGTGAAAGAGTCCGACTCGCACTTAGCCGGTTTTTAGGTACTTCAGGACCGGGGTCCAGCCGGTTATGAATGAATGAATGAATGAATGAATGAATGAATGAATGAATTTATTTCAGAAAGAAAGTACATAATGTAGTATTTTTGTGCGTTACATTATTATATTACTTAGGGCTATCTTAACTTACTTATATGTATATACATTTAATTTACTATCCTAAATAATATACTTAAATATACTAGACATTAATGCACATAATTATTACGGGTATCAAGGGTCGAAAACTACACACCGTGCTAGTAAAAAACTGTTTGACGGTCATGTAGTTTGCCGTTCATAACCTTCAATTGGTTTGCATTAAGTGTACATAGTATTTTAAATAAATAAATAAACCTAATAAATATGTAATTACCAAGTTTGTACATAATCATTTATTTATAAGGAAGAACATATAATAATATATAAGTACAGATATGCATATAAATATTGTGTGTGCTGAGGACATCTAAATACGTAAAATTAGTTGAGTGTTGTGTGAGTGTGTGTGTATTTTGTGTAGTTTGGAGAAAGTAAAGTGATTTGAGACTGTATTTGATCCTGGTATAGTAAGTACCCTTATTTATTATCATCATTATCATCACGGGGTCTAGAATGAGCGCAAAAAAGAGTATTTTAGAAATATTTTTGACAGAATATTTCGTCACCTTAAAGGGAAAATTAAATAACCAACAAAAAAAAGTTCCGAGATAATCGCAATTTTGTATGATTTAAGTAGCCTTATTTATGGTTTTTCATGGTTGTTGAATTTGAAATGGAGCTTTTCTGGTACTTAGAATGACTTTAGAATTAACTTGAAAGCTAATATTTTAATAAGAGCTGTTCTAAAATTGAAATCTATCACTAGGGAGCTAATTAACATATATAAAGTCTTTTTATAGTTTTATTTAAAGAAGTTTATAAATAAATTTATTTTAGAACCTGTTTCGCTGTCCTGAAGGGCTACTCCGAAGTGACAAAATTCGATCGAATATCGTTCGGTCGTATATCCATCTCTATCACACTCTGTATGCGTGCGTCAGAGATGGACGTATACTTGGACGATAAACGATCAACCGAATCTTTTTGGGAGTACTGGGCCCGGTTGGGATATACGATTAAATAAATAAATAAAAACTGCAGAACCTTCGTGATATAATTGTATTAATTATACCTATAGAAATTGCGAAACATATCAGTCATAATCTTTTTTATATAATAATTTGAACCAATCAACAAACATATAATAATCAACCCTTAATTTGTTAACTACAGTACGCGGCGATAAATAATGCACATCGAATCGTAGCGTCATCTCTGTCGCATGAAGCTCTTAGTCCGGTGACAGAGACGACGCTCTACGAAGCCGAAGATAGCCGGTGCGCATTATATATCACCACGTACTGTAAGTTCACTGAAAGTTGCATACAGTAACATGCACGTATGTGGATGGAGAACATCACCAGTGCCACATCGACGTGAACAAGTAGAATTGTGTAAGAATAGCGGATTTACTTGACAGCTCAAAAATACATACGGGATTAATTGTCAAACGGGATAATTTGATCCGTTTGAAAATTGAAATCGCACGTTTTAAGCTGTCATGGATGGATACTATATTCTGACACAATTGCATCTTAAAGTCTTGTGGTTATAGCAATATAATTTTATTAATATAGGAACAACAAAACAAATAATTCATACATAATCTTTTTTATAAAATAATAATACATGAACCAATAAATAAACAACAATCAACTCGTAGTTTCTTAGGTAAGTTAATTGAAAGTTGCATACAGTTACATGCATCGAATGGATGGAGAAGATCACCAGTACCACATCGAGGTGAACAGATCTTTTGAATATAGAAATACAATTTTACTATTATAAGAATAACAAACAAATCAGTTATAAGCTCGGAAAAACCTCATTTATTAGGTTATTTTCCAAAGTTACAACATTGCAGAAGCGGTTTTCAAATTTGATTAGGCCTTCCGCATCCATTGCTATGCGGCCTTCGCCAATCTCAAGGTTGTAGAGCTGGACTCTCATATTTGTTGTGAGGTGCAATCTCTCTACCTTTGCCCACATTGGCGAAGCCTTGAGACAAGCGTTGATTTCTTCTGCTGCAGTGCCTCGTTCGATGACTGGCAGCGTCTGCCGGAAGTCACCTGCGAGCAAGACGACAACTCCACCCATCAACATTCGGTTTCCGCGGATGTCTTGCAAGCTGCGATCGAGCGCCTCAATCGCATGCTTGTGAGACATCGTGCATTCGTCCCAGATGATAAATTTGCTCTGCTGCACAAGAGCACCGAGATCACTGCTCTTGCTTATATTGCAGGTGGGCGTTTTTCACCCGCAAGGTTCAGTGGAAGTTTGAACACCGAGTGGGCAGTTCTACCTCTACTGAGCAAGGTCGCGGCTGTCCCAGAGGACGCAACAGCTAGCGCGACATTAGCAGCAATTTATTTAGCAGGAATGTCTTGCCTGGTGCGTCTAAGAAATAAAGACCCTTCTCTGCTCTTCACCCGGCTCACAATTTTATTGAAAATTTGCCTTTGCTCTAGTAATAGCTGGGGCTCAGTTTAAGCGACTTGAGCCCCCAAGGCTGCGGTGTCGTAACTGAGCTCCCTGAGCAAATCAGTGGACTACTTTCCTGTTTGTTGTGGGGTAGCCATGCCGAAATTGGGCAGCCGTTTACCCACCATTGAGAAAACTTTGTCCTCAATAAATTTTAGAGCTTCGTTAAAATATATATCGTCGTTGGCCTGTGCTGTCCCTTGGTACTTGTGTGCGATATCTTCCAATATAGCAGTTTATACTTGACCCAAAGTTGCAGGGGGTTTAAGAATCCGCAGGTGCTCAACATGATAACAAAAAGCTCTCTCAACTTGGCCGCTGATCTACACAATACGGCATCCTCCATCGTACCAGTGGCCGTCATCTTCCAAAAGTCCCATTGCCTCACACGCTTCTCGGGACGTAGTTTTTTCCTGTCCTTCGAAAGTTTTGAGGGCCTGAAAACTGATGGAGCCTTGGACTCGGGTCAGTAGCAACCGTAAGCAGTAACACTCAAAGTGTGTTAAGTGTACGGTATCAATTCTGCCCAGGGCATCTGACCTCTTCACATCATGCCAGCCTTCGACGGGATTGCCTTGCACACGACGCTTCCACGCTTTCCGTGAAGCTTTCCATGCGTAATATTTTGGCACTTCCGCATATGGCAAAGTTCTGGCAAACTCGTCCATCTGGCACAGACGGAAAAACTCGGTGAGTGTGGTAGTGCGCGGTTCACTACTCAATCGCACAGGTGAGCTTCCATGAAGTAAACGCGCTCGCCGTTGGGAAGGTGCACCGTAAGACGTGTCACTGTCGGGTGCTTTTTGTGAAGCGGCAAGCCCAATATCCGCCATGCCGCTTCGTTGCTGCTCACGTAATGAACAACTGTAAATACCCGCATTTCGTCTCGTGGATCAATATTAGCATTGCCTTGCTGCTGCACAGTAAATATCGCCGGGTAAGTGCCTTTGTTTATGTACTTACAAATATATTTAATTGCCTGAACCACGTTACAGAACTCCACATTAATGTGAGCATTAAAAATAGTCGAAAGGAGCGGTGAGTACGGGACCACCCAGCTGTTGTCCACTACGACGTCTTCGGGTGCCCTGCGCCTGTACAACGGATAACCATTCTCTTTGGTTTGCGTCTCTTTTTACAGGGCCCGAAGATACTTTTTGGTGCATGCCCTGTCCCACATGTACAGGGGACGTTGGGTTCAGTGCTTCACAAGGACTCATGCTCTAAGTGGTCGTGTCATATAGCTGTTTGTCCAAGTTGGGGTCGGGCAGCTCTGCTGATATCACTTCATCGATTTGGTTCGGACGCAATTGTTTTTTTACCACAGCAGCTCCAATTAATAATGTAATTTCAGGGTTCCCTGCCCGAAAACTTGATCAACTTATTATTGCAGCTTTGTTTTATAAAATTTAAATATTTTTTCGAAATTCCAATAAAAAGTTATTAATTACTTAAGCTCAAATATAATCTGCTTACTAAAATTAAATAAACACTCAAAACAAGCTCAGTTGCATCTATCAAGATAACCTTTACAAGCGAAAAATAAATAAAAAGACTATTATTCGTTTTTTCCTTAAGGTACGGTTAACATCGATTTAAATATTCGTTTACACCATTTCATCAAGAGCCGTTATGTATTTTTGCCTTTCGGTTTGTAACGACTGAAGTTTCTTCATTCATACAGAAATATATAAATTACTTTGTACTGCTTTTATTCGTTATTTTATACCAGTAACTCCATCTATGATGTAGAACTTCAGCAGTTTGGAATTGGGTCCAGCCCATTCTAAATAAAGAGGCGTTACTAGAATACTAATAATTTAATTGATATTTCGTTCATATGCCTTCATGTTTAAGTTCAAGTTTGAACAAAACTGAATGCACTTATACCTTTTGTGGAAAGAAATGTCACGCGGGTTCCAGAGACAAGTTATAACAGCCTAAGATAAGGTAAAGAATTTAGGACGTATTAGTGACCTTATTTCACAGCGTCACAAGGGTCGAGCTACAGGGCATAGAAAAGCGAGCACCAATGTTACAAACACAAAAAAGTATAATACTATTAAATATGTAGGGTTAGCATCCGTGTGTTGTAACGTTACAGGTGCACACGTTTTACAAATAACAGAGAGCTTTATCAGAAGTTAAATGTAACAATTACAATATACATGATAATACTTTGAACAGTGCAGATCAATAATCTAAAGCTACTATGTATAAATAAATATAAATATAAATATATATATATATATATACACATAGAAAAACTAAAACTAACGCTAACAGCATATTAAATTATGACTTTAAACAATTAAGAATCTTAGATTTAAAACTAGGGAGACTAAACAAAAATATATCTAAATCAGCATCAATGTTAGACAACCTATTATACGTCGTCATCATACGCGATAATGGCATGAATTCGCCTAGATTACTGTAGGATCGAGGCGTTATAAAGGGTTTACGATTTGATCGTCTGGTGGAAGAGCGAGGGTCAGAAAATTTAATCTGACTTAGTGGATCGGGTGAGTCCATTATATTGTTTAATAGTTTGTATAGTACCGTCATATCTATTAATGTTCTACGATCCTCAAGAGAGGACAACTTAAAATGGCTTAGCCGATCAACTGCATCGATAGGGGCAAAGACGATCCTTATATGCAAGGAACTTAGTAAATTTTCGTTGCACCCCTTCAATTCTATCAATGTGGACTCTATAAGAAGGACTCCAGATGGACGAAGCGTATTCTAGATGGCTTCGGATAAGTGCGTTAAAGAGACAAACCATAGTGTCAGAACGGGTAAAATTTTTACATGTTCTTTTAATGAAACCAAGAAGCCTAAGTGCTTTCTTAACTACAAAATCTATATGATCTCTAAATGTTAGTTTGCTCTAAAGTTGTCTCTAAAGGATACCTAGGTCACGCGCAACACTAACCTCTTGTAAGAAAGAGCCGTCACTAGGATACCTTGAAGGTAAGAAATTCTTTTTTTTTGTGAATTTAATGTGGAGGCATTTATTCACGTTCAAGATCATCTTGTTGCGACGACACCAGCAATGAACAGCATCTATGTCCTGTTGTAAAAGCAATATGTCGTCTTCTGAATTGACAACTGTATAAAGTTTGAGGTCATCAGCGAAAAGAGAGAATTTGCAAATCCTGATACAGTCACCAATGTCGTTGAGGAACATGAGCCTTGAGGAACACCTGATAAGGCAGTGTAAGCGATGGATTTATAACCACAGACTGTAACTCTCTGGATCCGGTTTTCAAGGTACGACGACAGCCAAGTCAGAAAGTTGCCATGCAAACCATAGTCAGCCAACTTATTCAATAAGAGCTTGTGGTCAACTTTATCGAAAGCGCTACTGAAGTCTGTATATATAGCATCTACTTGTTTGCGAGAGTCAACCGCTTTAGAAACGTCAGATGTAAATGATAAAAGGTTGGTGACAGTTGACCTATTCTTTATAAATCCATGCTGGTACTTGGTAACAACAGGTTTAAGAAAGCTAACCAAAGCGGGCATAACCATCAATTCGAAAATGTTTGCAAAAGTGCATATTAAATAAATAGGTCTATAGTAGATGACTGAACCTTTATCACCCTTATTAAAAACTGGGACTACATTGGCCTCTTTCCAAGTGGTAGGAAAAATTCCCGATGAGAAAGACTTATTAAAGATAACAAGAAGCGGCAATGTCAACATTTTAGCACACTTTTTAACAAAAATCGGAGGGATACCATCCGGACCTGCCCCTTTACTAGCGTCAATGCCTCTAAGAAGTTTGAGTATAGTACGTTCATCAACCCTAAGATTGCTAAAGCAGTCACGAGGTGGAAACAAAGTAGGAACATGGACGTCTCGATCTGGAGTATTATTACTTACAGGGGAATAAGCAGTTCTATCATGTAGGTACATTGTAGCTGGTATACTGTAAGAATCTTTCCTCTGATTTTTAATATATGTCCAGAAGCTTTTAGGGTTAGATAGAATGGAGTCCTGAATATCCTTAACATATAGCTTATAGCATTCTGACATAATTACCTTAGTGCGTTTATTCAAAACTTTCAATTCAATTCTATCACGTGGGTTGTTGTAAAGTTTAAATTTACGTCTTATTTTTTCTTTCTCAGCTATGAGCTTTATCAGAGATTTTGTGAACCATACTGGGTATTTAATATTCCTAGATTTTGTTTTGGGAACAGATTCCTCGATTATAGAGTGGAGTACTTTGTAGAACGAAGCCACAATCATATCGACATTTACATTCACATTAGATGATAGAAGCAAGCCAGTTCAATCAACTTTACTGAGCTTTTCTTTGACTAAGGCGTAATTGGCCTTTCTAAAATTATGAGTCGCGAATGGTTTGCTTATTAATACAGGAGGGCTAGAAAACTCAAAGTCTATTTCTATTGGGGATGATGGGCATCAATTTTGCTTATGGGGTCGCTACTCACATCGCTGATTTTTACACCATAAAAGTTACAGAGAACAAGATCCAAAATTCTAGAATTTAAACTTTTTATATGGTTGAATTGTGAAAAGTTATAATGAGACATTAAGTCTATAAGTGTGTAACCAAGACGATTGCTATAATTATTCGGCGTGAGACTATTATCATTATAAGCTGGTACCCTTACAATTAATCGATTTCATGAAATTCAAAAAACGGCCAAAATTATTTGCATAATGAATAAGATTAAAATAGCAGTAATCGGACTAGTAAATTATTCACCAATCTATTTAAATGTTTATTTCCTTATTTTCTATAGATTTGAATGGCACATCTAAAATTATTGTAGATCTATGTTTGTTTTTGTTGAGTTTTGGCTAAACAAGAGTTGAGTTGTGGGGGGGGGGACATAGAAGAAGTGGACAGTTGGGTGACGGGACGCTCGGAAACAGGTCGATCTAGGAAACACGTCGCGTACAGTTTGGTTTCTTAGTTTAAAATGAACACCTCTAGGTCATAGATAGTCAAGGGACACTCAGGTTACGCGTGGACCTGCGAGGTCACCTCCAGACCTAAAGTCGAAGCGGAACGTTTATAAGAAATCGCGTCGAAGTGTCGTCTTCGTTTGTGTTTTAAAGTTTTAGCGTCGGTTCTGAAATAATTTATACTAGCGACGTGCACGGTTATAATTCATAGCTCTGAAACTAAGTGTCGGGAGTGAAGTAAATAATATATTTTCAGTGTTAAACACGAACGCGAATTAGCTTTATATATCAATTATTTGTGTCACAATTTATTTATGTAAAGAATAATATATATGTCCCTCATTCCTATTCAAAATTTAGGACCTTTAGAGTTTCTACGTCTAGCTGTGCTGCTTTATATTAGATTAACAAAAAGTCTGTGAGAAATTCGAGATTTTATAGGTACTGCGAGCTACGAGTGCCACACCACCATTTTATTTCTCTCCCCCTCACTTATCTACATTTATCTAATTATTCTCTAACGACAAATATCTAATTATTCTACAGGATTTTAGGTACAGGTATGAACGAGATTTCTGCATAAAATTTCTCACATGACTTTTCTCAATTTCCATTTCTAGGTCTTCATAATTTAGATTTTTGTTGTGAATGATATGGATACTGAATATTTATGTTAGGAACCCTTTCTGGTTTAGGGACGGGGTTTTTGTGGACTGTGGTCTCTGGAGACGTCCGGGAATTCACATGGCTGTTAACTCTGATGAGAAGCCCTGTCCAGTGCTTGTGTTGGAACCAGAGTTGGTGAATTCTGCATCAGGGGCTCCTTAGTTTGCACCTGCAATATCCCGTCCACAGGTCAAGCCTAGAAAATTAGAAATTGACTTGATCAAGTCGTAGGTGTGATGAATGAATGCTTTGGAGGCAGTTTTTGTGAGGTTTTGTATGCCTGTGTAAATTTCTAGGGACACTTAGGTTATAAGGTGTAGTCTAGGTTGTTTGGCAGGAATTTGTTCGGAAGCGGTGTCATTTTGTGTGACAACGTGGGGGTAATTATTTGGTTGGTTAGGGAGATTACCGTCTAATTTTGTAGGGCCCCCAATTCATTCGGGACTCATCTGGGTCTAGAATCCCCTCAAATATCAAACATCTAGCTAAATCACTTTAGCGCTTGCAGCCGCCGATCGTCGAGTATCTACGGTTCATCAACCCCTTTTTCTAACCCAAACAACTGCAATATCATATTTTACACACACACATTTTACTATATTATCCGATAATTACATAATTATTTATCTAATTAAAAATATAACGTCGCGCGCAACATACGAAGTAATGAAAGTGTTATTCGTTAAACGTCTCACGGAGTGTCGAATCAAAAGTGGTTTTACATACTGATTTAGTCATAATGTGTTTCGTTTTCCCTTGGATTTTCAATGGCAATAATAACCTTGAACTGTAGCTGAGTTCCAGAATACAGCTAAGTCATATCATTTAACAAATACCTAGTACATTAGTTTTTCTTGATTACTTTATTTTCCTTAGTTGAATTATGATATATATTGTTTTGCGCATAACCGTTTTGTAACATAACGTAGTGTCTTAATATACTAGACGATCACGCAAATAAATCACGGTCAATGATTTTATTTGTAATTAATAAATCCATGTACTCCTCAAATATGTCAGAATAACGTAGGACACGTAGAGAGGTATATACATTACTATAACCTCATTCTACAGATTGTACTGCTTGCAGCGGTCATCTTTTAATTAATTAAATAAATACATACTAAGTACTGTAAGTACATATGACTGTACATAACACATATGTATATACCTGTATAAGCAGCAGGTTATTTATTTCTCTTACAGACAGTACTATTAGTCCAGAACCTATTTCTTACAGATAGTACTCGTGACCAGGATCACAATAGTTTTCTTACAAAAGTACAGTACTTCACAGCCAGAACTTATTTGTTACAGGTTATTTACTATCATCAGTTCGAAATATGTTTATTGCCAAAATTCAATAAGATGAGTTATTTTTTTTTATCTTAATGAAAAAACTACAGGTAGAGTCAATCTCTTTAATCCTTTTTGTATAAGTGATTTTAATATAGTTTTCCCAATCAGTTTATAGTAGTTTTTCGGATTGACCAGTTTGGCCACAAACAGCTATCTCAGGAAATAAAGGGAGTAGGAAAATGATTCCCAGACCAAAAGATGGAGAAAAAATCGGACTTTTAGAAAATGCAATAAAACGTGTTTTGGAAAAATGATACTTATTTAATTTTCCATTTAAGGTGACGATTTCTTAAATTAACAGACCAAAAAAGTAATTTTTCAGGTATCATCGAAGTTTTCCATCACCTCAGATAGCCATTCGTAAACTAACACTTTCGTCGGGTTCCAACACTGACAGCAGGACAGCGTATACAATTTTCAATGTGTGCGATAGAGATGGCATTAGAACTCGTGTCGCGACCCCTAGTTTATGAACGCGGCCCTGAGGCGGGTTCATAAACTAGGGGTCGCGACACGAGTTCTATTGGCATCTCCGTCGCACACGTTGAAAATTGTATACCTACACTGTACCGCTGTCAGTGTTGGAATGAGCGTTATTCCTTATGTCAAATTTAGTGTTAAATAAGATTCCTAGATGGCACTGTCATATTCTTTAGCAACAGAATCAAAGACAAAATTTGCACCGATTCCAAACAAATTAAAAATCAGTTTGACATTGATTGCTACGAAACAGATTTTATCTATGGTGACATGGACAGCGCCATCTAGGGCAAAGCTAAGAACTAAGAAAAAAAACAACCAGAAAACCGCTCATTGTTAATTTATGAAAGGTCAAACGTAAGCAGATTGTAAACTAAAAAAATATGTAAAAAGTGAGATAATTGTCTCGATTCGGCGCAACACAACTTAACTTATTTGACAGAATAAGGTAGTACCTTATTTTGAGCGTCTTGTCCTTGTCATTTCGATACAGAAAGAAAAAGACAGACCGCTTAAATTAAGTTTAGTTCTGTCAAATAAGTTAAAAAGTGTTACACCGAATCGACATCATTATATCCTCTAGCACAGCGTTTCTTAACCTTTTACAGCTACGGACCCCTAAGAAATCAAGCAAAATATCAAGGACCCCCTTAATAATGAAAATAGCAATAAAACTACGATCATTTATTTTAGTAGGTACTACAAACACATATAAAAAATACTTTTTAACTAAGAGATGAGCCTGCGGACCCCATTTACAACGTGTAACAGAAAGGTGTAACCATATTTGAAGAGATTATTCAGTCAATGGTATAGAACAACTTTTACTATGGAGCCAAGCCTGAAATCTCAAAAAAAAAATTCCATACATTTCGGCCGAGCGGCATTGCATTTTTCTATGAAACAGTAAAAAAAATTTTTCGAGATACATATTTTGTTCCATAGTAAAAGTTGTTCTATACCATTGACTGAATATATAAGCTCTTCAAATATGGTTACACCTTTCTGTTACACGTTGTATATAAGGTCTTTCAATTTAAATTGAAAGTAATTTAGGAGGTGATCCAGTATCTTTAATACATCACATTCCACTGCAAAATACTTTTTATTGCGCGAACTTTTTCTTCACTTGTCCATACAAACTGAGTCAGCTGATCGGACCACTTTGTACTGAGGAGTGAAAAAAAAGTTCGCGCAAAAAAAGTGCTTTGCAGTGGAATGTGATGTATTAACGATACTGAATCTCCTCCTAAATTACTTTCAATTTAAATTGAAAGACCTTATATACACGCAGACCCCTGGGGGTCCGCGGACCACAGATTAAGAAACGCTGTTCTAGCAGACTGTGAAAACCAGTTCATTCAGTGGTTTTGAAGTTATCAATAAAAATCAAACATGTGGTTAATACAGAATGTTTTTATTTGGGACTGTTTTTTGGACGTTCTAGTAATTTCATATGATAGCATTCTGAAATAACTAAGAATCAGCCCCGGAATAAGTGTCCGCCATTTTTAGAAATTTTACACTGATTCCACGAAAATATATAAAATAGGTACGACTTCTATCTTGAATAAGGGGATTCATAAATATTTTACGAGCGACATTAAATCAATATTTTCTAAAACTAAAAAGCACGAAAACAATAACTTTTATATAAAGCCATTTGGATTTCTATTCGTTAAGAGGATGGCATACCCAAGCAACTTTTTTTATTACCCGTCCAGCATAATAAGTCTAATGGCAAAGACCTTATTTGCTTTTTATAGAGGCGATTATGTGTTGGCTCTTTGGCCTCTTGTTCTTGGATACGTAATACTAGTGATCACGCAGCGAAACAACAAATTGGTGTGTTTTTAGCTAATACTGAAATATTTTGTAGGGAAAAAATATTGGATTTAGGTAACATCCCTTCATATTTCTATTGCTTATAAAAAAAAACAAGTTGATCTCTTAACCGCGTCTTTGAAACGAACGTTCGAAAATCAAAAAAAAGAGGTTGGAGAACATTTTTTTTTGACAAAAGTATAAATCTTAAAACATTGTTTATAGGTGGAAAGGTAGAAGATTGATAAATCAAATATATTTTCTTCAATATGAGTAGAGACCTAGTTTCTTCCAATTAACCCTTCAAAACCTGGTGTTGTTGATGTTCTAGCGTCTGGTGTCCCGTTAAGGTTATGTTTTACGACTTAGCTGTGGGAAAAACAAAGTTGGCTTTTTGGAATCGCTAACTTTTTATAGATTCATGGCGTTCTTTGGTAGTATATGTAATGGATATTGACATTTTTAATATTAGTTTACCAAAATTTGTTCTTCTTGTTAGAATTTTTTTAAGCATTTAGTTAGTTCATAAGTGTTAAAATTGTGTTAAAATCTTTGTTAAAATTTATTAATGTATTAATAACTTAGCTTACGAGTTGGTGAAAGTCACTGTTAGTAGGCTAAGGTTCTAAATAAAAATAAATAAATAAATAAAATAAATAAGGCGCTACGAAAAAAAAATACACTTTTAGAACTTGCATATCTAATAATAATGATAATAATAATAAAATTGTTTATTGCACAGGATAAAACCATCGTACAAAGGCGAGCTAATTAGTATTTTCTACCAACTAACCTTTGGCAATGAGGAAATTGTTGAGGGTAGTGCCATACTATAAAAAAAATGGAATAATGAAAATAGTACATACTTAAATAATAAATAACTAGACTACATCCTAATAAACATTTAAAGCAAAGTTATAGTATATAATAAAATACATACACTACATAAACAGTTTACAGAAATATATAATTATATAGTGATGAAAATTAATTAATTACTCATAACATATCTGTATAGGTATATATAAAATGCAAAGTCCTGACTGACTGACTGACTGACTGATATAACACTTATAACTTATATAACTGACTGACATAAGCCTAAACTACTTCAGCCTATCTACTTCAGTGAAGAAGGTATTATTTTGATAAAATAGAATATTGATATTGGAAACTTTTTCTAGGGATCTGTTAAACAGAAATGCGGTCGGAGAAATTCGGCTCGATAGAAATATTTATTGAAATGAGATAATTTTCAACACCATTTCTCCTTGTTTGACAATTAGGAATGACATATAGACTACGATTATATTTTATTAGATGGGTTTTAACAGTATCTAAGACTTGCCCCCTTATTCTGTATCTTCAGTTGCCAACTGTACTAGGTGCCTATCATCAAAAACATAGATAAAAACTGAAATTTCAAAATTGCCTTTAGTGGGTATTGAACTATTAACGAACTGTGTCGTCACTTCAAGTGTGAACATATCCTTAGACAATCTGAATTCGATAGTATATTTATGTTTTTGATGATAGACACCCAGTCCAGAAGGCAACTAGAGGTACATAATAGGCCCGCTGGTTTAACGAAATTTTGATAGCAACTTTAGTACATTTTATATTAATATAAAACCGACATTTTGCTACTTTTCCTCGAATCAGTCCCTCTCGCACTGAGAGTTTTTTCACATATAAGGTGAAATGTAATCAACCGCCTGAATTTATGCTGGAGACTCGGTCATTGATTATCAGAAACAATGTTTAACGACCAGTAAGATGAAATTCGAAAAAAAAATATTTTTGCTTATATACTGCCTATAGACTAGGATTTGTAATGAGCGTTTTTCCTTATGTCAAATTTAGTGTTAAATAAGATTCCTAGATGGCACTGTCATATTCTTTAGCAACATAATCAAAAACAAAATTTGCACCGATTCCAAACAAACGAAAAACCACTTTGACATTGATTGCTACGAAACATATTTTATCTATGGTGACATGAACAGCGCCATCTGGAGGTAAGGTAAGAACTAAGAAAAAAACAACGGGAAAAACGCTCATTGAAGTACCTAGTCCAGTGTGAATGGGAGCAAAACATTTTTTAACGATTTCCAAGAAAGTGGTATAATTGAACTTCGTTCCTGATCACTAGCCGAGTCTCCAGTATGAATTCAAGCGGTTGATTAAATTTCACCTTGTATACAGGTATGTAGAGTAACAGGGACGCTAAAATATTTACATATCGCCTTAAATAAAAACTACATGAATTTACATGAGCTACTGATCATACTAAATACCTTATCCATTGGCGTACCCAGGTAGGGGCAGGGAAGGGCACGGCCCCCCCAGAAAAATCTATAAAATGTCATACGACCGTTCTACTTGATGCAGAATTGAGTGCTCAGCTCAATGTCAGGTGCAGTAGACTCGGTAGGAATAACTAGTTTGGTATTAATGTTAGGAAGTTTCATAATAACACCGATTCGGCGCAACACAACTTGACTTAATTGACAGGATTAAACTTAATTTAAGTGTTCTGTCCTTTTCTTTCTGTATCGAAAAGACAAAGACGGGACGCTCAAAATAAGGTTAGTCTTATCAGTTGTGTTGCGCCGAATCGACACTATTTTATGTGTTAAGTAATTTACGATTCCTATGGATAATTTTGAACAAAACCAATTTTGTGTCAGACTGGCTATATGCCAATTGACTTTATCAAAGAAACATAACATCATAAAAGAAAAAAAGGCTTGGAATAAAGGCGCGAATGTGTGATGGCGTCGTTTTTTTTTTTTTTTTTCCCAGTAAGTGGAAAGGCAAAGGGATCTTAGCCCATACAGCCATATCTGACGTTATAGTTATTATCTGTTTATATGCACTATCCTCTTCTGTTGAGGATCATCTGAAAGGTCTGTCCTGTCTAAGTCACTGTCCTGTCGTTTCCGCTATAATGATAGCCTTATAACGCAAATACAACAGGGTTAGAAAAAACACACGAAAAGGCACAGCCCGCACTTTTGTTCTATTGAACAACACACTAAACTCCGGCCGTTCATTCGAGAGAATGGTGACGTTTGCAAATGTCAGGGGATAAAACCTTTTTTTTACTGTTTTGCATTTAAATATTTTATATTTATCATGATGATTTTAGGGTAGATTGTATATCGTTAAAAGGTCCCATTTGTTAATAAAAAGTATTTTTGTCGTATATATTTTCCACTTCCTAGTACAAAACTTAATGAATCAGCTGACTCAATTTCTACGTAAAAGTTAAAAAAAAGCGCAAAGAATATTATTTTTGGCGAAAAGTTGTCTATTAGCGATACTGTCAAGTTATTTCTGTCAAATCAGCAATCATAATGCCTGCAGTATGAATCCTCGACTTTTTGAATAGACATTTCAGAAAAAGGTTTATAATATCTGCGGTGTAAGGCAGTGTTGTCGTATTATAAAACTGATATACCTTACCAAATAATAAGATCGTATATATATTCTATTCCAGGGTTTTTATTTATAAAAAAAGTTTAAATAATCATGATTTGGATTTATTTCGTCCCATTTGTTGTACCGTTGATATTTTTTTAACGTGCCTTTATTTATTTTTGTCGTGAAGAAGCTCTTGTTGACTTGTAGTATTTTTTCGAGATATCGCCACACTCCATCTGTCATCATTCTCTCGAATTAACGGCAGCAGTTTACACAGGTTACAGGTCACAATATTCTACTCGTATTTCTATCACTATTGTTGTTCAAAACACCCAAAATGCAATATTTTTTCAATAAAACAAAAAAACGACGCCATCACATCATCGCGCCTTTTTTCCAACCCCTCGTTTTTTTTGTTTTATTGACGAAATTAAACTGAACTTTTTTAAAAAAGGAGTCCGCATTTGCCGTAAAATCTCAGAATAAGGAATACAAAAAAAAAAAACGAATCGCGAAAAAAAAATCAGCTGGTCCATAGAAAAGTCACATAGCTACCCAAAATGTATGAAACAACAGATTTTTTTCTTCTTGATTTCTACAAAGGTGACATACATATTATATAGCCAAAATATATTTATATAGCCAAATTCATACTGAAGACTCAGCAAGTGCTCAGTATCAAGGTTTAATTTTCTTGTGAATTCGTAAATATTTTTTTCGTGTTCCTCCAAACGCGAGTGCAGCCTCGAGTCAATGGGAGGTCAACATTTTATTTTGTGAAATTAGCAAAAAAGTATTATCGATCCGTGATACTGATCACTATTACCACTGACCAAGCCTCCGGTATGAATTTGGGTGCATAAAGAATGTCATCTTATGTACAGTGGAGACCACATCAAGCTATACACTTGCAGTACGACATTAGCCCCTACAGAGAAGAATATAAGATAGGTACAATGGTCTAATGTGTCTTACTTGATGCGGTCTTTACTGTACAAGGTAAATTTTTAGTCATCATCCAAATTCATACTGGAGGCTTGATACGTGATTAGTATCATGGATCAATAAACATTTTTGTGAAATTCGTAAAACGAGCTCGGTGCTGAAATCGTAAAATGAAATCACTATGTGGGAAGTCGAAAGACGAATTTCACAAAAAGTGTTATAAATAAATATAATTTTAGCAATATTCAGCCTTTTTTTATCGTTATAAGCATAAATTTCAAGAGTAAAAGAAATCTTTGTACTCGTATATTTTTTTACATATTTCGGCATCTTCAATGAGGCCGTCATCAGTCGAAATCCATGGTAATGATCACTTACCAAGCCTCTTGTATGAATTTGGACGATGACTAAAACTTCACCTTGTAATATTAAACACTTACTTTTACAATGATAACATAAAGTTTGAAGTATTACAACCAAAACAATATAAACCTCAGTAAAATTAAGGCCGAAAAAATTTTTTTGAGTATACTGGTGGCAAGATCTCGCTGCACGCGGGGCAATAAAAAGTGCGAGTACAGTGAAGCATATTGCGCGCTCACTCTCACTTATGGGTTTTATGGCAACGCGGAGTAAATCACAACGCGCGTATCGATATGTTATCGGTAAATGTGTACAAAATTAAAATCAAACTATAAGTCTTATGTTTTTGTATGTGCATTTATTATTAATAAATTATTTTATTTCATTTTATTAACTTCAAAATAAAAACTATAATGATAAACAAAGACAAATAATAATGATTGTTAATTATTAAATAACATTAATAGTCATCGTCATCGTAATTATCCTCATTAACCTTCAAGCGGGCGCGCGGTCGTTTGTAACGTTTTGACCTTTCGACCTACTTAATTTTCAATAATAATGAAACAAAAATTAATTAAGTAATTATTTATTTTTAAGCAATATGTTGATCAAAGTAAGGAATTAAATAATTTATTTTGTCTAAATGTATGAATAAGTTCATGTTGAAAGATCGCATTCTATCGTAATAGGTTATCCTGTAATGGTAAATGTAAGTTGTAAATAAATAAATGAAATAAAATAAAATATAATAAATATTTTTTCTTTCAAGGACTTGAATATAAGGAATCATTTCTTGCTATTAGAAGTTAGTAGTAGAAGTTATTTCTTGATCGTCTTCTAATTGTTTTGAAGAGAATAAGTTACTCACCATTTGAGTTCTATCGATAGTTGCTCGACGCAAGCACAACACTACACAAAACACGTTTTATGACCCCGTTGACTGACCGGGGGGAAGTGCACAATACTCACGATTACCGAGAATCAGTGCAGGACTCATCGCCCCCGCTACGAATTTAGAATTTAGACCCCGCATGCAGCGAGATCTTGCGACCAGTATAGCAGCTTTGTTGTTTTTTCAGCTGTTTCAGGATTGAATTTATTGTGTCAACAGAATTATCCTTTGTTCACGTAGCAGCCGTGACACAAATGGTCCAGTTTTAAAATTGCTTTTGTTTGGGGTCAGGCGTACTATCAAGCAAAAAACATTGGCCTACTTGTTCTGAGTGTACATAGGTAGGATTTACTACTGGTAAAAACATACCATAAAAATATTTATAAAAATAATGGCCTTATTTATCTATGTGAACGACCCGTTAGATAATAAGGCCACTTATGCATATTATAAGTGGCCTTATTATATCTACTCTATCGCTTTCAAAGGATGCATTACTAAAATAAATAAATAATATTAATAATTAAAATAAATAAACTTTACTTGAATGAGTTTTGAAATAACTCAAAACAAACATTTCTAATAGAAGGTAAGTTATCCCTATTGATATATTAAATCTGAAAGTCTGTCTGTTTGTTATTTTTTTCGCTGAAACTATAAAAAATATATACTATACAAGGTGAATTTTTGATCATCGTCCAAATTCATACTGGAGGCTTAATAAGTGATCAGTATCTTGGATCAGTAACAATTTTTGTGAAATTCGTAAATTGAAATTTCGGTTTCCCATAGAAATTCAGTTCCACTCCCGAGTGAATCACTATGGGGAGTCGAAATTTCATTTTACGAATTTCACCAAAATTGTTATGGATCCATGATACTGATCACTTACCAAGCCACCAGTATGAATTTGGACGATGATCAAAAATTCACCTTTTATATAATTTTAATTTTGTCACTGTCGCTCCAAGCGAAAAAACGCGCAGTGCGAGAGGGGCGAAAAAAACTAAAATGGTTAGCAAAAATTCCAAAATTAAATCTCTAGATATTGTTGAAACACACCTAATAAAATATGTTTGAGTTCTGTATATGGTTCCTATTCGTCGAACGAGGAGAAAAAGTGTGTTTGAAGACCTCATTTCAACAATTATTTCTATCGAGGAAAATTTATTCAAACATGTTTCCCAAAAGCAAAACCCTAGATTATATAGTTAAAATGCATATACCAGAAATTGATACAATTATCCGTGTATTTCATGAAATACACAGAAAAAAAACATCAAAAAAATAATCGACACTTTTAGAATTTGCATAATACTTCAGTAAAGGAGGTATTATTTTTATAAAATAGTATATTATTTTTGGATTCTTTTTCTAGGGATCTGTTAAGAGGGCGCCGAGCAAAATAACCTAAAACGACAATCACTGTTAAATTGATTTATTGAATAATATTTCAATCATAAATAAATAAAATATATATTTATTGTCACAGAGAATGTATCTACACTTCCGCCGCAGCGAATAATAAAAATAACTTATGGTTTAAGAAACAAATCTATCTAAAGTAGGCCCAAAATCTAAAAAAGGTATTGGGGTTTTAGTCATTTCAATAACTTAACTGTCAAATTTTGTCTCAACCACAATTCAAGACAATCAAAAACGTTATAAAATACAACTGGGCCGTTTCACATTTTTAAAATGTTGTCTGGTAAATTAAATATGATTTTTTTCTGTTAAATTCAATAAAAAGTACCACGATAAAAAGAGACCACGAGAGAACAAGCGAGGTGTCTATTCGTTCTACGCTTGGCGCAGCCGTAAACAGAAACGTGATTAGAGAAATTCGGCTCGATACAAATATTTATTGAAATGAGGTCTCTTTCCACACCATGTCTCCTGGTTTAAAAATTTGGAGTGACATATGGATTGCGATTATATTTTATTAATTACATGGGTTTTAACAGTATCTAGAACCTGGTTAAACGGAATTTTGATAGCAACTTTAGTACATTTTATATTAATAAATACCAACTTTTTGCTACTTTTCCACGAATCCGTCCCTCTCGCACTGATGGTTTTTTCGCATATGGAGTAACAGGGACGCAAAAACTTTACATATCGCCATAAGGGATCGACTTGATTTTTGTTCATAAAATAGGTAATAATCTACTAAAATTCAATATTTTTTGCTTACAAAATATTTCAGTATTAGCTAAAAACCCTCCAATTTGTTGTTTTGCTGCGTGATTATTAAAATTACCCGTCGAAGAAAAAGAGGTCAATGAGCCAATATATAATCACCTCTATCAAAAGTTAATAAAGTCTGCCACTTATTGTACTGGGCGACTGACAAAAGAAGTTGCTAGGGTATGCCATACTCTTAAAGTGCCTCCCCAATGCACATGATGCGTCCCAAATGCTGCAATAGAATGTGCAATCTCTTTATTGTGGTCTCAATTAAAACTAATCAACATTATTCACTCAATTCGTGGTATTTAGTATTATAGGACAGTGGTTTGTGAATACCTAAGAACGTGGATGATGTAATCCGCGACGACGACAACTTTGATGCAAAGCATTTTGTTAAACATTTTTCTGGCCTTTATCTCGATGTTTTTGGAAAAACCAAGGACATACACCACTTCATATTGGCCGTCTAAATGAATGCCTAAAATTATTTGATTGAATTTTTTCTCTTTTGCAAAATATTTTGGTACTTACGAGCCCGTTCCGAATAGTTCTTCATGATGTCTAAGTACCAAAATAATTCGCAAAGGAGAAACAATTTAACCAAATGAATTTTTGGACTTCACTTAGACGGCCAATATGAATTGGTGTATGTACCTGGTTTTTACAAAAAACATCGCGGTAAAGATGAAAAAACCTTTAAAAAATACTTTGCATCAAACGGACGAAAAATACGGAGCGGGTTCTTAAGCCTGTACCTGAGCCTAGAGCATGACCAACACCAGTCTATCTAGGATTCGTTTGAAGAAATTCGGACTCTCCTAGTATTGAAAAAAATATATTTGGTTTATTAATCTTTTCTCTAGGGATGTTACGTATAAACAATGTACTAAGATTTATACTTTTGTCAAAAAAAAATGTTTTGCACCCTCTCTTTTTTTGGTTATCAAACGTTCGCTTCAAGAACGCGGTTAAGAGATCAACTTGATTTTTTTTTCATAAAATAGGTAATAGAAATATGAAGGTATATCACCTAAATTCAATATTTTTTTCCCTACAAAATTTTTCAGTATTAGCTAAAAACACACCAATTTGTTGTTTCGCTGCGTGATCACTAGTATTACGCGTTCAAGAAAAAGAGGCCAAAGAGCCAACATATAATCGTATCTATGACAAGCAAATAAAGTCTTTGCCGTAGGACTTATTATGCTGGACGGGTAATAAAAAAAGTTGCTAGGGTATGCCATCTTCTTAACGTGATTTATTTATTTTTAAAAACCGTCCAAGTGCGAGTCGGACTCGCGCACGATGGGTAGCGACGCCACTAGTTGAATCACAGGTGCGAGGAGCGTGACATACTGTTTAATCGCAAAAACTACGTGTCACACTTCTCGCACTTGTGGCTCAAATCTCTTCTAATAAAAAAAAACGGCCAAGTGCAAGTCGGACTCGCGCACGATGGGTTCCGTACCATTTTCTAAAAAAACGGCAACAAAAACATATCTGTTGTATAGGAGCCCCCTTAAATATTTATTTTATTCTGTTTTTTAGTATTTGTTGTTATAGCGGCAACAGAAATACATCATCTGTGAAAGTTTCAACTGTCTAACTATCACGGTTCATGAGATACAGCCTGGTGGCAGACGGACAGACGGACAGACAGACGGACAGCGGAGTCTTAGTAATAGGGTCTCGTTAGTTATCCTTTGGACACGGAACCCTAAAAAGGTATACCAACACCACACGCATTGTTACATTTAAAAGGACCATATAGGTCCTTGCATATGAAATCGACGTTTTGTCAAACTGGCCACTTTTATCTCAAATATCTGGCGTTTGGCTAAGAATTCCAAATTCAAAATTTCAAATTTAGGCTTGTGTTATTGTGTTTCGAACTTAGTAATTCATTTGTTTTGACGCCATTTGATTTTTCTTTGACTTCGGTCTGTTCACAAATATGCAAAACTTAAAATATCGCGTTATTTACGAATACGAGTTCCATCTCGGCACCAACGCTGCAGAAACAGCTCGAAGGATTAATGATGTGTATGGGGAAGATACTAAAAGAAAACACGGTACGTTTTTGGTTCCAACGATTTAGTTCTAGAAATTTTGACCTACAGAACAAACCCCGTGGACGAATGGAGACCCTGGTTGACAATGAAGAATTAAAGATAATCGTGGAAGCCTCATGTTCTGTGGTGGAAGCAGATCCATTGCAAACCACTCAGGTAGTAATACTTTATATAGCACACCGTCCGTAAAATGACCACTTTACGCACGCTGCTTTTCACACGAGTCGAGAAAAAGTTTCTCGCACGAGTTTCGTATAATTTTTTATAGCACAAGTGCGGAAAATGCCGACTTTACGCACGCGCAGCCTTCGCCTTCGCCTTCGGCTCGTGCCGCAAACTCACACTCGTCAGAAAACGTTTCATCGCTCTCGTATCGTAATGTACTAATATTCTCTGACTCAGGCTTCAGTGTGAGTGACAAAATAATTTTAAGGCGCTACGGAAAAAAAAATCGACTCGAGCTTGCATATCTACTTCAGTAAATAATGTATTATTTTGATAAAATAGTATATTATTTTTGTATTCTTTTTCTAGGGAACGCAATTGGAGAAATTCGGCTCGATAGAAATATTTATTGAAATGAGGTCTTTTTCGACACCAATTCTCCTGGTTTGACAATTTAGAATGACATATGGACTGCAATTATATTTTATTAGATAGGTTTTAACGGTATATACTTAGAGGGTATTGAACTATTTACGAACTGTGACGTCACTTCAAATGCAAACATATCCTTAGACAATCGAAATTCGATAGTATATCTATGTTTTTGATGATAGGCACCCAGTCCAGTTGGTAACTAGAGATACATAATAGGCCCGCTGGTTAAACGAAATTTTAATAGCAACTTTAGTACATTTTATATTAATAACAAACCGACTTTTTGCTACTTTTTCACGAATCCGTCCTTCTCGCACTGAGGGATTTTTCGCATATGGAGTAACAGGGACGCTAAAACTTTTACATATCGGCTTAATTCACATGAAAGAAATTGGAAAAGTGAAAAGGCTCGAGCAATGGGTACCGCATGAATTGAGTGAAGCACACCAACAAAACGCGTTGAGTGCTGCAATACATTACTCGACCGTCTCAATAACGAGGGGATTTTGAATCGTATTGTTACTTGTGATGAAAAATGGATCCTGTACGACAATCGGAAACGCTCATCACAGTGGTTGAACCCAAATCGACTACGCCCAAAGGATAAGGATTCAAAATGAGGCGATAAAAATACCATAAATTTATTTTTAAAGATTTATCTTTAAAAATAAAGAAAGGCCATTTGGCATTGGAATCAACCGAATTCTGAAATCCGATCGGTTCACCCACCTACGTAAGAGAGGGCCGAAAATAAACGATTGATACTCATACAGTGTTATACATTCCGATCGCTCTAATGTGTTGTGCTGATATTGAGGTAGGAACTAGACAAGCGTAGCTCTAATGCAAGGGTCTTCAACCCGCGGCCCCCGGGCCGCCGCGCCCTCGCGCCGGGGCATTTCTTGCGGCCCTCAGAGACTAGAAGAGATATTCGTTTGGAATTTACGCGCCTCATCTCTAAAATCAAACGCCGTTCGGTCGCAAAATAAAAGCAGATATCGACAATCTGGTTAAAAAGAAACAAGTTCAATCCTCACATTAATCTGTATCTTGTAATTTTTAAACAAATAAAGAATTTCAATTAATTTTTTTGTTATTTAATGTTCACGTGCTGCAATGCGGCCCTCCAACAGACGTGGATCAAATTTTTGGCCCTCAAGCTAAAAAAGGTTGAAGACCCCTGCTTTAATGTAATTTCTAGGCCAGAGGAGGAAAATTTAAAAAACTGATGGACCCCTTCCAAACCTGATTAAAGAGAAAGCAATTACAACTTTTTAATAAATCACCCATCCAGAATCATCATCATTCATCAGCCTAGTTCGTCCACTGCTGGACATAAGCCTTTCCAGAACTTTGCCACTCCCGGCGGTCATCCTGGAAGAATTGCCCAATTTGCCCATACTCACACACGCTGGGCAGGCGGGTTGGTGAGCGCGGTGCCCGGCTATTAGGGATGGATATACCGCCATCCATCGGTCCCAGGCATGGTGGGCCTCCTAGTTTTTTGCCTGTGAGCTGTCCTCTTACTCTCCCCCGAATTGCTTCGAGGGGGTCTCCAAGTAAGATGGTGGTACCTTCACAGTCGAGCCCGGCATCAGCTCTACCACCAGAATTTTTAAATAAAAAAATAAATTAAGTAATAATATTTTAAACTTACATTTCTATTGAATCGAGCACGAACAATCACAAAAGAAATATTTACTTCCACTTGTCACCGAAAAGTAACAAAGGTTTGTTGTAAAGTTTTTGTATTGTGTATGTTATATAGCATAATGTTTCGTTCATATTGATGGTATCAATACATATTTTCGTTGTATTATATTCATTTTCACTTGCGCGGTAAAGATACAATAGCACTGTGCGGCGTTCGGTATCAGACATCATGCCACGGACCCCTAGCACTTACGCTACTGACCCCTTGGGGGTCCATGGACCCCAGTTTAAGAAACCCTGATCTAGGCTAAATGGCGCCATGCATCTCTGAAGAGGTGTAATAATTGTCTTAAGAGTCAAGTAAAGGCTTCCTCCTATTGAGAAAATTCATTATTAAAAAAACATAATTATTTACGTCCCTCCCAAGGTTAACCATAGGTGGTGGGGCTAATTAGAACTTTAAGAGAACTGTGCTCAGCCGATCTACCGAAATGCGCTGTTCGCTGATCATATCCTTGTTTATTAATATTTACCCCTGAATTTACGGATCCTAAAGTTTAACTGTCAAAGTGAATTTTACATTCCTGACCATTATTTTATTTATTTATTTAAATATTACAGATAAATCTATTTCGTAAAAGGTACTTCGAGAATTGTTGGAAGCTGTTCGGAGGTGTTCGTTTTCACTTGGGTGGTTGTGGAGCGGGTGACAGTTAATTTTTACCTTTACCCCGGCGTTTAAGGCGTATGACCACGCTAAATAAGCAACTCGATGTGTGTCGGTACAAATATCAACGGAAACTACATTGAAATAATGTTCATTTCAGCGTGCCTTGAAAAGTGGCTGTTACGACAACCACTGCGTCTCCGGCAAGCGCAAAATAGGGGAAAATAATACTTTTCACATGGACGCCATGAACGGAAAAAAATTTAGAACTAAAATTTTTTAGATCTAAAAATTTCCTATAATTTGATGAAATAATAATTAAAATCGCTTTAGGCGTTTGGAAGGAGTAAGAGAATTCTTGTGTTAATCATGTGAAATTTTCGATGACTTTCGATTTTTTTGTCAAAACTAACAATAGAAAAACAGCTTATGAAACTTAAAATTTATTTTTGACTCTATAATGCCTATCATATATTTTTATGAAAGTTTTTGGACCACCCGTTTGGGAGGAGTAGGCCTTCAATAACAGGTTCAAATTGCAGTTGGCGTAATCATTTACCTTAGAATGCAAATTTTAATGGTTTCAGCTTGTCGGTTCCTACGTCAATATTCAGCTTACACCTTTGAAATGAATGGTATCGAATCGCTGCGTTACTGATCTCAGGTTTAAATATAGAAATGCCAAGCAAACGTGCAGCTGCCATTAATAACGGATTTAACAATCAAAGAATGGTCTATATATATATATCACAATCGATTCAGTTCATTCAAGTGTTTCGGAATAAATCAATATTAGAATCTGCATATTTGATCGATGCTGTAAGTAGAAATTTTACAGATTCTGGATAATAATTAATTGCTTAAAAGCGGACACACTTAAAATCCCTTTCAGTAGAATCCGGCAATAATGTAAACAAACAAATTTAAACACGATTACTCCGTATCATATACAAGGTGACTTTTTGATCATCGTCCAAATTCATACTGAAGGCTTGGTAAGTGAGCAGCATCATGAATTGATAACAATTTTTGTGAAATTCGTATAATGAAATTTCGACTTCCCATAGTAATTCACTCCAAGTGCTGAGTGAATCATTATGGGGAGTCGAAATTTAATTTTATGAATTTTACAAAAATCATTATTGTTTCATGATGCTGATCACTTACCAAGCCTTCAGTATGAATTTGGACGATGTTCTCAAATTCACCATGTATATAAAAAGAGAAGTCCTGACTGACTCACTCATTCACTGACTCATCAACGCACAGCCCAAACTCTTGGACCTAGAATTCTGAAATTTTGCACAGAGCTTCCCTTTGTAATGTAGACAAGGAATAAGAAAGGATTTTTCGAAATTTCACCTTAAAGGGGGTGAAACGGGGGTCCAGAGTTTGTATGGGGAAACAAGATTAGTTAGACTATTTTATTCGAGACTTCACAGGAGTACTCCTATCCATAAATGAGTAAACATGTGTTACAGGTTTTTTCAGAATTCAAACCCCATTAAAGGGGGGAAATGGGGTGACAAAGTCTGAAAATATGATGGATCTGATGGTTTATCGGGTCGCTGATTACGAAAACAACAACGATTTCTAAATCCAACGTAGTGGACGTGAAATACAATCATCCCCTGTTGGGGTGCGATGGGGTTGAAATGTGTGAATATCAATATGGGTGTTGTTTTTATGGTTTTTTTGGACGTTAATTACGAAAAGACATTTAATATAGTGGACATGAAAATTCTTGAAAGTATGTGTGCCAGAGCAAATTGGCTGTAACAGACGGACAGATAAACAGCCACACATGTGGTCCTATTAGGGTTCCATTTTTTTCCTTTTCGCAATAAGTCTCAGGGTCATTCAATGAAAACATCAGGAATTGATCTTAGGGGGGACTGCTTTTCGCACGGCCAGTTTTACGTAGCCTGCTCGAGAGTGAGTTTACTTAGCAGCCTGGTTGTGTTAACAGCTGAGGCCAGAACTTCTAATGTGGTATATAAAGAGGTACTTTAAGTAGGAACGAAAAAAAACTTATAGGTAATAGGCCGCGCCAAAGAGACTTTACCTGTACATCAAATAATTGCACCAAAAACACTCCAAACCAGATTTAAATGCGTTCTATAAAAAGTACTACACAAAAACTAAATCAACGCGGGCGAAGCCGCGGGCAAAAGCTAGTTACTTACATTTGAATATCAATCCTGGGACTCTACCGCGTAATTCTCATTTGTATCAACTTCAAGCAAATGCATGCGAGATTCAACGCGTGCAAAAGAGATGGCATGTTAGGCGGGCGTCGTCGCACGCACGACAAATTTCAGTCTCAAGTTGATGTTGCTGAAAATGAGAATTACGCGGTAGACCCGCTGATCATATTCACATTTCATTAAGGAACCATACATTGTTCTTACAATCATTTCAACACTAAATAACTTCTTTATGATGGTTATTTTAATAAAAAATACTCGGACGACTAAAATTTCAATAGTTTCAATAGTTAAGAGGCTATGCGAATTTTATTTTTGTCACTGTCGCTCCAAAGGAAAAATCGCGCAGTGCGAGAGGGGCGGATTCAGGGCAAAAGGGTTGGTTTTATATTTTTATAAAAAAAAACTAAAATAGCTAGCAAAATTTCAAATATTAAATCTTTAGATATTGTTGAAACACACCTAATAAAATATGTTTGAGTTCTGTATATGGTTCCTATTCGTCAAACGAGGAGAAAAAGAGTATTTGAAGACCTCATTTCAACAATTATTTCTATCGAGGAAAATCTACCCAAACATGTTATCCAATTTCTAAACCCTAGATTATATAGTCAAAACGCATATACCAGAAATGTATTAAAATTTTCCGTGTAATTCATGAAATACACAGAAAAGAAACACCCGTATTTTTTTCGCATATCGCCTTAATCATCAAAGTCTTTGGAAAGTTAGTGATGTCACTTCACAAACCTCTCACAAACACTGCTTTTGTTCCAAGGATAATAATAATAATATAATAAGTAGGGATGTGACGACCCCATCGCCCTTTGGTACGTCCAGTGCATCCAGTGCAATCAGTCACCGCAGGGCGGCTTGTGGCGAGCCGATGGTGAGTGGCGACACCACGGACCCTACCTCCAGGGGACACTATCTCACACATGCGCTTACACATACACACAGCAACACACCCCCCGCCTCTGCGCTTGCCTTATCCAGCTGGCCAGAGTGGAGATGCAAGAGCGGAACTTATGCTCCAGGTTGGAAGTGTAAAATGTCATAACTCCGAGGCACTTGAATGTATAAGGATCTTGCGCCCCGCAGACTCACCTCTCGGCAACCTTAGCTGCTTATATAGTGTTGCCCCCTGGCCGCCCCATGGTGGCTAGATAGGGGGCCCACAACGGCTATCCTGTTAGATAGTTATCAAGCAGCAAGTCACCATCTGCCATACTTAAATTTGTGAGAGATTTTCGAGGCAGATGTCCGTTATCTCACTCCATAGCCCTGTTATCCGGCCCATTTAGCATCCCATCCTCATAGCCCACTCCAAGTCGCTTCCTTCCTGGCAATAGTTTGGCAACTGTGTGGGACTGTCCGTTAGTGTATCTCAATGATACATTGAGGGAGATGCAGTCATCTCACATTTAGATTAAATGGTACCAAAGGCCTCTTCGATGTTGGCTTCGGCCCCATGAATGCCTTTCAAATGACCGGGTCCCTATGGGCCCGTGGCTGAAAAGTGTACCTACGTAATAATAATAACAATAATGCTGATTGTGTTTAAATTGGTTTGTTTTCATTATTGCCGGGTTCTATTGAAAGAGACTTCACATTAATTATCTCCCGATACACGACATGTGCAGTGAATTCGTCCGCTGACGACAGTCACTCGCTTGAGAACGAATATTCAATACATAATAAATATATTTATATATCGCTTTTGCGAGTGAATTAAATATTAAAGAGAACTTATTTGTTTTTTTTTATTTAGTTTACATTATATATTTATATAAAAACACTTATTAAAATAATTATTTCCAGATATATTTCGACATTTATAGTCGGCGTCAGTGGAATTAGGTACAATCAATATCATAACGGCCAGAGGTGCGATTGTGTAAGGAAATAGTCATGAAATCGTCTATCGCTATTGCTTTAAAGGTAACGTGATTGGCTAGAAATGACGTGACTCATCACTTCTAGCCAATCACGCGTACTTTTGAAAGCAATAGCGATTGATGTTGAAGTTAGACAATAAGGCATCAGTTGCAGAAAGGGTTTTTTTTTAAATGAATGCTGTCACTTTCTTTATAAAGAACAATGTAAGGGATGGCATCAACTTTAAAGGTTCATTAAAGTTAAAAAGCCTTTCTGCAACTGGCTGAAAATATTAATTGTACCTAATTCCACTCCCGCCGACTATAAATGTCGAAATATATCTGGAAATAATTATTTTAATAAGTATTTTTATATAAATATATAATGTAAACTAAATAAACAATACATAATAAATAGCTTTATTATCTCACTCTTCTTATTTTACAATAAGTAATCCTTTTTGGCTTCGATTTTTTATTTAGTATAGTTTTATTTTGTTTATACTTGTATATTGATAGGTAATTTTAATTTATAGTTAGTTTTTATTTAGTATAGTTTTATTTTGTTTATAATTGTATATTGATAGGTAATTTTAATTTTTTATTTAGCTTAATTTTAAATATTATTTAGTTTTAATTTTATAATTTTTATTGTTATGTATTTGATTTGTTGTGTAATAAATTCCATTGAAAGTGGAATGATTTAAATATAAGTAATCCTTTTTACATTCAAGCTCTTCGTCCTTTCCATGACCGCCATTGTTTGACTACTAAACTCAGAACAAATTTACTCAATAGTTCCTCAACAAAACCTTATTACCTATGTTCTGTGTAAACTGTCATCGCAAAGTTTCCTTTGGTTTCTGTAAATTAGAATTTTACAGAAACCAAAGGAAACTTTGCTATGGCAGCAAACACAGTACACATGTAGGTAACAGGTTTTGTTGAGGAACTATTGAGTGTTTCGATTAAATTAGAAAAAGGCGCGTTTTTCATAATCCGGCTGCTAAATCGCTGTTACTGAAATCAACGAAAAGCTTTTTAAGGCGTATGACCACGCTAAATAAGCAACTCGATGTGTGTCGGTACAAATATCAACGGAAACGACATTGAAATAATGTTCATTTCAGCGTGCCCTGAAAAGTGGCTGTTACGACAACCACTGTGTTTCCGGCTAGCGCAAATTAGGAGAACATAATACTTTTAACATGGACGCCATAAACGGAAAAAGAATTTTGAACTTAAATTTTTTAGACCTAAAAATTTCCTATAATTTGGTGAAATAATAATTAAAATCGCTTTAGGCGTTTGGAAGGAGTAAGTAAGAGATTAATCATGTGAAACTTACGATGACTTTCGATTTTTTTTGTCAAAATTTACTATAGAAAAACAGTTTATAAAACTTAAAATTTATTTTTGACTCTATAATGCCTATCATATATTCTTATGAATGTTTTTGGACCATCCGTGTGGGAGGAGTAGGCCTTCAAAGACAGGTCCAAATTGCAGTTGGCGTATCCATTCGCCTTAAAGAACCCTACCCACAAAAATGACGCAATTACCCCTGAAACTCGTTTAGTAAATGCACTGAAACTGAAAGTATGTCGCGTTTTATTTACGGCGATGATGCGATCCGTCGCTCGTGTGTTGGCGAAATGACAATTTTGGCACAATACTTGTTGCACCGAGTTACTCATCGTTTCCAGGTGTTCATAAAACTTTCTGTTGTTTGACAAAAACGTCAGTGATGAGATAATTTACGAGGTGCTTTTATTTATTACTAGCGACCCGCCCCGGCTTCGCACGAATGCAATGCTGTTTTTTTTTGAGATTTCAGGGTTGACTCTATAGTAAGCTCTTCAAATATGGTTACACCTTTCTGTTACACCTTGTATGGTGACATTCTGTAGTATATTTAGTATCATAATCATAATCATATATCATATCATATCATATCATAATCAGCTGATACTAAATATACTACAGAATGTCTTTATACAAGGTGTAACAGAAAGGTGTAACCATATTTGAAGAACTTACTATAGAGCCAACCCTGAAATCTAAAAAAAAAATCTGCCCTTCCATACATTTCGGCCGAGCGGCATTGCATTTTTCTATGCCAAAGTTACATTTTTTTTCGAGACACGGGGTATGTTCTATAGTAAAAGTTGTTCTATACCATTGACTGAATAAGCTCTTCAAATATGGTTACACCTTGTCTTGTATAAGGTTAAATAATATTAGTTGGCGAAACTCAAAACATAGGTACTTCTAGTCTATATGAACAACTGTTTGTATGGGAGCTAAGCGAAATTCGCAACTTTTTTTCTCTTCCTCCCATACAAATTGCCCCGATCAGCTGACTGGTCGAGTATGGAAAGGTGAAAACGAATTTTAAGAATTTCGCTTAGCTCCCATACAAACAATTGTTCACATAGATTAGTACTACCTATGTTTTGAGTTTCGCCAACTAATATTATTTAACCTTATATATAATGCACAATGTATTTAAGGTACTTAATTGGATAAGGATTAATGCTGTATTGCTTAAAATCGCTTCGTAATAAAAAGTAAAGGATAAAAAATGGTTACTGTGGGTTATCCCTAAGAGATAGACATATACCATTACATACTTTTTTTTAAACCTTTTTAAAGTGTACAATAAAGCCTATTCTGAAGGCTTTCATTTTAGTTTTAGTGCTGTCAACAAAACAGTTCATAAGTGTTACGAATAGAAGCTAAATTACTTTGGAAAAACTTAAGTTTTAACAGCACTTAAACTAAAATTAAAGCCTTCAGAATTGGCTTTAATATAACATTATTTTTATCTGTCTCGTAGGGTTCAGCCAGCGTTTGCAATGTAAGTGCAAAAAATGTGTTTATTTACGACATCACATTAGAAACCTCTAAAATTATCAGTGTTTCTCTAATATATTATGCATGTATAATACATAAAAACCTTCCTCTTAAGTCACTCTTTATAAAAAAAAAACCGCATCAAAATCCGTTGCGTAGTTTAAAAGATCTAAGCATACATAGGGACAGACAGACAGCGGGAAGCGACTTTGTTTTATACTATGTAGTGATTTGTCACACGAGAGCCGTATTTAAATATGTTAACAAACATAATAAATACAAAATACATCTACACGACATGAATCTCTGTGGGGATGTCAGAGGTGCACGGAACACCCACTCAGAGGCAGATTCAGGGGGCTAGGGGACTGAAGCCCCCCCAAAATATACATAAAAATATACAAAGCCTAAATTTTATTTTGCGTTTTTTACAAAAAGTGTCATTGAGCCTTGGTCCCCGAATCGAGTCTCCAGTATGAATTGGGGCGGTTGATTAAATTTTATCTTATATAAGGTGACTTTATGTTAATATATAATAATAATGTTGGACATGTAATGATAAATTATGAAATATTATATTTGCACATAAACAATTAACTTAAATAACATTGTGACTTTTATTTATATAGCCAAATTCATATTGGAGACTCGGTAAGTGGTCAGGATCAAGATTCAATGACCTTTATTGTAAAAAAAACGCAAAATAAAAGCTTTTAAATTTTTAAATTTTTATGTATATTTTGGAACAGCTTCAGTCCCCTAGCCTGGAATTTCCTACCTATGTTGTATGTACTAACTACAGTCCTAAATTTACTTACCTGCGTAGTTTAATAGTACAAGATATGGTATTTACTAAGATTTCCTGAAAAAGCTCGATGAAACCTACCCTTAGCCCCCCCGGAAATGTTTCTGGATCCACCTCTGCACCCAGCTCAGCGTGATGGGTGGTGAGTGACTGGGGAGCCCTATCGTCGTACTTCGTTCACAAATTGAACTGTATCACTAGGCTGCGCAAGAGTATTACTAGTTCGGTGTTTATACTAGTCACTAAAACTAACTTTCTATTCAGTATATTATTTTAAGTAGATTGTTATAATGTATAAATAAAATACCGGTCAAGTGCGAGTCGGACTCGCGTACCTAGAGTTCCGTATCGTGAATGAAAAATTGAATATCGTCATTTTGTTTTCGTGAATTTCTCAACCACAAAATTTTTCTGTAATCTTTATTTTTCGGTCCACCAAGTTTCGAAAACAAGCGGGGGACATACATTTTTATTGTTTTTTGATGAAATTAATGCAAGTAAATGTAACTAAATTATACATTTTTACAATCAGCTCTTCAATACCTACAATGTGATGCCCATATTGTATTTTTTTTTACAGTTTTAATTTTTGTTTAACTTTTTTGAATCGCTATAGTTTTCCTGTGCTAAAGTTATGAGGCTGTGACATACGGTCGGACAGACGGACAGACAACGGAGTTGGCTTTGCCATAATCAGCTACTACAAAAACTATATCAATAAAATAAAATAATAAAATATAAGTTTATTGGATATAGTTAAAACACAACAGAGATTAAAAATAACAAATACAAATAAATCCGCAGAGAAGGACATTTTCCAGGGGTCCCCAAACTCTGCTTTGCAAGAAACTAAGGTTAGCAAATGACAATTTTGTATCCAGAATAACATTTATTTATTTATACTACACCTGCTCGGAAAGTACCTTCTTACTTTTTTGAAAACGATGCAAAAAATACGTCATTACTGTCATACAAATATGCGGGCGGAAAAAAGTATGAGCGGGAAGAAAAGGTATATGCAAATCCATTGTTAACGTGCTGTTTTTTTTAATAACATAAAGAATGAGCAAATTCAAATTCAAATTCAAATAGTTTATTTTGCAAAGCAGGTATAGATATATACACTTTTTACACGTCAAATTTAATCTAATAAAGAAAATATATGTAATAAAATAATAAATGTACATGAACTAAATTAAAGGTTTATTTAATTTATGTAGCAATATATTTACGATTAAAATGATAGGTAAAATATATATTATACAAGGTAAAATCCAATCAGCCGCCCGAACCCATACCGGAGACCCGGCCAGGGACCAGGAACAAGGTTCAATGATCACCAACCGAGCCCCCAGCACGAATCCAGGCGGCCGACCAAATCCCATCCTATATACTACATACTAATAGGTTACATATATAAATACATGCCTACCTCCGCCCATTCGATTAGTCTTGCTAAGAAGAAGGGCAAGAAACTTAGCAAGATCATGTCTTTTTTTTCAACATAAAACTTATACTATACAATATATGACTTATATCTACTTTAACCAAGGGATAAGAAAATACAAGACAGCAGGAATTCAGGTTAATGAAAAAAAGAAAAACATATATATCTTTGTCTACCTGTCTCATATAGTCCTTTTCCTTTTACAGTCTGTAATCAATTAATGCAAATGGCCAAGTGGCCAGTATTATTTTGCGAACTCGTACATAAAACTCGAAAAATGATACTGGCCACTTGCTTTTCCTGTACATAATAAAAAATAAGAAGGAAATAAAAAGTGACAATCGCACGCGAGTCAGTCGGTTTCTTTTATTGTAAAGTAAAATTATACTATTTCCTCGCAGGTGTAGTATAAAGCACTATGTATCACTCGGGAGAAAGTGCGATTCCCAACCCGTGTGTATTGAGGCCCTTGGCTTCGCCTCGGGCTTCAAACTACACCTTCGTTGGTAATCTTCCCCTTTCTTCTCTCGGTGAACAATGTACTATTACATTTTTTTACAACATAATAAAGATAAAGCTAAAAGAGGAAGAAAATATAAAACATAAAACATAATTTTTTAAATATACTAATATTTCACTACAAGACACGAGCCCATTGAAATTCAGTGTCGATCTTACACATAAAATCAGATATGACGGCAACAATAAAATCTCGATTGTGATTGGAATCCAATCTTGACCCCACCCACAGTCGGATCATGATGATGTCACAAAACGTCTAAACATGTGTCACCTTGGCTTAAATACAGGTGCAAGGATAACTGCATTATTCACGAAGATTAATTTAATAAGTATGTACAAGTATGTACACATATACCTATATAATCAACTAATTATAGGTAAAATTCATATTTGTGGCGAGTTTGCGATAAGTTCAACGAGTTGGCACGAGATATGGATGGATATTGGTTTGTTTACTTTGTCAACAAAATTGGTGAAAAGACTTCGAGATTTTTTAATCAACATTTTTAATGTACCAAGTAATTATTTCCTTAAATAATAAATAACAAGTGGTAGAGCTGATGCCGGGCTCGACTGTGGAGGTACCACCATCTTACTTGGAGACCACCTCGAAGTAATTCGGGGGAGGTAAGAGGACAGCTCACAGGCAAAAAACCAGGAGGCCCACCATGCCTGGGACCGATGGATGGCTGTATATCCATCCCTAATAGCTGGGCCTTATATGGAACAGACTGGTGACGGGCAGCGGCGTCATACCATACCCTGTCATTTAAGAGGAGGCCTTCCTTTTTCAACAGTTTTTGAACGATTCTACGATCTATTCTACGATCTATTCTACGATCTACGATTCTACGATCTATAAGAAACTTATATGCAAGATGTAACAGAAAGGTGTAACCATATTTGAAGAGCTTATTCAGTCAATGGTATAGAACAACTTTTACTTTGGAGACAACCCTGAAATCTCAAAAAAAATCTGCCCTTCCATACATTTCAGCCGAGCGGCATTGCATTTTGCTATGAAACAGTAACATTTTTTTTTCGAGATACAAGATTTGTTCCATAGTAAAAGTTGTTCTATACCATTGACTGAGTAAGCTCTTCAAATATGATTTCTGTTACACGTTGTATATATGTATAAGTATTTAATCTAATCTTACTTAGTAACCCGACCAGCCCCTATATTATGTAATAAGCGGAATCCAAAAACCAAAACAACATAAACCTTTGATAAATTATACGTCATCAGCCGACGATGGGAAGAATCATCGTCCGTCATTATCAGAGCTCGGAAAGGTTGTGCTATTTTGAGAGTTTGCATAACATGGACATACCCTGCCATTTAAGACGCTATGCGAATTTCATTTTTGTCACTGTCACTCCAAGCGAAAAATCGCGCAGTGCGAGAGGGGCGGATTCAGGGCAACAGGGAAAAACGTTGGTTTTATATTTTTATTAAAAAAAGCTGAAATACCTAGCAAAATTTCAAATATCAAATCTCTAGATATTGTTAAAACACACCTAATAAAATATGTTTGAGGTCTGTATATGGTTCCTATTCGTCAAACGAGGAGAAAAAGTGTGTTTGAAGACCTCTTTTCAACAACTATTTTTATCGAGGAAAATTTATCCAAACATGTTTCCCAATTTCAAAACCCTATATTATATAGTCAAAATGCATATACCAGAAATTTATTAAAATTTTCCGTGTATTTCATGAAATACACAGAAAAGAAACATCCGTATTTTTTTCGCATATCGCCTTAATGGTAGTTGTCCCGTTACATTATTTTGTACTAATGAAATGATTTTGCACAGCTTCGTTGCTATTCGCTTAAGTGGGAAGGCAGTTTTAACTAGTATTAAAGCAAACCTCTTTAGATAATATATCTACATGGAAGTGACTTTGAAGTTTTTTATCTTTGGTATATACTTCAAAGTCAGTGTCAATCAAGTCTCTTATACATTCTCAATTTTTAGTAATATTAGCAGATAAATAAATAATAATTAGAAAAACCTTGGAGTATGCCGAGAGTCAAAGAAAAAACAGTCCTAAAATGGATTGAAAATCAACCCGACATTAGTCAGTACTTGTTTATAGTTATAGTTTAAGCATAATGAATAAAGTTTTGTTTTGTTTTAATATTTATTGTCAAGGTGTATCCATATTAATATCTACATAATGACATAAGAATAGCAAATATTCGTTCAAATACGCCAATACCGCAGCATGAATACGCGCACAGGCGAATACGCCAAATGAGGAATGTAGCCACCTTTATACAACGTGTAACAGAGAGGTGTAACCATATTTGAAGAGCTTATTCAGTCAATGGTATAGAACAACTTTTACTATGGAACAAACACTGTATCTCAAAAAAAAAACTAGTCTGTTTCATGAAAAAATGCAATGCCGATGCCGCTCGGCCGAAATGTATGGAAAAGCAGTTTTTTTTTTGAGATTTCAGGTTTGTTCCATAGTAAAAGTTGTTCTATACCATTGACTGAATAAGCTCTTCAAATATGGTAACACCTTTCTGTTACACGTTGTATTATACCAAATGTTTAATTTCGTTTATGGGTCAAATCAGTGACGTATTTACTCTAGGGCGCCAAAAGAGCCATGGCCCGGGGCAGCAGGCTGTGAGGGGCGGCACAAGAAATTAAAAATTAGCTATTCTTAATACCTAGAGAAGCTGACTTGACAAAATCCGTTAATGAGCGTTTTTCTCTTTGTTTTTTTTATTAGTTCTTAGCTTTCCTCCAGATGGCGCTGTCCATGTCACCATAGATAAAATATGTTTCGTAGCAATCAATGTCAAAGTGGTTTTTCATTTGTTTGGAATCTGTGCAAATATGTCTTTGATTCTGTTGCTAAAGAATACGACAGTGCCATCTAGGAATCTTATTTAACACTAAATTTGACATAAGGAAAAACGCTCATTATGACAGTGTCATTGAAAAATTTTGTAACTAATTTAACCATCAGAAAAAATTGAAATATTGAATAAATGGTGTTTGCATGGCCTTTTTAGTTTTTTCATTAATTATCAGATTATCACCATTCTTAGCCCACATCAACACACTGGTGGATTTCATTTTATTTTATAATTGAAAGATTTTTCCTTTTGTCTCGTTATTTTATGGGGCGGCAAACCTTACAGAAACTATGACAGAAATAAATTTCTTTGTTTGAACACTTGGCGATTTATCCATCGCAAGGAGATGTAAATATAATGATGATATAATGTTAATTTAAACCTTACAGGCCCAGGGCGCTGAATCTTAAAATACGCCACTGGGTCAAATTGTTTCAATAACAAAATCAAGTGCATAAACAAGCAAATTAACCTACCAAGTCAAGAGCGTTTTAAAATGACGCAGAATGTTATTTTTACCTGGCCTACATTAAAGTATAGGATTACTAAAAGGGATTTTTGTTTGTAATTTAACTACACAAGTAAATTAGTCTGAGGGCATTTCAGGATAAGATTTAGTTAGCAGACTAATAAAATATAGAAATAGAAATAAAAAAATATTTATTTGCCACAACATTCATAACAAAATATTACAAAATGACAAAATGGGACAAACTCAGCCTTTGCTGAAAGTTGCAAACAACTTAGTGCTGGCTTTCAGTTCGCCCCGTCCCATACATAAAATTGTCCACAGATTATGCAGGTAGCACAGGTAGGTTCTTACGTACTTAAGATTACGAAAATGATTAAAACGAATAAAAAAAGATGATAAATTCACAAACATGGTAAGTTTCATTTGTCCAGACTATTATGTATCTTTGTTTGCCATCTGGACTGGGTGCCTATCATCAAAAAGATTGATAAAAACTGAACTTTCAAAATTGTATTGTATTGTCACTAAAATAGAAAATTCGCCTGAGAATTATTCAACTCAACTCTGTAATTTCAAGAAGCCGTTTTCAACGTTTTTATTCCCCAACAGTCTTTCGCCCACTTAGTATTTTAGTACATTATATTCAGTATTTTTGACACTTTGAAACATTTGAATTTATATTAGCTCGTTTAAATATTACCCGAAAAAAACGGGGGGTAACCATGCAAAAAAACCTCAAAAATGTAGAATTTTTCAACGTTAACATGGCCGTGAGGTAATCTCCGAAACAAGAGGGCCGAAAAATATAATGGATTACCAAATACCAGCACTCGTAGCATAGTGTTTAAGGCGATACGTAAAAGTTTTAGCGTCCCTGTTACTCCATATGCGAAAAAACCCTCAGTGCGACAGGGACGGATTCGTGGAAAAATAGCAAAAAGTCGGTTTTTTATTAATATAAAATGTACTAAAGATGCTATCAAAATTTCGTTTAACCAGGTCCTAGAAACCGTTAAAACCCATCTAATAAAATATAATTGCAGTCCATATATGTCATTCTAAATTGTCAGACCAGGAGAATTGGTATCGAAGAGGACCTCATTACAATAAATATTTCTATCGAGCCGAATTTCTCCAATTGCGTTTCTGTTTTAACAGGTCCCTAGAAAAAAAATCCAAAAATAATGTAATAAAAATATCAAAATAATACATTATTTACTGAAGTAGGTATACAAGTTCTTAAAGTGTCGATTTTTTTTCGTAGCGCCTTAATCGCGCGCGACGCCACTTAGTTGAATCACAAGTGCGAGGAGCGTGATATGGTGTTTTTGCGACTAAACAGTATGTCACGCTCCTCGCAACTGTGATTCAACTAAGTGGCGTCGCGCGCGATTAAACACTATGGTACCGGGCCTGGTGGTTACATTAAGATCACAGAAAAAATATAGCGATTAAGATATAAGGGTTCCGTACCTAGCGAGAGCTGAGAAATCTTTGCCATGCGATACCATTTTAGTGGCTTGTTTTTGTCACGTTAATGATGGTATCTATTTTCTTGCTTTTTACTATATTATTTTTGGGGTTCCGTATCCGCATCGTGTGATTGTGTAGTGGTACGGAACTAGGCAGGCATTTATTTATTTTTATTTATTAAAAAACAAAACTTAAATCTATCTTTACAGGTATAACCTACTGCGAAAGATAAGCTAACACTATTTATAACAAATTGACATCCTAACTAACAAACCAAAAAAACATAGAATCTTGAAATTAAATAATACAATAGCATAATATATACAAAGTGGCCTTTATGAAACCGCTTTGAAAACAACTAAATAAATCTATTTGTTCCGCTACTACGTTGAGCGTGTGTGTCGCACGTGTGATTGGTGCCCGCTGCAGAAGCAGGGGGGTCTCACTTGACCACGTGACCCGCGATAAATACCTACCGCGACGCAACCCGTCGTCGGCACTAGAATCAGTCGAGTGTTACGTGTTACCCACGCTCTGTGATACACGTTCTCACTTGTACCTACGCGTCTCGACTTTTCATGTTCTGTTCTGGCTATGGATAGTCAAAGAAAGCTTACATACATACTTGATACTACTTTTATTAGGTCCTCAAAATATAAATATATAAATAATTTACTCTCAGTACAGATGTATGTCAGGTCTATTTATCAATATACAATACAGTTGTCGTATATAATGTATATAATAAAACAAAATATTTCATCATTCATTTATAAATAATTTTACAAACTAAAATATATGGCGACATTAATTTATGCAGCCAAATTTATACTGAAGACACGATAAGATGTTGGTATCAAGGTTCGATGACCTTTTTTGGGAAATTCAAAAATTATTTCCTTATTTTAAGAAACCCTGTTCCCTACAAACGCAAGCCTAGCGCCCCGAGTCAATTACTATGGTAAGTAGGTTAACATATTATTTAGTGAAATTTACAAAACTTGTTATCGATCCTTGATACTGATCATTTACCAAGCATCCGGTATGAATTTGGCTGCATAAACACCTTATAAAATACCTTTTTCACGCCTGCAACATTTTAAACAACCCTACCGAGTGAACAGTGATTTATGACCTTGAGACCGTCACAGTAAAAGAAGCTCTAGCGCGTAGTAATTCCATGCATTCTCGCTTGCACGCACGTGTGGTACCCGACTGTAGGCAATTATAAAAAGTTGCCAAAGGGCGGGTGCGAGCTAGTTTGTACTTTATTGCTGCTTAGCGAGAGTAGCTATTTATTTCAATGTTTTTGCAAGGTGATCCTTCTGTACGTAGTATTTTATTCTGTGGCAGAAGGCAGGTGCGCGCACGCTGCTCTGCCAGCAAGCAACGGCGGCCTGTGTCTGCGCGACACTCTCTCGTTTGCCACGAATAACCGCAGTTCCTGCAGGACAGCAGGGTTGTGCACCTTACCTCTAAGCACCTTAAACAGATATGTTGCCAGGGACAACTCTCTCCTCATCTCCAGTTTGCTATATTCTACCATGCCAACGACAAACAAAGTAGGATATAGCAATGGGTATCCCGGATACACACCATACAATTTACAGTACAGAAACCTTAAAAATTTCTTTTGTATCTGTTCCAACATAATTTTATATTTATACTACCTGCTCGGAAAGTACCTTCTTACTTTTTTGAAAACGATGCAGAAAATACGTCATTACTGTCATACAAATATGCGGGCGGAAAAAGTGTATGAAAATTCATTGTTAACGTACTTGAGCGGGCAGAAAAAGTATATGCAAATCCATTGTTAACGTGCTGTTTTTTTTTAAATAACATAAAGAATGAGCAAGTGGCCAAGTGGCCAGTATTATTTTGCGAACTCGTACATAAAACTCGAAAAATGATACTGGCCACTTGCTTTTCCTGTACATAATAAAAAAGGAAAGAAGGAAATAAAAAGTGACAATCGCACGCGAGTCAGTCGGTTTCTTTTATTGTATCTTGATTAAAAGTAAAATTATACTATTTCCTCGCAGGTGTAGTATAAAGCACTATGTATCACTCGGGAGAAAGTGCGATTCCCAACCCGTGTGTATTGAGGCCCTTGTCTTCGCCTCGGGCCTCAAACTACACCCTCGTTGATAATCTTCCCCTTTCTTCTCTCGGTGAACAATGTACTATTGTATCCGTTCCAACATAATTTTATATTTTACTTCACTTTGTGACCGATTGCGTTGCATTCCAAGTGGCTTTTTACAAGGGCTTCATATAAAGCACGCAATGCCTTCATGTTTGTAAGCAAAGCGATCAAAATTTTTTGTCATCCATAAATTCTTTTATAGCACACCGTGCGTAAAATGACCACTTTACACACGCTGCGCGTGCGTAAAGTCGGCATTTTCCGCACTTGTACTATAAAAATTATACGAAACTCGTGCGAGAAACTTTTTCTCGACTCGTGTGATTGCAGCACTCGCCTTCGGCTCGTGCCGCAAACTCACACTCGTCAGAAAACGTTTCATCGCTCTCGTATCGTAATGTACTATAAGCGAATAATATGTTTTTTTTTTATTAGAAGAGATTTGAATCACATGATATTTTTGCGATTGAACAGTATGTCACGCTAGTCGCACCTGTGATTCAACTAGTGGCGTCACGCGCGATTAAACATTATGCTACGGGACCTGCCCAACGATTCTGTATCTTTAGTTGCTGACTGGACTAGGTGCCTATCATCAAAAACGTAGATAAAAACGGAACTTTCAAAATTGCTATTCGTGGGTATTGAACTATTTACGAACTGTGTCGTCACTTCAAGTGTGAACATATCCTTAGACAATCGGAATTCGATAGTATATCTATGTTTTTGATGATAGACACCCAGTTCAAATGGCAACTAAAGATACATAATAGGCCCTCTGCGGGCCTATTGTGTATCTCTAGTTGCCTTCTGGACTAGGTGTCTATCATCAAAAACATAGATATACTATCGAATTCCGATGTCCTAAGGATATTTTCGCACTTGAAGTGACGACACAGATTGTTAATAGTTCAATACCCACTAAAGGCAATTTTGAAATTTCAGTTTTTAGCTATGTTTTTGATGATAGGCACCTCGTGCAGTTGGCAACTACAGATACACAATAGGGGGGCTGGTCTATAGAGTGGGCCCATAAGAACTAAGTTTGCGCATTCAGTATTTAGTAACTGCTTACTTGTGAATAAAATTAGCATATGCAATGCTAAGTTAGCATAGTCATTCATTTGTAGGATCGAACAAATGTTTGTGCGCAAATCGGTAGTAATTGTTTTGGCGCCATCCATTTTATAAAGGCGAGTTTTATTTGTAAGATACAAGTATACACATACTAGATTAGGTAAGTATAAATTGTTTTTAGGGTTCCGTACCCAAAGGGTAACCAACGGGACCCTATTATTAAGATTCCGCTGTCCGTCTGTCTGTCCGTCTGTTCGTCTGTCACCAGGCTGTATCTCATGAACCGTGATAGTTAGACAGTTGAAATTTTCACAGATGATGTATTTCTGTTGCCGCTATAACAACAAATAATAAAAAACAGAATAAAATAAATATTTAAGGGGGCTCCCATACAACAGACATGTTTTTTTTGCCATTTTTATAGATAATATTACGGAACCCTTTGTGCGCGAATCCGACTCGCACTTGGCCGGTTATTTTACAGCAGCGGTAATACGCTGCCCTCTCAATCTTGAGATCCAGGTTCGATGCCCAGTCGGGCATGCACCAATGAGTTTTTCGGAATTTATTGCATAGTATTTGTTTTATTTACCACTGAAATAAATAGATAAAAATAAAAATACATTTATTTAACACACCATTATGGACTAAGTAGTACAATGTTCTTAAACGTAAAGTTGTATGGCACTGTTAAAAAGGACGGTGACTCAGCATATGTTCCTATACCAAAGGCATTAGGAACGCTGTTATTCTGCCACCACCATTAAAATAAAAAAAAACATACTTAATTAACTTACTATTTACTATTTACTTGCTAACTGTGAAGGAAAACATCGTAAGTAAACCTGCATGCCCTAAAAAGCGTGTATTTGTGCCCGAAGTACGGCGATTTAGCTCACCACCCATCACGTTGGGACGTAATAATAATCGGTGAAACGCGGGTGAACTGAGTATGGACTGTGACTTGCATTTCACAATTCACACTCGGAACACGTCTGAAAACCCCTCAGAGATTCATGTCGTGCGTGACGATATGCATCATACAATACAATACAGTACAGCACAATAATTTCTTTATTGCACACCAAAAAACAGAAATAAGGAAACAGTTTTATAATAAGTAAGAGGGTACAATTAGCGGTCTTATCACTAAAAGCGATTTCTTTAAGACAACCTTTGGATGGAAGAACTCCTAAAAAAGAAATGTAAATAGGCGGTGCACAGCATAAATTACACACTTTAAAACATATTGATAAATTAAATAAACTATATACATGTACAATATGTACATACATAATATAAATTACGTATATAAATGGTATATGCAGGGTGTAATCGTTAAGTGTGACCAGGCGATTATTCCGTAACTATTACAGATGTCAAACATTTTTAAACTGATATCGAAAGTACGTTACCCAATCAGTAAAATTACATCAATAACTTTTTGAAAATCAAACGAGAAGTATCCAAAATTTTGACATTAAACATTCCAATACATTTAGAATGAGATTAGTAGAATATTATAAAACATTTTGTTCAGTTTGCAACTGCCTGTCATCCACGTACATCTATCGTACAAAGAAGTATGAAAATGTTTAAAAAAACCCATCTCGCCTCTTGCGAGATCATAATAATAATTAATCATTAATATTATTAAATTATAATTAATAGCCATATTTGGAAGATGACATGCTTTTTGTTTTCAAAACTAAGTTTGAAATTAAGGCCCTTAATACCGCCAAATGTGTACTTTCTAAAGCCTACTCCTCTTTTATGGCGAAACCAAAAATATTGAAAAAATGTATTATGGATTATCAACTCTAGGACAACATATGCAACATTTTTCTTTTTCGTACCACCAAAACTTCTATATGAAAAATTGTTTCAACTGAATGGTGTTTTTTGGCTTGAATTTCCTACTGCTACTAAGCGGCTTAGGTGATTTAATTCATTTATGCTTTGATAAATAGATAAACTTGATAGCTATAAATATAATATAGAATTATTCAATCGAACAATGACGCCCATGTGAAAAGTATTATTTTCTCCTATTTTGCCCTATCAAGGACGCAGCGAGCGTCGTAACAGCCACCACGCATTGTGCACTGATTTGAACGTTATTTCAATGTCGTTTCCGTCGATATTCATACAGACAAACATCGAGCTGCTAGTTTGGCGACGGTAATCGCCTTAAGTAATCAGTCGAACAGCACTCAATATGAGTAAAAGCCATTATGGCAAATAAAACTCACTGCAATAAACAAAAACTGTCAAAGTGCGTGTCGGGCTACGCGCAGTGTAGGGTTCCGTAGTTGCCCTGCAAAATATGCGGACTTCTTCTGCAAGTACATTTTATAAGTTTGTCGACTAATACAGATCGCGCCAAACTTCTAGTACGCTCGGAAGTTGCTCTTCCCAAGAACTGCCGATACATTTTGTTCCTGCTGATGCGAATCGCCCCGTGTTTAGAGGGGACTAAAAGTTTGGCGCGATCTGGTCCTCTAAAAAGGCCGTTTTGCATGAATCACATTATGATTCTGTTCTAATGCCGTCTCTTTTGCACGCGTGAAAAAACTCCGACTCTATCCTACTTTCAAATTATTTAATAATTCACCCAAGTCGGTCTTTTTAGATCTCCTGTACTTGCAAAGCCTACTTAGCTGTGATAGTTTTCCTTTTAATTTCGTTATGTATACTACTGCCGTGATTTTTTCACGTCTCCAAATACAACCGTTTCGCTGGCAGGGGGGGAGGGACACTTGACTCTAACAAAAATTAACACGTTTAAGCTTAATATTTCGCAAACGGAACCCTGGATCGAAAAATAGTCTTGTCACAACCCCAATATTTTTAAATTACCTATCCAACGGCACCCCACACTAGGGGATAGACGAGAAAAAAAATCATCCCCACTTACGTGCAGGGGAAGTACCCTAAAAAAATCTTTTTTTAAATTTTACTGTACCACTTTATCGGCGTGATAAATTTGTATACCAATGCCAAATAACAGAGTCTCTAAGCTAAGCCGCGGACAGACAGACAGACAGACGGACATGGCGAAACTATAATGGTTCCTTGTTGTTGACTACGGTACCCTAAAAACCAGTGAAAAATATCAATTTTTATATTAATTTAGAGTAATGTTTGAATCTACTTTTGTTAGGCTTCAATTACAAGATGCTTAAATTTTTTGATGTCGACTGCTTTTTGACACAATATTCATTAAGTTTATCATATCCTACTCTGCCTTTGTACTGAACTCGGCCCCTCTTTCACATTTATGTTTTTGGTAAAATAAAAATATCATAAATTTTTTTAAAGTTGTAAGATTTAAATACTTAATACATATTTTTCAATGCAAGTGCTCGTAAAGGCCCAATTTTTATGCATCAAAACCGAACAGAAAGTCGATTATTTTGCCCTAGGGCTCTAATATATATATTTTTTAAATTTATTTACGAGAAGTTGGCTAACCTGCAACCTTTCCTGTGTACCATAAATGTTAAACTTTTTTTTTCCAGTTTTTAACGGCTCTGGATACAGTCCTTTTGAGCCAATCATAATTTAAAGTTCACAAGATTATATTTGTTTTATTTCCTCACACTATGCATTGAAAAACGTAGTATGATACACGGGCGTAAGAGCAATAAATTACTCGGTTACGTTTAAAACATTCGCTACGCTCGTGTTTTAAATCGTCCTCGTAATTTATTCCTTTTCGCCCTTGTAGCATAAACTACTATTAGAAGGCTATGTAAATTTTATTTATGCCACTGTCACTCTAAGCAGTGGCGAAAGCTTTTTGACTATATACTTTTATTTAAAAAAAATTGTCCATCGTAAAACATATTTAAATATTGAATATATTGTGTTTATTTCTTTGAGTTATTTATTCTTTCATAATTTTCAGCCCAAAACAACACACTGCTGGATTTTATTTTATTTTATTATTAAAATATTTTTGCTTTTTTCTCGTTCATCTATGGGGTGGCAAACCTTACAGCTTCGACCAAGATAAAATGAATGAACCAAGATAAAATTAGTTACTTTTGTGATAAAATAGATTGATAAACATGTACTTACGCGTGAAATGTGATGCCTGAACTTTTATTTTGCTTTTTGGTAGTGTTCTTGCACTTTGGGAATGCACAAGAAGGCATTTTTTCGTCAGTTATTTTGATTGCATGTAATAATAAGCGTACGTGTCGCACTTCTAACAAACAGAGACCGACTGAGATGAAGTGAGAGCCGGCGCTCACTTTGCAGGCTTCAAAAATCCGCACGCTATGGCCCGTCCATTCATTTTATCTTGGTCGAAGCCTTACAGGCCCAGAGCGCCGAATCTTAAGGGGGTATATCGTCAAAATATACACTTTTTTAAAGTTATTTATCTGCTGTTCAAACCAAGGTAAATAAATTAGTATAACAATTTTGGGAGCTTTTTCTTGATTCTGGACTATCAGACACCCGATTGGAGGAATTTCACTTGATAGAAATAATTGATGAAATGAGACCTAAATTTACACTTTTTTATATTCTGGCAAATCTGGATAGCATACAGACTTCAAAAATATTTATTTAGATGGGTTTTAACAATACCTAAATTATTGGTTATTGAAATTTTCATAGCTATTTTAGTTAATTTTGTATTAATTTAAAACCGACTTTTTGTCAATTTTCCCCGATTCCGTCCCTCTCGCACTGTGGATCTTTCCGCTTGGAGTAACGGGGACCTTTGTACGGACGAGATATCACGTTAAAATACGCCACTGACTCTAAGAATCCAAGTGGTCTGGCTCACGAGCCGCATGCGGGTCTTTGGCCCCTTGAGTAGGTACACGTAATACACGGAAAATTGTAATAAATTTTTGGTATATGCATTTTGAATAAATCAGGTAAAACTTAATCAACCGCCTGAATTCATACTGTAGACTCTGTAAGTGATCAGGAACAATGTTTAACCACCAGTAAGGTGAAATTTGAAAAAAAAAATGTTTTCTCCTATAATAAAGCCGATTCTGAAGGCTTTCATTTTAGTTCTAGTGCTGTCAAAACTTAAATTTTTCCAAAGTAATTTAGCCTCTGTTCTTCACACTTATGAATTATTTTGCAATGATAAAAATTTAGTTTTGACAGCACTAAAACTAAAATTAAAGCCTTCAGAATCAGCTATATTGCCTATACTAGGATTTGTAATTGAACTAGTCCAGTGTGAATTGGAGCAAAAATATTTTTTTACAATTTCCAAACCTCGTTTCTAGCAGAGTCTCCAGTATGCATTTAGGCGTTTGATTAAATTTCACCTTGTATAATCAAGGGTTTTGTTTTCGGTAAACATGTTTGGATAAAATTTCCTTGATAAAAATAATTGTTGAAATGAGGTCTTCAAACACACTTTTTCTCCTCGTTTGACGAATAGGAACCATGTACAGAACTCAAACATATTTTATATCTAGATTTTTGGTTTTGGACATTTGCTAGCTATTTTGTTTTTTTTTTAAATAAAAATACCAAACTGATTTTTTCTCCTTTGGCCCTGAATCCACCCCTCTCGCACTGCGCATTTTTACTTGGAGTGACAGTGACAAAAATAAAATTCGCATAGCCTCTTAACTGTAATTATTTTGTTGATTGCAACTGAAAGCAATTTCAGATTTTGGCAAAATCGTTCAAGTATAAAAACTTGTAATACTCAAGATGCTTAGCATTTTTCTTTAAATGTTCCGATATTATTTTTGATATTTCTTCCTTTGACTCATGAAACTCGGCACTGTTTTTGAATGTGCTAGCCAGTCTCAAATAGCTTTTTGCCATATGATCTTCTGAATTACAAGGATCATGCAGAAAATGTTGAAGTATTCCTTTCAGATAGCTAAAATAACTAGACCAATCTGGATGGAATGGGCCAGGATTTCCAATTCGTTCCTCATCTATGCTCCCATTGTGGTTACAACCATCATCTTGCGTTTCAGACTTAGAAAGGCAAGTTGGTGGTTGTAGCAACATCGATTTCGGAATGCAGCTTTCGTATCTCCAGAAAAACAGCTTCGTCATCAAAGTTAACATTGTGGCTGGAATTTGTTTGTTGATCTCATTCTTATTGGTTTCTGTGTTCAACGAGGAGTGTTTCAAATTAACAGCGACGGCAAAATTGTTCAAGTATATAAACTTGTAATATTCAAAATGCTTAGCATTTATCGCTAAATGTTCCGTCATTAAGTTTAACATTTCCTTCTTTGACTCATGAAAGTTGGCACTGTCTTTAAATGTGCTAGCCAGATTCAAATAGTTTCTTCCTATACTATCTTCTGAATTACAAGGGTCTTCCAAAAAATGCCGAAGCATTCCTTTCAGATAGTCAAAATAACTGGACCAATCTGTATGGGATGGACCAGGATTTCCAATTCCAATTTCCAATTCATCTATGCTATTATTGTGGCAGCAACCATCAACTTGCGATTCCAATTCTTTCGTGATTGATTTCGGAATACAGCCTTTGTATTTCGTTAGAAACAGCTTCCTTATCAAAGTGGACATAGCGATTGGCATTTGTTTGTTGATCTCGTACTTACAGGTTTTTCTGTTGCGACAGAAGTGTTCCATGTCAATGGCGACTTCTCTCTTAGTAGCAGTTATGATAGACTCCAGATCCTCTCTCCCTGACAGCTGGTTGATCTTGTCGCAGAGGGTTTGAATGAACCAGGAACCGTGGAGCTCGTTTCTGAAAGATTACATAATGACTGTTAGCGACGGGTGCAGCAAAGGTCAACTTCACACGCCCTCTGCAGGCAACGAAAAGGAACTAACGAAGAGTTAGGGTTTGCTAGCGCGGCGTTACCGTACAGACACAACAAAATGTTTTTTGCGTTTTTAACATAAAAATAATGAGTTTAGAATAAATAAATAAATGTAAATAGATTAAGAATAACATATAGAATTAGGGAAAAATATTGCATTATGTCTAGTTATAAGAATAAATAAATTATGACGAGATTTCTAGATAGAACCCTTAGACAAGGATGCACATATATGTAAGAAAGAAATAGATATAAGATTAGTGCCGTGTGCAAAACGGCAAGTATATAAGGCGGGCCTAACCCGCGGTTTGTCATTCAGTACTGAGCATTACAAGAAGAATAATAAAAGAAGAAAAATCTAAAAGAAGTTTCAATACAGTCCACTACAATGACATTGACATAATAAATTTCGTGTTGTATTTATGCACAATATCTATGTCTTGCACAATATCTATGTAGTAATAATTATGCATGTATATTTATTACATTTAATAATACTTATGATAATTATTTAGGCTTTGCCTGAAAATCAGCGTCGTAAGTTCATGGAGCTTTATGCTGAGCCAATGACCTTTTTGTTGCTACATTCGTTATTTCTTCTAAATGTTTCATTATTATTATTACTACTTTTATGTTTTCTTTGGTTTTTTTTTGTATAATGTTTTTTGTTTTTTTTTTTATTTTCTCTGTTTGTGTAGCAACAAATAAAGGTTTTCTTTCTTTCTATTATTAGTACATTACTGCCGCGGTCTGTAATGACTTTGGTGGTGGCTGCGCTTATGATGGCCGAAAGTGTAGCCTACACAGCGCGGTCAGCATTGCAGCCCTTGATGGACAAGGGCAAGTACCATACCATGTGCTGTATTTAAACATCAAATACTAAAAACATCGATTTATAATGTATTTTTAGGGTAACGTCCCTGAATACTCAACAAACTTAATTTTGCAGCAGAATTAGAGCATTAAATAATTGGTCATATATACGGAATCCTAAAAGAGCGAGCCCTGACTCACACTTGGCTGGTTATTTTAATTTATAGTATAAATACGCTGTTGGCTTTACATTCAGTTTTTACCCTTTGTATGAGCCTTGAGAAAAATACAGACGTGAATGCCCCTTAAGACGTCATGCCGAAAAATGAAAGGAAGGTTGTTTACCTATGAGACACTTTTTTCGGGTATGTACTATGCAGCACCAGCATATCTGATTCTATGGGAAGCGTGTATGACTGATCCTTCTCTTTGTGTGAGTCTTGTTTGACGATGCCACGTTTTCCTGCCTGTTTTGATTTCGATACCTCTGTGCCACGGCAAGCCTGGAAATAAAAGCATGCAAAAATATACAGATGTTATATAAAGGATATCGTCCCGACCAGTGCTGCCAGATCTAGCGCTTTTTTTGACCACTTAGCGCTCAAAATTCGTTTTTAGCGCCTAGCGGAAAATCTAGCGCTATTTCTAAATGAGCTTTGTTTCATTATTTTTGGCGCTTTTTCGGAATAATTTTGGGAAATCTAGTGCTATTTTGGAATGTATTTTGTTTCAGTGATGATAATTCATTTAATTTGGTACAAAATTTCATTATCTTCTTTTTATAATTCTTTACGGTTCTATAAATGACGTATTTTACTGAAAAGCCAATCAAATGCAATCAGCTAATCAATAAGGCCACCAATATACAACATATAAATAGCGCATCTTCTGGCGCTTTTTATAAAATTGTATGTTTAGCGGAATCTAGCGCTTTTTTACATTGGAGTTGCGCGCAACACTCGATTGGAGGTGGCAGCCCTGGTCCCGACATACCTATATCTCCGAGCGGATGTCAAAGGTCTTTCCAAGGGTGGAATATCAATAGAACAGTCAACAATCGTACACTCCCTTTTTACCGAGGATTTTTATCTCCTACGTGATAGGGGGTAATCCTTATCATTGTACGTCCGGTACAAATGTACACGCTTTTTGGGGATTGCACTTTGCAGTGTTTTTCAAGGTGAAGGCAACGGTTCCATTAAGTTCAGTTTCACTGTAGTCAAATTGAGGTGCAAAATTGTGGAAATAGTATATACTTTCCGAAGCAAACCAGACACATTAGTAAGATTAGTAAGCCATCAGGGTGAAGGCAATGACTCTATTAAGTTCAGTTTAACTGAAGGCAAATGAAGGTGCAAAATTGTGGAAATAGTATACAAGGTGAATTTGCGAACATCGTCCAAATTCATACTTGAGCCTCGGTAAGTGATCTGCTTCATGAACCAATAACAATTTTTGTGAAATTCATAAAATTAAATTTCGACTTCCCATAGTGATTCACTCAGGACTGGGGATGAATTACTATGGGATGTCGAAATTTCATAACACGAATTTCACAAAAATTGTTATCGATTCATGATGTCGATCACTTACCAAGCCTCCAGTATGAATTTGGACGATGATCAAAAAGTCACCTTGTATATTATATATATATATATATGTGTTTTTTTCGAGTAATAGTCGGATCCTCGTCGTCTCTCATTACTACGGAACTACAATGTGGCGTGAGTAGTCGGGTGAGGAGAATACAAGAAAGGTTTCCTTTCAATCAGTCTTGCTAGTTGGACTTTATAAATAATCACTTGAAAACGCTTTAAATCACAAAGTTCGAACCAATTACGTATTCCAACTTATGGCCTCAAATTATAATAATGTTCCACCGAAAACTTAGCGCGTGCTACACCCGTATTCAATCGTTCTTCCTCCAAAACCCCGTCTTTTTCCATTTACTTGAAAAAGCCACCAAAAACCCTCTGACCGCTGCTCGTCATCGACCCTCTGACAGCTGCCCGTCATCAGTGTTGCCATTGAAAAATTTCGAGTTGCCGTATTTAAAGTTTCAAATTGCCGTATTTAAGGGAAAAAAACACAAAATTGCCGTATTATTACATTTATAAAAAAAAAATCATAGTATCTCTTCTGCAATATCTTCACCATAAAGATTTCGTATTGATGGTACGATTTCTTCGACGCTCGACGATGTTTCTGTAAAGCATATTTTTCTTTATTTTTCATTTTGTCGCACATGTCACGAGAAACCTGAAATTTTGTGCAGTCTTTTTGATTTCTAACTGCTTGTTTTGCTAATAGAGCACCATTTACCGTTGATGTTATTAGCTTATTTCGTAATTTCGTTTTGATGTTATTTACCTCGCTGAATATTCGCTCACAATCTGTATTGCTATGCGGTAGACAAAGAGTATCTAGAACAAATTCTGATAATTTTTTGCAGTCTGTGGTCTCATGAATTTTCATGTGCTTTGAGTGAGCCGATTTCCAAGTCCGAAAATTTATTTATGTTCGGAAGCCTTCTCCAATCGTCATCAATTTGCTGCAGGTCAGTTTCATTTTTGACGATGCGTGGCAATTGACCGGTTACAAATGTTTGAGAAGCGGAAGGACCTTATCACTAAAATCATACCAACAAATACAAACAAATCGTTCCATTACACTCAGCGTAAAACACTTTATAAGGTTAAATTATTACAAAAGGCCAAATTGCCGTATTTCATAATACGGTAGTGAAAAGCCTGCCGTATACCGTATAATCTGAAAAAAAGTCATGGAATGCCGTATATTACGGCAATTGCCGTATCAATAACAACACTGCCCGTCATAGACCCTCTCTCCCTTTTTTATTCCTAGTGTTGCCACACTCTAGTTTTCGGTGTTACATTAAAGACTGAAATGTCTTTCTTATGTAATCAACAAGGGAAATATTAAAGCGCCGTCATATATATATATATATATAGATATCCCTTTGGGCACTTTGTGGCTCCAACGTGCCGTATAGGTAGTAATTTGTTGATCCATTTTCACTTGTTGATCCGGCTGTCTTTTGTTGATCCAATGCCAGCTGACCATAAATATGTAGCTCCGTTCGGAGCCACAAGTGTCACGATGAGTAATAACAATAATTAAGGATTTTTTATACAAATCCACCTTTTTTGCTTTTGACCAGTTGTTGATCCAATTTAAATGGGCCAATCAGGGCGCAGCATTTGCTAAGGGCTTCCTCATTGGCACGTTTGGGCAACTATGCTAAGTACTTGCTAAAATTACATAATAATGTCTAGCTAGTATTTCAAATTCTCTTCAAAGTTAGGTAGTAGAGAATTTTGTCATTAAAGAAGGAAAAATCATACGGATTCGGTCAGGAGTAACGTGACTCTGGAGTCTGATCTGAATCTGACCTCAATACTTGTTATCTTTTGAACGGAAGAGTTCTCTTTCTTTTCATAAAAGCGTTACTGAGCGAGTGAAGAGATAGCGGACTAGAAAATGATGCACGAGTGAACTACAGTGCAGTGAATAGTGAATCAGTGAAATAAGACGCATTGACTACAACGGAGTGCAGCGAGTGGTGTACCAGGTGACGAGCGACTACAGTGGAGTGCAGCGAGCGAATTACCAGTGGACGACGCATCGTTTATAGAAAATGCCATGAGAAAAGACCCAGTGGATGGTTACACAATAACCATAGCAGAAAGGAGCGATTGGTAAGCCAAGGGACGAAATAACGACTACAGCGAAATGCAGTGAGTGAAGACTTGTTCAACATTCACTCCACTCCGCTTTAGCTGTTGCGTTGTCATGTACTGGTTTTTCACTTGCTCCACTCCGCTGTAGCTGTTGGTTGCCATACACTCGTTCTTCAGTCACTGCACTTTGTTATAGTCGCTACATTGTCCTCCATTGGTTTACCAGTCTCTACACTCCGCTGTGGCGAATGATAACGCAATAGCTACAGAAGAGTGGAGTGAGTGATGAATCAGTGGATGATGATGCAGCAGTTACAGCAGATTGCAGCAAATAGTGAATCAGTGGACGACGACGCAGCAGCGGTTACAACGAACTAGAATGAATGAAGAACCAACAATTACAGAAAAGTGAAATAATGAACAGCATATGATGACGCAGCAACTACAGCAGAGTGGAGTGAAGAAGTAAAGGACGGTGATGAAAGTGCTTATGTTTATTCTGTTGATTTCAAATAAAAAACTGTATGTTGCTTGAAAGATATTTTATTTTCGTATTTTCGTAATGAATACTTTTGCAATAGAAAAAAGTAACCCGCAAAGGGTCATCATAATGATCTTATAAATTCAAGTAGGTAATATTACGAAAGAGGCCTTTCATAATATGTAACCAACCCTAAAATGGTAAAAATTCAGCTATTTCGCTTTTATTTATCTCATATTCATAAAAACAATATAAATGAAACAGCTAATATTTTATGCACGATCGAAGTGTTGGTATAGTGGTTAACATTATAATAAATGTTATTTATTTATTTTACGAAACAAACGGTTACATCGAAAACATTGTTAGTTAAAATATAACTTAAAAACAAACCATAGTTTTTCTTTATTATAACACAATAGGAAAATCAATGCAGTTTTATGCATTTATTCTTGTCTGTGTTTTAACAAAAATATTGCCATGTTTTTTTAAGAGAACAAATCTCGAAACTAAATGTCCATGTCTACAATATGCCCTACTAGATGAACTCTTGGGATCTTATACCAGTAAAGTCAGACTAATAGATAGACCCAGTAGGTATCTTATTTAAAATAAAAAAAAGAGGAATAAAATATGTGGCTAGCATTAATAGAAAACTAAAAATAATTGTTATCTTGAGTACTTCGAGCTCTTTTCAGCTGAAACAAACCTTTTCGTGAAACTATAGACAAAAATACATTCGTCTTTAATTCAAAGGAAGTATTGCGCAAAGAGGCAGTTCTGCATTATATTAAAAGCGAACCCGAATTTTTATATTACATATTTTGTAAATATTGTTGATGTAAGTATTAATTTGCATCCAAGTTAACTTATGCAAAACTGGCTCTTTGGGCAATACTTGTTCACATAAGGCTTTTCCCGGATTTTTTTCATTTTTATAAATTGTTTTTATGTTGCATTACTGCTTCAACCTCATCGCTACTCCATTTGTTATGAGTTTTCTTTCGTCTTTTTGGTATTGTTATTTCTTCATCAGATTCATCGGTAGGTATATACTTTTTCTTTTTTGAATAGTTTGTTCGTTTCAGTAGAATTTCAATAGAATTTTCGGTAGGTATCCGATGACTTGCTTGAAGTTCTTTTTTGTTCACTTACCATTTTTTTTTTCGTTTCATCAATTGTTTATTTCTTTTGTCTTCCTTGTTTTTCTGTTTAGTAGTTTTTCTTTAATATACTCACTCTTGTTATTGTTTCGTTTGTTTTTAGTAAAATACATTTTTTCACTTCTTTCTTCACATCTAGCACTTTCATCTTGCTGATCATTCTCTTTATTATTGTCTTCATTGAATTTACTTTTGTCGCTTTCATTATCTTCGATTATATCATCGTTTATTTCTGCTTTTGTTTTTTTCTCTTTTTTTTGTTAGTGTTGATTTTTTTGTCCTTACTATAATCACATTTACTGTTTTCATTTTCTTTACTTTGTATGTCACTGTCACTTTCCTTATTTCGTTCCTCAATTTTGTTAGCAAATGAATCAGTCATTTCACTTTCAGACTCCTTTTCTATAAAATTCTCTTTGTTTTTTGAATGTTTTTCAATTTCTAAAAGTTTGCTGCCCACAAATCCCTTTTGAACTGTTTGAATAGGTAATCGGTAGTTACTGGCATGCACTTGCATATCATGACCGAGAAATGTAGCTAAATGTTGGGTGTATTAATTATTCGTTAGTGTCGTATTACATTATGTTACTTTAAGTAGATTGAATTTATAATTATTATAACTGTCACTATGTAACTTGGTAGAAGTTCTTTACTCAAAAAGTTATAGCTTCTTGTGGCGGGGACTTAACATGGAAAAAAATCGCTTAAGTAGGTACTAAATGTAGAAGCAAATACATACTTTGACCTTCATTTTTGTCTTCTTCATCCATTCTTCGTTCACAAAAACAAAAATACATCCTTAAATTAAAAATGAATACGTTGATATGCGCACAGTTCAACCACTGCATTCGAATTGAGACGCAAAATGGCACGGCCGTAGAGACCGAGGCCTAAAGGGCGCGGGGTGTGGTGCTGCTCCCGCTTCTCCACCGTAATACCCGAGGCGGATCTTACAATGTATGGAACATTGCGAATATAAAATATCAAGATCAACGTAGGTATCAAAATCGATCGTTGTCGACCGTTACGGCATCGGATCAAAGTAAGTATTACTGGAGATACGAGTATATAAATGGATCAACGCAAGTCATTGATTTTTGTAATATATTCGGAGCCAAAAAGTCTTAGTGCATTTAAAAAATTTGGCCGTTACGGATCCACTATTGCATGAAATTGTTGTAAAAAAATATATCGAGTATAGGTACTTTAGACGAATATGTTAGGAAACATTGCATAATAGGAAGCGACGTTGCCATTACACTCGAGAAATACGCGACTGGAGTAAAGTTATGAGGTGCAAAAGGCGGAGTCAGCAATGCACGGGGTCGTGGCTGGATCAACTAAGTGTGCAAAGAGGCGTTTATATATATATATATATATATATATATATATATATATATATATATATATATATATATATATACTTTCTGAGGCAGGGTGAAGGCAACGGCTCCATTAAGTTCAGTTTCAATGTAGGCAAATTGAGGTGCAAAATTGTGGAAATAGTATATACTTTCCGAAGCAAACCAAACATATTGCCCCCATGGGGTTAAAATCCTCTGGATTAGTAAGCCATCAGGGTGAAGGCAATGGCTCCATTAAGTTAGATTTCACTGTAGGCAACTTATGGAAATAGTATACACTATACAGGGTGTAATCGTTAAGTGTGACCAGGCGATTATTCCATAACTATTACAGATATCAAAAAAATTTAAACTACTTAATATCGAAAGTACGTTACCTAATCAGTAGAATGACATCATTAACTTTTTGAAAATCAAAAGAGGAGTATCCAAAATTTTGACATTAAACATTCCCATACATTGTATCGCACAACGAGGTCATCACTTCGAACATCTGTTTTGAATACAAAATTTTGTACTTACTAAGAAATAAATATTATTCAATTAAAAGATAGTTTTATTACTTTGTTAGGTTACAGTAAACAGTTTCCTTGAATATCAGTACTAAGCTAAAATAACCTTTTAAAATAAGGAAACTAATACCTTTCTACTAATCTCTTACTAAACACACACATTGCCCCCATGGGGTTAAAATCCTCTGGATTAGTTAGCCAACATTCGACCACTAGGCCACAATGCAGTCAGCCCCGAGATAAAACTGGGCCCCACACACAACTTTACCTGAATTATAAAAAGGATCGGCTTAGTGACCAGCGTTTCGTTGAGGCTAGTCCTGAAGTAGTCGATGATGTCAGTTTCGTTGAATTCCTCGTCCCATCCATTCTTGGCACATAGCAAGCCCTGGTCAGATCCGTGAGTAAGGATAACTACAGCAATGCACCCGTAGTCTGTGTAGTCTTCCTTGCTGACTGGAAAAGCGAGTAGATTGTGGTTAGTTTCACTGGAAAAAATAAGCTAGACAAACAAAAATATTGTAAAATCACGAGATGTGTCAGTTCTGGTAAGACAGGAAGAGATACCTTGGGGCAGTAGAATAGTGGTTTCGGTCGGTTGGCCAGAAGCCCTTCAGGTTGCTAAAGAGCAATGGATGATATGTAAGTAATGGCGTAGCATGGATAATAAAGAGCAATGGATGATGAGGCCTGCTTAATTGACATGTCACATCCCAGAACTCACTATAGGTGGTAGAGCTGGTGCCAGGGTAGACTATGGAGGTATTTACCACCATCTCACTTGCAAACCTCCCGGAGCGTAAGAGGACAGCTATCAAACAGGCAAAACCAGGTAGCTCACCTTGCCGGGCACCGATTGATGGCGGTATATCCATCTCCAATTGCCGAGCCAAAACAAAACAAATTGGTGACGGGCACCAGCGTTACTGTTGCAAGGGTTTTGGCACAGCTTACCAACCCGCCTACCCAGCGCGTGTGAGTATGGGTGTGGCAGGCAAATAGTAAAATTTAGCTGTTTACAAACGGCGTCGTCAGTTTCTGAAAACATGCTAATTGAAAAATACGCGCCGTTTGTTAAATGACTTCGTAATTTTTTTATAGAGCCGAAATCGAAAGTCTTTCCCCAAAAAGTGAAAAATAGGTGCGACGACGAGCAGAGCGAGGAGGAGCCTGTTAGATTTACATGTAAGTACATATTGGGAGCCGAGCGAATACTTCTAACAGAATTACTATATGCTGAGGCAAATTAGAAAATGCCAAATTCTACTATTTGACGAAGATTAGTTTAGCTATACTACAGCTATTGAACATAAAATCAGAACAAACGATGATAATCCAATTCAAACAAAATCATAGAGATTTCCAGAGTATCATAAGAAAGAAGTCTAAAAGCAAATAAATAATATTCGATGAAAATATTATATCACCAGCAGTTTCTCCGTGGTCTACACCCATTATGCATTAAATTAACGAAAGAAAAACAATGGACCTTTAGTTACTTAAGATTGTTTTCAAATTAACTTACATTTATCTAACTTTTCAAAAATCTTATCCCTTGGTAAATCATCGTGAGGATCGATATCAAAACCGAACTGCGAAAATGTTTGTTTGAGTATCTCAACATCTTTTTCGGTTCCATCCCTAGGCTTTTTATATCCAATTATATGCTTCTGGTTAAAAATAATCATAGCGTTTTTCTCAAAAGTTTCTAATTTATATGTTTCGGCATCTTTAGGTAGAGCTCTATGATTATAACGTGTACATTTAACCTCTTGTTCAGCAAAATTTTCAACTTGACTGCATTTACATGTGTCTGCGTTAGGTGTGAGCTCCTTCGGCAAGTTGCTGATATTTGCTTGTTCTGGAAAAAATGGGTCGGTTTCTTCTTCGTTTTCTTTGGTGGGTCTTGAACTTAAGATACCTTCTTCGTGAATCAAATTATTTGAGGATGACGCAACATCCGATGTTAGTGACGCAGTTGCATCTCTTTCTCCAGCGTTATTGTGATTTATTACGGTGTTGTCAGCTTCTTTATTAGTTTCTGCTGCTCGGTCATCTTCTAAGTCATAATTGTCTTCAAAAACATCTGGTCGCGCTTTCATCACCCCATCTCTAACAATGTTACCTCCAGGTTGAATATTTGCTGAAGTCTTTCTTGGATTTTGGACCGAGAATCCATAATCCTTATCCGGTGTACTTGGATCAATATCAGCACTATTCATGTTTGTGTGTTCGTCACTTTCTTTTGTTTCGATATCTTGAAATTTGTCATCATTTTGACTTAGCTTTGAAATTTCAAAATTAAATTCCTTGTAATTTTCTCCATCTGCTGTCTCAGCAGTTTCATCCCCTGAACTAAAGGAAATTGACGCCATCAAATAAAAAAAACTTGTTTTATCAACCGAAAAAAATATATATATCACGCGCGTTAGTTCTCGATAAGTATTGTGTTATAACTACAATGTTTCGACCATTGCTTTAGCTGCAAATTGTACAATATTGTTTTATCAATATAGATAATGCAGCCCACAAATGATAAGTTTCTATAAAGCCGAGCTACCGGGGTGACGTCATAGATCTTCAACTTGTTGTAGTACGTAGGTTATAAAATAGTTTACCTACTAGTTTTACTGTTTACCTATTCCCACTAGCCCGACGATGTCAAATAGACGAAACTAGTCGCAATAATCAAGTCAATAAAATAGTGGAACTCGTACAAGAAGACTTTTATTAGTGTTATAAAATAGTTACCTAGGAGGTATATTTAAGTACAAACCTACAATTTTAGGGGGGGGGGGGGGCTATTGTTTGTGCCGTTTGGCGTTGAGACGTTTAGGCCTTGGAGGCCCGGTGCCCGACCGCTCTACAAACAAATAGCATCGCGTCTGGTGGATGCCTCAGGGGACCCAAGGGCTGTAGCCTACCTCGGACAACGCATTAGTCTTGCTACCCAACGAGGGAACTTAGGTACCCTGCCCAATGATAGCGATGACTTCAACAAAGTCTTATATTTAGTGTAAATATATTTTAATTTAGTATAGTTTGTAATATTTTTATTTTAGCAGCCTACCTAAAATTGAAGAAATGATTTAAGTAGTGGATTAGATCAGGGGTATCCAAACTACGGCCCGTGGGCCAAGACCGTGATAGAGTGTGATAGTAGAGATGGATATTACGACCGAACTATATTTGATCTAATTTCGTCACTTCGGAGTAGCACCCCTGTACATGTTCCTGACTACTGCCTGCCCTGTTCCTCATCAGACTCTCACAAATCTGCGCCTTGAATCGTTAATATTGTGTTTGGTCTAGACCAGGGATGGGGAAACTTTTTCCTTCTCGTGCCAATATTTACTAACGAAATATATGACGGGCCAAGTTGATGCATTTTTGGCTTTAATATTTACTGAAATAAAAATATTAGTACCTATGTATTTTCTGAAACACTATTTTAATGTGCAATATTACAAAATAACTATTGAAATAAGGAATAAATTGCATATTGCAATTAAATTAAACTTTCAAGCTAGCTGCGAAATTTCTAACAATACGAAAACTTCACTTGATTTTTGGCCGGATTTCAACGCTTCGCGGGCCGGTGATGGCCCGCGGGCCGTTGTTTCCCCATCCCTGATCTAGACGCTTTCATTTAACTCTGTAGTTATGTGCAATAATAAAACAATAAAATTGATTTAGTTCATTAATTTCTTTTATTGTATCCTTAAGGGTCGACTCTCCGGATTTGTAACAAAATATTAATATATACAAGGTGACTTTTTGATCATCGTCCAAATTCATACTGGAGGCTTAATAAGTGATCAGTATCTTGGATCAGTAACAATTTTTGTGAAATTAGTAAATTGTAATTTCGGCTTCCCATAGAAATTCAGTTCCGCTCCCGAGTGAATCACTATGGGGAGTCGAAATTTCTGATAACTCTGATTTCTGATACTGATCACTTACTAAGCCACCAGTATGAATTTGGACGATGATCAAAAATTCACCTTGTATATATATTTCTTAATATTAAAAGTTGTCTTAGCTAAAATACAATATTAGCTAAGAAAACTTATAACAATAGTTAGCTATGCATAAACATATTTTTAATGATAATATGGTAGCTTCAAAATAATAATAATTGGATTTTGAAGCTAGAATTTTTTAATTATAACTTGGCTCTGATATACTTTAAAAGCTACCATAATATCATTAAAAATACTTCTATGCATATAGTAAACTATTTGTATATAGGTACAATTACTCTTACATTGAACATTAGAACTTGTATTTTGGCCGTTTTAATTATTATACATCGATTGACACTGACATGGAAATGACAAAACATTTTGATAAAAAATTAAGTGGATAAATATAAAACAGTTAAATATTAGATATATCTGAATTAATTAATGAATTAAGTATGTGTACTCTTATTGTCAAAGTAAATAAAATTAATTATTTATCATCAAGGACCTCGAAAAATCAGAAACGGGTGTTATATTTTGAATTTAAAAAGTTGTACGTTTTCGTAGTTACAATTATTTGTATAATATACACTGACAATACATAATATAATTAAGTTCTTACACGGATAAAAAATATTACCTACTTTGATCGAGAAACAAAATTTTCTTGAAATGTTATTTTACTATATAAAAGTAAAGAAATAATTTTATAAAGTTATATTGCTTTATACATCAGTTCAATTCTATGAAAGCATGTACCTCACATTGGGGTATTGTTTGTTTGGTTGCGAGTTTTATATATGCTTTCAAAGGTTGCCTAGAAGTATTGCTAATAGTAATTACTGCACACCATGTTTTATTGCGTTTTGTCTGGTAAGGCGATACGTAAAAGTTTTAGCGTCCCTGTTACTCCATAAGCGAAAAAACCCTCAGTGCGAGTGGGACGGATTCGTGGAAAAGTAGCAAAAAGTCGGTTTTTTATTAATATAAAATGTAATAAGCTATTTTGTCAAAAATATTTTCAAGGAGACTTTACAAATACATAACATCCACTTTTCAGAATTACAGGAAAAAATAAAACAATTTATAAGTATATAACATTAAACTCTCGCGTTTAGTACACATTATAATATATATAATCGGGTCTACCGCGATCAATTTTTACCTTTTTACGAAAAGGGGACACCCGACGTTTCGAGACAGTTGCATGTCTCGTGGTCTACGGGAAACTGGCAAGTATGGCGAGGCGCAGTGATGAGATGCAGGTGACGACCGAAGTATTTTCCTTGTACCCGCAAAAACACTTTAGTCTTTAAAATTAATTGTTATCTTATTCACGCACGGCACACAACGCTCACAGTATCCGGAGATGCACTAAGAGAAGAAACCCGCGATTTAAATTTCCCGATGACTGGACTCCATGTGGGAGACAATTTGAAACCATCTTCCCTATTGAAATTATTTGGATGTTTCTTGATTTCAATCGCTTCACGCACAATTCTAGGGTAGTAATGGCGATCGGTGGAGAGAAATATCAGTCGAAGAGGCGACATCCAAGACCAAAAAAGGAAAAGTGTCCTGAGGTTAACAGAAAACCAGCGTTTATGCCCTATATCAAAGGTATTACGGATAAGATTGGAACAGCATTAAATAAATACTCCATTAAGACTGTATATACTGCGTTATCCAAAGTGGTAAGCCATTTACGCACACCAAAGGATGTGATTCCTTTTCAAAATCCAGACGTGTCTATAAGATAAAATGCAGCTGTGGAAGTTCCTACATTGGCCAAACAAAACGTAGCGTACAGGAAAGGGTCAAGGAACACATAGCAGCTGTGAAAAACCGGCAGATGTACAAATCAGCGATAGCAGAACGTCTTTTAGAATCCGGGACCAACCACTGGATAGAACTGCATAACCCGAAAATTCTCTCCACCGATCGCCATTACTACCCTATAATTGTGCGTGAAGCGATTGAAATCAAGAAACATCCAAATAATTTCAATAGGGAAGATGGTTTCAAATTGTCTCCCACATGGAGGCCAGTCATCGGGAAATTTAAATCGCGGGTTTCTTCTCTTAGTGCATCTCCGGATACTGTGAGCGCTGTATGCCGTGCGTGAATAAGATAACAATTAATTTTAAAGACTAAAGTGTTTTACGGGTACAAGGAAAATACTTCGGTCGTCACCTGCATCTCATCACTGCGCCTCGCCATACTTGCCAGTTTCCCGTAGACCACGAGACATGCAACTGTCTCGAAACGTCGGGCGTCCCCTTTTCGTAAAAAGGTAAAAATTGATCGCGGTAGACCCGATTATATATATTATAATTTATAAGTATTTTCGGAATTAAGTTCTATCGAGAAAAATTTCATCCAATCGCGTTTTCCTTCAGTGAGAATCTTAATCAAATACTTGATAAACATTTACCCAAAAATGAAATACGTAAATGACGTTATAGTGGAGTATATGGATTCGAAAAAACCCCATTTTGTTTTGGTATCGCCTTAATTGTAGCAATTTATGTAAATGTGCAAAAAGTGTTCTAAATAAATAAATTTATACTAGAGCAATTTTGCAATTACTTAAATTGTAATTAACTTGACCGGTTAAAAATAATTCAGGTTTTGGCAAAATCATTCAAGTATAAAAACTTGTAATACTCAAGTTGCTTAGCATTTTTCTTTAAATGTTCCGTTATTATTTTTGACATTTCTTCCTTTGAGTTATGAAAGTCGGCACTATCTTTGTACGTGCAAGCCAGACTCAAATAGCTTTTTGCCATACTATCTTGGGAATTGCGGGGATCTTCAACAAAATGCCGAAGCATTCCCTTCAGATAGCAAAAATAACTGGATCTATGTATTAAACTGCAATTGCAATTAGTATTTCGCTCCTTATTTGTCACAGATTCTGCATCATCTATGCTACTGGTGTGGCTACAACCATCAATTTGAGATTCAAAGTCTCTCATTATCGATTTCGGAATAAAGCCATCATATCTCCTGAAAAACAGCTTCCTTATCAAAGTTGACGTTATGATTGGCATTTGTTTGTTGATCTCGTATTTTTTGGTCTTTCTGTTCCACGAGGAATGTTCCATGTCAATGGCAACGGCTCTTTTGGTGGCAGTCATGATGGAGTCCAGGTCTTGGCTGGGTGACAGCTGGTTGATCTTGTCACAGAGGGTTTGAATAAACCAGGAGCCGTAGATATCGTTTCTGCAAGATTACATAATGACGCCATTAGAACATAGTTATCGTTATGACATGAATCCTCGATTGTCAGAGGTGTTTTCGAGTATGGAGCGTGTATTGCAAAAATGCAAGTCAAAGTACAAACTTGTTTTATACGATATTACAGTGGTTAGCTCTATCAGCGTACTTAAAGCACAAATATAGAAACACATCTTAACGTGCAGACCGAACGATATTACCCTTACGGGATTTGAACCCGTACTCAATTACACCGCGTTCCGAATAAAGACATAATCGATTTTATCGCGTCGACGATCAGTGTTAGCGCGATAACGATAGCCCTACAATGGTCGCTATGACGTCACAGATGACATCATGAACGACGCCATGTTGTGCTATCATCGTATCATCGTCCATGCTTTAGAGCGTTTGATCTATGTAAAGTGACAGCCAGCTGGCGGTAGTTTTAAAAAGAATTTATTCGGAGCATAAGAGTTTATTATTAAACTATGATTCAAAAATTCAAGTAAGAGGAAATAATTTCTTGGACCTAGTAAAGTAGTATACCCATTGTATTCACGTAACCTAAAACAAATTCCTACAAATTCTGTCAATTTCAACTGTCATCGTCCATGTTGCGTTCAAAAGCGTTCCGAATGGATCATAAATTTAAGTGATGGACGCCATTGTCCTTTCGAAACGACTTGATGAACGTGAGAAGTTTGATGGTAGTGTTGGCACTATTAGCGTCATGCGGAACGCGCTGTTAGTGTACGAATGAGGGGTTTTCAAAATCAAATTAAAAAAGAAAAAGTAGTACCGAACGACTCGAGAGATGGCGTAGCCTGTATTAAAAGTGTCAATAAATGTTTTGGCAACACTAGATTCTTTTTAATTAATCCATGCCTTACATGTATTATTGCTAAGATCCATTGTTCTTTCCGTTGTGAATTCTTAGGGAAACTGTGTGTTCCTATATTTTTACAATTAGCCACAACGCATCGGCTGACCGTGCTCAAAGTTGAATGAAACACCAAGTAGAAAACAAAACCATATATACAAAACAAAATAAGAATATCTTTGTGAAAGGTGTTGTTGGGTTTGACACTTGACTTGAAATTTTTAGCCCACAAAATATTGCTGCCCACAGATTAAAAAATAATCTTAGTTTTTTGACACTTGAAAGCAGGGTAACGCCATCTATGTTTACCTCTGAAGGCTTGATCAAGGTCAGTCTGGAAAACCGCTCATTACTTTCGGTACAGCTTCTCATGATGTCGTGCCGGAACACAAAAGTGGATGAAAGGAAGTTTGTTTACCTATGAGATATTTTTCCTGGGTAAGTACTATGGAGCACCAGCATATCAGATTCAACGGGAAGCGTATATGGCTGAATCTCATCGTCATCTGTGTCTTTTCTGACGGTGCCAGGTTGTCCCACCAGTTTTGTTTTCGATACTTTTGTGCCACGGCAAGCCTGGGAATATCAATCAATCAATCAATATATTTATTGCATTAAATTACATGTCAGTTTTAGATATATTTCGACATACAGTCGGCGTCAGTGGAATTAGATACAAATTATTATTTTAATAAGTGTTTTTATATAAATATATAATATAAACTGAATAAAAAAAAATTAAAAAAAAGTTATCTTTAATATTTAATGACAGTTTTAGATGTTATATGTACATACTTATGGCTCAATGTAATTTTACCCATTGGGTGTAACAATATTCTTAATTTTAGTATTAAAATATAACTTTAAGTATAATAATTATTAAATAAGGTATGTACAAATAATCTAATCTTTGCTATTTCCATGCATAAAACTTATTCTAATAGGTATATCGTACATTTTAATTTATATAGTTAATTAAATTTATTTATTCATGCAGTGGTTAACAATTTTACTTAACTTTTATTTTAACAATTTTACCTTTTTATACATTAATAAAAGCATGAAAAGAGATGCAGATGTGAATAATGAAAAATATACCTGTACAAATCGTCCCGATATATCTATCCTCTTACACGGATAAAAAGGATTTCTTCGATCGAGAAAATATATTTTCTTGAAATATGTCGTAAGTTTGAGAGAATGTGATTTTGTCTGACAAATCTTTATTTATTCCAAGAGTTTGTTCTTAGAGCAATTTAACATTGCACTAGACTTACTATCACAATCAAAGAAAACCATTTTAAACCATTGAAATAAATGTCGTATCTTGTATTGAAATGTTATCTTATTTAATGAAAGCAAAATATCATTGTATAAGGTATTTTTTTTTTATAAATTCCACGAATATGAAATTATTATTATAATTTTATAAGTATACAGAGTGCTTGGTAATTCGACCTATTCCTTGAAAGGGCTTATACTAGAGATCATTTCCAACGAATTAAGTCATATCAACTAGGTGTCGAAAATGAATGGTCTCCGAGTTACGAAGGTTTTTATATTATTTTTCAAACTTTCAGACTAATAACCAAAAATAAATAATTTAAAAATAACTATTCCTCTCTCAGCACTTATTTATTATATTTCTGATCAATGATAGATGAGTGACCATTTATAAAAAAAAATACGTGCACTGAATTCCCATAATCTCAGAATTAAAAGGTGGAAAGAAAACCTTTTTTATTTTGTAATTTTTGAAATATCGACGTGTTTTATTTGAAAAAAATTATCATTTTCGACCCCTAGTTGATAGGCATTATTTGTTGGAAATGATCCCTCGTATAACTCCTTTAAAGGAATAGGTCGAATTACCAAGCAACCTGTATTACCTATTGCTACTATAATTTAATATAAGTACCGAACTCCGCAATCACTGATAAACCCTGTGGGTTTTTGTTGATTGTGCATTTTTGTAACTAGGTTAAGATTTTTGAAAATAAAGAAAATACTTAAAAAAATATATATATATGAAAGAAGATGGCCTGCGTGTAATTTTACATTGCGGTATCGTTTGGTTGCCAGCTGCCGGCGTATACTCGGGTTAACTATTTTACGTTAATTGAAAGTTTCAAGACGCAAAAAAATCATTCAGAGCAATAAACATTGTTTTGCCGAAACCCGGGAGTAATTGAGCTCGCAAGTTTTTTTTAAATTCCGTATTGTGGATGATAAAATTAATTTTGTAATTTTTTTTCGTGAATTTCTCAACCGCTTTATTTTTCCTGTAATCTTTACGTTAACACATATTACCATGATCTTTTTCATATTTTTTGGTCCACTAGTTTTGGAGATAAGGGGGAGGGACATACAATTTTTATGGTTTTTCAAGGATTTCTCGAAATAGATGAAATTAAATATAGCCAAACTATATATTTTAACAATGAAATTTTTAATATCTACGATTTGATACCCATATTGTATTTTTATAAAATATTTTTTTTCATTTATTTTACTTCTTTTTTTATATTTTTCATTTATGGTAATTTTTTTAATTGCTATAGTTTTCCTGTAATTGGCCAGTTATGATCTATGATCATCATTTTTTTCATATTTTTCGGTCAACCAGTTTTGGAGATAAGTTGGGGGAAATACATATTTTTGTGGTTTTTTAAAGATTTCTCGAAACCAGTGCGTAAATATAGTAAAAGTATATATTTTTACTATCAACTTTTTATATCTACAATTTGATACCCATATTGTATTTTTATGACAATACTTTTTAATTTTCTCACTTTTGTTTTGGAAATATTTAGAACAATTTCAAATTTTTCATATTCTTTTACACCTTGATATGTGGGCAAATTACTGCAATTTTTGTGCTAAATTTCTTTATCTTTAACGGTGCTAAAGTTATGAGGCTGTGACATACGGAAGGAAGGACAAACAACGGAGTCTCACCATAAAGGTTCCTTTTGTACATTTTAAGTACTACGGAAGGGGTGTCAAACACTTAAGGGGCTCCACTATGCTAAACATCAGTTTTGCATTGGATTCAGTTCCGTCAATGTAGATGGTAAAAATTTGAAAAAAATATGGCGTGTTTCTTGACTCAAGACAATTATTAATTACACTTTATAAATTAACATACTTTCAATCTTCTTTTAATTATATTACTTTAAAAAAGCACGAATTCCACGGAAAAAGCGATTCAGTTTCCATATTTTAAACCTGATTGAAACGAAACGAACACACCCAGATGTTTACTAGAAAAAACCATATTTATTACATAAAGAAAAATTATAGTTAATGTCCTAATGTGGCCGCGATTTAAAAATAACTGAAGTTTTGCGTGCGAGGCATCTGATTAGAGCAGGATAGACAGTTAAAACATAAAAGCGTTAGAGCATTAAATCTATAACTGAAAAACCACAATTCGAAACAAAGCTGAAGACATGGCTCACACTAAATGCCTTTTACAACATGAAAGACATTGTAATATTTCCTACTTGACCTTATCTGACATTTAATTTCCTAATAAATCACACTGTATTATTATTATATCAATTGTAATTGTATACCGCATAATTGTATTGTTTAAAATGACTTGTAAATGTTTTTGTATTTTACCAATAAATGAGTATGAGTATGAGCAGGACTGAATTTTAGCATTGTGCAGCCCTTTAATAATTTTCGAGAAACTAATTGGTCCATGCTGGACTCTCAAACTCTCAACTCCTACCGAATTAGCTCCGGCTGCTAAAATTAGAAAAAGCAAAGAAATTACTAGTAACTATTTCTCTAATTATGATTAGAGTGCATTACAAACTTGCAATCAATCAGAAACAATTTTTTTAAAAGCACAAATATTTAGAAAATCTTCCTCGGGCCAGGATTTGAACCTGCGACCTCCTGCTTACATGACAGTCGCGCTACCGACTGCGCTACCGAGGTTCGTATGAAACGACGAATTTTTCCACCATACTGTACATCGAATTTAATTTGTATCTACTCGATATACCAGCTTGTAATGCACATACTGAACGATCACTAGGGCGTTATGTGATTTCCCGCCTTGTTCATTCTGAACAGAAGGCGCTGTCGTCGCTAAAATTCCTGTTGCATCAGACAGTTAAGGCGTAAGACCACGCTAAATAAGCAACTCGATGTGTGTCGGTACAAATATCAACGGAAACGACATTGAAACAATGTTCATTTCAGCGCGTCTTGAAAAGTGGCTGTTACGACAACCACTGCGTCTCCGGCTAGCGCAAAATAGGAGAAAATAATACTTTTCACATGGACGCCATGAACGGAAAAAAAAATTTGAACTTAAATTTTTTAGATCTAAAAATTTCCTATAATTTGGTGAAATAATAATGAAAATCGCTTTAGGCGTTTGGAAGGAGTAAGAGAATTCTTGTGTTAATCATGTAAAATTTTCGATGACGTTCGATTTTTTTTGTCAAAACTAACAATAGAAAAACAGTTTATGAAACTTCAAATTTATTTTTAAATCTATAATGCCTATCATATATTTTTTGGACCACCCGTGTGGGAGGAGTAGGCCTTCAAAGACAGGTCCAAATTGCAGTTGGCGTATCCATTCACCTTAAGAAATTCACAGTTCTCATTACCTACTGTTTCTTTGTCCATTATTTATCCGTCCATACATTTTTATCAATATCATGTTTTAATCTTATCAAATTGGAGAGGCAGGCTTTCCTTGACATATGTACTCAAGTCGGTGCATTTGTGATATGGGTACTTAGTTTTATTGATATTGATTATGAATGAGTAATAAAATTGTTGATGGTTGTGATTGTCGGCACTCGATGGAACTTATTATTTCATCTTTGTTGATGGATTGTAAGGCATTGTACTTGTTCAGGGGATTACCCGTGCTATACAGCAGTGTTTCCCAGTCTTTGTTGATGGGTTGTAAGGCACTTGTACTCGTTCACGGGATTACCCGTGCCATACAGAAGTGTTTCCCAGTCTTTTCTACCTGCGGACCGGTAACAAAATGAAAAATCAATCTTTAATGTATTTTTGTAACCAGTAGGTAGTAGCTTTCAATTTGTTAATATTTGATTAGCTTCCTTAGGTTAAGGTTTAATTTAGTATATTTAGTGTTTAGTTAGGTAATTTTAGTTTGTAGTTTTTTAAATTGTTTGTAAACTATATTTTTTTGTGTATTTTTCCTTTTTGTAGTGTGATGATTTACTCCCTTTTGTTTATAATTACTTGGCAAATGTTGTGTATACCTATAAGTGGCGCATGTATCAGAATATTTATAAAAATGTAAGCTCTTTTTAAGTGTAACAATACTTGTGCTGTTGGTGTCCCTTTTTTAAAATAAATAAACCTTTCAGAGACCGGTAGGAAATAAAACCATTGATTCCTTGTTATGGAGCGCTTTGTTATTTGAGCTAAGTATTAACTAAAAATACTCGAAAAATATAAAAACAAAAAATTTATTTGAAATATGTTGCCGTTCCAAAATTCGTTCGTAGCCAAAATATTTGATAGCCGTGGCTTTAGTTTGGTTTCGGAAATAAGAAGCGTTGCATTGACATCCATTCTGTTTCTTTGTTTTGTTTTATAAAATTGAAAGTGGCGACTGAATATAATATTTCGCGGACCAGCCCCCTATTCTGTATCTTTAGTTGCCAGCTGAACGAGGTGCCTATCATCAAAAACATAGATAAAAACTGAAATTTCAAAATTGCCTTTAGTGTGTATTGAACTATTAACGAACTGTGTCGTCACTTCAAGTGTGAACATATCCTTAGACAATCTGAATTCGATAGTATATCTATGTTTTTGATGATAGGCACCCAGTACAGAAGGCAACTAGAGATACACAATAGGCCCGCAGCAGGCCTATTATGTATCTCTGGTTGCCAACTGCATGGACTGGGTGCCTATCATCAAAAACATACATATACAATCGAATTCAGATTGTCTAAGGATATGTTCACACTTGAAGCAACGACACAGTTCGTTAATAGTTCAATACCGACTAAAGGCAATTTAGAATTTTCTGTTTTATCTATGTTTTTGATGATACGTATCCGGTTCCGTGTGCAACCGGAGATACAGAATAGGGGGCAGCAGAAAATGTCTGCGGACCGGCATTGATTGGATTGGGAAACACTGGTATACAAGATGTGGATTTGCTGCACAACTTGCGTCTCATGAATATTAGGTAGTATACATGACGCTTATTTCAAAAAATAGAATAAAACAATTAATAAGACCACATGAAGAAGGTTAATATTCGCGATTGTCGGCTCTTGGTGAAACATCATCATGGATGAAACACTTGTTTTGTTTCACCATTTCACAACCTATTATTAATTAAACCTTTACATATGAAATTGCCGTTTTCTATAAAGAATTTGAAGGAAACTCAAATTTCAGTACTAACATTTTTGCATTTTTTTTATGAATGGCAAATGCAAATTATGTAAGTTGTAACTTCATTTGTATACGAATGAGACAACATTAAGCTAACGGCATCATTAAATTTTTGAAAAGTGTCAGTTGTAAAAAATCATTACGAATCTTATCATGGAAATTGATGGCATTTAGGACGAACTGTTTTTGAAATTTTGGTTATCAAACTGACAACAAAAACAAAATTTCATACGTTGATGTAAATCCTTGAAATCAACTTTCAAACAAAAAACAAATAATGAAAAAAATTATTGAATTACATGAACTATGAACTCATGGATATGTAAGAAAATTGTAAATATTTCCCAACTAGTTTCGCCTTTTTGGCATTATCAAGGGATGATTTATTTGGATATTACACAAATACTCACAAAGGAAATATAATAAGCGTTTCCAAAAGAAGTATTTTATTACTGATTTGATATAAAGAAGCCAATAGTGTTGATTCGGTGAAACACGACTTAACTTATTTGACAGAACTAACATTATTTTAAGCGTCCTTGTTACAAGCTGCATGCGAACCACGGCATCCGCGGCCCTTGAGACCATTTGGACGTCCCGCCGCTACACCTGTTCATACAACAGGAGGCGGCGGTTCCAGCGTTCAGACTCAGGGCGGCTGGACAGTGGAAAAGCGATGACAGGGCACCACACACGCGCATTCTTGAGTTGGCCGTGTCCCACCAACCCATGATGGACGCACCGTGTGACAGAATACCTAAAAAGCATCTCTTTAACAGACAGTACAACGTCCAACTATTTGAGGAAACAGCAGATCACTCTAATATCCATGAGGTAAGGATATATACGGATGGATCCAAAACAAAGGTGGGTACTGGGGCCGGAGCGTACTCAGCTGAACTTAACATTCACAGGTCAACAGCCTTGGGTAAGCTCAACACGATATTCCAAGCGGAATGCGTAGGAATTATCCTGGCCACAAGTGCGGTGCCCAGAAGGGAAGTTAAAGGCCTCAACATTCGTATACTTTCTGACAGCACGGCGGTACTACGAGCCCTAAGCAAGACTATTGTTAACTCTGGGCTAATACTACAGTGTCTAAATCAACTGGAAGAGGTAAGTCGGCACAATAAAATCACCCTCCAGTGAATAAAAGGACACAGCGGATCGCTGGGCAATGATGCGGCAGATGAACTGGCAAAGGAAGGTGCAAAAATGGAACCGGTAGGTGCTGAGCTACTGGTTCCCTGGCCTTTAACCAGATATCGAACCTGGCTGCGTGAGAGAACCAGCTCTAAACATGCTGAGCGATGGGCAAGCATGACAACTTGTAGACAGACGAAAGCGGTTCTACCCACCGTGAACCGTCGCCTGACAAAGAAACTACTTCGTCTCAATAGACTGAACCTTCGCATGATGGTAAGGCTAATTACGGGACATAGTAACCTCAGCAGACACTTCTATAATATAGGTCTGACGGACAGTCCTCTATGCAGAGCTTGTATGGAGACCAAAGAAACGCCGACCCACGTGACGATAGACTGCGTAGGCGTCAGCACACAACGGGCTAAGATCCTCGGTGAACCGGGGGGTTCATACTTGAGGACCCCAGTCCTCGAGACACCCGTCCTTTAGGACCCCGGTCCTTGAGAACCCCGATAAATTTGATTATCTTTTTTTTGTTTAATTTTGCTATTATCATGCTGGTGTACCATCGATACAAAAAGTGCTTCAAAGTACATTAATTAAATAATGTGTTAGTTTGGTTAATGCAACCTAGTTTAGAGTTAAGCTGATATAATTTCATGTTATTCCATATTTTAGATCCCTAGAAATACTAATGACGACCCAGAAAAGTGGAACCATTGTTAAAAATTCTACCTGGCCACTAACTAGTTATAATGAAACAATAATAATACGATTATTTTTCACTAAACCTATCATTTATACCAAAGATCCAACATCCGTTAAAAATCATTACAATGTACTTACTGTGTTTACAATTTTTTACATGTACAAATCTTTGCTGGAATTAAAAAAAGGTAAATGTAAAAGCACTAGTGCAGTTAAATAAAGTAAAAAGTACGCGTGATTTAAAAGCTGCATTATGGACCTAAAGGCGCTGAAATAAGAGCCACTTTATTAGCAACTGCTGATTATTCATTTTGTTAGTTTAACACTTTTGTTGGCGATTATACTTTAAGCGACATTGGCATTTTTTCAAATTTATCGGGGTTCTCAAGGATCGGGGTCCTAAAGGACGGGGGCCTAAAGGATCGGGGTCCTCGAGGAAAAACCCGAACCGGGGACGCTTCGCCAATCCTGTGGCGACCTAGGTCGCCTCTTGGGATTCTGGCGAGAGATGGGCTGGCTGGAATAGCCGGCTCCATACTTTCCACGCACAAGGTCCAAGTAAGAGACTAGGTGCGGAAACCGAGCCCACCAAGATAAAGAAGCGTCCTTGTCTTTGTCTTTTCGATACAGAAGGAAAAAAACAGAACACTTAAATTAAGTTTAGTCCTGTCAGGTTAAAACGTGTTAAATCAAATCGACACATACCTATATTTTACTTTAGGTTTAGAACTGCACTTGTGCAAAGTTTCAGCTCAATCGGTTCTGTAGTTACGGCGGGCGTAAAGAAGTTACAAACTTAATACATCCATCCAAACTTTCGCATGGGATGGGATGGGATGGGAAAGTGGGATAGCGGAGAGTTGACGAAATTACAAATTGCAAGTTAGTATGGTAAGTCATCAAAATATCTCGGAGTAAGGTTTATCCCATCAAAAACATAAAATGTACAAAAATGTCAAGTCTCGCAATGCAATCTTTCCACCGTAAAAAGTTGTGAGATCTTATGTAAAGCCAAGTCTGTTATTTTAGTTTGTATGGAAACACCTTTTCATTTTAGTTAGTATGGGAGCACCTATTTAACAAATGTATCATCAATTGTTTCCTAATTAGTTACCTACCAACAATAAACGACTGTATTAATATTAGTCATCTTTGAAAAAGCGGGACCCTATTACTAAGCCTCCGCTGTCTATCTATCTTTCACAGGGGTCTACAGCTTCAGCCGTTATAGGTGAATATAGCGCGTAAATATTTGCACATAATATATGTTACTTTGTCCTCTATCACGGCAAATAATAATATGAAATGGAAATCCAAGGGGGGTCTAATTATTCGACGTTATTTGTTTCAGCTCTATCTTTATAATATAACAATTTTGGGCAGATAAATGTTAGAGTTCCTTGTTCAAAAGGTGCTGATTTGTTTGTCAGGCGCTACCATTTTAGCGCCTTGTTTTTTGTCGCCTTTATGTTGCTATGTCATCTTTATTGTTGATATTTACCATAATGGTTTGGGGTTTCGTACCCATATTGTGTGATGGTAGTACGGAACCCTTCGTGAGCGAGTCCGACTTGCACTTATCCGGTTTAATAGCGACTTATTTACGAAATGTTGATATTTCTCTTCTTAAATAGACTAAATGTCTTTTAGGGTTCCTTACCCAAAACACAGATTTGGGTAAGGAACCCTAAATAATATTTTTAGATTTTTTTGTTGCAATGTACACTTAACACTAACCGCATGCAAAATTTTAAGTTTGTAGGCCTGCTAGAACACCTTTAGACTTTTGATGATGTGTCAGTCAGTCAGTGACAAAATAAGGGAAATTTGACTTGAGATATTTCGTAATCAAATATAGGTACAAACTTGTAATTTGGGGTCAGAAGTAGGATCAGTAAGTACTCTTGGTAACTGAAATTTCAGACTTCTAGCTTTACCCACAATGAAGATACAGGGGGGTTGAAAGTGCCGTGAGTTGCTTCGAGAAAAGGATGGTACGGCCGTTCCGCGTTTTTTTGCGAGACTCGGCGGGGGCACTGCCGTGCCCCCAGATAAAACCTGTAGAAAAACAAAGATTTTAATAAAAAACCAAAAACTTTGTTAGCGACCGTGTGACATCACCGCCCAGTCACGTTTTCTTTGAATCAGCTGTTAGATTATTTTCTTCACCGATTGCGAAGGTAATTTCTATGGGAAAATTGGTCAGTATCATCATTAGAAAATGTTATTAGATTTTATGTTCCTGTCATGGTGTATAAATGACAGGTAGCGAAAAAAAATTTTGCATAGATTTCGAAAACCATTTCGAGATTAAGGTTCAATAAGTCGTATTTTAGAACTTGTGGTCTAAAAAACCTCATGATGAATATTTTTTTATGAAAAAGCTGCAACTTCCATTCGCCTTCGTGTGACGTTACTTGAGAAATGGCTATTTAGAAATGTGTCCTTTGCTATCAAGATATAATAATTTGCTTCCGACTGATTTGACAGATGAATGACAGATGAGTAGATACAGATACAGACCACTTTTTTATAAGCAATAACACATCGCATTTAACATTAATGTCTAAAATTCCTAGAAATCATAGACAAATAATGGTTAATTGATATACCCAAATAATGAAAACAATGTCCCAAAAAGACATAAACTCTCTTAAAAAAAAGTTAGAAATAAATCTTTTGGGTTGCGAGTCAGATTCGCGTTCCTACCTAGGGTTCCGTAATTTGAAAGTTTTAGGAATTTTGTCATTTTGTTTTCGTGAATTTCTCAACCGCTATATTTTTCCTGTAGTCTTTACGGAAGTACATATTACCATGATTTTTTCATATTTTTCAGTCCACCAGTTTTAGAGATAATGGACATACATTTGTTTGTAGTTTTTCGAGGATTTCTCGAAATAAATGCAAGTAAATAGAGCTTGGCTTTATATTTTTACAATAACTTGATACCAATATTGTGTTTTTATAAAATATTTCTCTATGTTCTTCTCTTATCTTCTTTTTACCCAAAGGTTGCCCGGAAGATATTGCTACTAGCAATAAGTGCCTCCTTTGTACACTGTGAAATATTTCAATGTCCTTTTTCATGAATTTGTGTAAATGTACAGTGGAGACCGCATCAAGTAAGACACATTGGACTTTGTACCTATCTTATATTCTTCTCTGTAGGGGCTAATGTCGTACTGCAAGTGTATAGCTTGATGTGGTCTCCACTGTACAATAAACGTAAATAAATAAATTATTCTGGTCCCTGCACAAAACTTTACCTGAATTATTATAAGGATCGGCTTGGTGACTAACGTATGGTTATCGTTGACACTAGTCCTGAAGTAGTTGATGACGTCAGTTTCGTAGAACCTCCTGTCCTTGGCCCTCAGAGAGCCCATGTCGGATCCGTGGGTGAGGACCACGACCGCAATGCAGCCGTAGTCAGTGAAGTTTTGCTTGCTGACTGGAAACGTGTGGGGATTATGGTTAGTTTCACTGGCAAAAATGAGGTAGATAAACATAATTTGGTAGACTCACGAGATGTGTCAAATGGTAAGATAGGAAGTGGGACAGTGGACTGGTGTAGGCTGGCCAATTGCACGTTGGTGCGATGATAGCGTCAGGTTGGTAGAGGACAATGGATGACATAGAGATAATGACGTGGCAAAGATAATGCTTAATACCTACCAAAATGCATCGATATAGGCTGATTAATTAACACACAACATCCCAAAACTCTCCTGTATATGCACAGCAGAAATGATGGGGTTTTGAATACTTATGCAACAAATTGACAAAAAAAAAACTATGGATTTTTAGTTGCTTAACATTGTTTTCAAAACTTACATCTATCCAACTCTTTAAAAATCTCATCCCTTCGAAAATCATTGTGAAGATCGACTTCAAAACCGAACGGCAAAAATGTTTTGTTAAGAGTATCAACATCTTGTTTGGTTCCTTCTCTAGGCTTGTTATATCCAACTATATTCTCCTGGTTAAAAATAATCATAGCGTTTTTTTCAAAAGTTTCTAGTTGATATGTTTCAGCATGTTTAGGTAGGGCTCTATCATTCTTACGTATAAATTTGACCTCTTTGTCAGTAACATATTCAACTTGTTTGCCTTTGCCAGTGTCTGCGATAGGTATGAGCTCCTTCGGTAAGTTGACGATGTTTGCTTGTTCTGGAAAAGTTTCTTCGGCTTCTTCTTCGTGTTCTTCGGTAGGTTTAGAACTTAAGATACCATCTTCGTGAATCGAAGGATTCGAGGATGATGCAACTTCCGATGATGGTGACGTAGTGTCGTCTCTTTCTTCAGAATTATTGTCATTTACTACAGGGTTGGCAGCTACTGCATTGTTTTGTACTGCTTCATCATTATCATTAGGAACATCTTCTAAGCCATCATCGTCTTCAGAAAGATCCGGTCGAGCAAACATCATCGCATCTCTAACAACGTTACCTCTAGGCTGAATATTTTCTAGAGTCTTTCTTGGATTATTGAACGAAAATCTATAATCCTTATCATGTGTTATTGGATCTATATCAGCATGATTCATAATTGTGTCTTCGTCACCCGAATCACTTTCTTTTGTTTCGATATCATGAGATTTGTCAAAATTTTTGCTTCGCCTTGAAATTTCAAAATTAAATACCTCGTCATGTTCTCCATCTACCGTGTCAGCAGTTTCATTCCCAGAACCATAAAAAACAGACCCCATCACATAAAAAAAACTTGGAATATTATCCGGAAAGAAATTAAACGCATTAGTTCTCGATAAGTATTGTGTTGTAACTACAATAATGATTGGAAGCATTGCAGGGAATAGGTATAAAATTGTTTTATCATTTGAGATAATACAGACAACAAATGATAAGTTTTTATACGAACAGCTACCAGGGTGTCGTCATAATAGCCCAAGATCCCACCGTAACATTTGACACCTATCTGTTTTTATCGAAATGTGATTTAAATGAAAGATTACACATTGGGTCATACACCGCCGCAGGGTTGCTATGCAAAATCTTGGCACAAGTACCTTTAAATACCATTCATTTCACGAATCAAGCAAATCAAGCCGTTAAGCCATAGCAATAAGAGTTACGAATGGGAACTAAATGAGTACCTAGTTGAATGAATTACAGCTAATTAAACGTCATTTTCGTTACAATTAATGATTTAAATAAATTTAATTCAGTAATGTTCCTGTATTAAGAGTATGTCATGCCCTTTTTACTAAATTTTTATTAGGTTTTGATAGAGGCAGTTATGCATTTTGTTTTGTGTGTTTTATTTGACAAGTGTAAGTATGCATTCAGCTGTGTTTTTAACAAAGATACAATATGCATACACTTGTAATTTCGAATAATTACTAAAAGAGACACAATATGTATTTTTAATTTGAGTATTGTAATAATTCAGCCCTGCGTAAGTTGATGTACCTGAGCCTCATTGTTGATCGTTATGATAGGTGTGTTTTCATCTTTCCGTACATAAACTTCGCCATAGGCAGTCCAACAGAACTTATACGCTTTGGATTTAATAAGTTCACGCCCGAGGAAATGCAAGGATCCCCCTTTAGCTGTAAGTTGCTCGGATATATAAACTGGATTATCTCCGTTAGTGCGTAATCCCAAATGCTTAGCACATAGTTTAGCTTTATGTTTAATATTAAAGGACTTACACATTTTGAGCATATTCGTCTTCAGTATGGTGAATGAGGAGAGGATACAAGGAGAGGATATACCTAATTTCTTCCAAAGAACTCTTGAAAGTCTGTTGTTGGTCGGTGTTGTTCATGATTTGCGCGCTTCATGAAATGAAGAAGAAATCATTTATTTTTCTCAGAATTTGGGTACATAAAAGATCAGGTACATCCATAATTAAATAAATCCCATCAATTTCAACCAGATGCACAACTTAAAATGACTATTTTAAATTGTGTAACTTAGTCAATCGGTTTTATAAAATAGTATAGATAGTAGACTTAGGGCTGATCTAATCTAATCTAATCAATTTAGCAAAAGCGCAAAAGCTTTATCTCGCTTGATAGAAAAAAACTACAAACCTACCTCTGAATTTCACGTTTTTCGAGTGTTAAAGGGCCTTTCTTGAATTTTACAGCCTCGAAATTGTATTAAAAATATGTGAACAATAACTCCGTCTAACCAATTTAGAACATTTTAATAAATTCATCTAGAAACCAATTATTAAATAAAAACGCAGTTTTTCGTGAGCGCGTGTTTCTTGGTGGTCGTAACAAACACGGCTGAGGGCGCACTATTTTAAACTAAAAGGAAACGTCATAGAGTTCAGTTCTGATTGTTGCAAAATGAGGTGCTAAATCTGACTTTCTATATGCAGCCTTAAAGGATATTGTGCCAAGATTTTGCATGGCAACCCTGTAGCGGTGTATGACTCCATGTGTAATCTTTCATTTAAATCCATTTCTATTCAAAACAGATATGTGCAGAATTTTACGGTGGGTTCTTGGGCTATAATTTTTAAACTTGTTTCCGAGTACACAAAGTAGGCTGGCTGGATTTGAAGTAATCGTTGATAATGATAACCCAAAAACGAGCCCCGGATTTCCCCTATAGGCAGTGGCATATTTACCCTAGGGCCGCGCTCAGCTTTGGGCGCCTTTCATAATCAATAATTACCTATCTTTTAATTTATATTACTTTGTACTATTATTTTTTAAAAATTGTTCAATTAATTATTGAGAGAAAAAATAATTATTGTATAAATGGCGTTTATATATCTTTGTATGGTCTTTTAAATTTTTCATATCGTCATTCTCAGCCCAAATCAACACACTGCTGGGTTTCATTTAATTTAATTATTGAAATATTTTTGTTTTTTTTCATTCATTTATGGGGCGGCAAATCTTACAGGTCCAGGCAGATTTCAAAAGTAAAGATAAGCCCTTACCGTAGTATGACACCATCAAATGTTTTCACCTTTAAATGGGTGACGCTGAACACGTTTGGAATCAGTGCTCATCTGAACACAGTGATAGTTGGACGCGTTAATGAATTTTTACGAGAAAAGGGTCTCAATATGCCGTCGTGTGCATGTTTAAAGTGCACTAACATTTCAAAAAATATGAATAAAGCCAAAAGTGTGATGTTTCACATTCAAAACATAATCAAAAACAATGCAATAGATTTTAGATGCCAGGGCTCATCTAAACTTTTGAAATCTTTGGGTCCAGGGCGCCAAATCTTAAAATACGCCAATGCCTATAGGCTTACAATTCGTACGGAATCTTAACCTTTTTTTTTTCAAAACATCATAGTTGTTTGGCAAATAAGAATCTTCGCCAAACTACTGAGTAAGCTCTTCCACTTTTACTATTCTATCTTATTATTCTACATATTTTTCTCTAAAACCTACCACAATACCTTACATTTTATACAAAGTGACTTTTTGATCATCGTCCAAATTCATACTGGAGACTTGGTAAGTGATCAGCATCATGAATCGTTAACATTTTTTGTGAAATTCGTACAATGACATTTCGACTTCCCATAGTAATTTACTCCCAGTCCTGAGTGAATCACTATGGGGAGTCGAAATTTCATTTTATGAATTTTACAAAAATCGATATTGGTTCATGATGCTGATCACTTACCAAGGCTCAAGTATGAATTTGGACGATGTTGACTACACGTTGACTAATTCATCTTGTATATCTTATCTAGCTATTACCATGGACGAAATATATATAATAAATAAATTAAATAAATTATTAAATAAAAATTGAATAAATTATTAAATAAAAATATTAAATAAAATAAATAATACCATGTTCGTCTATGCTATTACTTAAAATATTTTTCCTGTAATAGGTATTTACTTAATCACTATTACCATGATTATTTTCATATTTTTCGGTCCTCTCGTTTCGGAGATAAGGGGGGGCGGGGGAGGGGTTAAGAAATGCCAAGTCTTTTTGTATGGGGACACCCCTTGGGTTTCACATTTCTTATTTACTTACTGTGAAAAATCTCACCTAAATCTGTGACTCAATAATGCCGATTCTGAAGGATTTAATTTTAGTGCTGTTAAAACTTGAAATTTTCCAAAGTAATTTAGCTTCTGTTCCTAAAACTTATAAACTATTTCGCAATGAATAAAATTTACTTTTATCATCATTCAACTAAGCAAGAACTCCACAATATAGAACTGAATTTTGCCAAAGAAATAGGTACCAATTTTTCGCATTTTTTTTTTATAAATTATTAGACAAACTCAAAGAAAAGCCCTAAGTAGGTAAGTAAGTAAGTATAATTTATTTAAGAAATTGTAACCAATTAATTGGCTAACAAAGCACTGTTTTTATGAAGTTAAAGAATTTTTACATATAAGAAATATTAAAATATAGCAATATTTAGCTATGTACAGTGAAGACCGCATCAAGTAAGACACATCGGACTTTGTACCTATCTTATATTCTTCTCTTAAGGGGCTAATGTCGTACTGCAAGTGTATAGCTTGATGTGGTCTCCACTGTACTTAGTGTTAATGTTATAGTTCCTGATAAACTTCTATAATGTTTTAGTTGAGTACTTCTATGAATACCTATATATCTACATAATACAAGCTGTATGGTCTAAGAATTTGCATTCCTGGATAAGGTAAATTGTGCTGAACCTATTTTGTGTACCTCACCCTTAAATTGTGCTGAACCTATTTTGTGTACCTCACCCTTAAATGCTTTAACCTTTTACCGCATGGATTTCTTAAATCGTGAAAAAAATATATACTTATGTTATTACACAGCCTATATAGGACCGAAAAAAAATATTGAAAAAAAAAATTCTTCGTTTAAAAGTTATTAACAAAAAATTAATTGTTCCAGATATGGAACGCCATGCACTCCAGTTCTCAAATTTTAAAGTTACATATTTGGAACACTATGCAGTCTATTAGTCTGGGCCGGATATGAGGACATTGACCCCAGATAAGAGTCAAGAGTAGAAACGTGTAACTTACAAATTATCAATTTACATGAACAAAAAATTGAAAGTTGATATTATTCCAATTTCTTAGTTATACTAGAAATGCACTGGATTTGTTTATAGAAATAGATAAAACTAAACATATAAGCAACTCTGACCATTTTTTACTAATGTCAAACTTTGACAGCTGTTCAATCAATCTGTCTGAATGTACCCATAATACCAATTAATAGAGTCAAAACATGTAGGCAAAAAAACGGCTTCAGCCGTTCAAAAGATACCTATGGCTAATTAAAACTAGGCGAAAAATATAAAAAAACCTGCCAAGTCAAGAAATATCAAATGTCAGATTTTTCCTGGTCAGAATGACATTTGTAGCTTTTTATTATTAAAAATAAAATAAAATAAATAATTTATATTAATTCCCATTTGTGTACCAGACTGCGTAATGTTCCAAATTTGGAATTTGAACGCTGTTAGCTGGAGTGCATGCAGTTCCATATTTGTCACAATAGATTTTGCCATTTACTGCATGTTGTTCCGAATTCGGAACAAACTTGGATTGATAATATTAATATGATATTATGGTTGTCACTTAAGTGTTTTGCCGTGGAATTGTCGCGGATCCATCGTTCTGCAACGTTAATTACTATTTTTACTTAAACTTTCACGAAAAACCAATTAAAAACACAAATTTAAAGGGCTGCGCAATGTCACTTTTCAAAATGGCGTAACAACTGATTTACCGAGGGTTGCCAGATATCAAGCTAACTCAATTCGCCAATTTTAACTACCGAGTAGCCTAAATCGCCTAATTATTTATTTTTGTCAAGTAGCTTAATTCGTCTAAATTTGCCTAAATAAAGAAGAAATGTTAAAGAAAGACAACATAAAGAAAAAAAAATAAGCATATATTCAAAGTTATCATTATGTTTGAATTTCATTTCAAAAAGATTGCGGTAAACTAAAATTTTAGGTATCTAAATGACTGATTCATGTTTGCATGTTTATGCTATACAATACTCGTATAATACGATTAATCTAAAAACAGGAAAAAATATAATAATATTGCGAGAATTTAGGTAAGTACTTAAAGTAAAGTTTTTAATTCGAGGAACTCCATTGACAGATAGAGTGAGTGTTGCCATTATTCGAAAAATAAAAATAGGGAAAGATATACGTCGATATGTCGATATCGATATATACCGCAGCATGACGTATGGTAGTAATGCGCGTTTACGAGATATTTCAACAATCGAGATAATCATAATCAATCAAATTTACAATCGAGATAAACGTCTATCTTGTTGATCGGTTGAATGATCGAGACATTTTTCGATTGTTCCAAGATACGAGATATGCTCCGTTAGTAATTTAGTTATATAAGTATGCAGTTTTATTCGTAATGACTTTACGAATAATACATTTTGAATAGTGGGTTTTTATTATAATCGATTCAAATTATAAGCCACCGAGAATGACTATTCTAGAGTGCGGTTCAGAAAATAGGTAATACGCCGTTATATTGGCATTAACGACGTCTTTACGACATGATTGGATAAAATATAATTTCATATCTTTAGATTGGATGATATAAATGCAACCAATATAACGACGTGTTACCTATTTTCTGAACCGCACTCTAGTTGTATAGTAAATACCTACACGACACGAGTTTTTCATTTCATTTACAATGCAATGCACGATATGTAAATGGTAATCGATTTAAATCGAGGGAGCTGACCAAAATAACAACGATAAACCATTTATTTGCTGGGCTAAAGTCATCAAATTGGCTGTAACCATCGCTTGTAGCACCTTCTGTTTTGTTTAGTTCTCTGAATATTCGTATCATGAAAAGTATGGATCAAAATAAAATACCCATATATTTTTTAATAAATAAATATATAAATATTTAATTAATACTTATATATTAATATATTTTTTAACAAATCTGACAAAACCAGTATTTTATGTTGACTGAGATTTCATTACTGTTTTAAAAGATTCGTTATCGATTATTATAAAATTGCAAGTTTTTATTTTCAATTATAACTGTGAAGCAAACTTAAAAAGATCAGCGAGTTAAAACGAGTTAGAAGGATTGTTTTCTCTATGATAAACGCGTTTGTCTATCTCACTCCTACAAATTTAGTGGACGCAATGGCACGCGTGTATTATTATCTATGACTAGCTGACCCGGTGAACTTCGTATCACTTACCTCTTAATATAAACCATATGTATGTATTTCAGAGCCGGCAGCTTTATAAAGGCATCATCAGATAGTCTAAGTATCGGCTCCATAGTGGGCGGAAAGAGTGGGCAAACCACGCACACATGTCCAGCTTAATGTTCATAATTATTTTGCATGAGACATTATATTAGATTATAGACACTTACATTAACAAATAAGGTACCAGCCTATTTTTTTTATCTGTATCGATTACGCCACATTACTAAACGTAATAGTAACCTGCCAACACTGACTGTCAGCGTCACTGTCACCTAACTTTCCAAGAAAATATAATTGATATTTCAAAACTATTTTTCAGAAGTTATAGTTAACTTTTAACAATGCATTGTCCCTTTTGTAAAAAGTGGATTGAACGGCAGAACAACAGAAGTACCTGTCCTATTTGCACAAAACAATTGTAAAGATGCGACGAATGTTTCACAATAACCGCTGATACCTTCAAGTTTTGTATAAAGTGCGATCACAATTTGTATTATTCACAAATTAATAGGGCTAAGGAACAAAAAAATCGAGTGAAACAACAACTGTTATTAAAACCGAAGTTCGTCTCAACCATGCCATCATCATCATCTGTGTCATCATCTGAAGGAATAACATTTTCAGAACTTAATTTAACTGCCGATGAACTAAAGGATTTGGATGAGATTTAAGAAAGTCATGAACACAACATCGGCAATATTCGCCACGCCGTCAAGTCCTGGCGAGGCAAGTCAAGACATCTTTAGCAAGTCTGGTTCGCATTTGCTGTTAGATTAATTGATATGTTGCCGATTCAGGTGTCAATCGCGGAAATTTAAGAAAATATGATTCATACCGTAAAGGTTGATTTATAGTCTTTAATAAAAAATATTTGAATTATATCAAATTGAATATTAGTTCAGACATATATGTGTTAGTCAACAAATATACCCAAATGCACGACACCGTGGTGGCGTGGCCTTCCAATGTAAGTGGCCGGCAAAATTGTCATTTTTCTCACATTGTTTGCATTGCCATCGGCATTAATAGCATCGCGAAGATGAGTGTACTCTTCAGATCGAAGCTGCTGTTGGTTTAGACGGATGTACGTCAATCGTTCACGGATTCTGTTTGAATAAAAATTCATAGCACTGACTTTTTTGTTGGTTTCAGCACCTGTAATCAATTAATCAGTCATCCCAAAAAATAATGAGTCTAATGGATCAGGTGGTGGGACTAACTGTGGCAATTTTACTTTACCACCAGCACAACATAATCCTGCAAATTCACCGCTGTATTTTAAAGCTTTACAATGTTGACAAATGATTGACATTTCCCCAATTGTTACAGATTTGTCGGCACTATAATCTATTTCTTGATCGTAGGAGAATGCTCCTCGTGCCAGGTTCACAGGAACATTGCGTCTGCGGAATCGATCAATTTCATTTTCCCGTGCTCGCTGCTGTTGTGATCGATGTGCCCGAACTCGTTCCATTCTATGCCTATTTTCCACTTCATTGTAATTCACTCTAGAATGCAAATCTGTCATACCAATACGACTGTTATCATTATCAGTCTCTCGCTGGTCATCAGTGCGATTAGCGCGTGAGGTAGCTCGTCGCACATTTGATCGACTTCGACGACCTATGTTAGGTCGTTTTCTCCTCGGCATTGTGAGCAGTATCAGAATGATAAATCAAGTTTTGAATCTTTTTTCAGGTGTTAAAAACATAATGTGTGCGGGTAATAGATAAATTGAATGCAATTCCGTTCATTTTGATACTTGACTGCTGTTAAAGTAAAATAACTGACACAATCCAATGTGATCTTCTAAAATAATCTTTAAAATATTTTTACGGATTTATTCGAGGGTTTGACAATTTTTATAATTGCTAAAAACTAAGAAAAAAGGAAGCAGTTTGATCACAGAAAACTGTAGTCATAATTTATTTATTTATTTATTAATACACATGAATACATTACAGACACAAGTCCAATGCGTATACATGGAAAACAGAAACAAATTTTAATACACTAAAAATCAAAATATACATACACTTAGAATAAAAATATGGTTACTGCTCCAAGTATTTCACCACACATGTGTGGATTTGGGTCAGTGATGCAGAGAAAATATCCATCTCTGGTTGATTTCTAGCCATACCGTTGAGTAAACGAAGCACGCGGCTGAGAGGGGCCTTGTTCACGAGGTTAGTGCGAGCCCCCGGACACTGGAACAGTCTATGACTGCGCGCGCGCGTGTACTGATCCGGCACCCATAGATATATCAGTGCCAGCAACGATGGGACATGAGTCAAACCTCTTAGAATTTTTACCATAAACATAGCCATTGTGGAATCCCTTCTTAGCTCTAAGCTGTTATACCCTAACGTGCCCAATAGGAACATCGTTGGGTATAAAAAGGGATAATACTTAAAGGTACGTTTGTATAAATTACGAAGGAAGAGTTTTTGGACTTTTTCGATCGTAAGTACATGTTTAGCCTCGTATGGAGTCCAGATCGTCGAATTAAATTCCAGCCTACTCCTAACGTAAGAGTTAAACAAAGTACGAAACGTGCGAGGGTCTTTAAAATCCATTGATAACCTCAATACCCATCCAAGAGCCTTCCTCGCTTTCTTACTCAACTCTTCAATATAGTAGCTGTACTTCAAGTCAGCAGTAAATAGTACACCAAGATCCTTAACAAAATCCAGCGCACGCGGTAGCGGTGAACCAGCGAGCTTGTAAGGAAAATGGAGAGGATCACGCTTTCGGTGAAAAGTAAATACAAACGACTTATCGACGTTCAGCTCTAAGCAGTTTTTGACACTCCACGAGTGCACTGCATCAATTTCACGCTGAAAACGTCGACATTCATCGATGGTATTTAGTGACGCAACCAATTTAACATCGTCCGCAAAAATTAATATCATGAAGTCATCAGATATTAATTTGGGGAGATCATTAATAAATATTAAAAATTCCAACGGACCCAAATTACTGCCCTGACTTATTCCTGACCTAGTGTAATAACGCTTCGAGATACAGCCGCCATATTGAACATACTGCATCCTGTCCGACAGATAGCTGGCAAAAAGATGCAGCAGTTGTGGTGTAAAGCCAATAGCAGCCATTTTGCGGAGCAACACATCGTTGTCGACACGGTCGAAGGCCTTGCGAAAGTCGAAGTAGGCTACATCAACTTGCTTTTTATTATCAACTTCTGTAGAAGCATGCTGGACGAAGGACAATAAATTAGTTGCTGTAGACCGACCTGGCAAAAATCCATGCTGAGCGTCACATAACCAGGGTGATACCTGGTTTAATATACGACGGTACAGAATGGATTCAAATACCTTTGCGTATGGCGATAGTATAGCGATTGCTCTGTAGTCGCAAACATTGGACTTCGATCCCGATTTAAATACCGGAATGACCTTTGATAACTTCCAGGAGGCAGGATAAGTTGATTGCGCTAAGATCGAATTATATATAAATAGTAACGGGGCATAGAGCACCTCGCGACAATCCCTCAGAACATAAGGCGGGCAGCCATCTGGACCGCATGAGAATTTGGGCTTCAACCGCTTTAACGCCATCAGTAGCTCCGTCTGACTTATTACGCCGACGTGCATCCGAGCCGCCGGGTTCCTTCCTGACTCAGACGAAAGGGTCTCCTGGACCGAAAGCTTAGGGACATTATTCAAAAACACACCTTTGAAATTATTAGCGAAAGCTTCTGTAACTACGGCAGGGGGGTCGTCAAAATCACTTTCTCCATTGCCAGCACGTTTGTTTTTTATGTAGGTCCAAAACTCATTAGGATTATTATTTATATTTGTCTCCATTTTATTTATGTACCGCTGAAAAGCTACCTTAATTTTTGACTTGATTAATTTTCTATAATGACAAAAAATCCTAAAAAAACCTGTAGTCTTGTGAGTTGTATAAAGTTTTAGGTAATAAAATTTAGACTTTATATCACGTATAATCTCAGCAGTGTACCAAACGGGATACGAATACTGTTCATCGGCAGTAATGTGCTTTTTCCTAGGAACACAGCCATGCATGGATTGTTCCATTCTCTCGTAAAAAAACTCAACTGCACTATCAACGTCACTAAGTTCGTAAATTGGTGACCAGTCAATAGACTGCAATCTAGAGTACAGTTGATGGAAGTCAGCCTTCCTAAAGTTCCAGTCGTTGCCGTCACTAGCATCCCCACAGGCGACCGGAACCGGACGACGCGCGCGCGCCAACGTCACGTCAATCCAAAGCGGCGGGTGCTCGCGCTCACCGCGCGGGGTGGGGGGCACAACGCCCGCCACAGCCGCGCACACGCTTACACGACCCACGTCCATGTCGCTGAGCACGAGATCCAAGTACCGCCCTAACCCGTTCTCTACTGTATTATGTTGGTGCAATCCAACACGTGCGGTGAAATACTCGTAGTGATCGCGCACAGTCTTACTTGCAGAATACAAATTAAAATCGCCTAAAATAAGTATTTTCAATTTAAAAGTATCACATAATATTTCTGTATAATTAAAAAAACTTAGATATAGAGAGTCCTTGCAATGTGGAGGTAAATAAACGACACAGCATAGAAACCTAATGTCACGGTACGAAACAATTGCACAAATAAATTCATCCTTTACGTCCTTGATTGGCAAATCGGTGGCCGGGCATGCACGCAGTGTAAGCGGTCGTCGCGCGGCCAGCAACACGCCGCCTCCGTTACGGCCGTCGGCGCGGTCGCGCCGCAGCACGCAGTAGTCAGGCGGGCACAGCTCCGCGTCGAACACTGATTCTACTAGCCAAGTCTCCGTTATTGCGATTAGATCAGCCCCACTCGATCTTATACCAAGTTCCGCTTCGCTTACTTTATTTTTCATGCCTCCAACATTCTGGTATAAAAAACTTATTACCGTGGCAGTGCTACAGATAGCCGAGATACTATCTGGACTCTTATTTACGAAAATTCTGCCATACGCTCAGTCTTATACGGGGTGGCCAGGAAGCCGCATCCGTAAAAAAATCAAAGCTGTCTTCGGGGACTCCTACTTTAAACGAAGCATATTTAGTGCTTCGTATGTTTAGTTTGTACACCTCATATCCTTCGTACTCTTTTTTTCTCTTAAGGAAATCTATAACTTGCTCGACGGTTATATTCGTCTTTAAACCCCATACATGAATATACTTCAGGATATCTACAGTTTTCAGCACATCATCCTCCAGACCTGCTCCATTAATAGGTTTTTCATTTGAAGTAAACTTACGGCGTTTTTCAACTTTGGTCCAACCACCGACATCGTCTAAATCAATAGTGACAGGGTTGCCTGTCGTGGTAGATGAGTCATTAGTTAGCTTGAGATCGTCTCTGGCATGGACCACTGCCGCCATCTGTTGGGGACTCGGCGAAGTCGACTGCTCGGCAGGCTTGCGTGAAACGTTGCCGTCGGCACTATCAGCGGCTGCGATAGCGTGTACACGTTTCGCAGCTGGTCTCCTGCGCACAGTGATGTTAGCGGGGTCCACGTTGAAGCGTAGCTGTTGCTTCCCTCCAGGTGGCACCACTGGCGCCATCGGCAACGCTGTCTTCTCAGACTGCTCAGTGCTGAGATTAGCATGTACCTCACAAATGTTTGATATTTTCAAACATTTAGCGCACTGACATACCTTGCTCGATTCCAGCACCTGGTCAATTTTTTCGGATTGTAGCTTAATCACATCTTCTAGTGACGATATTTTTTGCTCCAACGTTGAAACCACTTTAGTGAAGTATGCACTAAACTCCTTAAACTCACTCGATGACATATTCAATTTTTAAACCATAAAAATACGGGAGCTATACGTAAGCTGTCACCCGCGTACCATAGATGTCGGTGTATAATGTAAAACCCTCAGAATAAGGAATACAAATAGAAGCCTGGCTAAAATAATACGCGGAGAAAGACACCTATCCTTGATTTTCTTACGACATTCTAGTGCGTTAGAGAGAGATGGATATGTATTAGTTTTTTCTTAATTAGGTAGGTTGTCACTAGTTCGTTGCTTTGCTAGTGATGTAACGATGTCGATTTTTGACTACGATAAATAAACCAAATCAAAATGAACCAAGACCAATCTGCTTACCACACATTACACGAGGGGCATGCCAAAAGAAATTAGATACTCAAAAATTATAAAATTTATTCTTTATTACAAGTATCGATCTTTTCGAAGTATTCACCCTGAGCACGTTTACACTTTTCCATACGTCTGAACTAATTGGAAAATACCAATGACCACTCTTCTTTAGACACCTCAGAAATCTCTAAAATATAGGCAGCCAGTGCATCTTCTTTGCTTTCAAACTTCTTCCCCTTTAGTTTTTCTTTGATTTTTGGAAACAGGTAAAATCACAAGGTGCTAGGTCAGGGGAATATGGTGAGTGAGGGAGGATTGACGCATTTTTTGAGTTGAAAAAGTCAAGTGTTTTGGCAGACGTGTGCGACGCCGCATTGTCGTGGTGCTTGAGAAGGCGTCGGATTCCTGACTTCGGTCGCTTGTCACACCAAGCTGATATTACTGTTGGAGCACAAACTGTCACATACCATTCGGAGTTCATCGTTCTTTGATTGTCTAGCACTACAGTAGCAATATGATCCGTTTTGCTGAAAAACGAGTCGACCATTTGTTTCTGTGTGCTTCGTGCACGGCGACATTTCGTTGGAGTTGGCTCATCTTCAAAGCACCATACAGTCGAATGTCACTTTGTTTCGGGATCATAGTTATAAAGCCATGTTTCATCACCAGTCAGTATATCATACACATTTTTTTTCTCGCCACCGTCGAATTTATCTATCATGAATAGGCACCAATCCAACCGACGGTCTTTCTGCTCATCGGTAAGTTTGTGCGGCACCCATCTCAAACAACATTTACGGAGAGAAAGGTGGTCGTGAATTATGGTTTGCATTGCTGCTGATCCAATTCCCTGTTCTCGCTCCAGCTTTACTTACATAATTCGTTGGTTTTCGCGAATAAGTTTTTCGACTGCACGAACGTTTTCTTCTGTGACCGCGGTTAACAGCCAACCTGTCTTCGCTTCATCTTTGAGACATCTCCGTCCTCTTTTAAATTCAGCAAACCAATTAAATACTGTTGTTCGTGAGCAACCAGACTCACCAAAAGTAGTAGCCAAAAGTTCAAAACATTCTTGAGGCTTAAAACTTTTTTATAGTCATAATAAATCATAGCGCGACAATCACTTCGACTGAGTTCCATTGCTGCAAGCAAATTCCCGCCAGATTCTCGGAAAAATGATGCTCATCATAATAAAAAAAAAAGAAATGATGTGCGTTCTATTTTCAGATATATCAACAAACAACCAGCCTATAAGGTGATGTATAACTTGCCAGTGTCAACCAAAGGAGTAAAGAGTATCTAACTTCTTTTGGCATGCCCCTCGTATCGTATCAGTGTGAAAAAAAAGAGAATGCAGGAGGCACCGACCTTTTTGGTGACATCCTCTTGCTTTAGAAGGAGGCCAAGAGAATTAATAGCAAAGTGGTCTCTGTCTACCCCAGTGGGACACATGTTATATTGTGTAAATAAGGAATTAATAAAAGGATATCTTTCGTTTAGCATAATTTTTTATTAAGTACAAATTACTATATCGTAGGCAGGTACATAAGTTAAGTCCACAATTGTGCTTGTTTCTGGTACAAAAAATGCTGTAGCTTGTATCAGAGATACAACCGTAAACTATTTAAGTGGATACTTTTTAAGTCGCACTAAGTACGAAAATGTCTTGATCTGCGGAATTTTTTCGTGAAGTCGATCATGGAAGTAACGTACAAGTTCTGAACAGGCCTTTCAGAACGATTTGCGAACATAGAAGTATGCACTTTTCTACACCACAGACATCCATAGGTACTGGTTCTGTTGCCTAAAATTGAAAAATTATCGAGTTAATATACTATAGTATAGTACAAACACGTACCTACAAACAAGATTGATAATGCAATTATACATAATTATTTAAAGGTTACCAATGTGTCTGTATCTGGTAAATACAACGTCGGTAAAGCATCTGCTTTTAACCGTCTCCATTTTAAATTTTCGTTTGGTCCAAAAGAATCCGGCATAGTGTTTCGAACAAATATGACTGCTTTTTTAATTGCCCAATTTGGTCTAATTATTCGTCTAAGCCATTCACTTTTTAATTCTTCCCTTTTTGGAAATCTGTAACAAAAAATATAGCGATATTTATTCGGCATTATTTTTCTTTTAACTCGCACTGCAATTAATCTGCGGTATTATCCTTTATGCACGGCTGCCGCAGGAACCAATGTTCGATAGTTTGCCACTCGGACTTCAGTACATCACTATGCAAAAAAACATAACCTCTAATAGTCGGCAGAAAATCTATATAAAACAGGCAAATATCGGTGTAGAATTGAACACGAGTATGATGTACAAGAACTACTATTATTGTTACTGAGTTTTAGGTATGATCCTGCAACTTATTAACATAAAAACTATCAGAACTCACTGGTGAAATGATATTGCTTCATTGTTGTTTTCTTTTTTTCCTGTATGCGATTTACAGCCTTCAATCGCACAAGACATTTTATTACAATGTTGAAAAAACAATCAACACAAACAATAATAAATCACACTTTCACGAATTTTGAGAGGAAGAGCACCAAAATATTTAATTTCTCTCGGTGAAGCTGTAAACTTTCGCAAAATGCAATAGACATTTCGATGCCACCAAATTAAGATGTGATGCACGCAACGAACGATATTACAACAAAACGATACAATGATGAGACGTATTTAATTTGATGGTATTATAATTTTTAAAATACATTCAAATTACATCCAACTGACATTTGCTTGGTTCAATCTAGTGACACACCAGGAAAAAATATAAAGTAAGTGCGGTCCGGTGTTTCATTCACTCGTACACAGGAGTAATTTACGTTAGATGAGTACAATGGCTAATGCCCAGTTCTTATTTTAGCCAGGCTTCTATTTGTATTCCTTATTCTGAGGTAAAACCGGTAAAACCTCATACAAATTTCATAGTATCGGGGCGTTTTGACATTTGATAAAGAGTCGCTGATTTGATTTTTAGGGAAGTACCCAATTTTAGATCGTATAGCGAACTTTACTGTTTCAAAGTATATTTCTGAACGCACCCAACACAACAATCAAGTGTCATTATAATGTCAGTATTTTACATGTTTTAAATCTAAATACGCGATAATCAGACTATTATGGATATTATGTTGTCGATTCCAAACCCTTATTTAATCTAGATCTACATGTTTTTATTCCTAAAATACCGAACCGACGCGACGGGGCGAACATCAAATGTTTGACAGGTAAGAACAGTTTGTATGGGAAAATAAAATTGTCGTTTTTAGTATTTTCCTCGCAATTTTCCACATTTTCTCATCGCTTAAACCTTCCCTGGACTTCCACGAATATTTCAAGACTAAACTTAGCCAAATCGGTTCAGCCGTTCTCGAGTTTTAGCGAGACTAACGAACAGCAATTCATTTTTATTTATATAGAAGATAGATAGATAGATGGCACGCAAGCAGCGTGAAAGAACTGTGGACGTACATTACGTTTTGTTACAAGCATTTTATGGAATTATTCAATAAATATTAATCCTGAAATAGCCATTTTTTCCTAGGTAGCCTTAATGGCTACTGGTAGCCGATCTAATTTTTTGGTCGCCATTTGACCCCCTAAGGTAGCCTAAATGGCGATAATTCGCCTAATCTGGCACCACTCTGTTTACCGACCGATTCTGGTTCTTAAAGCCTTCTGTAGAGGCGCCACTTGCAATTAGTTTGTATAATTAAATCCAAATAAATTTCAGAGATGGCGTTGGTAGTTTTATTTTACGCAAAAATGTGAGTGTTCCAAGTCACAGTATGCGGTAAAGGGCTAAGGGTCGTCATAAAATTGAAAGAATAAGTTGAAATTTTTGACTATATGATGTTGCATGACATGACTGTGCTATCCTTGTATATTTACCAATACCAATTTTATGAAATGAATGCTGCGTGAAATGAAACGCATCTATATGGCCGCTTTCTGTTTATTTGACGTTCGTTGGTTTTCCGTGGTTATGTACACCGAAAGAATTTCTTATTAGCCACTGAAATCAAGTACGAAATCGCGATCGCTTTTCAGCAATTTAAATTTTAATCAAACCGACAACCTGGAAGTCTTACAAGTGAGCCACGAGGAGTCAACAATGACGTCCGTAGCAAGAAGACGAGAGCACGACGACTCAGGAGAATATTCCGATGCATCTCAAGAAAACGAGCTTAATAACTCAGGAAACGTGAGTTTACCGTCTAAGCAGTCTACAGTGAATGTACCGTCTAGTAACTTTCGATTTGCCGCTCAATGTCGCTCAATCACATCGCTGAACTTTCTCCCGCGCTCTGCGTGTCGGAATGTCCATTTCTTTGCGATCTATCGGGGTCACGGCTGGGTCCCACTCGCTGAGAAGCGGCCAGTCTATTTAGACTACAATTTTAGCTTCTCGAAGCTCGCCACGTAGTTTCGGAACATAATATTGTGAAAATGCAACTTCTGAAAGTAGCTGAATGTTTACAGGATGCGGCGCCGCCGGAGTCCGACTATGATTCGAGAGGCAGTGACTCTGATTTGTCAGAAAAGGATCCAGAAAGTCAGGTACTTCATAGTTTTATATTTGTGTCTAGAAAGTTTATATATTGATAAAAGTACGGTCAGATTGTTAGAGTGATGACTTTAATAAGTGCCTCCTTATCTGCACCACAGCCAAGAGTACAAATACTAAAAAGTACTAGTAATCATTGTTGGTGAAACGTGGGGGTACCAAGTATGGTCCGTGACTTTCATTTTCACAGTTTACCCTTGGAAAACATCTGACACCCCCTCAGGGATTCATGTAGTGACAATATATTTATATTATACAAATAATACTTGTCAGAGTAGCAGGTGTCAGAAATAGTGTAGACAACCCTCTGGAAATGTCATTAATTAATTTTGATAATCCTTATTTTAATTATTTAAGGATGTAGAATCAAAGCAAGTACCTATCTTTAACCAAATAAATAAAGAATATACCTAAATTATTATTAGACATCAGATTATGCACTAACAAAGTGCCAAAATATGCACTAAAAAGGCTGAAATATGCACTAAAAACTGTTTATATGCCTAAAATATGCACAATCAAAATCAAAAAACCATTTTTATTTTTATATATTTTAATTAAAGACGGTACAAAAACAGCGAAATATACTTAAAATCATGCATAGCTATTGTGACAATATACAATTAAGTATTTTTACAAATTTTTGAGCACAAATTTGTGACATTTGTCACCCAGTATCAATTTGTACACCGAAAACGACCTCTCTACATGAACTGACGTCATTGGACAAAATGCACGCACTGGTCAGTCAGTTTACTCAGCAACTTACGTTTTTCGTGATTTTAGTGATCTTTCCGATTTTTTTTCTCGAAAAAGTATCAAAATTATAATGTAGTTCAACTTCTTAACTACTTTCACAAATTTTATTTGTTAAAAATATTTTGTTATAATATGCTAAATTGTCCAAACGCTAGAGCATGTTTGGCGCAACCAACCCTTAATTGACATACCAATAGACATGAGGCATGATTGCCTGTCATGCCACTTTACTGGTTCCAACTAAACTAACTCGACAGCTCTTCAAACAAATAGCATTGCATCTGGTGGATGCCTCAGGGGACCCAAGGGCTGGAGCTTACCTCGGGCACTATCCAATGAGGCAATGCAGCCAGTGTCTTGGGTACCCTGCCCAGTGATAGCAATGACTTTAGTAAAGTCTTCTATTTAGTATAAATATATTTTTATTTAGTTCTAAATTTGAGTTACTTTTTTGTTACTTAAGTTTTATATAAGTAATAAATTTAATTAATTCTTAGAAAAAAAAACTAAAAACATGATATTTGAAAGGGGGTTGAAAAGGGGGTATCAAATGAACAGTGATAAACCTACATAACACAATTTAAGTACTTGAAGGTTTTAACTTAAGGCGCTCTTATCCCAAAATCAGTAATTTCAAAGTCAAATAGAACTTTCAAATATCGTCTAAAACTTCAAAAAAAATTACGCAGTATAGTTCGAATCTTTATCTAGGTCTTCCACGCATGTGTTACACGATCAGATAAACTTTGCTCGATAGAAATAATTCACGAACACTGCATGTAATAAGACCTTTCAAATCATGCCATTTCCATAATTCCACTCTTTTATTAACGAAACATATCTGGTAATATTGCTCTTTAAATTTTCTAGGTCGACCACGTAAGTGGGTTTTAATAAACATATCCCTTATTTTTAAAAAATTTAAAAACCGATAAAAACAACGCAAAAGTACAAAAGTGTGGTTATTTCCTTTACTCCTTACACGTAAAGAAAAAGACAGAGAGTCACTCTTCTGGGATAAGAGCGCCTGAAACATTTTTACAAACTCTACATCATTTATAAAAAGTAACCATATTACAGGAGACAGAGAGACGTGTAGACGATGATGAGGATCGAAGCAATCCGCAGTACATCCCTAAACGAGGAACTTTCTATGAGCATGATGACCGCACAGCTGCTAGGTAAATATCTTCATTTACTAGTTATAAGATTTGTTGTTTATATTCATCATTAATTGTATGTGGCTCATGGTAGATGGTCAGATTTTGCCAGACTGATTTAATAAATGGTTCAGAGCCATTGTAACAAGGTTACATTGGTGTCGATTTGGTGTAACACAATTTAACTTATTTAACAGGACTAAACTTAATTTAAACATTCTATCTTTTTCTTTCTGTATCGTAAAGACAAATACAGGATGCTTAAAATAATGTTAGTCCTGTCAAATAAGTTATTTGTGTGACACTGAATTGACAAATTTGTCAATTTGTTTTTGCACTGGGAAGCAGGAAGTCATTGTGTAACCTTGTTTGCCTGAGTTGCCGTTTTTTATAGGCCTGCAGCCTTATTATAACATCTATTGCTTTTAAAGGTATTGTGTTTGGTTACGAAAAATGTCACACATAATTTCTAGACAATTACAATACCTTTGAAAGCGATAGCAATCGATATTGAAGTTAGATTATAAGACCCCAGTTGTGCAAGTATAATGCTGCATGTTCTTGCTTTCAACTCTTTAAGATTCTTTTCAAGGCAAGTGCTCGTAAAGGCCCACTTTTTATGCATCAAAACCGAACAGAAAATCGATTATTTTGCCCTAGAGCTTTATTTAAGTTGGCTAACCTGTAACCTTTCCTGTGTACCATAAATGTTATACTTTTTTTTCCACTGTTTAACGGCTCTGGATACAGTCATTTTGAGCCAATTATAATTTAAAGTTCACAAGATTATATTAGTTTTATTTCCTCACACTGTGCATTGAAAAACGTAGTATGATACACGGGCATAAGAGCAATAAATAAATTACTCAGTTAATTCTTTAATATGCACAGAAAAACAGTCAAGACATATATAATGTTCGATGGATTCGATTGATGGTTCTTGGTGGAATATCATCTTCAATCAATTACACACAAAATTCTTGTACTTTTATTCCACAAATATTTATTTTTATTTTTCTTTAGGTGGTCGGTTTCATATGACACATCCCGCTAGGACAAAGCTTGTGTGTGCTGATTAACCTTGTTTTGTTTTGCATCTTTGATGTTTCTAAATTACTATTAACATTTTTGTTGGCCTGAGGATGTATCATAAGAAACCGGCCAAAAAAAAATAACAGGCTTAGTATAGTTTCTAATACCTTGTGCAATATTATCGCACATATTAGTTGGTGTCAGTGACCAGGATACCCACTCAAGCGGCAAGTGGATGAGTTACATTAGCTTTATGCCTACTAAAGTAATAGAAAGTTTCATAATTAACTTCTAATTGCATTTGATTTAAATTTGGTTTGTAAATAGCCAGGTTCTTGGAAAGTATCTTCGAATAGGTATATAGGATGACTTTGAGTGAGATAGTCGAATTCATACTTTTATTTTTTATTTTTATTTTATTTATTTATTAATTAATTTATTTATTTACTTAAATGGTTAGTATTACAGAAAAACTTAATTAGGCCTATCCTAGGGTTAGTAAAATACAAAAATAGAGAAAAAAAAGAATTTGGGACTAATAATACCCAAAGCAGGCTTCCGACACATTAACAGATTCTTTCTCAGACTGTAAAACTAACAACCTAGCACATAATAATAGTTTCGAATATGTGTACTAGAGACTTAGTAATTGATTTGGACCAAGGTTCAATGTCCCTTTTTGTAAAATACAAAAAATATTATTTGTGCCCCTATACTTATTTAAGAACAACCAAAGTCAATTGGTATAAAGGAAGTCTAAATATTATTTTGCGTTTATCACAAAAGGGTCATTGAACCTTGGTCCTGATCACTTAAAAAGTCTCCAGTATGAATTTGGCTTTATCAATCAAAATCACCTTCAAATTCAAATAGTTTATTTTGTAAAATAGGTACACATAATACACTTTTTACGAGTCAAATTTAATCTCATAAAAATATATTTCATTAGTACATTACGATACGAGAGCGATGAAACGTTTTCTGACGAGTGTGAGTTTGCGGCACGAGCCGAAGGCGAGTGCTGCAATCACACGAGTCGAGAAAAAGTTTCTCGCACGAGTTTCGTATAATTTTTTATAGCACAAGTGCGGAAAATGCCGACTTCGCGTGCGTAAAGTGGTCATTTTACGCACGGTGTGCTATAAAAAATACTAAACATACATGAACTAAATTAAAGGTTTATTTAATTTATCCAGCAATGTAATGTATATACGATTCAAATGATAAGTAAAATCTATAATTATACAAAGTGAAATCTAATCAACTGCCCGAACCCATACCGGAGACATGGCCAGCGACCCGGAACAAGGTTCAGTGATCTCTTTTTTCGAAATCATAAAAAAGAAATTAAAAAATCTGTTCCCATTCTCACTGGACTAGTTCAAATACAAATCCTAGTATAGGCAGTATAGGAGCAAAACCTTTTATGTATGTAACAAAAAAGGCCCAAATTATGCTTTATTTAAAACATTGCTTACAGCTACACACTCAACGGGATATCCACCTGGATTCGTGCTGGGGGCTCAGTTGGTGATCATTGAACCTTGTTCCTGGTCACTGGCCGGGTCTCCGGTATAGGTTCGGGCGGTAGATTGGATTTCCCCTTGTATAATATAAATTATTACCTATCATTTTAATCTTATATATATATAGTTTGCTACATAAATTAAATAAACCTTTAATTTAGTTCATGTACATTTATTATTTTATTAAATAAATATTGAAAATTGACTTTTTGTCTTTTAAATGATTATAATTATATAGAAAAACAGTTAAATGAAAATTTTTAGTGAGATATATTTCGGGCCATTCGGGCCCGGCATCAGTCACAATGAAATAGTGAAATTATAACAGATAGGTAAAATAAATATTAAAAAATAAAAACTATTTACATTTAACCTATTTATAAGATATTAAAAGAGTCACATAACGCCATCCCACCGCATCGATGCAGACTTTTCTGTTCTTATGTAGCGATGAGATGGGATGGCGCCACGCGGTGAATGCCGTTCATGCCATTCATGCATTCACCGCGTGGCGCCATCCCATCTCATTGCTACATAACTAAGATCAGAAAAGTCTGCATCGATGCGGTGGGATGGCGCTATGTGACTCTTTTAATATCTTGTAAATAGGTTAAATGTAAATAGTTTTTATTTTTTAATATTTTTTTTACCCATCTGTTATAATTTCACTATTTCATTGTGACTGATGCCGGGCCCGAATGGCCCGAAATATATCTCACTAAAAATTTTCATTTAACTGTTTTTCTATACAATTATAATCATATTATTTTATTACATATAATTTTATTAGATTAAATTTGACTTGTAAAAAGTGAATTATATATATACCTACTTTGCAAAATAAACTTGAATCTGAAAAGCTCGCTCATTCAAAAAAAAAAAGTGTCAGATCTGGAAATGAACCAAACAAAAATGCACTTTATTTCCAGCGGCGAAGAGACGACGAACACCACAGCATCGGACGCCACGGTCGAGAAGAAGGAAGTATCATCCGAGACCCCGACAGAGCGCCGCCGACCGCCGCGCAAGTCCGAGATCATTGACAAATGGTCACACGACAAGTTCAACGAGAATGAACAGGTGAGGCCATCGAGCAACTAGCCCCGAGAAGGCTGGTCACGGCGGGAACGCACATTATGAAAAAGAGATGGCATGTTAGGCGGGCGTCGTCGCACGCACGTCAAATTTCAATCTCAAGTTGATGTTGATGAAAATCAGAATTACGCGGTAGACCCGCTGAACGAATGTCCAATGTTCGGATCCAGGAGGTTGCAGCTCGAACTTGAGTTCGACATGAGCATTGAAACCTCAAACTGGAGCTCCCTCCTGGAGGGTAAGAGTTCAGGACCGAAATTTGCCGAATACTGCATCGACGTCATGAAAGCAGTGGCACAAACTAACAAGACGTAAAGCAGCGAGCAGTGCCCCAGGAAAGAAAATAAATATATATTTATATATACGTTAATAAAAAAAAATCAAATTTAAAATGTTTAATTATAATAACAGTAAAAATTTAATTAAAGATAAACAATTATAAGGAATACATGTAATATAATATTCGATATAAATTTAATTAAAATAAAAAATTAAAAAAAAGCCCCAAGAAGGAAATTACCCACCAACCTTCCCATGGCCATACCAACTCTATGGTTATAATGCCCAAACGCGGGGGGTATGCACGGCTCTTCGGGATTTAATACCATTCTGGTTACCCTGCTCTCTGCATTGCTTGAACCCCCCTACAAGTTATTTTTTAATTTATACAAATGTCCCTAACCCGTCTCTCCCACTCTGAAGGAGTGGGAGCGGGCGTTTCAGACGCTGCCGCCTGTTCTGGGCTAAACAATTACATTCTACATGTAGCGCATCCAATATATTATGGTCCAACATTTATCTTCTGCTGCTGTAAGTCTGCTCTCTTATATATATAAATATTATTAAATAAATAAACACCTTCCATCGACCAACCCTTAGCCGCACTCCCACTGTCTTCGCCTGCGGTGCCACGCGTGAGTGAATATCCTTAGCAGCCTGTAGTTGGCCTGCAAAGAGACCAGGTCGCAGTGGTGCAAAGGGCGCGACTCTCTGTGCAATACTCCATGCAGCATATCCCTACGCTCGTCCTCGTAAAGAGGACAGTGCCACAGAACGTGATTCCGGTCCTCAGAGCCCGCACCGCACTCGCATACTTCGCACAGTTTCATATCATACAGTCTGTTTTTTTTTGCTAAAAGAGTGTTGATTCCATGGTTGTTTTGTTTTGTTCCATTTCCAGTTGTTCGTGTCAACGAGTACTATCGCCAGTTCCCGGCTTCCGCGACATCATCTTAACAACCTGTATAGTAAGCATTGTCTAATTACTTTGTTTCAGGCTCCGAAGTCACGTGATGAACTAGTGGCGATCTATGGATACGATATCAGGAATGAAGACGCTCCACCCCACGCGCGCCGTAACCGCAGATATGGGTATGCAACCATCTTCATAACATTTAACTATACAGGCTGTTATTTGGTCAGCAACTTGCGTCACAGGGTCGTCACTAAAAAAAAAAAACATAATTTGCCTAATGCGGGGCATAGCGGTCACGGTCAAGCTATAACACTTTGTGCCGCAGTGACCATTAATCAAGAGAATTTTAGTACAAATAAAAAAGGGCTTAAGCTCTGCTTTTTATGCGATAGTTTTCTTTTGTTTCCCCTTTTTTGGAATAAGCATTGTGAACACAACCTACCCTGTGACGGAAGTTGCTTACCAAATCAACACCGCAACGCTACAGGGGCAGGGGGGCGGGCTTATGTTGCATTGAAAGTGTGCGAGAGAGTGAGAGATACACGTCCTTTTAACGACTTGGGCAAAGATTGGCTTAAGGTCATCGCACGTTACAATGGATCGGTACCAGACCACCTCAATGTAAAGCATTGAAATATGAGTTTTAAATCGTGTTCCTACGTGACATTTTTGTACTAGTGAACGGTGGGTGGACGGCGCCTCGTACACTTGAAAAATGTCACGTACGTAACACGATTTAAAGCTTACATTTCAATGTACACTTTGAGGTTGTCCTGTGCCGAGCCGTTGTAATTAGCGACGGCCCTTACATGTTATATATCCTCTTGTCTGCGCTGAACACAATTTCCCGCCGCGGCTCTTTTTCTCCGACTTTTAACTTCACAATATTATACAAGGTGTAACAGAAAGGTGTAACCATATCTGAAGAGCTTATTCAGTCAATGGTATAGAACAACTTTTGAGCCAAACCCGAATTCTCAAAAAAAAAATCTGCCCTTCTATACATTTCAGCCGAGCGGCATTGCATTTTTCTATGAACCAGTTATTTTTTTTTTTTCGAGATACAGGGTTTGTTCCATAGTAAAAGTTGTTCTATACCATTGACTGAATAAGCTGTTTAAATATGGTTACACCTTTCTGTTACACGTTGTATAACACACATGAGCTTTAATCCAATAATTAAACTTAATAAATATGAAACTGGCAAAAACATGAAAATTTGAACACATTTAGAAAATAATACATACATGATGTTGTGAATAGTACATTTAACTGTAGATTTTTATTGGTGTATGTTGGTAATGAAATAAGATAAAAAACAATTAATCGAACTTTTTAATAATCTGTTGCATTTCAAAATGGAGCGTGCGACATTGGCGTAGGTTAGTCATTACATAAGTATTGTATTTTATTTTATGTAAATGCATGCTTTTCTTTCAGTTTTTCACAATTTTTTTCGTGAATTTAAATCCAGTTTTCACATCAATAGTTCGTTCTTGAACACTTATTATATCACTTTTAGGGTTCCGTACTCAAAGAAACGAAAAACAATTAAGAGGCTATGCGAATTTTATTTTTGTCACTGTCACTCCAAGCGAAAAATCGCGTATTGTGAGAGGGGTGGATTCAGGGCAAAAGGGAAAAAAATTGGTGTATATTTATTTGTATTATAAAAACTAAACTAGCTAGCAAAATTTCCAAAATCAAAAATCTTGATATTGTTTAAACTCATCTAATAAAATATGTTTGAGTTCTGTACATGGCTGCTACTCGTTAAACGAGGACAAAAAGTGTGTTAGAAGACCTCATTTCAACAATAAAATTATTTCCAATCATGTTTTCCAAAATCAAATCCCTAGATTATATGGTCAAAATGCATATACCAGAAACTGATTATAATTTTCCATGTATTTCATGAAATACACAGAAAAGAAACACCCGTATTTTTCCGCACAACGCCTTAACACAAACACGATTCATGTACGGAACCCTCGGTCCTTGCACATGGTCGGTTCTTTTTATAAATGTATGTAAAAGAACTGCTTTTTATATTTATTTATAACTTTGTAGATATTATTTTGATAGTCAGCCTTTTGTGTATTAAAATTCGTGGCATGGAATATCTGGATCAATCTATTTTTCTTACTATACCAGGAGGTCTAGCACGCGGCATAGATACAGAGTTCCGTTATAATTGCTCTCTCGCACGTTGACAAACATGAAAGAAAGAAAGAAATAACTTATTTGTCACACATGCAAACATTATAATCTACAATATGTACACACAAAAATCATATTTGTGACAAAATGAAACCATCTCAGCGTTTGCTGTAGATTGCAAGCAATTCTACAACGCTGGTTTTCAGATGGCCCCATTTATAACCATACATCGTGCAGGTAGGCTTAATACTATTGTTTTTTTTATCATGGTATGCATGACACAACCCGTAAAACAGATACATACATATCTATGGCGCGTGCTAGGTATACAGATAGTATTAAGGTGCTCCATGAAATATCAATGTACCATCATTTAGGTCAAGTCTTTCGTAATAGTTCTTATTGAATGAAAAAGACTTTATAGAGTGGCTGCCCAGGAGAGTTTTCCATGATATTTCGTGGATTTTATTGATTTTTGTTTGAGCACCAAGAATCCTATTTATTATATAATTAAATTAAACTTGAAGATAATTAATGATGTAAACAAAACGGCTCACCTCAATATATATTATGATCGTACCAGCCGACCAGTTTCAGCAGATTCAGATTGCCTTCTTCAGGACGAGTGAAAATATTAACCCGATGACTTTACGCCATAGTAAATATTGTATATATGGTTATGTTTATTATAAGCTGCTGTTAGGTAATTTGGAACAGGGGCCCATCAGCTGTCCCTAATCTACGTCCACGTAAACAAACCTATCAGCGATAATTTACTTATATACTAAAGTAGGTACAGAATTATCCTACCAGACAATCCAGTGATAGCTGACCGCAGTCGAGTCCCTCTCGAACACGGTGTCGAAACGGCAGCCAAAGTGCGTGCCGGCGTTGTGCCACGTCGCTCACCTCCACGGCGAACCCTAAACGTAACCCACCTATCCCCTGGATGCATCCAAAACCCCAGAAGATATTGTAGCCGGCCAATGTCTTTACACTTGTGTAAAACCGCGTGCTTGCAGGTTATTTCACCCAAAATAAACAGCATCCAAAAGTGCCTCCCCGGCAATAATATGGTCCGACCTTGACCCAAAAAAGTTTACACGGTATCCACGTCCGTTTTATCCCGGTTTTTAATTAGTTACAAATTATATTCCCAGAATATTTTCGAGGTCCACCTCAATACCAAAGTTTTTACAGCCAAGTCCTTTTGTGACAGATCAGTGTGTCCACAGACAAAAAACCAAGTGTTAACAGACCACTGTCGGATACGTTCCAAAATATACGTATTGTACGCAACATATTATATGGAGGTGAGCCGTTTTGTTTACATCAATCCTGTTAATTCTAAATACCTACATAGTTGTGTCGATTCGGCGCAACACGACTTAACTTATTTGACAGGAATAACCTTATTTAGGCGTCTTGGCTTTTTCTTTCTCGGAAATACAAGGACAGTGTTAGGATATAGGTATTCCAGTAAAAAGCAGAGTTTAACGATCCAAATAATATACTATTTATTCATCGTTATTTTGTCAGGAGAGGTGTGTCACGTATAGCTCGCTGAAGGCGCAGGCAGTAAAAAGAAACTATTCAAGGGACTTTTAGTCAAGTGGTTGAAGTGGCTTGTTCATAAAAACAAATATTAACAAGTAAGAAAGAGACAGAATATAGTGTTGAAATGATATTGATTTGTTTTTGTACATTCCAACAGACAGAACGCTTAAATTAAGTTTAGTCCTGTCAAATAAGTTAAGATGCGCTACACCGAATGCGGACACCACTATTAATTTTGTATTTACGCTACTGTCAGTCAGGGATGTAACGGAGCCCCGCCTCCGCATCCGCAAGTGCGGTACTTAACTCCGCCTCCGCACCCGTCTCCGCAACTTTCAAAACGGAGGTTTAGCGGAGTGGAGCTGGATTCATCTATGATCCACTGCGAAATAGATTGGATGTAGATAAAGCTGCAAAGCTGCTTTTCTTGAAATATAATTTGCCTCTTTTGGAATTTAATTATAATTAAATAATTATAAACAATTTTTAGTATAAAAGAAGTTTAATAGTAAATTTTCGTATTTTTTTTTCACCTCCGCCTCGGCCTCCGTTAACCTCCGCCTTCGCCTCCGTTAACCTCCGCCTTCGCGGAGGTTGAGTTCTAGACCTCCGCCTCCGTTAACTGACCTCCGTTACATCCCTGCTGTCGGTAGTTGAAGTTTGTCATTAACTTCAGGAAATCCACCATTAGGTGGGGAAGTGATCACTCGAACTCGGTTTATTCGAGTTCGGTTTCGAGTTACAGAGGACCTCCCTTTATAACCCTGGAGTTGGTATCGGCGGTCCACTATAACTTAAACTAAGTAGTTACTTTACGTAATGTAGAGCCACTGAGTGATGGCACTTATGACAGCTGCATTTAGTGATGAGGTACATTTCAAATTTCGGTTAAAAATAAAAATCAAGTGTGAGTTTACTCAACATTAGACACGTCATTCAACATTTAACATAATGATACAACAGGAAAATGTGCCAAAACCAGTGGCGTAGCTATCGGAGGGCTATGCGGTGTCGTGCCCCGGGGCCGCCAAGAGATGTTTAAATATCTAAATCGAAAAAAGTATTTTACTATCATTTATTTTCGTTTAGTTTAACTTCGTCATTGTTTTGTTTTTAATTAAACATTATTGCGTAACTTGGCGACCTCAAACACGACCTATAAAAAATGAGAAACTTAAAAAAAAAATCTCTGTTTCTATACGAATTATATTGCACAATAAAGCAACATTCAAATTGAAAAATAATAACCAAAACAAGTAGTACATCACTATCAACAATGAAGTATTACATTTTTTAATTCACACTTGCTATAATTTATTTGTCAAACATATCATATTTAAAAATATATTTATAAACTTAAATAACATATAAATAATGATAATTTTTTTTTTAACCAACTTAAAATTAAATAAAATATAAAAAGAAAAACAAATACCAACCTGTCTCATAGCGGGCTCTAGATTAAATAAAATATGTGAGCCAGATCACCGCCATCATCGGGGAGAGTACCCAATAGGCTGGCGGCGTTGCCTCGCTGTATTGCGAGGATTATTCGCTGACCAAAATAGGTCCCAGCCCTTGGGTCTCCGGAAGCGTTGACCAACCTCGACGATATTTCCTTATATAGGCGCTTTGCGTCTGGTCCCCACGGCCCCAGGGTCTCTACGGCAAAAGGCATAAAAATGTAGCCTTCAGCCACTTGCTTATAAATAATTACGATACTTTGTAGGCATTTAAACGTCATAGGCGCCATCACTCAGTGGCTCTACTGTAGTTAGCGGCAGATGTTCATTTTGTATGGATGTGCAATTTACTGTCCGTTTAGGCGGTAGCTTCCTTGGAAAACTTGTTGTTTTATTTCAATTTAATGTGACATGTTTATTTATTTAACTAGCCGAGGACCAAATAAGTACACTCGTACTTGGGAAGACGAAGAGGCGTATAGACGTCAGGCCACCGCCAACGCAGCGCCGCGAAAACCGCCCAATCCTGAAGACTTCCCTGAGCTGGACACCAGTGGGAAGAGACAGAGGTGAGTCCACTTATCCAGGGTCCATCCATAGGGATTCAGATTCAGATTCAATTTATTGATAACGATATGTTACAAGTAATTTCCCTTATTAAAATACAAAAGTTGATATGATTAAACAAATACAAAACATTCAAAAACTCAAAAAATTCAAAATTCGTTTATTGTTTACAATTCACAGTTTACATGGTTTGGGACTCCCCTTTTAAGTTTAGTAACCTGTAATAGGAGAGGCCCGCTCATTCTATGGATATGAATTTAAACATTTGTTAACTACGCAAAAAATATGACAAATATAATTTAGAAGAAATTAAGGCGAATGGTATATATTAACTAATTGTGATATATTTTTAACTATATAATGTAATTTCATTTACTTTTCCTTACACACAAAATTTTGAAAAAAATTATATAATATTAATAATAAATGATAAAGGGCAGACAGATGACAAAGGAGTTATATTAGAATGTGCATGACTCCCTAGCCCTACGACCAAGGTTTTGGGATCAGTAGTAAATTACTTCTAGGGAGTGAATACAAAATTATATTTATATGTACATGGGTAAGGGTGTATATGCATACAATACGACAATGCATCAAGTAATTGAATTAATTTAAAATTAATGAAATAATCAATAAATTCAAAAATGTGCAATAATTATAATGTCATGTAAAATATAAAAAATAAAGATAAAACTAACTAGAAATAAGTTTAGAATAGCCCAGGAATTCGTCAACATTGTAAAAAGCCCGCTGAATAAGTCAACACCTTAGCTTATTTTTAAATATTTGTGATGATCCAGCCTGCTTAATGTTGTCTGGAATATTGTTATAAATTTTAGGACCATACACATACACTGAACACAACTAGGGCTACCACTTTATTGAAAAAGGCGTTATATTGCGGAAGTCCCATCATGAATTTGTGGATATATTAATAATTTGCAATATTCCGCTAAACACTCTTACCATGCTATTCAAAATGCAGACTCAAGCACCGCCCGCCCTCCCGCATAAAACATGAACAAGCGAAGCAAGCAGTTTGAGCACAAAATAAAGCAATCTTAAATAACAAGCAAGAAAACTTATCGACACGTGTTTCGCCTCTAAACAAGGCATCCTCGAGATGTGTTGTCCGCCCGACCGCTCGACAGCAAAGAAAATTTGCTGTCGGTAAGAGTGTTTAGCGTTTTGCAAATTATTAATATATCCACAAATTTAGGTCTACCACCTTTGTAGGCTCGGATATTTTGGATAAGTCGCTATTTTTATCAAGGGTCGACGCTCGGGCAAAAACAGGGTTCGGCGTTCTCACTTTTGATAGTAGTAAATGTTACAATTTATAAACAAAATAAATGACACTTGCTACTTGATAAGATGGAGTGCAAGGGTTAATGAGAAAATTGCTCCAAAATTGTATAGTTACTTCAGAAAAAAATCTGGAATTTCAAGAAAATCGCTCAGATTATTATCAACGTCGCCGCGGCCCTCAGTCGCTTTTTTTTCTGTGAAGCTTTTATGAATTCATCCGTTTTTGAGTTATGTGGCACCCTGACGGACAGCTTTGCTATAATGTTTTGTTTTTTGACAGAATTTTAAAACCGGTAGGTGAGTTAGAATAACGTAATTCTCAATGAGGATCCACAAGCAAAGGCAGATGGCGCTAGCGTCAGTGGCGAGTTTTTAGACAGGGTAGACATAAAAATTTAAAAGCCTAAAAACTTGGTAAAGGCTTACCAAATAATCAAGTTACTGTTTGCGATTTGCCACCTAAAATATCGTTTCGCAATTATTTGTTTTTATCATCAAAACAGTTTCAAAAATGCACCATTTCTTAACTTTTGTACACACACATTGTACAACACATTGTCACATTGAATAACTTTCACAGTAAACACTGGCACTAGCCATTTTTTTATACTGCTTGTCATCAATTTGCGTAAAGAACGAACGAAAAACAATAATGGATGACGCCCGCCAAGCCGGCCAAGGCGAAGGTTGCATTTTCGGTGAATGTCGTAAAAAGCCGTCGGCTTTTTGCACAGTCTTCGCCTACATTTCGCATATGACCCACACATAGACACCGACAGACACTATTCCGTGACGTCTTTTGGCATCGAGTGAGCGAGCGACTCGGAACTGAGACTCGCAGTTCCCGCTAATGACAATAGATGGCGGTCGGTGTCGCTAAATTTTAACAGAAAATTTATTACGATATGCGTAAAAATGCGTAAATGATGCGTATTTGTCAGGGTAGACAGTGTCTTTTTGTCTGTATGGACCGCACGCCACTGGCTAGCATAGATCCGGCCAATAAATACTACGGTCCGGCTATGTCAAACTTTGGTGTTGTGTGTGTTCTGGTTGTCCTAATGTTTTTCTCAAATATCTCGCATTTTTTTTACTGCCTTTTATCACCTGTATTCCAAAATGTTATATATTTGTTATTGTTATTATGTTATTAATTTTTAATATGGGGCTTTTCGGAAATAGATTAACACCATTATTAAAGCAACCTGTTACGTCACACAAAAGCATAATTCCAAGAAATTAATCGAAAATCACAAAAAAACTACGCTAAAACCATAACAATTGTAGCGTTTCTTTTTAAAAAATTTAGGGTTTTTTTGCCACTACATATTCACGAACGTAATTTCGACCTAAATTTGGACTGCCACCAGGCAAGCCTGGTGACAGCCAAAAAAAGAGGTAAATCTGGATAAATAAACCGTATAATTTTATCTTTAAACAAACTAAAAATAACAAAACCGACTAAAAATAACAAAACCGAAGTAAGAAAAATATGGTACAAAACACAATAATATCTGAAGAGTATTGGTACAGAGGAACTTATTAGATCAAAACAAAAATTAATGCCTGATTCGTCTTATTTAGGATTTTGATTTCCTTTAGCTTAAACGACGCATTTGTTCATAAAATAATGGATTTAAATTTGGATATCGAAACTAGTTTATAGGATCCCAGAAACTAAGATTGCACGGAAGTTTTGATAACTTCTAATCCGAAAGAAAACGTAATATTAAGGTGTTAAGAGCAATCGTTATCTAGCTTTACACTAAGGAAGAAAAATAATTGATGCTGAATATTAGGCTACGGATACTAAAAACCTGGTAAGGGTCTCTTCGTGACTTGGGTGTTTCCAGTGTTCCCGGGAGCAGTCGATGAAGATATCGGAAGCTTTAGCTCACCAGGGACGTGGTCCTTATATCAGGCCTCAATAGGTACAACCGTACGAGATGGCGGATGGAATTGAAGTAGAGATGAATAATAAAACTGGGGAGAACCAGAACCCTTAGAAAATAAACCTGAAGGGTCGCTGTAAAGAAATAAAACAACAGCGTCAAGACATGCTTATGAAATGAGAAAAAGGAAATTAACGTATTGGAAACGGGACAAAAAGGATTTTCAGAGAATGAAACCAAAATTACACAAAACTTACCAGGAAATGCAGAAAAAAACTGGCTTTCAAAATGCTCAGAGCAAATTTGCTCTTTTTCAAGCTTTCAAATTCCAAATTTGTTATTTTTGTAACAGATTTATCCTTCCTGTACCACGATACTCTTTGAAATAAGAAAAATAACAAAAAAAATCTGACAAGATCATTCCAAATACTCGAATTCGAAAATTAAGCAAAGCAGCCAACGATAAAGAAAGACTAAAAATATATGAAAAAGGTTCAATACTTGTAGCGAATGCTACACAATGTACTAAAATGACAGATTATCATGGCCGGATCGACGGTGCGCCATCTACAGGGATAATTTTGGCAGTGTGGATCCTTATTGGCCTCTTCTTTTTTTTCGCCAATATTTACTCGTACGATCAAAAACCGTTCTGAGGGAGGAATAACTTTCCTTAACTGGTTTTGATTTTAGATAGATAGATAGATAAAAACTTTATTCAATGCCTCTTACAGAAAAAACACAAAAAGTACTACACTAAGTTAGCATAAAATATAATAAATACATTATAATCCTTAAAATAATTACAGTAGCTGAAAGGGCGCTGGCTCAGCATGCGTCACAGAAAAAACTGTGACACTGATATTCTGCCAGTACCATTTTGTCCACCGTTGGTACAAAGAATGCATTTCTTGTATAAAATATTACTTTAGAGTACCTCATTAACCAATTTATTCCAAAAAAGAGACGAAAATAGCACAACGAAGTTTAAAAAAAACGGCCAAGTGCGAGTCGGACACGCGCACGAAGGGTTCCGTACCATTATCTATAAAAACGGCAAAAAAACGTGTCTGTTGTATGGGAGCCCCCTTAAATATTTATTTTATTCTGTTTTTTTAGTATTTGTTGCTCATGAGATACAGCCTGGTGACAGACAGAGTCTTAGTAATAGGGTCCCGTCGATTACCCTTTGGGTACGGAACACTAAAAAACGGCCGAGTTACATTATTAACACACCGAGAGAAAATATTTTAACAATACTACCAGGTCTTATTGTGAATAAAATCCTGGTTAATAAAAACGGAATTATGTCATGTTTACCTGGATTGTCTTTTTATGAATGCTAGAATATTCTGTTTAATTTTTTTTGGTTAACAACACATAAAACTATTTATAAATACATTTTATTTATGTAAGGAAGAAGAAGTTTTTTTGGTAATAACTAATCATAAAATAATAATATGTACTTCAGTTATTTGTTCGCTCCACCTGGTTGTCATTTAACAGTATTATACGTAGTTTATGTATTAAAAAAAACGCAAGTATAAACAACATTATTTTACATACTTAATTTAAATTATGTTTATATTTCACAAAACTAACCGACGTTATCATGTAACTTTAAATATTGTTACATTAGTGTAACTAAGCGTATTGATAAAAAAATCGAATAGGCTGCTACAACGATAAATACAATTATTGTTGAAAAATTATATTTTAAACGTTATCATGAACATTATTTACGCTACCATAATACCCTACATCAAAACGAAACTTTGTTTACGTCAGCGAGCACATAGGTTTACGTTTACTATATTATTTTTGAACGTACCTATCGTCCGCCTCACCTCCGCCGCGAACGATGGCCCATGCATTTGCTCAGTGCCGCCCGCTTCTTCGCCACGCTATTTTGTTTTGTTTGATTGTGATTTGATTGTGGAGTTGTGGATGGAATTTCGAAAAACAATGGAAGATCTGCTGGAAGCTTGGGGTCTTTCCTCATACCTTTCTGTTTTTATAGGTAAGTTTTGAAAACCATACTTTACATACGTTAGTTCTTTATGTACTTGAAGCAACTTGAAGTGTGAATTTGCCTCTACAAGGATCAGGACAGGAAGGGTATCGCGCCCCCTTATCGACACTCCGACCAAACTTGCTTATAATCGCTCGAGCGATCGGTTTTAAAATTTGCATACACGTTGATGACTTAAACCGTTTTTTTGGGGATTCATTTCATATCCCAAAATCGCTGAAGCGATTTGAAAAAACTTTTAAGTTTATTTTTAAAGCCGTTTACCAGGTCATGCTGCCATCGCAAAGTTTCCATTGGTTTCTGTGAATAAGAATGTCAAAATTTCAAACTTGAGAGTTTTAATTTACAGAAACCAATGCAAACATTGTGACGGCAGCATACACAAGACATATATTATATAATAACTAATAAGGTTTTGTTGAATAACTATTGAGCAAATTTTGAATTTAATTGTTCTGTATTCATTAGTAAAAGGCGGGGTTTCATAATTCAGCTGCTAAAGCCCTTTTAAGACAGCAATTTTTTTTTAGAAAACAATAGAACACTAGAAACACTCAGTTTCCTAAATTCCAACTTGACAAAGGAGCTCATTGGGCCAATTGGAGACAGAGTCAGATTCTCTAATAAATTGGCAGAATGGATCGAGATGCAGATGGCTGATATTTTTGATGGCTGTTTTTTTTTATATACAATAATTAAAAACTTTTCATTTAATTGTTCTACCCTAGTTCAGAACGCAACATAGCACCACAAAATAATATGTAGATGTTTTTTTGTCTTAAGTATTTTTTTCTTACCTCGGTACCATCTTTTTCAGAAATAATTGAAGAAATAACATGGCTAAAGAATTCTTGTGATCCCTGGGACACTGTTGAAGAAAAGTGGCGAAAAACTACAGAATTTCGTCATGAGGAAACTATGAAAGAGTCTCATACTATTCATTCTATTCCTTTATATTAAATAAAACAATTATTATGATATTGTCTTGTTTAATTGATTATACCTGCCTAAACGGTTTTGCTTCTTTCTTTAAGAGTTTTTATAGTTTACTAAATATATTGCTCTATGAAAAATATAACATTTTTAAAGCCACTATCTGTACGTATATAAGGTGACTTCTATTTATATAGCCAAATTCATACTAGAGACTCTTTAAGTGGTCAAGACCGAGTTTTAATGTCCTTTTTTGTGAAAAACGCAAAACAAAATTTAGGCTTCCTATGCTAATTGATACGGATCGTGAATTAGTAAAGCGGCACAAATCTTATTTTGCGTTTTCACGAAAAGGGTAATTGAACCTTGGTCTTGACCACTTAATTACTGAGTCACCAGTATGAATTTGGCTATGTAATTAGAAGTCACTTTATATACGTACAGATAGTGGCTTTAAAAATGTTATATTTTTCATAGAGCAATATATTTAGTAAACTATAAATTATGTATATTGCTCATACAGCAATATATACGGTAAACTAAAATATATAAACATTGCTCATACAACAATATTATAGTAAACTATAAGATATTTATATTGTAAACTAAACTTCATAATAGTAAACCCAACCATAATAATCAGGTTAACTCCACAACAAAACATAGTTGTACAAGCAATACTCTTTCCGTTATAATTCAATTAAAAACAAGTTATGTCTACAAACGGGTTTGTGTACACCAGGGGTGGGCAGACTTTCACTAATGGCGATCTATATCAATAAATTGAGACGACAAGCGATCGACTTGCAATAAGACAATATTTTTTTATGTTAAATCGTTTATTGTAGGTATTGCGCACATATTACTATTTAAATATACTTTTATTTACAATTAAAGAAGTACAGTTTCTTATTATACAAGTTAATAACTAATAACTACTAAAAATAAGTATGAAGCCAATCACATGAACTAAGAGTGTTTTTATCAGTTTTCGGGCCTCTCTGGACCGATTTACTTAGAGGTCGATGCATGGCACTGCGTATTTTCTGCTAATTTCTCCCAAACCCAACGTTAGCCCAACACGTCAGTACATTTTTAGGAATGCGTGCGATCGACCATAGATTCCCTTGCGATCGACCGGTCGATCGCGATCGACCGTTTGCCCACCCCTGGTGTACACCATACGATTTTTCTTATTAAGTTTACCAAAAATATGTTTAATTATACTTCATTTATTGTCAAGATATAACTAGATTGTTCAAGTAAACTGAAAAATAAATATAGACGTCACGTATAGTACAATGTTTTCTGGTTAACTTTACTATATTCAAGTTACTGAAACCAGAATTTTTTCTCGGTGCATGCGTTTGACGATGTTGTGTGCCCTCTATTGCAGCAAAAAGCGCCCTCCCCGACCCCGCTCGAAGTCTCAGCCGACCTCCAACGAATCCCTGGATAGCGGGTCGAATCTTCGCCGAAACGCATCAATAAAGTCGCCGAAAGCCCCCCAAGAAAGACTGAACAGGGCACCCGCGAAACCAGACACAGCTAAACTGAATACTAGCAGAAATAACGGCCCAGTGAAGAACGTGGCAACTAGCAAGAGTTCATCGGCGGAGAAAATGCCACAGATTGAGAATCTCACGATTACGGCGAACGTTACCTATAATGGGTGAGTTTTTGCTACTTGAATTTATTTATTTATACTACACCTGCTCGGAAAGTATAGTACATTTCAAATATTACATTACAATTAACAATGGGGCTCATAATGTTTGCCTTTTGTTATCTAATTTGGAGCACTTCAAATTGGCACGCGTCGGTGCAATCTGTATGTAACTAAAGCGTGACTAAGAAATTTTGGTACTTGAAAATAAAAATACGTATGATTAGTTATTTACATTAATGTTTAATTATAATACCATGGTATCTTTATATTTATTACATGTAACGTCTAATAATTAACAAGTACAGACATTCAGATAACTTAAGTTACGACTAGCTTAATTGATTTACGTTTAACATATAGGTACATTAATTATAAAAAATATAAGATTCATTCGCTTTCTGACATATTTTCTTCCGAACTTGAGGTTTCGCTGGTGTAAATCACTAACGTAGTCAGATGACAACTAACATGAAATATTGTTTACATTCATAAAGATTACTTGGTTAAACGATCAAGATCATTAGGTTGCGTGTAAAATACCACACCGCAAAAGGGTCTGGCCAGGTATCTTTTGTTATCACTAATCCTATTGTTAACACCTAATGACCGTCTTAAGTGGAATCGGGCCATGGTATTTGAAATGTACTATACCTTCTTACTTTTTTGAAAACGATGCAGAAAATACGTCATTACTGTCATACAAATATGCGGGCGGAAAAACTGTATGAAAATTCATTGTTAACGTGCTTGAGCGGGCAGAAAAAGTATATGCAAATTCATTGTTAACGTGCTGTTTTTTTTTTAAATAACATAAAGAATGAGCAAGTGGCCAAGTGGCCAGTATTATTCTGCGAACTCGTACATAAAACTCGAAAAATGATACTGGCCACTTGCTTTTCCTGTACATAATAACAAATAAGAAGGAAATAAAAAGTGACAATCGCACGCGAGTCAGTCGGTTTCTTTTATTGTATCTTGATTAAAAGTAAAATTATACTATTTCCTCGCAGGGTAGTATAAAGCACTATGTATCACTCGGGAGAAAGTGCGATTCCCAACCCGTGTGTATTGAGGCCCTTGGCTGACACCCTCGTTGGTAATCTTCCCCTTTCTTCTCTCGGTGAACAATGTACTATTATTATTTACATAAAAGTACAGCTTTACAGAATTCAATTACACTATACATTTCAATTATTTTAATGAACATTAAATTATCATTTAATAATAAACATTAAAACATAATAATAATTCAAAATACAAGTACACAATAACAAATACAATTAGGTTATAATACTCTTTCTTGCATCTGTCTGCAATGATTGTGACTGATGCAGGATAGGGCCCGAAATATATCTCACAGTAACTTGCATTTTATTTTATTTAGTGTATATATATATATGCAAGGTGTAACAGAAAGGTGTAACCATATTTGAAGAGCTTATTCAGTCAATGGTATAGAACAACTTTTACTATGGAACTACTTTACTGTATCTCGAAAACGAAATTTTACTGTTTCATAGAAAAATGCAAAATGTATGGAAGGGCAGATTCTTTTTTTGAGGTTTCAGGGTTGGCTCCATAGTAAAGGTTGTTCTATACCATTGACTGAATAAGCTATTCAAATATGGTTACACCTTTCTGTTACACGTTGTATACAAGGCGACTTTTTGATCATCGTCCAAATTCATACTGGAGGCTTGATAAGTGATCAGTATCTTGGATCAGTAACAATTTTTGTGAAATTCGTAAAATTAAATTTCGGCTTCCCATAGAAATTCAGTTCCAGTCCCGAGTGAATCACTATGGGGAGTCGAAATTTCATTTTACGAATTTCACCAAAATTGTTATTAATCCATGATACTGATCACTTACCAAGCCACCAGTATGAATTTGGACGATGATCAAAAAGTCGCCTTGTAAATATTTGTATATATAGTTATAAACTACATTTAAAGACAAACTAGTAAATTAATAACGTTTATATTCCTATAACTCTAAGCATTCACGATAAACATCCATCAACCTATCAGCAAAAAGAACATATTTTGGTTTTGGTGTGATCTTTACTATTTTTTTTATCGAAATCCGTCGTTTTATTGCTCTAAATATTATGACGGTGCATTCACAATAAAAAAATAAAGCAGCGGTATGTGTCGGAGATACAACCGTAAATTATTTAAGTTTTACTCAATCATTGAGGAAGGAATCAATGGGGGCCTTAGATATCATAACTATACAAAGTTTAGTGATGGCGGCACATCCCTTACGAGGTAATTTTTTTTCATAATTACACTGGCCTGCAAAACTAAGTACTACACTTTTTAAATTTGATTTTTTTCTAAACTATAGAAGTTAGAGATTTAAAATAATCACATAGTGAAGTTGTCCTTATAGTTCCCTATAGTTTCAAAGAAAGCTGATAAAATTTGCTATAAAACGTTTTTTATTTTAAATCTCTAACTTCTATAGTTTAGAAAAAAATCAAATTTAAAAAGTGTAGTACTTAGTTTTGCAGGCCAGTGTATTATTCCAATCAAATAAGCTTAAGTAACTAATAACAATTAATAAACGTAATTATCTATAATCACAAATCAAACTACCCTTCCTTAACGTGACACCTGACGCTAGAACATCAACAACACTAGCTTTTCAAGGGTTAATTGGAAGAAACTAGGTCTCTTCTCATATTGAAGAAAATATATTTGATTTATCGATCTTTTATCTAACGATTCCACTTATAAACAATGTATTGAGATTTATACTTTTGTCAAAAAAAAAAAAATGTTTTCCACCCTTTTGTTTTTGGTTTTCAAACGTTCGTTTCAAAAACACGGTTAAGAGATCAACTTGTTTTTTTTTTTATAAAATAGGCAATAGAAATATGAAGGGATTTTACTTAAATCCAATATTTTTTTCCCTACAAAATATTTCAGTATTAGCTAAAAACACACCAATTTGTTGTTTCGCTGCGTGATCACTAGTATAACGCGTCCAAGAAAAGGAGGCCAAAGAGCCAACATATAATCGCAAAAAGTTGCTAGGGTATGCCATTCACTTAATAAACTTCGTACCAGGAAGTGACGTACAAAATCTGGACAGACGCCCCTATACAAGATGCGATAAAAGAAGTATTCACTTTGTGAAAAGTGAACGAAATTCATATTTTGCGTCAAGTGCACATTCTGCGCCAAATTAATATTTTGCGTCAAGTGCACATTCTGCGCCAAGTACACATTCCGCGCCAAATTCATATTTTGCGTCAAGTACACATTCTGCGCCAAATTAATATTTTGCGTCAAGTGCACATTCTGCGCCAAGTACACATTCCGCGCCAAATCCATATTTTGCGTCAAGTACACATTCTGCGCCAAATTCATATTTTGCGTCAAGTACACATTCCGCGCCAAATTCATATTTTGCGTCAAGTACACATTCTGCGCCAAATTCATATTTTGCGTCAAGTACACATTCCGCGCCAAATTCATATTTTGCGTCAAGTACACATTCTGCGCCAAATTCATATTTTGCGTCAAGTACACATTCTGCGCCAAATTCATATTTTTGCGTCAAGTACACATTCTGCGCCAAATTCATATTTTGCGTCAATCTGCGCCAAATCCTCTAGTACCGAGAAATAAATGGCGGAGAAGAGAGAATAATTGCGGTTGCTCCGCCAATAAGAGCTCTAATTTTGTGTGATAAAATTTTTCATCTAAGACCAAAACCTATGACGTATATAAAGATAATGGTAAAAAATACGCTCGTGCAAATAAATATTTGAACATTTCGTGTACAGTCCAGCGCAGCGCAAAGTGAACGCGGCGGTGGCGCAGCAACGACCGGTGCCCACCGAGCAAGCGAAGAAACCGCAGCCCCAAGTGCCCGTAAGTACAAGTAAAAAAATCTACAAAAGTTGGACTCAAGGCGAAAAAAATACGGGTGTTTCTTTTCTGTGTATTTCATGAAATACACGGAGAATTTTAATACATTTCTGAAATTGAAATTGGAAAACATGTTTGGATAAATTTTCCTCGATAGAAATAATTGTTGAAATGAGGTCTTCAAACACACTTTTTCTCCTCGTTTGACAAATAGGAACCATATACAGAACTCAAACATATTTTATTAGGTGAGTTTCAACTATTCAAGCTATTTTGCAAAGTAGGTATATATAATACACTTTTTAAGAGTCAAATTTAATCTAATAAAAAGATATATAATAAAATAACAAATGTACATTTGATTTATGTAGCAATATATGTATATACGATTAAAATGATAGGTAAAATATATATTTATTTTTATTATTCATAATGCTAAAAGCATTTTCTCCCCCCAACCTGACACGCACAGGAGGCGTGCAGGAAAAACTAAAATTTTACAAAAAAGGAAACAGAAAAAACATCCCTTAAGGAGGCATAGTATGAGCCGTCGATATAGTGTGAACACAACTATTATAATTGCCTAATGCCATAAATCTGTTATTTTATTTATTCAAAAATTTTCTTATTAATAATAAGTTTTGCGTTTAGGAATGCGATCCATCGCATCTACCATAAAATGGCGTGTAATGTTTGCAGCCGCAGCCCACTCAAAGTAATGCGCAGGCGCCGCCGCCGCCGCAGGCGCAACAACAAGCTCAGCCACAGCCACAGCAACCCACGGGTAAGTCGAGAAGCTATATATTTAGAGTTAATAATAAATTTTGCAAAATTCTTCATAATTTTTAAGACTTCGAGGCTTTACAATGCCTCCTTCTCATCTATCGATCTATTTTATAGATCAGAAGCTAGTTTTAAGAGGGAGGTAATAAGCAAACTACTTAACAAATATATATATATATGATAGGTGTAACCGCTGGCTACAGGAATGCAGGGCTGATGGGATTTGACACGGGAGAATTGTGGGAAACAATGTGGGTGCACTGACCTGCTTTGTATGTTGGTGGGCGAGCCGACGAATCCGCTGACGAGCTGAACCTTCTTGTTGGGCTGATGAAGCTGACGTCTTGGATGAGTAGGATGTATTGAATGTCTTGGTTCGTGGTAACGTGAACACAACACTGTTAGAACACTGCACTGATGGGTACACGATATTGGTTGTGGCGGCGCGAATGGGTGTACACACGTATCGTTCGGTCGACGGTTGCGGCGAAACAGTCTGAGTGAGCCAACGCGCGGGTTGGCGCCAGCGCGCGAGTGCGCAGACGTGCGCCTCGGGAGGCTTCTCGAGCCGAACAGAAAGGACCAGCGCCCGCGCGCGCCTCGAGCCGGCGCGCGGCGGGGGGTCTCGTCATCCGCGCATGCGCGTCGTCACGCTGTCGCGTGAACATCCTGGGGGGGCCGGGGCTGCGACTCCTCTTGAGCTGAATCCAACGGCAGCCTGGCTATCTTGAACACAGGTCGTCGCAGATTTCCATGAGCTGTGTCCAGATCTACAACTCGGATCACTCCATCCTTGCCAGGTATCGTGCGGAGAATTCTCCCCAACTTCCATTGGAGCGGAGGCAGGTCATCCTCTTTGATGAGGACCAGTTCACCCACTTGAGGAGGGGAAGAAGGGGAGAGCCATTTGGAGCGGGTTTGCAGGGTATGGAGGTAGGATCTGGACCAGAGAGTCCAAAAGCGCTGAGAGAGCACTTGAATGAGCTGAAAGCGTTTAAGAGCAGATATGGGTCTGTCGTCAAAAGACTGCTCAGGTAGAGCGGTGAGCGGACGACCAATAATGAAATGTCCGGCCGTGAGAGGTTCAAAGTCCGTAGGGTCGGATGAAATCGGGCAGAGGGGTCTTGAGTTGAGTATTATTTCGTGCAGAGCGCCGAACCAAGTTATGTGCTGATTCGCGAGCTTGTGAGTGATTGCATCATAGTTTGTGCCGCAGTCTGAGCGAATGAGAACTGGAGAACCGCGACGTGAGATAAAACCTAACAGGGCTCGTGCTGAGTGAAATTGACCATGTACGTCTGCTATTTTAAGTGAGACGGTTGGCAACAAAATTGGTGTGTTAGTGACGTTCACTACACGTTGTGCGGAGTTACAAGAATTCTCTGTTGGAGTTGAAGTCATTGAGTGAAAATGAACTGAGTGTGTATGTGATGAGTGTGTGTGTGATGAGTGTGCTGAGTGCGCTGAGTGCTGGTTTCATTGAGTGAAAATGAGCTGAATGTGTATGTGATGAGTGAATGTGTGAGTGAAAATGAGCTGAGTGTGTATGTGCTGATTGAATGTGTGAGTGAAAATGAGCTGAGTGTGTATGTGCTGATTGAATGTGTGATGAGTGTGACTATATGTGAAAATGAGTTATTAAAACTTGAGCGCTACCAACTCCAACGTGCGGATAGCTTGTAACTTGCGCGGGCCGAAATAACAAAGGCTATGTTCAAACGGAACACGGAAAATAAACACGACAGAGAGAAAAAAAATTTTTTTTTTTTTTTTAAACAACCTGTATATGAGCTGATACACCAACGTGGAACACCCTATATGTGTACCACAAACAACAAGAGCAGAGATGAGATGAAAAAACAAATTTTTTACTATATTTGTGCTATATATATATATACCCGGGTAAAAAAAGCAGACAATAACACAAATAAACGGTCCGGCAATATATTACTGTAACACAAGATTACCGTAACATAAATTATCGAAAAGGGCTGATTACTTGTTCACTTTTATGTTATTTGCCTTGAAATCATGTGCCGACAATACGCGTTAGTTCGTCGTCGAAAATTCTATTTATAGAATAAAATACCTACCTACTGCTTTGAGAGCGTAAACAAACAAAGAATGTATTTACCTAGCCGAAATCGGATCTAAATGAGCGGACAATCCAATGATGCAAATCAAGCTTTGTTAATACGTACGTAATAACGTGTGTACTTATGTACTCAACACACGTAACTTACGTATATATGTGACGTATATAATTGCACGAAATAAAGCGAATTTATACTCGCACCAAAAAAAAAATATCTCGCAAGATACCTACGAAAACTATCTTTGACAATGGGCAGATTTACTAAAGATATATAGTGGACTGTAACAAACAATTGGGCTGAATGGATATAATTATATTGTCTGAGCTGAATAATAATAACAAACGGGATGAAAATGAGTTTATTCTGTAAAGGGGCGGGGGGGGCCGGTTCTATACCGATAAATGGAATGTTCTAGGCGGCGGTTCTAATTACCTACCCGCAATAGGTATTCGAGACCACAAAATATTTTTTGCCGGGAAAGGGGGCAAAATATGTAACCGGGTGAAAATGGACTGTAGTAAATCGACGGGGGCTGGTTCAGTAACGGTTCGAAGGTCCAAAATGTAACCGCTGGCTACAGGAATGCAGGGCTGATGGGATTTGACACGGGAGAATTGTGGGAAACAATGTGGGTGCACTGACCTGCTTTGTATGTTGGTGGGCGAGCCGACGAATCCGCTGACGAGCTGAACCTTCTTGTTGGGCTGATGAAGCTGACGTCTTGGATGAGTAGGATGTATTGAATGTCTTGGTTCGTGGTAACGTGAACACAACACTGTTAGAACACTGCACTGATGGGTACACGATATTGGTTGTGGCGGCGCGAATGGGTGTACACACGTATCGTTCGGTCGACGGTTGCGGCGAAACAGTCTGAGTGAGCCAACGCGCGGGTTGGCGCCAGCGCGCGAGTGCGCAGACGTGCGCCTCGGGAGGCTTCTCGAGCCGAACAGAAAGGACCAGCGCCCGCGCGCGCCTCGAGCCGGCGCGCGGCGGGGGGTCTCGTCATCCGCGCATGCGCGTCGTCACGCTGTCGCGTGAACAATAGGTCTTTACCTATGAAATTGCCGAAATTTTCTTACAGATTCACGAGTTCATAATTTCTGTAATTCAATAGCTATTTCCATTATTAAGTTTTTGTTTGAAAGTTGATTTCAAGGTTTTGCGTCTACTTACTAAATTTAGTTTTTAATTGTCAGTTTGAAACCAACATGAAATTTTTAAAAATAGTTCGTCCTATTTGCCATCCACTTCAATGATAAGATTTGTAATAATTTTTTAAAGCTGACACTTTTCAAAAATTAAATTAATGTTGCTGTTAGCTTAATGTTGTCTCATTCATACACAAAAGAAATGATAAAATTTGGATTTGTCTTTCCTAAAAAAATACAAAAATCCTGAAACGAGATTTTTTTAAATCTTTTATCTTTTCTAGTTTTATGGTGATGGATTTCACTAGGTGGTAGAGCTGATGCCGGGCTCGACTGTGGAGGTACCACCATCTTACTTGGAGAGTGGCTCAAGCGTGTGTCAGTATGGGCAATTCTTCCAGGATTACCGCCGGGAGTGGAAAAGTCCTGGAAAGGCTCATGTCCAGCAGTGGACGAACTAGGCTGATGGATGGATGGATTTCGCTATAATAGTATTTTGTGCAACTGTAACATAATTTGAGACATTGGGACTAGGGAATGCAATCTTGCACCTAAATGTCAATCTCGGTATTTGCAAGATTTAAAAAAATCAATCTCGCAAGATCTCGGTATTAATACTCGGTATTAATATAGGGAATGCAATGTCGGTATTACCGAGATCTTGCATTAGTGAAAATTTTTTTGAAAAAATATTGTTTCTACTACTGGTTAGTAAAAAAATTAAAACAAGATATCAATCCAATTAAAGGGATGTATTTAAACACACTTACAATAGTTAATTATATTATTCTCCTGATCATACTCAAAAACTTTCCCAAAGAAACATACCAGCTCAAATTATTTTTTCCATAATAGCTTTAAAAACCAACTGTAAATGGGGGTGTGTTTTTTTTTCATTTGATTTGTTATGTTTTTTGGTAAATTTGTGTAGTGTGAACAGTAGAGTATATGATTTTATTTAAAGATAACGTGTGTTTTTACTTTATATAGTCTATAGGCTAGTCCATCCGCGGACAAAGTTCTAATTACATGTTTGTGGTCATCAATTTCAACAAAATGATGTTGATTTTATGATGCAAAACGCAGTTATTGTCTTCTCGACCCAGCAAATCCAAAGCTTTATCTTTTTTTTTTAAGTAATTCAAGTGTCGTCAATGCTCTGCATCTGTAATATGCGCTGCCGCTTGATCTCGCAAATCTTGCGAGATCTCGCACTGATACGAGGGTAAATCCAAAAGTTCTAAGCCCGACCGTGAAAATGAAAGAAAAGTGGGTTCAAAATTATTTTTATTTTTCGACATAGTCTCCATCTAGATCAACACACTTCTTCCACCTGACCTGCAACTTGTTTATACCCTCGAAAAAAAATTATTCCGGAAGGTCGTCAAAATAGTCATTAACTGCGACTATCACTTCTTCTCTAGTCGAATATTTAGATCCCCCCAAGTGTTTTTTAAATTTGGAAAGAGATGATAGTCAGAGGGGGCTTAATCAGGTGAATAAGGTAGGTGGGGCAGCAACTCGTAACCACATTCATGGATCACAGCCATCGTTTCAACCGAAGTGTGAACTCGTGCATTGTCTTGATGAAACAAAACTCTCTTACGCAACATCCCCGGCCATTTCTCTTTTATTTCTTCGCGAAGTTTTCGTAATAGGTTACAATAATAGCGTGAATTTATAGTTTCACCTTTAGGTAAATAATCCAATAAAATAACTCCCTTCGAATCCCAAAAAAACAGATGCCATGACTTTGTTGGCTGACAAAACGCACTTGGCCTTTTAGGCGTGGGTGAGCCAGATCTTTTCCACTGTTTGGATTGCTGTTTTGGTTCAGGAGTATGGTGATGAACCCAGCTTTCATCCATGATAACAAAACGAGACATAAAATCCTCAGCATCTGCCTCAAAAAGTTCCAAACAGTCACGCGAAATTGTGAATCGAACTCGTTTTTGGTCAGCTGAAAGCAATCTTGGGACCCAGCGAGCAGAAACCTTACGGAACCCCAATTCTACAGTTATAATGTTTTGCACTCGGCCATAACTGATGCCTGTGATCTCAGCTATCCTACTAATGGTCAATCGTCGGTCTCCTAGGATGAGATCACAAATTTTGTCAGTATTTTCTTTAGTGGTAGACGTTGAAGGCCTTCCGCTCCTTGGGTCATCTTCAATGGTCTCCCGACCGCGTTTAAATTCAGCTACCCACTTTTTGACAGTGGAATACGATGGAGCAGATTCCCCTAATGTTGTTTCCATATCTTCATAAATCTCTTTAGGTGAAAGACCTTTTTTATTGAGGTACTTAATCACAGCACGGTGTTCAATTTTCTTCATTGTGAAAAATCCCGTCAGACTGCGTTAAACAAAATATCACAAAAAAATAATAGCTTGCAGTATCGAACTTCAACTTCACACAATCAATCACGAAAAAACATACTAACAAATGACGGTAGATTTACAAAGATTTGATACCTCTTTGTAGGTCGGGCTTAGAACTTTTGGATTCACCCTCGTAACGATGCATGATTGATCTTGCAATATATGTGCGAGATCTCGGTATTTCGAGATCTCGGTATACCGAGATTGCATTCCCTAATTGGGACATTAGTTCGTTCATTTCGTAATAACTTTGCACGAGTGTCCTAATGCCTTATTATGTTCAGTTGCACACAAGACTTTGTCTACGATATACTTTATCTATCAAACTATTTACCATAAAAAATATTCGTTCATGAACCTCGAGTGCGTCGTCTTCGTAATGCGGCTTGAAGGCCAATCAGGATAAAGGGGGCGTGGCTTAAGAAATAAGGTCGGGACTTATTTCTCGTACATGTTGTTGATTGGGTCCCTAGCAGTTTAATAATAAATTGGGCCAATCGCAGCGCAGAATAACATCGGATAAATAATCTAGGTACTTATAAAACTACTTTTGATGTTGCAATTGCCTTATTGGTGTGTGCTCGACCGGGCAAGATATGAACCCGGACGTCAAGATTGTGAGTCCGTCGTCCTCCCAACTACAACTGCTGAAATACTGAATGAATATAAACTTAGGTCCAGGTGGCAGCAAGCGCTACAGCAGTCTTCGTCAGCGCCCTCTAGCGGAGCCCTACAGCCCGCAACCGCAACAGCAACAACAGCAGCAGCAACAGCAACAACAACAGCAGCAACAGCAACAACATAGATATGCAGGTACCTACAATCATACCTTGAAAAAACGTTATTATAATTATGTTTTTGGACAAATCTTTTTGATACATTACAACTGTTAATACGCTTTAAAGTTTGTTAATGTAATGCAATAAAAATAAAATGCATATAATGACATAATTTTCTGGTGAAAACCTATTTATTATCGAATTAACATTATATCATTGCAGTATAGAAACGCCGAAAGAAAAGTAAATCTGGATGTGAGCTCCTCACATCCAGATTTACTTTTCTTTCTGCTTTTCCATACTGCAATGATATAATGTTAATTTATATCTCCTTGCGATGGATAAATCGCCAAGTGTTCAAAAATAGAAATTAATTTCTGTCATAGTTTATTTATTATCGATTTGTCATGGAATGTTTTTTGATATTTTTTTATTTTTGTTCAAAAGTAGGTTACGCTAGTTTAATTAGTCATAAGGTTATGTATATATGTTTTTCATTTCATTCTGTATTCAAACCTTTCACTCATTCGACTGATGCCGGCCCCAAAGTGGGCCGAAATATATTTCGAAAATACTGAAAACCGTTAGTTTTGTTGTTTATGATTATTAAATTAAATGAAAAGCTTTAAATATTGTTACAAGTAAATGTTTATTTTTATATATTTTTTTATATACCATTTACATAAAATTATAACAGAAAATAATAATAGCAGCTAAAAACCACAAAGGTTTAAGCTATCGTGAGTCAAGTTACACTTAGCTACGAGAGCAAAATAATAATTTGGCACTCTGCATACAATAAACAGCTAAAATTATAAATGTATACAAAGTAATTTGTTATCTTTTACTGGAGCAAGGTAAGCAAAAAATTTAAAATTTATAAAAACGTAGAATAGATAGTTATGATGAATTATTTGAATCAAGAAAATGTTTTTTTAATTTAGCCTTAATATTAATAGGAGTTAAACTGTTGCAAAAATCGGTAGGTAAGCTATTGATAAGCCGAGGCACCATACAACCGGTTGTTCGCTCGCCATACGCATTGTTAGCGCGCTGTGTGAGAAGCCGTAAAAAGTAATTCCATAGATTCCTTAAATACGCATTTTTCAACTGTTGTTATACTTTTAACTTGTACGTTTAACCCGTTATCTATGCAGAGTACCCAGCAGGCCAGCAGCAGCAACAGCCACAACACCAAGGCAGTCCAGCGCCGCAGATGTTGCCGCAGCAACAACAGATTATCCACCAGGTTGGTACTTCTTGTGAACTGAGGGTTCCGTACCGTTGTATCATCATAGACTAAGTATTACTACGTATAGACTAGCAGTTCCCATACATCAGTTTGTAGCCACAAAAAAGGTGTAAAATTCCAACGAAATCTAGATGGCGTTGCAACGAACACGATGCTAAAAAGACCGATTGGTGGCGCTAGTGGCACAGCGATGTCACGTATCATGAAAATAATTCCCGACTTCGATAATAGATGGCGCTGAAATATTCACTGTTAGTGTTGCCAACTTAGCGCCATCTAGTTTTTCTAAGCAAAGCTTTTACAGTCACATGTTTACTTTGTAACCATGAGAGTTTACTTGCAGCCAATTAAACAAATGATGCTTATTTGCAACACTTGGCGACACCTAGTGTCGTAAGGGCGCGTAAAAAATTTGCTACTTGATATAGGAGTTGTTGGTCTATACGTAGTAATACTTAGTCTACCGGTATCTGTAAGTTAGTATACTTTCACAAAAAATACAAACTCTGTACAATAACATTTTTTTTTGTGTAATGTAAACTATTTGATGTTGTCCTTTGAATATTTCTTTAGATTTTGTTAAAAATCAGAAGTATTGACTCTTAACAACTTAATAGAAGTTCAGATCCCAATTAACCCTCATATTCCAGCAGGTGCATCGTAACCCGGACCTGCTGCAGGGACACGGACCCTCGCCGCCGCATCAGAGCATCGCGCAGCCACCTCACACTCAGCAGGTTAGTGCAACCCGGACATGCTGCAGGGAAACGGACCCTCACCAGACCAGAGCATCAGAGCATCGCGCAGCTGCCTCACACTCAGCAGGTTAGTGCAACCCGGACCTGCTGCAGGGACACGGACCCTCACCAGACCAGAGCATCAGAGCATCGCGCAGCCGCCTCACACTTAGCAGGTTAGTGCAACCCGGACCTGCTGCAGGGACACGGACCCTCACCAGACCAGAGCATCAGAGCATCGCGCAGCCGCCTCACACTCAGCAGGTTAGTGCAACCCGGACCTGCTGCAGGGACACGGACCCTCGCCGCCGCATCAGAGCATCGCGCAGCCACCTCACACTCAGCAGGTTAGTGCAACCCGGACATGCTGCAGGGACACGGACCCTCACCAGACCAGAGCATCGCGCAGCTGCCTCACACTCAGCAGGTTAGTGCAACCCGGACCTGCTGCAGGGACACGGACCCTCACCAGACCAGAGCATCAGAGCATCGCGCAGCCGCCTCACACTTAGCAGGTTAGTGCAACCCGGACCTGCTGCAGGGACACAGACCCTCACCAGACCAGAGCATCAGAGCATCGCGCAGCCGCCTCACACTCAGCAGGTTAGTGCAACCCGGACCTGCTGCAGGGACACGGACCCTCACCAGATCAGAGCATCAGAGCATCGCGCAGCCGCCTCACACTCAGCAGGTTAGTGCAACCCGGACCTGCTGCAGGGACACGGACCCTCGCCGCCGCATCAGAGCATCGCGCAGCCGCCTCACACTCAGCAGGTTAGTGCAACCCGGACCTGCTGCAGGGACATGGACCCTCACCAGACCAGAGCATCAGAGCATCGCGCAGCCGCCTCACACTCAGCAGGTTAGTGCAACCCGGACCTGCTGCAGGGACACGGACCCTCACCAGACCAGAGCATCAGAGCATCGCGCAGCCGCCTCACACTCAGCAGGTTAGTGCAACCCGGACCTGCTGCAGGGACACGGACCCTCACCAGATCAGAGCATCAGAGCATCGCGCAGCCGCCTCACACTCAGCAGGTTAGTGCAACCCGGACCTGCTGCAGGGACACGGACCCTCGCCGCCGCATCAGAGCATCGCGCAGCCGCCTCACACTCAGCAGGTTAGTGCAACCCGGACCTGCTGCAGGGACATGGACCCTCACCAGACCAGAGCATCAGAGCATCGCGCAGCCGCCTCACACTCAGCAGGTTAGTGCAACCCGGACCTGCTGCAGGGACACGGACCCTCACCAGACCAGAGCATCAGAGCATCGCGCAGCCGCCTCACACTCAGCAGGTTAGTGCAACCCGGACCTGCTGCAGGGACATGTACCCTCACCAGATCAGAGCATCAGAGCATCGCGCAGCCGCCTCACACTCAGCAGGTTAGTGCAACCCGGACCTGCTGCAGGGACATTGACCCTCACCAGACCAGAGCATCAAAGCATCGCGCAGCCGCCTCACACTCAGCAGGTTAGTGCTCTTTGGGTTGTTTCTGACAGTTTTTTTAACCCATGGTTGGCGTTCTTAAAAAAATAATCTTGTGAACTTTAAATTATGATTGGCTCAAAAGGACTGTATCCAGAGCCGTTAAACAGTAGAAAAAAAAAGTATAACATTTATGGTACATAGGAAAGGCTGCAGGTTAGCCAACCATTATAAATAAATAAAAAATAAAAAAAACTAATAAAGCCCTAGGGCAAAATAATCGACTTTCTGTTCGGTTTGGATGCAAAAAAAGTGGGCCTTTACGAGCACTTGCATTGAAAAAAGATTTTGTTTCTCACGATCTGTCTAAGGCAGAATAAAATACTAAGTCTAAGGCTTAGACAGCTTAGACTCTAAGCTATTAAATATTTTCTATTCGCAGCAAGTGAGGCTCGGTATCCTGGAGCAGCAAGCGTTGGTGCAGCACCCTCATCACCAGATACACAACATGCCACAGCCGCACTCTATGGGTAAGGCTGTCTTATTTATTTATTTTATTTTATTCAGAAACAAACGGTCACTTATAGAAATAATTACAAAGTTCAAGAAAATTAACTAACAAATAACATGTTAATAGACCTATAGTCCCCTGTAAAGAAATGCTTACAATCCATTGAGCTGAAAACACCTATCTGGTATTAAACACTTATAAAGAGATTTTATTTATAACAATTTTAGATTTTCGAACATTATTTCTATAAGAAGTTAAAGATAAACTAAAAATATCAATATCATTAAGCCTATCATTGTAAAGTCTACACGCACGTCTTATAAAAGTATTATTTGCATAACAAGTATTACATTTAGGAATATAAAACAAATGTTTTTTTCTACATACATACAATACATACATAATAGTAGTTTATGCTACAAGGGCGCAAAGGAATAAATTACGAGGACGATTTAAAACACGAGCGTAGCGAGTGTTTTAAACGTAACCGAGTAATTTATTGCTTTTACGCCCGTGTATCATACTAAATTTTTCAATGCATAGTGTGAGGAAATGAAAACAAATATAATCTTGTGAACTTTAAATTATAATTGGCTCAAAGGGACTGTATCCATAGCCGTTAAACGGTGTAAAAAAGGTATAACGTCTATGGTACACAGGAAAGGCTGCAGGTTAGCCAACCATTGTAAATAAATTAAAAAAATATATATATTAAAGCCCTAGGGCAAAATAATCGACTTTCTGTTCGGTTTTGATGCATAAAAAGTGGGCCTTTACGAGCACATGCATTGAAAAAATAATAGATATAATTTGCATTCGACTTATCGGCTTAACTTTAGAGAACAATTCGCTTAGATTAAATTATATTAATTCGAAAACCGTTTCGAGATTTAGGTTTAATAAGGCGATCTAAAAAACCTCAAGATGATAGATATTTTTACGAAAAAGTTGCAACTTTTATTTGCCTTCGTGTGACGTTACTTGAGAAATGGCTGTTCAGAAATGTGTCCTTTGCTATTACGATAAATTTATAATAATTTTCTTCCGACTAATTTGACAGCTGGATGACAGATGAGTAGACAGACCTAGACAGACCACTTTTTTATAAGCAATCACAGCACAATCAGTGTAATGTCTAAAATTCCCAAGTGACGTCATTTCCCACAATTCTTTAAAAAATCGTAAAAAAAAATGGTTAATTAACCAAAATAATGAAAACTATGTCCTAAAATGACATAAATTCTCTGAAAAATAATTGAAAAAAAAAATCTTTTAAAAATTAAACCATGGGAATTCGAACAAAAGAGGCACGTGAGCTCGTGCCATCCATAAACTGTGAAGAGCTAGTGTTGATACTTATAATTATCTTAAAAGCAACTAAACTGTAAGAAGAAGAGTCACAGTGCGGGGGCGTAAATAATGCACATCGGGCTAAAGAGGCAGATAATCGGCTATTTTCGGCTTCGTAGAGCATCGTCTCTGTCACTCAGTACAATATGTCACATTTTGTCGCCCGCGTCAACCGTTGTACAACTTCGTTAGTGAGCGGTCGTGTCCACTTCAAAATAATATGTATACAGGGTGCTTGGTAATTCGACCTATTCCTTGAAAGGGGTTATACTAGAGATCATTTCCAACGAATTAGGTCCTATCAACTAGGTGTCGAAAATGAATGGTCTCCGAGTTACGAAGGTTTTTATATTATTTTTCAAACTTTCAGACTAATAACCAAAAATAAATCATTTAAAAATAACTATTCCTCTCTCAGCTCTTATTTATTATATTTCTTATCAATGATAGATGAGTGATCATTTATAAAAAAAGTACGTGCCCTGAATTCCCATAATCTCAGAATTAAAAGGCCTTAAGTGGAAAGAAAACCTTTTTTATTTTGTAATTTTTGAAATATCGACGTGTTTTACTTGAAAAAAAATTATCATTTTCGACCCCTAGTTGATAGGCATTGTTTGTTGGAAATGATCCCCAGTATAACCCCTTTAAAGGAATAGATCGAATTACCCAGCACCTGTATACAGAGTTGTTAAAAACACCAACATAAAATTATACAATGGCATCAAAAATAAAAAGAGTGAAACCTATACACATTCAGTAACATTTATTTATTGCCAAGTCACCAGTATAGATATAAAAGATCTATACAGGGTGTTAAGATGAAGTTGCGGAAGCTGAAAACTGGCGATAGTACCTAGGGTTGCCAGATGGGCGGGATTCGTCGGGATTGTCCAGAGTCCCGACAATCAAAGATAATCAATTGTAGAAAAGTACAAGTGATCATCGAATAGTGAATGACGCAGTAATCCTCAGTTTCAGGACAAATGCCACCTGCCCAAGGCTACGCCCCTCCCGCTATGATGCCGGCACAGTACATGCAGGTACGTTTTTATCTCTGCCTACCCCTTTGTAAGACAGGCGTGAATATATCGTCGTCTTGGTGGTTATGAGAACCGATTTGTGATTAACACAACAAGGTTTAATCTTCTTCTTCTTTTCGTGTCGATGGTTCCTTTACAAAAGTCCTGGACCAGTACGCAGCCACACCCACAGCATTTGCCGAGGCCTTCCATAGGTCATCTCACGTACAGGTGTTTGGGCATGCTGCGCACGAGAGCAAATGAGACATGTTCTGTGAAGGAGCACCGCACTCGCACTGGGTGTGAGATGCGCTTATCATGCATGAAAGGAGCCTCCCCGAGTGGCGTAAACTGAGCTACAATCGCTGATCACTCCAAACACGCCCAGCGCACCCTGGACAGACCAAGATCCAACTAACTGACGAATCCTTTCACCACGATGGTTCAACAGAACAAGGTTTAATAAAAATACTAAAGGTAGCCCTATTAGCTGAATAGGTTCTTGCGGTAAAAAGCGGTGCGAGAGGAGTGATACCGCGCGCTGTCAAAATTTCGTTTAACCAGGTCTTAAATACCGTTAAAACCCATCTAATAAAATACAATTGCAGTCCATGTGTTCTAAATTGTAAAACCAAGAAAATTGGTGTCGAAAAAGACCTCATTTCAATAAATATTTCTATCGAACCGAATATCTCCAATCGCGTTTCTGTTTAACAGATCCCTAGAAAAAGATTCCAAAAATAATATACTATATTATAAAAACAATACCTTCTCTACTGAAGATATGCAAGTTCTTAAAGTGTCGATCTTTTTTCCGTTGCGCCTTAAAAGCTATTTTTGTGTGCGGTGGCCTGCGACAACCCTTGCTATGACCCGCCTTGATAGTTTTTGGCTGCCAATAGTCATCCATCCATCCATCCATCAGCCTAGTTCGTCCACTGCTGGACATAAGCCTTTCCAGGACTTTGCCACTCCCGGCGGTCATCCTGGAAGAATTGCCAATACTCACACACATCCATCCATCAGCCTAGTTCGTCCACTGCTGGACATAAGCCTTTCCAGGACTTTGCCACTCCCGGCGGTCATCCTGGAAGAATTGCCCATACTCACACACGCTGGGCAGGCGGGTTGGTGAGCGCGGTGCCGGAACCCTCGCACCAGTGTCGCCGCTGCCCTTTACCAGTCTGTTCCATATAAGGCCTGGCTATTAGGGATGGATATACCGCCATCCATCGGTCCTAGGCATGGTGGGCCTCCTGGTTTTTTGCCTTTGAGCTGTCCTCTTACTCTCCCCCGAATTACTTCGAGGGGGTCTCCAAGTAAGATGGTGGTACCTCCACAGTCGAGCCCGGCATCAGCTCTACCACCTGTAGTCAATAGTCATTCACGCTTAACCATGAAGTATAATTCTAAATGTTCATTCCTTTAGGTTGTTTTTTATGATGGAGTCGGCGGGCGGAAGGCGGGGCTAGCTAAGATCGCCACATGCAAGCAACAAAGTTTTGCAACTGCATAGGCGGCAAATTTGCCAACTGTACCCGGTCGGCCACAGCTTCAGGCTTCGAGAGGCGTGCCAAGCGGTTCTTCTTGCGACGGCGCCGGCGGAGAGAACAAATGTATGAAGTTGTATAGAGCCGGCCATGGGTCGCCGCTCGCGCGTCTTGTCCGGCTTCGAGTGACTTGCACTCTCTTGACGGCAGTGTGCGGGGAGGCGGGCGGTTGAAACAGTGATCGAGCGCACAGGACGAACCTAGTGTCGAGCGCTTTGAGCGAGCGAGCGCGCTATACATCCGATGCGGTGGAAGGCACCGACGCGTATCGCGGCAGGGCAAAGCCCGTCGCTAAAACCGCCTGGAAGCGCAGCAAGAAGCGCCGCCAGAAGCCTGAAGCTGTGGCCCTGGTGTAAATCCTTAACCACCACATCCGCCATCTTAACTGACTTGTGTTTGCAGAGCGGTAACAACCCAGTGTACGCAGCCGCGCCGATGTACGCAGCCCCTCCCCCTGCGCCCTATCCCCACCAGCATCAGCTCTACCAGCATCATAACTATGTGAGTACATGCGACATTCAGCCTTATTTTGAACCGCGTAACGGTCATTTTCACAACTACAATTAGTCATGATACTGTCCAAACAAAGTTAAAACAAAATTTTTACCTTAAGGGGGAACGATTCGAGCAGCTAGGCACCACATCCTCGTGAGATGGCGCTGTTTTGCCAATATTGATATTGAATTTTTTAATGATCTTACTTTGTAATATAAACAAACAGAACCTCACTTCGCGATCCAATACAAGCATATGTGATAAGTTCTAATCATTACACAATCGATAAATCATTCAACTTTTACATGAATTGGCCTACAAGTTTTAATTGTACCGATCTCTGTGTATACAAGAAATCTTACCCACACATGTAAATTGTCACTACAGGTAATTAATAATAGCAAATTTCATTCACCTCAACAAGACATCGCGTGGCGCATTGTAGCGTATACTTACTTCGCAATTCATGGTATCTAGGTTCGATCCCCTATCATAAATTCTTTTTGTGTTTTAAATTTGTATTATTTTGCTATGTATGAAAATATAGCAAATTTCGTTCACCTCAACAAGACACCGCGTGGTACATTGTAGCGTATGCTTGCTTCGCAATTTATGGTATCTAGGTTCGATCCCCTATCATAAATTCTTTTTGTGTTTTAATTTGTATTATTTTGCTATGAATGAAATTTTATTATGAAAATATAATGAGAAGTTTTTATAATGAAATAAAAAAGACCAATTATAAGATTTATTTATTTACAAGATCGTAACACTTGCATTTTTCGTTACTTTCATTAGTATTATTTCTGGTAATACGCATTCCTTGTAAAACGATACCAATTTTGGTATCATTCCTTGTATAAAGTCTTCATCCCTGTCAACTTCCACCACACACAGTGATGGGTTGCAGCGGTGTTATGAAACACACAAAATAACACTTCGCCATTTTTGTCACTTTGAGCTGTCCCTAGACCTGCAATAAAATAAAATTGTGAAAGTACTGAAGAAAGTAGAGAATCATAAGTTCATAACGTAAGGAAGTAAGAAATAATAATGTGTCATGGTGTAAGTTTAGTGGTTTTTGATAGTTGTAGCTAAATTAACTTATCTATAAAAATATGTTTATTTTGTGATTTCAGGATTGTCCCTACAGTATACAAGGTGACTTTTTGATCATCGTCCAAATTCATACTGGTGGCTTGGTAAGTGATCGGTATCATGCATCAATAACAATTTTGGTAAAATTCGTAAAATGAAATTTCAACTCCCCATAGTGATTCACTCGGGACTGGAACTGAATTTATATGGGAAGCCGAAATTTCATTATACGAATTTCACAAAAATTGTTACTGATCCAAGATACTGATCACTTATCAAGCCTCCAGCATGAATTTGGACGATGATCAAAAAGTCACCTTGTATATATCGTCACAACTTGAATCCCCGCGGGGGTGTCAGAGGTATTTTCCTAGTGTGGACTGTGCGGTGAAAGTCATAGTCCACACATCTACACCCTCATTTCACCGACGATTGTTACGTCTGTTACGATTGTATGGAGATTGAGACTCCAGCATTTTACTGCCTGAGCTACGCCACTGTCCCCATATTAAAAGTACTAAAATGTGATAAATAACAATAATTTCACAAACCTGGTAATAATAGCTGTGCTTTTTGTTCATTTTGAAAGCGCCATCTGCTAGAATAATGGCGAATTTTTTTCTCTCCTTGGCTGCAGTTTCGATATCCTGGTTGTTTCTCGCCAGTGAAGGAAAATAAAAAAATATATATATTTTAAAATCTCATTTCTTCCATTTCTTTGTCATCAATGTTTAAATTACATAGTACACAATTTTCCTTTCTCCGTATTTTAACTACATCACATCAGCGAAGCAAAGCATATAATATGTATATATGTATTTGATGTTTTCAGAGATACAAATATTTTGAAATCAGGACCTGTTTCTTTATTTCGTATTTACTGTCATGCATGATTCATGATAGATATAACTTGAAAATGTTTAGACTTCAAGAGATAAAATTTTAGTATTACATACCGAAATTACGGTACATTTGGTACAATGGCAACACTAGTTAGAATCAAAAAAGCATGCATTAGCAGTTTCGAAGAAATTATAATAAGAATTCGGAGCGGCAACGCCGCAGTCGTCCCCGCTCCGTACATCTGGCAGCGTTGCATAATATACACATACGTAAAAAAGGTACTCACACATGCTTGTATGTTACTGCGTAGTGCGCACCACTACAATGTCAGAATTTGACGAAATATCATTACTAAAATGTGCTTGAAAGGTAATTTTTAAAAATATATTTTATTAATTCGCGACTTATTGTGGCGTTACTAAGATTATTGACATAATTTTCAGTACATATAACCATATGGTTAACTCAGGAAAAGGCCTGAACTTTTGTATAGGAATCGGATCCCCTTAAGATGGCTTCTATATTTATTAATAAATACATTTTAATGGCATTTTTTGCGTCTACGTGTCAGTTTTGATTTTTTCATAGACACATTCCGTGTTTGTTTCAAATGATTTTAAATGCCATTCCACTTCGCCCTTTCTACAATATTTCTAAGTTTACATGTGTATAAACTTGTCCAAAGGCACCGCCTGCAAACAAACCAAACTTTGGAGAAATGCCGCCGGGTGTGTTTCCTTTACCGGTGAGTTTTTGGGTCAAACAGTGAACGAAAAAAACCGGCCAAGTGCGAGTCAGACTCGCGTACCTGGGGTTCCGTATTGTGGATGATAAATTTATTTTTGTCACATTTTTTTCGTGAATTTCTCAACCGCTTTATTTTCCCTGTAATCTTTACGTAAACACATGTTACCATGATTTTTTTCATATTTTTTGGTCCACCGGTTTTGGAGATAAGGGAGAGGGTGGCATACATATTTTTGGTTTTTTTTAAAGATTTCTCGAAACCAGTGCCAGTAAATATAGTAAAAGTATATATTTTTACAATTAACTTTTTAATATCTACAATTTGATACCCATATTGTATTTTTAGGCTAATATTTTTCATTTTTCTCACTTTTGTTTTGGAAATATTTTGAACACTTTCAAATTTTTCATATTTTTTTACAACGTGATATGTGGGCAAATTAATGCTATTCTTGTGCCAAATTTCATGGCTTTATCTTTAACAGTGCTAAAGTTATGAGGCTGTGACTTACGGACGGACAACGGAGTCTTCACCATAAAGGTTTATTAAAAGAATCCTAAAAACATAGAATCAGAGCTGAAAAATGATCCCATGATAAAGTGTGTTGAACACAATTTTGGCTCCGACAGCTCCAATAGCGTTTGTGTCTTTGTGTTGAGTTTAAATAGAGAAAGAAAAAGACAACGCTTAAATTAAAGTCCTGTCAAATAAGTTAAATGACACTATAAGCGTTTTTCCTTGTTTCAAATTTAGTGTAAAATAAGATTCCTAGATGGCACTGTCGTACACTTTAGCAACATAATCAAAGACAAAATTTGCAAAGATTCTAAACAAACTAAAAACCACTTTGACATTGATTGCTACGAAATATATTTTATCTATGGTGACATGGACAGCGACATCTGGAGGAAAGCTAAGAACTACGAAAAAAAAACAAACGAGAAAAACGCTCATCAGGCCTGGTCAACTTTGTTCGTGGCCGTGGAAAATACCTACGGGGATACAAGGTGTGAACGAGAACGAAAACCATTGTTTTCTTTCTCGCTCAGTCTTACCCGTAATAACAATTATTAATTTGTAACATAAATTCTTAACACTAGCCTAAATTTGCCGGTTAATGCATCAACTCCTATGCTCGAGCGGTTATAGCGTCCGGATACATCGTCTTCGTGATCAACAGGGGCTCTACCGCGTAATTCTCATTTGTATCAACTTCAAGCAAATGGATGCGAAATTCAACGCGTGCAAAAGAGATGGCATGTTAGGCGGGCGTTTCAATCTCAAGTTGATGTTGATGAAAATGAGAATTACGCGGTAGACCCGCAGGTACGAGGTTCGAACCCGATACAAACCTCTCACTAAGTTTGTTTTTCTGATTTTCTGTTTTTATTTGACTCCAACGCCATCTGTCTTCTAGCCCCCAACTAGAATAAATTACGGTCCCTCTTTATTTGTATGGAGTTTATGTTCTTCTCGTGAGTAAATGTGTTCTGTGACGCTCATTGTCAGCCAAATCGGGTCTTGTGGTAGGCCTTTTAGTTGACGCGTCTTTTATTATTAGAAAGTCATTCATCATTTCATCTGGGTTTCGCCGTGGTCACATGAGTCTACTTTGTTGACCAAGTGTTAGTTACAAAAATAAATCTGTCTTCAAAAAATTCTAGAAATAAACCTTGAATTTGCCCCCTATTCCTTAGGCCACACAGGCGGGCGGCGTGACGTATTACAGTCCGACCGAACAGGACCTGCCCCCGCGCACGCAGCGTCGTCCCACCGCAGCCATACCCATCGTGAAACCCTCCCAGCCTGAAAGGTAAGACCTGCCCATGGAATTAGTATGTATTGTAACCTATTTAATTGTAACCTATTGTAACCTATTAGTATGTAGTATATAGGATGGGATTTGGTCGGCCGTCTGGATTCGTGCTGGGGGCTCGGTTGGTGATCATTGAACCTTGTTCCTGGTCCCTGGCCGGGTCTCCGGTATGGGTTCGGGCGGCTGATTGGATTTTACCTTGTATAATATATATTTTACCTATCATTTTAATCGTAAATATATTGCTACATAAATTAAATAAACCTTTAATTTAGTTCATGTACATTTATTATTTTATTACATATATTTTCTTTATTAGATTAAATTTGACGTGTAAGAAGTGTATATATCTATACCTGCTTTGCAAAATAAACTATTTGAATTTGAATTTGAATTTTACAGTTCACACTTGGTACTATTTAATTAAATTATCAAGTCACACTATACTCGATATACCCTCCTTTCACCGACGGTTATGATGATACGGCGACGTAAAGTTGATTCAAGCAGATTGCATTTGCATTTACGAAGCGCAGTAGCGTGCATAGAACTTTTTTCCGGAATAGCAATCAGAAGGTCAAGTTTGACAATAAAAACATATGAAAAATTTTAAATAACACTTTAAAAAAGAAAGTTTTGTATGACGTGAACATTGTCATACCAACTTTTTTTTTTCAAAGTGTTATTTAAATTTTTTCATAATTTTTTTATTGTCAAACTTGACCTTTTGATTGCTTTTCCGGAAAAAAGTTCTATGCACGCCACTGACGAAGCGTGACTGATGATAATTTATTTCCCAGACCGTCAAACCCAACAGAGAAGGACAATATAGACAGGATCGTGGAGAACATGTTTGTCAGGAAGCCCTGGCAGGGGCCTACTGCCGGTAAGTTGAAGTCTTGTGTGTTTAGTTTGGTCACGTTGGCTGCACTGTTTAGATTTCTGCTTTTGAGACGCGTTCCGTTTTGTGCAATGTTTTATTATTTTAGCTTTTTGTACATTGACACACATATTTAACAACACATTTTAAAATAAAGATAAGAATTGTAAACAAAGGTTGCGCTTATTGCTTAAAGCAATATCTCGCAGACAACCTTTGGGTGCAGATAAAAAGTCAACAAAAATTAAAATAATAATGTTATTGAAGATAACGTTACAAAATGCATAATGATTTTGTATGCCAAACATTATGTATTATATACAACGACACTTTATACAGGTATTTCTTTATAACCTCATAAAGGTCTGTGCAATCAAAACGAAAGAGTTCTTATGCGAACCTGTCGCCATCTTTGTTTATAGTTTGGAAAAGAAAGAGACAGCTGTCAATCTTTTTTCATCTGGATGCGATAAAATGGATAAAATTTGTTGTGTTGGTAATAAATGCGTGCGATGCTTTGAGGCAACTAAAACGGAACGCACCCGTAATTTAACCCTGGGCTGCGTTCAGTTTGATCTTCGGACGACGACCTTCTAACATTGTTAACAGGACATATCAAATTCAACGCGTTCTAACATGTTAGGCAAGCGTTATCTGACGATTAAACTGAACGTATTTTTCAGGGAAATATAAGCTTGTTTTTATTTCTTTCTTTTCTTGGCCCAAGAAGCTAATATACTTACTAACATATACTATATACACGGCCACGCTAAAAAAAACAAATTCATTAGTAATAGAGACAGCGTTACCAACCCTAGAGAAAAAAAGTTTCACGGGTAATAGAGATAGAGACACATAAAGGTTTTTGTTTTTTGGCGTGCGACTTTCAATGGAGGTTAGCACTCCAGTCTGGTTAACTTCTTGGCTTAGCCCGTTACTGAAACAAAAAAAGAGACAGTACTTTCTACTGTTATGAGGCTCTGTATTGTATAGAGCTGGCAGTCTGAGAACACTTATGGTGATTATTTGCAACCATACTTTGTAACAAGATTTGAACTAAGTATAGATAGGGGGTGTGTACTTTGGGAGTATAGGATAATAATACCTTATGTATTACAAGAAAAAGTGCTTGGATAACTTCATGGCAGCCATTTTGGCTCAACAAGAAAGATAGTTAGCTCGGTCATATTTTTGGTGGCCAAGTTTGGATGATAATATCATAGGAATTACCCAAGATTGTTTAATTTATTTGCAGGATAGGAAAGAAAACAATGCATATCATTGAATGTATGGCCAATTACTCCTATTGTTTGGCATCGTATGCATGCAGACTTTCTGGGCCCATTCTTGGGAAAATATTTCCTAGTTATTATTGATAGCTAATCCAAATGGCCTGAGGTCTTCAAAGTACATAATATTTTTTTATTTTTTATTTATTTATTTATTTACTCAATATAACAACAGCCACAACTGTAAAGATGTTTAAGAGTGTTTTCATTAGATTTGGGTATCCATGTTATTTAGTCTTAGACAATGGACCGACTTGGACCAGTCAGGGAGTCAAATTAAATTTTACTTCCCCATATCACCCAAGCACGAATGGATTAGCTGAACGTTTTGTTTACACATTTAAACACCATATAATTAAAATTGCCGAAAGCGGTCATAATTTAGATTATGCTATTAATTTATTCTTATTTGACTATAGATCAACCGTGCATAAAACTACTGGAATGACACCTGCAAAGCTAATGTTAGGCCGGGAGCTAAGAGGGCGACTAAAATAACTAAGGCCAGGACCCACTATGGATAAAATAAAGGATGAACAGAATAAGCAAAAACACTATTTCAAGGGTAATAGAAACATACATCTTGTCAGTGGGGAGAAGGTCATGGTCAGGGATTATAATAAAGGAAAAAGTGAATTCTCGGAAAAGTGAAGGATGTGTTAATGCCAGGTGTTAGTTACAGGGTAGAGGTCCAAGGTAGGAAATGAAGAGGAATAGTGATCGGTTACTAACATGTTCACAGGATTTGTAACATTGTGGTTGCTAGAGTAAATTATTCAGTTAAGGGGACCCACAATGCTAAACATCAGTTTTGCATTGGATTCAGTACCGTCAATGTAGATGGTAAAAATTCGAAAAAAATATGGCGTGTTTTATTGACTCAATATAAACATACTTTTAATCTTCTTTTAATTATATTACTTTAAAAAAAACCATGTATTCCACGAAAAAAGCGATTCAGTTTCCATATTTCAAAACCGATTGTAACGAAATCAACCCACGCAGATACTAACTAGAAAATAACATCTTTATTACACAAAGGAATTATAATTAATGTCCTAATGTAGCCGCGATTTCAAAATAACTGTAGTTTTGCGTGCGCGGCATCTGATTAGAGCAGGATAGACAGTTAAAAAAGAAAAGCGTTAGAGCAGGACTGAATTTTAGCATTGTGCAGCCCCTTAAGTTTATTGTTAGAGCAGTTTCACTATTGAATTTTGCATTAAGTTAAAATTTATAAAATCAAAATACTGAAACTGATCTATATACAAGGTGACTTTTTGATCATCGTCCAAATTCATACTGGATGCTTGATTAGTGATCAGTATCTTGGTTCAGTAACAATTTTTGTGAAATTCGTAAAATGAAATTTCGCCTTCCCATAGAAATTCAGTTCCAGTCCCGAGTGAATCACTATGGAAAGTCGAAATTTCATTTTACGATTTTCACCAAAATTGTTATTGATCCATGATGCTGGTCACTTACCAAGCCTCCAGTATGAATTTGGACGATGATGAAAAAGTCACCTTGTATAGTTAGTCGCTAAGTGGAGTCTTTTAAGTTTTTATGTAGGGGAAAGTGTGATGATTTTGGAACACCAATTCATGCTTTCTCTGTCATGCATGGTATTCCCTCTCTTTTCCGTGTGACATTTAGTAAGGCGCGTGTGCTCTCGAATAAATATTCAATAAAAATTACCAAAACGTGTACTTGTACTTCGACACCCTAACGAGAATAATTAAAGGTGCTAAACACAAAATTTGTATCTAACATTTGAGTGGTCGCCTATCAGGCCGAATCAGCGTCAAAGTTTTTGTACTATGCATGGAGTGTTTTTGACTGCTTTTTTCCCAATAAATGTGACTTTTTTTTTATTAAATTAAATTACGTCTTTTTATAGCTAAAATTTTAAATTATGAGAAAAGCGGCCGTTTTTAGCAAAAGTTGAAATTTTAGCTCATCAAGGACGTTGTTTATGAAAACTATGCTGTTTAAAAACAGTTCATGGCTATTTCTAGACATTTAATTGAGCAGACTTAATAATTATTATGGTAGGTAATGATTTTTTTTTCTAAAGTGGCAACACTTTTGCAGCATATAGCGCTTTAATATAAAATCCCTAAAAGTGTTCGGTTGTTACCTTATTAGCAACTATTTGACGGATCGGAATGAAACTTTACTAGGGAAACTTTTGTGGCCAGACGAGATGGCTATGCAGAGACCACAGATCTCCATCTGCTGCGATCCTGACACCCCATTTTTGTTTCCTCCACATCCAATAGCTCTCCTATACCGGATGCTTTTAATTGAATTCACGTGTCAAAAGTTTGGCAGGATAAAACTTCATATAATGAGAAACAACGTATACAACACCATCTATTTTTGATATCTGGCAACTGCGCCTTCGTTTTCTTAACTGAATTTATTGTTTTAAAGTATATATTTCTGTTTCCATACAATTAAGATGCATTGTGGGCGGAGTTATTCACACAGGCGAAACAGGCGTGGCTTGATCGCAACAAAGTATTATAGAAACAAGAACATTGTACCGGAAGAAAGAAATCTTTTACGTTTTAGGTTAAATTTTTTCGTTATGTTGGTATCATATTTTACTGTTCTTTTTTAGAATTTGTTGCGTATTTAGAAGTTGATAGACGCCATAGATTTGTAAACGGTATAGTAAAAAAAAAACAAAAACAAGTAGTTTGAAACGTAGTTGCAGTCAAACCATAGACTAAGTATTACTACGTATAGACTAGCAGTTCCCATACATCAGTTTGTAGCCACAAAAAAGGTGTAAAATTCTAACGGAATCTAGATGGCGTTGCTAAATCCTCTAACCAATACGATGCTAAAAAAGACTGATTGGTGACGCTAGTGGCACAGCGATGTTACGTAACATAAAAATAATTCCCACTTCGATAATAGATGGCGCTGAAATATTTACCGTTAGTGTTGCCAACTCAGCGTCATCTAGCTTTTCTAAGCAAAGCTATTACATACACACGTTTACTTGGTAACTCTGAGAGCTTACTTGCAGCCAATTACACAAATTATGCTTATTTGCAACACTTGGCGACACCTAATGTTGTAAGGGCGAGTAAAAATTTGCTACGCCTTGATGTATGGGAGTTGTTGATCTATACGTAGTAATACTTAGTCTATGGTTAAACGTAAGGGAGACATAATATTTTTAATTTATGTTTCTATTAGACTACGGGTGCACCGTGGGTAACCCTATGTATCGAGTTACAAGATGGGACCAACTCGGAGATGTGTAGAAAAAAAAACTACTTACATCAAAATAAACAGGGTTGGCAGCGCGCAACGTGGAGCATTTTTTACATTATCAAGTTTTAGGTTTTCGTCGTCACTATAAACTAAAAATTATCAGGAGTGCGGGACTTTTACCGTGCTTACTTTTTATATGTCGTTGAAAATTATTTTTTTTAGAAACAACAGCAAATTATTTATAATAAATAATAAATAAGTTTTATTAAAGATTGTGTCAACCTTAATGTCAGCCTTTGTGTCAGCACATTCAAATAATGCGCGTTGCATCTTCGCCACTGTTCGGTAAAGTTCGTATTAGTATTAGTATTTCCGCTTTCTCTACAATCCATGACATATTGTTCACTTTCGGTCGCTTACAGTCAGACAGCCCCAATTACACCCATAATTGCCTCTAATTCCGATCAACACAAACATTCTAAAATTACTTTGACTCTTATTTTCGCTCCAATAAAGTTTCCAAATACACACTTTCTCCACAGACATAGATCTAAATAGATGACGCGAGTGTATGTACAGTACTCCCAAAGTAATAATGCGCATACAAATCTTCGCCACTGTTCGGCAAAGTTCGTATTTCCTTACACTTTCTATACAATCAATACGGTCACGTGGTACGTCCGGTCGCTCGGCTATAGATTTGTATGCGCATTTTTACTTTGGGAGTACTGTACTTCGCGTGCCAAAAAAGCGTGCTAAAAGGGAGAGCAATACTCTTCCTTCATAGATATTGACTCCTACAACTTTGACTATTATGTGTGTCTTAAGCCTTAATTGTAAGATTAAAATTCAAACCGTATGACTTTGTAAGACTCAAGACATGCGGTTTGAATTTTAGAAAAAAACGATATCGATTCGGCACAACACAACTTAACTAATTTGACAGGACTAACCTTAACCGTCTTTGTCTTTTCGATACGGAAAGAAAAAGACAGAACGCTCAAATTAAGTTGAGTCCTGTCAAATAAGTTAAGTCGTGTTGCGCTGAATCGACACAATTGTCCTTCTAAAATTTAAACCGCTGTCAACCGTTTTCATTGTAAAATGTGACACGTTTGGTTTTCATACAGTTTGATGCACTTGCGTCATCTATTCAGATCAATGTCTGTGACGTATTCTTACGTTTTCGAGAATACGAAGATTTGCATGCGCATTAATATTTAGAATATCTATATGTTGGTTAAGGTTAGAAGTAGAATAGACTTACGAATAACCTACATAGTAACCGTAGAGATTATGAAGATAAAAATATAAAGGTTAACCACTAATAATGATTAAATCTTTCAAAAACTGATTTAACCCGTAAGCTCAACTGTACCGATCGGCACAGGTAAGTCAACGTCACGGCAAACGTTCAGTATGAGTAGTATTTATATTTTATATTATATTATATACAATATGGGTATCGTTGGAAAGCTAGAAAGACAAACAACAATAAAAAAAATATACTAATAAAAAAAAAATTAGGTTATTTTTGACCTTAATTTTAAGCCCCCTTATTTTTTTTTTATTTATGATTATATTTTTTTCTATTCTTTTGTATAATAATATAATATTTGATATAACCAAAACTTTCTTTCTATATACTTTCTCCCGTTCATAAAAAAATAACTTTCTCTTTTTTAAGTTATAAAGAATTTAATCTAGTTTTAGAAAACAAAAACGCATTAGATTCTGACAACTACTTTTACAGATATAGCCAAAAACAAAAATCGTCAATAATTCTACGTGTTAAAAGTTCTTAGAGTTACTCCATAATTTATATTATAAAATTGGTGGGAAAAAAAAATCGTCGATAGCTTACGGGTTAAATGATGCAGCTTCAAAATAATTGCATTTCCACGGTCGTAGATTAATCTGTAAATAAAAAAAAAATGTAAATTCTCGGCTAAACTCTATTTTGAAGCTACAATATCGTTGAAATAACTGCTTTTGCTAATAGTACATAATTTGGGTGCACTCTAATTATTGGTTGAGATTAGGTTTTTTGGCTTTACAATTATTTGTGATATAAACAAACGGCTCACCGCAATAAATACTACGATCGGAATAGCCGACCAGTTTCAGCAGATTCAGACTGCCTTTGTCAGGGCGAGTGATGACGTACGCGACGACGTTGCGCCTCACACAGCCGTTTGTTTACATCACCAATGGACGCTTGTACTGTAGTTAAATATCAGTTTATTTTTTATAGTGACTGATTAATTGGTTATGGCAAAGCACAAATTTTTAAAATTTTTGTAATATTCATATTGTTACCGAAGTTAGCGATAGCGATATTTATCACTTTTAGTATGAAATCGTGTCAGATGACGTCACGAGACATGTCGTTAAGCTCACTTTGATTGCCAATAACTTTGTAATTTTTTGAGATATCGAAAAAATTATTTTACTACTGTTTTTAGCTTTTTAAACGCAATTTATTTTCACAAAAATCTCAAGAGCCCTGCGGAGCAATCCTAGTTACATCCTTGGTATTTCGTTTGTATGAACTAGGATTGCTCGCCGGCCTCTTAATGTAGGACACGGGTTCATTCTCCTCAACTTTAATTTAATTCTATACCAGTTATAATTATTTCTTACGATTTCATTACAAAACTAAATAATAGACTTCAATAATATATTCTCAGTATACAAGGTGAAATTTAATCAACCGCCCGAATTCATACTGGAGACTCTGTTTATGATCAGGGGATCTAAAAAGGCCGACTTGGGTGAATCATAGAATGATTTGAAAGTAGGATGGAGTCAGAGTTTCTTCATGCGTGCAAAAGAGACGGCATTACAACAGAATCATAATATGATTCATCCTAAGCGGCCTTTTTAGAGGACCAGGAACAAGGTGCAATGATACTTTTCTTCGAAATCAGAAAAACAAATTGATCCTATATGAACTGTGGGCCTACCGCGTAATTCTCATTTTCATCAACATCAACTTGAGATTGAAATTTGACGTGCGTGCGACGAACATGCCATCCCTTTTGCACGCGTTGAATTTCGCATGCATTTGCTTGAAGTTGATACAAATGAGAATTACGCGGTAGAGCCCCTGGACTAATTCAAATACTATTCCTACGGAATGGAGGCAAAAGGTTTTTTTTTCTAGCTTCGCTTGTGGTGTCATTAAACATTGTTCCTGGAGCTATATTTTTGAATCACTCGCCGTGAATCATACATTCACGCACGAAAAAAATTCACGTGCGAAATTCAATTCGATTGGTCACGATTTTACGTATTTTTGAATCAGTAGAAATCAATGTAAACGGTTTTCATTTCACGCGGTAAAAATTAAAACCGGAAAGCAATATTCCGTTGAATTTAAAAACCGATGAATGGAGGTGAACGGAACTTAAATTAAAAAGTTATAATGTCATGTCAGTCTCATCGATGCATCGACATCGACATTTTCTTCTTGTCATTCTTGTATAGTTTCTACTAGTAGAAATCGGAAAACGAGTGGGTCAGACCACCCGTTGCAGAATTCACGGAGAGAATTTTTCGTATGCGAATCATGCGGATTCATATGCGAATTGAAATTCGAATGATTCAAAAATACAGCTCCTGATCACTTACCAATTCGGGCGGTTGATTAAATTTCACCTTATTTACATTCTGTAAGTCCTACCATGAGTTTAGAAATTCTCGATACACGTTCGTGACTGCGTAAAATATTTTGTATGAGAAATTCTGGTTCCTCTCGTAAGCCGCTAGGGGGCACTGTAGATAGATAGATATATAAAAACTTTATTCAATGCTTCTTACAAAAAAAAACACGAAAAGTACTACACTAAGTTAGCTTAAGGCTCGGTTTCGCCAAACATGCTCTCGCGTTTGGACAATTTAGCATATTAAAACAAAATGTTTTTAACAAATAAAATTTGCGCAAGTAGTTTACTGATCTTTCCGATTTTTTTTCTCGATGGTTGTGATACTTGTGTCAAATCTGAAAAATTATAATGTAGTTTTTAACTTCTTAACTACTTACACAAATTTTGTTCGTTAAAAATATTTTGTTTTAATAAGCTAAATTGTGCAAACGGGAGAGCATGTTTGGCGAAACCGACCCATAAAATATAACAAATACATTATAATCCTGAAAATAATTACAATCTTTGACACAGAGGCTGAAAGGGCGCTGGCTCAGCATACGCCACAGAATCATCTGTGACACTGATATTCTACCAGTACCATGCATTAAAAAGGTCCATGTCGGTTAATCAAATTAAGACAGTGAACTTATAACATTGTATAACCAGAAAACAATTTCTACAATTACTAATTTCCGTGACTCTTTGAACATTAGCCATTTCGGAATCGGAAGGGTAAATATACTTATTATTTATTTATTTGATAACTAAAAAGAAATACATATTTTACAATAATAAGGTGTATCAAAAACTTGTAAGGGTTTTTCCGTAAACCGTCATTCCCGTCTTATGCAAGAATATAGAAAATTAGATGTACAGGTAGTCTAAATAAATATTGATAATGCCTTAAGATATCGAAATGCTTTGCGACAAATTCGTAAAATAATAGAATACACACAAACGTAACTAGGTAGGTATCTTTATAGATACTTACTTTATAGACAAGTAACATGTAATAAATTTGACAATAACAAAAATAAAATAGACACATACACCGTGTAATGATGACCTGCCCCCCTATTCTGTATCTTTAGTTGCCAACTGCACGAGGTGCCTATCATCAAAAACATAGCTAAAAACTGAAATTTCAAAATTGCCTTTAGTGGGTATTGAACTATTAACAATCTGTGTCGTCACTTCAAGTGCGAAAATATCCTTAGGACATCGGAATTCGATAGTATATCTATGTTTTTGATGATAGACACCCAGTCCAGAAGGCAACTAGAGATACACAATAGGCCCGCTGCTCAGAAAATGAAACCACGTATAGGGGATGTTATGAGGGTTCTTTGTACTAAATTTCATTTCGACATTCCTATTAATACATCTACAAATTAATAATTAATTTAGTTTCGCTCACAAGTGCACCGTACTAACCACGTTTTTTTAACAGGCTTAAAAAATGCGATGTTGCCGCTTCGTGCAGGTTACTGACATGTAGTAATACTGGAAGGGAAGGTGCACACTTGGAACACGATTTATTTTGTTCGAGAAAACAAATTTCTGTAAACAGAAATATTTTCTCGTAAATGTTTTTTTTTTGGCTTTGTAGAGGTATTCCCTACATGTGGTTTCATTTTCTGAGCAGGTCATCATTACACCCAGTATAATGAGAAAAGGGGGAGGGAGATCTAATCGGCTTATCTATCACCATTTCTCACAATTTCACAATAACAATTTCTCATATACATAAATATTTTACGCAGTCACTATCGAGTATCGAGGCCTAAACCTATAGTAGGCCTACTGTACCCAAACAAGACGACAAGATACCAACCTAACGATATCCACTTTCCCGCAGAGAAAGAGAAGTCTCAATCAGAAACCAGAAGTTCTCAAGAGCCAGCCAGCAAGGAGTCCTCCCAACCAAACAGTCTGACCTCAAGCTCCATCTCCACCGACTCCAGACCCTCAGCCGAGAGGTCCGATCCCAAAGAACAGGACCCCAAACCCGATGAAACCCCTAGATTGGAGGAAGAAAGTACCAAGGCGCCAGAAGAGAAAGAAGTCCCAGTTAAAGAAGTCGAGCCAGTTGCCCAGGAAAGTATAGCGACGGATGCCTGACTGATAAGAATAAAGCTACACGAATGCTATCACACTAGGTACTATAGTAAAAGCTAACTGTCTGTTTGTCCATACTGCAGATCCTACTCCTAGTGGTCAGTCTTAGAGGCTGCCTTATCTTGCAGTATGGATTGTTACGTAGTTGAAATATATTGAACTTAGTTGGGATTTTTTTCTTGACATGGAATTTCCTGGATTCTATTTGGCTGTGTTTAAATAAATGCGTTTTCTATACAGGTTGGAACGTTTAGTCCAAAATGAATTGTAATTAGTCTTTCAAGCAATAAAATAGCAGACAGTACCAGTTTTATATAATTTGTTATAATAGATAGAAACTAATTTATAAATTGAGTTACAGCCTGTATAGGATCTTCTAATCAATGTAATCGAATCCGTTATAAAAATCTTCTAAAAATGTATAAAATAACAAAAAAATATATAAAAAATTATTAGCATAGCATAGGATCTTACTGCTCACCCAGTATAATGAATTTTGGAATGTCCAGTTTTATATTATTTGGGGCTCAACCTTTCATTTTAGTCATATTCCTGACAGTTTAATTTATATCGAGGTCACTAATTTTTGCACATTAATTATAAATAAATATTTATCACAATCAAGATTTTTAAACGCAGTAATATTTTATCGTACTGCAGCCTGGCGAATGAAAAAAACATAGAAGACTCGTTTCTAACAAAGTGTCATTCGAAAATGGCACCAGAGACTGAATGGGGCAAAAGGCTCATGATTGATTCGTACTTTTGTCATGCGACACGTGATTGGCTGACACAATGAACGCTATTGGAGCCGTCGCCATACAAAATTGTTTCAACACACGTTATCCTGGGGTAATTTTTCAGCTCTAATCATACTTCTATTTGTTTTTTTCGTTCACTGCTGCAGCCGAATCACCGTATTTCACTGACGCAGACGCGAAACTGAAGTGGATAAAAGTGGGTGTCACCGCGCAGGCAAAACTTGGTGTTATTTTTTTTTTATAAATTACCTAATAAATCATTCACTACGTGCTTAATTATCAAAAAAATAAGGTAACTCCCACCTATTTCAGGACGGCTATTCTGGCAAGTGCGAAAAAATTTGCTGGTGATTTACAAGGGATTTTCTGCGGAAAAGATTGATTTTTCTGCTTTCGAAATTTTTGCGCACGCGCTGGAATGCTGTGAAATTTAGCACGTAGGTAGTGCTTTTATACGGTAATTAATAAATAAATAAAACGTTGTACCAAGTTTCGCCTACGGAAATGACATCTGTGACGTAAAAATCAGCGTGATTAGCACCAAACTAATGAGCTCACCCTCTCACAAAATAATATTGTTGTTTAATCAATGGTTTTTTTTTTGCTCGCTGGACATGCTTTACCGTCAGTAATTTTGGAAGGAGGGATAAAGGTATATACTAAGTATTACTACGTATAGACTAGCAGTTCCCATACATCAGTTTGTAGCCACAAAAAAGGTGTAAAATTCCAACGAAATCTAGATGGCGTTGCTAAATCCTCTAACGAACACGATGCTAAAAAAGACCGATTGGTGACGCTAGTGGCACAGCGATGTCAAGTAACATAAAAAAAACCCACTTCGACAATAGATGGCGCTGAAATTGTTGCCAACTTAGCGCCATCTAGTTTTTCTAAGCAAAGTTATTACAGCCACATGTTTACTTGGTAATTTATGCTTATTTGCAACACTTGGCGACACCTATAGTGTCGTAAGGGCGCGTAAAAAATTAGCTACGCCTTGATGTATGGGAGTTGTCGGTCTATACGTGGTAATACTTAGTCTGTGATAAAGGTAACCTTTACAGTACTTTTACACCACGACCAGGCTTGGTTGTATTAGTGTTTGCACGTATACGTTGCTGAAGTGTGCGTGAACGGTATTGTGTAGCTCCTGCGCACGTATAGTGACGCACTATTACAACGAAGGCTGACCCGCCTTCTTGAGATGAAAGTACTGAGACTCCCTGCGTTGGTCATAGATCGTAATATCTATTCCTTTGTAAATAGTAAAAGCTACTTCCAATTTGTACAGTGACAATAAAAAAGCAATATAATACACCAATGTTTTCGCAACAAACCCATATTGCATTTGCAACGTTTCCATACTTTAAATGACGAAGGTTTGATGTTAAAAAATATGAGAATTGTCTGTATCATTCTAAAGCTAAGAATACACGACGACACTGACACAAATGTCGACACCTAGTGTCTAAACGACAAGCAATTAGCGACACTGAAGCTATATAGATCTAACTCTGGTGTAAACATAAACCCTTCAGTGAATGGTTTTAAAATTTAATATAGTATACTATTTCTTAAGTAACACCGTGTACCCACCAGTTGTAGATAAAAATGTTGGGTAAGTATATAAATAACTTTTTATTAAGAGAATCAGATGTATCAATACTAGCTCTTCGCAGTTTATGGATGGAATGTGCTTTAACGAGCTCACGTGTCAAAATAACCACTTACAGAAGGTTTACTTCGCATAACTAGCGAAAATAGGCGCACGTGCATATAGACGCGTACGTACGACGATCTCGGAGATATTCGGTCGAATGCTAATACGAAATTCTGCCGAGACTATCATACGTACGCCTCTATGCATGTGTGCATCTGTTTTCGCTCCGTCGTCGAGTCGGCCTTCTTTTAGTATCTATTTTGTGCTCACGTGCTCTGATATTGTTATGTATTGTTCTCCAAAGAGTCGAATTGCAGCAAATAATTTACACACATCGACACTTGTGTCTATAGACTGGGACTACACTAGTCTTATGTCGTCGTGTATCCTTAGCTTAAAGTTCAATTTCCTTACGTTGATTTCTGTGCAGTTATTCCTTTTATTTATGCGTAGTACGAAGATCTCAGTGATTTAGAATACGTTTTATTATCATTGTTTTTCACTGTTTTTGTTTTTATTATAAAATGGAGTGGTATATGATTTGAACAAATTATAAAGAGTTGAGCATGCCGTTTGTTTCATGAGATTTATGTTTATTACGTAATTAATATTAATACTATTCCAGTCCAATGTAGGGATGTACAGAAAGTATAATTTTAATTTAGTCCGCTTCAGGGTTGTCATCAAACCTTCTCCTATCAATAAAATGACGCTTCTATACGAGGTCTTTGTGGCAGCTAAAGTTATATTTAACTAGACACTGTATGTAAGCTGATGTTTTAGAAGCCGTAAAAATATTATTGTTTATTTTTTCACTTCATTTTAGTTGCATAATTTGGCATACTCGTAAAATTATGGTAACATACCAAATTGTATTGCAAAAAAATGCCTTTGTCGATTGAAGACACAAAGTTTAAAACGAGAAAGATTCGCAGCTTCTTATTTTTTTAAATGCCGTGTCTAGTTTTAAACTTAATAACATTTGAAATTGTTTGGATTTACTTATAAAAAGTGAAGGTTTTCATGAAACTTTAACACGGACTATTAGTACATTACGATACGAGAGCGATGAAACGTTTTCTGACGAGTGTGAGTTTGCGGCACGAGCCGAAGGCGAGTGCTGCAATCACACGAGTCGAGAAAAAGTTTCTCGCACGAGTTTCGTATAATTTTTTATAGCACAAGTGCGGAAAATGCCGACTTTATGCGCGTGCGTAAAGTGGTCATTTTACGCACGGTGTGCTATAAAATATATTTTTTGTTTGTAAAAACTAGTCTCTTTTTTTATAAGTACCTATGTTACCCAATATGGTGTAAATTTCACTATGGAGCTATTAAAAATCAATCACGAAATAATTACACTGTTATAAATAGATATAATATCACTTTTCTGTTCGGCTCAAAGGATATTTTTTAATAAAATCTCAAAATAAAATATAAAAAAATATATAAAAATAATAATACTTAATGCTTTTGTAAACTAAGCTGGTTACGACTATTTATTACAATAAATCTTTCTAAAACGATTATTTTGTTTTTATTTATTTAGGCCTAATTTTGGGGTAAAAAAAACGAAGTATATTAAATAGTTATGTTTAATTTTATTGAAAATATATTAATTTATGTACATTTATCTATCACTAGCACGATTGATCATTGAGAGGCAATTTCCATTAACTCGATATTCTTGATGTCACAATTTGCAGTTTGATTTTTTATAAACTACAATTTTGTTTTTCCTGGCTACGTAATGAGCGTTTTCCCTTATGTCAAATTAAGTGTTAAATAAGATTCCTAGATGGCACTGTCGTATTCTTTAGCAACAGAATCAAAGACAAAATTTGCACCGATTCCTACTTTGACATTGATTGCTACAAACACATTTTATCTATGGTGAAATGAACAGAACAGCACCATCTGGAGGAAAGCTAAGAACTAAGAAAAAAAAAACAAACAGAAAAACGCTCTTGAAACTGACATTGGCGGGAATTTAAAAAAAAAAATTTTGCTTCCCTACTGCCCTATGTATTGTGTACATTGCCATCACAAAGTTTCCATTGGTTTCTTTAAATAAGAATTTAATGTCAAAGATCTGAAAATTAGAATAACAAAAATTATTAATAAAAAAAAATGTATTTATAATTTACAGAAACCAATGGAAACTTTGTTATGGCAACATACACAATACATAGGTAATAAGGTTATGTTAAATAACTATTGAGTGAATTTTGAATTTAAGTGTTCTGTTTCGAAGCGGGTTTTTCACAATGTGGCTGCGAAGTCGCTCTTAAATTGGGTCTAGTTCCACCAAAATCCATATGTACTTACATTATGTAGAACCAAACTGTATATATATGGATAGTAAAGCCGATTCTGAAGGCTTTAATTTTAGTTATAGTGCTGTCAAAACTTAAAATTTTCCAAAGTAATTTAACTTCTGTTTCTTAAATCTAAGGACCATTTTGCAATGAAGAAAATTTAATTTTGACAGCACTAAAACTAAAATTAAAGCCTTCAGAATCGGCTTTATTGTCACAAGAAAACGAATAAATACGATAAATTTCGACTCATTCATTCATGTCGTCATCAGCAAAATTAAAATATCACCAGATAGGTAATAGTAGTTTATGCTACAAGGGCGAAAAGGAATAAATTACGAGGACGATTTAAAACACGAGCGTAGCGAGTGTTTTAAACGTAACCGAGTAATTTATTGCTCTTACGCCCGTCTATCATACTACGTTTTTCTACGTTTGAGGAAATAAAACAAATATAATCTTGTGAACTTTAAATTATGATTGGCTCAAAAGGACTGTATCAGGAGCTGTTAAACAGTGAAAAAAAAGTATAACATTTATGGTACACAGGAAAGACTGCAGGTTAGCCAACCATTGTATGTAAATTAAAAAAATATTAATAATAAAGCCCTAGGGCAAAATAATCGACTTTCTGTTCGGTTTTGATGCATAAAAAGTGGGCCTTTACGAGCACTTGCATTGAAAAAATACTTAGTGACATCTTCTGTTGAAATAAAAACTAGAGTATTGGTAAGTGATAGATTAAATCACTAATTTGAATATGGGGATGTTGCCTCTTAACTACCTACTTATAATTAAAGAAACAGTTGCAAAGCAAAAGAGGTGGTATTTTTCTAGTTCAAACAAAATCGAAACCAATATTTCAGTTGTATCGATTCGGCTAACTTATTTAACAGAACTAAACTTAATTTGAGCCTTCTGTCTTGTTCTTTCCGTATCGAAAAGACAAAGACAGAACGCTTAAAATAAGGTTAGTCCTGTCAAATTAGTTAAATTGTGTTTAGCCGAATCGACTCCAATATTAGTATTTTGGTTTTATTCAACCAGTGCAGTACATTTACATGACTAGATAAGCACCTCAATTTACTGTGTCCAAAATAGGTGATAAATACTAAAACATACTCGTAGCATGGAATGATTATTCTAGGAATATATCTTCTGTATTCGTACGAATATTGTTTTTATTGTTGAGAAAAACCGTCTTAGATAACTTGATCCTTCTACTATTTATGTAACCTATTGTAGGTTATATATGGCCTTCTGATGTCGTAAAGTGATTAGGTTTAGCCCAAGTTTTTCTGCGACGTTCTGCTACAAAACCACGAAAACCCATCAAACTCCGTTAGCTGTAAAACCTAGCGTTTGTTCTACAAGCCACAAAGCCACAAATGGTTCGGTTAATTAGAAATCGCATCACAAACAAAGTTCATCTGTAACATGGTACGACCAAAGATTTCAAAAGTAAAGATAAGCCCTTACCGTACTAAGACAGCACCAAAATGTTTCCACCTTTAAATGGGTGACGCTCACACGTTTGAAATCAGTGCTCATCTGAACACAGTGATAGTTGGACGTTTAAGTGCACTTAAAGTTAATCATTTTAACTACTTTAGTAGTCTGATCAGCGGGTCTACCGCGTAATTCTGATTTTCATCAACATCAACTTGAGATTGAAATTTGACGTGCGTGCGACGACGCCCGCCTAACATGCCATCTCTTTTGCACGCACGTCAAATTTCAATCTCAAGTTGATGTTGCTGAAAATCAGAATTACGCGTTAGACCCGCAGTTTCCTGACCGTAGGTAGACAGATTGCGCACTCATAAGTGTGCGCGTGTCGGCATTATGTTAACGCACACATTCAAAAACAATGCAACAGATTTTAGGTGCCAGGGCGCATCTAAACTTTTTAAATCTTTGGGTACGATACTGAAACGAAACAAACTACGCGTATATTCATTTCAGCTACCCGTACAAAGTCATCTGTATAGACTTTCTTTATTTCTCAATGGGGTATTGGAACCCTACCCAAGTATGGTTTCTTACATCAAGTAATTTTATTTTCCAAAAAGTATTTTACCCTAAGGCAATCTAAAAATACAAGTAAACCTAAACATGCTCAGTCTCAACCACCTCCCCCGTGTTTTCTTCCTTCCTCTTCCTATTTCTCCCTTCCAAATCCGCGTAAATGTCCTCCAAACTCCTCATCTTGGTCTCGGGAACGCAGAAGATCAGGTAGAAGACGTTGGTGAGACATACTGCACTGAAGATCCAGAAGGTGGAGTGAAAACCAATGGAGTCGGTGAGTGGAGCGAAGAGCTTGAGTAAAGCGAAGTCTGTAGCTAAGGAAATGGCGTTTATGAGGGTAGCGACTGTGCCTCGTAGCTAGAAAAGAAAAACGTCTGTTATGTACAACGAATAAAAAATGTTATAATAATAATAATAATATTTCTTTATTCGAGTAATAAAAGAACTTATGGAAATCTATCTCAGTACATCCCTTCCTAGGATTATGGCCTCACGACACGGAGGTTGTGTGTGATTTTGACTACGATAATCGCAATATGATTGGCTAGTGGTAATCACAATCTCAGTACATCCCTTCCTAGGATTATGGCCCCACGACACGGAGGTTGTGTGTGATATTGACTACGATAATCGCAATATGATTGGCTAGTGGTAATCACAATCTCAGTACATCCCTTCCTAGGATTATGGCCCCACGACACGGAGGTTGTGTGTGATTTCGACTACGATAATCGCAATATGATTGGCTAGTGGTAATCACAATCTCAGTACATCCCTTCCTAGGATTATGGCCTCACGACACGGAGGTTGTGTGTGATTTCGACTACGATAATCGCAATATGATTGGCTAGTGGTAATCACAATCTCAGTACATCCCTTCCTAGGATTATGGCCCCACGACACGGAGGTTGTGTGTGATTTTGACTACGATAATCGCAATATGATTGGCTAGTGGTAATCACAATCTCAGTACATCCCTTCCTAGGATTATGGCCTCACGACACGGAGGTTGTGTGTGATTTTGACTACGATAATCGCAATATGATTGGCTAGTGGTAATCACAATCTCAGTACATCCCTTCCTAGGATTATGGCCCCACGACACGGAGGTTGTGTGTGATTTTGACTACGATAAACGCAATATAATTGGCTAGAGTCTGTCTAATGAAAGCTGAGAGTGAAAAAAGGCGGCAAATTTAAAAAATATAGGTTGGGTATCCCCGGATTTACTAGGAATAAACGTATTTGATACTTACATTTAAGCTTAAAGAATAATAGGAAATTGTAAAGCAAAAAAATGTCTAGAGAAGATTTTATGATTGTAAGACTGGGTGCATACGCATAGGAAATTAATAATAATAAAGTATTCATTAACATTTTGATTGAAATTACTCTAATTAATTACGTATGCTAGTTGTTTAGTTTTCATAATTCTATGCATTAATCCTAAATCTATGCATTAATGTCACCTCTGATGATCTGTTAATTCCTGACACGCCCTTGGGGATTCATGTCGTGACGATATATATAATTCTATGTTTCCTGCTATCGAGGTTTCCTTAGAAGAAAACATAGGGATTTAAACCAGACTACTTCAATAATAATAAAGGTTTTTTTTAATAAAAATATATTTAATATAGAAATATTATACAAAAATTACGAATCGATTTGTCTGATTCGAGGAATTCAATGCCAGTAAAAAAATCGTCCATGTCATCATCACTTTCATCATCACTATCACCATCATCTCTTACATTAATGATAAACTGATTTAATTCATCCTCAAGTATATTGTCTCTTTTCTTGTATTCATTTTGAACATGAATTACATGGTCTGTATATTTTTTCCAGTCATTGGGCGTAATGCTTGAAAATGATTCTATTATTAGTTTTTCCATTTCTTTAGCAGGTGCTCCCAAATTTTTACCTGCGACAATTATAATTGTAATGTATTACAATTATAATCCATGGGCGCCGGGAGGAGAGTGCGAGAGGATGCACTTTTTTTATTACAATTTTTTTATGAAAAAACGCGACGTAATTGTCCGAACGTGTTATCTTGTTTTTATTATAATTATAAGGATGCAAATAAGTTTATATAATTATAATTTATAGCCTCCTGACAATAAAATCTGCCGGCGCCCATGTTCGAATCCACCATCGAAGTATTTATAATATTTCGATAGACTCAACATTTAAAACTGCCATGTTGATAGACCATGTCTAATAAATGTAAATCCTGAAAAGTTTTATTGAGTTAAAAATGTAATATTAAATAAATATAGTAAGTATCAAAACCAGTTCAGTAGAACCTATCAGCAATTTCCGAAATCAATGTAAACAATTGCACTTTTTTATTGAGAACAGCATCACGTTCACTTTTCTCGTCCTGGTAGTTTTTAATTAAACCGTATAAAATCTTTCTGACACCGCTTCTTATTGTTTTAGGCATTATTTAGGACGAAATACGCAAAATTATTCAGAAATACGGTTGGGTGATGAGGTTATAAAAACAAGAATTGACATTTAACGCAGTGTGAGCCAGTGTGGCCAGTTCCTGAAAACGATTAATTATCACTCTCAGCTTTCATTAGACACACTCTAGTGGTAATCACGCCATTCCGATTCTAGCCAACCATATACTTGAGTCGGACCAAAAAGGAATGGACCTATGTCCGAAATGGACCTATGGACGAAAATGTAAAAAGTCCTAGTACTTATATGTGGTTATGTGTCAATCGTTTATAAGGTTATTTCGTTACTAGAGTTTTTGGTTTTAAATTTATGAAAATTTCGAATTATTACGCATAAAAACTGATGCCATGACTCTTGCAGTGTTTGCACGAGTTGCTTATGCACCATTTCACGGTGCAGCCCGGCATTTTGTTCCTATTGTGTTCACTAGTGCCAGAGAATATAAAGAATATAAAGTATTACTACGTAAAGAAGCGACACTCACCTCCCCGCGCGAATTTAACGTCCCCCGCGGTCCCCCGCAAGTTAGTGGAAATCTGGAGTCAGGCAGAGCTCGATTACCACTCGTTTGCTGCGCGCGTGTTTTGTTACAAAGTTTTATCACGATACTGATTTTTAATCAGTATGGTGCGTTATTGCAGTGTTTATGGATGCCTGGAAAACTTTTTTTCAAAAATTAGAATTGCGTGATCAAACCTTACAATTTCGTTCAGTAACGCATTTGGAACAATAAAATCAGTATTTATAACTTTCCATGTTTTGACAAGTTTTCATTTTTTTTCCAAAATTTATGTTTGAGTAGTTGTTAATTATATGATGATCATTTATGCATACGAAACTATATAGGTACTTACTAAGCTTAGGCATACTATATATATATATATATATATATATATATATATATATATATATATATATATATATATTTACTTTTAAAGTAACGAAAAAGCAGCGGTAACTCAGGGGTAGAACGCTGGCCTCTTAATCTTGAGATTAAGGTTCGATTAAGGCTCACCACCCATCACGTTGGGACGTAATATTTGCAGGTGAAACGCGGGTTTACCGAGTGTGGGTGGACTGTGACTTGCATTTCAAAGTTCACACTCGGAACACATCCGACACCCCCCGGGGCATTTAGGTCGTAACGATTTATATACATATATAAGGTTAAATAACATTATTTGGCGAAACTCAAAACAAAGGTAGTACTAGTCTATATGGACAACTATTTGTATGGGAGCTAAGCGAAATTCTTAACTTTTTTTCACTTCCTCCTGTACAAATTGCTCCGATCAGCTGACTCGTCCAGTATGGAAAGGTGAAAACGAATTTTAAGAATTTTTCACTATCCTATTAAAAAAAATTATTCATATGGACATGTTCTACATATGTTTCAAATTTCGCCAACTAATTGAATTTAACCTTGTATATATATATATATATATATATATATATATATATATATACATATATTTTTTTAATACTGATTAATCAACGGGGAACCAGAAATTGGACTACGCTAAAATTGAGGAAGAGAATCACATAAGTTGCTGACTTATATTGTGTCCTTCTCGGGCGACGACGCTCACGTAAATAACTTGAGCCTTGACTATGAAGAGCCAGATGCGCGCGTGAGAGTGTAGGTAAATAACTTGAGCCTTGACTATGAAGTGACGGGGGTGTGCTAGTGCGGACGGCTCACCGCGCAGCGCAAGACTGATCAACGCAATACACGTAAATATAAGCCCTGCCCGCCTGGGCACATAAATGATGGCGTTTAGTTTTAAGGTGATATATCGTCCGTGCAAAGGTCCCCGTTACTCCAAGCGGAAAGACCCGCAGTGCGGTAGCAACAGAATCGGGGAAAATTGACAAAAAGTCGGTTTTAAATTAATACAAAATTAACCAAAATAGCTATGGAAATTTCCATAACCAGTAATTTAGGTATTGTTAAAACCCATCTAAATAAATATTTTTGAAGTCTGTATGCTATCCCGATTTGTCAGAATATCAAAAAAAGTGTAAATTTAGACCATATTTCATTAATTATTTCTATCGAGTGAAATTCCTCCAATCGCGTTTCTCATAGTCCAGAATCTAGAATAAGGTCCCAAAATTGTTAAACTAATTTATTTAACTTGGCAATTGGTTTACACAGCAGATAAAGCAAAAATTTCGATTTTGACGATATAACCCCCTTAAGCGAGTTTACGCTTCCATAAAATTTTAGTTCGTTGGTTATGTACAGTCACCAAAATAGATACAGGCACAGCGCAAATAAAATACTTTGATCCTACTTTATACTTTGATTTAAGTGCATGTTTGTAGAAGACTCCTCACTCTTCACTCTTCTTTCATCCATTCACTTCACTAAATAAGTACAACGCCTAGGTACCATGACAACATAAACCAAAAGGGCCACTAAATGCACAAAACTACCAAAAAATTTCACTAAATAATGAAAATTAAAATGAAAAATGAAAAATATTTATTTCTCTAACATGATGTTTTTACGTGATAACCCTAGTAACTTTATACAAACCTGTAACAGGGTTACCACGCTCTTCCGCCAGTGGTTTTAAGTTACAAAATATAAATTAACATATTAACACAATTAAATAATTAATTCTTATATTGTTTAGTGTGGGAATGTGCGTGTGTATAGTCGTAATGTTTGGGTAGGAGAGAGGGTGGGTGTGTGTGAGAGAGAGAGAGAGAGGGTTTGTGTTTGTGTGGCCCTAAATAATAAAATCACGCGCCAGAGGTACCAGGACAGCATAAACCAAAAGAGCCTCACCTGAAAGCTGAACATCTCCGTCATAATAACGAACGGCAGTGGCTGCAGCCCAGCGGCGTCAGCGAAGATGCAGGTGCAGAGCGCCACGATCGGCACCCAGCCCGGGAGGAACACGGAAATGCTGGCCAGGTAGAACCACACGCCTAGGAGGCACATGCTGAATCCAGCCACCACGCTCGTCACCGCTAGGAGGGGCTGAAATAAAAAAAGATTGGCCAAGTCAGTCCCGGATTTCCCCTATAGGCCTATAAGGGCCGGGCCTAGGAGCCCAGCCGGCCTAGGGGCCCCAACCAACACTTACTGTCAGTGTACATTCTGTACAGGCCTGACAGCTCAAATGTGACGTCATCACTAGTGGTACAAGGAAGACATTTCTTTAGGGGAGTTTGGCAGATTTATTGATTTTTATTTTATTTGACGTTTCATACCGGATGAAAAATAGAAAGCAATTTCACAACTTTTTTAAAATTTAATTAATAATTAATACAAAAAAAAAGAAAGAACTATAAAAACAATACATAAATATGTAAACAATTCAAAAGTAATAAGTTTCTTAATCTTTATGAATAAGTACGGTGCTTAAAAATAAAATGGGAATGAAAAATTTGTTGTTGAAAATTCTATCCCATCAAAAACATAAAATGTACAAAAATGGCAAGTCTCGCAACGCAATCCTTCCACCGTAAAAAGTTGTGAGATCTTATGTAAAGCCAAGTCTGCTATTTTAGTTTTTATGGAAGCACCTTTTCATTTAAGTTAGTATGGAAGCACCTATTTAACAAATTTATCATAAATTGTTTCCTATTTAGTTACCTACCAACATTAAGTGACTGTATTAATATTAGTCATCTTTATTTCCTAATAAAATATAGTGACTTCCCAATCGCACAGCAACATATACAACATACCAGCTACCTAATACCAATTTATTAGCGATTTGAGAAGATATTTCTACGCATCAGTGCTTTATTTGTGCTCTGCGATTGCAAAGTCACCATATTTTATTAGGAAATAAAGATGACTAATATTAATACAGTCACTTAATGTTGGTAGCTAACTAAATAGGAAACAATTTATGATAAATTTGTTAAATAGGTGCTTCTATACTAACTTAAATGAAAAGGTGCTTCCATAAAAACTAAAATAGCAGACTTGGCTTTACATAAGATCTCACAACTTTTTACGGTGGAAGGATTGCGTTGCGAGACTTGCCATTTTTGTACATTTTATGTTTTTGATGGGATCTCATTTCTTTTTGTAGGTAGTCCTCCTTTTTTTCTTCTCGGGTAATATTTCTTGCACGTCTGCTGCGGATTTTCTTAAAACCCACTTCCTTTAACTGATCATTAGGACATACTCCTGAGAAACTAGTATCGGGAAGGAGCATTTCATAATGACCACCTAAGAAACTACCGGAGAATCGTAAACGTTTCACTGGGATCCCAGGATCGCCACCGAATGATCCTCTCAAACGGCCATTTTCGTAAACCTCGAACGTAAATGGATACAAAGCGGTGGCTGCCATAAGTTCGGATACGGAACCGTAGGTGGTAGTTTTCATCATTGCTGTCGAGTACATGTGTCTCCACGCTCGTCACACGTATAAAGTTGCATTTCATCCCAATGCGCTACCACATACTCGACTACCGCACACCTAATGTCATATGACGACTCAATGTTCCCATACAAAGAGAATGACAAAGAATGGAACAAACATGTTCCATCTCCAGGTATAGGGACAACTAGGTGTGGACAAGGATTTTCATTTATGTACAATATTTCAGGTTCCATTGCAATATTAATTTTTACTGTAAGTTATTATTACTATTATCCACAATTAGATGCAACAGGCAGGTTAAAATTTCTTTTATCCATGAAGTGAAAGGCAGGCTTGTCAGTCTAAACCACAGAGTACATTATTATGTCTAAACCTCTCAGAATAATGAGCTAAACCTGGTCTTTTTTGAATGATACACGAGTACATAGACATTTCAATATACCTACATCATAGAGGATGCATATACAATTAAAACAACATTAGCCGCTTTATTTTTCCTTTAATATATTTAAAGTTTTACTTGATAAATAACCTTTTACCTTGATTTTTAGGGTTCCGTATCATTAGGTTCCGTGACCCTATTACTAATCCTCCGCTGTCTATCCATCTATCACATGGGTCTACAGCTTCAGCCGTTATAGGTAGCGCGTAAATATTTTCACATAATATATGTTACATTGTCCTCTATCACGGCAAATAATAATGTGGCCACTATCACAGCATAAAAAGTTCAATAAATGGAAATCCAAGGGGGGTCCAATTATTCGATGTTATTTGTTTCAGCTCTATCTTTATAAAACAACAATTTTGGGCATATAAATATTAGAGTTCCGTATTCAAAATGTGCTGATTTGTTTGTCAGGCGCTACCATTTTAGCGCCTTGTTTTTTGTCGCCTTGATGTTGCTATGTCATCTTTATTGTTGGTATTTACCATAATGATTTGGGGTTTCGTACCCATATTTTGTGATGGTAGTACGGAACCCTTCGTGAGCGAGTCTGACTTGCACTTAGCCGGTTTAATAGCGACTTAATTACGAAATGTCGATATTTATCTTTTTAAATAGACTAAATGTGTTTTAGGGTTCCTTACCCAAAGCACAAATTATTATAACAAAGGCTCTATCTTTAGAACGGTAATACAACATACAAGTAAAAGTTTAAACTTTGGGCAGTCTGTAGTAAATACTTTAAAGTAAAATAATGAAAATTTGGGTTCCGTACTAAAAAGGTACCGAATTGTTTGTCAGGCGCTACCGTTTTATCGCTTTGTTTTTTGTCGCCTTAATGTTGCTATGGCATCTTTATTGTTGTTATTTACTTTTAGGGTTCCGTACCCGTATTGTGTAGGGGTACGGAACTCTTTATGCACGAGTCAGATTCGCACTTTACCGGTTTTATTTTTTAGTTTTCGCACTTAAACTTTAACGTAGAATTTTTCGTTTTAGGCGTCTTTAATGCAAAGTAGCATACAACCAACGTCATCTAGTGTGATACAAATTTATAGATGCAGCTGGAAACATACATTTTGTATAGACTTTGTATGGAAATATTAAATTACCAACCGCAAATAACATTTTTATATTTTTTTGTTGCAATGTGCACTTAACACTAACCGCATGCAAAATTTCAAGTTTGTAGGCCTGCTAGAACACCTTTAGACTTTTGATGATGTGTCAGTCAGTCAGTGACAAAATAAGGGAACTTTGACTTGAGATATTTCGTAATCGAATATAGGTACAAAGTTGTAATTTGGGGTCAGATATAGGATCAGTAATTACTCTTGGTTCCTGAAATTTCAGACTTCTAGCTTCACCCACAACGAAGATACAGGGGGGTTGAAAGTGCCGTGAGTTGCTTCGAGAAAAGGATGGTACGGCCGTTCCGCGTTTTTTCTGCGAGACTTTGCGGGGGCACTGCCGTGCCCCCAGATAGTAAAATCGCATGTACCACTAGTGATGACGTCATCACTAAAAGCCATTTCAGTTGTAAGGCCTGCAATAAAGAACGTGTTGCCCCAACCAACCAGCTGTCCCGACCAGGTAGCTTTTATAGAGAAAAAAATGTATATTATACGCCACGCATGACAACCGTTGACGTAACTATAGTAACATATATAGCATAGACTACTTACATTATTTCTGATTTTAATTTATAGTAATGAAAGTCAGTTAAAAATTATATTTTCTGTACTAGTGCATTTTATTTGCTAAATTTCCTAACTAGCTTCGTGATGGGGGCCCCAAATGTAAAGTACCTAGGGGCCGGGTCTCTTAGTCCGGGCCTGGGCTAAATGCGAGTTGGAATCGCGCACAAAGGGTTCCGTAGTACCACACAATACGGGTACGGAACCCTAAAACATGTTAAATAATTGTACTTTAAGTTATTAAGGACCAACTTAAATTGACACTTACGATTTTTTAAACTCTATATATCTAAAGGGTCTAATTATGATGGTCAATTATAACTTCCTAAATAACTAAACATTTGTAATTTTCAGATTTTAACCTATGTGCGTGCTATAGGATCTCCGTGTAAACGAAATTTCGGGTTTCTAAGTCAACTGAAAGTGCCTTGTGGGTTTTAATTCCCTTACGAAGTGTCAAAAATTTGTATGAAATTGATTATGAATAGTGCAATAACTTATTTTTGCGTTGAGTTAGAAGCCAAATTTTCTTACAGCACCATGGGGTCGTAGACTTCTACAGGAGGTATCAGATTCAACTTGATATCTCACCGGGGCTCGAGCAAAAGGGTCTTGATAGACAGACAGACGGACGGACAGACAGACGGACAATAAAGTGATTCTATAAGGGTTCCATTTTCATTTTGACATACGGAATCCTAAATTGTATAAATTGTTTTCCTTCTCGAGAGCTACATGTGCGCCGCTTGAGGTTTCCGACCGATTCCGCAGCCAGCCTTGGTTGAGGTCGCTCGGAGGTTGTTAAATTGGTTATTTCTTTGTAACCACTAATAATAGATATTCGTATGGTTCTTGCACTACAATATTACGAGGAAAATTTGCTTAGACTAATTGTTTATGGAATTTTTTTCAGTCCATCGCGTCCATGTGAAAAGTATTATTTTCTCCTATTTTGCGCTATCCGGAGACCCAGCTACGTCGTAATGCAGTGTGCGCTGATATGAACGTAATTTCAAGATAGTTTCTGTCCGATATGACGTCACTTGAGAATTTCAGACGTTATACTGATTGTGATGTGTGATTGCTTATAAAAAGAAAGTAGTCTGTCTCTGTCTGTCTAATTATCTGTCATCCAGTTGTCAAATCAGTGGGAAGCAAATTTTTATAAATTTATCTTGATAGCAAAGAACACATTTCTAAACAGCCATTTCTCAAGTGACGTCACACAAAGGCAAATAAAAGAGGTGATGCCCGATCTCCCAAAGCTCCAAGTTCCCCAAAGTTTTTCATACATCCATTCCCAACGTCCCCAAAATATAAAATTAAATTATTTGTAAAGTTTACACTTGACCAATCCTCGCACTGACGCGTCAAAAAGTGTTAGAATAAAATAAAATCAGTATTATTGGAAGATATAAATTCTTATTACCTATTATGTATAATTTGTGCTATGTGGTTTGTATGTTTTCGACATATATACTGGATGTGTTAGGGACGTATCCAGGGAGTGAGTCAGCAATGTATGCAGGTTGTTCTAGGGAAAAATGTAGTATAAGGAAAGAATTTAGGGTGTGTTGGATCCAGCATGGAATTCTTAACGAGCTTTGATATTTCCCTCTCATTCACACCACTACTGAAGAGCGCCTAGGCGATATGTAAAAGTTTTAGTATCCCTGTTACTCCATATGCGAAAAAATCCTCAGTGCGAGAGGGACGGATTCGTGGAAAAGTAGCAAAAAATCGGTTTTTTATTAATATAAAATGTACTAAAATTGCCATCAAAATTTCGTTTAACCAGGTCCTAGATACCGTTAAAACCCATCTAATAAAATATAGTTGCAGTCTAACGTATCGGCACCGTTGTCCGACTAGGCTCCTGTATGCGACCGCCCAGTATTTTTGAAATTTGTAACAATATCCCAAGTCAAATAAGTGAACAATTGCTTGTCTCTTATAGTCCAATTCTTAAATTACCGATGAATCATGATTGGTTCTAATTTCCGCTACGTTCAATTTTGTTATTAATTTTGTTGTCTCTGTGCATCGGTTTAGTTCGAAGTCGAGCTTTGCGGAACGTAAAAAGTTTGTGGAGGTTGTTTTTCATTTTTTGTTCGATTCTACATATTTTGTTAAAACTGACATATTTTTTATGTAATTTATGGTTCCGTTCATATATAAATGCAAGATTTTTCAGAATTGATAAAATATTAATAGTCTTATCATCTTTTCTATTTCGGTCGGAATCAGGAGATCCGGTAAAACGATTGTTTCCAGATACCGTACAGTGGACGGTATCAGGTGTTTTATAGACTTTCAGACTTTTGTTAATTTTCATTATAAATTGTGGATAAAAACTATAATTTGAATATACACATATTTCTGTGACATATACATTTGCTTAATATCCTGATTCCGTCCTAGTTTAGACTTTTAGATTGATTCATAATTTACTTAAAACATTCCGTTCTTTCTCAAATGTATTGGGATATTAAATGTACGTTAATGGTTTTAAAAAGTTATTTTATATTAAAAATTGACATCTGAGATATTATTATAAAATTTTTAATGACTATATATGTCTTTAAATTTCTATAAAGCTCACTCTTTTTTTTCATCACATTGGATAAATAATTAAAACACATAATTATTGTAATTGGACGGTAATGAGTGGTGATAAATTCAGTTTTGCTTGTTACCGACCACAATAAATATACCATAAACCGGAGGTTGGTCATCCGTTTGTGTATCAAGACAAAATTTTAAAGTACTTGCAAAAAATGTACGGTGCTCAAAAAGAGTGTGTTTGTATAAAAAATACAAATAATGAGCAACAAGTAACACCTGTCATGAATTTATTTTAGTATGGCCTCAGGAACAAGTGTCACAAAAAAAAATGAAACTGGAATTGAAATAAAACAACACATTACACAACAAGAACCAAACTGCTATGAAAATATGATGATATGAAAATATGAAAATAGCAGTTTATACAAACAATTGTGGAATCTTTTCAGTTTCAGTTTAAAGGAACATAGAAAAACCTCACCAAATGAAAGAAAAGAATGTCAAGTTAAATATGGAATTAATTATTCAGTACTTTTAAAGCTCGACCACAATTATAAAGTTGGCAGAATAGTTCCTAAAAATGAAACAATTTATTTCATGTATTCTGTAATATTATAGAAACAAGATAGATAAACCTAAACCTAAGAAAAAAATTGCCACATAAATTGAAAAAAAAAATTTGTAAAGCATGTTAAACTTATTGAAAATGAAGACGATGTTTTCAAACTTTTTATTAGCAAGGACTGTAATTATTTTAATTTGTAAATTTTATAAATAAAGTACAAGCTCTTAACCTTTTCTTTATCTTTGAATTCTTAGAAGTTACGAATTTCATTCATTAATTACTCAAAAAGAAAAAAAATCACCATTATATCTAATCACAGTTTAAAAATAAAGAAAAAATCGAAAAAATAAGTAAAATAACATAAAAACTTGATTGAATAGTTATTGATGAAAAGAGAAATATCATACGACATATACGAGTATAGGCGTTTGAAGTTAGAAAACTGCTGGCATCTATTGACATAAAAATATAAAAAAGTATATTTTAAATCATGGTTTTTAAAATCCTGATGACGACCCCACTGAGGGGTCAATTATAGCACCTATAACTATTTAACGAAGTGTTTATATCTATGTAAAATACAACATACAAATAATTATACAAACAATATTTTATTAACATATTGAAATAAGATAAAATACATTTGGCCAAACATATGAAGTTTATATTGATAGCGACGAACATGAAAAAATGTAAAATATATACTATTAATAAAAGTTAATTAAAGCCTAAATAAAAAAAAATATTAATTGAAAAAAACCATCTATACATTTTGATATCTCCAGTAACTTTTGACCCTATTTTTATGAGATAATGGCATTTTTGGCAATTTTTTTAATGGTGGTCGGAAACGGGTTACTTGCTGGACGGTATCAGGAAAACTTCAACTAAGCGGTCGGTAACTGGAGCTTTTAAGAGGGACAGGCAAACATATTAATAATATTTTTTTTTGTATACTCTGACAACATAAATATTGATAATTATACTTTATAATGAAAGTCTCAACAATAAGGTTTAAAGTAAGCTATATATATAGTTTATAAATCAGTTTACGTTTATCTTTGGACGGTTTATTTGAAAAAAGGGCGTGAGTGGTCGGACTTGGGCGCATTTACGTTATATGTCATTCTAAATTGTCAAACCAGGAGACTTGGTGTCGAAAAGGACCTCACTTCAATAAATATTTCTATCGAGCCGAATTTCTCCAATCGCGTTTCTGTTTTAACAGATCCCTAGAAAAAGAATCCAAAAATAATATACTATTTTATCAAAATAATACATTATTTACTGAAGTAGATATGCAAGTCCTTAAAGTGTCGATTTTTTTTCCGTAGCGCCTTAAGTAGAGAACAACGTCGTTTGTAATAAGAGGTTTTATTGAGAAGGTTGTATATTTTCAGGTTTAAATACATAGAGGGAAATGTTTAATATCGTGTATTTGAGTGATATTTGTTTGTTTTCTGTTTTGGAATATGTTGATTTAGATGGTTGTGAATAAGGAAATTATATCAATCAAGAGAATACCTGTCATTGTTATATCAATTATCACCACCTCAGTCTACAGTATATAATATATTATCTGTTTTAAACAGATACTCAAAAAGTTTTCGCAGCAGTTCAGTGTTCAGCTCGTGATTTTCTTCACAGCTTCATCTTCACAGCTACGTGTTTTCAGGTTGATCTCAACTTATCCTTTAGGTTGAATATTTAATGACTAGTTGGAAAACAACAATGATATCGCGATGTAATTGCGTACAGCGCCATCTATTGGTGCGCAAATATTCAATAAATTTTCTGTAATCAAAATTATTGACTTATAGTTTAAGTCGTTGGCGGCTACCCGCCCCTTAACACATTGTACAAACAATTTTAGGTTTTCGCCAAAAATAGCCCTTTGTGTGGTAATTCGAAAACAATTCGCTTAGATTAAATTATGTTAAGGTGTGTAAATTCAAAAACCATTTCGAGATTTTTGTCCAAATTCATACTGGAGGCTTGATAAGTGATTTTTGTGAAATTTGTTAAATGAAATTTCGGCTTCCCATAGAAATTCACTTCCAGTACCGAGTGAATCACTATGGGGAGCCAAAATTAAATTTTACGAATTTTACAAAAATTGTTATTGATCCATGATACTGATTACTTACCAAGCCACCACTATGAATTTGGACGATGATCAAAAAGTCACCTTGTATATATATTTATAATATAAAATAAAATAAAATAATACGTCTTCACTTCGAATCCAGAATTAACATCAAACTCTAAATCTTACAAAATGCTATCCATCTTCGCATACGAAAACACTCGCGGCGTTTTGGTTGGCACCATCTTGCATCATTCAATAAAAACAAAGCGATGTATACTTACTTTTGTCAAATTGGTACCACTGGTACAGTGCATAGTTGTAGAATAGGATAAAAATGGCGGACACTCTCACTGGTGTGGTGTGTCATGCATGAGTAGCATTGGGAGAATTGGAATTGACGCTATTTTCAAACGCGATCATAATTTTGGAATGAAATATTAACCAAAATAAATTAAACTAAAATACAATATTGTTACCTAATATTTTTTCATACCATATCTTTACATCAATATCTTTATATCAATTTAATCAATCAATAACAATGTCATTAAGTTCACACTCTTGTCTTGTAACACAAATATAAATTATAAGAGCGAAATGAAATCAGACGGACTAACGAATGTTGCAAAACAAAGGAACTGAGCAACGACAACGAAAATAATTAATATGTTAAGGTTACATTCCTAAACACCCGGGTAAATGTAAAATTTAACTGTCAGCCAACCGAGTAAAAACGTACAATACAGTGGAGACCAAATCAAGCTATACACTTGCAGTACGACATTAGCCCCTACAGAGAAGAATATGAGATAGGTACAAAGTCCAATGTGTCTTACTTGATGCGGTCTCCACTGTACATTAACCTTGTCAGAAATGTAAAATTCAAATTGACAGTTTAATATTTCACATTTACCCAGGCATTTAGGAATGCTACCTATGAATGAATAATGGTTGACTTGAATGAAGGAACCTCAGAATAAGGAACACCGTGCAATTCCTCGTTTCGTTCTGCGCACAGGCTTTTGTTTGATTTAGTTGCAGGTTTTGTTCGAACCCCTAAAAAAAACCCCAAAAAAATCCTGCCCCTAAGAATTCCCCTTTTAACACTTCTACCCCCTAAATTTAGGGGTAAAACCCCTAAGTTATCAACACTGAGCCTTGCGCACGCATGTTTATAGTCAAGTAATTTGAGCGCGCGCGCCCATAGGAAATTGTATGGTGAGTTAGTGCCTAAAATAGTGGAATATTTGGTAACGTATTGCGAAAAAGCTATGAATAGTATCGGAAAACTTTTTATGTAATAATGTTTGTTAACGTGTTGTTATGAATCTGAAATAGGTTTTGTCTTTAATTTAATCCCAATACCTATAACGCCGCAATGCTATTTGAGAGATTTTCTGGAGATTCCTGTTTTTTTCTGAAGTAACTATACATTAGAGCCGCAATTTTTTTCAAAGAACCAGTAACTACTTCATCTTGCAAGGTAGTAAGTGGTATTTATTTTGTTTAGAAATTTAAATTTTTACTCTCTTAAATAGGCCATAACCCCGAACCCTGTTTTGCACAATCGTGGAACTCCGACCCTTAAGGCGATTACCATCGCCAAATTAGCAGCTCGATATTTGTCACTACAAATATCAACGGAAACGACATTGAAATAACGTTTATATCAGCGCGCAATGCATAGTGGCTGTTACGACGCTCGCTGTGTCCTTGAGAGGGCGAAATAGGAGAAAATTATACTTTTCACTTGGACGTGATTACTCGATTGAATAATCTTATGTTATGTTTATAGCTATAAAGTTTATCTATTTATCAAAGCATAGATGAATTCAATCGGCCAAGCCACTCAGGAGCAGTAGGGAATTTGAGGTCAAAAAACACCATTCAGTAAAAAAAAAAATTCATGTGGAAGTTTTGGTGGTATGAAAAAGAAAAATGTTGCATTTGTTGTCTAAGAGTTGATTATTCATAATACATTTTTTCATTACTTTTGGTTTGGCCATAAACGAGGAGTAGGCTTTAGAAAGTACCCATTTGGCAATAGTAAGGCCCTTAATAAGCCGTATTTGTGGTCTAAAAAAATCTCACGATGATGAATATTTTTACGAAAAAGCTTCAACTTCCATTTGCCTTTGTGTGATGTCACTTGAGAAAAGGCTGTTTAGAAATGTGTCCCTTGCTATAAATTTATAATAATATTCTTCCGATTGATTTGATGACAGATGGATGACAGATGGATGACAGATAAGTAAACAGACACATACCACTTTGTTATACGCAATCACACATCAAAATCAGTATAAAAGCCGATTCTGAAGGCTTTAATTTTAGTTTTAGTGCTGTAGAAACTAAATTTTCTCAATTGCAAAATGGACTATAATGGACATTAAGTGTTAGGATAAGGAGATAAATTACTTTGAAAAATTTCAAATTTTGACAGCACTTAAACTAAAATTAAAGCCTTCAGAATCGGCTGTAATGTCTAAAATTCACAAGGGACGTTATAACTGAGAATTATTTAAAAAAATCATTAAAACATAATGGTTAATTTATATACCAAAATAATGAAAATGATGTCCGAAAATACGGCATTCTCTGAAAACAAATTAAAGAAAAATCTTTTTCAAATTAAGCTATGGGAATTGTACACAACGTCCAAAAACACTTGAGCCTATCACATTTGAACGTAAAGATCATCGGATCACTGCAGATTACATTCGGGAACCCCTACTGGGACATGTTATGTTAAGCGCCTTACTATCGCCAAATGGGTACTTTCTAAAGCCTACTCTTCGTTTATGGCCCAACCAAAAATAATGAAAAAATGTATTATGAATAATCAACTCTTAGACAACATATGCAACATTTTTCTTTTTCATACCACCAAAACTTCTACATGATTTTTTTTTAACTGAATGGTGTTTTTTGGCTTAAATTTCCTAAGGCTCCTAAGTGCCTTGGCCGATTGAATTCATTTATGCTTTGATAAATAGATAAACTAAATAGCTATAAACATAACATATGATTATTCAATCGAACAATCACGTCCATGTGAAAAGTATAATTTTCTCCTATTTCGCCCTATCAAGGACGCAGCGAGCGTCGTAACAGCCACTATGCATTGCGCGCTGATATAAACGTAATTTCAATGTCGTTTCCGTTGATATTCGTAGTGACAAATATCGAGCTGCTAATTTGACGATGGTAATCGCCTTAAGGCGAATGTGTACGCCAACTGCAATTTGGACATGTCTTTGAAGGCCTACTCCTCCCACACTGGTGATCCGAAAACTTTCATAAAAATATATGATAGGCATTATAGAGTCAAAAATAAATTTCAAGTTTCATAAACTGTTTTTCTATTGTAAGTTTTGACAAAAAAATCGAAAGTCATCGAAAGTTTCACATGATTAACACAAGAATTCTCTTACTCCTTCCAAACGCCTAAAGCGATTTTAATTATTATTTCACCAAATTATAGGACATTTTTAGATCTAAACAATTTAAGTTCAAATTTTTTTTTTGTTCATGGCGTCCATGTGATTTTATTTTATTTTCTCCTATTTTCCGCTGGCCGGAGACGCAGTGGTTGTCGTAACAGCCATTTTTCAAGGCACGCTGAAATGAACATTATGTCAATGTCGTTTCCGTTGATATTTGTACCGATACACATCGAGTTGCTTATTTAGCGTGCTCATACGCCTTAATGCGAGATGCTGATGCTGCTTTTCTCACCTTCCGTCCAGCTCGATCCACCAGCTGGCACGCCACAAACGACCCTAAGATCTGGACAGTAGCGAGCATTATGCTCTGCTTGTTCGGCGACAAGGATATGCTGGTGTCAGGGTCTCTGCCGGCCTCCGCGAAGATGTGGCTGGCGTACACGAGGACCACAATGCAGCCGCAGAACTCTCTCGCTAAGTTGACCAGGAGGGCCACCCAGAAGGCTTTGACCACTGTTTTGTCGGCGACTGAAACAGGAATATTGTAAAATAATAAATCTGGATAGGTTATCATTATGTACTTTTTAGGGTTCCGTAACCGAAGGGTTCCAAACGAGACCCTATTATTAAGAGGATGGCATACCCTAAACTGCTGCCGTTAATTCGAGAGAATGATGACAGATGGAGTGTGGCGATATCTCGAAAAAATACTACAAGTCAACAAGAGCTTCTTCACGACAAAAATAAATAAAGGCACGTTAAAAAAATATCAACGGTACAACAAATGGGACGAAATAAATCCAAATCATGATTATTTAAACTTTTTTTATTAATAAAAACCCTGGAATAGAATATACATACGATCTTATTATTTGGTAAGGTATATCAGTTTTATAATACGACAACACTGCCTTACACCACAGATATTATAAACCTTTTTCTGAAATGTCGATTCAAAAAGTCGAGGATTCATACTACAGGCATTATGATTGCTGATTTGACAGAAATAACTTGACACATTTTATTGATTAAAAAAATTACTTCATTCGGCTTCTATCTTTGTCCTCGAATGTTATAAATATGCGATTCGTGTTTGTGTATTAAATATATAAGGTATAATAATATTATATAAGGTTATATTAGGTTCTTATATAAGGACTTTTCGCCAAAAATAATATTTTTTGCGCTTTTTTTAACTTTTACGTAGAAATTGAATCAGCTGATTCATTAAGTTTTGTCCTAGGAAGTGGAAAATATATACGACAAAAATACTTTTTATTAACAAATGGGACCTTTTAAAGATATACAATCTACCCTAAAATCATCATGATAAATATAAAATATTGAAATGCAAAACAGTAAAAAAAAGGTTTTATCCCCTGACATTTGCAAACGTCACCATTCTCTCGAATGAACGGCCGGAGTTTAGCAACTTTTTTTTATTACCCGTCCAGCACAATAAGTCTAATGGCAAAGACCTTATTTGCTTTTCATAGAGGCGATTATATGTTGGCTCTTTGGCCTCTTGTTCTTGGACGCGTAATAGTGATCACGCAGCGAAACAACAAATTGGTGTGTTTTTAGCTAATACTGAAATATTTTGTAGGGAAAAAAAGATTGGATTTAGGTAACATCCCTTCACATTTCTATTGACTATTTTATAAAAAAAAACAAGTCGATCTCTTAACCGCGTTTTTGAAACGAACGTTTGAAAACCAAAAAAAAGAGGGTGGAAAGCATTTTTTTTTGAAAAAAGTATAAATCTGATTTTTTTTTTGAAAAGTATAAAGTTTGGACATTTAAATTAATTTATTTACGGAAACCAAACCAAAACAAACAACCAGTGTTCGATCGATTGACCCGCGACTCCCTATAGATCGCGAATACATTATATCGATAGTTTGACACCGTCATTTGACTCGAAACTTGACATGGCTGTCAAACGAATTAATGGCGTCGATATTGATACTAATGGACAGGGTAAATAGCAAGGACATTTTACTGCCGAAGTCAAAGGTGAAGTGGAGTGTTGGACCAGCAATTGCCAATTAATTGTGATTTGCAGACGAATGGGCAAAAATATTGACTGATAGAAAGTAAGTCATTGAATGATGGCGAAAATGCCCCACATAGAGTACATTGTTACGGGTCCCCCCCTCTCCCTTAACCTCGCCTCTGACGAAACGTGATGGCTAAACTTGTTTCTTTTTGGATGATTATAAAGCCTTTGAAAAACAAATTAAATTCCAGCGAACTGCTGCACACTGTTATACTATCTGAGCAGCGGCAAAATTAGTTGTCGAAAAATATACTAATTTAACTTTGTAACATCTACCGACAAAATAAATTAAACATAGCAAACTAAAATTTTTCACGCCCACCTGGGTATCTAAAAAGGGCGACCTGCCCCCCTATTCTGTATCTTAGGTTGCCAACTGGACAGGGTGCCTAAAACTAAACTTTCAAAATTGCTTTTAGTGGTTATTGAACTATTTACGAACCGTGTCGTCACTTCAAGTGCTAACATACCCTTAGACAATCGGAATTCGATAGTATATATATGTTTTTGATGATAGACACCCAGTCCAGCCCCCCTATTCTGTATCTTAGGTTGCCAACTGGACAGGGTGCCTATCGTCAAAAACATAGATAAAAACTCAACTTTCAAAATTGCTTTTAGTGGGTATTGAACTATTTACGAACTGTGTCGTCACTTCAAGTGCTAACATACCCTTAGACAATCGGAATTCGATAGTATATATATGTTTTTGATGATAGACACCCAGTCCAGAAGGCAACTAGAGATACATAATAGGCCCGCTGGACGGCGATTCTGGCGTGTGCGCAAAAATTGCGAAAGCAGAAAAATCAATAATTTCCGTAGAAAATCCTTTGTAAAATCACCCGAAATCTACCGTAGCAAATTTTTTCGCATTTGCCAGAATCACCGTCCCGGTCCTCTAAAAAGGCCGCTTTGGATGAATCATATTATGATTTTGTTCTAATGCCGTCTCTTTTGCACATCCCATACTTACAAAGAAGTTTAGGTGAAAACTTCGGCGAACTTGTGGCCTGCTCAATGATAAGTCGGTCGACTTCTTCCTTCACTGATTTGTCGCCTGGCGGTAACGACCGCAACCAGCCAACGACTTTTGCAGTCTCCTAGAAATATGACAAAAGTACGTCAAGCCCTGTCTATAAACAAGTTTCATCGATTTTTATCGACTGTCACCTTGCTCTCTCCCGGCGGATCCAAGATTTGATTTTGGGGGGGCCATTCTGACAAAGTTTATCACAAAGTAAAAATGGAAAATTTTTAGGCGCCTTAAGCTTTAAGGTGCTGTGTGTAAAAGTGCACGCAAATCTAATCAAAAAGTTGAGAATATAGTCAAATATACAAAATTTCGGTTTCCATGGCTCCCAATGCACCTCATACTTAACCCGGCTCTCAATTCAGGGGCTCTACCGCGTAATTCTCATTTGTATCAACTTCAAGCAAATGCATGCGAAATTCAACGCGTGCAAAAGAGACGGCATGTTAGGCGGGCGTCGTCGCACGCACGTCAAATTTTAATCTCAAGTTGATGTTGATGAAAATGAGAATTACGCGGTAGACCCACAGTTGTGTTCTGTTATGTATGCATTAGAGCAGGGGTTTCCAAACTGTTTAGCCTAAGGGCCACACTGATTCCTCCATTTAGTCCCGAGAGCCAAGACCTAGATAGCTTATAATACCAATATACTGTAGTTTTGATGCGCAAATATGTCACTGACTGACTGACAGCCGCTCAGTGAGATATTTTTCGTGTACTTCGCAATTTTGGTTGGGATTTCGGGCAAGACGGAGTTAGCCGAAGCACGTGCTGTCTGTACTGTACACACACCGTGAAATAGGGTTATAAATAACATTCTTATAATAACGCCACTTTTAGACAAAAACACATGATAACGTTTGTACTCGTATTAATTTCGGTCGTGAGTTTTGATATATTATAAATAACACTACGTTGTTATCATAATTTTGTGAATTTTAAATAAACTAATAGCGGGCTAGAAACCGGGCATGTCCGGCCAGCGACCGCGTTCCGGATTGGTGGTGCTTGCGGGCCGGTCTTGGCCCGCGGGCCATAGTTTGGAGACCCCTGCATTAGAGGGTAAGTGAAAACATTGTACGGCCGCGGCCGCCACCGCGGGGTCAGTAACCGAACTTGCAGATGGTGTGGTCATTTGAATTTGCGCATTTGGCATTTTACGGACCCTTAAAACGTGGGTTAAACTTACTATATATTTTGTATCCAACATGTATAATTTGCTTCTCATTATTTACTTCGACGTACAGTTCAGTTAAAAACAATGGGTCACATACATTTTACTATAAGTATTCATCGACATGAAGTGTGAAAACAGGCTGATATACATTTGCATTGAAAACTGTCTTAACACCAGCGAAATAATTACCGCTATGAAAGAACATCATGATTCTCGCCTACAGTACAAGCTTTCTGTAACCGATTTTAGCAGCTACGACACGGCAATAAGAACAGCGAATAGTTACCCTGTCAAGCTGGCGTCCGTACACAATCATGACACAAAAGGAAAAGCCAGGAAACGTCGACCAAAAACAAAACAAGATAACAACGTGCAGTCGACATTACCAACAAAGATGTCGTGTCTTCTCCATTACACAATACATCACATTATGATGATTAACCCGTTAACTCATACAAGGTACGGTCGTAACGTTTACGGTCATATTTACGAGTAGTTATTATATTATAAATTAGCTTTTGCCCGCGGCTACGCCCGCGTTGTTTTAGTTTTTGTGAAGACAATTGAATCTGTCAAAGTATCCTATGTCCTATTCCAGGTTTAGACCTACATTTGTGCAAAGTTTCAGCCCAATCGGTTCAGTAGTTACGGCGTGAAGGAGTAACAAACATCCATCCATCTATCCATCCATCCAAACTTTCGCATTTATAATATTAGTGGGACTTATTGGTGTCGTTGGTAAGCTAGGAAGACAAGCAATAAAAAATAATTAAAAAGTCATAAAATTAAAAAAGTTTTGTGTAGTATTCGTTGACCCTAATGCTACGCCTGCCTTAATTTTTTTTAATTTAAATTAAAAAGTTTATTTTTTTATTTTTATACATAAATATATATTTATATACAAGGTGAATTTTTGATCATCGTCCAAATTCATACTGGAGGCTTGATAAGTGATCAGTATCTTGGATCAGTAACAATTTTTGTGAAATTCGTATAATGAAATTTCGGCTTCCCATACAAATTCAGTTCCAGTCCCGAGTGAATCACTATGGGGAGTCAAATTTCATTTTACGAATTTCACCAAAATTGTTATTGATGCATGATACTGATCAATTAATAAGCCTCCAGTATGAATTTGGACGATGATCGAAAAGTCACCTTGTATATAACCAAAACTTTCTGTCTACATACTTTCTCCTGTACATGAAAAAAAAAAAACTTTGTTTATTTATTATTATTATATAGCAATTTTAATCTTGTTTTAGAAAAAAAAACCGCATTAGATTCTGACAACTACTTTTAGAGATATAGCCAAAAACAGAATTGGCGGGAAAACAAAAATCGTCAATAATTCTACACGTTGAAAGTTGTACCTTAATTCTTACCCTGCGGTCCGAAATAGAATTACAATGGATCATAAGCCATTCACTTCATACTTTCGTAATCGATTTTAGCGATGTAATTCTATTTCGGACCGCAGGGTTAGAGTTAGTCCATAATTTATATTATAACTAGCGACCCGCCCCGGCTTCGCACGGGTGCAATGCTGATACTAAATATACTACAGAATGTCTTTATATAATGCACAATCATTATTCATATCAGTTTTTCGTAAGCGCATGTTTCTTGGTTGTCGTAACAGCCACGGCTCAGACCGCGCTATTTCAAACTAAAAGTAAACGTTATAGAGTTCAGTTCTGATTGATGCAAAATGAGATGCTCATGGTGAGCCTTAACATGAGGTGAGCCTTAAGGTTTCTACCAACGCCAACGACCTTGAACTAAGTAACTTTGTAACCATTTTATACGGTAACTATTGCATTTTTTAATAGAAGAAAAATACATAGTAATCTGCATGATACAAATAGTGATGTGGTTTTTCCTGAATTTCATTATAACATACAGAAGTGAAGCAAGAAAATTCTAAGTTTACCCTTATTTCTCGATTTTTAGTTCACTTGTAACAACATAGCTGCTGCAGTTTTTATCGAAACAGTATGAAAATTTATAAACTTCTAGACAAAATTATATAAAATGATTTGGTTTTCTCAGTTCTTGGAAATTAATTTTATTTTGGATAAAATAAATTAAAAACACACTATTTTCGTACTTGTCAACCGCAGCGACCGGCGTAACAACCATGTTGCAGTGCGAGCTGATAAGGACTTGATTTTAATATGGTTTTGTTCGAAATTTCAACCACCACGAATCGAGTTGCTAATTATTCCGACGGAGCCACCTTAACCAGTGAAGTGGCAAAGGGCTCGATCTTGCCAGAAGAATAAGCTCGTCTCCTGTAGTAAAATATCAGTATTTTATGAGGTAACTGTAACTGATTAATTAGTTAACGCAAAGCAAAATTTAGAATTTTTGAAAAATACCTTTTCCCATCCCTAGTAGCCAGGGACATCCCTAGGAACTGCGCACGCTCGCGCTTCGCGCTCGCGTGCTTGTTCCTACAAACTTCGCAGCGACTTATAAGCAGCGGTATTTATCACTTTTAGTATGAAATTGTGTACGATGACGTCACAAGACATGCCGTTAAAATGCAAATATAAATAAATGCTTTTAAGAAAAAATCATTTTGCTAATGTTTTTAGCTTTTTTAATTGATTTTGATCAAATTCTTGTAGGAGACGAACTCATTGTAAATTAGTCTCGAGAATCGATAATTAAGAGGCTATGCGAACTTTATTTTTGTCACTGTCACTCCAAGCGGAAACACGCTCAGTGCGAGAGGGGCGGATTCAGGGGGAAAGCGAAAAATGTTAGTTTTATAAATTTTATAAAGAAACTAAAATAGCTAGCAAAATTTCACTATATAATTATAATTTAAATAATATTTACAACGGTCATGTTTTTATTTTTATATTGTATTGTGATTTTATTGTATTAGGCACCCGTAACTTGTAAATTTGTTTTAGTGCATGGAAAAGGGACAGACTGAAAATCAGCGTTGTGCTGCTGTTCTACAACACACAACAGATGCTGAGTCTGCCCCTTTTTATCACATTTTACCTTATTTAATATGCATTCATCTTTTTATTCACAGATATTTTTATTTTCTATAATTTTATATGTATTGTTTTTTTTTACATTTGTTGAATAATTTGATATTTAAGTATATTGTGTGTGTAGTTATTATGGTGATAAATAAATATTTTTTCAATTTCAATTTCAAATATCAAATATCTAGATATTGTTGAAACACACCTAATAATTCTAATAAAACATGTTTGAGTTCTGTATATGGTTCCTATTCGTCAAACGACGAGAAAAAGTGTGTTTGAAGATCTGTCATGTCATGCTTCAGTCAAATAAGTCGGCAGCAATTTTTTTTAAATTTATCTTGATAGCAAAGGATGCATTTCTAAACAGCCATTTCTCTAGTGACGTCGCACGAAAGCAAATGGAAGTTGCAACTTTTTCTTAAAAATATTCATCGTCATGAGGTTTTTTGGACCACAAGTTCGAAAATACGGCTTATTAAATCTGAATCTCGAAATGGTTTATCTCGAAATTTCCTTCAGTGAGAATCTTAATCAAATACTCAATAAACATTTACCCAAAAATGAAATACGTAGATGACGTTATTGTGGAGTAAATGGATTCGAAAAAACCCCATTTTTTTTGGTACTGCCTTAACACACCTTAACATAATTTAATCTAAGCCAAAGATTTCAAAAAGTAAAGATAAGCCCTTACCGTAGTATGATAGCACCAAAATATTTTCACCTTTAAATGAGTGACGCTCACACGTTTGGAATCAGTGCTCATCTGAACACAGTGATAGTTGGACGCCTTAATGGATTCTTACCACAAAAGGGTCTTAATATGCCGTCGTCGTGTGCATATTTATAGTGCACTAACATTTTAAGATATACGAATAAAGGCAAAAGTGTGACATTTCACATTCAAAAACAATGCAATAGATTTTAAGTGCCAGGGCTCATCTAAACTTTTGAAATCTTTGATCTAAGCGAATTGTATTGCCTTCGCATGTTTTATCAAGCGTGCACGTTATAACGAAATAGCATTATATTTGGCTACGACTCACCTCATTCTTCCCACACTTGATGAGGTATGACGGCGTCTCCGGCAGCCGCATCATGATGCCGAAGTGTAGCAGCGGGATGGCGAGTAGACACCACAGCACCGTGTCGAAGGGCAGCAAGTCTCCTAACACGAAGACCAGCAGGTTTCCGACTGTCTGGACCAAATACCAGATTAACATTATATCATTGCAGTATAGAAACACTGAAAGAAAAAGAAGAAGGTAGTGCTCTTTTAGCCTTTCCAAGAAAAAGCTAAAAGAGCACTATCTCTCACTGTCATAGTAAATAGGTAAGTTTATGTATACTTTATATGTATTATAGGTAAGTAAGTGTAAGTAAGTGTATTATAATTATGTATGTATATTTTGTTTAGGTATCGTAATATATATATATATGTATATACAAGGTGACTTTTTGATCATAGTCCAAATTTATGCTGGTGGCTTGGTAAGTGATCAGCATCATGGATCAATAACAATTTTTGTAAAATTCGTAAAATGAAATTTCGACTCCCCATAGTGATTCACTCGGAACTGGAAGTGAATTTCTATGGGAAGCCGAAATTTAATTTTACAAATTTCACAAAAATTGTTATTGATCCAAGATACTGATCACTTATCAAGCCTCCAGTATGAATTTGGACGATGATCAAAAAGTCACCTTGTATATACAGTGGTGGACATATAATTAGAAACACTTGCGACGTATTTCACATTATACAAGGCACATTGCCGTAACACTTTTGTTTTTGGAAATAAAACAACAAAATGCATAGAATACGTTCAGCAACTTATAATTAATTAAAAAACAAATAAATATCCGAGTTTACAACTACCATTTAGATATTTAGTTACGTACAAACAACTAAACGACATTTGCAGTACCATCCGTTGGACAACTAATTAGAAACAATAAAGAAATGAGGTAAAAATCAAAGTTATTAACGTGTTAACGTCATCAATTTCAAATTATTTATGTAACATTATGTTTGGTTTACTAAATTTCTTAAAAATTAATATTTAGTTGCATAGTCTTTGTTATTAATGACGCCTCTGCAACGACGTGGCATTGATTCAAGTAATTTCATACATTTATCGAGTGGGATCGAGTTCCATGCTTCAACAAAGGCTTCGTAAAGTTCATTTTGACTGGAATTACGTTTAACGGAGACTTTTTTTTTTAACGACGTACCACATGTTTTCAATAGGATTTAAATCGGGACTATTTGCAGGCCAGTCTAACATGGTAACACGTTGCTCACTAAGAAAGGATTTAACACTGCGGGCCGTGTGTTTTGGGTCGTTATCGTGCTGAAAGATCCAGGTCACAGGCAAATGGTCGTCGGTGTAAGGAATCATTGTCTCTTCTAAAATGTTTTTGTATTGAAATTGATCCATTATACCTTCAATCTTACGGACGGACGGGGCCAACTCCGCAACCAGAAAAACATCCCCATACTTTAATGTTACCACCGCCGTGTTTGGCTATGCTCCTCGTGTATTTGTAATCAAAAGCATGGTTTATTGGACGTCTAACGTAGCGTTTGCCGTCTGAATTCACCATATTTATTTTTGTTTCATCCGAGAATAACACTTTTTTCCATTCTCGTACGGTCCAGTTAAGATATTTCTTTGCAAATAATAATCGCTTCTCTCGATGTTGCTTGGTAAGAAGCGGTACCTTTCGAGAAACCCTCCCGAACAATTTAGCTTCCACTAATCTGTGGCGTACCAGTTTCGAGGAAATGTTCCTTGGGTCATCAGATGAAAAAACTTCATTTCTAATCTCGTTGGAGCCTTTAAACGGGTCTTGTTTAGCTACACGTATTATTTGCAAATGTTCCCGGGGAGACGTTTTCCTTGGACGAGCCTTTCTAACAACACTTTTAGTAGTTCTGTTTCTTTTATAATGAGCAATAGCGTTGAAAACTTTCTTCACAGAACATTCTAGATGGTTAGCAATTCTTCTACAAGTCCATTTTCGATCTAAATGTAATTTAACAATTAATTGCCTAGTTGACTCGTCACAACTCTTATTTTTACCCATTTTTAACAAAACTTATTATTCACGTAATTCCAAATTGACGTTTAATTGCCGCCGCAACTACAGATAAAGCGTAGAAAGAAGTTTTTCTTTTTAATTTCAAAAATGGTACGACCATGGATCCTGTTTCTAATTAGTTGTCCAAGCGGCCAGTAATAAAAATTCATCTATCATGATATTTAAACTCTTTTAATAATTAAAGATAGAACCGATTTCTTTTTTTTAATATTTTATGAGTTTTTTAACTCATTGGCTATGTTCTGGCATAGTTAATAGTGATTTAATCTATTTATTTTTTACTCATAACGATAGTTCATTCTGTGTTTACCTAAGTTTCATGTACTGTTTCTAATTATATGTCCACCACTGTATATATATATAAATATATTATTTAGGATATATCGTTTGTAGTACACGTATGTATGATTACTTATTTTAATAAAATTTCCCTTTCCCGCTTAGGTTTGCTGGAAGAAATATCTTGTTAGAGATAAGCTCACCTGTGTACGTATCTTTTAATGTATTATATGTTTTAACTGCTTTTCTGTGTACATTAAAGAATAAAGAATAAAGAAAGAAAAGTAAATCTGGATGTGAGGAGCTCTGAACCGGGATTCGAATACCCGGGACCTCTCGCTTACCGGGCGATTGCTCTAACCACTGAGCTATACAGGTCTCAACACAACTAGTGAATTTACCGATGTGCTTTCCCATACTGCAATGATATTTTATAGATACCCACTTTACAGTGAGCCACTTGGCGCCTAGAGGACGCTAGTGTATTCAAAGTTAGTCAGAGACCATTATGCCCACCGTCACCTGTAACAGCATCGGGTAGTGAAGAATACACATTACTGTTATCGAAACGGTTTCAAATACCAGATGTTAGGTAGTGGGAAATGGGGGGAAGATCATTGCGGATGAAGTGACCTTTATTTTGGGTTTGATGTATTCTTATAATTTGGCTAAGTGCGATTCGGACTCGCGCACCAATGGTTCTGTACCACCATACAATAATACGGGTAAGGAACTCCAAAAACATGATAACTTTAAACAAAATAGATATTATAGTAAGATTATGGCGACACAAACAAGCCGTTATAATGTAAATAAATATATTCATGTAAATAAATATATTTATATACATAAATACTTATTTACTTGTCGTGTTCTTGTATGTGAATGTCCCTTTTATTGATGTTAATTATTGTTTACAATACTAACTCAGTTAGCCTCATTCCTAATTATTTTTGGATTGTAACCATACAAACTGACCATCAAAAAACACAAAAATCAGCATCAAAATGACTAAGTTCGCAAATAATAATATGTTGAAACCTAACCTAACCTAGTTGATTCCGACTTACTAATTTAGAAACTTGTTTAGTATGTTTTAGGTGGTCAACCTATTTTTAGAATAAACGATAAACAGTACAAGAAAATAGCTCCTTATTAGGTCATTTTACTTCAACATGTAAATTTTTATACAAGAAATATTGAAAAATAATTAAATAAGAAAAGTATTAATAATTGCAAACAATAATTGACATCAATAAAAGAGACATTCACAATACAAGAAATCAATAATTCAATTTCTTTCAAAATCGCGAAAGTTAAATACTCCATAAGTTAGGGATAGCCTCAAAAACACATTTTCTTGTAAGTATAACGGTTCTGGTAGCTGCACCACTTTGTGCCCAATTTTCCACCCTGTACACCAGAATTCCAGTACAGACATCTTCTGTACGCTTGTTGGTTACAAACCTACCTGAGAGAAAATGGAGAAGGTGCCGGTCATGCCGCGGATGGAGTCCTCGCTGATCTCCTTCACATAGAGAGGACAGACCACGTAGCCTCCTCCAGAGCCGAGGCCAATCAGCGCACGCGCAGATATGAGGGCAATCGGGTGCGCGGAGATCAGCTTCACCGACCAGCCGAGCTGTTGGACAAGGTAAACTGTAAACATCATCACAACATGACTCCCTGATAGTCTTTCATAAATTCACACTGGGTTGGGTTTCCTTCAGAATATCAAAACTTTTGAATTTAAAAAATTTTAAAATTCTAATTTACGGAAACCAACAGAAACTTTGCGATAGCAACATAAACAATACATAGGTAATAAGGTTTTGTTGAATAACTATTATTCTTAGGTGGTAGAGCTGATGCCGGGCTCGACTGTGGAGGTACCACCATCTTACTTGAAGAACCCCTCGAAATAATTCGCGGGAGAGTAAGAGTACAGCTCACAGGCAAAAAACCAGGAGGCCCACCATGCCTGGGACCGATGGATGGCGGTATATGCATCTCTTATAGCCAGGCCTTATATGGAACGGACTGGTGACGGGCAGTGGCGTCACTGGTGCGAGGGTTCCGGCACCGCGCTCATCAACCCGCCTGCCCAGCGTGTGTGAGTATGGGCAATTCTTCCAGGATGACCGCTGGGAGCGGCAAAGTCCTGGAAAGGCTTATGTCCAGCAGTGGACGAACTAGGCTGATGGATGGATTAGAAGGAAGTGTAAATAGGTTATAGGCGATCCGCGAGTGTCACGTTAAAACTTAGCTAATTTGCCAACCTGAACTTGTATCGCGTCGGCGTCAGCGCACGACGGACGTCGCACGGGACGACGCACAGCAACATATAGATCTTGTCTCTCTTTCGCTCCCGATAATTATGACTTCCACGTGTCAATGTGACATTGCAATACTACGTAATTGACTGAAGTAATTTATGTTGTGTGCTGGTTTAGAAATTCGATTCTTGTGTAGGTAACCTATCTACACATTCTTTTAATATCGTTGGTAATACCTCATGGGTTTATAATGCCATAGACTAAGTTACTACGTATAGACTAGCAGTTCCTATACAATCCATACATAAGTTTGTAGCCACAAAAAAGGTGTAAAGTTCTAACGAAATCTAGATGGCGTTGCTTAATCCTCTAACGAACACGATGCTAAAAAAATACCGATTGGGAATGCTAGTGGCACAGCGATATCACGTGATATAAAAATAATTCCCACTTCGATAATAGATGGCGCTGATATATTCACTGTTAGTCTTGTTAACATAACGCCATCTAGTTTTTCGAAGCAAAACTATTATAGCCACATGTTTACTTGGTAACCATGAGAGTTTACTTGCAGCCAATCAAATGAATTATGCTTATTTGCAACACTTGGCGACACCTAGTGTCGTAAGAGCGCGTAAAAAATTAGCTACGCCTTTAATCCGGGAGCTGGCCGCTCCAAACCCTACCTCATCGTATTACCGGCAATAAGGTTTTTGCAGATAAAGTAGACCATTAGTGGTCCTAAAATAAATTGGTCTGCCGTGGCGCAACCTGGCACGTTTTGAACAAGAATTTTTTTCAAGCAGCCTTTTTTCCTATAAAATATTTTACATACTTACCGAATAAAACTAATATGCTGAGATAGAGACTATTAAGTAGAACGTGAATCAGCAATTCTGCCACGTCAAATGTTGGCGGGTGTTGTAGGCAGACCACATTTAGCAGTCAGCTGACAGCCATATTTTACCTTATCAACTTACCGAGTGAAACCAAATTTTTATATTAGATCAAGTAAAACTGCATACATAAATTTTGGTCTGCCAGCACGCAGCCTGGCAGTTGTTCATATATGAATGGTTTTGTCAGTTACTTATATACCGTAAAATTTTGAATACCTAAGAATCTTTAGGAGGTGAATGTATACGAACAAGTTTAACTATCGGTGCAACTCCAAAAACGCAGAAAAAAAATCTGCTCTTTCATACATTTTGATCGAGTAGGTATCGAACTTTTGTATGAAACTGACAATTTCTTCGCAATTTTAGAGTTTATCCATAGTAAAAGTTGTTTGTATGTATGAGTATACCTCCTAACGTTTCTTAATTTAACGGCGTGTAATTAATTACATTGAATTAGCATTATTCGTATTTTCTTTGACAGCTCTACGTTATTTACGTAGGTACTATTATCCATGATCGGAGGAGGTAGAGTGATTTTTAGTACTTACGACTTTGTTCCATGATAGGCCTTTTTTATGATTTTTCGAGTTTAAATGGTTAAAATAAGCGTTTTTGCAGTTATAATATATAGTAGTTTAGTGTTATAGTATAGTATAGTATAGTATAGTAAAATTTGATAATTTGATATATTTTCTTGAAAATATTTGGCACAAACAAAGAAAAAATATAAAATATTATAATTTTGGATATAAACTCAAGGTTAATTTCAGTAACTTACCTGTTTTAGGAATTCTGGTAGGTACCTTATATCCTGATTGCTTATCTTTAAGTTATTAAAGATAAGCGATAATTAATAGTTATTAAAATCTTTTGGCGATGTGAACAAAGCGCGTGTTCATTTATTCAACAAAAATATTCTGTGAAGAAAACAGGAAACTTTTCAAAAAAATTCATAACTTTGATTCCTCATACATTCCATCACGTTGGAAATCTTTACAACAAAAGATACTACGATCAATATATGTCAATTCTATGTGGCAATCTGCTACAGAATCTACATGAATTAAATTGAGGGCTGAAGATTGCGGATGGATACAAAAATAAAATGCATATGAAATTTTATGGTATGAAGGTGATCCCACACCCTTGCTTGTGTAGGACATAATTATTGACAGCTCATCAGAAGATGAGTTCAGCTGAGTGCTCTTCTGACGAAGAATCATAAAACTGGAATTAACTATTTGAGTTTGAGTGAAATGTAAAATTATCATGATTTTTCTCTGGAATCATTTGTGTTGATTATTTATTTTATTTATTTATTTATTTGGTCTACCAACAGATGATACACTTAACAACATACAATTAAACTAGCGTACAGTAGGAATAGAGTGTAACTCCAATTATAGGTAAACACTGCATGCAATAAAAATGAGAGGAGTGACGTGTGACGCCAGTTGGCGGAAGCAGAGACGCACCCGTCTCGGCTCTGGAGACGTCTCGTCCTCCGCCAACCAGTGCTGCTCGTTTAAACATTAATTATTTATATATATAAAATATAACACAACGAAAGAAAAAATAAAAAAAGAATCACTTTTGAGTGAGAAAAAGAATTAATATAACTATACTGTGTATCATTTGCTACGACCAAAAATTTCAACAACATTATATTTATACCTGAAGATAATGATCGTAGTAGGTAGAGTGATTTTAGGTCAATGACGCAGTGGCGTGCACAGAACTTTTTGCTGGAAAAGCAAACAATTGGTCAAGAACAACAATAAAAAAAATATGAAAAAATTTAAATAACACTTTAAAAAAAAATTGTATGACGCCAGGGTAGACAATGTTATATAGCGAAATAATATAATAGCGAAAATTTCCTATAATACAAACTTTTTTTTCAAAGTGATATTTAATTTTTTTTTTTTTTATTGTTATTCTTGACAAATTGCTTGCTTTTCCAGCAAAAAGTTCTGTGCACGCCACTGAATGACGTCATAGTTATTGAAATATAAGTGATCAGGATATTAGGTACCTACCAGAATTCCTAAAACAGGTAAGTTACTGAAATTAACCTTGAGTTTATGTCCAAAATTATGATATTTTGTATTTTTTCTTTGTTTGTGCCAAACATTTTCAAGAAAATTTATCAAATTGTCAAAGTTTGATACACTAAACTACTACTATATTATAACTGCGAAAACGCTTATTTTAACAATTTAAACTCGAGAAATCATAAAAAGGCCTATCCACACTATGGAACAAAGTCGCAAATACTAAAAATCACTCTGCCTCCTCTGATCATGGATAATAGTACCTACGTAAATAACGTAGAGTTGTCGAAAAAAATACGAATAATGCTAATTCAATGTAATTAATTACACACCGTTAAATTAAGAAACGTTAGGAGGTATACTCGTACATACAAACAACTTCTATTATAGAAAAAACTCTAAAATCGCGAAAAAATCGTCAGTTTCATACAAAAGTTCGATACCTTCTCGATCAAAATGTATGAAACAGCAAATTTTTTTTCTGCGTTTTCGGAGTTGAACCCATAGTAAAATTTGTTCGTATTTATGTATGTATACATCCACCCCCTAGAGATTCTTAGGTATTCAAAATTTTGCGGTATATAAGTAACTGACAAAACCATTCATATATGAAAAACTGCCAGGCTGCGTGCTGGCAGACCAAAATCTATGTATGCAGTTTTACTTGATCTAATATAAAAAATTGGTTTCACTCGGTAAGTCGATAAGGTAAAATATGGCTGACTGCTAAATGTGGTCTGCCTGCAACACCCGCCAACATTTGACGTGTCAGACTTGCTGATTCACGTTCTACTTAATAGTCTCTATTTCATCATATTAGTTTTATTCGGTAAGTATGTAAAATATTTTATAGGAAAAAAGGCTGCTTTAAAAAAAGTCTTGTTCAAAACGTGCCAGGTTGCGCCACGGCAGACCAATTTATTTTAGGACCACTAATGGTCTACTTTATCTGTAAAATCCTTATTGCCGGTAATAAGATGAGGTAGGGTTTGGAGCGGCCAGCTCCCGGACTACTTGATGTATGGGAGTTGTCGGTCTATACGTAGTAATACTTAGTCTATGATAACACTATGGCTGTTTCATATCAAACTTTTTACGACGACGTTTATTCTAGTATAATTTTTATTGTCCAAAACAAATAAAATGATATTGATATAATATCTTTGAGATTTTATTGAATGCAGGATAATCATGTATCGAAAGGTTTTTCAAAATTTAAATCCCTGTTATTTACAAATAAAACACTATAAAAGAATACCACGTTTATCCAGGAAAACACGATTATCCTCGCCTTAAGCCGCTGCCCAATTTTCCTCGCAATACGATGGATGGATATGGAAGAGGCGAAAGAGGTATGTCAGGATCGTAGCAGATGGAAATCTGTTGTCTCTACCTACCCCTCTGGGAGACAGGCATGAGTATATAAGGTCTTTCAATTTAAATGGAAAGTAATTTAGGAGGTGATTCAGTATCGTCAGTATCGTCATTCCACTAAAAAGTAATTTTTTATGCGCGAACTTTTTCATCACTTGTCCATACAAACTGAGTCAGCTGATCGGACCACTTTGTACTGAGAAGTGAAAAAAAAGTTCGCGCAAAAAAAGTGCTTTGCAGTGGAATGTGACGTATTAACGATAGTGAATCACCTCCTAAATTACTTTCCATTTAAATTGAAAGAATTTATATTTATGTATGTACATATGTATGTAATACGCGTGAAAAGGTGGCCTGCGAATTTTCTTTTGATAGTACATAATATTGAGTTTGTCTTAAGATTATGAAGGCAACGTGATTACAGAAAAAGTAGGACACAAACAACATACACACACAAAAAGTTGTAATTAAATACGTGCGTGAGAAAATAATGATATAATTTGGTAAAAACAACGCAGGCCTTCGGTCAAGTCAATCACCGCTAATTATTGGCAGATTTGGTTTCGGATGTTTACTGGCATGTGTTTTCCACAGTGGTTCAATCGGTAAGGCGTCGGACTATTGATCTTGGGACCCAGGTTCAAATCCTGGTGTTTGAGCATAGACGAATTTTTCGGAATTTATCTAGAGTTTGTATGGTAACCAACACACTGTAAGGTGAATGTACATGTACATGTCCTAAAAAGCGTGTGCGGCAATAAAGCCCTGCACACCCACTTTTCACGGACGATTTTCAAATTCAAATTCAAATAGTTTATTTTGTAAAGTAGGTATATACTTTTTACAAGTCAAAATTAATCTTATAAAAATATATGTAACAAAATAATAAATGTACATGAACTAGATTAATTAATTCCTGTAATTCGATAGCTATTTAAATTATTTGCTATTTGTTTGAAAGTTGATTCCACGGTTTTACATGTACGTATTAAATTTTGTTTTTATTGTCAGTTTGATAACCAAAATTAAATCTTCAAAAAAAGTTCGTCCTAAATGCCATTCCTTTCCATGATAAGATTCGTAATATTCTTTTTACAGCTGACGCTTTTCAAAAATTAAATGAATGTTGCTGTTAGCTTAATCTGGTCTCATTTATACAAAGAAGAAATTACATAATTTTGATTTGTCATTCCTAAAAAAAATGCAAAAATTTAAGTACTGAAAATTGAGTTTCCTTCAAATTCTCTAAATTCTCGCAAAGACCTAATATTTCCAAAGTAATTTAGCTTCTACGCCCAACATTTAAGGCGCTACGGAAAAAAAATTTACACTTTTAAAACTTGCATGTCTACTGCAGTAAATAATGTATTATTTTGTTAAAATAGTATATTATTTTTGGAATCTTTTTCTATGGATCTGTTAAACAGAAATGCGATTGGGGAAATTCTGCTCGATAAAAATATTTTTTGAAATGAGATTTTTTTCGACAACATTTCTCCTGGTTTGACAATTTGGAATGACATGTGGATGGCAGTTATATTTTATTAGATGGGTTTTTTCAGTATCTAAGACCTGGTTAAACGAAATTTTGATAGCAACTTTAGTACATTTTATATTAATAAAAAACCGACCTTTTGCTACTTTTCCTCGAATCCATCCCTCTCGCACTAAGGGTTTTTTGGCATATGGAGTAACAGGGACACTAAAACATTTACATATCGCCTTAAGGACTATTTTTTAATCAAGAAAATTTAGTTTTGACAGCACTAAAACTAAAATGAAAGCCGTAAGCATTGGCTTTACTATGCACATAAATTCCGAAAACCTCATCGGTACATGCTGAACCGACAGGATATAAACCAGGGTATCTAGATTGAGAGCCCGGCGTCCTACCGACTGAACATCCGCTGTTGAAAGAAAGAAAGAAAGAAAGAAAATATTAATTTCAGACCGAAATCCAAATCTTAGTAACAATACAAGGTGACTTTTTGATCATCGTCCAAATTCATACGGGAGGCTTTGTAAGTGATCAGCATTATGTATCAATAACAATTTTGTGAAATTCGTGTAATGAAATTTTGACTTCCCATAGTAATACACTGCCAGTCCTGAGTCAATCACGATGGAGAGTCGATATTTCATTTTATGAATTTAACAAAAATCGTTATTGGTTCATGATGCTGATCACTTACCAAGGCTCAAGTATGATTTTGGAAGATATTCACAAATTCACCTTGTATATGCTTAAAACTATGCTAGTATCCTAATCTACACACAAATATAAAAAACAAGAAAACCAATCACAGAAAATGTAGCAGAAGTCGCTGTTACAGACATGACACAATTAAATGGAGTGATGCCTACAACAACATCCTCCTGGTGAAGCACTGTGACTCCACGTGAACCCTGTTCCAGAATCCCAGAACAGGGGCTCTACCGCGTAATTCTCATTTGTATCAACTTCAAGCAAATGCATGCAAAATTCAACGCGTGCAAAAGAGATGGCATGTTAGGCGGGCGTCGTCACACGCACGTCAAATTTCAATCTCAAGTTGATGTTGATGAAAATGAGAATTACGCGGTAGACCCACGGGACTGTCCCAACGATCAACAATGGTACGATTCGGTTTAGCACATATTGGTACCAAACTAAACTTAATTTATGCGTTCTGTCCTTGTCTTTTCGATAAAGAAAGAAAAAGACAGGACGCTTAAAATAAGGTTAGTCCTGTCAAATAAGTTAAGTCGTATTATGCCGAATCGATACCATTAACTTATTTGACAGAACTAAACTTAATTTAAGCGTTCTGTCCTTGTCTTTTCGATAAAGAAAGAAAAAGACAGGACGCTTAAAATAAGGTTAGTCCTGTCAAATAAGTTAAGGCCCTTAATACCGCCAAATGGGTACTTTCTAAAGCCTACTACTCTTTTATGGCCAAACCAAAAATATTGAAAAAATGTATCATGGATTATAAACTCTAGGACAACATATGCAACATTTTTCTTTTTCGTACCACCAAAACTTCTATATGAAAAATTGTTTCAACTGAATGGTGTTTTTTGGCTGGAATTTCTTACTGCTCCTAAGCGGCTTAGGTGATTTAATTCATTTATGCTTTGATAAATAGATAAACTTGATAGCTATAAATATAACATAGAATTATTCAATCGAACAATGACGCCCATGTGAAAAGTATTATTTTCTCCTATTTTGCCCTTTCAAGGACGCAGCGAGCGTCGTAACAGCCACCACGCATTGTGCACTGATTTGAACGTTATTTCAATGTCGTTTCCGTCGATATTCATACAGACAAACATCGAGCCGCTAATTTGGCGACGGTAATCGCCTTAAGTCGTGTTATGCCGAATCGATACAATTGCCAGACATAGCAAAACTATGTCGCGCCAAGGATCCCTGGCAGTGAACACTATCTTCGCCAGACAGAGTCATTGTAAAAACATCCTCACACGTTTTCTAATCAAACCATAACAGCACATTTTGTCTGCATACAATAAGAGTAACTTGCATTGGTGGTAGTACAATAGTTTAACGGAAATCCGTTTGCAACTCGTCATCGATTGATTATGTCTCTCAATGGAATATATTCGATGATTTGTATTGAGATAAAACTCTTGGTAGCAAAGCCATGTCTGCCTGCTATAGGGACAATGGCTTGTATCCTTGACCGCCGATAAACCAGGAAATGGCTACAGGATTCGTTTTTAGGGTTCCGTACCCAAAGGGCAAAACGGCTGCTCGAGTTCGGGTTCGATAAAGATAATGATATTTATTTGCTTAAGGCGATATGTAAAAAATTGAGGTGCTTATTTTTTGTGTATTTCTGGTATATGCATTTTGACTATATAATCTAGGGTTTTGAAATTGGAAAACATGTTTGGATTAATTTTCCTCGATAGAAATAATTGTTGAAATGAGGTCTTCAAACACACTTTTTCTCCTCGTTTGACGAATAGGAACCATATACAGAACTCAAAAATATTTTATTAGGTGTGTTTTAACTATATCTAGAGATTTGATATTTGAAAATTTGCTAGCTATTTTAGTTTTTTCATAAAAATTATAAAACTAACATATTTCGCTTTCGCCCTGAATTCGCCCCTCTCGCACTGAGCGTGTTTTCGCTTGGAGTGACAGTGACAAAAATAAAATTCACATAGCCTCTTAAGAGGAGGCCTTCCTTTTTCAACAGTTTTTGAACGATTGTACCGAATCTACCACAGACACAATCAATATGAAACTTATATATATGTTTTTTCAAACCATTATCGCTCGATAGATTTTATTTTTGAAAATAGTCTCTTTTTGAGTGTTTTTTTTGGTTTTATGTTTAATCCATTTGATTTTTATGTGTCATATTTTACTATCAATACGAAAATCTTGTTTATTAACCAATGTAAGTTCAAAAATGACTTAAATGCAATATTGTAATTTTAGTCGATTTTAATCTTAAAATTAGACTCGTTCTGAATCGTTTCGCGCGCATTTTGGCGCACGTGATTTTCAACTTTATGAAAGTTGTTAGTCTACGGGTTATATTTGTAAAGCCGCTGTGCGCCTAAGGAATATACCAGGTACCAAGGTACCAGCAGTGGCGTGCACAGAACTTTTTGCTGGAAAAGCAAGCAATTGGTCAAGAATAACAATAAAAAAAAAAATATGAAAAAATTTAAATATTATAAAATTATAAAATTTAAAAAAAAAAATTAAAATTAAAATATAAATTATAAATATCTAAATTATTAAAAAAAAAGTTTGTATAGGAAATTTTCACTCTATGGTAGACATTGTCTACCCTGGCTTCATACAATTTTTTTTTTTCAAATTGATATTTAAATTTTTTCATATTTTTTTTATTGTTGTTCTTGACCAATTGTTTGCTTTTCCTGCAAAAAGTTCTGTGCACGCCACTGGGTACCAGCAGCAAGTTGTTGTAGGCAATTCCCATAGCCTAATTTTTAAAAGATTTTTTTCTTCAGGGAATTTTCGTCATTTTAGGACATAGTTTTCATTATTTTGGTATATAAATAAACCATTATTTTTTATGATTTTTTAAAGAATTGTGCGATGAACTTGTCACTTAAGAATTTTAGACATTATACTGATTGTTATGTGTGTTTGCTTATAAAAAAAGTGGTCTGTCTCTGTCTGTCTACTCATCTGTCGTCTAGCTGTCAAACTAGTCTGAAGCAAATTATTATAAATTTATCTTGATAGCAATAAAGGACTTGTTTCTAAGCAGCCATTACTCAAGTGACGTCACACGAGGGCAAATGGAAGTTGCAGCTTTAAAAATATTCATCATCATGAGGTTTTTTAGACCAAAACTTCGAAAATACGGCTTATTAAACCTAAGTCTCTAAATAATTTTCGAATTAACACACATTAACATAATTTAATCTATGCCAATTGAATATTTTGATATAAATGAATGAACTTGATAAAATAAATATAATATTATAAAATAAAATAAAAAGACAAAGTAGTATCAATGTTCTTAAACGTAACGTTGTATGGCACTGTTATAAAGGACGTTGACTCAGCATATATTCCTATACCAAAGGCATTAGGAACGCTGTTATTCTGTCACCAGCATTAAAAGAGAAAACATACTTAATTAACTGACTATTTACTTTAACCTAAACATATTCAATTAAATTTGCATAATATAGTTAAAAATTAAAACAGAAAAATAATAAAATATTATTGCAATATAATAAAATAATTATTGCAATAGAATAAAGACATACAGACAGACGGACAACAAAGTAAACTATTGAGAGATCCGTTTTTTCATTTAATTTACGTAACCCTAAAATTCATGGTAATAGGTGATTACGTAAAGATTACAGGAAAAATATAGTGGTTAAGATATTAGGGTTCCGTACTGAGTGGGAGCCGGGAATTGTTTGCCAGGCGATAGTATTTTAACGGCTTGTTTTTCACATTAATTTTGCTATGGCATCTATATTGTTGTTATTTACCAGTGAAACAAATATGGGTTCCGTGCCCGTATTGTGTGAACCCTTTGTGCGCAACTCGGACTCGCAATTATCCAAATTATTAGAGTTTCTGCTAAAAGCAAGAACCGATAATAGCGATTCGTTGCCTGTTTTCCGGCTATCTATCCGTTCGTCAGCGTCAGCGGCAATAAGTTTTCCGGCTGTGTATCCATCCGTCAGCGGCAATAAGTTTTCCGGCTGTGTATCCATCCGTCAGCGGCAATAAGTTTTCCGGCTGTGTATCCATCCGTCAGCGGCAATAAGTTTTCCGGCTGTCTATCCGCCCGTTAGCGACAGTAAGTTTTCCGACTGTCTATCCGTAAGTTAGCGGCAATAAGTTTTCCGGCTGTCTATCCGTCCGTTAGCGACAATAAGTTTTCCGGCTGTCTATCCGTCCGTTAGCGACAATAAGTTTGCCGGCTGTCTATCCGTCCGTCAGCGGCAATAAGTTTTATGTTTATTTCATGCTTCAAGAGCTCATAATTGAAAGTCTCAAAACCAATGATATGATATACCTCTTTCCTCAAAACTGACACTTACTAAATCATAAATAAAAGTAGATGAAAAAAAAACATACAACTCGAAAACAGAAATGCATCCTTTTTAGGGTTCCGTACCCAAAGGGTAACCAAAGGACCCTATTACTAGGACTCCGCTGTCCGTCTGTCTGTCCTTCTGTCACCAGGCTGTATCTCATGAACCGTGAAAGTTGAAATTTTCACAGATGATGTATTTCTGTTGCCGCTATATCAACAAATACTAAAAAACAGAATAAAATAAATATTTAAGGGGGCTACCATACAACAGACATGTTTTTTTGCAGTTTTTATAAATAATGGTACGGAACCCTTCATGCGCGAGTCCGACTCGCACTTAGCCGGTTTTTTTATGTTATGCAATGAAATTTTACGCTGTGTGTAATTTTATAAAAAGTCTAACTACTCTAGTTGCGTTTTGGCTTGTTTTAGTATAGTGTATCGAGAAAAAGAGGTATGGCCATTCCGCATTTTTGCCTGACTTGGCGGGGGCACTGCCGTATCCTCAGATCTATAGTGAGAAAAAATACTCACAGCCATTGGAATGGAGCAGCATAACAGGGCATTCTTCCTTCCAAATCTATCCGCCGCGATACCATAGACAAACACGGCTATGGGGGCGAAGATGAACATGATGGAAGCCATCCAGGACACGTGCTCCTCCGAGAGGGGGGAGCCGGACGGGGAGTTCTCCCCCATGAGGATCTCTCTGTGGGGGGAGATCCAGCCCATTGCGGTGCCGTAGCCCAGGATCGGCATGCATACTGAAAAGAAAATGGGAAATTGTAATAAATACAATTTAGATTACAATGGATACCACATCAAGCTATACACCCGAAAAATCGCGCAGTGCGAGAGGGGCGGATTCAGGGCGAAAGCGAAAAATGTTAGTTTTATAATTTTTATAAAAAACTAAAATAGCTAGCAAAATTTCAAATATCAAATCTCTAGATATTGTTGAAACACACCTAATAAAATATGTTTGAGTTCTGTATATGGTTCCTATTCGTCAAACGAGGAGAAAAAGTGTGTTTGAAGACCTCATTTCAACAATTATTTCTATCGAGGAAAATTTATCCAATCATGTTTTCCAATTTCAAAACCCTATATTATATAGTCAAAATGCATATACCAGAAAATTATTATAATTTTCCGTGTATTTCATGAAATAAACACAAAAGAAACACCCGTATTTTTTCGCATATCGCCTTAATGTATTTTTCAATGCATGTGCTCGTAAAGGCCCACTTTTTATGCATCAAAACCGAACAGAAAGTCGATTATTTTGCCCTAGGGCTTTATTATTATAATTTTTTTTAATTTATTTACAAAGGTTGGCTAACCTGCAGCCTTTCCTTTGTACCATAAATGTCATACTTCTTTTTCCACTGTTTAACGGCTCTGGATACAGTCCTTTTGAGCCAATTACAATTTAAAGTTCACAAAATTATATTTGTTTTATTTCCTCACACTATGAATAATCGTCCTCGTAATTTATTCCTTTGCGCCCTTGTAGCATAAACTACTATTATATCTTTAAAAATAAAGAAATGGGAGGCTATCAAAGTTGATAGTTTTAGACCATTTTTGTTACGGGGTCTATCTCAAAGACCAAAGTAGTTACGAATTAGTAATTTTTGTAGATGATGTATTTAAACAACAAATACTGAAAACACGGATTTATGATGTAGTTTTAGGGTTACGTCCCCGAATACTCAACCAACTTAATGTTACAGTTTTACAGTTGTTACAGGGAATACAATTTGTAGGTAGAGATAAGTTTGTAATTTCTGTTCAAATTAATTAAGTATATTAACCTATTTCAATGGCACAGAACCCTCACGGCACGAGTCCTACTCGCACTTGACCAGTTTTTTTTAAGTCCAGTGGCATTTTAGGTAACATTTAAATTGCGCTTTTCTGATTAATAGGATCTGTTTAACACAAATTTAGTTTTTGGTGCGCCTAAATATTTTTTAGCAAAATTAACCGTTTATCAAGTATTTTCCATACTCATAGAGTGAAAAATATCAACTGCGGCCTGAAAGAAGATGTAGTGACTAGAATAGACATGTAGAGAGGATGAATGAAAGTAGAGTGACGAAAGAAATTTATGGTGCTCAAGTGGAAGGTACAGCTCGACCACGGGTCTACCACGTAATTGTCATTTTCATCAACATCAACTTGAGATTGAAATTTGACGTGCTGCGACGACGCTCGCCTAACATGCCAATGGCTCTTTTGCACGCACGTCAAATTTCAATCTCAAGTTGATGTTGATGAAAATCAAAATTACGCGGTAGACCCGCAGGCCGCCCTAGAGGGACGTATGCTGACCAAATTGGCGACATATTGAATAAAAGTACCCGGAATATAAGTTTGTATGACTAGATTGATGGATGCGGAAGAGGCGAAAGAGGTGTGTCTGGATCGTAGCAGATGGAAATCTGTAGTCTCTGCCTATCCCTCTGGAAGACAGGCGTGAGTATATGTATGTATGTTTCCATACTAAAATCGGCTTAATTATGGTTTAAAGAGTCAATCACGATTACTATTGCGTCTTACAACAAAAATAATATAACCCTGTATACAGGGTGCTTGGAAATTCGACCTATTCCTTGAAAGGAGATATACTAGAGATAACTATATACCTAGGGGTCAAAAAATTTTTTTTTTCAAGTGAAGCACGTCGATATTTTGAAAATTACAAAGTTAACAAGGTCTTCTTTCCACTTAAGATTTTTTATATCCGAGATTATGGGAATTCAGGGTATGTATTTTTTATAAATGGTCAGTCATTTATCATTAATCAGAAAAATAACCAATAAGTGCCGGGAGAGGAGTAGTTATTTTTAAATTATTTGTTTTTGGTTACCAGTCTGAAAGTTCAAAAAATATCTTTAATACCTCCGTAACTCGGAGACCATTTTCGACCCCTAGTTGATACGGATGAATTTGTTGGAAACGATCTCTAGTATAACTCCTTTCAGCTCCTATAACTTTTCTGTGTAATCTCAGTATGACCTCCAAAAAGATGCCAGCAAGTCTTAAAGTTGCTAATGTTTGTCCCATCCATAAAGCAGGTGATAAACAGTCTGCTGCTAACTATAGGCCCATCTCGCTCCTAACCTCAATTTATAAAATAATTGAAAGGATTGTCAATAGGAGACTAATGAGCTATTTAGAAAAGGAAGAGCTTTTATCTAAAAACCAGTACGGTTTTCGCAATGGCAGATCGACTGAGGATGCCGTCACTAATTTAGTTGACTTTGTGACCAATAAATTGGACGACGGTAAAAAATGTGTAGGCGTCTTTATTGATCTCGCCAAAGCGTTTGACACGATTTCCAGAAAAATACTCCTTCTAAAAATGGAACATATGGGCATTCGTGGGGACGCTCTAGAATGGTTTCACTCTTACCTCTCAGATAGAAAACAAAGAGTACAAGTTGATGGGCATTTCAGTGATTACAGTCCCATTAAATTTGGTGTCCCACAGGGAAGCGTACTGGGCCCCTCCCTTTTTCTGATATATATCAACGGTCTTTGCTCTATGGAATTACTTCAAGCTAACATCTATGCATTTGCAGACGACACCGCTATCATATTTCACGGTAACACCTGGTCTGAGGTTATTTCTATCGCTGAGAGAGGTCTCCGGTCCGCTTCCGAATGGCTTGAACTTAACCTGCTAACCCTAAATGCTCAAAAAACTAACTACATCACCTTTAGTGTATCTAGCCGAACTGCCCCAAAAAACGGTAATTGCTTAAGACTACATTCATGCAATGCCGAAGTTGTCTCATCTTGTTACAAATGTCCAAAATTAAACAACGTCGACCACATTAAATACCTGGGCATCTTCATTGATAAACATTTAACGTGGAAGAAACAAACTGAAATAACCAAGGGCCGCATTAGGAAACTCTTACATATCTTCAAACGTTTAGGACCAGTTGCCAATGAAAATATCTTGAAATTAGTATACCAGGCACTCTGTCAGTCTGTCCTATCATACTGTGTGATTGCCTGGGGAGCTGCATGCAAAACAAACCTAATTAATGTAGAAAGAGCCCAAAGAGCTGTTTTAAAAGTTGCCTATCGTAAGCATGTTCGTTACGATACGAATGCTTTATATAAAGAAACAGGTGTGCTTACTGTCAGACAGTTGTTTATTGTTTCCGTTATAGTGAAGTTTCACAAAAGTGCACCAGACACAGTTCGTGCGGCAACAAGAAGTCGAAGGTATCCAATTTGGCCCATACCACTTCGTAAAACAGTATTTGGTAGACAGTCGTTTTCTTTCACGGGTCCTTTTTTGTATAATAAAGCTAACAAAGCAATTAATGTTTTAACACTTACAAAATACACCTGCAGAAAAGCCACAACTTCTTGGTTGAAAAGCCTCAACTACAATGATACCGAAGAAATCCTCCAAACACAAAAATAAGATTAATAAATATGTTCATGCAAAAAATAAATAAATAAATAAATAAAATTTTGTACACCAAAAACACAACCATAATAACTGCATAAGAGTATAACACCTCCTTCCTTGTTTTCTTCACGAAACTCAGTAATTATGTACATCATTGAACATTAACTATGTAATCACTCACTCTCACCCATTATACACACAACCTCACACTCTCTAACACACACACCTCCCCTCTCACACTACACGCAAGCTTTTGTGATAGGTAATATAATTTTTTCTTTATAATTAGATTAGTTCGTTTAATTTTACCTTAGGTTAAAGTAAAATTATTAATTGTACCTAATATGTAAGTAATTAATTATATCATGTTCACCCAATTTATTAATTTTAACTAATGTTTTTTTTTTTTTTTTTTGTTTCTTATTTATAATTTAATGTTTAGCATATTTTCAATTTTTTTTTTATATTATATAGTTATGGAAGGACCTAGTCTCCATGTCACCAGGGAATCCTAGTATGGAGGCTAGTGTCACAATTTAGTATGTAAGTTATTTGCTGGTGTCAATAAACATATTTTTCATTTTCATTTTCAATAGGTCGAATTTTCAAGCAGCCTGTATATACGAGTATATTAGATTAAAAAAAACAATAAAGTGCTAGAGACCCGTGACATACGGACAGACAGACGGACAGCGGAGTGACATTAATAGGGCTCCAATTTGCCCTTTGGTTACGGAACCCTAAAAAACGCTGGCCTATTTAACAAGTTATTCAATAGAAGATGCGTTCAATGAATTTCCTTTCAAATTAATTACTAGGGAAAATGCTGCCATGTGACCCTTTGTTATTTGTACTCAGGCGACGATAACAATGACAAAGCTGTCTGAATGTAGTGTCTGCGAAACTGCGGACGAAGCAATGAATTATAATACACTGGTGGACATAAAAATCGACTCAAGCATTGTTGTCCTACATTTATTTATTTATTTGGTCTACCAACAGATGATACACTTTACAACATACAATTAAACTATCGTACAGTAGGAATAGAGTGTAACTCCAATAACAGGTAAACACTACATGCAATAAAAATGAGAGGAGTGACGTGTGACGTCAGTTGGCGGAAGCAGAGACGCAGAGAAGGAATAACCCAATCATACAAACATAAACATATGAAATATACAACGTGACTTTTTGATCATCGTCCAAACTCATACTGGTGGCATGGTAAGTGATCAGTATCATGCATCAGTAACAATTTTGGTGAAATTCGTAAAATGAAATTTCGACTCCCCATAGTGATTCACTCGGGTCTGGGACTGAATTTATATGGGAAGCCGAAATTTCATCATACGAATTTCACAAAAATTGTTACTGATCCAAGATACTGATCACTTATCAAGCCTCCAGTATGAATTTGGACGATGATCAAAAAGTCACCTTGTATATATCATTTTAAAGGTATAGGCCTCCACCTTTGAATAAATGCATTTTGGTTTAAAATTATTCGCTATACAGGACGTGAAATTCATTTAATTAATTAAAAACTTATAAGGTCAATGAAGAATCGGCTGCAAGCAGTTATAAGGGCTAGAGGGGGGAACACGAAGTACTACTGTTGAACTTAATTAATGAATAAATTAATGATTTTGTAAAAGAAGGTTTTTTTTATTTGAATTTTTCGCTATTTGATTATTTCAATATTTATTAATGCATCACTTAAAAAAAAATTACAGCCTGTATAGCAAATACTATAATCAATGGTATGTTTGTATGATTGGGTTATTTCCTTAAATGTAGAATAACAATGCTTGAGTCGATTTTTTGTCCACCAGTGTATATACAAGGTGAATTTGTGAACATCGTCCAAATTCATACTTGACCCTTGGTAAGTGATCAGCATCATGAACCAAAATTCATAAAATTAAATTTCGACTCCCCATAGTGATTCACTCAGGACTGGGAGTGAATTACTATGGGAAGTTGAAATTTCATTATACGAATTTCACAAAAATTGTCATCGATTCATGATGCTGATCACTTACCAAGCCTCCAGTATGAATTTGGACGATGATCAAAAAGTCACCTTGTATAATCGGGTCTACCGCGATAAATTTTTCCCTTTTTTACGAAAAGGGGACACCCGACGTTTCGAGACAGTTGCATGTCTCGTGGTCTACGGGAAAATGTTAGCAATGAATTGTTACAGAGGACTGAAATTTTTCCATTAAAAAAGTCGCTTTTTCCGGCTACGAATTCGCATAGATTAAATGAGCGTTATTGTAGTAGTTTTTTTTTTCGTAGTTATTAGCATTCCTCTAGATCAGGGTTTCTTAAACTGGGGTCCATGGACCCCAAAGGGGTCCATAGCGTGAGTGTTGGGGGTCTGTGGCATGATGTCTGATACCGAATGCCGCACAGCGCTATTGTGTCTTTACCGCGCAAGTGAAAATAAAAATAAAATGAAAATATGTATTGATACCATCAATATGAACAAAACATTATTCTGTATAATAATAATATAATAATAATAATAAATTGCTTTATTTCAGGCAACAAGGCCCATAAAAAGAATTAATAAATTTTTAAAGTAACTAAAGTGTCACTTTGGCACAACGTCACTGTGCCGGTCCGGTGGTGTAGATGGTACTCTACCGCGAAAACGCCGGTATACCACGCCCTTCGGCCAGAAGTCCTCCTTCATGAAGGTTGACAGCCTGCTTGTCGGTATTCGCGCCACGAACGCCTTGAAACTGGCATTGTGACGCGTCTCCAGCGGCTCCACTCTTAACATGAAGTTGGTTTTATTCTGGATGTACTCGACGATGTCCTGCGCCTTGGTGGTGTAGTGCAGGCGGGACAGGTACATCGCTGGTCGGCGTCGCAGCTCGCAACAAGAAGCTAGGCCCCATTGGACCCGTGCCGCAACGGTTCTGAGTTACTCGCTTGTGGCGCCTCCTCTTCTCAACCTTAACGAAACCATCTTCATCACGGTAATCAGTGGAGGCGCCCAGCATCGCGTCGTCGTTTATTGTGTATAGCATACACAATAAAAAAAACTTTACAAACAAACCTTTGTTGGTTTTCGGTGACAAGTGGAGGTAAATATTGCTTTTCGTGATTGTCAAAAGGGATATAAGTTTAAAACATTATTACTCAATTTAAAAAGAAGTAATTTTTAAAAAGAAGTAATTGCTTTCTCTGTAATTAAGTTTGGAAGGGATCCATCAGTATTATGAAATTTTGCAAGGGGTCCGTGACTACCAAAAGTTTAAGAACCCCTGCTCTAGATGGCGGTGTGCATTTCACTGTAGACAAATTATTTTTTTAGTTTTGAATCTGTGCAATTTTCGTCTTTGACTCTATTGCTAAAGTACGACAGTGCCATCTAGGAATTTTTTCAACACTAAATTTGACACAAGGAAAAACGCTCATTTTTTCAAGGTGTGTTAATTCGAAAACCATTTCGAGATTTAGGTTTAACAAGCCGTATTTTAGAACTTGTTGTCTAAAAAACCTCATAATGATGATGAATATTTTTACGAAAAACCTGCAACTTGAATTTGCCTTCGTGTGACGTCACCTGAGAAATGGCTGTTTAGAAATGTGTCCTTTGCTATCAAGATAAATTTATAAACATTTGCTTTCGACTGATTTGACAGCTGAATGACAGATGAGTAGACAGACAGAGACTTGACCAATTTTTTTATGAGCAATCACACATCACGTAAAGTGACGTCTTTAAAAAACAATTAGAAAATAATGGTAATGAAAAAATAATAAAAACTATGTTCTAAAATGGCGTATAATCACTGAAAAAAGAATTACTGGATCGTCTGAGATGAAATTTGGAATTATAGGTAGATAAAGATTCCGAAAAAAACGGAAGAGAATAAAAAATACCTAACATGTATTTAAAACAACAGTTTCAATCTATCTTCGATTCTTCGCCACGTGTCGATATATCTTGATATAAAATATATAAAATATATACAATATACTTGATATATCAATACAATATATTATGTATATTGTATCATTGTATTGATGTTTTGGCACCGCCGCGGTATGCCATCAATGCATGGGACGGTAAGTTGTAAATAGATTGTGGAAAGGGCTATTTTTATTTGTTTTGTTATAGAACATTATTACTTACATAGAAAATTCTCTCCTGGATAAACAAATATAATATTTATTTAATAAATACATATACAAATACATAATTATACCATTTATTCATTCCCGTGATCAATGAAAGTAAAAAGAATTTAATACCTTTCACCGAGAGCTGATTGTTGTTCTAAATATTATTAGAGTACAACCCTACTGTTCCACTGATACACTTTCAAAATGCTAGAATATCAAAAAAAATTAAATTCTAATTTACAGAAACCAATGGAAACTTTGTTATGGCAACATACACAATACATAGGTAATAAGGTTATGTTAAATAACTATTGAGTGAATTTTGAATTTAAGCGTCCTGTTTCGATTAATAAAAAACCGGCCAAGTGCGAGTTGGACTCGCACACGAAGGGTTCCGTACCGCTCTTAGAAAAATCTTTATTTTTTCCGGGATCTATTTACGAATTAAAGGCCATTAAGCAGTTTTCAAGTATGGTACGAGTATATACAAGGTGATTTTTTGATCATCGTCCAAATTCATACTGGTGGCTTGGTAAGTGATCAGTATCATGCATCAATAACAATTTTGGTGAAATTTGTAAAATGAAATTTCGACTCCCCATAGTGATTCACTCGGGAATGGAACTGAATTTATATGGGAAGCCGAAATTACATTATACGAATTTAACAAAAATTGTTGCTGATCCAAGATACTGATCAATTATCAAGCCTCCAGTATGAATTTGGACGATGATCAAAAAGTCACCTTGTATATATTTATATGGTATAAAGTAACTCATAAATAATATCATATCCTAAAATCATACACCGATGAACGGCGATAGGGTTCACCCCCCATCACGTTGGGACGTAATAATCGTCGGTGAAATGCGGGTGTACCGAGTGTGGACTGTGACTTACATTTCACAGTTCACACTCGGAACACCTTTGACTCCTCGGCAATTCAATTTATTTATTTGTATTTAAAATCATAATGCGTCGACAATTACCAAATAACAACTATCATATTAAAAATACTAATAAATACTAATACTAATATAATAATATAATAAATCAGTACTAAATTTTCGCATTTTTTTAGGAATGACATATACAATTTTTATAATTTCTTTTGTGTATAAATGAGACAACATTAAGGCGCTACGGAAAAAAATCGACACTTTTAGAACTTGCATGCCTACTTCAGTAAATGATGCATTATTTTCATAAAATAGTATATTATTTTTGTAATCTTTTTCTAGGGATCCACTAAAACAGAAATGCGATTGGAGAAATTCGGCTCGATACAAATGTTCATTGAAATTAGGCCTTTCTCGACACCAATTCTCCTGGTTTGACAATTTGGAATGACATTTGGACTGCAACTATATTTTATTACATGGATTGTTAGTTTCTAGGACCTGGTTAAACGAAATTTTGATAGCATTTTTAGTACATTTTATATTAATAGAAAACCGACATTTTGCTACTTTTCCTCGAATCCGTCCCCCTCGCACTGAGGATTTTTTCGCTTATAGCGTAAAAGGGCCGCTAAAACTTTTACATATCGCCTTAAGCTGACAGCAACAAAACTTAATTTTTGAAAGGTGTTAGCTGTAGAAAATTATTACGAATCTTATCATGGAAATAGATGGCATTTAAGACGAACTGCTTTTGTAAATTCAATTTTAATAATCAAACTGAGAATAAAAACAAAATTTAATACCTTGAAATCAACTTTCAAACAAAAAACAAACAATGGAAATAGCTATTGAATAACAGAAAATATGAACTCATGATACTGTAAGAAAACTTCGGCAATTGCATAGGTAATTACCCATTATCTGTTTTATAGCAAAATCCATTGCTTTGTTCTAAATATTTTTGAACGAATTACAAATTGGAAAAGATTAACCAGAAACCAAGGCAAAATTCGGTGTTCAGGTATGTTAGAGAAATTCCACGGTTCAGGATGTAGGTTCAATATGTCGGTGCAATCGGTAGCGCACTCCATCGCACTTGCCATGTAAGCAAAAGGAAGTTCAAATCCTGGCCCGAATGAATCTTGAATCTTCTTCTTATTCTTCTAAATTCTTTATTGCACACAACACAGTTTAATGTACAACAAGTGGACTTAATGCTAGAAGCATTTTCTCCCGGTCAACCCGACAGAAAGTACAAGAAAGTTACAGAGGCAGGTGTGCAAAAAGGCTTTACAATTTTAAATTTTAAACAAGAAATAAAACATAAAAAATACATTTTTAATGCAAGTGCTCGTAAAGGCCCACTTTTTATGCATCAAAACCGAACAGAAAGGCGATTATTTTGCCCTAGGGCTTTATTATTATTATTATTTTTTATTTATTTACATTAGTTGGCTAACCTGCAAACTTTCTGCAAATTTTATACTTTTTTATCCACTGTTTAACGGCTCTGGACACAGTCCTTTTGAGCCAATCATAATTTAAAGTTTACAAGATTATATTTGTTTTATTTCCTCACACTATGCATTGAAAAACGTAGTAAGATATACGGGCGTAAGAGCAATACATTACTCGCTCGTGTTTTAAATCGTCCTCGTAATTTATTCCTTTTCGCTCTTGTAGCATAAACTTCTATTATGTACTGATAGATAAGTTTTGTAACTAAATACTAATAATATAAAAAGTAAGCTTCAGAAAAAAATAGAGAAATAAAGAATCTTGTCTCTTTAGACCCGTTCTATTTAAGTTGGTCATTGATAACTTCCTCAATAATTAAATATTTGCAATTTTCAGATGTTTTCCTATGTGCGTGATATACACGAAATTTCAAATTTCTAAGTCCACTGGAAGTGGTCTATTCTATAGGTTTTCATTGTGAACAAATTTGTATGAAATTGATCACGTAAGTGCAATTATTTTTTTTTGCGTCAGGTTAGAAGCCTGTTCTTTTCACAGCACCATGAGGCCCTAGACTTCTGGAGAACGTAACAGTTCCCACTTGATATCTCATACGGGGCCCGAGCAAAAGGGTCTTGACAGACAGACAGATGGACAACAAAGTGAGCCTATAAGGGGCCGTGTTTTAATTTTTAGTACGGAACCCTAAAAACCACAAAAAAATTGAATATTTTTAACATCATTTGTTTTATAATACACATATACAAGTTGTAATACATATATACAAGTTGATAATAAATATTTTTACTTAATAAATGCTTTTTTTACCGTTTTATTATAATATATTCGACTGACGACGACCCCAAGTGGGTCGAAATATATAACGAAAATTTTCTTTTTTATTTAATTTCTACCATAATATTCGTATGAATCTGTAAATATATAATATATACAAGTTGTACTACATAGATATTATTAGATACAAGTTGTACATACTCTAACAACAAACAATAAAGATTAGGGTTCCCTACCCAGAGGGTGTTGAATTGTTTGTCAGGTGCTACCGTTTTAGCGACTTGCTTTTTGTCGCCTTGATGTTACTTTGGTCTCTGTATTGTTATTTGCCATACAATTTTAGTGCTCCGTACCCGTATTGAGTGGTGGTACGGAACCCTTCGCATGCGAGTCCTACACGCACTTAGACAAATAATTTTCCATCCATCAGCCTAGCTCGTCTACTGCTGGACATAAGCCTTTCCAGGACTTTGCCACTCCCGGCGGTCATCCTGGAAGAATTGCTCATACTCACACACGCTGGGCAGGCGGGTTGGTGAGCGCGGTGCCACGACCCTCGCACCAGTGACGCCACTGCCCGTCACTAGTCTGTTCCATATAAGGCCCGGCTATTAGGGATGGATATACCGCCATCCATCGGTCCCAGGCATGGTGGGCCTCCTGGTTGTTTGCCTGTGAGCTGTCCTCTTACTCTCCCCCGAATTACTTCGAGTGGGTCTCCAAGTAAGATGGTGGTACCTCCACAGTCGAGCCCAGCATCAGCTCTACCACTTGTTAAAATTATTTTACTCACCTATAATTGACATGAAAATCTGATTGTGCTTGCTCCCAACATTTTCAGGCTTATCGTTAACTTTGAACATTTTTTTCACCATTTTATCTACTATTTTCACTATTTACAATGCTGAACTTGTTTTCAAAATAGTAATTTCGCTGAAATGTTCATGTTTTTTGACGCGGTTTTTTCAGGGGCGCCGTTCCGACTGCGCGCGCGCTTCTATCTGATGCTGTCGATGTTATGACGATCGTGAATCTATTTAAATATTGCTTTAATATGATATACTAGTACGAGTGCTTAAGAGGGTAACAGACGATCTCGGTGCAAAATGCATATCATAATATTGTTTCCTCACTTTTGAATAAAAAGTATGTAATAAATGCGTTTTATGGCAGTTCTTAAAATTGCTTAATAATAAAAAGAATAACGGTATATTAGACTCTTTTTGACTTTTATTTATTTATAAGGGATAGTTAATGATTTATAAAAAAACAATAAACCTATTAAACTCGATATATTTTTTGACCCAAGGTATGGAGCCGTCATCTGTCGAATCATATTTTTAATAATAATAAGGTAACCACGGACCTCAAGGCCCCAGACTCTCTTTGCAACATTTCGCTTTCATCTTACCTGAGGCTTTAGAAGTGGCGCTCCCCCCGCTGCATTAAGATGTTAGAGACCGCACCTGAATGTTGCTCTACTTCGTTAAATGAGTGTACGATTACTTAAAATTTGACATGTGAAGATTTTTAATTATTCAAGTAACGGTAATTTACAAAGTTTGGTTTGTTTATCGGAACAAACAAAATGAATTTGCAAAAGCAAAACGTTAAACGTTAAAAAGTTAATCTACCTGGAGTAGATGGCTTATTGGTAGCAGTAAGAGTGATTAGTATTTAGACACAATACATTTTATAGGTCATGCAATTATTTGCAGATTTTTACCGAAGGGGTGTCAAGAGGTGTTCCGGGTATGAACTGTGAGATGCAAGTCATAAGTCCACCCATACGTGTACCTATAAGTACACCCGCGTTTCTCTGACGATTATTACGTCTCAACGTGATGAGCCCTATCGCTCTAGTCTAAGGAAACCTGCATGCGCTAAAAAGCGTGTAGTTGTGCCCGAAATTTTCTTTATTCATCAAGATTTTCATTTAGCTAATGCCTGACATAAAAAATACCTTTATAAAATTTGGAAATGTATAAAATTAATAATTAAATCGTAACAATGAAAACATTTAAAATTATGTATTCCTAATACTCACACATATATTACAATCAGTTCTTTAAGTAATATAATATCAAAAATAGAAACTCTTACGGTAATTAAGTGTCTGTCAGTTTGTGTGTCCATGATTATGACTAAGGTGCAATAAAAAAGGTAAAAAAAACAGTTTTAGAAATGTGATGTTTTAATGATAAGAACCGCAGCTGCGTACGTTCTTTTGTTTTGATGCATTATTGTCTAGCACGTTGTTATCTCGACTGTCGGTTTTAGTGACTTCGATAGCTTTTTAAGATATTTTAAATAAAAGTAAGTACATAAATTAATAAAAAGGATGTAGCTTTGGCTTTAGTTATTCCAAAAAGTGGCGACAGCGGTGCTGGTATAAAATTTGTGTCACGCCATCCCCGTGGGTTTTTAGACCACAACTTCTAAAATACGGCTTTACGGGTTTTCGAATTAACACACATTAACATAACTTAATCTAAGCGAATTAGGGCATGCATTTATTCGCAGATTTTTACTATCCGGATAACGGATAATGTATTATCTGGATAACCGGATACTTATGGTAAAAATTAAGGGTAGTAATAAAAGCTCCGAAAACTAAATTAAAACCGCCCAAAAAAACGGCCTACCGCAAACATCTTGAAAAAAAAAACCGGCCAAGTGCGAGTCAGACTCTAGTCAGAACCTAGGGTTCCGTATTGTGGATGATAAATTTAGTTTAAACGCATATTACCATGATTTTTTTCATATTTTTCGGTCCACCAGTTTTGGAGATAAGAGGGGGGACATACATTTTTTTATAGATTTTCAAGGATTTCTCAAAATAGATGCAATTAAATATAGCCAAACTATATATTATTACAATAAGATTTTTAATACCTACAATGTGATACCCATATTGTATTTTCATATTTTTTATATTTTATTTTTTTTACTTTTTTTATATTTTTAAATCACTATAGTTTTCCCGGTTATTGGTCAGTTATGATCTATAATGGACATTTTTTTCGTATTTTTTGGTCTACCAGTTTCGGACATACCTACACATTATTGTAGTTTTTTGAAGATTTCACAAAACCAGTGCCAGTAAATATAGTAAAAGTATATATTTTTACAATCACCTTTTTAGTGTCTACAGTTTGATACCCATATTGTATTTTTAGGATATTTTTTATTTTTCTCGCTTTTGTTTTGAAAATATTTTAAACAATTTCAAATTTTTCATATTTTTTTTACAATGTAATATGTAGGCAAATTAATGCTATTTTTGTGCCAAATTTCATGTCTTTATCTTTACGGTGCTAAAGTTATAATGCTGTGAAATACGGACAGACATAGATTAGACTTTATTTTATCGAAACAGGGATTTCTTAAAATATTCAAAAAATATTTTATCCATAGTTGTTTACTTATTAAATGATAAGTGCAATATTCAAGTAGAGCAACTTTCATGATACAGTTCGCCTCTCCATAAGAATCTACGCGAGGGAAAGGAAGCAACCGTGCGAGCGGGAGGTAAAATGACGTCGAGCTACACAACACACGTCTGAACGCTGCGATGTCCCAGCGAAACTAAGGGAAATATCGACGTTTCGATTTGATAAATGTTCCTAAAATAATTTTTTAAACACCGTTTTTTGTTATTTCACTTATTAATAGTTCTATTCTACGTGTTTTAAATTTGACTACGCTAAACGATAGTTTTCTAGTAGAAAAAAAAATAATTTATCAGTGGTTGAATTCATGAAATCACAACTACTTAAAGCACTCGAAATAAGAAAACTAAAGTATTATCCAAAAAAGTAACCAGGTAAGATTATTGTTGAAGATATGGGAATAAATGTTACCTGAATAAATTTCTTGTTTTTGTCATAATTTTTACGTGACGTGTGCATGAATGAAACTCTCAACGCGTAGAACATAAATAAAGGTATGTTTAAAGCCTAAAAACCTATTAAAAGTAGCACTAAAGTAAATGAAAAAATAAGTTTTGAAATCTTCAAACTCCACACTATAAATTAACGTAAAATGTATTTTATTTATTGCTTTCTTACTAACTAAAATAAAATCTTTCTTTTCTGATAATTCTGCAAGCATACTGATTTTTAGGGGACTGGAGCCTTAAGTGAATACAGACGGAGTTTCGGTAACAAACAACTGAAGCACCCACGGTAAGCCGACCCGCTTGTTTGCACGTGCCGGCACGCACAGATTCACATCGATAAGCCGTCATTTCGCAGCGAAACTTCGAAACGCGTTGCCTTTGTGTCAAAAAATATATAAAAATACTTTGAAGAAAATACAAGGAGTCACCTACCACGCGTAAGTCATTGATAAGCAGACGTAAATTTTTTATCGAATTTATTAAATAACATTATGACAGTGACTTGGGTTGGCGACGGCGATATTATTTTTGTTTTTAGGTAGACTAAGATATAGAAGGTGACTTTTTGATCATCGTCCAAATTCATACTGGTGGCTTGGTAAGTGATCAGTATCATGGATCAATTTTTTTTTGTAAAATACGTTAAATGAAATTTCGACCCCCCATAGTGATTCACTTGGAACTGGAAGTGAATTTAATAATAATAACAAACGGTAATAATAACAAACGCCACAAAAAAATCAAATGTTCAATTCTAGGTTCTGCTATAAGTGCTAAATGCAAAAAAAATAGAAAATTCTTTGCCTTTGATATTTTTCTTATTTGACAGGACTAGCCTTATTTTGAGCGTCCTGTCTTTTTCTTTCTTTATCAAAAGGACAAGGATAGAACGCTTAAATTAAGTTTAGTCCTGTCAAATAAGTTAAGGTGATTACCCACGCCAACGGCCTTGAGCAATCGGCCTCACCTCCAAGGAGTTACAGGCGCTGCTCCCCGCATGCCTCTGCGCAGACGCCCCGCGCCCCTCTACAAAAATCGCTAGCGTCGCAATGATTCACACCTCGTAGCGAGGTAGAAATAAATTTATGTAGCATTGTTTTATGCGTAAACCTATAACTATAACTTTTCAAGCTCAATAGGCTGTGCTGTAACAGAAAGATGTGACCATCCTGTACATATTACTACACGGTGATATTTTGGTAGTTTTGAAAACAAACTAGTGGTTATAGTTATTGCGAACTAGTGGTGATATGCTGCACCGAATCGACACCAATAAAGAATTGATTTGGGTATATTAATATTGGTGTCACAGCTTTGACAGTAAATTTTATCGATAAATTTTTCCAAATCATCGTAATTTTTCAATAAACTACATATAAATGCGTAAAATTATTAATAGATTTTTCAATATGGCTGCCAATATTCATATGGCGTTCTAAAATTAAAAAATCTTCTACTACAGTGTGTACAAAAAAACCGATGTATCTTTTTTTTTTCAAAAAGGTTCACTTAAACATTTTTTTTATGGTTTTCATCATAAAAAATTGTTCTTAGCATTTGACGGAAAGTCAGAGAAATTTCAAATGATTTCCATGTTTATCTATTACTAGTTTCTGCCTGCGGCTTGGCCTGCGTGGTCTAGATGATACAAATGACGTATATTTTTTTCAGAAGTAAACATTATCGGTCTTAGTACAAAACTGTGTTTAACTTAGTGTTTAAATCTGTTGCTGTCACTCTTTTACAATATGAAAAAAAAGGTGACAACGACAGATTTAAACACTGTCTAAAGTTAAACACTGTTTTGTAGTAACACCGTATAAGTGCTCTCACGCCCTCTCAGTTGAATATACAACTGACAATATCACAAACAAAGTAATAAGGACGAAATTCTCCGTAAAACTTAACCAATCTCCGGGATGAGAGTAGTATGGTTTTAACAGAACTCAAGTGTGAAAAGATCCAATTAGGAGACAACCAGAAGTGGATTATAAATAATTACATTGTATCCAACGAAATACTATACCCACCGCAGTATTTATTTGTAAACAATATTTTTTGTTTTTCCTTCAGGTGCTAGAATCACCAAGCTGCTCTGTGATCTTACTCTGGAGCAGGCCACGTATAACTGACCATGTGAAAAGCAGTTCTCTCTTAAGGCGTCTGTTCACGCCACAGCGTGACGGTTGCGCATCGCACCGCGGCGCATCGCGCCGGCGACTTGCGCGCCACTGTTCCGGCCTGTTCGGCTCGAGACGCCTCCCGAGGCGCACGTCTGCGCGCTCGCGCAGCCGGCTGTTCCGCTCGAATCGTCTAGAGAACGACACGTGTGTGCACACATTCGCGCCGCCACAACCAATATCGTGTACCTATCAGTGTTGTGTTCACAGTATATACCAGTGTAGTGTTCACGTTACACCAAGACATTCTGCACATTCCTGACCAAAGCGCCAGCTTCATCAGCCCAACAAGAAGGCTCAGCCCGTCAGCGCATTCGTCGGCTCGCCCACAACAATCCAGAATAAAGGTCAGTGCACCCACAATTATCCAGTGTTAATCCTTAAATCCCATCAGCTCTGCATTCCTGTAACCCCGCGGTTACAGCGTCTGACCACGCTAAATAAGCAACTCAATGTGTGTCGGTACAAATATCAACGGAAACGACATTGAAATAATGTTCATTTCAGCGTGCCTTGAAAAGTGGCTGTTACGACAACCACTGCGTCTCCGGCTAGCGCAAAATAGGGGAAAATAATACTTTTCACATGGACGCCATGAACGGAAAAAAAATTTTGAACTTAAATTTTTTAGATCTAAAAATTTCCTATAATATGATGAACTAATAATTAAAATCGCTTTAGGCGTTTGGAAGGGATAAAAGAATTCTTGTGTTAATCATGTGAAATTTTCGATGACTTTCGATTTTTTTTGTCAAAACTAACAATAGAAAAACAGTTTATGAAATTAAAAATTTATTTTTGACTCTATAATGCCAACCATATATGTTTATGAAAGTTTTTGGACTACCCGTGTGGAAGGAGTAGGCCTTCAAAGACAGGTCCAAATTGCAGTTGGCGTAATCATTCGCCTTAAGTCTATCCCTGCTAAATTAAGAGTGTGGCCTTGACATTTATTTATGGTAATAGCAAAGCAGACTTTGAGGAAAAACTGCACTCTTTTGAAATCGAAGGGGTAGTTCGATGGTGTTAGAGGAATCCTCGGAATAAACACAGACTCCCCTCGGGAACAACCGGTTAATATAGTTGCCTCGATAACATTTCGTTGCAATGTTTTCACTCGCAACCTGGTGCCATTACACAATTTTGGCGGGTTTAAAGTACATTAGTCACTGAACGAAAAGATTCAAGTGCTTAAAAGTATTTTATAGCACAGTGTGCGTAAAATGACCGCTTTACGCACGCTGCGCGTGCGTAAAGTCGGCATTTTCCGCACTTGTGCTATAAAAAATTATACGAAACTCGTGCGCGAAACGTTTTCTGACGAGTGTGAGTTTGCGGCACGAGCCGAAGGCTCTCGCTCTCGTATCGTAATGTACTAATGCGCATTCAATACAATAATGCTTTTAAAAGAGCTGTTGGGGTGAGGGTACTGCAGTGCAACAGGGATGCTGGCAGAGGCTGGAGTCGATAGCTTCTCTACTATCGTGAACCGCGTCCCTGATGCATCGAGTGTGGAGTAGCTCCAATAGTCTTCTACAGGTGATAGCGGCCAGACTGGATGCGGACTGTGCTTTTATGAAGCACTGGACTAGTGTCCATCTTATTAAGGGGGTATATCGTCAAAATCTACACTTTTTGAAGTTATTTATCTGCTGTTCAAGCCAAGTCCTAAGTTAAATAAATTAGTATAACAATTTTGGGACCTTTTTCTAGATTTTGGACTACGAGAAACGCGATTGGAGGAATTTCACTCGATAGAAATAATTAATGAAATGAGGTCTAAATTTACACTTTTTTTGATATTCTGACAAATCGGGATAGCATACAGACTTCAAAAATATTTATTTAGATGGGTTTTAACAATACTTAAATTACTGGTTATGGAAATTTCCATAGCTATTTTGGTTAATTTTGTATTAATTTAAAACCGACTTTTTGTCAATTTTCCCCGATTCTGTCCCTCTCGCACTGCGTGTCTTTCCGCTTGGAGTAACGGGGACCTTTGCACGGACGATATATCACCTTAAAGAGACGAGAAGGGATTTGCTTGACAGCTATGATTTGCTCGTGGTAGACAGACAGACAGACGGATAAACGGGCGGCAGTAGAGGCTTTGTGATAACACGATACATCTGTACATTATTTTTACTTGCTTACAAAATTTAGTGAATGAAACTTAAACACAAAATGTCATCCCCCTTTTCAGCCCCTTTAGGGTTGAAATTCCAACAACACCGATATATGTACATATGTTGCGTTAGTTTCCAACCATAATAATAAATAAATAATTAATTTAGTGATTTTTACTTTGAAAATGAAGGACTTCCCATACACAGTTTTATCCCCCTTTTCACCCCTTCAGGGATGGAATTATCAAAAACGCTGAAACACGTATCAATTAATTTTCAATTATCAGCCTAAACACAAAATTTGATGATCCTAACCAGTATACTCTATGATCCTAACTTCAAAACTGACGGATCTTCATAAAAACTTTCATCCCCTATTTTACCTCTTTAGGGGTAGAATTTCGAAAATCTTTTCTGTGTATTTACACTTCACAAAGAACACACCCTGCAAATTTCAAGTCTCTAGGACCAGCAGTTTAGGCTGTGCGTTGATATATCGAGCGAGACAACTCTTCTACTTTTAACAGAAATATGACTTGCTTAGCCAGATCATTAAATGCCCAATTCTACGATGTGCCGACGACATACACGTATATACCAGAAATGCGAATATTACAAATTAGAAAAGTCAGTATAGTGAATGAATGAATGAATGAATGAAAACACACTTTATTATACACGGTCAAATAAAAAATTGAGTACAGAGTTTTGAACACGCAATTTTTTCTCGTAAAGATATACCGATAAACTGTAAACTTAGTTATAAGGATTAATTTCAACTGCATTATATACATGCTGTCATTAGTATATAATAACCATACACTTTATTTCTAGTCCTAAATGAGTTTATTTTTTAACATAGTTCATATTAATGATTCAAAGTTGGTACTGCCGCCAACCCTAGCATTTTAATGAAAACGATAAAAAATTTATGATGGCTGGTGATTGATAAGTATACATTTCGTTTATTTTCTTTTGTTGAAAATTGGAAACAAAATGACAGACAGATTGACGGTGTTGTCAGTTTTTTCAGGTGATACTTTGCCGTAAAATGGGGAAGTTCATTATTTTTCGCAACTCCGTTTATCATATTTTCTTTTGTTGAAATTGTTTCTTAATTTTATTTGCAAAAACTTACAAAACATACACAAATTTATTATGTTTGTAATTCTCATTTGTCAACAAGACCTAGATCATTTAGAAATCATTTCTAAAGTATCGAACTAATTTCGACCTTATTTGCATTTTAAAACCCCTTTGTTTTTTAATGTACTTGACTCAGTAAAATACGATCTAGAAGCTGAATTTAACAAAAAAAATAATAATGTTAATAAAGCCAAAATTCACTTGACATCATAGAAACTGTCTGGACCATTTGTACATCCTTTTTGTTTTGTATTTTGATATTATAATATGAAGAGATAAGAGAAACACGTCTGTTCGGTTCAATTACTTATAATGGCGGGGCAAAAACAATATTACCTCCTTATTATAATTAATAGCTAATTAATATCTACTGACATACATACCATAATGTACCAAACTAACTTTGATATCTTAGGACCCAAATGGTCCAGACAGTTTCTATGATGTCAAGTAAATTTTGACCTTATTCATATTTCTTTTTGTTACAAAATTTTACATTTTACAAACCATCTGTTTTTTATTTTACTGTAATGTAAAAAAGCTCAATGTAACAAAAAAAAAACATAAAATGTAAATTAGGTTGAAATTTGCTATGAAAAATTCCATAGAATTGGCTGTAACTTGAATAAATAAATTCAATCATATTGATAAAAATTATAGATTTATATGAAAAGTCAGCCGACTGATAAACCGATGAAATGACGATCTAGATCGAGTTCAAAAAATATAATTAAAAAATATTTATTATTGTATGGCTCAATGTGCGACACTATCGGAGGTTAGATTCTGCTGAAATAGTACCTGAATAAAATAGTACATTACGATACGAGTCGAGAAAAAGTTTCTCGCACGAGTTTCGTATAATTTTTTACAGCACAAGTGCGGAAAATGCCGACTTTCGTGCGTAAATTAATTATTAATTGGGTTCTAAATCAGGGCTGCCAGGTCCAATTGAGTATTGCGCACTAACTCCGCTGTAAAAAAGCACTAGATTCCGCTAAACATATTTTTTTATAAAAAGCGCTAGAAGAAGCGCTACTTTTATGTTGTCTATTGGTGGCCATATTAATAAGATGATTGTAATTGATTGGCTTTTTAAAAAAATACGTCATTTATAGAGCCGTAAAGAATTTTTAAAAGAAGATTAAGTAATTTTATACTAAATTAAATCAATGCATTAGCATGACTAAAACAAAACTCATTTCAAAATAGCGCTAGATTTCCCAAAATTATTCCAAAAAAGTGCTAAAATAATGAAACACAACTCATTCCGAAATAGCGCTAGATTTTCCGCTAGGCGCTAAAAACGAATTTTGAGCGCTAGGTGGTCAAAAAAAGCGTTAGATCTAGCAGCACTGTTCTAAATACAGGAAAAATATAATTCTCATTTTATCTGGCAACACCCAAAGCACTCACACACAAATGTACAATGGGCAGTCATTTGCAGGCTTCACCCATAATTAAATGAGGTTACATCCGTATTTCTTCAACGTCCTTACTAAAAATATATGTCATTTCATGGATTTATGTGAAAACCTAATTATAGAATTAAATGAGACTTGAGGATAATTCATGATTTAAAATTTATTGAAAAAGGCGTTACTTTGCGGAACTCCATCATGAATTTGTGGATATATTAATAAGCAAAAACATTTTTGCTGTCGAGCGGTCGGACGGACTACACATCCCGAGGATGCCTCGTTCAGAGGCGAAACACGTGTCGATAAGTTTTCTTGCTTGTTATTTAAGATTGCTTTATTTTGTGCTCGTACTGCTTGCTTTGCTTGTGCATGTTTTATGCGGGAGGGCGGGCGGTGCTTGAGTCTGCATTTTGAATAGCATGGTAAGGGTGTTTAGCGGAATATTGCAAATTATTAATATGTCCACAAATTCAATTCATGATTTATATAAAAAACGTCTCACCTCGGATCATCTGCATCGATGTCATCCCGAGCCCTGCGAGCCGCAGCCCGCCGCTTTTTATATAAAAAAAAACAATGATAGCTGGCAAACTTAAAAAAAAAAAAACTATTTATTCTTAAAAACCCATCTTACAAAATATGTACATGATTTTTACACAATATAGAGATACCACCAGAAGGCCGACTCGACGACGACGGAGCGAAAACAGACGCACACATGCATAGACGCGTACGTATGATGATCTCGACAGAATTTCGTATTGGAAGTATGTATATGTGTGCGTGCACCTGTTTTCGCTAGTTATGCGGAGTAAACCTTCTGTAAGTGGTTCTTTTGTGATTTCTATTTGTCAAAGCAGTCTCTTCGTGTGTTTAAAGACTTTTTAATAATTACTTCTGTCGAGAAATTTTTATCCAAAGATGTTTTCCAACATCATAATCCGAGGTTAGTCAAAATGCATATGTCGTTGGCAAATCATATATTGTACTCGTATAAGTTTTATGTTGAAAAAAAAGACATGATCTTGCTAAGTTTCTTGCCCTTCTTCTTAGCAAGACTAATCGAATGGGCGGAGGTAGGCATGTATTTATATATGTAACCTATTAGTATGTAGTATATAGGATGGGATTTGGTCGGCCGCCTGGATTCGTGCTGGGGGCTCGGTTGGTGATCATTGAACCTTGTTCCTGGTCCCTGGTCGGGTCTCCGGTATGGGTTCGGGCGGCTGATTGGATTTTAGCTTGTATAGTATATATTTTACCTATCATTTTAATCGTAAATATATTGCTACATAAATTAAATAAACCTTTAATTTAGTTCATGTACATTTATTATTTTATTACATATTTTTTTTTTTAGATTAAATTTGACGTGTAAAAAGTGTATATATCTATACCTGCTTTGCAAAATAAACTATTTGAATTTGAATTTGAATCGCAAAAATGGCGACCCTAAAGTATGAAATCGAAAATCTTTTACCGGAAGTCAAAAATAGGAGCAACGACGAGCGAAGCGAGAAGGAGCGTTTTAGGTTTACATGTAAACAAATTTGAGGAGCCGAGCGATGCGAGGCAACCCTTCTACTTTTAACAGAAATACGATCTACCCAGTCAAATTCAAATTCAAATTCAAATAGTTTATTTTTCAAAGCAGGTGTAGATATATACACTTTTTACACGTCAAATTTAATCTAATAAAGAAAATATATGTAATAAAATAATAAATGTACATGAACTAAATTAAAGGTTTATTTAATTTATGTAGCAATATATTTACGATTAAAATGATAGGTAAAATATATATTATACAAGGTAAAATTCAATCAGCCGCCCGAACCCACACCGGAGACCCGGCCAGGGACCAGGAACAAGGTTCAATGATCACCAACCGAGCCCCCAGCACGAATCCAGGCGGCCGACCAAATCCCATCCTATATACTACATACTAATAGGTTACATATATAAATACATGCATAGTCAGATCATTATATGCCCAATTCTACGATGTGCCGACGACATATACCTATATACCAGAAATTTATTACATATTTTTGTGTATTTCTTAAAATACACAGAAAAAAGCAGCTCTATTTTATTTACATAGCGCCTTAAGTAACTTGCAGGAGAGATTATTACGTCGTTTTTGAACCGAAACGGTATTTTGATATTTCTTATGGAATATTGATTAACCTGATAGAATAAAACAGTACTTACTTGATTTTATATTGTATTGTATTGTTCTTTAATTATTTATTGTTATCCTTTTTGTTTTGTGTGTTATTTATTGTATAGTGTATTGGATGTGAAATGTGTGACGCTATACAAATAAATAAATTGATACCATACAACTTGTTAATTTTATTTTGTTGTTTTAATCAACAATAAAAAAAACACAAGTCAGCAGTTGGCAATAACAAAAACAAAGCAAGCATATCGCCACGACATGAATCCCCGAGATGGTGTCAGATGTGTTCCGAGTGTGAACTGTGAAATGCAAGTCACAGTCCACACTCGGTAAACCCGCTTTTCACCCACGGTTATTATGTCCCAAGCGTGATGGGTGCTGAGCCTTATCGCCGTACTTCGGGCATAAATGCACGCTTTTTTGGGCATACAGGTTTCCTTAAGAGCAGTTTCGCAGCCGGATTGTGCTTCGGAAGACACGTTAACAATGTGTGCTAAGGCACTACGAAAAAAAATCGACATTTTAAGAACTTGCATATCTACTTCAGTAAATAATGTATTATTTTGATAAAATAGTATATTATTTTTAGATTCTTTTTCTAGGGACCTGTGGGTCTACCGCGTAATTCTCATTTTCATCAACATCAACTTGAGATTGAAATTTTTCGTGCGTGCGACGACGCCCGCCTAACATGCCATCTCTTTTGCACGCGTTGAATTTCGCATGCATTTGCTTGAAGTTGATACAAATGAGAATTACGCGGTAGAGCCCCTGTTAAAACAGAAACGCAATTGGAGAAATTCGGTTCGATAGAAATATTTATTGAAATGAGGTCCTTTTCGACATCAATTCTCCTGGTCTGACAATTTAGAATGACATATGGACTGCAATTATATTTTATTAGATGGGTTTTAACGGTTTCTAGGTTCTGGTTAAACGAAATTTTGATAGCATTTTTAGTACATTTTATATTAATAAAAAACCGACTTTTTGCTATTTTTCCACGAATCCGTCCCTCTCGCACTGAGGGTTTTTTCGCATATGGAGTAACAGGGACGCTAAAACTTTTACATATCGCCTTAACGTGTCTTCCGAAGCACGTAAACTGAACACAAAGTACACCGCAGGAATTGAACCCATGACCTCTGGATTAGCAAGTGAGCGCTCAACCACTCGGCCAGTAAGGCAGTTGACATAACATATCGCTCAATAGGCATACATTAAATTATGTTAAGGTGTGTTAATTGGAAAACCATTTCGAGATTTAGGTTTATTAAGCCGTATTATAGAACTTTTGGTCTAAAAAACCTCATGATGACGAATATTTTTATGCAAAAGCTGCAACTTCCATTTGCCTTCGTGTGATGTCACTTGAGAAATGGCTGTTTGGAAATGTGTCCTTTGCTATCAAGATAAATTTATAATTATTTGCTTCAAATTAATTTGACAGTAGGCAGACAGAGACAGACCACTTTTTTTATAAGCAATCACACATCACAATTGGTATAATGTCTAAAATTCTCAAGTGACAAGGTCATCGGACAATTCTTTAAAAAATTATAAAAAACAATGGTTAATTTATATACAAAAATAATGAAAACTATGTCCTAAAATAGCGTATACTATCTGAAAAAATAAATAAAAAATAAATCTTTTAAAAATTAAGCTATGGGAATTTGCGAGATGCATCATTGAGAGAAAATGGTTATTTGTGCAACAAGAGAGCAAAGATTTTTTTGGTTGCGAGTGCCGGGTTTGAATCCCGAGCAAGCGAAGGAGCGTGGCGAGGGATTCAAAGGCACAAGAAACAGAATAAATTTGCTCTCGTGTGACACATACAACTTTTCACCTCACTAGCGAGGAAACACAGATGTAAAGACACCATCTTTTCGAACGAACTTAAAAGAATTCAATGGTTTTTTTCTTTAAACAATACACTATATAAAAATATTGCATATAAAATAAAATGTAAGGAGTGTTAATTGAATCCTAAAAGCCGCGAAAAATCGGAAAATTTTTAACAAACCCATCGAAAACGCATAACATAACCATCACGCGGGCGTTTTACTCTATCTATCCATTTCCGGTAGAAGTTCATTTGTTTATACCACTGATGAAGTCTAGCAAGACATGTTTTGCAATAAAAAATGACAGTTCTTTTTTGCTTAAATTGACACTTGTTATAGTAGATAACGTCATTTTCTCATTTTTATTATTAGTTCCGAGTACACTCACGTGACTCACTGCAGCGAACAGCACCAAAATGTCGATAATCAAATTTCATCATTATCTGCCCCTCTATTCTGTATCTTTAGTTGCCAACTGGACTAGGTGCCTATCATCAAAAACATAGTTAAAAACGGAAATTTCAAAATTGCTATTAGTGGGTATTGAACTATTTACGAACTCTGTCGTCACTTCAAGTGCGAACATATCCTTAGACAATCGGAATTCGATAGTATATCTATGTTTTTGATGATAGGCACCCATTTCAAATGGCAACTAAAGATACATAATAGACCCTCAGGTCGTCAATAGCCAGCGTGGCTACTTGTATTACTATAGAGGTCAGTTGTTTATTCGGAGTATATATAGCATATGGTACGGATTCCATACACATTTGGAGGCCATACACAGGATTTCGATAATTTTACCTTGTCTATGGTATCCGAAATGCTGTGGGGCTGTGCGTGTATAGCCTCCCAAAGTGTATAGAATTCACATAGAGTGAAAGAGATAGCCTCCATGCTGACGTTTGCTGTCTCTCTTTCTGTTGAGCAAAGAATATGGATAGTAGATGCTAGTGATTGTTGGCACTTGGTGGAATTTATAAAACATTGTTTAAAAAAACACTTGAACTTATCGACACTTTATTGTGCCCGACCGGTTTCGCTGTAAAGCATTTTCTAGGGCCTTTTACACATCCTAACTAACAAAGAAATAATTTACAATTAAATCATTTAAACAAATTTATTTAAACAAAGAATATAGAGTTCTTGATTTAAAACACTTTTCTTCACTGCTTAAAACCAGTGAGCAAAAGTCGATTTTGCTCACTGTTTTTAAGCAACAAAGGCGCGCTTATCGAGCCAGTGAGGTGAAAATATACATTTTCGAGTACTGTGATGATTTAAAATTACAAAAAAATTACAGTATATATAAAAAGATTAACCAAAAGTATTTTAATTTTCTTTTCATTAATCAATGAAAAACTGAAATATAAGATACAAGAACTTTTGTTATAATTCCAAGTTTTCAGCGATAGAGTATCACTCGTGCTATATTTACATAGCCAAATTCATGCTGAAGACTCGGTAAGTGCTCAGTATCAAGGTTCTGTCATTAGGTAATAAATATATATTGGTCTACTTGTCTCATATTCAGCTCGCGGAGGGATAGGGACGGTCATGCGCATGCGCATGTGTCTGAATGTCACAGTGACAACGTATCATACCATCTAGATTCAAAGCTGTTGACATTTTGCCAAATGAGAATGAAGACATTATATAGTAAAGCAGTAAAAATGTCGTGTATGTCTGTACATTGAATATTTTTGCGAAATTTTAAATAAAATGGGTTATTTTTATTAGTATTCGTACTGAGACCAAAACCAACATTTTCTGAATTTTCGTCTGTGTATTTGTCTGTATGTGTGTATGTTCCGTTTTTACTACAGAACCACTCAACGATTTTAGATTCGGTTTTCTTTATTATCATCGTTGACCCTGGTCAACATTTAGGCTATAAGGGCTGTTGTCAAAATAACTGTTAAGCCGAAAACGGGGCAAAGATTGAATAAACGCGGGTGCGAAAGACTAGCTAAAGATAAAGCATTTTTTAATTTTTTTATTATCTCATCTCACTTTTATTTTGTCTATATTGATAGTATTTTAGTCTGACGGGTATTTAAATGAAACAAAGGCGTTATTGTTTTTTTTTTATTCAGCCTTTTAATTGTTGTTTATAATAAAATAGACAAAACAGATAATGTACTAATAAAGTGAAATTATCAATATCTATTATTATGAATATCACAATTGCACACCAACCAAACTTTCAATTTAAGGTAGTAACTTTTTTGGGAAAAAGGCCTCATCAGGGGATGGATGGATGGATGGTGCCCTTTGGTGGTAGAACTGATGCCGGGCTCGGCTGTAGAGGTACCACCATCTTACTTGGAGACCCCCTCGAAGTAATTCAGGGGGAGAGTAAGAGGACAGCTCACAGGCAAAAAACCAGGAGGCTCACCATGGCTGGGATCGCTGGATGGTGGTATATCCATCCCTAATAGCCGGACCTTGAATGAAACAGACTGGTGACGGGCAGCGGCGTCACTGGTGCGAGGGTTCCGGCACCGCGCTCACCAACCCGCCTGCCCAGCGTGTGTGAGTATGAGCAACTCTTCCAGGATGACCGCCGGGTGTGCCAAAGTCCTTATGTCCAGCAGTGGACGAACTAGGCTGATGGATGGACATACACTATTAACCTAAAAGTACACCTAACTACCTAACGGTCTAAAAACTAAACAAAGTGTACTAAAATAATATATATGTTAAATGTATTTAAATAAACTTACTAAAAACTTACTTTCTTTTCAGAATAATTTATGGTCATTCTGGGGTACTGGGTCTTATTGTCTAATAAGATTTTTGTCTTATTGTCTTATTGGCAACTCTTCCAGGATGACCGCCGGCAGTGGCAAAGTCCTGGAATGGCTTATGTCCAGCAGTGGACGAACTAGACTGATGGATGGATGGATGAAAGGACTTGGTTTGATCAGCAGATAAATAACTTCAAAATGTGTAGATTTTGACGATATACCCCCTTAAGGAGGTCTCCCAAGGGCTTTAACCCAAGGGCTGGTGGATACTTTGGTGAACGTAATCCAGCGAGGCAACGCCGCCATCCTCTTGGGTACTTTTCCCAATGACGTCAGCGATCTGGCCAGCATATTTTATTTAACTTAAAACTTTAATGGTGCTGAATATTTTATTTTTATTTTATTTGTGAATATTATTTAAATTTAAGTTATATAATTAATTTTAATTTTGAATTATTTAGTTCACTTTACATTTGTTATTTAAGTTTTAATTGTTGAATAAACTACCTAATTTCTTAGGTAGTAACTTACAAATAAAGATGGTGGTATACCTGGATAGCTCAGTTGGTAGAGCAATCGCCCGGTAAGCGAGAGGTCCCGGGTTCGAATCCCGGTTCAAAGCTCCTCACTTACAGATTTACTTTTCTTTCTGCGTTTCTATACTGCAATGAAAATGCAGTTGCGAATTTCGCTTAGCTCCCATACAAAAAGTTGTTCATATAGACTAGTAGTACTACCTATGTTTTGAGTTTCGCCAACTAATATTATTTTTCACACCACCTGCTCGACAATGTCCAATTACATATCATGCAACCTCAACGTAAAGTAACGCATTATATCTCAAGGGATATAAAGTTATATGAAAATCCCTAGGGATTAAAGTGATTTAAATTTGGAACGTCAAATTCGTGTGGAAACTCGTGGAAAACAAATGCCCATATGCGATTGTGAAGAGGTTTGTTCGAAAATCCAACTGGCCACCATAAGCAGAATTCAACAAAAAGAAAAAAAGAACAAAAGACGGTGTTTTGTGCTGTGATTGTCAGTGAATTTTATTGAATTATTAATGTTGATAAAAAATGTCGAGCTTTTTATTGTCTCGCAGAAGGTGTGAAAAGTAGAGTATGCTCCTCTGGAATAAAGCCTGTCTTTGTGTTGGGCAGCTTGAACCCCTCGCTTTACTCAGGACTCATAACTCCCTCGCTACGCTCAGGAGTTAACTCTAGAGTCCCTCGTTACGCTCAGGGTTCAATATGCCACCCGTGACGTAAGACACTGCTTTATTCCCTTAGTGCATAATCTACTATAACCTTATATACTGCAATGATATAATGTTAATTTATATCCCCTTGCGATGGATAAATTGCCAAGTGTTCAAACATAGAAATTTATTTCTAGTATAGTTTCGGTAGAGATGGTATTTATCTACATTTATAACAATGTTTTTGTTAAAATGTGTTTTTTTTTACCGAAATAAATATTTTTGTATTAAATATTTTTGTATTTTGTATTTTTTGTATTTTTGTATCTATGTAAAATTTCACCAATGGATAACGACTGAGTTTTTCCCGTTTAAACTCAGTATTTATCCAAAAAGCAAGATAAATACTGTTTCATACATTTTATTTATTGTTTTGAGTTTCATTCTTCGTCAGTGGTGGCTTTCACACACCCGAGCTCACAACTACACTACACAAGTGATAGGAATCAGAAGAGACAGCGCAGTACCGAGACGATCTCCCCGACCACTGCCGTAGCAGGGAAGAAGGTCCGACTCACAGAGGGGGTTGGGTGCGCTGGCCCTTCTGACACCAACACGCTCACCAACACATACGCGGGAGCGGTCGCTGCCCACCTGGTTGTGGTGGTGCTGCAAAAAGACCAAGCTGAGATGGACGAGACCCGGGCCAGCATTCTGAGGCGTAATCTCGAATCTCTGGTGTTTGCCAAATTCATGGCGGACCAGAGTGACGACTCGCTGTGGATGCCGGCTTTTAAGGTGTTCCCTCGTCTGGCTAGCGGGGGCCTGAGGATTCTGTGTCAAGATGACCAGACCCTCGAGTGGCTGACATCTCAGGTTGGTCAGTTAAAGGGGTTATGGGAGGGCTGCCCGGGGTATCACCTCATGCAGGAAAGCCTCATACCCAAATATACAAGAGGGATTATCTGGGTTCCTGACTTCATGGAGGGGGACGCTCGACTCCTTATGAAGTTCCTGGCTGCCATGAATCGCAGGAACCTAGATATTAAATCTTGGAGCCTCATCACATCTGAGGTACAAAAAGAGGGTTTAACACAGAATATCACCCTTATGGTAGGTATTCCCCCGGTTGAACTCGACAAACTCAAGGAGGCAGGCTGTCGCTTATTCTATAAAATGGCGACAGTCTACGTCAACTTGAGAGGGACCAAACATACAAGGCCGGGAGGGTCGGAAGCACTTGGAGAGACCAAGCCTCCCTCCGGCGCTACAGTTGGCAGCACGTCAACGGTGGTGTCGGGGGACGGCAGTGGTCCAGGGGTTGCCGACACGCCTAGCCTGGATGACGTAACTCGGAGCACGGAGACGCCCGAGAACATGCAAGTCAGGCGGACACTAGAGGACGAGGATAAGATGCTGGACCTGTTATCAGGTCTTGATGTCACTTCGTCCCCTATGTCCCGGACCGAGGACGACTTGCTGTACTCTGAGGCTGATGCGCAGCTCTGAGACAATACAAAACAATAAAACGTCGCTTAAACAGTCACTCAGGGCGTAAAAAAGAAAATTATTTTAACCGATACAAATAGATCAAACATTCCGGGCCCTACAGGCCTGGATGCCACAAAACCTGCCACCTTTTCCTCACAAAAAACAGGAAAAGGTTTAAATCTGGACAGGGACTCACAAAACGTTTGCTCTTTAAATATCCTCCACGTCAACCTTCAACATAGTGTCACGGGATTTGCCGCACTTAGGAGGACGCTAGAGGAGGAACCCAATACCATAGCACTCATCCAAGAACCGTACTTAACTCGGGGAAAGGTGAGTGGCTATGGAAACCTAAAAGGCACGGTTTTTACTTCACCTAAACAACAAAAAACTCGAACTTTCATTTATGTTCCAGCGCTGTACAAAGCATCCCTCGTAACCCATTTGTGCTCTGATGACCTCACAGTAATCAAGCTACAGACGGGCCTAGGTGGCAACCTAGAAGAACTATTCTTAGCATCTGCGTACCTAGACGGGGAGCTGGAAATCCCACGACCCGAAATGGAAACGCTGGTGAAACACTGCACGCAACACAAAACTCAGCTCATTATAGGCTGCGACGCAAACGCCCACTGCACAATCTGGGGGTGTCCGGATACAAATGTGAGAGGTAAGGATCTTCTTGACTTTGCTTTATCTCACGAACTGCACATTTTAAACAGGGGCTCAGAACCAACCTTTGTAACTAGACGAAGTCAAACTATAATAGACATAACGCTAGCAACAAATCTAATAACGGAATCCATTAGTGGATGGCATGTTGCGAGCAAAGAGACGTCTGGATCGGATCACAGACGGATAAGGTATGTATTAGAAGTAGGCAAACAAGAACCACGGAAATATAGGAACCCGAGGAAAACAAATAAATCGAAATTTTCTATACTCGTAGAAAACGGCATAAAGACACTCCGTGAACCTGCAGAGTCAAATAGACTCAGTATGGAGGAGATAGAGATACAAGTCAACGCCATCACAAACTGCATAATTAGCAGCTATGAGTCGTCATGCCGTCTCATCACAGAGAAAGGTAAGTTTGACGAGAAAAAATATGGGTGGTGGAGCAAGAAACTGAATAAATTAAGGAAGAAAATGCGACACCATTTCAATAGAGCAATGAACACCAAGCTTGATCGAGACTGGGACGATTACAAAAAAGCACGCCTGGAATTCAATAAAGAGGTACGTTTAAGGAAAAGTGAAAGTTGGAGCAATTTCTGTAACAACATTCAATCACAAAGTGAAACATCACGGCTAAGAAAAATCTTAGCGAATGACAACCACACAAAACTTGGGACACTGAAGAAACCCGATGGCAACTATACAGTTAATGAGCAAGAACAACACGCTCTTCTACTGGAGACCCACTTCCCGGGTTGTCAGGTAAACAATAACTCTCGATGGATGGATTCGCCGTCTCCATGCCCCTCGGAAGAGGACTGGGAGTTTGCAGAATCCGTAGTTACGGAGGAACGAATCAAATGGGCGGTAAGCACATTTCTCCCATACAAGTCACCAGGAGGAGACGGCATATTTCCTGCCCTACTGCAATGGTCTTTGGAGCACATTTTGAAGCACCTTGTGGTAATCTTCAGGAGCTGCCTGGCCTGGAAATGTGTCCCCACCGCCTGGAGGGAAGTTAAAGTTGTCTTTCTCCCCAAACCCGGTAAGGACGACTACACACAACCTAAAGCGTATAGACCAATCAGTCTCTCACCGTTTTTACTTAAAACTTTAGAAAGACTCTGTGACAGATACGTTAGAGAGGGGCCAATGAAGGAGCAGCCGCCTCATCAGAACCAACATGCCTATCTTCCAGGCAAATCCACAGAAACTGCATTACATCAGGTAGTACACAAAGCGGAAACTGCTATAGAAGCAAAGCAGTCCTGCCTCGCCACCTTCATCGACATCGAGGGCGCTTTTGACAAAACCACATTTCCTAGCATAGTGCACGGGCTTGAAAAGCACGGCGTGAATGAGTTGGTCATTAAATGGGTCACAAACATGCTGAGCAAACGCGCAGCATACATAGAAACATCAGAGCGAACACGTTGCCAGGTGACAAGGGGCTGTCCTCAAGGAGGAGTGTTGTCACCGTTGCTCTGGGTGGCGGTCATCAATGACCTCCTTATAGAACTAAACAAGGATGGTTTTTGCACGGTAGGCTATGCAGATGACCTAGTCATCATGATATCGGGACTCTTCGAAGGAACGCTATGCAGTAAGATGCAAGGGGCGCTGCGGAAAGTCGAGTCCTGGTGTGGTAAGCATAAGCTAACCGTAAATCCACAAAAAACTGAGCTTATCTTATTCACCAAAAAGAAAAAGTTAAGTCAACTAAAACTTCCTACATTGTTTGGAACCCAGCTAACACTTAGCAAGGAGGTAAAGTACCTTGGTATCTGGCTGGATGACAAATTACTGTGGGCGAAGCAGGTAGAACACATAATAAAGAAGGCTACGAACACACTATGGCAGTGCAGAAGAGCTGTGGGCAGGGACTGGGGACTTACACCCAAACTCTGCAAATGGCTGTACACTGTAGTGGTAAGACCGGTACTAACTTATGGTGCCTTGGTGTGGTGGCCAAGAACGGAGTTAGTTACAACTGAGAACAAATTACAGCAACTCCAAAGGCTAGCATGTACACTAATAACCGGATGTATGAAATCAACTCCCTCCGCAGCACTAAACATCCTACTAGGGCTAACACCGCCACACCTGCACATACAGCAGGAGGCGATGATCGCAGCCCTACGGGTAAAGTCCACAGGGCAATGGAAAGGTAACAACATAAAAACCAATCACTGTCGAATCCTAGAACGAGCATTAGAGATCGTTCCGGAGGCAGCCACTGGGACTGACAGAACACCGAAATCCTACATAATGGATAGGAAATACGAGATACACTCTCAAGGAGGCCCACACTCCAATCAAAAGGTACTGACTTTTTATACTGACGGCTCTAAAAGGAGGGATGGCAGCGCTGGATGCAGCTATATGTCCCCCGAACTAGGGCTCAGTAAAGCAGTTCCACTCAACACCACAACAACAGTATTCCAAACAGAGCTGGCAGGTATACTCCTAGCGGCCAGGGCAGCAACTGCAATTTGCGCTAGCAGGCCCTGCAACATACAGGAGGTCACAATAATCACAGACAGTGCGGCCATATTATCAGCGCTCAGCAAACCTGTAAGTAGATCTAAAATCATTGCAGACTGCCATGCGGAACTGCAAAACCTGTCAACCATGTGCAAAGTCGAACTACACTGGACTAGAGCACACAACGGAAATGAAGGTAACGAACAAGCAGACTCCCTGGCTAAACTAGCGTCCCTTATGGGAATAACGACACAGGGTACTAATCTGTGTCGACCATCGGCAGAAGCAATCAGGGGTGAACTGCGAAAACACACTCTGAGTGTACACAACAAAGCATGGGCAGAACGAAATGACTGCCGGCTGTCAAAACTAATGATACCGCAGTCGAATGGTAAGGTAACAAGATACTTATTAAAACTAAAACGGTCCGACCTACGTGACATGGTAGGTATCATAACTGGACACTGCAACCTAAACAAACACCTTTTCACCACAGGTGGCACCGATAGCCCTCTATGCAGAGGGTGCCTTCTAGAGGACGAGTCAGTGGAACATGTGCTACTCCACTGCTCCGCAACCGAAGACATAAGACGAAAAGCAGGGATTGCGACGAGCTCCAACTTCCCTTCACTGGACCAGTTTATGTGTCAGAACGCTGAAGCTGTTCGGCTCTACTTTAAGGAGCTGTCCTGGCTGGGCTGACTGACCGGGGGGAAGTGCACAATATTCACGATTACCGAGAATCAGTGCAGGACTCATCGCCCCCGCTACGAATTTAGAATTTAGAATTTAGAGTTTCATTCTTCAAGTTGATTTGACGTGGTACAGGTGCACAATAGTAGTTTATGCTACAAGGGCGAACAGGAATAAATTACGATGACGATTTAAACCACGAGCGCAGCGAGTGTTTTAAACGTAACCGAGTAATTTATTGCTCTTACGGCCGTGTATCATACTACGTTTCTCAACGCATAGTGTGAGGAAATAAAACAAATATAATCTTGTGAACTTTAAATTATGATTGGCTCAAAAGGACTGTATCCAGAGCCGTTAAACAGTGGAAAGAAAAGTATAAAATGTATGGTACACAGGAAAGGTTGCAGGTTAGCCAACCATTGTAAATAAATTAAAAATAATAATAATAATAAAGCCCTAGGGCAAAATAATCGACTTTCTGTTCGGTTTTGATGCATAAAAAGTGGGCCTTTACGAGCACTTGCATTCGTCCTCGTAATTTATTCCTTTGCGCCCTTGTAGCATCAACTACTAATAATAAACTTCCACAGAGTCTAAAAGATCTTCGTCTCACCTTGTTAAATCTAAATTAAGAAAATGGTTATTAAATCAACAATTTTATAGTTTTAAAGAATTTCTTGACACAAATATTTTTAACGCTAGGTAAATAGATGTGTATAAGTTGACATATTTATTAAATTCAAGTTTAATTTCTATTGGATGCTATATAATATAATGCATGAATGATTGATTGACTATTATGTTCTTGTTTTGTGAATGTTTCTTTTACTGATGTCCAATATTTCTTTTGTACCAAAATTTGCATGCTACATTAAAACTAGCTAATAAGGAGCTCTTTTGCATGTACCTACTATACATCTAGTACTATCTACCCTTGTTAAAGCAAATAAAGATATTCTTATTCTTATTCTTACCGAGTGTGCAGTATGAATTCGGCTATAACAAACAAAAGTCCCCTTATATAAAATAATTGCATTTTTTTTAAATGATCATTGCTGCAAGCTCAGACCAAATAAAAATTCAAGACAAAGCACTGTGAACATTGAAGCGAGGCCGGTTTTGTCAACATGTGTAAGTGAGTGTTGCCACGTAAGGTGAGACAGATTGCGCATATGTGTGTTTCAAATCGTGTACCAACACGAAACTGTTTCACTTCTGGCCTGCTTCAATCGTTATAAGGGGTGCGCTCCGTCTTGATTTTTTATTTGGTCTGAGGCTACAAGTGTTGTTTTTGGCCGAATTAGGGATACTGACCCTAAAACTAATTGATCTCTTGCAAGGGCGGATCCAGGATTTTGTTCAGAGGGGGGCAATTTCATAAAATCGGCTAGCGAGGTATTTGTAGTTTACAAAAATGAAGTTAGTCAAAATGATGTACTTCGTTTGTGGCTTATTGGCGGCACCCATTGCACCCATGTTGCTGGAAACGCGATTGTACCTGAAATTAAACATAGCTCTAATCCAAAATGAAACAAAGAAGAAATATTCCAAAAATAATTTTAATTAAACAAATGTTCTGACAAATACTCGTTCAATCTCAGAGCATAATTGAACCTATCCACTTCGCAGGGACGGCCGGACCTTAAGAACCCGCTCCGAATCGTAATTCATAGATATCTAAAAACCATAATAGCTCGCGAAAGTGGAACAATTCAATCAAATAAATTTTAGGCTTTCATTTAGACGGTCAATATGAAGTGGTATATGTCCCTGATTTTTTCACAAATATAATAACTGGAATAAGAATTTGAAAAAATTCGAACTTGCATCCTGGCCCGGGGAATTTTTTTCATATTCTTGTCTTTGGATTCGTTTCTGATTGATATTTTCTAGTTTGTAATGCACTCTAATAACATTTTTATCACTTTTGTTTTGAAAATATTTTGAACAATTTCAAATTTTTCGTATTTTTTTTACACCGTAATATTTGGGCAAAATTTCATGTCTTTATCTTTAACGGTGCTAAAGTTATGAGGCTGTGACATACGGACGGACGAACGAGTCTCAACTGACAACGGAGTCTCACCATAAAGGTTCCTTTTGTACCTTTTAGGTACGGAACCCTAAAAACTGCACGTACTTTCAAAATACATGCTATTCATAAAATCCTATCTTCAAGCTAAACGGCTCAACTTTGCCAGTAGTTTTGTGTCAAAGTAATAACTGAAATTTCAGAATTCTAGCTTTACCCACAACGAAGATACAGGGGGGTTGAAAGTGCCGTGAGTTGCTTCGAGAAAAGGATGGTACGGCCGTTCCGCGTTTTTTTTTGCGAGACTCGGCGGGGGCACTGCCGTGACCCCAGATGCCGCGGATGGACAAAAAGACAAGGAGAAGAAGAATATCACCCTTAAAATGCAAAGACAGAAAAGACTTACAGCAAACTGAGCAGAGCATAGCAGCAAGCTAGTCTTCCTCCCCCATCGATCAACGATGTACCCAAAGATGAAGACAGCCGGCACCGCAGTGGCAAAGGTTGCCGCTGCCATCCAGGAGATCTCGTCATCTGTGAGGGGAGAGCCACGTGGAGACTTGTCCGACTGCAGCAGTAGCGTCATGGGGGACATCCAGCCTATCGATGCACCGTAGCAGAGGACGGGCAGGTTTACTGAAAGTTTAATTCAGAAACATTATTATCAAGATGTCAGATTGGAATTTGTAGTGTAAAGTCCTATATGAAATGCGGCGAGCCCGTTCTCCGTCCTCACACGCTCGTTTTTCGGCCTCGCTGGTTATGCTATGCTACGACGTCTGCGCATTTCTGCGATCCTTTGCGGCGAGGGCTTGTTACTGACAGCGCGTAGCATATTCGCTCGTCATTATAATGTAGATCAGCATTTCCCAAAAGTTGGTTTCTAATGGGTAGTGGAGAAATTTAAATTTAGGCTAACATACAGTGTGAATCCGCCGGCGGACGTTTAGCCACACGGTTTAATAAACTTCACCTCCTTCTTTGGTCACAAAGTTTTAGTGGATCCTCAATCTCTGCTTTTATAAGTGGGTCGCGGTTCATTCAAGTTTGGGTACCACTTTATTATAAATACAATAGTGCCCCAGTGCGATGGTTTGGGCATCGCACTCACCAACCTCCCTGCCCAGCGTGTGTGAGTATGGGCATCACTTCCAAGAGGACCCTCAAGAGTGGACGAAGACAGTCTAATATATTGAGTAATTTTTATGTCCAACATTTAGTTAGTAACGACAAACAAAACGATGCTTACTTAGGTAACACCAAGTTTTTCTTAGCAAAAAGTTCCGTTAGTCAAGACTTGGTTGGTGTTACGTGTTTTTGCCCTGGGCAACTCTTAAAATCTTCTTCTTAGACAAACGGCTATTGGTGTATATCAACTATTTGTTTTTCAGTCAGTCTTCTGTGATAGTGTCCGTAAAGGATAAAAACCTTGTGGGATTATTGGTTATTTTGTCTTTGCCGTGTATGTCTACTTATTTTAGTAGGTACTTGACACAAGTACTTGCTAAAATAGGTCATTCGTGACCTTCAAGTTACAGATACATTATGTAAGCATTGTGTATAATATATAAAAGTAGATTATTATTTTATTTTTATTTTATTTTATTGAGAACACAAACAGTCACACAGAAATCTTAATACATTTAACAATAGTAAAGAATAGACCTGGAGGTTCCTGAAGTTAACAATCAAAATAAAGCAAAGTTACAAAAATACTATACAACATAAGACACAAACACAAAAGGCACAAAGGGTTATTATTATGTTGCATACAACTATCGAAGTGGATTTTGAATACTCAATATTAATATAAATTACGTCAAAGTGAATATTCTAGTTTTAAGATAAGATTAACAAATTATAGTTTAGATATTGCTATAAGAACATTGGTGGCTTAAGAGGCTATGCGAATTTTATTTTTGTCACTGTCACTCCAAGCGAAAACACGCTAAGTGCGAGAGGGGCGGATTCAGGGCGAAAGCGAAAAAGTTAGTTTTATAATTTTTATAAACAAACTAAAATAGCTAGCAAAATTTCAAATATCAAATCTCTAGATATTGTTGAAACACACCTAATAAAATATGTTTGAGTTTTGTATATGGTTCCTTTTCGTCAAACGAGGAGAAAAAGTGTGTTTGAAGACCTCATTTCAACAATTATTTCTATCGAAGAAAATTTATCTAAACATGTTTTCCAATTTCAAAACCCTAGATTATATAGTCGAAATGCATATACCAGAAATGTATTAAAATTTTCCGTGTATTTCATGAAATACACAAAAAAGAAGCACCTTTATTTTTTTACATATTAAAGGCGAACAAGTCTAAATTTTGTAAGTTCTTATTATAAAATTGTAAGCTGCGTCTGAAAAAGGTGTTTTTAGCGTAATTTGTACCAGCAAAATTAATATAAAACAGGTTGCCAAAACGCGAGTGGGATTTAAAAGGGACCTTAAATAGAACTTTCTCAAGAACTAACTAGGATATTGACAATTTCGTTTTGAACAAAAACGAGACATCAACTAAAAATCGTCGGTGCTGTAAAGATGGCAAGTTATTCCGCGGAACACTTTCATCATAACCTTTAAAGAAATGTCCAGTACGATAGTCCTGAATTTTCAAAAATTTAGTTTGGACTCAATTGAATGCAAGCAAATTATGAAGTTTATGTATGTGTACACAAGTAAATCATTCGTACATAACAAAGCATAAAGTAAACTTACTTAGAACTGCACATAGGATTTGGTTAAATATGCTCCCTTCTTTCCACAGAAACCTGTGCTCGCTTATCATAATATATGAGCGCCACACCAATTACTTACTGAGTCACAAAGTTAAAGTATGAAATTTATCTCTAATAATTATAAACTGAATTTTATATAAAATTTACTTAATCATTGTTAGGTCGCGTACAGAAACTGCCTGATTTTCGAGAAGTTGTTCCGTGAATGTTTTATTTTGAGGGTAGGTTAATAGTGTCGTTGCATCTTGAGGCATGATTCTGCAAAATATACTTGAAGAAACTTTGCCATAAGTAATTTTTAAGGCGTTTATGGGAGGATGTTGATTACCACCCGATGTTGAGTGCCACCAGCTCTCGGGATAAATTGTTTTAGAGGTAATCAACATTCTCACATAAACGCCTTAAAAATTACTTATGGCAAAGTTTCTTCAAGTATATTTTGCAGAATTAAAAACTGCAAGAGCTTTGTAAAGGCGCATCATGTTCTAATATGTTGTAGTCATGTTGTAGTATAAAGGAGGTAGTCAGCACACACTCACAAGGTCAGGTAGTGGAACACCTGGCTACAAGTGTTTTGAAACTGTTGAAAATTGGCCCTGAACTAGTTTATAGTAGAAAAACACATGAGAAAATGTTCAGACCGCATATTGACGGTTCCCGAGGTTCTGACCACTTCGATCACCATTCACCACATGCATTGCATATATTTTGTCGTCGACTTACGTATAAATAATTTGCTTATATTAAATTATGTTAAGGTGTGTGTTTAATAAAAAACGCTCGTTGCTACCAGAAATTGTAGCTTATAAAAAGTGGTAATACTGACTAGTGACGGGCATCGGCGTCACTGATGCGAGGATTCCATAACCACGCTCAGACACCACTAATTGTATGCTAAAGGGCGATACTTGCAGCTGGAACAGGGGCCCATAAGCTGTCCCAGATTTATAGTATACAAGTATCTTATATTCTACAAAATATAATACTAAATGTCCTACCAGACAGTTGTATGATGACGTCATCCACTGATCCTCGCACGAAGACCCTCCACGTGGACTCCAAGGCGTGTCGGTGCCGTGACGCGTTGATCACCTTCCACGATGAATCTAAACACAACCCTCCTACCCCGGGATGCATCCAACCCAGAAGAAATGATAATTGACAAGTCCACTTGTCGGAAGCCGCGTGGACACAGGTTATGTCACACACACACAGGAAATTCACTCATAGTGGCCTTCACGCCAAAATATCATCAGCCCTTGACCCAATAATGTTTCTTACGATGTCCGCACCGATTTCCCCTATATTAAGCCCTTAATATAACACATATTAAAATCGTCCGCGATCTGTACCAAAAGTCCACGTCCCTCGTTTTTTGACAGCTCCAAGTCCATAGACAAAATATATAGACCATTGTCGGATACGTTCCGAAATATACATTTTATTCTAAACAGTGTGTCAATTCGAAAACCATTTCGAGATTTAGGTTTCATAAGCCGTATTTTCGAACTTGTGGTCTAAAAAATCTCATGATGATGAATATTTTTACGAAAAAGCTGCAACTTTCATTTGCCTGCGTGTGACGTCACTTGAAAAATGGCTGTTTCGAAATGTGTCCTTTGCTATCAAGATTTGATTGATTTGACAGATGACACAGAGACAGACCACTTTTTTATAAGCAACATTTTTTTATTGTATACAATTAGTGTAATGTCTAAAATTCTCAAGTGACGTCATAACCGACAATTCTTTAAAAATCATACAAAATAATGGTTAATTTATTTAAAATAGCGTATATACACTGAAAAACAAATTTTTTTTTGAGATTAAGCTATGGGAATTGGGCATATCATGATCTGCCTCGGCATATTATAATTCTGTTAATACTATAAGGTTCGCCACGCTCCACTCTGCTTCGCTCGGCTTCCCAAATTTATTTACATGTAAACTAAACACGTCCAACGCTGTTAACCTAAAACTAATAAAGTTTTTTACTCTCCTAGGTAACATTTATCAGTACACCCAAACGTACCTCCATACCAAATTTAGTACTTTTATAGAATAGAATAAAATAGAATAGAATAGAATATAATCAACTTTATTTTATAATTCAGGTTACAATTACTTGGCCCGCCATGTTCAAGCAGTGTTATTTACATATTATCATGTGTCTTAAGGGTCGGTGTTCCGAGATTCGGGGTTCGAGGTTAAGGATTTTTAAGACGGTAAAAATTCAAATTTCTGAACAAAATAAATACCACTTGTTACCTTACAAGATGAAGTGCAGGTTCATTAAAAAAAATTACGGCAATAATGTATAGTAACTTCAGAAAAAAAACAGGAATTTCAAGAAAATCTCTTGAGTAGCATTGTAGCGCTACGGGTGTAACCTGAACTTGAAAATCCTGTTTTGTTTTCTGAAGTTACTATATTAGTGCCAAGATTTTTTTTAATGAACCTGTACTTCATCTTGTAAGGTAACAAGTGGTATTTATTTTGTTCAGAAATTAATATTTTACTATCTTAAAAAGCCATAACCCCGAACCCTGTTTTGCCCAATCTGGGAACTTCGACTCTTAATGTAAGATGTTATGCAAAGTGTATGGGTCTCAGTTCATACATGAACTAGCTAAAGCTTACGCTATACATTTTATTATTATAATATAGGGGTATGAGGAGGGATCGTTCCCTTGGAGAGCGGTTTGCCTCTTTCTTTTTTGCATACATAATCTTTTTCGCCTGCACCAGAGAATATAAAGTATTACTACGTAAAGAAGCGACACTCACCTCCCCGCGCGAATTTAACATCCCCCGCGGTCCCCCGCAAGTTAGTGGAAATCTGGTGGCACGTAGAGCTCGAGTAGCACTCGTTCACTGCGCGCGTATTTTGTTTTTTGTTTTATCACGATATTGATTTTTAATGAATATGGTTCGTTTTTGTGGTGTTTATGGATGCATTGAAAACGGAGCAAAAAATAAAGAACGCAGATTTTTTTTATTTCCTGCCGATGAACTAAACCAAGGCATTTTCTTTTATGTATTGGCTTAGAGCGTTAACTGCAACTCTCAAGCAGTTGTGTAATAGTTGGTAAGAATTTCAACATTAAGTTGAAATTTTAAAAATCGAATGTTCTTGTGTTACCGTTCGAGCTGAGCAAATTTCAACATGTCCTAAAAATTGTCTATTTGTGCCCGAAGTACGGCGATAGAGCTCACCACCCATCACGTTGGGACGTAATATTTGTAGGTGAAACGCGGGTGTACCGAGTGCGGACTGTGACATGCATTTCAAAGTTCACACTGGGAAAACCTCTAACACCCCCTCGAGCATTTGAAGTCATGACGATGTATATATTTTTAATACAAAAATAATCCACGGGGAACCAACTTAGGTTTTGTACACATTATAATATATATAATCGGGTCTACCGCGATCAATTTTTACCTTTTTACGAAAAGGGGGACACCCGACGTTTCGAGACAGTTGCATGTCTCGTGGTCTACGGGAAACTGGCAAGTATGGCGAGGCGCAGTGATGAGATGCAGGTGACGACCGAAGTATTTTCCTTGTACCCGCAAAAACACTTTAGTCTTTAAAATTAATTGTTATCTTATTCACGCACGGCACACAACACTCACAGTATCCGGAGATGCACTAAGAGAAGAAACCCGCGATTTAAATTTCCCGATGACTGGACTCCATGTGGGAGACAATTTGAAACCATCTTCCCTATTGAAATTATTTGGATGTTTCTTGATTTCAATCGCTTCACGCACAATTCTAGGGTAGTAATGGCGATCGGTGGAGAGAATTTTCGGGTTATGCAGTTCTATCCAGTGGTTGGTCCCGGATTCTAAAAGATGTTCTGCTATCGCTGATTTGTACATCTGCCGGTTTTTCACAGCTGCTATATGTTCCTTGACCCTTTCCTGTACGCTACGTTTTGTTTGGCCAATGTAGGAACTTCCACAGCTGCATTTTATCTTATAGACACCTGGATTTTGAAAAGGAATCACATCCTTTGGTGTGCGTAATTGGCTTGCCACTTTGGATAACGGAGTATATACAGTCTTAATGGAGTATTTATTTAATGCTGTTCCAATCTTATCCGTAATACCTTTGATATAGGGCATAAACGCTGGTTTTCTGTTAACCTCAGGACACTTTTCCTTTTTTGGTCTTGGATGTCGCCTCTTCATCTGATATCCGTTTTGTCTGAGTACCTCCTGAACATGTGACAGCTCATCCTTAAGATGGTCAGGGTCACAGAGATCATGTGCTCTGTTTGTTAGTGATGTCATGACGGATTGGATGTGACGAGGATGGTGGTGTGAAGAGGCGTGCAGGTATCTATCTGTGTGTGTTGGTTTTCGATATACAGTGTGGGCCAGAGAACCATCAGATCTCACCATTAATTTGACATCAAGAAATGCCAAAGTTCTGTCACATTCCATCTCATACGTAAAGTTTATTTTTGGATGGATGGAGTTAAGATGATCTGCATACTGTTTTGCTTCCTCGTTACCCCCCTTGAGAATGCTAAATACGTCATCAACATATCTCTTCCAGAGTCTGATTGTTGAGGGACCGGTACGTAAAGCCTCCTCCTCAAAATGTTCCATCCAGATATTGGCGAGCACCGGAGCCACAGGACTTCCCATCGCCACACCATCTATCTGGAGAAAATATTGACCCTGGTAAAGGAAGTAGTTGCCATCCAAGCAACGCTGTAGCAAAACAATGTATTCTTCTGACAGATTGTTCATCCTCAATTTTTGTCTGATAACATCAAGACACTCTTTGATTGGAACGTTAGTGAAAAGGGATTCCACATCGAAACTTATCATAATCTCATTCGGTTCCAGTTTCAAATTCTTGGCAATATCTACGAAATGGCGAGAATCTTTCACGTAAGACGAAGTTTTACCAACTAGTGTCTGCAGTACTCCCGCAACGTGTTTCGCTAAATCATACGTGGGTGAACCAATCTGACTCACGATTGGACGTAGGGGCACGTTGGATTTATGTACTTTCGGCAGACCATAAAGTTTAGGTGGCTGAACGTTTTTCGGTCTGTGTAGATTTTGAAATTCATCTTCAGTGAAGAGGTCCTCATGGTTTTTAATCAAGCAACGTATATGTCGATTAACCCTGGCTGTTGGATTGTACGTCACTGGTTTGTACACATTTTTGTCACTCAACAAAACTTGTATCTTTTCATCATAGTCAGCAGTATTCATTACGACAGTAGCGTTTCCCTTATCCGATTTTAACACTAAAATTTCTTTGTTTTCACGGAGTGATTTAAGTGCTTCACGCTCTGTTGTGGTAATGTTACTTTTCGGTAGCTTCGATTTTCGTAGAATCACGGCAACATCTTGTCGCAAAGTTTCCGCGTCGCTCGATGTTACTTTGTTACGAATAAGTGCTTCCTCAACACTAGCTATGATGTTTTCATATGGAATCCTTTTTGGTGTTAGTGCAAAATTAGACCAGTAGATTATTAGTATTAGTAGACCACGAGACATGCAACTGTCTCGAAACGTCGGGTGTCCCCCTTTTCGTAAAAAGGTAAAAATTGATCGCGGTAGACCCGATTATATATATTATAACCAACTTAGGACCTAGGGATTAACCACGCTAAAATTTAGGAAGAGAATCATATAAGTTGCTGACTATAAATGTTGTCCCTCTCGATCGACGACGCTCACACGCTTGCTGCCAGCCCTAGACTAGCTCACGCACACACACAAGCGTGTGCGGACGAGCCAGATGCGCGCGTGAGAGTGTAGGTAAATAACTTGAGCGAAGACAAAGAAGTGTCGGGGGTGTGCCTGCACGCAGGCCAGGCAACATAGGATTATGATGGTTTAAGAAGATGGCATACCCTAGCAACTTTTTTTATTACCCGTCTAGCACAATAAGTCCTACGGCAAAGACTTTATTTGCTTTTCATAGAGGCGATTATATGTTGGCTCTTTGGCCTCTTTTTCTTGAACGCGTAATACTAGTGATCACGCAGCGAAACAACAAATTGGTGTGTTTTTAGCTAATACTGAAAAATTTTGTAGGGAAAAAAATATTGAATTTAGTTGATATACCTTCATATTTCTATTACCTATTTTATGAAAAAAAAATCAAGTTGATCTCTTAACCGCGTTCTTGAAGCGAACGTTTGATAACCAAAAAAAGAGAGGGTGCAAAACATTTTTTTTTGACAAAAGTATAAATCTTAGTACATTGTTTATACGTAACATCTCTAGAGAAAAGATTAATAAACCAAATATATTTTTTTCAATACAAGGAGAGTCCGAATTTCTTCAAACGAATTCTAGATAGACTGGAGTTGGTCATGCTCTAGGCTCAGGTACAGGCTTAACTTAAGGCGCTCTTATCCTAGAAGAGTGAATCTCTGTCTTTTTCTTTACGTGTAAGGAGTAAAGAAAATAACCACACTTTTGTACTTTTTCGTTGTTTTTATCGGTTTTTATTTAAAAATAAGGGATATGTTTATTAAAATCCACTTACGTGGTCAACCTAGAAAATTTAAAGAGCAATATTACCAGATATGTTTCGTTAATAAAAGAGTGGAATTATGGAAATGGCATGATTTGAAAGGTCTTGTTACATGCTGTGTTCGTGAATTATTTATATCGAGCAAAGTTTATCTGATCGTGTAACACATGCGTGGAAGACCTAGATAAAGGTTCGAACTATATTTCGTATTTTTTTTTTGGAAGTTTTAGACGATATTTGAAAGTTCTATTTGACTTTGAAATTACTGATTTTGGGATAAGAGCGCCTTAAGTTAAACCATCATTTGTCATACTAATCGCCAGGGAGTGTAAGTCCAGGAATTTGCTGGTCTGCGGAGCATGTCTTCATGAAGATCCCTAGCACGTATGTACCATGGATCCTCATCAAGCATCTTTCCCAAGGCTTGGTAAGCAACATTGTAAGGAAACCAGAAATAAGCATAAACTGGCTTTTCCAAAAATCAGACTCGCTAAGGTGAGTACCTCTTTTGTAGGACATGGTATAAGATTTTACAATAAACTTCCAAAGGAGGTCCTTACTTTGTCAGAGAATAAGTTTAAACTGTATATTAAGCAGGGCCTATTGAAAAAGGCATATTATAAAATAAATGAATATTTGGATGATGGTGAAGCATGGTGTTACAGTGATAATGATAGTAAGTTATAATTTAATTAAATAGTATAATTTCTTAACTTATGATTCCTCTAAGGTGTAAACATTAATTGATTACAGACTGTAAAAGGAAAAGGACTATATGAGACAGGTAGACAAAGATATATATGTTTTTCTTTTTTCCATTAACCTGAATTCCTGCTGTCTTGTATTTTCTTATCCCTTGGTTAAAGTAGATATAAGTCATATATTGTATAGTATAAGTTTTATGTTGAAAAAAAAGATATTATCTTGCTAAGTTTCTTGCCCTTCTTCTTAGCAAGACTTATCGAATGGGCGGAGGTAGGCATGTATTTATACGAGTATATGTAACCTATTAGTATGTAGTATATAGGATGGGATTTGGTCGGCCGCCTGGATTCGTGCTGGGGGCTCGGTTGGTGATCATTGAACCTTGTTCCTGGTCCCTGGCCGGGTCTCCGGTATGGGTTCGGGCGGCTGATTGGATTTTACCTTGTATAATATATATTTTACCTATCATTTTAATCGTAAATATATTGCTACATAAATTAAATAAACCTTTAATTTAGTTCATGTACATTTATTATTTTATTACATATATTTTCTTTATTAGATTAAATTTGACGTGTAAAAAGTGTATATATCTATACCTGCTTTGCAAAATAAACTATTTGAATTTTGAATTTTGAATTTGAACAAATCCCAAATTGCATTTGAATTCGTATTGCGAGGGAAGTTACCCGCTGTCTTCAATGCCATTCGATATTGCCTCTCTAATTCAGACTTTTATCCGCCCGATAGCGGTCAGTTCACTAAAGACACCTGACTATTTATGCCGCCGTTTCAGCTTCCGTTGGAAAGTATCCATCTGTGTCATTGGCAAACGAGAAATAAATTGCCATATACTTCTTTGTTTATAAATATTAAAGAAATGTTTTTATTATATATTTTGTAATATTTTGCCTTGAAATACTCGTAAATATTCATTCTACACAACATTCTGTTCCATTCTAATAATAATATGATATCTGCATATATTTAAGTAACATTATATAAAACATTGATTAATAAAAACTAAAATAATCTAAATTAAAATTACCTGCCAATAAATATGTTAAAATAATAGTAGTTTATGCTAATAGGGTAAAAAGGAATAAATTACAAGGACGCGTAACCGAGTAATTTATTGCTCTTACGCCCGTGTATCATACTACGTTTTTCAATGCATAGTGTGAGGAAATAAAACAAATATAGTCTTGTGAACTTTAAATTATGATTGGCTCAAAATGACTGTATCCAGAGCCGTTAAACAGTGGAAATAAAAATTATAACATTTATGGTACACAGGAAAGGTTCCATGACTTACGGGTTAGCCAACTACTCGTAAATAAATTAAAAAATAATCATAATAAAGCCCTAGGGCAAAATAATCGACTTTCTGTTCGGTGGTGGGTGTACTGATAAATGTTACCTAGGAGAGTTCTGGAATTAAAAAAGTGGGCCTTTACGAGCACTTGCATTGAAAAATAATAAAATGCAAAACCCTACAAGAAAAACTTACCTATAAATTAAACTAAGTATATAAAATATTTTTTCCAAATCACCGCCGTCGATCGGCAGGGTCTCTAAAAGGCTGGAATCTTCCCTCGTTGGATGACTAAGCTAAGACGCTGTCCGAGGTATGCCCCCCCTCCGTTCCCCCGAAACGTCGACCAGTCGCGAAGATATTTCCTTGAACATCTGCTTCGCGACTGGACCCGGTCCTAAGGTTTCTACTCCAAAAGGCGCAAATATATAGTCTAAACTTAGATCTGCATACTTGCACCTCTTGGAGCCCTCTGCTGAGGCTGCCGCAGCAACAGCTTTAAGGCTTGAATAAGCGTGGATTTGGTAAAATTGCGTATATTTAGCTCGATTCTTTTAAAAAAACTCGAAGCTCTTGGCATAAACGGAAAAGGACTCTTGTGGTTCACAAGCTACCTGACAGCAAGAAAGCAGTGTGTAAGACTTGATAAGTCAAAAAGTAATACAATATTTACAACTTTTGGAGTACCACAAGGCAGTGTTTTAGGGCCGACGCTGTTTCTGGCCTACATCAATGACCTCTGTCAGTTGGACGCAGCGTCGGCTAAAATACTAGCTTTTGCAGATGACACTGCACTTATTTTTAAGGGTAAAACTTGGACTGACGTCAAGTCCAAAGCAGAACAAGGTCTCTCTCTAATTGCGAAGTGGCTTGAACATAATTTATTAACCCTCAATACCTCAAAGACAAAATTCTTGTGCTTCCATAAAACGGATGCCACAAAACCAGAAGATTTCGTATTAAAAATACACACATGTAAAAACAGTACTCAAACTCAACCATGTGCTTGTAAACACATAGAACGCACACATAACATCAAGTACCTGGGCGTCGTAGTTGACGACAAACTAAATTGGTCGGACTAAATTAAAGCCTTATCATCAAGAGTCAGAAAACTTTTACACATATTTAAACGTCTCCGTGCCGTAGCACATGCTCCTTTAATAAAATCTGTATATTTTGCCCTCTGCCAGTCAATAATTAACTACTGCATTGTAACATGGGGAGGAGCCTGTAAAACAACCCTTCTTAAACTAGAACGCTCACAACGAGCAGCTCTCAAAGTTCTCTTCTCCAAACCGTATCGTTTTCCCACAGACACCCTGTACCATGAAACAAAAGTTCTAACAGTCAGAAAACTATTCTTGCAGAAAACAATCTTGAGATTTCACAAAACATCACTAGGAACTAGTGTAAAAACTAGTCGATCAAACAGACATGAACACTGGCATGTACCCCCTGTGTCTACGGAATTTGGTAGACGTTTTTACTTTTTCAAAGGTCCCCAATTATACACAAAAATAAACAAAAAACTTCACATCACAAATTTTACAAGTTATAAATGTAAAAAAGTTATGTTTGAATGGCTTCTACCACAAACCTACGAAGACACCGAATTAATATTTAACGAAAAATAACCAAATTAGTAATTTTCCTACCTATACTATAAATAATTATCTTAGCGTTTTACTCAATTTAAACAGATTCCTATTCGTATTAGATAAGTATATACCTATTTTACAAAACATTGTTTACGTCTGAATAAACAATTTAATGTTTTTAATTTATTTTTATTTTTATATATTTATTTTTATGTTTATTGTTTTATTATTGTCCCTTTACAAGCAAAAAAAAAAAAAAAAAACACGTTCAAAACTGCATCTTCTAATCTCAAATATACTGTGTCTAACTAACACTAATATCGGCACTTACAAAACTTGTTGCACACATACAGAGACCCTTTTCTTACTAATTATGTTTACAATCTTTTCACACACACTACCGCAGTGTTTTTATAATCCTAATGAATATAAATCCAACCATACACAAACACAAACACACATTCAAAACTCAGAATAACTTCCAGCCAAGTAGACAAAGATAAAAACGTCTAAAAACACCTTTATTACACTGGAATACGGCGACCTAGGGCCATTCTATAACTTGGCGAATCTTAACTTTATTATTACCTTGTTGATCCCTGCAACTTTAACGTTTACTTTACCTATTTAGTTCATTCTTAAGCTAGTAATTTGCTAATAAGCGGAATTTAGTGATTGTTAGTTGACATTATGGTGTTTTAAATTATGTTGCTTTAATTGTTTAACTGTTTAGTCAATTTGTTGTCTTTACTAAATTTTGGACAGCATTTACTGTTTATATAAATTCAAAGTCTAGGTCACATACTTATACTTGAAAAACCATTTAATAAAAACGTAGATTATTTACAACAATATTGTGCATGTATCAATAACTCATAGCTTAAAATATTTTTGTTGTACGAAATCAAACGAGATGTTTAGTTGCTTTAAACTGGAGATGTGGGTAGGCGCTTATAAAACAGAGTTAAGTGATGAATGACTAGGTACCTACCCGCACTAATATTGTTTGATCGGTGTTATTAATATATTATTGTTAATTAGTCTTATTTTAAGCTAGCCATAAGTATATGTAGCAAAACCTACTTACTGTACGAAAGAAGCCTGGCTACCCATTGGACAGAGAATTCTAGCTTGGGAGCCAGGAACCAATAATTGTAACATTTATTTTGCATTAAACATTTTTTCATTTTCATTTTCATTTTCATTTTTCATTTTCATTTGTAGGCCAAACTGGCTACTAGAAAATTCTGGGAAATATATATGTACTTAATCATGTTTTTCTGACGAATTAAGCCTTTATAGATTTATCGAAGTGTTATATCTTTACTCAAATAAATATATATCTGTAGGTACCTAATTTCATTCTGTACATTCAATTCGCTCGGACACGGAATATGCGTTTGAAATGAATCTTTCACACAATAAAAGGTCTCATTATTATCTACTAAAAAGTCTTACTACTTTATTTCTGTATGTCCTAATGGAGCCACGATTTCAAAATAACTGAAGTTTTGCGTGCGCGGCATCTGATTAGAGCAGGATAGAGAGTTAAGGCGCTCTTATCCCAGAAGAGTGACTCTCTGTCTTTTTCTTTACGTGTAAGGAGTAAAGAAAATAACCACACTTTTGTACTTTTTCGTTGTTTTTAACGGTTTTTAAATTGTTTAAAAATAAGAGATATGTTTATTAAAACCCACTTACGTGGTCGACCTAGAAAATTTAAAGAGCAATATTACCAGATATGTTTCGTTAATAAAAGAGTGGAATTATGAAAATGGCATGATTTGAAAGGTCTTATTACATGCTGTGTTCGTGAATTATTTCTATCGAGCAAAGGTTATCTGATCGTGTAACACATGCGTGGAAGACCTAGATAAAGGTTCGAACTGTATTGCGTTTTTTTTATGGAAGTTTTAGACGATATTGAAAGTTCTATTTGACTTTGAAATTACTGATTTTGGGATAAGAGCGCCTTAAGAAACAAACGCGTTAGAGCGGGACCGAATTTTAGCATAGTGCAGCCCCTTAACGGCAGTCGCTTGGATATGGGACGCATATACATATTGTTATATATATAATGTAATATTACATAATGTACGTTATTCTGCGATAATTTTATGGACGGTTTAACTTTTTAAAGTATTTGATGGTGTATTTTGGTTGACCTCTTCCGCTAAGAACTAAATTCTGGATACGTGCCTGTTACTATTCACCTATAGATAACTATTTACCTATAGTTACATAGGAAATACGTAGACATTAAGGCGCTACGGAAATAAAATCGACACTTTAAGGACTTGCATATCTACTTCAGTAAATAATGTATTATTTTGATAAAATTGTATATTATTTTTGGATTCTTTTTCTAGGGATCTGTTAAAACAGAAATGCGATTGGAAAAATTCGGCTCGATAGAAATATTTATTGAAATGAGGTTCTTTTCTGCACCAATTCTCCTGGTTTGACAGTTTAGAATGACATATAGACAGCAACTATATTTTATTAGACGGGTTTTAACGATATCTAGGACCTGGTTAAACGAAATTTTGATAGCAACTTTAGTACATTTTATATTAATATAAAACCGATTTTTTGCTACTTTTCCATGAATCCGTCCCTCTCGCACTGAGGATTTTTTCGCATGTGGAGTAACAGGGACGCTAAAACTTTTACATATCGCCTTAATGTTAGTTAGATAACACTGTCAATGTCTTCTAAATAGGGCACCAGAATGTTTGCATACTTATCTTCGTAAGTCGTTGCATTACAAACTATAATAAGGTAGATGATTCTGAATGAATCCCAATAACCAATTTAAGTGGACACCTGACGCTATAACATCAATAACACCAGGTTTTCAAGGGTTCATTGGAAGAAAGTAGGTTTCTCCTCATATTGAAAAAAATACATTTGATTTATCGATCTTTTATCTACGGATTCCACATATAAACAATGTTTTTTTTTTTGTCGGTCTATCGACTGGTCGGCTTTTCCGATCATAACACGTATTGAGGTGAGCCGTTTTTATACAAATCATGAATTATCCTCAAGTTTCATTTAATTCTATATAAACAATGTATTAAGATTTATACTTTTGTCAATAAAATGTTTTCCACCCTTTTTTTTTGGTTTTCAAACGTTCGTTTCAAAAACGCGGCTAAGAGATCAACTTGTTTTTTTTTTATAAAATAGTCAATAGAAATATGAAGGGATGTTACTTAAATCCAATATTTTTTTCCCTACAAAATATTTCAGTGTTAGCTAAAACACACCAATTTGTTGTTTCGCTGCGTGATCACTAGTATTACGCGTCCAAGAAAAAGAGGACAAAGAGCCAACATATAATCGCCTACTATGAAAAGCAAATAAGGTCTTTGCTATTAGACCTATTGTGCTGGACGGGTAATAAAAAAAGTTGCTAGGGTATGAGTAGGGTTGCCATATTTTGCTAGGGTCTCATCGGGACGCTCTGGAATGGGGAGTACAATTATTTATTCGCTTATTTACATATACAGATTGTTAAGATGAAAATGTGGAAGCCAAAAACTGGCGATAGAACTCGTACACGCGTACAACTTTACGTGAAAAGAAAATGAGAAAAAAAAAAGTGTTTCATACATTTTGATTGGGTGGCTATGTAACTTTTCTATGAAACAGCTGATTTTTTTTCGCAATTCATGGGTTGTCTTCGGTTTCCGGCTTACGCAACTTCATCATAACACCCCAGTATACACATTTACGTATTTGTAGCGAATGTGTTACGAGTAAGTATTATACTTTTCTGAGTACTTATTTTATTTTTATCAGTAATTAGGGTTGCCAGATGTCCGGTTTTGGACCGGACAGTACGGTTTTTTGAACGGCTGTCCGGTCTACAAAATTTTGGAAAACCGGACAATAGAATGTAGCATCTAGTCCCAATATGTTAGAAAGTGATTTTTTGCTTACCATTTACATGGACGAATTCGTCCATGCCATTTAGCAACAGTAAATATAAGTTTTAATGTTTACTAAGTGTTTTATTGTGTTTACCCTCAGTAATTTCCGGGAATGTTGGTTTAATCTGGCCAAAATCAAAGGGACCCTTTGATTTTTCGACAAATTATACCAAAAAAATCAAATGTTTAAAAATGTTCGGTTTTTTTATCTGGACCATCTGGCAACCCTATCAGTAATATAGAAATAAAAATAAAACTGTGAAGGTCATAGTTCATCTAACAATGGTACCGATTCGGTGTAGCACATCTTAACTTATTTGACAGGACTAAACTTAATTTAAGCGTTCTGTCCTTGTCGTTTCTATAAAGAAAGGAAAAGACAAGACGCTTAAAATAAGGTTAGTTCTGTCAAATAAGTTAAGTCGTGTTATGCCGAATCGATACCAATGTCGACTATTTCGACTCCACAGTTTGTGGCAGCAGAGAATTTCTTTAATTCCACTGGGCGCAGATATCGGGACATTTTACTGTTTGTCGGGACGTCGGGACATAGGACTCAATAACGGCGACGCGTTTATGGAAACCCTTCCAGTATTCAGAACCACAGTACTTCTGAGCTGCGGGAGGGTTTAAGCGATTGAACGCGCAGTTTGATGAATTAAATGCTACCCTGCTTTTAGTTCTGTAATGCGGGAGGCTTTACAAACGCAATTCTAGCATTATGGATATAAATTCCTACCGCTACTCAGATTAGCCTACCCTGCTTTTAGTTCTGTAATGCGGGAGGCTTTACAAACGCAATACTAGCGTTATGGATATGAATTCCTACCGCTACTCAGACTAAAAATTGGGTTATAGGTTTAACAGAATACGCTTAGTAAGGACATCTATGTAATCAAGCGAAGATTAAAGAAAAGATGAATATCATAGTACTAAGAAAAAAAATTGAATTGCATAAACGTATGACAATATATTCATAAAGTTTTTAACAATTTTTTTCGTGAATTTCTCAACCGCTTTATTTTTCCTTTAATCTTTACGTAAACACATATTACCATGATTTTTTTTATATTTTTGGTCCACCAGTTTTGGAGATAAGGGGGGGGGGGGACATACATATTATTGTTTTTTAAAGATTTCTCGAAAGCAGTGCCAGCTAGTAAATAAAGTAAAATTATATATTTTTACAATCAAATTTTTAATACCTACAATTTGATACCAATATTGTATTTATATAAAAAAATATATATTTCACTTCTTTTTTATAATTCTCATTTGTGCTCATTTTTTTTTTGCTATTGTTCTCCTGTAATTGGGCAGTTATGATCTATAATTTATATTTTTTTCATATTTTTCGGTCTCCCAGTTTCGGAGATAAGGGGACAAGGACATACATATTTTTGTGGTTGTAGTAAATATATATATTTTTACAATTAGCTCTTTAATATCTTTAATTTGATATCCTTATTGTATTTTTAGAATAATATATATTTTTTCTTACTTTTGTTTTAGAAATATTTTAAACAATTTAAAAATTTTCATATTTTTTTACACTGTAATATGTGGGAAAATTAATACAATTTTTGGCCAAATTTCAAGTCTTTATCTCTAACGGTGCTAAAGTTATGAGGTTGTGACATACAGACGGACGGACGGACGGTCAACGAAGTCTCACCATAAATTTGCTTTTGTACCTTTTAGGTACTACGGAACCCTAACAAACAAAAGCGCGATGCGGATGATATCACTCTCTCTCTCTCTCTTGGCACGTGCCGCTTTCGATCTGAGATCGGGGAGCATAGCACAAAAATCCCTCCCGCGTGTCAGATCGCACCTAATACTTTTATGCTATCAAGGGATCTGAGTAGAGGAAGCGTTTTTATTATGAAGTCTTGAATACTACACCGAAAACAATACCCGAATCCAGATTCGTGTCGCTTGCGATCTGAGATCGGGGAGCATAGCGCAGAAATTCCTCCCGCGAGTCAGATCGCACGCTATCTAGGGATCTGAGTAGAGGAAGCATTTTTATTATAAGTCTTGAATATTACACTGGAAACAATACCCGAATCCAGATCGTTCGCAACTCTGAATAGTGGAATGGTTTAAAGCAACTTTTTGTGAATTAATGCTAGTAAACCCTCCCGCAGCTCAGAAGTACTGGGGTTCTGAATACTGGAAGGGTTTCCATAAACGCAACGGGGACAGTCCCGATATATCGGGATGTATGGCAACCCTATGTATGAGCCTCAAACAAACCACAAAATAACCACTTATTTTGTGCTCAAACTGTTCTGAACAAGTAAATTCATGTTTTTAGTCCGTAATTATTTCGCAATCGCATTTGAAAACAACTCAACCCAGAAGTGAACGTCTCTAAGAACGTTCTTGTTAAAGTGTTATTCTTTGTAAATATAATACTTAACTGTGTATGTTAACTATATTATAACACGAAAAATAAATGGAATAAAAATATTAAGTAATTGAAAACAAAAAACAACCGTGCAGGAAAATCGAAGAAATGCCGGAAGTGAACAAGGGAATAACTCAAAATAATGGAAGAAAACATATTCAATTCATGGTGTCCATAATAGGTTAGTAAATTAGCTTTTATATGCATAAACGAATCATTTTGGAATACCAAATAATCCAAGAACGTTAATTTTAGAAAACAATGTCATCAAAATTACCTACTTTTAGTTTTAGAGCTTCGTCCAAATTCATCCCTAGTCCGAACTCGCCCGCTTTTTTTTAAGCCTATCAATTGCAAGGGTACAGTTAGTCGGAAAAGTGCTACGATGTAGAAAATAAATATTAAACACGTATTAATTTTACTATGGTAGTCTTGATCTTTTTCTAATTTTTTTTTAACAAAATGAATTTTAAAATAATTACGTATCGCCTTAAAGGGGTATATCGTCAAAATGGACACTTTTTCAAGTTATTTATCTGCTGTTCAAAAGAAGTCCCAAGTTAAATAAATTAGTTTAACAATTTTGGAACCTTTTTCTAGATTTTGGTCTATCAGAAACGCGATTAGAGGAATTTCACTTGATAGAAATAATAATTAAAATTAAAATGAGGTCTAAATTTACAATTTTTTTAATATTCTGATAAATTGGGAGACCATACAGACTTCAAAAATTTAGATGGGTTTTAACAGTGGTACCGATTCGGTGAAGCACATCTTATCTTAACTTAAAATTCAAAATTCAAAAAGTTTATTTTGCAAAGTAGGTATATATAATACACGTTTCACAAGTCAAATTTTAATCTTATAAAAATATATGTAATAAAATAATAAATGTACATGAACTACTTAGATTAAATGTTTTTTTAATTTATGTAGCAATATATATACGATTAAAATTATAGGTAAAATATTATTATACAAGGTGAAATCCAATCAACCGCCCGAACCCATACCGGAGACCCGGCCAGGGACCAGGAACAAGGTTCAATGATCACCAACCGAGCCCCCAGCACGAATCCAGGCGGCCGACCAAATCCCATCCTATATACTACATAGTAATAGGTTACATATATAAATACATGCCTACCTCCGCCCATTCGATTAGTCTTGCTAAGAAGAACGGGCAAGAAACTTGGCAAGATCATGTCTTTTTTTTCAACATAAACTTAAACTATACATTGAATTACTTATATCTACTTTAACCAAGGGATAAGAAAATACAAGACAGCAGGAAAAGAAAAACATATATATCTTTGCCTACCTGTCTCATATAGTCTATTTCCTTTTACAGTCTGATCTTATTTGACAGGACTAAACTTAATTTAAGCGTTCTGTCCCTGTCTTTTCAATAAAGAAAGAAAAAGACAGGACGCTTAAAATCAGGTAAGTTCTGTCAAATAAGTTAAGACGTGTTATGCCGAATCGATACCATTACCTTACTTACTGGTTATGGAAATATTCATGGCTATTTTAGTTAATTTTGTATTATTTTAAAACCGACTGTTTGTCAATATTCCCCGATTCCATCCCTCTCGCACTGCGGTTCTTTCCGCCTGGAGTAACGGGGACCTTTGCACGGACAATAAGGGTTCCGTAGTGAACAAGGAACGCTTATAGTTTCGCCATGTCCGTTTATCTGTATGTCTGTCCGTCCGCGGCTTAGCTCATAGGCTCTTTGTACTAGAAAGCTGTAATTTGGCATAAGTATACATATTAATCACGCCGACAAAGTGGTAAAATAAAAAATAGAAATAATATTTTTTCAATGCATGTGCTCGTAAATGCCCACTTTTTATGCATCAAAACCGAACAGAAAGTCGATTATTTTGCCCTAGGGCTTTATTATTATTTTTTTTTTATTTATTGGCAATGGTTGGCTAACCTGCAGTCTTTCCTGTGTACCAATAGATGTTATACTTTTTTTTTCCACTGTTTAACGGCTCTGGATAAAATCCTTTTGAGCCAATCATAATTTAAAGTTCACAAGATTATATTTGTTTTCATTTCCTCACACTATGCATTGAAAAACGTACTATGATACAAGGGCGTAAAAGCAATAAATTGCTCGGATACGTTTAAAACACTCGCTACGCTCGTGTTTTAAATCGTCCTCGTAATTTGTTCCTTTTCGCCCTTGTAGCATAAACTACTATTTTGGGGTATCTCCGCTACACGTAAAGTGGGGATGATTTTTTTTTATTTACTTCATAATAAATGAACTACTACTAATTAGTGGTCTAATTAGACCAGAAACTTGTATGTACTGAAACAAATAACGGTAAAGACTTTAAGAAAACGTCTACCATATGTACTAAATAGTTTACCCGAGGATATTCGAAACGAGCCAAATAAACATAAGTTTAGGAGGTCTCTCAAAAAGTATCTTTTAGAGACAGTCAATAATTAAGCATACACAAAGTATTATTTTTTCTTTTTTCTCTTTTATATTTTTATTTTAAATAATAGAAAATGTTTTTTTTGTTACTCATGAGATGGTTTCTGATAGGCTAATCAATGTTAACAGTAGATTAAAAAATAATTATCTGCAAATTAAGCCAGAAAAAGTGGGAATTTTACATTGAAATTAAAAATTAACTAAGTTAATTATTGATTCATCACTATTCAGACTTCATAATATGCTTTATTTTCACCGTTATTTGCGGTTAAAGTTTTTTTAATCTACTGTTAACTTTGATTGGCCTTTCAGAAACCGGGGGTCATTCCTGCATTCAAACTGTTTATACAGTTTTGCAGGGCATTGTTTTAAAATATAAGATTTGTTTCCTGTGTAATAAATTAAAAAAAAAAAAAAATGCTGCTGTTTCGAGGGTTTTTGTATGGGTAATTTTTTTTTTTTAATTTTCATTATTTTTCGTGGTAGAGGCCATAGTTACACGTATTCTGTGAAAATTTCAACTTTCTACCTATAATGGCTAAAGCCGTAGACCCTGTGACAGACGGATAGACAAACAGACACTGGAGGCTTAGTAAAAGGGTCCCGTTTGGCACGTTGACCACGCAAAAAAAAGGCCTTTAAATTAAGAAGGTGGATAGAGACTATAGATTTCCATCTGGTACGATCCAGACACACCTCTTTCGCCTCTTCTATCTAGTCATACAAACTCTTATATGACAGGCGTGAGTATATGTATGTATGTTATATTAAGACAAATTAGTTTGTATGAAAGCAGATTTATTAAAAGACGTAAATATTTTCCAGTACAGTCACGATCGTGACTGATAGATAGGTATATAAATTAAGTAAACAAACATGATTTATAATTTATATAAAAACGTTTCACCTCAATACGTGTTATGATCGGGAAAGCCGACCAGTTTCAGCAGATTTACACTGCCTCCATCTGGGCGAGTGAAGACGTTTTCATGTCTCATTTAATTCTATAATTATACAAACATGTATGTGGCAAATGAGCGTTTTTCTCGTTGTTTTTTTTCTTAGTTCTTGACTTTCCGCCAGATGTCACTGTCCATGTCACCATAGATAAAATATGTTCCGTAGCAATCGATGTCAAAGTGATTTTTGGTTTGTTTGGAATCTGTACAAATTTTGTCTTTGATATGGCAGTGCCATCTAGGAATCTTATTTAACACTAAATTTGACACAAGGAAAAACGCCCATTGTACAAAAAATAAATAGTTGAAAATCCCACGTGCATTCAGGCAGCTTTCCATTCTTCATTCTTTATTTCTTCTCATATATTGCATATTATGTTTATTACATCAGTATTAATGTTGTTATAGTGTATATTTTTCTATATATATGTCACCTACCTACACTACATTCTTTTATTTTAAAATTATTTGTTTTATTTATTTTGTCTAAGCTTTGCTACTTAGAGTAATCAGCGTGGTCTCTTGAAATTTTGAAATTTTCTTCATGTCTTATGTCTTCTTCTTTTTCTGTGTTGTGTGTGATTGTGACAGTAAAAAAAAAAAAAAATTGACACAAATGTCTGAGTTCCATTTATTAGGTTTCCGCTGAAAAAATACAGCGTGAAGTTTACGTCAGGAATTCCGCTAAAGACTACTGTAGCGAATCATTCAAAAGGAGATGGTCAGAATCGGCCTTAACCGCGTACATGAAATAAATTTATACTATAATTTCTGTTAGATTTATTCGTAGCTAGTTTCACTTTCATAATAACACGGACACACATATTAAAATAATATAAGTACTTAATGTCGCAGCCAGTCATGAGAGCGAACACCGAACGAAAGGGCGCCATCTACCAAATAGTCCACAAACTACGCTTCCAGCGTGCTTTGATAGAGTCATGCGTGACGCAATCGGCAGTCACAGCTTCTTATTTCACGATTCATGCTTTTCTTCTGGATTCTGATAGAGATTACATTACGACTGACATTTGAGCATGACCCTTTTAAACATATCAGAATCATCGTGAAACATTGTTAGAACTATGAACGTTTCAAACGCGCTTAAGTTTATTTTCGCAATGCCATATGAAAATAACCTCAAAATAAAAAGGATTTATCATAAAAAGTTATTATAAGATGGTGTTCGTTTTAAATGGATAGTCAAACCGTGTTATTCTGAATTTGTTCTTTATCACTGACCACAATATATTTGTGTACACTCTTAAGGCATTTTGCTTATGGGGAACTGACCGTCTCCTTTCTACCACTGTAGATACTAAAGTGTAATATAACGATAAACTACTAAAATGAACTCTATTTACTGGCTTATAAGAGCCATGACATGACCGTGAACCATAGCCTCTATGTCGTGATGTGTATGTAAATAAATCTACTTGGTATTCTTTGCGGTATTCATTTTCGTAGACAAAACTTGGTTTATACCAATGACATTCTATACCATGGACATATCATCGGCGCGCTGTTGGCAGGACGGCAAAATTGTGCTTAAACGCGGCCTAAGCACACTTCTTTTTTAGTCGTGTTTCGATCGCAATGCCGTAAAGCTGCCGAAGTTTGTCATAGAAAAGTGCCGAAATAATACCCTAACAACGCACAAAAAGATGGTATGACTTACCACCGGTAAGTTAATTTTATCTAAGAAAGATAACATGCAAAAAATGTAAAAAATGGTATAGAATGTCATTGGTTTATATCACAAATATGATAACTCATAGATTTATAAAGCCAAGGAAACACGATGTTACCGAAATCGAGTTTCAATGGGTGTGACACATGCTTATGTGTGTGTAATAGTGGGTACCCTAATTAAGTTAAAAACAAACTATCGATAAAGGGGGTGGTCATGAAAACCATCACGTTCACCAAATCAAACAAATTACTAGCATGAACTTGGTATCGACTCGACATCGATTCGATAAATAAAAAGGTAACTCTTATTTCATTGCAATAAAGGTTATCGTTTAGAATTTATCGATTCTATCTGTCAAATTTATCTAATCGACGCGTACGTGCTCGCATAGCAGACTTGCATAGGTGACCGACCACTGATCTGTCAAATTGCAAATATGTTCTTTTGGTGGAAGACTCGAATAGAACACGTTTTTAGGAACATCGGAACAACATAAAACAAGTTTCAGGTCTGTAACTCATTCTGTCTACGGGCTAAAGATCCGTGACATACGGACAGACAGACAGATGGACGCACAGACAGCAGAGTGACATAAATAGGGCTCTGTTTAGCCCTTTGGATACGAAACCCTAGAAATTAATAAAAAATTAAGTCAGGGTCTTTGCAAAATGATGAATTTACCATAAGAGAAAAAAATATTGTCAACATTGCCACAAAACTAAAAGGTTATTTCTAATTGTTATTTGAAGCTCAGGTCCCCTAAAAAGGCCGTTTTGCATGAATCACATTATAATTCTGTTCTAATTCCGTAACTCTGACTCTATCCTACTTACAAATCATTTTATGATTCGCCCAAGTCGGCCTTTTTAGATCCCCAGGTCCTCTAAAAAGGCCGCTTTGGATGAATCATATTATGATTCTGTTGTAATGCCGTCTCTTTTGCACGCATGAAGAAACTCTGACTCTGTCCTACTTTCAAATCATTTCATGATTCACCAAAGTTGGCCTTTTTAGGTCCCCAGGTCCTCTAAAAAGGCCGCTTTGGATGAATCATATTGTGATTCTGTTGTAATGCCGTCTCTTTTGCACGCATGAAGTAACTCTGACTCTAACTACTTTCAAATCATTTCATGATTCACCCAAGTTGGCCTTTTTAGGTCCCCTGATACAATATCTCTGATTTTTTTTAATTTGTAGTTTTATTTTAATTGCATATAACAAAAATAACAATAACGATATTAATAATAACAGTAAACAATGTCTTTATTCTCAACATTTTGTTAAGTCACACAAATTCGAAATTTGTTTAGTATTTCATTTCCTTGTTCACCACACACCACTCTCTACTCCAAAAAATGTAACAGGTTGCATGCCAATCTTCGTGTATGGTCTGGCCATGGGGTGGCTGTCCCCCTACCGGTCGCTTCTCACAGGGCCGGACTCCCCCTGCCGTCCCTCCCTCACCGACTACGACACCTCCTGGATGGCTTCCATCATGTACTTCCCAGCTGTGTTCTCCGTGTTCATTTATGGAGCTGCTGTCGACAGGTTCGGTAGGAGGATGACGCTTCTGGGCTGCTCGTTTCCCTTTATTGTGAGTGTTTTTGCTAAATTTGATGTGTTTTTTTGTCCTCACTGGTAAATGTGACGTCTTCGAGGCAGTGGCGTAGCTATCGGAAGGCTTGGCGGTGCAGTGCCCGGGGCCCCCAAGCTCTGCTCCTCGGGCCCCTGAGCAATGTTCGAAAGAGTTATTTAAATAACCCAATTGAATAAATAATTTTACTTTTTGTTTATTTTAATTTTGTCATTGTTTCATTTTTTATGCAATATTATCTACTGCGTAACTTATATACTTAGTAACTAGCTTTGCTTTGTTACGCCTTGCATTGGGCGTAAAAGAACTGATGATGAAGTAGCTTTGCACCTTTTTATTTATTAACGGTAAAGAAAAACATCGTCTGGAAACCTGCATCCCTTAAAAAGCGTGTATTTGGGCCCAAAGAACAGCGATAGGGCACCATCAATCAGTTAATTAAATTGTTATTACTATTATAAATCAATTACTATTATATAATCATTAACTAACTTAATTAGATATATATATATATATACATATATACTAGATCCTAAGTAAACAAAAAAAAATGCAAACTTACCTACCTAATTTATACAGTGCAATGGTCTCCTGTAATGCTGTATAAATGTTATGCAAATAAATATATAAATACATAAAGTTGAATAAATCGTAATAGTGTCGAGTTAAGTTGGTTCTCCATAACTGCAAGAGGAATTATTTACCATGATGTTTTTAGGATTCCGTACCCGATTGTGTGGTGGTACGGAACCCTTTGTGCGCGAGTTCAAATAGCACTTAGCCGGTTTTTTATTTTTACAATTCTAGTTCTTGTCAAAGCATCCTTTATTATGTATGCAAAACTTGATTAATGTCATTGTAAATGTCTATTTTATTATTTTAACCGATGACGCCGAAACGCGAAATAAATTTTAAATTATAATTGGTAATTAATTATGTTTTATATAGGTATCCCTTATATTTATGTATACTTATAGTAAAAAAAGACCAACGTTATGTAAGTAAATATAAGTTTACGGATAGTAATAAAAGCTCAGAAAACTAAATTAAAAACCGGCCAAGTGCGAGTTGGACTCGCGCACGAAGGGTTCCGTACCATGATCTATAAAAACGGCAAAAAAAATGTTTGTTGTATGGGAGCCCCCTTAAATATTTATTTTATTCTGTTTTTTAGTAATTGTTGTTATAGCAGCAATAGAAATACATCATCTGTGAAAATTTCAACTGTCTAACTATCACGGTTACGGAACGGAACCCTAAAAATGAGGAAGTTCAATTTATGAATATTACTGCTTTAAATACTAATCTTCTTACTAAATACTAAACTTCTGTGCTAATAAATATACGAAAACTGCCGAAAACTACCAAATGAAATACTGAAAATCCCGAAAACTAGTGTCAGCTATTTTTATCGTAGATCTCCGAATAAAAATTAATTATGTTGTATGTCATGAATTCTGTTAAGACTAGAGACCTCGCCTCGCTCCACTCCGCTTCACTCGGCTCCTTATTTTATCTTACATGTAAACCTAACACGCTCCTCCTCGCTTCGCTTGTCGTTGCACCTATTTTTGACTTTTGGTTCATAGTTTTGTTTTTGACCATGTTTTTTCGGTAAGTTCTTTCGGAAGTTCAGTAATTTATTCGGAGGTTCATTATTTAAACCAGCATTATTTAAACTCGTAACACAGTGTTTAAGGCGTATGATCACGCTAAATAAGCAACTCGATGTGTGTCGGTACAAATATCAACGGAAACGACATTGAAATAATGTTCATTTCAGCGTGCCTTGAAAAGTGGCTGTTACGACAACCACTGCGTCTCCGGCTAGCGCAAAACAGGAGAAAATAATACTTTTCACATGGACGCCATGAACAGAAAAAAAAAATTTGAGCTTGCATTTCCTATAATTTGGTAAAATAATAATTAAAATCGCTTTAGGCTTTTGGAAGGAGTAAGAGAATTCTTGTGTTAATCGTGTGAAACTTTCGATGACTTTCGATTTTTTTTGTCAAAACTTACAATAGAAAAACAGTTTATGAAACTTAAATTTTATTTTTGACTCTATAATGCCCATCATATATTTTTATGAAAGTTTTTGGACCACCCGTGTGGGAGGAGTAGGCCTTCAAAGACAGGTCCAAATTGCAGTTGGCATATCCATTCGCCTTAATCGCACGCGACGCCACTTAGTTGAATCACAAGTGCGACGAGCGCGACACGATGTTTTAGCGATTAAACAGTATATCACGCTCCTTGCACTTGTGATTCAAGTAGTAAATTTTAGTTTGCTATGTTTAATTTATTTAGTCGGTAGATGTAACAGTTAAGGGGCTATACCGTGAAAATTGACACTTTTTGAAGTTATTTATCTGCTCTTTTAATGAAGTTCCAAGTAAAATAAATTAGTATAACAATTTTGGAACCTTTTACTAGATTTTGGTCTATCAGAAACGCGATGGGAGGAATTTCATTCGATAGAAATAATTATTGAAATCAGGTCTAAATTTACACTTTTTTTGATATTCTGACAAATTAGGATAGCATACAGACTTAAAAATATTTATTTAGATGGGTTTTAACTACACCTAAATTACTGGTTATGGAATTTTTTGTAGCTATTTTAGTTAATTTTGCATTAATTTAAAACCGACTTTTTGACAATTTTCCCCGATTCCGTCCCTTTCGCCCTGCGGGTCTTTCTGCCTGGAGTAACGGGGACCTTTGCTAGCACGGTATATCACCTTAAATTAGTATATTTTTCGATAACTAATTTTGTCGCTGCTCAGATAGCATAACAGTGTGCTGCAGTTTGCTGAGACTTAATTTGTTTTTCGGAGGCTTTATTATTATCCTAAATTTACTACATGCAAAAAATACAAGCCAGGTTCGATTGTACTGAAAACTGTATTAAAATTCAAATAAGGAAGAAAAAAAACACCGGTCAAGTGCGAGTCAGTCTCACGCGATTTGGGTTCCGTATTCCGTATTCCGTACTGGGGTCAGTTTTAAGAAATGTCAGGAAAAGGGTATTTAGTAAAATATTGTCCCACAAAAAAAATAATAATTATTGCACCAAATAATATTTTTGGTCCTCAGTTTCGGAGATAAGGTAGGGTACATAAATATTTTTGTAGTTCTTCAAAGATTTCTCGAAATAGATGCAAGGAAATATAGCTTAACTATATATTTTTACATTTGATATCCATATTTTATTATTATCAAATACTTTTTTATATATATTTTTTTATATTATTTCTCTTTGCGTCCAATTTTTTTTAAATCGCTCGGCGCAACACAACTTGACTTAATTGACAGGACTAAACTTAATTTAGGTGTTCTGTCCTTTTAATTCTGTATCGAAAAGACAAAGACAGGACGCTCAAAATAAGGTTAGTCTTGTCAGTCGTGTTGCGCCGAATCGACACCATTATCTTCCTTAAATTGTCAATCCAAATTTATATTAAAAAAAAAAAATACTTAAATGGGACAGTAATAAGTCAGCCAAAAAGTTATTTTCCTCTTTTTGTGCTTTAACTTTTTTGGTTCCTCTGATTTGGGTAAAATTTATATCCCGACTTGTTTAAAAATTCTCGTTTCGTAAGACATATGGGTCTTGTGACCTTAAAGATCTCATATGTGAATCAATTAAAACAGTATATAATACAAGATCATTAATTATAACATTTTTATGTAAATACATAAAGTTATATAAATGTGAATAATGGTTGTCTTGTTTAAAGCTAAAAATGTCAAGTAGATATATGGATTTGTTAATGTTAAATTAATTAATAAAAATAATTAACAATAAATCCATTAATTAATTATCCTTAAAAGAAAAAAATAATTATAACTCCAAGGTAGAGGCTCCATTTGCAACGATAAGGTATAAACTGAGTCAAAAGACCCTGTGATTCAAAATGTCTGCCCACTTTGGTTGTACAAATTCAAATAGTTTATTAAGGTGATATGTAAAAGTCTTAGCGTCCCTGTTACTCCATATGCGAAAAAAAAACCCTCAGTGCGAGTGGGACGTATTCGTGGAAAAGTAGCAAAAAGTCGGTTTTTTATTAATATAAAATGTACTAAAGTTGCTATCAAAATTTCGTTTAACCAGGTCCTAGATAACGTTAAAGCCCATCTAATAAAATATGTCATTCTAAATCGTCAAACCAGGAGAATTGGTGTCGAAAACGACCTCATTTCAATAAATATTTATATCGAGCCGAATTTCTTCAATCGCGTTTCTGTTCTAACAGATCCCTTGAAAAAGATTCCAAAAATAATTTACCATTTTATCAAAATAATTCATTATTTACTGAAGTAGTTATGCAAGTTCTTAAAGTGCCAATTTTTTTCCGTAGCGCCTTAAGGCGATACGTAAAAGTTTTAGCGTCCCTGTTACTCCATATGCGAAAAAAAAACCCTCAGTGCGAGTGGGACGGATTCGTGGAAAAGTAGCAAAAAGTCGGTTTTTTATTAATATAAAATGTACTAAGCTATTTTGTCAAAAAGATTTTCAAGGAGACTTTACAAATACATAATATCCACATTTTGAATGCAATTTCACAATGGAATTAGTTAGGATTTCAGAATTACAGGAAAAAATAAAACAATTTAGAGGTCTTTTCGGAATTAAATTCTATCGAGAAAATTTCATCCAATCGCGTTTTCCTTCAGTGAGAATCTTAATCAAATACTCAATAAACATTTACCCAAAAATGAAATACGTAGACGTTATATTGGAGTAAATGGATTCGAAAAAACGCAATTTTTTTTTTGGTATCGCCTTAAGAGGTTATGCGAATTTTATTTTTGTCACTGTCACTCCAAGCGAAAACACGCTCAGTGCAAGAGGGGCGAAAGTGAAAAATGTTAGTTTTATAATTTTTATAAAAAAACTAAAATAGCTAGCAAAATTTCAAATATTAAATCTCTAGATATTATTAAAACACACCTAATAAAATATGTTTGAGTCCTGTATATGGTTCCTTTTCGTCAAACGAGGAGACAAAGTGTGTTCGAAGACCTCATTTCAACAATTATTTCTGTCGAGGAAAATTTATCCAAACATGTTTTCCAATTTCAAAACCCTAGATTATATAGTCAAAATGCATATACCAGAGATTATATTATATTTCATGAAATACACAATTAGCTTTTTATTTATAATTACACAATATAACTTTAAATATATACAATAAATAAAAGAAAATTATAACTTGAAATATACAAGGTGACTTTTTGATCATCGTCCAAATTCATACTGGTGGCTTGGTAAGTGATCAGTAGTCAGTACCATGCATCAGTAACAATTTTGGTGAAAATCGTAAAATAAAATTTCGACTCCCCATAGTGATTCACTCGGGACTGGAACTGAATTTCTATGGGAAGCCGAAATTTCATTATACGAATTTCACAAAAATTGTTACTGATCCAAGATACTGATCACTTATCAAGCCTCCAGTATGAATTTGGACGATGATCAAAAAGTCACCTTTCGGCCCTTAGTGGGCTGTCATCAGTCAAGTATTAAAAAAATTACAAATATACCATAGTATAGGTTGATTAAGAAAAATATTGTCTTTTTTATTTTTTATTACTATGGTATATTTGTAATTTTTTATTACAATTTCTCTCTATTTTTTTACATATCGCCTTAACAAACAATTCTTGTCCACAGATCGGTTGGACAATCAAGTTGCTCTGGACAAACGCGACGGGCATGATTGTGGCTCGCGCAGTCATGGGGTTCGGTTCTGGGGGGGCCTTCACTGTCTGCCCACTGTACGTCAAGGAGATGAGTGAGGACTCCATCAGAGGGGCTACAGGCACCTTTATTGCTTTATCCGTGGTACCCATTACCTTCCGATTATCTTAAGGTTAAACGTCAGTCGCTTAGCACAAAGTGCATAACTTAACTTTGTATTTCTTGTTTAGAAGTAAAAAATTTAAAAACATTTTGGTTAAGGCGCTCTTATCCCAAAATCAGTAATTTCAGTCAAATAAAACTTTCAAATATCCTCAAAAACTTCAAAAAAAAAAATACCCAATATAGTTGGAACCTTTATCTAGGTCTTCAACGCATGTGTTACAAGATCAGATAAACTTTGCTCAATAGAAATAATTCTCGAACACAGCATGTAATAAGACCTTTCAAATCATGCCATTACCATAATTCCACTCTTTTATTAACGAAACATATCTGGTAATATTGGTCTTTAAATTCTCTAGGTCGACCACGTAAGTGGGTTTTAATAAACATATCCCTAGTTTTTAAACAATTTAAAAACCGATAAAAACAACGAAAAAGTACAAAAGTGTGGTTATTTTCTTTACTCCTTACACGTAAAGAAAAAGACAGAGTCACTTCTGGGATAAGAGCGCCTTAACGCCAATAGTTCTGCATCAGTGAGGTTTATAAAGCGTGAGTTTGAAATTTAATGCACTGGTCCACACAAAGTTAAAACAGCATTTTAAGTTGGTTTTGTGAAGATCATGACTAATTGTGTATACAATTTCAAACTCTTGCTTTATAAACCTCACTAATACTGAATTATTGGCGTCAAATGGCGCAGATCAAAATGCTTTTCAATTTTAAATTTCTAAACAAGAAATACAAAGTTAAGTTATGCACTTTGCGCTGAGCGACTGACGTTTAACCTTAAATTAAATTATGTAAAAGTCTGTTAATTCGGAAACCATTTTGAGATTTTTTTCGAAATACACGGTTTGTTCCATAGTAAAAGTTATTCTATACCATTGACTGAATAAGCTCTTCAAATATGGTTACACCTTTCTGTTACACGTTGTTTATTTACTATTCAATTAAATTAAAGTGGAGATCATCTTATTATAAATGAATACATACCTATAAGATATACACATACATATATAAATAATAAATAAACATACAAAAATTATAATAATATTGGATATTTGAGTTCTAAGATGGGATGTTCTAAGATATTGATTGATGATAAGTATTCTGTGTCCTTTTCAGACGATGGGTAACCTTATAATGTTCATTCTGGGTGATATACTGCCATTCTACACAGTTCTGTGGATCATGCTAGTTATCCCAATGGTGCACTTTGGTTTGCAACTCTGGCTGCCTGAAACACCCTGCTATCTTTTAAAACAGGGAAAAACTAAGGTAAATAAATCATATAAAAGGTGGCGTAAAAGTAATGTCATGAATTGAATTGGCTGCCATTTGGTTTGAAAAAAAAAGAGCTCTGTTTTCATAAAAAGTTTATTTGAAAGTGTAAAATTGATGACATTAATTGGAAAAATTATATCGCTCAAATGGCCACCTCCCGAGGCATTTTGAATTGTTGAACTGTTGATACAGCCTAGTGACAGACGGACAGACGGACAGACAGACGGACAGTGGAGTCTTAGTAAGAGGGTCCCGTTGGTTACCCTTTGGGTACGGAACCCTAAAAAGTGTAGATAGGTTATAGGCGATCCGCGAATGGTACGTTAAAACTTGGCTAATTTGCAAACCTGAACTCAGTATCGCGTTGGCTTCAGCGCACGACGGACGTCGCACAGGACGACGCACAGCAACATATAGATCTTGTCTCTTTTTCGCTCGTGATAATTTTGACTTCCACGTGTCAATGTGACATTGCAATACTACGTAATTTACTGAAGTCATTTATGTTGTGTGCCGTTTTAGAAATTCGAATCTTATGTAGATAACCTATAAAAACTTTCTTCTAATATCATTCAGCTACTCGAATTTTTCAGGAAACTGCTAAAGTTATCGGCTGGTTGCGCTCTCTGCCACCAGAAGATTTCAGAATCCAAGAAGATGTTAAAGGTTTGATTCGAGAACAAGGAGAAGACTCCTGCAAGTTTGCTCCTAGACTTATTTGTGAGTGTAATTTTTATATATTAAATAATGCTGTGAAGAAATAAAGCAGAGAATTATAAAATAATACAAGAGCAAAACGGCCCTGTAAAAACTAAAGAACTCTGCAAACTGCTGCAAAATAACAATTAAATACGCTTTTTTTTAGAAAGAAAGTAAATATATTTATTCTGCCACACAATACAATTAAAAACAATTACGAAGACCTCCATCTTACTTGGAGACCCCCTCGAAGTAATTCGGGGGAGAGTAAGAGGACAGCTCACAGGCAAAAAACCAGGAGGCCCACCATGCCTGGGACCTATGGATGGCGCTATATCCATTCCTAATAGCCGGGCCTTATATGAACAGGCTGGTGACGGGCAGCGGCGTCACTGGTGCGAGGGTTCCGGCACCGCACTCACCAACCCGCCTGCCCTGCGTGTGTGAGTATGGGCAATTCTTTGAGGATGACCGCCGGGAGCGGCAAAGTCCTGGAAAGGCTTATGTCCTGCAGTGGACGAACTAGGCTGATGGATGGATACGAAGACCTTAATTTTAAAATTATTTCGTTGCAAAAAGGTACAGGTAACGCAGGTTTTCAGCCAGTTACTTTTCATTCGAAGAAAACATGAATTTCAAGGATTATTGTCCTACGAACTACGCGCAGTAAAGGGCACAAATTTAGTGGTATGGCAAAATTATTAAACGTGTGCCAAACTGCTTTTAGACATCTGGCTTCATGATTCATCATCATCATCATCATCATCATCATCATCATCATCATCATCATCATCATCATCATCACGAAAAATATAATTTACGAATTTCACAAAAAGGGTCATTGAACCTTGATACTGAGCACTTACCGAGTCTTCAGTATGAATTTGGCTGCATAAATAAATGTCACCTGTCCCTACTTAATCACAATGAGGCTCTATTTGGTGATGAGTGAGGATTTTGCATTTTAATTTAGAAGGAAAGAAATTTATTTGCAAAGACACATGTCACAAAATAATAGTTCTTGTAGGTAATTGCAGTATCGATGAGTCCTTCCATAATAATGGCATGCAAATTTTTATGTACAGTAAATGAAAAAATTAAATGATTAAATTAGATACACTGACAAAATTAAAACACTAAAAAATAGTAACAATACAATAGTCAAAAACACATTAGTCGATACTAAAGCCGATTCTAAAGGCTTTAATTTTAGTTTTAGTTCTGTCAAAACTCAATTTTCGTCATTGCAAAAGAGTTGATGATTGTTAGGAACAGAAGCTAAATTACTTTGGATAAATTTAAGTTTTGACAGCACTAAAACTAAAACTAAAGCCTTCAGAATCGGCTATGTTATTCTCATATCAGTTGCCAGAAAATTTTAAGAAAGGTATTCAGGAAGGATTACAATGTCTTAATTACTAATTTGATCAATTCAAGATTAGTATAATTCGTACATGGTTAAATATTCATCGACTGTGTAAAAGCAGTTTTCAAGTAAAAACTCCTCCAGCTTTTTTCTAAACATATTAATATTGGGTAGTGTTTTTATACAGTATTATCTGGGACCTTATTATAAACTTTTATGGCTATGCAATAGGCATTATCTCTACAGATCCATCCATCCATCAGCCTGTCTTCGTCCACTGCTGGACATAGGCACAGTATAAGCAAAGACAGTAGGGAAACTACCTGTAAGCGCTCCGATTCGAGCCTCAGACATCAGACGCGTGCTCTACACGCCGTCTAAGCAGACATGGGGGGTCAATCGCTGGGGCCGCGGTGGCGCCGCGCCGCGCTTGCCAGCTTGCCTTGCCAGTACGCGCAGACGTAAGCGGGTGATAGGACGTGGCGTTTGTAAAGTCTGTGCCGACCTGAACACGATGTCGCAAAGATATTGTTGCGCATTTGGATGCCTAAATTCGTCACGAAAAAAGGAAATCGCCTATTTTAAACTTCCGGCTGATGTCCAAAGGTAAGACTAAAAAATATCACTCAAGAGTAGTACCTACTTACATTACAAATAAAATTTTTGAAATTGTCGCGTTCTTTTTATGTATGTTCATACTGTCTGTTACCAGGGCAAAATAAATAGTTAATAGATTTAAGTACGCTTGTCAGAACAAAAAGCAGGTTTCTTTGAATTTGAATTTGACTTTTTTGTCGGTTGTCGCCGCCGTCGCCGCCGCCGCGCTGCCGCAAGCAAGTCTAGCCAACCAATCGGTGGAGCGGCGCGCGGTACTTTCAATCAAACGGCAGATACGACGAATATGCGGAATATGTCTCAGAGTAAATATATTTATGGTATACAACTCCGCTATTATAGAATTTGCTGGAATGGGTCAGAGTAAATGTGGAGGAAGTTACCGTGGGCAATCATTACGTAAACAATCATCTATCTTTAGCTATAGTAGAAAAAAAGTCATGTCTATCTGTACATTAAATATTTTTTATGAAATTTAAAATTTAACGAGTTATTTATTAGTAAATATTTTTGTACTGAGGCCAAAACTACAATTTTTGTCTCTCTGTCTATCTTTCTGTCTTAAATTCAAATTCAAATTAAAAAAATAGTTTATTTTGCAAAGTAGGTATATACAAGATGACTTTTTGATCATCGTCCAAATTCATGCTGGAGGCTTGATAAGTGATCAGTATCTTGGATTAGTAACAATTTTTGTGAAATTTCATTTTACGAATTTCACCAAAATTGTTATTGATGCATGATACCGATCACTTACCAAGCCACCAGTATTTCCAGTATTTAAGTTCGCCGGTACAAGCCCGCGAGCGCGAAGCGCGAGCGGGCGCAGTTCCTAGGGATGTCCCCGGTCACTAGGGATGGGAAAAATTGACATTATTGACAGAAAGCTCGCCGGAACAAGCCCGCGAGCGCGAAGCGCGAGCGTGCGCAGTTCCTAGGGATGTCCCCGGTCACTAGGGATGGGTTTTTTTTTTTTCTAAAATTTGTTACAAAAAAATTTTGTTTTGGCCATATCTTCGGAACGGAAGGTGGTACATCCCTAGGGGTCCGACCATAGGGTGACAAAAAAGTTTTTTTTTTTTTCAAATGTCAAAACTTTAACGGCCCGTACCTCCGAGACGGCTTGAGTTAGACCCATGTTGATGGGTGTCTAAGAATGTCTAAGATAGGTGTTTAAATTTGGGAAAGCTTATTGACTTGATCTGCTCATTAGGGAAGGATAATTTAATTTCTTAATACAGATTATTACTACGTTTTTTAATCGTTCATTATTTATTATTTAAGATAAGTTAATGCTTATTTTTAATTTTGATATGACGATGACGAGTCTTATCGTATCTCGAAAAACCCAAGTAATGATATGAGTGAGCGACAGCCCTAACGCTTCGGTGGCGCGTAGGTATTTAACTCAGGAATTCGGTTCAATTTCCCTACTGTCTTTGCTTATACTGTGACATAGGCCTTTCCAAGATTTAGCCACTCTTGCAGGTCCTCCTACCTCCTCATCCTCCATAGGAATATTGAAAAAAACCACAGACCACTGAGGGCCTATTATGTATCTCTAGTTGCCATTTGAACTGGGTGCCTATCATCAAAAACATAGAATACTATCGAATACTATCGAATTCCGATTGTCTAAGGATATGTTCGCACTTGAAGTGACGACACAGTTCGTAAATAGTTCAAGACTCACTAATAGCAATTTTGAAAGTCCCGTTTTTAGCTATGTTTTTGATGATAGGCACCTAGTCCAATTGGAAACTAAAGATACAGAATAGAGGGGCAGGATTCAAACTTTCGTCCAGTTGCTTACACGGCAATTTGTTTTATCAAAACATTTGTCTCACAAAATTTTTATTTAAACAAAATATAACTTAAATACCTACTCGTAACATTAAAAAACTATACCTAGGTACCTACCTATGATTTAAAACTACATATGAATATAATATACATAAAAAAATAATACATTTCTGTCGAGTAGCTAAGCTGAGCTCGAGGCCATCATAGCGTGGCCACCAGTTGCGTGCATAGAACTTTTTTCCGGAAAAGCAATCAGAAGGTCAAGTTTGACAATAAAAACAATAGTTGATATGAAAATGTTCACTCTAAGGTAGACAGGTATCGATTCGGCGCAACACAACTGACAAGACTAACCTTATTTTAAACGTCGTGTCTTTGTCCTTTTGATACAGAAAGAAAAGGACAGAACACTTAAATCAAGTTGTGATTCACCGAATTGGTGTTTGTACGTCGTCATACAAACTTTTTTTTTCAAAGTGCTATTTAAATTTTTTTATATTTTTTTTATTGTCAAACTTGACCTTCTGATTCCTTTTTCGGAAAAAAGTTCTATGCACGCCACTGGTGGCCAGCAACGCAGTCATTGCTGACCAAGGCTTGTATTGTGCTTTACTCAAAAATACTTGTATGTGGTCATTATTTTGACAACCTTCAAGCCTTGAAGTTTGTATTTTTCCTTTGACTTCGGTGGCAATAAATTTTAGTTAATGTTTAAAGAGCGGTGATTTTGGAATGTTAAATGCATAGTATTTCAATACTCACCAATTGCTGAACGGTAAAGGTAATCCCTATCACGTTGGAATAATTTTATTTATAAAAAGCCCTATTCGTTATTTTGCTTTAGAACACTAGATGGCGCTGCTTGTATTTTACATCGCGAAATATTTTTTTGTAATTTCCAGTTGCAGACAAGCTATCAGCCAAAGCTTTCTGGATAGTCCTTGGCGTGAACATGGCTAGAGAATGCTGTGGGAACATTGCTCTGCTGATATATGCAAGTGACATATTCGATGCCGCGAGTGCCATCCCTGGTTCCACATTGAAGTTGTCTTCAAATCAAAGAAGTATCATGCTAGCTGTGACCCAAGTCCTGGGGTCATTGGTCTCCGGACCAATTATTGATAGAGTTGGGAGGAAGGTAATAAAAAGTAACACCAGTACCAAAATAATATACTTAATATACATTAATAATGTACCTATCCCAAATTAAAATGCAATTTTATTGCACTCTCTATGTCTGAAAATAAAAATAATAAATTTTTATTTAATGATAAATAAGGAATTAATGCAATAAAGATAATACTTATTATACATCAATTTCAATCTACCAATTAAACTAAATGAATATAAAACGGAAAAATACAACAAATATAATTATTTTTTACAACAAATACAAATACAAATAACTTTATTTACCAAAAGAAACAACACTAAATTACATGCACAAATATTCAAAACATAAATCTTAATAAATACTACATAGTGTTAAGTATAAATAACAGCGGACCCCACACTAAGTCAAACTTGTCCGGTGGGACTCAGGAATGATTGCCAGGTATGATCATGATTTTAAACAAACAAGCAATTAAAAATTTTGGGCAAATATGAAAAGTACTTAGCTGGTTTACAAAATAATTAGTTAAAAAATAATATCTAAATAACTTAATATTCTAAGATTTTATAAAATATAAGAATTAAAAAAAAAACACAAAATATTTATATCACTAACTTAATTTAAATTTAATTTAATTAAGGCTAATCTACGATACAGTTTTCAGCAAGGCTTCTGTTTGGTCATAATCTAGGGTTAGTAACCAATTGTTTAAGATACTTTTTGCTTTTTTGGTAGTCAAAGTTTTAATAGCATTATTATGTTTACATGCAGTGTTATATACAAAAGGAAACGAATAAGAAGAAAAGCGTTTTGCAAATTCTGTCTTAATCACTGGAAGGTCAACTCTAAAGACTCTCCTTTTTAACTAATTATTTTGTAAACCAGCTAAGTACTTTTCATATTTGCCCAAAATTTTTAATTGCTTGTTTGTTTAAAATCATGATCATACCTGGCAATCATTCCTGGGTCCCACCGGACAAGTTTGACTTAGTGTGGGGTCCGCTGTTATTTATACTTAACACTATGTAGTATTTATTAAGATTTATGTTTTGAATATTTGTGCATGTAATTTAGTGTTGTTTCTTTTGGTAAATAAAGTTATTTGTATTTGTATTGTATTGTATTTCGGGCTTATAATTAATTAATAAAATATTACACATATATGTAAATGAAAAAATTATAGCAACATGGTTTAGACGTGTGCAGATCGTAGCTTATCTTAAATTATCGGTGTGTTAATTCGAAATTTAGGTTTGAAATCGAGATTTAGGTTTGATAAACCGTATTTTCGAACTTGTGGTCAAAAAAACCTCATGATGATAACAATTTTACGAAAAAGCTGCAACTTCCATTTGCCTTCGTGTGACGTCATTTGAGAAATGGCTCTATAGAAATATGTCCTTTGCTATCAAAATAAATTTATAAAAATTTGCTGCCGACTGATTGGACAGATGGATGACAGAAAGAGACAGAAAACTTTTTTTATAAGTAATCACACGTCACAATCTGTATAATGTCTAAATTTATCAAGTGATATTCGATTTCATGCTTTGCGATAAGCCCAATTCCAATCATAATTTCAAAAAGTTTTCTTTTTTTTTCAGTTTTCTTTTTCTATCCGTTTCATCTCTACTATAAAGGTATACGACCTTTATAGTAGAGATGAAACGGATAGTGATTTGGCCGGATACCGGATACCGGATATCCGGCGGGGCTCTTGGCCGGATAGCCGGATATCCGGCGGCCGGATATCTGGCTCAAGCTATGCGATTCGCACTAATTGAGCAAGTCTAAATATTACGCACCAAGGAGCGTGCGGGTGCAACTAGGCGAGATTATTTGTGCATTTTCAAAATGATAATAATTTCTAAATGACCGTATCACAATCGCGAAACAATTTCCGATCCTAAAGAAATTCGTAAATATGTATCTTTTGTCTCCTTGCAGCGGTGTATACTGTATATATATAAATGAACAGGTAACTTTAAATGAAACTGCGTAATCTGTTCATACTGAACAAATCCAACGCAACATATTGAAAAAAAAATTTGAACCTGCCCGGACAGTGCCCTTTCAAAATTCACAGTAGGTTTTGACATGAAAACATGTTTTTTTTTTTCATTACCATTTTCATGTATGTTTCTGTGGAAAAGTTGTTCAGTATGATTCTTAGACCATGTGTTTTTATTAAAAGATACCTGTTGAGTTACATCCGGTATACTGTGAGAGTAAAAGAAGCTGGTGTAATGTATGATGAAAAGCACAAACGTTTATTCCCAACAATTGCTGTAAAGCTTGTCTTTATCTACCATAGCTCAACTCTTATTCACTTTATGTATTAGAATTTAGATTATTCAATCATTGATACAATCAATTTATTTTGTGCATTAAACGACTTTTGTATGCTGATTTAAGTATCCGGTATCCGGCCGGATACTGGCTACTATCCGGCCGGATACCGGATACCGAAAATATGGCGGGATAGGCCGGATACGGGATAGTAACCGGATATCCGTTTCATCTCTACTTTATAGGCCATAGTTTTCATTACTTTGGTATATAAATTAGCCATTATCTTTAAATGATTTTTGAAAGAATTGTCGGTTATGACGTGATTGCTTAAATAAAAAAGTGGTCTGTCTCTGTCTGTCTACTCATCTGTCATACAGCTGTCAAATTAATTGGAAGCAAATTGTTATAAATTTATCTTGATAGCAAAGGACAAACAGCCATTTCTCAAGTGACGTCACATGAAGCCAAATAGAAGTTGCAGCTTTTTCGTAAAAATATTCATCATCATGATGTTCTTTAGACCAAAAATTCGAAAATACGGCTTATTAAACTTAAATCTCGAAATGGTTTTCGAATTAACACACCTTAACATAATTTAATCTATGCCAATTGTTTGTGGTTACGTCTACGTCGGTCGTTGAAAACGGTTGGTCCTTATAAACAGAGTCGTACAAAACGGATTTAACTGTACATAATTTTTTTTCTTTTTCTCATAAAAAATTACGTGTAGCAATTAAAAATACAAGGAGAAGCGAATTTTTATTCTCGTTGTTGCAACAGTTTTTCTATTCAGTATAACCAGTTGATCATGTATATTATACAACGTGTAACAGAAAGGTGTAACCATATTTGAAGAGCTTATTCAGTCAATGGCTTAGAACAACTTTTACTATGGAGCCAACCTCGAAATCTCAAAAAAAAAATGAAAATTTTCTATGAAACAGCAAAATTTTTATTTCGAGGTACAGGGTTTGTTCCATAGTAAAAGTTGTTCTATACCATTGACTGAATAAGCTCTTCAAATATGGTTACACCTTTCTGTTACACGTTGTATAGTAGTATATTTTTATGTTTAGGTCATAAATTTAAAATAACTTTTAAATTATGTTATGCACTGATTTGGATTTAAATTTCCAAGACAAAAATGTTTTATGTTTTCCCAAGGTTGACTGGAAGAAATTTCTTATAGGAATAAGTCCGCCCTTGCCTTCTATTTGTTCTTTCCGTGTATCTTCAATTTATTGAAAAAGGCGTTACTTTGCGGAAGTCCATCATGAACTTTGAGCTTGTGGATATATTAATAATTTGCAATATTCCGCTAAACACTCTTACCATGCTATTCAAAATGCAGACTCAAGCACCGCCCGCCCTCTCGCAGAAAACATGCACAAGTATTGCTTTGCTTTATTTTGTGCTCGTACTGCTTGCTTTGCTTGTGCATGTTTTATGCGGGAGGGCGGGCAGTACTTGAGTCTGCATTTTGAATAGCATGGTAAGTGTTTAGCGGAATATTGCAAATTATTAATATATCCACAAATTTATCATGTCTTCTTATTTGTGTGCAATAAATTATTCATTCATTCATGTGGTTTAATTTTTTGAGCAAGTTATTAATAGAGATTACTTGTAATTTTTCCAGCCTTTACTCATAACGGGGATTATCTTCCAAAGCTCCAGCATGTGCCTTCTTGGCGTATGGTTTTACCTGTCCAAAAAGTTGATATATTTGGCATCGTGGCTGCCAGTGTTTGGCCTGTGTTCGGCCATCTTTGCGGACTCCACTGGCATGCATCCAATGTCGATGATTCTGATGACAGAGATGTTTAGCTTCCAGGTGAGACTGCACAATCAGAGCATGGACCTATAGCCTTCGATCAAATAACCCCTAGATCATGGGCGTAGCCAGTGGGAGGGTTTTGGGGGTTCAAACCCCTACCAAAAAGTTTAAAATATTACAATGCTTTGACGTTTTTCAGGTGAAGTGCCACTTATGCTAACAGCTGCTAGAAACGTTTTGCGGTTTTTTTTAATAATGAAAAAAAATATTGTTTATAAACATAATGAAAATTCATTTTATTTCATGCATTTTTTGTCATTATATTTTCTTGAATCCCCCCCCGAAACTAAAACCTGGCTAAACCCGTGTCCTAGATCTATTATTCCATACAAAATCAGTTCGAAATCATGGTCAAAGTATGTTATACAATTATAGTTATATCTATACATGGCAATAAAACAACAATAACATAAGAGCTAAGTTATGATTATTCGAAAATAAACCTTGTCTGCACTTTCATAAGATTTGTTTTCCACGATCCATTTCAGGACAAATCCTATTTTGCTTTCGTAGCTCGTACAAACTAGTAAAAAGTTGTAAAACCATATCCACCAGTCAGCAAATAATAGCTCAGTGATTATTATTTTTTATATCTTTCAGCTTTAAATTATTACATTAAGAGGATAGGTTCCGCTTGCATACTACCCTGTTATTCGATGCGGAAAGACCCGCAGTGCGAGAGGGATGGATTCTGGAAAAAAGTCAAATTGACAACTTTTTTCACTAATTTTATTGTTTAAAAAAAAAGCAAAGTTGCTGTGAAATATCTGTCCTGTTAAGAGTTTAATAAAGTTTATACAGAATTTAGTCCATAAATAATATGAACGGGTTTTTACTTAAATAAACTTATACCTTGACATGAAAACTTTTTTTAGGGCCATCTTTGGCACTTTATTTCTCAATATTGGAATGACGTTTGACGATTCTGTTCCGATATGAGTGTATATTATATTCCCGAAAGCAATACATATTTTTTTCTTTTTTATGTAGTATTGCTAGATTCTTCAAATCAGGTAGAATAAATTATGGTTTTGCGGAAACTATCCTCTTAAGGTAGAAAACTGAATGACGTAAACGAATGCCAAAAATTTAATTTAGCATCAGTTTTCGAATTCGCTTTTTGTGCGCTGATTCGACATTTAGGGGTTATTTGATCAAGTCTGTTTCTAGGGCAGCTGGAAAATCGGTCCCCGTACCACGAAACGCAGTAATTTGCGTAAAACGATAAAGGTTGTATAGCGAGATTAAGGTGATATGTCGTCCGTGCAAACGTCCCCGTTACTCCAGGCGGAAAGACCCGCCGTGCGATAGGGACGGAATCCGGGAAAATTGTCAAAAAGTCGGTTTTAAATTAATGCAAAATTAACTAAAATAGCTACAAAAAATTCCATAACCAGTAATTTAGGTGTAGTTAAAACCCATCTAAATAAATATTTTTCAAGTCTATATGCTATCCTTATTTGTCAGAATATCAAAAAATGTGTAAATTTAGACCTGGGGCTCTACCGCGTAATTCTCATTTGTATCAACTTCAAGCAAATGCATGCGAAATTCAACGCGTGCAAAAGAGATGGCATGTTAGGCGGGCGTCGTCGCACGCACGTCAAATTTCAATCTCAAGTTGATGTTGATGTAAATGAGAATTACGCGGTAGACCCACTGATTTCAATAATTATTTCTATCGAATGAAATTCCTCCTATCGCGTTTCTGATAGACCAAAAGGTCCCAAAATTGTTATACTAATTTATTTTACTTGGAGATTCATTAAAAGAGCAGATAAATAACTTCAAAAAGTGTAAATTTTCACGGTATAGCCCCTTAAGGAAACCTGCATACCCTAAAAAGCGTGTATTTGTGCCCGAAGTACGGCGATAGCGCTCACCACCCATCACGTTGGGACGTAATAATCGTCGGTGAAACGCGGGTGTACCGAGTGTGAACTGTGAATTGCATTTCACAGTTCACACACGGAACACTTCTCACAGCCCCTCGGGAATTAATGTCGTGACGACTTATTTTTATCCCTTTCCAGCTGCGTGGAACAGTATCCACAGTCATCATGGCGATAGCATTCCTGGTGGACTTCTGCCTTCTCAAGCTATTTGGACCTCTAATATCCTGGATCGGGTATCATGGCATTTTCTTCATGTTCTCCGGTTTTAGTTTCGGTTACATGGTCTATTCTATATTTGGCGTACCGGAGACGAAGATCAAGAGCCTAGAGGAGATCTACAGTGAGTTGAGAAGACCAAGGAAAAGGAATGCTGTGGTGAAAGGAACGGAGATGAAGGAAAACACTGGTGACCAATTGCTAAATGAAGAACTTGCGTGATAATGCAGTTTTGACGACCTTACCCCTCGGCCATAGCTTCAGGCTTCGAGAGGCGCGCCAAGCGGTTCTTCTTGCGACGGCGCCGGTGGAGAGAACAAAATGTATGAAGGGCCGGCTTCTCCGGCTCGTCCGGCTTCGAGTGACTTGCGCTCTCTCGACGGCGGTGTGCGGGGAGGCGGGGAGCCACGCCTGTGATTGAGCGCACAGAACGAACCTATTGTCGAGCGCTTTGAGCGAGCAAGCGCGCTATACATCTGATGCGGTGGAAGGCGCCGACGGGTGTCGTGGCAGGGCAACCCCCTGTCGCAAAAACCGCCTGGAAGCGCAGCAAGAAGCGCCGCCAGAAGCCTGAAGCTATGGCCGACCGGTTATTGTTGAATTAGTGTTTAAATAGTTAATCGACCACATTTGAAAAAAAAAAGTGTATAAATTTATGAAAATATTATCGTCCATACCTGATTTTAGTACACGCTAGTTTGATCTAGACCCAACTAGAGCCGGTAGGTTAGGTTTGAAGATTATACATAATATACATGGCGAGTCGCACCACGTAAAATAAAAAAAATTACAAAATTAGTCGGTTGACCATTCAAGCACTGGAGCAACGTAATGTTACTGGTGTAATTTTAATAATAAAATATATATATATATAGATAGGTAGAGATATATCTTTATAGATACAGCCAGAGATACAATATATGTAACAATTAAAATAGATGACAACATTTTGTACGGCCTTATCCTCCCACTAATAATCACATCACATCACATCACATCACATCACACTATCACACTATCACACTAATATTATAAATGTGAAAGTTTGGATGGATGTATGGATGGATGGATGTTACTCCTTCACGCCGTAACTACTGAACCGATTGGGCTGAAACTTTGCACAAATGTAGTTCGAGACCTAGAATGAATATATGCTACTTTTTCCATGGCAACAAGAAATAGTGTCGTTCAGAGACGCGGCTTGGCCTGCAGACTCACCAAATATACTATACTATGGATGAAATCATTAAAAGTGCCTGAATATTTTTTTGTTGATACTCGTAGGAATAACCTTCCCCATACGAGGAAAAAAAAAACTAAATAGTAAGCAGTCGCAAAATTAAACAAAATACCATAAAAGAATAACAACACGTGAGGTTATGTTTTGGTGTCATTTTGTTACCCTAGATTAATAACGGTTTTTTTATATGCAGGCAAAGGAAGTATTCGTATGCAGCTGTATAGCCCCGTATATCTAAAATTTAAAAGCTTTTTTATTTTTAAAAAAATTAGTTTTTTTTCCTCTTATGGGGAAGGTTATTCCTATCAACAAAAAAATATTCAGGCACTTTTAATGATTTCATCCATCACCCAAACAAAAAATAGTGTCTATCAGAAAAGCGGCTCGGCCTTTGGCATGGGATCATGGGGATCAAATTAGAGATGATGAGAATCCAAAACACTCCATATCTCCAAGCCAGAGTCAGGTCAACTACGTACTAAAAAATTAATGAGCTGAAAAATATTTACAAATTAGATACGACTATACGAAAATTTAATCAACGCGGACGAAGCCGCGGGCAAAAGCTAGTAACATTATAAGATATGCTTTATTCTGGAGTCTCAGTTATAATAACCAACGCCAAACACTTATTTTTATGGAATAAATATGTTGTCGCCATGATTTGTATTTTAATAATTCCAAAAGGAGATTTTGTTTTTTCTGATAATCAAACAGCCCTTTAACCCTTTAAGGGGGAAGGTGATGCAAATCGAGAAATAAAATGACAGACTGGATAATTCAGTTAGGATACGTATTGCTGTAAAAATAAAAAAACACATTGCAACATTATTTTTATCTCATTTAGAATTTCTATTGAAATTTTTGACTGATGTATTTTTGTACCACTTCTTTTCTATAAATGTTTACTATTACGTAGGTTTTGTCTCTTTTTCACTACTGATAATTCATGACTTCCACGTGTCAAAGTGACATTGATACTACGTAATTTAATGAGGTTCCAATCTTGTGAAGGTAACCTATCTACACCTTTTAATATAATATCATAGGACTCAGATGACTGTGAGGAACATCACGAGATGAATATAGGTTTGATATAATATACAAGTGCTACAAGGATCTGATGGCGCGTGGATGACAAGGAGTATGGTAGCGGCGTTAGTTCAGATTTTAGACACAACCAATCCACGCGCTGTAAGATCCTTGTAGCACTGTAGATCATTTTAGTTTAGAGAATAGATTCAAATAAGTCTGTGGCGCTGAATCAATGTTCAAATAAGGCTTGTTTACAAATAAGTCTGTGGCGCTGAAACAATGTTCAAATAAGGCTTGTTTACAAATAAGTCTGTGGCGCTGAAACAATGTTCAAATAAGGCTTGTTTACAAATAAGTCTGTGGCGCTGAAACAATGTTCAAATAAGGCTTGTTTACAAATAAGTCTGTGGCGCTGAAACAATGTTCAAATAAGGCTTGTTTACAAATAAGTCTGTGGCGCTGAAACAATGTTCAAATAAGGCTTGTTTACAAATAAGTCTGTGGCGCTGAAACAATGTTCAAATAAGGCTTGTTTACAAATAAGTCTGTGGCGCTGAAACAATGTTCAAATAAGGCTTGTTTACAAATAAGTCTGTGGCGCTGAAACAATGTTCAAATAAGGCTTGTTTACAAATAAGTCTGTGGCGCTGAAACAATGTTCAAATAAGGCTTGTTTACAAATAAGTCTGTGGCGCTGAAACAATGTTCAAATAAGGCTTGTTTACAAATAAGTCTGTGGCGCTGAAACAATGTTCAAATAAGGCTTGTTTACAAATAAGTCTGTGGCGCTGAAATAATGTTCAAATAAGGCTTGTTTACAAATAAGTCTGTGGCGCTGAATCAAGAAAGAAAGAAAGAAAGATAATTTATTTTCATAAATTGTGATGTACATAAAGATGGTGAGGTACATAAAATTTGTTCAGCACAGTTTACCTTATTCAGGCATGCAAATTTTAGAGTAGGTATACATTTTATAATATCTATTCATAAAGTATCTATAATATTATAACTAATTTCTAAGTAACTATAAATTTGCTATATTACAACAGTACTTACTTAAATTTAAAAAATCTTCAATGTCATAGAAACATTGCTGTATTACATAATTAAATAACAATTTCTTAAATAAATTGTAGGGCTTTTCTTTGAGACTGTCTGGTAACTTATTAAAAATCTTTATTTGCATGAAATATGTGGTTCTTTGGCAAAATTCCGTTCTGTATTTTGGAGTTATTAGTTTGTTTGGGTATCTAGTATTAAAATTGTATCTATCACTATACTTTAGGAATAAATTTGCATGTGATTTCGTGAAACATGACATTTTATAAATATATAGACTTGGCAGGGACAGCAGTTTGTTTCTTATAAAATATGGTTTACATGACACAGTGGGTGACAAATAAGTTCAATGTTCAAATAAGGCTTGTTTACAAATAAGTCTGTGGCGCTGAATCAATGTTCAAATAAGGCTTGTTTACAAATAAGTCTGTGGCGCTGAATCAATGTTCAAATAAGGCTTGTTTACAAATAAGTCTGTGGCGCTGAATCAATGTTCAAATAAGGCTTGTTTACAAATAAGTCTGTGGCGCTGAATCAATGTTCAAATAAGGCTTGTTTACAAATAAGTCTGTGGCGCTGAAACAATGTTCAAATAAGGCTTTACAAATAAGTCTATGGCGCTGGAACAATGTTCAAACAAGGCTCGTTCACAAAAAAGCAAATTGCAGTAACACAATAGTGTAGGTAGAGACGAGTGCACACAGCCGCATCATGAGAGCCGCGTCCACTGTGAACACGCCACACGCGTCCACCTTGTTGAAGCAGATTGTGTTCAGCCGCAGTATGTTCCTGCACTGGTTGCGGGTGCCACCTGGAATAAATACAGGTTCCGTCAGCATCTGCAGTATAGACGCCACCCACTACATTTTAATTTTAATTTTATCGTTTATTTGGAAAACCAACAGCGATTACACAAATAAGATCACAATAGTTTGATACATAAGCAAGGCCAATAACAGGTTTTCACATTAAAGATTCTATACTGAGTCTAAATAAATTAATGTATTATTTTGTGAAGGTCATAAAGTGTCCGACAGGTGTGCAATTTATTGTATGGATAATTCTTGGTATACATTAAAATTAATAATTATAATAGATTTAATAATTTTATTAAATATATGTAATATATATATACATATATACAACGTGTAACAGAAAGGTGTAACCATATTTGAAGAGCTTATTCAGTCAATGGTATAGAACAACTTTTACTATGGAACAAACCCTGTATTTCGAAAAATTATGGTTTTTATTGGTACTATACATCGGTTTTCCAAACACTCATGTACCTACTTATTTCAATTATAGTTCGGATAATATATGCCCTACTCACTACTGTACCTACTTGTTTCTCATTGATTTTTACGTCCATGTTGTTTCTAAACTTTATTCCTTAGTATTCAAATAATATAATTTAATTGTTTATTCCATCACCCTAATAACTTTAGTGCCTCGACGTCAATTGCTCGAAATACTTACGTGGATAGGACTGCTTCAATGCTTTCAAGCAAATTGTGTTTATAGTGGATGAGGCCAAATAAACTTGTTCGCATTGATAGCAAAGTAATGATTCTAAAAATATTCCTTGGATTGTCCAAATTCCCAATAACAGACCATTCGTTGTCTGCGAAAATAAATTAATTATGTGTTTTAGATTTGTAACTATTGTAAGTTGAATTCATAATTAAGTATAAAGACGGACCGACTTACATGAATTTATTTCGTGATACGCGACCTGTTTCGAATTCCTTCCGAATTAGTTGTCAAGCGAGCGAGGGTCTGTCGTTAGCGAACGAAGAACGACAGAACCTCGCTCGCTTGACAACGAATTCTGAAGGAATTCGAAACAGGTTGCGTATCGCGAAATAAATTCATGTAAGTCGGTCCGTCTTTATACTTAATTATAATCATGTGTTGGGTATTTTCATGTAATTTCAGGGATTAAAAAGTATAAAATAGTATTTTCTCCCAACTAGGTACTATACTACGTTTACCGAGACGTTGCAAAGCGGGTCATTCCCCCAACCATAGACTTAGTATTACTACGTATAGACTAGCAGTTCCCATACATCAGTTTGTAGCCACAAAAAAGGTGTAAAATTCTAACGAAATCTAGATGGCGTTGCTAAATCCTCTAAGGAACACGATGCTAAAAAATACCGATTGGTGACGCTAGTGGCACAGCGATGTCACGTAACATAAAAATAATTCCTACTTCGATAATAGATGGCGCTGAAATATTCACTGTTAGTATTGTCAATTTAGCGCCATCTAGTTTTTCTAAGCAAAACTATTACAGCCACTTGGTAACCATGAGAGTTTACTTGCAGACAATTAAACAAATTATGCTTATTTGCAACACTTTAAGAAACATTCATTTAAACAAACATTTATATTATCTGTGAGTATGCTAAGGATAGTGGTACAATGAAAAAATACCTATAACTTTACTGTAAGATGTTATGTGCCTCTCTCTGTTTGTACTCCTTGTTTGTAAATAAATAAATAAACACTTGGCGACACCCAGTGTCGTAAGGGCGCGTAAAAAATTTGCTACGCCTTGATGTATGGGAGTTGTCGGTCTATACGTAGTAATACTTAGTCTATGCTTTTACCAAAGTACAAATGAATTAAATCGACCGAGCCACTTAGCAGCAGTAAACACAATTCCATTGTTTTTTTTTTCATATTGAGTTATACTACAAAAGTACAAACTACAAAGTGCCTCAAGGAATCTCTTCCCAGAGTCAACCGAAAATAATTCTATTGATATAGTATTTTTTCTTATTTAAACGGTAAGTTTAAAAATTATAAAAAATATATAAATAACTTCATTTTAGAAAATCATTCTCGCGTATAAGAAACAGCATGAAATCATTATTATTGTTCAAAGTCAAGCTGTTTTTAAACTAAAATTAGGTAAAATTGGTTAGTTCTTTGAAATGAAATTTTAGGTATGACAAATCCAAATTCCGTAATTTCTTTTGTTTTAGATTTTTGAAAATTGTCAGCTGTAAAAAAATATTACGAATCTTATCATGGAAATGGATGGCACTTAGGAAAAACTGTTTTTGTAGATTTAATTTTTATAATAAAACTGAAAATAAAAACGAAATTTAATACGTAGGCGTAAAACCTTGAAATAAACTTTGAAACAAAAAACAAATAATTGAAATAACTACTAAATTACAGGAATTGTGAACTCATGAATCTCTAAGAAAATTTCGGCAATTTCATATGTAAAGACCTATTTACTGTAATGTAAACATTTTCCATAACCTTCATTACAATATTATACGAAAAAAACTTACATATTCAGCATCCGCACCGTCTAAAATAAATAGTTTCTTGACCAGGAGCAAAAACTCAAAAAACACGTCGACAAAGTGTACCAAAATCTGAAAAAGAAGTATATCTTGGTTTAACCCCTCGTACATAGGTAAAAATATATAACAATAAACCCATCAATTGTTTCGATTCTTGACTTAACGGCAGGGTGGTTAAAAATCCACTATTTCGAAACTAATATATCTTGGTGGGAAGGGATGTAAGAATGATACTTTTCCTTAAGAGGCCACTTTACGCCTGGTTTTTTCTTAAGATTCACACAAAAGCTAAAAACTGAATATGAAGTCTACAGCTTATTTTCTTCATTTTTTTTTCTTAAATATTATCTAATGACGTCTAACTACGTCTCTATACAGCCCAAAAAGCAAAATTTGAAGAAACACCATCATAAACCTGTCAGGATATCGTGAATATTGCCCCGTTTTAACGCAAAGTTTAGCAAGTTGTATAATTTTCATCTATACTGGAAATAAAAAAGGAGAGAAATATAGACGTCGTTTATGTAAAGAAGACTAAGTTTATACACTTTTCTATAAATAAACAGTTACCGTTTCATGGAGAACTGTTTTACCTGAAACCATTTCAAAAATTCGGCACATTTTGAATATCTCGCCATCTTGCACCTCTTGATGAGAGGTGGGTCTGAGTGCGGTGTGGGGGGGAAGAGAAACATATACAAGGTGTAACAAAAAGGTGTAACCATATTTGAAGAGCTTATTCAGTCATTGTTATATACAACTTTTACTATGGAGTCAACCCTGAAATCTCAAACAAATAATCTTCCCTTCCATACATTTCGGACGAGCGGCATTGCATTTTCCTATGAAGCAATATTTTATTATTTATATTTTTTTCGATACACAGGATTTGTTCCATAGTAAAAGTTGTTTATACGTTCTGATGGCTTTGATCTCAATGAGACTTTGTACACATCTTTTTACAACGTGTAACAGAAAGTTGTAACCATATTTGAAGAGCTTATTCAGTCAATGGTTTAGAACAACTTTTACTATGGAACAAATCCTGTAGGTATATCGAAAAAAAAATTACTCTCTTCAGGATAGATTTCTTTTTTGAGATTTCGAGGTAGGCTCCATAGTGAAAGTTGTTCTAAACCATTGACTGAATAAGCTCTTCAAATATGGTTACAACTTTCTGTTACACGTTGTAAAAAGATGTGTACAAAGTTTCATTGAGATCAAAGCCATCAGAACGTTACAAACACCTAAAGCATTTATATGGCAGCCTCAGGGAGCGAGTTGAGTATAAATGTTTATTTTTTGTATGGCCTTTTTTGTTTTTTCATTCATTATCACCATTCTCAGCCCCAATCAACACATTGCTGGATTTAATTTTATTTTTTTTCTTTAATGTATGGGGTGGCAACCCTTATTTTATTTTTATCTCCAAATGAAAAAAAAAGTACTTACCACAACTTGAAACAACTTTTTCAGCAAACTATACGCACTCAAAACAGATCTGATAATTTCAACAAAATCTATTCCTTCGTTGATACTTAACCCTTCATCGACGCGTTTAAAATATATTTTGAGCTTATTGGCAAAGCTATGATACAGTTCTGTGATTATTTTTAACAGAGTAATTGCGTATGCTATGTTCAAGTCGAAAGAAAATACATAAATGTGGTAAAAGTTCCTTTGTATAAATCTCAAGGACGAATAGTTACGTAAAATATCTATTGCTAAATGAATAATAGCAATAAAGACAAAACCCCTATTGAATTTTTCAATACCCAAAAATACTTTTCGATCAATTTTGAGTATTTTATTAAGATCAGTAATCTTCCTGATTAAAAACACAATCGCTTCACTTTGTTTTATATTATTCACGTAAACGATAATACAACTAATGAAGCACATAAATCGATATGTATAATTAAGACAAATTCCGAAAACTTGATGTTCTTCAGAAAGGCCGTACATTGCAAATCCGAACACAACAATTACACAAATTATTCCAAAAATCGACATGATATCACGCCATCTGTTATTGGGAGTAATGAAGTTGTCTCGAATGCGGTATTTTGAGATGAAAAATAATGATTGAGCCAGATCTAAGTGCCTCAAACATCTTTGGATGTTGCCATCGATGAGGTTATTGATTAATTCAGTGGACGACATTTCAGTGGCCTATGTAACAAATTTATTACGATGGAAATAATGTCAGAACCGATCGATCAGAACAGAAAACATTTTGTGAATACGTCCACAACAAAAATATTCATTCACTGTGCTAGTAATTATTCAATTAAAAACTTTTCTAAGTGTTAATTTTTGAGTGTTATAAACTTATAATTTTCCATGAAGGTTATTACTTCATGAGTGAGTATATTTGATACAAGTCAATACTCGTATTTGAACACGCAAGCGTTTGTAATTCAAGAAAGGTAAAACTACAATGTACTAGGTTTTTACATTTTATTGTTATCTGTGACCATGGCTTAAAACTTTCTTAAGAGGCCCCTTTACGTACAAAAAGTAAAAACTTAATGTGAAGTCATAAATTCATAATTTTTTTCATAAGTATTACCTAGCAACGTCTCTGTACAGCCCAAAAAGCAAAATTTGATGAAACACCTTCATAAAGCTGTCAGGATATTATAGAATTAAATGAAACTTGAGGATAAATCACGATTTATATAAAAACGGCTCACCTCAATACGTGTTATGATCGGGAAAGCCGACCAGTTTCAGCAGATTTAGACTGCCTTCATCTGGGCGAGTGAAGACGTTTACGCGACGTCGTTACGCCTCACACTGACGACGTAACGTCTTCACTCGCCCAGATGAAGGCAGTCTAAATCTGCTGAAACTGGTCGGCTTTCTCGATCATAACACGTATTGAGGTGAGCCGTTTTTATATATAAATCTGTCAGGATATCGTGAATATTGCCTAATTTTTACGCAAAGTTTAGCAAGTTGTATAATTTTTATCTATACTAGAGATAAAAAAGAGAGAAATACAGACGTCGTTCGTGTAAAGATGACAAGTTTATACACTTTTTTATAAATAAACAGTTACCGTTTTATGGAAAACAGTTTTTCCCTGTAACCATTTCACAAACCTGGCGTTTTTTTTGAATATCTTGCCATCTTGCACCTCTTGATGAGATATGGGTCGGTGTGCAGTGTGATGAAAATTTCTTACAGATTCATGAGTTCATAATTCCTGTAATTCAATAGCGGTTTCCATTATTTGTTTTTTGTTTGAAAATTGATTTCATGGTTTTACATGAACGTATAAAATTTTGTTTTTATTGTTAGTTTGATAACCAAAATAAAATTTTCAAAAATAATTTGTCCTAATTGCCATCCATTTCCATGATGAGATTCGTAGTAAATTTTTACAGCAGACAATTTTCAAAAATTAAATTAATGTTCCTTAATTCATACACAAAAGAACTTATAAAATTTGTAGTTCCTAAAAAAAATTCAGAAATGTTAGTACTGAAAGTTGAGTTTCCTTCAAATTCTTTATCTTATCTCTATTATCTAATAATCTATAATCTCTATTATCTAATTATATATCTAATCTCATATGTAATAGACATAAGACCTAATATTAAGATGTGCAAAGTTTCATTGAGATCAAAGCCACCAGGACGTCCCAAACACCTAAAGCATTTATATGGCAGTTGAGCGGGATGGCCCACCTTAAGGTGGCTTTGTCGGAAAAATTTGCAACTCGATTCGTAGTGGTTGAAATTTCGAACAAAACCATATTAAAATAAAGTTCTTATCAGCCCGCACTGCAACATGGCTGTTACGTCAGTCGCTGCCAATGACAAGTGCAAAAATTGTGTGTTTTTAATTAATTTCATGTAAAATAAAATTATTTTTTTTAAGAAATGAGAAAACCATATCATTTGATATTATGTTTATAAATTTTTATACTGTTTCGATAAAAACTGTAGCAGTTTTATTGTTACAAGTGAACAAAAAACGAGAAACAAGGGTAAACTTGGAATTTTCTTGCTTCACTTCTGTATATCAAAATACAATTCAGGAAAAACCACATCACTGTGTGTATCATGTAGATTACTATGTATTTTTCCTGTATTATAAAATTTTATAAATACTGTATAAAATGGTTACAAAGTTACTCAGTTCAAGGTCGTTGGCATTGAGAGAAGCCTTAACTCACGCAATGTCAGAACAAGTAATTGAAATAGATAATTTACTTAAAGAATTATTAAAATGACCAATACATAATGTGGTTGGTATGTATTGATTTCACAAACGTAACAAATATAATTTAACATCTATAGATCTATATATAAAGGAAGTGGTTTTGAACATTTCTGACTGAATTTACTAGTATGCAAAGTTTTTTAGTTTTCGAGATACAGACATTTTCCAGTTTTGTCTTCTTAAAATTAGGCAACTGCATTTAAAATTAATAAAACACTATTTTTGGCTAAAAATATTAATTTAAGATTTTACTAAAATTTACAAAAAAAATCTGTTTCTACGTAAAGTATTTAGCTTTATGTTTATTTTCGTTTCTTTTTGAACACATTTATATAGTTTTTTTGTTTAATTGAAGTGTATTATGAAATAATTTAAAATAAAATCATATTTTTAGACAAAAATAGTGTTTTATTAAAATTTTAAGTAGATAAAACTAAAAATGTCTATAACTCGAAAACTACTCAACTCTGCACTATAGTACATTCAGTCAGAAATGTTTAAAATCACTTTCTTTATAATCCTTGAAAATATTCACATCGATGTCCCAAACATCGTGTGTAATGAATTCCTATGAAAATACTATAAAAGTGAAACCAGTCACGAAACAAGAAATAAATTTGTGGAATACCTAGTACAAGTGATTTTCCGTTCATTATCAAAGTTCCACCAAGTGCCAACAATCAACAAAAATTCCAATGCATACATTAGAATTTTTGTTGATTGTTGGCACTTGTCTCTAAAGACTTTAGGCAGAGAATATAAAGTATTACTACGTAAAGAAGCGACACTCACCTCCCCGCGCGAACTTAACGTCCCCCGCGGTCCCCCGCAGTCCCCCGCAGTCCCCCGCAAGTTAGTGGCAAATCTGGAGGCAGGCAGAGCCATAGATAATACACCTCGAGTAGCACTCGTTCGCTGCACGCGTATTTTGTTTTGTTTTCTTGATTTTGAACACAAACACTTGTACTATTTGTTTCATAACATTTGTTTTATGTTATGAAACAAATAGTACAAGTGTTTGTGTTCAAAGTCGTGTATATATCATTACTTTTGTCTAAAGAAAATATGGTTCAACCCTAGTTTTATTGTTTTAAAGTGTTCCTTACACAGACCACTTACCCATTAGACCTCGTACAGAGGGCAAACCTTTTTCGCCAAAACATCAGAGCAATTTCACTACAAAAAAAATGTCCTTCAATTATTATCCCATCTCTATTTCCTTGGTACCCTCCCCTCATTACCCCGCAGCACAACAGCCGTGGCGAAAACAATTCTCACTTGTCTGTGGTTGATAAGATGTCTTTTGGGTAAGTGGTCTGTGGTTCCTTAGAAGAACACGGTTACTGGATCGGCCAAATTTTTTTTTAAATATTTTATTAGATGGGTTTTAACTAGAGATGAAACGGATAGTGATTTGGCCGGATACCGGATACCGGATATCCGGCGAGGCACTAGGCCGGATAGCCGGATATCCGGCGGCCGAATATCCGGCTCAAGATATGCGTTTCGCACTAATTAACCATGTCTAAACATTACGCACTAAGGTGCGTGCGGGTGCAACTGGGCGAGATTATTTGTGTATTTTCTAAATCACAATCACAATCATACAAAAGCTGGTCTGCAAACGCGAAACAATTTCCGATCCTAACAAAATTCGTCAATATGTATCTTTTGTCTCTTTGCAGCGGTGTATAGTATACACCAGCGGTGTATAGTGTCCATTTATGTACAGTATGTATACTGTACATAAATGGACAGGTATATTTAAATGAAATCGCGTAATCTACTGTTCATACTGAACAGATTTCCCAAAGTAACATATTGAAAAAATTAATTGAACCTGCCCTCCCAATGCCCTTTCAAAATTCACAGTAAGTCTTAAAATAAGTAAGGAAACATGAAAATATTTTTTCATTTCCACAAGTATGTTTCTTTAGAAAAATTGTTAAGTATGATTCCTAGACCATGTGTTTTTATTAAAAGATACCTGTTGAATTACATCCGGTATATTGTGAGAGCAAAAGTAGCTGGTGTAATGTATGAAAAAAAGCACAAACGGTAATTCCCAACAATTGCTGTACAGCTTGTCTTTATCTACCATAGCTCAACTCTTATTTACTTTATGTATTAGAATTTAGATTATGGAATCATTGATACAATCAATTTATTTTGTGATTTAAACGACTTTTTGTATGCTGAGTTAAGTATCCGGTATCCGGCCGGATACTAGCTACTATCCGGCCGGATACCGGATACCAAAAATATGGCCGGATAGGCCGGATACCGGATAGTAACCGGATATCCGTTTCATCTCTAGTTTTAACAGCATCTAGATTTGAAATTTTGGAAATTTTGCTCGCAAATGTTTTTCATACAGAATGAATTTTAATGTAACCCTGATAATTTAATAGATTGTAGACGAATACAAACTGGTTTTACAATAACAATCCAAAATGCAATTTATTAATTAAAAAAAAAGTTCGAGCCACTTGAAAATTTCCGTAAAATCTAAAGAAATCATGGTCACCTGAAGAGAAGACAGTTATTAGATCGCGCGAAGTTATTTTTATTGTTGATCCCACTATTTTGGATTATTTTGAACTTTTATCGTATGGAAATAGCTAGGATAACCACACATTTTATTTTTGAGTTTAATTTTTTTACAATTTTTCATTAGTTTTTTTTTTATTTGCGTTTAAGATGTGTTCTTCTAACGATTTTATTATCGGGGTTTGGTTAAAAGACACCCAGTATAAAAATAAAAAACACTGTTTTTCTTTCGCCTTGAATCCGCCCCTCTCGCACTGCGCGTATTTTCGCTTGGATTAAAAGTGACAAAAATAAAATTCACACATACTGACATTTAAAAATATATATATTTATTCTGCCAACGATTCTGCTCCTTTGTTCGTTTAAAATGGTTAGAAATGTAATACCAACATTAAAATACAATAAATTTAAAACTTCAATTGCTCTACTACATATTTCGTTGGTAAATTACGTTTTACTACATATTTCATTGCAAAATAATCATGTTTATTGACTTAGATATTTAGTAGATGTTACTCAAACAATTATTTTGTTACAATTGATGAATAATCACAACAACAACTCATTATTTGATCAACGACATATTTCACGGAATAACATCGAACACTCTTTAAACCCTTGATGATTTGAAAACCGAAACCGGTTGGGAAAAACAAGTTAATATACTGTGAAACGAGTACAGTAGTGTTGTGATTATTCATCATGTTGTTATCCAATCGCCAATATTACTCTTACAATTACTTTTGTCTTCAGCTGTTGCATTTATTTCTTTGACCTTAATTTTCAACACATTTTCATCCTCTTCTCTTTCTTTTCTCGTCTTGAGCCTGCGATAAATTTCCTCCAAGCTTTTCATTTTAGTTTCTGGTACCACAAAGGTCACATAAAGCGCTTCAGCGAAGCATATGGCAGCAAATCCGTAAAATAAGGAGTGTATACCAATAACTGAAGACAAAGGCTTGAAAAACAGCATTTGTATGAAGTCAGCTGAAGACCCTATTGCGGACACAAGTGCTGAAACCGTGCTTCGGTACTGAAAGAAAAAAACAAATAATCAATTGAAGTGAATGCAAGTGAAAGTGAATAAATTATTTTTGCCACAAATATATAAAAAAACGAAGACACGGTACAACATAACATAAAATGGCAAAAAGGAGCAAACTCAGCAAAAGCTACAAGTTGAAGCAACTTGCATCGCTGATTTTCAGTTTGCCTCATTTTAAAACATATAAAACAAAACAATATGGCAGTTAGAGTTAATAAAATAATAATTAATAATTTTACCTAGTACATTATACTATTGTGTAAGAAAATAATGAATAATAATAATTGAAATAGAAGAAAAATATTATTAATTTGACAAACAATAATATATTATATTTTGCTTTTATAAGCTTTATTTATTTATTTTGTTTATTTAGTAGCATTAAAACAATAAGAAAAAAATATTATTCGATATATTTCGACAATCGGTAAGGGGCCGTTATCATTCGAATAATACTAAATTGACCAAAAAATTTATAAATGTGTTAAAAAAGAAACATGTTCAGAAATATAATTAATAACAGTAAAACTTTACACATTAAATAATGAAATAAAATAACAACATGGTATTAAATAATTCAAAATAGCAGCATAAATAATGAAGAAGTTGCATAAATTTTATTGCTCATTATTATTAAGACGTAAACACATTTTTATATCTTGCATCTAATGCTTTAAGACATTTTTAAGAATTAACTTATTTGTATAGAAAAAGAATCACAGAAGTCCAATTTCAAAGAAGTTAGTCACGATACTCACTTGAAAAGCAAAAAGTTCGCTGACAATAACGATAGACACCGGTTGCAGGCCACAGCCGTTGCAGAAGATGCAGACCCACAAAGACGTGATTGGAAGCCAATCAGGTGCGGCAATACCGAGTGTGCGCAAGAGGAACCAAGTTGATAGGCCGAGCATGCCGACACCAAATAGAGTAGAAGTTGCGATGAGGAGCAGCTATTAAATAATAAACATAATAGGTTACTTATAATTATCCAAGTATAATTATCCATAAAAGAACGTATGCTGACCAAATTGGCGAGATATTGAAAAATAGCAATGTCAAAAGTAGCCGGAATAGAAGAGATTGTATGACTAGATTGATGGATGCAGAAAAGGTAAAAGAGTCAGGATCGTAGCAGATGGAAATTTGTAGTTTCTGCCTACCCCTCTGAGAGACAGGCGTATGTATGTATCCAAGTAAGATCATCCTTCATTCGTCCAAGGATGATCCCTTGATCATTCACATTAAAGTTAAGAGAAATACATGGTGTTTACGCAAGCAAGGATTTACCTTTCGACCAGCCTTTTCGACTACACTTGAAGCAACAGCGGAACCAGCAACTTGTACAGCACCCAACAGCATCGCTTGCTGGTTAGGAGTCAGCTGAAGTCCTGATCCACCTTCTGAGGCCATCCTAAATATGTCACCAGCATAGTTCAGCACTGGAACGGCGCCGCATGCCTCTCGGCACAGAGACAAGACCATGGCTATACGAAACGCTCTGAAGAGGATTTTGTCAGACACTGAAATGAAAAGAATTGTGATATCAGAATAATCACTGTGTAATAATTTCTACATAGAAGGATGAGACTGGAAAAAAACGACAAATTCAAAAAATCTTTGTATGCAAACACTGGTTGTGTTACAAACTGAAAAGAAAAGGGGTCAGATGAATTTAAACCATAGATATAATGACTCTGATAGCAAACATATTGTTATGTGACAATCTTTCCATGAAAACGGACGGTGTTTCAAAATGTTCTGTCCAAGGAGGATTCGAAGTTGGAGGGAGAGCCACAATAGTATTTTATGCAACTGTAACATAATTAGAGAAATTGGAGCACGAGTGCTTGTTTACGAAAATCGTGAGTTTCGTAATAGTTTTGCAAGAATGTCCCAATGTCTAATTATGTTCAGTTGCACTTTAAAAGCACGACCATCAAAAGCAATTTCACGAAAATTTTGAAAAAGGACATTCTTCATGATAGGTATTGTCATTTTACCTGATACAATGGAATTACTATGTAGATGCCTGAGACCAATCACAAGCGAGATTAGTAAAGAGGACATACATTAAGAAATTAAGACAGACTGTTATCGCTTGCGATTGGTTCTCTTGCGGTGTTATAATAAATTTGTCCAATCACAGCGTAGAATTGCGGTGTTATAATGTAACATTACAAGTGCGAGTCGGACTCGCGCACAAAGTGTTCCGTATCACCACACAATACGAGTACGGAACCCTAAAAACTTTATGGTAAATAACAACTATGTGTATGGTAGCGCCTGGCTAACAATTCGTGGCTCCCACTGAGAATGAAACCCATTATCTTAACTGCTATATTTTTCCTTTAATGTTTACATAATTATCAATTACCGTGATTTTTGCCCCCCCCCCCCCCCCAACGTTAAAAACGTGCTCCTTTTTGAGGTTTTTTGTATAGGGATCCCACTTGGGCTTAATTTTTTTTTTGTTTTATTATTTGCCGTGTAAGTGGCCATAGTAACATGAAATCTGTGAAAATTTCAACTGGCTTCCTAAAACAGCTAAGGCTGTAGACCCCTGTGACAGATGGACGGAATGATTGGTGGAACCATAGACATAGGATTCGCTGCATTTAAAAGACGTCCATAGCGTGTAAAAGATATTCTACCTTTATGAATACTTTACAAGAGAGAAAGAGATGCACAACTAAGAACCGCTATGTCAATGTTTTTTCGAGTAAGAGGCCATAGCGTCCCGCTTGCTTGGGTATGATTGCGGATTTTATAATAATACGTAACTAAATTGATAACTAGTGGTTGGTTAGACATGGTTTCTTGTGCAGTGAGTAATCGTGATGTGAGAAGGAGAAATAACCCAAATAATTACACATTTCATAGGTAAATATAATATTGTCATTAGAATGTTTTGAACCTCATTTTGCCCATTTTCTCGTATTAATCGGCCCAAAAAAAGTTTTTAGAATAACGTATTGATTTTCTTTGTTGTAGATATTTAGTAGGATTGTCCAAAATATAAAGTAAATTAGTAAATGTATTTTTTTTTTGGTATCATTTTCTCTACTACATTGTTTATCTTGTAATATTCTAAATCTTTGGGTGGAACGGCCGAGCCAACCTTAACCGTAGGTACCTCCGCCTTTCACCCCGCGCTGTGTCACATACCCCCGGTTTCTGAAAGGCCAATCAATGTTACCAGTAGATTAAAAAATAATTATCTGCGGATTAAGCCAGAAAAAGTGGGAATTTTACATTGAAATCAAAAATTAACTAAGTTAATTATTGATTCATCACTATTAAGACTTCATATATGCTTTATTTTCACCGTTATTTGCGGTTAAAGTTTTTTTAATCTACTGTTAACTTTGATTGGCCTTTCAGAAACCGGGGGATAATCTTCCCTAGAGAAATGAACTATGGGCAACTCCTTGCTCCGTGGTATGACATAAGATGAGATAAAGAATGCAACACGACCACTAATCACTGCATTACTGACTAACTAGGTATAACTGAAACTTACGTATTCCTTTTATAGCGAACTTAGTGCTTCCTTCCTCCTGCTCAAGTTCCTTCCGAAGGATGTCAACTTCTAGTACAATAGCCGGGTCAGTCTCCCTTCGGCAACGCAGCCAGCTAAGTGCTCGAGCTCCATCCTAAAAATAAAAAAACCGGTCAAGTACGAGTCAGACTCGCGTAACTAGGGTTCCGTATAGTGAATGAAAAATTTATTAATGTTGTAATTTTTTATTCGTGAATTTCTCAACCGATATAAATTTTTACGTAAGCACATACTGCCATGATTTTTTGCCATGATTTACTGCGCAAGTAGGATAGATAGACGCTATATCTCTGGCGTGTGCTAGCCCCTGTAAAGTGTTTATTTTGGATAGTAAAAAGATATTTCATTAATAAATCTATATATTTTGTTCTAATAGATAGTAAAAGAGTAAAAAAGTCGTATCTGTTATTAGAATTGTAAAAAGTAAAACGTAAAAAAATCCCATTCATTATTTTTCTTAATTTATGAGTGTATTTATTACCCACTGATCAGTGGCGTGCACAGAACTTTTTGCTGGAAAAGCAAGCAATTGGTCAAGAATAACAATAAAGGTCGGACGGAGACTCAGCTGTCGCTCGCACACATAAAGTCCACTTTGGCATAATATTAAAAACCAGGCTAAGTAGAGCTTTCGCAAAGAGTCATTTTAGTCACAAATTTTATTATTTAAAAAAAAAGTTAATATGTACGGATATATCTGTTCCAACAATCATTTATAAAAGTTGTTACAGGTTTTAATTTATTAATAGTATGAATGGATTTTTGCTCAAATAAACTTAAACCTCGACATGAAAACTTTTTTTAAGAGCCATCTTCGGCTTTTTTTTTCTCAATTCTGGAATGACTTATGACGATTTTGTTGCGACATGAGTATGTATTATATTCCTGGCAGAAGAACTTATTTTTTTTAACATGTGTTATAGCTACATTCTTCTAACAAGGAAGAATAAATTTGGCAATTTAAATGGTTTTGCAGGGCCTATCCTGGTAACTTCAACTTGATATCTTAAATCTACATGGACAAACCGACGACGGACAATTGTGACCCTATAACTTTCCATAATGGAATTACGCATGCAACATAAAACAAGTTCAATAGATGAATATACCTTGACGTCACCGCGTCTGACCAGGAATGCAGGAGATTCAGGCATCATCAAAAATAGAGCTAAATGTACAGCTGGTATCGCCAAGCAAGCCAGCAGGGTCATTCTGTAGCTCAATACGTCCCCCAGAATGTATAGTAGAAGCATTCCAGTGGTTTGGGAGAGAATCATCTGCAAGAACAAAATAATGTGTTATATATCCAAGTCCAGTTTTGGGTAACATATATTGGTCAACAATCTCAGAGCCGTTAATAATGTAATCAATAAGTAGCTGAATAGTAGGATAACAATTGAAGATTTATAGAGGAATGATGAGGAAAATCAAATCCCTTACCAATGATCCCAAAGCTCCTCTGATGTTGTCATCAGCGATCTCCTTCACGTACAGAGGGCAGATGACATAGCATCCTGCCATACCGGTACCAACTAGAGCTCGAGCAAGGACTAGAGCCCAAGTTTCCATTGAAGACAGCTTGATGAGCCAGCAGCACTGGAAGCAATAACAAGACTTACTACAAGTTCAAGGTTTTGAGTATCAAAGATATCGGAAGATTAAGGAAATGCAACACTTACCACAAACTGCAGTGAGCATATAAGCAGTGATACCTTCCTGCCCCATCTGTCAACTAAATACGCGAATACGAAGTTGGCTGGGATAGAAGTCAGGTATGACGCTGAAGCCATCAACGAGACATCCTGATTAGACAATGGTGCACCACGTGGAGAGTTGTTGGACTGCAGTAGCAAAGTCATTGGTGACATCCAGCCTACAGCAGCTCCGTATGCTAGGAGTGGCATATTTACTGAAAAGGGATTCATATGTCAGTAAGGATAGATCATCATTGAGAGGCAAATTCAAATTCAAATTCAAATTCAAATAGTTTATTTTGCAAAGCAGGTATAGATATATACACTTTTTACAACAAGGCAAGTTTAATAGAAACTCAGAATAATAAAAACACATCACTTACTCAAAATAGCACATATTATTTGATTTACTTTACTGCCCTCCGCACATATAAAATTTAACTTAGCCATTTTATTCAAAATTTAATTTATTTAAGTTCAGTTAATTTATGATTTTATTATTAATTCAGCTTTTATTATATCTGTAATTTACTAAGTCAGTCTATTATTTCTCTCTAATTGAATAATTATTTAGTTTAATTTATTTTTATAAGGTACAGGTTTTATAAGGGTTTTAGGTTAGTGTTTTGTTTTAGGCAAGTTTTATTTTGTAGGTAGGTTTTTAATGTTATTTAAGTATCATTTTGTTTCATTTAAAATAACTGAACTTATATTTTTTTTGACAGCCTACATTTGCACTAAGTGGCAGAATGTGCTGTGACCTATTTTCGCGGTATCCGGTCTTTTTAAAGAAGTCTCTATCTTTGAGGTTAAATTAAACATTTGCTTGGCTGTCACAATGGTAGAATTCCTAACGTCGTCGTCATATCTTCAGCATCCCATATCATTTCACAAACCTTATCTTAATAGAGTAGCTTGTATACATGGTGCTCTGAAATTCGACCTATTCCTTGAAAGGGGTTATACTAGAGATAATTTCCAACAAATTGCCCATCGAGTAGGGGTCGAAAATTATAAACTTTTTTCAAGTAAAACACGTCGATATTTCAAAAATTACAAAATAAAAATGGTTTTCTTTCCACTAAAGACCTTTTACTTCTGATACTAACTATAGGAATTCTGGGCATGTGTATTTTTTATAAATGATCACTCATTTATCTTCAGAAAACCAACAAATAAGTGCAGAGAGAGGAATCATTATTTTTGAATCAATTGTGTTTCGTTGCCAATCTGAAAGTTTGAAAAATATCTTATAAACCTTCGTAACTTGGAGACCATTTATTTTCGACCCCTAGTTGATAGGGCCTAATCTGTTGGAAATGATCTCTAGTATAACTCCTTTCAAGGAATAGATCGAATTTCAGAGCACCCTGTAGTATACGTCACTATTGTTGGTTCCTTTTTATATGTACCTCGATAACCCAAATAATTATTAATCTTGGTTTCTTTAAGAATATGTTAATCCACTGTTGGGTAGATACCTATTCTTTACTAGGCTATTTTCTTTGGTATATGCACAACCTTCATTGTCTTCCAGCAACCCTCTCCCAAAATCTTTGTTTACATAAACTTTGTTCAGTAAAATCAATTTATTCTATATAATCCTCATTGAATAACATAATAATTTTTACAACGAAATCCGGGTTTTTCAAAGTTCAATAACAATTGAAAATAGTTGATTTTTAACCACAATTTCTCACTCAACGTCGTGTGGATGTAGGTAAGTATTACTCTGATGAGTCTGACGCACAAATCCGTAAAATATTTTATTTAAACTCAGGCTAAATGAAAAAATCAGCGGCATTAAAGTATGTACTTCCAAAAGCTATGAAATTACACTAAAGCTTAGTAAATTTCCCACAACTTTGTCTCTATACATAATAACGGTAAGACTTATGGTTTTCAAGATATACCCTATTCAACATTTTACATCTTTACATCTAACCGTGCTTGGACTACTCATTTTGCACGTGTCTCGGAACGCGCCGCGTAGCATGATTATACCACACCCCGACACTTCTTTGTCCTCGCTCAAGTTATTTACCTACACTCTCCTGCGCGCATCTGGCTTGTCCGCACACGCTTGTGTGTGTGCGTGAGCTAGTCTAGGGCTGGCAGCAAGCGTGTGAGCGTCGTCGATCGAGAGGGACAACATTTATAGTCAGCAACTTATATGATTCTCTTCCTAAATTTTAGCGTGGTTAATCCCTAGGTCCTAATTTGGTTCCCCGTGGATTATTTTTGTATTAATAGTTTTTTATAGCACAAGTGCGGAAAATGCCGACTTTACGCACGCGTGCGTAAAGCGGTCATTTTACGCACAGTGTGCTATAAAAATATATACATCGTCACGACTTGAATCAAATGCTCGAGGGGGTGTTAGAGGTGTTCCGAGTGTGAACTTTGAAATGCATTTCACAGTCCGCACTCGGTACAACCGCGTTTCACCTACAAATATTACGTCCCAACGTGATGGGTGGTGAGCTCTATCGCCGTACTTCGGGCACAAAGAGACAATTTTTAGGACATGTTGAAATTTGCTCAGCTCGAACGGTGACACAAAAACATTCGATTTTTAAAATTTCAACTTAATGTTGAAATTCTTACCAACTGTTACACAACTGCTTGAGAGTTGCAGTTAACGCCCTAAACCAATACATAAAAGAAAATGCCTTGGTTTAGTTCATCGGCAGGAAATAAAAAAAATCTGCGTTCTTTATTTTTTGCTCCGTTTTCAATGCATCCATAAACACCACAAAAACGAACCATATTCATTAAAAATCAGTATCGTAATAAAACAAAAAACAAAATACGCGCGCAGTGAACGAGTGCTACTCGAGCTCTACGTGCCACCAGATTTCCACTAACTTGCGGGGGACCGCGGGGATGTTAAATTCGCGCGGGGAGGTGAGTGTCGCTTCTTTACGTAGTAATACTTTATATTCTCTGATTATACCATGCTAGCTAGCCACCCGCCACACCCACGTCCCCCCGCCCGCGCCTCCTTAGCATAAAACCGCGTGTATAATTTAAAATTATGTGCGTATTATTTTAGCTGTGTTTGTTATTTGAGAATTATGTTTACTCTCTACCAACTACTGTTTACTATATTCTATGTTTACCATCTTTCAGAATAGCAAATAATAGTTTTAAGCCCTTTTCGGGCCTTTTATTATTTTAAATAGATTATAAATTATAACATAATAAATAAAAAAACCGGCCAAGTGCGAGTCAGACTCGCGTATCTAGGTTTCCGTATTGTGGATGATAAATTTAATTTCGTAATTTTTTTTCGTGAATTGACACCTGTTGGGAATTGCCTCCGTCAAATTTTTCGAGCATAAACGAACACCAACCTACAGAGCGCGCCAATTTTTAGTCGCCTCTGAAGATAGACGCAAGAGGCGACGCAATAGCCGTTTTACGGTATCAGGGGGACGTTACAGGAGCGAGGGCGCGGAGCACACCCGCCTGCGTGCCGCACCACACCCCCCGCTCGCCATTTAGCAGGTGTCAACACTATGCGTTAGCGTTAGTGTTAGTGCTACGTCCGTACACTACACACGCGCGCGTTGCATGAAAAGTACGTTCGTGGAAAAAATTCTATGATTCGTTAAGTTAATAGTGTTATATCGCTAATCTGTTTGTGTTGCCTTTATTTGTTGTTTTGTTGATTTAGTTTGTTAAAGTTTGTTGTTGTTATGCCTCGCGGTCGTTATAGCGTTTTAAGGCGACAATGTAGGAAAATGGTGTTTATATTAATTTGTTTTCTCTAAACAGTTAAGATTGCACTAAAATAATAAATATATATTAAATAGGTAGGTACAACAAGTACACCTTCCCACTTAAAGTAAACATTTAATAATCAACCGTTCATATTATTGTTTCCTTGACTGTACCTGCGCAAGCTTGCACTCGTAACTCAATCAGAGGCGACTAAAAGATTGGCGCGCACTATACTCGCCGGGCTTTTTGCTCTTCGGTCAGCAAATGTGGTATCCAACGCGAAGCAATCTTCCTGACGCCGAGATGATCATGTAAAATGCTTGCAACTGCGGGTGACCCAATGTCCAGTTCATCCTCTATTTCCCGATGTGTAATATTTCTGTGTTCTTTAATCAACCACTCGGCTTTGATCACGGTTTCTGGCGTTACAGCACCCGTCCTGGTCTCGGCTCATCTTTGAGGTACTCTCGACCCCACCTTAAACTCGCGGTACCAATATGATATTGTGGCTAACGATAGAGCAAACTCCCCAAATTCGTCGTTTAAATTTTTATAGCACACTGTGCGTAAAATGACCGCTTTACGCACGCTGCGCATAATATACTATTATGAGATTCCTTAAGGCGCTACGGAATAAAAATCGACACTTTTAGAACATGCATATCTACTTCAGTAAATAATGTATTATTTTGATAAAATAGTATATTATTTTTGGAATATTTTTCTAGAGATCTGTTAAAACAGAAACGCGATTGGAGAAATTTAGCTCGATAGAAATATTTATTGAAATGAGGTCTTTTTCGACACCAATTCTCCTGGTTTGACAATTTAGAATGACGTATGGACTGCAATTATATTTTATTTGATGGGTTTTGACCTGCCCCCCTATTCTGTATCTTAATTGCCAACTGAACGAGGTGCCTATCATCAAAAACATAGATAAAACCTGAAATTTCAAAATTGCCTTTAGTGGGTATTGAACTATTAACAATCTGTGTCGTCACTTCAAGTGCGAACATATCCTTAGGAAATCGGAATTCGATAGTATATCTATGTTTTTGATGATAGACACCCAGTCCAGAAGGCAACTAGAGATACATAATAGGCCCTCTGGTTAAACGATAGTTTGATAGCAACTTTAGTACATTTTATATTAATAAAAAAACGACTTTTTGCTGCTTTTCCACGAATGCGTCCCTCTCGCACTAAGGGTTTTTTCGCATATAAAGTAACAGAGACGCTAAAACTTTTACATATAGCCTGAAAGGTTAAGTTCCTTTTGTAGTCGTAGAATATCATAGCATGAAACACGAAACGATTCTCGCGATAGCTCCATTGCAAGAAACAAAGTAGGACTGACATTGTGAGCAAATAAAAAAAAATAATTGTTACCGGCCTGTATGGAATTTCATTAAACAAAAAGGTTTAAAGCTAAATTATCCTTTATTTGCCATACATCTTGAAAGGGAAATGTTGTTAGTTTTTATACAGCTAAAAACTTTCGTAGCAGTCTATGTGTTTAATAAAGATTTCTCGAAACCAGTGCCAGTAAATATACTAAAAGTATATATTTTATAGTATCTATAATTTGATACCCATGATGTATTTTTAGGCTAACGTTTTTAATTTTTCTCACTATTGTTTTGGAAATATTTTGAACTTGTATCGTATGGAAATGGCTAAGATAACCATACATTTTATTTTCGAGTTACATAAGATTATACGAGTTATTTAAGATTACTAATGTTTCTTAATAAAATCTAAAATTATCAGGGTTTGGTATAGTCATCCTGTATAAAAATAAAAACAATGTTTTCTCTTTCGCTCTGAGTCCGCCCCTCTCGCACTGCGCGTATTTTCGCTTGGAGTAAAAGTGACAAAAATAAAATTCACACAGACTGACTTTTCTTTAAAGAAAATATTTGTTCTGCCCAACGATTCTGCTCCTTTGTTCATTTAAAAATGGTTAGGAATGTAATAACAACATTAAAATAAAATAAATTTTAAAAATTTAATTGTTTTACTACATATTTCGTTGGTAAATTACTGAAAGAAATTTTTCATTCACCTATATCAATTTTCTCTCAGTAATTGACATAATCATCATAAAAATAAAAACATACAATCCATAAAAAATTCGTAACTTCGGTAACAATAATAAATAACATAGCACATTAAATACATAATACACAGTGAAAGTGGTTCAGTGTTATTTTAATATACCACTGAACCGGTTTCACTAGACAATGTTTATTAGTATTAAAATAACTTAAAAAAGCAGTGGTTTGTACCAGAGATACAGCCATAAATTATTTAAGTACTTTTATGTCACTTCTTTACTCAATCACAGTGGAAGGAATTAATGGTAGCCATAGATATCATATTATATATGTCAGTAATGGCAGCACTTTTGCTTACGAGGTAATTTAAATTTTTGTATTATCCCGACCAAATAATCATTATATTATCTTGAATGACAACTATAACAATTAATAATCGCTTAAAAACGAAATAAACAGATATTAAAAATATCATTCGTTAAAAAAGTCATACCGGAAGTGACGTACAATTTCTAAACCTGCAAAGAAGTATCCACTTCAAAAGATAATCATATTACTCAAAAAATTATTTTGTTACAATTGATGAATAACACAACAAATCGCTAATTGATTAACGACATACTTCAATGTTTACTATCATTTATTTCACGGAATAATATCAATAGTTTTTAAACCCTTGATGATGGTGTAAAACCGAAACCGGTTGGGTAAAAATAAATTAATATGTTGTGAAACAAGTACAAGTGTTGTGATTATTCATCTTGTTGTTATCCAAGTTTCACAAAGTGCCGCCAAACGCAGTCTTAAGACTTAAGCTATTGCATTTATTTCTTTGACCTTGATTTTCAACACATTTTCATCCTCTTCTCTTTCTTTTCTCGTCTTCAGCCTCTGGTAAATTTCCTCCAAGCTTTTCATTTTAGTTTCTGGTACCACAAAGGTCACATAAAGCGCTTCAGCGAAGCATATGGCAGCAAACCCATAAAATAAGGAGTGTATTCCAATAACTGAAGACAAAGGCTTGAAAAACAGCATTTGTATGAAGTCAGCTGAAGACCCTATTGCGGACGCAAGTGCTGAAACCGTGCTTCGATACTGAAAGAAAAAACAAACAATCAAATTTATTGAAATTAATGAAAGTGAAAGTGAATAAAATTTATTTACCACAAATATATAAGAAAACGAAGACACAGTACAACATAATAAAAAAAGGCAAAAAGGAGCAAACTCAGCAAAAGCTACAAGTTGAAGCAACTTGCAGCGCTGATTTTCAGTTTGCCTCATTTTAAAACATATAATATAAAACGCAATAGCAGGTGGAGCTAAAAAATTATAATTAATAATTTTACCTATGGCATTATACTATTGAGTAAAAAAATAATTAATAATAATAATTGAATAATCGAAATAAAAATTAAAATAGAACAAAAAATAATAAATTTGACAAATAATAATAAATTGATCAAAATAATTAATGTTTACATATTAAATAATCAAATAAAATAACAACATGGTATAAAATTATTCCAAACAGCGCATGTTCAGAAGTAGCATTCATTATTGCTAAGTCGCAAACATATTTTTATGTCTTGTACCTAATCTTTTAAGACATTTTTGTAACGATGTAAAGAATTAGAGAAAAAAGAATAGGGACTAAACTACTAGTCCATGAAAAATAATCACAGAAGTCTAGTTTCAAAGACAAGTTAGTCATGGTACTTACTTGAAAAGCAAAAAGTTCGCTGACAATAACGATAGACACCGGTTGCAGGCCACAGCCGTTGCAGAAGATGCAAACCCACAAAGACGTGATCGGAAGCCAATCAGGTGCGGCAATACCGAGTGTGCGCAAGAGGAACCAAGTTGATAGGCCGAGCATGCCGACACCAAATAGAGTAGAAGTTGCGATGAGGAGCAGCTGTTAAAAAATAAACATCATAGGTTACTTATAATTATCCAAGTATAATTATCCTTAAAAGGACGTATGATGGTACGGATGGACGTATATGGCGAGATATTAAAGGGCAATGTCAAAAGTAGCCGGAATAGAAAAGCTTGTATGAATAGATTGATGGATGTGGAAAAGGCGAAAGATTTAGGATCGTAGCAGATGGAATTGTGTATTCTCTGCCTACTCCTTTGGGAGACAGGCGTGAGTATATGTACGTATCCAAGTAAGACCATCCTTTATTCGTCCAAGGATCATCCCTTGATCATTCACCATACATGGTGTTTACGCAAGCAAGGATTTACCTTTCGACCAGCTTTTTCGACTACACTTGATGCAACAGCGGAACCAGCAACTTGTACAGCACCCAACAGCATCGCTTGCTGGTTAGGAGTCAGCTGAAGTCCTGATCCACCTTCTGAGGCCATCCTAAATATGTCACCAGCATAGTTCAGCACTGGAACGGCGCCGCATGCCTCTCGGCACAGAGACAAGACCATGGCTATACGAAACGCTCTGAAGAGGATTTTGTCAGACACTGAAATGAAAAGGATTGTGATATTAGAATAATCACTGTGTTATAATTTCTTTTCTACATAGAGCTTAGAGTTTGACCAGGGAATCCTGTCACAGCTATTTTTCAAGAGTTTTATGAGGGCAACATTTTTAAATGTCAAATGAGGAACCATTGGTACTCGTACTTTAAAACGTTGTGATACTTTTATTTCGTAAGTAAATAATATATTTTGTTAATAACCAATATTTATTAAATTTAATAAATCAAGATAAATATTAAAAAGTATGTTTTGTTATTTTATTTCTAATTTATTGAAATGGGCATTTTTTTACGGAAGTAAATAATTAACTTACGGATTTATATTAATGTTGGAATTTTGCAAATTATTAATATATCCATAAGTTAATTTTATTTCTTCTTCATTGCTATAAAATAAAGGAAGATCACATTATAATAATATGCTGTTACAACAAGTATACTAAAATGTATCAAAGTTGTTTTTTCAGAGTGTACTCAGTGTTACAGCTTGAGATTTTTTTAATTTGCCGCGCTTTTGTTGTGACACGTTTCCCTGGCCAGATTCTAACTCAAGTCTGCCACCGAAGGATGAGACTGGAAATACGACAAATAAAAAAAACCTTTGTATGCAAACACTGGTTGTAGTGCAAACCAAAAAGAAAAGAAAAAAACTGATAAAGAAAATGACTTTCATTATACGAGTACTAGGTATAACTGAAACTTACGTATTCCTTTTAAAGCGAATTTGTTGCTTCCTTCCTCCTGCTCAAGTTCTTTCCGAAGGATGTCAACTTCTAGTACAATAGCCGGGTCAGTCTCCCTTCGACAACGCAGCCAGCTAAGTGCTCGAGCTCCAACCTAAAAATAAAAATAAACTGGTCAAGTACGAGTCAGACTCGCGTACCTAGGGTTCCATAATTTTTTTTCGTGAATTTTTTTACGTAAGCACATATTACCATGATTTTTTTTCTTATTTCTCGGTTTTCCAGTTTTGGAGAAAGGGGGAGTGCTTACATTTTTTCATGGTTTTTCGAGGATTTCTCGAAATAGATTCAAGTAAATATAGCCAAGCTTACATATTTTATATATTTTTACAATCAGCTTTTTGATAACTACAATTTGATGCTCATATTGTATTTTTATATAATAATATTTTTTTACTTTTTTATATTTCTCATTTGTGTTCAACTTTTTTAATTTGCTGTAGTTTTCCTGTGATTGGCCAGTTATGACCTATAATCGAAATGATTTACATATTTGAAAAAAAAAATCAGTCTTTATCTTTAACGGTGCTAAAGTTATGAGACTGTGACATACGGAAGGACGGACGCACAACGGAGTCTCACTAGCAATTTTTTTTATTACCGGTATAACACAATACGTCCAATGGCAAAGACCTTATTTGCTTTTGATAGAGGCGATTATATGTTGGCTCTTTGGCCTCTTTTTCTTGGACGCGTAATACTAATGATCACGCAGCGAAACAACAAATTCGTGTGTTTCAGCTAATACTGAAATATTTTGGAGGCAAAAAAATATTGAATTTAAGTAGATTGACTTCATATTTCTATTTTTTTTTTTATATATATTTTTTATATTACATATTTTATGAAAGAAAATCAAGTAGATCCCTGAACCGCTTTCTTCTGAGGAACGTTTAAAAATAAAAAAGTAGGATGGAAATATATATTTTTTTAGACAAAAGTATATACTAAGGTAGACATTGCTTATAATTTGAGCAAGAATAAAGATTGAATTAAAAAAAAAAACAACAAAACAAATGTATTTCTTTCAATATGAGAAGAATATTAGGTTCTTCCAACGAACCATTGAAAATCTGGCGTTGTTGATGTTCTAGCGTCAGGTGTCCCGTTTTACCCAAAGGGTTACCAACGGGACCCTATCACTAAGACTCCGCTGTCCGTCTGTCTGTCCGTCTGTCCGTCTATCACCAGACTGTATCTCATGAATCGTGATAGTTAGACAGTTGAAATTTTCACAGATGATGTATTTCTGTTGCCGCTATAACAACAAATACTAAAAAACAGAATCAAGCCATACCTACCTATTTATGTTATTAGAATACTCAACTCATGCCGGGTCCAGATCCGAAATATATCTTGAGCAGTTTAATTTTGCAATGTTAAGTATTTAATTTAATTATGTATTCCTATATATTCATAAAACAAGTGAAGCTTTTCAAAAGTGAATATATTTTGTAACATTTAAAAAACAGAATAAAATAAATATTTAAGGGGGCTCCTTTTTTAAGTACGCTAAGTACGCTTTACAAGTTAACGAGTACAGATCGCGTCAAACTTTTAGTCCTAAACCCGGGGCGATTCGCATCAGCAGGAACAAAATGTATGGGCCGTTCTTGGGAAGAGCAACTTCTGAGCGTACTAGAAGTTTGGCGCAATCTGTATTATTATAGATAATGGTACGGAACCCTTCGTGCGCGAGTCCGACTCGCACTTGGCCGGTTTTTTTACAGCAGTTGATATCTCAATCCCACACGGACAAAGTCCGGTTTTCCAAAATGGATCCTAAATTACGCATGTAATTCAATATTTACCTTAACGTCACCGCGTCTGACCAGGAATGCAGGAGATTCAGGCATCAACAAAAACAGAGCTAAATGTACAGCTGGTATCGCCAAGCAAGCCAGCAGGGTCATTCTGTAGCTCAATACGTCCCCCAGAATGTAGAGCAGGAGCGTTCCAATGGTTTGGGAGAGAATCATCTGCAAGAACAAAAGAATGTGTTATATATAACTTAGTATATATGTTACCCAAAACTGCATCCAGTTTTGGGTAACATATATTGGCCAACAATCTCAGAGCCGTTAATAATGTAATCAATAAGTAGCTGAATAGTAGGATAACAATTGAAGATGTATAGAGGAATGATGAGGAAAATCAAATCCCTTACCAATGATCCCAAAGCTCCTCTGATGTTGTCATCAGCGATCTCCTTCACGTACAGAGGGCAGATGACGTAGCATCCTGCCATACCGGTACCAACTAGAGCCCGAGCAAGGACTAGAGCCCAAGTTTCCATTGAAGACAGCTTGATGAGCCAGCAGCACTGGAAGCAATAACAAGACTTACTACAAGCTCGAGGTTTTGAGTATCAAAGATATCGGAAGATTTAGGGAAATACAACACTTACCACAAACTGCAGTGAGCATATAAGCAGTGATACCTTCCTGCCCCATCTGTCAACTAAATACGCGAATACGAAGTTAGCTGGGATAGAAGTCAGGTATGCCGCTGAAGCCATTAATGAGACATCCTGATCAGACAATGGTGCTCCACGTGGAGAGTTTTCGGACTGCAGCAGCAAAGTCATTGGTGACATCCAGCCTAAAGCAGACCCGTATGCTAGGAGTGGCATATTTACTGAAAAGGAATTAATATGTCAGTTTGAATAGATCATCATTGAGAGGCAAGGTTAAAACAAAACTCAGAATAATAAAACACATCGCTTACTCAAAATAGCACATATTATTTGATTAATTTTACTGCCCTCAGCACATATAAAATTTAACTTAGCCATTTTATTCAAAATAGAATATTTTTAGGTTCAGTTAATTTATGATTTTATTATTAATTGAGCTTTTATTATATCTGTAATTTACTAAGTCAGTCTTTTCTTTCTCTCTATTTAATAGAGTTTGTATTTTTTTTGACAGCCTACATTTGCACAAAGTTGCAGAATGTGCTGTGACTTATTTTCTCAGTGTCCGGTCTTTTTAAACAATTCTTTATCTTTTACGTTAAGTTAAACATTTGCTTGGAAATTCCTGGCTGTCGCAATAGTAGAATTACTAGCGTCATCATATCTTCAGCATCCCATATCATTTCACAAACCTTATCTTGATATAGTAGCTTGTATACTACATACGTCACTATTGTTGGTTCCTTTTTTATATGTACTTCAATAACCAAAATAATCATTAATCCTGGTTTATTTTAGAATAATATATGATTTATTAGATAAATTAATCAGGTAACCCACTATTGGGTAGATACTAGATACCTATTCTTTACTAGTATTTTAATAAATATATGCCTCTATTAGCTTTTTATTTGTAATAAAATAAACACATATACAAGTTTAAATATAATCAATAAATAAAATAAAATGTTGTACTTAATATATTTCGGCCCTTAGTAGGCCGTCATCAGTCAAGTATTAAAAAAGACAAATATACCATTGTAATAAAAAGAAAAAAAAAAAGAAAAAAACAATAATTTTCTTAATTAACCTAACCTACTTGTATTGTAGTTGGTGGGGTATTCAGGGTATGTGTGGAAGAGCGTGATGGAAGTGATGAGAGGGTGGTTTAGTTTGTCTGTCAGTTAGTGTTTTCTGTTCAGTCCATGGTTGTAGTGGGCTTACTAGGCTTTATTTTACACTTTACTTTACTTTCTTTACTAGGCCATTTTCATTCTCAACCTGATCCCTTGTCTTCAAGCAACCCTGTCCCAAAATGTATCAATTTATTCTTTATAACCGTCATTGATCGTAAAATCGATCGCTAAAACTTCTTCAACTTTTTTAATATTTTAATTTCTTAACACATTTTCTGAATGAATAATAAGCCTTTTTTATTTTAAATAGCTTATATTATATAAATAAAAAAGTATTGAATTATGCTTATTCGACTAACGGCGACCACAAGTTGGTCGAAATATATTTCGAACCGATTTATTACTTTTTAATTAAATTTATTTTCTTAATATAAAAATTGTATACTTAGGTTTTTATTATAATAACTACCTACTCCATATCGTAAATGTAAAAAAAAAAGTACGTAATGCTTGATCTCTTTGTAAATTATTGAAAGACCGATACTAGTGGTTTACTAGTCTCATGGGTGTGGATTGCTGTAGTGGAGTAGTCTTAACAGCAGTTTCACAGTCGGATTGTGAAAAACCCGCCTTTTTCTAATTAATCGAAACAGAACATTTAAATTCAAAATTTTTGTCACAAAATTTTTGAAATTTTAATTTACAGAAACCAATGGAAACTTTGCGATGGCAACAATACACAATACACAATACACAGCTAACAAGGTTTTGTTGAGTTACTATTGAGTGAATTTTGAATTTAAGTGTTCTGTTTCGATTAATTAGAAAAATGCGGGTTTTTCACAAATAAATACGAATATGATGGAATTTGGAAGAAACTCTGATGAAGAATGGAATTTTAAATTAATGAGTAAGTACGGAATCATGCAAAAATATACAAAACTAACTGTCTCCCCGGGGTATTTTTGGTAAATAAACTGTAAATATATCCAGTTACTATTTACATTTCGGTTAACTCATTGTCTAGTGAAATATTTACACAAATATTTATAATTATGTCACGTGAACTCTTCTTATCTTTGTTATGCATGTCTGTCACAGAGTTACTAGTCCAGGAGCATAGTGTTGAATTTGACTACTGTGAGGAATGGGTACGGTTGTGGTGGCGTGCACAGAACTTTTTTCCGGAACAGCAATCAATCAAATTGACAATGAAAAAAATATGAAAAAATTTAAATAACACTTTGAAAAAGAAAAGTTTGTATGACGCCAGGGTAGACACCCTAGAGTGAACATTTTCATACAAACTTTTTTTTTTCTAAGTGTTATTTAAATTTTTTCATATTTTTTTTATTGTCGTACTTGACCTTTTGATTACTTTTCCGGAAAAAAGTTCTGTGCACGCCACTTTTGAGTTTTGTCCAAGGGACTAATTGAAAATAACTAACTTAGAAGTCTGCTTCAATCCGCTTCGCTCAGGCTATTTCGCAAATACGAAGCTAACCTGGGCAATGTGGAGCCAATATCCTACTTTGATGGCACTAGGTTGAAAACTAGTTAGGTATGCCCTTACTTTTGTAACTTCGAACGTCAAAACCAATCTTAGGACCACATCCACCTATCATATCCCTGAATTTAATAGTAGTTTATGTTACAAGGGCGAAACTTACGCCCGTGTATCATACTACGTTTTTCAATGCACTATGTGAGGAAATAAAACAAATATAATCTTGTGAACTTTAAATTATGATTGGCTCAAAAGGACTGTATCCAGAGGCGTTAAACACAGAAAAGGCTGCAGGTTAGCCAACCATTGCAAATAAATAAATAAAAAAAAAATAATAAAGCGCTAGGGCAAAATAATCGACATTCTGTTCGGTTTTGATGCATAAAAAGTGGGCCTTTACGAGTACTTGCATTAAAAAATAACTTTAAACTGCAATACATACATATTCTACTCACGCTTGTCTTACAGAGGAGTAGACAGAGACTACAAATTTCAATCTGCTACGATGATGACACACCTCTTTCGCCTTTTCCACATCCATCAATCTAGTCATACAAGCTCTGTCGCCAATTTGGTACGTTCTTCTAGGGCGGCCTAGTCAACCTATACCTTCCACTTTCGCACCATAAATTTCTTTCATCACTCTACTTTCATTCATCCTCTTTACACGTCCAAACCACTGAGGTATTCCTTTTTATAAGTGTAATAAATAAATTTGGAAATGAATTGTGGTTGGTCATTGGTCACGTTTTGCGAACCAAAACTATCAACTATAATGGCTAAAAACATCCAATATAATAATTTTAATGTGCGCCCGGACTACAATAAGGAATGTTGCGTGAGATTTTATCATTAATCCTCACTATGAAATTTTGACTCATGACGCAAATGAGAAGGCTGAACATCCTAACCCGTGCCATTTAGTTTGTTTTTGTTATTTTTTATCAACATACAAATAACGGAATATTCGGAAACGTCTTATAAAACGTGTTCCTCTATCTCTATTTATATGAAACAATAATATGGAATTTTAATCAACCGCCCGAATTTCTATGGGAGGTTCACGTGGATCCACGGAACATATATGAGTACAATTTCGATTTAGTTGTGTGGGTGGACTTTACACGATTAATCCAAAGCTATACACACCCGTCGTCCACCCACACAACTGAATCGAACTTTTATTCACACATGTTTATCGATGTGACCTGAAACTTCACATGTATTTATTTATTTAATCGTATGGCTTATAAAAGTTTACAAGTCGTTCATAATATTATTGGGTATGTCTTTAGACATTCAGCTGCGTCTTCTGTAAGTATGAACAGCGGGCCTATTATGTATCTCTAGTTGCCTTCTGTACGGGGTGCCTATCATCAAAAACATAGATATACCATCGAATTCCGATTTCCCAAGGATATGTTCGCACTTGAAGTGACGACACAGTTCGTTAATAGTTCAATACCCACTAAAGGCAATTTTGAAATTTCAGTTTTTAGCTATGTTTTTGATGATAGGCACCTAGTACAGTTGGCAACTAAAGATACAGAATAGGGGGGCTGGTCAGAAATGTTTTCATTAAGGGCCTTACTATTGCCAAATGGGTACTTTCTAAGGCCTACTCCACTTTTATGGCCAAACCAAAAATACTGAAAAAATGTATTATAGATTACCTACTCTAGGACAACATATGCAACATTTTTCTTTTTCGTACCACCAAAACTTCTATATGAAAAATTCTTTTAACTAAATGGTGTTTTTGGCCTTGAATTCCCTACTGCTCCTAAGCGGCTTGATTGATTGAATTCATTTATGCTTTGATAAATAGATAAATTTGATAGCTATAAACATAACATAGGATAATTCAATCGAACAATCACGTCCATGTGAAAAGTATTATTTTCTCCTATTTCGCCCTATCAAGGACGCAGCGAGCGTTATAACAGCCACCACGCATTGTGCGCTGATATGAACGTTATCCCAGTGTCTTTTCCGTCGATATTCGTACAGACAACCATCAACCTGCTAATTTGGCGACGGTAATCGCCTTAAACTTTCGGGTTGGGCATTTTCGGATGATGTGGTCCACATTTTGCACATCGGCACCGCAGTCGCAGGCTGGTGATGTGTGGTCTCTACATCACATGGTCTCTATCATCTACTGAACTTCCCATAGGAATTCGGGTGGTTTATTAAATTTTACCTTTTATGGATGTGAAACGTGGACTATGACAAAACGTGACCAAGAAAGACTGGAAATAATAAGTTGGATGGAAAAGAAGAGGTCCTGCAGATTGTAAACGAAAGGCGAGTTTTGATAATGACCATAGTTAACTGAAGGGGAAAGATGTTGGGACATCTGATACGACACGACAATTTTATTAAAAATATAATTGAAGGAAAAGTGGAGGGGAAAAAAATAGAGGAAGGCCTAGGAGAACATTCATAGATAAGGTGGAAGACCAAGTAAATCAAGAAGGCAAAGAAAGGAGTGCAAAAGTGCATGGAGAGGTCTCCAACTCTCCGCCAACAATAGCACAACTCTTAAATTAAATTTATTGAATCATATAACGTAGCTAGATAAACTTATTCCTGTTACCGATGTGTTACCAAAATGACAACATTTAAAATTACACTATTCAGAAGTTAGTCTTACGCGTTTGCGCAAACTAACCACGAAAATTCACCCGGTTTCGTTTTACGAAGTTAAACCGGTTGTGTTGAATAAGCTGGGATTAATCACACCAGTTGAGTACACTGACAAATAAAAGAACTTCGAGTGAATGTTTTAAAATGTTTTCTTTATTATATTTTTCATTTTTTAATACAATGAAACTGGTCGTATACAAGGTTTTTGTGATTATGAAGTATATAAAAAGACTATGTTATTTATAATAATAATAATAATAAAGGTATGAAAACAGAACGTTAATGTATATTTTATGGACATTTATAATCAATATTTAAAACATGCATTATTATGATCAAAGTACATATATGCTTATACAACTGGCTACGCATACAATTTGTATAACTTACAAATCTTACAATAGGTACTTAACATTTTTATTTTAAATTCCTTTCCGTAATTAACTTATTTTAAGGAAAACTACAACAATTAATTACTACAATAAAAAAGTCTTTTCACAATCATGCTTCCTAGAAACGACATAAATAAATAAATAGATTAAGACCCACAAGACACAATTTACTAAATTATTTACAAAGACTTAGCTTTAATTACAGAATAAATAGAACAATAAATAAACAGTCAAACTTATCAAAATTATTAAATTCAGCTAAATATTTTTATAAAATCACCATTCCTTCAACGAAGCGTGAGAAAGTAACTTACTTAAAATAAATGGCGGCATTTTCAATCGCGCCATCTTGGTTTTTGTGGAAAACAGAAATTTTGTACTGCATCTTTCGGGATGGGATATTAATAATTAACCTTAACATGTTCAGTGGAAGACTAATGATTCGTAGATAAATCGATTATTATTTTACACGAGTCAGTATAACTACGTAGATAAATTTTACACGAGTCAGTATAACTACGTAGATAAATTTTACACGAGTCAAAGCAACTACGTAAATAAATTTTACAAGAATCAGTATAACTACGTAGATAAATTTTACAAGAATCAGTTTAACTACGTAGATAAATTTTACACGAGTCCGTATAACTACGTAGATAAAGTTGGCACTATTATTGAAACTTTACTTCTAACCTTCCATAATATTATTTACTTGATATAGAATGGAAGTTCTTTATTCACAGAAATAGTTTCAATTCCTTTTTTATGTTTTTAAAAGTACTGATTATTTTTATTTTACTCTTTCTTGCTGCTATTTTTGAAACTATTTCTATGAAATAAATACTACATTATCGGTATTTTTATCGGTACAAATAGTTTTTCGGTTCTTCTGCGATTGGCTCTGCACATGTACCCAGGTGCTTCATTTGGACGAGACTCCTGAGGAAATAAAAAAGTCAAGCATATACCTTTTGATTTTAAGAGGATAGTTTCCGCAAAACCATAAGTTATTCTTCCTGGTTTGAAGAATCTAGCAATACTACGTAAAAAAGAAAAAAATGTATTTCTTGTGGGAATTTAATACACACTTATATCGAAACAGAGTCCGCAGAAGCCATTCCAATATTGATAAATAAAATAAAAAAGATCTAAAAAAAAATTCATGTCGAGGTTTAAGATTATTAGAGCAAAAACCCGTTTATATTATTTATGGATTAAATTCTGTACAAAATTTATTAAACTTTTAATTTATATTTATAGGTAAGTTTTTCTTAGTTTTTTTTTTTAATTTATTTAGGTATAATTTTATCTTTTATATTGATATTAATTTATAGATAGTCTAGTTTTTTAATGTTATTTAAGTTTTAAAATTAAGATACATAATTTTATCTAAAAAATATATTTCCAAATTAAAAATAAAGTTGAAACTTATAACAGGGCAGATATTTCATAGCAGCATTGTTTTTTTTTTTAATAATAAAATTAGTGAAAGTTTTGACTTTTTTCCAGGATCCGTCCCTCTCGCACTGCGGGTCTTTCCGCACGGAGTAACAGGGTAGTATGCAAACGGAACCTATCCTCTAAAACGACGCAATGAAAATGTTGGCGGGATGGATCTCAATATTTCTCAGCCATTATAAAACATTTGGAGCTGATATTTATGTAAGTATATCATCATTTATCATATCTTTGAAATCATTTTAATCATCACAAAACGACCGAATTATTTTTGAGCACTTGTTCAAGGTAAATAGGGTCGTCCTCAGGAGGGTAAAATTAAATGACGGCAAAATATTCAGGTAGGAGACGTCCATAAACCACGTGACTCGAATTAGAGGATGGTAGCCGTTGAGTGTCACGAAGGGGGGAAAATCACGTGACATTTTAAATTTTAATGATTTTGGGTAATATATAGATGAAAATGATAGTGAATGAATTATATAAATATAATAAAATATGTACAGATATTTCTTACTACTTTAAAACTAAATATTCTTAAGAAAAAAATAAATAAAAGAAAAAGCCCTAAAACCTTATACTAATTAAAATATGACACTAAATAAAACACTATACTAAATAAAAAATATTATCTAAACCTTATTGGGTAATTGAGAATACACTAACTTATTTCCGAACCAAATATTAAATTAAATAAGAAGGCTCTATTCATCGGTGCCCTATTACCTACCCACAAATTTTTTGACGCTTTAACGAGTCCATAGGTTGTTAGTTCACATGAATCACAGTAATATATTATGTACAATTATTGGAATTCATTTTGTTAAGATAATAAAACTGATTGAAAAAATAGTTTGATAAATTAAGATAGCAATGTCACGTGACATCAAAATGTCACTAGGGGAGGTTGGGGTCAGAAATGTACAAAAAAATGTCACGTGATTTATGGACGCCCTCTAAGACGACTCACTCACCTAGACCGACAGTTCTCCATCTCCAAGAAGCATTTGTTTGAGTACGTCTTGTCATCAGTACCGCAGACAGGATCGTATTCAGGTGGGCAGACGCGTGCGCAACCGGAGTATTGGAATCTAGCGAGGCAGCGCTTGAGTGGTACGACGAATACGTGTTTTCTAAAAGAGAAAAAAAAATAGGCAAGTATTATTATTTTATCTAAACATTGGAAACTTTTACGATCCTTAAGTGTCAATGCCGCTCAGTGTGATTGAAGAGGTATTTTGTTTTTCCTAATTTCTAGATTTAAATGAGGGTTACGGGTAAAAATCCCGTAATTGGTTATATTCAAAAGATGGGAAATTTTATCTAGATTCAAAATGTGTATACTTTTAATGGTGTTTTCATACAAAATTTGTGAAAAACAGACTAAAACGCATGACGCGGCGAAAAGCGCTTATTTCTTGCTAAAAGCCACTAGCGCTTGTAGCATTTCGCTCGTTTTTCGCACTAGCACTTACGTATATTGGAGATGGACTTCACTAAGGTGATGATGATGATGATGATTTAGAGGTGGGACGCCTGCTGGGCACAGGCGGATGGTCGGCTCTCCAGTTGGAGCTATTCCATCCAATTCCCATTGCTTGGAGCTTTGGTATCCTATTGTCCCAGTTGCATTCCCTCCTCAAATCTTCCACTTCTCTTAATATATCTTAATATGTCTGAGTACCCAAGGCACTTGAGGTCTTCTTCTTTAATGTGATCATTACCAAATACTTCCCATCTTAGGCTAGAATATATAAAGGTACTCGAGGTTTCACAGATGTGACCGCAGAGCAGAGACCAGTTCATGGAGTGGGCCCTCCACCAAGGGGCTTTTATTCAGTGAGCAAAATATAATACAACTATGGTTTCAACCATGGAACTTTGTTGCCTCAAGAATTTTCTTATTTCTACTTACGTATATTCTTATGTATACCTTATGTACCGAAATAGCTACGTATTTGTTTTTCAAACAGGCTTTATCTGGTTGCATTCATAAGCTGATTTTATATACAAGGTGGCGCAAAAGTAATGTTATAATTTTAATTGGCTCCCATTTTTGCAGATTGCGTCAAATGTCACTGTGCTTTGACAATTATAATGTAAATTTATAGAGACTTAGTTGCCAACAAGCCTTGGAGCGATACACACCTCAAGAACGTGGAATTATTGTCACAGATTATTTGACAAATTTTGATCTCTCGTTTTGGAGGTTTGAACTGGCCGTCCAGATTGCCAGATCGACAGCACCAGACTTCTTCATTTGAGGCTTTTTAAAATCTCGCGTTTACCACAACAAACCACGAACCTTGCAAGTCTTTAAAGATAACTTTGAAGAAGAAATTGCCAATTTGGTGCCAGATAGCCTGGTGTTTTGCGAGCAACAATTCAAAATGCCGTAAAACGAGCGCAATTATGCATCAACTCGGGAGGTGGCCATTTGAGCGATATAATTTTATGTCATCAATTTTACATTTTCAAATAAACTTTTTATGAAAACAGAGCTCATATTTTTTCATTAATAACAAAATGGCAGCCAATTCAAATTATGACATTACTTTCTATGCTTGTTCATATTAATGCTATTATGTTAAAATACATATCTACGCACTACACACTAGTATGACATAATTTATCGAGTTTTATCTTTATTTAACATTTATTTAAGTTTACATGTTAATCTTTCTTTTGTTTAGCTATTATCTTGATCGCATATTCTGCTATATCATTGTTATTTAGACACTTAGAAATTTAATTGTCAGTTGTTGTTTAAAATAAAAAAACCGGCCAAGTGCGAGTCGGACTCGCACACGAAGGGTTGTATGGGAGCCCCCTTAAATATTTATTTTATTCTGTTTTTAGTATTTGTTGTTGTAGCGGCAACATAACTACATCATCTGTGAAAATTTCAACTGTCTAACTATCAGTTCATGAGATGCAGCCTGGTGAGAGACGGACAGACAGACGGACAGCGGAGTCTTAGTAATAGGGTCCCGTTGGTTACCCTTTGGGTACGGAACCCTCAAAATGAATCTAATTATTTAAGTGTTCTTACCCTGTCATCTGACACTAATTCTGCACTCGAATCAAACCAATCATCAAAAGATTTACTATTCTTTGCATTAGCTAATGTAGAACCAAATAAGTCATAAAGTTTAAATACAGGCGGAATCACAACAATGAACCACACTGAAAGAAATTCGACTTACACTTAGAGTATATACAAGATGACTTTTTGATCATCATCCAAATTCATACTGGAGGCTTGATGAGTGATCAGTATCTTGGATCAGTAACAATTTTTGTGAAATTCGTATAATGAAATTTCGGCTTCCTATATAAATTCAGTTCCAGTCCCGAGTGAATCACTGTGGGGAGTCGAAATTTCATTTTACGAATTTCACCAAAATTGTTATTGATGCATGATACTGATCACTTACCAAGCCACCAGTATGAATTTGGACGATGATCAGAAAGTCACCTTGTATAAGTAAACCATAGAGCGCGTGTAAGCAAATTATAGCGTAAGCACGGGTATGATATGAACACTGTTCATACCATTTTTTTTTAAAGTAATTACTTTAAAATGTGCACTACCGTTTTGCTTAAACAATTCCTGGAAACAAAACCAAAAATAGTATTATTTATTTTTATCACTAATATTGATGTAACAAAATTAATCTGTGATATAAACAAAATTAATCAGCAGTTTGTACAGTGGAGACCACATCAAGCTATACACTTGCAGTACGACATTAGCCCCTACAGAGAAGAATATAAGATAGGTACAAAGTCCAATGTGTCTTACTTGATGCGGTCTCCACTGTACTATGGAAACTGCTTACGGTCGGCACAAGGCGCTACTAGCGATGCGCATGGTCTATAGCCTAAAATTAAAAAAGTTGTTAAGAGGATGGCATACCCTAGCAACTTTTCTTATTACCCGTCCAGCACAATAAGTCTAATGGCAAAGACTTTATTTGCTTTTCATAGAGGCGATTATATGTTGGTTCTTTGGCCTCTTTTTCTTGGACGCGTAATACTAGTGATCACGCAGCGAAACAACAAATTTGTGTTTTTAGCTAATACTGAAATATTTTGTAGGGAAAAAAATATTGAATTTAGATGATATACCTTCATATTTCTATTACCTATTTTATGAAAAAAAAAATCAAGTTGATCTCTTAACTGCGTTCTTGAAGCGAACGTTTGAAAACCAAAAAAAAAGAGGGTGCAAAACATTTTTTTTTTACAAAAGTATAAATCTTAGTACATTGTTCATACGTAAGATCCCTAGAGAAAAGATTAATAAACCAAATATATTTTTTTCAATATAAGGAGAGTCCGAATTTCTTCAAACGAATCCTAGATAGCGTGGAGTTGGTCATGCTCTAGGCTCAGGTACAGTCTTAAAAGTAATCCACCGTGTTATTTAGATGATATGCTACCTGCGTCTTTCTAAGGATTATTCTAATTAATTAGAGAGAGTTTTTAAAACATTGATACCTCACTGAATAGCTACAGAAACAAGGAAGTTTTTAAAACATTTTGTACACTTAATTTACTGGTGACTTTTTTAAGGAAAATGCTGTTTTTCTCACGAAACTTAACAAAAAAATCAAAAAATGATAATGTTTAGACATGCAACTCACATGATTCTGCGAATTGAACGCTTTTTTTGATCGATAACAATGTATTGACATGTTAACCATGTGAAAAAACAATTTCGAAAGAATACAGACGGTATAAATTTTTTTTTTTCTATTTTTAAATAGGAATTTTGGATATTTTAGAAAAAAACTACAACTCAAAATATCTCGGTAACGGTTAATGTAAGGCATTATAGGGTTATATTAGTTACTTACCACCTGTACTATTACCCCTTTGAAGGACTGTATCGAATTACCAATAACCCTGTATACTCTAAAGACTTAAATGAGAAGAGGCTAATGCCTCCTCTACACGTCAGCAGATGCGTCCGCGGACGCTGGCAGATGCATCCGCAGATGGATCTCCTCGAGCTGTCCACACGTTTGTATGTCGATCAGTCTATGTTCATTCCCGACAGACGAAACACGCGTTCGCCCCGTTTAAAAAATGGATATTGAGACCGCAGCTGCCGCAGCTATTTATTTATTTAGTACTTTTAACTACTACTTGAGTGTACATCGCAGTAGAGAATTAAACCACAAGAAGTACGCGTGCACTCTCATTCGCATCTACGATCAAACTGATGCGTCGGCAGACGTGTGGACAGACGCCGGAGGTTCGCGCCAAAACCCTTTGGTGTGTGCCAAAAAACCGACAACAATCGGATTCGAGGCGGACGCGTCTCCAGACGTTAAATACCTACCACAGATGCGCAAATCACCCCCTCTACACGTCGGCGGACGCATCCGGAAATGACGTCTGCAGATGCCTTTGTAGACGTGTAGAGGAGGCTTAAGAACTTCGTGCCGTTGTTGCAACCGCTTATCAAGCAAGCTACTCACCCACAGTTCTCCTTCTTCATAATACACTCGTTCTTGTAGAACCGGTTGTCGGAACCACAGACAAAGGCTGGTGTGTCAGGGCACTCCTCGTGACACAGGGCGGTGGTGCGGCAGTGGGACGCTGAGACTGCTACTACGTGCTGGCCACAGGTAAGGCGGCGGAGCTCACATTCTGACCTGGAGCCATCAAGGATTATTACTTTAAGATCGAAGACCTAAAAAAGGTTGCTGATTTTGCATGATGAAAATCAAGTATTGTAGTGCGCATCAGAAGAGGATAGACTGCTACTACGTGCTGGCCACAGGTGAGGCGGTGGAGCTCACATTCTGACCTAGAGTCATCAAGGATTATATATTTTACTTTAAGGAGCTCCACAATGCTAAACATCAGTTTTGTATTGGATTCAGTTCCGTCAATGTAGATGGTAAAAAATGGAAAAAAATCTGGTGTGTTTCTTGACTCAAGGCAATTATTAATTACACTTTTTAAATAAACATACTTTCATCGTCCATCCATCAGCCTAGTTCGTCCACTGCTGGACATAAGCCTTTCCAGGACTTTACCACTCCCGGTGGTCATCCTGGAAGAATTGCCCATACTCACACACGCTGGGCAGGCGGGTTGGTGAGCGCGGTGCCGGAACCATTCGCACCAGAGACGCCATTGCCCGTCAACAGTCTGTTACATATAACGCCCGGCTATTAGGGATGGATATACCGCCATCCATCGGTCCCAGGCATGGTGGGCCTTCTGGTTTTTTCCCTGTGAGCTGTCCTCTTACTCTCCCCCGAATTACTTCGAGGGGGTCTCCAAGTAAAATGGTGGTACCTCCACAGTCGAGGCCGGCATCAGCTCTACCAGCTGTACAACATACTTTCAATCTTCTATTTATTAATTATATAACTTTTTAAAAAGCATGAATTTTACTAAAAAAGTTTCCATGTTTCAAAACCGATTGAAACGAAACCAATACACGCAGATACTAACAAAAAAAAAATCTTTATTAAATTTAGCCACGATTTTAAAATAACTGAAGTTTTGCTTGCGCGGCATCTGATTAGAGCCGGATAAAGAGTTAAAAAAGAAACGCGTTAGACCAGTGGGTCTACCGCGTGATTCTCATTTTCATCAACATCAACTTGAGATTGAAATTTGTCGTGCATGCAACGACGCCCGCCTAACATGCCATCTCTTTTGCACGCGTTGTATGTCGCATGCATTTGCTTGAAGTTGATACAAATGAGAATTACGCGGTAGAGCCCCTGGACTGAATTTTAGCATAGTGCAGCCCCTTAAGATCTTTATCTATAATAAAAGATCCCTTTTGGATGGTGAAAATCAAGTATTGTGGTGCGCATTAGGGGAGGATAGACTTCAGAGGGGGAGAGCTGTGTGCTAGACACTAGTCATGGTATCAGATGTCCAGCTACATACAGTACTCCCAAAGTAATAATGCGCATACAAATCTATACGTACCACGTGACCGTATTGATTGTATAGAAAGTGTAAGGAAATACGAACTTTGCCGAACAGTGGCGAAGATTTGTATGGGCATTATCACTTTAGGAGCACTGTAAAAAAGCCCTTAGCTAAACTGATCCTAGTCACTTTGCTGCTTTTTGCAAAATCAAAAGAGGCATTAAATAATATCTTATAGAATTTTTTTCGTCAACAGCTCCTAATCGAGCCTTTTTCTGGGTGAGGTGAGGAATAAAGTTTCTATAAATAAATACAAACTTGTAAACGTTTCCATCGGAACCGCAGACTGGTTGCTCGACTGCGTTGTCACAGTCCTCAGGGCAGTCGATCTCAATCTTCGGCAGCAGCGTGCAGTTACCGAAGTGAGCCAGCTGGATACCCTTCCTGAAATGAAAGCAGGTGATATGGTAGTTTTTGATGATTGTTGCCAGTGGCGGATTTACCAGCAGGCTGAGTAGGCTCGAGCCTAGGGCGGCAGATTTTGGGGGCGGCAAATTTGGAGAACGAATTTTTTTTTTTTACCTCATAGAAATCAAAAAGATTTTTCTATGACGGTTTTCTGATGTCTTACAGATAGAAGTCTGCAACAAATTTTGTCGATGACTTTTCTCTCTCACTTGTCATTGCACATTCCGAGAGTAGCAAACTTCCATATTCTAGAGAAAAACAGCTAGTTCGCCGCCCCTCAACCAGTGATCGGCCTCTTGCCTCTGCGCCCTTCGCCCACACTTTATGAGTGAAAAGAGCGAAATTGTAAAAAATATGCCCCTCTTCCCACTAACAACCCATACATGCCAGTCTTACTACTGATTGGAGGCTACGAACTGGAAGGTTGGTTTGTATATAATTTTTCGATTTTTATTCGAATATAATGAATAATTTAGTGAATAATTTTACCGATTTCAATCTTATGTATCGAATATTATTTGTCTCACATGCACTAGTAGCTTCAGAAAATTCGATTGGAATTCAAAAAAAAACTTGACAGTAATAGCGAGATAGTCTTAAGTCAAAAAAATATTTTTTCCCCGAACCTATACCTTGAAAATTTGTAAATCCACCACTGATTGTTGCTGCGAGCTCTATAACTTGTTTTTATGCCAAGCATTTGTCTGTTTCAGAAACAATGTTTTTAATTAATTTCTATGTACCTATTGACAAAATAGAATTTTCGTCTATATAGGTAATAGGCTCATATAGCTTCCGAATTAAAAGACAGATTCCGTTAGGGATTTTCTGTATATCTAGCTGGAGTACCAGTAGAGCCCATTTTAGTGAAAGCTGAGAAAAAAGTTCATCTTTAAGCGTAGGCGGAACCATAAAATGATATGGGAAAAAAATCCAAGATAGAGTCGCTAAATTGAAAATGAAAAAAGAAATCCTGATGGGACAGAAAACCAACGCTTTTACGGTAGAGGGCGCTGAGTGTTTGTGTCTTATCACGCTCTTGTAAAAGACGCTGATAGATGTTATTTTTGCATTCCACATTTCTAAAGACTTTTGTGCCTTTTTTTGTTGGTGTATTCGTCGTGTATTGTACCTGGCGTATCGCTCAGTTGAAGGAGGAGCTAAAAAACAGAGGTTTTTCGCTGCGTGGAAAGAAAGGAGACGTTGTCGTTCAAGTTCCCTTTCCTTTACATCCAAAAGCCACACAAACATCAATTGCTTTAACTTTTCAATGAAAATAAGAAATTATTCGATTATTTGTATGTGAACTGACAAGCTAACAGACACAAACACACAGCGCCCTCTATGCGGAACTAATTTGACAGTAAGCATCTCCATTGACACGAATGCATGACAAATTGACAATGTTTCAGTTTTTCACAACAATAACTTACAGGCAAGTGGCAACCTTCAGGTGGCAGGAGTTGGTGTAGACATTGGCGTCGGTTCCGCAGACGGGATCAGCTTCCAGAGGACACTTGACCTTGAGGCACTTGTTCATCTTGCCACGGCACTTCTCCATGTCCACTTTCTTCACGATCTTCCTGTTGCTGACGCTGCTGGAATGAGAAATGGTTACACATAATAATAAATATTTTTTAAATCTGATAACTTATATATTTTCGGTCGTTTTTTTAACGTCAATGTGCAATTTTTGTCTGCTAAATAGATCAATTTTGGTATGTAATTTCAATAAAACATATTTTCGTGCTTTTTAGATGAGGCCTTCCTTAGGCGCACAGCGGCTTCGCAATTATAACCCGTAGACCAACTTTTATAAACTTGAAAATCGCGTGCGCCAAAATGCGTGATTGAAAGGAAACGATTCGAAAATGAAACGATTCAGAAAGTCTAATTTTAAGATTAAAATCGACTAAAATTACAATATTGCATTTAAGTCATTTTTGAACTTACAACGGTTAATAAACAAGATTTTCGTATTTATAGTGAAATATGACACATAAAAATCAAATGGATTAATAACACATCAATTGTGTTTAAACACAAAACCAAAAAAAAAACACCCAAAAAGAGACTATTTTGAATATAAAAAAACATATAAAAAAACAACGTCTGTCTGTCTGTACGCTTACTTATAACTTGCGAACCACTTAATGGACTTTGATGCAGTTTTCATTGTAAGCCTGTAAGGTATGGCATTTCCCTTGTTAATAAAAATATCTGAATAATTTAGTTGTTATACCATGTAAGCAAAATCAAAAGTTCTATTTAAGGCGATTAGTGTCGTCAAATTAGCAGCTCGATATTTGTCGGTACGAACATCGACGGAAATGACACTGAAATAACCTATCTCATATATACAAACTAACATAATGAATAAATAATAAACAAACAAAACTAATATATACTTAAATAATTTAGAAACTAACATAATATATATTAAATATATTTATCAATATATTTATTATAAATTATTTTGAATTTATAATAATGTATCCTTTTATATAATTTATGTAGTTTTTTATCTATATTTATAAGTACAATTATTTTCTATATTTTAAATTTTATTATTATAGTTCTCCCAATCTTTGATTGTAACCTTAGCTTTAGTTTTAATTTAAGTCTTATTATTAGGTTTTATTAAATCAACTTTTCCTATGATCTTTTATTTTAACTATATCTTATTGTCACTTTGTTAGCCACCTACTATACGAACACTGTATATCATCTATATTGTAATCTGTTTACTGACACCCATGGTACAGACTCTCCATGGTCTAGTCTGGGAGCCACTGTATGCTGCTTCAATTGTAAAACTGTTTATGTGAAATAAAATATTTTTCATTTTTTCATTTTCATATCAGCGCGTAATACATAGTGGCTGTTACGACACTCGCTGCGTCCTTGATAGGGTGAAATAGGACGAACATTTAAAGCCAATACGCACATCAGAGAAGCCCATCACACCCTCACCAATAGCAGTCGCCGTAGCCGTGTCGGCTTGGAGACTATCATCAGGGTGAAATAGAAGAAAATAATACTTTTCACATGGACGTGATTGTTCCATTGAATAATCCTATGTTATGTATATAGCTATCAAGTTTATCTATTACTCAACGCATAAATGTATTAAATCGATCAAGCCACATAGGAGCAGTAGCGAATTCAAGCCAAAAAACAAGACTCGGCTGTAATTTTTTTTTCATATAGAAGTTTTGGTGGTATGAAAAAGAAATATGTTGCATACGTTTTGTTAGGGTTGATAATCCATGTACATTTTTTTCAATATTTTTGGTTCGGCCATAGACGAGGAATAGGCTTTAGAAAGTGCCCTTTGACGATAGCAAGCCCCTTAACTCGAAATTTGAGTTTGAACTTCATCGTAAGTATAAGCCGATCGAAAAATCAATCACTCATTTGCTATATAAGTCTAGTATTCTATTGGCAACTTAAGCCCCAACTAACCCGCAGTTGAGCATCTTCATCTCGCACTCGTTTCGATAGATGTTCTCATCAGAGCCGCACACCAGTTTCTCTTTTTGCCCGTAACAGTCTGTAGGGCATGCTTCGCCACCTGAAGTCCGCTCCTGGGACACGCAGAACGCCATTGGCACTTCGAACACGTGCTTTCTGGAATAAAGTTTTAGTTTAGTGCCTGGCGGAATGTAACCATAGACTACGTTTAGACTAGCAGTTCCCAAACATCAGTTTGTAACCATAAAAAAGGTGTAAAATTCTTACGAAATCTAGATGGCGTTGCTTAATCCTCTAACGAACACAATGCTAAAAAAGTACGATTGGTGACGCTAGTGGCACAGCGATGTCACTTAACATAAAGATAATTCCCACTTCCATAATAGATGGCGCTGAAATATTCACTGTTAGTGTTGCCAACTTAGCGCCATCTAGTTTTTCTAAGCAAAGCTATTACAACCACATGTTTACTTGGTAACCATGATAGTTTACTTGCAGCCAATTAAACAAATTATGCTTATTTGCAACACTTCGCGACACCTAGTGTCGTAAGGCCGCGTGAAAATTTGTTACGCCTTGATGTATGGGAGTTGTCAGTCTATACGTAGTAATTACGAGTAATACTTAGTCTATGATTTAACTAATATTTTAAAAGAATCTACGAGAAGCTAAGAGATACTCAAGGGACCAGCGCTGCCAGCTTATTGATAGTATCCCATTGCACACTTCAATATCTTAAATTGTAGATTACATATTTATCTTATTTATATATGTATTTCTTCAATTAATTTTAAGAAATTTCCACGGGATTGAGAGAACCGGGATTTGCAGTCTAATATAAATAAAATAGGTACATTTGATATGCCCCGGGCGATGCTATCGTTTGGTTTTGTCCTTGGACTTTTTTATTTTGTCTTCTGGATCTGGCACTGCATCACTACTTGCATCAACTTACCCGCAGTTCGTGGCTTTCATCCTGCAAGCGTTAGCGTACAGCTTCCCATCAGACCCGCAGGTGGGGCGAGCCACCCGCCAGCAAGACTCACGGCAGTGTCTGGTGGTCTGGCAGTGCTTCTTGCTTGTTCTCACTACGCCTTGGCTGGAATTTTAGAAAAAAAATCTTTGTTAAGATGTTGAGTATCTTTTGTAGTCCGAAAACGTGTGGCTTCCCTTATGAGTCGTTTAAGGGGCAGCTCCAACAGCATCTTGGAGGGCATTGTTGATCGTTGGGACAGTCCTGTTCTGTGATTCTGGAACAGGGTTCACGTGGAGTCACAGTGCTTCACCAGGAGGATGTTGTTGTAGGCATCACTCTATTTAGTTGTGTGATGTCTGCAACAGCTACTTCTGCTGCCTTTTCTGTGTTTTTATTTTTGTGTGTAGATAAGGATACTAACATAGTTTTTAAGCATATAGTGTTACTAACTAAGATATGGATTTCGGTCTGAAATAAATATTTTCTTTCTTTCTTTCTTTCTTTCTTTGTTAGACTCAATGTTAACAAAATATCACAATATTAACTTTAGACGCAGTGGTAGTTCAGTAGGCTATCAAGGTAGTCTTTCTTTGGAGCCGAGTTCGAATACAGTCCGGTCGAGGATATGCCGATGAGATTTTCGGAAGTAAAGGAAAACACTGTGAGGTAATCTTGAGTTAAAAGCATTTGTACAGTATAGTTTCACTTTATTTTTGTTTTCTCCTAATCGGTTTCGAAGTTTACTCCATTTTCAAGGGAAGATTCAGTGACTTCAGGCACTAGCTGTGATGATAAAATTATTGTATCATTATTTTCATTATCATTGTTTACGTTGCTCAGAGCTAACATTTTTCAATGAAATGTATTTTAATTGACATCTTTCCTTGAAAATGCAGTAAAATCCGAAACCGGTTGGGAGAAAACATAAATAAAGTGAAACTATACTCATACTGTACAAGTGCTTTTAACTCAAGATGTGTTTCAAATTTCACCAAGTGCCGACAATCGCAAGTATAAAACTGTGAGGTAAACCTGCGTGTCCTAAAAAGCGTGTATTTATGTCCAAATTACGGCAATATGGGTAAGACCCTATAATTTATTTATTTATTTATTTATTATATATTTATTATTTATTTATCATGTTAGAACATAAAAATCTTTGATAAAATTACATCGTTAGGTTTTTGACTGTTCTAGTGACACTTAAAAACACCTCAATTCAATTCAATTCAATTCAAATTTATTTGCACCATAATGTTCGAAAGGTCTTAAATAACATTTATAGTATCAATTTCGGACCATGTCGGGCACATCAAAGTAACTTAAAGCTAGTAACATAATTATTCTTATTCTATATAGGTAATTACCTATATACTTATGGGATATAAAGAAACATATCCCTCTTATATTTAAGTAAGTAAGTATCATAATCAGTACACTGTGAATATGTACAAAAGACAGTCATCATTTGCCTTTACCAGGTCATCCACTGTTGGACTCAGGCACGAGTGCCCGGATGGCCGTCGTAGGTGGCGGGTTAGTAATCGCAGATGATACATCTAATTATTGCCCCGAACACGCTACTGTCAATCGATAGTCAGTTAGTCAGTCAGGCAGTTTTGCCGCCATAAATGAACGAGAAAAAAGCAAAAATATTTCAATAGTCAAATTAAATTAAATCCAGCAGTGTGTTGTTTTGGCCTCGGAATGATGATAATGAGTAAAAAAACTCTAAAGGTCATACAAAGAAACAAACACCATTTATTCAATAATGAATTATGTTTTTCGATGGAAATTAATTTCGATTTTTTAACAATAAAAGTATAAAGTCAAAAAGCAATATAAATTAAAAGTTAGGTAACGATTAATTATGAAAGGTGCCCAAAGCTGAGCGCATGGTGCAGATTGAGCCGCCCCATGGCCCTTTTGGCCCTAGGGTAAATACGCCACGTGGTCAATAACATTTAGTCCGCATGGAAGCACCACCAGCAGGTGAGGTTGTCATTGAAAAGGCCGAGTTCAGTGAAGGACCTTTAAACAAAGTCCCGGAAGAATGGTTACAGGCAGTTGCGTAAGAGCATCAGTCGTTCGTCCGTTAACGTCAGTAGATTTTGCGGAAATCCCTTGAGAGACTGATTAACACCTTGGCTGCTTTCACTCTCCCAATTTCTGGGTGAACACCCGCCGTAATCTTAGGTCTCATTGACGCTTTCCATCGATCGATGAAAAAAAAACCAGCCAAGTGCGAGTCAGTCTCCCGTACCTAGGGTTCCGATAAGTAGATGATATTTTTAACTTTGTAATTTCTTTTCGTGAATTTCTCAACCGCTTTATTTTTCCTGTAATCTTTACGTAAACACATATTAAAATTATTTTTTTCATATTTTTATGTGCACCAGTTTTGGAGTACAGGGCGGGACATGCATATTTTTGTGTTTTTTTAAAGATTTCTCGAAAGCAATGCCAAAAAATATAGTAAAAGTATATATTTTTCCAATTAACTTTTTAATATCTACAATTTGACACCCATATTGTATTTTTGGGATAATATTTTTTATTTTTTCACTTTTGTTTCGGAAATATTTTGAACAATTTCAAATTTTTCAGGTTTATTTTTACACCGTGATATGTGGGCAAATTAATGCTATTTTTGTGCCAAATTTCATGTCTTTATCTTTAACGGTGCTAAAGTCATGAGGCTGTGACATACGGACGGACGGACGGACAACGGAGTCTCATCATAAAGGTTCCTTTTGTACCTTTTAGGTACGGAACCCTAAAAACATCAGCAGTCTACTAGGAGTACATATCTGTGTAAGAGCTCATACCCGCAAGTCAGCAGCTTCATCTGGCAGGTGCTCTTGTAAACGTTTCCATCAGACCCGCAGATTGGTCCGTCCAGGGGCGCCTGTGAGCAGTCCACGGGGCAGTTCTCTCGGTGGGCAGAGATGTTGTTGCAGGCCCCGAGATGGGAGAGACCGGTGCCTACTCTGAAATTTAGGAATTGAACAATAATCCTACCGATTCGTATGATAAAATAGCGAGGGTTTATTTTTTAAATTTTTAGTTGGTTCGACTCCCGGGTGAGACAAGCGAATTTCAGAATTTCTTTGAATGCAGTTTTGTTTCTTTTAAAAAATAAAGGAATGTTTCCTTTCAGTAAAATGAGCTAACTAAACGATTTAAGGTAGCTCCCCTCCAGGGCCCTTAAATTTTTTCCACCTGTTTATAGTCATTTAGGCTTCTGCCTTAATTTGCCCTGGGCGGTTACCCGACTCCAAGACCTCCAAAAGTGGCACTGAATAAATTACAGTTAAATTGGATATATTATGATTGAATATATTTCTTCTGTTGTTTGCTGATCAACGTTTATTTTCAATATTACTGTAGACTAAGTATAATTTATGATATTGATAATACTTCAATAATCAATGACTGTTTGTTTCCTGAATAAAGAAAAATGAAAATGAAATGAAATTCAGCTTGGTCGTAGCTTGTTACTTTAATATAGCGCGTGCATAGCGCCTTGTAAGTTTTTAAGCAATGTTACTCAACTTAAAACGTTGCGAAAAAGATAAATCAAGGCGCTTCACCTGCAAATTTCGACTTGCAGCATGCATCGGTTGAGGTACGTCCGTCCATCAGTACCACAGACGGGGTCCCGCTCTGAGGTACACCTGTGTTCGCACTTGGAGCCCTGGGCACGGGAGCAGGAACCCTGATCTTGGGCTAGGCGTACCCCTAAATAAGAAATAATAAGGTTAGAAAAGAAACAGTATATTTTTTGCAGCATTTTCGGGGGTAAAACTTGAGAAAACATTACTCTTTTACTTCCAATTCGAGAGTCTCAAAAAAATTCAATTATATATAAAAGTAAATTAATTACTGTATCGCTGCACGCTAGACCGGTTTCGCTTATAAATGTCGTGGGGAGATCGTAAAGTATGAATTTGAAAATTTAGTTTAAGTTTATCTTTTTTTTTCTCCTTTTTATGTGTTGTGGCAAAAAATTTCCTTCCTTTCTTTCCAAAAGCCAACAATAGGTGCGACGATTGCGTGTAAATACATTTTGGGAGCCGAGCGAAGCGGTGCAGTGCGAGGCGACCCCCTAGATTTAACAGAAATATGATATGCCTTGATATGCCCAATTCTACGATATGCCAATAACATAAATATTATCATTATCAATCAATGGTATTCAAACCAAACACACCGGTACCGATTCGGTGAAGCACATCTTAACTTATTTGACAGGAATAAACTTAATTCAAGCGTTCTGTCTTTGTCTTTTCGATAAAGAAAGAAAAAGACAGGACGCTTAAAATGAGGTTAGTTCTGTCAAATAAGTTAAGACGTGTTATGCCGAATCGATACCAATATCTACCAAAAGAAAATCCATGTGATGTGTAAATTATTGTTAATTTTAAAAACCCTTTAAAATTCTAATTAGAAAATTTCGAAATCCTGGACTGCACGTTTATTTTCAACAAAGATTGAATGCGTTGTATATTCTCTCCTCACCTTTCCCGCAGGTCTTCTTTCTCATCTCGCAGAGAGAGGGATAGATGTATCCGTCTGTCGCACACACCGGTTCTCCTTGCAGCGCCGGCCCGCAGATACGAGGACACGATGCGTCCCGAGCGCTGTCGCACCGGGATATCGCTGGAAAGAAAGAGATGGAACTATGAAAAGTCAGAAGAAACTTTACCTATAACTAAAAAAAATATATTTTTTACTATAAATCCTGCAATTATTCTGAAAAATTTGTTCAAGCTCTATTTTGACCTTTCTTAATTCTAAAGTTTAGAAATAAGATGTTATATTAGCATTTCTAAATTTTAAAGTGCGAGTAGGACTTGCGCTCTGTGGGTTCCGTACCTTCTGACTGAGGAACCCTATTTTTTTATTTTTTGTTGCCTAATTTAAAATTGTCGCGTAAAGTCATTTATATAAAAAAAAACAATTATAAATTGTGCATTTGGGAACGAGACACGAAACTGTTGGAAAGTTATATGTATCACATTACATAATATGACGATATATAATATTCTAACATACCTACACAATAGTATTTTGTGCAACTGTGACATAATGTGAGACATTGGGACACAGTGCTTGTTTGTTTATGAAACGAACGAAGTGAGTGTCACTTGGACTTGCACGAGTGTCCCAATGTCTAATTATGTTCAGTTGCACACAATACTTTATCTACGACCATCAAAAACAATTTCACTGAAAAATTATAAAAAGAACACTCGTCATGATCCTGTCGTGATACTCGACATGATGGATTTAGTATGTAAATGCCTGAGACCAATTAGAAGCGAGAATAGTAAAGGGGCGTGACAGAATGTTATCGCTTGTGATTGGTTCTCTAGCGGTATTATAACACTGGTAAACAAAATTTAACTTTTTTTTTGTTTTATGAAGTTTCTTAACTGTTTCTTAGTAATTTGAGTTTGCTGATTTCATATCTACCCTCAGTTTTTTTCTAGCAGGTCTAGTTTTTGTGATACAGGTACTTCTTAAAATTTCGTTACGCGGCTTACTAATAATTTTTTTTAGTGCAAAAAATTATTAAATTCCATAAATAAATCGAAATGTCTAGATTAAGAAGAACTTGCTTAAACGATCCAAATAGTTTTTGTGCTGTTTGTGGTGAATATATGTTTCGAGAATGTCGTTTAAGTGCGTCTGACTTTATAAAAAAGGCCTACTTGGACTTCTTTGGGACGCCACCAATGGCCCATTAGTAACCCATGGATCCCAAATTTCAACAAAAGTTAAAGAGGAATATCCCCTTGGTTATGGAGAAAATAAAATACATAGAACATAACTGGCTGATATGCTTTTATATTAAAATGGTCAATTTTTTTTGGGTCAGCAAGGAGGATATACCAATTACCCCTTATTTATGTGTTTGTAGGATAGCCGAGCCAAAACAGAACACTGGACCAAAACAATTTTGGCCTTTGAGATTGGATTTAGTGCCAGGTAGTATGCATGTGATAAATGTACCTCTAGTAGCCAGAGATCGCATTATATTACCCCCTCTCCATATAAAATTAGGTCTGATAAAACAATTTGTAAAAGCTCTCAACAAGGATGGGGAATGTTTTAAATATATCAGTAAAATATTCCTGAAATTGAGCACAGAAAAAATAAAAGCTGGTATTTTTGACGGTCCTCAAATCAGGGAACTAATAAAGGATCAAAATTTTACTGACTGTGTAAAGAGAAATCTGCATAGATTGAATTTGTTTGGGTTGTGCAAAATTTCTTAGGAAATAAAAAGTCTCCAGACTACATTCAACACATTGAGCAGCTCATGTTGCACTTTCAAAGACTAGAATGTAACATGAGCATCAAGATGCACTTCTTCTTCAGCCATTTAGAGCGCTTCCCAGAAAATTTAATAAGGAGAACGCTTTTATCAGGACATTCGCACGATGGAAGAGCGATACTAAGGTCGTTGGAATGCAAATATGATGACTGATTACTGCTGGAGCATTCAAAACAAGGCTGAAGTTTCGATTCATGCGAGAAAATCTTACAAAAGAATGTTTTTTTCATGTTAGGTTAGAGAAAAAAAAAATTTCATTTTATGATTCGAGTATTTTTCGCTAAAAATGTAATATGTTAATATTTCAAAAACTAGAGCTGCTAGAGAAAAACTGACAACAGATTTGGGATCAGCGTGGCAGAATCATACAAAATCAAGTATGAAACTTCATAAAACAAAACTACTGTTTACCAGTGATAAATTGGGCCAATCGCAGCGCAGATCGCGATTTTATAATATAATATTTTATAATTTTATAAGCAATGTAGGTAGGTACTTATAAAACCGCTTTTGTTGTTGTAATTACATTACTGCAGTATGGCAGTTAGGATTGCCAACTCTTGAAGGAACCAACCCGGGAGGCCGGGAGATTTGAACAAATTGGTGGACAATTGAATGAAAGTCGGTAATATTTGTTAATTTTTTATTGTAAAATACAATAATGCTGAAATTTATAATGCTTTAAATTAACATTATATCATTGCAGTATAGAAACGCAGAAAGAAAAGTAAATCTGGATGTGAGGAGCTCTGAACCGGGATTCGAACCCAGGACCTCTCGCTTACCGGGCGATTGCTTTAACCACTGAGCTATCCAGGTCCCAACGCAACTTGTGAATTTACCGATGTAACATAAGAATATAGAAATGTATTACTGTCATAGTTACAAAAGGCTTTGTTTTGTAAAAGCATCTAGTATTTGTCGGTTTTTGAGCACATTATCATAAAAGATTAATATGGAAAATCAATATTTATTTCGTAATTAAATTATTTATTTTGCGTGATTTATCTAATTCATTAATGACATTCATTATTTTATTTGAGAAATTCCGGAGAATTTATTGCATCCCGGGAGGTCGGGAGGTTGAACAATATTCCCGGAGACTCCCGGGCATTCCGGGAGGGTTGGGAACCCTAATGGCAGTAGATAAAATACGTTTATTTTTAAGCCTATGTTCTGGGTAGTGCATATCAGCAAGTTGTGAAACAGGCCCCTATTGGTAAATTAATTAAATTCTAAATACAGCACGTTGATCATAAACTGTTTAGTTGTAAATTTTCTAACATCATAAAGGTAACAAGATGACTTCGTTCCTTTCTAGCAAGACAACTTTTTCATTCTTTGGACACTTATTGAATGAAAGTTGTCAATGAAATAAAAAATACAGGGGTGTAGCTAAAGCTAAGCCCTTCAAATAATTTGAATGAGTATATATTATTATTACATACGGCTTGAACACTCACGTGTGACTGTTGTTGACTATATGCCAACACTCGCCTTGATAATGCCGAAATTGTATTGGTGAAACGTTTGGCATATAGTCAACAACAATCACACGTGAGTGTTCAAGCCGTATGTAATAATAATTTAGTATGTCAGCTCACGCGAGTTTTAATAATGAGTATATAATTTGCATAATTAGAATGAATAATTATAATTAGAATGAATATATAATAATAATATTAATATATAGCGTATATAATTACAGTTACAAGGTGCAAGAGTCAGCTGCAAAACGCGCTATGCAAACCTTTTGCAGCTGCTTTAGCTCTAAAGGGGCGACTTTAGAACCTAGTAGATCCAGTAGAGCTGCATAATAGCGCATGTAATTTCTTACAACCACTATTTTCACTCCTTAACCACCCTTGAGAAGTGAAAATGGCGGTTGAAAGCTTTGACACTAATCGAATGAACGGACGTCAGATCCACTTATTATTTCATTCTCTCCGAATCGTAAATTGTGTAAGAAGTTTTTATATAATTATATGGTCTAAAAAAAAAAAAAAAAATGGCAACTTTGATAACTCACATATATATATATATTTTTTTTATTAGTAAAAACGACTGGCTCAAAAGGACTTGCATCCATAGCCGTAAAACTATTAAAAAAAAAAACTATTTTTTTATTTTTTAAGATAAAAAAATAAAACATATATTTATACTCTACTTAATGAACTCTAGTTATTGACACCCCACATGCTAGGGCAAGAAAAATTTATTTTTTTGTCTCCATGTATGAGGCTTCCCTTGAAAAATAATTTAATTAAGTACATTTTAAATTAAAAATTCGGTTTTGGGTCAACATTTTACACTAGAGACCCGTGACATACTGACAGACATTAATACGGCTCCGATTTGCCCATTGGGTACGGAACTCTAAAAACGATTCTGATATGATTTGTAGGTACGAGTATAATCGTTTTTTTTTTTCATTATTTGTAATGGGTTTTGCAGTTTTGCAAAATTCTCGAAATGTGAGATTTAAGGTGGCTCAAAAGATATTTTTGTCCTACCCAAATAACACCATTCCTTATCCTTGAGCCTTTAGTATGAATCAAGCTTTATAAATTAAAGTTACCTTGTATTATTTATTTATTTATCTAAAGCAATCTATGAGTTAAAATATCGAACTGCTCGTTGCGGGTTTTATAACATGGTAATAAAACTATATAATTCCACTAAAAGGCTTGCAGGCAATTTCCATCGCAGAGTTTCACCAGCAAAGTTTCCATGTAACGATTTACAAAATGGCGGCAATTTTACTGTCATGGCGGCCACAACTGTCGCTTTTGATAGATTAATCCCGCGCTTTTCCAATTAACTTTGTTTATGTTGACGGAATTGGGAATATTTTTTACGAAAAGCTTTGGGATGCCGTAAATAATCCGTTTCCCCATTTAGAAGATATATACGGCAGGAAAATTACAAACGTTATAAATAAAAGAACAAGGTACCATGACAGGCCATAAAAATGTTTGTTGTACCTTTGTTATGAGTAAACATGAAATTATTTTGTTTAATGTTTGCGCAAATATGTGATATAACATGATGTGATATGCAGAATGTAACACAAACTCAGGAAATCTAAAGAATTTCAACATTAATAACCTGCAAGGCTGCAACCTGCCTTGGCTGTCATGGCTAGGGATGGGTTTCCACCCGGGAAAATTGCCTATTGCAGGAAAATTCCCGGAAAGTTTCCGTAAAAACACCCGTTTGGGAAAATATTCGGGTGTTTTCGTTTTGACATTTTGTTTTAATATATTTTGAAATAAAAGCTATCTACCATGGCAAATACGTAGATTTGCCGTATTGTAGCTAAATGAAGGAAAGTTCTTCATTAATTGACAGTTTTATTCTTTCCTCCATACAAAAAATAATTCAATATTTTTTTGCTCAGAAAGTAATGCATATTTCAAAAAAACTTTATCAGTAAAAGGTGTTGGTAATAGCGTCAGCAGTCTATCACAAAAAAAATAGTTCGGTTATTTTTATACACCTTTTAATTAAATTTTTTCAAGTGTCTGTAGTTTCCAAAGCGCATATTTTCGCAGTTAAATGTAAGGAAATAAAACGTTGGCTGTGACTTCCTCTATAACTTGCAGTAAGTTTCATTTTAAGTTTCATAGTATTTATGAAGAAAAATGAAAAAACCCACCGATTGGAAATTTTCCCCTATAAACACCGGGAATTTTCCCAAACGGAAATTAACCCGGGAAAATTCCCGATAGAAATTTTCCCGCGCCCATTTCTAGTCATGGCGGACGGCTTCTAACCTGCCAGTGTCATCATAACATAATATAACTCAAAGAGGCAGGCCAATTTTAACCGCGTACTTTTCGTTATAGTTAGTTCATAATGTGTTGAATGTTTTTTTTATACTGATTTTGTAAATAACGATTATATATAAACACAAAATAAAAATATATACATAACAATTTGTTTTAAAGTACGGGGCAGAAACTATGCACTTCGGCTATCTTCGGCTTCGTAGAGCGTCGTCTCTATCACCGGACTGTTTAGTACTTCGTGCAACAGAGATGACACTACGACACGATGTGCATTATTTCTGCCCCGTACTGTACGTTAATTTTACCTAATAATAAAAAAATATAAAGAGTGTTACTACCTATACTTTCTACACTGAGACCTCCGTACAAATGCAATTGATTTAGCTCAAAAGTTATATACTTAAATGCGTAGAATATTTAATCAGGATTCCAAAATATCTATAGTTTGTTCTAGTTTGTTATGTATGTTCCGAATAAAATCAGAAAATCCCAGCTCCAAATCGTGGCGTCCAAATAAGTAGTAAAAGTGCCTAATAGGTAGGTATATAATCAACACCAAACGTACTGAAAGAAAAAAAAAACGTTTTTACACATAATGTAACAACCTCATTGACCTTCATGACGTAAAGAGACCTCCGTAACGTAAAAAACGCAGTAACTAATAGGGATGTGACCTGAATATCTTCCCTTCAAGGGCAGTTGTCGACATTCCTCTCCAATAGAGATGACTCCCTGATCGATAGTAACGGCGACAAAAGGCCCGTGGTGATTGTAATGAATGATTTGAGAGCCGATGGATAGTAAAATTAAGAAAAGTTTTTTTTGTGTGTAAGATATTTATGTAGTTTTACAGTCTCCAACAAGTCTCGGATAATGTACTAGTTCTTGTTACGCCTAGGCCCAGAATCCCACCTAGGCCTAGGCCATAGACGAATACAGCCCACATAGACTCCCATAACAGGCCCTTAACAGGCGACCGATTTCTGTCAACACATCTGACTGAACGAGCAGATATAATTCGCCACTCAAAAATGATGTGTTTCGGTAGGCCAGACCAAAATGGCTTCTATATTCATTACGTGAGAGTCTTCGTCTTCGGGAAAGATAAGTTTGTGGTGCTATACGTAAGATAGAATGACCTTCGAAGAGCCAATAGGATTGCAGTATCCCGTTCTTCATGCCTCGGCTTGTTGACAGAATTTTTTTATGCAAGATATTGAACAATAAACGTCTTTCTGGGCTGTATTGTCTATGGCGTAGGCCCAACTGAAGACTTATCGCCCAATTTGGCACAACAACACTGCACCGGAAACGATGTCGACCGCGACCGAACGATGAAAACAAACGCCGATTCTTCTCAAATTACCGAGCTTACAAAATCTTTCCAATTTTACTTCTATCATCTTTTATTTCTGAATATCTTAGTCTTAGAGATTATCGGTCACCCAGATTGTTTGTCCTTTCAATAATTCGTACAAATTGTGTTTCAGTTTCAACTTATCCTCTGCAAAGCGCTTATATCCGGTGGTGAAACTTGGTCTAACTGATTTTTACAGAGTTTTCGGTGTCGCACGAAATTTTATTCCTCTATAGAATCAGCGGGTCTACCACGTAATTCTGATTTTCATCAACATCAACTTGAGATTGAAATTTGACGTGCGTGCGACGACGCCCGCCTAACATGCCATCTCTTTTGCACGCACGTCAAATTTCAATCTCAAGTTGATGTTGATGGAAATCAGAATTACGTGGTAGACACATGATAGTTATAAAATTACATCATATTATGTCTTCAATATACCCAATGGGGTGTCATGGGTGACTGTTACTTGATGGAACAGTCAGCTTGCATTATAATGTACTCTGTGATCAACACTCGTGCAAATGTATTTAAAGCCCAAAAACGATGCATTAAAGTAGAGCCACTGAGTGATGGCACTTAAGACAGCTGCATTTAGTGATGAGGTACATTTCAAATTTCGGTTAAAAATGAAAATCAAGTGTGAGTTTACTCAACATTAGACACGTCATTCAACATTCAACATAATGATACAAAAGGAAAATGTGCCAAAACCAGTGGCGAAGCTATCGGAGGGCTATGCGGTGTATTGCCCCGGGGCCCCCTAGAGATGTTTAAATATCTAAATCGAAAAAAGTATTTTACTATCATTTATTTTCGTTTAGTTTAACTTCGTCATTGTTTTGTTTTTAATTAAATATTATTGCGTAACTTGGCGACCTATAAAAATTAGAAACTTTTGCACAATAAAGCAACATTAAAATCGAAAAATAATAACCGAAACAAGTAGTACATCACTATCAACAATGAAGTATTACATTTTTTAATTCACACTTGCTTATAAATAATTACGATACTTTGTAGGCATTTAAACGTCATAGGCGCCATCACTCAGTGGCTCTACTGTAAATCAATATGTGGACTAAAAACAACGGACTCTTGCCAACCTTTTTTAAATCGCTCAAGATACTGACTTTTCCGTCTTTATACATTTATGAGATGGCAGTTTTTGTGAAGTCAAACCCTAACTTATTTACTAAGGTCTCCGAGTCGCACCATGCTAGTACTGTAAGATCACAATTTAGACATGCATTATCTCTTCGATCAGCAAAAACTGCCTTAATGCACAAAAGTGCCTTCTGTCCCATATACCTAAAATTTAAACGCAATTCCAAATGAAATTAAAGATTTAGATATAATTTTATTTAAGAAGAAATTGTTTAGTTTGCTTATTGATAAGTGTTATTATACACTTAATGATTATTTAAATGCCAATTCTTTCTTTTGACATGTGTAATATAATCATCTATTGTAAATAATTTTCATAATGTTTCATAAATGTCTAATTTTTGTTTACTGATCATGTTTAAAGTTGCATGTGTTTAATATTTGTATGCTATACTTTAAGGCAGAACATAGCGGTCAAACATGAAACAACCACCATCTTGTAAAAAATATATGATACACCTATGTTTCACAAATAAACGATTGATTCTGATTTTGATTCTGATTCTGATTCTTTTCACCGGCGATTTTACGGCTCTATGCTTGGTATCGCCAAATGGTACTCGTTTATGGCCGAACCAAAACTATTGAAAAAATGTATATGAATTATCAACTCTAACAAAACGTATGCATCATATTTCTTTTTCCTACCACCAAAACTTCTATATGAAAAAAGTTAAATGAATAATTTCAAGGAAAATATCTAGCCCCACGTACTTTCGCTAACTCTGCGATTAACCAAGTCCCATAAAAGTTGAGGCGATCATCAGAAAAGCACATACGAACGTGATTAGGCAAATTGCATGCTGGCTCGGCAATCTGGCTAGGAGGTTGGTAACTTTAGCCATAAAACAAATTGGTTCGTAGATGGCCTCTTTAATTGGGGTACGATTTTATCCCTGGCGTCTTATTTTATGGGACATTCTTTTAGATATGTCCAGGTTACTATGATTTATGATGAAATCTAGCTATTATAGGTTTGTTATTTTATTGTTATTTTTTGGGCCGATTGAGCTCAAATTCCTATTTTTCTCTGCTGTCTGTTCATAAAAGTATTTTTTTTTATTTCATGTGTGATCAGGGGATCTAAAAAAGGCCGACTTGGGTGAATCATGAAATCTTCATGCGTGCAAAAGAGACGGCATTACAACAGAATCATAATATGATTCATCCAAATCGACCTTTTTAGAGGACCAGGTCACTAGATATTTTGAAGAACCGAGAAACGTCTGATATATAGCGTGGAAAAAATGTAAGGGCCCTGGAGGGGATCTACCTTAAATCCTTTAATTAGCTCATTTTACTGAAAGGAAACATTCCATTATTTTTTAAAAGAAACAAAACTGCATTCAAAGATCTTCTAAATTCGCTTGTCTCACCCGGGAATCGAAACAACCAAAAATTAAAAAAATAAATCCTCACTATTTTATTATACGAATCGGTAGGATTATTGTTCAGGATAAAATTTGTCTAATAAACATTTGGTCGTACACTCATCTGTTGTAGGAGATACCCATGAAATTGAATTTTTGTGATTCTATCAAATAGGTTTTAAGAGGCTATGCGAATTTTATTTTTGTCACTGTCACTCCAAGCGAAAACACGCTCAGTGCGAGAGGGGCGGATTCAGGGCGAAAGCGAAAAATGTTAATTTTATAATTTTTATAAAAAAACTAATATAGCTATCAAAATTTCAAATATCAAATCTCTAGGTATTGTTGAAACACACCTAATAAAATATGTTTGAGTTCTGTAAATGGTTCCTATTCGTCAAACGAGGAGAAAAAGTGTGTTTGAAGACTTCATTTCAACAATTATTTCTATCCTGAAATTTATCCAAACATGTTTTCCAATTTCTAAACCCTAGATTATATAGTCAAAATGCATATAACAGAAATGTATTAAACTTTTCTGTGTATTTCATGAAATACTGTATTTCATAAATAAATGAAAAAAATAATAATAATAATAAAGCCCTAGGGCAAAATAATCGACTTTCCGTGCGGTTTTGATGCATTAAAAGTGGGCCTTTACGAGCACTTGCATTGAAAAATATATCGAGGGCTTCAAGCTGAAAGGGCGTCTACAAAAATATAAAGTAACAGCTAGTTATTTATGAATATTTTTCTTTTATTATAAAATGCCTTTTATGTCGTAGACTTAGGCGATTACCATCGCCAAATTAGCAGTTCGATATTTGTCACTACAAATATCAACGGAAACGACATTGAAATAACGTTCATATCAGCGCGCGCGCAATGCATAGTGGCTGTTACGACGCTCGCTGCGTCCTTGATAGGGCGAAATAGGAGAAAATTATACTTTTCACGTGGACGTGATTACTCGATTGAATAATCTTATGTTATATTTATAGGTATAAAGTTTATCTATTTATCAAAGCATAGATGAATTCAATCGGCCAAGCCACTCAGGAGCAGTAGGGAATTTGAGGTCAAAAAACACCATTCAGTAAAAAAAAAATTTGAAGTTTTGGTGTGGTGAAAAAGAAAAATGTTGCATATGTTGTCTAATAGTTGATTATTCATAATACATTTTTTCATCATTTTTGGTTTGGCCATAAACGAGGAGTAGGCTTTAGAAAGTACCCATTTAAGGTAAGGCCCTTAAGCATAATAGTACCTATGACTAGTGCAGCAACCGTTACTTTTTCAGAACATCATAGAGGTAATAAATATGGGGATTTGCCCCAAAAACTTGGAATTTTTGGAATTCAGAAAATCTGTTCATACGCCTTTTTAGTTTGAATAATCTTAAATAAAATACTATTTACATTTTGCATAAATCTGCCTCTTCTACTTTCTAAGCTCTTCCTATATTCAGCAGAGTTGTCGGGTTGCGCGGTTGCGCCAGCGCCTAATTTATGAACTTTCTCGCATATAAAGTGCGATCACAATAAGGTATGGATGAGGCCGGTTAGTGAACACCGCAACGCACTATTCTGTGCACGCTAATTCGCGCTTCGCATATAGGGTTGCCACCTTTTTCTACAAAATTTATTAATTCCTTAAAAAAATGCTTATGAGAAGCGTGGGGTGAATGCTAAGTTGTACCTATATGCAAACCTGTATTAAGTATTAAGGTGTATGGTTTTATATATTTTAATTATTTTAATTATATATTTATACGAGTATATGTTGAAAATAACAGACCACCTTCTCAATAGCAAGGAATTTCTACGTAGAATTTTTTATATATATTTTTGAATTCCTTGGTCAATATACCTGTATACAAGGTGTAACAGAAAAGTGTAACCATATTTGAAGAGCTTATTCAGTCAATGGTATAGAACAACTTTTTCTATGGAGCCAATCCTGAAATCTAAAAAAAAATCTGCCCTTCCATACATTTCAGCCGCGCGGCATTGCATTTTTCTATGAAAAAGTTAATTTTTTTTCGAGATACAGGGTTTGTTCCATAGTAAAAGTTGTTCTATACCATTGATAGAATAAGCTCTTCAAATATGGTTACACCTTTCTGTTACACGTTGTATATCTTTTTTTTTCAATTCTTTGTTTATGGCTTCAATGGTGCGTCGATCAGGTTAAATCAACAATTTATTTGTTTGCTTAAAAATTCTTTTGTTATGTAATTGTAAAAAAAAATTGGTTTTCTTTTGTAGCGATATTTAGCGGTTAGCTTTAATGATAAGTTTTTATTTGGTAAATATATTCTCCATAAAGAAACTGCTCTTCAGCCTTACAAATTACATCATAAAGGCCATTAAATCTTCAAGTAATATCCAAAATATTTAATAATTTAAAAAACATCAAAATATGGTTACATTGCTTTAGTTATCTGGAACAGTATTCGAACAAGCATAACGATAAGAAAAAAAAATGTAAGGAAAAACTAAGTACAAAAAAGTTAAATTTGATTTCTTCTGTTCTTATAACAACTTTAGCGAGTTTTGTTTTCCTCTTCGTGACTTTTATGCCACCATAATACAGCCTAAAATCAAAGCCAGCACCCACGCTAATAAGCGACCACGGTAAGCGACAGTGATCTGTAAAGTCCAGTAAAATTGAAGTTTTCTTCAATGGTACCTATGAAACATAAATGATGGATTAGTTATTTTACATTAACATATTTATGTTAATTATCCTTATTTCCGACGTGTCCATGACGTGTTCGTAATCTTGATCACATCATCGTGGGAAAATAGTTAAAGCCCGGAAACTAGAGACAGCCCTGCCAGACCGCGGTCTGCGCACGCATCGTGACATCGTGGGCGAGGAACAAGCGCCAACGAGCCTCGATTCTAAATTCAAATCTGCCGCCTCGCGATTTGTAGTGTGCACACGCAGGGGTGAAAGACCGATGCGATTGTCTGCAAATATGGAAATTGTTGCCTTTAGAAATGGACTGTTTATTGAAAATCGTCGGAATGCGACGTTTTTCCCGTGTTTTAGGCGCCAAGTGAACAGTTACGTTGGGTCGCACCTGCCTATTGTTGCATTTGAAAACAATAGGTTTTAGTTTAGACCATTTCTATGCAAAGTGCATCTTGTTTGCATTTAGCAATATAAAACAATAGAAACGCTCTATTCGATACGGTGAAAATAATTTAAGTATTTTTGAACCTGTAATCAAGGAATGTTATCCTTGTTTATCCGGGATCCCTGTGTAAATCTGCAGGCGAATTTCCATCATTGCAAAGTCACAGAAACAAAACGGTTAATAAAGTAGAGACTAAGTATTACTTCGTATAGACTAGCTGTTCCCATACATCAGTTTGTAGTCAAAAATGGTGTAAAATTCTAACGAAATCTAGATAGCGTTGCTAAATCCTCTAACGAACACGATGCTAAAAAATACCGATTGGTGACGCTAGTGGCACAGCGATGTCACGTAACATGAAAATAATTCCTACTTCGATAATAGATGGCGCTGAAATATTCACTGTTAGTGTTGTCAAAACTATTATAGCCACATGTTTACTTGGTAACCATGAGAGTTACTTGTAGCCAATTAAACAAATTAGCAGGTGGTAGAGCTGATGCCGAGCTCGACTGTGAATATACCACCATCTTACTTGGAGACCCCCTCGAAGTAATTCGGGGGAGAGTAAGAGAACAGCTCACAGGCAAAAAACCAGGAGGCCCACCATGCCTGGGACCGATGGATGACGGTATATTCATCCCTTATAGCCGGGCCTTATATGGAACAGACTGGTGACGGGCAGTGGCATCACTGGTGCGAGGCTTCCGGCACCGCACTCACCAACCCACGTGCCCAGCGTGTGTGAGTATGGGCAATTCTTCCAAGATGACCACCGGGAGTGGCAAAGTCCTGGAAAGGCTTATGTCCAGCAGTGGACGAACTAGGCTGATATCTGGATGGATGGAAACAAATTATATGCTTATTTGCAACATTTGGCGACACCTAGTGTCTTAAGGGCGCGTAAAAATTTTGCTACGCCTTGATATATCATATATATGATAATCTGTAAAATCTAAACTTATTGTTAGATCAGCTTCTAAGTACACATAAAAACACCTATAGTTTATTGCAAACGGTCTTTCCAAGAAATTTTGAAGCAATATCTATTTTTCTGTGCACAAACCTTGAAAAAACCTAGTCTATGGTTAGATAAACGCTAGACTTGGTTCTACACAACGTCGTAAAATTTTTCAAATTCGGTTTAAAAACACGAAAATATGTATTATCGCAATTGATATAATCTCATGAAAAAAATGAGAGGAGACATACCCTTTTGGTAATCGGCAAATATGAATTTCTTAGTAAAACTTAGTTTGCCTGTTGGTGCCGCGCAAATAACATTCTGCAAAAAACGTTTCAGTATTTAAACTATAACTACTCAGCTACAATAATAATTATATGCTACAAAAATAAACTTTTAACAAAAAAATAGCAACCGACTTCAATAGTAACAGCAGTCATTCACTAAAAAGTTAATAATAATTCTATAAAGACCGATGGTACCGAAGCAACACTTTTGCCGACTTCTTTCTTCCTGAAACGTTATGTTATCTAGAAGTCGGCGTTCTTATATTGGTTTTTATGTTGCTATATCGTAGGAAATACGCCGACTTCTAGATAACATAATGTTTCAGGAAGAAAGAAGTCGGCAAAAGTGTTGCTTCGGTACCATCGGTCTTTATAGAATTATTATTAACTTTTTAGTGAATGACTGCTGTTACTATTGAAGTCGGTTGCTATTTTTTTGTTAAAAGTTTATTTTATTTCACATTTTTTAGTGTTGCTGGGTTAAATTGTGAAATATGGGTAGTTCTTGCAAACGTGGTTTTAATATGAAACGAAGTTCAAGTGAGTATAAGTAGCTATGTTTGAGTAGCTTCCTGCTATCAATCTCGAGTTATGTGCTGTCATTCGTTAAAGAGTTCTACGGTGATGAAGCCAAGATCGAAGGTCAGGTGGGTACACTGGCAATTTTCAAGCAATGCCCTGCAATGAGCACCATAACTCAAACTGATTGCCGCAATCCAAAGTTATGTGCTGTCATCCGTTGAGGAGTTCTATGGTGATGAAGCCAGGATCGAAGGTCAGGTGGGTATTCTGGTAATATCCAAGAAATACCCTTGAATTAGCACCCTAACGCAGTGATTGCCGCAATCTCGAGTTATGTGCTCTGATCCGTTGAGGAGTTCTATGGTGAATATGGTGATGAAGCCAGGATCGAAGGTCAGGTGGAAGAATGATGATTTTCAAGTAATACCTTGTAATCAGCACCCAGGTACAAAGCGATTACCTCAATTTCGAGAGGTATGCTGTCATTTTCTGAGGAGTTCCACTGCCTATCTCTGAAGACCTTCATCAGATCATGACCAAACCCAAAATGGGACCTACCTGGAAGTACACTCTTTCAAACAAAAAAAAAATTGTTCAAATCGGTTCAGAAATGACGGAGTTATGGAGTAACAACGCCAAAAAAAAAAAAAAAAAAAAAAAAAACATACAGTCGAATTGAGAACCGCCTCCTTTTTGAAGTCGGTTAAAAACCGTTTCCGTTTTGAAGAGCCTGTTTGTTAAAATATCAGACAGTGGTTCCTTCCTTCCATCTGACGACCGCATTCTACCAACGCCAACGACCTTGAACTAAGTAACTTTGTAACCATTTTATACGGTAACTAAAGCATTTTTCAACAGAAGAAAAATACATAGTAATCTGCACGATACAAATATGATGTGGTTTTTCCTGAATTTCATTATAATATACAGAAGTGAAGCAAGAAAATTCTAAGTTTACCCTATTTTCTCGATTTTTTGTTAACTTGTAACAACATAACTGCTGCAGTTCTTATCGAAACAGTATGAAAATTTATAAACTTCTAGACAAAATAATATAAAATGATTTGGTTTTCTCAATTCTTGGAAATTAATTTTATTTTAGATATAATTCATTACAAACACACTATTTTCGCACTTGTCAGCCGCAGCGACTGACGTAACAGCCATATTGCAGTGCAAGCTGATAAGGACTTTATTTTAATACGTTTTTGTTCGAAATTTCAACCACCACGAATCGAGTTGCTAATTATTCCGACGGAGCCACCTTAAAAATGTATTGCACAAAGAGATAACTCCAGAATCAGAAAGCCGTTTATTAACATAAAACGTAGCATGCATAATGGATTATTGAATTAAAACTAAACTTATAACTACAACGGCCTCCTCATTTAGAGTAGAGGGTGGTGTGGTAATAGTCACCCAAGTTACCAGCCTTTCTGGGTGAAAAATTAATAAACTTAATTAATAATACAAAATTTAATTAAATACAAAATGAAATAGAAAACGTCATGCAACAATTAAAATTAAAATAATTCGCGAACTTTTAATAATTATGTAAGTACAATCGTTAATAAATTAATTTAATTTAATTAAAGAGATAACTCCATACACTTTGAATTTAATTACCTGACTGTACTACTTGGATGAGAATGAAACTAAAAAGCGATAATAATAATTAAAGTAATTAAACCATGGATGATTTTGATAACTGATGTAGGCAATGTCTATCTTTTATTTAACAAAAAGAATGGAGGAACTTGAGAATAACCCTACACCCGCGGTTGGAACGAAGTTCTAACGTACTATAGCAAAAGTGTCGTGACGGTCGCAGTTTTACACTTTTTCCGGCCTAGTTCTGATTTGCCTAGTGTCAGTGTAACGTGCTATTAGGAACTTCGTTACAAGTTTAGAAAACGACCGAATTTCCACTTACAGCTATCCCCGCGGTCGGCATTTCCACAATTTCAGCGAGCGGTGTACGGTTAGCAATGCAACATGGAAATGCACTCAGGTACGGTCGGCAAAACGGTAACATTCCCGCGCCGAATACTTTCCCAACTTTGTCCAAAGTAAGTACGCTCGAATAACTGAAACCTGAATAACTATGTACTGGAAATACTAAAAGCTGTGGAATCTTTGAAAGTGCTAGAGATGCGCCGATTACAAGTTTTACCGAGTAACCGGGTACCATCACTACATCACTATGCATGTTAACCTAACTTTTAGTTCGTAATTTTTTTTAATCATGTAATGTAATTAATGTATAGTGTAAGCCTTTTTTTGGTCAATAAAGGTATATTGTATTGTAATGTATTTTTACCGAACCGAGCTTAGAATATTATTCAGGGATCGGGTGCGAAAACACGTTTAAGGCGCTACGGAAAAAAATCGACACCTTTAGAACTTCTATATCTACTTCGGTAAATAATGTATAATTTTGATAAAATAGTATATTATTTTTGAAATCTTTCTCTAGGATCTGTTAAAACAGAAACGCAATTGGAGAATTTCGGCTCGATAGAAACATTTATTGAAATGAGGTCTTTATCGACACCAATTCTCCTAGTTTGACAATTTAGAATGACATATGGACTGCAATTACATTTCATTAGATGGCTTTTAACAGTATCTAGGACCTGGTTAAACGAAATTTTGATAGCATTTTTAGTACATTTTATATTAATAAAATACCAACTTTTTGCTACTTTTCCACGAATCCGTCCCTCTCGCACAGAGAGTTTTTTCGCATATGGAGTAACAGGGACGCTAACACTTTTACATATCGCCTTAACGGGACACCTGACGCTAGAACATCAACAACACCAGGTTTTCAAGGGTTCATTGCAAGAAACTAGGTCTCTCCTCGTATTGAAGAAAATATATTTGATTTATCGATCTTCTATCTAGGAATTCCACATATAAACAATGTTTTAAGATTCATACTTTTGTCAAAAAAAAATTGTTATCCACCTTTTATCCACCCTCTTTTTTTTGGTTTTCAAACGTTCGTTTGAAAAACGCGGTTAAGAGATCAACTTCATTTTTTTAAATAAAATAGGCAATAGAAATATGAAGGCATGTTACCTAAATCCAATATTTTTTTCCCTACAAAATATTTCAGTGTTAGCTAAAAACACCCAATTTGTTGTTTCGCTGCGTGATCACTAGTATTACGCGTCCAAGAACAAGAGGCCAAAAAGCCAACATATAGAACTCTATATAGAACAACTCTATGAAAAGCAAATAAGGTCTTTGCCATTAGACTTATTGTGCTGGATGGGTAATAAAAAAAGTTGCTAGGGTATTCCATCCTCTCATGATCCATGGTGAACCGCAGCCAAATCCGATGAGTTGTTCTCGAGTTAAAACAGAACACACAGAGAGATAAGTAGACAAAATTGTAAAAAAAATTGTTTTGGCCGTTTATAAGTAAGGATGAGACAGTACCTATTGACTTTTTTTTACGATTTTGATTTTGTGATTTTGACAGATGTCAAACAGCTGACTTGAAATCCAGTGTCGACAGAAAAAAAATGTTTTTGATGCGCCAAAATGTACAGAATCTGTTTGCTTTTTGAACTGCTAATTTTTACTTTACTTAAGAAAAATAAGGAAGAAAAAAAATCAGCGGGCTACTAGGCTTACACTGATCAGTGTGCGTTTAACCTGCCCGCTTTATTGTAAGTAGGTTTATGTGCATAACTAGGTTTAAGTCAGAAATAATATACTTGTTTAAAAATGTAGCATCCTACGGATCGCCCGAAATCTAGACAAACCTTGCAAGGTTTATTGATATCGTTGAATCATGTGATTGTGTTTCCTTGATAATAATAAATAAAATAAATAAATAAAAGTACACCCTAATGTAACCACGAACCAAATTTGGTGCTACTGTCCGCCCGGTAACGGTTAGATACTTCAAAATTTGGTGCTATTGTCCGCTCGGTAACGGTTAGATACTTAAAATTTGGTGCTATTGTCCGCTCGGTAACGGTTAGATACTTCAAAATTTGGTGCTATTGTCCGCTCGGTAACGGTTAGATACTTAAAATTTGGTGCTATTGTCCGCTCGGTAACGGTTAGATACTTCAAAATTTGGTGCTATTGTCCGCTCGGTAACGGTTAGATACTTAAAATTTGGTGCTATTGTCCGCTCGGTAACTTTTAGATACTTCAAAATTTGGTGCTATTGTCCGCTCGGTAACGGTTAGATACTTCAAAATTTGGTGCTATTGTCCGCTCGGTAACGGTTAGATACTTCAAAATTTGGTGCTATTGTCCGCTCGGTATAATTAGATATTACAAAATTTGGAGCTACTGTCCGCTCGGTAACGGTTAGATACTTCAAAATTTGGTGCTATTGTCCGCTCGGTAACGGTTAGATACTTCAAAATTCAGCTCTAAGTCACTTGAATGTAGTTGCCATTGCCACATACACTACTGCTAAATGAACCTATAGAAAACCTTCGTAAAACTCACAAGTTACTGTCAATTGTAGAAACCTTTGTTTTAACAACGTTTCCCTTTATTTTGACCACTTATCACTTGGTGAGCTATTGCACTTTCACTTTTTGTAGGGCTTTAGGAAAGTGCAAATATGACTCCACGATTTAGAACGCGGTGCAATATTTTTCAAATTATTTGCTGCTTTTTAAAAGTCCAGAGGAAAAGTGATATGATCGGAAAAATTTATCCAACAAACGGTTTTGAACGTACCAACTGCCATTTTTACTATCTTGGAAATTTCAACGTCTGTGATTGGCCAATGAGCTGTCAAATCTCATCGCATATTAAAAAAAAACTTTCTGTAGTTCTGTGAAAGTTTGGATGAATACTTTTTGTAGTATATTAGGTCTTTATACATGGAATTGCCGTTTTCTATAGAGAATTTGAATGAAACTCAATTTTTGAATATTTTTAGGAATGACAAATCCAAATTATGTAATTTCTTATGTGTATGAATGAGACAACATTAAGCTAACAGCAACACTAATTTAATTTCTGAAAAGTATCAGCTGTAAATAATTGTTACGAATGTTATTATGTAATTTTTTTTATAATCAAACTGAAAATAAAAACAAAATTTAATACGTAAATGTAAAACCTCGAAATCGCCTTTCAAAAAAAAAAAAAAAAAATTGAAATAGCTACTAAATTACAGAAATTATGAACTCATGAATCTGTAAGAAAATTTCGGCAATTTCATACCTAGGTAAAAATCTATTATTTCGAGAATATTAAATGCGAATACATTATTAGACATAAACATTATATCATTGCAGTATAGAAACGCAGAAAGAAAAGTAAATCTGGATGTGAGGAGCTCTGAACCGGGAATCGAACCCGGGACCTCTCGCTTACCGGGCGATTGCTCTAACCACTGAGCTATCCAGGTCTCAACACAATGTGCTTTCCCATACTGCAATGATATTTATTATCAATATTACTTTGCTTTCTGCGTTTCTATACTGCAATGATATAATGTTAATTTATATCTCCTTGCGATGGATAAATCGCCAAGTGTTCAAACATAGAAATTTATTTCTGTCATAGCATTATTAGACACTTGATAAATTGTCAGTGTTTCCCAAACCCAAACTACACAATGCAATAGCTGACCACGCTTAATTCTCCATAGATAACGCGAAAACAAAAAGAAAGTGAACGGTGTTAAGTGTTTACACATTGATCTGGCGTGTACTTAGTGCTCATTATTCAAGACTTTCTCTGTTAGTTGGTGCTCAGTTGTCATGGCAACGTGCTGGACGCCTATACACGTGCAGTTTCACTTTCCACTCGAGTGTGGTTATTATATTGATAGTTAAGTTGTAAGCATAGTGATTACAAAATAACGGATAAAATTATTTCAGACTTAAAATCGCCTATCATAAGGCTAGACGGTACCTTTTTACCGCGGTTTTGTATTATCGTATACCAGGTGGAATTTAATCAACTGCCCGAATTTATACTGCAGACTCGGTTTGTGATCAAGAACAAGGTTCAATGATCATTTTATTCGAAATCATAAAAAAACAATTTTGTTCCCATTGAACTGGTTCAAATACAATTCCTAGTATAGGCAGTACAGGAGCAAAAAAATTTTTTTTCGGATTTATACTGTAGTTTCATTATATTAAACATTGTTTTAAACATCGTTCCCGATCACTAAACGAGTCTTAAGTATGAATTCGGGGGGTTGATTAAATTTCACCTTATATATATCCTCCTTCAAAACCTAACTCTGCACTTTTATAGTAGTTTATGCTACTAGGGCGAAAAGGAATAAATTACGAGGACGATTTAAAACACTCGCTACGCTCATGTTTTAAACGTAACCGAGTAATTTATTGCTTTTACGCCCGTGTATCATACTACGTTTTTCAATGCATAGTGTGAGGAAATGAAAACAAATATAATCTTGTGAACTTTAAGTTATGATTGGCTCAAAAGGATTGTATCCAGAGCCGTTAAACAGTGGAAAAAAAAGTATAACATATATGGTACACAGGAAAGGCTGCAGGTTAGCCAACCATTGCAAACAAATAAAAAATAAAATAATAATAAAGCCCTAGGGCAAAATAATCGACTTTCTGTTCGGTTTTGATGCATAAAAAGTGGGCCTTTACGAGCACATGCATTGAAAAAATATTTATAAACTTCACGGAGTTATATGTTTTCAAATTCAAGAAAAACTTTGAAAATGGGACGTTTTGAAGCGTAAAATACAAGATTTCTCTAGTATTTTTTAAACATGTTGATTTCCCATAATTGGAAGACGGATAGTACCACATTCCGTTCCGAAGATATAGCCAAAACGAATTTTTTTTAGGCACATCCCTAGTGTCAAAGTTAAAAATGTCAAAGTACATTGGGCAACAAGATGAAATTATTTTAATTTTTTTTCGAATATTTTATTTTTGTCACTGTCGCTCCAAGCGAAAACACGCTCCGTGCGAGAGGGGCGGATTCAGGGCGAAAGCGAAAAATTTTAGTTTTATAATTTTTATAAAAAAACTAAAATAGCTAGCAAAATTTCAAATATTAAATCTCTAGATATTGTTGAAACACACCTAATAAAATATGTGTGAGTTCTGTATATGGTTCCTATTCGTCAAACGAGGAGAAAAAGTGTGTTTGAAGACCTCATTTCGACAATTATTTCTATCGAGGAAAATTTATCCAAACATGTTTTCCAATTTCAAAACCCTAGATTATATAGTCAAAATGCATATATTAGAAATGTATTAAAATTTTCCGTGTATTTCATGAAATACACAGAAAATAAACACCCGTATTTTTTTCGCATATCGCCTTAACATACAAACAAGACGACTTATCTTTTTGTATGGCATCAAAATCTGACCCTCTGGGAGACAGCCGTCCGTATATGTATGTTAAAAATGTCATATCTATTTTATTAATAACAATACTATATTTCTAAGCAATACTCTTCAACCTAGGTGATACCTTCTACGAAAAAAGAAAGCCCCATTCAATCTGGTTCAGCAGTTTTTTATTTATAACGGTACAAACGAAAAATAAAAACTTCTTTCAATTAAGGCAGATAATGATCATTGGACTGTTTTATTAGTAATTTAATTAATGATGAACTTTTGAATCTCCTAATTTCCGCTACATTTTAATGGATGTTTGAATTAATTTCGCTTTCAAATCTAAAGGAATAATAGAAAAGGCTTTCTAATCCGCAGACAATTTGGGCGATACAAAATTTATTGCCTATAGATATCTTATAAAATCAATTATTAAAAGTAACACTGATTGGCTTGATTGGACATTATTAATATTAATAATCATAATTAAGACAAAATCTATTTTAGTTCCGTTACAATTTTTTAATCAATTTAAGCTTCAGATTCCAGTGCAAGCTATTAAAAGAGTTATTTTAAGGGAGCTTCTGCAGGTTTTGAACCGGCGGCCTCCAGATTAATGCTAGATACGTTAGAACCTCAAGACCACAGAGGCTAGTTTTATAAAATTTAAAAGAATCTGAGTAATCTACGTAAAACACAAACTTTTGCACAAATGTTTGCACAAAGTTTGTGCCGTGTACACCCAGCTTATAAGGCACAATTTCTCACCACCCTTCAAATTTCCGTAGCTTCATTTCTGAAAGATTTTTTTATAATTTTTTAGAGATTATACGCCATTTTAGGACATAGTTTTGATTATTTTGGTATATAAATAATCATTATTTTTTTATGTTTTTTTTCAAGATTTGTCCGATATGACGTTACTTGAGAATTTTAGACATTATACTGATTGTGATGTGTGATTGCTTATAAAAAAAGTGGTCTGTCTCTGTCTGTCTACTCATCTGTCATCCATCTGTCAAATCAGTCGGAAGGTAATTATTATAAATTTATATTTCTATTTATAAATATTTATGCAAAGGACACATTTCTAAACTTTTCAAGTGACGTCACACGAAGGCAAATGGAAGTTACTGCTTTTTCGTAAAATATTCATCATCATGATGATTTTTAGACGACAAGTTCTAAGATATGGCTTATTCAATCTAAATCTCGAAATGGTTTTCGAATTAAGACACCTTAATAATATAATTTATTAAAATATTCATATTTTGTTGGTTATCAATGATATAATGAGCGTTTTTCTCGTTGTTTTTTTTTCTTATTTCTTGACTTTCCGCTAGATGTCGCTGTCCATGTCACCATACATAAAATATGTTCCGTAGCAATCAATGTCAGAGTGGTTTTTGGTTTGTTTGGAATCTGTGCAAATTTTTTCTTTGATTCTGTTACTAAAGTATGTGACAGTGCCATCTAGGAATCTTATTTAACACTAAATTTGACACAAGGAAAAATGCTCAATATATTATAGCGCTTGCAATGTGAAGCTAGAACAAGCACCTTAAGTAGTAAGATATTGGAATAAAATAAATGGCAAAATTACTGATATTTTAATCGAAAAAATATTATAGGTACTATGACAGAAATAAATTTCTATGTTTGAACACTTGGCGATTTATCCATCGCAAGGAGATATTAATTAACATTATATAATTGCAGTACAGAAACGCAGAAAGAAAAGTAAATCTGGATGTGAGGAGCTCTGAACCGGGATTCAGTTCAGATCCGGAATCGTATCCCGGTTCAGAGCTCCTCACATCCAGATTTACTTTTCTTTCTGCGTTTCTGTACTGCAATGATATAATGTTAATGTTAATATTATAGGTATTTATAGTATTAATGTTTATGTTGGTGAAATAAGTGGCAGGAAACTTGGAGACATCTGAACACGAACAATTATGATAAAAATGCAAATCTCCTCATTAAGTTTAGAGTAAGAAATACTTCATTGGAATGTCATACTTTAGCCAGGAACCGAACAGCTTTTTTAAAAAAAATGTCAGACTGGATGTTTTGTTTAGCCAGGAATACAAGCTCTTATGCAAAAATATCATACTCCAGCCCTTGATTAACCAAGGTTAATCAAATTAGTTAATAAAATCAACCCTTAGTTAAGTTAAAGAAACTGCATGCTGTTTTGAAAAAATATCATACTTTAGCATGGAATAGAACGCCCTTTTGCAGAAATATCATACTTTAGCATGGAATAGAACGCCCTTTTGCAGAAATATCATACTTTAGCATGGAATAGAACGCCCTTTTGCAGAAATATCATACTTTAGCATGGAATAGAACGCCCTTTTGCAGAAATATCATACTTTAGCCAGAAATCGAATATTCTCTTTTGCAAAAATGTCATTGAACCGAACACGCTCTCTTGCAAAAATATTAAACATTAGCCAGGAATCGAATATGCTTTTTTGCAAAAATATTTAACTTTAGCCAGGAATCGAATATGCTCTTTTGCAAAAAATATTAAACTTTAGCCAGGAATCTAATATATGCCCTTTTACAAAAATATCATACTTTGGTTAGCCAGTAATCGAACATTTGGTCTTTTGTACAAATATCTTACTTTAGCAAGGAAAAAAACAAAATCTTTAGGAAAAAAAAATTATGTCTCTTGTATTATTAATCACACCAATCGATAGTGTTACTCGCAAATCATTATTATGTGCTAGATCACAAGAAAGTACCGTATTTCTGACCCTACTAAGGCCCACTTGCACCATGTTCTTAACTCGACTTTAACTCGGGTTAAGTCAAAAAATAGAGGGTTAAGAAAAAGCTCTCTTGCACCAATCAAAATCACGGGTTAAGCTAGGGTTAAACTAAGATAAAGTCATCAGAATTTAACCCGACTCCCACCTTGAGTTAAACTCGGATTAGCGAAGCAATGTTACCAGTTTGGCTTAAATTGTGTTGTTTCCAATGACAATGTGTATATATATATATATTTATATATATACCTCATTGGTTGCAACTAATTACTTTATGTAATTCTAAATAAATGTCAAATGTCAAGCAATCGCTTACTAACCCGCTTCGATATTATCATGGTGCAATATGACTAATGAAATGTCGGGTTAGTTAACTCTTCCCTTGGGTTAGTTAAACCGTGGGTTAAGGATTTTTTCTCGATCATGTTGCAAGTGGGCCTAACCGAGTAGGTATATTCAATCAATCACCCATCTGCTAAGGTCACTAGCACATTACAGAAATGGTATAATTTTTACTAAAATCAATCAAGAGACCTCATTCAAGACACAAATGGTCAAAGAACATGTGTGACGGCGCCCAGGCCACTAATTTACCCGTCACTTTTGCTGTCGCCGTGTATTATAGTTACTTTTCCCGTTGCCTAGCAACCGGTTGTCGGTGTGGTGTTTGTGACCAAGCTTCTGGGAGCTTGTGTGGTCCAGTATGGGTGGTGGTGGTGACTTTATATTATAACAGTTTTTAGGATTCCATACTCAGAAATGAACCCTTATGTTATCACTGGTATATCAATTTAAACATTTATCACATTTATTGATGTGACCACTTTTGGCGGCAAATTGGGACTCAGGCAGGGCAAAGTTACAAAGGTAGAAAGAACATTATTGATTTATTATGTATGTGTAAATTTGTGTATTTATTTATGTATGTCTATTTTTCGAATTGTATAATTGTATTGTGTAAGTTTATGTATTCGTTTATTTTAGCGTTAGTAATGAATCATAATATACTCATGTAGTCTATTTTACATTTACATGCTCCCCTCTATTTGTTATTTTCTCACCTTCTCTTTCACCCAAAGGTTGCCTGGTAGATATTGCTATTAGCAATAAGTGCCGCCTTTGTACAATATAAGTGTCCTGTTTTTATGTATTTTGTAAATGTACATAAGTGTAATAAATAAAAATAAATAAAATAAATTTTCTGTGGTAGAACATAAGTTATATTTTGTAAACAGATGTTTTCGTTATTCAGATCTACGAAGTTTTTAATTTGGTATATTATTATTATCATCATTATGATTTATTTATATAAAACGTATAACATTAAAGCTTAAAGCTAAGTTGGTATACATTTGAAATTTACATACTAAGTTATATTAAAAATAACAAGTTTAAAATATAGATTTTGATACGGCCGTTCATAACGTCACTTTCGCAAAACGCCATATATTCTCGTATTACAGACAGATATAAGTACATTACTGCCGCGGTCTGTAATGACTGCGTTGCTGGCAGCGCTGATGATGGTCACGAAAGCGCAGCTCCAGGCCTACACAGCGCGATCACCATTGCAGCCATTGAAAGTCGAGGCCTTTATAGCGCCGGCAGCAAGGGCTGCAATGATGACCAAGCTTGAAGGCCGAGAACGTAGGCCAGCAACGCAGTCATTGCTGACCAAGGCTTGTGTAATGCTTTACTCAAAAATGCTTGTAATGTGGTCGATTGTACCAGACTACTTTTGGAACAGAGGCGAAAGAGGTGTGTCCGGATCGTAACAGATAAAAATGTATGCAATAAATATGTATGTATTTTTAATTAGAAACAATCGATATTAGTGTTTACAATAATATAGCTATAAAAAGTAAAAATTAATAAATTATAAATTATAGGTAAGTATAATGGTATGTACAATTGCTTTCTAAATATTATCTAAATACATTTATATAAAATAATAATGATTTTAAAATAATAATGATATTCCATACAAGTTTGCTGGCGCTTATTCAAGTAGCGCGGAAAGGTCGACTTTGCTCAAAGAAGGTTGTCAAAATAATGACAACATTATAAGCATATTTGAGTAAATAAATAAAATTCCCCTCTCTGCTTGATCTGTGGCTTGAACTCAGGCTTCAAGTATTCTTTAGACTCTGACATCTTCAATGATTCATGAATACACTTCAAAATAATAAATACACTTCAAAATAATATTCGCGATCGTAATCACTGCAGTGATTTGCAGTTATTTTCTCCGGGTAATACTTTAAAACAATTTGTCCTTACGACGAAACGTTTAAATGTTATTTGGGACAAACATTACGGTACCTTTGGAATTGCTCGGACTTTGGACCTGTTGGGACATTAGAGTTATACTTTACTCACATCGCTCTTATTTACTTTTTTTTCCATTTTTCATTCCGTTTTGGAATAGGCAAAAGGCAGTAGCCCGTACAGCCAAGTCTTATTTTTTTCATTTTTCATGTCCAGTTAAATATAAGGCCATAGCCAAGTCTTAGTTAATTGTCTTTATCCTCGATCAAAGTAGTAAGGCCGAAGACAAGTCTTGGTTTCAATATCTCCTTTTCCGTAAAGTTAACAAATAGCATAGACTAAGCAAATAGTTAAGCATACATTTCTAATTCTTTATTTAAAAAAAGAATAAAGTATAACTACGAGTACTGACATTTTTTTTTAAATTCTGTACCCATAGAGTAAAATGGAACTAATAAGGCGGCACTTCTTTGCCTGTCCGTCCGTGTGTATGTCATAGGCTAATCACTACATAGTATAAAACAAAGTCGCTTTCCGCTGTCTGTCTATCCCTATGTATGCTTAGATCTTTAAAACTACGCAACGGATTTTGATGCGGTTTTATTTAATAGATAGAGTGATTCAAGAGGAAGGTTTATATGACAAAAAATATATATTAGGTAAGTTTTTTTATATACCAGAAAGCTAAGCGTAAATAACCGTAAAAAACATAGGCGATATGGAAAAGTTTTAGCGTCCCTGTTACTCCATATGCGAAAAAGTCCTCAGAGCGAGAGGGACGAATTCGTGGAAAAGTAGCAAAAAATCGGTTTTTTATTAATACAAAATGTACTAAAGTTGCTATCAAAATTTCATTAAACCAGGTCCTAGATACCGTTAAAACCCATCTTATAAAATATAGTTCCAGTCTATATGACATTCTTAATTGTCAAACCAGGAGAATTGGTGTTGAAAAAGACCTCATTTCAATAAATATTTCTATCGAACCGAATTTCTCCAATTACGTTTCTGTTTTAACGGATCCCTAGAAAAAGATTCCAAAAATAAAATACTATTTTATCAAAATAATACATTATTTACTGAAGTAGATATGCAAGTTGTTAAAGTGTCAATTTCTTTTCCGTAGTGCCTTAATTGGGATTTCTAGTTCATGCAACAAGTTAAACGGGGTAAAAGAAAAAAATACGACAAGAAATTGTAACCATCATCCCAAACACGTACGCACGTCCAAGAAGTCCAATTCACTTCAATTATTGCAAAAAAGACGACACGTTGGAAAAAGTAAAAAATAACCTCAAATTATCTTTGTTCGCGCCACTTCTTGTTTCTTTCATATTGTGTTAGGTAGTAGATAATAAATTCACATTTGTCCCATGGCCTAATTATAAAAGTTTTTTTTTCTTTTAGAGAATGAGCGTTTTTCTCGTTGTTTTTTTTTTTAGGTGTTTTGTAGCAATCAATGTCAAAGTGATTTTTCGTTTGTTTGGAATTGGTGCAAATTTTGTCTTTGATTCTGTTGCTAAAGAATATGACAGCGCCATCTAGGAATCCTATTTAACACTAAATTTGACATTAGGAAAAACGCTTATTAACGTCATTTTAGGACGTAGTTTTCATTATTTTGGTATATAAATTAACCATTATTTTTTAAGACTTTTTGAAGAATTGTCCGTAATGACGTCACTTGAGAATTTTAGAAATTATACTGATTGTGATGTGTGATTATTGCTTATATAAAAAAAGGTTCTGTATCTGTCTGTCTACTCATCTGTCATCCAGTGTCAAATTAGTTGGAAGCAAATTATTATAAATTTATCTTGATAGCAAAGGACACATTCCTAAACAAAGGCAAATGGAAGTTGCAGCTTTTTCTTAAAAATATTCATCATCATGAGGTTTTTTAGACCACAAGTTCTTAAATTTTGCTTATTAAACCTAAATCTCGAAATGATTTTCGAATTAACATACCTTAACATAATTTAAAGGAAATTGCGGCGTCTGATAAGCGAACGTGAAGTCGGCGTTGCGATTTTAAAAACGCAATGGAAATAGTGATACATGTAAACTCCGGCCGTTCATTCGAGAGAATGGTGACGTTTGCAAATGTCAGGGGATAAAACCTTTTTTTTACTGTTTTGCATTTCAATATTTTATATTTATCATGATGATTTTAGGGTAGATTGTATATCGTTAAAAGGTCCCATTTGTTAATAAAAAGTACAGGGTGTCTCATAAAGACCCAACTATTTCAAGGTTCAAATAAACAGAGAAAACAGTTGTTTTAAAATTATTTATTGGTAAGAATGAATTCACAACGAAACAAATTTTCATTTTTTAAAAATAACGTCGTTGAGGTGGCGACCGTTGCGCTGACGACATTCCTCGAGTCTCAGATGTACGTTCCTAAAAACTTTCTGAAGAAGAGGTCTGGAAATCAACGCAATTTTTTCTGTGATGTTTGTCTTCAACTCCGCTAAAGTTTGTGGGGCATTATCGTACACATTTGACTTAAGGTAACCCCAAAGAAAAAAATCGCATGGAGTAAGGTCTGGGCTCCTGGGAGGCCATGCAATGTCACCCCTTCTCGAAATGATCTTTCCAGGGAACAATTCGTGTAGTGCTTCCATCGAGTTGTTAGTTGTATGGGACGTGGCTCCATCTTGCTGAAACCAAGTCCCTCGGTTGTAATGTAAGCATTTTTGAAGCTCGGGATGGAAGAAGTTGCCGATCATGTTAACATAACGCGCCGAAGTTACAGTCACTCTTTTGCCTCTTGCGTTCTCGAAAAAATAAGGCCCAACGACGCATTTTGCTGACATAGCCACCCACACGGTCAGTTTAGGGCTATGCAATGGACGTTGGTGAAGCACTGCTGGATTAGACTCACCCCAGAAACGGCAATTTTGTCGATTCACATACCCGTCTAGGTGAAAATGTGCCTCGTCACTAAAGAAGATGTTCTCGTAATTAACAAATCTCTCGAACATTGTGTTGGCAAAATTCAGTCTTAAAACATAATCAGATTCAATTAATGACTGCACGATCTGAATTTTGTATGCCTTGAGATGTAAATCGGAACGCAAAATGCGGTGTACCGTCGCTCTGGATAGTCCTAATTGAGCCCGACGTTTTCTAACGCTAAGTCGGGGTTGAGATAGTACAGAGTTCGCCACCAATTCAATGTTTTCTGACGTTCTTGCAGTTCTAGGACCTCCCGATGGTTTATCTCCCACTGTGTTTCCAGAAGTGTTAAAGCTCTGGATCCACGAGAGTATGGTTGCATTCTTTGGCGCCTCACTAATATTCCGCAATCAATAGTGAAGTCGAAATAGACGACGCACGCGAATAAGCGAACGACCTTTCTCGAAAAACGCGCGCACACAAAATGCGCGTTGCTCCCCCGTGTACGGCATAATAGCAACTAAAAATTCTCGAACCACGCTCGCTACCTGACGCCGCGTGCCCTTCCCCCCCTCTCGCGGTATTGCACCATCTTGTTCGCACTTGAAATAGTTGGGTCTTTATGAGACAGCCTGTATTTTTGTCGTATATATTTTCCACTTCCTAGTACAAAACTTAATGAATCAGCTGACTCAATTTCTACGTAAAAGTTAAAAAGAAGCTTTTCTGTCAAATCAGCAATCATAATGCCTGCAGTATGAATCCTCGACTTTTTGAATCGACATTTCAGAAAAAGGTTTATAATATCTGCGGTGTAAGGCAGTGTCATAGTAATGGCAGTGTTGTCGTATTATAAAACTGATATACCTTACCAAATAATAAGATCGTATATATATTCTATTCCAGGGTTTTTATTTATAAAAAAAGTTTAAATAATCATGATTTGGATTTATTTCGTCCCATTTGTTGTACCGTTGATATTTTTTTAACGTGCCTTTATTTATTTTTGTCGTGAAGAAGCTCTTGTTGACTTGTAGTATTTTTTCGAGATATCGCCACACTCCATCTGTCATCATTCTCTCGAATTAACGGCAGCAGTTTAGTATCACAATAACCGTCAATGGCTATTCTCATTGGAAATAATGAGACCCACCCAAGTCTATGCTGATTGTCGTTTGTCTAGATCTTTGCCACGGATTTAGAACAAAGGTCCTTGGCTTGACACTACCACACTGCCATTATGAGATCGCACACCGTGTACGCCTCATCCTCATCAATACTAATACACCATGTTACGTTACGAAGAAGATTATTTATTTACTTATTTAAGGCGATACATAAAAGTTTTAGCGTCCCTGTTACTCCATATGCGAAAAAACCCCCAGTGCGAGTGGGACGGATACGTGGAAAAGAAGCCAAAAGTGGTTTTGTACTAAGCTATTTTGTCAAAAAGATTTTCTAGAAGACTTTACAAATACATAATATCCACATTTTGAATGCAATTTCACAATGAAATTAGTTAGGATTTCAGAATTACAGGAAAAAAAAACAAAATAGAGGTCTTTTCGGAATTAAATTCTATCGAGAAAATTTCATCCAATCGCGTTTTCTTTCAGTGAGAATTTTAATGAAATACTCAATAAACATTTACCAAAAAATTAAATACGTAGATGACGTTAGTTGAGTAAATGCATTCAAAAAACCCCATTTTTTTTTGTATCGCCTTAACGAAAACAAACAGCTATTCTATTATAAAACAAGGGTACTAAAGTAAAAGTTACAATAGCCTTATAAAGATTTCACCTGTAAGTAAAATTATAATCGCCATCTTGTAATAACAATAAAATAAAATAAAATAAAATCTTATAGAGAAAAGATAGTTTTAGCCGAGAAGAGCGCAATCAGGCACGAACAAAAAGAAGCCCATCTTGGAGAACACCAGAAATTTGGTGACCCCGGCGGGGCGTGATTTGTGGTGCATGCAGCTCCTTCCCAAAGTCAGATCTTTCATCTTCGTAATATTCTCTCTTCACTTCCCACTATTATAAAACCTATGGTGATACAAAGCACTACCGTCATATCTCGTGCTTAATCTTCAATCAGAAGTTTGTTAATATTGACAAAGATATTGTATAATCTGTTTTCATCTGGCAAATAAGTAACATCTTTAAGGGGCTGCACTATGCTAAAATTCAGTCCTGCTCTAACGCGTTTGTTTTTTAACTCTCTATCCTGCTCTTATCAGATGCCGCGCACGCAAAACTTCAGTTATTTTGAAATCGTGGCTACATTATGACATTTACCATAATTTCTTTATGAAATAAAGATTGTTTTTTCTCGTTAGTATCTGGGTGTATTGGTTTCTTTTCAATCGGTTTTGAAATATGGAAACTGAATCGCTTTTTTCGTGAAATTCATACTTTTTTAAAAGTTATATAATTAATAGAAGATTGAAAGTATGTTTATTTATAAAGTGTAATTAATTATAACATTGAGTCACAAAACAAGCCATATTTTTTTCAAATTTTTACCGTCTACATTGACGGAACTGAATCCAATACAAAACTAATGTTTAGCATTGTGGAGCCCCTTAATAGCAATTTCTCAAACACTGTAGACCTTTTCATGTCAGAACCCAGATTATTTAAGTCACTAATATACAAGCCTACAAAGAAAAGTAAATAAAAATCAGGTGGTGATTCAGTATTCATTATGGATAATATACCAAAAAAAAAAATGTTTTTCTAAACGGACTTGATACTGAAAACTTTTTACTGGAAACTGAAAAATAAATTTTACTTGTTAATGGCTAGTTAAATACCCATAAACCAATTGTCATTAAATATTAACTTAGCTGTAAGTTTTCCGAATAAAATAAAATAAAAAATAAAAATAAAATAAGCTAAAACAAATCATTGTATTGAGCTACGAGAATATGCTACAATTTGAAAGACCGTGCTATTTTCAAATTGATGATAATTTTTTGCCCCCCTTTACGCTAAATCCTGGATACGTACCTGATCCCAAAACACATCGTTCATTTTTTTTTCACGGCAAGTGCTCGTAAATGCCCACTTTTTCTGCATCAAAACCGAACAGAAAGTCGATTATTTCGCCCTAGGGCTTTATTATTATTTTTTTATTAAATATAATAAATGTTATACATTTTTCCACTGTTTAACGGCTCTGGATACAGTCCTTCTGAGCCAATAATAATTTAAAGTTCACAAAATTATATTTGTTTTATTTCCTCACACTATGCATTGAAAAACGTAGTATGATACACACGCGTAAGAGCAATAAATTACTCGGTTACGTTTAAAACATTCCTTTGCGCCCTTGTAGCATAAACTACTATTATCCATAACTTATACTTTTGGAACAGACCATCTTTTTAATATTCAGTGTAGGTATCAGTCATAAAGACAGCAACGGAATGTTAAAATGTCGTTTATTTTATTTATCTTTACAACTTTATCTCAATTTCTTAATTTTAAAGTCAGTCACCTGACTCACCACGCACCGCATTTTATTACTTAAAAAAATATTCATATAACATATTAGGTTAAATAATATTAGTTGGCGAAACTCAAAATATAGGTAGTACTAGCAGATAATATAAAGTATTACTACGTACTAGTCTATATGAACAACTGTTTGTATGGGAGCTAAGCGAAATTCGTAACTTTTTTTTCACTTCCTCCCATACAAATTGCGCCGATCAGCTGACTGGTCCAGTATGGAAAGATGAAAACGAATTTTAGGAATTTTGCACAATCCTAATAGAAAAAATTGTTGATGTGGACATGGTCTACATATCTTTCAAATTTAGCTAACTAATATTATTTAAATTAACATTTTATCATTGCAGTATAGAAACGCAGAAAGAAAAGTAAATCCGGATGTGAGGAGCTTTGAATTTACCTTTCTTTCTGCATTTCTATACTGCAATGATATAATGTTAATTTATATCTCCTTGCGATGGATAAATCACCAATTGTTCAAACATAGAAATTTGTTTCTATCATAGTTAATTTAATTTAACCTTGTATCTATGAATTTGTGAACATCGTCCAAATTCATACTGGAGTCTTGGTAAGTGATCGCATAAGGAATTTATGTGCTATATGTTCTTACTTACCATTTGTTGAATGGTGAAGTAAAACATCGCGATGAAACCTGCGCGTTAAAAAGCACGTATTTCTGCCCGAAGTACGGCGATAGGGTAGGGCTCAACACCTATCACGTTGAGACGTAATAATCGTCGGTGAAATGACTTGCATTTCACAGTTCACACTCGGAACACCTCTGACACCCCCACGGGGATTTATGTCGTGAAGATATATTTATTTATTTTTAACAAAAACCAACTGATGTCTTACCACGGTCATACCAATAAATCCAAGAAAAATTAATTATCCCACTCAAAAGCGCAGGCGCAATTCTAGAAAACATCAAAACTAGAAATACTTCTAGAAACTATGTATATCACTTCGATTCACTTCAAGAAGTCTGTATCTTATTTACCAAGGAATAAAGGCTAGTTTTGATAAAATTTTACGTCTAAAATATCTAGACAGGCCTTCCGTTCCATTTACGTCACGATTTATCATACAGAGACAAACCCGACTAGCGCCGAGACGAGCTGACCTACAGACGAAGGGGCCGGACTTAGGGTACAGGGCGACAGGTGCCCCCCCCTACACGTCAGCCTACTGTATGGAAAAAAAACTACCTTATTTCATTATCTTTGGATGCATTAAAATTATAAGGTATTTAACATAAATAATACTAAATTATAAATAATACTTAAAATAGACACTAACTACAAAGAATATAAAATTAAATATAGACTAAATTAAATAAAAAATATTGTTTAAATCGCTGCCGCAGGGGAGGGTCCCCAGCAGGCTGGTGGCGTTACCCCGTTGGATTGCGGGACTAATCCGCTGTCCAAGGTAGGCCCCAGCCCGCCGATCACCAGAAGCGTCGACCAGGCGCGAGGAAATTTCTTGGAAAAGTTGTCGCGCTTCTGGTCCCCATGGCCCAAGAGTTTCTACTCCAAGAGGCACAAATATGTGTGCCATCCCCTAAAGCTGCATATGTGCGCCTCTTGGAGCCCTCTTTCCTTATTTCATAATTTATAAATACTCAGCTACATGGTTTTCTAACACGTTTATCAGTTTCGGCTTATATTTTATTTAAAATAATTATTATCTGACATATCTACCTATACTTAGGATACCTAAGAATCTGTTTTGAGATGTGCACATGTACTGGGTGTTAAGACGAAGTTGCGGAAACCGGAAACCGGAAGGTAGCGGCATAGTTTATGAGGTCTGACCTTGACTGCGCTAGTCATTTTTTTCTCTTACGCACTTAATAATTTTGTGCGCGAATGAACATATGCGCTCGTCCCCCACCACTTCGCTGACTAGTCAAAAATCGTGTCGCGACCTGTACTCATCCATACGAACAACTTTTACTATTGAAAAATCGGCTGTTCCATAGAAAAGTTACATAGCTACTCAACCAAAATGTATGAAGCAACGGATTTTTTTTTCTCCATTGCTTAATTTTTTTTGACGAAAGCATCTGGTTTGGACGAGTTCTATCGCCAGTTTCCGGCTTCCGCAACTTCATCTTAACAACCTGTATATTAAAGACAAGAGACTTTTCGTGCTCGTCATAACGTCATGTAAAACCATACAGAGAGTTTATACAGGCAGTTACAGAATTCATCATACATCTGTTACTGACTTCCGTAGATTTGGCGGAAGCTACTGGACAGACTATAGTAACGCCTCGCCTGCTTTCACTCTCCTAGGTCTCATCATAGACTAAGTATTACTACGTATAGACTAGCAGTTCCCATACATCAGTTTGTAGCCACAAAAAAGGTGTAAAATTATAACCAAAACTACATGGCGTTGCTAAATCCTCTAACGAACACGATGCCAAAAAATACCGATTGGTGATGCTAGTGGCACAGCGATGTCACGTAACATAAAAATAATGCCTACTTCGATAATAGATGGCGCTGAAATATTCACTGTTAGTGTTGTCAACTTAACGCCATCTAGTTTTTCTAAGTAAAACTATTATAGCCACATGTTTACTTGGTAACCATGAGAGTTTACTTGCAGCCAATTAAACAAATTATGCTTATTTGCAACACTTGGCGACTAGGTAAGGGCTGTTGTAAGGGCGCGTAAAAAATTAGCTACGCCTTGATGTATGGGAGTTGTCGGTCTATACGTAGTAATACTTAGTCTATGATCTCATCTACTGTTTTCAGCAGGTGCGTCAGTGGCCAAGTTTTTGTTCATAAATTTTATTATTATTATGTTTTATATATTTTTTGTTCATATATAATATTTTCATTTTTTTTTATTCATAAAATATATATTTGGAATAGGGCCCTTCTGGATACAGCCCTGTTGTCTCCTCTAAGCAAACGGTACTGCGATTACTCTAACGCCAGCTAAGTAATAAACTTTAATGATAATATTTGTCACTAGAAGTTGATACTTGCCCGTTCTAAGTGAAACTGTAAGCCGGATAAGTTAGTTAAGATGACTTATATTAATTGCTTTCTTACTAAGCTTACTACTGTTTTGACTAAATTAATAGAGGAGATATATAAGGTCTTTCAATTTAAATGGAAAGTAATTTAGGAGGTGATTCAGTATCATTAATACATCACATTCCACTGCAAAGTACTTTTTTTTGCGCGAACTTTTTCTTCACTTGTCCACACAAACTGAGTCAGCTGATCGGACCACTTAGTACCGAAAAGTGAAAAAAAAGTGCTTTTTAGTGGAATGGTATCGCCTCCTAAATTACTTTCCATTTAAATTGAAAGACCTTATATAGTTTGCTTCAAAATATACATATATCTCGCAGTAATATGGCGTAAAATACTTATGGCAATGTAAAATGAAAATAACACATAAATACTTAAAATGCACGTAAAACTGGGGCAAAACGGTAGTCTATAACTTTGGAAAATAAAATGCCCGAATCACCATTAAATTACAATTTTACGAGCACTGTAAAATCCTTATTATAAACGCATTAAACTTCTATTTATGTCAAGAATTTCTTGACTTTCCCTTATACAAGGGGAGCTGAAAAGTGTCTCAACATACATATTATACTTATTCCGCCTGAGTAACAGACGTTTATGGCAAGGTAAAATATTCTGTAGCAAATATGAATGCAATCTTTCTATGATATCATATAAATGTTTAAGAAAGCTTTTTGTATAGTTTTTATTATTATACCGGGTGTTAAATATGGGGCCAAAAAAAAATTACCTGTTCCATAGAAATGTTACAAAGCTACCCGACCAATTTTTTAAAACTTTTTTCTTGAAAAGTTTTTCGTTTGGACGAATCACAGTCCTGTGGGACGAGTACTACCACCAGTTTCTGGCTTCCGCAATATCATCTTAAATCTCTCTTACTCTGTATACTATATATATTCTTATTTAATATAAATATTCCTATTTCAGTTTTGCTCTTACTGATAAGAGAAAAAATATCTTGTTTCATATCAAAAAATGAAAAGGATGTATCAAAAGACAGATAAAAACGTTAAAAAATTAATTAAATAGGATGAAGTTTTAGCCACAATTCGTAACAGTCAAATTCAGTTTATTGCATCATCCCTAAAAAAAAATGAACATATGTCTTGACTGGATGGAAACAGTCCCAGGTGAAATTTGCACTGGAAAGAAACATCAGCGAAAACAAAACGTGCTTCAACATCCCTTAGCCCCCTGCCACTGCTGCTGTGCTATCGAGTCGGTCATAAAACCACAATGTAGTTTTTAAATGAGTTCATATTGGTGATCCTCTAGCCAAAGATAATAGAAATCCGAACATACTTAACGTGATATAAATAGAGTTTATTTTGATCAAGCTATGTGTTCTAATAATCCAGGTTGGTGATTAGATGGAAGAACGTAGCACATGATCTAGTTTTCGAAAGCTGATCGAACTTGGCTATGTTTTCTAGTAATTTGTCACTGTGCATTTATTTATTGGATTTCTGATATACCAGAAAGGTGTTACCATTTTTGATGAGCTTATTCAGTCAATGGTATAGAACAACTTTTACTATGGAGCCAACACTGAAATCTCAAAATAAAATTTGCCCTTCCATACATATCGGCCGAGCGGCATTACATTTTTCTATGAAACAGTTTTTTTATTTTTTCGATAATACAGGGTTTGTTCCATAGTAAAAGTTGTTCTATACCATTGACTGAATAAGCTCTTCAAATATGGTAACACCTTTCTGTATCAAGTTGTATATGTTACGGATAAAGCCCGAAGCGCGATTAAACCTAGGTTTACCTGGGTAATGTCACACAAAACTTCGGAGGTCGCCTCGCTCCGCTCCGCTTCGCTCGTCGTCGCTACCTATTTTAGATTTTTTCGGAATTTACTCTACTTCGTGCTTTACCCGTAACATATATATCAGCAAGGTTAATTATTTTTCATATTTTTTTATAATGAATCTTTTTTTTATTCAATTATATATATATTGATTAATGCAGTAAATTGTATAAAAGACTTTCATCACAATACTGTTTGGCTGGAAAAAACCTCTTGCAGAGGTAAGCTCGCCTTTTTGCATAGTATTTCCAAATTTTAAGTTTTATTTTAAGTTTTTGTGTGTACAATAAAGGATATAATAATAAATATCATGAAAAATCGGTTTTTGCAAACAATATTTTTTGCATAGATTGTTTTTATTATAGAACTGTTTTTTTAGTGTTGATATTTTACACCAAACTGTAAGGTTTTAGTCTGCAAATAGACTTCTAACAAAAAAGTAATAAAAATAAAAATAAATTAGAGGTATATATCGGAGATACACTACATATCAAATTGCCGAAATTTTCTTGCAGATTCATGAGTTCATAATTCCTGTAATTCAGTAGCTATTTCAAATATTTGTTTGAAAGTGGATCTCAAGGTTTTACATATACATATTAAATTTTGTTTTTATTTTCACTTTGATTATAAAAATTAAATCTTCAAAAACAGTTCGTCCTAAATGCCATCCATTTCCATGATAAGATTCGTAATAATTTTTTACAGCTGACACTTTTCAAAAATTAAATTAATGTTGCTGTTAGCTTAATAGAATAGAATCGAATAATTATTTATTAAAGCATCAAAGGCTCAAACTTTGTTAGTACAACTTAAAAGATAAAATAAAATAAAAATTGTTAATAAAAATTACAATAAAAAAAATACAAAAAAGACAAATTTAGGGAAAGTGGTGTGTTCGTTATTTCCTCACCACATCACTCCCCCCTGATGATAATGTTGTCTCATTCATACACATAAGAAATTACATAATTTGGATTTGTTATTTCTAAAAAAAAATGCAAAATGTTATTATTGAAAATTGAGCTTCTTTCAAATTCTCTATAGAAAAACGGCAATTTCATATGTAAAGACCTAATATCATAAAAAATATACATCATCAAAAGCGTACGAAGTCACTTAATGGTGGCAGAAGAGTGCATAAACAAACATATTTACCGCTAACCTGTACAAGTACAGTGGAGACCACATCAAGCTATACACTTGCAGTACAACATTAGCCCCTACAGAGAAGAATATAAGATAGGTACAAAGGCCAATGTGTCTTACTTCATGCGGTCTCCACTGTACAAGTGCGTGCAAAAAAACCGGACAAACACAATAAAACAAAGTGAAACGATCACGCTACGTGATGTGATGAATGACTGATGATATGCGGCGAACTTGGCTACAACTAGAGCTGCTCGAGAGCCAAGAAGTGTCATTGCGGTTAGAATTACGTGACTTGGTTTATCTAGTCCCATACTTAATAAGGTAATTACAACATCAAAAGCGGTTTTATTGTTTGACCGATGTTATAATATTACGTTATAACACCGCAATTCTACGCTGTAATTGGCCAACACTAGAAAACCAATCACAAACAAAGATGATTAAAAAGAGTAAACATTTTTTGAAGTCCCACTTTGTATCACAATCCGTTTGGCTATGGTTGTAGTAGTGACATGTAGTTAAGGCGATATGTAGCGTCCCTGTTACCCCATATGCGAGAAAACCCTCAGTGCGAGAGGGACGGATTCGTGGAAAAGTAGCAAAAAGTCGGTTTTTTATTAATATAAAATGTACTAAAGTCGCTATCAAAATTTCGTTTTACCAAGTCCTAGATACTGTTCAAACCCATCTAATAAAATATAATTGCAGTCCATATGTCATTCTAAATTGTCAAACCAGGAGAATTTTCAATAAATATTTTTTCGAGCCGAATTTCTTCAATCGCGATTCTGTTTAACAGTTTCCTGGAAAAAGATTCCAAAAATAATATACCGTTTATAAAAATAATACATTATTTACTGAAGTACACAATATAACTTTAAATATATACAATAAATAAAAGAAAATTTAAAACTTAAAATTTATTTCGGCCCTTGGTGGCCCGAATTTAAAGTTATATTGTGTAATTCTAAATAAAAAGCTAAAAGAAGCATATTATATATTTATTAAAGTATTTACTGAAGTAGATATGCAAGTTCTAAAAAAGTCGATATTTTTTCCGTAGCGCCTTAAGCGCGTTATGTGTGTGTTGCGTGAGGTTACGCACACTTGTAAAAGTCATTTGTTGTTAAGTGTTTTGTCATTGCATCTATTCGTTGGATATTAATCATTCCGAAGGTTAAACTGTTTCGGATATCCGATCATTTCGAATATGTATTCCCCCACAGCAGCCCCATTTAAGGCCCAGTATCAAGCTAAACTTCCGTTCTGCACCAACGCTTTTGATTATTAATTGTCTATCCTGCTCTAATCAACTGCTGCGCATGCAAAACTTGATTTATTTTGAATTAGCGGCTACATTAGGACATCTAATTAAAAATCCTTCTACAAATAAATGCCTTAAGTAATGTAAAAGTATGTAGAAAATTCTTGCGATTTCTTGCTTAAAAAATAACGCCATTTAAATATGATTTTAGATCTGACTTTGCGGTTTTTGTCTATCGAGCGATGTTAATGAAATCACGTTTTCAGATCTAAAATGTCCTAAGAATATCCTCTTATATATTTTTATATTTTTTTGTATATAAAATATGATAATAAACTGCCAATATTATACAGGGTGTCAAGGTGATGTTGCGGAAGCCGGAAACTGACGATAGTACTCGTCTATTAGAACAACTTTCACTATGGAAAAAAAATCAGCTGTTCCATAGCCACCCGAACAAAATGAATGGAACAACGGTTTTTTTTCGACTTCAATTTTTTTTCCACGAATCGTTGTTCGTATGGTTGCGTACTACCGCCCATTTTCGGCTTCCGCAACTTCATCTTAACACCCTGTATAAATAAAATGGCATTTATCTTTGTACGGAGCCTTAACTGTTGATTTGCATAATTTCCGGTTAACAGTTTCGGAATGGTTTCCGCAAACAGTCGTATAAACTGGATTTATTTGACAGATAAATATCGATTTTGCGCTTTCACCATGCGAGAGTAAACCTTTTATGATGATGATATGACATTTCAAGTTGGAAGTGTTACTCATAAAACGTGTGATTTTTATTTGTGTACTGTCAAGACCACAGACCACTAGACAGACAGATAGACAGGCAGACAGACGAACAACAAATGATCCTAACCTTAAAAATGAGAATAGAAATCCATTCTTACGTATTTTATAAAACATTCTGTCCAAATCCAAAATTTGTAAGGGCAGAGATTTAATTTTTTTATTTGCACAGCCGTCTTTTATTGAGAATTTTTCATGCGATACATAATATTATATTATAACCTACTGAACGCATATACATCGTGTAACAGAAAAGGTGTAACCATATTTGAAAAGGTTATTCAATCAATGGTAAAGAACAACTTTTACTACGAAACCAACCCAGAAATCTCAAAAAATATATATACGTATCGGCCGAGCGGCATTGCATTTTTCTATGAAACAGTCAAATTTTTTTTTCGAGATAAAGGGTTCGTTCCATAATAAAAGTTGTTCTACACCATTGACTGAATAAGCTCTTCAAATATGGTTACGCCTTTCTGTTACACGTTGTATGTACCTATATTAGTATATAATATTGTGTATTATGTATATGTAAGTATATTTGCATGTAAATTGTTTAATACACATACCCCTTAGCCATTAGATGTCGTAAGGAAGGCAAACCTATTTCGCCAACACATCAGTGCAATTTCACTACTATACAGATGTCATTCCATACTATCCCATCTCTATTTCCTCGCTTAGTACCCTCCCTGCATTACTCGGCAACACAGTGGCGGAAAATTTTCTTTCATGTCACGTGTTTGATAAGATGTCTAATGGATAAGCGGTCTGTGGTCACGACAGAGCATGTTCTTCTACTTTTCATTTCTGTGTATAAAACTGTACACTTCTATTTACTAATACTAACCAGCTTATTCCGAAAAGATACCAATTCTCCCAAAATATCATAACATAAATACTCTTTTTTAGGGTTCCGTACCCAAAGGGTAACCAACGGGACCCTATTACTAAGACTCCGCTGTCCGTCTGTCACCAGGCTGTACCTCATGCACCGTGATAGTTAGACAGTTGAAATTTTCACAAATGATGTATTTCTGTTGCCGCTATAACAACAAATACTAAAAAACAGAATAAAATAAAAATTTAAGGGGGCTCCCATACAACAGACATGTTTTTTTTTTTGCCATTTATATAGATAATGGTACGGAACCCTTCGTGCGCGAGTCCGACTCGCACTTGGCCGGTTTTTGTATCTTGATTTTCAACACAAACACTTGTCCCATTTGTTTCACAAAATATATTTGTTGCACACTTCCCAACCGGTTTCGGAAAGCAATCCATCTTCAGTGGATACAAAACACTTATTATTTTAATATACGAGTAATAAAACAACAAACATATGTCAACAACTCTTTTTTGTGCACCAAAATAACAAATAACAAATTAAATAAATTTGTTCTGATCATTGCGAACTTAATAAATTGTTACTACTTGTGAAGACTTTTAAATTACCTTTAATTTTTAATATGAATAAATATAATTTTAGCTATATAAGCCTTTTATTTATAGTTAGATAATAGTAGCATTAGATAATAATAAAAAAATACACTTTATATTTTTCGAAATATTTCGACCTCATCAGTGAGGCCGTGATCAGTCGAGTGATTGACAGTTAAAAAAAAAAAGTTGATAAATTCTGAATAGGTTATGTTAGGAACAATTTATAAAAAAAAATGTTAGATTATTTTTTTTAGACTATATTTGTTACTATGATTTTTCTTTTCAAATAATGGGTATTTACTTGCTGAAATTGCTGAAATTTTCTTACAGTTTCATGATTTCATAATTCCTGTAATTCAAAAGCTATTTCAATGATTTGCTTTTTGTTTGAAAGTTGATTTCAAGGTTTTACATCTACGTATTCAATTTTGTTTTTATTTTCAGTTTGATTATAAAAATTAAATTTTCAAAAACCGTTCGTCCTAAATGCCATCCATTTTCATGATTTCGTAATACTTTTTTGACATTTAAAAAAAAATTAATTTATGTAGCTGTTAGCTTAATGTTGTCTCATTTATACACATAAGAAATTAAATAATTTAGATTTGTCACTCCTAAAAAAAAATTCAAAAATGTTAATACTGAAAATTGAGTTTCCTTCAAATTCTCTATAGAAAACGGCAATTTCATATGCAAAGACCTAATATAACTAAAAATTGTGTTTAAAAACATTTTGCTCGCAAGTGTATACATTTCAACTAAACTGAACTTAATAAAGCAATAGAATAAATCACAAACAAAACGCAAAGATAACGGCGCGTGACGCGAAGCGCGCACGCGTCATCGATCACGATCTATCGATCATTGATCTAACATAGATCATTAGGCCGCGATTACACTTAATCAAGTGTGACGGTGTGCTGTGAGAGAAGATTACATAGTTTAACTGTATTGCTTCAATGGTTTTTAAAGTAACTCAAACTCAAACGTTTATTGCAAACAAAGTGTACAAAGGTGGTAGAGCTGATGCCGGACTCGACTGTGGAGGTACCACCATCTTACTTGGAAACCCCCTCGAAGTAATTCGGGGGAGAGTAAGAGGACAGCTCACAGGCAAAAAACCAGGAGGCCCACCATGCCTGGGATCGATGAATGGCGGTATATCCATCCCTAATAGCTGGGCCTTATATTGAACAGACTGGCGACGGGCGTCACTGGTGCGAGGGTTCCGGCACCGCGCTCACCAACCCGTCTGCCCACTGTGTGTGAGTATGGGCAATTCTTCCAGGATGACCGCCGGGAGTGTCAAAGTCAGGAAAGGCTTATGTCCAGCAGTGGACGAACTAAGCTGATGGATGGACCTTGATAAAACTTACCAAGAATTAATAAAGCGGCTACGGTGAGGAGTTCCATCTTCAATTCCATGGTTGTGTTCACTATTTATTTTATTTATAATTATAATTTATTAAAAACTGACAGTTTAATTCAGATCACTATTTTATAGATCACTTCACTGCGTCGTCAGTCGTCCATGTTGTAGGGTTCCTGAAACAAATGCAAAATATGAATTTATATATATATATTTTTTTATTTATTTATGTAAGTCTATGTATATAATTATGTGTGTTTATACCATATTCTAGGATCTATGTATGATCAAGTACGTGTATTTTAAAATATCAGGTGATCGGAGCAATTTGTATGGGAGGAAGAGAAAAAAAGTTGCGAACCTCGCTTAGCTCCCATACAAACAGTTGTTAATATAGATTATTGTTTTTATTTTTTTTTTACTACTATGTATTGAGTTTCGCCAACTAATATTATTTAACCTTATATATTAGATATATTTAATAACATTAAGTGTAGTTTGTTTTTTTTAGATTTAAGAAATCACTGTATTATATCATTATTTTTTACCCATTTTAGCATTTTTTAATAAAGGTAAAAAAGGGGTTTTGTATGTACCTATATTGTTTGGCTAATGTTATTTATATTTATATTTATATTTATATTATAACAACGCAATTCTGCTGTGACTGGCCAAATTTATTATAGCACCGCTAGACAACCAATCAAAAGGTATAACGATCTGTCTTAATTTTATAAAGCTAAACCCCATTACTCTTCTCGCTTCTGATTGGTCCCAGGCATCTACATACTAATTCCATCATGACGAGTATCATGACAGTATCATGACAGTAGCATGACAGTATCATGACGAGTGCTCTTTTTCTCATTTTTCGTGAAATTGTTTTTGATAAAGTAAAGAAAAGAAAAAGATATTTATTTGTTTAAATTGTGGTACATAAGTGGTTATATAAAGGTTATAGTTCAGCACAATTTGCATGTAAAATTTAAAGTCTATATAATATTAGAGCAGGTAACTAGTTATTACCAGTTATTATTCTTAATATTATTACTTATTAAACTTAAGTTAATATGTTTTTTACATAATAATTTCTTTAGGTCTAAGATCTACAAACTCTTTAATAGAATACAAACATTTTACAGACAACCAACTAATTTTTCTTAAATGAGCGAGTAGGTAACTTGTTGAAAATGATAGATAAAGCATTGTGTGCAACTGGACATAATTAGACATTGGGACACTCGTGCAAAACTATTACGAAACGAACGAACTCGTGTCCCAATGTCTCACATTATGTTTACAGTTGCACAAAATACTATTACACTCTCGTATCTTGGCTGCCAACCATGCATGAAATACTGACTCAAATCAAAATCAAAAATTCTTTATTTTCTTTACAAAATATCGTTTTGAGGGGTGATACTTCTCTTTTGAGTGCATTACAAACTAGAAATCAATCGGAAACAAATTTAAAAGCAAAAAATATTTTTGAAAAAGTTCCTCGGGCCAGGATTTGAACCTGCGACCTTCTGCTTACATGACAGTCGCGCTACCGACTGCGCTACCGAGGTTCGTTTCTGGAACGACGGATTTTTCCACCATGTGTACACCGAATTTTTGTAACTACTTGATATACCAGCTTGTAATGCACATACTGAACGCTCACGAGGGCGTTATGTTTGTTTGTGATTGATTTCTAGTTTGTAATGCACTCTTATAATAATTAGAGTATTCAAAGCGATGGATTTCGCAATAAAAACATATATTTATTTATTTATTTAGGGAAAAACAGCAGAAGTAAACTTCAGAAATATCTAAAAGGAACTTTTAGGGAAAAACTTCAAAAATATCTAAAAGGAACTAACAAAAAAAAAACATTTTTATACAAATAGTTAAATCTACTCCCTTCAGCATTTTCCTCAGAGAGATAACAAGAAAAAATATAAAATTTGGTGATGCTACAGAAAAGACCTAAATCTAAACCTAACTTAATTAAATGTACAATTTTGATTATAATATAATTTAAATTATCTTCTGTTGAAACAAAAACAATAAATCGACAGCCATGAGGCCATGACTGCTGAATTATCTGCAACATTCCATCAAGGAACAATGAATTTCCAGTAGGTCATCATGTCTGCCTGGTAACGAGAAAGCACAAAACAGGTTCCAAGTCCCCCCTCCCCTAGTCCGGCCCTGTATCTGCCCTTAATCAAGGATGTGGCTAGACAGTAGACAGAGTGAAAGGGCTGCTTGAAAAGGGAAAATTACAGGAAGTAGTTAAAAACCTGCTTAATAATGTGCCGTTGGCTTTTTTTGTCCGGATGTGTTTTTGTTAATTTTTGTTTTAATATAGCGCACAAAATACAGAGGATTTGATAAAATAGGAAAATATTTAAATTAATGCGCCAATTCATTTAACCCTAGTTTTTTGGGTTCAAGATCGCCATTACATGTAATTAACATAATGTTAAAACCCTTCTAATAAAATATAATAAAATAAATACCTCATTTCAATAAGTATTTGTATCGAGCCGAATTGCTCCAATTGCGTTTCTGTTTAACAGATCCCTAGAAAAAGATTCCAAAAATAATATACTATTTTATCAAAATAATACCTTCTTTACTTAAGTAGATATGCAAGTTCTAAAGGTGTCTATTTTTTTTTCCGTAACGCCTTAAGAGGAGGCCTTCCTCCAAAAAATTAATTTCGTAAATATTAACATATAGACTAGCAGTTCCCGTATAAAATTCTAACAAAATCTAGATGGCGTTGCTAAATCCTCTAACGAACACGATGCTAAAAAAGACCGATTGGTGACGCTAGTGGCACAGTGATGTCACGTAACATAAAAATAATTCCCACTTCGATAATAGATGGCGCTGAAATATTCACTGTTAGTGTTGCCAACTTAGCGCCATCTACTTGGTAACCATGAGAGTTTGGTTATTTGCAACACTTGGCGACACTTAGTGCCGTAAGCGTAATGCTGTAATAATTTGCTACGTCTTGATGTATGGGAGTTGTCGTTCTATACGTGGTAATACTTAGTCTATGATTTCACCAAGCTAACTTCACATAAGTAGCTATTTGTTCGATGTTCCTAATAAAGTTGAAGGCTTTACAGGCACCAAGTCTCGTCTGAGAAGCCAAGGTGAAAGGGCTGAAAGGGGAATTGATGGAGAAAGTCACTTCAATAGATATGTACATCATGAGCCGGTTTTATTGGCAATTGGAGTTATTTATTGGACATTTCATAGGTTCAGTTTTATGTCTCAATTTGCTTTTATTGACTTGAATTCAAATTACGGATTTTTAAACCAGGTTTTGCCCGCGTCTTCTTCATATTGACCATCAGTTGCGTGACACATGCCATCTAAATAACCCAATAAAAATCTGACAGAATGATAGATTCTCACGTTGATGATTCCTGTGCATGTTTTTTTTCGAGATCTAACTACCTTCAGATTTTTCGGTTCTTTGAAGGTAATATTAAGGCGATTACCGTCGCCAAATTAGCAGCTCGATGTTTGTCTGTATGAATATCGACGGAAACGACATTGAAATAACGTTCAAATCAGTGCACAATGCGTGGTGGCTGTTACGACGCTCGCTGCGTCCTTGAAAGGGCAAAATAGGAGAAAATAATACTTTTCACATGGGCATCATTGTTCGATTGAATAATTCTATGTTATATTTATAGCTATCAAGTTTATCTATTTATCAAAGCATAGATGAATTCAATCGGCCAAGCCACTCAGCAGCAGTAGGGAATTTGAAGTCAAAAAACACCATTCAGTAAAAAAAAAAAAATCATGTAGAAGTTTTGGTGGTATGAAAAAGAAAACTGTTGCATATGTTGTCTAAGAGTTGATTATTCATAATACATTTTTTCATTATTTTTGGTTTGGCCATAAACGAGGAGTAGGCTTTAGAAAGTACCCATTTGGCAATAGTAAGGGCCTTAAATCACTGACATTTTTGCTTCTAAGCTATATCGATCACCATTTTTGATAGATAACTTTGAAAGAAACGCCAACCAGCTGAACTTGTCTCACCGTCAGTCTCTAGAAAGTATTTCGGGGATATTACATTCCCCTGACGTACACCTCTTTACTGCTAATATTGGATAGGTCTTATCTATTACTGCAGATACTTGAACGGTCACTGTTTACACGCAGGACTTTTATGTATGGCTGGTATAATGAAATGAAATATATTTGTTTATGTAATGTATTTACATCAGATATACAGGTCGGTTTTAATTTAATGTTATAAAATAATGTATATGTAATACATCTACAATCTAATCGGTTGGTGATCATTGAACCTTGTTCCTGGTCCCTGGCTGGGTCTCCGGTATGGGTTCGGGCGGCTGATTGGATTTTACCTTGTATAATATATATTTTACCTATCATTTTAATCGTAAATATATTGCTACATAAATTAAATAAACCTTTAATTTAGTTAATGTACATTTATTATTTTATTACATATATTTTCTTTATTAGATTAAATTTGACGTGTAAAAAGTGTATATATCTATACCTGCTTTGCAAAATAAACTATTTGAATTTGAATTTGAATTAATAGTTTTATACAGGATGTTAAGATTAAGTTGCGGAAGCCGAAAACTGGCGATAGTACTCGTGAATGCTAACAACTTTCCATGAAAAAAAAAATGAGAAAACGAAAAAAATAAATTGTTTCATTCATTTTGGTCGAGTAGCTATGTAACTTTTCTATAGAACAGCTCATTTATTTTTTTCTCGATTTTTGCGTTGGCCTTTGTACCTAAAGTATGGACGAGTACTATCGCCAGTTTCCGGCTTTCGCTCCTTCATCTTAACACCCAGTTTAATAATATGGGGATATACACAAAACAAATGCTAGAGTTATTAAATTGAATATCTATAATAAAAAATACAGGAAGAAATAAAAATATAAATATAGGTAAATATAATGCAATACCAAAGCCTCGCAATCCAACGAGGCAACGCCATCGCCACCAGCCTGCTGGGGACCCTCCCCTGCGGCAGCGATTTAAACAAAATTTTTAATTTAATTTAGTCTATTTTTAATTTTATATTCTTTGTAGTTAGTGTATATTTTAAGTATTATTTATAATTTAGTATTATTTATGTTATTTAAGTTTCTTGTTACAATTATAATAAAATTATTTTGCAATACCTATAATAAATACCTAGCCTAACTCTGCCTATTCGATTAAGAAGAAACTTAGCAAGATCATGTCTTTTGATGAATTTTCAGAGATGAAGAAAACACAAATTTGTAGAGAGTTAAGGACAGATCATCTATCGATGAAATTGGAAGCTGTCTCTAACTCCATATACTGTTAGGGCCTTGGCGGGGGCTTCATATTTGTGCATTTTGCTGCAGAAACTCTTGGCCGTGGGGTTCGGAAACGCGGCGACTTAAATTTATAAAGAAATTTCGTCGCATTTGGTCAACGCTTCAGGTGACCAAAGGGCTGGAAGCTACTTTGGCCAAAGAATTAGTTTGGCCATTCAACGTGGCAACGCCGCCAACTTTTTGGGCACCCTTCCTAACGACGGCACCGATCTGGCCAGCATTTTCTATTTATTATAATTATTTAAGGTTTATTTTGTTAGATTTTTTATTTTAGGTCATCTTTAGTTATGTTTTTGAATATTATTTAAGTTTTTAGTAAAACACTTTATTGTATAGTTTTAAATTTAAATAGAATTGTTTTTTTTTCTTGACTATGAAATAACTGATGTATTTAATCAAACAATAAAATTAACTTAAATTACATTAAAATAATTTCAACAAAGGGGACTAAAATAAATTAATCAAAACTAAACTAAACTTAAAATATTTACATTAGGTGGAAAATGCTGGCTAAATCGTCGCTGTCGCTTGGTGCCCAAAAGGTGGCGTTGTTTTGTATTGTTTTTGTATTATGTCTTGTTAAACCTAATTCCATATCCTACCTACTTGCGATATTTTTCTGATCCATTTAGCTCCAATAGACCGTGGGTCCACCGCGTAATTCTCATTTTCATCAACATCAACTTGAGATTGAAATTTGACGTGCGTGCGACGACACCCGCCTAACATGCCATCTCTTTTGCACGCGTTGAATTTCGCATGCATTTGCTTGAAGTTGATACAAATGAGAATTACGCGGTAGAGCCCCTGGTACTGATTTCATTGAAGTACGTAACGAAAAGTAAAGAAAAATTTTGATCACATTTCCGTTTTAATACAAAGTGAACGCCAGCACGAACACTTCTAGATCATTAGTGAAGTGATGATGTGGGAATCTTTCGCTGATCCATAGAATGGGTGAGAAAGAGTTGACATTGATTCCTGTCAGCACAATAAGATGATAATGATACCAACTGAGAGTGATTTTAATTTTTCGGTCATTAAAAGGTGTGAAGTTATTGGGGTAAGTGGCTCTAGAAATTCTATTGTTTTGTTTGATGACTCAATCTGCGCTTTCGGGTTTTATCTACGCAGCTAATCCCTACATTAAACTATCAAGACACGAAACTAAAATTAACGGTGCTAAAGTTATGAGGCTGTGACAGACGGACGGACGGACAACGGAAACTCACCGTAAAGGTTCCTTTTGTACCTTTTAGGTACTCAGAAAGAAAGAAAGAAAGAAAATATTTATTTCAGACCGAAATCCATATCTTAGTTAGTAACACTATGCTTAAAAACTATGTTAGTATCTACACACAAAAATAAAAACACAGAAAGGCAACAGAAGTCGCTGTTGCAGACATCACACAACTAAATAGAGTGATGCCTACAACAACATCCTCCTGGTGAAGCACTGTGACTCCACGTGAACCCTCCCAGAAGAATCCCAGAACGGGACTGTCCCAACGATCAACAATGCCCTCCAAAATGCTGCTGGAGCCAAGGAACTAAGGAGCTAAGGAACCCTTAAAATTTATAAAATTATTTTTATCTTATCTTATTAATTAAACGGTTAAGTGGTTCTGTTTGTGGACTCAAAAGTATCTTTTTTTACCAGTAAAGAATTCAGTAACCTGTCAAGCGTCTCAAATTGGACACTTGGATAAACGTGTCCCCGTTCTTAAAATCCCATTATGTACTGTTAATATTCCATAACGGCCGCGGCCGTATTTGTGTCCTCGCAACTGTACCTACATACAGGCCCGGACTGGGACCTGAAATCGGCCCGGGCGTTTTGAAGACGGTCGGCCCTCTTTTAAAATTTTGATAAGCTAAGCACACAACTGTTCAAACAACTCCTGGGTAACAAAAGCATTTCTTAGAAACCGAAATATTTGTGGGTCATGTACAAAAATTATTTTTAAAATATCTCTTGGTACCGTCTAGCAAGCGCCGGCCTTGATTTGCTATTACATGATCATTTAATCAGCCGTAATCATACAGTAAAAAGAAATTTAAAATGTAGACTAGAGGTTCCAAACAGTTTCTTATCAAAATGGTCAAGTGCTTTTTTAAGTTAATAACAGTTATTATTATTGTTATTTAAGTTAGGATACGCGGTGACAGTATAACAGCGTTCTTTTTGCAACTTGATTTGTGGACAAAAGTTGTGTCACTGACCTTTTCAACAGAATCATCACTGGATTAATTAACGTCAGTAACTTGTATGTACTACATATTATATGTATGGTATGTTTAATAAAAATCTTTTATTTATTAATATGGTTGCTTAAAACTAGGGATTTGCAGGCTATCATTTTCCAAAGAAGCCCGCGCGGCCCAATTAGCAGCCAGAGCGGCCGAGTATGGCATCGGTCTATCGGGATTTTGCCCAATTTGCCCTGAGGCCAATCCGGGTCTGCCTACATGCTTTCTTAGGGCTTTTTGAGACACCAAGTTTTCCCGCATATTAAATATTTTACCACATACACTTTCACAAACATACATGCACTTTTACAAACATATCTTCACGGTGTTTATCCCCGAGGGAGTGTCAGAGGTGTTTACAAGTGGGGTTTGTTGGATTATGTATATGTATGTATGTATATATGTATGTATGAATGTTTGTCCGACGATAACTCGAGTATCGTTGATTGGAAGGTCATGAAATTTGGTAAGCGAGTAAATGAGACAAAAAGATGTTTTTAGTTCGAACGTGAGCCAAATCGGTCAAGGGGTTGCTGAAATATAGGGTTTGGGGGTTTGTGAGTTCACAGTTTCCGGCGAACTATTTGTTATAGTTCAGGAAATATAATTTGATCCGATTCGCCCTGTAACTTGTATGGTTAATCGGGTCAAATGTAATCTTTTTTATAATCTATATACCTCTGCTACAATTATTATTATTTATTTACTAGTTCTCTACACTATTTTTGTATTTTATGTTTCATCATATTTAAGTATTAGTACATAATTATAATATACTAAGTACACACTTATTAAATTGTCTATTATTTATTTTGATGTACACCCCCTTTGCGATTTATATCCTTTGCTTCATTTCCACTCAAAGGTTGTCCGGAAGACATCGCTTTTAGCGATAAGACCGCCAATTGTTATCTTTATTTATCTTGTTTTTCTGTTTTAAGTTTTATTTTATATGGTGCACAATAAAGAGTATTTGTCTTGTCTTGTCTTGTCAAATTATACTTCCTGATTCCTGAACTATGCTAGAACAGAAAAACTTGTAACACCCTCTTTTTACTGACAATTTTTATGTCCCAACGTGATAGGGGATGAGCCATATCACAATACTCGTAGACACTTTTTAAGGGATGCAGGTTTACTTTAACTGTCAGCAAGTGGCAATATACAAATTTTACGCACATAAATTCCGAAGAACAGATTGGTGCATGCTCTACTGGCAGGGTACCGGAGTCCCAAGATTGGCGTCCTACCGACCAAACTACCGCTAACGCGATCGGTCGTTCTTTACACTTCAATGTGCTATTTTTGTCTGCTTTTTGGAATGAACAAATAAAATAAGGGATAATTTCACACTTTTTTGTGCTTTAAAACCGAATTTATAAGTATTTTATTGTTACACCTGCTGTGTCTGTATATTGGAGAAAAGTAATAAAAATAGAAAGGGGGTGACTAAAAAAGAGTAATGGAACACAAATCACCTATTTTTAGAATTCTTTTCTGTCTGTCTTTTTGTTCACGCACATCTCCGAAACCACTGAACGGATTTGGATGCGGTTTTTTTTTATTATCATCGTGGTGACCTTGTTCAACATATAGGCTATAAGAAGTGTTGATACAATAACGCCCAAGCCAAAAACGGGGCAGAGTGAAATAAACGCGGGTAGGGTTATGGGCAAGGCACACATCTACTATAATACTTTACTCACTAACATCTGAATCTATTCGTTCAGTCAGTAATTGTGTGACTTTACTTTATAAAGTTCTGCCCAGTGTCGCGGAAGCCGGGAGTATCTAGCAGCCTATCCTTCGGCCTCGCGGACGCCTTCTCTGTCCTCGCATGCTCGTTTTTCGGCCTCGCTAGTTTTGCTTGGTATATTGTCAGGTTGTATGTTCAATTGAGAGGGAGTGAGAGCGCTTACATGTCATTTGTTTCCTGTAGGCCACGCGGGCGAAGCCTGGGGCAGAAGCTAGTAAATCATAAGGGCCGAGTCTTGCGTTGCGATCATAATTTCATTTAGCGCTTATCCTAGCCCTCATCTTTCGTAGATACCTCATCAAACTACATCCTAAACCAATCCCCCTCTTATTAGCCTTTATTTTAATGCAATGAGGACTAAAATCCTTTGAACAATTTCGTCAAAGCCTATCCCATTTGCATCTAAATCGGTTTTAGCTTTAGCTTTTACAATCAAATTAGTTATGTAACTAAAATAAGGGTTCGATTTGAGTAATTGAGAGGATAGATGAAAGTGGCCGAGTGGTAGAGGGCTTGCTAGCTGACCTAGGGATCATGGGTTCAATTCCCACATAAATTTGAAGGCATTTGTGCCCAAAGTACGGCGATAGGGCTCACCACCCATCACGTTTGGGACGTAATAACGTAAGTGAAAAGTAAGTGTACCAAGTGTGGCGTGACTTGCATTTCACTGATCACATTTGGGAACACCTCTGATACCGCCTCAGGGTTATGCATGTGCATGAAAATAAGGGATCGACCTGGCTACCTACAGGTAAGAAAACCTGCTAAAATGTCATTGAGGATGGCGAATGGTGTGGTAAATTGACTCATTGTACGAGAAAGCGTCACGAGGCCTTAAGCCATAACACTCAACTTGTGACACAAATAGGAAAATTCGCAGTGCAATAATGTTCACAGCATGGTCTGGGTACCAGGCGCACATAGCATGTGAAAGTAAGTTCAAAGCGAGTATTGTTTAAGACTTTCTACTGCAGCTGCAACGCTTCCGGGTCACGGGTCACGCCCCTGGAGACCGCTCTCAAATTTCAAGGCTAACCCGGGTGACCTCTTTTTCGTGCTGCCAACCTAGTACTTCGGGTTGCACTTTTGATCCGTTATAGTCTCATTAATACTAAAACAATAGTAAAACAATATATTACAGTTTAGGTCGTGGTTCAGAGGTATCAGAAAATTTTAGAGAGGGCTTAAAGTGGATTAATAAATGGAGTGACGAAATTATGGTGCGACCAAATCGGCGAAGAAAAAGGGCCAAGTCAAAAGTATATACGCGGAATAGAAGAGCTTGTATGACTAGATTGATTGATGGATGTGGAAGAAACGAAAGTGTCACAGGATGTAGCAGGTGGAAATCTGTTGTCTATCTGCCTACCCCTCTGGAACAAGGGCGGATCCAGATTGCGTGCCAGGATGGGGTCACAGGCTCCGAATTAGTCCAAATATAATAATACAATTTTGTGCAATTATGGTAAATTTAGCGTGTCTGTATGGAAAAAACTAGGCCCAGGTCATGACCCCCATTCTACTTTGAAGGTTATTCGTACTAATATGGAAAAGTAAGGCTTAAATGAAGAAAGTGCTTGGTTTTTCATGAAATGTAATACCTTAGCTTTAAGCTTTTTTAAAAACTAAACAGTAGTTGGAAGAAAACATTTTAAACGATTTTACACCGAACCGGTTTCGAATATTAATAAATTTTCTAGTAGTATGCGTTTTTAAGCCCTAAAACGCCCTTGAAACTGAATTAATGTTAGAAACCGGTTGGGTGTGTGTAAGATTACATCATAAAAAAAACATATCGTGAAACAGTGTAAAAGAGTGTTTTTTTTTCAAGATGCTTTTCATGTTTTACCAAGAGTAGACTAAAGCAAGTATAAATTTAATAAACTGAACATTTAATAGTAGTTTATGCTTTAAGGGCGAAAATGAATAAATTACGAGGATGATTTAAAACACGAGCGTAGTGAGTGTTTTAAACGTAACCGAGTAATTTATTGCTCTTACGCCCGTGTATCATACCATACTACGTTTTTCAATGCATAGTGTGAGGAAATAAAACAAATATAATTATGTGAAAATTTAATTATGATTGGCTCAAAAGGACTGTATCCAGAGCCGTTAAACAGTGGAAAAAAAAGTATAACATTTATGGTACACAGAAAAGGCTGCAGGTTAGCCAACCATTGTAAATAAATTAGAAAAAAAAAATAAAGCCCTTGGGCAAAATAATCAACTTTCTGTTCGGTTTTGATGCATTAAAAGTGGGCCTTTACGAGCACTTGCATTGAAAAAATTCTAAGGTCTCTGTAACGAAAGCTTTTCAAGGGAGAGGTTGCAATTTCTTTAGTTTAGTTATTTGTTTTTACAGTTTTTGTTTTTGTTCGATATTACTTGTATGTTTTTAAAATTGATTACTGGGTGTTAAGGGCCTTACAATTGCCAAATGGGTACTTTCTAAAGCCTACTCCTCGTTTACGGCCAAACCAGAAATAATGAAAAAATGTATTATGAATAATTAGCTCTTAGACAACATATGCAACATTTTTCTATTTCATACCACCAAAAATTCTACATGAAAAAATGTATTAACTAAATGGTGTTTTTTGGCTTGAATTTCCTACTGCTCCTAAGTGGTTTGGCCGATTGAATTCATTTATGCTTTTATAAATAGATAAACTTGATAGCTATAAACACAACATAGGATTATTCAATCGAACAATCACGTCCATGTGAAAAGTATAATTTTCTCCTATTTCGCTCTTTCAAGGACGCAGCGAGCGTCGTAACAGCCACTATGCATTGCGCGCTGATATGAACGTTATTTCAATGTCGTTTCCGTTGATATTCGTACTGACAAATATAGAGCTGCTAATTTGGCGATGGTAATCGCCTTAATATGATGTTGCCGAAGCCAGAAACTGGCAACTCGTTCATACGAACAACTTGGAATCAACCCTCAAAAGTCAATACCTACTCGATGTATCAAACAACTATTTTTCTTGATTTCTCGGTTTTTTTTTCACGAAAAGTTGTTTGTATGGACGTGTACTATTGCTAGTTTCTAGCTTCCGCAACATCACCTTAAGGCGCTACGGCAAAAAAATCGGCACTTTTAGAACTTGCATATCTACTTCAGTAAATAATGTATTATTATGATAAAATAGTATATTATTTTTGGCTCGATAAAAATATTTATTGAAATGAGGTCTTTTTCGACACCAATTCTCCTGGTTTGTCAATTCAGAATGACATACAGACTGCAATTATATCTTATTAGATGGGTTTTAACAATATCTAGGACCAGCCCCCCTATTCTGTATCTTTAGTTGCCAACTGTACTAGGTGCCTATCATCAAAAACATAGATAAAAACTGAAATTTCAAAATTGCCTTTAGTGTGTATTGAACTATTAACGAACTGTGTCGTCACTTCAAGTGCGAACATATCCTTGGGAAATCGGAATTCGATGGTATATCTATGTTTTTGATGATAGGCACCCCGTACAGAAGGCAACGAGAGATACATAATAGGCCCGCTGGTTAAACGAAATTTTTTTAGTACATTTTGTATTAATAAAAAACCGACTTTTTGCTACTTTTCCACGAATCCATCCCTCTCGCACTGAGGGTTTTTTCGCATATGGAGTAACAGGGACTCTAAAACTTTTACATTTCGCCTTAAGGCCCTTACTATTGCCAAATGGGTACTTTCTAAAGCCTACTCCTCGTTTATGGCCAAACCAAAAATAATGAAAAAATGTATTATGAATAATCAACTTGTGGCAGCAATTTATTTATTTAGGAAAGGAAGATTTAAAGTCTTGTTTTCAATAACGAGAAACGAGAAGAAGAAATTTATTAGTCAGATGTCACATGAATAGCAAGTTATTATTTATGAAATTATCTATGTTATCCGATGCATATACGACCTATATTACTCCCCCTTAAGCGAAGCGTACATTTGGCTTAATGATTCTTCCGGATCGAGTAGTTCGCATAGTACTACTTTCAGGTACAGGTAAAGTTGCAGTTGCAGTAGTAGCTTCAGAGGTTTCAGCTTCATCATTGTACATGTAGGCAGGCTTAAGTCTGTCCAGAGACACTACTGCTGTCCGCAGTGGTAATTTTAGCTTGAAGTGTTTGTCGTTACGTTCTAAAACTTCATATGGGCCATCGTAGGGAGGTATAAGGGGTGCCCGAACTGTGTCATTACGCACAAATACATGATTGCACGTATCTAAATCTTTGTAGATAAATGGCCGCTCATTGGTTTTGTGTGATTTCTGTACTGGTGCTACTGATGCCAATGTTTCCATAAGCTGGCGAACGTAGTCTGCATCTTCAATTTTCGACGGTGTAGGTACGAAAAAGTCTGATGGTATTCGCAGTGCTGCTCCATAAGTCATGAGTGCGGGACTTAGATTGTTATCACGAATTGCAGTGCGTAGTCCCAATAGTACAGTGGGCAGTTCTTCGCTCCATGTTACAGTGGCGCCTCTGGCCATCAGCGCTGCTTTAAAAGTGCGGTGCCATCGTTCTATCATGCCATTAGATTGCGGATGAAATGCCGTAGTGTGGATTCTCTTGATGTCGAAACGCTTCATCAATGAGTTGAACAATGCAGATTCAAATTGCCGTCCTTGATCTGTTGATATACGTAGTGGGCAGCCGAATCGAGCTATCCAATTCTCGTACAGGGCTTTGGCAACGACTTCAGCCGTGATTTCTTGCACTGGTACTGCTTCTGGCCATTTTGTACAGCGGTCGATAATAGTAACACAGTAGCGGTTATCTCTTGATAACTTTAGAGGTCCAACAATGTCGATATGTATGTGCTCGAAACGTTGTGATGAAGGAAACTCGCCGAGTGGAGTAACGACATGACGATGAACTTTAGAACGCTGACAGTTGACACAGGTCTTTGTCCATATGCCAATATCTTTATTCATGGATGGCCAGAAGTATTTTGAAGTGATCTGCTTTCTAGTAGCTCGTGTTCCTGGATGGCATAGTTCGTGTTGCGCCTTGAATGCTGCTTTACGATATGCAACAGGCAAATATGGTCTGGGTGTCTGAGCAGAGGTTTCGCAAATGATAGGTTGACTCATACCAGGCAGCATGACGTCAGCAAATCTCAAATTTGGTTGTAATCTTAGCTGCTTCAACTCCTTGTCTCGGCTAAGGTCAGCAGCTAGTTTAACGTAATCGATGCTTGATGGACATTCTATGTCTTCTATGCGAGATAGTGCATCTGCCACTGAGTTTGCTTCTCCTTTTACGTAGTGGATGCTTGAGCAAAACTGGCTGATAAATTGTAGTTGCCGCTCACGTCGTGGTGTGTCGCTGCTACTTGCTTGTTTGGTTAGTGCGGACGTGAGTGGTTTGTGATCTGTGTAAACAATCACATCGCAGCCTTCTATTAATCTTCTGAAATGTTTTACAGCCGTGTAGATCGCTAGGAGTTCGCGGTCATACACGCTGTAGCGTCGCTGCGTCTCACTCATTGATTTTGAGAAATATGCCATTGGTTTCCAGACTCCATTGACCTTCTGTTGTATTACAGCGCCAATGCTGTGGTCTGAAGCATCTGTCATGATTCCAAGAGGGCAGCCATGAACTGGATACGCAAGAGTGGTAGCTTCTAAAATGCTTTGGCGGCAGTTTTCAAAAGCTAGTTCATCTTCAGGCGACAGTTCGATTGGAGTCTTGTCGTTCCTTTTGCGATTATGTAAAAATTTGTTTAAATTGCTCTGCAGCTCAGCTTGGCGTGGTAGACAGTCTCGGTAGAAGTTCAAGATTCCAAGAAAACGACGTAGCTCAATAACAGTCTTTGGCTTAGGGTAGGTTGAAATGGCTTTTGTGCGTTCTTCTGTTGGTCTGATTCCAGCCTCAGATACTTCATAGCCCAGAAAGTTGATTTTTTCTTTCCCAAACTCGCATTTGTTTACGTTAAGTGAGACACCGTACTTGTCTAGGCGCTCAAGAACTTGCGTCAGGAGTGTTCTGTGCTGTTGTTCGTCTTCTGTGTACAGTAAAATATCGTCGATGAAGCAGAAACAACCTTCGATGCCTCGCAGTACTTCATGCATAAACCGTTGAAAGGTTTGACTGGCATTTCGTAGTCCGAAGGTCATGCAGTTGAATTCAAACAGCCCAAATGGTGTTGTGATCGCTGTCTTCTCAGCGTCCTCCTTATTTAAAGGAATCCAATAAAATGCCATCTTCAGATCCAGTTTAGAGAAAATTTTCTTGGTGTGTAGCTGGTACGTAAAGTCTTGGATACGTGGGATTGGGTATCTGTCAGGTAGAGTGACTGAATTCAGGCGTCTGTAGTCACCACATACGCGAAGACCACCTTCTTTCTTTTTTACAATATGTAAAGGGCTGGCCCATGGACTCTTAGATGGCTTGCATATGCCCATCTCTACCATGCGTTCGAATTCTTCTTTTGCTACTTGGTACTTATCTGGTGGCAGTGGGCGTGGTCTTGCGTACAATGGAGGGCCAGTCGTCTCGATATGGTGCATAACATCATGCTTGGCTGGTTCTTTTAATGACATAGGTCTTAGTACATTGGGAAATTGCTTCAAAATGTCGTGATAGATTTGATCGGAGCTGACGACAGATATAGACTCAGCATTAGTGCGAACTTCTATAGCATCCACGAAGAGATCGGTGGTTCTATCTATTAGCTTCTTTTTGTCCAAGTCAACTAGTAGCTTGAAGTTGCGTAGGAAGTCGGCTCCGAGAATGGAAGTCTTGACATCTGCCACAACGAATGTCCAAAGAAAGCTGCGTCTGAGTCCCAGGTTAAGTCGTAATGTCTTTTCTCCATACGTATTGATTGTAGAATTGTTTGCTGCATACAATTTATAGACGCTGCTTGATTTTGATTTTCTTGAGTTGGTGGCTGCCAGCACGGAAATGTCGGCACCAGTATCGACGAGGAAACGTTCTCTTGTGTTGCGATCGAAGATACATAGGCGGTTGCTAAAGCTGGGACCACCGACGTCCGCCACCGTCGGAGTCGAAGTTAGTTTTCCGAAGACGAGGTTTTCCTTCTACAGCATGGTGATTCGCATTGTCTCGCTTTGTCTCCAAACTTGTAGTGATATCTGCACTCCCATGTAGCGTCACCAGGTTTTGAGGTATTCCTGCGAGTAACGGACTTCGAGCGCGATCGAGAGCGAAAGTTACGGCGATGGCGTTGACGGCTCACTCGTAGTTCAGCCACTTCAAGCGATAACTTTTCCATTTGCTTGCTTAAGACGCGTAGTTGTGCAGAAACGGTAGCTTCATAAGTTGACGTTGACGTTGACGTTGACGTAGACATTGCGGCGATTGTGAAGGGTTCCGAATACTCAACCATTTTGTCCGCCATGGCAGCAAGTGTATCGAGTGATGATTCTGTATTCATTGACAAAACGACACGAAGTTGCGCGGGCAGATGATCGAGCCATTCTATCTTCAAACCTTCTTCGGTTATCATACCATTGCTTAGTTCTCGCATCTTACGCAAATATTGGGAAGGTTTCTGGTCACCAAGATCTAGTCCTCTTAAAAGTTTTTTGAAATTGTTGATATCAGACTTTTCATAGACGGCCAGTAGACGTTTCTTAATAGTTGCATACTTATCAGTGCTTGGTGGTCGATATAGAATGTCGGTGATGTGTTGTAAATCCGTAGGCTGTAGCTGTTGCAACACATATCTGTACTTCATATCGTCTGATGTTCTCAATGGATCAACTACTGCTTCAAATTGTACGAACCAAGCCCTTGGAATTTCACGCCAAAACGGTAGTAGTCTCGACTGTACGGATATAGCCGCAAGTTCATTTCGTTGGGAACTTATAGACGGAATTTCTTTAGGTAGGTTATTAGCAAGATCGTCTTCCATATTTCCTAGTCGGGGTCACCAATTGTGGCAGCAATTTATTTATTTAGGAAAGGAAGATTTAAAGTCTTGTTTTCAATAACGAGAAACGAGAAGAAGAAATTTATTAGTCAGATGTCACATGAATAGCAAGTTATTATTTATGAAATTATCTATGTTATCCGATGCATATACGACCTATAAACTCTTAGACAACATATGCAACAGTTTTCTTTTTCATACCACCAAAACTTCTACATGAATTTTTTTTTTTACTGAATGGTGTTTTTTGACCTCAAATTCCCTACTGCTCCTGAGTGGCTTGGCCGATTGAATTCATCTATGCTTTGATAAATAGCTAAACTTTATAGCTATAAACATAACATAAGATTATTCAATCGAGTAATCACGTCCAAGTGAAAAGTATAATTTTCCCCTATTTCGCTCTTTCAAGGACGCAGCGAGCGTCGTAACAGCCACTATGCATTGCGCGCTGATATGAACGTTATTTCAATGTCGTTTCCGTTGATATTTGTAGTGACAAATATCGAGCTGCTAATTTGGCGAAGGTAATCGCCTTAACATCCTGTGTAGTAATTTAAAAATTACTACTTCTGTTGAAATTTTAGGCCAATCGTGATTGCACCCCGCCTTATTTAAAACGGCTTCTTCAAATTGAATCTCATGCAGTCATAAATATTAATGTGGTTCTGATGAAGTTTGTTACTAATTTTATGATGTTGAAGATATTAATCAGCTTACGTCAATTTAGTGGGCAGTTAAGTTGCACGGTTACTTAAGGCGCCTCTTCCCGGCGTCATCCGAAAGCTATTTCTATTAAACGGTATGTTTAAAAATTATGAAAAACATTATGTATTGTTACTTAAACTATAAAGAACAACTTCATTTTAGGAAATTATTCTCGCGTATAAGAAACAGCATGAAAATATTGTTCAAAATCAAGCTGTTTTTTGAATAATATTACGTAAAATTGGTTATTTCTTTGAAACCACTAATGGTGTTTATATGGTTCTTGCACTAAAATACAAGGAAAATATTACTTGGAAAATTTATTTATGGATATTTCCGTCCATTGTGAAAAGTATTATTTTCTTCTATTTTGCGCTATCCGGAGAATCAGCGACGTGATAATGCAGTGCGCGCTGATATGAACATTATTTCAATATAGTTTCTGTCGATATTTGTACCGACATAGGTTGACTCAAGGTCTACCTGCCCCTTAACGAGTGAATCAAAAACAGTTATCGATCGAAAATAGTCTGTCAAAGTGTACTTTACAATACAATTAAATAGGTTTCTAACCTAAATATTTCAAAGAAAACTTTTTCTGCAACTATCAATTTTCTTTATTGTCAACTAAGGGACGCCCGCGACTTCGCCCGCGTGGATTTGGGATATAAACAGCCCGTTGCACCCGTTGGGGACGCATTTTTGGATACAAAAGCTTTACACCCCTATTCATTATAAATTAAATTAATTAATTATTCACTATGAATAATATTTAACAACTTACGATATACAACGTGTAACAGAAAGGTGTAACCACATTTGAAGAGCTTATTCAGTCAATGGTTTAGAACAACTTTTATTATGGAACGAATCCTATATATCAAAAAAAAATTACTCGCTCCATAGGAAAATGCAATGCCGCTCGGCCGAAATGTATGGAAGGGCAGATTTTTTTCTTGAGGTTTCAGCATTGACTCCATACTCCATAGTAAAAGTTGTTCTATACTCTATACCATTGACTGAATAAGCTCTTCAAATATGGTTACACCTTTCTGTTACACGTTGTATATAAAACATGATTATTTTAATTCAAAATATATTTTAATTCTTATCATTATTTCAACTCACAAGATGCGAAATGTATTTAGAAATTACATTTTATACATCTCCTGTTTTTGATATGAGTAATTTGCAATGGTTTTCGTTTCACGAAGGAACTTCAAAAACGCTTAGACAACTTGTTTTAGTCGCAACTAGGTACTCGGCAATTTGTTAATACACTGCATCGTAATATTTTAAAATAAAGCGAGCTACACACTAACGGTGCTTGACTTTTGCCCGATAAAAAAACCGCTTTCGTTTCGCGAAACTGGTTTCTTAAGGCGCTAAAAGTAACAGATGTGTGTCACAAACAACACGATGTACAATCTGTTAATCGTGGCTTTATTATTAATTAAATATGAACAAACATATTTGACTGGTAAACTTTCACGGAAATTTGTCAAAACATTAATCTTTAAGTTTTTAGCGATTTAGCGCAGCGGGATATCCTGTATTGCCAATAAATAAAAAGTGGATAAAATTATTTACATAATTGGACATATTGAGTTGTTAGAGTTTATAGCAAAAGCGACAGGCTAGTTTGAATAGCAATTTTTCTTAGAATTTAGACTTGCAAGAGGACATTTCATTTTATAGACGCGGTAGAGTAATACACGGTAAATTTTTATTCACATTATTTTTATTAACTAAAAAGAATGCAATCTTTTAATTTATGGTGATGACCACCATTTACTCGAGCGGTTTGGATAAATTAAAACCTAAAGTTTAAATAGTGCAATATCGATTTTTATCACGATAAACGACTGTATGTCAAAAAAAAAGGGAATTAATTCCACTTTTTTATCTTGTCGATTAATCTGAACTTGGCCCAATAACGAGTCGATTCTTGTAATAATTATAACGCCTACAATCAACATTCAGATTAAAATAATGCATCTATTATATGAAAATTATATATTTTACAAAACAGTGAAGTTTACAATGATTTTTGGAGTTTACTACTAAATTCACGTCTGTGGGAAATCGTATTACTTTGTTTGACGGAACTTTTTCTTATGTGTTTTCTTTACCCCGATTTAAGGGCAGGTTATCCGGGACCTGTAGGTATTTATCGCTACCTCAGCCCCCGCCAATTCACCGCGACGTATTTATTTACGATGCAACTGAGCGCTGCCGTCATAGGAAAGAGTGCAGTAAGTCGTGGTTTTGGCGAAATTGAGTTAGATATATACCGTAAATCAGCGTAAAAAGGCGCTTAATCCTATATAACACCGGTTTCTGTATCGTTTTTCATTTCTTTTTTACGATTAAGTAAGAGGGCAGCAAGTCGATAGGATACCTGTTTAAAACTAAGCAAAAATACAGTAAATCAGAAAAAATAAGATAGTTACTGTATTATTTATTAGTATTTTACTTTTGCTAGTGAAGATTGCAGTATGTTACATAGTTACGGTACTCTATGTTCCAAATACTTATAAACTTTTTAAGACTTGCCTAAAAAAGAATACAGTAAATCTACTAACTGTTATTTTGGTTCAAGATTTGAATCTTGATCAATAAACACACTAGTTAAAAATACAGCAAATAGCATTTACTGTATTTTTCGTTCGTGAACTGGGTCATCCCAGGAATCGTTTTTGCAGTATGTGTTAACATACTGTTATTTTGGCTAGTAACAATGCTCTTTGACGTCAGACATTTACGCGTACAAGTGAACTTACTGTAGTTTTCGTTAGCACGATGTGACATTGCGCGGGCCGGAAGAGCGGTTTTTGCTCAGTGGTAGTAGTAGCTGCGCGGACGTCGACGCAATCACACGTGGTGCACTTTGTGTGTGGTGTCGACGGCACATTTGATTTTCGCGCGCTTATTTGAAGGTTAGTAAGTTTTTTAATTAGGTAGCTTTTCTTTTGGTTCTCTTGGGTTATTGCTATAAGCTGACAAAACCCTTGTACACAGGATAATTCTTGCTTAGAATTTTTGGGTTCCCTTAATTTAAAAGCGAGAATCCTTAAACAAGTTATTATGGTTACTTTATTTGGGTGGCCCGGGATAACACGTCATATTTTAACGAGAAAAAAGCAGACTTATTTTCATACTTAGATCACATTTAAACTTTCATTGTTAGATAGTAATGTGCATCAAATTATTTTCCAGATATTCGATAAACAATGAAACGCTCGGAAAAAATACTAGCTAAAGTTTTATCTAAAGATAAAGACCCAGTGGCATCGACATCTACAAGTTATATGCAAAATCCACAGAAAAATAAACAGCTAAAACTGAAAAAATACCAACTACAGAGAAACAATAATGGTCAAAAAGAAGAACAGTCCCTTGCTAAAATATGGTCTATTGATTTTGATTATAACGACTTTTCTGGCGTTTTACAATCTCATGAGTATGGTACCTTTCTGGATGCGGTCCCCTTTGATGTTGAGAAATACATAAAATTTGCGGAACCGAACCTAATTTGTGATGAATCTATGCCAGATTCGGAACCCAGCACATTTTACGAGGATTCTGATGACTCGGTAAAAGACAAAGATTATTCTGCCTCATCACCTTGCTCCAACTCATCTGAATTTACCATACATGAGTCAAAAAACATTAATGCAAAAAGAAGACCTAGAGATGTATATAATCAGAATGCTAAAGAGCAGGAAAAATATAATGAACATCAAAACATTTGTGATGAAAACGATCCGGAAAAGAAAACAAAACGCAAAGAGAAAAGGAAAATTAGGAAAAGTAGAGCAGAACGAGATCAAGAAAAAAGGCGCAAAAAAAGAGTTAAGCTCCTAGCTAAAAGTCCAAGCGTGGAAGCTTGTATAATAGATAAATATGATTCTTTAAACTTGGAAGAAATGCAACAAACAAAAATAAATCTATTAGAAAAAAGGAATCCCACGACAGAAGAACCTACCAGGAAAGAACCAACAACTAACGATCAAACAAACGTCAGAAGTCTAAATAATAGTGATATCATAAATACCGTTATCGTACGTACTAATGAGGATCCAGCACATGTTACTGAGACACAAATAAATTCCGTGAATAAAACTGGATCAGAAAATGCTAACAGCCAATGTGAAATTGATCAACTACAGAACCAACCCATAAATATGGGTCTAACAAAGAAAGGAGAGCCTAGAAAAAGAAAAAAATACGAAAAGAATGTTGATGAACGAAAACGAGATAAAATACAGCAAAAAATTGAAAAATTCGGAGTTAAAAGCCCTTGCACGGAAGTATGCCCAAAAAACTGTGCTACGAAATTTACATTTGAGCAAAGATTGCAGTTAAATCAGAACTATAACAAACTAAATTACGAGGGACAAGGAGTCATGGTAAAAAGTCTCGTCTCGAAAACTGAAATTAAAACCAGAAAACAAAATAAGGAAGTATACGAAAGAAATAACGTTTACAAATACTTCTTACCAGATGAAAACAGTGATAAAATAGAAGTTTGTAAAACATTTTTTTTAACCACCTTGGGATTTCACAAAAAGAATGATACTCGCATTCAACGTATATTAAAAAATGAAGTGAGTAACCAGGCTGACAATAGAGGCAAATATACTCATAAGAAGAAAATAGATAAAGATAAAGTGAAGGAACATGTTTTGTCTTACAATCCTGCTATATCACATTATAGAAGACTGCACGCACCAAAAAGATTGTATCTGCCAAGCGACATCAAAATAACAGAGATGTTGGAATCGTTCAAAGCTAAATACAGCACAGAAATTTCAGAAGATTATCTTAGAAAGTTTCTTAGAAAGGAAATGAATATTTCATTTGCTAAATTATCAAATGAAGAGTGTGAAACTTGTTATATGACTGATCAACATCTAAATGATCATGCTGAAGAAAATTGTGCGTTATGTGGGTATTACAAAAAACACAAAGTGCTTTACACAGAGAGCAGAGAAGAATACCAAAGAGATGTTAAACATCAAGAAAATAAAACACAGCCAGGAACTATTTTTTATTCTGTAGACCTGCAGAAAGTTGTCATGCTTCCACGAATTGATGTATATAAAACTGCTATATTTTGCCATAGAATAATCGCTTTTAATGAAAGTTTTGTGCCCCTTGGATCGCAACTAAATCTTAAAGCATTTGCAGTTTTATGGCATGAGGCTATTTCTGGAAGGAAACAGGAAGATATTATTTCCGCTTTCCGAGCATTCCTTCTGCAAATGAGAGACGAACCGGATATTGTTCTTTGGGCGGACAATTGCTCCGCTCAAAATAAAAATTGGGCCATGATGACCTTTCTAATTCAAATTATTAATAGTAATCTTATATCAACTAAAAGTATAACGATAAAATATCTAGAGCCTGGACATACATTCATGTCCGCTGATAGCTTTCATCATTGTGTGGAACAGGCGTTACAAAAACAAAATAAGGTTTATGACTTTACAGACTTCATATCTTGTGTGAGGAACTGCACCAAAGAAAACTCGATTAAAGTTATGGATCAAACAGATTTCTATGATTACCAAGATATGTCTTCTCAGCATAAATTACGAAACAGAGAACCGAGAATATTATTAAAAGACATCGTTTTCGTGAAAGCATTAAGAGGTCAGTTTCACCTGAACATTAAAACAAGATTCTGTGATGACGAACAACCACTTAATTTCTTGCAAAATAAGATATTAAAGCTCAAGACTATACCAGAACCTAAACAAAAAACAACAATGAGAGGCATTGCAGGTTCAAGAAAAAAGGAAATTTTAGAAAAACTGTGACCATTAATGCCATCGAGTCGTAGATTATTCTGGGAGAATCTTACTATAAATGATGAAGCACAAGATTTAGCAAGAGTTTACGATCACCAAGAAATCACTTATTAAAGATGCTGCATATTTGGTGAACTGTAATTATTAATGGTAGCTACTTAAACACAATATAAAACAATAAGAACATTTCCACCAACAAGACTGATTAATTTTGTGTTAAGTTATAATTAATATTTGGTTTTGATAAGCAATGATCTCAAATTTAGAAACGATATGTGATATTATCATACTAACTTCGTTTTTTTGTTAAGTTTTTATAATTTTTCATTAACGTAAAGACGTTTTATTAATTAGATAAGGTGTGCAAGACATGGTGTTTAATTTTAAGATTTGTTAGACGTGCAAATTACTTAAATAAATACTTATTACAATTCTTAACATAAATGTCTTTTATTTTGAAAATTGTAACTGTAAATTTACCTTTATTGAAGTACTAATTACTGTTTCAATACTATTATTTCTTATATACCAATTTACTACGTAAAATAACGTAATTATGCGTAGGCGTAAACTAGATTTATGTTAAATTAACCTAAATCAAGGGAGCCTCACTAGTAAAAAAAACAGTAAGTACCCGATTTACTGTATTTTTGCCTATTGTTGATGCCAAATCTTTATTTGTTGTAATAAGAAAGAATACAATTTCTAATTTTCAAATAAGATGAAATTACCTTTTATGCTACAGAAGTATTAAAATTGATAGGATTTTATCCAGCTTTCCCGAGGAATAAAAACTGTTCATGTAGGAGTGCCATTTTTCAATCTGCAGGGAAAAGTTGTTTTTAAAACTTTAACCGCCATTTTCTCGAAACTTGATTTCGTCGACTTACTGTACTCTTTGTTATGACGGCAGAGCGGCTATAATCGTGACCTCACGTGACTCGCCACCGACCGCCGTACATTAAAATAGGTTCGGGGCCAGTAACTGTACTTCGTACTAATAAGAATTGATTCCGATAAATGAACCAACATAAACTATTCCTACTAAAAACCGAGTTAGTACAAATAGGGGAGTTTATTACATTGGATCATATGAGCAATATCTAAGCACGCTCTTGTAAAACATTTGGAAGTACAGCTAAAAATATTTAATACACTTGGTAACCATATGAGCTAACAAAGCTGACTCTGAAGGCTTTCATTGTAATCTAGTAGCTGTCAAAACTAAATTTTGTTTATTACAAAATAGTTCATAAGTATTAAAAATAGAAGCTAAATTACTTTGGAATAATTTAGGTTTCGACGGCACTAAAACTAAAATTATAGGCGTAGTATTTAAATGAGCGAATATAAATTCAAATATATGGTGTCAAAAATACTGAATATAGCGTACTAAAATACTAAGTGGGCGAAAGATTGTGAGCGAATAAAAATGTTGTTAACGGCGACTTGAAATTACAAATTTGAGTTGAGTTGATAATTCTCAGGCGAACAATTTTCTATTTTAGTGTAAATTTCATTTTAAGGCGCTACGTAAAAGTTTTGGCGTCCCTGTTACTCCATATGCGAAAAAACCCTCAGTACGAGTGGGACGGATTCGTGGAAAAGTAGTAAAAAAGTCAGTTTTTTATTAATATAAAATGTACTTAGCAATTTTGTCAAAACGTTTTTCAAGGAGACTTTACAAATACATAATATCCACATTTTGAATGCAATTTGACAATGAAATTAGTTAGTTAGGATTTCAGAATTACATGAAAAAATAAAACAATTTAGAGGTTTTTTCGGAATTAAATTCTATCAAGAAAATTTCATCCAATCGCGTTTTCCTTCAGTGAGAATTTTAATCAAATACTCAATAAACATTTACCCAAAAATGAAATACGTAGATGACGTTATAGTGGAGTAAATGGATTCAAAAAAACCCCATTTTTTCCGCTTCGCTCGGCTTCTTATTTTATATTACATGTAAACCTAACTCGCTCCTTCTCGCTTCGCTCTTCGTCGCACCTATTTTTTGATTTTTGGTGAAGTATTTTCGATTTCATACTTTAAATTCGCCCACTCGGTATTTTTAGTCGCACGATTTGTTCAGTTGTATGTGTGCTAGTGCTAGGACCCGGTTGCGAGGTGTCATAGCTTGATTGTTGCTCTGAGATAGGTGAAGGATCCACGTTTTCTTATTAAATATTATTCAATGTCAGAGTTCTTATAGGCATCCCGCGTGTATACCGTGGGTTTACTATTACCATGTTGTTGTTTTATTTTATTATTTTATTTGTAAATTTCTATTTTATTCATTCCATTTCTGAACATGTCTTTTCTCTCTAATTTTTTTTTGCATGACATCCATTACTGTCTATTCCATTTACGAGGTAAAGTTACTTAGTCAAGTTTTTTATTTTGTTTAAATACTATTATTTTTCAATTTTATCAGCATGCGACTTTTGCGTGCTCGCTATTCAAAATCGTTGCATCATATTCATTGTCACCATCGTCGTCATCACCCTCACCATCGTCTGTAGGATCCACCGCATTTATTATAATTTGGTTATCTATTAGGGCATCGATATGCACATCTCGGTCCCAATCAGCGAAATTTAGATTTAATGTTCGTAAAACCACACTATTCCAATTCGCAGCAGTAACGTTATAGCATGCTTCTTGCAACAACGACAGCATTCTGTTTGTGTGACTATCGACCTTCTAACTTTTTTCTTAAGTGGCGATTTTAATTTATTATCTTCTGGTATATCTTTACCATGCTTTTTCTTACTTATTTGGGAAACAGTTTTTCGACTGATAACGAAAGAGTGGACTACCATTCTGAAACTCACATTCAAAGTAATGTTGTAGGCGTACCACAAACTCCCGCGCTTGACTGCCCAACACTGTTCTTTTAGTGGTCAAGCAAGAAGAAAACACTCGCACGCAACGTATACAAGGCTTCTGCACCGTACTGAACAGACAAACAATCGTGATTGCCATGGTAACTATGGTGATTGCGAGGTGGACCATATTTTTAGTAGATTTTAATTTCCTACGACCTCGGTACACAAGAGAATAATCGATTAACTAACCGATTTTATGAGATTTTTGAGCTACGTCACTATGTTTAAAAGTAAAAAATAAACCATAGAACGTAAACGCGTATTTGCAGTAAAATATTATTTTATTTTAAAGTTATACTTATTTTGAGCACGATATCTAAAAAAAATACGTTGATTATGTTTGTGAATTAATTGTATAATGTTTTGAATTGATTGTGGTTTTTTCAAACGGTGATTTACTGTCATAAACAAAGACTATTTATTTTTTAAATTTATGTGAAACGTGCAGAGTTACGTTCTCAGAAGTGTCAAATGTAACCTCGTAAATGGAATAGACTGTAATTATTTTATTTGTAATTCTTTGTCAAATTAATTATTTTTAGTGTGTTTTCAATATTATTTCAATTATTCAATATTATTTTTATGAATAAATTATTATTATTCATTATTTTCTTAGGCAATAGTATAATTGTACTAGTTAAAATTCTTAATTATTAATTATTATGTTTTACTTCTATTTGCTATTGTGTTTTGTTCATATGTGGCAAACTGAAAATCAGAGCTGCAAGTTACTTCAACGTGTAGCATTTGATAAGCTTGCTCCTTTTTGCCATTTTGTTTTGTGTTGTACTGTGTCTTGTTTTTTTATATGTTCTGTGGCAAATAAACTCATTTCACTATCACTTTCACTATCTCTGGTATTACACATTTGATATAAAATTGTATTAGCTTCCTCTCCATCTTCGTCATCCAAAAAGCATCATCTCTTGTAATGCGTTCAATATGTACAAGTTCTTTATCTCCTACCCAAATGCCAAAGAGACATAATCGCCGTTCTGTCACGTAAAGCTGTCCTTGTACCTGGTAATACCAATTACTGTTTTTATCAAGTTTTGTCATACTTGTTGCCTCTATACATTGTCTCGATGCGAAGGTGCCCTGCTCAGTACGAAGATTTGATAAGCTGAAGTTAAGAAATTTTATTTAATCACTTAGTTACATACGATTCATACTTACGCTTACAAAAAAATAATAATACGTAGATACAATCGCATTCTTTTTTATATATATATACATATTATATATTTACATAATATGTACATTATACAAGGCGACTTTTTGATCATCGTCCAAATTCATACCAGAGGCTTGGTAAGTGATCAGCATAACGAATCGATAACAATTTTTGTGAAATTCGTATGACGAAATTTCGACTTCCCATAGTAATTCACTCCCAGTCCTGAGTGAATCACTATGGGGAGTCGAAATTAAATTTTATGAATTTTACAAAAATCGTTATTGGTTCATGATACTGATCACTTACCAAGGTTCAAGTATGAATTTGGACGATGTTCACAAATTCACCTTGTATATCTATACATTCTGTCTGACTGCAAGAGTAAGTACTGTTACATTTTACTGTTGTACAGTTATACTCGGACTCAAGAGTTGTTTACATTTTTTGCGTAATTTCAAAAGTTGGTTACATTTCAAAGAATTGTTTTCTTATCTTCAGCACTCTCAAATTTGATGATTTGTATGGTTCCGTAGTACCTAAAAGGTACAAAAGGAACCTTTATGGTGAGACTCCGTTGACCGTCCGTCCGTATGTCATAGACTCATAACTTTAGCACCTTTAAAGATAAAGACATGAAATTTGGCACAAAAATAGCATTTATTTGCTCACATATCACGATGTAAAAAAAGATTGAAATTATTCAAAATATTTCCAAAACAAAACTAAAAAATGTTATCCTAAAAATACAATATGGGTATCAAATTATAGATATCAAAAAGCTGATTGTAAAAATACATTGATATAAAAAAATGTATGTCTTTATCTCCAAAACTGGTAGACCGAGCATTATGAAAAAAATCATGGTAATAGTGTTTACGTAAAGATTACAGGAAAAATAAAGCAGTTGAGAAATTCACGAAAAAAAAATAGTAAATTAAATTTATCATCCACAATACGGAACCCTAGGTAAGCGAGTCTGACTCGTACTTGGCCAGTTTTTTTCTTCTTATTTCTAGTTTCCATTTTTATTTTTAAACATCCAAGCAAGATACAACTAAATGATTTTTATTTACATGTACACACAACTGATAGTTTGATGTATATTTACACGATTATTTAAATAATGATAGTACACTCTATCAGAGCTTCGAGACGAGTGAGGGGGAACCAGGGCTCAGAAAATTGACATAGATCTTGCCTCGACAGCCGCTGGCGGGCAACTGGCGGCCGCTCGCCGAGTAGTCGCGAATCAATTTTTCTTTTTAAATTAAGGGAAAAAAAACGATTTTCATAAAAAAAAAAGTAACCACAAAAGTTATTAGTACAATAGTTTTACTTTAATTATCTGCAATTTTCATGCAATTTGGTTAAGTACACGTTACATAAAACGAAAAAAATCTTAAAAATCAACAAAGTTTCGGATTTTTTTTCGATCGAGCAAAGTGTAACGCCTCGCAAATTGAACCACAAAAAACACTGCACAAAAGATGTATCTGAAACATATATTTTTTTCAGATTTTAAAAATAACTATTTGATGCTTTAAAATGAGTTTGAAAACAGACAAAATTGGGATAAGCCCCCCTTAAATTTTTCAGGGTACTGTTTTTTTTTTTATTATTTGTTAGGTATCATTATTTGATATACACAATTATATATAATTTTTTTATTACGTTAATGTACATATTATTGAAATCTAAGTTAATTCTTTAAGAGCGGTTTCTCAGCCGGATTCTGAAAAACCATTAGAAAAAAGCGGGTTTTTCACAATCTGTCTACGAAACCACTCTTAAATGCATGAGATTTTAGTTTTGTATGAAATTGAAAACAGTGATAGAAAAGTGATAAAAAAATCCAAAAAATAATAATTTTTAATTGAAAGGTGGTTGGTTTTTACAAATAAAAACAAGAAAAAAGAAACAAATTTAATTTGTAAAAATTTTTTTTTTTTTGTTAGGTTCTTGTAAATCTGAACTCTTTTTGACTTATAAAAATATATGCAAGCAGAATATGTACAGGATCTTTTTTTCCAACCGCTCTCTTTAACAATTTTCCCGTTTAAATGCGGGAAAATTAAAAAAAACAAAGGAACATGTATGAATGGATTTAAAATTACTGAACTATTGGCGTCAATTGCCACATACCAAAATGCTTTTAAATTTTTTATTTCTTAACAAGAAAAACAAAGTTAAGTTATGCACTTTGCGCTAAGCGACTGAAGTTAAATATTATGAATAATTTATTGACATAATGTATCTTCTCATATTCACACCTTTGAAGCGAATTACTAGAAGTTAATTTCACGGTCTGACAGAACTGCATAGCTTGCACTATAACAATAACGAAGAAAGATATTAAGAGACTAACGATAAATATAGCATAATAATAGCAATTAGTGATGTCCATAAAACACGTTACCGTTACGCTGAAGTAACCGAAAAGCCGTTGAAGTAACGGGTTTAGTTTCATAAAGCACTTTGTGGGGTATTATTGCGTTTACATGAAGAGAAGGAAATGATATAGAGAAAACGATGCGAGCGGAATCTTTTAAAATGTTTAAACGTTTGTGTTGTTTATTTTTTAACTAAAAAGATAATGAAGCCAATTCTGAAGGCTTTAATTTTAGTTTTAGTTATGTCATAACTAAATTTTCTTCATTGCAAAATGATCCATAAGAGTAAGGAATAAAAGCTAAGTTACTTTGGAAAAATTTAAGTTTTGATATAAGCAAGATATATTTCGAACACTCATCAGTTGTATTTATATTTTATGATAAGAAAGATACCTATATCTACTAGAAGACTACACTATATTTTCTGCTACACTGTGGCCCGAGTAAGCTCATTACTGACCGCACGGCAAGTCTAAGTTGGACACAAAATGGTTCCATTGTCCAGCTGACGTGACGTTTACTGAGTCTTTACTTATCACTACATTATGTGTTCCTTCTACTAACTAAGAAGTTAACTGCAAAAGGGTTATTGTGAACGTATGTACGTGTACATTAACAGGTTTAAGAATGAAGCCAATTTGCACGGACGAGTTGCTCAAATGGCAGTGGCAGTCTGTAAGACTCGGTCTCTCAATCTCGAGACCCAGGAGGGCAATTCCGAGTCTGTCGAATTAGCATAGATTAAATTATGTTAAGGTGTGTTAATTCGAAAACCATTTCGAGATTTAGGTTTAATAAGCTGTATTTTCGAAGTTTTGGTCTAAAAAACCTCATGATGATGAATGTTTTTACGAAAAGGCTACAACTTCCATTTGCCCTCGTGTGACGTCACTTGAGTAATGGCTGTTTAGAAATGTGTCCTTTGCTATCAAAATAAATTTATAATAATTTGCTTTTTCCACAGCTAGATGACAGATGAGTAGACAGACCACTTTTTTATAAGCAATCACACATCACAATCAGTATAATGTCTAAAATTCTCAAGTGACAAGGTCATTCGACAACTCTTTAAAAAATCATCAAAAAATAATGGTTAATTTATTTCCCAAAATAATGAAAACTATGTCCTAAAATGGCATATACTCTCTGAAAAAAAATATAAAAAAAATCTTTTAAAAATTAAGCTATGAGAATTAACTTTCTAGACCGTAAAAACCTATTTTATCTTTCGAACTCCGTACATTTTTATTTCAAGTTTCAGAAGTCTTGCTTCGACTTTTTCTCCGGAGCAGCCCCCCAGGTTCGTATCCTGCAATTGCAGCGTGCAGTTTTGGAATTTATGTGCATAATTTTTAGGGCTATTACCACAAAATAACCACTTACAGAAGCTTTACTCCGCATAACTAGCGAAAATGACTATTTCGCGGCATCTCTGGTTGGTGCAAAAATAACACTGTTATTCTGTCTGGTGTTATAATTTTAATTTGTACAACGCTATGGGTTACTGTAATGTACAAATTGGGGCTTGGTACCATCCTCCCTGGTGGGTCATCTCCGGTACCGGGGAGGATGGGAAAAAAAGTGTCATCGTCCTCGGTGAGAGCCGCAATGAGAATGTTGGCACAGATCAATTGCCATCGCAGTGCCATCGTCCCCGGTGATGGTGTTTATCAAGGAAGATGGCATAAACCAAGAGCTATCGTACCCGGTAAAACAAAGAGAGAGACAAAGATGAATACTTGGTTATTAGGTACTGCAAAAAATACGATCACAAATGATAAGATTTGCTTTGTATTTTTATTACTTAAGGCAATATGTAAAAGTTTTAGCGTCCCTGTTACTCCATATGCGAAAAAACCCTCAGTGCGAGAGGGACGGATTCGTGAAAAAGAAGCAAAAAGTCGGTTTTTTATTAATATAAAATACTACTAAAGTTTCTATAAAAATTTCGTCTAATTGGTGGAGAATTGGTGCCGAAAAAGACCTCATTTCAATAAATATTTCTATCGAGCCGAATTTCTCCAATCGCGTTTCTGTTTTAACAGGTCCCTACAAGAAGATTCCAAAAATAATATACTTGAATTTACTGAAGTAGATATGCAAGTTCTCAAAGTGTCGATTTTTTTTCTGCAGCGCCTTGCTTACTCTCGTAAGCAACGAACTAAAAGTTAGTTAGTACCAAGCCCAAATTTTATGCAAATAAATAAAATATATAAAATAAATGAATACCCACTCACACTCTTATCAAGTCTTGATACTTCGCAACATAATCCCTAGTCATCCACGCACTGTTGAAAGTGAAAACATGCACAGAGTGATTGCACAAAAAAATATGAATCTTGAACATTCAACAAGTCACTTTCAAATAAAAAGATCTTCTTTTTATGTCCAATATACTTAACAATTTGAAAGTGAAACATAGTAATCGAACTGACGTCGAAAAAAACACACAAAAGAGATGCGCGCACCCTTTCTATAAACAAATTCGGAGGCTTTCATTTCAACGTTTTTTTTAACTTTTTGGGGTTCCGCTCCTGCAAAAATTTAAACCCTCAAATTCAAAAAGTTTATTTTGTAAAGTAGATAAACATAATACACTTTTTACAAGTCAAATTTAATGTTATAAAAATATATGTAATAAAATAATAAATGTGCATGAACTAAATTAAAGGTTTATTTAATTTATGTAGCAAGGTGTAACAGAAAGGTGTAACCATATTTGGAGAGCTTATTCAATCAATGTTTTAGAACAACTTTTGCTATGGAGCAAATCCTGTATATCGAAAAAAAAAATTACTCGCTTCATAGGAAAATGCAATGCCGCTCGGCCAAAATGTATGGAAAGGCAGGTTTTTTTTTCTAGATTTCAGGGTTGACTCCATAGTAAAAGTTGTTCTGTACGATTGACTGAATAAGCTCTTCAAATATGGTTACACGTTTCTGTTACACGTTGTATACGATTAAAATGATAGGTAAAATATACAAGGTGAAATCCAATCAACTGCCCGAACCCATACCAGAGACCCGGCCAGGGACCAGGAACAAGGTTCAATGATCACCAACTGAGCCCCCAGCACGAATCCAGGTGTTGGAAAGCTTCTTCATTACATTATTTCAGCAGACACTTAGTTAAATCAAGTGCCTTCAGTTATGTTGCTGAAAAGTATAAAGCACAATATTAATAATATATATGGTTGAGAAAAAAGGTCACTGAAATTATGCATATTTTTTTTTTATTTATTTATTTACTCATAGGAAGATTAACAGACAAATAGGTACAGTAAAAATTTAGAATAAATAACTAAATGCCGATAAAAAATCTTCACCTAATGGATGACAAAATTAAATAGAAGTGAGCCGTAGGGGCACAACAGTTTAACTTTACAGTTTAAATTACAGTTTTAGTTTAAAAATAAGCACAGTATTTATCTGTATTTGGAAATATTTGAAAGTTTTTAATTTACACACTGATTGAGTTTCATTATATATTTTTTAATTTTCTTCTCTTGTCGTCGTTGGTGTGTCGTAGGTGAAATCATGTTATTATTTGCATATTGAAAAAATAAACGAATTTTACATGTGTTAAAAGTGTAGTCCAGTGTTTGCACAAAAATCAAACTAGCATTAATGTAAAGTTTTGACTTTTTAGATATTTTATCCACTAAGAAACAGTCCAGATTCACAAATGACGTCATAATGGCGATATCAAATATAAAATTTTAGAAATAAACATAAGCATTAAAAAATTTAATAAACAAAAACTGCAAAGTATCACAAAATATGGTTCTTGAATCGGCATATGTTTGTGTAAATTACATGGGGCCAATTAACCTGTCTCTCTTCCTCTGTCTCTTAAAATAAAATTCTATAATTAAAAGGCAGAACCCAAACACTGTAAGACCTTCTAAACTTGACAAACCTTTTCTATTACAACAATATTATGACATTCCGACAGAGTGACATAATAATACTTCAATTGTAATTCAAGGTAGATCGTTTGCAGCGGTTTTACTTGTTTGGCAAGCTCGTTCGGCTGAACAAGCAAAAAAGTTGTCAAATCCACACAACAGCTTCCAAAATGGGAATCGCGTTAACGGGACACCTGACGGTAGAACATCAACAACACCAGGGTTTCAAGGGTTCATTGGAAGAAACTAGGTCTCTCCTCATATTGAAGAAAATATATTTGATTTATCGATCTTTTATCTAGGGTTACCTAGGGGTACCTATAAACAATGTTTTAAGATTAATACTTTTGTCAAAAAAAAAAAATGTTTCCACCCTCTTTTTTTTTGTTTTTAAACGTTCGTTTCAAAGACGCGGTTAAAAGGTCAAATTGATTTTTTTTATATAAAATAGGCAATATAAATATGAAGGTTACCTAAATCCAATATTTTTTTTCCTACAAAATATTTCACTATTAGCTAAAAACACACCAATTTGTTGTTTCGCTGCGTGATCACTAGTATGACGCGTCCAAGAACAAGAGGCCAAAGAGCCAACATATAATCGCCTCTATGAAAAGCACATAAGGTCTTTGCCATTAGACTTATTGTGCTGGACGGGTAATAAAAAAGTTGCTAGGGTATGCCATCCTCTTAAGAGCGGTATTGCAGTCGGATTGTGAAAAACCCGTCTTTTTCTAATTAATCGAAACAGAACACTTGAATTCAAAATTCACTCAATAGTTATTCAACAAAACCTTATTACCTATCCATTGTGTATGTTGCCATCGCAAAGTTTCGATTGGTCTGTGTAAAATAGAATTTAAAAAAATTCAATAAAAAAAAATTTGAAATACTAATTTAAACCAATGGAAACTTTGCGAATGCAGTATACACAATATATAGGTAATAAGGTTTTGTTGAGTAAACTATTCAGTGAATTTTGAGTTCAAGTGTTCTGTTTCGATTAATTAGAAAAACCAGCCAAGTGTGAGTCGGACTCGCGCACGTAGGTTTCCGTATCATTATCTATAAAAACAGCAAAAAAAACATGTTTTTTGTATGGGAGCTCCCTTAAATATTTATTTTATTCTGTTTTTTAGTATTTGTTGTTATAGCGGCAACAGAAATACATCATCTGTGAAAACTTCAACTGTCTAACTATCACGGTTCATGAGATACAACCTGGTGACAGACGGACAGACTGACAGCGGAGTCTTAGTAATAGGGTCCCGTTGGTACCATTTGGGTACGGAACCCTAAAAAGGCGGTTTTTTCACAATTCTCGTTTTTGACTGAAAAGTGTTAAATAATTTACAATAGTTTAATGTTAATAAGGCTTTTATAGCAAAATTGTGTTATTTTGTGCTTTATTTGTTATGCAGGATCATTTATAAAGAAATGCATAAAATAATAATAACTTTGTCAGGAAAGCATAACTGTATGTCGTGTAGGGCCATAAATCATATAAATTTATTACTTTTTATTAATAAATAAGTAAAACAATCATAAATGATACGTTTGGAAACGGGTTCCGTCGCATCCACCTTAAGAAAGAAAGACAGGGTATATTAAGCGTATATTAAGGGGGTATATCGTAAATATCGACACTTTTTGAAGTTATTTATCTGCTGTTCAAAATTTAAATAAATTAGTATTACAATTTTTGAGCCTTTTTCTAGATTTTGGTCTATCAGAAACGCGATTGGAGGAATTTCACTCGATAGAAATAATTATTGAAATGAGGTCTAAATTTACACTTTTTTTGATATTCCGACAAATTGGGGTAGTATACACACTTAAGATTTTTTTATCTGCTACGATCCTGTCGCACCTCTTTTGCCTCTTTCACATGCATGAATCTAGTTATATAAGCTTTTCTATACCAGATAGGCTGCATAATTCATAAGTTTGTATTATTATCTAAGAAGTTGTGTTTTGGACTTCTGTCTGTAAACTTATTTTGTTTGTAAGTAAATGATTTTATGATTCTATAATTTTATAAAAAAATTATCTGTATTATTTCTCATTTATAACTCCATATTTTTGTATTCACACCAGCTATACTATATTTCACACCAACTTTTCACTTTTTATCACCCACACAGTTCTGTGTTCCCAATATGTAATTAATTGAGTAGTCATCAATCATCCACCGATTCACTCTGACAGCCCCACTGAGTTCAAGATTGAAGATTGACAGGTGAAAGTTTTGTAGAGCAGATTTTTTAATCCATTTCTGATATATTGTTAACTTTTCTTGTTGTTAATGATGGTAAAGTTACGACATAACTTTCGGTTAGAAATAGTACACTGGTGGACAAAAAAATCGACTCAAGCATTGCTGTCCTACATTCAAGGAAATAACACAATCATTCATACTTACATAAAAATATGTAAAATGTATATAATTTTAAAGGTATAGGCCTCCCCCTTTGATTAAATGCATTTTGCCTGAAACTATTCGCTATACACGGTGTAAAATAAGTTTACCGTATTTGAGCAGTTTTTATCTCGCTTAGATACGTACGTGTCGAGCGCCTTTAATTCCCTTAAAAGGTCATGCAATAAAATTTTTTCCTCCTTTAAAACTGCTCAAATACGGTAAATTAGTTTTACATCCTGTATAGCGAATAATTTTAGGCAAAACGCATTTAATTAAAGAGATTTAAAATGATATACATATTACATATGTTTATGTATGTATGATTGGGTTATTTCCTTGAATGTAGGACAACAATGCTTGAGTCGATTTTTTCGTCCACCAGTGTAGATTATGCACTAAGGGAATAAAGCAATGTCTTACGTCACGGGCGGCATATTGAACCCTGAGCGTAGCGAGGGAGTTAGAGTCCTGAGTAAAGCGAGGGGTTCAAGCAGCCCAAGACAAAGACAGGCTTTATCCCAGAGGAGCATACTCTACTCTTCACACCTTCTGCGAGACAATAAAAAGCTCGATATTTTTTATCAACATTAATAATTCAATAAAATTCACTGACAATCACAGCACCAAACACCGTCTTTTGTTTCACATTCTTTGTAAACGCTTTTTTTCTTTTTGTTGAATTCTGCTTATGGTGGCCAGTTCGATTTTCGAACAAATCTCTTTACAATCCCATATGGGTATTTGTTTTCCACGAGTTTCCACACGAATTTGACGTTCCAAATTTAAATCACTTTAATCCCTAGGGATTTTCATATATCTTTATATCCCTTGAGATATAATGCTTTACCTACTTTACGTTGAGGTTGCATGATATGTAATTGGACATTGTCGAGCAGGTGGTGTGAAAAAGCTATTCTCCTAACAAATGAAAGAAGAAAGTTAATAATAAGCAGCGGTAGCTCAGGGGTAGAACGCTGGCCTCTCAATTTTGAGATCTAGGTTCAATCCCCGGTCGGGCATGCACCAATAAGTTTTTCGGAATTTATGTGCATAATATTTGTTCTTACTTACTACTCGCTGAACGGTGAAGGAAAACATCGTAAGGAAACCTGCATGCCCTAAAAAGTGTATTTGTGTCCGAACAGCGGCGATAGGGCTCACCACCCATTCACGTTGGGTGCACCGAGTGTAGACTGTGACTTGCATTTCACAGTTCAAATTTGGAACACCACTGACAACATCTTGGGGATTCATGTCGTGACGATGTATTTTTATTTTTTATATTGGTTTTTTATTTGGCGAAACAATTTTTTCAGGGTTTGACTTCGACTAAAGTCCTACTTGTATGAGTTGGATGCTGGAGCATCGTTGGCCGAAGTGTGTTTAGAGGTGAAAGAGGTAAAACCGGCCAAGTGCAAGTCGGAATCGCGCACGAAGGGTTCCGTACCAATGATCTATAAAAACGGCAAAAAAATTAATTCTGTTGTATCGGAGCCCCCTTAAATATATTTTTTTTTCTGTTTTTTAGTATTTGTTGTTATAGCAGCAACAGAAATACATCATCTGTGAAAATTTCAACTGTCTAACTATCACGGTTCATGAGATATAGCCTGGTGACAGACAGACGGACAGCGGAGTCTTAGTAATAGGGTCCCGACCCTAACACTTTAGGTACGGAACCGTAAAAAGTACAAACAAAATATGTTTTTAAAACATAAAAGAATTTCATGGTAATATTAGTAATATTTATTAATATTAACATTGACATATTAATATCACCTTTTTTTACCGAGTATTTTTCTAATAAAAACATTAATTCATATTATAATAAAAATATCCATATACAGGACCCGTTTATAGACGTCTAATTTTTTTTTATTAATGTACTTATATCACTTGCTATATAAAAATACTTCAGCAAAAGTGTAAACATTAGTTTGTTAGGGTTCCTTAGTACCTAAAAGGTACAAATGAAACCTTTATGGTGGGACTCCGTTGTCCGTCCGTCCGTATGTCACAGCCTCATAACAAAACTTTAGCACAGTTAAAGATAAATACTTTAAATTTGGCAGAAAAATAGCATTAACTTGTCCACATAAGGAGGGAGATTTTTTATTTTTATTTTAATTTGTTCAAAACATTTTCAATACAAAAGAGAGAAAAAAAATCGAAATCCTAAAAACAAACTATGGCTATCAAATTGTAGATATTAAAAAGGCAATTTAAAAAATGTATAACATTACTATATTTACTGGCACTGATTTCGAGAAATCTTTGAAAAACCACAAAAAAATCTATATTTTTATCTCTAAAACTAGTCGACCGCAAAATATTAAAAAAAAAGTGACGATTAGGTCATAATTGGCCAATTACATGAAAACTATAGCTAATTAAAAAAAAGTTGAACACAAATGGTATAAAGAAACTTTGATTTTATTTTGATGTTTTTTGTTTACTTCTGAACGCAGACAAATTATATACAAAGTGATTGTGAATGTAAGCCTAATAATGTAACAGATTGTAGGAGAATAAATACTGTTTTCATAATAACCATCCAAAGCTCATTTTATTAATAAAAAAAAAAGTTAGAGCCACTTAAAAATTTCCGTAAAATCCAAAGAAATCATGGTCACTTTATTGTTGATCCCACTATTTTGGACTTGTTCCTTACGGGAATGGCTAGGATAACCATGAATTATATTTCCAAGATACATTGTTTTATATTTTGTTTTACTTTTTATTTATTTGTTTTTACATTTGAAATGTGTTCTACTAACTTTACTTTATAACCTCTAAAATTTTTAGGGGTTTTGTTAAAAGTCATCCTGTATAAATAAAATCACGATATAGTATAAAACAAAGTCGCATCCCGCTGTCTGTCTGTCCCTATGTATGCTTAGATCTTTAAAACTACGCAACGTATTTTGATGCGTTTTTTTTTAATAGATGCTCGTGCGAAGCCGGGGCGGATCGCTAGTATTTGATAAAGTATACTCGTAATGACGCACATTGAACCCGCAGTAATATTAAAAAAAGATGTTAACAAAAATTTTAACACATATAATTAAGAGACATGTGAGAAAAAACCAGATCGATGTTTAACGCAATTTACAACGAAATGTTGTAAACACACGCAATAAACGCATCAACAAACTTTTTTTTTTCGGTGCATTAACCCCTCAAGGTTGCGACAACTGACACAATAATTAACAAAATGATGCTCCGTAAAATATAAACGAAATCTCTCCGTTCATTCCCCCTTCATCAACACATTTGCAAAGAATAGTGGTAAAAGGTTTTTCCCATTATTTTAATAAAAAAATAATTGAAAATTCTGGCTGGAAACAACGAACTCGAACCGGTGTAAAAAAAAAAGAAAAAAAAGTAGTTTAATGATCACAGAGTCACAGAGGGAGCAGAAAAAGTTGAAAAAAGGCGGGACAATGAGAGGACAATAATGGTTGAAGCAGACCGTAAAGGCAACCGAGTCTGTATCCGACGATTATATCCCGTGTTGGGGACATTATATTTTAAAGTAAAATGAAAGTAAAACGACAACGTGCACAGAATGAAAATTTAATAACCCTTAAACTCCTTTTATAACATTAAAGTAACGGTTACATGTTAATATTAACGCTTAAATAAAAGCAAATATTGGCGGTAGGTACTGTAAAAGTTTTAATAAATTCTGCTGTCTTGCCGACAGCAATTACTGGCAGGATTATAAAAATAAAAGTCGGTCACTGGCCGTAAATGTGAAGCTATCAGCAACAGTTTTATTGGAACAAAAAAAAAGGAAATTATGTGAAATCTCAACAATGACTGGCACAATAATGTTGTTTATCAAATCGAATGTCGGAACATCAATCGAGTAGAATCGGAAAGAATAACGAGATCATTCGATCCAATTTGCAATTTGGTGCCTTCATACAACAATACGAAAACAAGTTGTGTGTCTATTAACTTTCGTTGAGAGGTTTTGATCAAAAAAATCCAGTGTTTTGTGTTTTAGAAGTAAGGTACGAAACGTTAATTTATTAATAGAGAGAAGAAAGAAAGAAAGAAAATGTGTTTATTTTGAGAGCTACAACATTACAAAAAACCAAATAATACTCTTAATAATGAACAGTTTAAGGCTTATACACAGTGGCGTGCATAGAACTAATTTCCGGAAAAGTAATCAGAAGGTCAAGTTTGACAATATAAAAAAATATGAAAAAATTTAAATAACACTTTGAAAAAAAAAGTTTGTATGACGCCAGGGTAGGCACTGCCTACCCTAGAAAGAACATTATCATACAATTTTTTTTTTAAATGTTATTTAAATTTTTTTTTATAATTTTTTTATTGTCAAACTTGACCTTCTGTTTGCTTTTCCGGAAAATAGTTCTATGCACGCCACTGCTTATACATATAACTAGGTAGTTTATAAGATGCAGCCAACAAAAAGGTCTCTGACTCAGCAAAATGCCACAGCAGAACTGTGACGCTGATCTTCCGTCAGAGGCCGCGAGTTGTGACACATGCGATGTAACAAAATTTATTGATAAAACGAAATTGTCTCTGTGTGACATAAGAAAATTTACTAATTTAATAATTTACAAACATAAAAAATTCCCTACAAGAAAATGTGTTTTATTGGGTCAATAATATAACTTAATGCAAAAAAAGAAGAAAAGTATAAGAAAATAAAATAAAAATACTTACAAAATTATTAAATGAATAATTTATATATAAAATAATAAATTAAAGAAGCCATCTTTCAAAAAAAATCGCAAATAAATCATTGACTATTTATTGTACCTATAAGGTACTATCTATATCCATATAGTATTATCTTATAGGTGGATGGTGGCGTGCACAGAACTTTTTGCTGGAAAAGCAAGCAATTGGACAAGAATAACAATTAAAAAAAATGAAAAATTTAAATACCACTTTGAAAAAAAAAATTGTATGACGCCAGGGTAGACATGTCTAGTGAAAATGTCCAGTACAACATTTTTTTTTCAAAGGGATATTTAAATTTTTTCATATTTTTTATTGTTATTCTTGACCAATTGCTTGCTTTTCCAGCAAAAAGTTCTGTGCACGCCGCTGTGGATGTTTTCCATAAATATTTGAATTTTGAAGATTTTTTCTGTCCTCTGTAACTTTTGCTCAGCCACGTATTCTATCCAAGGTTCGAATTCCATTAAGCACTATTTTGCATAACTTGGAAAAAATATTGAAATAGGGGGAGGAAATAATGACTGTATGCAGGTTTGTCAACCTTAAAAAATAAACTACGAAACTAAACGGTTATTAAAAAAAAACAAATCATTTGAAGGATCCCTTTCCTTACATAAAATTCTGGATACATTCCTGTTCTTGCATATTATAATATCAAACAAAGTTGCACGTTTAATATTTTGTGAATGGCTGAACAAAATACATCTTTTTTCAAAATAAATGGAAAACATAATCAGTAAAATAAACTTGCTTTAATTTGCTTTGTGCAAGTGTCGTCGGTATAATTAATTTAACTTCTCCATAAAAAATGGTCTTTATCCGGCCACAGAACCCTAAAAATGCGCCCGACATTCTAGCCCAATCCAATAATAGGGTCCCATGTAAATGCCACTCAGTCTCAGATGCCAGTCAATGCAGCGAAGAATTCCATGGCGTATTTCAATACCTTATGGCATCTCAGAACCATTTATATCCGTTCACCAAAGAAGATTGACCTCTAGATCCATCCAATACTGCTACGAATGACAGTGGCGGTGAGGATCAAGCAGAAATGGTTGGTGATATATCTATCTCCAGTGATATAAAAGATACCATTGTTGTCAAGCTACCCGAGAAGTATTGCCAATATTGGAGATAAGCCCGCGGATACGACCGTCGGCGTCGATGCAAAATAATGAAATAGCTAGAATGCTGTATTCAATAACAGAGCTAAATTGTTGAGCTAAGAAGATATTTTATTAAAATACTTTATATTTTAGCTTAAAGAAGAAATTTCTGCGCAAATTCTAGAAAAAATATGATAAGAAATTTATCTCAACTTTAATTAACGTAATAACGAAAGTTACAAATTGTTTAACGTTGAATTTATTGCATCAACAAGCTTCCAATCTTGTATCTGAAATTGAACTGTTTCGGCGAAGCCATTATATAAATTAGATAAAACAGTTTCCGTTAAACGAAAAACAAGTTCAAGACCAACAAGTATCAGTGTCCAATTTAAGGAAAGGATGTAATTTTGTTCTGACACAATACTCTGCAAATCAATTCATTAAGAGCATAAAAGATTTACAATTGCGACCGATGCAACGACTTGAATGGCGAAAATAATTTCGAACTACAATTCAATGCTAATTCAAGAAAAGGTAACCTTTCTTGTGACCAGATTCTCCCGCCTGATATCATTCAGCCTGCAGCTTTTGATACTTCGTGCCATTCATTAATATGCTTTATCTGCTTAGATCTAAAGATCAGATCAGTAAGCCATGACCAAAGAAAGTAGTCTAGTCAAAATAGGAACACATTTTGAGGTAGCGCTTAAGATTCTAATCTCGTACGCTAAGAAGTTTGGGTGTTCCGCAGGGTTCCATTCTGTGACCACTTTTGTTTGTTTTATGCGAATAAAGCGCGTAACAGTAAACGGTTTTATCGAATACAACGTAAAGTACACTTTGCGGTACCGATTTAGCGGTTGGATAAGTTTCTGCATGAATTCAATTAGATCAGGGATCACTGACCTTACCATCGTATACGTTGGGAGCTGTTAAATTGCGATTGGATGCGGTGATTTTTCATTCAATTTTATTAGGATCTTTTTTGTCTAGTGTTAGTAATATTACACCTTCACTTTGCTTGTTAATTTCACGGCTTTTATTGGCGTGACTGTTTTATTATTTAAAAGCAATTACCGTTAAACCTAATAAATGCAAAGTTTATAATATCGATTTCACGTTTTCGGTAATTTGAGCAATTAGAATAAAAAGAATGAAGAACCGGTTCACAAAAAAAAAGTAAACAATGCTGGCTTATTCTATACTTTCTCTAATCCTAAGATCATTAATCTTAAGATAATTTACGAGATTGTTTCAAATTCAGCAATAATTTAAAAACAATCATGTTTTAATAGGTCTATAATATCGTTGGGTCCATGCCATAAAATGACAAATATATCACCATAATTATCGTTTCCAATTCAGCACGATTGGTTAAAAATTAACAAGTTTTACAATTCAACAAGGTTTAATTAGTATTTAAGTAGATGAATACTTACTATGATAACAAGTCCCTCTGAAATAGAGATTTTTTGTTTAGTTGAAATTATATTTGATCTACTAATAAATTTTTTTTATTCTTTTACTATATGTTATTTGTAAAATTGTCTGTGTCATGTACAAAAGAGTAATAAATAAATAGTATTACCATTGAAACTTTTTTATGTTGGGGCCGGCCTCACCCCTGCGTTTATCGTCAGGCCATTATCGGCTTTAGTCGGCTATCTTCGCGAACAAAAAACAAAAACACGAAGCTCCGGAACGCTAGAAGATAGACGCAGCCCCAACAAAATAAAATTTGCAATGGTATCGTTTGTTATAGAATTTCCAAACAAAATAGACTGTGGCTTCTCCAATAGTAAATTATTATAATTCGCGTGACTTAAATGGAAATTAAAAAAAAAGAAATGTGGTGACACTGGTACTATTCGCTCCATATAGAGCTGGCAAGTGCGCCGCGGCAGTGACCTGCTAACAAACAGTCAGCTGGAACGAAAGCTTTACAGATGTAGCGTTTTCGATTGTGCCACTCAGTGCTGGCGGGCACTTTTGATATCTTTAAGGTGGTATATCGTGAAAATTTACACTTTTTGAAGTTTATTTATCTGCTCTTTTAAAGAAGTTCTAAGTAAAATAAATTAGTATAACAATTTTGGGACCTTTTTCTAGATTTTGGGCTATCAGAAACGCGATTGGAGGAATTTCACTCGATAGAAATAATTATTGAAATGAAGTCTAAATTTACACTTTTCTTAATATTCTGACAAATTGGGATACCACAAGGACTTCAAAAACATTTATTTAGATGGGTTTTAACAATATCCAAATTACTGGTTATGGAAATTTTCGTAGCTATTTTAGATAATTTTGTATTAATTTAAAACTGACTTGTTGACAATTTTCCCCGATTCCGTCCCTCTAGCAATGCGAGTTTTTCCGCCTGGAGTAACGGGGACCTTTGCACGAACGATATACCACCTTAAGCTATCATTTTCGCCGGTATTTTATTAGCAGGTAGAGAATTAAGGAAAAATTTCCAAGTGTTAGAACAAAATACCGTTTAAAAGTAGCTCCCCGGTAAAATATTTTCATTTTATTTTCATAGTCTATTATTTACATGTAAACGTTTAAACTTTAGCTGTTAATGCTTGCTAAGTTATACATATTCAGTAGCAAGGACCCAAAAAACTTTCTTTTAAAACAAATGAAGGACGTTTAGTTGTAGATTATTGCAGGTATGTTATGTATGACTGAAGAACACCCAATTTAACCTTAATAGTTTTTTTGACAAAGCTGACAATCCTGCACCCGTAGCACAGTGTTTAATCACAGTTGAATCACAGGTGCGAGGCGCGTGACACGATGTTTTTACGAATAAACAGTATGTCACACTCCTCGCACTTGTGATTTAACTAAGTAGCGTCGCGTGCTATTAAACACTGTGCTACGGTTGCAGTATTGCCTTTGTACTGAACTCGCCCCCTTTTTCACATTTATGTTTTTGGTAGGACTAATAATAACATTGTTTTCACGTTAACATTGTGTGAAGATTATTACTTTCGATTTCGATATAAAATTAAGAACTCTACATCGTCATCCACATCAAACGATACAATCTTGTGTCACTTCTTACAATTGACCGATATCATCTCGAATTGATGGAACTGCATCAATCTGGTGAAAACTGTCTTCTATTCGCTCATTCAAGATTTAGAATAAGAGGCACCCAATGACTTGATTAATGGAATTTATTTCTTAGGTACTAAAGTCGGATTTTTAATTAGCTGGAGTAAAAAGTCCTATAGAGCTCACAGTCCGTGCTAGTAGGAAATGCGCTTGAAACTTCTATGGTGAATGAACCATATCACATTGTCGCAAACTTTTGAATGCTGCAATGTGAAATGGCTCAAGCATCAGTTAAAAGCTCATTTCCCACTATCACTACCTGTCAGTTTACTTTAGCTAATTTAAAATCCGACTTTAGTTTCCAACTGAAAAGACTTTTACTCGAAGCAGAACACGATATCGTTTTGTTGTTTGCCATATTTTTATTATCGCAGCCATCTAGGGTATTTTGATATTTATATTTATATGTATTAGCTTTTTGTAGGTAGTAGAACTGATGCCGGGCTCGACTGTGGAGTTACCACTATCTTACACTCAAACCCTCTGGAGTTATTCGGGGAAGAGTAAGAGGACCGCTCGCAGGCACAAAACCAGGTGGCCCACCTTACCTGGGACCGATTGATGGTGGTACATCCATCCCCAATTGCCGGGCCTTATAGAAAACATACTGGTGACGGATAGCGGCGTCACTGGAGCGAGGGTTTTGGTACCGCGCTCACCAACCCGCCTGCCCAGCGCGCGTGAGTATGGGCATTTCTTCCAAGAGGACCCCCAAGAGTAGGGAAATCTTGGAAATGGCTATGCCCAACAGTGGACGAAGACAGGCTGATGGATGGATGGATGGATAGCTTTTTGCCCACAGCTTTGCTGCGCTAAAGGAATTTCAAATTTAAGCAGTCTGAATCACACCTTTATAATTTGAATTTCGAAAGCTCTTTTTTTTAGCGATGCCTATGTGGTAAGGATCTACAAGCCAAATTTTTAGGTTGTATGCGCTTTAGTTCCGGATATTTCGTGACTCAGTGAATGAGGGGTGTGGAATGTTTTTCTAAACTTACTACTCTATGAACTACTTTTGCTAGGACAGTTTCGCCAGAGGAACCATTTCTAGCCGAAACTATGCCAACGCTTAAGGGGCTGCACCATGCTAAAATTCAGTCTGGCTCTAACGCTTTTGTGTTTTAACTGTCTATCCTGCTCTAATTAGAAGCCGCGCATGCAAAACTTCAGTTATTTTGAAATCGCGGCTCCATTAGGACATTAACTATAATTTCTTTATGTAATAAATATGTTTTTTTCTAGTTAGTTTCTGCTGTGTTAGTTTCGTTTCAATCGGTTTTGAAATATGGAAACTGAATCGCTTTTTTCGTGAAATTCATGCTTTTTTAAAAGTAATTTAATTGAAAGCATGTTTATTTGTAAAGTGTGATTAATAATTGTCTTTAGTTAAAAAACACACCATATATTTTTTTAATTTTTACCATTTATATTGACGGAACTGAATCCAATGAAAAACTAATGTTTAGCATTGTGGAGCCCTATTAACTGATGCTGATGGTATACTAAACTTGTAGCGGTAAACTATAGTACTGCGCGGATTCGCAAGATTTATGGTGCGCATGTAAAACACATGTTATGGCCCATGTAAATCCTAAATTCCAAGCTAACAATGTAATAAAAGATCGTAAATTCTTGACACTGACAGTAGAACAAATGACCTGTTTCTGTTTTGTCTGCTTGTCATTAGGTGCAAACCTATGAAATGTCCGTTTTGTATGGAGAATTTGAAGAAAACTCAATTTTTCCCATTTTTTACACAGTTATAGAATCATTTGTTACATAGTTTACATTTGGCTAGAATTGTAATTGTACAGTGGAGACCACATCAAGCTATACACTTACAGTGTGATATTAGCCCCTACAGATAGATACAAAGTCCAATGTGTCTTACTTGATGCGGTCTCCACTCTACTTCTAAGGGGCTTAGTATCGCCAATTGGGAACTTTCTAAAGCCTCGTTTATGACATTACCAAAAAATATTGAAAAATCCAATATGAATTAGCAACTCTTAGACGAAGACGACATATGCAACATTTTTCTTTTTCACACCACCAAAATTTCTATATGAAAAAAAATTCAACCAGGTGGTGTTTTTTGGTTATGAATTCCCTACTGCTCCTAAGCGGCTTGGTTGATTTAATTCATTTATACTTTGATATTCGTAAATATATAAACTTGATAGGTATATGTAACATAACATAGGATTATTCAATCGAAGAATCACGTCCATGTGAAAAGTATTATTTTCTCCTAATTCGTCCTATCAAGGAAGCAGCGAGCGTCGTAACAGCCACTATGCATTGCGCGCTGATATGAACGTTATTTCAATGTCGTTTCTGTCAATATTCGTACCGACAAACATCGAGCTGCTAATTTGGCAACGGTAATTGCTTTAATCCCTCGCACCCGATTTCCTACTCTATAGGTACTCTACAATAGAGATAAGTATAAAGAAAGCTCTGGAAAGAAAAGACTGGTTCGATGTTCGTAAAACTTAGTCAATTTTTGATGCCCGCACATACAATAGTGTGATTGCCAATTCTAAATCTTTAACGCTTCAGAAAATGAAAGTTTCTTAATTGGCCAGCAAAAAATAATAACAAAAACCTAACTTGATGCTTAATAACCTGTCCAATGTTAACCGTTATATCGTGGCCAAATTAATACTTTGTGAAACATGCAACGTAAAATGGCTAATTGTATATTTTGTTATGTTCGAGAAGAATTTGTCACATTTTTTGGCATTGTCCAACATTGTTGAGAACATTGTATTGCGTTGAGTTGCTTGCAACCGGGGCAGATGAAAAAAACGTAGAAGACGAATTTCTAACAGTGTCATTCAAAAATGGCATCACAGACTGAAAAGGGCAAAGGGCTCATGATTGGTGCCTCTAAAAAGGCCGCTTTGGATTAATCATATTATGATTCCGTTCTAATGCCGTCTCTTTTGCACGCGTGAAAAAATCTTACTCTATCCTACTTTCAAATCATTTTATGATTCACCCAAGTCGGCCTTTTTAGATCCCCTGTTGTCATGAAACTCTAGGCCAGCCGTGATTGGCCGATTCTAAAATACAGTGAACGCTATTGGAGCCGTCGTCGTCGTTATACAAAATTATATTCAACAACTTTATCACGAGGTATAAAATGGGAATGTCGCGAACTTTTTAATGTTGCTATGTGAAATGGCTTATGTACCATAATAGTTAAAACGCATTTCTCACTATCACGAACTGTCAGATTCCTGCTTCATGCAAAAAGCTGATTGCTTAGGCTGCTGATGGTAACGAAATAATTGTATGTGTTCTTTAGCCAATCAATTATTGTTAGAACTGTAAAAAAATATCTTCTGAATATTTCTTTACTTCATCTTCATAAGCTGTACCCATTCCAATGTTGCAACTCTTTAGTATTTGAGCCAATGAGTGAGCACATTAATTTCATTATAAATTCATCATTTCTCGTTCATTTCCTTGAGTCTTAGTAGCTGATAATAAAAGTGTATTTTCATTAACTCGTTACCTATTTAAATGATCACAGTTGTTTTGACGTGTTTATATTACAACAGTTATTTTAAGTCGATCTTTCTTGAATGTTATATTTATGTGTTTTGCATTTCCTATATAATCTATTATGAAAATAAAAATATATTTAGTCAAAATTATTATATTCGACTAAAAACGACCACAAGTGGGTCGAAATAAATTTCGAAAATACTATTACTTTTTTTATAATTATATATATATTATTTTTCTTTATTGGAGGGTCTGGTCACGATGTGATCATGTCACTCTAGGTATTTGCTACTAACTACATAAACTCATTTCTTATTTTGATACAAATCTTGGCTAATTTCTGCAGTACCTTAGCTACCTCTGAATTTGGTGCAGTCAAGAGGCTGTTACAGCCACCTAATTCAACAATAGAATTACAAAATATGTTGTTTTCTTTGGACCTCATTTCCTAAAGTCTTCGATTACCCCGCACTCACTGCAGTTTGGTGTGTCTGATTAAAATCATAACCCATTTCTAAAATATACAAATGGTATAAAATTATAATAATATTAAGTTAATTTTTCAAGGTTTGTGTATAGAAAAATAGATATTGCTTCGAAATCTCTTGGAAAGACTGTTGTTATAACCTATAGGTGTTTTTATTTGTTCTTAGAAGCTGATCTAACAATAAGGTTGGATTTTACAGATTTGTAACAAAATCCCAATAAATATAGCATAAAAAAATGGCAGCTTAAAACACTGTAATTATATGCAAAAGACTTTAAGGGAACATATGGTAGACTGTACTAATGAATTTAGGATATTTTAACCCTAACGTTAGAAGTAAACTGAATTGTTTTAAAAATATCAGTTTTTTGTTTTAGTTGCGTAGCTTCTCAGCTGCTTTATGATGACAACGTTAAAAAAACTTACATTGATAAATATATTTATTGCTACAATGCACACTTAATCCAATTACAAAACCAATTGATATCAATAAATACTTGAAATTAATTCTCACCGAACCAATGCATCAATTATTGGTGCATTGACCCGAATGCCTTCTTCGTCAACATCGTCAATTACAAGATTAGGGTCATCTATTGAAGCAGCTACCCAATTTTGTTTTTTGTTCAACAGCTGAGCTGCCTTAGAAATTGGAGCTCTACATTTTTTTGGGACTCGGCCTTGACTTGAGTCGATACAAAGAAATGACGTGATGACAAGGTATTGAGGATAATCTTTTGGAAAAAGTAACTGATTCGAGACTGACTAACTGATTTTGGTCTAAAAAACGATAGACTTGCTGTCAGATTTTACCTCCAGTCTGCGTATACTAAGGAAGCAATAAAATTTTGACTTTTAAATAATGAAATCGAAAATCTTTTACCAAAAGTCGAAAATAGGTGCAACGACGAGTGGAGCGAGGAGGAGCTTATTAGGTTTACATGTAAATAAATTTGGGGAGCCGAGCGAAGCGGAGAGGAGGGAAACGACCCTCCTAAATTAAACAGAAATATGATCTGCCCAGGCTAATCATGATATGCCCAATTCTATGATATGCCGATGACATTATGCATAACTGAATGATGTATATAACCACGCAAAACTGGATGAGACTTACATGTCACCGGTAAGAAGGGATCCGGGTTCGGGGACTGGAGTAAATTTTCTGAGACATAAAATTTTCTAATTTATTTCTTATCTTATTGTGTACTGCAATGTTACAATTAATTCACCTTCTCCGACAGGAGTTAAAAGCGCAATAAAGGTTACAGCTTTCCTTGGAAACAAGCTATCTGCTTGCAATAAATTAAGTTTCACTTAGCCATCAGCTGATAACTTTCCCGTAACCGTAAACAATTATTATTTCAACGTTTATCTGACGCCATCTTTCTGTAAATTTATTTCTCCTTTCAAAATACAATTAGATATACATTTAAGAGCCCTCTAGCAGGTGGATTGTAAATTTATCAAAGCTGAACACTTAAGATAAAAATTTGCTCTATTATTATTATACTACAAAACCTTAGCATCTCTGCATAGTGTGCATAGTTGTGTATAGTGTCATCGCAAAGTTTCCATTGGTATCTGTAAATTAGAATTTTATGGTTTTAAATATTCAAATTCAAATTCACAGAAACCAATGGAAACTTTGGAACGTACGGCAGAAGAATGAAGTTTTAACGTTTCATTTCGTCGGTGGACGTTTAGACACCCTGTATAATTAAATCCGGAGGCAGAATGATCTGATGTGGTCCTCTCAACAGGGAGTCTGAGAACTCTTCTTGGCGAAGAATGTGAATGAATTAATGAACAGAAACTTTATTGTCCACATACGAAATAAAAAAATAAAGAATACAAAGTAACGAATACACAATATTGTACAAAGGATAATAGTTTTGTGTTTTGTGCTCTCAAGGTTTAGCAGCCATTTTTTTATCAAGCAAAATAGATGTTCCAGGATCGTGTCAGGGGATGATGATATAGACTGGCTCAATGTAATAACAATAATTCTCCGATAGAAAACTGCTGCAATTCTTTCTCCTCTTCTAACTCTATTAAATAAAATTATATGTTTGGTATTTATAGCTTTACCAATTTAATAAAATAAGATTTTTATAAATGTTTGTACTGTTGATTGTTGGCACTTGGTGGAACTTGCAATACATAAAATGAACAGAAAATCACTTGTACTATCCCAAATATTACAAATTTATTAAGTACTTCCTGACCGGTTTCGCCTGTATGGCATTATCAAATTAATATAAGATCTTAAGGCGCTCTTATCCCAAAATCAGTAATTTCAAAGTCAAATAGAACTCTCAAATATCGTCTAAAACTTCAAAAAAAAATACGCAATATAGTTCGAACCTTTATCTAGGTCTTCCACGCATGTGTTACACGATCAGATAAACTTTGCTCGATAGAAATAATTGACAAACACAGCATGTAATAAGACCTTTCAAATCATGCCATTTCCATAATGCCACTCTTTTATTAACGAAACATATCTGGTAATATTGCTCTTTAAATTTTCTAGGTCGACCACGTAAGTGGGTTTTAATAAACATATCCTTTATTTTTAAACAATTTAAAAACCGATAAAAACAACGAAAAAGTACAAAAGTGTGGTTATTTTCTTTACTCTTTACACGTAAAGAAAAAGACAGAGAGTCACTCTTCGCCTTAATATTTTCAATATCTTTAATATCTTTTGTATTTATGCATAAACTTTGATTAAATACCTGGCCTACCTGCATGATGTTACTTTCAATACTTCTAAAAAGCCTTAGGGTATAATCATAGCAGAATGTTTCTATCGAACAATCTTTGAAGAATTCTCATAATATTATACATGAATAAAAGTTTGTACTTTCTTTAGATTTTTCATCTTTTCCCAACGCAAAAAATTATACGGGAGGAAAGGAAAAAAAAGCTTTTGTAAGGTCAACATCTAACATTTACAGCTCAAGAAGCATCAGATAGTGACGAAGTTAAATTGAATTTCTCCAATCTGACACAAATCTGTGCAGACCTCGATAGGTTTTTAATTCCCTGCACAATGGAGTGTCTCTAAAAGTCAAGTAACGGTAAGGATGGAAGATGAGTGATGTGTGCCATCTGGCGCCGATCTGACAATTAGGAATGACCAGTTTGGTGCAGAATCTGTGCTCGAGGAATCTGTGTGTCGATTTTGAGATCCGTGGGGCTGGGAACCTTTGGTGTATGTGTGCCTTCCGGCGCCAATCTCACAATTAGGAATGACCAGTTTGGTGCAGAAACTGCATGTCGAGGAATCTGTGTGTCGGTTTTGAGATCCGTGGGTCTGGGAACCTTTTGTGTATGTGTGCCATCTAGCGACGATCAAACAATTAGGAATGACCAGTTTGGTGCAGAATCTGTGCTCGAGGAATCTGTGTGTCGATTTTGAGATCCGTGGTGCTGGGAACCTTTTATGTCAATTTACATTATTTTAAGGATGTGCTGTGCACAGAAAGCTCCGAAAAATTTCGAAATAAGATTGAATTTTGTTGTTTTTTCCTTATTCTTTCTAGTCATTAAATAAATTACAAGATTAATATATTTTATTGAATTGATAAAATTTGTTCGATTTGTTATTAACATACAATCTCGATTTCTTAAATTAATGATTAATATGAAATTAAAGAAGAAAAAAATAGCGAGGAGCTTTGTAGTAGTTATCAGTTTCAACTTGATATCTCATACGGGGCCCGAGCAAAAGGTTCTTGACAGACAGACAGACGGACAACAGAGTAATCCTATAAGGGTTCAGTTTTTTTATTTTGAAGTACGGAACCCTAAAAACCACTATTGGACCACTTCTTCCCCATTTGATTCAAAGTTTAACATAACGTATGGAACATGAAAAAAAATTGTTAAGTATGTCTTTATTTTTTAGATTTTTTTGTGTGAAAATTGTATGTAATTGTTTTACAAAAAACAGCTTATGAGAATTCTGTTGTGTTTCGAGGTCGTGCGACATAAAATTCTTTTATAAATGCCTGAAATGTGAAAGTGGGATTCATCAAATGGGGAGGCAGAAGATGTGGACCCAGTGGCGTGCACAGAACTTTTTGCTGGAAAAGCAAGTAATTGGTCAAGAATAACAATTAAAAAAAATATTAAAAATTTAAATATCACTTTGAAAAAAAAAAGTTTGTATTGGAAATTTTCACTCTAGGGTAGACATTGTCTACCCTGTACCCTGGCGTCATACAAACTCTTTTTTTATTGTTATTCTGGACCAATTGATTGCTTTTCCAGCAAAAAATTCTGTGCACGCCACTGTGTGGACCTATAGTATGTACTTTTTTTTTTTTATTCTTTATACATCGCGCTTCAAAGTAATACCACCAATCCGATATGATATTAAAAAAAGTGAGTTTTCGATCCACTCTACTATGCAGATGACAGAGCTAACTTCACACGCGCCCTCTACTGGTCCAAAGACGTGTTCTTATTACAAATATTAAATTGAAAAAGAAAAAAAAGAAAATGGATTTGCACATCACAAAATTGCAAGTTCACAATTTCGCTTTATACGGAACCCGTAGATCGTGAGCACACAGCTTTACTTTTAAAACTTTTTTTTATATGATTAATTGGATACTTATTTGTGTCGCTGGGCGCTTGGTAGCTGTTTTTAAAGTTGATGATGGATGGATGATTAATTGGTGAACCGTTTTTTTTTTTTGTGAATATCATTGGAGTAGGTAGAGATAATGAAAAGTTATTTAATAGTAGCCTTTTGATTGGTCTACTTTCTTTTAAATACACGTATTCAGATGCGCTCTGTAAAAAAAAATTAAAAAAAAAACATACTTAATTAGCAGTTAATAAAAAGAAACAATGTAAGCCAAAAACACCGCCATTTTACTGTATGAACAAAGAGATTTATTTATGCATGTTTCAATTTTATTTTTCTAAAATTTAATTAAAACGCGCGCTGTGTGAACTTTTACTATCTCCATGAAAACCAGCAAATTTCCTTTAACACTAAAATCACGCAATAAAAGTCATATCATTACAGATATTCTAATTAACACAATGTGTAACTCTTCTTGGTTTTTGTCTAGATTTTCTAGTAGATGTAAGTGGTTAGTTTTATGGCCAGCGATCACCTGGCCAGCCTCCCGTCACCTGAGGGATATGAGTAATTTACACACCCTGTATATAAATAAATACCAGACCGTATTTTAGTGCGCCGTAAACAAGCGAAGCGAAGGAGCTTGCTTGACCATCTTTGTAAAAGTTATTAAAAGTTGTTGGGATATACGGCGCCTGATATCTTTGCACGCTTATAATTTTTATTTTAAATCACTTGTAAAAATAAATGTATTAAGTACCTAACTTTTAATATTACGCATTTTTTTTTTGTCAGAAACTTACAAAAGTAAAAAAAAAAATAGCACAAATAATACTTACGGCAGTAAAATTCCGAAAACACGCTTCGCACCCGTAACACAAAAAGCGCACACTGGCACCTTCAAAAAGGGAATAAAAAAATGAAATTTTAAATATTTAAAAATGGAACACGAGACTACGTCTGAAATAAAGGCCGTAACACACGTACGGTAGCGTCAAAGATCGCCGCGCGACTGGGCCCGCGACTATAAGGGAACGGTTAATATATCAAGTATACTTGTTTGCTACGTCTTTCACCGGCTAAGCTGTGGTAGTCGTGTTATCCGTGCCTGGCCAGTCTTCTTTCTGGGTTAATGAGAAGTCTCAGAGTCGCTGGCGTTCGCCGTTTTCTACCAGGTTTCGAATCGAAGCTGTGGGTGCAATTTCAAGCGTTGTCACTGCGTTGTTATGCTGGCTTAGTACTTTCGTTGAGTGCGGAATAAAAAAGTAATTGCTTTTTGTGTAAAAGCATGAGAAAATGTTAATGGTCTTAATTTTTATAGAACAATCTCAGCAGGCTAATACACATACAGGTTGTTACTAAAATTAAAAGCTTCCCATACTTACAGCTAGTTAATTTATATTTATTCTGAAATAAAACACGTGGTACACTGCAGGCACGGAGCCAGAATTCTAGTTCGGAAGGGGCTTGTTGCTGGAATTCGATTAAACAAAATTGTTCTGCTGCAAAATAGGACAAAATCATACTTTTCACATAGACTCGATGGACAGAAAAATAAAAAATTTCCATTGTCTATTAAGTTATACTTTACTTTAATTTTAAAATGAGAAATATTACAATCAAGCGAATAGTTCCAGAGTTCAAGCAATTTTTTATCCAGAGTAACATAAAATAAGCACAATTTTGACGATTTTGCGTAACTCCTAAGGTTTTATGAATTTTAGAACAAAATGCATCATTGATTAAAAGGTTTTTTGGGTAGGTTAGGTACTCGTAGTTTTATTTTTCAGAATATTTGCTTGTTAGGCTTTGGAGTTCAAGCATTTTCAGTGGAGGTTATTTCAATAAACATTGGGAACAAACGCCTTAAAAAAATAAAACAATAAAAATTCATTTATTTCAGGCACTTATTCAGGCCCATAATTAATTAATTAATTTACAAAATTTTGCAAAACTATTTTTTTTTATTTTGCCAATATACTATAAATATTAAAATTATAATTTTAATTTAAACAAATAATGTCACAATTGTAATTATTTAATTAAAGCTAATTATTATATTAAACTAACTATTAAATTAATTTAAATGTATTGTAAACAAATTAAGTAAATGTATATTAATCGGCGAAAGAGTGAGAAATATGGTGCCTGGGTTGCTTTGGCATTAAAGCGGTCAAAACCCGCACTAAATCGGTCCATTCTTTACAAAAATATACGAGGTAAGAAAACGACTTGCATTTCGCTTTTTACCTATCCCATCCAATGATCTTCCATGATCCCATCCCACTAATCCCACTAATATTATAAATGCGAAAGTTTGGATGGATGGATGTTTATTAATCCTTCACGCCGTAACTACTGAACCGATTGGGCTGAAACTTTGCACAAATGTAGTTCTAAACCTGGAATAGGATATAGGCTACTTTGACAGATTCGTTTGTCGTCACAAAAACTAAACCAACGCGGGCGAAGCCGCGGGAAAAAGCTAGTGTGTAAATAATTTGTTGGGTTATTTTATTGTATGTGTTGGGTTATTTTATTATATTGACTCCTGATGAGAGATGCGTGTAGTCATGTATTGTGTACTCTACTCTCGATCTGCTCCCACGCGTACAGCAAAGAGAGGATACATTTTAATCGATTTTAGATTTGGATTTTCGGGGGGGCTTCAACCCCTCAAGCACCTCCTGGCTACGTGCCTGGTACACTGTCCTTCTTATTATACAGGGTGTTACGATGATGTAGAGATGATTGTTAAGATGTAGTTGACTCAATATAATAGGTCTTTACAGATGAATTTGCCGAAATTTTCTTACAAATTCATGAGTTCATAATTCCTGTAATTAAATAGCTATTTCAATTATTTGTTTTTTGTTTGTTTTCAGTTTGATTATAAAAATTAAATCTTCAAAAACAGTTCGCCCTAAATGCCATCCATTTCCATGATAAGATTCGTAACCTTTTATTACAGCTGACACTTTTCAAAAATTAAATTAATACTGCTGTTAGCTTCATATTGTCTCATTCATACACACAAGAAATTAAATAATTTGGATTTGTTATTCCTACAAAAAATGCAAAAATGTTAGTACTGAAAATTCAGTTTACTTGAAATTCTCTATTGAAAACGGCAATTTCAAGATAAAGACCTAATATTTATGAAAAAACTCTTGAAATTTAGGAAGACGGTCTTGAAAATTGTTTTCTTTCTAATAACTAGTCGACAAGAGTGGTTGCTCACCTCAGAAAACACCTAAAATTTTTATTTTAACTATGTTAATTATGTTAATTACTTCACATTACAATTAAAATGTCGTTCAACTTGCATCTAATTACATAACAGGTTCACGGTCATTTTATAACAACGATAGAGACTGAAGATGAATGGTACTCGTACATAATGAAATAATGAACTTTATTTTCAGTTTAATAATGAACTTAATTTTCTGAAGCAAGAAAACCACGTAAATATTTTTCCGACGTCAAAAAATTAAGGTTTCTCCCAACGCCAACGACCTTGAACTGAGTAACTTTATAACCATTTTATACGGTAACTATAGCATTTTTTAATAGAAGAAAAATACATACGATACAAATAGTGATGTGGTTTTTCCTGAATTTTATTTTGATATACAGAAGTGAAGCAAGAAAATTCTAAGTTTACCCTTATTTCTCGATTTCTTGTCCACTTGTTACAATATAACTGCTACAGTTTTTATCTAAACAGTATACAAATTTATAAACTTCTAGACATCGAAATATTTCGATGTTTCTAGACAAAATACTATGCTAACACCGTCCCACTCCCACCAAAACGTATATTTTGAGAGAGGGGGTTGCCATGAAATTGGCCGACCACCAGAAACACGCAGAAGGATCCCTAACAGGAAGCTACGTTATCCCTGAGTGCTATAGGCTATAGTTTGTTCCCTAGGGATGGGCAGGGGATCTAAAAAGGCCGACTTGGGTGAATCATAAAATGATTTGAAAATAGGATGGAGTCAGAGTTTTTTCACGCGTGCAAAAGAGACGGCATTAGAACTGAATCATAATATGATTTATCCAAAGCGGCCTTTTAAAAAAAAAAAAAAAGATTTTTATTCAACAGAACACAACACAAAACACATAATACTTCATAGTAGTTTATGCTACTAGGGCGAAAAGGAATAAATTACGAGGACGATTTAAAACACGAGCGTAGCGAGTGTTTTAAACGTAACCGAGTAATTTATTGCTTTTACGCCCGTGTATCATACTACATTTTTCAATGCATAGTGTGAGGAAATGAAAACAAATATAATCTTGTGAACTTTAAATTATAATTGGCTCAAAAGAACTGTATCCAGAGCCGTTAAACAGTGGAAAAAAAAGTATAACGTCTATGGTACACAGGAAAGGCTGCAGGTTAGCCAACCATTGTAAATAAATAAAAAATAATAATAATAATAAAGCCCTAGGGCAAAATAATCGACTTTCTGTTCGGTTTTGATGCATAAAAAGTGGGCCTTTACGAGCACATGCATTGAAAAGACTATTTAGGATTAGACAGGTTCTGTTGAAAAGGCCGCTGACTCAGCTTTTGTCCCTTAAGCCAGAAGCAAAGGGACGCTGTTATTCTGTCACTGCCTGTTCATCCATAAGGATACTTAAAACAATAAACAAAAATAACACAACTATGATTAAAACACATAAAAAACAATAGCCATTTTTAGGAACTTGGAACTTCTATTGTTTTGCAGCTAAATTAACGTACCATTTAATAATATTAAGAGTATTATATGTATAATTATCTATATACTTATATATGAATATTATATAAACTTAAATGCATTATTAATAGATTCAAATATATATTAATATATTATATTATTTACAATGTACATACTGACACCATTTTCCTTATCTTTTTATTTGCAATTTTATTTGTAAGTTTACTAACCACTCTTTACAATGTTTTTTGAATGTAGGAAAATGAATGTTTAGAGGGCCAGGGGCTCTACCGCGTAATTCTCATTTGTATCAACTTCAAGCAAATGCATGCGAAATTCAACGTGTGCAAAAGAGATGGCATGTTAGGCGGGCGTCGTTGCACGCACGTCAAATTTCAATCTCAAGTTGATGTTGATGAAAATGAGAATTACGCGGTAGACCCACAGATCCCTAGGAACATAGCTATTAAAACTGTACATGGGTCTACTGGAGCATGAACAATGCCAGACTTTCGAGAATTCGTTTGAAGAAATTCGGACTCTCCTTGTATTGAAAAAAATATATTTGATTTATTGATGTTTTGTCTAGGGATTCTACTTATAATAGTAGTTTATGCTACAAGGGCGAAAAGGAATAAATTACGAGGACGATTTAAAACACGAGCGTAGCGAGTGTTTTAAACGTAACCGAGTAATTTATTGCTTTTACGCCCGTGTATCATACTACGTTTTTCAATGCATAGTGTAAGGAAATGAAAACAAATATAATCTTGTGAACTTTAAATTATGATTGGCTCAAAAGGACTGTATCCAGAGCCGTTAAACAGTGGAAAAAAAAGTATAACATCTATGGTACACAGGAAAGGCTGCAGGTTAGCCAACCATTGCAAATAAATAAAAAAAAAAAAAAAATACAGCCCTAGGGCAAAATAATCGACTTTCTGTTCGGTTTTGATGCATAAAAAGTGGGCCTTTACGAGCACTTACATTGAAAACAATGTATTAAGATTTATACTTTTGTAAAAAAAAATGTATACCATCCTCTTTTTTTTTTGGTTTTTCAAACGTTCGTTTCATCAAGAGACCAATTTGATTTTTTTTTTCATAAAATAGGTAATAGAAATAATAAGTACCTACATATGAAATTGCTAAAATTTTCTTACAGATTCATGAGTTCATAATTCCTGTAATTCAATAGCTATTTCCATTATTTGTTTTTTGTTTGAAAGTTGGTTTCAAGGTTTTACATCTACGTATTAAATTTAGTTTTTATTGTCAGTTTAATAACCAAAATTAAAATTTCAAAAACAGTTCGTCCTAAATGCGATCCATTTCCGTGATAAGATTCGTAATAATTTTTTACAGCTGACACTTTTCAAAAACTAAATTAATGTTGCTGTTAGCCATTCATACACACCAGAAATAACATAATTTGGATTTGTCATTCCTAAAAAAAAAATGCGAAAATTGTAGTACACAAAATTCAGTTTAATTCAAATTCTCTATAGAAAACCGCAATTTCATATACTTACAACGTGTAACAGAAAGTTGTAACCATATTTGAAGAGCTTATTCAGTCAATGGTATAGAACAACTCTTACTATGGAGCCAAACACTGTATCTCGAAAAAAAAATTAACTGTTTCATAGAAAAATGCAATGCCGCTCGGCTGAAATGTATGGAAGGGCAGATTTTTTTTTTGAGATTTCACGGTTGGCTCTATAGTAAAAGTTGTTCCATACTATTGACTGAATAAGCTCTTCAAATATGGTTACACCTTTCTGTTACACCTTGTATAAAGATCTAACTTTAACACCCCATTGAAATCTGAATAAATAATGGTACACCCAACGGGACCCTATTACTAAGCCTACGCTGTCTGTCTGTCCGTCTGTCACAGAAGTCTACAGCTTCAGCCGTTACATCTAGGCCAGTTGAAATGTACATATGACCTCTATGATGGCATACAATAAAATTTAAAGTCAAGGGGAAGCACAAAAATCAAAAAAAAGTTGCATTTTTTAACGTTTTCATGACTGAAAAATATGAAAAAAAGTTACGATAATAGGTGATAAAGTAAAAATTAAAGCAAGCTGAAGTGGCAGTGGGCTGGCCACATCAGCCGAAAAACCGACAACCGATGGGGGAGAAAGGTTCTCGAGTGGAGACCACGAACCGGCAGACGCAGTGTAGGACGCCCGCCAGCTCGCTGGACTGACGATCTAAAAAAGATTCCCGGTAATGGCTGGATGGGGATGGCCGAGGATGGAAAAATGTGGCGTGCCCTTGGAGAGGCCTATGTCCAGCAGTGTACCGATATTGGCTGATGGATTGGATTGAAGTAAAAATTACAGGAAAAATATAACAGTTAAGATATAAGGGTTCCGTACTCAGCGGGAGCAGCGAATTGTTTGCCAGGCGCTACCATTTTTGCGGCTGGTTTTTGTCGCTTTCATGTTGCTGTTTACATGGTCAATCTTGGTTTCGCTTGACTTTAACTAATAACCACAAACCACATAGCCATTAGAGAAGAAGGGCAAATCATTTTCGCCAACACATAACCATACAAATTAGGGATGTAACTGATACCAATATCGATATATCGGCGATACTTTGGGTTTGCCGATATACCGGCATCGGCGATATTTTATTGCCGATAAAACGATACTTTTAAATTCAAGCAAGTAACGTAAACGCGCATGTTGTTTCGTCTATTTCTTTGAGAAGTGCAAGGATGATCCCCCTAATAACTAATTATCTATAAACTTTATTAGGAGTACGGGACTCATCGTGTTTGGTTTTTATATTTTCATCTGCAAATGTCCATCTAATGTTCCACCAATAAAATTGAATGGACGCCCACTAAAAATGGTGGAACAGTTTAAATATCTGGGTCATATAATAACATCCGATCTGAAGGACAATGCAGATATTGAAAGGGAGCGCAGGGCGTTGTCTGTCAGAGCGAACATGATAGCTCGCAGATTTGCTCGTTGTTCCACTGAAGCTAAGATCACTCTTTTTAGAGCTTATTTGTACATCCTTTTACACGAGCAGTCTGTGGGTCGACTATACGCAAAGACAGTACAGCGCTCTGCGCGTTCAATATAACAACGCGTTCAGGATGCTGATGGGGCTTCCCCGGTTCTGCAGTGCGTCGGGAATGTTCGCGGAAGGGCGAGTAGATTGCTTCTACGCGACCATGCGCAAACGGTGCGTATCCCTGGTAGGCAGAGTTCGGGCCAGTACCAATGGCATCCTGAGCATGTTCGCGAGCAGGTTTGATTTTCAGTACATGAACCATTGTACGATGATTCATGTACTGAAAAATAAAAATATGTAAATATAGGTTTATGTTACTAACAATATGTTAAGCAGTTTTATTTTTCTTACTAACACTATTGTAGATACTGTGTGTGTTATATGGCTTTATGGTGGCCGAAATAAATGAATTATTATTATTATTATTATTATGGTCACGGGATTTTATTTTATTTTCGATTATTTAAAAAAACTAATTATCTCATAGTAAGTCTGTAATTTCTTAGTTGTTATTTAATTTTACCTTTATTTAAATTTACTAAGCGTATCGTTATCGGTATCAGAATCACCGATATTTTTATAAGAGTATCGGTATCGTATCGGCAAAAAGGCGTATTATTCGACCATAAACACGAAATATAATGCATCTTATTTTGTCGATTTGACTTGACTTGGGTGCTATCTTAATTCGGCAGCATTTTATTTCTAGCAGGGACCACGGGTAAAAAAAATACCCATGGTCCCTTTCAGGGACTACGGGAGGGACCACGGGTAACAAATCGTATCGTATCGATGCATTCATAATACAAATGTCATTCCCTCTATTTCCTTGCTTTGTCCCCTCCCCGCACATCCCCGCATTACCCCGGCTGTGGCGGAAAAAATCTCCTTTAGGAACATCAGAAATTGACTTCTTATAATGTTTAAATAGCAAAATGTTGAAAATCCCAAAATGTCGACTTTCTTAAGGTTCTGTACCCAAAGGGACCCTATTACTAAGACTCCGCTGTCCGTCTGTCTGTCCGTCTTTCTGTCCGTCTGTCCGTCTGTCTGTCCATCTGTCCCTCTGTCACCAGGCTGTATTTCATGAACCGTGATAGTTAGACAGTTGAAATTTTCACAGATGATGTACGAGTATTTCTGTTTCCGCTATAACAAAAAATACCAAAAAACAGAATAAAATAAGTATTTAACGGGGCTCCCATACAACAGACATGTTTTTTGCCGTTATTATAGATAACGTTACGGAACCCTTCGTGTGCGAGTCCGACTCGCACTTGGCCGGCCTTTTATTTTTTACAATGTCAAATTTTTGTCCAAGTGGTCTGTGCTAGTAACCAACGGATAAAAAGCAGCACCAGGCTTTTAGAAAGACCCGCAACTTTCGCCATTTCATAAAACATTATAATTATGATGTTCCGCCATCAATTACGACATTGGCTGTCTGCGATGTATTGCTAATAGATACTTAGTTCTGTACAATAGCCAATCAGCTCTAGGCTATACTCTATCTAAGTCTCACTTCATTAGAGTACATTCGCTCTAATATTACTCACTAGATTTTTGCCCGAGCAAATGTATTTAAGGCGATATGCGAAAAAAATACGGGTGTTACTTTTCTGTGTATTTCATGAAATAAGCGGAAAATTTTAATACATTTCTGGTACATGCATTTTGACTATATAATCTAGGGTTTTGAAATTGGAAAATATGTTTGGATAAATTTTCCTCGATAGAAAAATTGTTGAAATGAGGTCTTCAAACACATTTTTTCTCCTCGTTTGACGAACAGGAACCATATACAGAACTCAAACATATTTTATCAGGTGTGTTTCAACAACATCTAAAGATTTGATATTTGAAATTTTGCTAGCTATTTTAGTTTTTTTTATAAAAATATAAGTATATATGTATTGCATATTCATATTTATAATATTATTTATTCCTTATTCCTATAATTTTCATTTTGTCCAAGTGTATTATTTTATTAAATATAAGTAAACCATAGCTTTATTTATTTTTAGTTGTCATTTCCCATATTATTATTTATTAAATAAAAATATAGGATATAGATTATTCAATTATAAGTGTTGTTCGCGCCACTTCTTGTGGCTCTCATACTGCGGGGTAGTTGTGAATTAATATTTTCAACTGTCATTTTCGCTGCATCTCCACCCGCTTAGTTTTGGACGCAAATCAATCAGTCGTCAATCAGAAGCCTTTCACGCCGGAGGTATACGCTGATTGTCATTCGACTAGGTCCTACCTCGACCCTACCGCCCGCCATTTTGAGATCGCACCCGCTGTGCGCCTCATTTTCATCTATTACTATTACGAAGAAGATTAGCCGAGAAGAGCGCAACCAGGCACGAAGAGGAAGAAGAAAACCATCTTGGAGAACACCAGAGACTTGGTGGCTCAGGCGAAGCGTGGTTTGTGGTGCATGCAGCTCCTTCCCAAGGTCAGATCTTTCATCTTCGTAATTATTTCTCTTCACTTCCCGCTATTTTTAAAACCTATGGTGATACAAAGCACTGCCGTCATATCGCGTGTTCATTTTTTTGGCCATTCGAGCCGGATCTAGATCCATTTTAGGCCCTTTGATCTGCGATCTATAACCATTTTTTGGTATTTCCAACCGCTATCTTCATGTTCTTTGTCTAAAGAACACGTGAATTCCGCTCTAATTTTCACTCTGCCCGCAGTATTACCCCGCATTCCCGCTCTTATTTGCATTATCTATGCATTAAAACCCCGCATTCGTCAAAATATTAGTGATTCCATTTCCTATATACTGGAAATTATAAATTATCTACAGTGAAATACGCCATTCTGTTAATTTATCCGCTGCGATTATACCATTTGATCATTTCACAGAAAATATTATCTGCCTACCTGCTAATTCTTAATATTATCGAGAGGTACTCGTACACAGGTTCGTCCGCCGCCCGTGTTATCTCTAACTCATTAGCATTATTCTATGTTGTAGTCAGTATAAAACTTTCAATAGTTCTGGTACTTGCCTAACTTTGTACTATATAACATGCCAAATTCCGCAGAAGCTGCAAAATTAAAGATGTCGTATAGTTTAAAGAAGCTTAAAAATAAAAGGCAAGAATTGTTTAATCGCCTTCAGAGAGTTTATGACTTTTCTAAAACCGCTTTAGAGGATGTTTCTTCGGCAGAATTGTTTATGGCCAATGTCGAAACTTTGGATACTGTACGCTCAGAAATTCATGTAATCATAGATGAAATTAATGACACAGAGGTATTGATAAATCCTAATTTTGAACCAAATTATCAAAGTTGGTCAGCTTTTGAGGATCTTTACTCCCATTGCAAATACATCAACCGGAAGTTATCACATTCTTCGAAATCGGCTGACTCTAAAGTTAAAGCTCCACTTGACATGGAATGTCCCAAAAAACCTACTATCAAGCTTCCAAAACTGGAACTCGTTGGTTTTTCTGGTGAAGCTACTATGTGGCCAACATTCTATGAAACATTTAAAACCACGATTCACGATAATCCGGACTTGACCGACAACGAACGAGTACAATACCTGATGGGTAAACTTTCTGGCCGGGCACTTTCGATTTGTTCTGGAATCACACCGAACGCAACTAACTACGACATAATCTGGAAAACACTCGTTTCTACTTTTCAAGACTCGCGTAGTTTAGCCACTACTTATTTGGATCAAATGTTTGAATTTCGCCCTTTAACTACCGCTAGTTCAAAAAACTTGGACTTGTTTTTAGACAAGTTCTGTTCCGCTGTTTCGTGTTTAAAATCACTGAATATTAAAGATCTTTCGGATTTTATCCTTATGTATTTGGCCCTTAAAAAACTTGATGTTGAAACCGCTCGTTCATTTGAAATGTTTAAACGTGGTTCCGATTTACCCCATTATGATGAATTAATATCATTTTTACGGGAACAAACTAAGATACTGAACCGCACTGCACCCGCAATTACCGCTCCCGCTCCGAACCGCTCCGTTAATAATAATAACAACAAAACCGGGTACAGTACCAAGTCAACCCATGCTTTTGTCTCCGCTTCGACCAATAATAATTGTTGTCCGCTATGTAAACAATTAAAACACTATAATTTATATAAGTGTCCCGAATTTGTGAAACTAGATATCGAGAAAAGATTTCAGTTCATCAAATCTAATAACGGTTGCACCAATTGTTTAAGTATTACGCATAACAATTCCGCTTGTAAATCGTCTTATAATTGCCGCCATTGTAATTGTAAACACCATTCGATGTTGTGCCGCAAACAAAATGTGATGAATACTCACACCGCGCTTGGTCAAAATATTACCGTGTCTCCACGCACACATACGCAATCTTCGAGGTTGGTGGATCCTGCCGTATCGGCGACTAACACAGAACATATGACTAATGATTCTCAATCCGTACCAACTGCGAGTAATAATATTTCTTTATGTAACTTACAGCCTAACTCGCAGCGTAATGAAACATGCCTTTTAGGTACAATTCAAGTGATCGTGAAAGATTCTAACGGTATGTCTGTCCGTCTACGTGCGCTCTGCGACCCTGCGTCACAATCCAGTTTTTCGACGGTTTCCTGTTGTGAGAAGCTTAACTTAAAATATGAGAAAATTCCCCGCGCTTTTGTTAAGGGCATCGGCTCTTCATCAAACCCAATTAAGGGTGCGACAAACCTTAAATTGTTTTCACGATTTGATGATTCGGTTTCAATTTCGCTTGACACTTATGTAATCGACCGTATTACCGACAACTTACCATCGGTGCAGGTCGATTTGTCTACGCTTTCATATTTAAAAGGTATCACACTTGCTGATGAAACCTTTTACTTACCGGGCGAGATTGATATTCTTATCGGTGCATCTTTATTCGCGGATATCTTGTTATCAGGCCGCGTCTCTGGTCCCCCGGGTACGCCGACGGGATTTCAGACCATCTTCGGTTTTACGCTAATTGGTAATACGCCTGTTTACCAAAATACCGCATGTTCAATTTCGTTATGCTCTTATATGGAGATTGAACCGCCAATAGATTTTATTTTACAAAAATTTTGGCAATTAGAAGAGGTGCATTGTGAACCTGCTTCTAGTCCCGCAAATGATGAATGTGAAAAATTATTTATTAACAATGTGTCACGTGACCCCGCTGGTCGCTATTCGGTTTCTTTACCGTTCGCACGGAATCCTAACATACTAGGAAACTCGTACCATCACGCAAAAAAGTGTTTTATGTCTCTTGAGCGTAGGTTTGTTTCTAACGCAGATTTACGTTCCGAGTATAACAATATAATAAATGAATACCTAACTAAAGGTTACATATCCCCGCTTCATAATGATGACCAATTATCTCTTGGTTATTATATTCCGCATCATCCCGTAGTGCGTGTTGATAAATCAACGACAAAGGTGCGTATTTGTATGAATGCCAGTACTAAGACTGACTCCGCTGATGGTACTCGTGTCTCATTAAATGACACGCTGCACACAGGTGCTAATTTGCAAAACGATTTGTTTTTAATTTTACTTGACTTCCGCTTGTATGAAATCGCTTTTACCTCGGATATCAAACAAATGTTCTTACAAGTTTTGGTTAACGCCGATGATCGCAAATTTCAAAAGTTTTTATACCGCTTTGACACGTGTTCACCGCTTATCGCTTATCAGTTCAATCGCGTCTGCTTTGGACTACGTAGTAGCCCTTTCCTTGCGATGAGAGTAGTCAGGAAACTCTGTGAGGATGGGAGTTCAGCGTACCCGCTCGCCGCTACTGCAGCCGCACGAAACTGTTACATGGACGACATCTGCTATAGCACGCCCACCGTGCAGGGCTCCTTACAGCTCAGAGATGAGCTGGTAGGATTGCTTAAGGCCGGTGGCTTTGAGCTCGTCAAGTGGTCTAGTAACTGTCAACAGTTACTTGATACACTGCCTGATACTCACCGCTTAAATTCTAGTAAGAATTTTGAAGAACAAACTCAAACTCTTAAAGTTCTTGGCTTACAGTGGTCGCCTGATTCTGACGAGTTCTCTTTTACTGTATCGCTAGATAGTCGCCCATGTACTAAACGCAATGTTTTGTCCGTGATAGCACGTCAGTACGACGTCCTCGGCTTTACCGCTCCTGTGATCTTGTACGCAAAATTACTCTTGCAGAAAATCTGTATTTTAAAATTAGACTGGGATGAAACACTACCCTCTGATATTGCGCAGATTTGGCAAAACTATTTGAAGGAGCTACCTGTTTTGCGGGATTTACGTATTAAACGCCACTTAGACGTGTTCCAAAATTCGAAAATTTCGATAATATCATTTGCAGACGCAAGTGAACGTGGATACGGATGTGTCGTATATATTAGAGTACAAGATGACTCAGACACTTGCACTAGCATTCGGCTGGTATGCGCAAAGTCAAAAGTCTGTCCGCTCAAGACCGTCAGTGTCGCCCGCCTTGAGCTTTGTGCCTCGTTACTCATGTCGAAATTAACTCGTCGTGTAGTTGACGCTTATAAAATACGTCACAATATTGAACGTATTTACTGTTTTACCGATTCTATGGTAACTTTACACTGGATACATTCCTCACCGCACAGGTTTAAAACCTTTGTCGCGACGCGTATAACAAAAATAATATCCGCTATTCCCGCTGAATGTTTTTACCATACAGCTGGTTCTCAAAACCCGAGCGACTGTCTTTCCCGTGGTCTCACTCCCACGCAGTTGATGAGTCACCCGCTCTGGTTCACTGGACCTGCTTGGCTTTATCTGGACGCTAAAGAGTGGCCAATCAAAACAATAGAATCAGCTTCTATTGAAGAAAACTTGCCGGAATCAAAAACAATTTCTCTTCCCGCTTTTAGTAATGAAGAACCGCATCCACTTCTTTCTCTTTCGGAAAGAATTTCGTCATGGCTTGTGCTTTTACACACAATCATTTACATCTACCGATTTTTACGTATTTTTACCGCTACCGATATGGATTTCGCTGAAGTTGCATTGATTAAAGCTCTTCAAGCATTTTATTTTCTTGATGAAATAAAAAGATTAAAGTCAAATAAACTTTGTTCTCCCGCTTTAAATCGACTATCGCCATTTTTAGATAAAAATGGATTGTTACGCGTTGGTGGTCGACTTCGCAACACAGACATGACGTTCGATCAACAACACCCTGTGTTGTTACCTCGTAAAAATCATATTGTCGAATTGATTATCATTCATTATCATCGCAAAAATTGTCACACTGGACCAGTGGCTTTAATGTCAATAATCCGCCAAAAATTTTGGATACTTTCCTGTCGAAATATTGTTCGTCGCGTAATACATAGCTGCAATTATTGTTTTAAGGCGAAGCCGAGACAAACCTTCCCTTTCATGGCAGATTTACCATCATGCCGCGTTAATGAGGCTAAAGCTTTTGTCCACTGCGCTGTGGATTATTGTGGTCCTATCAGTATCACTCCGTATCGAAAACGTGGAGTCCGTCCCGTCAAATGTTACCTCTGCATATTTGTATGCCTGGTGACTCGTGCAGTTCACGTTGAATTGGCAACTGATCTTAGCACGAACACTTTTCTTTCCGCGTTCAAACGTTTTTTATCTAGACGTGGAGCAGTGTCTTTCGTATATTCAGATAATGCTACGAACTTTGTAGGCGCTAGAAATGCCCTCTCAGAAATTTACAATTTGACAAACTCCGAAGAATTTAAAACGTCTTTCGCGAATGAACTTGCCGATCATAGAATACAATGGAAATTTAATATTCCACGTAGCCCACATTTTGGGGGACATTATGAGATATATGTCAAAGGATTTAAGACGCATTTGCATAGAGTAGTAGGTACTCAACTGTTGACCTACGAAGAATTATTAACTGTAGTTACGCAAATAGAATGTGTCATAAATTCTCGTCCGCTTACGCTGCTGAGTGAAGATCCATCTGAACTTAGCGCGTTAACTCCTGCACATTTTCTGATGTCAACTCCTTTAAAAGAATTACCCGCTTGTAAGGTGGCTGATGAGCCAGTTAATTTATTACGTCGCTACGCGTTGCTTGATCAAATGGTAGAATCGTTCGCAAGGCGATGGAAGAATGATTATCTCCATCTTCTCCAGTCTAGAGGAAAATGGAATACACCTTCCAACCCAATCAAAATTGGATCTGTTGTCGTTGTAGTTACCGATAACACTCCACCGCTTCAATGGCCGCTCGGTGTTATTGTAGCTGTATACCCTGGCAAAGATAATGTCATTAGGGTAGCTTCTGTCAAAACGACGACAGGTGTTTACAAACGACCTGTCGTGCGTCTTTGCCCTCTCCCATCTCAATAACTCCTTTCTTTGCCCCCGCTTCAAAATTTCGTTATTCTCTGTCTTATTTTTACTTTTCTATTCTTATTTTAAAACCAATGGTTTTAACGCCGGGGGCAAATGTTCGCGCCACTTCTTGTGGCTCTCATACTGCGGGGTAGTTGTGAATTAATATTTTCAACTGTCATTTTCGCTGCATCTCCACCCGCTTAGTTTTGGACGCAAATCAATCAGTCGTCAATCAGAAGCCTTTCACGCCGGAGGTATACGCTGATTGTCATTCGACTAGGTCCTACCTCGACCCTACCGCCCGCCATTTTGAGATCGCACCCGCTGTGCGCCTCATTTTCATCTATTACTATTACGAAGAAGATTAGCCGAGAAGAGCGCAACCAGGCACGAAGAGGAAGAAGAAAACCATCTTGGAGAACACCAGAGACTTGGTGGCTCAGGCGAAGCGTGGTTTGTGGTGCATGCAGCTCCTTCCCAAGGTCAGATCTTTCATCTTCGTAATTATTTCTCTTCACTTCCCGCTATTTTTAAAACCTATGGTGATACAAAGCACTGCCGTCATATCGCGTGCTCAAGTGTATCTCTATATACTTACGTTACATAAATAAATATATTTCATTTTATTTCATTTCAACAACATCAAAGGGATCAACTACAAAATCCAAACAAAGCTTAATTATTGTCCAAGTACAAATCCACTTGGCTTACCCTACATTCTGTTACGTTAAAGTTTAACATTAACACATGACTGTGGTTAACTTAAACTTGGTTCAACACAGAATTAAACTAATCGCTTGAGCTTTGCAACTATTTGATCCAACAACGAACTTGGGGTTGCCAACTCGGGGAACTTTTACTTTACTTCAGGTAAATTAATTATTTATATATCGTCATGAAATGCAAGTTAGCATACTGCACACTCTGCATACCAACTTTTCACCGACAACTATGACGTTCCAACGTGATGTGTGGTGAGCCCAATCGCCGTACTTCGGGCACAAATACACGCTTTTTAGGGCATGCAGGTTTCGTTACGATGTTTCTTTTCACCCATCAGTGAGTGGTAAGTTAGGTATTACATACAATACATATAAGTTCTGAAAAACCCATTGGTGCATGCCTAACCGGGGATCGATCCTGGGTTTCAAGATTGGAGAAGTCATGAAGCGTTCTACCGCACTGAGCGACCGCTGTATTTATTTTAAAATATAATTTATTGTTAAGAAACAAAAAATATGCCAATAACCACGAGACATAACCATAATATTTTTAAATTTCGATAATTATAACTACCTATAATTCATCCATCCATCATCCATCAGCCTAATTCGTCCACTGCTCGACATAAGCCCTTCCAGGACTTTGCCACTCCCGGCGGTCATCCTGGAAGAATTGCCCGTACTCACACACGTTGGGCAGGCGGGTTGGTGACAAGGTGCTGGAACCCTCGCACCAGTGACGCCGCTGCCCATCACCAAACTGTTCCATATAAGGCCCGGCTGTTAGAGATGGATATACCGCCATCCATCGGTCCCAGGCATGGTGGGCCTCCTGGTTTTTTGCCTGTGAGCTGACCTCTTACTCTCCCCCGAATTACTTCGAGGGGGTCTCCAAGTAAGACGGTGGTACCTCCACAGTCGAGCCCGGCGTCAGCTCTACCACCTGATTACGAAGACCATAATAATAATATACATAACATACATAACCATAATATTTTTAAATTTTGATTATTAGAACTATTTATAATTACTGTTACACAATTTTTATACATACTTACATGATGTTAAACAATTAATTATATTAACATGAACTAATATGACCCAATTTTAAAACTTTTAAATGAACTAACCTAATGTTCTATTCTGATTGGATTTTTACTCATTTTTACATAATCTATATGCAAAACTTTTAAATAGATAGATAGATAGATAAAACTTTATTTATCGCCACAACACAATACAACATATAAAAAATAATATTCCAAGAATAATACAATTTTGACACTAAGATGATGTCATGTGGCAATAAAAAGGCACCGGCTCAGCATAATGCCAGGATGTTATTCTGCCATAAGCCTCGTTCAAAATAAAAATACCGGCCAAGTGCGGTTCGGACTCGCGCACAAAGGGTTCCGTACCATTATTTATAAACACGGCAAAAAAATATGTCTTTTGCATGTGAGCCCCCTTAAATATTTATTTTAATCTGTTTTTTAGTAGTTTTTGTTATAGCGGCAACAGAAATACATCATCTGTGAAAATTTCAACTGTCTAACTATCACGGATCATGAGATACAGCCTGGTGACAGACGGATAGACAGACGGATAGACAGACGGACAGCGGAGTCTAAGTAATAGCGTCCCGTTGGTTACCCTTTGGATACGGAACCCTAAAAAAAACAGTGCAGGTCTTGCAGACATTCAAAGATCCGTGAGCGGTTTTAAAAAATTTCGGTTGTTGGTTTGATGACAATTGAGATTGATTTGGATACTTGCAAATATCGAGCGATGTGTATAAAGAGGAGAATGGAGAGGAAAAGGAATGAAAGCCTTAGTTTGAGTAAATATATTTTAAGTTTAGACCTTCGATTTAAGAGTACAAATATAGGCGGAGGAATATTGTTCCAGCAATTTGATGTCATATAGCTAAAACTTTATAGTTGTGAAAACAACGGACCCAAGCCTAAAATGGTGAACGACTAAAATCTAGCCTGTTCTCTAATAAAATCTTAAAACGAAAATGGCAACATTACAGCAAACATAATCCAATTTCCTGTGCAAACAATTGAGTTCGTTTTCAATTAAAGTTGCACACAAGTTTCCTGGCTCACTGACGCGGTCTGACCGTACTGTCTATTACACGTCAAGGTGAACAATAGCAGTTCTTAGTACCTCCGCGTAGGGGTGATAATCGCACAACAAGGCGTACCCTAGCGTATACTATCATGGAAAATTAACATTATATTATTAGTATTGAATATTTTTATGCGAGTTTTGACGAAGACCCATACTTAATTGATAGGGAAACATGTTGGGACATCTGATACGACACGACAATTTTTCTCAAAAAGTGTGTTAAGGCCCCTCAATTATAAATGAACATTTTGTTTAATTCATACCGTTAGTAATTACGTAATTAAAAATAAAAAAAATATATATATTAAAAAAGAGGATATACTTAAGTTACTTATAAATCTGAAAACGCAATTTAATTAACTTCGCTCGACAGAAAAAAAACTATGGTCAAAAGTTTTAAATTTAACTTATATTCCCGAAATGTATTTTTTAACTACCGTTTTGTTCTAAATAAATCCTTTTAACATTTAATAAAATAAATACTTGATGTCCATAAATGTTTCACACATTAGTACCTATTACCACTTTTCTGTTTCAATTTATCTTTTCCAATAGCTATGCAACATTTCGCACGCAAGCGCCTCTAGCGCTGATTCGTGGCACTAAAATTCATTTGCGGGGAAGCGCGGGGGAAATCTCAATTTATTAGTGGCCTGGGCCAAGTTTTAAGTGTTCATCTTGTCTACAGTGCTACAAGGATCTTATGGCGCGTAGATGCCAGTGACAGGGGGGCGCAGCTGTGAAAAAAGTAGTAGGTAGCATAGCAGCGTTAGTTCCAATTTTGACCACGACCAATCCACGCGCCACTTGTCGCACTTTATACAGGCTGATTGGATTTCACCTTGTATAATTATAGATTTTCTACCTATCATTTTAATCGTATATACATATATTGCTACATAAATTAAATTAACCTTTTAATTAGTTAATGTACATTTATTATTACATATATTTTTATAAGATTAAATTTGACTTCTAAAAAGTGTATTAAGTATACCTACTCAACAAAATAAACTATTTGAATTTGCAAATGCGCCACCATACAAGAGTTAAGATTGTTTAGTCTCTTTGGCCATTTTGGCATTGATTTATTCCTATGTGATTGAGTAAAGAGACGGCATAATAAGTATCCACTTAAACAATTTATGATTGTATTTCTGACACAATCCGCTACCTTTTTTTTTTCATTTGCGCGTTTATTTTAAAATCTTATAAAAATTAAAAATCTTTTTAATATGATCACTAGATTAAATGGTCTCATTGAATTATGAGGTGACATTTGTTTATGCAGCCAAATTCATACTGTAGACTCTATAAGTGGTCAGGACCAATGTTTAGTGATCTTCACGTCAGAATTCGAAAAAAAAAATTCATGACCCTATACTAATTTGCCAACACGCCGAGTCAATTATTAAAGTAAGCCAAAATTTTGTTTTGCTTTTTTCACAAAAAGTGTCGTTGAAACTTGGTCCTGACCACTTAACGAGTCCCCAGTCTAAATTTGGCTATCACCAAAAAAGTCACCTTATACAACGTGTAACAGAAAGCAGTGGTCATATTTGAAGAACATATTTAGTCAATGGTACAGAACAACTTTTACTATGGAACCAACCCTGAAATCTCGAAAAATCTCTGCCCTTGTTATATTTTTATTATTTCGGCCGTGCGACATTGCATTTTTATATGAATGAGATAACTTGGTTTTTCACAAAAGGACGCCTTTTACGCGATAAAACAGTTTCCGCCATCAAACGGTGACATATGTATATCATCAATCATCAATCAATCAATCATCAATCATCTCAATCTCAATACATATAATAAAAGAGTAGAAACCGCTATGTCTGTACATTGGACAATAATAATATAAATAGAAAGGGGGGTGACTAAATAAGAGCAATAGAACACAAACCAGTGATTTTTAGAATTATTTTCTGTCTGTCTGTTTGTTTGTTCGCGCACATCTCCGAAACTAATGAACGGATTTTGATGTAGTTTTCACAGTTGGTCGGAACTCAATTTAGATTAGAATATAGGCTTTATTTTATTAAAATCGAACGACGGAAAAAAAAGTTATTGTCATTTATCTATTCTAGGAATTTACATTTTTACTGTTAGAAGTTACATAGCAAATGATAATTTTTAGCGTTAAAGGCCTATAGACGTCACATGAGTGTTAAAAGAAAGAAAGAAAGCTTTGGTTAGAAGTACGTAACGTATCAAATTTTGGTATCTGTATATACAAGTTGACTTTTTGATCATCGTCCAAATTCATACTGGAGGCTTGATAAGTGATCAGTATCATGGATCAATAACAATTTTGGTGAAATTCGTAAAATGAAATTTCGACTCCCCATAGTGATTCACTCGGGACTGGAACTGAATTTCTACGGGAAGCCGAAATTTCGTTTTATGAATTTCACAAAAATTGTTACTGATCCAAGATACTGATCACTTACCAAGCCTCCAGTATGAATTTTACGATGATCAAAAAGTTACCTTGTATATATAAAATATAAAGTCCTGACTGACTGACTGACTCATATATCAACGCCCAGCCTAGACCGCTGGTCTTATAGACTTGAAATTTTTCATATAGATACCTTATATAGTGTATAGTGATTTTTTAAAACTCACCCTCTAAGGGGGTGAAACGGGTGTCCAAAGTTTGTATGGGGAAACAAGAATAATTAGACTATTTAATTCGAGACTTCACAGGGAGTACTCCTATCCATAAATGAGTAAACATTTGTTTCAGGTTTTTTCAGGATTCTACCCCTAAAAGGGGGAAATGGGGTGACAACCGTCTGAAAATCAACATGGGTATCATTTGTATGGTTTATCGGGTCGCTGATTACGAAAACAACAACGATTTTAAAATCCAACGTGGTTTCTAAATCCAATGTCCATCAGCCTAGTTCGTCCACTGCTGGACATAAGCCTTTCCAGGACTTTGCCACTCCCGGCGGTCATTCTGGAAGAATTGCTCATACTCACACACGCTGGGCAGGCGGGTTGTTGAGCGCGGTGCCGGAACCCTCGCACCAGTGACGCCACTGCCCGTCACCAGTCTGTTCCATATAAGGCCCGGCTATTAGGGATGGATATACCGCCATCCATCGGTCCCAGGCATGGTGGGCCTCCTGGTTTTTTGCCTGTGAGCTGTCCTCTTACTCTCTCCTGAATTACTTCGAGGGGGTCTCCAAGTACCTCCACAAGTACCTCTTGGTGGTACCTCCACAGTCGAGCTCTGTAGTGGACGTGTAATAGCATCATCCCCTGTTGGGGTGCGATGGGGTTGAAATGCTGAAATGTGCAAATATCAATATGGGTGTCGTTTTTATGGTTTTCTGGGCCGTTAATTACGAAAATGGCATCGATTTTGAAATGTAATATAGTGGACATGAAAAATGACGCCTTTTTCAATAAATTTTAACAGTAAATAAATGTTTTTTTTTACCACTATAATAACCGAAAATTGTAAAGTTAAGTAAGTATTTAAAATATTATTAAAAACTGTAATAGAACCGTGTCTATCTGTCTATACATAGATAATATACCAAAAAAAATTGCGGTGTAGGATACTGATACAAAATTTTATTTTTCGGTATTTTTGTCGGTATTTCATGCATCACGCAAAAACTACTGAACGAGTTTTGGTACGGTTACCACTGTTCGATCCTCAGCAGTGAGGCATTAATTACAGTTAAGACTGTACCTGAGCCTAGAGCATGACCAACTCCAGGCTATCTAGGATTCGTTTGAAGAAATTCGGACTCTCCTTGTTTTGAAAAAAATATTTTTGGTTTATTAATCTTTTCTCTAGGGATCTTACGTATAAACAATGTACTAAGATTTATAGTTTTGTCAAAAAAAAATGTTTTGCACCCTCTTTTCTTTTGGTTTTCAAACATTCGCTTTAAGAACGCGGTTAAGAGAACAACTTGTTTTTTTTCTTCATAAAATAGGTAATAGAAATATGAAGGTGTATCACCTAAATTCAATATTTTTTTCCATACAAAATATTTCAGTATTAGCTAAAAACACACCAGTTTGTTGTTTCGCTGCGTGATCACTAGTATTACGCGTCCAAGTAAAAGAGGCCAAAGAGCCAACATATAATCGCCTCTATGATTAGACTTATTGAGCTGGACGGGTAATAAAAAAAGTTGCTAGAGTATGCCATCTTCTTAAAGAAGGAAGGAAGATCACTGTTCAATAACTTAATAAAGCCAATTCTGAATTTTAGTTTTAGTGCTGTCAAAGCTTAAAATTTTCCAAAGAAATTTAGCTTCTAATTCTAACTCTTAAGCTAAAATTAAAGCCTTAAAAATTGGCTTACTATCTAACTAAAAACTGGATACTTTCTACTGTGGGAATCCTACTGTGGCCGCATTATCTTCTTCCACGCGGACGAAGTCGCGGGCATCAGCTAGTATTTTTAATAAAGAAGTAAAATAGTCGTGTCTGTATTTAAGAGCGGTTTCGCAGCCAGATTGCGAAATATCCGCCTTTTTCATAATAATCGACACAGAACCCTTAAATTCAAAATTCACTAAATAGTTATTCAACAAAACCTTATTACCTATGTATTGTGTATGTTGTTATTGCAAAGTTTCCATTGGTTTCTGTAAATAAGAATATGATTTTTTTTTTAATTCAAATTTACAGAAATCAATGGAAACTTTGGGAATGCAATATCCACAATACACCTTTAGAGTTTTGATGATAGGTATGTCATTCAGTCAGTCAGTCAGTGACAAAATGAGGGAACTTTGACTTAAGATATTTCGTAATCAAATATAGGTACAAACTTGTTATTTGTAGGTAGAAGTAGGTTCAGTAAGTACTCTTGGTAACTGAAATTTCAGACTTCTAGCTTCACCTACAACGAAGATACAGGGGGGTTGAAAGTGCCGTGAGTTGCTTCGAAAAAAGGATGGTACGGCCGTTCCATGTTTTTGTTTTGGAAGACTTGGCGGGGGCATTACCGTGCCCCCAGATAATATTCTTACATAATTAATTGTGGTCTTTTGAATTTTAATTTTTCAGTTATTTTACTGGTATTTTCCCAATGTTCACCCAGTGTTTATTTTAATTCAATCTGCTTCACACAAAGATTCTTTGACTGGCATTGAGCTAGACTTAAGCACTCAAATAGTATGGAAATAACTCGACTTAGTTCGATTCGAGTTCGAACTTTGGAATTCTGAATATCAGCTTAACATTTTCAACCGCTTTTGTCTCTTTTAGTTATCTTATCGCATATTATTGCATTTCACTTTTAGCAAATGTTTTGTTTGAAAACAGCTGCTGATCGTTTTGACACATTCATACCAGCTTATTTGATAATGATAAGGTAAATGGACAGACGTGACTTTTACAACAATAAAGAACACCTTCCGTGACCTGTATGTAGCACAGAGTCGTTAAAAACTACGTTATTTCAATCGGTAGGACGCCGGACTTCCAATCTTGGGACCCGAGTTTGAATCCTGCCATAGCAATGAGTTTCTCGGAATTGATGTGCCTATCATCTGTATATAGTTTAGGAAATATAATTTGAGTCAATTGGGAATTACTTTGGATAACAATTAAACAATAGAGGCACGTACCGGTAAATCACGACTCACAGCTATCTATAAACTGTGAACAACAAATGTTGAAACTTCTAATTCTTTAGAAGTAACTAAAAAATTGTAAGAAAAAGACCCTCATTTTTACCCAACATTTTTATTTACAGCTAAGTACTTACACAGGGTTATGGACGAAATAGTAAAAGAATATAAATTTTTGAAAACATTCACTTATGGGTTCAGGTGTGATAAACACCAGTACTCATTAAGGTTATGCGAAAAAATCCTCAGTGCGAGTGGGACGGATTCGTGGAAAAGTAGCAAAAAGTCGGTTTTTTATTAATATAAAATGTACTAAGCTTTTTTTTCCAAAAATTTTTAAGGACACCTTACAAATACATAATATCCACATTTTGAATGCAATTTCACAATGGAATTAGTTAGGATTTCAGAATTACAGGAAAAAATAAAACAATTTAGAGGTCTTTTCGGAATTAAATTATATAGAGAAAATTCATCCAATCACGTTTTCCTTCAATGAGAATCTTAATCAAATACTCAATAAACATTTACTCAAAAATGAAATACGTAGATGACGTTATAGTGGAGTAAATAGATTTGAAAAATCGCCATTGTATTTTGGTAGTGCCTTAAAATGTATCAAAACCTTTTACACCGTTTACATTTTTTGCTCTGATTTAATGACCTCATTATAACACAATAGACAAGCCGCCCCCAGCACCAGCTCAAATTATATTTCCTGAACGAATTATATTTCCCTTACGACCTGCTGACACTGAAAGTGACACTGTAAAGTAAACCCGAAAAAGCGTGGTATTTGTGTACGGTGACGCGTTGGGACGTAAAATTGTCGGTGAGAAGAGGGTGTTAGAGTGTTAACCGTCTTAGTGACACCTCTGACGCCCTTTCGAGGTTGTACGTCGGGGCGATATGCAGTGCCGGTTTTAGCATTAACGGCGCCCTGGGCGAGAATTCTACGGCGCCCCCTATCTGTTTCCTAAATTATTCATGTGCAAAAAAGGAAAAAAAAAATATGGGAAAGATTATTTCAATCTTCAATCATGACCAATTATTTTAACATAATTTAACAAAATTTTACCGCGCCATCCCGTGATCCATACTGACGAGGGGGCGCTGGCGCCCCTTGATGTCTGGCGCCCTGGGCGGTCGCCCAACCACGCCCTACCCTAACGCCGTCACTGGCGATATGTTTTATGCTGAACCAATCCGTTATCGGATGTCGAATCCCTTTCGAAATGACCAGCGCCATTTATCGCTGTCATCCACGTTCATTTAGATCGTTGTCGCTATGTGTTAAATTGTGTTATGTAAGCAAAGATTTTTTTTTTGTTTCATTTTCCCACTAAGTGGAAAGGCAAAGGGATCTTAGCCCATACAGCCATGTCTGACGTTATACTTATTATCTGTTTATATGCACTATCCTCTTCTGTTGAGGATCATCGGAAAGGTCTGTCCTGTCTAAAAAGGCGCGAAGATGTGATGGCGTCGTTTTTTTGTTTTATTGAAAAAATATTGCATTTTGGGTGTTTTGATCAACAATAGTGATAGAATATTGTGAATTAAAATCGCCGTAACCTGTGTAAACTGCTGCCGTTAATTCGAGAGAATGATGACAGATGGAGTGTGGCGATATCTCGAAAAAATACTACAAGTCAACAAGAGCTTCTTCACGACAAAAATAAATAAAGGCACGTTAAAAAAATATCAACGGTACAACAAATGGGACGAAATAAATCCAAATCATGATTATTTAAACTTTTTTTATAAATAAAAACCCTGGAATAGAATATATATACGATCTTATTATTTGGTAAGGTATATCAGTTTTATAATACGACAACACTGCCTTACACCGCAGATATTATAAACCTTTTTCTGAAATGTCGATTCAATAAGTCGAGGATTCATACTGCAGGCATTATGATTGCTGATTTGACAGAAATAACTTGACACATTTTATTGATTAAACAAATAACTTCATTCGGCTTCTATCTTTGTATAATAATAAAATAAATAAATAAAATGACAACCTCTATATAAGGTTCTTAAATTCAAGTGAACACAGTATCGCTAATAGACAACTTTTCGCCAAAAATAATATTTTTTGCGCTTTTTTTTAACTTTTACGTAGAAATTGAGTCAGCTGATTCATTTAGTTTTGTACTAGGAAGTGGAAAATATATACGACAAAAATACTTTTTATTAACAAATGGGACCTTTTAACGATATACAATCTACCCTAAAATCATCATGATAAATATAAAATATTGAAATGCAAAACAGTAAAAAAAAGGTTTTTATCCCCTGACATTTGCAAACGTCACCATTCTCTCGAATGAACGGCCGGAGTTTAGTGTGTTGTTCAATGGAACAAAAGTGCAGGCTGTGCCTTTTCGTGTGTTTTTTCTAACCCTGTTGTATTTGCGTTATAAAGCTATCATTATAGCGGAAACGACAGGACAGTAAGCAAAGCCTATTTATTATTTTATAAACTTTTTTATTTATCTAAATGTCTATGATTATAACATCCTTTTTTAGACAAACTGTATGACGGTGTTTCAAGGGGGTGACAATTCTGCATAGAGGAAAAATTTATCTCTGGAAATAAATTACCTTGTACCATCGAGCACATAGCCCCGAGAGGGTGCCGATCTGTCCGATTCCACCAACTAGTCAGTGTTTTTGCATATACTTGACTATATGCATCTTACTCCTGCTTACAGGGCATTCTTTATTTCTATCACCGCGTGGTGTTGTCTTAATTAAACAGAGCGCGGTAAAGCGTGGCAAAAGTCATTTCGCCTCTTTGGGGTTAGTTGCTCAGAGTTCCTCTGTGCCCTGATCAGTGATCATACGTCAAGACGTCATCACTAAAATAGAAAACTATTACATATTGTGCAATAAATACAGTTACAATATTTTCTGAATTTATAAAGACGTGTACACAAGCAACGGGCCTACCACGTAATTCTGATTTTCATCAACATCAACTTGAGATTGAAATTTGACGTGCGTGCGACGACGCCCGCCTAACATGCCATCTCTTTTGCACGCACGTCAAATTTCAATCTCAAGTTGATGTTGATGAAAATCAGAATTACGCGGTAGACCCGCTGATATCAGAATTATTATGTGACAAGAATTTAAAAACAGAAATAATGGTACCGATTCGGTGAAGCACATCTTAACTTATTTGACAAGACTAAACTTAATTTAAGCGTTCTGTCCTTGTCTTTTCGATAAAGAAAGAAAAAGACAGGACGCTTAAAATAAGGTTAGTCCTGTCAAATAAGTTAAGACGTGTTATGCTGAATCGATACTATTATTATTCTAATTATTCGCTCGGTAAATTTCAGAAACATAGAGTGAAAGATATTGACATACGGGATCGTTGCGGCCTGCAAGAAGATGTCTGCATGACTATATAGATTGATGGATGTGGAAGATGTGAAAGAGGTGTGTCAGGATCGTAGCATGTGGAAATCTACCCCTCTGGGACACAGGCGTGAGTATATTTACGTATGTATGTACTACATCTAGGCCCAACAGCCTCGTTTGGGTGCCCATCCAAAGAACAACTAAGCAAAGCGTTTCTTAATCTTGGACCGTAAAAGTATGTTTCCCGGGAAATGTTATCCAGGATAATGGAATATGTGATATTAGTTTAAACACACTTTAATGTAAAATAGTCTCTCTTCATTAATTTTTAATGTTGTCTAGCTCCTAAGTGTACCAGGAACTTTAACTGTATCGTCTTCCACTGGGCTCTATTGCTTTGGAATAAGTATTATTTTTGCTACTTCAGTACACCGAGTTTGGGATAGTTACAGTGAACGTAAAAAACATAGAAGTCTGATTAGAGCTAAAAAGTTACCCCACGATAAAGTGTGTTGAGCACAATTTTGTATGGCGACGGCTCCAATAGCATTCACTGTGTCTTTGAGTCGGCCAATGTATATAGACGTATATAATCAATGAATTTAGAATAGAATAGAATATCGTTTATTTACAGTCACAATCACACACAACACAGAAAAAGAAGACATAAGACTGATATCTAGACAAACCTTGCACGATTGATTGATATCGTTGAATCATGTGATTATGTTTTCCTTGGTGATAATAAACAAAATGAAAAAGAAAACACGCCTGGTCTAGTGTCGCATGACAACAGTACAAACCAATCATGCCTGAGGCTTTTGCCCTTTATAGCTTAGAATAAGGAGTAATTATTCTAAGCTTTTCAGTCTCTGGTGCCATTTTCGAATTTACACTTTGTTAGAAATGCGTCTTCCATGTTCTTGTCATTCGCCGGATAGTTACTGTATCTGCCGTACTGTTTACCTCATGCTCATTCTTATCATTCTTTTAATTTATATCGTTTACATAGTGCTGTGATTCAATATTTGTAATACTTGTATGTTTGTCTCTGCAACTATCTTTTATTAACTCAAATTTGTTACAAAATTCAGTTAGCCATTTATTTCGGTGTTGCGGAGGTCCTGTGTGGAGTGAAAGTGTAAAAAAATAAAATGTCAACGGCGTTGGTACAAATTTTGACTGCGATGGCTGGTAATGACTTAGATTTAAAGTTATAATAACTTAGACTACTTCACCGTCACCGTCACTTAGACTAGACTTAGAACAATTATGGATATCTATGCTGCACTGCTAAGTTGGTTGGTCTGCCTATTCATTAGTGAGTTATAGAGAAGAGTATTTTGGTTGTTACGATGGACTCCTACTTTGATCGAGGATGAATACAATTCACTAAGACTTGGCTATGGCCTTTTATTTAACTGGACAAGATTTATAATTTAAAAAAATGAAACTTGGCTGTACGGGCTACTATCCTTTGCCTATTCCAAAACGGAATAAAAAATGAGGATAATAGACAACATAGGACTTGAATTATTAATAAAATATCGTATCAGACAAGGCTTTTGCCTAATATAATAAACATATTGAAGAGAATAAAACACCAAAGAAAAGGCTATCATGGTCTCTTAGATACCTTTGCCTGTCCAAAAATGGGACAAATTGAGGAAAAAAAAAAAAAAAAAAAAAAGCACACTGGTTACTGGATCTTAGTACTCAGATAAACTCTTTGGAGTTTTGTAGTGCTACTTGTACTATATGACAATAAAAAAAATGAAAAAATCATATCCTTAGCGTATGGATAAAAAGTTTTCTCCAATAACGAACAAGAAAATGTTGCTTTGGATTGTTCAATAGTATTTTGTACAACTGTGACATAATAAGAGACATTGGGACTGGGACACGAGTTCGCTCGTTTCGTAATAGAATGCACGAGTGTCCCAATGTATAATCATGTCAAGTTGGACACATCTAATATAATATTTATAAGATTTCACATAAAATGAGAAAAAAAAAGCACGACGTTTTCTTATGGTGTCTCCCACAGAACATTTAATTTAAATGTTCTGAGGTGTCTCCTATTCTAACTTATATTATTTATGTAAAAATGTTAGTACTTACTGAAAATTGAGTTTAAATTTTTTTTAGGAATGACAAATCCAAATTATGTAATTTCTTATGTGTATATGAGACAACATTAAGCTAATAGCAACGTTAATTAAATTTGTGTTAGCTGTAAGAAAATATTACGAATCTCATCATGGAAATGGATGGCATTTAGGACGAACAGTTTTTGAAGATTTATTTTTTATAATCAAACTGAAAATAAAAACAAAATTTAACACGTAGATGTAAATCAACTTTCAAACAAAATACAAATAATTGAAATAGCTATTGAATTACAGGAATTATGAACTAGGTAAAGACCTATTATATTATAAGTAGTGTTAAGTATAACTTAAATATTCAAATGCAATATAATGAAATAAATAAATGAATGAAAATTAAATAAATTAATAAAAATAATGATATCGACTATCAAATTCGATCGCGGGCGGAAGGGTGTAACGCGGGGCGGGTGCCAATGGGTATTGGCAATGATTTTTATTGATGGCTGGCGGTCGGAAGCTCGTTGCGGGGAAGGCCCTACCCTACGGTCGATTGTCATTCATGTATCGCGTCGCGCAGGTTAGCCATTTATTCAAAATTTAGAAACTATTCTCGATAAAAAATATGAAACAAAAAACTTTTTTTTAACGTTACTGTGTTCTATTGGTGATTATAATGCATACATTTCAATATAGCAAGGGACCCAGGGTGTTTATTTTCAAAGCTGTATATATTTTTTTTTATAATTTTTAAATATACCGTTTAAGAGGCTATGCGAATTTTATTTTAGTCACGGTCACTGCAAACGAAAAATCGAGCAGTGCGAAAGGGGCGGATTCAGGGCAAAAGGGAAAAAAGTGGGTTTTATTTTTTATTAAAACAACTAAACTAGCTAGCAATATTTCCAAAATAAAAAATCTAGATATTGTTGAAACCCATTTAATAAAATATGTTTGCTACTATATGTTTACAACATGGCTGCTACTCGTTAAACGAGGAGAAAAAGTGTGTTAGAAGACCTCATTTCAACAATTATTTCTATCGAGGAAAGTTTATCCAAACATGTTTTCCAAATTCAAAACCTTAGATTATGTAGTCAAAATGCATATAACTACCAGAAACTGATCATAATTTTCCGTGTAGTTCATGAAATACACAGAAAAGAAACACCCGCATTTTTTTTGCATATCGCCTTAAGAGAAATAACGTTACCATTAGTCATTTTCGGGTGACGCTGGGAAAAATACCCTTAAAAGGCACCTTAAGCTGTAGATGCAAAATTAATTGGTGTCCGAAAATAGGGCTCATTACTTTTTATTTCTCATGTAATTTATTGTTTAATCTAATTTAATAAAAACTTTGTAGTTAAATTTTAAACCTACCTGCAAGGAATATGTAATATTTGTGTTATATGTAAAAAAAAAAATGGGACAAACTGAAACTGTAAGTTGCTTGCAACTAGCAACATTTGCTGAGTTTGGCCTTTTTGGTCACTTCACTTGATTTTCTTTTTTCCCTGTGTTCCTTTTTTGTGGCAAATAAATACTTTTCACTTTCCCGAATTTTAATTAACATGTTCTATCACAAGAAAAACATTGAAAAGTTTGAAACAATCCCCGTTTTTGTTGCAGTCGGCCTCGGCAACATAAGTTTGGGCTACATGGTCGTCTGGCCTTCCTACGCCATTCCCATCTTCCAGGGTCCAACGAACCCGCTCACCAGCTCCCTCACCAGCTCTCACGAGACTCTGCTGGGGTCCACACCGATGTTGGGCAGCTTGGTGGGAACCTTGTTTGGAGGGGTTGTGGGGGATGCTTTTGGAAGGAAGAAGGGGTTGATTTTGTGCGCATTGTTACCCACTGTAAGTTCGGTATCTTCGATGGTTATTCAACAAAACCTTATTACGTATGAATTGTGTATGCTGCCATTGCAAAGTTTCCATTGGTTTCTGTAAATTTGAATTTGTTTTTTTTTTATTAAAAATTTAAGTTTATTTTGAATTTCAGTGTTCTGTTTCGATTAATTAGAAAAAGGCGGGTTTTTCACAAAAGGGCCGCGGGTTCGCATTATTTTTTTTTAGAAAAATCGCTAATTTTCACTAACTTTGTTGTAAAAATTACGCTTAGAACAATTAAGGCTTTAATTTTCAGTAGTACTTCCCATCAATAGTTCTTTTTGATAGTAAATTAAAAAGATCCACGAGGCCAAGCGATAGTTTTTACATTAAAGATTAAAAACAATCACACCTGATTTTCATAATAAAAACTTCGTATGAAATGTATTGGATAGAACTAGCTCTTACAAAATATTGTTTATTTTGAAAAATAAAACGAATTATGTTATTTTCACCTTGATAAGTATTGAATTGATAAACTATAAATGAACATTATATCATTGCAGTATAGAAACGCAGAAAGAAAGTAAATCTAGATGTGAGGAGTTCTGAACCGGGATTCGAACCTGGGACCTCTCACTTACCGGGCGATTGCTCTACCAACTGAGACCTGGGGCTCTACCGCGTAATTCTCATTTGTATCAACTTCAAGCAAATGCATGCGAAATTCAACGCGTGCAAAAGAGATGGCATGTTAGGCGGGCGTCGTCGCACGCACGACAAATTTCAATCTCAAGTTGATGTTGATGAAAATGACAATTACGCGGTAGACCCACTGGATAGCTCAGTTGGTAGAGCAATCGCCCAGTAAGCGAGAGGTTCCGGGTTCGAATCCCGGTTCAGAGCTCCTCACATCTAGATTTACTTTCTTTCTGCGTTTCTATACTGCAATGATATAATGATCATTTATATCTCCTTGCGATGGATAAATCACCAAATGTTCAAACATAGTAATTTATTTCTGTCATAGTTTCGATAAACTATAAATCTATACAATAAATGGTAATAACTTAACTTATTTATTACTAATAAGTGCAAATCTCTTCAGAGGTATTAAAAAAACGTAAAGTTTTAATTTTAGAGATAATAGAAGAAATCTGAGTTCAGATTTGGATTCAACACACAATTTTCTATAAGAATAACAAAAAAATATTCAGGAAAAAAAACATGTTTGGCAGTGGATTGGCTTCGACCATTTTCAGTTAAGGCGAGCAAATTGACTATATAGATTATAACTAGAGAACCAGAAATAGGAATTTAATGCGGTTTTCACTGTTACCTAGAAGGTTTTATGCAAAACTTTTATGTTGCTTGTCAATACGCTACAGCTAAAGGAAGCCAAGCAGTCGCCATATTGGTAAAACAAGGCGCGAAGAAAAGTGGCTGTGACAGACAAACAGACAGTCAGACAGACGGACGCTCACAGGTTCCGTAGTACCTAAAAGGTACATAAAAAGCTCGAAAAATCACCAAAAAAAATGTATGTCCCCCTTTATCTCCAAAACTGGTAGACCGAAAAATCATGGTAATATTTGCTTACGTAAAAATTACACTAAAAATTAAGCGGTTGAAAAATGCACAAAAACAAATTGATAAAATCCCAAAAACTGTCGTAATTCGACCCTAGGTACGCGAGTCTGACTTGCACTTGACCGGTCTTTTTTAGTATAAAACCCTAAAACTGAAGGATTATTTTTCTTTCCAGCTCGGCTGGGCCATCATATGCACGACCAGAGACGTGTACATTCTCATAGCATCCAGGATATTTCTGGGCGTAGCTGGTGGCCTCTACGCCGGCATCTTCACACTCTTCATCGGAGAGATCAGTGCAGATGCCATCCGAGGGAACCTGATCTCTTTAGCATCATTCGGGTACCCATTCGGGGTACTAGTGTCGTATGTCATGGGCTGGTTGTTTAGCTATTACGTTGGGAACTATACTATTTTGGGTGTAAACGTGTTATTCACGCTTTCCATGATTGTGATAAAGGAGACGCCGATGTACTTGTTAAAAAACGGAAGAGATTCGGTGAGTTCTTTATATATAAGTATTCATAGACTAAGTATTACTACGTATAGACCGACAACTCCCAATATCAAGGCGTAGCAAATTTTTTACGCGCCCTTACAACACTAGGTGTCGCCAAGTGTTGCAAATAAGCATAATTTGTTTAATTGGCTGCAAGTAAACTCTCATGGTTACCAAGTAAACATGTGGTTGTAATAACTTTGCTAAGAAAAACTAGATGGCGCTAAGTTGACAACACTAACAGTGAATATTTCAGCGCCATCTATTATCGAAGTAGGAATTATTTTATGTTATGTGACATCGCTGTGCCTCTAGCGTCACCAATCGGTATCTTTTAGCATCGTGTTCGTTAGAGGATTTAGCAACGCCATCTAGATTTCGTTAGAATTTTACACCTTTTTGTGGCTACAAACTGATGTGTGGGACTGGGAACTGCTAGTCTATACGTAGTAATACTTAGTCTATGGTATAGTATAGAGTATAGTGTCTTTAAGTTATAATTTATTTAGTTTATCCGTACCTCAGCTAATATAAATGAGAAAGTGTGTTTGTTAGTTTGTTGGTTTGTCCTTCTTTCACGCAGCAACGGAGCAACGGATTGACGTGATTTTTTGCATAGAGATAATTTATGGGCCCGAGAGTGACATAGCCTACTTTTATCCCAGGAACGTACAAACGAAACTAGCGCGGTTGAAGCCGCGAGCAAAAGCTAGTAAGTTAAAAATGGGTAATACCATAGACTAGTAAATCTCAAGATATATTTTGGATGCTATGAAACTGACTCACTCTTCACTCATGATCATCTTAACCTCTAGGGTACTGCCTGAAGTCCTAGAAAGCTGAATTTTGGTATGCAGGGTATTAGCACACAAACAACAAAAAACCCTACAAACCCCACATCTTGGTCAAAAAGTAGGGCTTAGCCGTTTTGCAGCCATCGCACGACAGACACTCTTATGGACTTATGGTATGAAATTAAGTTACTGTTAAGTTGTGTCATGAAATAATTCCATGAAACGGACAAGTTTTGACCAAGATGTGGGGTTTGTAGAGTTAGGAGCTTGGCTCTACAAGAGATCTGATTACTTTTTAGCAGTGAAAGCGTTATGAGCTTGTGAGTCTTGGCAACCTTCTTTTAAATGAAATTATTTTTGTGGGATTTCATTTTTTGTAAAGAAATTTAGAGGGATTTTTGAATTTTTTCGTTGGTTGTGTGCAAATCGTAAACGTTGTACCAAATTTCAGCTTTCTAGGGCTTTTGAAAATTTGGAATAGAAATTGTTATACGTATATAATACAAAACCTGAACCCCCTTTATGAGGGTTTCGAGGATGAAAGTTATAGATTTCTTGATTTTTTTGTATGCAAATTTCAGCCTGCATACCAAATTTCAGCTTTCTAGGACTTCAGGAAGTACCCGCGAGGTTTTCATGATGATGAATTCATGAGTGAGTGAGTGAGTGAGTCAGTGAGTGGTGAAATCCAAAATATAAAAGCTAGACAAATAAAACACACAGTTTCATTAGTTCGCTAACCACCTCTTATCCTGATTGTTTGGGTTCCAAACCGAAGCTATGAAGAAGAAACGCTTCGAGAAAAGTAGTGCCCTGATTCCTTTGGCTCGACTTGGCAGGGGCACCGTAGTGCCCCCAGATTCAGGCTTCTGTTTGATTTTCGTATTTCACTGTGACTCTTTTCACAGGAAGCTATGGCGTCTCTGAAATTCTACAGACAATCTCCTGGAGCCACTCAGGAATTGTTGGACGAGCTGTCAGAAATTAAAAACCTTCTGCAGAAACCTCAACAGCCAAGTTTGTCAGGTAAAGCCTATATTCTACTATATTCTAGATAAGTAACATTGTTTGCAGAAGTTTTCTTGATTAATATGTCGTGATTACACGTTTGTAATCACGACATATTAATCAAGAAAACTTCAAAACAAGAAAAGATTAAACTTTTTATTTTAACACAATCACAGTACTTTTCTTTTCAGTACACCAGAATTTCGAATTGGCATAGATTAAATTATGTTAAGGTGTGTTAATTCAAAAATCATTTCGAGATTTAGGTTTAATAAGCCGTATTTTCGAAGTTTTGGTCTAAAAAACCTCATGATGATTTTTACGAAAAGGCTGCAACTTCCATTTGCCTTCGTGTGACGTCACTTGAGTAATGGCTGTTTAGAACTGTGTCCTTTGCTATCAAGATAAATTTATAATAATTTGCTTCAGACTAATTTGACAGCTAGATGACAGATGAGTAGACCACTTTTTTATAAGCAACCACACATCACAATCAGTATAATGTCTAAAATTCTCAAGTGACAAGGCCATCAGACAATTCTTTAAAATATCATAAAAAAAACAATGGTTAATTTATGTACCAAAATAATGAAAACTATGTCCTAAAAAGGCGTATTATCTCTGAAAAAAAAATTTTAAAAAATCTTTTATAAATCAAGCTATGGGAATTCAATATTCGGTCTTGGGTTAACATTCTACACAAAATCAAAATTTCAGGTTCGGTGTATATTCATTCAAAGAAATTCATCCCGAAAAGTATTTATTTTCGGTACAAATTTGTCTCAATTCCAAAAATATATATTCATAATGTGAAAATTCATCCTCTTTTTGGGTATTAATTCGTCCCATTCGTCCTGACAATGGATTTTTTACCTAAACTTCTATTTATTTTATGTAAGCAGTCACAAAAGTGATAAGGAATATAGAAGATGAAATTTAATCAACCGCCCGAATTCATACCGGATACTCGCTTAGTGATCAGCAACAAGGTTCAATGATCTTCTTGTCGAAATCATAAAAAAAATCTTCCCTTACGAACTGGACTAGTTCAAATATAATTCCTTTACTGAAACTACGAGATCTCGTAGATCTGAATATATCAACAAAAACAAAGAACAAAAATTTTCGTTTTTTTTTTATCTTGAAAAAAATACTCCACCTGGGTATCTTTGTATGGGACGCGAGCGCAGTGCCTTTGGTTAACCGCTCGTAAAAAAATGTATTTATGATAGAACGTTGTATGTTTTTTGTTACAAAGATAATGGAATAGGCAATGATAAATAGGAATAAAAGTATAGTGAAACGGGGACATTATTTTTAAACAATTGACTTTTACTGAATAACAAGACGGAAAAATAAAAGAAATAATCTTTTAGGATATTATTTTTATGGTAATGGTATTTGATTATGTTTTGTCTTTGATTTGGTATGCAACGTCTATTCTTAAGGATTATGACAGTTTTATTTTCATTGCATTATTCGCGATAGATCAAAAGTTATGACATATTTTATACATAGTCTCCATGGTAAGCAAAAAAATTTTAAAACGTAAATTTAAAAAACAAAGATTTTCTAAAAAAAAAAAACAATATTTTGTCGATAAAATAAGATCTAGTTTCACCCCTTTTCGGATGTGTACGAGGGACACACTGTATGTAGTATGGAAACAAAAATTTTGTTTAAACTATAAAAAAAATTAAGCTAACACATTGCTTAATATTGCACAAAAACTAATAAATACGGTGTTTTTAGGGTAATTCTGCGAATAACCTCCAACGAAACTAATATTTGGTTTCTTTTTTCTTCCTATGCAATAAAAATGAATAAAAACAGTTCAACTGTTCTGGTGTTGTTCTGTAGCCTAAGCATGAAAACATTTCCGTATCGTTGCGTTTGAATCTAAACTTAGGTGGCATACGTAGCTGTTAGTTCCGCTACTGTCCGCTTGGAGCGGTTTCCCAGATTCCATACGATTTGGATGTAGTTTGAAACGCAACTATACGGAGATGTTTTCATGCTTAGGCTACTGGCTCTATTCTCTTTGCCTAAGTATGTAGCGGAAAAACGCCGCGCCGGTCGTCGAGCAGGCTTATTCCACAAATCCCCTGCGAAGATCCCCTGCGTCGGGGATTTGTGGACTTTTTGTCCAGAAATCCCCTGCCAGTGCTCAAGAAAAACGAAAGGGGATTTCTGGACAAAAGTTCCAGAAATCCCCTTACTCATTTATTTTCATGTTTTTATGAAACAACTAATGAGGTAATCACAGTTTTTATTTTTATACATAGTACATTAACGATGACACTGTTTAACTCACATAAAATATGTTATTTTTTACGAGTGTAGACATAAACTGTCTCATATATTAACAATAATAAACGAAATCTTGTATTCATTAAAATATCACAGAAAATCAGTTTACAGTAATCCTCCCATAAATAAGTTCTATAATGAAAATAAATGAGTAAGGGGATTTTTAGAGCTTTTGTCCAGAAATCCCCTTTCGTTTTCTTTGAGCGCCGGCAGGGGATTACTGGACAAAATGTCCAAAAATCCCCGACGCAGGGGACCTTCGCAGGGGATTTGTGGAATAAGCCGTCCAGCACCTCTCAGACAAATCTGCGAGTCATCCAATAAAACTCTTCTCTCAGCTGACATATTTAATTCAAAAAGGTTTAAGTACATTTAGAAGATAAATTAGACAAATTCTTGACGACTCTTGTCAACAAATATATAATCTTATTTCAAACAACCATTATCTAACCAAAGAATATCATGTATGTATATTGTATATGCATGTATTGGTATGTATGTTTATGTATTCACTTCCTTATTTTCCGACTTATTTATGTCTGAAAATAAGTATTTAAAAATTTTTAATTTAAACAATTTTGAAATTCTAATTTACAGAAACCAATGGAACCTAAGGTTTTGTTGAATAACTATTGAGTGAATTTTGAATTTAAGTGTTCTGTTTCGATTAATTAGAAAAAGGCGGGTTTTTCACAATACGGCTGCAAAACCGCTCTTATAAAATTTGTGTAATTATATCAAAAGTTAAATTATATTGATTATGTTTATTTTGCGAAATCCATCGCTATGAATACTCTAAATATTATTAGAGTGCATTACAAACTAGAAAATATCAATCAGAAACAAATCCAAAGACAAGAATTTGAAAAAATTCCCCGGGCCAGGATTCGAACCTGCGACCTCTTGTTATCAAGTAAGCACGGTACCAATTGCGCAACAAGAGGTCGCAGGTTCGAATCCTGGACCGGGGAATTTTTTCAAATTCTTGTCTTTGGATTTGTTTCTGATTGATATTTTCTAGTTTGTAATTCACTCTAAATAATATTTAAATTACATAATTTATTTTCAGATTTGACAACAATCACATTTATCAAGAAAAAAAAAATGTTTGAGTATTTCTTTCAAAATCACGAAAGGAAATAAAAATGTGTACTTTCATTTCTTAACCCTATAAAAAATATTAAATTTTGTAGTTAGATCAGTACACTGATCATACTAGTTCCAACGCCAAATAACGTTTTCCGTGATTTTAGTGATCTTTCCGATTTTTTATCTCGATGATTGTGATACTTGTGTCAAATCTGAAGACACAAGTATCTACATAATACGAGTACATAATGTAATTCAACTTCAAATTTTATTTGTTAAAAATATTTATTTGTTAAAAATATTTTGATTTAATATGCCAAATTGTCCAAACGCGAAAGCATGTTTGGCGAAACCTGTCCTTAAGGCGCTACGGAAAAAAATCGACACTTTAAGAACTTGCATATCTACTTCAGTATTATCATTATTATTTTGATAAAATTGTATATTATTTTTGGATTCTTTTTCTCGGGATCTGTTAAAACAGAAACGCGATTGGAGAAATTCGGCTCGATAGAAATAATTATTGAAATGAGGTCTTTTTCGACACCAATTCTCCTGGTTTGACAATTTAGAATGACATATGGACTGCAATTATATTTTATTAGATGGGTTTTTATGGTATCTAAGATCTGGTTAAACGAAATTTTTATAGCAACTTTAGTACATTTTATATTAATAAAAAACCAACTTCTTGCTATTTTTCCACGAATCCGTCCCTTTCGCACTGAGGGTTTTTTCGCATATGGAGTAACAGGGACGCTAAAACTTTTACATATCGCCTTAAGGCGCTATATGCTGCGAAAGTGCTGCCACTTTAGAAAAAAAAAACATAATTTACTTAATAGAATAATTTTTGAAAATCTGCTTCAGTAAATGCGTAGATATAGCAATGAACTATATTTTAATAGCATAGTTTTTAAAGAAAATGTCTTTGATGAGTTAAAATTTTAACTTATGCCAAAAGTGGCCGTTTTTAACAAAAGTTAAAATTTTACCTTATTAAAGACGTTGTACATTAAACTTGCTTTTAAAAATAGTTCATTATTATACCTACGCATTTACTTGAGTAGATTTTCAATAATTATTCTAGTAAATAAATACTAGTTGCGAGCATAGCGAGCGCGTAAGCGCGAGCATGCGAGCTATATTATATAAAATTACAAAACGGTAACTCACTGACTGACTGACTGACATGGTTGTTTAGTTGGAAGGAGTCGTTTGGGGTGGTAGTGATGTATGTATGGAATGTTGGGTGTCTAATACTGAGTGGGGAAAAAATCAGACATTTGACATTTTTTGACATTTGACATGGGTTTTTGACATTTTAGTGAGGCGGGTCGTTGTATGGGATTTTGTATGGGAGTTTGGAAAAATTTCGCGAGTGAGTAGGCGAGCCCGAAGGGCGAGCCTACGAACCAGCACGAACGAGCACGCGAGCGCGAAGCGCGAGCGGGCGATGTTCGTAGTGATGTACCTGGGTACTAGGGATGGGAAAAATTGACATTTTTGACATTATTGACAGAACGAGCCCGCGAGCGCGAAGCGCGAGCCCGCGAATTTCGCCGGAACAAGCCCGCGAGCGCGAAGCGCGAGCGGGCGCAGTTCCTAGGGATGTCCCCGGTCACTAGGGATGGGAATTTTTTTTTTTTCTAAAATTTACTTCAAAAAAATTTTGATTTGGCCATATCTTCGGAACGGAAGGTGGTACAACCCTAGGGGTCGGACCATAGGGTGCCAAAAAAGTTTTTTTTTTTTTTTCAAATGTCAAAACTTTGACGGCCCGTATCTCCGAGACGGCTTGAGTTAGACCCATGTTGATGGGTGTCTAAGAAAAGGTCTCGCCGAGATCTAGCCCCCCCCGGTGTCAAAACTTTAACGGCCCGTATCTCCCAAACGGCTGGAGCTAGACCCATGTTCATGGTACTCTAAGAAAAGGGCTCGGCGAGATCTTTCTGGAAATAAAATAAAAAAAAAAAAAAGTCGAAAAAAAAAAAAAATTTTTACGAAAACTTTGGTCGGCCATATCTCCCGAACCGTAAGTCCTAGCGAGTTGCGGTTTCGACTTTAGTGATTGGTTCGCCGAGCGCTACCTGCCCGCATAAAAAAATTTGACATTTGACATAATTTGACATTTTTTTGACAGGTCCAAAAAAGTGCTCCGATTCGCTTGAAACTCGGTATCCAGGAGTAAATGGGGTCGCTCATTACGAATCCACTGTCAAATTTGACACTTTCTGACAACCGACCGGGATTTTGACACTTTTTCTAAAAAAAAATGATCGGACATTTCTTCGGATCTAACGGCGAGGCCGAAGGCCGAGCTTACAAGCGTCTTTCCAGCGAGGCCGAAAAACGAGCATGTGAGGACGGAGAACGCGCCAGTGAGGCCGAAGGCCGAGCTGGCAGCGTTCGGAGTCCGAACATGCTCGTTTTTTGGCCGAGCACGACACCGCGGCCACCAGAGTCATATCTGATGTCATTCTAGGGAGGCCGAAGGCCGACCCCGGAGGACGATTCCGGAGGAATCGTCCGGAGGCCAAACAGTACCAAGCGGCGAGGCCGGAGGCCGAGCCTGTGAGGCCGAAGGCCGAACCGAGTATAAGCGAGGCCGATGAACGAACATACGAGGCCGAAGGCCGAGTATGTGAGTTCATGAGGCCGAGTTCACATAACCCCGGCGGCATTACAATACTGTTTCACTTGGACATGTCTCCCGAATGACTGAGGCTGGGCTTAGCGGGATTCAACTTCGTAGAAAGTTGGTTCAAGCACATTTAGACCGTTGACAGATGGACACTTGACAGCTGTCAGAGGAAACATTTCGCGTAAAGGATCCCGGCGAGGCCGAAGGCCGAGCCTACAAGTATCTTTATAGCGAGGCCGAAAAACGAGCATGTGAGGACGGAGAACGCGCCAGTGAGGCCGAAGGCCGAGCTGGCAGCGTTCGGAGTCCGAACATGCGAGTTTTTCGGCCGAGCACAACACCGCGGCTACCAGAGTCATATCTGATGTCATCCTAGGGAGGCCGAAGGCCGACCCCGGAGGACGATTCCGGAGGAATCGTCCGGAGGCCAAACAGTACCAAGCGGCGAGGCCGGAGGCCGAGCCTGTGAGGCCGAAGGCCGAACCGAGTATAAGCGAGGCCGATGAACGAACATACGAGGCCGAAGGCCGAGTATGTGAGTTCATGAGGCCGAGTTCACTTAACCCCGGGAGCATTACGAGACTGTTTCTTTTGGACCTACCTCGCAAACGTTTGAGATTGGGCTTAGCGGGATTCGACTGCGTTGAAAGTTGGTTCAAGCACATTTCGACCGTTTACATTTTGGACCTTTGACAACTGTCAGAGTACACAATAGCAAAATATTAGTCCACTTCAATGGAATCAAAGTTACCACACGTATTTCAACGCGCTTTTACGGTTACGACGATGACAATTTTGAAAACTGATCATGACCGATGACTTTTTTTCCCACCCGATCATGACCGATGACATTTCGTGATACAATTGACTTCTGCCCATTACTTGAATGTCGTCTGATCACCTGTTTCAACTCAATTCAGCTTCCAAACGTGTTTTAAACTCGATACCTTGTCCTGTCACGTTAACGAAAAAGTTACAACAACAACTAAATGCAACAACAAACAACAACAGGTAACAACCAGTAACAACAAAGAACAATAAGTAACAATAGCGTTTACCACACACGCGGGCTGCCTGCAGCCCGCGCACCACGCAAAACACTAGTATTAAAGTATAAGTACAGTAGTAAAATAATAAATACAACCATCAACCGAATTCCTGATAGAACTAGCAGAACTAACTCTAAAAAATAATTATTTTAGTTTCAAAAATGAGTTTTACCACCAAATTAAAGGTACCGCTATGGGGACTCGGATGGCTCCCAGCTACGCAAATATTTTCATGGGTTCGGTCGAAAATACGTTCTTACTCTCTGAACCTTATAAACCTCTGGTGTGGAGGAGGTTTATAGACGACATCTTTATGATCTGGCCACACAGCAGGAACTCATTGACTCCTTTCTGGAAAGACTCAACAACTGCAGCCCATTAAAATTCACTCATAACATCTCTACCGACACAATCACATTTCTGGATGTTGACCTCACCATTAAAGAAAATAACCAGATACACACTTCAGTCCACTTCAAAGAAACAAATAAAATGCAATATCTTCACTACCACAGCTGTCATCCACCACACACAAAAAAATCGATACCCTACTCACTATCACTCCGTGGTCGTCGGATATGAAAACACGCAAAATGCCCTTAATAATTATCAGAACAAAATTCACGATGGACTTCTTAGGAGAGATTACACTGATCATTTCCTACGAAAACATATATTCAACAGACCGAGATTTCACCAAAATAATAACATAAATATCAACAACAACACGAACACTAACAACAATAACCACAACAGTAACAACAATACTAAACAAAACCAAACACGACTAATCACAACATACTTTCACGGAAGTCAGAAACTTAAAACACTTATCACCGACCATTTACCCACTCTGCAGCAAAATGATGAAACCAAAAACTTACTTCCAAACAATCCACAAATATGCTACCGACAGAACCCAAACCTCAAATCCATATTCACCAAAACAAAACAGCAACCAGTACAAATAATTAACATCATAACGTCTCCTGGCACATCACCATGCCCACGACCACGGTGCAAGACATGCGCTATCATCAACACGGACACACAAATCAAAACACACCACACAACCAGTACATACAAAGCTCAACCAAACACCAACTGCAAAACAAAAAACTGCATATACCTACTAGAATGTCGACACTGTTCGGCATTCTACGTAGGAGAAACACGTAATGAACTACACATCCGCATTAATCATCACAAACACACCTCAACCATCCACAATAACAATCTCCCTATCCCCATCCATGTACGCTCTCATAACCAAACATTCAACAACTGTTTCACCGTAAGAATCATAAAATCATTTACCCACCATTGACAGATATAAAATTAAGGACATGGGAATACTCGTACATATGGTCACTTGGTGCGCACTACGGACCAGGACTAAACAAACAACACTGACTCCACTTTGACTGACTCGACTCGACTCGACCAGCCCCCCTATTCTGTATCTTTGGTTGCTAACTGAACTAGGTGCCTATCATCAAAAACATAGATAAAAACTGAAATTTCAAAATTGCTTTTAGTGGGTATTGAACTATTAACAATCTGTGTCGTCACTTCAAGTGCGAACATATCCTTAGGAAATCGGAATTCGATAGTATATCTATGTTTTTGATGATAGGCACCCTGTCCACAAGGCAACTAGAGATACATAATAGGCCCGCAGGACTTGACTTACAACAAAAACAATTACCATCAAGACCAGGGTACCTGGGCAGCAATGCCATCTTGCGGGTTTGAGTGCGCCCAATATTGTAAATAAACTTCAGGGTAGCGCATGAAGTACCCGCAGGGTGGCCTCTACATTTTTTCATTTTTTTATTTTAATTTTTATTTTTTCTGTTAAAGTAGGTTAAGCTCATTCATGTCATAAGGTTGTATATATATTTTTTATTCATACTCAAATGTCATCACATCACTATGGGGAGTCGAAATTTCATTTTACGAATTTCACCAAAATTGTTATTGATCCAAGATACTGATCACTTACCAAGCCACCAGTATGAATTTGGACGATGATGAAAAAGTCACCTTGTATATACGATTAAAATTATAGGTAAAATATTATTATACAAGGTGAAATCCAATCAACCGCCCGAACCCATACCGGTGACCCGGCCAGGGACCAGCGGGCCTATTGTGTATCTCTAGTTGCCTTCTGGACTGGGTGTCTATCATCAAAAACATAGATATACTATCGAATTCCGATGTCCTAAGGATATTTTCGCACTTGAAGTGACGACACAGATTGTTAATAGTTCAATACCCACTAAAGCCAATTTTGAAATTTCAGTTTTTAGCTATGTTTTTGATGATAGGCACCTCGTGCAGTTGGCAACTAAAGATACACAATAGGGGGGCAGGAATAAGGTTCAATGATCACCAACCGAGCCCCCAGCACGAATCCAGGCGGCTGACCAAATCCCTCCTATATACTACATAGTAATAGGTTACATATATAAATACATGCTTTCTAAAGTGGCAGTAAAGCATATGGCGCCTTTTTTCATGAAATCTCTCAAGTGTTCCACTGCTGGGCAAAGGCGTCCCCTTGCTGATACCATATAATATCGCGATCCATAGCTACTTCCGATCAACCGGTAAAATTGAGGGGAGATCGTCCTCGTCTTTTTGGTCTGCCTGGTCATCGATAGCCATCAATAGCACCTACCCAGCAGTTTTCGCCCACCTATCTATGTAGGTTCATACGACTAACGTGGCCAGCCCAGTTCCTTTTTCAAGGACATTAACCATGCGATAGACCCCTCTATTATGTATCTTTAGTTGCCAACTGGACAGGGTGCCTATCATCAAAAACATAGATAAAATCTGAGTTTTCAAAATTTCCTTTAGTGGGTATCTGGGGGCACGGCAGTGCCCCCGCCGAGTCTCGCAAAAAAAACGCGGAACGGCCGTACCATCCTTTTCTCGAAGCAACTCACGGCACTTTCAACCCCCCTATATCTCCGTTGTGGGTAAAGCTAGAAGTCTGAAATTTCAGTAACCAAGAGTAATTACTGAACCTACTTCTACCCCCAAATTACAAGTTTGTACCTATATTTGATTACGAAATATCTCAAGTCAAAGTTCCCTTATTTTGTCACTGACTGACTGACACATCATCAAAAGTCTAAAGGTGTTCTAGCAGGCCTACAAACTTGAAATTTTGCATGCGGTTAGTGTTAAGTGTACATTGCAACAAAAAAATATAAAAATGTTATTTGCGGTTGGTAATTTAATATTTCCATACAAAGTCTATACAAAATGTATGTTTCCAGCTGCATCTATAAATTTGTATGACACTAGATGACGTTGGTAGTATGCTGATTTGCATTAAAGATTCTACCTCGTGATGCTAGATGGTATAAAGTGTAAAAAAATGTATACCTTTATTTCCGAAAATATAGCAAGTAGTAAAAATTAAAAATAAAATCGTTAAAGTGCGAAAAATAAAAAATAAAACCGGTAAAGTGCGAATCGGACTCGCGCATAAAGGGTTCTGTACCCCTACACAATACGGGTACGGAACCCTAAAAGTAAATAACAACAATATAGATGGCATAGCAACATTAAAGCGACAAAAAACAAAGCGATAAAACGGTAGCGCCTGACAAACAATTCGGTACCTATTTAGTACGGAACCCTAATTTTCATTATTGTATTTTAAAGTATTTACTACAGACTGCCCAAAGTTTAAACTTGTACTTGTATGTATTACCGTTCTAAAGATAGAGCCTTTGTTATAATAATCTGATCCTTGGCTAAGGAACCCCAGAAAGGATGTATAATGTTCGACACATTCACAATTAGTCTATTAAAGAAGAGAATATTAACATTTCGTAATTAAGTCACTAAAAAATGGTTAAGTGCGAATCCGACTCGTGCATAAAGAGTTCCGTACCCCCACACATTACGGGTACGGAACCCTAAAAGTAAATTACAACAACAAAGATGCCATAGCACCATCAAGGCGACAAAAAACAAAGCGATAAAACGGTAGCGCCTGACAAACAATTCGGTACCTTTTTAGGAAGGAACCCTCATTTTTATTATTTGTTATTTTACTTTAAAGTAGTCTGCCTAAATTTTCAACTTGTAGGTACTTACTTGTATGTATAACCGTTCTAACGATAGAGCCTTTGTTATAATAATCTGTGTTTTGGGTAAGGAACCCTAAAACACATTTGGTCTATTTAAGAAGAGAAATACCAACATTTCGTAAATAAGTCGCTATTAAACCGGATAAGTGCAAGTCGGACTCGCTCACGAAGGGTTCCGTACTACCATCACACAATATGAGTACTAAATCCCAAACCATTATGGTAAATACCAACAATAAAGATGACGTAGCCACATAAAGGCGACAAAAAAAACACGGCGCTAAAATGGTAGCGCCTGACAAACAAATCAGCACCTTTTGAATAAGGAACTCTAATATTCATGTGCCCAAAATTGTTGTATTATAAAGATAGAGCTGAAACAAATAACGTCGAATAATTGGACCCCCCTTGGATTTCCATTTATTGAACTTTTTATGCTGTGATAGGGGCCATATTATTATTTGCCGTGATAGAGGACAAAGTAACATATATTATGTGAAAATATTTACGCGCTATACTCGTATTCACCTATAACGGCTGAAGCTGTAGACCCCTGTGATAGATGGATATACAGCGGAGGCTTAGTAATAGGGTCACGGAACCTTAGGATACTGAACCCTAAAAATCAAGGTAAAAGGCTATTGATCCAGTAAGGCTAACAGGAAAAATAAAGCGGCTAAATGTTGTATTATTTGTATATATGCATCCTCTATGATGTATGTATATTAAAATGTCTATGTACTCGTGTGTCATTGAATAAAGACCAGGTTTAGACATAATAACTCTGTGGTTTCGACTGACTAGCCTGCCTTTCACTTCATGGTCAAAAGAAATATTAATCTGCCTGTTGCATCTAATTGTGGATAATAATAATAATAATAATAACTTACCGTAAAAATTAATATTGCAATGTAACCTGAAATATTGTCCACACCTAGTTGTCCCTATACCTGGAGATGGTTCATAATGGTTCTATTCTTTGTCATTCTCTATCTATGGAAACATTGAGTCGTCGTATGACATTAGGTTTGCGGTAGTCGAGTATGTGGTAGCGCATTGGGATGAAATGCAACTTTATACGTGTGACGAGCGTGGAGACACATTAACGCTGACCTGTACTCGACAGCAATGATGAAAACTACCACCTACGGTTCCGTATCCGAACTTATGGCAGCCACTTCATTGTATCCATTAACTTTCGAGGTTTACAAAAATGGTCTTTTGAGTTTGGTGAATTCCCGTCCCAGGATCGCCACCAAATTGAATCATTTGGTGGCGATCCTGGGACGCCAGAGAAACGTTTACAATTCTCTGGTAGTTTCTTAGATGGTTATTATGAAGTGCTTCTTCCCCATACTAGCTAGTTTCTCTGGAGTATGTCCAAATAATCAGTAAAAGGGAGTGGGCTTTAAGAAAATCCGTAGCTGACGTGCAAGAAATATTACCCGAGAAGAAAAAAAGGAGGACTACCTACAAAAAGAAATGAGATCCCATCAAAAACATAAAATGTACAAAAATGTCAAGTCTCGCAATGCAATCTTTCCACCGTAAAAAGTTGTGAGATCTTATGTAAAGCCAAGTCTGTTATTTTAGTTTGTATGGAAGCACCTTTTCATTTTAGTTAGTATGGGAGCACCTATTTAACAAAAAATTAGCACTAATTGTTTCCTAATTAGTTACCTACCAACATTGAGTGACTGTATTAATATTAGTCATCTTTATTTCTTTAATAAAATATAGTGACTTGGCAATCGCAGAGCACAAATAAAGCGCTGATGCGTAGAAATATCTTCTCAAATTGCTAATAAGTTGGTATTAGGTAGATTTGTTGTAGGATATGTTGCTGTGCGATTGCGAAGTCACTATATTTTATTAGAGAAATAAAGATGACTAATATTAATACAGTCACTTAATGTTGGTAGGTAACTAATTAGGAAACAATTAATACTAAATTTGTTAAATAGGTGCTCCCATACTAACTAAAATGAAAAGGTGCTTCCATACAAACTAAATAACAGACTTGGCTTTACATAAGATCTCACAACTTTTTACGGTGGAAAGATTGCATTGCGAGACTTGAAATTTTTGTACATTTTATGTTTTTGATGGGATTGAACTATTTACGAACTGTGTTGTCACTTCAAGTGCGAACATATCCTTAGACAATCAGAATTCGATGTTTTTTGATGATAGGCACCCAGTTCAGATGGCAACTAAAGATACATAATAGGCGCGACAGTCAGCCGAAGCGAAGCGTGTGCTGTTCACTTTATGACGCTGCTTTTAGACAAATACTCATGATAACGTTTCTATTAATATCGGTTGTGAGTTTTGATATAATATATCTATCATAAATATCATTACGTAATTATTATGAGTTTGTGAGTTTTAAATAAAAAAAAGAAACCGGGCATGTCCGGCCAACGACCGTAGGCCGTAGTTTGGAGACCCCTGATCTAGAGCGTAGTTCAGTATTTCCAGTGGCGTATTTACCCTAGGGCCAAAAGGGCCAAGGCCCGGGGCGTTAGGCTGCGAGGGGCGGCGCAAGCTGCACCATACGCTCAGCTTTGGGCACCTTCCATAATCAATCGTTACCTCTCATTTAATTTGTATTGCTTCTTGACTTTATACCTACTTTTATTTTGAAAAAAATATGTCCATCAAAAACCAAAAATAAATATTGGATCATAGTAGTTTATGCTACAAAGGCGCAAAGAAATAAAATACGAGGACGATTTAAAACACTCGTTACGTAATTTATTGCTCTTACGCCCGTGTATCATACTACGTTTTTCAATGCATAGTGTGAGGAAATGAAAACAAATATAATCTTGTGAACTTTAAATTATAATTGGCTCAAAATGATTGTATCCAGAGCCGTTAAACAGTGGAAAAAAGTATAACATCTATGGGTACACAGAAAAGGCTGCAGGTTAGCAAACCATTGCAAACAAATAAAAAAAAATAATAATAAAGCCCTAGGGCAAAATAATCGACTTTCTGTTCGGTTTTGATGCATAAAAAGTGGGCCTTTACGAGCATTGTTTATTTCTTTGTATGCCTTTAGAGTTTTTTATTAATCATCATCATTTTCAGCCCAAAACCACACACTACTAGATTTAATGTTATTTTATTATTAAAATATTTTTACTTTTCTCTCGTTCATTTTTTCGGGCGGCAAACTTTACAGGCCCAGGGCGCCGAATCTTAAAATACGCCACTGAGTATTTCTGATACGGTCGATCCTTTTTACACCAAGAATGCTGCGTTGCAATCTTTGAGTTTGGACTTCTGATGACCAAGTTTGGGAATCGTAGGTAAAAACAGGGTGGATACACATGTCAACAAGTTTACAATGGAAGGTCGCCCTACATTGGCTCTTTCATGGACCAGTAACTCTTCCAGGCGTTAACGGTACAACATCCATCGATTTCCTTGTAGAAGACTGACAAACTTAAAAGTTAGTTTTGAAAATTGAGTTTCCTTAAAATTATTTATAGAAAGCGGCAATTTCATATGTAAACATCTAATATATTTAACAATGTTACTTATTATAATAGAAAAGAACAAAATGACATCGTGGCCTGAGTTACATTGCTTACAACATACATTTGCAGCCTTTTTTATTTTCAGTTTCAGACCCTGACAAGGAGAAACTTCGACTAGATAATGCTGAACTACCCTCATCAGAAATAGACACAGGAAACCCTTGGAGACAACTATGTACGCAATAATTACAATTATTTAAGAGGCCGGCGAAGCAATCCTAGTTCATACAAACGAAATACCAAAACCATTTGTAAATCATAGGATATTCTTAAGGTAGTGTGTATTTATTCCGATTGCATTACAGAATATCTAGGTTCCCAAATATATATTAAATAAGAACACTTGATTTAAGCATGAAATATAAGAAAAATAAGCTTTCTATGAACATTTTAAATTGGTTATAATGTCACCTTTAAATCAGTGTCCTTTTAAAATATATATTTTGGAACATAGATAATCTGTAATGCAATCGGAATAAGAATATCTATGATTTACAAATGTTTTTGGTATTTCGTTTGTATGAACTAAGCTTGCTCGCAGGCCTCTTAATAAATTACACCGATAGATAATTGATAATACTCACGAAATCTCCGGAACTTCAACTCGAGATTAGATAACCTCTTTAATCAAAGGATAACCCTCAGATAACCTCTGTCACTAAAGCGCATTCACCGCTTCCTTTATTATGGAACAGTAATTTTATCTGTCGACGCGAAGTCAGGTTTGGTTGTGGTACTGCGTGCACGTACAGTACCCGGCAGAAAATAATGCACTTCGACTATCTTAGGCTTCGTAGACGTCTCTATCACCGGACTGTTCAGTGCTTCGTGCGACAGAGATGACACTACGACACGATCTGCATTATTTACTGCCGCGAACTGGGGATCTAAAAAGGCCGACTTGGGTGAATCATAAAATGATTTGAAAGTAAGACAGAGTCGAGAGTTTTTTCATGCGTGCAAAAGAGACGGTATTAGAACAGAATCATAATGTGATTCATGCAAAACCGCTTTTTTAGAGGACCTGACGTTTTTGAAGCGCACTCCCGCTCATACTCATTACGCACGCACACATGCGAGAGCGGGAGCGCGCACTACTACAATCAAGCCTGACTTCGTGTCGTGAGATAATAGTACTGTACAGTGACAGGGGCTATTATTAACTATTTCTTCGTAAAGGTGGTTTGGTCACAAAATAACCACTAACAGAAGGTTTACTCCGCATAACTAGCGAAAACAGGCGCACGCACACATAGACACGTACGTACGACGATCTCGGATGAAGTCGGTCGAATGCCAATACGAAATTCTGCCGAGATCATCATACGTACTCGTCTATGCATGTGTGCGTCTGTTTTCGCTCGTTGTATGGAGTCGGCCTTCTGGTATTATCTATTTTGTGGTCTGGTGGTGGGTTTACGATATATGTATATACATATATACTGTGGTGAGACGATGCAAACCACTTCAAAGGAAATGCGACCGTGACTCTCCACACAAATGGAGCCGCGGCCTCTGACTGCTCAACCTGGCTCTCGTACCATGATAATCATGTGTAGTTCGAGATATAGATTCCGTAAAGGTTGATTACGTGTCGATCAATGCTAAAATCTTAAACACTGACTGGCAATATCTCCTGAACACTCCTGATTTAGATAGTAGTGTTTCTAAACTCTATGATATTTTATATGAAATTATAAAAGAATTCGTTCCACAGGATACCCGTAATCGTAAACGTAACTATCCTGCCTGGTTTAGTAGTAGTTTAAAAATAATTATAAAAGAAAAAGATAAAGTTCATCGGAAATGGAAAAAACTAATGCTAATATAATAAATAGCTAATGAAATCTGTTCGCTCGTATTGAGTATTCGGAATTTGGCCACACCATTTGTCGTTCAAAGCAATGCGGTAGCTTGCTGTACATAATTAGGCCCTAATTTAGTCAATTTTTGTCAACAGTCTCATCTCCTCCCTCCCTCCGCGCCCTTTTCACAATCTGCCTGCTGATATCCTTGGCGGTGTCTTCAGGAATGATCTCCGTTCAGACGTACGCTGGCTCTCTATTCGCTAAAACCACCCCTGACTTGTCTCCAAACCTGTGCTCCGTACTGCTGGCCGTGGCGAACATTGCTGGAGGGCTGGTTGTCGTGTTTTTGAGTGACTATGCTGGACGCAGGGTAAGGATTCTGTGATAAAAACAGGAAGGCTAGTAATTAAGTTTAGTACTAGCTTTTGCAAACCAGGGTTTGAAGGTTGAAATACCAGGATATTTCGGTTTAAAAACCGAACGCAGCATAAGCACAGTTGGTTATTATACGTATTAGAAAACAGAGTAGAATGCTGCCTCTCAATTTTGAAACTCAAGTTCGATCCCTGGTCAGGCATGCACCAATGAGTTTTTCGGAATGTATGTGCACAGTATTTATTTGTATTACCTAATACCATATACTAAGTATTACTACGTATAGACCGACAACTCCCATAGAACAAGGCGTAGCAAATTTTTTACGCGCCCTTACAAAACTAGGTGGAGCCAAGTGTTGCAAATAAGCATAATTTGTTTAATTGGCTGCAAGTAAACTCTCATGGTTACCAATAAACATGTGGCTGTAATATCTTTGCTTAGAAAACCTAGACGGCGCTAAGTTGGCAACACTAACAGTGAATATTTCAGCGCCATCTATTATCGAAGTGGGAATTGTCACCAATCGGTCTTTTTTAGCATAGTGTTCGTTAGAGGATTTAGCAACGCCATCTAGATTTCGTTGGAATTTTACACCTTTTTTGTGGTGATATATATGGGAACTGCTAGTCTATACGTAGTCTATACTTACCACATGCTGAATGGTGAAGAAAAACACTGTGAAGTACGGTGATATAGGGCTTACCTTACCACTTATCACGTCTTACCACAGATATCAGGATATATGGTATTTAGTAGTACACGTATGTATGATAACTTATTTTAATAAAATTTCCCTTTCCCGCTTCGGTTTGCTGGAAGAAATCTCTTTTTAGAGATAAGCTCGCCTGTGTACATATCTTTTAATGTATTATATGTCTTAACTGCTTTTCTGTGTACATTAAAGAATAAAGAACAAGGGGGCGTGGCGCTTGCAAACGTATGAGGCCAAAAATAGGCCTCATGCGAGACCCAACGTCAGTGTCAGTAAAGATGTGATATGTTATGTGTGTTTCCGTGGCCACAGGTTGATGCGCCGCCCTCTTTTTGCATGTGTACTATTAGTGTGCGTGAGAAATGTGAGTAGGTGTGTGCCGTAGTTTATAGTTTTTGTGTTTATGTCTGTGAAATAAGTGGGAGGAAACGTGGAGACATCTGAACATGAACAATTATTGAATAAGTGAGCGAAGCGAACGAAGTTTTTCGAGTCTAATCGAACAATCCGACGTTTTTATGTATGTACGAATGTGTCCGACGATAACTCGAGTATCGTTGATCGGAATGTTATGCAATTTGGTAGGCGAGTAAATGAGACAAAACTTATATAGATATGGGGTTGTAAGCGATCCCTAGTTTATAGGCATTATTTGTTGGAAATGATCCTAGTATTACCTCTTTCAGGGAATTGAATTTTCGAGCAAGAAAATGTTTGGAAAAACTTAGTGTGCAACTGTGGCCACGTAGATACGTATCTATAATACTATTATTATGTATCAGTGTGTGGCTACCATCACACCATAAAACTCTCTGCGACCATAAGGTATAAGACATGTACTACGAACAAATTGTTTAGTTCCGCCTGTCACCGCGATAAAATCTTTTGCGCCAAGCTTTACCTACTTACTAATTCGAATGTAAATTCTCAGAAACTGATGGTGACCTCCTGCGTGCTGATTTCCCTATGCCTGGCTACCTTGGGAGTGTTACTCAGGTGGCCCATAGCTCCCGACTGGATGATCCCAGCCACAGTGCTACTGTACTGCTTCTTCTACCAGTTCGGCGTTGGATCCGTGCCATATATACTCAATTCCGAGTGTCATCTTCCTGAGGTGAGAATGGCGTTAAGATGTTTACAGCGCCATCTAGTATTGTGAGGCGAAATCATTTAAGTTGACTACATAGATAACACTTTTTTGTCAACTGTTACTGTGTTATCTTGTGTCTAGTAGCTAATGCGTATAGGTGGCGACACTAGTAATGGTAGACAGAGAACTGTAGCCTAAGCATGAAAACATCTCCGTACAGTTGCGTTACAACCTACATCAAAATTCGTATGGAATCTGGGAAACCGCTCAAAGCGGACAGTAGGGGAACTAACAGCTACGTATGGCAACCTAAGTTTAGTTTCAAACGCAACTATACGGAGATGTGTTCATGCTTAGGAAAACTCCAAGAGCAGTTTTTAAATTAGCTTATTTTCTTATTTGAAGATCTTTTTAAAAAAAATTGGCCACTTGAAGCGGGAATCGAAATGGGAAAATTTGAAATATTTTCCTCCAGTATTCTTATGATATCAATAGCAAGGTCAATTTAAAATTTTATTCAACAAAATAAATGAAGATTTTTCTATATATTTTTTTAAGGTGGGCCATCCTGCTCAGCTTTCATATAAATTTGCTTTAGGTGTTTGTGACGTCTTGATGGCTTTAATCTCAATTAAACTTTGCACACATCTTCATATATGTTTCCCTTCCCCCCCACACCGCACTCCGACCCATTTCTCATGATGGCGAGATATTCAAAAAGCGCCGAATTTTGTGTAAGGTTTCAGGTAAAAACTGTTTTCCGTGAAACGGTAACTGTTTATTTATAGAAAAGTGTATAAACTTAGTCTTCTTTACATGAACGAGTCGCCGAGAACGACGTCTGTATTTTTCTCTTTTTTATATCCAGTATATACAAGGTGACTTTTTGATCATCGTCCAAATTCATACTGGTGGCTTGGTAAGTGATCAGTATCATGGATCAATAACAATCTTTGTAAAATTCGTAAAACGAAATTTCGACTCCCCATAGTGATTCACTCGGAACTGGAAGTGAATTTCTATGGGAAGCCGAAATTTCATTTAACTAATTTCACAAAAATTGTTATTGATCCAAGATACTGATCACTTATCAAGCCTTTAGTATGAATTTGGACGATGATCAAAAAGTCACCTTGTATAAAAACACAACTTGCTAAACTTGCTATTATGATGGTCGTCAGATAATACATACTTATAAAAAAAAATGAAGAAAATAAGCTGTTGACTTCACATTCAGTTTTTACCTTTTGTATGAATCTTTATTTATTTATTTATAACACCTTTTGCACATTTACACAAATAACTTAAGATAAAAGAAACAATTAAACATGGTGTACAAGGGCGACACTTATTGCTAATAGCAATATCGTCCAGGCAACCCTTGGTAGCTAACAGAAAGATGAACAAATTAACATGTGGAGGTGTAAATACTAATCAGAAAATAATAGGGAGATCAAGATTAAAATATAAACCTAAATATCTAAAACTTACATATAAAATATATGAACATACTTAAATAAATGAATACATGTACCTTTAAAATATACACATAGATATATAAATAATAAATAAACATACAAAAATTATAATAATATTGGATATTTGAGTTCTAAGATGGGTACGCTGTTGAGAAAAATTGCTTCACTTTTTTGTATTTTTCAATGCCTGAATTGACACTGGTAACCGATTCCAGAGTCTTGCAGCGTGTACCGAAAATGAGTCACTGTAAAATCCTGGGGCTCTACCGCGTAATTCTCATTTGTATCAACTTCAAGCAAATGCATGCGAAATTCAACGCGTGCAAAAGACATGGCATGTTAGGCGGGCGTCGTCGCACGCACGACAAATTTCAATCTAAGTTGATGTTGATGAAAATGAGAATTACGCGGTAGACCCACTGTTCTGTTTTCTGGAACAGCTATCGCTATCGAATAGCTATAGCAGCCCATTTGACGCCCGCGTTCATTAAAACCGTTCACGGAGGTAACTAGGAGCAGAGGGATTGTTTAATACACTATATCGAGGAGAGAAAGAATATGACTTTTTCTGCGAAGACGAAAATCTTGAGAAAAATCCAGGCGTAAATGGGCCTCTCAATATTTTTCTATACATCTTAAACACTTGCTAACGAGGATTATGACTGAAATAAAATAATGAAAATAATAAACTGACAAATAAATAGGTACTAGAAACAATCTCTGTCCCTGGTGATGGTGCGTCACCAAATTATTACCGAATGTTTGATAAAATGGAACAGACGACTGAAATTAAAGCATATTTTGGTGAAAAAAATTCAATTTAAAGTTAACTTTCCTGGTTTTCCTTTAATTTAAGATTAATTCAGGTGGTAGAGCTGATGCTGGGCTCGACTGTGGAGGTACCACCATCTTACTTGGAGACCCCCTCGAAGTAATTCGGGGGAGAGTAAGAGGATAGATCACAGGCAAAAACCCAGGAGGCCCACCATGCCTTGGACCGATGGATGGTGGTATATCCATCCCTAATAGCCGGGCCTTATATGGAACAGACTGGTGACGGGCAGCAGCGTCACTGGTGCGAGGGTTCCAGCACCGCGCTCACCAACCCGCCTGTCCAGCGTGTGTGAGTATGGGCAATTCTTCCAGGATGACCGCCTGGAGTGGCAAAGTCCTGGAATGGCTAATGTCCAGCAGTGGACGAACTAGGCTGATGGATGGATGGATTGATGAGTATATTGTATGAAAAGAATTGTCTCCATCTTCAATATTTAAATGTACTTTCCCTTCAAGGCCCGAGATGAGATGCCCTGTAAACAAATTCATTTAAATTGAATTGAAATTATTTTTATTTGTATTAAAAACATAATCAATCTTACACAGCAATTGTTTGTTAAGAAGTATGACAAAAAGGAATAAGTTCTGCTATACCTATACAACGTGTAACAGAAAGGTCTAACCATATTTGAAGAGCTTATTCAGTCAATGGTTTAGGACAATTTTTACTATGGAACAAATCCTGTATATCGAAAAAAAAGTTTACTTGTTTCATAGGAAAATGCAATGCCACTCGGCCGAAATGTATGGAAGGGCAGATATGTTTTTTGAGATTTCAGGGTTGTCTCCATACTAAAAGTTGTTCTATACCATTGACTGAATGAGCTCTTCAAATATGGTTACACCTTTCTGTTACACGTTGTATATAAGTTTCCATTATAGTTTCAAAAATACAATATTTTTTGTCATTTTCTTGTTTAAATTTCAGGTAAAGTCCATCTGTATCCTCATGGCTTTCTCCTCCATGTGGATATTCAACTTCATCAGCTTAGCCATCTTCCAGCCTTGCATCAATCTTGTTGGCCTGAACGGGACCTTTTTTCTATTTGCGGTTATAGCGGCATTGACAGCTGTGGTGTCGTTTTTGATTGTACCAGAAACGTCAGGGCTGAGCTTATCAGAGATTCGGAAACTGTTTGAGCATGGGATATTGCAAGTTGGACGATCGAGAAAACTGAAAAATGGTAGGACGAAAACTATTGAAGGATAAATGTGGTATATCTAGGTAATGTTGTGAAGAACTGTTGTAAGTAATTATTTGTTAAAGAAATAAATGTATTTTTAAGTGTACACGATGTTGATTTGATCCAAACTTCCATCTCAGGGTCGTTCAGTAAACCCGACAGAAAATACATGAAAACAGTATTCGTTCCTGTCCACACCAGATTAAACTTGAAAGGAGATGGTCAGAATCGGCCTTAACCGCGTACATGAAATAAATTTATGCTATAATATCTGTTAGATTTATTCGTAGCTAGTTTCACTTTCATAATAACACGGACACACATATTAAAATAATATAAGTACTTATTGTCGCAGCCAGTCATGAGAGCGAACACCGAACGAAACGAAAGGGCGCCATCTACCAAATAGTCCACAAACTACGCTTCCAGCGTGCTTTGATAGAGTCATGCGTGACGCGATCGGCAGCCACAGCTTTTTATTTCACGATTCATGCTTTTATTCTGGATTCTGATAGAGATTACATTACGACTGACATTTGAGCATGACCCTTTTAAATATATCAGAATCATCGTGAAACATTGTTACAACTATGAACGTTTCAAACGCGCTTAAATTTATTTTCGCAATGCCATATGCAAATAACCTCAAAATAAAAACGATTTATCATAAAAAGTTATTATAAGATGGTGTCCGTTTTAAATGGATAGTCAAACCGTGTTATTTTGAATTTGTTCTTTATCATTGACCACAATATATTTGTGTACACTCTTAAGGCATTTTGCTTATGGGGAACTGACCGTCTCCTTTGGCAGGTAGGTTCATTTTACAATGTAGGCGTCCACTAACAAATGTTTTTTTGAAATTCAGTCAGTCTGTAAGTAAAGAGAAATAATTTGATCTGGATAAGGCATGCAGAAGCTACAACGTATAAATCCAAAATGTTGCTGAACGAAAAGGCGAAAATCTGATGGAGCTTGCGAACGACATTCCTCACTTGTCGGAGTGCCGATATCCTCCCTATCGATATCCGATCCACGGTGCAAAGATGTCTGCCGTCATCTTGTTTGATTTGTAACACCTATACATCATCAGGTATCAGAAATGACGTTAAAAAATTTTCAATTTCAATTTATTTATATTTACAATTGTTACGCAGTGTACACCATAAAGTAAAAAAGGTGGACTTAGGAAAACAATATTAATCGATAAAATATTAACACTATAAAATTATTTTACATTATTAAAATACAAAATGCCTAAACCTAACATTTTCATGCATTGGTCTTTCTATTAATGTCTAAAACTACCTCATCAAGCACCCTATCCCAGTCGCAAACAAGTTAAGGCGCTACGGAAAAAAAATCTACACTTTAAGAAGTTGCATATCTACTTCGGTAAATAATATAGTATATTATTTTTGGAATCTTTTTCTAGGGACCTACCTGTTAAAGCAGAAACGCGATTGGAGAAATTCGGCTCGATAGAAATATTTATTGAAATGAGGTCTTTTTCGACACCAATTCTCCTGGTTTGACAATTTAGAATGACATATGGACTGTAATTATATTTTATTACATGAGTTTAAACGGTATCTAGGACCAGCCCCTCTATTCTGTATCTTTAGTTGCCAACTGGACTAGGTGCCTATCATCAAAAACATAGCTAAAAACTGAAATTTCAAAATTGCCATTAATGTCACTTCAAGTGCGAATATATCCTAAAACAATCGGAATTCGATAGTATATGTATGTTTTTGATGATAGACACCCAGTCCAGATGGCAACTTGAGATACATAATAGGCCCTCTGCGGGCCTATTGTGTATCTCTAGTTGCCTTCTGGACTGGGTGTCTATCATCAAAAACATAGATATATTATCGAATTCCGATGTCCTAAGGATATTTTCGCACTTGAAGTGACGACACAGATTGTTAATAGTTCAATACCCACTAAAGGCAATTTTGAAATTTCAGTTTTTAGCTATGTTTTTGATGATAGGCACCTCGTGCAGTTGGCAACTAAAGATACAGAATAGGGGGGCAGGTTAAACAAAATTTTGATAGCAACTTTTGTACTTTTTATATTAATAAAAAACCGACTTTTTGCTACTTTTCCACGAATCCGTCCCTCTCGCACTGAGGGTTTATTCGCATATGGAGTAACAGGGACCCCAAAACTTTTACATATCGCTTTAAGAACTCAAGGCTAATCCGTAATTTACGTTACGTCCTGCCCCCCTATTCTGTATCTTTAGTTGCCAACTGGACTGGGTGCCTATCATCAAAAACATAGATAAAAACTGAAATTTCAAAATTGCCTTTAGTGGGTATTGAACTATTAACAATCTGTGTCGTCACTTCAAGTGCAAACATATCCTTAGGACATCAGCATTCGATGATATATCTATGTTTTTGGTGATAGACACCCAGTCCAGAAGGCAACTAGAGATACATAATAGGCCCGCTGTTTACATACGATCAGTCGCTATCATCTTTTGTGTAGTGCTACCGATTGTCGACAATGTTAGTTATCTATTCGCTGCCATGATAGGCACCTACAAGAAGTGTTATACGTTCGGTCCCGTACAACGTATAGAGGAACGGTTTGTCAGCGACGAAGCTCAGGGATATCATGGCAGTACGGGCCAACAGCACCATGGCGTCGGCAGCCACAGCCTCCGCTCCTTCCTCGTTGACTTTAATGATCGCCTTTTGGATAGCCTTCGACACGAACAGCAACTCACGGTTTTTGAGAATGCGATCCAGTCCTGAGTTCTGGTCATCGAAGATAGACCTAATGCCGAGCTTCGGCAACAGGGCATTCAAATCAATCACAGTCTCGATCTCAAACTTGGGGATGGTGACTTCGACCTCCCTAAACATCATCTTGCCCAAATCCTCCATCAGGTTGTAGCCGGCTGCCAACTTTTCCAGCATGCTGTTCAGACCTTCGATCTCATTGGGCAACACTATTAGCATACTCACCTGTTCACCTACGTATGGCATTTCTAGCAACTGAGCATCAAGTTCTTTACTAACTCCATACCTAAATTCTTCCTTCTGGTGCATCATAGCCACATCTATTTTCTTTTCTTTGTTCACTTGAAACGGCAGGTTCCGCGTGTCTTCCGTTTTAAACTGGTGTTTCCACATGCCCTTGAAATAGAAAGCGTTTACAAGAACTAGACTGGTTGAACTGTTGACGTCACCAGACTGCAAGAAATCTGTGATTTGGTTATTTGTCTTAGCCGCCACCCATTTGTTGATAGTATGAGCAGCTGTGGCACTTTTTTTGAAGTTTATCTTTTCGATGGGAGCATCAAACACTTTGATAGCATCGTCCTTCATATCGCAATTCAGTTTGTGATCACCATCCTTGAAATAGATCTTGTTAGCCATGTTCAGAGTGACTCCTTCCACGGCTTTCAAATTAGTTGAATGTTTTGTAAATGAAGAGCGGATAGCAGCATCATCAGGAATGTCAAGCGCAGCCAGAAGCTCGCTGTGTGATGGATCCGAGGAGCCCAGAGTCAGCAGAGCCAGCAGTATCTCACATGATATAGGAGAAGCCACCGAGCTAATGTTTTTTTCCAATTCATTAAAAAATTTTGCTGAGAATGTTGCAATAGCAGAGGATAGATTGGGCATTGTGATAGAAGTAAGAAGAATCGCTTGTAATGTTAACAACAGCAGAAAAAATAATTAAATAAATCACTGAAAATCACTGAGAGATGGGATGGCACCGATGACGTTTAATTGCCTACAACCATTCTAAGAAGTTCTTTGCAACGAAGTGATTATTTTGTCTTTGTTGCCTAACAAGAAATATTTATGGGTAAGTGTCAACAAAACAGATTGATAAATTATCGATTTTTACACTCGAGACACGCAGAGAATAAGAGCTAGTAGCCCAGGCGGTGGCTACAAGTAACCCTATCTCACAATATGATATCCATTTGTACCACGGTACCAATCAACTTTGTGGGGACAGCGGACCGACCGTAGATTCAAATGTGTTTTTGTTCGTGGTCCCTCCCGTAGTCCCTGGAAGGTACCAGGGGTATTTTTTTTTTATAAAATGATGCCGAATTGTACCTAAGTCAAGCCAGGGCGAATAGTTTAGATACTTGTAATGATATATATAAATATATATTTCTTTTTTCACGTAGATTTTGTGCCAGATAACAAAAGTGACAGATGATTGAAGTTTTATAGAAATTTTGTGACAGATGATTAAACTTTTATGGAAATTTTGTGACAGATGTCAAAAGTAACGGATGATTGAAATTTTGTGATAGGTATATGTCAAAAGTGACAGATGATTGAAGTTTTGTAGAAATTTTGTGACAGGTGTCAAAAGTGATACATGATATTATTATATTCAAAAGAGCAAAATTCAATGAAAGAAAACAGATAGATGACAGGTGAGCAGGTGGCATTCATCACAGATTTATACAGTATGGCCCAAATGTATAATTTGGAGAAAATCACCAAAGAAGAGATATAGACTATGAGCGTACAGTAAGTAACTCTATGTATCGAGTAACAAGATGTGACCAATTCGTAGTTGGGTAGAAAACAAAACTACATCAAAATAAACAAGGTTGGCCGTGCGCGACCTGGAGAATTTTGTACTTGCTGACCGTACAAAATGCTTCAGGTTGCGCTAATAATCATATAAATTTAATCATAATTTTCAACTAAATACTCTATTTAAGCAATAATTTTAATTTTAATTTTTTACGTTATTTTAAGTTGTATTTGTTTTAAGTAAGTATTTATGCAGTTTTTTGCAGTTTAGGGGTCGTCCATTAATCACCTGAGGCTCAAAAGGGGAGGAGGGGGATTTTTAACTGTTTAGTTAGGGAGGATTTGCAATATGTACCACCGTGCATGAAAAACATTCTTTGTCGTCATATTTTAAAACTTGTAGTTTCTTTCAAAGGGAAACATAATTAATGAGAACGAAGTAACAGAGCTGTGACATCCACTTCCACCTAATAGTAGTTTATGCTACAAGGGCGAAAAGGAATAAATTACGAGGACTGTTTTAAACGTAACCGAGTAATTTATTGCTCTTACGCCCGTGTATCATACTACGTTTTTCAATGCATAGTGTGAGAAAAAAAAAACAAATATAATCAAAGAAAACAATTTAATTATTAAAGTTGAAAGCTACGTTGTTACAATTTTGCAAGTTAATGATTGGCTCAAAAGGACTGTATCCAGAGCCGTTAAACAGTGACAAAAAAAGTATAACATTTATGATACACAGGAAAGATTGCAGGTTAGCCAACTTCCCGTCAATAAATAAAAAAATAATAATAATAAAGCCCTAGGGCAAAATAATCTACTTTCTGTTCGGTTTTGATGCATAAAAAGTGGGCCTTTACGAGCACTTGCATTGAAAATAAAATTAAATACTTACGCTGGCATATGTATTTTTTTCTGATTTCATCACTTCCAATGAGCGTTTTTCTTGTGTCAAATTTAGTGTTAAATAAGATTCCTAGATGGCATTGTCGTTCTTTAGCAATAGAGTCCAAGACGAAATTTACACAGATTCAAAACTAAAAACTTTTGATTTTGACATTGATTGCTATGAAATATAATTTGTCTACAGTGAAATGCACACCGCCATCTAGCGGAATGTTATGAACTATGAAAAAAAAACTACGAGAAAACGCTCATTGGACAAGTAAGATGTTGATTAATATATTTCAATGTAATTATCTTTTTAGATAAGGAAAAATATCAGAAAACTATTGGAAAATTTTGAAAACTACTGGATTTTTTTTTGCTCTTCTTTTCCAACCGAAAATTTTCCATTACCCATCTACTACCTAAACTTTTATCAGTCTAGTTAAAGAAAAAAAAAGGAGGTATTCTTTGTCTATGAAATAAATAATCAAATCAGATTACCAATAATGTCGTAGAGCGAGTAAAATTCGCTCTACGGATTCATTCTACTTTTCGCTTTAGAGATTCGCTCTACTTCTATGGAAAATCTATGTCCGAAAAAAACCTTTATGGAACCAAAGAATAAGAACCTTGGGCTATGTAGTTCTGTGGTCAGAACAGAAACGAATCCAGAGCCGGTAAAACAAAAAAAAAACGAAAAAAAACGGTCAAGTGCGAGTCGGACACACGCACGAAGCGTTCCGTACCATTATCTATAAAAACGGCAAAAAAACATGTCTGTTGTATGGGAGCCCCCTTAAATATTCATTTTATTATTTTTTAGTATTTGTTGTTATAGCGGCAACAGAAATACAACATATCTGTGAAAATTTCAACTGTCTAACTATCACGGTTCATGCCTGGTGACAGACGAACAGACGGACAGGCAGACGGACAAACAGACGGACAGTGAAGTCTTAGTAAAAGGGTCCCATTGGTTACCCTTTGGGTACGGAACCCTAAAAAAGTAGGTATTCTTTGTCTATGAAATCAATAATCAAATCAGCAATGAGTTCAATGCAAATCAGATATCGATGATGTCTTAAAATAAAATGATGTTCTGTCTATGGAAAATCTATGAAAAAAACCTCTATGGAACCATAAGAATAAGAACCTTAGTTCTGTGGTCAACCATCACCCCTTTATCTGAGCATCACCCTGTTACTCGATGAGACAACTTTATATTTTTATTCCCAACGAGTCACACCCTTACTTTGGGGGTGTGACTCGTTGGGGAAAAAAAGGAATAGAAAATTCCCATCTAGTAACACTGTTAAATGAAAAGTTGTAGACCCCTGTGACAAACAGACATAAGAACGGACATCGGACAGCGGTGGCTTATTATGAGTATAAGTAAACATACAACACACCTTAACGGGACACCTGACGCTTGAACATCAACAACACCAGGTTTTCAAGGGTTCATTGGAAGAAACTAGGTCTCTCCTCATATTGAAGAAAATATATTTGATTTATCGATCTTTTATCTAAGGAGTCCACCTATAAACAATGTTTTAAGATTTCTACTTTTGTCAAAAAAAAATGTTTTCCACCCTCTTTTTTTTGGTTTTCAAACGTTCGTTTCAAAAACGCGGTTAAGAGATCAACTTGTTTTTTTTTTAAATAAAATAGGCAATAAAAATATGAAGGGATGTTACCTAAATCCAATATTTTTTTCCCTACAAAATATTTCAGTATTAGCTAAAAACACACCAATTTGTTGTTTCGCTGCGTGATCACTAGTATTACGCGTCCAAGAACAAGAGGCCAAAGAGCCAACATATAATCGCCTCTATGAAAAGCAAATAAGGTCTTTGCCATTAGACTTATTGTGCTGGACGGGTAATAAAAAAAGTTGGTAGGGTATGCTATCCTCTTGAGCACATATTGAATGATGAACATATTGAACAAACGGCGTCTGAAGTCAGACTCTAACTTGACACTGGCAAAAAGTGGCGCTTAAAATAGCAGCCGTCGCCGAAACACAAAAAAAAAACATTTTTTTTTTTAAACAATAGCAGGATGTTGTTATCTGTAGAGAGGTGCCATCACGTGCAAACCTCCATTCAAACGCTATCACAAAATTGTGAGGTATCTGTGTAATGCATCGAAATAATTATTATTTCGATGGTGTAATGTATTAAAATATAATCACAAAGGCTATGTGAGCAACACTGTAAAGAAACCAGATATAAACATAAACTGACTTTTCCAAAAATTAGACTTGCCATTGCCAATGTGAGTACCTCTTTATAAGATTTTGCAATAAACTTTCAAAGGAGGTCCTTACTTTGTCAGAGCCTATTGAAGAAGGCATATTACAAAATAAATAATTTTTGGATAATAATGAAGCATGATTTTCTTTGTCATACTTTAATCCATGACTTATAAAACTACACAAAAAAAAACATCTGACACAAAATTCATATTATACAAAATAAACAATACTGGTAATTTTAACGAAAATACGGTAATTTTGGTTCCTTATAGGAACCGAAAATATATTTGCTGCGTACTCGAGTATGTAGTTTACAAGTTTTGTAGCACGTTGCTTATAGATAAACCGTGTAGAATAAGATTCATTGAGAACACAACTTATCCATTATTTTATGAAGAAAGTGTCTAGCCTGCCACCAGCGGCCGTTTAGCAAAATAATATATTCTGCCAGTAGCGGCAGAATAACAAAATAATTATTCTACCACAAGTTTATGATTATTGAAATGTAAAAATATGCCTAACTCCGCTAATTCGATTAGTCTTGCTAAGAAGAAGGGCAAAACCGACTCTATACAGTATTTTGGCTACTACCCCTAGAGTGTATATAAAAAGCCGAAGGCGACCAACAAGCCGAAGCTGCGAAGGCGAACGTGGGGGCCTGACCTTTGTTACGCAAGGGCGAAGGGGCTGCACTTCCCGCAGCGCTGTAGCCGATGCAGAAATTAATTTGTGTTATAAAATACTTCAGTATTGATAGGTTCAAATGGCCCATAAATTAACTTGCGGCAGGATAGCCGTTTCTGCTATTCAGCCACGAGTAGCTATACTCACTACGTTCAACCAACGTGTATTGAATATTGTAACTTATCTTGTTGACGTTAGGAAATACATTTCAATAATCATAAACTTGTGATAGAATAATTATTTTTGCTATTCTGCCGCTAGTGGCAGAATATATTATTTTGGTAAACGGCCGCTGGTGGCAGGCTAGACACTTCCTTTTATGAAACGCGATGTACTAAACGTTGCGTCCTTTTTACATACGAAATGCCGCTATCATCTAATCTATTCGTTGCCATGGTAGGCACCAATAAACAGCGTCAACCGTTCTGCCCCGTACAATGCGTAGAGGAACGGTCTGTCAGCGACAAAGCTAGGGGTCTCCCTGGCACTACGGAGCTCTATCGACGCGCCGGTGGCAGCCGCAGCCTCCGCTCCTTCCTCGTTGACTTTAATGATCGCCTTCTGGATAGCCTTCGACACGTACAGCATCTCACGGTAGGCGAGAATGCGATCCAGTCCTGAGTTCTGGGCATCGAAGATAGACCTGATGCCGAGCTTCGGCAACAGGGCATTCAAATCAATCTGAGTCTCGATCTCAAACTTGGGGATGGTGACGTCGACCTCGGTGGACCACATCTTGTCAAAGTCCTGTATCAAGTTGTATCCGGCTGCCAATTTGTCTAGCACGTTCTGCAGACCTTCGATCTCATTGGGCAACACTACTATCATGCTCACCTTTTCACCTTCGTATGGCATCTCTAGCAACTGAACATCAAGTTCTGTACTGGTTCCATATCTAAATTTTTCCTTCTGGTGCATCATAGCAACATCTTTTTTATCAGTTTTGTTCAGATTGAACGGCAGGTCCCGGGTTTCTTCCGTTTTAAACTGCTGTTTCCACTTGCCCTTGAAATAAAGAGCGTTCACAAGGACTAGACTGGTTGATTCGTTTACGTCACCAGATTGGAAGAGATCTTTTATTTGGTTATTTGTCTTGTCTGCCACCCATTTGTTAATAGTATTGGTAGCTGCGACACCATCACTGAAGTTTATCTTTTCGATGGCAGAATCAAATATTTTAACAGCATCATCCATCACCTCGCAGTTCAGTTTGTAATTACCTTGCTTCAAATATATCTTGTTAGCCATGTTTAGAGTGACTCCTTGCACGGCTTTCAACTTGGATCCAAGTTTTGCAAATGAAGAGCGGATAGCAGCATCATCAGGAATGTTGAGCGCAGCCAGCAGCTCGCTGTGTGATGGATCCGAGGCGCCTAGAGTCAGCAAAGCCAGCATCATCTCACATGATAGAGGAGAAGCCACCGTGCTTTTGTTTTTATCCAGTTCATTAACAAACTTTACTGAGAATGTTGCGATAGCAGAGGATAGAATGGACATTGTTATAAAAGTAAGAAGAACCGCTTGTACCTAATGTTGACAACAGAAGCAAAAATAAATAAATAAATCACTACAGCAAAGAATCGTCTATCGTGCACTGAAGTGAAGTCATTGTGAGATGGCACTTATGACGTTTAAATGACTACTATTTTTGGGTAAGTGTCAAATGGTAATGCTTCATTGTTGCTGGTCGAGGTTGCTAGCGACGCCGCTGATTAATAGTATTTAGCTCAGATAAAGAACCAGTAGATGGAGTCAAGTAATGACGTTTAGGTAATAGAGCGAGATCCCTTACCGGTTAACAGATGTGAAAGAATGAGATAAGAGATTGGTTTCTTGTCCTTGTCAGCGTGGCCGGATTTTTTGTTTGTCACAACTCGAGTTGTGACAAACAAACAACAGTAATTGCATATTTCCAAGTTTTTTAATGTTTAAGTGCATTTTAGGATTAAATGAACCAAAGTATTCTTGTATTTAGTTACTGCACTATGGTTGGCTGTAGTATTTTAGGCTGTAAAAGCCGCAGAGAACAAAAAATTTACGGAATAACATTTCACTCGTAAGTAGAGAATTTATGTACTGATGACTTTGTAAAGCCTTACAATTATCATTCATAGTATTTTGCGTAGTTTCTGAATGCTGATTGTTAATAAAATTAAGATTTATTGCATAATTTCATGAAAATAAATTTATCGTAACCTTCAACAATGTCGACAGTTTCCGTTACGTGGGTGTCAGTGTAAGCAATGTGTATTCAATAAAATATAATAGAGACCAATGATTTCTAGTATTTTTCATAAAACATTTTTTTATATTTCCATAGACCAAATCAACACTATGTATATTTAAAAACATGTAGGAACCTCAAAATTACACACAATATATTTTTTTGCAATATTCCCCAGTTTTGGGTAAAAATTTCAACATTGGCAAGATTCTAAACATCTATCGCTGTCTCATGCACAGCCACGCTGAGGGTCCATCTACTGGTTCTTTATCTGAGGTATTTTGTGTATAACCCGCGCAGATAAAGAAAAGATCTGAGAATGGCGGCTGTACTTATGGTACGGATGGCAAAACAAGTTCTCAAAAATCGATTTTTATTTTTCCTACTGACTTTTTTGTTATTAATTATTCTTTTTTATTATTATTAATTAAATATACTAATCATAATGACAAAAAGTATTAATAAAATAAATAAGGAGCAAGGGTAAATATAACACTGGATTTTTTTATTTGTTCCACAACAAAATTACAACGATCGTTACAAAAAACAATAAACAAACAAACTTAACGAAAACAAATAACAATGAATTTCAACGAAAACAACAAAGTAACAGGTAACGGAACGATTTTAACGACTTAGAGTGCGTCTAGGTAGCGTGGATAGCGAATCCTAACTAATTATTATCATTATTTTTTTGCAGCGCGTACTTCACTGTGTGAGTATAGACAGCGATAGATGTGAGCGAGATAACATGCTAGCGGGCGCCATTTACAGATCTTTTCTTTATCTGCGCGGGTTATTTCAGTTATAACTTATAAGTTGAGATAATAATGTGAGATATTTGGACACGAGTGCTTGTTTACTTGAGTTTCGTAATAGTTTTGCACGAGTGTCCCAATGACTAATTATGTTCAGTTGCACACAATACTTTATCTACGACCATTAAAAATAATACGTAAAAATAAGACGTTATAGTGGAGTAAATGGATTCGAAAAACCCCCTTTTTTTTGTATCGCCCGATTTTAACAGTGCTAGTCGCCATAAAGTGTTTCAGTCAGACTCGACTTCCATAGGAAGTATAAAAAACCGACCAAGTGTGAGGGTTCCGTATTATATCGTTCAAAATATTCCACTTGCAGTTGTGTTTGACCGACTTAAGAAGATGGCATACCCTAGCAACTTTTTTTATTACCCGTCCAGCACAATAAGTCCTACGGCAAAGACTTTATTTGCTTGTCATAGAGGCGATTATATGTTGGCTCTTTGGCCTCTTTTTCTTGAACGCGTAATACTAGTGATCACGCAGCGAAACAACAAATTGGTGTGTTTTTAGCTAATACTGAAAAATTTTGTAGGGAAAAAAATATTGAATTTAGGTGATATACCTTCATATTTCTATTACCTATTTTATGACATAAAAATCAAGTTGATCTCTTAACCGCGTTCTTGAAGCGAACGTTTGATAACCAAAAAAAGAGAGGGTGCAAAACATTTTTTTTTGACAAAAGTATAGATCTTAGTACATTGTTTATACGTAACATCCCTAGAAAAAATATTAATAAACCAAATATATTTTTTTCAATACAAGGAGAGTCCGAATTTCTTCAAACGAATCCTAGATAGACTGGAGTTGGTCATGCTCTAGGCTCAGGTACAGGCTTAACTTGACACTTACGATCTACTTAACACTATGTAATGTATCTAAAGGGTTTAATTTAGTTGGTTATTTATAACTTCTTAGGTAATCAAATATAGCTAAGTAACTTCCAGATTTTTCCACAGAACTATTTTTCCCTATACTTGTGCTATAAGACCTATTTGTATGTAAACGAAATTTCAAGTTTCTAAGTCAACTGAAAGTGACCTTAGGTTTTCATGGTGAGCAAATTTGTACGAAATTGATTGTAATGTAAAGGGCAATACAGCACCATAGGCCGTATTTTGAGATACGGATCCCTAAAAAAGTTCGCGCGTACAACACCATACAGAATGTACGCGATAGTATGTCGAGTTGTCTTTATGTGGAATACTATTTAATACTCACGTTTAGTTCGTGATTCAGAAACTAGATGGCGCTGTTCGCCGCTACATCGCGATATCGTTATTTTTCTAACGCTTGGTTGGGCGTCACCGGTTTCTCGACGTCACTCAATTTCATACAAATTTGCAATTTTTGAAAAGGAATTGGAATTCGAAAGACTTCCAAAGCTTTACTAATTATGTTAACAATGTTATTTATTACTCTAAACTCTAAATTAAATTATTCTAACGCTTTATCTCTCCGTCGTCGCAAGTACCTCATTGTACAAATATATATTTTTTATGGTGAATATTGCTTTACTTTAACTCAAGTTTATAAAAAAACTTTTTTTTCAATGCATGTGCTCGTAAAGGCCCACTTTTTATGCATCAAAACCGAACAGAAAGTCGATTATTTTGCCCTAGGGCTTTATTATTGTTATTTTTTTTTATTTATTTGCAATGGTTGGCCAACCTGCAGTCTTTCCTGTGTACCATAGATGTTATACTTTTTTTCCACTGTTTAACGGCTCTGGATACAATCCTTTTGAGCCAATCATAATTTAAAGTTCACAAGATTATATTTGTTTTCAATGCATGTGCTCGTAAAGGGCCACTTTTTATGCATCAAAACCAAACAGAAAGTCGATTATTTTGCCCTAGGGCTTTAATATTATTATTTTTTTATTTATTTACAATGGTTGGCTAACCTGCAGCCTTTCCTGTGTACGATAGACGTTATACTTTTTTTACACCGTTTAACGGCTATGGATACAGTCCTTTTGAGCCAATTATAATTTAAAGTTCACAAGATTATATTTGTTTTCATTTCCTCACACTATGCATTGAAAATGTAGTATGATACACGGGCGTAAAAGCAATAAATTACTCGGTTACATTTAAAACACTCGCTACGCTCGTGTTTTAAATCGTCCTCGTAATTTATTCCTTTTCGCCCTTGTAGCATAAACTACTATTAAATATTGCTCTGGCTGGATAGCCGAAAACAGCTACTACTATTGCACTATTTTTTAAATTTGGCTGTTTTGATTATTTTTCTATATAATTTTATATGAAATTAGTAAAAAGTGCTTCACTTATTCAATAGAAGACTTTGCTACCAATTAATATCAGTACATATAATAAAATAGTAGAACCCGGTGTGTCTGTACATTGAAGAAAAGTTACAAAAATAGAAAGGGGGTGAATAATATGTAATAATATAGTGTTACCCCCTGGCTGCCCCATGGTGGCTAGATAGGGGGCCCACAACGGCTATCCTGTTGGATAGTTATCAAGCAGCAAGTCACCATCTGCCATTTGTAAGAGATTTTCGAGGCAGATGTCCGTTATCTCACTCCATAGCCCTGTTATCCGGCCCATTTAGCATCCCATCCTCATAGCCCACTCCAAGTCGCTTCCTTCCTGGCAATAGTTTGGCAACTGTGTGGGACTGTCCGTTAGTGTATCTCAATGATACATTGAGGGAGAGGCCTCCATGGATGCAGCCATCTCACATTTAGATTAAATGGTACCAAAGACCTCTTCAATGTTGGCTTCGGCCCCATGAATGCCTTTCAAATGCCCGGGTCCCTATGGGCCCGTGAGTGAAAAGTGTACCTACATAATAATTTTTATTTATTTGAATAAAAGGAACTTGAGAATAGTACATTCAAAATAACATCTTACGGCTATTGAAAGGTTATAGCTTAAACTTAACTACGAAAGTAGCCTGTAGTTTAGGCATTAAAAATTTGTCAGAATATAAATAGGTCAGATTAAAGATAACAATTTGTATACTTAAGAATTAATTGAATGTTTCAGACAAAACCTTAAAATTAAATTAGATAAACTTACAACATCCAATTCATAAAGAAGAGTAATAAAATAAAAATATAAAAAATAAAATAAAAATATTTTATTTCGGACAACTTGGATCCATAGTGTACAGTCAACTGTCCAAAGATTATTATTTTGTAATACTTTAGCGTAAGCATTTTATAGTTTACTTATTTTGCAAAACAATCATCGTACAATCAGTGAAATATACGCACTCGACATTAGCGGTTGTTTTCTTCATAAACACGCCGCCCTTCATTCAATCATATATAAAACTGTAGAGAGAAATCCCTACATTATGGTCCTTCGAGCCGGATTACGAAGAATGTGTGCCCGTAGAGGTACTCCATCAAATATCTACAGTGACAATGGTACAAACTTCGTTGGCGCTGCGAAATTGTTGAAAAAAGAGTATATGGAAATCATTCATTCAATCAACAACGATGTCACCATCATGGATGTAAACAGCATGGGTATCTCATGGCACTTCAATTGTCCTTTATACCCTAATGGGGGGGGGGGGGGTGTGGGAGGCTGCAGTCAAAAGCATGAAATATCATCTTAAACGGATAATCGGAGAGCAAAGTCTGACGTACGAGGAATTTATCACGCTGTTACAACAAATAGAAGCATGCCTGAACTCACGCCCACTCTGTACACTGACGGAGAGTCCTGACGATTACTGCCTTACTCCTGGCCACTTCCTAATTGGAGGATCGTTACTGTCTAGGCCGCAAACTGATCCTGAGCACATGAACTTATCAACGCGGTGGCGACTCATTCAAGCCATAAACAAGCAGTTTTGGAAAAACTGGTCCAGCGAGTACCTACAGCAGTTGCAAGCCCGCACTAAGTGGAGAACCCCTAAGGAAAATCTGAAAATCAACGACGTAGTCATCATCAAGGAAGACAACCTACCACCGGGCAAATGGGCAATGGGACGCGTCGATGAAATTCACCCCGGAAAGGATGGACATGTCCGGGTCGTTACGTTAAAAACACAAAACAATGTTCTGAAACGTCCAATCAACAAGTTAATTATGTTGCCCGTGAACAACAACGTAATTGAGAAAACTGTTGACTCATCACAACCTGCGGAACCAACATCAACGCTAAGCTCAACAAAGAATAAATCCAAAGGACGCCAAAAGGTGCGTGGAAATGCATTAAGGGGTTTATTCACTACAGCATTAATATTTATGTCTCTGTTGTCACCGAGCATTCAGCAAACGTCAGCATCGTACAAGGTATCGCCATTGAATGGCAGTCAAACCTTTTACTTTGATAAGATCTCAGATCTTCAACATATCAGAGACGAGTGGAAGTTGGTTGTCTACCATAATATGACGTCATTTTGGCAAGGTGTGGAAGATATAAGCCTTTACATCACTCATTTGAAGAAAGTTTGTCGCACCATGTATAAATATAAAAATAATCAATATGAAGGCGTGTTACTTCAGTTGGAGCACCAATTAAATGAAATCATTCACTACAATAACATACTCAAGTTTCAAAACAAACAACGATACAAACGAGGATTGATAAATGGAGTTGGAAATGTAGCAAGCTTCCTGTTTGGAGTACTGGACGATAGATTCGCTGACCAGTACAAAAAGGATATTGAGAAAATTGCATTGAATGAAAATCATCTTCAAAACCTCATCCGAAACCAGACACTAATTGTGGAATCAGAATATAATATCCTGCGACGGCATGAAGGCATAATTAACACTCAGTTTCATTTCATGACACAATCTCTTAAGAACGTATCTATGGAAGTCAATGAATCGCGGCTCGATAGTCAGAATGGCCTATTCATTACGTCATCGACTTTGTCCGCAAACATCATTTTATCAAACTTGCGAAGTATTCAACAAAGTTTGATCGCAGCTATAACCGACGTCACTCACGGGCGCGTCGATATTCACCTGTTATCCCCGGAGCAATTAGAAACGCAAGTCCAAACCATCACGCATCATCTACAGGGTGATCTCATCATACCCAATATGGAGAACATCCGAGACTTGTACAAGATATTGCGGGTCTATGCAAGAATTATCGACAACTACCTCATTATGGAAATCAAAATTCCTCTAGTCACCAATGAAGTTTACGAATTGGACAAGATCATAAGCCTACCATACAAGAAAGAACTGCACACATATCGTTTAACAACAGCATACCCGTACTTGGCATTCAACTTGAGAAAGGACATAGCCCTTCTGTTGTCGCAAAACGACATGCAGAGATGCATTCATTCATCACAAAAGAACATACTATGTCCCATTGATACACCAATCTACGATATGAGAACAAGACAATCTATTTGTGATCTGAAATTAGTAAACATGGATCAAAATAAAGAAACAACCTGTACTTCCGAGCTACTAAGTTGCGCCGATAGATGGGTCAAATTACAAAACAAGCAGAATGACTGGCTATACACTTGTTGCGAAGAATGCACAGTGCGCATTTTATGTCCAGCTGATACGGAAATACAATCACTGTCGGGAAATGGCATCGTGAGTCTAGGTCAAGGCTGCACTTTGAAGGGTAATACCTTCACCATCTTCTCACATAAAAACTTTTTCGACCATATCAACACAGAAGTTGAAAAGATGGAGATCCCACAAATGTCCATATTAAACAGCATATTAAAGACCAACGTGCTTGACAACGCTACGCCACCAGTCTTTCAAGAAGACCATTCAATCAGTTGGAATAGACTACGGGCCCAGATTGAGGAACTGAAGCAGCAATCCTCTCAATCTCTCACTATACACGATGTCCACCTATACATCGTATCATACAGCGTTGGGGGATTGTTTATACTGGCGGTACTTATCGTGGGAATCATCTGCATTAGGAGGAGACTACGGAAGACGCCCGCTGTCCAGAACATACCGGTGCCGCAGCCGCGGACACTGCACAGGACTACGGCAGACAACAGTACCTCACCAGAAGTGCAATTAGTAAACTTTGGTGTACCTAAGACTATTTAATTAATTTGCAATATTTAGAAATTAGAAATTAAATAATTTAAGTTTCTAGATTTATATTCTTCTTTGTTCTCGGCAGCATGTACAGTCAACTGTCCAAAGATTATTATTTTGTAATACTTTAGCGTAAGCATTTTATAGTTTACTTATTTTGCAAAACAATCATCGTACAATCAGTGAAATATACGCACTCGACATTAGCGGTTGTTTTCTTCATAAACACGCCGCCCTTCATTCAATCATATATAAAACTGTAGAGAGAAATCCCTACACATAGCATGTTAGTAAGACTTTTTTATTTTTATTTTAATTTTCTTTATTAGGATTTCTAGTAGTTAGTAAGCCTTAAATACAAACACAAATCAAACTTAATTAAATGCTTAACTTCTAACTTATTAAAGAAATCACAGCATGCAAATGATTAATTTATCTCGCCTTATAAACTAAATGTTAACAAAATACACATTAATTTACATTAGAAATAATGATAATTTTACAACTTTGTTTAATTTTAAGTTAATCTTAATTATTTAAATTAGAGAATATAAAAAAAATAGTTATTTTAGTTTTATCAAAGCTTCTTTACAAGCAAGTTTAAATCTACTTGAATTCTTTACACTGATATCGCAGTTGTTGCATATCAAATTATAGGTGTTTGTGAGTCTGGAAATCGGAGCGGACTTACCAAGGACGGTTCTAGAAAAGGGTGGATAAAACAACTTAATAGGAGCACGGGGATATTTGTAAGGAATTCTGAATGTAATTTTATATAAAAGGTCCGGGCAGTCTATTCTATTACTCAAAATATTATGCAGAAATGATAGGTCAAGTATATTACGGCGGTCGCTTAGACTGTCTATGTTAAAATAACTTAGTCTCTTCTCGTATGAAGAAAGCTTCTTGCCAAGTCCGCAACTGTAGGTTAGATGCCAGAGAAATCTTCTTTGCAAGCGTTCAATACGTAGCTTAATTGGCTATAGAATAAATATATACAGGCTGATTGGTAATTCGATCTATTCCTTGAAAGGGGTTATACTAGAGATCATTTCCAACGAATTAGGTCCTATCAACTAGGTGTCGAAAATGAATGGTCTCCGAGTTATGAAGGTTTTTATATTATTTTTCAAACTTTCAGACTAATAAACAAAAATAAATAATTTAAAAATAACTATTCCTCTCTGAGCACTTATTTATTATATTTCTGATCAATGATAGATGAGTGATCATTTATAAAAAAAATACGTGCCCTGAATTCCCATAATCTCAGAATTAAAAGGTCTTAAGTGGAAAGAAAACCTATTTTATTTTGTAATGTTTGTAATTTGTGTTTTACTTGAAAAAAATATATAATTTTCGACCCCTAGTTGATGGGCATTATATGTTGGAAATGATCCCTAGTATAATAACCCTTTTAAAGGAATAGGTCGAATTACCAATCACCCTGTATTTTTATAAAGAAGAGTAATATAATAAAAATATATTTTTATAAAGAAGAGTAATATAATAAATATATATTTTAATAAAGAAGAGTAATATAATAAATATATATTTTAATAAAGAAGAGTAATATAATAAATATATATTTTAATAAAGAAGAGCAATATAATAAATATATATTTTTATAAAGAAGAGTAATATACTAAATATATATTTTTATAAAGAAGAGTAATATAATAAATATAAAATTTTATTAAGAAGAGTAATATAATAAAAATATATTTTTATAAAGAAGAGTTATATAATAAATATATATTTTAATAAAGAAGAGTAATATAATAAATATATATTTTAATAAAGAAGAGTAATATAATAAATATATATTTTTATAAAGAAGAGTAATATACTAAATATATATTTTTATAAAGAAGAGTAATATAATAAATATATATTTTTATTAAGAAGAGTAATATAATAAATATATATTTTTATAAAGAAGAGTAATATAATAAATATATATTTTTATAAAGAAGAGTAATATAATAAATATATATTTTAATAAAGAAGAGTAATATAATAAATATATATTTTTATAAAAAAGAGTAATATAATAAATATATATTTTTATAAAGAAGAGTAATATAATAAACATATATTTTTATAAAGAAGAGTAATACAAATAAACACAAATCAGCTATTTTTAGAATTCTGTCTATCTGTCTGTCTGTCTGTCTGTTTGTTTGTTCACGTACATCGCAGAAACAACTGGACGGATTTGGATGCAGTTTTTATTATTATCATCGTAGGACCCCGTTCAACATATAGGTTACAAGGGGTGTTAATAAAATAACGTTCAAGTTGAACGTTTAATAAACGCGGGTGGAGTCGCGAGCAAGGCACATACTACCTCCTATAATACTTTACCATCGAAATGTAATTGTGTGACTTTAGTTTATAACGTTTCTTAACCTGTGGTCCGCGGACCCCCAGTGGGGGTCCGCGAGCATATGTATGGGGGACTGGGGGTCTGCAGTCTAATCTAGTAATAGATCACGCTATTACTAGATTATAATCTCAGTAGTAATATAAACCCAAATATCACTAATTTAGTTGCAAAAAAGCAGCACCAACCTCCTCATTAACGTATTTTATATGAAAAAGTTATTTTTTTTTGTAATTTGAAGAACTAAAATAAATGGTCCGAAATTTATTGCTGCTTTTTTATTAAGGGGGTCCTTAAAATTGTGCTTGATTTCCTAAGGGGTCTGTGGACAAAAAAGGTTAAGAAACGCTGGTTTATAAAGTTCTTCGCAGCGTCGCGAAAGCCTGCGTATCGAAGGCCGATTTGGGCACGTTCGTTCGTAGTCCGAGTTTGCGAGTTTTTCGGCCTCGCTAGCTTTGTTTGTGATATTGTCAGTTGCATATCACAGTTCACGCTCGGAACACCTCTGACACCAACAGCGGATCCAGGGGGGATCATGGGGGTCATGACCCCCCTGGGCCTAGTTCAACTTTTTTTTTGCTATACAGAGACGCTAAATTTACCTAAAATTGTACAAAATTCAATATATATTTGTACTAATTCGGAGCCTGTGACCCCCCCCCTGGCCCTCAGGCTGGATCCGCCCTTGTCTGACACCTCCACGGAGATTTATGTAGTGAGGATATACAATCCGAATTCATACTGGATACTCTGTGAGTGATCAGGAACAAGGTTCAATAATCCTTTTGTTACCGGACTAGTTCAAATACAATTCCTAGTAGGTATAAGGCAGTAGGGGAGCAAATTTTATTTTTCGAATTTCACCTCGGTTGTCAATAAACATTATTCATGATCACTAACCGAGTCTTCAGTATGAATTCAGGTGGTTAATTAAATTCCCCCTTTAATAATAATTCTTTACATATGAAATTGCTAAAATTTTCTTACAGATTCTTACGAGTTCATAATTCGTGTAATTCAATAGCTATTACTTATTAAATTTAGTTTTTATTGTCAGTTTGATAATCAAAATTAAATCTACAAAAACAGTTCGCCCTAAATGCTATCCATTTCCATGATAAGATTAGTAATAATTTTTTTACAGCTGACACTTTTAAGAAATTAAATTAATGTTGCTGTTAGCTTAATGATGTCTCATTCATACACAAAAGAAATTACATAATTTAGATTTGTCATTCCTAAAAAAATGCAAAAATATTAGTACTGAAAATTTAATTTCCTTCAAATTCTCTAAAGAAAACGCAATTTCATAAGTAAAGACATATGTAATTTCATAATTATGCAAACTTAATAAATAATTTTAAACTTAGTTATTATATAAAAGTGTGAGTGTGTGTTGAGTGTTGAAGGTGTACGTGTTGGGTATATATATATATATATATATATAATATGAGTTTAGTTATGAATGTAGTTGTAATTATGAGTGTGTGTGTTTGTAATTATTATAAACTATATTTCCTTAGCCCTGCGACCTTGTCTGACCTTGTCTTGAAAGACCTAATATATATATTTTTTTATATTTTTTTCATTAGTACAATTAAAAAACATTACGTACTTACTTAACGAGGAAGTGCACCCGCCATTCTGATGCAAATCAAAATTTCGATCTAATTTCTGTTTTGAAAGTCTGAGTCGATAAATAAACACTAAGAATCTCGATTTAATTATATTAGTGTTGCAACACCATAGACTTAGCATACACTGGCGTAAACACATAGAATCTCGATTTAATTATATTAGTGTTGCAACACCATAGACTAATCATATAACACCACGCCAGTATATCCTAAGTTTATGTGCAACACTATGCGAGGCATTCCAAGAGCTGTCAACATTTTTAAGCTATACCTATTGTACAGTGGGAATCACATCAATCATTATTTTCACTAACTAAAACTAAGTCGATAAATAAACACTAAGAATCTCGATTTAATTATATTTGTGTTGTTTATTTATTATTTATTTATATATCGTATGGCATTATAAACTGGTTATTACTTTGTTTAAGGACTATATTAAAATTTACAACTATTAACATATTCAATAGCCTCGCTGGAAAGTTTTAGGAAATCTTCGGCTGGTCCGTCGTATCTCGTAATGGGGCACTGGAAGACAATGTGGGTTATTGTTTGTTGTGGATGTTCACATTCACAATAAGCCGCTGACTCACACCAACCCCACTTATGCCAGAGGTAAGCACAGTTGCCCACTCCTGTGCTCAGGCGGTTGAGCCGACACCAAACATTTTGCAACATATTGAAGCCAGCTGGACGTTCTTTTATGTTCAGTTGGAAAATATTGCATGATGGTGAGTTGACGCTCCATTCTTTTATCCAGACATCATTAGCGCTCCACGAGGGTTTGTAAGTGTGGAATTTTTTTGCAGGTGGGTCGCATGACTTAAGCCTTGTCATTTTTAGAGAGACAAGATCTTCGTTGACAGGTAGTAATGGGTTTTCAGATATCTTGGCTAATTCGCGTTTTAGACAATTTTCTCGGCGAATGTGTCGAGGAGTAATGTTACTGAGGGCCGGTAGCCAATAAGTGGGTGTGGGCATTATGCATTGAGTGGTGTAGCTGGATATCTACCTTATCCACGAGTGCTCTGTTCTTCCATACGGGGGCACAGTATTCGGCTGTTGAGTAAATTAACGCCATCGCCGAGGCTTTGAGGCATGCTGCGCTAGCACCCCAAGAGGTACCTGTGAGTTTCTGTATAATACTGTTCCTGCTTTTTAGTTTTGCTGCCAGTTTAATGAGATGGTGTTTATAAGTCAAGCTCCTGTCCCGGGTCACGCCTAGGTACTTCGGGCAGAAGTTGTGCCGTAGTGTGGTATTTTGGAACCTCACTTTAAGCTCTCTGTTGGCTTGTTTGTTGCATAGATGGAACCAGTAGACTTCTGTTTTTGTCGCATTAGGAAAGAGACTCCAGTGTTTCGTCGGTAGTATTTATCCATTTCCGTCATACATCATTGCAACACATTAACACAAAGAATCTCGATTTAATTACATTAGTGTTGCAACACCATAGACTTAGGATATTACGCTAGTGAATCCTAAGTCTCCTAAGTCTATGTGCAACACTACACGAAGCATTCCAAGAGCTGCCAACATTTTTAAGCTATACCTATTGTAAAGTGGGGATCACATCAAGCATTATTTTCACTAACTACAACTGAGTCGATAAACAAAAACTAATAATCTCGATGTAATTATATTAGTGTTGCAACACAAAAACATAAAAAATCTCGATTTAATTATATTAGTGTTGCAACACCATAGACTTAGAATATTACGCCTAAGTCTATGTACAACACCATGCGAGGCATTCCAAGAACTGCCAACATTTTTAAGCTATACCTATTGTACAGGGGAGATCATATCAAGCATTATTTTCACTAACTACAACTGAGTCGATAAATAAATACTAAGAATCTCGATTTAATTATGTTAGTGTTGCAACACATAAACACAAAGAATCTCGATTTAATTATATTAGTGTTGCAACACCATAGACTAAAGATATTATGTTACGCCAGATCCTAGTCTATGTGCAACACTACGCGAGGCATTCCAAGAGCTGCCAATATTTTTAAGCTATAACTATTGTACAGTGGAGATCACATCAAGCTATACACATTGGACTCTGAACCTACCTGTCTTATATGCTATCTATATATTATATACCCATTAGACAGAGAATTCTAGCTTGGGAGCCAGGAACCAATAATTGTAACATTTATTTTGCATTAAACATTTTTTCATTTTCATTTTCATTTTCATATCCTGCTCATGTAGTACCTGCTGCAAGTGTATAGCTAGATGTAATCTCCACAAACTTCGTTTTTAGAAATTTTGACATCACATGTCTTGTCTTTCACGACAAGAATTCTGATATGATGACATTTCCACCATTTTTGACACGATAACTGTTAAATTTCCACTTGTCCCCAATCTCCAGGTTCATGGACGGAATTCGGAATGGTAACACGACTTCATTGTCTTTGGTTGTCAAGCGCGAGACGGCCTCTTCTTCTTTGGCGTGAACAAGACTTGAATGGCATCAACAGTCAAACCCTTTGTCTCAGGGAGGTAGACAATGCAAAACGCTGCAGTGCTGAAGCAAACAGTAGCAAAGAAGTAGAATACTGGTCCTAGGCCTATAACGTTCACTAGAGGTGTGAATATGAAGAGAACGATGAAATTGCAGAGCCAGGCCACCTCTATTACTAGCATTGTGACTAGGCTTTTGATCTGGAACGACAAAAAAGTTTTCGTGAGGTGCGAATTGAGGCGCTGAGCGCAAAAATAGTGTAACCCACATTCAAATTTTTCATCATGATATATTGATGTATAGAACCTCAGAAAGATAAAATTTGGGTTACACTACTATTGCGCTCAGTGCCTTGAGGTTCTTAGTGCTAAAGTGGTGTAAGTCACTTTTATCCTTTTGAGGCATGGGAAGAGGTTGAAAACGCCTAAAATGCGGTTCTGAAAATCCTTGATAACACGCCTTATTAGCATCCTTCTTCGACGCGCTACTTGATCTTCTAAATAGTAATTAAATTCTTCCTCACTATCGGTCATTTTTACTAACCCAGAAACAATACAGAAATAAATAAATGGGTAACAATCACGTAACTTATCAAACTGAAGTCAACTTGTATTTATTTTGAGGTTATAAATTTGACAACGCCTGACACTATGCGTTCCATAAAGTAGCTAATGAGTAACTTTGGCCAAGGGTGCACTCAAGTAGGCTCATAGTGTCGCGCGACACTCAAGTGATGTTTCTGAAACGAGATTTCATGCACTGTGGGGCGAAGCCTACTGTGCGTTCTCATAGTATCGTTCTTGAATACGGGTGTTAGTCTCGTTTTTGAACAAATTTACGGAAATATGATAAATAATGAAAAAAAAAACGTAAATCGGGCTTTGGGTTCCCCCCCCCTTTTTCACCCGCATGTGGGTTACATACCTTTTTACCAAACTACATCCCCCTCATCAAAACACGTGATTTATGGGCAATCCTTAAAGGCCTGATTTTTGGAATTGAAAAGACCTCTGGAAAACTGCAAGTAAACATAGCATCATACTTTTAGGACAAAATATTAAACCTTACCTCAGGCAAGAAGACCTCCGCAGCCACCACATAAGGAATGGTTCCGGCGCCCAAAGTGTAAACTATGGTGAACGCGTAAATGCAAACCGCTGTGAAGACATGCGGCGCCCATTTCAGTTGTATCTGACTGCCGAGGAGCACGCAGGCGACCCCCGACGCTGCTGATGCGTAGATCATTAGAGCCTGAAAGGTAATTCGGAATTTCAAATAAAACAGCAGGTTGTGTCGACTTCTTGCCATGTGGTACCTTTTGCCATCATGTTCATATTTAGCTTTGGGGAAGCATTGTTGTTTTCTTGATATTTACCGTTTTGAACCAGTAACTTTTGCAAAAAACTTATTTCCGTCTACGTCCGTTGCACCACATACAACACACTTTCTCGTTTTGCTACTATTGCTTGTAACAATATTAAATGTACTATTTTTAGTAATTTGACACTGCATGTTGTGGCGTTAGATGTCAATCACATAGAAAAGCATAAATAATTATGTGAACTTTCTAATACAACGCGTGCATTAAGCTTACGGAATCGTTTAAATTTTTGAAATGGGTACTTCTAGAGGTAGGGGGTCCAATCCAGAACTTGTATGTCACTTCCGTAATCGACTTCAGGAAAGAATTTCACAGATTAAGGCATTTTAACCCGCTTTTCACTGACAATGATAACATCCCAAATGTCTGGAACAAAATGCCCAAGAGCCCTATTGCCGTACTTCGACCAACAGCTTGACATGCCTTCCGAGCACGCATATCGAACACAAATGCATAAGATACCAAAAAAAAGTTTTTTTATTTTTTGAGTATTTGATTAAGATTCTCACTGAAGGAAAACGCGATTAGATGAAATTTTCTCGATAGAATTTAATTCCGAAAAGACCTCTAAATTGTTTTATTTTTTTTTTCTGTAATTCTGAAATCCTAACTAATTTCATTGTGAAATTGCATTCAAAATATGGATGCTATGTATTTGTAAAGTCTCCTTGAAAATATTTTTCATAAAATAGCTTAGTATATTTTATATACAAAACCAACTTATTGCTACTTTTCCACGAATCCGTCCCACTCGCACTGAGTGTTTTTTCGCATAAGGAGTAACAGGGACGCTAAAACTTTTACGTATCGCCTTAAAAGCTTTAACCAAATATCGGGATTCGGGTTACTTACCCTACGTCCAGCTAATTCAGTCAGGTACGCAGCCACAAACCCAGCAACCACCGTCAGAATGGCAAATATGATGCTGCATATTGTTGGGGACATCGTAGGTACGGCTTCCTCGAACAAGGGTTCTGCAAACACGCAGACCGCCACGAGACCTTGGAATACGGACGCGATGGTCAGGGTCAGGGAGACGAATAACGCACGGCGAGTAGAAGCTGATTTTCCTGAAAGAACACGATTAAATTGGTATATCGTAAACAAAACTAGCGAAAAAATACTATTTTCACCTCACTAGCTCGAAAAGCGCACCTTTGTTGCTTAAAAACAGTGAGCAAAATCGACTTTTGCTGACTGTTTTTTAAGCAGTGAAGAAAAGTCTTTTAAATTAAGAACGCTGCGAGTTGTTCAGAAACTCCATATCCTTTGCTCAAGAGAAAGAGAGACAGCAAACATCAGCATGGCGGCTATCTCTTTCACTCTATTTGAGAGTCTGTCTAATGAAAGCTGAGAGTGAAAAACGGCGGCAAATTTAAAAAATATAGGTTGGGTATCCCCGGATTTACTAGGAATAAACGTATTTGATACTTACTTTTTAGCTTAAGGAATAATAGGAAATTGTAAAGCAAAAAAATGTCTAGAGAAGTTTTTATGATTGTAAGACTGGGTGCATACATACGCATAGGAAATTAATAATAATAAAGTATTCATTAACATTTTGATTGTAATTACACTAATTAATTACGTATGCTAGTTGTTTAGTTTTCATAATTCTATGCATTAATCCTAAATCTATGCATTAATGTCACCTCTGATGATCTATTAATTCCTGACACGCCCTTGGGGATTCATGTCGTGAGGATATATATAATTCTATGTTTCCTGCTATCAAGGTTTCCTTAGAAGAAAACATAGGGATTTAAACCAGACTACTTCAATAATAATAAAGGTTTTTTTTAATAAAAATATATTTAATATAGAAATATTATACAAAAATTACAAATCGTAATCGAAGTCTGATTCGAGGAATTCAATGCCAGTAAAAAAATCGTCCATGTCATCATCACTTTCATCATCACTATCACCATCATCTCTTACATTAATGATCAACTGATTTAGTTCATCCTCAAGTATATTGTCTCTTTTCTTGTATTCATTTTCAACATGAATTACATGGTCTTTATATTTTTTCCAGTCATTGGGCGTAATGCTTGAAAATGATTCTATTATTAGTTTTTCCATTTCTTTAGCAGGTACTCCCAAATTTTTACCTGCGACAATTATAATTGTAATGTATTTAATATAATCCATGGGCGTCGGGAGGAGAGTGCGAGAGGATGCACTTTTTTTATTACAATTTTTTTATGAAAAACCGCGACGTAGTTGTCCGAACGTGTTATCTTGTTTTTATTATAATTATAAGGGTGCAAATAAGTTTATATAATTATAATTTATAGCCCCCTGACAATAAAATCTGCCGGCGCCCATGTTCGAATCCACCATCGAAGTATTTATAATATTTCGATAGACTCAACATTTAAAACTGCCATGTTGATAGACCATGTGTAATAAATGTAAATCCTGAAAAGTTTTATTGAGTTAAAAATGTAATATTAAATAAATATAGTAAGTATCAAAACCAGTTCAGTAGAACCTATCAGCAATTTCCGAAATCAATGTAAACAATTGCACTTTTTTATTGAGAACAGCATCACGTTCACTTTTCTCGTCCTGGTAGTTTTTAATTAAACCGTATAAAATCTTTCTGACACCGCTTCTTACTGTTTTAGGCATTATTTAGGACGAAATACACAAAATTATTCAGAAATACGGTTGGGTGATGAGGTTATAAAAACAAGAATTGACATTTAACGCAGTGTGAGCCAGTGTGGCCAGTTCCTGAAAACGATTAATTATCACTCTCAGCTTTCATTAGACACACTCTATACACTTTGGGAGGCTGTACACAGCCCCACAGCTTGTCAGATACATATCCTGTGTATGGCCTCCCAATGTGTATGGAATTCGTACCATAGACTATAGACTCCGAATAAAAAACTGACCTCTAATACCGAATTCAAACACCTAATGTGGTGTTTGAATTCGGTATTTGTAACATAAAAAGCACAAGTTAGAAACAGCGGAGGGTAGGGGGTTGCGAAATATTTTTCCATACAAACGGGGTCGCGCCCTTAAAAAGATTGAAAAACACTGGTCTATAGTAATACTAGCAGTTTGAGCCAGCACAGAAGTTGGGCGTGAAGTTAACCACAGATGGCGTCATATTCATGGAGCTTCGATGAGGAAGGGGAAGTGGCGCGGGACGCTTAAACGGCTCCACATTCTACAAAATATACTTAGTACCTGAGCAAAGTTATAAAACACTTACGCAAAAACTGCATCGTAGATAAATGTTCTTTAGGCTTTTCAATCTTCAGTTTTTGCTCCTCTTCCGTAAATGAGTCTATTAAGACAAAATCATATCATTACACAGGGCGTTAACAACTTTACAGCTATAAATAAAACTTTTAATATCGAAATAAAGTTCATGACTCTATAAACTTCATTATAATTATAAATACTTGTTCTATTTTACTAGCTTATCTTGTTAAAATAAAAATCATTCCAATAGAAAGGGTAGGTACCTATATACTCTTTGTTTTGTTTAGTACGGCCACAGAGGAAAGTTATCTAAGAGTACGGCCTAAATCAACACAAAGTCCATTCCGAAGGCAGCTGGAAAATCGGTCAATGACCTTTGCATATTTTGTAATGGACCCCGTACCACGAAACGCAGTAATTTTCTTAAATTAACATTATATCATTGCAGTATAGAAACGCAGAAAGAAAAGTAAATCTGGATGTGAGGAGCTCTGAACCGGGATATGAACCCGGCACCTCTCGCTTACCGGGCGATTGCTATTCCAACTGAGCTATCCAGGTCTCAGCACAACTTGTGAATTTACCGATGTGCTTTCCCATATCCCGGTTCAGAGCTCCTTACATCCAGATTTACTTTTCTTTCTGCGTTTCTATACTGCAATGATATAATGTTAATTTATATCTCCTGGCGATAGATACTCGTAAATCGCCAAGTGTTCAAACATAGAAGTTTATTTCTATCATAGTTTGTAGTAATTTGCGTCAAGCGATAAAGATTAGGTATATTGCGAAATATTTTGACGCGTTCAGTTTTTCCAGCAGCTAGTTGCTATAGATTTTGTGTTATCATTTTTGTATGTTTCATATGCGATAGTCTGAGGCCATAAAGAGCGGCATCAAAAATACTGAGTGATAAAGATGAGTTTGAAATTAAAAAATAAATAAACGCCAACCCTTGATTTCATGACTTAAGTCCTTTCCAAAAAAAATTGTACCTCAAGAAATTGTCAGGAAATAGTATTGTCATGAAATGGTAAGGCTGTGATAGCGGAATAGTGAAATAATGCAAGTGGATTTCAAACTTTCAATCCATGCTGAAAACAAAGTAGACCGCAAAGCTTGAATAAATTGTTTTCATAATAACCATGAAACTTTACGTAGCACCAGAAAAAAAGTTCAAAGTACCTACAAATACAATAATACCAAAACGATATCATAACTAAGGTGCTTTTTTTGTTTACAAGTAAAACTAACTTATTCGAACATCGCGGATTATCATAACACAGCTTTATGATATGAGTTAACCATTTACTGACGTCAATAAAGTCAAGAAAAGGTGTAAGAAATTGTGTTACCATAAAAAGCGTACTTTTGTTACAATACCACTTATGCTAAGTTTATCCGCTATGTAAAATCTACAAGTATTTTGATATAAAACAATGAAAAAACCTTTTCTTCAACCTCATCCATCCAACCATCAGCCTAGTTCGTCCACTGCTGGACATAAGCCTTTCCAGGACTTTGCCACTACCGGCGGTCATCCTGGAAGAATTGCTCATACTCACACACGCTGGGCAGGGTTGGTGAGCACGGTGCCGGAACCCTCGCACCAGTGACGCCGCTGCCGGTCACCAGTCTGTTCCATATAAGGCCCGGCTATTAGGGATGGATATACCGCCATCCATCGGTCCCAGGCATGGTGGGCCTCGTGGTTTTTTGCCTGTGAGCTGTCCTCTTACTCTCCCCCGAATTACTTCGAGGCGGGTCTCCAAGTAAGATGGTGGTACCTCCGTAGTCGAGCCCGGCACCAGCTCTACCATCTTCTTCTACCTACTCATGTTTTATCGAAAAACTTGCGTTACTATATGTTTATTTTCTTTTTTCAATGAGAAAACTCAGAAAACAGAAAATATCTCTCCGAGAGGGAGTCAGAGTTGTTTCCGAGTGTGGACTGTTACTGGAACGGTCAAAACTCACGCACCCTCTTGTCTTCTTGCCGTACTTCGGGTACAAATACACACTTCTTACGGGATCGTGGGTTTACCTCACAGTGTTTTCCTTCACCGTCCAGCAAGTAGTACTATAAATACTACTTGATTAATACTTGCGATTTTCAGCACTTGGTGAAACTTGGATAACAACATGATGTATAGATGCATTAGCACTCGTTTCACAGTTTAAAAAACTAAACCCTTGATGATGGTGTAAAACCGAAACCGGTCGGGTTAAATTAGTTTTTTAATATAATTCGTATATTTGAACTAGCCAAGTCAGACCTTAGGCTTCAATATATTATCCTAAGTTATAAATAAATGATATTTTAAGTTGTTATAAAATATTTTATGTTGTTATAAATAAATTTTAGGACTGACCATTGAACTTGGCACCCATTTAGATCTTAATTCTTTTGTCGTTGAAGTCAACAACTAAGGCATATATTATCATAATTTTGAACTTGGCTCTCATTTCACATGTTTTTGATGGGATTGCAATGCTACAAATACTATGCACTTAAATACCAAAAGAAAACATTGGTGCATGCTAGAGATTGCAAACTGGGCCCGGCCGTTATTAGTTATTAGTTTAATTCTGTCAAATAAGTTAAAACGTGTAACCTTAATCCGTAACCTTGAATCATTGTCTTTTCCCATTCACATATAGCTATGCATATACGGGGTTGGCGACGAATGCTACCGGGCCCGGCCGGGTTGAGATTCTCAATTTGAGAAACATACCGGTGGGTCTACCGCGTAATTCTCATTTTCATCACCATCAACTTGAGATTGAAATTTGACGTGCGTGCGACGACACCCGCCTAATGAGAATAACGCGGTAGAGCCCCGGGTTGCAATCTCTAGTGCATGCTGAATTGGCGGTAGTTGTTGTATGGATATAAGCAGACCACAAACCGTCCATATCTGGGTTCAGAGCTCGCCTGATGGCGTTAATTTCTTCGATCACTTCTTTTGCTGAGGGTGGCACGCTTCGGTAAAAAGCTACCGACTTCTTGGCCTCCTGTAATAAAATTGTTTGGAAATATTGTGAATAATAGAAAAATATCACCTATATTGAGGGCCACGAAAGATGTCCCCGGACAAAGTACTTATCAGTAAGTTGAATTGAGATAAAACGTTAATTCGTGGGACTTCTTTCATGACGTTCCCTCTATAATTGGACGATTTTCTAAAGCAAAATTATAAGTAGAAAGGAATGGTGACAAAAGAGTTCATTGCGGCCTTAATAAGAGGACTGAAATGGAAAAAGGAATGCTTCGTTGTTTCGGGTATGAAGAGGATCCTGGATGGAAGAAAGAAGAGTGACGAAAGAAATGGTTGAGCGTAAGTGGAATGTCGATTCTTTCCGAGAAAGATACATTGTACATAGATTAGAATCGACTGGTCCTTGCAAAGGTACGCTTTTAAAAATTAACAACATACTGAAGGGCCAAGCCAAAAGTAGTCGAAGTAGAAGAGTCCGAAACTCACATCAATGGTTTCAAATAATTTATTTTTATTTATAACACTTTTTGCACATTTACACAAATAACTTCAAAGACAAGAGAAACAATTAAACACGGTGTACAAGGGCGGCACTTATTGCTAATAGCAGTATCTTCCAGGCAACCCTTGGTAGCTAACAGAAAGATGAACAAATTAACATGTGGAGGTAAATACTAATCAAATAATGACAATTAAAGAAGCTAAAGTAGGTGTAGTAGTGAGCTGGCGAAAACTGACGCCATAGAACAGGTTTCTATGACTTCTATGACAGAATTCTATGACTAGCGCTTAAAATAGCTATCACTATAAGACAAAAAAAAAGTGTGTAGTAGTGGAAGAAATGTTAACATTGAAAAAAATATTAAACTCACCTCTTCCAAGCCCTTCTGCATCAGAAACGTGGGTGACTCTTTCAAGAAAGCCAAAAACACTGATCCACCGACTGAAATACTCAAGCACACGTAAATCTGCATGTTATAACCCAAAGTTCCACCCATTAGATACGACAACAGCATGCCAATGGCATAGAAGACCATGGAACCAGAAGTCATCGCACCTCTGATAGATCCCTGGCAGAATTCTGACACGAACACTGGGACGATTAAGAAGACCCCTCCACCTATTCCTGAGAGGAAAATGGCAAGTAGGACCACTTCGACTTGATTACAGACTGCTATCAGCGTCCAGGCAATCTGAAGGAGAATAATTATCATTAATTAGTATGTATTAAGGCGCTAATTAAAGACCTTATATTAAAATAAATGGCTCTTAACATCGACTTCTAGTTTTTAAAAGAAACCAAAACAACTTTGGTTACAGTTTAAGTCGACCGAGATCCGTTAAGGGCGTGTAGTACTCATCATTTCTGACTGATATGACTTAGAAACACCCTACCCCAAACCTAACCGTTTTTGAGTTATAACCCTAGATTGTTATGCGAAGATGAATTCAAAACAGAGGTAGACATGTTGAATAAGAAATTTAACTAAATAAATATCGTTTTGTATGTACTTACCTATTGTTTTATTTCGCTTTATGACCAAGGGATAAATTAGAGTTTCGCCACTTTCGCCTATGAAACTAAGATTTTTTCTTTGAACTTTACTAAAACCCTAGATTATTATACCTTGTTGGATAGCTGATTAAACTTAGATATTATAAGGCACATCTGCAAGACACCTGCAATAATATTTTTTTTAGATATTCCTTACAGGAAAATAAACTTTATAAATTTTATTACCTACCTTTTTTAATTTTCAATCGTGTACAACGGCCTATTTAGGTAACTTACGTAGGATTATAGTTATTTAGGTCATAAAGCATCTTATCCAACATGTAAAAATCAAATAATAATAATACTAAAACTTGCCAATTTCAAAATATTTTATGTTATATTTAAAAAATCGACAATTTTCATAAAAAACATTAAAAGTCGCATAACTCGAAAACGGTTAGGTTTGTGGTAGGATGTTTCTAAGTCATATCAGTCAGAAATGATGAGTACTACACGCCCTTAACGGATCTCGGTCGACTTAAACTGTAACCCTGTATAAAGGGGGATTTACAATTTTAAACGTTTTTATTAATAGTTATTCCCTTATTTCGTTTCGTTATTAAAAACAACGTTGAAATCCATATACAGCTAGCAAATTTTTTCGCCATTAAAAGTTTAAAAGATAGACACATAACATAAGTAATAATTAATGCTCCGTTTTTAAAGGGATCCACAATGCTAAACATCAGTTTTGCATTGGATTCAGTTCCGTCAATGCAGATGGTAAAAATTTGAAAAAAATATGTTTTTGACTCAAGAAAATTATTAATTACACTTTATAAATAAAGATACTTTCAATCTTCTTTTAATTATAATACTTTCAAAAAAGCATGAATTTCACGAAAAAAGCGATTCAGTTTCCTTTCAAAACCGATGGAAACGAAACCAACACACGCTGATACTTATTAGAAAAGACCAACATCTTTCTTACATAAAGAATTTATAGTTAATGTCCTAATGTAGCTGCGATTTCAAAATAACTGAAGGTTTGTGTGCGCGGCCTCTGATTAGAGCAGGACAGTTAAAAACAAAAGCATTAGAGCATGACTGAATTTTAGCATTGTGCAGCCCCTTAATTGAAATTTTCGTAAACAGTAGTGCTTTTAGTCCGAGTTCAATCCCTTTTGACAATGGCTACAGTTTAACAAATACACTATTTTAGCATTTTGTCGGTGCGGTGCTACTCACGATATGTGTTAAAGACAACATAACCGCACTCCATTTTCTTCCAATCCTGTCCAACGCAAACCCAGCAAGAGGTGTACTTATCAAAGCACCTATCGAGGACATGCTACCGAATAAGGCCAACTCTGTCGGATTCATTGGACGGTTGAGGGTCGTGTTTTCCGACTCGAAGATCTTCAGCGTTGATGATGGCCAGGTAAACATTATACCCATGCCCATGCAGAGATAGCATACTGGAAACAGTTGTAAATATTTTGTGAATTGGCATGATGACTAAAAAATTCTAATTAGTCCATCAGTTAGATTATCAGAAAATATTGGTCAAGTATTTTTTCTTTTGTCAATGATTAAGATACAGCCCGCTAAAGTACCGTGTGACGTCACGCCTAAGTACACTTTTTACCTAGCCGTGACGTCACCAGCCCCCACTCCAAAACTTTGACGCGCTTTATCTCTGTCATTTTTTGTTTTATTGAACTTGAAAAAAAAACGATGAGGGATTAAATACATTAGTCACTTATACCCTGGTACCCATAACCCTCTGCAACTGGGTCACAAATAAACGCATGAGCCGGTAGGAAGGTACTAAGAACATGGGAGTCATAATTTGAAAACTAAGGACGCGACACACGTTTTCCGATTTTGCGGTGTCTATCAGACTACCACGTCCGCCGCAGAGGGTTAAGAAAGAAAGAAAGAAAAAAAAATATTTCTGACCGAAATTCATATCTTAGTTAGTAACAATATATGCTTAAAAACGATGTTTAGTATTTTAATCTACACACAAAAACAGAACATAGAAAAGGTAGCAAAAGTCGCTGTTGCAGACATCACATAATTAAATAGAGTGATGCCTACAACAACATCCTCCTGGTGAAGCACTGTGACTCCACGTGAACCCTGTTCCAGAATCCCAGAACAGGACTGTCCCAACGGTCAATAATGCCCTCCAAGATGCTGATGGACGACTCATAAAGGAAGCCACACGTTTTCGGACTATTGCTGTGAAGCTATCAGTCTGTGCCTCCGCGAACATTCCCGATGCGCTGCAGTATCGTGGCAGCCCCAACAGCACCCTGAACGCATTGTTATACTAGACGCGGAGGGTAATGAATTATTTCTGCGTATATCTGGCTGGTCCCAAGGGCGGATCCAGCCTGCGAGGCAGGGGGGATCACAGGCTCCAAAATTACAATAAAGAAATCTTCGTTCCCACCGGGTACGGGTGTCGCACGACACTTCTCGACTTTTTTTAAGTCAAAACTTTAAGTCGATATGCGAAAAAAATACGGGTGTTTCTTTTATGTGTATTTCATGAAATACACGGAAAATTATAATCAGTTTCTGGTATATGCATTTTGACTATATAATCTAGGGTTTTGAAATTGGAAAATATGTTTGGATAAATTTTCCTCGATAGAAATAATTGTTGAATTGAGGTCTTCAAACACACTTTTTCTCGTCGTTTGACGAATAGGAACCATATACAGAACTCAAACATATTTTATTAGGTGTGTTTTAACAATATCTAGAGATTTGATATTTGAAATTTTGCTAGCTATTTTAGTTTTTTTAATAAAAATATAAAACCAACTTTTTCCCTTTTGCCCTGAATCCGCCCCTCTCACACTGCGCGATTTTTCGATCTACTGATCTTTCCGATTTTTTTTCTCAATGATTGTGATGCTTGTGTCAAATCTGAAAAATTATAATGTAGTTCAACCCCTTAACTACCTACATAAATTTTATTTGTTAAAAATATTTTGTTTTAATATGCTAAATTGTTCAAACGCGAGAGCATGTTTGGCGAAACGGACCTTTAACCATACACATATATTACTATATGTGTATGGTTAAGGGTAATTTTAAGTTAAAAAAAAAGGTTGAACCCCAGGACCCCCCCCCGGCCCCCCGGCCCCCCGGCATGGATCCGCCCTTGTCTGGTCCACGGACTGCACGTGTACATAAATCAGGCAGGATATTGGATGACGCACGTATTATTACGTATTTATTCGCACCTTTATGCGTTTGTATCTTGTTAAAGATCCTCCTCATTCAAATATGTTAAGTTTATAAAAAAAAATGTCAGCGTAGAAGTTGTAAACAATGAAACACAAAATGTGCCTGAATTATTTCGGTATAAGCTGTATCAATAGATCTAGGGTGGGACGAAAAATGGCTGCCCGCTCTGGTTGTACATACGACATCGACAGCATAGACCCACACCCGACATTTACATCGCACACAGTATGATATACGAACGATTAACAATATTTGCATTGACTGATAGTTCTATAATATTTGGCTATAAATAATAAGTGTTATCGTCTATTAAGGCGATATGCGAAAAAAATACGGGTGTTCCTTTTCTGTGTATGTCATGAAATACACGGAAAATTATAATCAGTTTCTGGTCTATGCATTTTGGCTATATAATCTAAGGTTTTGAAATTGGAAAACATGTTTGGATTTTGAATAGCATGGTAAGAGTATTTATGTGTATTTCATGAAATACACGGAAAATTATAATCAGTTTCTGGTATATGCATTTTGACTATATAATCTAAGGTTTTGAAATTGGAAAACATGTTTGGATTTTGAATAGCATGGTAAAAGTGTTTATCGGAATATTGCTGTAACCGCGAGGTTACAGGAATGCAGAGCTGATGGGATTTGAGGATGTGATTGGAAAAGATTGTGAGTGAACTAACCTATTTTGTATGGTTGTGGATGGGCCGGCGAATGCGCTGCGTGGCGTCCCTTCTTGTTGGGCAGGTTGAGCAGGCGCCTTGGGCAGGAATGAGCAGAATGTCTTGGTTCGTGGAGTAATGTGAACACAACACTGGTATATAATGTGAACACAACACTGGTAGGTACGCGATATTTGTTGTGTCGGCGGCGCAAGTGTGCACACGTGTGTTTCGGGAGACGTCTCGCGCGGAACAGAGCGAGCCAGCGCACGAGTTCCCGGCGCGCTGTGTCGCGAGTTACTTATGCGCATGCGCGTGCGTATCCGTCACGCCTGTGGCGTGAACATCCTGGGGGGGCCGGGGCTGCGACTCCTCTTGAGCTGAATCCAACGGCAGCCTGGCTAGCTTGAACACAGGTCGTCGCAGATTTCCATGGGCTGTGTCCAGATCCACAACTCGGATCACTCCATCCTTGCCAGGTATCGTGCGGAGAATTCTCCCCAACTTCCATTGGAGCGGAGGCAGGTCATCCTCTTTGATGAGGACCAGTTCACCCACTTGAGGAGGGGAAGAAGGGGAGAGCCATTTGGAGCGGGTTTGCAGGGTATGGAGGTAGGATCTGGACCAGAGAGTCCAGAAGCGCTGAGAGAGCGCTTGAATGAGTTGAAAGCGTTTAAGAGCAGATATGGGTCTGTCGTCAAAAGACTGCTCAGGTAGAGCGGTGAGCGGACGACCAATAATGAAATGTCCGGCCGTGAGAGGTTCAAAGTCCGTAGGGTCGGATGAAATTGGGCAGAGCGGTCTTGAGTTGAGTACAGCCTCAATTCGAGCCAAAAGGGTAGAGAATTCCTCAAAAGTGAGGTGCTGTTCACCTATCACGCGATAAAGTAGTTGCTTGGTGGATTTTACGTTTATTTCGTGCAGAGCGCCGAACCAAGGCCCTTTAGGCGGGTTCAGTAACCAAGTTATGTGCTGATTCGCGAGCTTGTGAGTGATTGCATCATTGTTTGACCTGAGGAAGTTCTGAACTTCAATGAGCTGATTCCTAGCACCTACATAGTTTGTGCCGCAGTCTGAGCGAATGAGAACTGGAGTACCGCGACGTGAGATAAAACGTTGCAATGCCGCAAAGAACGCTTCCATTGTGAGTGCAGAGACTGGTTCCAAATGAACCGCCTTTGTTGCGAGGCAAACGAAAATACAAAAGTACGCCTTTATGAGTTTCGCGTTCCGCAACGTGCTGGATTTAACGAAGAAGTGGCCAGCAAAGTCCGTCGTGACGTGACTGAAAACTGGCTGAGGAGTAACTCTGTCTACTGGGAGATCAGCCATGAGCGGAGCCTTAGGCTGAGCACGGCACCGGAAACATCTAATACATTTAAACACGCGGTGTCTAATAATACGACGAGCGGACAGAATCCAGTACTGCTGGCGTAATATGGCGTGTAATGTGTCAGCTCCAGGGTGGCAGTGTATTTTGTGATAGTGGTCTATGATGAGATCTACGAGTGGACTTGAGCTGGGTAGAATGAGTGGGTGTTGAGCGTCATACCTAATTGACGCGTGAGAGAGACGACCACCGACTCTCAAGAGGCCGTCCTTTATGAAGGGCGAGAGGCGCTGGAGCCGAACGGGACAAACCTTATCAGTCTGGATACGATTAATGTCTTCAGCAAACTCATTGTGCTGAACAGAGCGGACCCAGTGCAACAGAGCGTCCCTGCGTTCATTAGCTGTCAACGGACCAGAGCGCCGTGCATCTGGGCTGTGCCGACAATTGAATATGAACCTTTGAATACAAGCCGTCACTCCGACGAGCTTGTCAAGTGAGCTGTAGCGAGTGAGCAAGTCCAGATCGATATCTTGGACTGCTATGTGTGCTGGTACCTTTTTGGGCTTAAGGCCTGGGAGAGCATGATGGCCTAGAGCGGGTGGCATCTTGGGCCAAGTGCAGGTAGGTTCTTTGAGCCAACGGGGTGACCACCAAAGGTCATGAAGTGAGAGAGACTGGGCAGACATGCCTCCACGTAGAGGAGAGCCGACAATGTGAACTGAATTGACCTGATTCGTGGGTGAGGTATGTAAACTTTCGAAAGGTCCTATTAATGTAAAATCGAATATCGTGCCGAAGGCTATGGGCTTGCCAGGGCCGAGCGAAACCTTGGTTCCGTCTAACACTTGACCAAGAACGTCAGATCCTAGTATTAGATCAACTGGAGCTGGTGTGTGGTATTCTCGATCAGCAAGAGGAATCGGTGGGTGACCTGTTAACTGAGCGAGATCTGGAACCTTTTCTAACGGTAGGTACCCAGTTACGTTCTTCAATATATGGGCTGTGGCCGTGATCGTAGGTGTGTCACGGTGTGTAGGTCGGCATACAAATTGTGATCGATGCCTTTGAGTTTTGTGTGTGCTGATTTCCAACTCCTGCGATTTTTAGAGATGTATGTTTTAATGGTAAATTTAAAATTCTGGCCATGCGCTGAGAACAAAGAGTCAGCATACTTCCACAGTCTAACAGGGCTCGTGCTGAGTGAAATTGACCATGTACGTCTGCTATTTTAAGTGAGACGGTTGGCAACAAAATTGGTGTGTTAGTGACGTTCACTACACGTTGTGCGGAGTTACAGGAATTCTCTGTTGGAGTTGAAGTCATGGAGTGAAAATGAGCTGAGTGTGTATGTGATGAGTGTGTGTGTGATGAGTGTGCTGAGTGCTGGTCGTCCTCGCCTTCATAGTGCTCTGTTATTGTAGGTAGTCATTGTTGCCTACCTACCCGAGACCTACTTGGCGATCGCGATTGAGTGGGCGGGTTGGGACGGGACGTGTGTGCCTGTGTAACATGTGCCGAATGGTGTTGAGGCTCATGCGCTGAGCGCTGTCTGGGCTGCTCACGTAGAGACGGAGGCAGCAAATGAGCAGATGAGCGTGTCGGAGACATGGCCCCATGGCGATGCAGTGAAGTGTGGTGGTCAGTCCGCCCACACTCCTTGCATGCACGTGTAGACCTGCACTCATTCTCATAGTGAGGACCCAAACAGCGTCGGCACCGGTTGCGTGAGTTCACAAAATCCCACCGACCTTGAACCGGTTGGTTATTAAATTGTGGGCAGGCGATGAGCTTATGTCCCCTATTCTTGCAGTATGGGCATGGCATACCACCAGTAGGGGAAGAAGGTTGAGCTGAATAATTTTGTTGGCGAGTGGGTGATGGGGATGTTTGGGCCGAGTAAACTGGCGCTGTCGCAAATGCCAAAAATGGTTGACGAATAGGACGGGGGGAGCGATTGTCCTGCCGAGGAGCCATGGGGCGGAACTCTTGATGAGCCTGATAGGGCTGACGTGGAGTACCTGGAGTGGGCTGAACCAGCTGATTGAGCTGAGCGAGCCTTTCTGACGGGCCGAGCCATGCTGAAGAAGGAGCATCCTGTGACGCAAGGGACGACGACTCATTCTCCTTGCAGCGTGCGTGCTCTTCCAAAAACTCAATGAGGTTCTTGAGCGTGGGCAGAGTTGCGCGAGATCCGTACTTCCGCTCGAAAAGAGTGCGGAGCTCGCCTTGTAGTTTTCGCACCACCATGGACACGAAAACATAGTCAGAATCTTTCATGGGCAGATCGAGGTTGCGGAGAGCGCTTTGCGCTGAGATAAGCGGAATTAAAAACGATGTGCGGATATCCGAGCGCATGTGGATGTGCGGAAGGTTCATGATGATGTCCACAAATCGGTCAATGAGTACGCGACGATTGTCGTAACGCTTGGTGAGAATTTCCATGGCTATGGGATAATTCTCGTTGGTAGGGTAGAGGTGTTTCACCATTTCATGTGCCTCACCCTTTAGGGCGCCTAACAAATAATGCAGCTTGACAGCATCCGAGACCGTAGCCATCTCACTGATGAGGCTCCTAAAAACGGCAATAAACGAGGGCCATTCTTCCACGTTCGAGTGAAACTCCGGAATGGGTATTTTTGGTAGAACACCAACGGGTGTACCTGAGCTGAGGGGTTGCGTCTTGTCCGGAAGAGCTGATTTTTCTTTTAATTTTTCGAATGCCACTAGGATAGCATCATAGTTGCTAAGTGCCGACTGAAAATTTTTCGTGTAGGTTGCCTCAGTTTCGTCGGACAAATCCTCATCGTCAAGGATCTCATAATATACGTCCTCTAACTTAGCTTTAACGTGTTGTATGTTTGCGTAACGAGCGGTGAAGTCCGCCACAGAATATGTTTTTCTGTCGCCTGCCTCGACCGCCGCACCAATCTCCTTTAACAGAACTATCGCCTTTACGGCCTCACGAAACATCGCGGCTTGTGATTTCGAAGGCATCTTAATCTTGTTAAACTAGGTGGTTGTTTACTAAGATAAAATACGCAACGAGTTTGAGCTGAACTATAAAAGCGAGCGTACAACTGAAATAATTGATGAGATAGATGAATAGAGCTGAGATACTTGCGCGGATGAAGTAACAATGACTATGTTCAAACGGAACACGGAACTCTTAAATAAACACGACAGAGAAAAAAAAAATTTTTTTTAAACGACCTGTATGTGAGCTGATAAACCAACGTGGAACACCCTATATGTGTACCATAAACAATAAGAGCAGAGACGAGAAGAAAAAAAAATTGTTTACTATATTTGTGCTATATGTACCCGGTTAAAGAGCAGGCAATAACACGAAAAAACTGTCCGGCAATCTATTACTGCGACACGAGATTACCGTAACACAAAATATCGAAAAGGGCTGATGAACTTGTTCACTTTTATGTTATTTGCCTTGAAATCATGTGCCGACAATACGCGTTAGTTCTTGTTTACACGATAGTACAACTACAAAAAAAAAACAACAGCCGTGGTAAATTCTATTTATAGAATAGAATACCTACCTACTTCTTTGAGTGCGTAACCAAACAAAGAATGTATTTACCTAGCCGAAATCGGTTCTAAATGAGTGGACAATCCAATGATGCAAATCAAGCTTTGGTAATACGTAACGTAATAACGTATGTATGCGTATATATGTAACGAAAGTAAATTTATACTCGCACCAAAAAATATCTCGCAAGATACGAAAACTATCTTTGACAGTGGGTAGAGGTTACACCTCTCCGCGGGATACAAAACAAAGTGAAATGTACTCAAAACGTTGTAACACGATATAAAACTTAAAATGTGAACTATACGAGCAGAGTTGAATCACTTCGAGTACATTTGAAAAGATATGGTACCTAACAGTGTTGAGCAAAATGCTGACTATGAGTTTAATTAATTTTACGTATGGGTTTTATAAGGGCTGATAATTAATCCCTGGGAGTGACGGGGGGGGTTTAATAAAGAAATATAGTGGACTGTAACAAACAATTGGGCTGAATGGATATAATTATATTATCTGAGCTGAATTATAATAATAAACGGGATGAAAGCGAGTTTATTCTGTGGCGGGGGCGGGGGGGGCCGGTTCTATACAGATAAATGGAATGTTCTAGGCGGCGCGGGCGCGGTAATGACCTACCCGAAATAGGTATTCGAGACCACAAAATATTTTTTTCCGGAAAAAGGGCCGGGGAGGGGGCCAAAATATGTAACCGGGTGAAAATGGACTGTAGTAAATCGACGGGGGCTGGTTCAAACGAAGTTACGGGCCGGCGGGGGGGAGGCGGGGGGTGGTTTAAACCAAAAATTTTCCGCTCGAAGGACCAGAAATTTTCGAAATTATTTGAAATTTTCCGCTCGAAGGACCAGAAATTTTCGAAATTATCTGAAATTTTCCGCTCGAAGGACGAGAAATGTAACCGCGAGGTTACAGGAATGCAGAGCTGATGGGATTTGAGGATGTGATTGGAAAAGATTGTGAGTGAACTAACCTGTTTTGTATGGTTGTGGATGGGCCGGCGAATGCGCTGCGTGGCGTCCCTTCTTGTTGGGCAGGTTGAGCAGGCGCCTTGGGCAGGAATGAGCAGAATGTCTTGGTTCGTGGAGTAATGTGAACACAACACTGGTATATAATGTGAACACAACACTGGTAGGTACGCGATATTTGTTGTGTCGGCGGCGCGAGTGTGCACACGTGTGTTTCGGGAGACGTCTCGCGCGGAACAGAGCGAGCCAGCGCACGAGTTCCCGGCGCGCTGTGTCGCGAGTTACTTATGCGCATGCGCGTGCGTATCCGTCACGCCTGTGGCGTGAACAATTGCAAATGCAAATGCATGATGGCCTTCCGCAAACTAACGCCTTTTTCAATAAATTTTATGTTTGGATAAATTTTCCTCGATAGAAATGATTGTTGAAATGACACACTTTTTCTCCTCGTTTGACGAATAGGAACCATTTACAGAACTCAAACATATTTTAATAGGTATGTTTTAATAATATCTAGAGATTTGATAATTGAAATTTTGCTAGCTATTTTAGTTTTTTTAATAAAAATATAAAACTGACTTTTTTTCCTTTTGCCCCGAATCCGCCCCTCTCGCACTGCGCGATTTTTCGCTTGGAGTGACAGTGACAAAAATAAAATTCGCATAGCCTCTTAAAAGGCTATTTATTACTTATATTCTATACTTACCTAACTTGCTCTCTGTTTTGAAGGTTTGAAAATGGTTTCACAAAAACAGTTTTGTCGTTTTCCTCAACATTTTCTTAAGGTTTCACAATGTTTTTTTTCCTTAACTATAAAATAAGAGGTAGGTAAGTACTTAATATTAATAGTTTAAAATTATCGACATTTTGTAGTTTATTTACTTAAATACGTTTATTTTATTACATAGTTAAATCAGTAATGTTACTTAGGATAAAGTATGATAAATGCTTTTATCTCACTTTGAAATGGCCAAATACAATTTAAGATAAAAAACAAGATTATTACAAAAGTTAAAATAATTAGTAAAGTTATTAAGATATAGGTAAATGTATAAACTACGGTTAGGGTCCGGTGGATGGATAAAGTTAACATTATCCAGATAAAGCTAGCACTATCCAAAGGCTTTGAATAAAGTCCGTAATTCACCATCTACATCACACTTCGGACATTATTGGATAATATTAACATTATCCAGAAGAAATTAATTAAAGGCCGATATGTCATGTCCATCTCAGTGGGTGTCTTTTGTGAAATGTGAAATGTGAATGGCACGCGATTTGTAAAGCGGCGTCACGCACCGCGCCGGTAGAGTAAATCCTCCGGGTAAATTCCCAGAGAATACCCGATTCCGGTTCTGATTCTGAATTAACGCACGGCGCTGAGACGTGGTCTCTTACCAAAGGCTTGATCCGCCGATTTAAAGTAGCTCAAAGAGCTATGGAGCAGGCTATGCTTAGAATATCTCTGATGGATAAAATCCGGAACAAAGATATCCATCAGAGATCGAAGGTGACCGACATAGCCTGCCGAATCAGTAAGTTGAAGTGCCAGTGGACTGGCCATATTTGTCGCCGACGTGATAACCGTTGGGTTCGTAAGGCATTGGAATGGAGACCACGTACAGCAAAGCGTAGCGTAGGCCGCCCTCGTGCCCGCTGGACTGACGATCTGAAGGACGTTGCGGGTGGCGGCTGGATGAGGATGACTGAGGACCGCCAAGAGTGGCGTAATGTGGGAGAGGCCTATGTCCAGCAGTGGACGAATACGAGCTGAAAGATGGATGGAGGTTTATGTCCGAAGTTATAATTTTATGGTGAATTTCGGATTTTATTCAAAGCCTTTGGAGAGTGCTAGCTTTATCTGGATAATGTTAGCTTTATCCATACACCGGGCATTAAACGTAACATATACCAATACAGTAGAGAACAATAAGCACTAAGCATGTTTCGTCATAACGTCTTTATAGTCTAATACAATATTATCCGCGAGACGTTATGTAAATATACTGTGTAAAGAAATTAAGAGATAAGATTACAATCCGAATAAAACAATAAAACCATAACATTACACGTTTAATAAGGAACAAATAAATAAGATGAAAAACTCCAAGAATAATTCTTCCGATTTGGAACGAAACAAGCAAATAACGTTCAAAATATAGCTGCCAACTAAAAATGTATAGTTATAACTAGTATTATTATTATGTATACAACGTGAAATTTAAGTCATTTGTTAACGAAAACTGGTGATAGTACCTGTCCATATAAACAACTTTTACTATGGAGCCAACCCTGAAATCGTAAAAAAAATATCAGCTGTTCCATAGAAAAGTTAAATACCTACTCGACCCAAATATATGAAACAGCAGATTTTTTTTTCACGATTTCAGGGTTGGCTTCATTGTAAAAGTTGTTCATATGGACGAGTACTATCACCAGTTTTCGTTAACAAAATGACTTAAATTTCACGTTGTATATAAATTGTAAGTATTAATATTTAATTATGTATTATTTTATACCTGTAGAGTAGGTACTATATTTACATAAGTACTAATTTATTATAGTATTAATTTTGCTTTTGTACATTTGTATAATTTTCTCAAGAGCCCAGTCCGCGACGACAGCTTTGATGCAAAGCATTATGGCCTTTATCGTGATGTTTTTGGAAAAATGGAAAAATCACAAAACCACTTCATTATATTGGCCGTCTAAATGAAGGCCTATATTATTTATATTATTTTGGTACTTACGACCCCGCTCCAAATCGTTTTCCATAATATCTAAGTACCAAAATTTCTCGCAAAGGAGAAACAATTCAATCAATAGAAGTTTATGCTACAAGGGCGCAAAGGAATAAATTACGAGGACGATTTAAAACACGAGCGTAGCGAGTGTTTTAAACGTAACCGAGTAATTTATTGCTTTTACGCCCGTGTATCATACTACGTTTTCCAATGCATAGTGTGAGGAAATGAAAACAAATATAATCTTGTGAACTTTAAATTATAATTGGCTCAAAAGGACTGTATCCAGAGCCGTTAAACAGTGGAAAAAAAAGTATAACATCTATGGTACACAGGAAAGTCTTCAGGTTATTAAATAAATAAAAAATAATAATAATAATAAAGCCCTAGGGCAAAATAATCGACTTTTTGTTCGGTTTTGATGCATAAAAAGTGGGCCTTACGAGCACATGCATTGAAAATAAATTTTTGGCGTTCATTTAGATGACCAATATGCACTGGTGTATGTCCCTAGGTCTTAAAAAAATATTTTAAAAAATATTAAAAAAAAAAATGCTTCGCATGAAACGGACGAAAAATACGGAACGAATTCTTAAGTGTTTTGTAAACATTAAAAATTGAAAATGAAGACTGTTTATGATTAGGTAGGATCTAAAAAAGGTAGGATCTAAAGGTAACAGGTGGTAGAGCTGATGTCGGGCTCGACTGTGGAGGTACCACCATCTTACTTGGAGACCCCCTCGAAGTAATTCGGGGGAGAGTAAGAGGACAGCTCACAGGCAAAAAACCAGGAGGCCCACCATGCCTCGGACCGATGGATGGCGGTACATCCATCCTTAATAGCCGGGCCTTATATGGAACAGACTGGTGACTGGCAGCGACGTCACTGGTGCGAGGGTTCCGGCACCGCGCTCACCAACCCGCCTGCCCAGCGGGTGTGAGTATGGGCAATTCTTCCAGGACGACCGCCGGGAGTGGCAAAGTCCTGGAAAGGCTTATGCCCAGGAGTGGACCAACTACGCTGATGGATGGATGGAAAGGGCACGCGTAGATTTGGCCGTTCCAAAGAAGCATGATGACGCACGGTCAAGAAAGAAGCAGACGCTCTAGGCCTAAGCTGGAGTAACAAGGAGCATGCAGCTAGTGATAAAGATGGATGGAGAAAAATTGTATCTGCCCTCTGCCCTGCTGTAGGATCTTAAGGCGATTACCATCGCCAAATTAGCAGCTCGATATTTGTCACTACAAATATCAACGGAAATGACATTGAAATAACGTTCATATCAGCGCGCAATGCATAGTGGCTGTTACGACGCTCGCTGCGTCTTGAAAGGGCGAAATAGGAGAAAATTATACTTTTCACTTGGACGTGATTACTCGATTGAATAATCTTATGTTATGTTTATAGCTATAAAGTTTATCTATTTATCAAAGCATAAATGAATTCAATCGGCCAAGCCACTCAGGAGTAGTAGGGAAATTGAGGTCAAAAAACACCATTCAGTAAAAAAAAAAATCGTGTAGTAGTTTTGGTGGTATGAAAAAGAAAAATGTTGCATATGTTGTCTAAGAGTTGATTATTCATAATACATTTTTTCATTATTTTTGGTTTGGCCATAAACGAGGAGTAGGCTTTAGAAAGTACCCATTTGGCAATAGTAAGGCCCTTAAGAGGCTATGCGAATTTTATTTTTGTCACAGTGCGAGAGGGGCGGATTCAGGACAAAAGGGAAAAAAGTTGGTTTTATATTTTTATTAAAAAAACTAAACTAGCAAAATTCCCTAAATCAAAAATCTAGATATTGTTGAAACCCATCTAATAAAATATGTTTGAGTTCTGTACATGGCTGCTACTCGTTAAACGAGGAGAAAAAGTGTGTTAGAAGACCTCATTTCAACAATTATTTCTATCGAGGAAAGTTTATCCAAACGTGTTTTCCAATTTCAAAACCCTAGATTAAATAGATTATAATAGGCTATTTGACTAATTTCGGACGTAATTTTAAATGATTATTTATAACATACTAAGCACACTTATTTGATATTTCCGAGAAATTTTACTGTTTTATTAATTAAATAAATATTTAAGTTTACGTTTTAAAAATCGCTCCGAAAACGATGTTTCTGTAATGGCACTGGTCACGTGACACGCGTGACGTCACACGCTAGTAAACAAGTTCACATAACCTCAACAAAACAGTGCACCCAAGTGAATTCTCATTACAAAATTTATCCAAAATTGACCGAAAAGTGCTTCACAGATCGAATTTAACACTCAGAAAACATAAAATGCAAACAACAATCAGTCTAGGAATCCATGTTTACTTGCATGTGACGTCACCATGAGTTGCCACCAATCACAGAGCGTTCGCGGCACATTGCTGTCACAGATAAGATATTTTAAAATATTTTATTTTATTTCGCGTAATTTGCAAAAAATATGCGTAATTTAGTTTAAATAACGTGAAATATGTCTTTTTTAGGCTATTATCTGATAGGATGACCACAATTTGTAATGTATTTTCAATGTTGTCAAATAGCCTATTGTCTGTGTATTTGAAAAGAAACACCCGTATTTTTTTCGCATATCGCTTTAAGGGCCATAAATTGTTAAAAAGGTTAAAAATTCTGTCAAGCGTTATTTAGGTACAGACACCTGCAGTTCAAGGTCCTTATTGGTAATAGTAGTTTATGCTACAAGGGCGAAAAGGAATAAATTACGAGGACGATTTAAAACACGAGCGTAGCGAGTGTTTTAAACGTAACCGAGTAATTTATTGCTTTTACGCCCGTGTATCATACTACGTTTTTCAATGCATAGTGTGAGGAAATGAAAATAAATATAATCTTGTGAACTTTAAATTATAATTGGCTCAAAAGGACTGTATCCAGAGCCGTTAAACAGTGGAAAAAAAAGTATAACATCTATGGTACACAGGAAAGGCTGCAGGTTAGCCAACCATTGTAAATAAATTAAAAAAAAGGATAATAATAAAGCCTCAGATAAAGCCCTAGGGCAAAATAATCGACTTTCTGTTCGGTTTTGATGGATGAAAAGTGGGCCTTTACGAGCAGATGCATTGAAAACGATTTTACGTACCTACGCCAGTGCATATTAACTGTCTATATAATCCCATTTAACTTTACCAAAAGGTATTATTTTGTCTCTGTAGACGATTACCGTTCGCAACCACTTCACAAACTAAAATGATACCTTCACATAGAGTAAAGAAAGATCGGATTGTTGTCTTATATCCATATCATTTTATTAGTGTACAATGAGAGATCTAATTATCAGGCAAACATAAATACCTACTAGAGAACAATATACTGGGTGATAAGATGATGTTGCGGAAGCCGGAAACTGGTGATAGTACAGTGGAGACCACATCAAGCTATACACTTGCAGTACGACATTAGCCCCTACAGAGAAGAATATAAGATAGGTACAAAGTCCAATGTGTCTTACTTGATGCGGTCTCCACTGTACAACTGGAGCCAACCCTCGAATCGCGAAAAGAATCAGCTGTTCCATAGAAAAGTTATATAGCTACCCGACCAAAATGTATGAAAGAACAGGATTTTTTTTCTTGATTTCTCAATTTTTTGTTCACGGAAAGTTTTTCGTTTGGCCGGTTACTATTGCCAGTTTTTGGCTTCCGCAACTTCGTCTTAACACCCTGTAGAGATTAGACTGTGACGTTTTGGAGTTTTCATTTTTACGGCTAGGATTTACATGCCTTTCTTCCTAGTAGGTAATCTCTAGGGTAACTACACCATACTACACCATGTGGGTATTACCACATCCATGTAATAGCATCAACGACATATAGACCGATAACCCCCATTCATCAAGGCGTAGCAAATCATTTAATAGCATAGATAGACTAAATATTACTACGTATAGACCGACAACTCCCATACATCAAGGCGTAGCAAATTTTTTACGCGCCCTTACAACACTAGGTGTCGCCAAGTGTTGCAAAAAAGCATGATTTGTTTAATTGGCTGCAAGTAAACTCTCATGGTTACCAAGTAAACATGTGGCTGTAATAGCTTTGCTTCGAAAAACTAGATGGCGCTAAGTTGGCAACATTAACAGTGCATATTTCAGCACCATCTATTATCGGAGTGGGAATTATTTTTATTTTACGTGACATCGCTGTGCCACTAGCATCACCAATCGGTATTTTTAGCATCGTGTTCGTTAGAGGATTTAGCAACGCCATCTAGATTTCGTTGGAATTTTACACCTTTTTCTTGGCTACAAACTGATGCATTGAAACTGCTAGTCTATACGTAGAATACTTAGTATATGGTAATAGTAAAGTGTGCCGAGTGTTGCAACAGTCGCGACATGCACCGCTCTACAGCCTTAGACAAAACAAAAGGGAAGACACGGTGCCCGGTACCTACGCGTGGACCTAGCAATACAGGCCCATGGATCTGTATCTATTCGCTTCGTCTCGCACTACTTTCGACGCTCGTCGGTCTATCTCTTTCGTTCGGTAACGCTCGTTCATAAAAGGAATCCATTTTTAATTGAAAATAGCCTCGAGCGCTAGGTACCTTCGGAAATTGCATACTGACATGCTTGGGCATATTTCCATCCCAAAAACGTTCGACCAGAAGAACGTACCATATTTTCCTCTTTTTTTTTATATTAATGTCTACAGCAGGAGTTTCCCAGGTAGCAAATCTTCGTCACAATGACGTCATTTACATTGATATTTAGACGTAATTAAGATTTAGTGACGATTTAATTATTTTTATAGCAAATTGTTATCTAAATATTTTCTTTTATTAATTAAACTCAAAGAAAATTATTATTATTATTAATAAAAATAAAAAAGGGAGGTAAATATATTTGACGGGTATATATAGGAGTCGAACCTAGAAACAAATAATCACGCTGACGATGGATGTTTCCGGACGCTGTAACCGCTTGACCATAATATTTTATATTACAATTGGTGAATTAATGTATATTATGTTTACAATCATGCGCGTATCTACTAATAATATGGCAAAATAGATGGTTCCGTAAAACGAATGAATCAGTGATAATAAGAATACCAGGAGTAAATGAACTATATTCTTTAAGTTTATTTTATATTACCTGTCTGTTTTTCCAATATTTAAAGTCAACTCTTATATCAATCCAGCAGGTACCTACCTAGTTTATGAAATCTAAAGATAACCGATTTTTTTATAGCTAATTAAATACACTGTATATTTTTACTTTTGTGGATTTAAACCTACGATAACCTTAAAATAACGACATTTAAACGTCTGCGACATGACATTATAGAGACGTCATATTCCGACCTTAAAATTACGTTATTATGACGTACGATTTACGTCAGCGTTGAGACGTCATAATATTTTTATGACGGACGTTCCTGACCAACACATGACGTCACAGAACTGACCCTAAATGTTCGTTGCTAAGACATATCATTTATGACCAACACGGGACGTCAAGGAATTGACCCTAAATGGAAGTGTAAAGTGTATTCGTCGTCATAATTATAAACAATTTAATACAAGACGATACAGAATTGTCCCTAAATTGACGTTACAGGGACGTTCCGCTTTGTACCAGGTACAAACAGACGCTAAAATTACGTCAGTGTGACGTCATATTCGACAAATTCAAAATCTGGGGGCACGATAGTGCCCCCCGCCAAGACGAGCCAAAGGAAGCGGGGCACTACGTACCTTTTCTCGAAACGTTTCGTCATATTTTCGAACCCTCATAGCTTCGGTCTAGATAATACTAGAGATACCAAATTTTCAAGATAACATGAAGGAAGTAGTCTTATTATACACGATTAGTTTCATTTGTCTAGCTTTTATTTCTATTTCAAATTATTCTTTTTTTTCGTCGAATGGCGTCTCCTGGTTTTTTGTAGTAGGCAGATCTTTAAAACCTTATTCAAATGTACCGACAGCATTTTAATTTGTTCGTACGATATGAGATACCAAAACCAGACAAACAGCTATAAATACCACTATACAGGACGAACCAAACGAATGCCCCATGCATGGAAAGTGCCCAAAATATTGAAGATGGGTTGTACTTACAGTAACATTTATTTTATTTTCAAAGTAAAGAAAAACTGCATTCAGAGAATTTTGAAAAATCACCTGACTGAACCGGAAATCGAAAACGACAAATGTGTATTAAACATCTGTACTCGCGGTACATTTGGTAGTTTTATTATTTTATAATTAAAACCACTTGATCCTTTTAGATCGTATTATATATAGTTTTACAGTAGATTTTCTTTGTTACGCTAAAGCTGATAGGTGAACCCCCGGTTTCTGAAAGGCCAATCAAAGTTAACAGTAGATTAAAAAAACTTTAACCGCAAATAACGGTGAAAATAAAGCATATATGAAGCCTGAATAGTGATGAATCAATAATTAACTTAGTTAATTTTTGATTTCAATGTAAAATTCGCACTTTTTTTTTAATCTACTGTTAACATTGATTGGCCTTTCAGAAACCGGGGGGAAGTGTGTTGCCGGTTACAAGATGGCGGCGGCGCTAGCCATGACGATGCGGCTTCCGAGAATACGTTCCGTTTCGGCGCATACAACATCCTGTAGTTGCCTGTGTACACTAAAATATACGGCGATTAATGATTAAGATATTTCCTTTTGGTGCATTGCTTTTTAGGACTGAAATAATGATTTAAGAAGGGTAGCCATTAATTTTATTAATGTAAGTTTTTTATGTGGGTGGTAGGGGGGGGAGAGATTCCTGACATTAACATTGTAGCTAAAAGGTCAAGTTGGGTATCATTTTCGAGTAAATCAAATACGTAGAATTCATTTCTGCTATTCAGTTTGCAATATTTTCCACAGAAAAGCTAAAAAAAAAGAAAATATGTAATCGTCATTTTCCTTTTTTTTGTACAAAGTCGTCCATATCATTTTTAATTTAACAGATGATAAAATAAAAATTATTAATTTTAAAAGCCTATTTAATCTCCCTTTTAAAAAGTACCCACATGATGTATTAGTCTGAGTGAAATAGATGAAAAAAAAAAAAAAACTCCACAATATCGAGAACACTATAAATTACAAAGACCCGATTTTGACCACAAACTCTTATGACAGAAAAAGATGGTGCAGTTTAAGTTAGAGTAAGCATGTCTAAATAATGCCTGTTACTGGTATTCAGGACCCAGGTAGTGATAAATCAAACTAAATTCATTCAAATGCCTTATTTGAAAAATGCGAGAGTAACTTTAGTTTCAAAGGGGAGAAATTTCTGGAGACGCTTAAGGGAATGAAATGTGGCAAAGACTTTCCTGCTGACCTCATTAATATGCGCAGCCCACGTCAGATTACAATAAATTTTTTGCAGATTTAGTGTAGGCAATAGGGATATCGTTATAAACTACTTGTGGAATTACCGTTTGATTGAGAAGGTTAGTCATATATCTGCTACCGAAAATAATGGCTTGAGATTTTTTGGGATTAACCAAAAGTCCGAAAGCCTCCGCCCACCTGTGAATGTTTGAAAGATCACTGTTCATTTCTGAGACAGCAATATCTGCCTCAATTACGACAAAGTGGCGGTAGAGTTGTAAATCGTCTGCGTAAAGATAGTAGTTTGAAGAAAGAACATTGGAAACTAAAATTTATAAAAATTGAAAAAAGGAGAGGAGAGAGGACACCACCTTGAGGTACACCAGCAGTTAATTGGCAACACTCCGAGGGAACTTCATCCGAGCTTATGCACTGCAGGCGACCCCTTAAATAAGTATCAAACCATTCTGTGACAAGAGAAGATACGTTAAGAGAGCTAAGAATGCTAAGGAGTACATCGAAGTCTACACAGTTAAATGCATTACTGAAATCCAATAGTGTGAGTATAGTCAGTTTCTTATTGTCAATAGCTAATCTAATATCATTGGAGACTTTCAGGAGTGCCGTGACCTATTTTTAGATAAGAAATACGAAATTTGGTTGTGGACTAAAGACTCAAGAACTTTAGAAAGGATAGGAAGAATGGAAATTGGACGATACTCAGAAAACGATGAAGGGTTTGTAGTTTTTGGAAGAGGGATGACATGTGCATTTTTCCAGGCTGTGGGGAATGAGCTGGTGACAAGAGAGCAGTTGATAACGTCAGCTAGGACAGGTAAAAGTTCATCTAGTATAAGATGCAGCGTTTGAGAGCAAATTTCGTCATCACCCACAGCCTTTGAAGTAATAGAAAGAATTGCTCTCTTAACGTCACACTCAGAAACAGTCTTGAAGATAAAATGATCGCAGTCAGGTTTGGGCTTATTACGAAGGTTTAGGAGAGTTTTGTTTTTTAATTTGTCTTCTAAGGAGACAGGCAGTTTAGAAAAATGCTGATTAAGTGCATAGAATGAAACGCTGAAACGGTGTCACACCCTGTGAATGCATGGTAGCCTCTTAAAGCTTCTGTTTTATCTGCGATTAAATGGTTTGCTACTTCATGCACCGGTATGTAGCTATGGTATTTGCCAGTGCCGAAAGATATCCACAGCTCCTTGAGACCATGTTACTGAAGTGAAAAATAAAAGGATATCACTATAACCACAACATCTGAATCAACCGTGTGTATCGTAATTTTTGACGCACCATTGAGGGCCATATCTTATGCATGTAAAAAAATACGGCTATGTGCCTCCTCAACATAAGTTAAACAGATTAGTGAGTCGTTTGGATCATCGGACCCGACAAATTTAACTTTAATTAAATTATCGTCAAAAAAGTAAGATTTTTTTATAATTTTATTTTAATTTCGAGATTTTTATATGAAATACTATAAGTATTATTTGGTATATGGCCTGTACGTCTCAAGTTTAGTTAAAAATGATACTAAACTTAACGTTGTAACCAGAAAAAAACATATATTGAATTATCATATTTTAATAATGAAAGACTACTCCCTCTCTTTCCTACATCAATTTTTTTTATGGCTACCCTTCGTAAAATGATCTAAGGGTTCTAAGTATTCACTCTGCAAAAGGAAACCTTTTAATCATCAAACGCCGTATATTGGGGTTTTTTGTCTTCTACAGAGGCAACTATTTTTATGATACCGATCGAAAGGGTCAATCATTAGAACTAAATTCTTCTCAGTAACATAGTATCCCTAAATTAAATTAAGTTCATGAAATTTAACATTATCGACGGTTCTTAGGGCAGTCCACACAGTTGCCCGCAGGTCAACCTATCCAATAGCAGTCCTTTTTAGGGTTCCGTAGTACCTAAAAGGTACAAAAGGAACCTTTATGGCGAGACAACGTTGTCCATCCGTCCGTATGTTACAGCCACATAACTTTGGCACCGTAAAAGATAAAGACTTCAAATTTGTTACAAAAATAGCATTTAACTATTTGCCAACGTATTAAAGTGTATAAATAAATTTGAAAAATTTGAGATTGTTCAAAATATTTTCTTAAAATAGTATCCTAAAAATCCCATAACATATCCCATAACATTACCACACATTACCCATAACATATGGGTATCAAATTGTAGATGTTAAAAATGTGATCATAAAAATATACCTTTTCATATTTACTTTCACTGGTTTAGACAAAAAATGTATGTCCTCTCGTATCTCCGCTACTGGTGGACCGTAAAATATGAAGAAAGTGTCGATTATAGCTCATTACTGGCCAATTACAGGAAAACTATAGCGATTTAAAGAAGTTGAACACAAATGAGAAATATAAAAATGTAAAATAAATTAAAAAATATATTTTATAAAATACAATATGGGTATCAAATTGTAGGTGTTAATAAGTTGAATGTAAAAATATATAGTTTGGCTATATTTAATTGCATCTTTTTCGAGAAATCCTCGAAAAACTACAAAAAAATGTATGTCTCCCCATGTTCTCCCCTTATCATCAAAACTGATTATTTTCATATTGATTGTAAATGACGACACATAAAGAGCAAGTGAATTAAAAGCAAATTCATAAAACTATTAAAAAAAATACTATTTTCAAAAATAAAATCTATCGAGCGAAAGTTTTCCAGTTAGGTAAAGGGACTTCTAAACGGCCAATACATTTACTAGAAATATTTAGAATTACACAATATTACTTTTTATATATATACAATAAATAAAAGAAAATTTAAAACTTGAAATATATTTCGGCCCTTAGTGGGCCGTCATCAGTCAAGTATACTGAAATAGAAATTTAAATAAATACCAGAATGGGCAACCTACTTTACATGAAATATTTTTGGTGGGTTCTGGGGGCACGGCAGTGCCCCCGCAAAGTCTCGCAGAAAAAACGCGGAACGGCCGTACCATCCTTTTCTCGAAGCAACTCACGGCACTTTCAACCCCCCTGTATCTTCGTTGTGGGTGAAGCTAGAAGTCTGAAATTTCAGTTACCAAGAGTACTTACTGATCCTACTTCTGACCCCAAATTACAACTTTGTACCTATATTTGATTACGAAATATCTCAAGTCAAAGTTCCCTTATTTTGTCACTGACTGACTGACACATCATCAAAAGTCTAAAGGTGTTCTAGCAGGCCTACAAACTTGAAATTTTGTATGCGGTAAGTGTCAAGTGTACATTGCAACAAAAAAATATAAAAATGTTATTTGAGGTTGGTAATTTAATATTTTCATACAAAGTCTATACAAAATGTATGTTTCCAGCTGCATCTATAAATTTGTATGACACTAGATGACGTTGCTGGTATGCTGCTTTGCATTAAAGACGCCTAAAACGAAAAATTCTACGTTAAAGTTAAAGTGCGAAAACTAAAAAATAAAACCGGTAAAGTGCGAATCTGACTCGTCCATAAAGAGTTCCGTACCCCTACACAATACGGGTATGGAACCCTAAAAGTAAATAACAACAATATACATGCCATAGCAACATTAAGGCGACAAAAAACAAAGCGATAAAACGGTAGCGCCTGACAAACAATTCGGTACCTTTTTAGTACGGGACCCAAATTTTCATTATTTTACTTTAAAGTATTTACTACAGACTGCCCAAAGTTTAAACTTTTACTTGTATGTTGTATTACCGTTCTAAAGATAGAGCATTTGTTATAATAATCTGTTCCTTGGGTAAGGCACCCTAAAAAGGGTGGCTTATAATGTTCCACATATTCACAATATTAGTCTATTTAAGAATAAAATATCAACATTTCGTAATTAAGTCACTAAAAAAACGGTAGTGTGCGAATCCGACTCGCGCATAAAGGGTTCCGTACCCCTACACAATACGGGTATGGAACCCTAAAAGTAAATTGCAACAACATAGATGCCATAGCACCATCAAGGTGACAAAAAACAAAGCGATAAAACGGTAGCGCCTGACAAACAATTCGGTACCTTTTTAGGAAGGAACCCTAATTTTTATTATTTCTTATTTTACTTTAAAGTAGTCTGCCTAAATTTTCAACTTGTAGGTACTTGTATGTATAACCGTTCTAACGATAGAGCCTTTGTTATAATCATTTGTGCTTTGGGTAAGGAACCCTAAAACACATTTAGTCTATTTAAGAAGATAAATATCAACATTTCGTAATTAAGTCGCTATTAAACCGGCTAAGTGCAAGTCAGACTCGCTCACGAAGGGTTCCGTACTACCATCACACAATATGGGTACGAAACCCCAAATCATTATGGTAAATACCAACAATAAAGATGACATAGCAACATCAAGGCGACAAAAAACAAGGCGCTAAAATGCTAGCGCCTGACAAACAAATCAGCACCTTTTGAATACGGAACTCTAATATTTATATGCCCAAAATTGTTGTTTTATAAAGATAGAGCTGAAACAAATAACATCGAATAATTGGACCCCCCTTGGATTTCCATTTATTGAACTTTTTATGCTGTGATAGGGGCCATATTATTATTTGTCGTGATAGAGGACAATGTAACATATATTATGTGAAAATATTTACGCGCTACCTATAACGGCTGAAGCTGTAGACCCATGTGATAGATGGATAGACAGCGGAGGATTAGTAATAGGGTCACGGAACCTAATGATACGGAACCCTAAAAATCAAGGTAAAAGGTTATTTATCAAGTAAAGCTTTAAATATATTAAAGGAAAAATAAAGCGGCTAATGTTGTTTTATTTCTATATGCATCCTCTATGATGTAGGTATATTGAAATGTCTATGTACTCGTGTGTCATTCAAAAAAGACCAGGTTTAGCTCATTATTCTGAGAGGTTTAGACATAATAATGTACTCTGTGGCTTAGACTGACAAGCCTGCCTTTCACTTCATGGTCAAAAGAAATTTTAACCTGCCTGTTGCATCTAATTGTCGATAATAGTAATAATAACTTACCGTAAAAATTAATATTGCAATGGAACCTGAAATATTGTACATAAATTAAAATCCTTGTCCACACCTAGTTGTCCCTATACCTGGAGATGGTTCATGTTTGTTCCATTCTTTGTCATTCTCTATGTATGGGAACATTAAGTCGTCATATGACATTAGGTGTGCGGTAGTCGAGTATGTGGTAGCGCATTGGGATGAAATGCAACTTTATACGTGTGACGAGCGTGGAGACACATGCACTCGACAGCAATGATGAAAACTACCACCTACGGTTCCGTATCCGAACTTATGGCAGCCACCGCTTTGTATCCATTTATGTTCGAGGTTTACGAAAATGGCCGTTTGAGAGGATCATTCGGTGGCGATCCTGGGATGCCAGTGAAACGTTTACGATTCTCTGGTAGTTTCTTAGGTGGTCATTATGAAATGCTCCTTCCCGATACTAGTTTCTCAGGAGTATGTCCTAATGATCAGTTAAAGGGAGTGGGTTTTAAGAAAATCCGCAGCTGACGTGCAAGAAATATTACCCGAGAAGAAAAAAAGGACGACTACCTACAAAAATAAATGAGATCCCATCAAAAACATAAAATGTACAAAAATGGCAAGTCTCGCAACGCAATCCTTCCACCGTAAAAAGTTGTGAGATCTTATGTAAAGCCAAGTCTGCTATTTTAGTTTTTATGGAAGCACCTTTTCATTTAAGTTAGTATGGGAGCACCTATTTAACAAATTTATCATTAATTGTTTCCTATTTAGTTACCTACCAACATTAAGTGACTGTATTAATATTAGTCATCTTTATTTCCTAATAAAATATGGTGACTTTGCAATCGCAGAGCACAAATAAAGCACTGATGCGTAGAAATATCTTCTCAAATCGTTAATAAAATGGTATTAGGTAGCTGATATGTTGTATATGTTGCTGTGCGATTGCGAAGTCACTATATTTTATTAGAGAAATAAAGATGACTAATATTAATACAGTCACTTAATGTTGGTAAGTAACTAAATAGGAAACAATTAATGATAAATTTGTTAAATAGGTGCTCCCATACTAACTTAAATGAAAAGGTGCTTCCATAAAAACTAAAATAGCAGACTTGGCTTTACATAAGATCTCACAACTTTTTACGGTGGAAGGATTGCGTTGCGAGACTTGCCATTTTTGTACATTTTATGTTTTTGATGGGATTAGGTTTTACTAAATCGTAAGAAATTTTCAAAGGAAAGAAGGTTATACTTAGTTCGCATAAATCACGCTGACATTTAATTTCCAGTTATTTCTAGAAATGACAAAGTTTATATTTGTTTTCATTAGTACAACGCTAACTCTTGGACTCGGTAAGTGCTCAGTATCAAGGTTCAATTACACTTTTTGTGAGATTCGGAAATGATTTTTCTCCGAGCTAATTATTTAGAGAAGTCAACATTTCATTTTACGAAATGAGCTAGAAGTGTTATTGATCCTTGAAACTGATGACTTACGAAGCCTCCAGTGTGAATTCAGCTGCATAAATTAATGTCACCGTATACAACGTGTAACAGAAAGGTGTAACCATATTTGAAGAGCTTATTCAGTCAATGCTATAGAACAACTTTTACTATGGAGACTACACCGAAATTTCAAAAAAATATTTGCCCTTCCATACATTTCGGCCGAGCGGCATTTCATTTTTCTAAGAAACAGAAAAAAAAATCGAGTTACAGGTTTTGTTCCATAGTAAAAGTGTTTCTATACCATTGACTGAATAAGCTCTTCAAATATGGTTACACCTTTCTGTTACACGTTGTATAGAACTTATAACTTACTCAGAACCTAAGGGCAAAAAACCCACAGAAAATAAAATTTCGGTCAGATTTTTTTAGAACAAATTCTTCCCAACGGTTTTATTATTAATACCTTCATAAAATCAGTAGGGTGCATTGTTTTACAACTCAGTCGATAAATTAAATACACAGAATCTCAAATTTAATCACTAACGACTCATCACTTAACCCTTAAATGCATGATTTTTTCTTTTTAAATGAAAGTGATATATGATAGAGAACTAGTCAATTGATATGAGAAAAAAAAAATTTTTTTTTTTCGTTGTTTTAGAAGTAAAATCGAATATTATATAAAAAAACATTTTCTTTAAATTTGTATAGAAAATGTTTTTTTTTTTTCATTTTTTATTTTTTTTCGGTCAGAACAGTTATTTGACACGAGTTTACCAAAAACTGTATTTTCAAACACAAAAAAAATAATTAATAAACAAATTACTTAGGATTTTTTTCGCAACCACTTATTTTCAGATTTGTACTATTTTATTTGGAAATACTACAAAAATATATGTTTATGTAAAAAAAAGCAAATAAAACGGTGTACTTTTTCATTCCGTTTAATTTCATCTAATAGTCCTTAAGAAAGGTGCCACGGTAACAAAAATGTTAAAAAATATTTTATATATAAATAATATATTCGTTGCAAAATATGAGTTGATGTAAATTTACATCACCATGCATTTAAGGGTTAACTCATTGACAGGACTAACCTTATTTTAAGCGTCCTGTCTTTTTCTTTCTTTATCGAAAATACAAGGACAGAACGCTTAAATTCAGTTTAGTCCTGTCAAATAAGTTAAGATGTGCTTCACTGAATCGGTACCATTGTCTATGATTACTTATTAGGCATTTCACGAACTGCCATTCTATTATAATAAATCAATATTGTACGGAGTATACCTAACATATCTAATAATATCTTAAAATTATGTTTTTAAAAATTATCACTTTACAAATAAATGGCTTTCACAACAAGAATTCTGATGTCATTTCCACTCGTTGCATTGAGCGTTTTTCTGGTTGTTTTTTTTTCTTAGTTGTCACCATAGTATGTCACCATAGATAAAATGTGTTTCGTAGCAATCAATGTCAAAGTGGTTTTTCGTTTGTTTGGAATCGGTGCAAATTTTGTCTTTGATTCTGTTGCTAAAGAATACGACAGTGCCATCTAGGAATCTTATTTAACACTAAATTTTACATAAGGAAAAACGCTCTTTCCAACAATTTTTGACACGATAACTGGTTAAGTTTCCACTTGTCCCATATTTCGAGCATTAAAACGTCCGAACTTTCATGGACGGAATTCGGAATGGTAAAACGACCGCATTGTCTGTGGTCGTCAAGCGCGAGACGGCCTCTTCTTCTTTGGCGTGAACAAAACTTGAATGGCATCAACAGTCAAACCCTTTGTCTCGGGGAGGTAGACGATGCAAAACGCTGCAGTACTGAAGCCAACAGCAGCAAAGAAGTAGAATACTGGTCCTAGGCCTATAACGTTCACTAGAGGTGTGAATATGAAGAGAACGATGAAATTGCAGAGCCAGGCCACCTCTATTACTAGCATTGTGACTAGGCTTTTGATCTGGAACGACAAAAAAGTTATGGTCAAGTGCGAATTGCCTTAAGGTTAGTAAGTATTAAAAGTAATGCATCTGTCATTATTGACATATGTATGAAAAAAACACAACTGTCATCTTTGACATCTGTAACTAAATCTGTGAAAAACACACAACTGTCATTTTTGACATCTGTAACTGAATCTGTGCAAAAAAAAACTAACGGTAATTTTTGACATTCTGTCATAAAACCTGTGTCAAAGTCTCATGCAAGGAATATAATACTCGTCTCATGGATCTACTCAGAATGATCGATATTTATTTGTTTATACATAAAATATTATGAAAATCTATCACTGTGTTCAGATGAGCAACAAAATGTTTCCACCTTTAAATGGGTGATGCTTACACGTTTGGAATCAGTGCTCATCTGAACACAGTGATAGTTGGATGCCTTAAGTGCACTTAAAGTTTTGAATTTTTACGACTTTAGTAGTCTGATCAGTTTGCTGACCGTAGGTAGACAGATTGCGCACTTTTGAAATCTTTAGTTACAGTAGTAAAAATACAAGGCACTTTTAGCGGTACCAACAGGTGGTAGAGCTGATGCCGGGCTCGACTGTGGAGGTACCACCATCTTACTTGGAGACCCCCTCGAAGTAATTCGGGGGAGAGTAAGAGGACAGCTCACAGGCAAAAAACCAGGAGGCCCACCATGCCTGGAACCGATGAATGGCGGTATATCCATCCCTAATACCCGGGCCTTATATGGAAGACTGGTGACGGGGAGTGGAGTCACTGGTGCGAGGGTTCCGGCACCGCGCTAACCAACCCGCCTGCCCAGCGTGTGTGAGTATGGGAAATTCTTCCAGGATGACCGCCGGGAGTGGCAAAGTCCTGGAAAGGCTTATATCCAGCAGTGGACGAACTAAACTGAACTAGGCCGCTGCCCGTCACCAGTCTGTTTGATATAAGACCCGGCTATTAGGGATGGATATACCGCCATCCATCGTTCCCAGGCATAGTGGGCCTCCTGGTTTTTTGCCTGTGAGCTGTCCTCTTACTCTCCCCCGAATTACTTCGAGGGGGTCTCCAAGTAAGATGGTGGTACCTCCACAGTCGGGCCCGGTATCAGCTCTACCACCTTTAGAGTGCATTACAAACTAGAAAAGATAACCTGGAAACAAATTTCAATACGTAGCCTAGAGCACGCTTTTACCGAACCATTTCTACCCCTCAGCAAACCACGTGATTTATGAGCAAAAATTCTAGAAACAGCATATCATACAAAAAAGAAACCTTACCTCAGGCAAGAAGACCTCCGCAGCCACCACATAAGGAATGGATCCGGCGCCCAAAGTGTAAACTATGGTGAACGCGTAAATGCAAACCGCTGTGAAGGCATGCGGCGCCCATTTCAGTTGTATCTGACTGCCGAGGAGCACGCAGGCGACCCCCGACGCTGCTGATGCGTAGATCATTAGAGCCTGGAAGGTAGTAGAGAAATATGACACTGGTTTCTGAATATCAATTCAGTTTGCTTCATATTTTCAACGGAGTAGCTAAACATCTGCCGGTGGAAAAACTTAATTTTTCTGCCGTTCGGCAGATTTTGTGTTGAAATTCACAAGTATCCAACGAAAAGCTGGCTATTTTGCGCATGCGCAGTGGAATCCGTAGAATAACTTGTATAACTTGTATACTTTTGTTTACAATGTCGTGGGCATATTGTAGAGTTAGGCAGATCTTTAAGTATGAATTCGAAAGTCTTTCTACAAAAAAATCAAAAATAGGTGCGATGACAAGCGGAGCTAGGAGGAGCATGTTAAGTTTACATATATGTTTACAAATAAATTTGGGAAGCCGAGCGAAGCGGAGAAGAGCGAGACAACTCAGACAACCCCTGTAATTTTAACAGAATTATGATATGCCTAGTCAGTTACATACCTATGTATGGTTGCCAACTCTCGAATGAACCCGGGAGATTCGAACAAATCGATAGGCAATTGAAAGTCGGTAATATTTGTTATTTTTAATTTGCTTTGTTTTGTAGAATCATCATTCATATTTGATATGAAAAATCAAAATTTATTTCGTCATTAAATTATTTATTTCGAGCGATCTATCTATTTCGTTAATGACAATTATTTTATTTTAGAATATCCGGAGAATTTATTGCATCACGGAAGCCCGGGAGGTTGAACAATATTCCCGGAGTCTCCCGGGCATTCCGGGAGGGTTGGGAACACTACATGTATGACACACATAGCAGTCCGATATCAGGGTTCACGGTACATCTGACGCTAGAACATCAACAACACCAGGTTTTCAAGGGTTCATTGGAAGAAACTAGGTCTCTCCTCATATTGAAGGAAATATATTTGATTTATCGATCTTTTATCTAGGGATTCCACATATAAAAAATGTTTTGTCAAAAAATAAAATGTTTTCCACCCTCTTTTTTTTTGTTTTCAAACGTTCGTTTCGAAGACGCGGTTAAGAGATATACAAGGTGACTTTTTGATCATCGTCCAAATTCATACTGGTGGCTTGGTAAGTGATCAGTATCATGGATCAATAACAATTTTGGTGAAATTCGTAAAATGAAATTTCGACTCCCCATAGTGATTCACTCGGGACTGGAACTGAATTTCTATGGGAAGCCGAAATTTCATTTTACGAATTTCACAAAAATTGTTACTGATCCAAGATACTGATCACATATCAAGCCTCCAGTATGAATTTGGACGATGATCAAAAAGTCACCTTGTATAATAGAGTATAAAATAGGCAATAGAAATATGAAGGGATGTTCCCTGAATCCAATATTTATTTCCCTACAAAATATTTCAGTATTAGCTAAAAACACACCAATTTGTTGTTTCGCCGCGTGATCACTAGTATTACGCGTCTAAGAACAAGAGGCCAAAGAGCCAACATATAATCGCCTCTATGAAAAGCAAATAAGGTCTAACCATTAGATTTATTGTGCTGGACGGGTAATAAAAGTATTCCATCCTCTTCAGCTTACTTACCCTACGTCCAGCTAATTCGGTCAGGTACGCAGCCACAAACCCAGCAACTACAGTCAGAATAGCTAATATGATGCTGCATATTGTTGGGGACATCGTAGGTACGGCTTCCTCGAACAAGGGTTCTGCATACACTTGCACCACAACGAGACCTTGGAATATGGACGCAACCATTAAGGTAATAGAGACGAATAAAGCGCGGCGGGTTGACGCTGATTTTCCTGAAAGAACATGATAGGAGAATTAAATTAGTATGTCACAAACAAAGTATTAATTCGTTATCTAAAATAAAATAGGTAATAAAATAAATGCAAGTCTATTTCGAGAAATCCTCGAAAAACCATAAATAAATATATGTCGCCCCCTTATCTTCAAAACTGGATGACCCGAAAATAGTTTTAAAAAGTCATGGTAATTTCTGCTTAAGTAATGATTTCAGGAAAAATATAGCGGTTGAGAAATTCACGAAAACAAAATGACTAAATTCCCTAAAATTCAGAATTACAAAACCCCAGGTACGCGAGTCTGAGTCGCACTTGAGTTTTTTTTTATCGTTGTTACGAAATTTGGGCCTGTACTGGACACTATAACTTACTCGTAGTTTAATTCAGTCTATAGACCAACTGTCGCTGTCGATGTGTCCACCACGACACCGAATTTTATTTATTTATTTTATTTATTTATTTACTCATAGGAAGATTAACAGACAAATAGGTACAGTAAAAATTATGAATAAATAACTAAATGCCGATAAAAAATCTTCACCTAATGGATGACAAAATTAAATAGAAGTGAGCCATAGAGGCACAATAGTTTAACTTAACAGTTTAAATTACAGTTTTAACTTACAAATAAGCACAGTATATTTCTTATACTGTGAAATAAGTGTGCCGTAGGGGCATAACAGTTTAACTTACAGTTTTAGATTACAAATAAGTGAGCCGTAGGGGCATAACAGTTTAACTAACAAACAACAGTTGAAGATCTGTCCACCGCGACACCGAGTTGCTGATCTAGTTTCATGGCTTCGGCACACAGAAAGCTGGGCTGCGACGGGGCAGAAGTTGCGCGATGATAGCACGGCGTGAGCGGGCGAATTACTTTCTGCTTTCTGTGAGCCGAAGCTTTCAGAAGTGCGTTCATTAAATAACCCTGGGCTGGGTAGGAACACTGGGGTTGTAACGCTGAGTTTTTGAACGGGTTTCGTCGTGTAGCGACACTTCAAACGTCAGTTGTCATTTTTGCATTATATTTAGTATAATAACGTTGAGAGGACCCCCTCTGTACGAAATTTAACGTAAATATATCAACTATAACGTTGAGAAGACCCCCTCGGTAAGAAAATTAACGTCATGTCATTTACGAAAATTAACGTGAATGTCAGGTGACGTTTGGAGTCTATACGAACCTTGCGAACCCTACTCAGAGTTGATATTGAAAAAGTCGACACCAGTGTAGCGACACTGTCATTTATGAACGGTCGGTGTTGAGACGCGAGTTGATTTTTGAACGGGTTAGTGTTGCCACCCGGGTAGGAAACCCAACTCGGTGTGAGTTTATGAACGACTATCAGTGTCGCTCACCTCAAAATTGCTTATCTTGTAAACGCCATCGACATTAGTGTCAACGCTATCGACACTAAAATAGTGTCGGCATTTGTGTAACTGTCAGTGTCGTCGTGTATTCTAAGCAATTTTATTGAATAGACTCCATTACATTGAGCAAAGTTTGAAAGCACTTACGCAAAAACTGCATAGCAGAAAGATTTTCTTTAGGCTTTTCTTCTTCAACAGGCATCTTCAGCTTTTGCTCCTCATCCGGAAACGAGTCTAAAAGACGAAATCATAACATTACACAACGCATAAACAACTTTACACCTATAAATAAAACGTTTATAGCGAAATAAAGTTTATAACTCAGTTGTAAACTTCATTGTGATTATAAATATCTACGTATGTTCTGTTTAACTAGCTTATCTTGTTTAATGTGTATATATCATTCCAATAGTAAGGGTAGGTACATCTTAATCTTTGTTTTGTATACTACCGCCTAAATAAACGTAGATAACATTGTTGCAGATTTCGTGTTCAAAATTTTACATGTTTCCTGGTTTCATGGTTCGAGACCACAAAGTGTGGTATCAAAAATGCTCAGTGATAATATAAGGAAGAGATTGAGATTAAAGTTATATGTAAAAGTTTTAGCGTCCCTGTCACCTCATATGCGAAAAAACCTTCAGTGCGAGAGGGACGGATTCGTGGAAAAGTAGCAAAAAGTCGGGTTTTATTAATGTAAAATGTACTAAAGTTGCTATCAAAATTTTCTTTAACCAGCCCCCCTATTGTGTATCTTTAGTTGCCAACTGCACGAGGTGCCTATCATCAAAATCATAGATAAAACCTGAAATTTCAAAATTGCCTTTAGTGGTTATTGAACTATTAACAATCTGTGTCGTCACTTCAAGTGCGAAAATATCCTTAGGACATCAGAATTCGATAGTATATCTATGTTTTTGATGATAGACACCCAGTCCAGAAGGCAACTAGAGATACACAATAGGCCCGCAGGTCTTAGATACTGTTAAAACCTATCTAATAAAATATAATTGCAGTCCATATAAACCAGGAGAATTGGTGTCAAAAAACATTATCCAATCGCGTTTCTGGTTAACAGATCCCTAGAAAAAGAATCCATAAAAAATATACTATTTTATCAAAATACCTTCTTTACTGAAGTACATATGTAAGTTCTAAGTGTCGATTTTTTTTCCGTAGCGCCTTATAAAAAAGTAAACGTCATCTCTTATTTCCATGAAATTATTATTTGAGTGTATCGAGGCTATACTGCGAGAACCAGCCAAGTGCATAATCAGTATCAATATAATCAGTTTTTAATTTTGCCGAGTTTTAGTTGGTATGATCGGCTCTAGCCCATGTAGCGCCCGGAAGCAATCAATACCCTAGCGCCCTCTAGTATGTGACGTTTTGTCACGAATATAGGCAAAGAGCACAAACCGTCCATATCTGGGTTAAGAGCTCGCCTGATGGCGTTAATTTCTTCGATCACTTCTTTTGCTGAGGGTGGCACGCTTCGGTAAAAAGCTACCGACTTCTTGGCCTCCTGTTATAAAAAAAATTAAATAATTCTTATTACATAGGTATAGTGAAAGCAACGAAAGATCTCCCCTGTCAAAGTACTTATCAGTAGGTAAAGTCTATTCGGCGAGAGTTGATAAAAACGAACTAAAAGCAGGGTTTCTAAACTCAATAAAATTTGAATTTTGAATTTGAATTTGCGGCCGAACTACCCATTCGAAGCGCATTCCATCGCCTCGCACTTGTCAACAGCTGCGAGCCTCGTACCACAAATCTCTGTGCGTGCGGCAATAAGCGACGCTCGTCACACAGATTGCGATAGATCGCTATTGCGAGACGTTTTCATAATATTTATCAACTCTCCCCAAACAGACTGTAAGTTGAAATGAAATGAAGCTTTTTCTAGTGAGACTTTTTTCATGAAGTTCTCTCTATGAGGGGACGATTTTCTGAAGAAATTAAGGTGAGGCATCGAGTTTTCAACGGGCAGTGTCACTCCAAGCGGAAAAACGCGCAGTGCGAGAGGGACCGATTCAGGGAGAAAGACAAAAAATAGCCTTTTTTATTTATATAAAAAAACTAAAATGACTACAAATTTTCCAATTACCAAAATGTAGATATTATTAAAACCCATGTAATAAAATATATTATGTTTAGGGTCTGTATATGATAATTATTTGTCAAACTATGAGAAAGCGTGTGTTTGAAGACCTCATTTTAATAATTATTTCTATCGAGTGAAAGATTTTTATTCGCGTTTCTGTATTACAGAAATCTAGAAAAAGGTTCCGAAAATGTAAAGTTAAAGAATAGCAAAGTTTGAAACAGCAGGGTAGTAGTTGAAGATATGTAATTTGGAGACGGATATATGTTTCTAAAAATTAGGTATTTCAACATTTAGAAAAACCATTAAACTCACCTCTTCGAAGCCTTTCTGCATCAGAAACGTGGGTGACTCTTTCAAGAAAGCCAAAAACACTGATCCGCCGACCGAAATACTCAAGCACACGTAAATCTGCGTGTAATAGTCCAAAGTTCCACCCATTAGATATGACAACAGCATGCCAATGGCATAAAAGATCATGGAACCAGTGGTCATGGCACCTCTGATAGATTCCTGGCAGAATTCTGACACAAACACTGGGACGACTAGGAAGACCCCTCCACCTATTCCGGAGAGGAAAACGGCAGTTAGGACCACCTCGACTTGCTTGCAGACTGTTATCAGGGTCCAGGCGATCTGAAGCAGAATAATTAAGGCTTTTTAATACTCTCAAAACCCTGTGGTTTTGTATTGAGACGCTAGTAGGGACCTCCCTTTTTATCTATATTTAGTTTTTAAAACGAAACGAAAATCACTAACATAAGGTGAGATTTACAATTCAAAACGTTTTTTATCCATATTTCCCTTATTCATATTTAGATTTCGTGGTAATCGCTTGACTTTTGTTCATGCATGCGCATGCGCAAGTCAGCGTTTATTTCATTCACTTACGAAAAGTAGAATTTTAGGAACAGCTAGCAAATTTATTCGCCGGTAAAAATTTAAGAGATCAAAGGAAGTTGATTTTGAAGACTTTTAATTTTAATTAAAATTCTTTCTAAAACTTCAGATCCAATACTTAGAACTTATGATTGTTCTGCTCTATTTGAAATTTAAATATTAGGTCTTTACATATGAAATTTCTGAAATTTTCTTCCCGTTTCATGAGTTCTAAATTCCTGTAATTCAATAGCTATTTCCATTGTTTATTTTTTGTTTGAATGTTGATTTCAAGGTTTTACATTTAGGTACCTATTAAATTTTGTTTTCATTGTCAGCTTGATAACCAAAATATTTTTTTTAAAAACCGTTCGTCCTAAATGTCATCCATTTCCATTTCCTTTTAAAAAATTAAATTAATGTTGCTGTTAGCTTGATGTTGTCTCATTGATACACGAAAGAAATTATAAAATTTGGATTTATAATTCCTAAAAAAATTGCAAAAATGTTAGTACTAAAAATTAATAATAATAATAATATAACGTTTATTGCGAGCATCTTTAAGTTTCCTTCAAATTCTCTATAGAAAACGGCATTTTCGTATATAAAGACCTATTATTCGTAAACATTAGCGCGCCAACTGTGTAAGACCCGGAAATCGGTCTTCTAGCAGGTTAGAAGCGCTGAATACAATCCCTTTTGACAACGGCGTTGGTTATACAATTTTGTCGGTATGATCAGTGGTGTATTTACCCTAGGGCCAAAAGTGCCATGGCCCGGAGCGGCAGGCTGCGAGGGGCATCGCAAGTTACACCTCTCGCTCAGCTTTGGGCGCCTTTTATTCAATCGTTAGGTACCTCTCTGGTTTATTCGTCCAAGGTTACTTATCTTTTAATTTATATTGCTTTTTGACATTAAAAAAATATTCAGCGGAAAATATGTAAATATTGAATGAATGTTGTTTTTTTTATTTGTAAGATATTTTTATTTTTTTTATTCACTATCATCACAGCCCACATCAACACTCTGCTGGATTTTATGTAATAATTGAAATATTTCTGCTTTTTTCCCTGGGCGCCAAATTTTACAAATATGCCATTGGGTATGATGCTACTCACGATTTGTGTTAAAGACAACATAACCGCACTCCATTTTCTTCCAATCCTGTCCAACGCAAACCCAGCAAGAGGTGTACTTATCAAAGCACCTATGGAGGACATGCTACCGAATAAGGCCAACTCTGTCGGATTCATTGGTCGGTTGAGGGTTGTGTTTTCCGACTCGAAGATCTTCAGCGTGGATGATGGCCAGGTAAATATTATACCCATACTCATGCAGAGGTAGCATACTGGAACAAAACATTTTGTGAAGTGGAATATGTCGGTAGTAAATAAACTCTGGACCTTTGTTTTGTTTGGTTCGTGGGAATAATCGAATGGGCGGTGGTGGGCATGTACTTATATATGTAACCTATTTTCTTATCCCTTGGTTAAAGTAGACATAAGTCATTTGTTGTATAGTATAAGTTATATGTTAAAAAAAAGACATGATCTTGCTAAGTTTCTTGCCCGTTCTTCTTAGCAAGACTAATCGAATGGGCGGAGGTAGGCATGTATTTATACAGAGTGGAAAAAATTTAAGGGCCCTGGAGGGGAACTACCTTAAATCCTTTAGTTAGCTCATTTTACTGAAAGGAAACATTCCTTTATTTTTTAAAAGAAACAAAACTGCAATCAAAGATATTCTGAAATTCGCTTGTCTCACCCGGGAATCGAAACAACTAAAAATAAAAAAAAAAACCCTCGCTATTTTATCATACGAATCGGTAGGATTATTGTTCAGAATAAAATTTGTCTAATAAACATTTGGTCTTACACTCATCTGTTGTACGAGATACTCATGAAATTAAATATTTATTACAAGTTATTTGTTAACAATACCTAGTACTGTTCACTTGTAACAAGTAAATGACACGTTATAATTTTCTTATCTCTCTTACATCCAAAGACATCGTATGAAGTACAAGCTTGCTAATGTTATTTATCTTAAGTACCTTGTTGAATACTTCAATAAGAAAATCGTTAAATGGTAATAATAAATGTATGCAGAGCACTATTACTTCTTGCACTATTTTTAAAATCGATAAAAGTAGGTATTCGTTCGAAATTCAAATTTTGTTTTGTTTTGCTTTCATTCCGTGCTGTAATTGTGTAATAATGGCGTATAATTATTACTTTACAAGTGAACAGTACTAGGTTTTGTTAATAAAGAACTTGTAATAAATATATTTCATGGGTATCTCGTACAACAGATGAGTGTAAGACTTTAGTTTAGTAGACAAATTTTGTCTTTGTGTTTTGACAAATCCTGAACAATAATCCTACCGATTCGTATAATAAAATAGCGATGGTTTATTTTTTAAATTTTTAGTTGGTTCAGTTCCCGGGTGAGACAAGCAAATTTTAGAAGATCTCTGAATGCAGTTTTGTTTCTTTTAAAAAATAAAGGAATGTTTTCTTTCAGTAAAATGAGCTAACTAAAGGATTTAAGGTAGTTCCCCTCCAGGGCCCTTTCATTTTTTCCAACCTGTATATGTAACCTATTAGTATGTAGTATATAGGATGGGATTTGGTCGGCCGCCTGGATTCGTGCTGGGGGCTCGGTTGGTGATCATTGAACCTTGTTCCTGGTCCCTGGCCGGGTCTCCGGTATGGGTTCGGGCGGTTGATTAGATTTCACCTTTTAGAATTTATATAGATTTTACCTAACATTTTAATCGTGTATATATTGCTACATAAATGAAATAAACCTTTAATTTAGTACATTTATTATTTTATTACATGTATTTTTTTATAAGATTAAATTTGACTTGTAAAAAGTGTATTATGTATACCTACTTTACAAAATAAACTATTTGAATTTGGCATCTTTGTTTTTATTTTATTTAGATCTGTAGCTTTAATTGAAAAAAAAAACAGTGAATGTTTGAAATATTGGTCACTGTAATTTACATCTTGTTACACTTCAGTTGCGGCAGGCAGGGACATCCTTATTACGTTCAAAAGCGGCATTATTAAAAAAATCTAGACAGCGAATAAAATGTCTGAAAAAGTCTTGGTAGCAGCATATCGAAAATACTATCAAACAAAATTATTATTATGTATTGAAAAATACTGCAAATGAAAATTGCCTTCCTTCCATTTCTAGAGATATTCAAAATAACCAAACCAATCGGGCTTCCCACTCCACTTCACCGCCGCTCCACCCCCATTGCTTAGTCAATTTATGATTTTTTTACGTCCATGCTTAGATATATGTATGTAAGGTGACTTCTAATTATATAGTCAAATAGAATACTGAAGACTCGGTTAGTGGTCAGGACCAAGGGATAATTACCCTTTTTGTGAAAAGCGCAAAATAACATTTGTGCCCCTATACTAATTTACTTTATTTTTATTTTTTGTATAATTAAAACGCCGTACAAAAACTTACTTTCGAAATGTATTTGTATATATTTTATGTCATTTACTATGTATAATTCGACTGATGCCGGCCCCAAAGTGGGCCGAAATATATTTCGAAATTAAGTTTTTGTACGCCGTTTTAATTACACAAAAAATAAAAATAAAATAAATGCTCTATGTGGCAACATATATATATTTATTACAAGTATAGATTCTTACGAATATTAAAGTAGAAATTGAATAAAAAAGAAAATTTTCGATAAATATATTTCGACCCACTTGGGATCGTCGTCAGTCGAATATTCGATATTATATATATAATATTCGACTGACGACGATCCCAAGTGGGTCGAAATATATATCGAAAATTTTATTTTTTATTCAATTTCTACTTTAATATTCGTAAGAATCTGTATATATATATAATAAAACGGTTAAAAAAAGCTTTTAAAGCAAAAGTATTTATTATCATATTACAAGTATACTAATTTACGAGCGACTCCCGAGTAAGCTAGTAGTTTAAGTATAGCAAGCTTAAATTTTATTTTGAGTTTTTCACAAAAAAGGCTCTGTGATCGGTGGAACGGTGGAGCCACCTTGTAGGTACCTCTGCCTTCCACCCCGCGCAGTGTCACGAAATTTTCCCTCGAGAAATGAACTATCGGCAACTCCTCTTCCAAATTGCTCCGTGGTTTTGTTACGTGGGACACGGCATTAAGGCGACACGTAAAAGTTTTAGCATCCCTGTTACCCCATATGCGAAAAAACCCTCAGTGCGAGTGGGACGGATTCGTGGAAAAGTGGCAAAAAGTTGTTTTTTTATTAATATAAAATGTACCAAGCTATTTTGTCAAAAAGATTTTCAAGGAGACTTTACAAATACATATATCCACATTTTGAATGCAATTTCACAATGAAATTAGTTGGGATTTCAGAATTACAGGAAAAATAAAACAATTTAGAGGTCTTTTCGGAATTTAATTCTATCGAGAAAATTTCATCCAATCGCGTTTTCCTTCAGTGAGAATCTTAATCTAGGATTCAACAAACATTTACCCAAAAATGAAATATGTAGACGACGTTATAGTGGGGTAAACGGATTAGAAAAAAACCCTTTTTTTTTTGGTATCACCTTAAAAAGACAGGTGGGATTCACGTGGTTGGAGATTTTTCATAATATAAAATGTTACTTACCTATGGCAGTGCAAATGAATTGTCTGTATAATCCCATCGTTCTTAGATATTTTCTCTAGATCGTCACCAACCTCTTCACAAATTAAAATGATACTGTCACATAGAGAACAAGATCTAATAAAGATGTAATCGGGTTATTACATAAATCCATATAATTTTTTTATTATTGTATAACGAGAGATTTACCGGGCAAACAAATATAAAGATTAGGCTGTGATTGTGACGCATTGGAATGTTAATCTTTTACGGTTTAGACGTACATGCCTTTTGTCTCCACGGTGCCTATACCATAGTAGTCTGATCACAGTGGCCAAACTATTACTTTCATTCAATCAATTGCCCAAAAATGCATTTTACAGGCCTCTCACAACTCATGAAGTAGAATGTTTAAAAGCGAACTTAAGTTACCACATTATAGTCTTCTCCAAGATGATCCATAGTTTATATTTGAAAATACGTTTAAATTGCGCAAAGTTTCTTAAAAATAGTAAAATCACTTTTATTGTCTGGGCGACAGCAGGTATTTATAAGAACAGAAATCGCTTGTACGAATTATACGACATAAAATCCTATAATAATATTGAAATACTGGATTCTTAAAAAATTCTCACGTATTTTCATATTAGTGTGCTTAAAAGCAAAAAGTTTGGTGAAAAAAAAAACTTAGAATGGCCGATAACAAAGTGAAAGCAGTTTGGAATATCATAAATACTGAAACTGGAAGGAGTAAGAAACGAATTTAAGTTGAATATTAACAAAGAAATTGTTATAGGAGATAAATAAGTTGCTAATGCCTTTGGACAATTCTTTACTGACATTCCTTCCTTGACAACTAAAGAATTAAATTCAGGCCCAGGACTTGCACAGGATCTTTTGAGTGGGCACGTACCTCAGTGCTATTCTGTATTTGCTTTTAAACATTAACTGTCATTAAAGCATATAAATGTCTAAATAAAAAAAACGGAAGATTTATGGGACTATCTGTTTTAAAGTTTTAAGTTCTGTTATTGATTTAATAGCTTCTTATTTAGCTAAAAACTTAAACATAAATTGTGTAATGAATGAACAACGGTACCGAAACAACACTTTTGTCGACTTCTTCGTGACTTTTTATTGTTTTAACACTAGAGTAGGCGCGCCCAAATTGACTCCTGAAACGGTCGCGCGGGGTACATGTGTAGCCCATTTTGAATGCAAATATTGTGGGTCATCTTTAGGTAGAATGAAAAAGTTTTTAATTTAATGAATAATCATCTTTATTTTTATCGTTTAATAATGAAAAAATAAAAAACATGAATTTTTTAGGTACCTACTTTTTAACGAAACAATAGAATACTTGGAATAATCAACATGAGACACAGACGCCGCCATGATTTCCTAAAAAGATATTAATACTAAGTATATTTGTTATGGAACGGTATGTAACATGCAAAAATTACACGAAAATGAAGTATTCTTAAAATATTAGTACAATTTTTGCATAAATAATAGGGATTTATCACATTCCTTGAACGGTCGCGCGGGCTACATACGCAGCCCATTCACTTTATTAGTCGTTCTGTTCTGAAGTCCGTGTGCTGAGGGTAGCGACACGCTGCTGAGCGACGCGGGGGTCCATAGTAGAGGAATACACGGAAGAATAGCGCAGTAGTGTGACGCGTTTGAGAAAGAAGCACCAATAATATACCCTGGTCTACACCTGTAGCCCACGCATCCACTCTAGTGTTAATAATAATTAATAAACAAAAGAAATAAATAAAGCTTATAAAAGCAACATATTAGTAGTTTATGCTACTAGGGCGAAAAGGAATAAATTACGAGGACGATTTAAAACACGAGCGTAGCGAGTGTTTTAAACGTAACCGAGTAATTTATTGCTTTTACGCCCGTGTATCATACTACGTTTTTCAATGCATAGTGTGAGGAAATGAAAACATATAATCTTGTGAACTTTAAATTATGATTGGCTCAAAAGGATTGTATCCAGAGCCGTTAAACAGTGGAAAAAAAGTACAACATCTGTGGTACACAGGAAAGGCTGCAGGTTAGCCAACCATTGCAAATAAATTTAAAAAAATAATAATAATAAAGCCCTAGGGCAAAATAATCGACTTTCTGTTCGGTTTTGATGCATAAAAAGTGGGCTTTTACGAGCACATGCATTGAAAAATATATTTATTAACTTATTGAGTTTTCAACGCGATGGATTTTGCAATAAATCATACAATATAATTTTTTAATTTCAATCATGTAATGCGTCTCATTTTGTGAGATATTTGCAATTCGTATAGATTAAATTCTGGTAAAGTGTGTTAACAGGTGGTAGAGCTGATGCCGGGCTCGACTGTGGAGGTACCACCATCTTACTTGGAGACCCCCTCGAAGTAATTCGGGGGAGAGTTCTAGGACAGCTCACAGGCAAAAAACCAGGAGGCCCACCATGCTTGGGACCGATGGATGGCGGTATATCCATCCCTAATAATATGGAACAGACTGGTGACGGGCAGCGGCGTCACTGGTACGAGGGTTCCGGCACCGCGTTCACCAACCCGCCTGCCCAGCGTGTGTGAGTATGGGCAATTCTTCCAGGATGACCGCCGGGAGTGGCAAAGTCCTGGAAAGGCTTATGTCCAGAAGTGGATGAAATAGGCTGATGGAAGGTGTGTTAATGTGAAATTAATCCACGCAGGCATGTGCCGTATTTTAGAATTTGTGGTCTAAAAAATGAATATGATGAACATTTTTACGAAAAAGCTGCAATTTCTCGTGACGTCACTTGAGAAATGGCTGTTAAGAAATGTGTCCTTTGCTATCAAGATAAATTTATATTAATTTGCTTCCGACTAATTTGACAGCTGGATGACAGATGAGTAAACAGACAGAGACAAACCACTTTTTATATGCAATCACACATCACAATCAGTATAATGTCTAAAATTCTCAAGTGATCATAAAAATAATGGTTAACTTATGAAAATAAAATGTAATGTAATAATGTTAAATAATAAAAACTATGTCCTATAATGGCGTATATTCCCTGAATTTTTTTTTTTAATAATCTTTTAGAAATTAAGCTGTGGGAATTCTGTGCAAAGGTCGAGCAGCCATTATCCTTTTACCAATATTAAGGTGATATACCGTGCTAGCAAAGGTCCCCGTTACTCCAGGCAGAAAGACCCGCAGTGCGAAAGCGACGGAATCGGGGAAAATTGTCAACAAGTCGGTTTTAAATTAATGCAAAATTAACTAAAATAGCTACAAAAAATTCCATAACCAGTAATTTAGGTGTAGTTAAAATCCATCTAAATTAATGTTTTTCAAGCCTGTATGCTATCCTAATTTGTCAGAATATCAAAAAAAGTGTAAATTTAGACCTGATTTCAATAATTATTTCTATCGAATGAAATTCCTCCAATCGCGTTTCTGATAGACCAAAATCTAGTAAAAGGTCCCAAAATTGTTATACTTATTTATTTTACTTGGAACTTCATTAAAAGAGCAGATAAATAACTTCAAAAAGTGTCAATTTTCACGGCCCCTTAAATAAAACAACTCGTTTGAAAAATTAGTTCCTATAATAAAAAGTTTAAGTCTTTGGAAATGTGTCCGAATGCTCCAGTCACTGCAGTCTAGTGATACGCTTCTACTTTGTTACACAAAATCTGCCAGAACATCACCCAAGTTGGTAGGACGAGCGACGTTGCCACGTTGAACATCCAGTTGCCGTAGATCTGGCAACAAAGGGCAACATTCAATAATAATAATAAAAAACTTATCAAGTGCGAGTCAGGCTCGCGTATCTAGAGTTCCGTAATGTGACAGTTTTGGGAACATAAAATTCAATTTTGTTATTTTGTTTTCGTGAATTTCTCAACCGCTATATTTTTCCTGTAATCCTTACGTATAGTAAGCACATATTACCAGGATTTTTTTGACATTTTTCGCCCCACCAGTTTTGGAGATAAGGGGGGACATACAATTTGTTACCCATATTGTAATTTTATTTAAAAAATATATATTTATTTTACTCTTTTTTATATTTCTCATTTGTGTTTAACTTTTTTTAATCGCTATAGTTTTCCTGTAATTTGCCAGCTATGACCTATAATTGAATTTTTTTTCATAATTTTCGGTCCACCAGTTTCGGAGATAAGGAGGATCTCGAAATCAGTGCCAGTAAATACAGTCAAGACAATCAGCAATCATGTCCTCTAAAAAGGCCGCTTTGGATGAATCATATTATGATTCTGTTGTAATGACGTCTCTTTTGCACGCATGAAGAAACTCTGACTCTATCCTACTTTCAAATCATTTCATGATTCACCCACGTTGGCCTTTTTAGGTCCCCAGCTCTTTAATATGTATAATTTGATACATAATATGTAAATAAATAAATAAATAAATTAATTAATAAATTAATTAATTAATTTTTAGGACATTTTTGTTTCCTCTCTTTTATATTGGGAATATTTTGATTAATTTCAAATTTTTCTGGGCATATTAATGTTATTTTTGTGCCAAATTTCAAGTCTTTATCTTTAACGGTGCTAAAGTTATAAGGCTGTGACATACGGACGCCGGACAGACGGACGGACAATGGAGTCTCACAATAAAGCATAAAGATATCAAAACTATCAACAGGTCCCGGCAGTAAATTATGCACATCGGCTATCTTTGGCTTCGTAGAGCGTTGTGTCTGTTAGTGCTTCGTGCGACAGAGATGACGCTACGATACGATGTGCATTATTTAATATCCTACATCTGTGGACTGTGGACTAGGAGCGTACAGTCCGAAACCCTATGTAACAATGTAACAATGTGGGACCAATTTTCAGTTGTGTAGAAAAAAAAGTACATCAAAATAAAAAGGGTTGGCTGATCGCAACCTGGAGCATTTTGTTTTTTTTTTGACTGTACAGAATGCTCCAGGTTGCGTTCAGCCAACCCTGTTTATTTTGATGTAGCTTTTTTTCTAAACATCTCCAAATTGGTCACATCTTGTTACTCGATATATAATTACGGTTATTCACGGTGCGCCCATAGTCTATTGTTACGTCAAGGGCGGATCTTGGTTTTTTTAGGGTTCCGTACCCAAAGGGTAACCAACGGGACCCTATTACTAAGACTCCGCTGTTCGTCTGTCACCAGGCTGTATCTCATGCACCGTGATAGTTAGACAGTTGAAATTTTCACAGATGATGTATTTCTGTTGCCGCTATAACAACAAAATAGTAAAAAACAGAATAAAATAAATATTTAAGGGGGCTCCCATACAACAGACATGTTTTTTTGCCGTTTTTATAGATAATGGTACGGAACCCTTCGTGCGCGAGTTCGACTCGCACTTGGCCGGTTTGAGAGGCAGCGCGCGGCGGTGGGTTAATTTTACAGTGACTGTTCACATTCGAGATCACTTAATAATTAAGTTTCTTTGGAGGCAAAACTGGTTACGTATAGCAGTAGCTCGTCAGATGTTAAGGTTAAACGGTAGTGCCAATTTCCATACAAAATTAATTAACCAAGATCAGCTGAAGTACAAATTTTAGCTTGTATTTATCACTGTATTTTATTACATTTTAATACAAGAATGTCGCGAATTTAAATAAAAGTTATATTTTACAACAATAATTGGGTTATTTTAGCTTTTAAAGTTCAGTTAAATGTCCATCATTTTACGTGTGTAGTTGTGGATGTCATACTATAAAACTGTTAGATGTGTGTGAATATGCTTTACGTGTGTGCGGTTTAACTACATGACGGTTTCGCATGATTAGATTGCGTACTAAATTGTACTTAAATTTCACACCATTAAAAAATACTTCAATAGCATAAGTGATATACTGTCTTGACTACAAATCATAAGGTTCAGAGTTCGATTCCTGTCACATGTATTTATTTTGTTTTTGTTTTGTCTATTATTATTGATTCCAGAATTGTAAATATAAATAAAAATTATTTATTGGATTTATTCCTTCACTTGTGCCAAAATAAATTCCTTCGTGCCCAGGCGCTATTCGTGCCTAATTAAAAACCGACAGATGAACAACTAAGTGATTTTACATATAAGGGTTCAGTTTTTCGTGATGAAATAATGAACCTTAAAAAACGGTCATGTGCAGGTCAGACTCGTGTACCTAGGGTTCCGTATTGAAAATAGTAGGTAGGTAGTTAAAGTTTTGCCAGTAACTGATTATGAAGACAAAAAAAAGAATTGATTGCAAGTACATACCTACCAATTATATTTACAAAAGAAAAAAAAAACCGCGGCTAAGTTTTTAAATAATAAAAAAAAATATAGGTAATAAAAGAAAAAATGTTTTTTGTGAATTTCTTTACCGCTACATTTTTCCTGCAATCTTTGCAAAATAATCTATTATTGCGATTTATATTTTATTTTATCACTAGCCTTTTGCCCGTAGCTCCGCCCACGTTTATTCAACTCTTCCCCGTTTTCGGCTTTGGCTTTATTTTATGAATAAATAAAATAAAATAAAAAAAACACAAAAAGTGACGTTGTCCTCGGAGATTAGAACTTCCGGCTTCTTGCGTCCTAAACGAACGCTTTTCGTTCCTAGCTGAAAATAACGTTCACTTGGTATTCTCTCATCAGGATAAATACTTACTTATCACGCTTTATTTCGCATTTATATCCTAGGTATATCGTAACAGGGAGAAGGGTATTCGCAGATAAACAGGGCGTCAAATCGGTATCCACACGGGTGTTCAAATAGGTAGCGGTGAGCCTGGTTACATGCAGCAGGGACAATCGTCTTTCATTCAAGCCGCCATTATTGAGCAATGTCGGCAAATATCAAAGGGACGGCACGCGCGGCCGGCGACGACTCTGTGTTGCCATAAACATAGATTTATCTGTACTTGTAGGGATTTAGGAACATTTACAGAAAACAGATTGGACCAGTTATGTACGGAGAAACGAGTTTGTACGGAGGTTTTTTTATTTAGCGCTAAAAGTTTTGGAAGAGATTCGGACGCTTCATAGAGGTAGGGACTTTAATTATCCTTTTTGTACCTAAATGTAGAATTTTAAACATTATTTTCAGTTTTTTTGTTAAAAATAATCGCTAATCTTGATAGATTTCATAGTTATTTACTCGTATAAATATTGTTTCTATGGTACAGAATTTTTAGGTCAGTCAGATTAATAAGTTTTTCGATTAATAAGTTTGTTTTTTACCAATAAATGAGTATGAGTATGGCAACACTAACTTCGTACGCTTTCGCTACGTTTGTTCGTTTTTGTTTCCGATTCAAAGGTTTTAGGTACCACATTTTGGCTAGTAAGTAAGTAGGTAGGTAGTTAGTTACTATCTTTCAGCACGGACCCTACACAGACCGAATCCCTACTAACATTTTATTTTTCGAAATTCGTCATACTGATTACTTACTTACCAAGCCTCGAGTATTAATTTATATATTATTTTATATTATAAATAGGTATATATAAAGTAACTATGATTTATATGACCAAATTCATATTGGGGACCAGTGATGTAAAGTACCTATCATAAATATTTTTTTTATTCATATCGCTGTTGGAGACACGATAAGTCGTCAAGATCAAGGTTCAATGACCCGTTTTACGAAATACGAAAAATATTTTTTGTTTTCCTATACAAATTCATGGTCTACCCCGAGTCCCGAGTCCCCGACTCAGTATAGAAAGCCTAAATTGTATTTTCTGTATTTCACAGAAAGTAGGGTAAGTAATCGAACCTTGTTACTGATCTGATCACTTATAAAGTCTCCAGTATGCATTTGGTCATATAAAACAAAGTCACCTAGTCCTCTAAAAAGGCCGCTTTGGATGAAACATACTATGATTCTGTTCTAATGCTATCTCTTTTGCACGCGTGAAAAAACTCTGACTCCACCCTACTTTCAAATCATTTTATAATTCACCCAAGTCGGCCTTTTTAGATCCCCTATTCACCTTATTATACAGGCAAATTCATAATGAAGACCCGGTAACTTCAGCGATTTATACAACAACAACATATCGTCACGACATGAATCCCCGAGGGGGTGTCAGAGGTGTTCCCGAGTGTGAACTATGAATTGCAAATCACAGAACACACTCGGTATACCCGCATTTCATCGAACATTATTTTATACTTTTAAGTATATAGATAGACACATAGACTCCAAAACAATTAGATGAACTGACCAACCAATAATCACCTCTTTAACAAGGCAATAAAGTCTATTCGTCTCATTAGCTTGGGCAGTTTAAAGATATTGCCGTATTTCGGGGACAAAAACACATGTTTGAGGGCATGCCAGTTTACCTCACAGTGTTTTCCTTCACCGTTCAGCAAGTGGTAAGTAAGAACAAATACTATGCACATACATATATGTCGCCCGACCGGGGATTCAATCTACTAATGTCTAAACTAATTAGACGAATGGCGAAGACTTTATTACCTTTTGACAGAGGCGATTATTAGTTGGCCCATTTGTCTAATTGTCTTGGACGGATTATTGATCTCAAGCTAGACTGAGAGGACAGCGTTCTTTCTGCCCCTAGATACCGCCACGAACTTTTTTTTTAAATTTCGCATATGTTATTGATCCGTAATACTGATTACTTACAATCCGGTCTATGTACTTTTACGCATTGTATTATGAAAATTAGAGTGCATTATGTTATGTTTATGTTGTTCAAGAACAACCCCGAGAGTCTCCAGTATGAATTTGGCTACTCAAATATCAATCAGTCACCTTATTTAGCGAGATGGAGTCGTCCCAGTTACGACGAAGTTATGATAGGTTCTAACAGATGGCGCTAGTGTATTTAGTATTTTTTTAAAAATTGCAGCATTCGTTCGTAAAATTTATTAGAGCTTCGTTAGAGCTTTTTTATTTTTGTATTATTTTATAATGGATAAAAATGTGATTATACTCTTATTATGCTTATATCATTGCATATATCAACAGCATTATTTATGTAAAATAATTTGTTTATTACCTGTAAATATTATGAATTAAAAAAAAAAGTTTGGTACATCATCTCTCTCAATTCCCGGGTTTCTCCCATAATTCAATGTTTTTTCCAATCTAAAAGTAGTTTGCTTGAAAGGATGTAATTGTAAGTACACCTTACATGATTCTTCAGAAAGTCACATCATCGAATAATTTTCTTGAATTTAATGGAAAATAATCATTTTGATGGATCAAATAAAAAAACAAGTAGGTAATTTTGAAATATTTCACAAAAATGGAAAAAGAACACATGTGTAGTGATGTGGGATCGATCCTTGCTCGAGCAGATCGAAATTCCACAGGTGTAACCATTAGACCAATCAATCTCTACACGGCGCCTTGAAATTAACAATTACTTTATATATAATTTCATTGTGTATGTGTGCGTGCATAGCTACGACAAAACAGCAAATTTTAAGATTGTTTGGGCCCGATGTAGAAACATACAACAGAAAATGACACAATTCTGCCTTTATAAAATAATTAACACATTAAAACTGTCGCATCATACAACGGAGCGAAATATTTTGTTTGTTTACTATTTTTAAATACAAAAACCAAATTATAGTAATTATAGTACCGCAGCGCCATCTATTGACAGGAAACTTAGAATCAGGCACTAGTGTTTAACCTTAATGTAAGTAATTGAAACTAGATTTAAAGGCTTATTCCACTTTAGCTCCAAAGCCATTGTTCTCAAATTTTTACCGTCCATACATTGTGTCCACTTCAACTCCAAAATGTTTTAGGCATTTAATTTAAATTTAGAAATATTTGCATACTTTAATTCCACTCAACTCCAAAACAGTTTTGGTAGAGTCAACAGAAAAATTGCATATTTTATTCAGTATTAACACGATTTAATTGTCATAAATAAGACAGAACTAAACTTAATTTAAGTGTTGTCTTTTTCTTTCTGTATCAAAAAGATAAGAACCTGGACGCTTAAAATAAGGTAAGTCCGGTCAAATAAGTCGTTCTTACTTCAAATCTACACCAATCTATGTTATTTGAGTTTTTGTTCTCGCCTCACGCATGGTGGCTAAAATATTTTACTTGCTCACTCTACTTCTTAAAATTTCTTGGAGTTAAAGTGGAACGATTTAAATATAAATAAAATATTCATTAAAATGTGTTTTGGAGTTAAAATGGACGGATTTTGGAGTTAAAGTGGAACAAGCCGATTGAAATAACGGAGAAGCACTCTATTTTCATAACTCAAATGACGTGATTTTTTTGTTTAGCGCCTCCCAGACCATAAAGGATGGGACTTACCATAGAATCGACGATAGAGAACATAATCGCTTGCACAGCCGCGTCGCGCCCCCGCACCAACATCGCTGGAATCGCTTCCTCCGGAAACAGCACCTTGCTGTATATGATCATCCCTATTGTCACCGCTGATAGGGGGTGGAGCAGAAGGCAGATTACACGTTTGATGAATAAAAGTGACGAGCTGGAAGTTAAGAGATTCGGTTTTATAGGCGAATGTACACAAAAATGGAATAATAGTACAAAAAGAACGAGTTCATAATGTAGCCGATTCTGAAGTCTTTCGTTTTAGCATATACTAAGTATTACTACGTATAGACTAGCAGTTTCCATACATCAGTTTGCAGCCACAAAAAAGGTGTAAAATTCTAACGAAATCCAGATGGCGTTGCTAAATCTTCTAACGAACGCGATGCTTAAAAAGACCGATTGGTGACGCTAGTAGCACAGCGATGTCACGTAACATAAAAATAATTCCCACTTCGATAATAGATGGCGTTGAAATATTCACTGTTAGTATTGCCAATTTAGCGCCATCTAGTTTTTCTATGCAAAGCTATTACAGACACATGTTTACTTGGTAACCATGAGAGTTCACTTGGAGCAAATTAAACAAATTATGCTTATTTGCAACACGTAAGGGCGCGTAAAAAAATTGTTACCCCTTGATGTATGGGAGTTGTCGATCTATACGTAGTAATACTTAGTCTATGGTTTTAGTGATGTCGTAATTTGTTGCAAGGTTATTTCATTTTCCTCCAATTAATGACGATTTTAAAAGGAACAAATTGTATTGTCACTGGACATGGACGCCGTCAGAAAAAATATATAAGGGGTGGAGGCCTTCAGTTTTTCACGTAAATTAGTGAATAAACAATTATCTGAATCGAATCAAATGCGATATGACCAACGAACTAAAATTTTATGGAAGCGTAAACTCGCTTAAAACTTAATGCCATCATTTATGTGCCCAGGCGGTCAGGGCTTATATTTATGTGTATTGCGTTGATCAGTCTTGCGGCGCGCTGTCCGCACTAGTAAGCACAACAAAATTATTAAAGAAGGAGGAACAAAATGCCGGGTTGCACCGTGAAATGGTGCATAAGCAATTCGTGCAAACACTGCAAGAGTCATGGCATCAGTTTTTATGCGTAAGTATTCGACATTTTCATAAATTAAAAACCAAAAACTCTAAAAACGAAATAACCCTATTAACGATTGACACATTACCGCGTATAGTGCTTTTTACATTTTCTTCTTCAATACAATAACATAAAGACTACAAGTCTATGGTTGGCTAGTATCGGAATGACGTGATTACCACTAGCCAATCATATTGCGATTAATGTAGTGACCTAAGTACGTGTAGTATACTCAAAATCACACAACCTCCGTGTCGTGGGGGCATAATCTTAGGAAGGGATGTACTGAGATAGATTTCTATAAAATTTTAGTTCGTTGGATGTGACATTACTCAAACTCACGCAAGACGTTCCAATTCCATCGGTAAGTGTACTTAAAACTAAGGTATCACGTTGGTTTGGAACCCCCTGACGGCGTCCATATCAATAGATCGCATTTATACGGAATTAATCTAGTTTTAGAATTCCGTATAGTAAATAACGTAAACCAAAAATTTAATGTGGTTTTTGCGTATAACTCCGGATAAACAGTTAAAAAGAACTGCATAAGACAAAGTCCAAAAAAATGTGTTTTTTTTTTTTTAATCTCACAGACCAAAACTTACCTAAGCTTTCCACCGCCTTTTGTGACCACCCCAGCTACCAGGGCCAAAGGGGTATAAAGAGCTGCCATACAGAGTCCGAGCGCGAAGTTGTGCATCCCAACGCTCAAGCATATCGTGGCCAGCTCAATGAGCACTAGGACATTCACTAAAGTCATCTCCTCGAAAGTCATGGCACCCGTGCGCAGGAGTTTTGGCATCAACGGCGTGAACAATGTTAGGAATACTGATAAGATTGTTAGACCGTAATAAACCGAGACTTCTGATGGTAGATCGAAATATTTCGCGCCTGAAAAAGAAATGTTTGGTTGATATCAGAGATAAATTCTTTGGTACAGAAAATGAATAACTACAGTAGAGCCACTGAGTGATGGCGCCTATGACGTTTAAATGCCTACAAAGTATCGTAATTATTTATAAGCAAGAGTGAATTAAAAAATGTAATACTTCATGGTTGATAGTGATGTACTACTTGTTTCGGTTATTATATTTCGATTTGAATGTTGCTGTATTGTGCAATAGAATTCGTATAGAAACAAAGATTTTTTTTTTAAGTTTCTCATGTTTTATAGGTCGTGTTTGAGTTCGCCAAGTTACGCAATAATATTTAATTAAAAACAAAACAATGACGAAGTTAAACTAAACGAAAATAAATGATAGTAAATTACTTTTTTCGATTTAGATATTTAAACATCTTTTGGGGGCCCCGGGGCACTACACCGCATAGGGCGCATAGCCCTCCGATAGCTACGCCACTGGTTTTGGCACATTTTCCTTTTGTATCATTATGTTGAATGTTGAATGACGTGTCTAATGTTGAGTAAACTCACACTTGATTTTTATTTTTAACCGAAATTTGAAATGTACCTCATCACTAAATGCAGCTGTCATAAGTGCCATCACTCAGTGGCTCTACTTTAATATAGGTATTTAAGGTTAAACGTCACTCGCTTAGCGCAATAACTTAAGGTGGATGGTTTAAGGCAATCTTCATACAAACTTGTGGGAACCAATAACGACGACAGAAGTGTTATTATTTAATTCTGTTACCTTTTTCCACACGTTCCATCAACTTTACACCCGCGCATAATTAGCTTTTTTACAAACAAACTTTTTTATAGGTAGAATCTAATTTTGTTATTTGAAACTTTAGTAATCCAATGTATGAAAGTTTTGAATTGCAAAATTAGACTGTTAAAACATTTTGTTTTTAAGAAAAACTGAATATTCGTGAGTGTAAAATTATTTGAACGTGTAGAGAAAAGTAACAGAACGAAACTGTACTACTTTTGTCGTCGTTATTGGTTCTCACAAGTTTTTTATAAAAACTACCTTGGACCATCCACCTTAACATTGTTTTTCATGTTTTTTAACTTCTAAAAATTTAAGAACATTTTGGTATGTGGCAGTTGACGCCAATAGTGCAGTATTAGTGAGGTTTATAAAGCATGAGTTTGAAATTTAATGCACAATTAGTCATGATCTTGTCCAAACAAAGTTAAAACAGCATTTTAAGTTGCTTTTGAGAAGATCATGACAAATTGTTCGGACAATAATAAGAATCGTAAGTTTATCGATTCACTAGCGGGTCTACCGCGTAATTCTGATTTGTATCAACTTCAAGCAAATGCATGTTAGGCGGGCATCGTCGCACGCACGACAAATTTCAATCTCAAGCTGATATTGATGAAAATCAGAACTACGCGGTAGACCCGTAGGTTAGGTTAGTTTATAAATTACCGTGAAAAAACTTGCCGTGAAATTATAAACTACCTAGTGAATTAATCAACTTACGATTCTTGTTATTTTCCGGTAACATATACAATTTCAAGTTTATTTTTTGCACGAATAAACTGACAGTTTGTGATAGTTGGAAATACGCTTTTAACGCCTATGATACATAGGTCATTTCATATTGTCGCGAACTTTTGGATGTTGCAATGTGAAATGGCTAAATGCAAAAAACCTCGATACAAACGCTGTCACCACATTGTGGGGTGTCTACGGAATAATATTTATTATAATATTTTAGGCTGAGTCCATTATAGACCTATGTTTAAGTCGAACTAAAAACTTTGAAATTTAAGAATAAGAATAAGGATAAGAAACATTTATTGCCAAATACACACAAAAAATAAAAATGAGTACAATCAAATATTAAAATATAAAAAAGTTAAAAACACACAAACAGTTCGTACACAAAATATAAACATTTAAACATAGCATTTATTTGGACAAATTGGAATAACTCAGCATTTGCTGACGCTGTCATACAGCGTGCAGTGCTGGTTTTCAGTTATTTGAGTAATATCTTGACAACAAACCCCTAAAACACGTAAATGTAACGGTTTTTTACCAAAAGTGTAGCCGAATCTGTTTTTATTGTTTTAGATAAAATCAAAAAATTAATACGAGTCAAAAATCGAAAATGTTATTTCTAGATTAATAATAATCAAAAATAATAACTGAAAACAGTCTTGCCAAAAAGTGGTTTCTCCTAAAACAAGTTTTCAATTTTGCGCCCGCGACGAAATCGGCACGATTGTATTGTCCTCGCAAGTTTCATGGAGCGTGCACCTTATAGCGAAATGAAACAGCATGACATTTAGCCACGCCCACAACTGAGTTGGTCGCGTCATAACGACCATCCTTAAAAGCGCATTTTACTACCACGAACTGTCAGTAGCCTTAGTGCAAAAAAAAAATTATACTTTTAACAATAATTTAATACTTAAGGTACTGGAAATATAAAGTAAATACTATATTTTAAGAACGCACCGAGCTTTTTACACACACAAACACGTTTTTATAACCCTTGTTTGAAGCATTAAACAATTAAATTAAAATCTAGGGAAATATATTGGTATTATTGGTTATATAGACTAGACTGTATACACGATGGAAACACTATTTGATAAAGTTGGCTCGATAGAATAAATTCGCAAAGTTATCCCTTTTCGAGTAATTTTTTCCTATATTCCCCTACTTTTTTATATAAATAAGAAATTTGATATTATGATTCATTTACTAAAATAAAGTTCATAGACGATTGGAGCGTTTATACACGATAGTTTTTTTATTTAACAACAATATGGTGAAAATAACAACGAAAATCATTGAAAAAGTGCAAAAGTTTGATTATTTTCTTTACTCTTTACACGGAAAGAAAAAGACAGAGACAAAGGCGAACGCTCGGTGCGCCCTTAAGCAGCGAATGAAAAAAACATGGAAGACACATTTTTAACCAAAGAGTAATACGAAATTTGGGACCGGACTGAAAAGGGCAAACGTACTGTTGTCATGCGACACTACGCCAGCCGTGATTGATCGACTCAAAGAGACAGTGAACGCTATTGGAGCTGTCGCCATACAAAATTGTGTTCGACACACTTCATCGCGGGGTAATTTTTCAGTTCTAATCAGACTTCTATGTTTTTTTCGTTCACTGTACGTATTTAAGTATGTTACATACCAATCTGGCTAATAAGAAGCGGAGAATTCATAGCCACATAACCAAATAAATGTACCAGCAAATAATTCAGTCCAATATTCACAATACTCAATGGAACATCTCGTTTCTTCTTTAACTTCTCTTTGTTTTGCGTTTCTTCTACTTTTTCCAGCTTCTCGTCTTTTACGACATTTTTTGGTGGTTCTGGGTCATTTTCGTCATCTTTTTTTTCTTTAACTCCTTCCCTTTTTTCCTCCTTTGGTACAGTTTTGGGCGATTTTGGGCCCGTTTCCTCATCTTTTTGGATTGTCACCCACAACGCTAGAGCTTTGATGAGCATAGCAACGCATAGGAAGCATAGGGATGGCATGTATTGCCCTGTAAACAAAAGAGGGTTCAATTACAAGTTGTCTTGTGTTTTCTTATCCCTTGGTTAAAGTACCCTGCTGCCGTTAATTCGAGAGAATGATGACAGATGGAGTGTGGCGATATCTCGAAAATATACAAGTCAACAAGAGTTTCTTCACGACAAAAATAAATAAAGGCACGTTAAAAAAATATCAATACAACAAATGGGACGAAATAAATCCAAATCATGATTATTTAAACTTTTTTTATAAATAAAAACCCTGGAATAGAATATATATACGATCTTATTATTTGGTAAGGTATATCAGTTTTATAATACGACAACACTGCCTTACACCGCAGATATTATAAACCTTTTTCTGAAATGTCGATTCAAAAAGTCGAGGATTCATACTGCAGGCATTATGATTGCTGATTTGACAGAAATAACTTGACACATTTTATTGATTAAACAAATAACTTCATTCGGCTTCTATCTTTGTCCTCGAATGTTATATATATGCGATCCATGTTTGTGTATTAAATTATTTGATTTGTAATTATTTTTTAAATTTTCGTTATTTTAGTAGGTAGTTTTTTTATCGAAATTTACATTTTATTTGGTTGACTGGCACTAAGACATAAAATGGACCCGCAACCGGGCTTTTCAAGAAACACGGACGCAAACTTTCTTTCACCGAAAAAGAAAAGGTTTTATCCCCTGACATTTGCAAACGTCACCATTCTCTCGAATGAACGGCCGGAGTTTAGATATAAGTCATTTGTTGTATAGTATAAGGCATAACACATAATTTATTTTCACACCAAAACCTTTTTTACATACACTCAACAGATTAACAGACTTAGGCCCGATTTTTCAATTGCCAGATAAAATTTATTCCTAGGAATAAACTATATCGATTTCATAAAACAAAACGTGTTAGAGTGAAACCAACGTAGTTTATTAAGGGCCTGTTTCACCACTTCCAGATAAGTGCCTGATAGTTATATGTGACATATAACGCATACAAAATGTGTTACATTTTTAAACTTATCTTCTGGATATCACTTATCTGGAAGTGGTGAAACAGGCCCTAATAGGAATAAATTTTATCTGTCAATTGAAAAATCAGCCCTTAAACAAACAAAATTAAATTATAATAAGAGAAAGGGAACGAGTATTCATCTGCTAAGTGTAGGTATCCGCATGGATGTTACCCTGTCTGCCAAACTAAGTTGCCTTGTATAAGTTATAAGTGTAGTATAAGTTTTATGTTAAAATACTTTATAATTATAAAATTACACGGTTTAAGATATATTTCGGGTCCAGGTCGGACTTATTTAGTATAAACCGTATTATTTAGTGTAATTTTTTTTGGCAGTTATGGTTATTTTTTATAACTGCGCTACTGCGTCCAGGTCGGACCCGAAATATATCTTAAACCGTGTAATTTTATAATTATAAAGTATTTTATTTAATTATTGATTTGTATAAATAAAAATATATATAAAAAGCTTTTCAAAAGTGAATATATTTTATACCATTTTATGTTAAAAAAAATACATAATCTTGCCAAGTTTCGTTCTTCTTAGCAAGACTAATCGAATGGGCGGAGGTAGACATGTATTTATGCAACGTGTAACAAAAAGGTGTAACCATCTTTGAAGAGCTTATTCAGTCAATGATATAGAACAACTTTTACTATGGAACAAACCCTGTATCTCGAAAAAAAAAATACTGTTTCATAGAAAAATGTAATGCCGCTCAGCCGATATGTAGTATGGAAGGGCAGATTTCAGGGTTGGCTCCATGGTAAAAGTTGTTCTATACCATTGACTGAATAAGCTCTTCAAATATGGTTACACCTTTTTGTTACACGTTGTATTATGTAGTATATAGGATGGGATTAGGTCGACCGCCTGGATTCGTGCTGGGGGCTCGGTTGGTGATCATTGAACCTTGTTCCTGGTCCCTGGCCGGGTCTCCGGTATGGGTTCGGGCGGTTGATTGGATTTCACATTGTATAATATATATTTTACCTCTAATTTTAATCGTATATACTCGTATATTGCTACATAAATTAAATAAACCTTTAATCTAGTTCATGTACATTTATTATTTTATTACATATATTTTTATAAGATTAAATTTTGATTTGTGATGCGTGTATTATATATACCTACTTTGCAAAATAAATTATTTGAATTTTTTGAATTTGAATTTGAATTGAATTTTGACAAGATAGAAAATTCCATTAGGACAAATTCTAAGAATCAGATTTATTTGCATAAAATTTGTAAAACATACAGTAACCCATTGCGCTACCCAAATTAAAATCAGAAAACCAGATAGAATAAGAAAAGTAAAAACAAGAAAAATCACTCCCATCAGGCTCCCTGTACTTGTTCGAAAATCAGTGCTGCAAAGCTAAATGTTTTATGCTGAAATAATACCTTTTTCTTGCCACCAAATAGTTTTTTTTTTTGTAAACATTTTAGTTAATTCTGGTAATAGTATAAGGTTTTTATTATACCAAATTGTTTCATTTTAGTTTTTTTTAAGTTACCATTCTATGTTATTATGTATTTGGTGGCATGAAATAAATATATTACTTACTACTTGACCCGGAGCCTCGTCTGCCAGACAGCAGGGCACAAGCAGGTGAAGTCGCCATTTGGAATTTCCAAACAATCAGACAAGTTCAACATTAAAAAAGCATGTCCTCACCAATAGAAACAAACCGATTCGTCGCAGCCAGCAAATAGAAGAAGTAGCTCTGATGGAATCTCTCAAGTAGGTTGTTCAACGACCTCAGGATGCTCTCCAACGCGACGCCGAGGCGGTAGAAGTTGGCGGAAGTCAACGATTTGACGTTGGGCGCCACCCCGGCCGGGTCGTCGGCGCTGCGCCCTTCTAGGGTCACCGCTTCGATGCCAAAACGGTGGAATAGGCCATGGTTACCGTTTGGGACCTGTTTCAGGGAAGTTGTTTTGTTTGTTTTTGTAGCACAGTTATAAGAAATAACCATAACTGCCAAAAAAATCACATTAAACAATGTGCCTGTTGTCTTAAAAGCCATAATTTTAGAACTATACTAGCGACCCGCCCCGGCTTTGCACGGGCATGTATTATACATATAAACCTTCCTCTTGAATTACTCTATCTATTTAAAAAAAACCGTACCAAAATCCGTTGCGTAGTTTTATCTAAGCATACATAAGGACAGACAGACAGCGGGAAGTGACTTTGTTTTGTACTGTGTAGTGAAGTGAACCCGGCCTAGCTCGGGTAGTACCTAATTTAATATTAGTTTATGAAACTGGCACATAAAGAGGTTATTGAAACACGAGTGTGAGTTTAAAAATCGAGCCGTAGGTGAGTTTTTTAATAGTATATACGAGTGTTTTAATACCTAATTATGTACAGTTTCATCTTAACAACAAACCCCTAAAATGCGTAAATTTAACGGTTTTTTACCAAAGTGTAGCCGAATTTGCTTTTATTGTTTTAGAAAAAATCAATACAAGTCAAACATCGAAAATGTAGTCTAGATTAATAATAACCACAAAAAATGTTTGAAAACGGCTACAGTCTTGCTAAAAAGTGGTTTCTCCTGAAACAAGTTTTCAATTTTGCGCCCGCGACGAAATCGGCACGATTGTATTGTCCTCGCAAGTTTCATGGAGCGTGCACCTTTCACCAAAATCAGTAATTTCAAAGTCAAATAGAACTTTCAAATATCGTCTAAAACTTCAAAAAAAAAAATACTCAATATAGTTCGAACCTTTATCTAGGTCTTCCACGCATGTGTTACACGATCAGATAAACTTTGCTCGATAGAAATAATTCACGAACACAGCATGTAATAAGACCTTTCAAATCATGCCATTTCCATAATTCCACTCTTTTATTAACAAAACATATCTGGTAATATTGCTCTTTAAATTTTCTAGGTCGACCACGTTAGTGGGTTTTAATAAACATATCATTAAACAATTTAAAAACCGATAAAAACAACGAAAAAGTACAAAAGTGTGGTTAGAAAATAACTCCTTACACGTAAAGAAAAAGACAGAGTCACTCTTTTGGGATAAGAGCGCCTTAAGTGTTCTGTTTCGATTAATTAGAAAAAGGCGGGCATTTCACAATCCGGCTTCGAAACCGCTTTTAAATCACAAATAGTTTTCACAATGAAAGCATAGACAATAAAGAACAAACCCCAGCGAGCTGTGTAGTGACCATTCCCATCATTGTCGAAACTGAGTTCCACCACTCGTCCATCTTGTTACGGCTACGGGTCCAAGAGTAGCTGGGGGAACAAAATACATTATCACGACATGAAGCGCTGAGGAGAGATGTCAGAGGTGTTCCGGGTACAGTGCGCGCCAATCTTTTAGTCGCCTCTGAATGAGTTACGAGTGCAAGCTTGCGCAGGTACAGTCAAGGAAACAATAATATCAACGGTTGATTATTAAATGTTTACTATAAGTGGGAAGGTGTACTTGTTGTACCTAACTATTTAATTATTTATTTATTATTTTTGTGCAATCTTAACTATATAAATAAAATGCATTAATATAAACACCAATTTCCTACGCCTTAAAACGCTATAACGTCCGCGAGGCATAACAACAACAATAAACTTTAAGAAACTAAATCATCAAAACAACAAATAAAGGCAACAAAAACAATAAACTATAACAAACAGATTCAACGATAAACTTAACGAATCATAGAATTTTTTCTTCGAAGGTACTTTTCATGCAACGCGCGCATGTGTAGTGTACGGACGTAGCACTAACACTAACGCATAGTGTTGACACCTGCTAAATGGCGAGCGGGGGATGTGGTGCGGCACGCAGGCGGGTGTGCTCCGCGCCCTCGCTCCTGTAACGTCCCCCTGACACCGTAAAACGGCTAATGCGTCGCCTCTTGCGGCTATCTTCAGAGGCGACTAAAAGATTGGCGCGCACTGTATGAACTGTAAAATGCAAGTCACAGTCCAATCTTGAGGTTATTACGTCCCAACGTGATGGGTGGTGACCGCTATAGCCGTACTTCGGACACAAATATGGACACAAACAGAACACGAATGTGCTTAATATCCGTAATATTTTAAGGTTTTCCTAGACGTACCACTTACCTGTTTTTATATGAATGGTGGATCCCAGATTTGACACATAGTTTGTGTACCAGATTCACCAAGTCCAGATTTGGAAGTTGACCATTTAAACCTTCCACTTTGACTTCCACATACTCTGTAAATTACAATTATAAACACTTAAAATACACATATCTTAACGACACATATACCCGGGGGGTATAAGAGGTGTTTCCGAACGTGGACTAGGACTAGGTAGAACAGTCAACACTCTTAACACCCTCTTTTTACCGACGATATTGACGTACCAACGAAGACACGCTTTCTAGGTCGTGCAGGTTTATTGTTTTACCAAAACCGCTGAACCGCACCGAACCGCACCTTAGGCGCCGCGCGACGAGGCGGGGAAGGAAAAGAAAGAGTAGCAGGAGTTCACATGAGATCGATATTGTCGGACAGATCTGACGATTGATAATTCTTTAAGCAAAAGAGGTGTGTCAGAGTCGTAGCGAATGGGGATTCGTGGTTTCTGCCTACACCCCCGAAACACAGCCATATACATATGTATATACATGTACAGATCTGTCACGGATATATTGCCGAAAGTAAAATTCTAGTTTTATTTAAACTAGTTGTAACAAAGGCTTTCAGTTAGGCCAGGGCCACAGCTTCAGGCTTCTGGCGGCGCTTCTTGCTGCGCTTCCAGGCGGTTTTTGCGACGGGCTTTGCCCTGCCACGACACCCGTCGGTACCTTCCACCTAGGTTTAGGTTTGTCCTGTGCGCTCTATCACTGTTTCAACCGCCCGCCTCCTCGCACACCGCCGTCCCGAGAGCGCAAGCCACTCGAAGCCGGACAAGACGCGCGAGCGGCAACCCATGGCCGGCTCTATACAACTTCATACATTTTTTCTCTCCGCCGGCGCCGTCGTAAGAAGAACCGCTTGGCGCGCCTTTCGGAGCCTGAAGCTGTGGCCGACCGGTTAGAACTAGTTTCTACAATTTTATCGTAAAATCCTGGTTATAAACTCGAAAATAGTGCATGCATAATGACAATTTTTGTTTACGAAAGTCTATTTATAATTATAAATGAAAAAAAAAAGTACAGTTTTGTTAACAAAATAATGCTTCTAAATATTTTTTCTGCTATAAAAGTACAATATTACACGAAATAGGAAGGCAAAATGAACTTATCCCATACAGCCATGTTTAAGGTTTTAATTTAATAGAGAATAGGTTGAATGATGGTTATACTTATGACCAAACCCATGCGCGGTGGACTGCGATTGATTTAATGATGGTAGAACTTGTGACCGGACCATTGTCTCACATGCGTGGTGAACTGCTGGATTTTGTGCGTTATTTATTAATTTAATATTTACTGCTTTTTTGTTTGTTTTTTAAGTTTTATTCTGGGAAAAACTGTCTGACAGTATATACTGAGCAAAAAAAATGGCGAACAATTAAAACGAACCAGCAAAATGAAGAAAAGCTTACGACAAATGTTACCAAGATCTCATGGATTGGTAACTAGTTAGGGACCTATTGCATGAATGAAACTACACATAACTAGCTATTAAAACACTCGTGTATATTATGTGTTTTAATAATCTCTTTATGTGACAGTTTCATAAACTACTACAACATGAAAACAAAGACCACTTACTGATTTTAGGCGTGTGAAACTCCAAGTTAATCGCCGCCTGTATAGATCCAGACCTTCCTTTAAGCTTCCCAGGGTTCAAACACTTCTCATGGTCATTCAAACCCAGGCCCAGCTTCCCGAAGTCCAGGACGGGGCTACCAGGGCTCCAGAAAGACCCGAGACTCGTGTAGAACGTTTCTGCATCACTCTTTATGCCGTGGTAAGCTTCAAGCCACGCCTGCATTCCTAGTTGCTCATGCTCTGTCACTAGGAATATTATGTCTTTGGCCCAATATTTTTGTGCTGTAAATAGAAAATTATGTGTTTGGCCCAATATTGTTGTGCAATAAATAAAACAACAGGAATCTACTAGAAAAAAACTATTGATTTGATAGGAATATCAACTTCTAAGTAGTAGATGCTAGTGATTGTTGGCACTTGGTGGAGTTTATAAAACATTGTTTTAAAAAACACTTGTACTTATCCACATATTACGTACAACTTTATTATGCCCGACCGGTTTCGCTGTAAAGCATTTTCTAGGGCTTTTTACACATTCTAACTAACAAATAAATCATATAAACTACAATCATGTCTAAAATGACGTGCATTGATGTGCATTGTTAGGATGTGTAAAAAGCCCTAGAAAATGCTTTACAGCGAAACCAGTCGGGCATAATAAAGTTGTACGTAATATGTGGATAAGTACAAGTGTTTTTTAAAACAACAACTTCTAAGTATTTCCTGGTTACCCCCAATTTTGAAATTTGGCCCAAAGAGAAGCCTTTTAGTGCAAGTGAAGGAATAAATCCGAAAATTATTAATTTCTACTTCTATAATACTTGACCAACTTAACATTGCAGTTTCTTTCATACATTTTGTACGTTATGATAACGTTGTATTTTTTGTTTAAAGTCTACTAACTTATTTGGTAATAGCTGTTGTCCGCGACTTCGTCCGCGTGGAAGATGATAATGCGGCCACCGTGTAATCACAGTGTAATCCCTTGGGGAAATTGAACGCAACCATTCATTACTACCCAATTTTGGTCTATGAATGAATATAAATGAATATGAATGAATGGAATGAATGGAATGAATGTTGTATTTCGTTTCTTTCGCTCTTTGATTTTGTTCATTTGTGTACGATTCTTTTATTATATCATTCGAGTCCAGAAATACACAAAATACTACACAAAACACATTCAACCCATTCAGGGTTGAATGTGTTTTGTGTAGTATTTTGTGTATTTCTGGACTCGAATGATATAATAAAAGATATAACATTATTGTGTTTCTTTCGCTGTGTCAAAATGTGCCAATGATTAAAATGTTGATTTCATACCCCTTTTTTTATTTAGCTCTTTTTAACTTAAATAATTAGTTCTTTTTTCATAACCTACTTGCTCTATTTCCAAATACAGTGTTGGCAACACTCGCTGCATAGACCCTGCGTTCCGAAATAGAATTATATCGCTAAAATCGATTACGAAAGTATGAAGTGAATGGCTTATGATCCATTGTAATTCTATTTCGGACCGCAGGGAAAGTATGATTGTTGAGTTTTTAAGGGGCCATTAATCACGTGACGCTTATAAGGGAAAGGTGTGGTCACGTGTCACTAAGGGTCACGTAGAGGGGGTCTTTACAAGTATCACGTAATATTTCTCGATTCGATTGACCATGTGTTATTTCCATATAACAAACAAATGATTGTTGTCTAACCGAGAGAACCCTTTCAAGTTGCTTATGAAAAATGTCACGTGATATGGGCACAAAATAACCATGTACAGAAGGTTCACTCCGCATAACTAGCGAAAACAGGCGCACGCACACATAGACGCGTGCGTGTAACGATCTCGGTCGAAGTCGGTCGAATGCCAATACAAAATTCTGCCACGATCATCATACGTACGCATCTATGCATGTGTGCGTCTGTTTTCACTCGTTGGATGGAGTCGGCCTTATGGTAGTATCTATTTTGTGATATGGGTATGAGTGGAGAGGTCAAAATTCTCAAGAAACTACATCACGTGATTTATGGACCCATTTAAAAAGCAGGCAACTCACGTCTAGCAAACTGCGCGAAGGCCAGCATGAGAGCAATGCCAGCGGTGGTGCCCTTCTGGTGAGAGGAGGTGGGCCTGAAGGGAGCTGTCACCACCAGGGCCTCCAACGACGATGTTCGAGGGGCCCGGAGGATGCCATACACGTTTGTGCCTTTGTAGACCTGGAAGAGTTATGTTAAACAATAAGAAAATATTAACATAATATAATTGCAGTATAGAAACGCAGAAAGAAAAGTAAATCTGGATGTGAGGAGCTCTGAGCCGGGATTCGAACCTGGGACCTCTCGCTCGGACACGGTTCAGAGCTCCTCACATCCAGATTTACTCTTGTTTCTGCGTTTCTACACTGCAATGATATAATGTTAATTTATATCTCCTTGCGATGGATAAATCGCAAAGTGTTCAAACATAGAAATGGGGTTTCAGACGTGTTCCCAAGTGTTCACACTGTGAAATGCCAGTCAAAGTCTACACTCGTGCACCCACGTTTCAACGATGATTATTAAGCGCTAGCGTCGGGTGGTGAGCCTTATTGCCGTAAAAAATAAATAATTATGGCAACAAAATAATGACCACCAAAATAAACTTAGATTTCCCATACAAAAAATAATAGTGAACACCAAAATTAGCAAATGAGCACCAAATCTAGCCTTGAAGGATATCCGGAAATCGGAAACCTTTCAGTGCAGAAGAGAGCCGGTACGTTAGGCTAGAAGAACCTTTGTGGTTATTTTTTTTTGACAACCTAGAGTCTTGGCCATTAAAACATTAAAAATGGGGTAAAAATTTGGTGTACATTTATTAATTTTGGTGTTGAGAATGCTTGTAAGTGAAACCATTGGATGTAGTGAGATAATATAACAATTTTGTCTACAAATGTTTAGTTTGAACAAAGACGCATAATAAAATAAGTTGCCGACAATAACAACCACCAACATGATTGTGGTTTCACATCTTACCTGACCTTCTCCCAGTGGGTAGTTCAAGGTAAAGTTGTGTGTGTAGACCTCCAGATGGAGCTGCGACATCTTCCCCACTAGCCACGGGATGGGCATAACGTCTGTCTCCTCATATTTGTCCTAAAATAAAATTAAATATATACAGAACTAGTCTTTTCCTTTTGGTACTTCACTTACTTTGGCAATTCAAAAAACCATAATATAATTTACAGATCAGAGATCGAAGGTGACCGACATAGCCTGCCAAATCAGTAAGTTGAAGTGGCAGTGGACTAGCCATATTTGTCGCCGACGTGATAACCGTTGGGGCCGTAAGGCATTGGAATGGAGACCACGTACAGCAAAGCGCAGCGTAGGCCACCCTTGTGCCCGCTGGACTGACGATCTGAAGGACGTTGCGGGTGGCGGCTGGATGAGGATGACTGAGGACCGCCAAGAGTGGCGTAATATGGGGTAGGCCTATGTCCAGCAGTGGACGAATACGGGCTGATGGATCGATGGATGGATTTAATTTACCCAAAGAATAAACTTCAGCCAATTTGTTCAAGCCTTTTATGGGTTATAAAATCACAACATGTTTGCGTTACGTGTGTACTCAAACTAATGTACACCTCGCTTGGTTGGGTAGTATTTTTTTTTGCAATACCTAGCGATGTGTCCAATTTCTCCTATAGTCAATACTGGGTGTGAACTGATATTTGATATTTTATACTGGTAACTGATATTTGTTGTAGCTACATATTATACTACTTTGAAATAGAGACATGTTTGAAACAAAATAAAAAATTATAAAAATAAGCAAATGTCTTTATTACAATATGAAACAAAAACACTAGTTTTAAACCCTGATGTATGAGGCAATTGATTAAACTTAAAACTTTACCTTCAAATATTTGTTTTTTTTCATTTAAACTGATAAAAGCTACATCTAAAAACTATTTGATAATAACACTAACTGAAATACTACTAAAATAAAAATTTTGATTTTTACTAGCACATTAGTGATTGCAATCATTTCTACAAACTATAGAAAGACGTAGGCAATCTACGACCAAAATTAGAGAGCCATCAACTAAAAAAACACACCTCATAGTCGCAAAAATCATCATCATCTCCCGCTCTATTTCCAGGATTGCAATAAGATCCTAGGTGTGAGAACTGTTAAATAAATGATATTGTTTTAAAGACATGCCTCTTTACGTAGAAGGGTGGATAGAATTTCCACTTTTTTCAAATTTCAGTGGCAATACGATCCACCCTACTGCCTAGGAATAGCAAAAACTTAAAAAAGGTTATTGAAAATTGAGACTGCACAAAACATAAAATTTTAAAAATCTTTATTATTTGATAAATGATAAAGGTATCAGATGAATTTTAACCCTGGACGCTATACCCCCAAAAGCAAACATATTTGTGTTGATTCAGTGTAACACAACTTAACTTATTTAACACGACTAACCTTATTTTAAGCGTCCTGTCTTTGTCTTTTCGATACAGAAAGAAAGCTTAAATTAAGTTTAGTCCTGTCAAATAAGTTAAAACTAATTGAATCGACAAAATTCGCTTAGATTTAATTATGTTAAGGTGTATTAATTCGAAAACCACTTCGAGATGTACGTTTAATAAGCCATATTTAAGAACTTGTGGTTTAAAAACCCTCATGATGATGAATATTTTTAAGAAAAAGCTGCACTTGAGAAATGGCTGTTTAGAAGTGTGTCCTTTGCTATCAAGATAAATTTATAGTAATTTGCTTCAGACTGATTTGACATAACTATACTTTATTTTTCATTTTAGCTTTTATTTGTAATAATACTAAAATACACACCTTTTATATTTATTATGGGAATATTATTTTTTAATCAACGTAATGGGACTGGCATTAGCTTCTTTTGGTTGGCACACCCTAAATACTTGATCAGATTGTTAATTGACACTCCATAAACCAAATCTTGATGTTCCATTAATTGAAACTGTCCTTTGGTTCCAAAGCAGACATGAGCAAATCTTGGTTGGGGTGTAGATAAGGGGGCACTATGTGAAAAAAGACTTGTAAATTTTTTATCAAGCCCCCTTATTGACACTAAACCAAATCTTGCACCCTAACTAATAATATGAACTAAAGGAATTGAATGACACAAGTTTTGACATGCCCTAATGAATTTACAGATACAAAACTAGGCCACCTACCTTGAGTTCTTCATTCAGTTCATTGAAGAACTGCTTGGCTGCAGGTTCTCCGTTAAACTCGTTTGTGACCAGACCAGGAAGCAAGGCGTTTTCAGAGAAATACGTCTCGTTGTTGAAGGCTTTATTGCCTAGCATCACGAACCAGACTAGGGCTCCAAGGTAACATAGGAAACACAGCGGGCCATGTATCTTTTTGAGAACCCGCACCCATTTTACGGGTCCGTACTCGGGATCCGATAGCAACCCCATTTTGGACTTGAATTAGGAGTTGTATGCAGGTATTTTGAATTAATACTGATAGAGGACGTAGTTACTTAATTCATAGTTCCTTATTTAGTGAATTTTCAATAAAAATACGCTACGAAATGCCGCAAAACAACAAAGCCGAACAAAACGCGAAATCGAATCATGCAATCGTGTTGTCAAATTAATTGACATTTGTTTGACATGCATGACATTTTTTTTGTCTTGTCTATGGTTTCAGGTAGCGTTCAATTTTATTGTAAATTACGATCTTGTGCCAGACCAAATAGACGACGTTGTATACGAGGACGTTATATGGGAGCTGGATTATTATGAAATACTTATCATACTATTGCTGGTCTTACACCATAAATTATGATGTGAATTATTATGTGTAAATATTATAAATAGGTAAGTAATGATTTACTTTCAATATTAAGAAACTAAAGTAGACTCATGACACTCCACGTGGGGGTTTTTACTGTTGTTACGGGACCGGACGGGTAGAATGACCGTCATGACAGAACGGAATTGGGTCAGAGAATTCATTGTGATGAAAGACAAAATTAATATTATTATGTAGTAGGAAATAAAATATAATTCGGTGTTTAGAGAGGGACATACTTGCTTTTAGAGAAACTATCGAACGGAGCAGATATTTACAATGTATGTACAGTATTTTGCTCTTTTGTGCATTCATAATTGATACAAAATTTCATATTCTAATGTTTTACCGTTCTAATGCGATGCCGGAAAATATGTAGGTCCGCTAGAGAAAGATGTCCGTTCCCATAAAAAAAAAAAACTTGAAAAAGTACCTACCTAGGTAACATTTTTAATCCCCGCTTATCTTCGAAACAAGAGGACCGAAAATATCTACAAAAAAACAGAAAAAAATATTAGGATTCCGTACCTACTCAGTGGCAGCCGCGAATTGTTTGCCAGACGCTACCATTTTAGCGCCAACGCATCTTTACATGAAAAATATAGCGGTTAAAATATTTATCAAGTCAAATGAAATTTTTATTTGTGAAACATACTTAAATAAGATGGTACTTAATAATATAATCGGTCCTCCATGCTCTGCCTTGTGGCATACAAATATATATTTTTTTTCATATTTTTTATTAAATCTAGTTACTTATTAACTAGGTACTCTAAATTTTACTGCAAAAAGTGATTTGACAGATTATAAGACTTAGCACCAAATCTAACGGGGTAGGAGGGTGTGTTATGTAAAGGTCTCGTTCGTGAGAAATTCATGTATATTATTTTTCTCTTAGGAACTGCTAAGTTTATTTTTAAATTGTGACACAATATCTATACGTATAGACCTTTTCATACATATCTGTAGATTTTGGGATAAAGGAACCTTAAAAAAAACAAGCATAAAAGTAATTATTTTTCTGTATTATCTAAAATTACAAATCTTTCATAATTTCAATAATTACAAACTAGATTCATGTGGTGTATTCAGCACATTCCATTGCTGTGTTCTAAAAATATTCAGTATTACATACATATCATACAAACATTTCCTAACTCTATACTGTAAGGTATTTGAAACAACGAAAAAACGGCAGCATGAAAAAAAGTCTCGTAAAATTTAAATACTTACTATAAAAAATATTGCTGATAAATACATTTTACGATCACAATTATACATTTTGAAATTCTGCTGAATTTATTAAAAACAAATAAAAATTAAAAGGATATCTCGTCACCGAGATTCTCATCTAAAAAAAGGTTCTAAAACGATTTACGAAAATATTAAAATGTCAGAATGTTGGACATAAATTAGAACCCAGCAAGTTATTGCGATCTAATAGAAACAGATTGCACCTATATTTATTTCGATTTAAAAAATATAAAAAAACCGCCGAATGTCATTCTTTCTCCACTTAAACATAAAGTCCACAAGCAAAAACCTATACATACCAAAAAAGTTACTTAAAAGTAATAATATCTCCAAAGATTTTGTACTAGACGCACATTATTTTTCATTTTCCTCATCTTAGCGAATGGTTCATTAATTATTTCATTATTTTTACAATCAAAATGTCATTGCATGGGGATGAAAATGATTATTTTACCAAGGGTATATTTTTATAAATTCAACCACACTCTTGGGTTTCTTGAGCTACAAAAAATGAACTATTTCCAGAAGAAATAATAATATCTTGATGTCTAAAACGAAATATCACGTAATACCAATAAAGGATCCGCCTACGTGCCAACGGCAGCCAGACAGCAACTTTCTCTCTCACACTCGGTAATGTGACAAAGAAAACGCGAAAACCTATCAGTCATTCACACGCAAAGGATCCTGTCACAACATTTACAAAATATAATAGTGCAAAATGGAAACGTAATACATGACCATCTTAAGGCAACCATTGGCGGATATATTTTACATGTATGGTACAAATATCGATATGTTAGCATAGCTGTATTATCATCAACAAGAAAATAATATACGGAAGCAGGAAACGAGAGGTGTTAGTGTTATATAATCTAGTAAAATGCTTTGGTTATAGGTAACTTGGGAAAATCTGTTAGTTAAAATCTATAGGATTGGACTATGCTATCATATCAATGAGGCAACACTTATATTTCGGAGATTCTCTATGAATAAAAAAAAAAACTTGGTCGGAAAAGAGGTTCGAAGATTTTGGCAAAGAAACCAGCCGCCATTTTTTTTTTAATACCTGTCATGTGAATGTGATAAGAAATCTTCAATTCAAAGCAGTTTTATCTGGCTTCTTTGAACGTGTCTCAGCACATTAGTTCCGCCAATATCTTGTTTTAAGTGAAGACTCACTGGAAATTTTAGTTTAAATTTATCGAAAGAAAAATGGCGGCTAAAATGGCGACAAAGCCCGCTTCCTAACAAAATCTTCAAACCCTTTTGGGAACGAATTTGATCTCAATGCTTTTTCCTTTCCCGTGAATATTCCTAAAACTTCAGGCTTCTTGGAACAATCTATTGCCGAGTAAAAACGCCTGTGCAAGTAATACAAAGGTAAGTTGATAGAGACAACTTGTACGAGTCTAGATGGTTGGTCCTTATCATTAATTGTAATGATTTAGCATCAGTTGACAAAAGCGAAACTTTAATACAGGGCGACAAGGATCTCTTGGAGTGTAGATTCAAGTTTCTTTTGCGAACGTTTCGCACAATACATACCCTACCTTGTTTGGTAGGTAGATAAGTTGCCACAAAAGGATCCGCTAAGGATTTTGTAAAATTCAAATTGTAAAGGCATGATACAGAGAGTTGAAGTTTATATCCACGCGTCAAAAGCCTTGTCGAACCTGTAAATATCAGTTAAACTGGTAAAGTCACTTTATAATCTGTGTCTTTACGATGAGTATTGGCGATTGTTAGCGACTGCGTGAAATGTTTATATGAGAAAGTGTACAGCGCCTCTAGCGGTTAATGAGAGGAACCAGAATTTCCACGGCCGATTCGGCGTAACACGACTAACCTCATTTAAAGCGTCGTTTTTTTCTTTCTTTATCAAAAAGAGAAGCACAGATCGCTTAAATTAAGTTTAGTCCTGTCAAATAAGTTAAGATGTGCTTCAACGAATCGACATTACATTTACATTGCAATACAGTATGTCAAAAAAGAGTAGAAATATAATGTTGTACAATTTGACTCCGATACATTGAAACAAGAAGCCATGAAAACTTGACTGTTTTTCTAGACCAGTAACACAATATTACTCAACAAATGCATACAAAAAAGACGAGAAATGTGGTACACCCGGTTGGAAAAAAGTTACATTCGAAAAAATTTCTACTCTTTTTTGACAGACTATAAGTTCATGAGAAACGTTTATAGAACGCTGTGTTGTGGCAGCGGTTTCGCTCATCGGCAAACTTCCAGTACTACAAGGATCCTTTGGCACGTGAATCGGTCGTGGTCAAAATCAGAACTAAAGCCGCTACCGTACTCCTTGTTTCACAGCTGCGCCCTCTGTAACTGTCATCCACGCGCCAAAAGATCATTGAAGCCCTATTGGCGCGTTGATTGGTTGTATTCAAAATCGGAACCAACGCTGCTATCCTTGTAGCACTGTACGTGCTTAGATCAGTAGCCTAAGCTTGAACACATGTCCGTATACAGTAGAGCCACTGAGTGATGGCGCCTATGACGTTTAAATGCCTACAAAGTATCGTAATTATTTACAAGCAAGTGTGAATTAAAAAATGTAATACTTCATTGTTGACAGTGATGTACTACTTGTTTCGGTTATTATTTTTCGATGTGAATGTTGCTTTATTTTGCAATAGAATTCGTATAGAAACAAAGAATTTTTTTAAAAAAAGTTTCTCATTGCTTATAGGTCGTGTTTGAGGTCGCCAAGTTACGCAATAATATTTAATTAAAAACAAAACAATGACGAAGTTAAAATAAAACGAAAATAAATTATAGTAAAATACTTTTTTCGATTTAGATATTTAAACATCTCTTGGGGGCCCCGGGGCACTACACCGCATAGCCCTCCGATAGCTACGCCACTGGTTTTGGCACATTTTCCTTTTGTATCATTATGTTGAATGACGTGTCTAATGTTGAGTAAACTCACACTTGATTTTTATTTTTAACCGAAATTTGTAATGTACCTCATCACTAAATATAGCTGTCATAAGTGCCATCACTCAGTGGCCCTACTTTAGTTGCGTTTGAAACTAAACTTAGGTTGCCATACGTAGCTGTTAGTTCCACTACTGTCCGCTTGGAGCGGTTTCTCAGATTCCATACGATTTTGATGTAGTTTGAAACGCAACTATACGGAGATTTTTTCATGCTTAGGCTACTGTAACATAATAAAACTGATTAATTATTGATTACAACATGTCGTAAGAGGGCAATACTTCTTTCATACAACATTGACATCAAATTTGAAAACAAAACATTGATAAAAAAAAACCTAACACAGAATATTTACGCAGTCGCTAACGAATATCGAGACCCAACCTCATAATGGACCTACTGTGGTTCTTTGCAGAGTTCGGCGGAGGATGCATAGTTCATACAAACGAAATACAGTCACGCTGTGTAACTTTGAATATAACCTGTCGGCCACAGCTTCAGGCTTCGAGAGGCGCGCCAAGCGGTTCTTCTTGCGACGGCGCCGGCGGAGAGAACAAATGTTTGAAGTTGTATATTGCCGGCCATGGGTCGCCGCTCGCGCGTCTTGTCCGGCTTAGAGTGACTTGCGCTCTCGGGACGGCCGTGTGCGGGGAGGCGGGCGGTTGAAACAGTGCTCGAGCGCACAGGACGAACCTAGTGTCGAGCGCTTTGAGCGAGCGAGCGCGCTATACATCCGATGCGGTGGAAGGCACCGACGGGTGTCGTGGCAGGGCAAAGCCCGTCGCAAAAACCGCCTGGAAGCGCAGCAAGAAGCGCCGCCAGAAGCCTGAAGCTGTAGCCCTTGCGTGAGGGTAACTTTATAATTTTATATGGTTAAATTTCCAAGGTTTTTCTATCAGGGATCATCAACTATTAGTATCACCTTAATCTTGGCTCCAGGTAGGTCTGTTATTTATTAGTTTATGATCCCTGCTAGAAAAAACCCTGGAAATTAAACCATTTTAAGTTATTCTTACATTCAAAGTTAAAATCATTAGCAAATTATACATATTCTTAAGGTAGTGTGTATTTATTCCGATTGGATTACAGAATAGCTAGGTTCCCAAACTTGGGGGCACGATAGTGCCCCCCGCCAAGACGAGCCAGAGGAAGCGGGGCACTACGTACCTTTTCTCGAAGCGTTTCGTCATATTTTCGAACCCTCATTGCTTCGGATAAGAACACTGATTTAAACATGAAATATGAGAAAAAAAGCTTTCTATGGAAGTAAGAAATTCTATGTTTCGTCTTCAGTCAGTGTTCATATAAAATAGTTATTTGGGAACTCAGATATTCTGTAATCCAATCGGAATAAATACACACTACCTTAATAATATGTATAATTTACAAATGATTTTGGTATTCCGTTCGTATGAACTATGCATCCTCCACCGGCCTCTTAAATGTGAGTTTATTCGTTAATCAAATATTTATTATGTCAACTCATCATCGTATCAATTATATAAAACTTACATAACTAAAAGTTATGTACAATTAACAAAAACACATTTATTACTTTATCTTGACAATGTGTCAAGTATTATGGTGAATTTCGTTTTTATTTGATGTACTTGAAAGAAGATGTAGAAGTCACTATTAATATAAGGTGACATCTATTTGAGATTATTCAGTCAATGGTATAGAACAACTTTTACTATGGAACAAACCCTATATCTCGAAAAAAAATAAAAATTAACTTTTTCATAGAAAAATGCAATGCCGCTCGGGTGAAATGTATGGAAGGGCAGATTTTTTTTTGAGATTTCAGGTTTGGCTCCATAGTAAAAGTTGTTCAATACCATTGACTGAATAAGCTCTTCAAATATGGTTACACCTTTCCGTTACACCTTGTATAGCCAAATTCATACTGGAGGCTTGATAAGTGATCAGTATCACAGATCGATAACACTTTTTCCTAATTTCGCAAAATTAAATGTTGGCCTCCCATAGTAATTGACTCGGGAACACGAAAAATATAATTTACGTATTTCAGAAAAAGGGTTATCGATCCTTGATACTGAGCACTCACCGAGTCTTCACTATGAATTTGGCTACATGAATAAATGTCACCTTTTACATGGGTCAAATTATTCGGAAAAAAATAAGGTAATCCAAAAATATGTTGCAAACACTACCAGTAGGTCTACCGCGCAATTCTCATTTTCATCAACATCAACTTGAGATTGAAATTTGACGATCGTGCGACGACGCCCGCCCAACATGCCATCTCTTTTGCACGCGTTGAATTTCGCATGCATTTGCTTGAAGTTGATACAAATGAGAATTACGCGGTAGAGCCCCAGAACTTATTTGACGATCCACACAAAGAAAAAGTTCAATTTCACAATTAGTCAATCATAGTTGTGTGTCAGAGTGCAAGTTCAACTAGCATTCCTACGTGGCGTGCTGATTAGTTTTTATTACTTATAGAATAGAGATGAGAATTGTTGCACTGGCCACGCAAAAATGCGAGTTCCGAGGGACTTTTCCAGTGATCTAGATGAAAGATGACCGGAAACTGCAAGAATATCAAAAGAAAGAAAAATTTTAATTATCAAGACCAGTTTTCTATTGTCTTGAAAATTAAGGTTTTTATTTCTCTCTATGCCTGAGATTTTTATGAATATTTGCCAATCACGGTCATGCAAGGCGCCACCAAAATTTCGTCCCAGAAAAAATAAGGACGCTATTACAAAATATTGATTTTTCCTAGCATTGCCAGCGCCATCTAGGCACTCGTAGCGGCAGCGGAGCGAAACAAGTTGTTACTCGGCGCCGTCGTGAAATGGAAGCGGCAGTAGCATCGCCAATCCAATTGTTTGAAGTTACCATAATATCGTTAAAATATGTTTATGCATTTAGTAAACTACTGTTAAAAGTTTTCTTAGCTAAAAGTTGTATTTTGGCCGTTATAATCATTTCTTAATATTTTGTTACAGATCCGTCCGGAGAATCAACCCTTAATGTTAAACGTCAGCAGCTTAGTGCAAAGTGCATAACTTAACTTTGTTTTTCTTGTTTAGAAATTTAAAATTGAAAAACTTTTTGATCTGTGCCATTTGACACCAATAGTTCAGTATTAGTGAGGTGTATAAAGCAAGAGTTTGAAATTGTATACACAATCAGTCATGATCTTCTCAAAATCAACTTAAAATGCTGTTTTAACTTTGTTTGGGCCAGATCATGACTAATTGTGCATTACATTTCAAACTCATGCTTTATAAACCTCACTAATACTGAACTATTGGTGTTAACTGCCACATACCAAAATGTTGTTCAATTTTTTACTTCTAAACAAGAAATACAAAGTTAAGTTATGCACTTTGTGCTAAGCGACTGACGTTTAACCTTAAGTACCTTTAGCTACGAGCAATTTTTAGCGCTATATTTCTTTCGTGATTTCATTTCACTCTAAAGAACGGATCCTTAAACCGGAGATCCTGGAAGCACAAAATAACCACTTACAGAAGGTTTACTCCGCATAACTAGCGAAAACAGGCGCACACATAGACGCGTACGTACGACGATCTCGGAGATAGTCAGGTGAATACCAATACGAAATTCTGCCGAGATCATCATACGTACGCGTCTATGCATGTGTGCGTCTGTTTTCGCTCCGTCGTAGAGTCGGCCTTCTGGTAGTATCTATTTTGTGCCGGAAGGTACCGAATTGTACCGCGATGTTTCCCCCCGCCCCGCACCCTGCCCCGACCATGAAAGAGATGATAGGCATGCGTATCTCTTCTCCCGCCCAGACCACAGTATAAAGTCCCTATGTAAGTGTAATGCTATGTTGGTGTTAGGTTGTTATCGGCACTTTTGTGAGGTTAACCTTCGCGCTTGATGTTGGGCATTTGCGGTGGAGGCTCGGCGAGACCTTTCACCTGACAAAGAAACACACCATTAAAAAAATATTTATGTTTATTTTGCGAAATCCATCGCTATGAATACTCTAAATATTATTAGAGTGCATTACAAACTAGAAAAGATCAATCAGAAACAAACCCAAAGACAAGAATTTGAAAAAATTCCCCGGGCCAGGATGCCACCTCTTGTTATCAAGACAAGCGCGCTACTAGCTTGTACTGCACATATAGAACGCTCACGAGGGCGAGGACTAGTATATCAGGCAGAAGCAAAAAATAACAGTTGACAAGTATGATGGAAGAATTCACCGCTCTGATATTGAACAATATTCCCGGAGTCTCCCGGGTATTCCGGGAGGGTTGGGAACCCTGGTGGTGACCCTATCACCTTACATAGGGCACAAAGTGGACGTACAGCTTAACGTGCCTTCCGATGTACGCAGACCGAGCACAGATGTGCCCCTGTGGGATTCAAACCTGCGTAGAGACCACTAGACCACAGAGGCGGTACAAAAAAAAACTTCAATTAAAGCCGCAATGTCCGATCTGTCAGGCCAAAGCTAATTTGTGGCGCCCAAGAAGTTTATAACTAGACTGGAGTGCTAACCGCTATTGAAAGCCGCACGCTAAAATAAATGAGCTTTATGTGTCTCTATCTCTAATACTCATGAAACTTTTTCTCTTTGGATAGGTATCGCTCACTATTTCTCTTGAATGGTAAAGATTTTACGATAAGTTATTATGAGCTCAAAAATATAGCAAAATGTTTTTTTTTACGAGCGACTCCAATACAGGAAAAGAATTAAATAAAAAAGTACAGTTTTCTTAACAAATTAATGTCTTTAAATAACTTTTGCTGTTGTAAAAGTACGAAGTAGGAAGGCAAAGGGAACTTAGCCCATACAGGTACGCTTGAGGTTTTAATAGGGAATGCTTCGAATGATGGTTACTTGTGACCGAACCCATGCGCGGTGGACTGCGATTGATTTTAATGACGGTAGAACTTGTAACCGGACCCTTGTCTCACATGAATGGTGAACTGCTAGATTTTGTCCGTTGTTTATTAATTTAATATTTTACTCCTTTTTTGTTTGTCAAAAGTTTTACACTGAACAAAAATGTCTGACAGCAGTAATACTGAGTAACAAAAATGACAAACAATCAAAACGAACCAGCAAAATCAAGAAAAGCTTACGACTGGAAAATGGGTAGGTAACCTATTGCATGAGTGTAGATAAAGTAGTGTATGATACTACACGTAATTAGGTATTAAAACACTCGTGTATACTATTAAAAAACTCTTGTTGTAATAACCTCTGTATGTGCCAGTTACATAAACTACTATATTAAGGTCAAATTTTTTAACGTTATAAGAAATTAGTGCTCCATAAACTTACCGCAGCCTGTCAAATTAACATTATATCATTGCAGTATAGAAACGCAGAAAGAAAAGTAAATCTGGATGTGAGGAGCTCAGGTCCTCTAAAAAGGCCGTTTTACATGAATCACATTATGATTCCTTTCCACGTGTGAAAAAGACTCCATCCTACTTTCAAATCATTTTATGATTCACCCAAGTCGGCCTTTTTAGATCCCTTGAACCTGGATTCGAACCCGGGACCTCTCGCTTACCGGGCGATCACTCTACCAACTGACCTGTCCAGGTCTCAACACAACTCGTGAATTTACCGATATGCTTTCCCATACTGCAATTATATTTTATAGATACCCATAATTTTGATAAAAACACTTGTACTGTTTCACAATATCACTGTTTTATTAGTCCAACCGGTTTCGCCTTACGGCATTATCAAGGTGCTGTTAAAATAATAAATAAACAAAGAAAATAATTTTAACAGCTCCTTGATAATGCCGTAAGGCGAAACCGGTTGGACTAATAAAACAGTGATATTGTGAAACAGTACAAGTGTTTTTATCAAAATGATGATGATGTTTCACCAAGTACCGACAATCGCAAGTACAGATTATAGATACCCACTTTTTACAGTGAGCCACTTGGCGCCTAGAGGACGCTAGTGTTATATTGTTAAATGATATAATGTTAATTTATATCTCCTTGCGATGGATAAATCGCCAAGTGCTCAAACATAGAAATTTATTTCTATCAGCCTGTCAAATTAATATGACAGTCGCGTCCATTGTCAAACAGTATCACAATCACCATACCTGATCATCCAGCTATACCCTGGTTGCTGTCCCTTTAGTAATATCATACCTTGAGCCTAGCCGCTGTCTTAATAGTAGGTAGGAGCTGGCGGCCATTTTGTTACTAGGGAAGCCCAGATTTTGTATGAAAGCATTTCTATATCACCTGAACAAAAAATATTGATGCAAAAACATAACACGTGGTTAATGACAGGTCAGCTGGAATACTGCCAGAAATTTTCTTTAAGAATGCAGTTTATGAAATAGAGTTCTATAAAGCGTCTCTTTTGTACTGTGAAAATATAATAAATAGGTAGGTACCCTATGAAATTGCCGAAATTTCCATGTTCATAATTTCTGGAATTCAATAGCTATTTCCATTATTCCATTGTTTGTTTTTTGTTTGAAAGTTGATTTCAAGGTTTTACATCTACGTTTTAAGTTTTGTTTCTATTGTCAGTTTGATAACTAAAATTTCATTTTCAAAAATGTTCGTCTTAAATGCCATCCGTTTCCATGATAAGATTCGTAATATTTTTTTACAGCACACACACACTTTTCAAAAATTAAATTAATGTTGCTGTTAGCTTAATATTGTCTCATTCATACACAAAATAAATCGTAAAATTTGGATTAGTTTTTCCTAAAAAAAAAATGCAAAAATGTTAGTACTGAAAATTGAGTTACCTTTAAATTCTACATAGAAAATGCCAATTTGATTGTTAACGAATGACCTTATTATACGGTGTACGTAAAATGGGATGCTTGTTAGAACTCAATGTCAAAATTCAACTGCAAATCGCGTGGCTACGAGAAAGGTATTTTAGGCAAGCTGAAATACACAGCATATAACTTCGACTTCGAACTTAAGACCCGTTTAGCAGCCGGATTGTGAAAAATCCACTTTTTTCTAATTAATCGAAACAGAACACTTATCTTCAAAATTTACTCAATAGTTCCTGAACAAAACCTTATTACCTACCTATGTATTGTGTATACTGCCATAGCAACATTTCCATTGGTCTCTATAAATTAGAAGTTTGCAATTTAAAACTGCACCTTGCCGCAGAGCAGCGATTTGGATGAAGTTTTTTATTTATAATATAGTTTATCTTTTTTTAAGGTGTTTTAGTTTATTTTTAAGGATATTTTTAGTTTAGTTGTATTTATTTTAATCCTTTTTATTTTTATTTTAATGTTATTTAAGTTAATTGTTTCAATAAATATGAATAAATAATTTAAACCTTTAAAATTCTAATTTACAGAAACCAAAGGAAACTTTGCGATGACAGTTTACACAAAACATAGGTAATAAGGTTTTGTTGAGGAACTATTGAGTAAATTTTGAATGTAAGTGTTCTGTTTCGATTAATTAGAAAAAGGCGGGTTTTTCACACTCCGGCTGCGAAACCTCTCAAACGCACAATGTTTCTAAAATGTATACTTATATTTATTATATTTTATGTTAAAAATTATAATTATTTAATTACCTAGGATAAGATATAAAATATGGGGCAACAGAATTTCTTTTTTTTATATAAGTATATAATATTCATTACTTTTTCTTATTTTTTTTAAATGTTCTGCTTGCATATTTTTTATATGTTTTTGATATCAAACTCAAAAAGAGCTAAGCTTTATTATATATATCATTTCAAAATATTAAAAAAAATATACAAATTTCAATTCTTAAACCAAATTAAATTTAATATTATCCCTTAGTTTTTATTTCTTCAAAGCCTTTTTTAAATCTGTTTTCTTTTAAATTTATATTTCCGTATTTTTTAAAATATTTTTCTTATACTGTTTTTTGGGTTTCTTACAAAAACGAAACCTTGTGCGTTTTAAACTTAAAAACCTAGAAGTGTGAACGATTTTATACTCCCTACAGTATCCTTCTCTTGTTCAGGTAATACAAAATGGTGTCGTACAAAATTAGTGCTTGCCTAAAGTACCTCATCAGAACAGCCAAACATTCCTGCTAATAAGACAGAGGCTAAGCTCAAGATGTGAAATATTACTGAAGAGAACTGACAACAGGGTAACGTCAGAGAATCAGGTACTATGTACTAATGGGTAGACAAATCAGGGACCACCAAGTGATCATGGAAGTGAATTTACACAAAGGCCTGCGGAAAAACCATTTTATCCACACCCCAGTTGCACGAAACCAAGATAAGTTTAACAGCGACCTTAAATTGATGCCGTCAATATCATTTTTATATGAAATGTAAGGGACGGCATAAATTTAAATTTGCAGTCAAACTAACCTTGATTCCGTCATAGACTAAGTATTACTACGTATAGAATAGCAGTTCCCATACATCAGTTTGTAGTCACAAAAAAGGTGTAAAATTCCAACGAAATCTAGATGGCGTTGCTAAATCCTCTAACGAACAAGATGCTAAAAAATACCGATTGGTGACGCTAGTGACACAACGATGTCACGTAACATGAAAATAATTTTTACTTCGATAATAGATGGCGCTGAAATATTCACTGTTAGTGTTGTCAACTTAGCGCCATCTAGTTTTTCTAAGCAAAACTATTATAGCCACATGTTTACTTGGTATGGAAACCATGAGAGTTTACTTGCAGCCAATTAAACAAGCTTATTTGCAACACTTGGCGATACCTAGTGTCGTAAGGGCGCGTTAAAAATTTGCTACGCCTTGATGTATGGGAGTTGTCGGTCTATACGTAGTAATACTTAGGGCCGCTTGCATATCTTTTTATTTAAATTAACACTAATTTTGTTTAACTAAACATAAAATTCTATTTAGCTTAAACACGATTAGCGTCGTCTTGCACGACCTTGCTCCTGAGTATTTTTAACTAATCTGTATTAGCGCGTCGGTAAAACAGTCTCTACGTTCCGTTTTACCTGTTTAGCAAAGTTCTAACGTTTCTGGCAATTTAAATTGCGTGAATCGAACCGGGAATGTCACTACGAGCCTACGAGAAAAAAAAGTGCATGCATTTGACATTCCTTCGTTCTTGTCTCGGGCCGTAATTACCATAATTATAAACGTTTTCAGACAATTTATATGTAAAGTTCCGCGAGTTTATTATTTTTGATTAATTCATGATTCAGTGCTTTGTTTTATGACGGGACATTGGCCCAATTAAATGTGTTAGTCACACACAGCTAGAAACAAAATAAGTTGTAATTTATAAAGTTTCATTTTGTGTTATTTTGTTTAAATATGAATGAAAACGGGAATCGTAGTCGGGCCCCGAATTTCACAAAAGAGGAGCAGATGCTCCTTTTTTCTTGCATTGAGGGCTTTGGGAAAATAATTGAGTCCAAGAAATCGGACGCAGTTAAACATGCTGACAAGCAAAAAGCTTGGGTGAAAATCACAGCATTATTTAATAGTAACACAAAAGGCGTTCCGAGAAGTCTAGAAAACCTACAAGCCTGCTACAGAAACTGTAAAAGTAAAATAAAAAAAGAACACTCTGAAGCAAAGATGATGTTGAAAGGCAAGTTATTTGTTGTATATAAATATACTTGCACCTTTAGTTGGTGTATCTTAACATATTTGTTCTTACTTTGGTTTTCTATTCCAGATAAAGATGAAAAAGAAGCATTAATCAATGCCCTCGATGAAAATGGGAAAAATTGGGATGAGGTTGCTGCCTCAGTAAATAAACCAATTGAGGTTTGCAAGAAAGGGTATGCTGAGCTTGAAAAAGAGATAAAAAAACAGGAAAACAAAAGAAAATATTGTGTTATGAAAACAGGTGAGTTTATGCCATATTATTATCATGTGTGGGGCATGAAATCAAATCTTCAGTGACCAACAACAATATCAATCCGTCACATTCCATCGGCCTATATACATATAGGCAAGATTACAATAAAATTCTATTGTGTCTAGAAAATCAATAGCTTTATGGGTTAATGCACTCACTTTATAATTGTATTATATAATGATTATGGCGACTAGGATTTATTTTTATTATTTCCAAGTGCCCTGCTGGACAGCAATTGTGTCCTCAGAGATTGTAACCTGTGACCATCTAGATACAGATTTAATGGTCTGAATACAACTTTTATTTCATTGTAGGAGGTGGTCCAGGTCCCTCAGATGGAGATGAATATGATCCTTTAAATAAGCTAAAAAAACTTATTGAGCCACAAGTTGATGGTCTGTATACCATTTATGATGGCGATGCAGCATTGATGGGACAGTACCAAGAGACCATTCCTGAAGAAGAGAGGGTACACCCAATAGAAACATACAATATTTCTATTCTTTCAGACATAGGTTGGTATTAAGGTGCTTGTACTAACTTATAATAGACTGTCTTAGTAAGCTTATATTTTATTAATTCTTATTGCATTTTTCAGGTATTGCAGAAACTTCTGAGTGTGAGAAAATTCAGAATCTTAACATTATTCCGAAATGTGAGCAGCATCAAAATAATTAAAATTACATCGTACTAGTATTTTAGTATGTCCCTATGAAATTCTCTCTTTACACTGTCAATTATTCTATCCCAACATGAGGGGTGTGGAGCCCTATTGCTGTACTTCAAGCACAAATAGACCAATGTGAATCCATTAACATGTCCTTGATGGTTGATAATGTAACGCCATATTTTATTATTTTAGTTGACACTAAGGAAGCTGGAGATATTCAGATCCTCAATAGAACAGATGTCTTGAGAAAAAAGAAAGACTCCGCACTGATGAATGGTGAGTCCCAACTAAATTGTACCATAAGGTGGTGAAGCTTCTATAATGGTATTTAATTAAGTAGTTTACACACATACACATATAAGACATGAATCCCTGACAGAGATTTACCAAGTGTGAATTGTGTAAGGCACAGTCCACACTTGGGACACCTACTTTTCACTGAAGATTTTCCTTCCCAGACGTGATAGGTGGTGAATAAATGGACCAACGGCTCAACGTGACTTCTTAAGCACGCATAAACCGGATATCTTATTTATTACAGTATTTTGTATTTCAGACCGAGAAGAAACATCAACCAAGAAAAAAAAGACTGCTAGTGAAAGCTTTCGTTTGTTGGCTGAAGAGAAGGTTGAAATGATCCGTATCCAAAAGGATATCCTAACAAAGGAAAATTTACATAGAGATAAAATACATGAACTAGAATTAAAAATTAAAATGAAAGAACTAGAATTGATAGAAAAAAAAATAAAAAAAGAAAGCCAAGTTTCCTTGTAATATTCTTTTACATGCCTCAAGATCTGTCTTTATTATAAATAAAATGTTATGTAGAAAAATTTAACACAAGCGTTTTATTTATATTAACTCGCCTGCCATATAGTTTTATCATTTCCTACAGGAAAGATTTTTCTAAAATATTAAGTAATAGCCTATGTCCTAGCTCAATGGATTCAGTAGGTAGTAATGACGTCAAGGAGTAGCTAATGTCCATACATCCAAACTTATGCATGTGAAATATAAAAAAAAAACAAAATTATATTATTATTATATAGGGTGCCAGAGGTGCACCAGGTATGAACTGTATCATACACTACACTAGGACATACCTACACTTAGGACACCCACTTTTTACAAACTATTTTCCGTCCTAAATACAACAGATTGAAAGAAACCTATAGTCTTCAGTGTTGGAGAAAATAACTATACAAAGATTGTTTATTTTTTATTTGGAATACAGTTAAAAGAGGGGGAAGGAAACAATAAAGATAGTTTATAATAAAGCAAAATAAGTTTCTATCAGCTGTCTTCTTTCAAAATCCCGAGCACCCCTTTGTGGGTGGTCAGGAACTTGCACTGGTAGTGCATCATCTTCTAACACTGGGAAATCTTGGTCTACCGGAGGCAGATCTTCATTTTGGGATATTGCCAAATTGTGCAGAACAGCAGTGGCAACAATTATACCGGGAACTCTGTGAAGATGCACATTTATCCCTCTGGATAGAATGGGAAACCTCCTCTTCCACACACCAAATGCTCTTTCTACAACATTCCTTGTTTTTATTTGGGACTCCTGATAGAGTATTTCCCCTCTTGTGACTACTCTGCCATCTGCCAAGGGGGTCATCATGTGTTTTGTTTGAGCATAGCCGCTGTCACCAAGTAAATATTTTTTGTCATACTTCCCTTGATGAAAATCCCTTTTCACAGCACAGTTGTCCCAGATATTAGCATCATGGGCTGAACCGTGCCATCTTGCCACAACATCAAAAAACATCAGGTTTGCACCTGCTACACACTGGGTGTTGATGGAAAAATACCCCTTTCTATTTCTGTAAATTTCAGCCTGATCTCCTCCTGGCGAAATTATACGAACATGCGTACAGTCAACAGCTCCTACTACGCGTGGAAATTTTGCCTTCTTGTAAAATTCCATAACAACTTTATTTGTCTCATCTCTTGTGGAAGGGAATTTAACATACTTCCGATACAGCATTGCTATACCATGAGTTACACGGTGGACTATTCTACAGGCTGTAGACTCATGTACCCCTATCAAATCACCGCAAGTGATTAACTGACTCCCGGTAGCATAAAACCTCAAAGTACAGAGGAGCTGATTCATTGGGGTGGCTGTTGTAAATCTGAAAATAAAAGTTAGGTTAGATATTATTGTTTTGACAGAGGATCATGTTTAGGTAGGTATATGGGTGCTTTCTTGATCTTACCTTTGAGAGGCTTTAAGGTATGGTAATATCTCCCCCAACAAAAGCAGTGCAGTGTTTTTACTGAGACGGAATCTTCTTACGAACTTGGCATCCGAAAGAGTTTCAAACAGATTCGTTCTTTCGAAAAATTGTCTTTCTGTAATGCGTCTCTCCATGTACTCTAAAATTTCTTCATCATCGTCATCGGAGAAATCCATTTTTAATTTTTTACTGTTGTTTTCCCACAATAAACACAAAATTTTAGGTTAAGTAAAAAGTTAAACTGTCAATTTTGGGCATTTAAGTTTGACAGCTCACTAAATACGATTAGCAACTAATTTAAAGTTGTGCAAGACGCTAAACACTTTTAGGGACTTAAATACGTTTAGGATGCTCCTAAACGTTTTTAAGCGACGTCATGCAAGCGGCCCTTAGTCTATGGTTCCGTGCAATCGGGAGTTAGTTATGCAGATAACATGGTGTTTCTGAACCCTTCAATCAATGGCCTTAGAAAGCAGTTTTCTATAAGCACATTATATACATACATATATCATATAAATTATACATAGATAGGTAAATGTAAAATGTAAAAATGACAGAAGCTAAACTTTAAATGCATGACATTTTTGAAAGCGATGTCACTTCCTTCGGGGTCAAAGGTTTTACAGTGCGAATAATTAAATACTTGAAAAACATCTACGTAAAAGCTGCTAATGGTGGCGGGAAGCGTGATTTATTAGTTAAGGTGGATGCGAGGCATTTCGTTCCCAAACGCACAGCTTATTATTGTTTTTCTTATTTTTAAATAAAATGTATTATTATTTTTTTATGCGTTTATTGAGTAAATACAAGAAAAATATACAATATTATAAAACTTATGCAGTTAACAGAAACCATAGAGGTTTATGTGTCGCTGCAAGCGCTCACAACTAAAATTTTACTTATTTAATTTTATCAATTTTTTTATCGAGATAGTGACACTTTAAAATAGTTTTTATTTTGTGAGGATTACGATTCAGTTGACTTATAATTTCACTTGGTAGTTCGTTTAATATCTTTGGTAGCATGTACTCCCAAGTGCGAGTACCATAGTTATTGTTGTAAGAGGGTAGTTTGTATGTCGGTAAGTATGTCAGTTTACGAAGTTGATTTGGTCTTGTTTTTTTTTTTGTATTTGGTCAACTTGTCAACAATGCGACAGGCTTTATTGCGGATAATAGTTTCGACAATAGCCTAGTGGTGTCATTTTATGCAATAATTTGTAAATTAACACTTTGCTAGAAAAGCCTAATTGACAAACTATTGTCACGTAATGCCATAAATCACATTAACTTGATACTTTTTATTCAAAAATAATAAAAACAATCATAAGTTGCGCGTTTCGGAACGAGATGCTCGCATCCACCTTAAGGGTAGATCTGGATATTAAAAAAAAGACGTAAATTTACGGAATCTCTACGAAATACAATTGTTTTGGGTAAACACACTGCTCAGCATCTAAAATCATCTCTGATTTGTCTTCCCAGTTAGTACACAGTATCTAATGCCCCGACTTATAGTGCAAAGAGATCTCACTTCTGCAGAACTGTCGCGTTCAACGCACATTCTGAGTGTCAAGAGCTTGAGGTTTTAGCGGCTGTGATTGGTCAGCGAGCTGTCAAAACCTGCAGCGATCGAAGGCGCTACTAATATTCTTTCTAAAGAGGTCCGTTTGGCTATGGTTTTGTGTGTGATGCACGTTTTGCAGCACACTAGAGAACAGTGCGTGTGCGCGCACTACTCCAACTCATAGCCAAACGAACTCTGTGACATAGAATATCAGTACTATAGAAGTGAGATCGTCCTATAAGTAAGCCTATAACCCTGGTCCCAGCCCCCTCCACTGATATCTCTCACCTTGAGCCTAGCAGCAGTCTTGAGGAAGGCGGGCAGTTGCTCTTGGGAAACGTTCACTTCGCCCGCGTACATGAACTCTAGTATCGCTTGCAGGTGAAGATAGGAAACATCCTTCAGGATGATGATGGGGTGCTTCGATGGGTTTTCCTGGGGAGCAAAAATGTTATCATCAATATGTGTGCTTCACATTGTCGTGGATTGCGATTTTTATCATTTACGACTAGGAAAAAGTATGCATTAATACATTTTAGAGCCGATGGAAATATCAATTGATTGGGTGATCTACTGTTGCGCGGCTAAAATACTGTCCTGTCTGATGGATTCATTTTGCGGCTAAGTTTGACTTTTTACTCCAAATAATATAGAAATTGTGCACCAAGTGATGAAAGCATCACACTACTAATAATTAGTATAGCCACAACCAGATATTCGGATGTGAAGAGAAGTCATATTTGACCTTTGGCGTCAGATTCTAAAATATCACCTTATAACGAATCAATGATTTGTAATGTCTAAAATATTTCTGTTAAAATTGCAATATCAATATGTTTAAATTCCTTAATCAGAATTGACCTCTCAGGCAAAAAGGGGCCGCCTTGAGCCTAAAGAATGCCGACAACGGCGTACACGCGCACAACAGTCAGTCTAGATCAGTGCGTTACGATGAAAAGTATTTTCGAAAATGTTTTTTCATCTGTGGGAAGATGTGGATATTTTTAAGATTTTTCTTAATTCCGTTTGGCTGTATCGCAGCCTTTTACCTTGATAGGTATTTATTTTCGCATAGTAGACATCCAAAGTAGCGTGCGGGTCTTGCATAGGGCTTACAATATTCGAAAATTTGGTGTTCGAATATTAGATTTTTTCTCTTTTTCGGTGAAACACTGTAATTGTTGTGTCATTCATGGCCCGTTATACAATCTAATTATCCAACAGTTGCTGTGACAAGAGAGATGGACATAAGTCCCACCATAACGGTTGCCAACAGATCATGAAACAAACAATGTTTACAATTGAATGTATTTTGTGTACTATAAATATTCAGTCTCTGCAAAAAAGGTACATTATGAAGATCAATCAAATCATTATCATTGAAAATTGAAAATATATTGTTTAAATAAACTCACCTCTAATAAACTCTTAAAGTATGGACTACATGCGGATAGAACCATTTTATGCGCTTTACACGTCTGTCCTTCACACGCCAGCGTCACCTGAAATGTTATAGAAGTATTGTGTACAGCTAATTGTAGATGATTCAGATTCAGATTCATTTATTTTAACCATAATTGTAACAGTGGTCGTTACATTGATAGGTCAGATTACATTTTGAAATACATTACAATTACATTTAAACGGTTCAATAATTTACATAAACATTATTTGTTACATACAGTAAGACCGTAATATAAATAAATATGATGCAGAGTTATAGAGAAATAAACCGCCATACTAACGCAAACACAAAATTGTATGTATCTTTGGAATGTTTTTTACAATATTTATGGCCGATTCTATTGACATTAAATGTTAAAATAACTATCATAATTATCATGAATGAATATGTCAAATTAATCTATGCGAAATTAGAACAAAAAATCAGAAAATTTTAATTGTATCTTTATCAAAGTATAAATATAAAATTTTAATTAACCAATAATATTATATGTTTGAAAACCTACACAAGTGCACAGTTTGGCCAAAATTTTGTTTCTTTTGTCATACATTTTCAATTTTGAGTCCACTGCGGAATCGGTGCGATTGTATTGCGTTCGCAAGTTTCATAGAGTGTGCATGTAATTGCGAAATGAAATAGCATTACATTTAGTCACGCCCACAACTGTGTTGCTGCAACCGTCCTGAAGGTCGGCCATCTCACTCAGCTGCCATATAAATGCTTTAGGTGTTTTTGACGTCCTGATGGCTTTGATTTCAATGAAACTTTGCACACATCTTTATTAATGTTTCTCTTCCCCCTCACACCACACTCTGACCCATCTCTCATCAAGATGGAGAGATATTCAAAAAGTGCCGAATTTGTGAAATGGTTTCAGGTAAAAACTGTTTTCCATGAAACAGTAACTGTTTATTTATAGAAAAGTGCATTGACTTAGTCTTCTTTACATAAAAGACGTTTGTATTTCTCTCTTTTTTATTTCCAGTATAGATAAAAATTATACAACTTGCTAAACTTCGTGTAAAAAAGAGGCAATATTCACGATATCCTGACAGCTATTATGATGATGTTTCATTAAATTTTGCTTTTTGGGCTGTATAGAAACATAGTTAGATGTTGCTAGATAATGCTTGTGAAAAAAATTTGCTGTAGACTTCACATTCAGTTTTTACGTTTTGTATGAATCTTTTAAGAAAAATCCAGGCATAAAGGGGCTTCTTAAGACTGGGCTTTGAAAGATAGGCATAGCAAAAGTAGAGTTGGGTGGCTAGATTGACTAGCGAAACCAACTTATATTTGACATAGAGGAACTAACTCTAAAGAGGTGCTAAGATACTTGCTTTATTTGAAATATAATGTAAGTTTTGACACACTTAATAAGTAACATTTACACACTCCCCTCTATATTTTTCTCTGATTTTCTTTTTAACACAAAGGTTGCCTATAAGATATTGCTATTAGCAATGAGTTCCAGCTTTTGTACACTGTGAAATATTGAAATGTATTGAAACCATAGTGGATTGCCAGATGTTTTATCGCTCAAGTCGCCGATTTGGGTCACTCAGGTAGCAAAAATCGCCCACAGAACAGTCCACTGAGGGCAGGCTCTCTGAACTCAGTTTACAATCTTAACTAGCCAAAATCAGGTGTTCAGATTCAAACCTTTGTTCAGCTTAAGCTGCATTCATTTCATTTTGGTGAAATGCTCTAAACTCAGTTAAGTTTTTTGTAAACTGAGGTTAGGTTGAACTGATCGAGTTTAATAACAGTGGTGAAATCAAGTCTGGTATCATGCCCCCTTATCAACACTGGCCGAAGTCAGCCCTTAGTAAACTGTTTTGGAAACACAATCTTACCATTGATGAATAATGAGAATCTAACAAAGATCTTTGTGGCCCCTTTTTTCAAGAAAACTTTTATCTGTCAAAATGGCAAATACTATGTAACAATGAGGTGTTTATACACAATCTAAGATAATCTACATAAATTGAAAAAAAGATGTAAGTGGAACCAAAATGCAATTCCCATCTCTGCAGGGGATATTCAATCAATATAGGTTATGACTAGAGAATACTTAAGCAAGTGGTTACTTACATCTGTAAAGCTTTTTTCGTCCCTCAAATGCCTGAAGGAGGTTACCATATTAGTCTGGAAATCGTTCCATTTCAAGAAGAACTGCTGATCGCCCATTTTGGTAGTTATTGTTTGTAGCCGGATCTGCAATGATGTTTACAAATTCTGTTAGAGTAAATAATAACAAATATATGCTATTTTACTGTAGATTCAAGTCTTTACGAGATAATCAAGATGAGATTAAAAGTAATTGTAAGTCCTAGAGGCCACCGAATAGAAAAAATAGTGCATCCTACGTCACTACGTGTGAAATGCAACGAAAACCTTCGAAATAGACGCATATGTATTTGGAATGTTCTTGTAAATTTAAGCTTCGACACTTACTTGATTAGAATATGATGATTACCCAAGGCCACCACGTATTGTTTCCCCACTCTCACCAAAAGTTTAGCAATTGAAAAACTCAAAATAAAGACGCCGTCGCGCATACATTAGCAGAGCGACCAAAGAGTAAAGTAATACAACCGGAGAAGAGAGCCCTCTCTCGGTTAATTTGTGCCAACAGGTACAGCAGTGAAATGGCCACCTATATATTAGCCCCTAATCTAAATCTTTGGGTATATGTGAATAATAATAATAAAAAAGTAGGTAATTTATTTCAAGCAAAAAAACAAACAAAAATAAATATGTTCGCATAAAACGCTTGTAAATTAATTGAAATAATTATTACAAGCAATGAAAATGTATTTATTAAAACACAAAAAACACAATACAAGTTAACAGTACATACACAATACAATATATATCTACAATAGATTTAAATATTGTACAACATTAAAATAAAACAAAATAATACCTACACTAACCGTAAACAGTACGGTTAAAGTCGCACTGAGTGGGCCAGTGCTTGATGGCAGACTTGTAACATTGTCACATAGAAAAGATAGGATGCTGTTCTTCGAGCTAAAAGTCTCTCCCAACATGAAGCCACTCTTGAACTTATGATGGCTTAAAAGTCAGGGACCCCAGCAGAACCAAACATACCCGATACAATTAAGTATAGAGGTAAAATGAAATGCGTTATTATACTGAGCCCGCAAGGTACCGTAGGAGTGTTTGATGAAATCAAACCATCCATCCATCAGCCCATATTCGTCCACTGCTGGACATAGGCCTCCCCAATATTACGCCACTCTTGGTGGTCCTCAGTCATCCTCATCCAGCCACCACCCGCAACTTCCTTCAGATCGTCAGTCCAGCAGGCACGAGGGTGGCCTACGCTGCGCTTTGCTGTACGTGGTCTCCATTCCAATGCCTTACGGCCCATAAGTGATAAGTATTAAAACTTTGAAAGTAAGCTTTGAAACATTGTAATTTTAATGTCATACATACCTAGATTTATCATTAAAGAATTTTTTATTTCTAGCCAAGACTGTCTCGTTCCTGAGTACTCTAGTGTCACTCCACAATAAAATTTATCTCTGTAGTATCGCCAAACATGAAAGAAAACGACATCGTCATGTAAGTTATAAGTGCTGCCATCTGTTGATTGATCTAATAACTTCGTTTTTCAATTTTCGGCGGGTATGAAACTGTCCCTCTCCCTGAGGGCGATGTTGTTCTTGTTGGTTTCGTTCATTCACGTTCACAGATAAAAAATAATTTTAAAACATAGAGCGTGTAAACCTCAGAATAACTTATTCTGAGGTGTAAACACTTCACTGACAGCAATTTATTTTACCTTGAAAGTCATTCTAGTCAAACGATGCAACATTACACTGATATTAACAATAAAATTTAGTTTCTTGCCCTTCTTTTTAGCAAGACTATGTAATCGAATGGACAGAGTTGGGCATAATATTTATTTATTTAATGTATTTGTATTTATTTATTTTTATATAAACTCTGTTGTATTTAGTCCTCACATTTATGATTTATTCTTTTATTTTTATTTTGTTAAGTTAGTACTACGTATTTTTTTTTAATCGTATTTCCCTTTATTATAGATATTTTATTAAAATGTTTTTTTTTTTATTATTATTTTACATTACACATGTAGCCTAAGCAAGAAAACATCTCCTTAAAGTTGCGTTTCAAACTACCTACAACAAAATCGTATGGAATCCGAGAAACCGCTCCAAGCGGACAGTAGCGGAACTAACAGCTACGTATGGCAACCTAAGTTTAGTTTCAAACGGAGATATTTTCATGCTTAGGCTACTGATTCAGATGGAGTTTTCTTTTGCTGGTAAAGGTAAAGAAGATTATTCTGTTGTCTATTAAAAAATTTAACTTAAAGGTTAGATTTTAAAGGATAATTATAAAGCCTCCGAAAAACAAATTAAATCCCAGCGAACTGTTGCACACTGTTATACTATCTGAACAGCGGCAAAATTAGTTATAGAAAAATATACTATAAATTACTGAACTTCCGAAAGAACTTTTGAACAAAAAAACAAAAATAGCAGCGACGAGGAGCGTGGTAAGTTTACATGTAAGATAAAATAAGGAGCCGAGCGAAGCGTGTTTTAACAGAATTAACGACATACAAAAAAAAAAATTGGAGATCGACGTTAAAAATTGCTGACAGTAGTTTTCGGAATTTTCAGTATTTCATTCGGTAGTTTTCGTATATTTATTAGCACACAAGTTTTCGGTAGATTAGTATTTAAAGCAGCAACATTCATAAATTGAACATGCTCATTTTTAATTTAGTTTTCGGAGCTTTTATTACGACCCGATTTTAAGTAGCTGCCGTCTAATAATTCTTTTAATAAAGCTTTATAAATCCATCCATGATGAGCTGATTTCCAAGTAGAATAACAAGTAGAATAGAATTTTATACAAAAAGGTATCGATTCGGCATAACACGTCTTAACTTATTTGACAGGACTAACCTTATTTTAAGCGTCCTGTCTTTTTCTTTCTTTATCGAAATGACAAGGACAGAACGCTTAAGGCTGCGCCGAGCGTAGAACGATTAGACACCTCGCTTGTTCTCTCGTGGACGTTTTTTATCGTGGTCCAATTTATTGAATTTAACAGAAAAAATCATATTTAATTTACCAGACAAAATTAAAAAAATGTGAAACGGCCCAATTGTGTTTTATAACGTTTGTGATTGTCTTGAATTGCGGTTGAGACAAAATTCAACAGTTAAGTTATTGAAATGACCAAAACCCCAATACCTTTTTTTAATTTTAGGGCTACTTTAGATAGATTTGTTTCTTATACTATAAGTTATTTTTAATATTCGCTGCGGCGGAAGTGTAGATACATTCGCTGTGATAATAAATATATATTTCATTTATTTATCATTGAAATATTATTCAAAAAATCAATTTAACAGTGACTGTCGTTTTAGATTATTTTGCTCGGCACCCTCTTAAGTTAAGTTTAGTCCTGTCAAATAAGTTAAGACGTTCTTCACCGAATCGGTACCTATACATACTATATTATGATTTATCTCACCTCAATATGTGTTATGATCGGGAAATATATATATATACCTATAATATAGTGATTGGATTAAAAAATACATAAAAATAAAGAACATTTTAAATGTATGTAGTATAGGTATACAATGTGTAACAGAAAGGTGTAACCATATTTGAAGAGCTTATTCAGTCAATGGTTTAGAATTACTTTTACTATGGAGTCAACCCTTAAATCTCAAAAAAAATATATATGCCCTACCATACATTTCGGCCGAGCAGCATTGCATTTTCCTATGAAGCAAGTAATATTTTTTTCGATATACAGGTTTTGTTCCATAGTAAAAGTTGTTTTAAACCATTGACTGAATAAGCTCTTCAAATATGGTTACACCTTTCTGTAACACGTTGTATATAAACTAAAATAAATTAATCATAAATAATATATTTTTCAATGCATGTGCTCGTAAAGGCCCACTTTTTATGCATCAAAACCGAACAAAAAGTCAATTATTTTGCCCTAGGGCTTTATTATTATTTTTTGTTTAATTTATTTACAATGGTTGGCTAACCTGCAGCCTTTCCTGTGTACCATAGATCTTATACTTTTTTTTCACTGTTTAACGGCTCTGGATACAGTTCTTTTGAGCCAATTATAATTTAAAGTTCACAAGATTATATTTATTTTCATTTCCTCACACTATGCATTGAAAAACGTAGTATGATACACGGGCGTAAAAGCAATAAATTACTCGGTTACGTTTAAAACACTCGCTACGCTCGTGTTTTAAATCGTCCTCGTAATTTATTCCTTTTCGCCCTAGTAGCATAAACTACTATTTTATTGCTTTTAGTTGAGAAAGACCCCAAAAAAATAATAAATATAAATCTACAGGGAGGAAACTTTAAATAAAATTTCTTGTTTATTTAATATTCACAATATGTATTTCACAAAATGTTTTTTAAACGACACCCATATTGCATAAAAGAAACAGGCAAAACAGCAAAGAGGATAGGTTAATTATAATTTAATGCATACCCATTATATTATATTTAATTAATTCTATCTTATATTTAATCATTAATTAGAGCAATTTTTAAACATTAATACGACACTACGTTGAAAGGCCAAGCGGTGTTGCCATAATATGATTATTATTTCTAAATCTTAATCATTACAAATATTTAATTCTACTTAGATATGAATATACTTGAGTACCAGATAATTACTACAATTATAGAATTGAGACTGATTCAAAAAGTTACAATAAAGGTAACACAGACGAAATTCTGTGGTTAAATTTAAGATATACCTTCTGGCTGTATTTGGTGCACAACATTCTATAAACTGGCTGATACATTAATTAAACACTAGGAAATAATAAAAATAAATAAAAAAACTACACTACAAAAATATCGAAATTTTCGAATTCAACTAACTATAATTGACTTTAAGCAGGATTTATTCAATCTTTACAAAATTTTACAATAATAATTATTAATTTTAAGTAACTTACTTTGGTGTATTCATTATTTAAAAACAAACGTGCCACCTCACGAAACATAAATCAAATTCAGCCTTCATAAGTAAACAAAAAATATTGCTCAAACATTACATATTCACACTTGAATCCTACGTCAAACAACACAATAATATCTAAGAAAAACACACATTTTATATTATTAGTTTTGGTGTCTAGCTTAAGCATAATCAAGTTTGTACAAAGCAAATTCGACCTTAGGTATAGCTAGCGTATGATCGTCAATCCAACGAAGGAGACTGAAGTTAATTTAACTCTTAAATCTTACCCTAAATAAATATAATTTTATGAGTTCTTAACCCTTTTTATTAGAATATAATTTAAAACAGATATTGCCCAATACAATAAAATAAAATAATCAATTACATTATTAAGATAAAAAAAAAATCAAGAAATAAAATAAGAATCCAAAATTAAATTTTGAAGATAACGCAGTAATGTTTTCATTAAAATGGTAAATTGATGTCCACCAAATGCCTTCGGCATAAGTTTATAAGATAGTTATTTAATTATTAATAAGTACATGCAATAATTAAAAAAAGATGTACACCTTTTAATGAAGTACTTTCACGTAGCTAAATTTATACGATAAGAAATGCCATTGTATTTGAGCAAAATAAGTCAGTTATATTATATACAAAAATAGTTACAAGGTACCAAAACTGAAAATAACTTACAAGATAAGTACACGAAAAAATTTTTTTTCGTATTTTAATAACTGTCACAATAGTAGATTTAATTTAATCTACTAGATTATGTGTAAAGCTACGGTAAACTGTTTAACATTATGTAGTAACTAACGGTATTTTTCTATCGACTTAGACCTATTCATTGGTAGGGTTTATAATGAGGTTTACATAATATAATAGTGTCGATTAAAGGTTAAATAACTTAACTAACTTGCATAACTTAACTTTGCTTTTCTTGTTTAGAAGTTAAAAATTGAAAAATATTTTGATATGTGGCAGTTGACGCCAATAGCTCAGTAGCCTAAGCATGAAAACATCTCCGTATAGTTACGTTTGAAACTAAACTTAGGTCGCCATACGTAGCTGTTAGATCCGCTACTGTCCGCTTGGAGCGGTTTCCCAGATTCCATACGATTTTAATGTAGTTTGAAACGCAACTATACGGAGATATTTTCATGCTTAGGCATGTATTAGTGAGGTTTATAAAGCATGAGTATGAAATTTAATGCACAATTAGTCACGATCTTGTCCAAACAAAGTTAAAACAGCGTTGGTTTTGAGAAGATCATGTATACATATTCAAACTCTTGCTTTATAAACCTCACTATTACTGCACTATTGGCATCAAATGCCACAATACCAAAATACTTTAAAATTTTAAATTTCTAAACAATAAAAAGAAAGTCAAGTTATGCACTTTGCGCTATGCTACTGACGTTTAACATTAACTTATTTGACAGGACTTAACTTAATTTAAGCGTTCAGCCTTTTTATTTCTGAATCGAAAAGACAAAGACAGAACGATTAAAATAAGGTTAGTCCTGTCAAATAAGTTAAGTCTTGTTACACCGCATCGACACCATTTTATGGACTTAACTATTTCGTTGATTAAAAAACCACATCTTAGTAATTAATTGACATTTTGGTATTTTAGCTTAGGACCAAGATTCTACGAAAAGAAGTTTATATTTGACTAGAAATTTCAAGATAATTTTGTTTAAAGACTTGACTGAATAGTTAGCTCTTTCTAAAACACACCCCCGGTTTCTGAAAGGCCAATCAATGTTAACAGTATATTAAAAAATAATTATCTGCGGATTAAGCCAGAAAAAGTGGGAATTTTACATTGAAATAAAAAATTAACTAAGTTAATTAAATTCAACGCGAGCACTCGACATATTCTGCTCCCTGCTCGCTGAAGCACCAGAGTGCGATATTTTTGTGGATCGTATTAGTTATCTGATAGATGTTTGTAAGAGAATGTTAGAGAGAAGTATGAAAGTAAGTGCTTTAATTTAAGAACTATATTATTGTAATGATTTAGATTTATCTGTTATGTTACGATAATTTTGAATAAACAAATTTGAAATTTCATATATATGCTTTATTTTCACCGTTATTTGCGGTTAAAGTTTTTTTTAATCTACAGTTAACTTTGATTGGCCTTTCAGAAACCGGGGGATATTATTTCAAAAGTATGGAAAAATGAATCAGAAAATACAGTGAAAAATTCAAATAGAACACGACTAGATGGAAAATGCAGTTTTGTTGAAAATCTTTGATATATGTAAAATATTTACTAAACATACTTACTTCTAAATTGACAATACAGAATAATCCCTAAATTACTGAGTAAGTAAATACTTATATAGATAAGAATTTTACAACTACGCTCATCGCTATGTACTTTAAAACTGGCACGAATTTTTTTTGCACAATTCACCACCCAATGAAGCTAAACAATTGTATACTAAGGCAAATAGGACGGTATATACTTGGAAAATATTTAAGGCAAACGTTTAAAAGGCACCTAGTTACTAAGTTGAAATATTTAAAGAACTTTTACACCTCTAAAAACTTTACACACAGATAATATTGCATTAAAAAGACCGCCTAAAAATAGCAGGCGTTTGATGCGGCTACTCGCCGGTAGATGACGCTACGGGTTTTTCGACCGCATTCGATGTACCGATTTGAGTTTTGGGTAGTCCACGCGGGGCCAGGATGATTCTAGCCGGGGCCACGAGGACTAGAGCGTATTCTCATTTGTTTACACCTAGAAATTTCGCAGCTTCATCGGCAGAGGATAGGAGTTTGTTTATGATAGTTTTATCAGGAATCCCTAGAAGTTTACCGATTAGATCGGTGCCATTTTCGGTGTCATTATCGGCTTCTGACGAGTATTTCCGGGATGCCATCTCGATTTTGAGTTTCTTCTCGTAGGGTGCGGCCGGCGGTGAGTTGTTGTTGTTGACGTTGCTTGGTACCTCGTTTCCTGAGCCATCGTCGTCATGGTAACGATATCTGTAGACAAAGGAGTTTTATCAATATTCTGGTTCGGCTGGGAGATAGCGGCAAGGATTAGTCAACTTGCACTTAGCAACCCAGGTTAACTTTTTATGTCAAGTCCATGCCATTTCAAACCCTATAGACATGTAGACAGAATATGAAAAATTTGTAAGAAATAGTACATTACGATACGAGAGCGATGAAACGTTTTCTGACGAGTGTGAGTTTGCGGCACGAGCCGAAGGCGAGTGCTGCAATCACACGAGTCGAGAAAAAGTTTCTCACACGAGTTGCGTATAATTTTTTATAGCACAAGTGCGGAAAATGCCGTAAAGCGGTCATTTTACGCATGGTGTGCTATAAAAACCATTAACCATTACCTAAACAAGTTATGCCTACATTGTTATGTTTCATAGGCTTTTTTTTTCATGTATTCTATTTATAACTGTGGAAACTTTTAATGACTAGCCAATGCTAATAATAATAAATTTCTTTATTGCACTAGATAAAAATTTCGCACATAGGCGAGCTTAATACTATTTAGTATTCTCTACCAGCTAACCTTTGGTACTGGGGAACTTGTTGAGGGTAGTGTCATGATGTCAAAATATTATTTAAGTAGCTTACTATTATTTGTTCTATAGTCGCAAGTCTTCTAAATTGCTAATAAATAAATAAATCTTATTGTATGAGCTTTCTTTAAGAAATTATTTTCCTGAGCTAACAACTATAGAACAAGGTTTTAAGGAGATATGTTGTCCGTGCAAAGGTCCCCGTTACTCCAGGCGGAAAGTACCGCAGTGCGAGAGGGACGGAATCGGGGAAAATTTACAAAATTTCGGTTTTAAATTAATACAAAAATAACTAAAATAGCTATGAAAATTTCCTTTTCCAGTAATTTAGGTATTGTTAAACCCATCTCAATAAATATTTTCGATGTCTGTATACTATCACAATTTGTCAGAATATCAAAAAAAGTGTAATTTTAGACCACATTTAAATAATTATTTCTATCGAGTGAAGTTCTTCCAATCGCGTTTCTGATAGTCCAAGATCTAGAAAAAGGTCCCAAAATTGTTATAAAAATTTATTTAACTTGGGACTACTTTTGAACAGCAGATAAAAAACTTCAAAAAGTGTCGATATTGACGATATACCCCCTTAAAAATGCTTACCCATTAGATAGATTCTCTGCAGGGGTGTGCGGCGGAGATACTTCTTCATCATCAGTCGGTTCATCGCGGTGCTTCTTCCTGTGACGTAGCATGCTATGCTTCAACGTGAACCGACGTCGACAGAGATCGCAGGCAAAAGGACGCTCTCCTGAATGGGTCCTCATATGGCGTCTAAGGTCTTCAGCTGACCAGAAACGGCGCACACAGAATGCACAGACCACCTTGAAAAGAAAACCATTAGGATTAGAGAAGGACACGAGTGGAGATTTAAAAAGGATAAGGATAATAACGGGATACTATACTCACTTTTCTATTAGCATGATCTGGAAACTTCCCTCGGTCGTCATCGTCAGCGCTCTCACTGCGGTCGCTGGCAGCATCCAGAGCACCTTTGCTGACCAACTGCTCGTATTCCGTCGCGTGAGCGGAAGCTAGATGTCTTAACGCACCAGTACGATCACCAAACGACGCTTCACATAAATGGCATTTGAAAGCCAAACCAGCATCTGAATTTGCATCTTGGTCTTCAACTGGTTCTGGGTTGGGAGACTCTGGATGGGACTCACTCATGCTGTGTCTAGAAGACATGTGCTTCTTCAAAGTTTCCATTGATGAGAAAGTGCTGGTTGGACACGTAGCGCATTTGAATGGTCTTTCCGGGACGGTTCGCGACGTATCGTTTGTGGTTGTTTGCGGTGGGGATACTGTTTCTGGGATAGGTTCAGCTAATATGGCTCTGGCTGATCCTCCGTGCTTTCTCAACAAATGGCGGTCGCAGTTAGACTTGGTGGTGAAGAGCAGGGGGCAGTGTGGGCACTTGAAGGGTTTCTGGCCTGTGTGAGTGAGAACGTGGCGTCGAAGGGATGAAGACCACGGGAATTTTCGGTGGCAGTACGGACAGGAGACTCGGTTCGGGGCTAGGCTGTACGCTGACTTCTTCTTTGGTGGCTGAGCCCCTGTGTCTGACTCCGATCTGGAAGGAAAGATTTATTATTAGATATTCTACTTATACTTTTTTTTATACACAGTAGTGTGTTAAAGTTTATTCCGTCGCTGATTAAATACTTAATTTAAAGAGCGTGTGATTTAATATTCAAATTAATACTCACTTATTCTCATCACTTCCAGAATTGTTGCCTTCACTGGTCGAAGCTACAAGGCCCTCCTCATCTTCTTCTTCATCACTACGGGTGGGCACGACTGGAATAGGCAGAGGTTCGTTAACAGTTGGTTGAGGGATGGGATCTGTCCCTGTCTCGGTTTTCTCAACAGTCAAAGCAATGGGCTTGTTGATAAGATTTCCTGCGATTTTGAGATCAAAATCTTTGTTTAATTCCTGCTGGCGTGTTGCCATAAGAATTTCAGCTGCAGCACGGTGTGCGGCTGTATGTTCATCGGATTTTTGGGTATCAGTTTCTAGATCTTCTTCTTCATCAATGACTAATGTATCATCTTCATCTTCTTCGTTATCAGCGACTTCATCAGAATCCCTTCGGATTGGCGAGTGCTCAGACTGCTGCAAAGGGCGTTCAAGATGACGAGCTAATAGAGCATATTTAACGTGATCAGCTAACGTATCCGAGGTAGGATATGGTGGAGGTGCTCTTGGAGATGGTCTCCTGATACTCCAATGCTGAGGATGCTGTTGTTTTACATGTCGCTCCATATTGGATCTAAGAGTAAATCGCGCTGAGCACTGGGAGCAGGAAAATGGTCTCTCAGTGCGGTAGCGCCTTTGTTTTTGCTTGGGCATGAGAATGCCGTTTTTGATCACCATTTTGACAGAATCGGTTTGTGGCACCAGTGTGGTTGGAATTGGGCTTGGAGATTCTGGACGTGGTGGTGGTACTGGTGAAACGTCTCTCGGTGGGGGCTTTTGTTCTTCTTCGATAGGCTCCTGCTTTGGCTGAGTAACTTTAGCTTCAGGTGTGATAAGACCTCCACCAGACATACTCAAACCACGAATGATTTCTTTCTGTATCCGCTGCTTTATTTCCACGAGTTCTTGGGAGTCAGTTGGGTGAGGAAAAAAAGATGTCTGAAGAAAGTAAGGGTTGAGAGGAAAGGATGGCGGGAGTGCTAAGCCGGGTAGACCAGGCATAGTATTCGCGTATAGCTGAGATAGTTGAGTTGCGTAGAAAGCGGGATCAATTTTGGGAAGAGGATTATCGAACAGTCTTTTTTGCGCAAGTAAGAGTCTTGTTTTCTCAAATGCACTGGCAGCAATTGTAGCTGGGTCTGGCTCAAACGATGGCCGAGGAGGAGCTTTAGGCTCTTCGTTATCGGTGTCGCGTTTCTTCTTACTGAGATCAAGAACATCGCAGTTATTATTATCGCTAGTACTGCTGAGATCAACTGGAGCATCTTCTTCATAATTTTCTGGTTCCATATCATTTGTTTTGAACGTCATCTCAGGTGGTCGGTACTCTGGAATTTGAGTCAGTTGACCGATACCTTTTACTTTGATTCTGGGAATGATTTGTTCAGATTCCCTAGGTGTTAATGTAGGCGTTTCAGGCAGATTTGGTGTCAGTGATGCCACTGGATGTCTTTCAGTAATAAAGTTTGGTGCAAAGTGGGATAGAGGCGTGGTGCGACCAGTCAAATCATTCCTCCTTTCCGTAGTTTCCGGTGTATGGAAGGACAGTGATCTCTTAACTTCTTCACGAGAAAGTTTCGAGTTTACTTCATCATTGTTAGGGTCTTCAGAAGGATGGTAGATGATGGAGCGCTTGACGTCTTCCCTGGTTACCTTTGCATGTCGGTTTCTTAAATGTCTTTCGCAGTTGGCTTTCGTAGTAAAGGCATAGTTGCAGACAGCACACTCGTATGGCCGATCTCCATTATGAGTTCGCATGTGTCGAACTAGAGCAGCTTTATCTAATGAAGCATGAGGACACATGTTGCATCGATATGGTCCTGGACCGGTTCCACTGAGATGTACTCTATTGTGACCTTTTAACGCTCGAAGATTGGGGAACTTAGCAGGACACAGTCTGCAAGGAAACTCTCCACGAAGTTTCATGCGTCTAAACTCCGCTGCAAAGCTGTCTTGAGTTTCCTCTTGATCTCTTTCCTTTCCAATCGTATCAGGCGGAGTAATTACAGAAGATTCTAAGGGAACTCTGGTGCCTGTCAATCTTTCCAACAGACTTCCAGCAGATGTAACATTAAGGATTGATTGAATATCAGCTAAATCTCTGGCAGCATCCATGTGTCTAATACCATTCTCTGTGTATTGCCCATCATCGAATTTAGGTGTAAAACGTTCCATTGGAGGTGTCAATGTTCCAGAGATTCCAAAAGATCGGTTTCTGAGGTCCAGTTTCGCAAAAAAATCTTCTCTCCTATCACGATCAGGTGTGACAACCCTAGATGAAGAAACACAAGACTTTCTGTGCACATCCAAAGCTTCTATGCATGGGAAATCTCTAGTGCATCGATCACATCTAAAGCGTTCTGTCATAGAGATGTGAGGGATAGTTCTAGGAATATCTGCGAATTTCCTGGATGGGAAATCAACGTAGTCTTTGAAACCTGAGCGTGAATCGTCACCATGGGCGGTGAATCTGTGAAGGTCTAAGGCGTCAGCTGAATCGTAGGCTTGTCGACAATGAGGACATTCTAGTCGAGCAGTTCTTTTGATGGCATTCATTGGTCTTGGAGACAGTGGGCTGGGTGATGCTGCTCTTTTTCGAGATCTTCTAGCATCTTCTTCATCACTGATTGATCTATTATCACTATCAATACTCGTTGTGCGTATTACTCTATCTTGTCTCTGCATTTTGAGATCTTCAATATCTTCGTTGTCAGTTTCTATTTTCGCCTCGCTGATGACTTCTTCTGTTTTGATATCTGTAACAAGGAAAGCGAAACATTATTGATTGATTAATGTTTGGATAACGCAGGGCACCATTCATCATACTATTCCGAGAAAAGTCGACAATGGATGAGTCGATTTCCGATGTAGAATTACAATAATATAAATTAATCAGAACCCACTAGTATGATTATGTAAAAGAGTAGAAATATTTAATGCGTTACGTAGCGTAAATAGTTTGTGTAAATTGTAATACATAATTAAGAGACTTTTATACTTTGAAGTTTGGCGTGTTGTTCTCGCTACTCAACACTAGATGGCGCCACGAATCATTGCAGTATTTAGTATAATACAAGATCATTGTTGCAGTACAAATGCGTAGTACCAAGGTATAAATATAATATTATATATTGTAATTGTTTTCAACAATATTGTGGTGATTCAGACTCATATACCTCCTCTTTGTCTCACGCAATCTGTTTAGCCAAAGTGTGATCTATCCATACATGGTTAATATCTACGTGTGTGTTAGGAAGCTCAGAAAATTTAAATGAACTACAACGTATGAATTGCCTGTATGGTCGAAAGACTTTTGCCTGCCCCAAGAGGACGAAGACAAAAATAAATGGTTATTATTATTATTAGCCGTTTTATCTGGCTTCTTTAAAAAAAATGGTTGGAAAAAAGGCGCGAAGATGTGATGGCGTCGTTTTTTTGTTTTATTGAAAAATATTGCATTTTGGGTGTTTTGATCAACAATAGTGATAGAATATTGTGAATTAAAATCGCCGTAACCTGTGTAGTGTGTTGTTCAATGGAACAAAAGTGCGGGCTGTGCCTTTTCGTGTGTTTTTTCTAACCCTGTTGTATTTGCGTTATAAGGATATCATTATAACGGAAACGACAGGACAGTGACTTAGACAGGACAGACCTTTCAGATGATCCTCAACAGAAGAGGATAGTGCTATAAACAGATAATAACTATAACGTCAGAAATGGCTGACCCTTTGCCTTTCCACTTAGTGGGAAAAAGAAAAGAAAAAAAAAATATTAGGTATTGGTTTTCTTGGAAAATCACATCTTTCTGTTTCTTTTGTTAGCAGCGAAGGTTATAGAACTTGTTGAATAAGTGGTAAAGTAGGAATCAATGCATTTCCTATATTTTCAAAAACAGACAAGTAATAATTAGTGATAAAAAAATATATATGTCGTATTGAATACAGTTATTATAGGTTAAGATTGCGTTCCTGAACGCCCGGGTAAATGTAACATTTAACTGTCAAAGTGAATTTTACATTTCTGACGAGGTTTATTCAAAGGCTTCGAGCTGGTCGTTTTCACTCGGGTGGTTGTGGAACGGGTGGCAAGTTAATTTTTACTTTTACCCCGGCGTTTACCCCCTCAGTTGGTATTGTTTGACGTACAAAAAAAACCTTATTAATTTAATCTAGTGAATGTCTGTGATCTAGATCTTTATAATAATATAGGCAGAACGCGCGGGTTCTTTCCTAGGAGTTAATCTTCTCTCTCAGGAGCTGTCAATTTATTACGTAATAAGAGAGTTTTGGCCATTTTTTGACCCCCTCTCACCCCTATGTATGAAATAATAAGATTTGTTTGAAGCTCCTCCCCCTCAATAAATTTTACGTAAGTTGAAATTTTAAAGAAAATATTAATAATAACCTAAAATTATTGATTAATTAATTGGTAGGCGTAAAACCTGGGGCTGTCCATATTCGTCATCGATTTTTGCCGATTTTAGACCCCCCCTCCCCCCTACAATCATCCTGTCGTCATTATCTAACATACGAGTACACAACCATCTTAAAAACTGACGTCATTTTCATTATCTGCATAAAAAGATCAACAATAGTTTTTCTTTTGACAAGACCCCCATTATTGCCATCTGTGCTCGTTTGGATATAGTACATTACTGCCGCGGTCTGTAATGACTGCGTTGCAGGCAGCGCTGATGATGGCCGAAAGCGCAGCTTCAGGCCTGCACAGCGCAATCAGCATTGCAGCCCTTGATGAAAAAGGTCGAAGGTCGAGGCCTTTATAGCGCGGATAGCAAGGGCCGCAATGATGACCAAGCTTGAAGGCCGAGATCATAGCTAAGCTAAGGCTTGTATAGTGCTTTAACCAAAAATGGTTGTAATGTGATTATTTTTGACAGTTTGACAATGACAATTACCTGACTATTTTTGAAACAAAACTCGACCATCGCGTAATGGATTTTCAAAGGAAATTGCTGGTGGCTAAATCGCACCAGCAATGCAATTCCATATAACTTTGCTAGCGCCTATTCAAGTAGCGCGGAAAGGTCAACTTTGCTAAAAGAAGTTTGTAAAAATAATGACCACATTACAATCATTTTTGAGTAGTAACTAAATTTTACGAAAAGCTACCAACATAACGGCATAGGAATTATTTTAGGAGAAACGGTACGTCAATTTCGCCATACAATCTGTATCGCTTGATGCAAATTACTGCGTTTCGTGGTACGGGGTTAGTACAAAATGCGCGAGGTCTTTGACCGATTTTCCGTTGCCTTCGAAATAGACTTTTAGTAAGTTATAAATTCTTTAGCGAGTGGCCTGAAACAGTTTACAATAACTAGATAATAAAGGCGTTGATTTCTCTGTCGTCACAGAACAATAACAAAAGTAATAGTAATTCCATGATATCGGTAGATATTTATAATAACAAAAAGTGAATCAATCGTTCCGCACGTCACATGGGACCTTGGTATCCTTAGGGTAGGTAAGTAACGTTAAGGCGATTACCGTCACCAAATTAGCAGCTCGATGTTTGTCTGTATGAATATCGACGGAAACGACATTGAAATAACGTTCTAATCAGTGCACAATGCGTGGTGGCTGTTACGACGCTCGCTGCGTCCTTGATAGGGCAAAATAGGAGAAAATAATACTTTTCACATGGGCGTCATTGTTCGATTGAATAATTCTATGTTATATTTATAGCTATCAAGTTTATCTATTTATCAAAGCATAAATGAATTAAATCACCTAAGCCGCTTAAGAGCAGTACAAAATTCGAGCCAAAAAACACCATTCAGTTGAAACAATTTTTCATATAGAAGTTTTGGTGGTACGAAAAAGGAAGATGTTGCATATGTTGTCCTAGAGTTGATAATCCATAATATTTTTGGTTTGGCCATAAAAGAGGAGTAGGCTTTAGAAAGTACCCATTTGGCGATATTAAGGGCCTTAAGGGGCTGCTCAATGCTAAAATCCAGTCCTGCTCTAACGCTTTTGTGTTTTAACTGTCTATCCTGCTCTAATCAGACGCCGCGCACGCAAAATTTCAGTCATTTTGAAATCGCTGCCACATTAGGACATTAACTATAATTTCTTTATGTAAATAATAAAGATGGCTTTTTCTAGTAAGTATCTGCGTGTGTTGCTTTCTTTTCAATTGGGTTCGAAAAATGGAAACTGAATCGCTTTTTTCGTGAAATTCGTGCTTTTTTAAAAGTAATTTAATTAGAAGAAGATTGAAAGTATGTTTATTTATAAAGTGTAATTAATAATTGTCTTGAATCAAAAAACAAGCCACATTTTTTTCAAATTTTTACCATCTACATTGACGGAACTGAATCCACTGCAAAACTGAACTTTAGCATAGTGGAGCCCCTTAAACAGTTTAGCATAACAAAATTACGTAATTATTGTAAGTATTTAAAATCAATAACATTTCGTAGTAGATACTAGAGTACTATCTAGTACTATTTATTTTCTTTATTCTTTATTGTACACACATATACAGAAACAGGGATACATTACATTTAAACAATATGCACATTGGCGTAATTATCTCTAAGAAGAGATTTCTTCCAGCAAAACCAACAGGAAATAACAAACAAAAAAAAATAATAATTTAAACGAGTAATCATACAAGTGCACAAGGAGATTGATGCAAATTAAAAATATAAATATATATATATAACATAAAAATAGCAATAATATAGTATCCAAATATTTACTATAAATACACACTATAAAATACAAATACAAAAAAATATATAAATAAATATATATAACATAAAAATAGCAATAATATAGTATTCAAATATTTACTATAAATACACACTATAAAATACAAATACAAAAAAATATATATAAATATATATATATATATTGTATTTGTATTTTATAGTGTGTATTTGTAGTAAGTATTTGAATACTATATTATTGCTATTTTTATTATATATATCAATATTTATGTATTCTATAATAAAATATATTTTATTTTATTATAGAATACATAAATAATGATATATATAATATTATATTTACCTATTAAGACAGCGAGAGGTAATGTTCTTTCAACTTTTTCTTGTATTTCTTTGATTATCATCTTTGATGTATTTCTTTGTATTTTTCATGCTGGAATCTTTTTTTTAATTATAAAACCGTAACAAGGGCCACTATCATCCATCCATCCATCCATCCATCAGCCTAGTTCGTCCACTGCTGGACACTGGACATAAGCCTTCCCCACTCCCAGCGGTTAATTGGATCAGTTGCTTATTATAATTATTGAATAAGTTCACAAGTTATTTCACATAATGTGCCATCGTGGAGATTGCGCACTTATTACTATTGCAGTGCGGGTGTTGAGTGGGACAGTGGGCTTTTCTTCGATGGTACATTTTAAAGTCTTGCTTTGTTTAAATATTTATTTATAATTCTGTCGCAATTGTAGATGGAAGAGCGAATTTCTCCTACTACAGGTGAAAACTTAAAAAGAGAATTCGACAACTAAAACTGTTACATGTGTTATAAATAAATTATTTTGATTTTTGATTTTTAGGGTTCCGTACCCAAAGGGAAACCAACAGACTCCGCTGTCTGTCTGTCACCAGGCTGTATCTCATGAACCGTGATAGTTAGACAGTTGAAATTTTCACAGATGATGTATTTCTGTTGCCGCTATAACAACAAATACTAGAAAACAGAATAAAATAAATATTTAAGGGGGCTCCTAACAACAGTCATGTTTTTTTGCTGTTTTTATAGATAATGGTACGGAACCCTTCGTGCGCGAGTCCGACTCGCACTTGGCCGGTTTTTTGATAATGGTACAGTGCTACAAGGATCTTATTGCACGTGGATTGGTTGTGTTTAAAATTGGAACTAACGCCGCTCCCATACTTCTTGTTTCACAGCTGCGCACTGTCATCCACCCGCCATCAGATCCTTATAGCACTGTACTTAACTATTATTGAAATGTTCATTCATTCTTTCATAATAAAATCAATAAAATCTTAGTACCGATTTCTTAGAATGCTAACTCGAGAATTTGCAATCATGTCGTCATACTAATGAATTCCAAGTTTTTACCTCAAACGAATAACAGAGTATCAGGTGTCAATCTAGCATTGATCAGTTTTCGCTTACAACACAAGGTATTTAGATAATAACATCCGGTCACTATCCAATGGCACGAAACTTGAAATTTAGCTGTAGCAGGCAAATAGTAAAATTCGGCATTTACCAATAACTGGGAACATTCCTGTCAACGAAGGAATGCAATGGAAATTGTCTGGGGATTGCGGCACATCTTTCGGACTCGGTTGTCAAAATGAAATGTCAAGATGGCCGCCTTACTAAAATTTTCTTTCACGAATGGGTATGTTGCAGGCAAATAGTAAAATTCTGCATTTTACAAACGGCGTCGTCGGTTTCTAAACGCTCGCTGTTTTGCTATTTGACGAATCTATAGTACAAGGCGAAAAATAATGCACATCGGCTTCGTAGAGCGTCATTTCTGTCACCGGACTGTTAGTGCTTCGTGCGACAGAGATGACGCTACGATACGATGTGCATTATTTACTGCCGGGACCTGTAAACACATCATAAATTTACATACTTACTTTTAATCTTCTTACAATTAAACGAAAAAAGTGATTCAGCTGTCGTATTTCAAAACCGATTAAAACGAAACTAACACATGCAGATACTTACCAAAAAAATTATCCTTATTAGATAAGGTCCTAAAGTAGCCGCAGTTTCAAAATAACTGAAGTTTTGAGTTCGCGGTAGTTATAGAGCAGGATAAAAAAAACGGCCAATTGCGATTGGAATCCACGATACGGAACCCTAGGTACGCGAGTCTGACTCGCACTTGGCCGGTAATTTTTTTTAATTTAGATATTTAAAGCATAAGCGAAATTTATCATTGATAAATTCAATTTTGTAATTTTTTTTCGTGAATTTCTCAGCCGCTTTATTTTTCCTGGAATCTTTACGTAAACACATATTACCACGATTTTTTTCATATTTTTGGTCCACCAGTTTTGGAGATAAGGGGGGGGGGGGGACATACAATTTTCTATTGTTTTTCAAGGATTTCTCGAAATAGATGCAATCAAAAAATAGCTAAATGATATATTTTTGCAATCAGCTTTTTAATATCTATAAGTTTGATACCCATATGGTATTTTTAAGATAATATTTTTGTCACTTTTATTTTGTTTAAATTAAAATTTTGAACAATTAAAAATTTGTCCAATTTTTTTTACACCGTGATATGCGGGCAAATTAATGTTATTTTTGTGTCAAATTTCTGTCTTTATCTTCAACGTTGCTAAAGTTATGAGGCTGTGACATACGGACGGACGGACGGACGGACGGACAACGGAGTCTCACCATAAAGGTTCCTTTTGTACCTTTTAGGTCCGGAACCCTAAAAACAAACGCGTTAGAGCAGGACTAAAGTTTAACATTGAGGAGCCCCTTAACAAAACATCATAAATTTGTAATACAGCTGATGATAATAAGGTCTCTATCTACGCACTGATTTAGATAATATCAGACTGCCTTTGGAATTCGGATACATAGATAAAAATAATGATTATATTTTCCATGCTTTTTCATAAACAAGATTGGCAATTTTCGTTATACGAATATATTAAGAGGCTATGCGAATTTAATTTTTGTCACTGTCACTCCAAGCGAAAACACGCTCAGTGCGAGAGGGGTGGATTCACGTTGAAAGCAAAAAATGTTAGTTTTATATTTTTTATAAAAAACTAAAATAGCTAGCAAAATTTCAATTATCAAATCTCTAGATATTGTTGAAACACACCTAATAAAATATGTTTGAGTTCTGTATATGGTTCCTATTCGTCAAACGAGGGGAAAAAGTGTGTTTGAAGACCTCATTTCACCAATTATTTCTATCGAGGAAAATTTATCCAAACATGTTTTCCAATTTCAAAACCCTAGAATACATAGTCAAAATGCATATACCAGAAATTTATAAAAATTTTCCGTGTATTTCATGAAATACACAAAAAATGAGCACCTCTATTTTTTTACCTATCGCCTTAAGTGGATGCGTATGTTTCATTAAAAAATTTTTCAATGCAAGTGCTCGTAAAGGCCCACTTTTTATGCATCGAAACCGAACAGAAAGTCGATTTTTTTGCCCTAGGGCTTTATTATTATTATGTTTTTTTATTTATTTACAATGGTTGGCTAACCTGCAACCTTTCCTGTGTACACTTCGGTCCAAACAACTAGATAGGCCTGAAGTTGGCACACTGCGCGTGGCGCTTATGTACAGTGGGCAAATTGCAATGCGTGGCAACTTCAGGCCTATCTAGTTGTTTGGACCGACCTGTACCAACATTTCAAACTTTTTTTTTTTCACTGTTTAACGGCTCAGGATACAGTCCTTTTCAGCCAATCATAATTGAAAGTTCACAAGATTATATTTGTTTTATTTCCTCACACTATGCATTGAAAAACGTAGTATGATACACGGGCGTAAGAGCAATAAATTACTCGGTAACGTTTAAAACACTCGCTACGCTCGTGTTTTAAATCGTCCTCGTAATTTATTCCTTTTCGCCCTTGTAGCATAAACTACTATTAAAAACAATGGCCGCAAGAATATGATACCCTTATCAACAAATTCTTTTAAAATCTGTTAAGAAATGTGACACTGTGTGACAAAATTACTTGGAAATAATATTTAGTAAAGATGTCAAATTTGAAATTCTCCGAAAGATCCTCGGTAACGCAGATTTCAGAACGCGCAAATTCGTTTTATGACGATTCAGTTTTTCGTCGATTCTGCAGGGTTATTGTTTGAGAAACCTGGTTATCTGGAAAAGTTATATTCACATTTCGCACTAATTACATAAATACATAAGCAATGTTTTGGAATTTACCGGTTATCTTTACCACAACTCAATTCCTTAAGAGGCTATGCGAATTTTATTTTTGTCACTGTGACTCCAAGCAAAAAATCGCACAGTGCGAGAGGGGCGGATTCAGGGCAAAAGGGAAAAAAGTTGGTTTTATATTTTTATTAAAAAAACTAAACTAGCTAGCAAAATTTCCAAAATCAAATATCTAGATATTGTTAAAACCCATCTAATAAAATATGTTTGAGTTCTGTACATGACTGCTACTCGTTAAACGAGGAGAAAAAGTTCATCAGAAGACCTCATTTCAACAATTATTTCTATCAAGGAACATTTATCCAAACATGTTTTCCAAAATCAAATCTCTAGATTATATAGTCAAAATGCATATACGAGAAACTGATTATAATTTTCCGTGTATTTCATGAAAAATATATAATCTTATCGTGTGTTTTTTCTAACCCTACATTTTGTGCTATGGGTCTATAACTTTAGCACGAACTGACTGACATGAGAGGACAGCGACTACCACAGGACAGACCCTTCAGATGATCCTTAAGAGAGGATATAACATAAAGACACACAATAAATGAATACGTGGCTTAAAGGTCTTTACAACCAGGCCATAAAAATAACGAAAAAAAAAGAAAAAAAAATAGACATATCCTAAGTACCTAAGTAAGAACAATCGTCCAAAGAGTTCAATCAAGTTCAAATACGGAGAAAATGTGTGACATAGATGCGGCAGGAGCATCGTGACTTCCTCCTTCCAGCTTATTCGGAATTTAAATCGACCAATCGCCATCCCGCTATTACCAGTTTATTAATACTGAAAACTACAAACAAATCCATTGCAGATTGAGACTTATGCTGTGGAGATATGGTCCTTCGATTGCTATGCAAGATGATATGGTTAGTAACGGTGGTTACGTTGGTACATACTCTGCTATAAGCGTATATTTGATTGATATGGTAAGGACGTCGCGTCGTCAGTGCTGCTTTCGTACACAGCTGAATGGGTACAAAACGGTACACTATTAGACTGGTGTGTCTCTGTTTGTCTGTAAGCCTTCATTTGGAGCCAATTATGTGACAATAGGTCTGCCAGTCTTGGAGAAATTGATAATGTCTGCTCTACGAGCCGTTTTCTCGGGCGTATGGTGAAATTTGTCTGTAAAGGTGCCTATTGATGTGATTGTTTTAACTGGTGAAATATGTAGCAAGGTTAATATCTCTTGATTTCTAACCGTTGTTAAGGCGATATGTAAAAGTTTTAGCGTCCCTGTTACTCCATATGCGAAAAAACCCTCAGTGCGAGAAGGACAGATTCGTGGAAAAGTAGCAAAAAGTCGGTTTTTTATTAATATAAAATGTTCTAAAGTTGCTATCAAAATTTCGTTTAACCAGCCCCCCTATTCTGTATCTTTAGTTGCCAACTGCACGAGGTGCCTATCATCAAAAACATAGCTAAAAACTGAAATTTCAAAATTGCCTTTAGTGGGTATTGAACTATTAACAATCTGTGTCGTCACTTCAAGTGCGAAAATATCCTTAGGACATCGGAATTCGATAGTATATCTATGTTTTTGATGATAGACACCCAGTCCAGAAGGCAACTAGAGATACACAATAGGCCCGCAGGTCCTAGATACCGTTAAAACCCCTCTAATAAAATATAATTGCAGTCCGTATGTAATTCTAAATTGTCAAACCAGGAGAATTGGTTTCGAAAAAGACCTCATTTCAATAAACATTTCTATTGAGCCGAATTTCTCCAATCGCGTTTCTGTTTAACAGATCCCTAGAAAAAGATTCCAAAAATAATATACTATTTTATCAAAATAATATATTATTTCCTGAAGTAGGTATGCAAGTTCTTAAAGTGTCGATATTTTTTCCGTAGCTCCTTAATATCTCTTGATTTCTAACCGTTGTTAAACAACGATATAAAGGAATACGGAAAAAAATCTATACTTTTAGAACTTTCATAATAATATTAAATTCAAAGTATTATTTTGAAAATAAAGTTTATTATCTTTGGAATATTTTAAACAGAAATGCGATTGGACAAATTCGGCTAGATACAAATACCATTAGTGGTTTCAAAGAAATAACCAATGTGTTACTTAATTTTAGTCTTAAAACAGCTTGACTTTTTAAATTTTTCATGCTGGTTCTTAAGAATGAAGTTGTTTTTTTTAATGAAACTAAAAATTTTTTTTTCTTCATAATTTTTAAACATACCGTTTAACGAGACACCTGACGCTAGAACATCAACAACACCAGGTTTTCAAGGGTTCATTGGAAGAAACTTGGTCTCTCCTCAAATTGAAGAAAATATATTTGATTTATCGATATTTTATCTAGGAATTTAAGATTTATACTTTTGTAAAAAAAAAATGTTTCCTACCCTCTTTTTTTGGTTTTCAAGCGTTCGTTTAAAAAACTCGGTTAAGAGATCAACTTGTTTTTTTTTTTGTAAAATAGACAATAGAAATATGAAGGGATGTTACCTAAATCCAATATTTTTTTCCCTACAAAATATTTCAGTATTAGCTAAAAGCACACCAATTTGTTGTTTCGCTGCGTGATCACTAGTATTACGCGTCCAAGAACAAGAGGCCAAGGAGCTAACATATAATCGCCTCTATGAAAAGCGAATAAGGTCTTTGCCATTAGACTTATTGTGCTCACTGGACGGGTAATAAAAAAAGTTGCTAGAGTATGCCATCCTCTTAAGATAAATAATGTATCAGTAGTCATTTTCGGATGACGGTGGGAAGAGGCTCCTTAAATAATGTCCTAAATAACCTTCTTGAAATTCACAGGAAGGCTGTACCAAATTCGCATCCGGACTGTGCCCGCCTTTTTCTAATTAATCGAAACAGAACACTTAAATTCAAAATTCAGTCAATAGTTATTCAACAAAACGTTATTATCTATGTATTGTGTATGCTGCCATCGCAAAGTTTTCATTGGTTTCAGTAAATTAGAATTTCAATATTTTTTTAAATTCAAAATTTACAGAAACTAATGGCAACTCGATGGCAACATACACAAGTAATACGGTTTTGTTGAATAACTATTAAGTCAATTTTGAATTTAAGTGTTCTGTTTCGATTAATTGGAAGAAGGCGGGTATTTCACAATCCGGCTGCGAAACCTCTTAAAGCCTCCACCAGTTCATTTGATAAGGTGCTTTCAATTCCTGCGCTCGAGTCTGGCAGCTACTTGTCACTCAGTGAAGAAACCTGAATGATTATAAGCATCATAACCTGGGTACCGTTAGTGGACGACGGAAAGCGGGCCCTGACTCGCATAATGATGGCAGAGATGGTGGCCGGGACCCGTGCTCCTTACTAATTTGATGGAGGTGAGACAAGGAGGCTTTCTGGGACTAGTAGATACAAATATTGGAGGAATAGTTAGTTTAAATAAGTCAAGAGATTATGCTTAGAATACTGCCTAAGGAAAGGATGTACGAAATAGTATTTTGTGCAACTGTGACATAATGTGAGACATTGGGAAATGAGTTTCGTAATAGACTCACACGAGTGTCCCAATGTCTAATTACGTCCAGTTGCACACAATACTTTATCTACATATATGAGCCTATGGAATTAGTATGTAGATGCCTGAGACCAATCAGAAGCGAGAAGAGTAAAGAGAGCGTGGTTAAAAAAATTAAGACAGACCGTTATCGCTCATGATTGGTCCTTTAGCGGTGTTATAATAAATTTGGCCAATCACAGCGCAGAATTGTGGTGTTATAATGTAATATTATAACATCCATCAAACAATGTAGCTACTTATAAAACATTTGATTATGCACCATTTTCGAGTTCATAATCAGGATTTTACGATATGAGTGTAAATAAAGGAATTTAGATATGTTACAAAATCGGGATGATATTACATTATATTGCATTGTTATTTAACCGCCTCTGTTTGAGTAAATATAAATATATCGTCACGACATGAATCCCCAAGGGGGTGTCAGAGGTGTTCCGAGTGTGAACTGTGAAATGAAAGTCACAGTCCACACCCAGTACACCCGCGTTAAACCGAAGATTATTACGTCCCATGATGGATGGTGAGCCCTATCGCCGTACTTCGGGCAAGGCACGAATATAATCGTGCGAAATACACGCTTTTTAAAAGGCATGCAGGTTTCCTTACGATGTACTATATACAAGGTGACTTTTTGATCATCTTTCAAATTCATACTGGAGGCTTGATAAGTGATTAGTATCTTGGATCAGTAAAAATTTTTGTGAATTTCGTAAAATGAAATTTCGGCTTCCCATATAAATTCAGTCCCGAGTGAATCACTATGGGGAGTTGAAATTTCATTTTACGAATTTCACCAAAATTGTTATTAATCCATGATACTGATCACTTACCAAGCCACCAGTATGAATTTGGACGATGATCAAAAAGTCACCTTGTATAGAACAAATACTATGAACATAAATTCCGAAAAACTCATTGGTGCATGCCCGACCGGGGATCAAACCTGGATCTCAAGATTGAGAGGTCAGCGTTCTACCCCTGAGCAACCGCCGGTTATTTTTGTTTACCTAAAGGAACGTTTGTACAGTAATTCTACGGTCGAACAACGAAGTAATCATAAAGTTCTTCTCAACCTAGTGTACAGTTATCTTAATGTACTTGAAGAGTTTTTGGCCCCTCGATACCAAATTAGTTTTCCACTTCATCGGGTGGCACTTTCTCTCGATACAACGGAAAAGCGGTCCCAATTGTATAGCCCTTGAAAAGATATTGTCCATTGTTTAAGAAATATTTGTAACTCAAGAGATTACATTGATAAAAATACAACAATCTAAAGCTTCGTCCTGTCAGTTAACATTTTGGATTACAACTTTAAGAGGCTATGCAAATTTTATTTTTGTCACTGTCACTCCAAACGAAAAATCGCACAGTGCAGAGGTCTTCAAACACACTGTTTCTCCTCGTTTGACGAATAGGAACCATATACAGAACTCAAACATATCTTACTAGGTGTGTTTTAACAATATCTAGAGATTTGATATTTGAAATTAACTTTTTTCCCTTTTGCCCTTGAATCCGCCCCTCTGCGCGATTTTTCGCTTGTAGTGACAGTGACAAAAATAAAATTCGCATAGCCTCTTAAACAACAATATACTAAAAACGCCGATTTATAATGCAGTTGTATAAATCCGAATGTATAAATATTACATCCCCGAATACTCAACCAACTTAATTTTGCAGTTTTCATGTCTGACAGAATTAGAGCATTACCTAAAATTAAATAAATATCTAGTTTGAAATAATTGGTCATATGTAGGGAGCCCTAAAAGAGCGAGGCCCAACTCGCAATTGGCCGGCTTTTTCTGTTTGCGCGATTTTGAGAAATTCATCCATTATCTGAAGAGAAACGAAGAAATCACCTGGTAAAGTCGTGATGCATTACATAATCATATTATCAATTATGTTGTATGATAAAAATTAGAACACCGGTTCTTTGAGTAATCAGCAACTTTTTATCGAAATAGTTTCTCAATTATTCGTAATTTAACAGCACGTATATATATATATATTTCTTTTGAGTGACGATAATTGATAATAAATGACGTCATACATTCATAACTTTAATCCGTTTCAACGAGTAATAATAAATACCTTTTTTATTTCCAAAGTAATAAGTCATTTCGGTTAAACGTCAGCGCAAAATGCATAACTTAACATTGTATTTCTTGCTTAGAAGTTAAAAATTGAAAAACATTTTGGTATGTGGCAGTTGACGCCCATAGTTCAGTATTAGTGAGGTTTATAAAGCATGAATTTGAAATTTATTACACAATTAGTCTTGATCTTGTCCAAACGAAGTTAAAATAGCATTTTAAGTTGGTTTTGAGAAGATCATGACTGATTGTGTATACAATTTCAAACTGTTATTTTACAAACCTCACTAATACTGGAACAATGGCGTCAAATGCCATAGACTAAAATGCTTTTCAATTTTAAATTTCTAAACAAAAAAAAAAGTTAAGTTATGCACTTTGCGCTAAGCGACTGACGTTTAACCTTAACATAAGACAATTAAAACGAATACACGAGCATTGGGTAATAAATTATAAAAAAGTACATAACAAACATTTCAAATTATTATTTCTACTTGAAGAATTCTCTGATAAGGGAATTACTAAATATTTTCATTTGCAATAATACAATTAGTGGCGGAAAGAAAAATAACTCTCATTGCTTGCTTCAGATAACATATTAATAATTTTAAGGCGATATGTACCTAAAAGTTTTAGCGTCCCTGTTACCCCATATGCAAAAAAAAACTCTTGGTGCGAGAGGGACGGGTTCGTGGAAAAGTAGCAAAAAGTCGGTTTTTTATAAATATAAAATGTACTAAAGTTTCTATCAAAATTTCGTTTAACCAGGTCTTAGATACGGTTAAAACGAGGGCGTTATGTGAATATACTATTTTATCAAAATTAGCTTTTTATTTGGAAGTATACATATATAACTTTAAATATATATAATAAATAAAAGAAAATTTTAAACTTGAAATATATTTCGGCCCTTAGTGGGCTTTCTTGACTGATGACGGCCCACTAAGGGCCGAAATATATTTCAAGTTTCAAATTTTTTTTTTTATTTAAAGTTATATATGATGTATACTTCCAAATAAAAAGCTAATAGAGGCATATCATATATTTATTAAAGTATTTTATCAAAATAATACATTATTTACTGAAGTAGATATGCAAGTTCTAAAAGTATCGATTTTGTTTCCGTAGGTAGCGCCTTAAGGGCCTTACTATTGCTTAATGGGTACTTTCTAAAGCCTACTCCTCGTTTATGGCCTAACCAAAAATAATGAAAAAATGTGTTATGAATAATCAACTCTTAGACAACATATGCAACATTTTTCTTTTTCATACCACCAAAACTTCTACATGATTTTTTTTTTTTTACTGAATGTTGTTTTTTCACCTCAAATTCCCTACTGCTCCTGAGTAGCTTGGCCGATTGAATTCATCTATGCTTTGATAATTAGATAAACTTTATAGCTATAAACATAACATAAGATTATTCAATCGAGTAATCACGTCCAAGTGAAAAGTATAATTTTCTCCTATTTCGCCCTCTCAAGGACGCAGCGAGCGTCGTAACAGCCACTTTGCATTGCGCGCTGATATGGACGTTATTTCAATGTCGTTTCCGTTGATATTTGTAGTGACAAATATCGAGCTGCTAATTTGGCGATGGTAATCGCCTTAACAGACTCAATAAAACGCAGATATAGTAGTTATGTAGGTTTAGACGTTTTGAATGAAAAGTATAGGTATTTACGCAATCCTTTCGTCATCACAATGATCAGAGTATACATTGTTGAACGTCACTTTGGTTATAAAAATCATTTATGAACAACAAGAACATTAAAATATCAGAGGTGTTTCGAATGGAAACACTCGTACACTGTTTTCTCACCCACAATTTTACATTCCAACTTAAGGCCCTACGCATCCAACACAATAATCGTATTAAGTAATTTTGAACTCAATGATATTGTCAGAAAGTCTACATTAGAACGCTCGCTTCGTGCGCTGCGAGCACGCATAATCGGTGAATTTGCGAGGTTTTTCTGGAATTTCTGAAAAAGTATTGAGAAATAAATAAAAATGGGTCAATAAGTGTCTTTAGTTATCTGTAAAGAAAAGTCAGGAAAAGTTTTAATTCTCTCCGTTGAACACCTTTGCTATAAACACATTTATTCGCAATTTGACGAGCTTACTTTGTGATTTTTTTCTATCTAGTGAAGTTTACTTATTTACGTTTTTAGATCAACTTGTGTTTAGATTATATCCTCTATTGTAACATATATTTAACTTGTATTTGAATGAGATATTGAACTGACAATATTAATTAAACAAAATGCTCATTTTAGAATGGCAGGGCCTTAAGGCGATATCAAAAAAAAAATGGGGTTTTTTCAAATCCATTTACTCCACTATAACGTCATCTACGTATTTTATTTTTGAGTAAATGTTTATTGAGTACTTAATTAAGATTCTCACTGAAGGAAAACGCGATTGGATGAAATTTTCTCGATACAATTTAATTCCGAAAAGTACTCTAAATTTAAACTATGACAGAAATAAATTTCTATGTTTGAACACTTGGCGATTTATCCATCGCAAGGAGATATAAATTAACATTATATCATTGCAGTATAGAAACGCAGGAAGAAAAGTAAATCTGGATATGAGGAGCTCTGAACCGGGATTCGAACCCGGGACCTCTCGCTTACCGGGCAATTGCTCTAACCACTGAGCTATCCTGGTCTCTGTGGAGGGATAACTACTTCTTGCACAAATACACACTTGTTAAGAGTGGTTTCGCAGCCGGATTGTGAAAAACCCGCCTTTTACTAATTAATCGAAAAATATGTTCTATGGTCAAGGACATCCTTCAGTACTTGTGCTAGGATTGTTTTTATATAGGTTTACAATAAAATAAACCAAATTGAACATTTTAAAACGAATAAGTAGGTATCCTGTTGTAATTGTCATAGTCACCACTAAAAGATTCGTATTAATGCTTTTAAAAAAATCCTGTCATGTAAAGAAGAAGAAAACAATCTAGAAATCATCATATGGTAGCTAAAACAATCTAGAAACCATCATATAATATGATAGGTTAAACTACATAACAGCCCACACATCTGAACGACGGAACACCATCCTCAATAGCTTCATAAAAATACCCGAGAGTTTTGTTCGGCGCGTGCGCAGAGTTCCATTAACCATTATGCAGTAATCGACCGTGATGTCCAGGCCACTGTGCTTGAGTAATGTAGTCCTTATTTCGCAGCATGTAAGAGTTATCTCGAAAGTGGTTGTAGTTAGCTCAAGTTGCGTTCTAAGATTGTGGTGGAAGAGATGGTTTGACTTGAGCCTAATGACGGATACGGTAAGTCTGGTGTCGAGTTGATGATGGTTGTAGTCATGGGCGCCAGCAGAAAAAAAATGGGTTTTTCATATAGTTTTCATATGTGCCATAATGCTACAGAATAAACAATTTAGCTTAATTTGTAAGTATTTTAATTTTTAATTTCATAGAATTACGCCATTTTAGGACATTGTTTTCATAATTTTGGTATATAAATTAACCATTATTTTTTCATGATTTTTTAAAGAATTGTCCGATATGACGTCGCTTGAGAATTTTAGACAAACTGATTGTGATGTGTGATTGCTTATAAAAAAGTGGTCTGTTTCTGTCTGTCTACTCATCTGTCATCCATCTGTCAAATCAGTCGGAAGCTAATTATTATTAATTTATCTTGATAGCAAAGGACACATTTCTAAACAGCCATTTCTCAAGTGATATCACACGAAGGCAAATGGAAGTCGAAGCTTTTTCGTAAAAATATTCATCAAGAGGTTTTTTAGACGACAAGTTCTAAAATATGCCTAAATCTTGAAATGGTTTTCGAATAATTTAATCTAAGCGAATTAGCTACCTGGCTCGAATCACATAAATAAATACAATTAAATATATTTATTTACATTTGGTAAGTTTATTTTTATTAGGTATAGGTTAAATAAGGGTTTTCGGTTAGTATTTTGTTTATAGGTAGGTTTTTAATGTTATTTAAGTATTATTTTGTTTATAAATATAAAAATAATTTAATATTTATATGTAATGTAGGTATACATGAATACATCAGGTGCAATTATTACAGGTTGGTTTTTAATGTAAAACAAAAAACGATATAAAATAATCTATATCTAATAACTAGTTTTATATAATAAAAAATTATATGGGGAAATAAACTAAAAAATAAAAAACATACATAAACAAAAAAAAACCACTGGAATAAAAATCTAATTACTTATCTATAGGTATCATCATATCATGTTAATCCCAGAATTCCTCTGCCAGTGCCCATGGTGGTGAAAGGATAATTTTAAGACCAAAATCATATTTGGTGCGGCTTTCAAACGTGTGTCTTTATCATTTAAGTTAGAATAGGCGGTAACAGAATAACAGCGTCCACTTTGCTCTTGGCAGTGCGGACAAAAGCTGAGTCACCGACCTTTTCAACGGATTCATGCTAAGTTTCCACTAACATCGTTTTAGCAACTTGTTTGTACACAAACATTATTGAGAATAAATATGTATATTTTTAAATTTATTTATATCAAGCGGTATTTTCCCCGCTAAGAGTCAAAGTTCAAAAGATTCCAAAACAAATCTATAATATCTCAGACGAAAGAGGTTTTAATTGATATTCTATGCGACCTCATTACCATCAGCCTCGTTTGCCCAGCTCCGCTATTTGTGTCGAGATCTCTGGAGCCACATCCTTTTGTCTGCCATCAGCTGTGTCCACATCGGTAACAAGATGGAAAACTTTCTGTTGCTGGATACCGATTCTGAGAGCGGAGCTGTATGAAAATTGGAACTGATATCTTACATAAAACGGCTGAGAATGGATTGAGAATAGATTTGGATGGTAGGTTCCTTGTATGTCATAGACGTCTGCTAAGACAGGATTTTAGGAAATTCTCACGGGATCAAGATAAACGGGATCCAAGTGAGCAAAGCTGCGGGGCGGCGTCCACTAGTATTCAAATTCAAATTCAAATTCAAATAGTTTATTTTGCAAAGCAGGTATAGATATATACACTTTTTACACGTCAAATTTAATCTAATAAAGAAAATATATGTAATAAAATAATAAATGTACATGAACTAAATTAAAGGTTTATTTAATTTATGTAGCAATATATTTACGATTAAAATGATAGGTAAAATATATATTATACAAGGTAAAATCCAATCAGCCGCCCGAACCCATACCGGAGACCCGGCCAGGGACCAGGAACAAGGTTCAATAATCACCAACCGAGCCCCCAGCACGAATCCAGGCGGCCGACCAAATCCCATCCTATATACTACATACTAATAGGTTACATATATAAATACATGCCTACCTCCGCCCATTCGATTAGTCTTGCTAAGAAGAAGGGCAAGAAACTTAGCAAGATCATGTCTTTTTTTTCAACATAAAACTTATACTATACAATATATGACTTATATCTACTTTAACCAAGGGATAAGAAAATACAAGATAGCAGGAATTCACGTTAATGAAAAAAAGAAAAACATATATATCTTTGTCTACCTGTCTCATATAGTCCTTTTCCTTTTACAGTCTGTAATCAATTAATGTTTACACCTTAGAGGAATCATAAGTTAAGAAATTATACTATTTAATAAAATTATAACTTACTATCATTATCACTGTAACACCATGCTTCACCATCATCCAAATATTCATTTATTTTATAATATGCCTTTTTCAATAGGCCCTGCTTAATATCTATGTATCTAAACACATATTTTATTTCGCTACATTAATTTATAGAGGAATCAGGCGGCAGCTGTGTCAATATCGGCAATCTATCTTGGAAAACATCTGAGATCGCCTTCAAAACATCTACGTGCGTAATTTGTCTGTTTATCTTTTCTTCATAAGCGGATGTATGTAGATTAAATACTTAATTCTTCATACTACTGAAATAACGGGCTAAAATCAACTTAGGAAAAACTTTTTTTTATATTGATCCTGTTAGATTTTTTCCTTCTCAGAATCTCACAAGAGAATAGGTAATATTTTTTATTTAACTTAGCATTTAAGGCGATATGTAAAAGTTTTAGTGTCCCTGTTACTCCATATGCGAAAAAACCCTCAGTGGATTCGTGGAAAAGTAGCAAAAAGTCGGTTTTTTATTAATATAAAACGTACTAAAAATGCTATCAAAATTTCGTTTAACCAGGTCTTAGATACTGTTAAAACCCATCTAATAAAATATAATTGCAGTCCATATGTCATTCTAAATTGTCAAACCAGGAGAATTGGTGTCGATAAAGACCTCATTTCAATAAATATTTCTATCGAGCCGAAATTCTCCAATCGCGTTTCTGTTTTAACAGATCCCTAGAGAAAGATTCCAAAAATAATATACTATTTTATCAAAATTATACATTATTTACCGAAGTAAATAAAGAAGTTCTAAAAGTGTCGATTTTTTTCCGTAGTGCCTTAATTTGGTACATCTAAACACAAGAAAAAAATACAATTACGGTATTTTCAATATAATATATTTTTTCGGCCCACTTTGGGGCCGGCATCAGTCGAATGAGTGAAATTATTGAAAGAAAAATTAAAGTGTTATTTAGCTTAGGTTTGTTCTTAGTTTTTATTTTTTGTAGTTAGTATATATTTTTGGTATTATTTATAATTTAGTATCATTTACTTTATTTTTATGGTATGATTTGTTTTTGATTTAGTATGTAACCAGATAATTTTTTTCTCGCTATTTATTTTATACTTCATCACTGGAAGGACGCACTGGTTGTAAACTTTAGCCTATTGGCGACGTAAATATGTGACGCAACTTCCCGAATGCTGCCCACCCCAAGCATATTCTTCTGTCAGCCTCGTAGTCGAAGTGTTTTTACACAGCTGGATAGCTTGACCCAGGTAAACATATGTTTGAACAACTTATAAACAAAAATAACATTCAAAAACATAACGAAAGAAGACCTATGTTATTTAAAATATAATTATTGGACTGAAAATTCCTAAATATTTGATTACTTAATTGTTATAAAATATTTATATTATATTATTTAAATTTCTGAATTAAAAATTCTACAGCGATAATATGTGTAATTGCAAAACGTAGGTACATAGAAATTTCTAATTCCAAAACACAAAAGATAAAGGCGTCGTAATCTTCAGTATCTTTAAGAAATAGCACGGGCGTTTCCTATATTCTTCGAAACCTCTTCGCATCACACTTTTACATAGTTCCTTACGTCAGTGATAATTCTGATAAGCTATAACCATTCATGTGTGATGCACACAGTATTGAATTTCCTGGTGTAGAGCCGAGGTATTTGACAAACATGTCGTTTGAAGAGTTCCGTTCTTGTGAATGGTACGAGTCATTTGATTCAAGAAAATCAATATTGGGTACATCCCAAGCAGCACATTAGCGGAAATTATGGCCATAAACAAGCTATATTACAATCTGAAGTTTCCTTGCTGATCTACTAGAGGATAGAATGAGTCTTTAGGCTGTTTTTGAGGAGATTTCGTACAATATTAAACAGCACAGTTGTCGAACGACTTTATAACGGAGGAAAATATTGCAGAAAGCACTACAGTAGCATTAAAAACGCTGTAGTCCAGACGTTGGCTACGTATGATACTACGAGATTAATTAGAAGACTAAAGCTTGTTAACGGCTGGTTAACGGGAATAAGTCATGTATTGCTATGGGCTTCATTAGAGGATAACATATTATCGTTTGCTTGTTAGTGGTGTACAATAATTCTATTGTAATGCTACATTAATGAGCTTGATTCTGAGCATTAGAAGAGCTGAATCTCAGAGCTGAGCTGAGCTTGTACAGCTCTTACAATGATCTTCACCAGCCACTGAAATGCTCAGGGCTGGTTAATTTGGGGCCCAATTGAGCATTACAAGGACTGTGTAGCCGCTTACACAGCCCTTGTACTTCTGTAGTCTGGCGTCTATACAATACAGCCGTCATGTGCTGCTTGGGATGGCTTCTGATTTTCTCTAAAAGAAATGACACGGCTGGACTGGTCTACATTTCTCTACTTTTTTTGTGTTTTCGAAAGAAATAGATAATAATACAGCTGAAGTGTGCCGAGCAAATTGGCGATATACCTTCTGATAAAAGGGCTATCTCCTACTGACAAAAGGGCTATGATTCAAGAGCATCAAAGTTAGATGCATAGCTTTTTATTTTTTCTAAAACAATGATACTGCTTTTATCTTTTGGTATTTCCAAAAGGAAGAGAGGAAGTTTGCTGACCAAAAAATGAAAAAGTACCTGGATGGGATGAGTTTGTATGACTCGGTGAGGAATACAGAAGAAGCGAAAGAAGCGTATCAGGATCTTCGTAGATATGTAAATGTATTTAATAATATTTCTAATCTTGCAACCAGTAGCCTCAGCATGAAAACATCTCCCTTTCGTTGAGATTGAAACTAAAACTTAGGTGGCATACGTAGCTGTTAGTTCCGCTACTGTCCGCTTGGAGCGGTTTCACAGATTCCATACGATTTAGAAGTAGTTTGAAACTCAACGAAAGGGAGATGTTTTCATGCTTAGGCTAGGGATACAGAATATTGGTTCTCTTGTGCAAGCGAATCGCTTGTAGATCAGAAAGAAATGTAACTAAATCGACCCAAAGGCTTCTGTATCCACACAACAAAATAATTCCACTTTTCGTAGAACATCTATTCCAAGCTATCTGCCGACAGATAGGCACATCTTTGTCGAAGGCAGGGCAGGCATTGCGGGCGAAATAACGGTGTCTCTTATCTGAACTGATAACGCGTTTATGCCCTCGTATGTTCCGGTCCCAATTGCACGATGTTTGCCTGACTATTGGGCAAACTATGGCAAATTTGGACAATTGGAGCGAATGATAACAGAGATGAGTAATAAGTGCATACGTGGTTTGACGTGATGTTCAAAGGAAATGAAGACTAGCTTAGTTTTGGTTATCTGTTGATCTGTTATAATATGGTTACCATATAGTGAGAAGTGTAGGTGGTAGAGCGGATGCAAACTCCACCGAAGTTGTTCCTATGACCAGCAGTGGATGAACCAAGCTGGTGGATGGATGGATGAAAACTCACGTTGAGAGGATGGCGTCTCGGCGGCAGGTGCCGCAGGCGCGTTGGCTGCACCCTGCATGGCCCGCGCCGTGCGACTCCGACGCCGCCTGGCGACAAAACAAACAAATTTATTATTTTGATTAACTTTTGCCTTTTGAGATCTATTTAGCGTTTAGACAAAAGAGGTTCCATGACGTCTAAAGAGGTATAATATACATAGTCGCGACATGACTCCCCGTCTACGAGTGTGGACTGGAAGTGCACAGTCACACTCATACACCCACGATTCACGGACGATTATTACGACGCTGCGTGATGGGTGGTGCCGAATACTGTCGCCGAAGTTTGGGCAGAACAATATGTATGTTCTGTTGGCAGAAAGATGGACTTACAGCTTAAGGTGCCTTTCGAAGCACGCATACCGAACAAAAATGTGCCACTATCCGCGACCTCTGGATTAGTTTTTTAGATGTTCGAACCACTATACTATAGAGGGATATAGAGGATATCCTCAAAATTCTCTAAAAGCCTAAACGTGACCTAAACGTAAAGCCTAAAAGTGTTTGACGGAACACTGACTAACCACAATCCCAGATATTAGTTTCTATATTCTGTCTACAAAATGTCATGGAGTTTGATCAATATTTGCCCAAAATAATGATCGAACTACGTTTGTGTTGTGATTGGAGCGAAATGTTTGACCACCCCTGCGGTCACAGGATTGGTGTAGAGTAAATTTTGTACTTGTTGATGGAAAGTGTAAAAAATCGGTCTCACCTTGACAGATAGGGTGAAATCTGTTAAAAATCGAAACTATTGCTCACTTTTTGACCTAACCCCTCTATCTTGAAGGTCAAACGTGAATCACCATCACCACTTTCCCCCTAAATTAAAGAAAAATAAAATGGCGGCGACATGGCTGCTCCTAAATTAGTAACGTAGTGAGTCATTCAGCCATCATTGAATGAATGCAGACTTTTTTGCGATCCTCCTTTATCAGTAACTTCCTATTTTCTACTCATGGACGAATAAATGAGGGTTATCTATATCAGGTGAGCAATACAGACAGGCTTCTTCAAATAATTTATTTGTTGGTTTTTTAGGTCTTTGTAATTTAAGTCATTTATTTCAAACATATAAGATTATGTTTATTTTGCGAAATCCGTATAAGATTCATGAGAAATTGTTGAGATTTTTTTTTCTTGTCGACCGCTGCTATTTTAAGGCAATATTTTAGGCTGATGGATGGATGGATGATAATTATTCGATATATTTCAAAATTTAAAATGCCCGTCAAATTTATTCAGATTTAGTTTTACCTTCAACCAATAGTGATGACGATGTGTCACATTTACGTCGTTACTTAAGGAAACCACAGCTTTAATGTTGTATATCAAAAATTCTCTCTTGCGTCATCAGATTCATCACAGCCAACCCGCAACTATATTACCACCACGGCGATGATATACAGCCAAAAGCGCACATCTCCTATTATAGTCCAGACAATGCGCACAAATACCAACCAAGACTTTAACTCATACATAGGCTTTATAACACCTCTATAAGAGCTGGCCGTGTGTCTAAAATTGGCGGTAGAACTGCAGCAGTTCTCTGGTATGCATGCCTGCATCCCATCTTGTATAGAATGCCCTGATCTTAGCATCGTATTTACAGAGAGCATTTTGCTTTGGCTTGTGATGATAATTCCTGCATAGCTGATGAGGTAGGGAATCTAACGACCAAATTGTTTATTGGTGACTTACATATTTTGTTTTTAATAAAATTGGAAAAGTTGTTCGTACACACGAGTATCATCAGTTTTCTTTTCCAAACAGCTAAACTTAAAATGTAGACATAGGTATACCTAGTCCAGCCAAAAGTTCTTTCATCCCAGGCTGAATCTAGTAAAATGAATTAATGGAATTTGTTGGATATACAATTAATGAAAATAATTATATTGTAATAATATTGCTAATATTGTAGCTGCTTAAAGCAAATTAACATTTTAACAAAACTATCCTTGAAGCAGTCCGAAGCCGATATCTTAAAATACGCGACATAATTTGGGATTTTGGCCTTATATCTTTTTTGATCCTAACTTTTACAATTTGAATTTGTGGTGTGGTTTAAAGCTGACTATATTCTATCTTAGACAAACGATATTAGAAAACAAAAACATGGCCTTGAACATTTTTGGGAGACAATTTTACAGCACCATCAATATGAACAAATCACGCCCAAAGGAATGCCTTAGAAGCATTTTTTATTTTCTATCGAGCATTTTTTTATTTTCTATCGAGTTTTCAAGATGTATTGCTTAAAAAACAACATTTTCCATCTTATCACAAGCATCAAGATCAAACTTTTATCACATTTCCATCCATATCTATGGAATATCATAAACCCAAAATATTTTAACATTTATTAAATTTGGTATTTTAACAACCAAAATCTACAACTTTGATACTCGCTCAAAAGTTGATTTTTTATGATATAAAATAACAATCAATTGTTTATTGTAGTTTGAAACCAACTCTATCCTATGGATATATATTGATGTTCTAGTTTCCTTGAACCCTTGCATTTTTTTTTAATGCACTTACAGAACTTATGGCAGGACTAGGTAAATTTAGAATTAGGGTGTGTGTGGACGAGTGTGGACTGTGATTTTTTCACTAACTGAATTACATTTAATTTATACTAATATATTAAATATGTTGTTTGTAAAATGTGGTAGACATAACACCTATGACCTAGTCCGAAATAGAAATATGTTGACATTTGCCTTGAAATTTCAAAGAGAATGCCGTCTTTTTTGTTCATCGACGCCGAGTTTCACGAGAAAATATCTAGAATAATAGCAGGAAATAAACGAGAGTTCATTTTACATCAGTAATTCGAACACAAACAAAGGCAGGACGATCTTTTGCGGTGCCTTTGATCCGCGGAAATCAGGGATTGAGTTCTGAGGAATCGCATTAGGGATTTTATTACATTCAAGAAAAGGCGATAAAATGTTAAGTTGCGTTTTCGCGTACCTTTTGTAATATGAGGTATCGCGGGCAGTTCCTTCATGTCGAAACAGCAAAATGCATTTGGACTGTACATGAGCATAGAGCAGGGTTCGGCAATTAATTTTAAGGTGGCTCCGTCGGAAAAATTAGCAACTTGATTCGTGGTGGTTGAAATTTCGAACAAAACCAGATTAAAATAAAGTTAACCAAAAATAAAGTGAAACTACAGTACAAGTGTTTTAATTCAAGATGTGTTTCAAGTTTCACCAAGTGCCGACAATCGCAAGTATATATATATTTTTTTTAAATAAAGTTCTTAACAGCTCGCACTGCAACATGGCTGTTACGCCAGTCGCTGCGGCTGACAAGTGCGAAAATAGTGTGTTTTTAATTTATTTTATCTAAAATAAAATTCATTTCCAAGAATTGTAAGTAAACTCGCACGTTTCACGGCGCTTTATGCTGGAAAGTGTTGCCACGTTATAAAAAAAATCTTACTTACTAGAATTATAATTGAAAATCTGCTCAATTAAATGTCTAGATATAGCAATGAACTATTTTCATTGACAACGTCCTCGATGAGATAAAATTCCAACCTTTGCTAATAACAATAAAATCACGCTGTCTCTGAAAACTTTGCTATATACGTATACAATGTGTAACAGAAAGATGTAATCATATTTGAAGAGCTTTTTCAGTCAATGGTATAGAACAACTTTTACTAAGGAGCCAACCCCGAAATCTCGAAAAAAAAAAACTGCCCTTCCATACATTTCGGCCGAGCGGCATTGCAATTTTTTTTATGAAACAGTAATGATTTTTTTTTGAGATACAGGTTTTGTTCCATAGTAAAAGTTGTTCTATCTATACCATTGACTGAATAAGCTCTTCAAATATGGTTACACCTTTCTGTTACTGGTTGTATATAAAAAAAAAAGTTAATTGCTATTTCTAAGCAGATTTTCAATAATTATTCTAATGAGTAAGATTTTTTTTTTCTACATTAGCAGCACTTAATCAGCATATGACTTATGTGTAATACCTACTAATAAATAGGGATTTCATATCAGTTTATCATGTTCTCGATATTATGAATTTATCACACAATCTAAAAGGCCGTCTAGAAAACAGATCATTTACCTACCTGTGTTATTATTTACTGTTTAAACAATTACAATAACCTTAATACACAGGGAATAAAGGTAGTTTTAGCATTGACTATTAAATATTGTAAAGTTAAATCCTGCATAATCTGCAGATAAAATGAAAGACAAGGATCTGTAGATAACTCTTCGAAATGATTAATTGAAATGTGAGTGATTAATTTATTGAGATTACTTAGCATTGTTTAAAGTGAAGAAAATGTTTTCGTCGTCACGAGCTTTTGATTGTTTCCGCTACTCGACAACAGATGGCGCTACTAGTCTTACAAAACCGAAGAGCTTTTTCGTAGTCATAAAAACCACTGTGAAAGCTTTTACGTGATTCATTAATAAAAAAAAGTCCTCAGTCCATTTATTTTTAGGGAAAAGCCCTTATTTCAAAAATTATAATATTCTAGTATATATAGAGTAAGTTCGTTCCTTTATATTGACAACTCCAATAAATGGGTACACCTGTGTACACTTTATTCACCGGAAAAGTTATCTCTAGCTAAATCTACATAAGAATAAAAGACAAGAGGTTCAACCAAAGAAATTATTGCCTGGCTAGATGACGTCATCATTACCTATCATCTCAAGAGGTAAGGTGATAACAAGATAAAGCGATTCAACAGTCATTACATGCCCATTTACCTAGCAGATCTTGAGAATGTAGATAAAAGCGAGATTTTCTCAAGTACCCGGTGAATTATCTTGCGGAGAATTTTGAATTTATCTTCTTTTGTATCGAGATGGTTCGGTTTAGTGAATATCGGCATGTTTTAGGTATGTGCCATGGGCTGATCGTGGAATAGGCATAGAATTATTATGTTAAGGTGTGTTAATTCGAAAACCATTTCGAGATTTAGGTTTAATGAGCCGTATTTTCGAAGTTTTGGTCTAAAAAACCTCATGATGATGAATATTTTGCAATATTCAATATTCAAATGAGGTTGCAACTTCCATTTGCCTTCGTGTGACGTCACTTGAGTAATGTCTGTTTAGAAATGTGTCCTTTGCTATCAAGATAATTTTAATATAATAATTTTGCAATATAATAATTTGCTTCAGACTAATTTGACAGCTAGATGACAGATGAGTAGACAGACAGACACAGACCACTTTTTTTTATAAGCAATCACAATCAGTATAATGTCTAAAATTCTCAAGTGACAAGGTCATCGGACAATTCTTTAAAAAAATCATAAAAAATAATGGTTCATTTATATACCAAAATAATGAAAACTATGTCCTAAAATGACGTAAATTATTAAAAAAAAAAGACTTTTAAAAATTAAGCCATGAGAATTAGAGTATGAAATCGAAATCAAAATAGGTGCGACGACGAGCGAAGCGAGGTGAATCGTTCTAGGTTTACGTACGTACCTACTAACTTTTATTATTTTATTACATATATTTTTATAAGATTAAATTTGTCTCCTCAAAAGTGCAATACTTACTTTACAAAATAAACTATTTGAATTTGAATTTCATATACAAATATATCGTCCAGCTAAAAATACCATTTAAGGGGCTATACCGTGAAAATTGACACTTTTTGAAGTTATTTATCTGCTCTTTTAATTAAGTTCCAAGTAAATCAAATTAGTATAACAATTTTGAGACTTGAAAAATATTTATTTGGATGGGTTTTAACTACACCTAAATTACTGGTTATGGAATTTTTTGTAGCTATTTTAGTTAATTTTGCATTAATTTAAAACCGACTTTTTGTCAATTTTCCCCGATTCCGTCCCTTTCGCACTGCGGGTCTTTCTGCCTGGAGTAACGGGGACCTTTTCTAGCACGGTATATCACCTTAAGGGCATAGGTGACCTGAGATTGAGCACTTAATTTTGCATTACGTCGAACCGAAGTCTGTGACGCTCCATTTACGTCAACCGAAATATCACTTGCCCCAAAAAAACTTAGTTTTTAATCAATTATTATCTTCTACATACATCTACCAGAGGGGTAGGCAGAGACTACCGATTTCTATCCAGACAGATCCAGACACACCTCTTTTGCATCTTCCACATGGCAGCGTATATAATTATACAGCAGCATGTATAATTATAATATGTATGCAGGTAACTATCAGTATTTATTTTTTTCTACTTTTGTGGGCATAATCTCATGCACGAATATGAGTATTAATTATTCACGAATTGTAGTATCAGGACAAACTCATGTGAGTTTATTGATACTATTCATCATGTAATAAAATAGTGTAAAATTATGAATAAATAAATATAAAAAAAATGGACCTCCGAGGGTGTCAGAAGTGTTTCCGAGTATGGACTGTGAAATGCAAGTTCACAGTCCACCCTCTAACACACCCACGGTTCATCGACGATTATTACGTAGGGTGGTGAGCCCTATTGTCGTAATTCGGGCATAAATGTGATCGTCTGAAGCGTGCAGACAGATCACAAATGTGCCCTTACGGCTTTGAACCCGCGACCTCCGGGTCGGTAGTCGATTGTACTCGGACCACTGGACCAAACAGTTGGTCAAAATCGTTTGTGAATTATTAAATTGTTTGTGATTAAGAAGGGTACACGATGTTTTAGGCGTTACGGAAAAAAAATCAACACTTTTAGAACTTTATTATTTTTTTATTTTCTAGTGATAACGCGATTAGAGAAATTCGGCTCGATAGAAATGTTTATTGAAATTAGGTCTTTTTCGAAACCAATTCTCCGGGTTTGACAATTTAGAATGACATATGGACTGCAATTCTTTTTTATTAGGTGGGTTTTAACGGTATCTAAGACTTGGTTAAACGAAATTTTGATAGCAACTTTAGTACAAAAAACCGAATATTAATTTATTAATAAAAAACCGACTTTTTGCTACTTTTCCACGAATCCGTCCTACTCGCACTGAGGTTTTTTTCGCATATGGAGTAACAGAGACGCTAAAACTTTTACATATCGCCCTAAACAATTATTTGGTAAACCTTTCCAATGAGATTACATTGCGAGCCCTATCGCCTATCGGTATAAATGTATTTATAGAGCATGCAGGTTTCTTCGCGATATTTTCCTTCATCGTTCAGCAAGTGGTTAGTATTAGGTACCTAATACTAGTATATTAATATTATCTGTGGTAATATAAATACTATGTACCTACATATGTAAATTCCGAAAATATTATTGGTGCATGCAAGACCGGGGATCAAATCTGGGGCTCTACCGCGTAATTCTCATTTGTATCAACTTCTAGCAAATGCATGCGAAATTCAATGCGTGCAAAAGAGATGGCATGTTAGGCGGGCGTCGTCGCACGCACGTCAAAATTAAATATCAAGTTGATGTTGATGAAAATGAGAATTACGCGGTAGACCCACTGGTTTCAACGTTCTACCGCCTAAACTATCGCATCAGCTGTAGGTTAGCTAAATATAGCATATTTTTCCTTATTTTAAAACAAAATTAGAGCTGTCAATCTCACTATGTATTAACGGGATAATGAATAGGTATATTTTGAAAGTATTTACAGATACGGAAGAGGAATTTTCTGCTATTCTTTTGTATGAAAAAGTGAGGTTCCCTTGTACTTCCAATGTATACATGTTGAGAAATTACGCAAATTATTTCGAAATTTTAACGTTTTTAAACTATTTTCGCGTCCAGCTGCCGTGGCCAACCTGGAAGTCTCTCAACTGCTGTACCTTCCACCATAGATTTCTTTCGTCCCTCACTATCATTCATTTATATCTTCTCGTAGGAAAAAAACGCGTTTTTTTTTCAAAATTGCTACAAATCTTTCAAACAAACTTTATAAAGAAAAAACCAACTAGATCCCGACATATACAAGGTGACTTTTTGATCATCGTCCAAATTCATACTGGAGGCTTGATAAGTGATCAGTATCTTGGATCAGTAACAATTTTTGTGAAATTCGTGAAATGAAATTTCGGCTTCCCATAGAAATTCAGTTCCAGTCCCGAGTGAATCTCTATGGGGAGTCGAAATTTCATTTTACGAATTTCACCAAAATTGTTATTGATCCATGATACTGATCACTTACCAAGCCACCAGTATGAATTTGGACGATGGTCAAAAAGTCACCTTGTATACCTACTTGAGAGAAAATCAATAAGAAGTCTGAAATAGAGGGTAACATTTAACTTCTCTGCGTGAAGCCCCTTAAAAGAGTTGTTTCCATGACAATTATCTATTCATAATTTTTTCTCATTAGGATTTTATGAACAGGTAGAAAATGTTATCTTATTATTATATAGGTATACAGAAAACAGCGGTAGCTCAGGGGTAGAACGCTGGCCTCTCAATCTTGAGATCCAGGTTCGATCCCCGGTCGGGCATGCACCAATGAGTTTTCCGGAATTTATGTGCATAATATTTGTTCTTACTTACCACTTGCTAAACGGTGAAGGAAAACATCGTAAGGAAACGTGCATGCCTTAAAAAGCGTGTATTTGTGCCCGAAGTACGGCGACAGGGCTCACCATCACGTTGGGACGTAATAATCGTCGGTGAAACGCGGAGTGTTGACTGTGACTCGTATTTCACAGTTCACACTCGGAACACCTCTGTCACCCCCTCAGGGATTCATGTCGTGACGATATATTTTTATTTTTAAAGCTTTCGTATTAGAACTTAATGTTGTATTATTATTGATAGTAGTTGTTACTTGTTACTTTTAAAGCATAATGTGGACTAGTGTCTTAAATAAGAATTCCTAAGATATGATGTTATTGTAGGTATAGATAATGTAGTATCCATGCATGCATATTCTCAATCATTTTACAAGTCATTCAAAACACCCGAGTGTTTATACTGAGGAAATGCATGATTTAGTAGTATTATACCTGTGCTTCAACTAAGTATTCTATTTCTAACACTTACTACAGAATTAAAGTGTTTTTTTTAATAGAGGAGTTTTTCATGATTACTAATTGCCAAGAAACTTATTGGTCCATGCTCGAATCAGAATCCCAAGGTTAGCAAGCTGGCTTCGTAACGGCTGATACACTGCCGCCTATAATACCGAAAAATCCGAAAAAGAAAAATTCGGATATTTTTCTATATTTAAGAGCGGTATCGTAGCCGGCTTGTGAAAAACCCGCCTTTTTCTAATTAATCGAAACAGAAAACTTAAATTCAAAATTCAATCAATAGTTATTCAACAAAACCTTATTAAGTTATTACCTATGTATTGTGTATACTGCATTCGCAGTGTCCATTGGTTTCTGTAAACTAGAATTTCAAAAATTTTAATTTCAAAAGTTTTGAAAATGAAAACTTTGCGATGACAACATACACAATATACATGGGTAAGGTTTTGTTGGAAAACTATTGAGTGAATTTTGAATTTCAGTGTTCTGTTTCGATCAATTAGAAAAAAACGGGGTTTTCACAATCCGGCTGCGATACCGCTCTTAATAGTAGTTTATGCTACAAGTGTTTTAAACGTAACCGAGTAATTTATTGCTTTTACGCCCATGTATCATATCATAGTGTGAGGAAATGAAAACAAATATAATCTTGTGAACTTTAAATTATAATTGGCTCAAAAGGACTGTATCCAGAGCCGTTAAACAGTGGAAAAAAATTATAACATCTATGGTACACAGGAAAGTCTTCAGGTTAGCCAACCATTGTAAATAAATTAAAAAAAAAATAATAATAAAGCCGTAGGGCAAAATAATCGACTTTCTGTTCGGTTTTGATGCATAAAAAGTGGGCCTTTACGAGCACATGCATTGAAAAAACTCATATAATATCGTTGGCAGATCGTAAATTATGAAAATCTTATAACAACAAAAATAGGTGCAACGACAAGCGGAGCGAGGAGCGTGTTAGGTTCACATGTAAATAAAGCCGAGCGAAGCGGAGCGAAGCGAGGCGACCCTCCTAGTTTTAACAGAAATATGATATGCCCATTATACCCAATTTTATGATGTGCTGACGTTCACAAGCTTGTACCTATTTAACTTATCATTTTATCATCTTTTCCGGCACTACCCTAATTTATCCACACCACCAAAGGTAAACTGGAAGATAATGCTAATTAGCATTAAGTTCGCCTTGTGTACTATATTTATAAATGCAATAAAGAATTTATTATTATTATTATTTTATTATTACACAAAGATGTCTGTGTAATAATTGTGACGTGTTCAGAGAATAAAACCACATCCTCTACTGATAATGCTGATCCACTTCCAAATATTTTAAATAACGCGAATACAAAATTTACTTCCCCATATAAGTTTTTAATAATAGGTACCTATGAAATCGCCGAAATTTTCCTACAGATTCATAAGTTCACAGGTTCTGTAATTCAATAGCTATTTACATTATTTGTTTGAAAGTAGATTTCATGGTTTTACATCTACGTATTAAATTTTGTTTTTATTGTCAGTTTGATAACCAAAATTAAAATTTCAAAAGCAATTCGTCCTGAATGCCATCCATTTCTATGATATGATTCGTTATAATTTTTCAAAAATTAAATTAATGTTGCTGTTAGCTTAACGTTGTCTCATTCATATACAAAAATAATCAAATAATTTGGATTCGTCATTCCTAAAAAAAATTTTAAAATGTTAGTAATGAAAATTGAGTTTCCTTCAAATTCACTATAGAAAACGGCAATTTCATATATTCATTATTCATCATTCATTTCATATACCTATATATTTTATATGCAGTTCAGTATCAGAGCATGTGGTTAAATTTTCTAGGTATGTACAAATATCATAGATACAAGTACCTGTATAAATATTGCGTCTGGGGCACCCTGCCGCCATGCGGCAGTGACAATATCGACAATTTTTTTCGTTTATTTTAGCTTTAAATAGGTTTAATTTATTGTTATAGTAGATTCTTATTTGTTTAAGTTTTTAGTTATATTGTATTTTTCTTTTAAATGTATTATTGAAATAACAAATAAACAAGGTAGTTAACTAAATACAAAATATATTACAAAAATAATAAAAACACACATATAAATAGATATTATCTGATGCGCTAATTGGCAACATATACTATTGAAGAACATAAATAAATTATATAATTAATGTTTATAATTCATTAATTAATGTTTATAGGTATGACAAAATAAACTAAGGTACCTAAGTACTTAATGTAATGTTAAAACATTAATGTTTCAAGGATTACATTATATATTAGATAATTAATTAATTTACACCGAGACCTTATTAAATAAATTTATTTATAGTTCAATTTTGGAAGTTATTTATTATACAAATTATAATCTTAAGCAATTATTACGGATATAGTAATAATAAATATATTTTAATATTTATATTTAGTATTTAGTTTTATTTTTTTATATATTTTATAAAACAAAAAAAAAACACAATGGTAAGTGAAATAAGTAACTAGGTACGTTATATTAAATTTATGATTTTTATTTAAATATTTTATAAAATATTATTGGGTCATTTATTAAAGTCACTAAACTATCCACATACCTACCTGCCTTCTAAGATTTCAATGTTTAAAATTAGGTATAGATAAGTAGTTAAGGTGCCAATTAATTAATAATGGTGATTTATGTAACCTTTTACGTGCTAATTAATTAATTATGGTGATTAATGTAATCATTTTGAATTTTTGTATGATAAAGAAATTAGTCATATCTAGGAAAAAAGTATCAGATGATTATAGGAATGAATTAGATTTAAATAAATGATTATGTGCCTTGAAGTTATGTACTGAAAGCAATGTACTATTTAGAATTATACAGGACATAAAACATTAAAATTTCTTTAAAATAATATTTTTTATACATGCAAAAATTTAACTAAAAATGGGAATAATAAAAATATTTTAAAATTATTATTCTATTAATTAATTATAATTATTATCTTTTTATAAGATTACGTTTTTTGAGGGTAGGTGAACCTTCATGTCCGTCGCACGCATTTTTTTTGTCGTTTTAGTCCAGAAATATTGAATATATATTTATTTTTTATAATAAACGAAAGTTAAAATTTCTAATCCAAAAAGACGAAATTGTTTTCAATTTATGGAATTCTAAAAAGAATCCTAGTAGCAAGATCAAGTGCGTGCGTCGAAACAGATGCCAAATATATTTAAAAACAATCAAATTGTATGTAAATAGACATGTCCGTAGGAAAAATGTTTAGAACGAATATTTTTTTGAAATTACACAAAATAACGCGTCAACTCTAGAAGGCCAAGACGAGCGTTTTAAAAACATTTGAAACACGATTACGCACCAAGCCCTCTAGAAACCAAAATGTGAAAGGGTATTCAGCTATATAATAATATTCAACGATGATTTGCATTGTACCTAATCTAATCAAAAAAACACTTACCCAATCGTGAATTCGCTTTATCGGCCAACGTTTTAAATCGAAATTAAAAGTTCAATTCCACACGAAGTCTCTCACTGTACACCATAAATAATTGTTTGAGCTCAATTTCGCACTGTTTATCACTAAAATGATGAGTTCAAGGCACTGAAGAGATATATTTTTGAATTTTTAAATGTCCGCGGTGCGTTTTTTTGCATCTTCCGCGGACCGACAACCTCGCGGTCCGAGATGTTGTCTCGATATGCTGAGAGCACGCACTGTCGTCGCTTTGCTCTCGGGGGAGCAAAAGATGGCCACCGATTGGTCGAGAAGCGGCGGCCAGAGAGGGAGAGCGCGCATCTCGGCCTCTCGCCGGAGCGAGAGAGACGGCTAGCGCGGGTCGCTTCGTCCTCCTGCGTGTTACAGATTGCCCGCGGCGGATTTGAGAGCGATGTGATAATATGGAGATGGCGTTGAGTCGCTTTTGTCTTTTATCGGGATTATTATCGTTATCACCGGGATTATTATAATAATCGAGGCGTCTGCATTTTGTTTGTTTCATCGGCACAATGATTATTTTATTAGAGTCCTTGCGGGGTTTCATTATGAAAATAATAATCATGCAAGTTATAATTATAATATTTTACCGGCTCCTATTTTCGTCAACTATGAGATGTAAAAAGTAATTTATTTATTGAGTTGAAATGGAACAAAGAAGATTTTATAGACTTATAAAATCGTAAAAAATACCTGTAAACAAGTCTTCAGTTGTGACGATTGCTTTAATACATATATTACAATAAATAAACCAGTTTCTTTACATTTTACTTACTTGGGTGATTTTGTTTTACCAACAATTTATCTTTTAATTAATTAGGTATGTAGATATAGGTATTTGTTTTGTTGAGCGATTTACATGGGCTTCGTGCTCCATTACTTCGACTTTGTCTCCTTTTAGTACATTTTATCGAACTCTTTTTTTGCTCAAAAATAAACACCATTTTAAATTTATTATAGATAACTTGTCTTTCTCATTATGTTTAGACAAACCTTCAAATTTCCTATTGGAAGACTTAAACATATCTAATTGGACATCAAATATAAGTATTTAGATGTTCGTACAAAATATCATTAATTTTGTTTGTTTTGTTTAGTTATTCCTTATTTTAACTACTGGTAGCTGTGGTTCAGTGGTTCGAACGTCTCGACCACAAATACGGACTTCGCGAGGTTTAAATCCCTTAGCGGCACATCTGAGTTCGGTTTGCAGTGTTGCCAACTGCTATTGTAAGAAATGCGCCAAACAAACCCTAAAATGCACTAGAGTTGTGCTAATTTTGATAAAAGAGCACCAAATAAATAAAATCAATCAAAGTTTTTTTTTTAAAGATGTTTTTATTGAGAATATTAAGTTGTTATTACAAAATTAGATCGTCGTCCGAATCAGAGCTGGAATCATTCTTAATTTTTTTTAATTACTGCTCGGAAAAAAGTATGAAATGGAACGTAATAGAGCTCACTCTTTTTTTTTTGGCACTAGATTATCTTTTTATCGATAATACCCCAGAGTAAGAGTTCCGAAGTTTAACTGTGTTTCAGAACGCGCCATTGATTGGTTTTGTTTTTACCAACAAGCGTGATAAACTGCAGACTTTTAAAAATGCGCTAGTTAGGGCACTAGGCACTGTGAATTTTGAGAGCTAAAACATCAAGAAATGCACTAGATCTAGTGCCGAAAGCACTAAGTTGGCAACATTGTCGGTTTGCGTGCTTCGAAACCCTATTTGTGCCCGATGTTTGGTGATAGTAGGGCTCACCATCCATCGCGCTGGGACTTACATAATAATCGTCAGTAGTGACACGTGCGTATAGTCTGTGACTTGCACTTCACAGTTCATACTCGACAAATAAAAAAAAGTTCACGTATATATGCTTTAATAGGTTTGTCTATGGAAGAAGAGAACATTTTTTTTCTCTAAGAACGGGTATGTTTCTTAGAAAAAGTTGTTCAGTATGGCCAGAAAAGCCAATAAAACGAAATATAGTTTCAGTGTCCCTTACATACTAGACTAATAATTCTGTACATCCTGGAAGCCTTCTCGATTATTCTCTTCCGGTGCTTTTATCTGAACAATTTGTCAATATTAGCGCTAAGCTGACATAATTACTTCTGTACGTACATCCTGGAAGGCTTCTCGATTATTCTCTTCCAGTGCTTTTATCTGAACAATTTGTCAATATTAGCGCTAAACTGACATAATTAGATGCATTTGCTCTATTATTGTTATTTACTTTACCTCTGAGATTGTTTCTGTCGGAGACCTTATTTTATTTTTAGGTCATCCGTCATCACATCAAGTAGTTAATTTGGACAATAGGAATACTTGTAATGATACCCCGTACTCATTTGCTTTGAACCGCTATTGATTATATGATTTTCTCAGAATAAGAGGAAGATTAATCATGCGAATTTAAAATCATGCCAAAGTAGGGTTGGGTATAATCCGGAAATTGCAACTTGTTCCTAATTACCTTCACATCTAATAATCATGGAATTCACTGATTCCAATATCTGCAATGCTTATTTAATGTGTTTAGGGCAGGTTTATTAATGATTAGATTAGGTAATCTGTCAGATTGTCATTCTTTTTTTCAAATTCTTATCCGAGGTTGGTTATACCCACAGAAAATATTAAGTGATACCGTCCTACAGTCTCCATCAGGCCCGTAGCTAGTATTCGTATACGGGGAGATGAAATTTTCAGAATTGCTTGTGAGACATCAAAAACGTGTGAGACATCGTGTTCATCAATTTTTTCATGTGATTCGCATTTTCTAAAAGAATCTCCTGATTTAAGATGCAACAAACAAATTCTACAATTTACCTAAATCTAAACTTAGAAAACTTCTTACATAATCTGAGTTCATCTCGAAATAATCGGTCAAACTTTTAAACAAACATTCCACAAGATCAGTCAACACACGCACTCTAGCTGTTCAAACTTAAAATGTTATTATTACCTCATTTCTGAATATTTCTTGATTTATTTCTTTTGAAGGATAGCTAATTATATCGAAAATGTAAAATTCAAGCTATTGTTATCGAAATCTTTTTATATAAGTTGTACAGAATATTGATTTTTGCCGCAACTTCCATTGATATACAATGTTTATTCCTAAAAACAACCTTAACAACTGATTTACAATAGACTTCTGGACGATCGTGCCTCCTGCCACTTTACAGGTTGAAGGCACGATATCGTATTATTAGATATATTTTATTGTAAATTAATTATTATTGAGAATCAATTATTAAGAGGGTTAAAAAAGAAGAACTTGTTTTTTTCTGTCCTTCCACCGGGACGGCCAAGCCAACCCGCACCATCATTCAAAGTCAACTGTGGTAACCGAGCAAGAATAATTAATTTAAAAAACAACCTGAGTTTAGTAAAGTTAACCAAAAGCTTCTCACAATCTATGTAAATAATATAATAACAAGTGTATTCCCAAAAAGAAAATATTTTATTGTTGAATAATGTAGCCATTGAAAACGTATTGATTCGTAATTTTTTCGAGATTTCTAGAAATTTATGCGAGTAAATATAGCACAAAATATATTTTTGTAATAAGCTACAATTCGACATCCTTATTTTACTTTAGAAAAAAAAAACACTTTCTTTTTACCCATTGGGTAGTTCAGCAATCCCTTCACTCAAAGAATATACCTACGCGCCAAAAAAAAAACAGTAGGGTTAAAATTAGTCTTGACTGCAGGAAGAATTAATTTCAACATATTAAAAACAGATAAGTTTCCTTGAGTAAAATATAAAGATAAAACCAATAATGGATATTTGAACAGCATTGAACATTATCTTTCAGTAAAGAAGGACGGTCTCGCTAGCACATGCTTATCGGAGCAAGATGTTACTTAACGGTTACAACTATGTCGTTTAAGATTACTTCAGGTTTATACCTTCTGGTAATATTTAAATAATATTCACTACAAACACAATTGTGTACGCTACTAAATAAATCGCGCCCTGGAAAAAGGTCGACCCACACCGAGCATGATGACGTGGCATTGTCTGTGTGGCCACTCTCATTACTTCCATAGTAAATCGCCCGCCAACAACACACACCACGCTTTCCGTCTGGCGAGGCATGGGAAGCAAAAAAATAATCTCAAGGACAAATGCATTGGTACGTAAAGGAAACCACTATGTGCTCGCGATGCTCGTGTTATTGGAAACTATAATTATTATCTCCGATGACCGATATTGAGCAAACACCGCGCTAGGAAGGAGTGTTATCTTCACACATTGTGTGGTGAGTGTGTGCTACGTTACTAATGTTACAAATTATGCCGTTTAGTGGTGCATGATGGTTTAAAATACATTTCTCTGAGTGAAGTTCATTAAAATACCATCTATTTTTAAGCCGCATAATTTTATTTTATTTTATTTTGTGACACCACTTTTTGTTTTTATTTGTTTCATGGTTCTATATATTTTATATCATTATTTAATACCAAAGAAAGAAAAGACTTAGAAGAGAAAGCGTATGAGTATTAGGTACATTGAAAGGAGCCTCCCTGATACCAATACTGATTACTCCAAATACGTCCGGTGCAACCTGGACAGTTAGATTAAGACCCAACTAACTGACACATCCTTTCAGTTTGGTGGTATGCTTCACCTGTGACTGCTTGTCACTATCTTCATGACGAAAACATCTCACCAAGCGACTCGTCATGTTGCGGCATGACGTCATGTGCAGCTGTACTGGCAGAGTGGTTTTCCTACTTTTTAGATGCTTTCTGGGCCAGCGCTTTTCATCCCAGGTCTCAATGGCGCTTTTCATCAAGAGAATTAAAATAACTAGCTATTATGATAAAAAAATAAAACACAAGGTTGAAGATTGTTTCACCGAGGCTCATAAATTATGGATTACCGTCGTCTACGTCGAATAAAATATTAAGGACGTTCTAAAATGGAAAACATACCAATGTATATGTTAAAATATAAATTATATGGACCGAAGTTGATCCTTATTTTATTAATTTAAGAATAAACCCTAGATTTTTTTATTTATCTACGAAAAGTTCTTAAACATTATATTTATCTAATGAAGGGTTTCAAGGAAAAACAACAATGGTCCTAAAAAATCGAGATCGATTTTATGTTGTCTATGGCTTAAATTATGATTACTGTCCTCTATCAACGTATATAAGAAGTTTTTGAAAAAAAACAAATTTTTTGGAAAAAGAATTTGGTCAAGGTATATTAATTTTGTTTTTTGTCGTTGACGTGACGGTTTTCTAAATGACAACAATTTATTAGACCTACAGATAGACTTATGTTGCCGAAAACAAAGGTGATTTTCGAATGACTGCGTTCTCATTTTAAGGCGGTATTTTAGGTTGGAACAGATCAATATTAATTTATTAAATTAACGTCCTCAGATCGGCTTCTTTGATGATTCACGGTGACAATAACATTGTTTATCTAAAAAAGGATGTCGGGAAATTATCTTCCTTAGAGGTACCATAAAAAGGGTCCTCAATATCAATTTGGAATTTGGACTAATCTATCTAATCACCGTTTAATGATATGATCAATGACTTAGATAGAACAATGACTTACCTACATTTATAAAGATTGCATCAGACCTACAGCAATGATAGGCCTTTCGGTAAATTGTAAAACACTCGCTGTTTTGTGATTTTCCGAAGGCAAATTTCAAAATGCTTCGTTATTTTCTTAAAAGCCGAAGTCGAAAATCTTTCACCAAAAAGTCAAAAATAGGTGCGACGACAAGCGCGGAGGGGCGTGTTAGGTTTACATTTAAATACATATTGGGAGCTGAGCGATACGGAGCGGAGCGAGGCGACCCTCAATAGTTCTAACAGAATTGCGATAAGCGTAGGCAAATGATTTAATGCCGAATTCTACGATAAGACGACGACGACGCAAATTGCAAAACAGCGAGCATTTAGAAACTGACAACGCCGTTTATAAACTGCCGAATTTTACTACTTGCTTGTGACATTTATCAATCAAAGTCACCTTATATCGAAAAATTGATACTCTCTTTTGAACAAAAAAGTTTCGATTTTTCGATAAATATTTCGACCCACTCGTGGTCGTCATCACTCAACCATAATATTAATTATATAATTACAAATTAAAAACATGAACAAAGAATAAAATAAAATTCATACGTCCTAAAAAAAGCGCATTCCATATTATTGATTCCATTTTTGACGGTTTCAAGCGCATCATCATCCCGCCACGTCATTGGCTAGAGTTTTCCCGCCAAGTTGCGGAAACGCGCGAATTCATTCACGAAACGGCTGCGTTCGTTTATAAACAAACTGTTGGTCGGAAAAAATAGAAGACGGGATGTTAGAGCAAGGAGTTTACAAAACATAGGCCAGCTAGGGTGGCTGTGCGGATGCACTAAAACAATAGATTGGATGTTAGATGGCTATCTCAGGTCTCAGGTAAACTTCGTAAAACACAAAAACCGACAAGTTTTCGAAATGACTGGTAGTACGTGAGTACGCCTTGCCTATGTTTCTCTATCAGTCGCTTTTGACCTCATCAAGTTTAAACATGTGTTTTCAGCTATTCTTTCTCTATTTTATTCGGCGTAATTATTCTAAAATGGTTGATTGTTTTTATGAATATACATAATTTTACACTAGAAACTAACGTGATAATCAATTAATTAATTAATTATTACATAAAACATACTAGGGAAAAATAAATACTGTAACATAAAAAAACTAAACTAACTATAAATTAAAATTACCTATCAATATACAAGTATAAACAAAATAAAACTATACTAAATAAAATGTTTTTTTTAATAATTGTTTTTATTAAATGTATTGTTAAGTTGCGAAGAGTGTGCATGCAATTAATCTCCAATAACTTTCTTCAAAAATGTCTCGAGTGGTATTGTACCTCTTTATCTATCTATCTATTTATCTACCTATACATGTTTTGACTTTGAATAGCTAATCCTTGACATTCCATTATCATATTTCACGAAAATGTGGCTTGCGGCTTAAGAGTATGGCATAGGTATCCAGTAAAATATGAGATTACTCGTCCTACACAAAAAGGCCAAGGGCAAAGACTTTATCAGCTTTTAATAGAAGCGATAATTGGTTGCTCATTAGCCTATTTGTCTTCGACGGGTAATACACGAAACAACACAATGGACGGTATTTAGTTTATAGAATTATACTGAAATATTTTATAGCAAAATTATTTGAATTTACGTAGATTCCTTTCATATTTGTCGTACTTATTTTATGAAAAAAAAAAAAATTAAGTAACCGCGTTTTTTTAAGGAGCACTCGAAAACAAAAAGGAAAGTAAGGTTGAAATATATTTTCTTAAGACAGGGTGTTAAGATGAAATTGCGAAAGCCGAAAACTGGTGATAGTACCATACGAAAAGCTTTCCGTGAAAAAATCGGGAAATAAAGAAAGAAAAAACTGTTGTTCCATACTTATTGGTTGGATAGTTCTGGCGTTGTTCATGTTCTAGGCTCAGGCCCAGCCTTAAGAAAATGTTTTCGAAATTCAAAATCAACATTTTTAGGCGTAAAAAAATGGCAACGCAAGCTGTTTTAATTACTTTAAGTAAGAAAATAATTCATAAAAAACTGACATTGAGCATTATATGCTCTGTGCTGAATTTCGTAATATTTTTTTTGCTTGAGAGCACGTGCTGGAAATGTTTTTTTTATCTCACAATTAGGTAATTATCACAATGGCATCAGTGTACGCGCTTAGAAACAATCATCTTGCGCGCTGCCTGTTACTCGATTGCATATTCTTTTTTGGGTTCCGTAATAACTAAAACGTGATGGCAAACTAAGGCAGCGAAATTTGTAACTGTTACATTTTTACTTCGATGATGGAATGTCATTTGATAACTATTCTTCATTATCACTACATAGTATAAAACAAAGTCGCTTCCCGCTGTCTGTCTGTCCCTATGTATGCTTAGATCTTTAAAACTACGCAATGGATTTTTACGCGGTTTTTTTTTAATAGATAAAGCGATTCAAGAGAAAGGTTTGTATGTATAATATATGCATAATATAGTAGAGAAATACTGATAATTTTAGAGGTTTCTAATGTAATGTTGTAAATAAACACATTTTTTGCGCTTACATTGTAAACGCTGGCTGAACCCTACGAGATAGATCAAAATAATGTACTACAGTATTATACACCTTAAAAAGGTCTACAAAAAAGTCTCAAATAGTATATGTTTACCTCTTAGGGATAACCCACAATAACCGTTATTTATCCTTAACTTTTTATTACGAAGCGATTTTAAGCAATACAGCATTAATACTTATTCAATTAAGTACCTTAAATACATTGTGCAATATATAAAGACATTCTATAGTATATTTAGTATCAGCACTGCAACCGTGCGAAGCCGGGACGGGTCGCTAGTTAGCAATAAAAGCGTACGACAAAAAGAGGAAATGTCTTAACACCAACTAGGATGACCATAGACAATTTGTCTATGAAAATAACAAATAGACACATTATGTTATCTGTGCTGGTCACAAAACAAATAAGTACTTATTGTAAGTTGATAGCTTTCATCCTAAGTTTATTGATGCAAAGATAGAAGGTAAATAAAGGAAATAATATAATATATTATAATTCTAAATATTATTAGAGTGCATTACAAACTAGAAAATATTAATCAGAAACAAATCCAAAGACAAGAATTAGAAAAAATTCTTGTCTTGATAACAAGAGGTCGCATAGGTTCGAATCCTGGCCCGGGGAATTTTTTCAAATTCTTGTCTTTGGATTTGTTTCTGATTGATATTTTCTAGTTTGTATTGTAATGCACTCCAATAATATTTAGAGTATTCATAACGATGGATTTCGCAAAATGAACATAATCTTAATATATTTATTCCTATATTTTTATTTCTGTAAGTAGGTATACTGGGTATAGTGGGTATACTGGTACAGAAATAAAAATATGGAAATAAATAGGAATAAGCTTGCCGAAAACTGGCAATTGTACTCGTCTATACGGACAACTTTTACTATGGAGACAAACAGCTTTTAATATGAAAAAAACAGCTGTTCCATAGAAAAGTTACATAGCTACCCGACCATAATGTATAAAACAACTGAATTTTTTTCTCGATTTCTCGTTTTTTTTTTACGAAATGTTGTTGGTATGGACGAGTACAGTGGAGACCGCATCAAGTAAGACACATTGGACTTTGTACCTATCTTATATTCTTCCCTGTAGTTGCTAATGTCGTACTGCAAGGTGTGGTCTCTACTGTACCTATCGATCGCCAGTTTTCGGGTTCCGCAACTTCATCGTAACATTCTGTATAAGGTGACTTTTATTGATATAGCAAAACTCATACTGGAGATTCAATAAGTGGTCAGGACCAAGGTTCAATGACCCTTTATGCAAAATACGAAAAATATTATTGGTTCCCCTGTTTAAGAAATCTAGTCAATTAGTATTGGAAGCCTACATTTTTTTTTGCGTTTTTCACAGAAAGGGTCATTAAACCTTGTTACTGATCTCTTACCGAGACTCCAGTATGAATTTGGCTATATCAATAAAAGTCAACTTGTATCATTTTATTAAATTTAAGAAAACCAAACTTTAATTATTTAAACATTATATTTCTTACATTACATTAAGATAACATTTTTTAATTATTATACAAAAGCTGCCCTCTAATGCGTTTATTTAATGTTCCTAAATTACATAAATAAATATATTTCATTTCATATAATAATATGCCTTGTAAGTTGGGTAGGCTGCCTGTGGTTGTAATGCTAGTTAGTTTTCAAAATACAAGAAAATATAAAATATTGTAAAGAACCCTTATCGCAAGTTTTTCTTCGTACTTCGTGGATTTTTCATATCAACAACCATCGAATGGTAAATGGTAACTGACACTGGCCGGTAATAATAAGAATGCTTGTTGGCTGTTTGCAATCGTTGCCGTTGCCCAGAAAAAAAACAACACACAAGCATAGACAAGATTCTCTTTCGCGCCAACTTCTTCCGCCATTATTAAATCGCGTGATGAAAATGATGTACTGGTCAGTTGACTTTCTTTTCGCTTTCGTTGAAGAACATTTCTTTATTCTTGTGCTATTTCTTCCTTGATAGTTTCTTTTATTTCTTCAATTAATTGGTACAGAAGCGTGCCTGCTATTGTGGGCATATTTCACATCCACTTCCTATCTTCAGTCACGTTTCAGACGTCTTACTTATTCGATTACTTATGAATCTTATGATATATTTACCTAATCCTAGATAAGATTGACTAATTGACGTTGTCTACATCTCGACTATTGCTAATCTCAAATAAATATTATGTTGTTAAATGTGAACATAATATCCTTCCAATGAGCGTTTTTCTCTTTGTTTTTTTTCTTAGTTCTTGACTTTCCGCCAGATGTCGGTTTCCATCTCACCATAGATAAAATATGTTCCATAGCAATCAATGTCAAATTGGTTTTTGGTTTGCTTGGAATCTGTGCAAATTTTGTCTTTGATTCTGTTGCTAAAGTATGTGACAGTGCCATCTAGAAATCTTGTTTGACACTAAATTTGACACAAGGAAAAACGCTCATAAATGTTTTGTCTCTCTAAACTGTCTTTAATAGTAGTTTATGCTACAAGGGCGAAAAGGAATAAATTTCGAGGACGATTTATAACACGAGCGTTGCGAGTGTTTTAAACGTAACCGAGTAATTTATTGCGCTTACGCCCGTGTATCATACTACGTTTTTCAATGCAAAGTGTGAGGAAATAAAACAAATATAATCTTGTGTACTTTAAATTATGATTGGCTCAAAAGGACTGTATCCAGAGCCGTTAAACAGTGGAAAAAAAAGTATAAAATTTATGGTACACAGGAAAGATTACAGGTTAACCAACCATTGTAAATAAATTAAAAATAATAATAATAATAAAGCCCTTGGGCAAAATAATCGACTTTCTGTTCGGTTTTGATGCATAAAAGTGGGCCTTTACGAGCACTCCGCTCGTATTTTAAAACGTCCTCGTAATTTATTCCTTTACGCCCTTGTAGCATAAACTACTATTAAGTATTTTTATTTTATTTATTAAAATTTTTGTAGTTTGTGTTTAAACCTAAGTTTATATTAATAAATATAAAATATATATATATATATATATATATATATATATAGATTATTGTGTTAATTATTATTACGTTTTGGTTAAAATTAGCACGCTGCTTATTTCGATAGCATTAATGCTACGCCTTTTAAAAAAATCTTTTTCATTCCACCCAAAGGTTGCCTGGGAGATATTGCTTTTAGCATTTAGTGGCGCCTTTGTACACAATATCTGCGTTTTATACGAAAATGTGTTGTTAATTATGTATGTAAATGTACAAAAAGTGTAATAAATAAAAATAAAATTACTGTAAATTTTGTATGGGAAAGTTAATTTTTTTTTCCCTTTATGGGTTTGTTTCTTTGGGACAATCGTTCAGTACGATCAGTAGTTTCATTTTAAGACGGCAGTTAATTTACAGCTGGATATGGATAAATAGATAAACTAAGTCATGACAGGCCTTGGCTCTTAAAATAAAATAAATAAATATAAATATATCGTCACGACATGAATCCCCGAGGGGGTGTCAGAGGTGTTCCCGAGTACAGTCCACACTCGGTACAACCGCGTTTCACCGACGATATGCAGGTTTCCTTTCGATGTTTTCCTTCACCGTTCAGAAAGTGGTATGTTTCAGGTAGTACAGATACTATGTATACAACGTTTAACAGAAAGGTGTAACCATATTTGAAGAGCTTATTCAGTCAATAGCATATAAAAATAATTACTATGGAGCCAACCCTGAAATCGAAATACAGGGTTTGTTTCATAGTAAAAGTTGATCATTGACTGAATAAGCTCTTCAAATATGATTACACCTTTATGTTACACGTTGTATAAGTTCCGAAAAACTCAATGATGCATGCCCGACCGAGGATCGAATCTAAGGTCTCAAGGTTGAGAGGCCAGCGTTCTACCACCTAAGCTACCGTCACCGCTTTAAAAAAAACGGTTAAGTGCGAGTCAGACTCGCGTTCATAGGGTTAAATTTAATTTTGTCCCTTTTTTGTGAATTTCTCAACCGCTTTGAAACCGCCTTGATAGATTAAGTTTCGTATATAGTACAGTATAAATTCATAAAATTTTGAAGTACAGTATTATATTCATCAAATTTTACAGTACCGTAAATATTCATCAAATTTTTCAGTACAGTAATTATTCATCAAATTTTACAGTACATTAAATCCATCCATCCATCCATCAGCCCGTATTCGTCCACTGCTGGATATAGGCCTCCCCCATATTACGCCACTCTTGGCGGTCCTCAGTCACCCTCATCCAGCCGCCACCCCAACGTCCTTCAGGTCGTCAGTCCAGCGGGCACGAGGGCGGCCTACGCTGCGCTTTGCTGTAAGTGGTCTCCATTCCAATACCTTACGACCCCAACGGTTATCACGTCGGTGACAAATATGGCCAGTCCACTGCCACTTCAACTTACTAATTCGACAGGCTATCCCCCGGTTTCTGAAAGGCCAATCAATGTTAACAGTAGATTAAAAAATAATTATCTGGGGATTAAGCCAGAAAAAGTGGGAATTTTACATTGAAATCAAAAATTAACTAAGTTAATTATTGATTCATCACTCTTCAGACTTCATATATGCTTTATTTTCACCGTTATTTGCGGTTAAAGTTTTTTTAATCTACTGTTAACTTTGATTGGCCTTTCAGAAACCGGGGGTAAGTCGGTCACCTTCGATCGTACATTAAATATTCATCCAATTTTACAGTACAGTAAATATAAATAGTCATCAACCCCTCACATGCAGTATTGATATAACGGCTAAATCCGTTGACGTCTATCTTATTTGGACACAATGTTTGTCAACGATATCACCTCTCGTTGAACAGTCAATATTGTCGGCCAATGACCCTCTGCTGATGTGTCGAATGCTGTGTTCTGTATCGTCTCCCCTATCTTTGAAATTGTTCTTTTTTTACTGTTTTACCGCGTTGCTTTTTGGTTTTGGGAAGTGCTGAGTTTCTCGTGATATGAAAGTATATATTTTCACTAGTGCAAAAGTTTAATTACGATCCGTTTTCTTGGTTTTCAGCTGAAACGCCCGAATTATAAACCTATGTATTTCCATCCATCCATCAGCCTAGTTCGGCCACTGCTGGACATAAGCCTTTCCAGGACTTTGCCACTCCTGAGGGCCTATTATGTATCTTTAGTTGCCATTTGAACTGGGTGTCTATCACCAAAAACATAGATATACTATCTAATTCCGATTGCCTAAGGATATGTTCGCACTTGAAGTGACGACACAGTTCGTAAATAGTTCAATACCTACTAATAGCAAATTTAAAAGTTCCATTTTTAGCTATGTTTTTGTGTTTTTGATGATAGGCACCTAGTCCAGTTGGCAACTAAAGATACAGAATAAAGGGGCTGGTGGTCATCCTCAGCCTCACTCACACACGCTGGGCAGGTGGGTTGGTGAGCGCGGTGCCGGAATCCTCGCACCAGTGACGCCGCTGCTTTATTTATGAAATTCTAATTCTAATTTTTTAAATTCTTATTTACGGAAACCAATGAAAAATTAGCGATAGCAACTTACACAGTACATAGGTAATAAGGTTTTGTTGAATAAGTGTTCTGTTTCGATCAGTTAGAATAAGGCGGGTATTTCACAATCCGGCTGAGATATCCTAAAGTCTCCAGTATGTATTCGGGCGATTGAATAAATTTCACCTTATGTAATCAGATTTTAGCATACAAAAAGTTCAATACAAGCTAGTTTGAGAAAATATATGCAATAATAATAAATGAAATTAAATATAAGTTATGTACATTAATAATAATGGTACCACCTGTGTTTACGAAGAAAACATCTGCAGATTTTGTATTGTTCAAAGTATTTTGATCCCCGTGCAGATGGGTGTCATTACACCTGCATTGGGTGTTCATATTATAACTTGCGAGCCAAAAACTGTATTGTTCCATCAACAATACAGTTTTTGTTACAGTTTAATACTTTTACTGTCGTAGGGCTAATTTCTTTTTGCAATACTTCAAGGTCTGGAAAAAATTAATTTTAGATGAAAATGGAACTTATTTTTTTTAAATGCCCATAATTTTTCATGTGTTTTATTAATTGTTTTACGTTCCTGGAGGCATGTCCTTTTGAGCCATTACCAAAATAATTATTGAAAGACTGCTCAATTAAAAACCTGGAAATAGAAAAAGCATTGTTTTGACTTTAGACAAACCTCTTTATTTGTAGATATCAGTGATATGAACACAAGTTTAAATTTCAGCTACAAAGAGGTTGTTAACTTTATTTATCATCAGGTATTTAATTAAGCAGACAGCGATTATGTTATATTTAGCTAAGTTACTCGTTTTAATTTTGGTAGGATCTAGCAGAATGCCAGCGCTGTGGCTTCGGCTGTAGCATTAAGCTGAGCTTGACTCCTTTTTCATAACCACATAATATGTCTAACTCGTTTATATATTTTAAGGGTTCCGTACCCAAAGGGTAATCAACGGGACTCTGCTGTCCATCTGTCACCAGGCTGTATCTCATGAACCGTGATAGTTAGACAGTTGAAATTTTCAGAGATGATGTATTTATACAAAAAATAAAACAGAATAAAATAAATATTTAAGGGGGCTCCCATACAATAGATATGTTTTTTTGCCGTTTTTATAGATAATGGTACGAAACCCTTTGCGCGCGAGTCCGACTCGCACTTGGCCGGTTTTTTCTGTTTATTCTACTATGGTTTTGGAAATAAAGCTCTTTTCTTTCTTTCTTTCAGATAGACTTTCAATATTTATTCTGGTAAATATAAAAGTGTTGAGATGCAAAGATGTGGATTGACAAAAGTCCAAAATTTTACAGATGTACAGTGGAGATCACAACAAGCTATACACATTGGACTTTGTACCTATCTTTTATCCTTCAATTAGGAGCTTATGTAGTACTGCAAGTGTATAGCTTTATGTGATCTCTACTGTACAATTAAAAGTAATTCGAATTTATAGAAGGACAGTTTTCAGTTCAGACTTCATTTAATTTACCCGTATATGAACAAATGTTTTCTTTTCTATAATAATAAAGGTATAATGTATTGTTTTTTTAATAGAAAATACGTGCAAAACTGATCCCTTATTGGATGTTATTTATGTCGACGTTTCCGCGGCCAATGCCAGTTCATTTGTACTGTACATGGTCATTGCACTGTAACTTCAATATCTGAAGTTACAGTATTCAAATGAAACATAGATGCAAATGGCGGTCACAAATATATAATGAACAGAAAATCACTTGTACTATCCCACAAATTTATGTAATACTTCCTGACCGGTTTCGCCTTTATGGCATTATCAAAGGAATAAATAATATTTTTAAGTCTTTCCTTTGGCCTTTTATTGCTTTAAATAGATTATAATATGTAAATAAAAAGGTATTAATTCGTTTCGAAATATATTTCGGCCAACTTGTGGCCGTCGTTAGTCGAATAAGTAAATAAAAAGATCAATTCAAAGGAATTAATATAAGATCTTAATTACACAATAAATAGTTTACATCAGCCAGTGCGATCAATGACACTAACACATTTTTGTAGTGAGGGTAATCGTTTATTTATCCGTTCTAGTAGATACCAGCCGAAAATGTTTTGCCTAAAAGTGGGGAATTTTAATCTCATGTTATGTAAATATAAAATAAAATTGTTATTGTAATTAAATTAGAATAATAAAATAATAAAAAATAATGGGTTGGATTTAGTATCGTTTGGCAGTTGTATGGGGGTGAAAGTGGTTAAATCTGGTAGAGGTGGGGTCCCCAATTATAACGCTACCACACTTATTAAAAAAAGGTAATGCACATTTTTCGAGAAATTAATAAAAATTGTTTCTAACCTCAAATCAGGTAAAAGGCGAAAACGGAACGTTAAAATGGGCGTTTGGCAATCAAATCTGTCCTAGTTTATTGTCTGTGGTGTAAAATATTGTGCAATATCAATAAAATGGAACGCAACAAAAAAAAACTGTGTCATATGTTACTGTCATTCGTAATTCGTTTATTGGTAATTTTGGATTGAATAAATAAAAAATGTATGAATATTTTGTTGTTTTATTTGTTTTTACCTAGAAATCCTGTTCAAAAGGAGGTAAGTATACCCCCACTTCATGGTTGAAATAGGTAAAATCTGTTTCAAAACCGAATCAACAAGCCGAAGCTGCGGAGGTGAGCACGGGTGCCTATGCTTTGTTACGCAAGGGCGAAGGGGCTGCACTTCCCGCAGCGCCGTAACCGCTGCAGAAGTGAATTTGTGATATAAAAGTGACTTCAGTATTGATAGGTTCAAATGGTTTAAAAATTGACTTCTGCACTGGTAGAAGGAGGGTTTCTGCACTCCCCCCTTATAAGGAAGTTCTTCCATCTCCCCCCACCTCTACTTTAAAAATATAACCTGAATTTGTTGATTATAACCTCAAAAAAGTAAAAAATTAAATTAAAAAAAAACGGTGCATTACCTTTTAATGGGGGTGTACCAGGGGGTTGGGGGCCAGCCCCCCACCCCTCCCTGACCCCCTCCCCCTCCTCCGCCTGCCAAACGATACTATTTTTTTTTTAAATTATGTAAAAATTTGTGCATGCAATGTTAATTTATAAAACTTAATCTCTTTAGTTAAAATATTGTAAAAGGGGGGATCTATTATTGTCAAGTTGATGGTTTAGTATCGTGTCTTGGTTAAGGAGTATTAGTTTATTGATTTCTAGGGCTTCTAAAGCATTTAGTTTTTTGCCTTTATTACAGATGTATTGTTTATTACAAATGTATTGTTTAAACTTAAAATTAAACAAAATTGTAAAATTATTATTATTTGTAATGTAAATTAATATGTATATTATTAACATTTAGTTTATAAGGCGAGATAAATTAATCATTTGCATGCTGTGATTTCTTTAATAAGTTAGAAGTTAAGCATTTAATTAAGTTTGAATTGTGTTTGAATTTAGGGCTAACTAACTACTAGAAATCCTAATAAAGAAAATCTAAATCTAAAATCTTATTACAAATGTGAAGGGCTTTGAAATATTTTCGCCATAAAGGCGAAACCGGTCAGGAAGTAGGTAGTAAATAAATTTGTGGGATAGTACAAGTGATTTTCTGTTCATTATGTATTGAAAGTTCCACCTAGTGCCAACTAACCAACTATCAACAGTATAAACATATATGACGGTCACAAAGTTTGTCATTTATGCCATCTAGCTTCTACGTGGTGTAGCTTCCCTATGGTGGAGGGGGCCAATGACTATAATCCCCGCAAATGGGTATGCGGTACACTGCCAAATTATCCCTGTAGATGGCGTATCGAAAATCGATGGTCGAAAATCTGTCATTTCAGTATATTGTTACGGTTTTTGCCTTTATCGTGCCCCCCGCCAAGACGAGCCAAAGAAAGCGGGGCACTACGTACCTTTTCTCGAATTAATTATGCCTTTTCAAAATTAATAACATAATAACAATAACAAATATATTCCAACATATTATATCATCATCAATCATAATATGATTCATCCAAAGCGGCCTTTTTAGAGCACGAGGGGATCTAAAAAGGCCGACTTGGGTGAATCATAAAATTATTTGAAAGTAAGATAGAGTCAGAGTTTTTTCACGCGTGCAAAAGAGACGGCATTAGAACAGAATCATATTGTAATTCATGCGAAACGGCCTTTTTAGAGGACCAGATATCTCACGAAGTCCATATGGCTACGGTTGTAGTAGTGCACATGCGCTTTTTCTGGTGTGCGTAATCTCGGGGGGCTACAAAACGCGCAACTGACAAATTTTTCATTTATTTATTCACAAACATCTGTCCTTACAGGCTAGCCTAATTCGATAGATATGTATATTTTCAATGCAAGTGCTCGTAAAGGCCCACTTTTATGCATCAAAACCGAACAGAAAGTCGATTATTTTGCCCTAGGGCTTTATTGTTATTTTTATTTTAAATTTTTTTACAATGGTTGGCTAACCTGCAACCTTTACTGTGTACCACACATTTAATACTTTTTCTCCACTGTTTAACGGCTCTGGATACAGTCCTTTTGAGCCAATCATAATTTAAAGTTCACAAGATTATATTTGTTTTATTTCCTCACACTATGCATTGAAAAACGTAATATGATACATGAGCGTAAGAGCAATAAATTACTCGGTTACGTTTAAAACACCCGCTACGCTCGTGTTTTAAATGGTCCTCGTAATTTATTCCTTTTCGCCCTTGTAGCATAAACTACTATTACATGTATATTGGCTATTAGAGCGCAGTTTTTATAGTACAAGCCAGGCATCGAAATATTTCGATGAGTACATGCGCTTTTTTTGCTTTCAAACCTTGACATATTTAGTTTTGACATTTTGAATTTTTTTTTAATTGACACTGTATCCATGCTGTATCCATATTAAAACTGATCTTGTTTATGAAAATTGTATGATGATTTGTTTATAGAATTAAATTTAACTAATGTCTGCATGCCTAGTTAAGGTTGAATACTGAGATATACCATTTTATATTACCACCATTCAATGTGTATTCTGGCAAATAAATATATTGGTATTTGCATTTGTATTTGTGACTCACACACGCGCGCTTATCTGTACACTGATATCACTAATACAACCGTAGTCAGATTTCGTAAAATGGAATATCTGTAATAGTAGTACGTTAGGTAACGACGAAATAGTATATTTCATACCGAGTAAAAAAAATACGCTTTTTCTAACCCGAGGAATGAAACTAGTTTCGACGTGAGCCAAAGGAAAAGGCCGGCACCACAACGAGGCCGCAAAATAAATTCAATGTCAAGACCAACTTACGTCAAAAAGAACCTAACCGAGTTCGAAATGAAAATCCATACAAGATTTCTTACTGACCTGAGGATCTAAAAAGGCCAACATGGGTGAATCATAAAATGATTTGAAAGTAGGATGGAGTCGGAGTTGTTTCACACGTGCAAAAGAGATGGCATTAGATTGGAATCATAACATGATTCATCCAAAGCGGCTTTTTAGAGGACCTAGTCTAAAAAGGCCGACTTGGGTGAATCATAGAATGATTTAAAAGTAGGATGGAGCTAGAGTTATTTCACGCGTGCAAAAGAGACGATATTAGAACGGATTTATAATATCATTCATCAAAAGCGGCCTTTTTAGAGGACCAGGGGACCTAAAAAGGCCAACTTGGGTGAATCATAAAATTATTTGAAAGTAGGATGGAGTCAGAGTTATTTCACGCGTGCAAAAGAGACAGCATTAGAACGGAATCATAATATCATTCATCCAAAGCGGCCTTTTTAGAGGACCTGAGAGTTATTTCGCAACGAGGTCCAGGAAGTTTGATTTTGGAAACAAATTTCAAGTATATAATGGAACTTTTTATTAAAGGTACCTAGTAGAAAAAATATCATTTTGTTATCAGAACAAGACATTATCTAAATTTACAGCCCACAAAGGAATCAATAATCTGAACTAAATCGTTTGTTTCATGTATATTCTTATCACGAGTTGTTTTTCTCAATTTTTCTTCACTTATCGTGCGATAAAGACCGTTTTTTTACAGTTTTGCGATAAGCCAATCAGCAGCCACCGACGACGTTAATGTGAAAATGGCGTAAGCGACTGTCTTTGTAACAAAATATTAGGTCTTTACATTTGAAATTGCCGTTTTGTATAGAGAATTTGAAGGAAACTCAATTTTCAGTACTAACATTTTAGCATTTTTTTAGGAGTGACAAATCCAAATTATGTAATTTTTCATGTGTATAAACGAGCCAACATTAAGCAACATTAATTTAATTTTTGAAAAGTGTCAGCTGGAAAAAATATAACGAATCTTATCAAGGAAATAAGTTTTTGAACTATTTTTGAAGATTTAATTTTTATAATCAAATTGAAAATAAAAACGAAATTTAATACGTAGATGTATAACCTTGAATTCAACTTACAAACAAAAAACAAATAATTGAAATAGCTATTGAATTATTGCTGTAAGAAAATTCCAGCAATTTCATAGGTAAAGACCTATTATTATGTACAAGAGCTTATCGTTTGAATTCTCGGCGATTTAAATAGGTCTTTCGAATTTTTTCGCGGATTTCAGAAACCTGAGGATGTCTATGGAAATAGTTATTAAATTTCATAATCTATGTTAGATTCTAATGAAGTTGTATATTTTCTAAATCTTGATAAAATTGTCTTTCCAAATAAAAATAAATAATAAAAAAAATCCTAAAACTTAAAATGTACTTATTAAATAATTTTACTGTATATGTATGATGCAATATATAGATATTATACATTGTATATAAGTATTTAAAAATATCTAAACGGTAGGTATAAATAAATAAATGAAATAAAAATAATAATAGTCATAATAAAAATATTAACACGGACTAATCGTAGGTGCAAAATTCAAATAACTCTATTTTATAATTTTTTTTATATTCAATATATATATATATATATATATGTATATATATACATTATTGTAGCTTGTTTCACTAGCTTTTCAAGGACATTTCAACTTGATATCTCATACGGGGCCCAAGCAATAGGGTCTTGACAGACAGACTGACAACAAAGTGATCCTTTAAGGGTTCCCTTTTTTATTTCGAGCTAAGGAACCCTAAAAATTGTGTGAAGATAATTTGCCTGAAAATTTGAACTAGCTGAACTTGGACCTTCAATTTGTGAAATAGAAAATAGAATAGAATAAAGTTTATTGGTGTCACACAATTAAAATACAATATAATCAATAACAAACAAATCAGAAGAGACACCCAAAAGGCCTCCACTCAGCATGTGTCATGGCACTATTCTGTACCACGACGCTGGTCTTCCGTGGACACCTCGCAGGGTAACATTATTTAGCATACAACATAAATATCACCTAATATCTTTACCCGTATAATTATTGAATTGAGATGACAATTGAATACAATGAAATGTTGGAGCAATAATGATAACGAACAACAAACAATACGCAAATAAACTTCCCATATTGACCACAGAATACGCGCGCTGATATGAATATTATTTTTCAATGCAAGTGCTCGTAAAGGCCCACTTTTTATGCATCAAAACCGAACAGAAAGTCGATTATTTTGCCCTAGGACTTTATTATTTTTTTTATTTTTTATTTATTTATAATGGTTGGCTAACCTGCAGCCTTTCCTGTGTACCATAAATGTCATACTTTTTTTCCACTGTTTAACGGCTCTGGATACAGTCCTTTTGAGCCAATTACAATTTAAAGTTCACAAAATTATATTTGTTTTATTTCCTCACACTATGCATTGAAAAACGTAGTATGATACACGGGCGTAAGAGCAATAAATTACTCGGTTACGTTTAAAACACTCGCTACGCTCGTGTTTTAAATCGTCCTCGTAATTTATTCCTTTGCGCCCTTGTAGCATAAACTACTATTAATGTCGTTTCCGTCGATTTTCGTACCGACAAGCTCAAGGTAGAGTATGAGAGTAACTTGAGTAGAGTAAGACAATCCATACCCCGATTATAAGTAGAGTAAGACAATCCATATTTATAATAATATTTGAGCTTACCCGTCCAAGAAAAAAGGCCAATGAGCCAACATAATCGTCTCTATCAAAAGCTAATTTAAAGTCTTTGCCATTGGACTTATTGTGCTGGATGGGTAATAAAAAAAGTTGCAAGGGTATGCCATAATGTTAAGGCGATTACCATCGCCAAATTAGCAGCTCGATATTTGTCACTACAAATATCAACGAAAACGACATTGAAATAACGTTCATATCAGCGCGCAATGCATAGTGGCTGTTACGACGCTCGCTGCGTCCTTGATAAGGTGAAATAGGAGAAAATTATACTTTTCACTTGGACGTGGTTACTCGATTGAATAATCTAATGTTATGTTTATAGCTATAAAGTTTATATATTTATCAAAGCATAGATGAATTCAATCGGCCAAGCCACTCAGGAGCAGTAGAGAATTTGAAGTCAAAAAACACCATTCAGTAAAAAAAGAAAATTCATGTAGAAGTTTTGGTGGTATGAAAAAGAAAAATGTTGCATATGTTGTCTAAGAGTTGATTATTCATAATACATTTTTTCATTATTTTTGGTTTGGCCATAAACGAGGAGTAGGCTTTAGAAAGTATCCTTTAGTAAAGTAGTAAAGTAAGAGGTGTAGAGGTGCACTGAGCAATGATTTTTCAAAATTCACCCTTAAGGGCCTTACTATTGCCAAATGAGTACTTTCTAAAGCCTACTCCTCGTTTATAGCGAAACCAAAAATAATGAAAAACTGTATTATGAATAATCAACTCTTAGACAACATATGCAACATTTTTTACTGCTCCTAAGTGGCTTGGCCGATGGAATTCAGGTATGCTTTGATAAATAGATAAACTGGATATCTATAAACATATTTTACATTATTCAATCGAACAATCACGTCGTAAAAATATAATTTTCTCCTATTTCGCCCTATCAAGGACACAGCGAGCGTCGTAACAGCCACTATGCATTGCGCGCTGATATGAACGTTATTTCAATGTCGTTTCTGTTGATATTCGTACCGACAAATATCGAGATGCTTATTTGGCGACAGTAATCGCCTTAAAGAGGTGAAACGGGGTGTACATTCTTGTATCGATGCGTTTCAAACCGCACAACGGGCTGCTTATGTCCCAGCGAACACAGCGATGCGGACGAAGCGGTCATTCTCTAATGTGAATGTTAAGTGTAGTATCTGTTAAAATTAACACTAGATGGCGTAACATATACAATACATCACGATATAGAAGTTTTTCTGTAATTTTCATACTTCATTTCAAAGACAATATATGTTTTTGAAAGTTGTTTTATTTAACCTCTTTCGAAGGTTTTGGGATTGTTCAAATACATTACATAATTAATTATTATTCGGATGTTGACATTATCGCAAAATACTTTGATACTAGAAACCGCATTATTTCTGCCACACCGCGTCTCTGTGATAACAGTGATTTTTCTCGTGTGACCATTCTGTGATTAAAATAACGAAGTGGTTATATTGTCTTTGATTAAAATATCAACTCTAGTATAGTCTCTGTAGCATAACTCTGCAAATCAACTTTTATTTAATTACTCACATACTGCAATACGGTATTTACAACATCAAAAGCGGTTTTATAAGTATAGCTACATTGTTTGACCGATGTTATAATATTACATTAAAACACTGCAATTCTGCGCTGTAATTTGCCAAATTTGATTTTTATAAATTTGTAATTTGCAATTTGCCAAATTGAATTATGATGATTAGAACATTAAATGTTGAAATCAAATTTTGATTAAACCTAATTGTTGACTCCCCTTCGCCTTAAATGAAAACTCTTTTTTACTTTTATCTTCTTTTATAGTCAACATTTAAATATCATCTATTATATCATCTATCATCTATAAGTAAGAAATTTAAGGAATTTCATACAATTCGATCTCGAACCCACATTGCACACACATTATACACTACACACCTTTACACACAACATACAAACTATCTGTAATACAACACAAAATCGTACATATTAACAATAGGTATCCTTATGTCTTTATTTTAATACTTTTATAAATAAGAAGGTTTTATATTGTTTTATTATATAAATATTATATACCTATAAAGCTAGTTAAGACTGTAAATTAACGTCTAAATTTCTTTATGTTTAAATTTATTTTGGGAGGAACCTAGTTTCTACTACACAAGGGAACTTTCTGTGGGAACTAGAGTTTTTATAATTCATGTAACTTATTTTGAAATAAAGAAATTTTCAATTTTCAACTTTCAATTTATTATAACACCGCTAGAGAACCAATCACAAGTGACAACGGTTAAGTTCTTAAGCCATGCCCCTTTACTATTCTCGCTTCTGATTGGTCACAGGCATCTACATACTAATTCCATCATGTCGAGTATCACGACAGTATCATGACGAGTGTTCTTTTTCAAATTTTTCGTAAAATTGTTTTTTTTTTGGTCGTACATAGAGTATTGTGAGCAACTGGACATAAATTGACATTGGGACACTCGTGCAAATCTATTACGAAACTCACTTCGTTCGTTATTAGCACTTAGGATATATCCTAAGTCTATGGGACAAACCAACAAACACACTTTCGCATTTATAATCGGGGTATGGATTGTCTTACTCTACTCATAATCGGGGTATGGATTGTCTTACTCTACTAATAATCGGGGTATGGATTGTCTTACTCTACTTATAATCGGGGTATGGATTGTCTTACTCTACTTATAATCGGGGTATGGATTGTCTTACTCTACTTATGATCGGGGTATGGATTGTCTTACTCTACTTATAATCGGGGTATGGATTGTCTTACTCTACTTATAATCGGGGTATGGATTGTCTTACTCTACTTATGATCGGGGTATGGATTGTCTTACTCTACTTATAATCGGGGTATGGATTGTCTTACTCTACTCAAGTTACTCTCATACTCTACCTTGAGCTTGTCGGTACGAAAATCGACGGAAACGACATTAATAGTAGTTTATGCTACAAGGGCGCAAAGGAATAAATTACGAGGACGATTTAAAACACGAGCGTAGCGAAAATATAAAATATAAAAAATTATACTTTTCACTTGGACGTGGTTACTCGATTGAATAATGTAAAATATGTTTATAGATATCCAGTTTATCTATTTATCAAAGCATACTTGAATTCCATCGGCCAAGCCACTTAGGAGCAGTAGGAAATTCAAGCCAAAAAACACCGTTCAGTTAAAAACTATTTCATGTAGAAGTTTTGGTGGTATGAAAAAGAAAAATGTTGCATATGTTGTCTAAGAGTTGATTATTCATAATACAGTTTTTCATTATTTTTGGTTTCGCTATAAACGAGGAGTAGGCTTTAGAAAGTACTCATTTGGCAATAGTAAGGCCCTTAAGGGTGAATTTTGAAAAATCATTGCTCAGTGCACCTCTACACCTCTTACTTTACTACTTTACTAAAGGATACTTTCTAAAGCCTACTCCTCGTTTATGGCCAAACCAAAAATAATGAAAAAATGTATTATGAATAATCAACTCTTAGACAACATATGCAACATTTTTCTTTTTCATACCACCAAAACTTCTACATGAATTTTTTTTTTTTACTGAATGGTGTTTTTTGACTTCAAATTCTCTACTGCTCCTGAGTGGCTTGGCCGATTGAATTCATCTATGCTTTGATAAATATATAAACTTTATAGCTATAAACATAACATTAGATTATTCAATCGAGTAACCACGTCCAAGTGAAAAGTATAATTTTCTCCTATTTCACCTTATCAAGGACGCAGCGAGCGTCGTAACAGCCACTATGCATTGCGCGCTGATATGAACGTTATTTCAATGTCGTTTTCGTTGATATTTGTAGTGACAAATATCGAGCTGCTAATTTGGCGATGGTAATCGCCTTAACATTATGGCATACCCTTGCAACTTTTTTTATTACCCATCCAGCACAATAAGTCCAATGGCAAAGACTTTAAATTAGCTTTTGATAGAGACGATTATGTTGGCTCATTGGCCTTTTTTCTTGGACGGGTAAGCTCAAATATTTCGTAGACAAAAAAAAGTATTGAATTTTATTAGATTCAGTTCATATTTCTATTAACTTTTTATGAAATAAAAACAAGTCGATCCCTTAACCGCGTTCTTCTACAAAACGTTTTAAACAAAAAAAAACCGGCCAAGTGCGAGTCAGACTCGCGTACCTAGGGTTCCGTATTGTCAATGATAAATTTAATTTTGTCCTTTTTTTTTCGTGAATTTCGCGACCGCTTTATTTTTCCTGTAATTTTTACGTAAACACATATTACCATGATATTTTTCATATTTTTTGGTCCACCAGTTTTGGAGATAAGGGGGGGGGACATATATTTTTGTGGTTTTTAAAAGATTTCTCGAAACCAGTGCTAGTAAGTATAGTAAAAGTATATATTTTTACAATCAGCTTTTTAATATCTACAATTTGATACCCATATTGTATTTTTATAAAATATTTTTTTTATTTATTTTACTTCTTTTTTTGTATTTCTCATTAGTGCTGGATTTTTTTTAATCGCTATAATTTTCCTGTAATTTTTAGGATTCCGTAGTACCTAAAAGGTACAAAAGGAACATTTACTGGCAGTGGTTTCGAGAAATCTTTGAAAAACCACAAAAATATGTATGTCCCCCCTCCTTATCTCCGAAACAGGTAGACCGAAAAAAATGAGGATTATAGATCATAACTGGTCAATTACAGGAAAACTATAGCGATTTAATAATAGTTGAGCATAAATGAGAAATATAAAAAAAGGAGTAAAACAAATTAAAAAAATATTTTATCAAAATAAAATTTGGGTATCAAATTGTAGGTATTAAAAAGCTGATTGTAAAAACATCTAGTTTGGCTATATTAGATGCATCTATTTCAAAAATCTTTGAAAAACCATAAAAATATGTATGTCCCCCCCTTATTACCAAAACTGGTAGACCGAAAAATATGAAAGAAATCATGGTAATTTGTGTTTACGTAAAGATTACAGGAAAAATATAACGGTTGAGAAATTCACGAAAAAATAATCCACAATAAAAAAAAAAAAAAATAATAATAATAAAAAATAAAAATCATTTATTTCAGAACTAGGTTCCATAAAAAAAAAAAACACAACATCATATTACACAGAAAAATACAAAAATGTCACAAACAGTATGTAAATAAAATAAAATAAAATGTCAATAAAATTAAAATTAAAACTCATAAAAAATCAGTGTAAAACAATTTTGAAGATTAAACATTATTTGACGTGTAGTGTCGTCCAGTGATGGCTGCTAGATACAATACGGAAACCTAGGTACGCGAGTCTCACTCGCACTTGGCCGGTTTTTTTTACTTGGAGTGGCAGTGACAAAATAAAAACGTAAATGGCCCGAAGCAATTCATCTACTTTTACTTTTATCATTACATGTTTCAGATTGCTAATCTCCGGCCGCCGACCGCCGTGTTCAACTTAGCGTTAAGGGTCGGTATAATGTCAGATGCACAATTTCAAATGAGCATAAAACATTGTGTAACTTGGTCAATCGGTTTAATAAAAATAATATAGATAATAGACTATAGGGCTGATATTCGTGCAGAAGCAAAAACGCAAAAGCTTTAAGTTCGCTCGATAGAAAAAAATTACGAAGTTACCTCTATATTTCATGTTTTTCGAGTGTTAAAGGACCTTTCTTAAAACAGTTTGCCTTGAAATTTGTATTAAAAATAAGAAAACAAATGACCCCGTGTAATTGCACGGGGATTTTGAATAATTCTGTTTCGTTTTCATTTAATTTAACATCTAAGAATTGGCGCTTACGTCGATTTATTCTGAGACAAGGCGGCGACAAGATATCTCGGTCGCACGCGCTTTTTGTTCCATGCTTTGTTTCGTCACTCACCCGTCGGTCAGTTGTGATCGCTCCGTTGAGACGGGAGGGCTACGTTTTTGCGCTCTCGACGTCCCGGTTTCGTAATTTAAATAAATCTCGTAATTTGAAACATGGGAAATAAATGCAACCAATGTAAAAAATGGAATAAAAATGTTTTACGAGTGAAAATAAAGCAGTGGATGAAAGTAATGCAAAGGTACGCCATTACTTAACAAAATAAGTAGATAGGTCATGTTTTATTAAAGATGTTGAACTAAAGGTTGTCTCAATGGACTAATGAATATCGCTATGTTTTTCGTCTGAGGTATTTTTTTTAGCTTACAATTTAATATCACAATAAATATGGTTGATGGATGTGGAAGAGGCGAAAGAGTTGTGTCTGGATCGTAGCAGATGGAAATCTGTAGCACAGTATTATACTGTGTCTGTAGTCTCTGCCTAGCTGCCTACCCCTCTGGGAGACTAACAAAACCTTATCTCACCATCACCATCGGCGTATCGACGTATTCTCGTATCGACGTATTCTCGTATCGGCGTATCGACGTATCGGCGTATCGACGTATCGACGTATCCCCGTATCGACGTATCGTTGTATCGACGTATCCCCGTATCGACATATCGACGTATCGGCATATCGACGTATCCCCGTATCGACGTATCGACGTATCGACGTATCGGCGTATTGACGTATCGTTGTATCGACGTATCCCCGTATCGACGTATCGTCGTATCGACGTATCGGCGTATCGACGTATCGGCGTATCGACGTATCGTTGTATCGACGTATCGTCGTATCGACGTATCGACGTATCGTTGTATCGACGTATCCCCGTATCGACGTATCGTCGTATCGACGTATCGGCGTATCGACGTATCGTTGTATCGACGTATCGTCGTATCGACGTATCGACGTATCGGCGTATCGACATATCGTTGTATCGACGTATCGTTGTATCGACGTATCCCCGTATCGACATATCGACGTATCGGCATATCGACGTATCCCCGTATCGACGTATCGACGTATCGGCGTATTGACGTATCGTTGTATCGACGTATCCCCGTATCGTCGTATCGACGTATCGGCGTATCGACGTATCGGCGTATCGACGTATCGTTGTATCGACGTATCGTCGTATCGACGTATCGACGTATCGGCGTATCGACATATAGTTGTATCGACGTATCGTTGTATCGACGTATCGTAGTATCAACGTATCGACGTATCGACGTATCGGCGTATCGACGTATCGTTGTATTGACGTATCCCCGTATCGACGTATCGTTGTATCGACGTATCCCCGTATCGACATATCGACGTATCGGCATATCGACGTATCGACGTATCAACGTATCGGCGTATTGACGTATCGTTGTATCGACGTATCCCCGTATCGACGTATCGTCGTATCGACGTATCGGCGTATCGACGTATCAGCGTATCGACGTATCGTTGTATCGACGTATCGTCGTATCGACGTATCGACGTATCGACGTATCGGCGTATCGACATATCGTTGTATCGACGTATCGTTGTATCGACGTATCCCCGTATCGACGTATCGACGTATCGGCGTATCGACGTATCGGCGTATCGACGTATCGTTGTATCTAGGGATTCCAATCCCGCAAACGTTTTTTGCGGGATCAAAAATGCGGGATTACTGATGCGGGATCCCGCACGTTCGCGGGATTGACAAAAAAAGACGTGTGGCACTCGGGGACTGCCGCGGTAAAGCTATTGCATAGCATTTTTTATATCCAAAAAATGTCAAAAAAACTGTCAATTCTTAAGAAGTGTCAAATTTTAAAACGGTATCGTAATCAGCGACCCTACACACCCCTTGATACCGAATTAAATGCAAATTGGACCACTTTTTAAGACGTGTCAAAAAATTGTCAAAAGCTGTCAAATGTCAACTTTTTTAATTTGGCCATGTAGCCCCTGTCAAACCAATCATTATAGTCTAAACCCGGAGTCAGTAGCTTAAGCCGTTCGGGAGATACAGCAGATAGATTTTTTTTTTTTTTTAGTAGACAGATCTCGTCGAGCTCTTTTCTTAGAGTACCATGAACATGGGTCTACCTTCAGCCGTTTAGGAGATACAGGCCTCCAAAGTTTTGATATTTCCGGCGCTTAGATCTCGGCGAGCTGATTTTAAATGCCTCTAAAACCAATGAATATGTTCTATTTCAAATAAAAATCTAAATATGAAACGTGAAATATTGTGAATATTGTATTGTCTTAAACATCATTATATTTAATTTATAATAGGTATAAGTGATAACTTTGCTTCATGTTGATAAGAATAATTTAAAATATTTGTGTGTATTTTCTTTCTTTAAATTACATGAAACAAAAATAATAATAATTAAAATCAATCCCGCAAATCCCGCGGGATCCGCGGGATTGATGATCTTAATCCCGCAGGCTTGCGGGATCGCGATTTTGATGCGGGATTGGATTCTCTAGTTGTATCGACGTATCGTTGTATCGACGTATCGTCGTATCGACGTATCGTTGTATCATCATCGTTATCATTATCTTTGCAAGTATGACTTTCGAAAAATAAAATTTTGAAATATAAAAATTAGATGCAAACACAATTACGCAAAAAAATGCTATTGCGAACAAACCGATTTGTCAACTGGGTTGAATTTTATACATCGTAGATGCATTATACTTATTATTGAAAACTAGCACGTGCACGGGTTAATGACCGCGGATCCACACCGCTCGTGGGAGCTAAGAAATAGCGCTCGCGGCCGGTGACGGCCGGTCGCGCAAACAGTTGAGGTGCGGGGATGCGGGGGCAAAATCACTAATTTGTCCAGGTTTATACGCAGCCTTAAGCCTGAACCCGAGCCTAGAGCATGACCAACTCCAGTCTATCTAGGATTCGTTTGAACAAATTCGGACTCTCCTTGTATTGAAAAAAATACATTTGGTTTATTAATCTTTCCTCTAGGGATCTTACGTATAAACAATGTACTAAGATTTATACTTTTGTCAAAAAAAATGTTTTGCACCCTCTTTTTTTTTGGTTTTCAAACGTTCGCTTCAAGAACGCGGTTAAGAGATCAACTTGATTTTTTTTTCATAAAATAGGTAATAGAAATATGAAGGTATATCACCTAAATTCAATATTTTTTTCCCTACAAAATATTTTAGTATTAGCTAAAAACATACCAATTTGTTGTTTCGCTGCGTGATCACTAGTATTACGCGTTCAAGAAAAAGAGGCCAAAGAGCCAACATATAATCGCCTCTATGAAAAGCAAATAAAGTCTTTGCCGTAGGACTTATTGTGCTGGACGGGTAATAAAAAAAGTTGCTAGGGTATGCCATCTTCTTAACTAGTGGCAAGGTTTGCATTACACATTTCATTTGTATATTTTACATTAAATTACTCATCTCAGTGATTTGTTTACGAAATACGTCACAAGTAACATTGTGACCTACTTAAAAACTATTAAGTATTTAGTTTAAATACTTTTTATTAACTCAATACAGAGGTTAGGTTTGCATAATGTGCGTTTGCGTATTTTTATCGCAACTAAAATCTGCAATGGAGATGCTTTCAAAACTTGCGAGTGTGTACCTACGGGCCGGGCCTATTATGTATCTCTAGTTGCCTTCTGTACTGGGTGCCTATCATCAAAAACATACTCGTAGATATACTATCGAATTCCGATTTCCCAAGGATATGTTCGCACTTGAAGTGAAGTGACGACACAGTTCGTAAACAGTTCAATACCAACTAAAGGCAATTTTGAAATTTCAGTTTTTATCTATGTTTTTGATGATAGGCACCTAGTACAGTTGGCAACTAAAGATACAGAATAGGGGGGCTGGTTACTAAAAACAATAGCAAAAAAACACACAAAAATCGTAACGGAATACAAGTATAACTTCGACGGGGTGTAAAAATAACCGTCAATACTCGTAACACCCTCTTCTCAACAACAGTTTTCACCGATTTTAACGTCCCGACAAGCCTTAAGGCGATTACCATTGCCAAATTAGCAGCTCGATATTTGTCAGAACGAATATCAACGGAAACGACATTGAAATAACGTTCATATCAGCGCGCAATGCATAGTGGCTGTTATGAAGCTCGCTGCGTCCTTGATAGGGCGAAATACGAGAAAATTATACTTTTCAGATGGACGCGATTGTTCGATTGAATAATCCTTTGTTATGTTTATAGCTATTAAGTTTATCTATTTATCAAAGAATAAATGAATTCAATCGGCTAAGCCACTTAGGAGCAGTAGGAAATTCAAGCCAAAAAACACCATTTAGCTAATAATTTTTTTCATGTAGAAGTTTTGGTGGTATGAAAAAGAAAAATGTTGCATATGTTGCCTAAAAACTGATCAGTCATAATAATTTTTTTCATTATTTTTGGTTTGGCCGTAAAAGAGGAGTAGGCTTTAGAAAGTACCCATTTGGCAATAGTAAGGCCCTTAAGGCGCTACGGAAAAAAATCGACACATTTAGAACTTCTATATCTACTTCGGTAAATAATGTATAATTTTGATGAAATTTTATATTATTTTTGGAATCTTTCTCTATGGATCTGTTGAAACAGAAACGCGATTGGAGAATTTCGGCTCGATAGAAATATTTATTGAAATGAGGTCTTTATCGACACCAATTCTCCTGGTTTGACAATTAAGAATGACATATTGACTGCAATTATATTTTATTAGATGGGTTTTAACAGTATCTAGGACCTGGTTAAACGAAATTTTGATAGCATTTTTAATACATTTTATATTAATAAAAAACCGACATTTTGCTACTTTTCCACGAATCCGTCCCTCTCGCAATGAGTGATTTTTCGCATATGGAGTAACAAGGACGCTAAAACTTTTACATATCGCCTTAAGGGGCAGGTAGCCACCAACGACCTTGAGTCGACATGTGTCGGTACAAATATCGATTGAAACTATACTGAAATAATGTTCATAATCACGTGCACTGCATTAAGGTGATATACCGTGCTAGCAAAGGTCCCCGTTACTCCAGGCAGAAAGACCCGCAGTGCGAAAGGGACGGAATCGGGGTAAATTGTCAAAAAGTCGGTTTTAAATTAATTCAAAATTAACTAAAATAACTACAAAAAATTCCATAACCAGTAATTTAGGTGTAGTTAAAACCCATCTAAATAAATATTTTTCAAGTCTGTATGCTATCCTAATTTGTCAGAATATCAAAAAAAGTGTAAATTTAGACCTCATTTCAATAATTATTTCTATCGAATGAAATTCCTCCTATCGCGTTTCTGATAGACCAAAATCTAGTAAAAGGTCCCAAAATTGTAATACTAATTTATTTTACTTGGAAGATCATTAAAAGAGCAGATAAATAACTTCAAAATGTGTCAATTTTCACGGTATAGCCCCTTAAGACGTCGCGTTGCGTCGGTCGCTGGGTCTCTCGATAGCGCAAAATAGGAGAAAATTTCACGTGGACGCGATGGAATCGTTTTGATGTATATGTTCGTAATAATCGTTTTGAATAATATTTCAAAGCGATGGAAATTGCGTTTTTCAATGCATAGTGTGAGGAAATAAAACAATCTTGTGAACTTTTATTATGATTGGATCAAAGGACTGTATCCAGAGCCGTTAAACAGTGGAAAAAAAAAGTATAACATTTATGGTACACAGGAAAGGTTGTAAGTTTACCATACTTCTCGTGAATAAATTTAAAAATAATAATAATAAAGCCCTAGGGCAAAATAATCGACTTTCTGTTCGGTTTTGATGCATAAAAAGTGGGCCTTTACGAGCACTTGCATTGAAAAATGTATTACGTGTAAGTTGTTTATTTAATAGACGATAAGTTTTGAATAGTTGGAGATCAGTATATTTTCTTGTTTCATACTTTTTAGAGCGTGATTTTACAGTAGTCGGGTTTTAGTTTTTGAACTCATTTTTTAGGGTTCCGTAGTCAACAACAAGGTACCCTTATAGTTTCGCCACGTCCGTCTGTCTGTCTGTCTGTCTATCCGCGGCTTAGTTTAGAGACTATTAGTACTAGAAAGCTGTAACTTGGCATGGGTTATCACACCGATAAAGTGGTACAGTAAAATTTTGAAAAAGATTTTTTTGAAGGAGAGGTATCCTACACGTAAAGTGGGGATGATTTTTTTTCTCGGCTATACCCTAGTGTAAGGTGTCGGTGGATAGGTAATTTAAAAATATTGAGGGTATAAGGAAACCATTTTTCGATCCAGGGTTCCGTTTGCGAAATATTAAGCTTAAAAGTGTTAATTTTTGTTAGAGTCAAGTGTCTCCCCGCCCCCCCCCCCCCCCCCTCTGCCAGCAAAACGGTTGTGTTTGAATACGTGAAAAAAATCACGGCAGTATTATACATAACGAAATTAAAAGGAAAACTATCACAGCTAAGTAGGCTTTACAAGTTTACAAGTTCAGATCGCGCTAAACTTTTAGTCCCCTCTAAACACGGGCGACTCGCATCAGCAGGAACAAAATGTATGGGCCGTTCTTGGGAAGACCAACTTCCGACCGTAACAGAAGGTTGACGTGATCTGTATTATTATAGATAATATATTATAGAAATTCTGTGAGTAATAAAGTGGATACTTTTTGCAGAAAAAAGATACTAAACAAAGAAAAATGTTGAGCCTGCATGGAGGCCGAAGAAACGCTGACCCCCGTGACAATAGACTGCGTAGGTGTCAGCACACAACGGGCTCAGATCCTCGGTGAACCGGGGAGGCTCCTCCAGTCCTGGGATTCTAGCGTGAGCTGGGCTGGCTAGAATAGCTGTGGTCCCTCTCTTTCTACGCCTAAAGGTCCCACCCTAAGAAATTAGATTGCAAATACCTACTCTACATTATTTTTCGCAATGTTGGACTAAAATATCCTCTAGTCTAGCTAGAGATCCTTCAAAATCAATCTCAATAATTTAAACAGTAGCCCAAAAAATATGTCAAATCAGAACCTAACGGACTCCCGGCTGTGCGCGAAAGCGGCTGGATGTCTGCGCGTACACATCCCGAGCTTCACGACACGCATGCGTAATGCCCTCCGACTTACTGTGTTCGAAACTCACTTTCATTCTGAGTTGAATAAAAGTCATAATGATTTTGAGACAACAAAAGAGATTGGTCAAAATTGACAACTGTGAAACTTTTCTCGCGCCATCCGTAATTTTCGATCAGTCATCGTTGTGCCGTTGAATGACGTATTTCGGTGTTTAGATTATTATTTTCGATGTCAAATGTCAGCTGAAAACAACATTCAGTTATGTCATTTGCTGTCGAGCAAACAAAGTTTAGAGGCGAAACACGTGTCGATAAGTTTTCTTGCTTGTTATTTAAGATTGCTTTATTTTGTGCTCGTACTGCTTGCTTTGCTTGTGCATGTTTTATGCGGGAGGGCGGGCGGTGCTTGAGTCTGCATTTTGAATAGCATGGTAAGAGTGTTTAGCGAAATATTGCAAATTATTAATATATCCACAAATTCATGATGGACTTCCGCAAAGTAACGCCTTTTTCAATAAATTTTAATGAAAGTTTCATTTGATACATTGGATTTGATATGAAATATTTTAGGTAGCTTGTGAAAATATTCCCTTACATGTCATGTGTGTTTTTTATGGTTCCGTACACGAAGGGTGCCAAGCACTCAATTACTAACCCTCCGCTGTCTGTCAGTCTGTTACAGGCAAAGACCGCGTGGTTTGTGGTTACAGGGATCTACAGTGCTACAAGGATAATAGGGCACGTGGATTGTTGTGTCTAAAATCGGAACTAACGCCGCTACCATACTCTTTGTTTCACAGCTGTACTGTACCCCCTTGTCACTGTCATCCATGCGCAATCAGATCCTTGTACAGCTTCAGCCGTTACGCCAGGGCCACAGCTTCAGGCTTCTGGCGGCGCTTCTTGCTGCGCTTCCAGGCGGTTTTTGCGACGGGCTCAGTGTTGCCACCTTGCAGAAAACTTTTTCACTAGTTTTGGTCAGAAATTTCACCAGATTTAGGGATATTTTTAACTAAAAAAATTCACTAAGAATTCCCCAGAATTCACTAAATAATTTAAAATGAAATCACAAGGTAAGTCAAAAAAATAATATTTCAATTGTGAATACAATGAATAAAAATAACATTACAAAACTAAAATTCAATTTCAAATACTTCTGCTGGTATTTCTTCTTCATCTTAATCGATTATTATTGCAGATGTAGATGGTTGAGATGGACCATCAGTTTTAACAGACTTTTTTGAAGAGTACTTAGAATTGCTTCCAATAGCAGTAATTACATCAGCCGGGAGCTCATAACTGTAACAGCTCTTCATTATCTTTAACTGATTTCTTATAAATTTTGACTTGAATGATTTCGATAAGTATTGTCTTCTAATTTCGGGAACAAATACTTACAACTAACTAAATACAAGCAATAGTATGCAGCACTCACTCGTACAAACTTAACATAGGTGTTAGGTTTGATTTATTAGTCGGGAAATCCCCAAGCATAACCAAACAAAGACAACAAAACAGGTAATGTTTACTCGGCAAAGTGTATCTTTTAATTAACCCGTATCCAAAACACAACATTCGATAAATATCACTAAAAATCATCATGAAATTTTTCAGTAATTTTTTTTTCGGAATATCTCTGTCTACCTCCTAAAATTCACTAAATCTAGTGACAAAATCACTAAAGTGGCAACGCTGGACGGGCTTTGCCCTGCCAAGACACCCGTCGGCGCTTTTGACCGCATCGGATGTATAGCGCACTCGCTCGCTCAAAGCGCTCGACACTAGGTTCGTCCTGTGCGCTCGATCACTTGCGCTTTCGGGACGGCGGTGTGCGGGGAGGCGGGCGGTTGAAACAGTGATCGACCGCACAGGACAAACCTAGTATCGAGCGCTTTGAGTGAGTGAGCGCGCTATACATCCGATGCAGTGGAAGGCGCCGACGGGTGTCGTGGCAGGGCAAAGCCCGTCACAAAAACCGCCTGGAAGCGCAGCAAGAAGCGCCGCCAGAAGCCTGAAGCTGTGGTCCTGGCGTTAAGCCAGTTAAGATATGCAGTTAGTGTCTAGGTATGAATTGTCACGGAATATTCCCTCTATAACATTAGCTACCATGGTTTAATTCGAAGTACGGTAGAATTTTGACCAACAATTCACTTTTTGATCTTTTGTGTCCAACGCTCATAAAGTGGCAAAGATATGCAGTCGGTATCTAAAAAAAAACTATTAAGGACTGGTTGTTCTGATTGGTGTCCAGTCCTTGCTGGCGTCCCACAAGGCGGCGTTCTATCTCCTTTACTTTTCTCCCTTTTTATAAATATCCTGGCAAGTCATCTTTCTTCTCTCTATCACCTCTATGCAGATGATCTACAGCTTTATACTGGAACTAAACCCGATGAAATTATCGATGCCATCAATTTAATTAATTGCAACCTAAACATCATATCTGAATGGACTAAATGCTTTGGCTTGGTGCTTAATCCAAACAAATCTCAGGCTATTATCTTCGGTACATCTAGAATGTTGGCAAAATTGAATCTGAGTGTTGCTCCAAATATCGAGTATGACAATAATGTTATCCCATTTGTTAACAGAGTAAAAAATTTAGGCATCATCATGGATAACACATTGTCATGGATTCCTCAAATCGGTGCCATTAGTAAAAAAATGTTTGGGGCTTACCACTCGCTCAAACGACTGCAGTTCTTTCTTCCATTACAAACTAAAATTATGCTGGCACAGTCTCTTCTGCTCCCAATTCTTGATTACGCTGATGTAAGCTATCTTGACCTAACACAGGAGCTACTGAGCAAACTCGAGCGTCTCCAAAATTTGTGCATTCGCTTTATCTACGGATTGCGGAAGTATGATCATGTCTCAGAATTTCGTGCTCGTTTAAGGTGGCTCCCAATTCACCTTCGGAGGAATACTCACATATTAAGTCTCCTATATAACGTTTTAAATGATTCCTCTGCTCCTGAATATCTTCGCGACAAATTCAATTATGTCAATTCCTTACGCTGCAGGGAAAGTCACCTGCTTAGTATCCCTAAGCACACTTCTACTGCATATGGGAATTCTTTTGCGGTCAAGGCTGTGTGTCTTTGGAACGAGTTACCTACTGAGATTCGTATGTCGTCTTCTTTGGCGATATTTAAGAGGAAAGTCAGATCTCACTATGAAGTTTCATTAGGTTGGTAGTCTCATCACTTATTTACCCTTATTATATTGATATTTAAATGTATATACATATATATATTATAGATGTATTTATTAATATATTCTTGTGTATTTGTTTATGTAAGTCTATGATATCTATTAAAATTAAGTTTAATTTGTTAGGTTATTTGTATTAACACTTTATTGATTTTCATTTAATTTACTCTATCTTTTACGTCTATCCCCCTATTTTTACTTTTCTAGTGACTATTTCTTCACCACCCAAAGGTTGGCTGGAAGAAATCGCTTTAAGTGATAAGTCCGCCTTTGTACAAAATTATGTTTTCAATACTCTGTTTTCTTTTATATGTCTTTTGTGTACAATAAAGTGTCAATTCATTCATTCATTCATTCATTCAAGGACCATACTTTCTACAATAAAAGCTAGGTTTCATTTCGAATATGGTTGAAGTTTCGACTAGAAACCAATATTTCAACGAATAACCTTTAAGTGCCTCTAGCTCCAAAAGTCGCAAATATATTGCAATAGTGCTCGGTGATTGATGAATTATCGAGAATAATGCCCTCTACAATTGTTTTTAGGTTTCATTTTAACTGCGCTGCAATTATGGAAAAAATCCGCAAAATAATTTTTGCCCACGTTGGGCGCCAATGTCGCACTTAGCCTTGAAGAGGCATAAGGGATGAAATACCTACACATACTACTTAACTAAAACAAGAATTATGATATATTTTTAACAATTGTAAATACAAAATTTTTTTTTTGTAATTTTAGAGTGATAATATGAAAAAAAATATATATTTGTAAAAGTTGTTCAGAATCAAAATACCCGTCATGTTAAAAAAATCATGCCGATTTACTAACCTTGGACCCTAAGTCCCATATTTTCCAAAATGGAACCAGCGTGTGCCGTTCGTGTCCATCTGGAAAACTACCCAACAAACAAAACTGAGAAATACAAGAGCCATAGAGAGTAAAAAGCAGTTGGGAGGATGTGAGTGGGGGACTAAACCTGAATCATGACTGTTTTTAATGTTGCTATTTTGTTTTTACATTAAACAAATGCATGTTATATTTGTATTTATGTGTATGTAATTGTTATGTAAGTACATCTATTTATTGATATATTATTACTAGATATGTTTAATACTAATGAATGTTATGTAATAAAAATAAAGGTAAACATAACTATATAGTATTCTTATTTTTGTAAGTAGATATATTAATGTATCGTATGTATCATAATTTTATGCAAAACATCGGTAAGTATGTATATATATGTATATATATATGTAAGTATACAACGTGTAACAGAAAGGTGTAACCATAATTGAAGAGCTTATTCAGTCAATGTTATAGAACAACTTTTACTATGGAGCTAACCCTGAAATCTCAAAAAAAAATCTGCCCTTCCATACATTTCGGCCGAGCGGCATTGCATTTTTTTATGAAACAGTAAATTTTTTTTTTTCGAGGTGCAGGTTTTGTTTCATAGTAAAAGTTGTTCTGACTGAATAAGCTCTTCAAATATGGTTACACCTTTCTGTTACACGTTGTATAAAGCTGGCCATAGGCCGTAGGGTCGTACGGTTTATTGTATTTTATTTTTCATGTTACATTTAAGGTAGTTAAGCCTTCTCTTTTAAACATGATACTTTTTTAGAATATGTTCTTATAGTAAAGTTATTCCGCTTATTTCGTTTATACGCCAAATTTAATCCAACGATCGATCGGTAGAATCACTGGCTGTCATGCGGACAAGGCAACTTAGTTTGGCAGACAGGGTAACATCCATACGGGTATCTCTGCACTTGGCAGATGAATGCTCGTTCCCTTTCTCTGATACAAATCTATAATACATATAGTTGTTTTTTACTCTTATTTTACGAGTTTAGTTTAGTTTAGTGGCTGACTGTAAAGTGGGTTTCTATAAATATCATTGCAGTACATCGGTAAATTCACGAGTTGTGTTGAGACCTGGATTAGCTCAGTGGTTAGAGCAATCCTCGGCCAGCGAGAGGTCCCGGGTTCGAATTCCGGTTCAGAGCTCCTCACATCCAGATTTACTTTTCTTTCTGCGTTTCTGTACTGCAATGGTAAAATGTTAATTTTCAATGCATGTGCTCGTAAAGGCCCACTTTTTATGCATCAAAACCGAACAGAAAGTCGATTATTTTGCCCTAGGGCTTTATTATTATTATTTTTTTTAATTTGTTTGCAATGGTTGGCTAACATGCAGCCTTTCCTGTGTACCATAGATGTCATACTTTTTTTTTCACTGTTTAACGGCTCTGGATACAGTCCTTTTGAGCCAATCATAATTTCAAGTTCACAAGATTATATTTGTTTTCATTCCCTCACACTATGCATTGAAAAACGTAGTAGGATACACGGGCGTAAAAGCAATAAATTACTCGGTTACGTTTAAAACACTCGCTACGCTCGTGTTTTAAATCGTCCTCATAATTTATTTCTTTGCGCCCTTGTAGCATAAACTACTATTATATCTCCTTGCGATGGATAAATCGCCAAGTGTTGAAACATAGAAATTTATTTCTGTCATAGTGTTTGTTTATTTTTAAATGTGTACAAAAACTATGTCCTATGTCTTATGTTTTACACCAAGCGACAATATATGAACGAACACTGAAAACTTGGAATTTCTGCTTCAAGTGAATAAGATGGGGTGAATGACCCATCCGAGATTCTTGGCTTCTCATATCTTGCACGTGATCCGCTCACCAATAAAGACGTTTGTTACTGACTATTACATTTATTACACGGTATTAGGGTTCTTTCGAGGAATGAATAGAATAGAATAATAGAATAGAAAAGTTTATTTGTTTGACTTTTGGTCCTTAAAAATTAGGTGTTACAATATGCTCAATATGTCATTCCTCAAAAATCTGCCAAATTTGGCGTACAAATATTTATCTAAATAAACACAAACAAAGAAACAATTGACCTTAAACCTTAAAATCTGAATTACAAATAAATATATAAAATAACTCAATTTATAATGTAAAATTATGTGAATCGTCAATTTAAAAAGAATACAAATGTCAATCTATAATGTTAAATTATGTGAATCGTCAATTTAAAAAGAATACGAATGTCAATCTTTATAAACTAACGTTAAAAATTATTATTATAATTAAAAAACTCATCCATCGAGTAACCTTGGGAATGGGAACCTTTATAGGTTTGTTCTCTTGCCTTCCGTGCGTCCTGCCCCCCTATTCTGTATCTTTGGTTGCCAACTGAACTGGGTGCGTATCATCAAAAACATAGATAAAAACTGAAATTTCAAAATTGCCTTTATTGGGTATTGAACTATTAACAATCTGTGTCGTCACTTCAAGTGCGAACATATCCTTAGGAAATCGGAATTCGATAGTATATCTATGTTTTTGATGATAGACACCCAGTCCAGAAGGCAACTAGAGATACATAATAGGCCCTCTGGATTCGGGTTTTGCTCTTTACTTCTAGCGAAGTCTACTTTGTCTGTCTGTCCTGTAGGTCTACCGCGTAATTCTCATTTTTATCAACATCAACTTGAGATTGAAATTTGTCGTGCGTGCGACGATGCCCGCCTAACATGCCATCTCTTTTGCACGCGTTGAATTTCGCATGCATTTGCTTGAAGTTGATACAAATTAGAATTACGCGGTAGACGTCCTGGTCCTCTAAAAAGGCCGTTTTGCATGAATCACATTATGAGTCTGTTCTAAAGCCGTCTCTTTTGCACGCGTGAAAAAGCTTTGACTCTATCCTACTTTCAAATATTTTTATGATTCACCCAAGTCGGCCTTTTTAGATCCCCTGTCCACAAAATACGCTGCAGTAAATAAAGTTTTTGCCATTGGACTTATTGTGCTGGACGGGTGATAAAAAACGTTGCGAGGGTAAGCCATCCTCTTAATTTTTGACGTCAGAAAAATGTTAACGTGGGATTTTACTTCTGCAAATAAATTTCATCAATTATTTTGATTGAGAATCTTTGTTGACGTCACATTTTCGGTTGTGAAATAAAAATACATTGACGGAACACCCGTCCTTTGAACAATGCACTCTTAGCGCACTTTTAGATGAGTATCGTGATGGATTACATGCTACTTGGCTTGTTTGTTCTAGCTATCTCTCTCTCTATCGATAGTGCGCTTCTGGTCGGTTTCTCTTTCGTTATTTTTTTTAAATTTATATTTTTACGACATACACCTACTTATACAGTAAATATTATATATAAGGTCTTTCAATTTAATTGAAAAGTAATTTAGGAGGTGATTCAGTATCGTTAATACATCCACTGCAAAGTACATTTTTTTGCGCGAACTTGTCTTCACTTGTCCATACAAACTGAGTCAGCTGATCGGACCACTTTGTACTGAGAAGTGAAAAAAAAGTTTGCGCCAAAAAAAGTGCTTTGCAGCAGAATGTGATGTATTAACGATACTGAATCACCTCCTAAATTACTTTCCATTTAAATTGAAAGACCTTATATATATCTTCTTCTTGGGGATGCCATATCCTAGCGGATGTCGGCGAACACCACATGAAACTCTTCTCTATTCTGTGCCAGTCTGCAGTTGAAGTCACGACTGTATGCAGTTAATATTGACTTCACACGACTGCAGCCGACCGCGTGAAGTTGATATCATGACTGAACGAAGTCGAACGTATAACTGCATGCAGTTGAATATATCGACTGTGCGCGGTTGCTGCGATGCTGTCCGTCTGATGGCCCGTTTGGCTTGAGAAGTGTTTATACGCTCTCAAAACAAAAGTCCAATGACTGATATTGCGAGTGAAAAATAATACCAGGATAGCTCCCCTGGCTCCAATCTGGTAAACCTATCACAAATACTAAATCTCCGTTTACAATATTATCAGACTTCTCGTAATTCTGGCTGCGTTAATCTCATCTCACACGACTAGTCAGGGCTGGATCTAGGAGGACAATGGGGGTACATGTATAAGGTCTTTCAATTTAAATGGAAAGTAATTTAGAAGGTGATTCAGTATCGTTTTCCACTGAAAAGTATATTTTTTTGTGTGATTTTTTTCTTCATTTGTCCATACAAACTGAGTCAGCTGATCGGACTACTTTGTACTGAGAAGTGAAAAAATAGTTTGCGCAAAAAAAGTGCTTTGCAGCGGAATGTGATGTATTAACGATACTGAATCACCTCCTAAATTACTTTCCATTTAAATTGAAAGACCTTATATGTAGGCAGCTAGAATTGCTGTCAGTGATAGTTGGGTATTCCCCGAGTATCAAACTGAACTTAATCCTCCTCGTAGTCTAGCACCGCACCATAAATACAGCGTTTTTAGGGTTCCGTGCCCAAAGGGTAACCAACAGGACTCTATTACTAAGACTCCGCTGTCCGTCTGTCTGTCCGTCTGTCACCAGGCTGTATCTCATGAACCGTGACAGTTGAAATTTTCACAGATGATGTATTTCTGTCTCCGCTATAACAACAAATACTAAAAAACAGAATAAAATAAATATTTAAGGGGGCTCCCATACAACAGACATGTTTTTTTTGCCTATTTTTATAGATAATGGTACGGAACCCTTAGTGCGCGAGTCCGACTCGCACTTTGCCGGGTTTTTATAGATAATGGTACGGAACCCTTTGTGCGCGAGTCCGACTTGCACTTGGCCGGTTTTTCATTATAGTTGCTCTATTTATTACAGTAACAAACATTGTACGCGCGACAACCCAAGCAGGTTAGAAAGATATCACAAAATCTTGATATTCCCTGTATAAGAGAACTTAGATTACTAATCTAAAGGAGATCCACATTCAAGTGAACAATTTCAGTGGAAAAATCGAAAATTTCATCCAAATCAACTACGACAATGTAGGTACCCTAAACTTGCATTATACAGGAAATATCAAGATTTTGTACTATCTTTGTACCCTGCCTGTTACTGTAAAAATAGAACAACTATAATGAAAAAAACTGTGGATTTATGGCGTAATGCTAGACCGCGAGGGCTGAGTTTAGTTTGATACACGGGCGATACCCGCCTGTCGTACGTACCCCTGAAGAAAGGCTTGAAGTTAGTAACAGATAGCGTTGCAATTGACCATCGAGCATCGACGAGAAAGGGGGGTGTTGCATAATAATAATTATTTAATTGTAATAATAATTTTCTCTATGGCAATGTTTTTGTATAACTTCCTGTGAATTTGTCACTTCCTCCCTTGATCGAATGGTGTACAATAAACCTGCATCGTATTATCCCGAATTTTATTTGGCATCGGCGGTCCCAGCCCCTATACATGAGCAAAATCAACAGCTTCGCTCCCGCACAGGGTGGGTGTGCGGAGAGTACAGCCAACATTACGCACGCGTTCTATATTGGCCCGATCTTTAAAATGCTGCATCCGCCCCTGCACATTGTTTATGTGTCTGTCATTCATGTGTATATTCGTGTATGTATGTGTGGGTGTCTGTTCTCAGGAGATGTTTGTTTACCTTCAACTAGAGGCTCAGGTGTGTCTGTACTTGACCGGTACTGTAGGGTTGACAACTGATACTCTGTCGTACAAAATATTTTTTGCTAGACTGTCAGTATATGCGTGCTTTTATTCACATTTTCGGATTATTTTGTTAGATACTAAAGCCGATTCTGAAGGCTTTAATTGTAGTTTTAGTGCTGTCAAAACAAAATTTTGTTCATTGCAAAATAGTTCATAGGTATTGAGAACAAAAGTTAAATTACTTTAGAAAAATTCAAGTTTTGACAGCACTAAAACTTAAATTGAAGCCTTCAGAATCGGCTTTTATATGGATCTAATGATAAACTGAGAGACTATCAGAAGACCTAAGTTTATTCAAGCCCATTTATTATTTAATAAATAAGTACATATAGATATTATTTGAATGTTTACTTAATTAAGATTTTTATATCTCATTTTACAGGTCATTTGAAACCTATGAAATTCCCGAGATTTTCTTACACATTCATAATTTCTGTAATTCAATAGCTATTTCCATTGTTTGTTTTTTGTTTGAAAGTTGATTTCAACTTTATACACCTACGTATTAAATTTCGTTTTAATTGTCAGCTGAATAACTAAAATTTAATTTTCAAAAACAGTCCGTCCTAAATGCTATCCGTTTCCATATACTTAACAATAATTAAATTAATGTTGCTGTCAGCTTAATGTTGTCTCATTCATACACAAAGGAAATTATAAAATTTGGATTTGTCATTCCTAAAAGAAAATGCAAAAATGTTAGTACTGAAAATTGAGTTTCCTTCAAATTCACTATACAAAACGGCAATTCCATATGTAAACTAATGACCTATTAGTTATTATTAGAGTACATTACAAACTAGAAAATATCAATCAGAAACAAATCCAAAGACAAGAATTTGAAAAAATTCCCCGGGCCATGATTCGAACCTGCGACCTCTTGTTATCAAGACAAGCGCGTTACCAATTGCGCCACCGAGGTTTCTACCTAGACCGGCGAATTCTTCCATCATACTTGTCCACTGTTATTTTTGCATCTGCTTGATATACTAGCTTGTACTGCACATACAGAACGCTCACGAGGGCGTTATGTGCTCACGAGGCGCGCTTGTCTGGATAACAAGAGGTCGCAGGTTCGAATCCTGGCCCGGGGAATTTTTTCAAATTCTTGTCTTTGGATTTGTTTCTGATTGATATTTTCTAGTTTGTATTGCACTCTTATAATATTTAGAGTATTCATAGCGATGAATTTCGCAAAAGAAACATGACCTATTAGTTGTTTATTTATAATTTAGTTATAGTTTAATTTTCAATGAAGAGCTAATACAATAAACTTAAGCGTTCAGAACTCAGATGAGCGATATCCATATGAAAATAATACCATGCTACACATGCTAATATAATTTTTTCCTTTAAAAATAAATATGTCACAACCCTAAATCTAAGAAGACCACATCTCGACATTCTTGTAAAATACTGCCACCGCCAAGCACCGTGGGAAACTGCATTGCCCAGTCAATTTTAACTCTTACCTAAATTGTAACATGGTTTAATTTCATCCAGCAATATCTCCGAGAGTAGAGTATACGAGAACCGTGACTCCACGTATGTGAGAGAATCGAGATTATGATTCCTATATTTGTGATTATTCTTGGAAGATTTGCAGATACGATACTTCTGCTAGGTATGCGGTGAGAATCTGTTGTGAGTCAAACATGCACTTGATGTAAATTTCACAGGCAAATAGTAACATTCGGCATTTTACAAATGGCGTCGTCTTTCTAAACGCTCGCTATTTTGCTATTTGACGAATCTTCGTCATATAATGGAATTCGGCATTTTATAATTTATTTGAACCTATCGACAAACTTTATTTTTCCCTGGAATCACGTTTTAAAAGCTGTTGTCCTGGATGTATCGCTCATTTGCATGCACATATGCATTTTATGCAAAAGGCCGTGATCTCAGCCATCGTCGTTTAATTAAAAATGTTAATCGAATACCCAAAGGTCAGACGACAGGAAAAGCAAAAAAAAATTTCTTTGAAAAAGAATAGGTAACAATGTCTAATACAGATTGGCCACTGCTTTGACTGGGCTTGAAAGTTTTGACTGAAAGGTTCAGAATTTCTAAAGTAGATACCAGTATCGTACGAGTATCTAAAGTCAAGTATTTATAGACATTAATGCAATTGTTTTTGCGCAAAGAGAACTGTATACTTGACAGATGTAAAGTAGGTATTTCAAAAGATTGGGAATATATTTTAGTCCACTTTGGGGCCAACCAGTCGAAGTAAGAATGATATACAATAAAGTAAAACCTTATAAGTTGACCTTATGATTAATGAGTTTGATTTTGATTGACTGACGTTGTATACATTTTGTGGTATATCTAAACTTTTATGTCATTCTTGTAATATCATTCAAACTCAATACGCATAAGGTTTTATATACTTGTCAGCACTCATTCGACTGATGCCGGTCCCAAAGTGGGCCGATATATATTTCGAAAATATTTGTTTTTTGATAATACTCGTCATCATGTAATATTTAATCTTAAAATAAATAATTTAAATAGATGAAAAGCTCATGTAGCATGTTTATTTGAACTTTAGATTGTACGGAATTCTACGGAATAACAGAATATAGGGATATTCCTGGCGTTTTCACGCATCTAATTGATTGAGATTTATTAAAAATATACATTGACCTTTACGCATAAACTTTACCCTAAAAACAAACCTCTGAACTCTTATTTCTCTAACAACAAAGACCATTTTATTGAGAGTTCTTCTGGAAGTTTTTCTGTTGCGTTGTTTACAGTAGGAACCTCGGTCTTCTTGCAACGGATGCGAGGTCAGAGGTGAATCGGCTCTGCTTAATATTCATTCTTTGCTCGCCAGTGATTACGTGCGTTTTGATTGTAGTGTATTTAGAAACAGAGTGATCTGAAAATATTTCTGTTAGTCTGAAACGTGAATTAAAAATACCAAAGCGATGGGGAACAATATTAACTTTTTATCACGCCAGATGGCTGCACTGTCTTCTCGACTTAGAATTTTAAAGGTTCTTAATGATTTGCTCATTTTTCAGATAAATATGGATTTAAGTTTAGATCAATACAAATCGATTTGGTCTAATCACTACATCACATGCATTTTTGCGCTACAGCGCTTCAAAATAAAAAAAGCACGTCCAATCAGCACACTGAACAATACCGACGACATTATGGCAACAGGAAAGAAATAAAAAAAATATATACTCCTCAAAATCGGTGGCCTGCAAATTTTTTTTTACAAATTTGAAGCGTTGTATCTTAAGGCGATTACCATCGCCAAATTAGCAGCTCGACATTTGTCACTACAAATATCAACGGAAACGATATTGAAATAACGTTCATATCAGCGCGCAATGCATAGTGGCTGTTACGACGCTCGCTGCGTCCTTGAGAGGGCGAAATAGGAGAAAATTATACTTTTCACTTGGACGTGATTACTCGATTGAATAATCTTATGTTATGTTTATAGCTATAAAGTTTATCTATTTATCAAAGCATAGATGAATCCAGTCGGCCAAGTCACTCAGGAGCAGTAGGGAATTTGAGGTCAAAAAACACCATTCAGTAAAAAAAAAAATTCATGTAGAAGTTTTGGTGGTATGAAAAAGAAAAATGTCGCATATAATAATAATAATAATAATAATAATATCAAAGGAGGACGTAACTGCTGCGGTCCGTAAAGCCCCGAACTGGAAAAGTCCAGGACCAGACGGACTGCAGCATTACTGGCTGAAAGGATTCTGGCGTTCCCATGCTACCCTCGCAAGGCAGTTCCAACAGGCCCTTGACGATGGTACGCTCCCGAACTTCTTAACTACCGGAGTCACCCACTTAGCTCCAAAAAGCGAAGATACCGCGGATCCATCGAAATACCGCCCCATCACGTGTCTTTGTACTCTATACAAGACGCTTACTTCCGTTCTGAACTCCAAGATTTCTCAACACATTGTTGAAAATCACATCATCTCGGATGCTCAGAACGGATGTAGGGGTGGTAGCCGCGGTAGCAAGGAGCTGCTCCTCATTGACGCGGTCGCTGGCAAACTGGTCAGACGCAACCGTCGGAACTTCTCCGCCGCCTGGATAGACTACAAAAAGGCTTTCGACTCGGTTCCCCACTCTTGGCTCCTAAGGGTCCTTGAGCTGTACAAAGTCGACAATACAGTTCGACACTTCCTTGAAGCATGTATGGGGCAATGGAGTACTATCCTTAGTCTAGCAGGCGAGAAAATGACGGATGCCGATGACCAAATACGGATAAAAAGGGGTATTTTCCAGGGTGATTGTCTGAGCCCGCTTTGGTTTTGCTTGTCGCTGAACCCTTTGAGTCAACTTTTGGAAAAATCAGCGGCGGGCTTTCAGTTTCGGAGGGGAGGAATGCGGATATCGCACCTTCTCTACATGGATGACCTGAAGCTTTTTGGCCCCACAGCTCAGAAACTGGAGGAGTTGTTGAAGATCACTGATGATTTCAGCAACTCCATCAGGATGGAGCTAGGGGTCGAAAAGTGTGCGGTGTTGCATGTGGAGAGGGGTCATGTTGTTCGCTCCGATGGAGTCGATGTCGGCTCCAATCGATTGAAATCCCTTTCTGAGACTGAAACATACCGGTATCTGGGCATGTCCCAAACAATCGGTGTGAATGAAGCAGACATGAAACAAGCCGTTTGTGGGGTATTTTATAATCGCCTGACAAAAGTGCTTGAGTGCTTTTTGTCGGGCGGAAATAAGGTACGAGCTTATAATGCTTGGGTCATGCCTGTTCTCATGTACACATTCGGAGTGCTCAGATGGACTCAGACCGAACTAGATGCTCTGGACAGAAAAGTCCGCACAATCCTGACCCTTCATAGGATGCATCATCCGAAATCGTCGGTCATGAGACTGTATCTCCCGCGGAAGTGTGGTGGTCGAGGCTTTTTAAACGCCAAGGCTATGCACAACCGTGAAATATGCAGTTTCAGGGATTATTTCCTGTCGAAAACGGATGATGCAATCCATAAAGAAGTCGTGGCATGTGATAAAGGACTCACCCCTTTGTCCTTAGCCAGCGAAGAATGGCGCGACCCGGTTGTACTTAGCACCGCTGAACGAGAGTCTGTGTGGCGAGGAAAGGAATTGCACGGGAGGTTTCACAAGGCCCTTCACGAGCCTCATGTTGACAAAAAAACCTCCATGCATTGGCTGCGCTTTGGTGACCTCTTCGGGGAAACCGAGGGTTTTGTCTGTGCAATACAAGATCAGGTGATCAAGACGCGCAACTACCGGAAATACATTATCAAGGATGGGACCCAGGACATCTGCCGGGCATGTGCCCATCCTGGAGAATCTCTCCGACATGTTATTTCCGGGTGTTCCGCTCTTGCCAACACTGAGTATCTGCACAGACACAACCAAGTGGCCAAAATCCTTCATCAAGAACTCGCCCACAAGTACGACCTCGTAAATCAGAAGGTGCCATATTACAAGTACTCACCGGCGCCAGTACTAGAAAACGGCCGCGCCAAGCTCTACTGGGATCGGTCTGTCATCACGGATAGGACTATTCTCACGAATAAACCTGATATCGTGTTGATGGACCGGGCGCAGTCTCGGGTGTTTTTGGTGGATATCACAATCCCACACGATGAGAACCTCGTGAAAGCCGAAACCGAGAAGAGGAGGAAGTATCTCGACCTGGCTCACGAGGTTACCGACATGTGGGGCGTGGCATCCACCGAAATAATCCCAGTTGTTTTATCCGCGAACGGGTTAATACCAACCAGTCTTGAAACCAACCTGAGACGTTTGGGATTCCGCGGCAGTTCGCTTCCAGCGCGGATGCAGAAGGCAGTTCTGCTCGATACTGCTCGCATCGTTCGCCGGTTTCTTTCCCTGGGGCTCTGAACCTCGGTCGACTGTGCTTCTGCCGAGGGATGTACCGTCTCTCTCTCTTTAAATTCTTTCGGCCAAGAGGGAGAGACGAGATCAAAAATTCTCGAAATAATAATAATATTGTTTATTTACAACAGGAAAAAAAAATTTATAGCTATACATAAATAAATACACATTTTTATTTTTAAGGAAAAACTATACAATAATACCTTGGCACCTGAGCTAAACCGAAAGATCTGTATTCCAGGTGCCAGTCCCTAATCACCTCGGTAAAGTTAAACCACAATATACAAAATTATGCACTTGAATATAAATGTGAAAGTGAGAGGGTGTGTGAGAGTGTGTATGTGTAGAGAGAGGGTGGATGTGTGAGTTTGCGTGAAAAATGGAGTGTTTAGATTGAGATTCCCTAGCCCTACGACTTGGGTCTTGGGTTCAGTTGTTTAAGACTACTAGGGAGTGTGTGCTAGAGTGAGTAAGGATTTTTAGTGTGGAACGGTGGGGGTAAGAGAGAAAATTACTTAGGGATTTCTAGAGCCAGTTCAGTGTCGGCATAGTTTTTGAGCAACAGCCATTGTGTCACAGCTGCTTTACAAAAATACTTATTTAAGGAAAATAAATTTAGTTCACGATTAATATTTTTGTAAAGATAGCTGCCCAAGAAACAAAAATGTTTACTAATGAATTGGGTTCGGAAAGCCTCTGTACAGGTCGTAGTATGCATTCGTCTTTTTAGGTATATATCAGGATCAAAAACGAGTGATCGGTGCTGTTTCATTATGGTGAAAAGTATGAAAAGCTGACGGACTGTAAGAACTTGCCATGATTTGTACAAAAGTTCAGTGGAAAACCTAAAAGGGCGAAAAGTTGCAACCTTTAGTAATGCTCTTTGAGCATATTCTAATTTAATTAAGTGAGTCTTAGCAGAACCACCCCAGGAAGTAATGCAGTAGATTATAAGCGACTGGGCAAGTGCTAGATAGACCTTTTTAATTAACTCAAAATTGGCGACATGGCGTAGGTTTTTGAAGACATATATTAGTTTACGTATTCTGGAGGCTAGTTGATCTATGTGATATTCGAAAGAAAGATGATCATCTATCACTACGCCCAAATATTTAATTGAAATTGTAGATTCCAAAACATGACAATCACAATTGATATTGGGAAACGGACATAAATGAGCAGTTAAGTTGTAGGTTTTAGGTGGGGGCAGGGTGTTAGATCTTAAACAAAATGTAATATACTTAGTTTTGGTTGAATTTAAAGTAAGCATGTTTTGAGTTAACCATTGAGTCACCGTATTTAGTCCTTCTTGAGCATCACGAAAGACCGTATTCCATGTATTGCCAGAAAAAAGTAGGACGGTATCGTCTGCGTAAGTAATGATTTTAGAGTTTTGAATGTTAAGGTCTGAAAGTTGGTTTATATAAATTAAGAACTAAGTTGTCTAAGAGTTGATTATTCATAATAAATTTTTTTCATTATTTTTGGTTTGGCCGTAAACGAGGAGTAGGCTTCAGAAAGTACCCATTTGGCAATAGTAAGGCCCTTAAGTGACTTGGACCACATCGCTTTGTTTTGATCTGAACTTTAATCCCTATTGACATGAAACATGAGAAAATCATATACCGAAATGCTCGCCGGCACCCAAACCATATTTATATTCTCTGGTATTACGCCAGGGCCACAGTTTCAGGCTTCTGGCGGCGCTTCTTGCTGCGCTTCCAGGCGGTTTTTGCGACGGGCTTTGCCCGGCCACGACTTCCGTCGGCGCTTTTGACCGCATCGGATGTATAGCGCGCTCGCTCGCTCAAAGCGCTCGACACTAAGTTTGTCCTGTGCGCTCGATCACTGGCGCGGCTCCCCACCTCCCCGCACACCGCCAACTACATTTGTTCTCTCCGCCGCCGCCGGCGCCGTCGCAAAAAAACCGCTTGGCGCGCCTCTCGAAGCCTGAAACTATGGCTGACCGGTTAGGAAGTAGACAGTAGTTTAACTGGGCGGTGTCCTTGAAATGAATACTCGGTGCCTAAATACGCGCTAGAGCTGCCAACTGACTGGTGACGTATTTGATAATGCTATATTAAATTGTCGCATTATTTAATTTAAGCAGCCATACAATGCACAACATATTCGTATATTATATTATATTTCGTGCCATAATTTACGAAAACGCGCTGGAGTTACAGTGTCAACGCGGCAACGTCCGTACGTAACTGCGACCGCGACTGTCGCAGTGTTGCCGCTGGTCATATTTTGGGTTGCCGTATTCCACTGACAAAATTGCCGTATTTAAACAAAAATTGCCGTACATATACATTTATTTAAAAAAAAATTGCATAATAATTAATTTCCCATGATATTTTCCATAGTATACAGATCGTCATTTCATAGCGTTGTCCATGTCACAAACCCAAGTCCAAGAAAAATAGACCAATGAGCCAATCAAGAATCGCCTCTATCACAAGGTAATAAATAAGGTCAATACCTTGTTGTGTTGGCTGGCTATTAGCTAGTTTTTTGGTTTGTTTGGAGTTGTGCAAATATTGTCTATGCCTCTATTGATAAAGTAGGTATGGCAGATAGTGCCATCTAGGAATTTCATATAACTAACATTAAATTTGACACAAGGTAAAGGAAAACGCTCATTCATTGCCGAATTGCCGTATTTTAGCGTACGGTAATGACTACTCTGCCGTATGCCGTACATTAATGATTTCATAGCCCGATTGCCGTACAAAACGGCAACGCTTTGTCGTAAACTGAGTTAAACCGAGTTGTGGGAGGGGTTCGTTTCGACCCGTTTGTATGGAGATAGAATACTGGCTACTTCCTTATACTGTGCCCAAACTATAACACTCTATACTGTTTCGCTAATCTTTGGTAAGTATACAATGTATGTATACAAGAATGGAATACATTTCTCGTCAAACGATCTTTGCCTGCGTCAACGAATTCAATCATTCAATTCAGATTTACCTGTGTCAGTTAATTCTGTCTGGATAAATAAAATACGTTCATAAATTTATTTTCAATGCATGTGCTCGTAAAGGCCCACTTTTTATGCATCAAAACCGAACAAAAAGTCGATTATTTTGCCCTAGGGCTTTATTATTATTATTTTTTTTAATTTATTTACAATGGTTGGCTAACCTGCAGACTTTCCTGTGTACCATAGATATTATACTTTTTTTTCCACTGTTTAACGGCTCTGGATACAGTCCTTTTGAGCCAATTATAATTTAAAGTTCACAAGATTATATTTGTTTTCATTTCCTCACACTATGCATTGAAAAACGTAGTATGATACACGGGCATAAAAGCAATAAATTACTCGGTTACGTTTAAAACATTATTTATTCCTTTGCGCCCTAGTAGCATAAACTACTATTATTTGGTGCATGGTTTTTGAAAACAAAATTTAATTTTACTTGAAAATACAATTAAGGGGGTATATCGTCAATATCGACACTTTTTGAAGTTATTTATCTGCTGTTCAAAAGTAGTCCTAAGTTAAATAAATTAGTATAACAATTTTAAGACTTTCTTCTAGATTTTGGTTTATCAGAAACGCGATTGGAGGAATTTCATTCGATAGAAATTATTATTGAAATGAGGTCTAAATTTACACTTTTTTTGATATTCTGACAAATTGGGGCAGTATACAAACTTCAAAAATATTTATTGAGATGGGTTTTAACAATACCTAAATTACTGGCAATGGAAATTTTCATAGCCATTTCAGTTAATTTTTTATTAATTTAAAACCGACATTTTGTCAATTTTCCCCGATTCCATCCCTCTCGCACTGCGGATCTTTCCGCCTGGAGTAACGGGGACCTTTGCACGGACGATATATTACCTTAATTTGATTTCTCAAAATGTAATAAGTTTGTACCATCAAAAATTAGACGTTTCTTCCCGGAGTGAAATTATTATGCAACGTGGATTAATAAATAAAAATAAATGAAAATAAAAATTTACATGTAGAGAGGATGAATGAAAATAGTATGATGAAAGATATTTATGGTGCGCAAGTGGAAGGTACAGCTCGACCAGAGGGCCTATTATGTATCTCTAGTTGCTTTCTGTACTGGGTGCCTATCATCAAAAATATAGATATACCATCGAATTCCGATTTCCTACGGAAATGTTCGCACTTCAAGTGACGACACAGATTGTTAATAGTTCAATACCCACTAAAGGCAATTTTGAAATTTCAGTTTTTATCTATGTTTTTGATGATAGGCACCTAGTACAATTGGCAACTAAAGATACAGAATAGGGGGGCAGGCCGCCCTAGAAGGACGTATGTTGACCAAATTGGTGACATATTGAAGCAGGGCAATGTCAAAAGGTACCGGAATAGAAGAGCTTGTATGACTAGATTGATGGATGTGGAAGAGGCGAAAGAGGTGTGTCTCGATCGTAGCAGATGGAAATCTGTAGTCTCTGCCTACGCCTCTGGGAGACAGACGTGAGTATAATGTATGTATGTAAAAATAATAATTTTGTTCCAGACTCAAAGCCCATAGAAGAACGTTTTTAAACACTTAAGGCGTATGACCACGCTAAATAAGCAAGTCGATGTGTGTCGGTACAAAAATCAACGGAAACGGCATTGAAATAATGTTCATTTCAGCGTGCTTTGAAAAGTAGCTATTACGACAACCACTGCGTCTCCGGCTAGCGCAAAATAGGAAAAATAATACTTTTCACATTGACGCCATGAACGGAAAAAAATTTAAACTTAAGTTTTTTCGATCTAAAAATTTCCTATAATTTGGTAAAATAATAATTAAAATCGCTGTAGGCGTTTGGAAGGAGTAAGATAATTCTTGTGTTAATCATGTAAAACTTTCGATGACTTTCAATTTTTTTTATCAAAAAAATTTACAGTAGAAAAACTGTTTATGAAACTTAAAATTTATTTTTGACTCTATAATGCCTATCATAGGTATATTTTCATGAAAGTTTTTGGACCACCCGTTTGGGAGAAGTAGGCATTCAAAGACAGGTCCAAATTGCAGTTGGCGTATCCATTCGCCTTAAGGGTCGGTATAATGTCAGATGCACAATTTCAAATGAGCATAAAACATTGTGTAACTTGGTCAATCGGTTTAATAAAAATAATATAGATAATAGACTATAGGGCTGATATTCGTGCAGAAGCAAAAACGCAAAAGCTTTAAGTTCGCTCGATAGAAAAAAATTATGAAGTTACCTCTATATTTCATGTTTTTCGAGTGTTAAAGGACCTTTCTTAAAACAGTTTGCCTTGAAATTTGTATTAAAAATAAGAAAACAAATGACCCCGTATAATTGCACGGGGATTTTGAATAATTCTGTTTCGTTTTCATTTAATTTAACATCTAAGAATTGGCGCTTACGTCGATTTATTCTGAGACAAGGCGGCGACAAGATATCTCGGTCGCACGCGCTTTTTGTTCCATGCTTTGTTTCGTCACTCACCCGTCGGTCAGTTGTGATCGCTCCGTTGAGACGGGAGGGCTACGTTTTTGCGCTCTCGACGTCCCGGTTTCGTAATTTAAATAAATCTCGTAATTTGAAACATGGGAAATAAATGCAACCAATGTAAAAAATGGAATAAAAATGTTTTACGAGTGAAAATAAAGCAGTGGATGAAAGTAATGCAAAAGTACGTCATTACTTAACAAAATAAGTAGATAGGTCATGTTTTATTAAAGATGTTGAACTAAAGGTTGTCTCAATGGACTAATGAATATCGCTATGTTTTTCGTCTGAGGTATTTTTTTTAGCTTACAATTTAATATCACAATAAATATGGTTGATGGATGTGGAAGAGGCGAAAGAGTTGTGTCTGGATCGTAGCAGATGGAAATCTGTAGTCTCTGCCTAGCTGCCTACCCCTCTGGGAGACTAACAAAACCTTATCTCACCATCACCATCGGCGTATCGACGTATTCTCGTATCGGCGTATCGACGTATCGGCGTATCGACGTATCGTTGTATCGACGTATCCCCGTATCGACGTATCGACGTATCCCCGTATCGACGTATCGTCGTATCGACGTATCGTTGTATCGACGTATCCCCGTATCGACATATCGACGTATCGACGTATCGGCGTATCGACGTATCCCCGTATCGACGTATCGACGTATCGGCGTATTGACGTATCGTTGTATCGACTTATCCCCGTATCGACGTATCGGCGTATCGACGTATCGGCGTATCGACGTATCGTTGTATCGACGTATCGTTGTATCGACGTATCCCCGTGTCGACGTATCGTCGTATCGACGTATTCTCGTATCGGCGTATCGACGTATCGGCGTATCGACGTATCGTTGTATCGACGTATCCCCGTATCGACGTATCGTCGTATCGACGTATCGTTGTATCGACGTATTCCCGTATCGACATATCGACGTATCGGCGTATCGACGTATTCTCGTATCGGCGTATCGACGTATCGGCGTATCGACGTATCGTTGTATCGACGTATCCCCGTATCGACGTATCGTCGTATCGACGTATCGTTGTATCGACGTATCCCCGTATCGACATATCGACGTATCGGCGTATCGGCGTATCGACGTATCCCCGTATCGACGTATCGACGTATCGACGTATCGACGTATCGGTGTATCGACGTATCGTTGTATCGACGTATCCCTGTATCGACGTATCGTCGTATCGACGTATCGTTGTATCGACGTATTCCCGTATCGACATATCGACGTATCGGCGTATCGACGTATTCTCGTATCGGCGTATCGACGTATCGGCGTATCGACGTATCGTTGTATCGACGTATCCCCGTATCGACGTATCGTCGTATCGACGTATCGTTGTATCGACGTATCCCCGTATCGACATATCGACGTATCGGCGTATCGGCGTATCGACGTATCCCCGTATCGACGTATCGACGTATCGACGTATCGACGTATCGGTGTATCGACGTATCGTTGTATCGACGTATCCCCGTATCGACGTATCGTCGTATCGACGTATCGGTGTATCGACGTATTGACGTATTCTCGTATCGGCGTATCGACGTATCGGCGTATCGACGTATCGGCGTATCGACGTATCGTTGTATCGACGTATCCCCGTATTGACGTATCGTCGTATCGACGTATCGTTGTATCGACGTATCCCCGTATCGACATATCGACGTATCAGCGTATCGACGTATCCCCGTATCGACGTATCGGCGTATTGACGTATCGTTGTATCGACGTATCCCCGTATCGACGTATCGTCGTATCGACGTATCGGCGTATCGACGTATCGGCGTATCGACGTATCGTTGTATCGACGTATCGTTGTATCGACGTATCGTCGTATCGACGTATCGGCGTATCGACGTATCGTTGTATCGTTGTTTCGACGTATCCCCGTATCGACGTATCGTCGTATCGACGTATCGGCGTATCGACGTATCAGCGTATCGACGTATCGTTGTATCGACGTATCGTCGTATCGACGTATCGGCGTATCGACGTATCGGCGTATCGACGTATCGTTGTATCGACGTATCGTTGTATCGTCGTATCCTCGTATCGTCGTATCCTCGTATCGACGTATCGTCGTATCGACGTATCGTCGTATCGACGTATCGGCGTATCGACGTATCCTCGTATCGACGTATCGTCGTATCGACGTATTGCCGTATCGTCGTATCGTCGTATCCCCGTATCGACGTATCGTCGTATCGACGTATCGGCGTATCGACGTATCGGCGTATCGACGTATCGTTGTATCGACGTATCGTTGTATCGTCGTATCCTCGTATCGTCGTATCCTCGTATCGACGTATCCTCGTATCGACGTATCGTCGTATCGACGTATTGCCGTATCGTCGTATCGTCGTATCCCCGTATCGACGTATCGTCGTATCGACGTATCGGCGTATCGACGTATCGGCGTATCGACGTATCGTTGTATCGACGTATCGTCGTATCGACCTATCGACGTATCGGCGTATCGACGTATCGTTGTATCGACGTATCGTTGTATCGACGTATCGTTGTATCGACGTATCGTCGTATCGACGTATCGGCGTATCGACGTATCGACGTATCGTTGTATCGACGTATCCCCGTATCGACGTATCGTCGTATCGACGTATCGACGTATCGTTGTATCGACGTATCCCCGTATCGACGTATCGTCGTATCGACGTATCGTTGTATCGACGTATCCCCGTATCGACGTATCGACGTATCGACGTATCGACGTATCGGCGTATCGACGTATCGTTGTATCGACGTATCCCCGTATCGACGTATCGACGTATCGGTGTATTGACGTTTCGTTGTATCGACGTATCCCCGTATCGACGTATCGTCGTATCGACGTATCGGCGTATCGACGTATCGGCGTATCGTTGTATCGACGTATCGTTGTATCGACGTATCGACGTATCGTTGTATCATCATCGTTATCATTATCTTTGCAAGTATGACTTTCGAAAAATAAAATTTTAAAATATAAAAATTAGATGCAAACACAATTACGCAAAAAAATGCCATTGCGAACAAACCGTTTTGTCAACTGGGTTGAATTTTATACATCGTAGATGCATTATACTTATTATTAAAAACTAGCACGTGCACGGGTTAATGACCGCGGATCCACACCGCTCGTGGGAGCTAAGAAATAGCGCTCGCGGCCGGTGACGGCCGGTCGCGCAAACAGTTGAGGTGCGGGGATGCGGGGGCAAAATCACTAATTTGTCCAGGTTTATACGCAGCCTTAAAAGGACACGTACATGCTTTTATTATTTATACTTATACATAAAATAGTAGACTATAATAATATAAAGTATAAATAATATTGTATAAATGCACAACTTTGTTTATCTAAAGACGAGACCATAAATCACGTTATTTGCGAATGTGAAAAACTAGCTGGCACTTATTTTATTACAAAAAAAACACAACAATAATTATTATTGTTCAATACATACACTGGACACCAACTAAGTAATACAACTTTGAAGTTCCACAATATACCTATCCACTCTAACTTATCTATGTCTATGTATAAGCAAATAGCATTGGTACTATTTTTAGATTAATAAAAGTTTTTAAATCATCGAAAAATACCAAGTACTTACAGATATATTAACAATCAAAGTTTGAATAAACATAACTGCCAACCGCCCGCCGAAATGACCGCGTTGCCCACTTGACCGATTTGACGTCACACGACTTTACCGTGTGCGGACGCTCTTAAGGGGCTATACTGTGAAAATTGACACTTTTTGAAGTTATTTATCTGCTCTTTTAATGAAGTTCCAAGTAAAATGAATTAGTATAACAATTTTGGGACCTTTTACTAGATTTTGGTCTATCAGAAACGCGATAGGAGGAATTTCATTCGATAGAAATAATTATTGAAATCAGGTCTTAATTTACACTTTTTTTGATATTCTGACAAATTAGGATAGCATACAGACTTGAAAAATATTTATTTAGATGGGTTTTAACTACACCTAAATAACTGGTTATGGATTTTTTTGTAGCTATTTTAGTTAATTTTGCATTAATTTAAAACCGACTTTTTGACAATTTTCCCCGATTCCGTCCCTTTCGCACTGCGGGTCTTTCTGCCTGGAGTAACGGGGACCTTTGCTAGCACGGTATATTACCTTAAGATATTTCACGCTGTATCTCTGGCACAAGCACAGATTTATCTGTGGGCACGTGCTAGCTCCACAGACCTACATATACTCCATGCCATAGAGCATCTAAACTCTTCGCATTTATCTCTTCCCAAACACTTCCACTCAACCTCCTCGGCAAGGAAACCAGTTAGCTGCTCTGTCGATGAAGTAACCCAGGATAGATCTGCGATGTGGCAACGTTCCATGCGAGCAGACTTCGCGTGCGTCCCCGCATTCCGCGCATCCTGATTTGCGCACCACATCTGCAGCCGTGCGCGGCAGGGTTGCCAGGGGCAAGATCCTGTAAGCAGCTGATGGAACAGTTTGGCCTGTCATTTTGGCATGCAGCATATGACAAAAGATTTTTTTCAATGCATGTGCTCGTAAAGGCCCACTTTTTATGCATCAAAACCGAACAAAAAGTCGATTATTTTGCTCTAGAGCTTTATTATTATTATTATTTTTTTAATTTATTTACAATGGTTGGCTAACCTGAAGACTTTCCTGTGGACCATAGATGTTATACTTTTTTTTCCACTGTTTAACGGCTCTGGATACAGTCCTTTTGAGCCAATTATAATTTAAAGTTCACAAGATTATATTTGTTTTCATTTCCTCACACTATGCATTGAAAAACGTAGTATGTTACACGGGCGTAAGAGCAATAAATTACTCGGTTACGTTTAAAACACTCGCTACGCTCGTGTTTTAAATCGTCCTCGTAATTTATTCCTTTGCGCCCTTGTAGCATAAACTACTATTATTGGTGCCTGTTAACACACGTCTATAAGATAATGAATATAGTTATGTGCACATAACTAATAACTTAATTTTACAATGTAATATGTTCTAATCTTAGACCAAGTTGGTTTAATACTCAAAGATTCTAATAGAACAAAACATATTATTAAATTATAATAACTTCAAAAATATTAAATCATAATTTTATTAGAAAAATATTAAATAATAAAATTACAAATAAATTCAAATAGGTATGTATATATTCTTAGGCAGCTCGACTGTGGAAGTAGCACCATCTTACTTGGAGACCCTTTCGGGGAGAATAAGAGGACAGGTCACAGGCAAAAAACCATGAGGCCCACCATGCCTGGGACCGATGGATGGCGGTATATCCATCCCTAATAGCCGGGCCTTATATGGAACAGACTGGTGACTGGCAGCGACGTCACTGGTGCGAGGGTTCCGGCACCGCGCTCATCAACCCCCTGCCCAGCGTGTGTGAGTATGGACAATTCTTCCAGGATGACCACCGGGAATCACAAAGTCCTGAAACGGCTTATGTCCAGCAGTGGACGAACGAGGCTGATGGATGGATGAACAAGGATGAACAATAAAAGCCATATTTAATGTTGGTTTTGGCATGCGACCTCATTTTTATGACGTAATCCGGCTCGACTGTGGAGTTACCACCATCTTACTTGGAGACCCCTCGAAGTAATTCGGGGGAGAGTAAGAGGACAGCTCACAGGCAAAAAACCAGGAGGCCCACCATGCCTGGGACCAATGGATGGCGGTATATCCATCCCTAATAGCCGGGCCTTATATGGAACAGTCTGGTGACGGGCAGCGGCGTCACTCGCCTGCCCAGCGTGTGTGAGTATGGGCAATTCTTCCAGGATGACCGCCGGGAGTGGCAACGTCCTGGAAAGGCTTATGTCCAGCAGTGGATGAACTAGGCTGATGGATGGATGAACAAGGCCACGCTAAAAAATTTGACCTTGAAATTCTTTACCCTCCATGAGTAATAGAGATAGTATTACACTCGAAGATTGTAAAGTTTCATCAGTAAAAGAGAAAGAGTCACCTCACAAGAAAATTAAGGTCGCATATATTAGCGTGCGCGTTTCAATAGAGGTTAGCCATATAGGTTGTTTATAAACTTCTTGCACTGGAGAATACAGCTTTCTGTTCAAAATTTTCTTGCTCAAAAGCAGCATTATAGCTTGCGGGAAAGCCTGCAAGTCCGTATCGAGTAACTTGAAGTTTTTGACTTCAGTATTTACATTTTTCGAGAGTCATTGTTTTTGTACTAGCCTTTTGTTTTTTGTTCACGTTTCTAAAGTTACACTGCAAAAGTACGTACAACAAATACAAATACAAATACGTTTATTTCATTAAATAGGATTACATAATATGGGTAGGGGCTGGTGTCTCCCTTTAAGCTTTAAAAGGCCTGTGTCAGGAGGCACCGCTCTTCTTTAAAGCATTTATTATAAATATAACATTATACCACTTAAAACTACAACAAGAAATAATAACAAAAGATATACAATATACAAATAAGTAGGTGAAATTGAGTTTAATTTAAATTTAAGCATTAAGTTTTATTTAGTTTAATTTAATTTAGTTTATGCCTGCTCGTGTGTGGGGGAGGATGTGTGAGGGTGTGTAGAAGTGCGTATATTACATATAAGTGCGTATAAAACATCTCGTATATTTCATAATTTATTTCACAAATATCTTAGACTGGTAACAATGAAATCCTTAGCATAATCCGTCTGGTTACTTGAGCTTTATTCGGTTATACATACATACAGAAGACAGACAGACACATTTTCACTTTCTCCAGAGCTTTTTTTAAGCATCCCTGCTACGGCGTAGTAAATCTACGAAATAACGACGCTACGAAATTTAACTGTCACTTTAATGCTAAGAGCGACAAAAATGATAGAGCGTAACCTTGGTATTAAAGAAGAAAACTCGTAAGAAATAATTTTTCAGGCTGGCAATTCGAATCTATATTCAAAAGGCAACAAATCATGCAGACTCGATCGCGATTGCCACTGCCGGACGGGCGCGGGCGCATTACGAAAAACACTGGTTTTTTTACCCATTTTTTTCTCGATTCTTTCGTGTGCCGTATCGTTCACGATTGCTACATCACAAAGGATAGCTATTGCGTTTAAAAAGTCTTACGGTTTTAATAGAAATCTTTTTTCCAAGTTTTATCTAAGATTTACACTTGTATGGTTTTAGTTTTGTCCGATCCATTTTGTATTCGCTTCCTTTAAGTTGTTTGATTTTAAGGATCACGAGATTCCTACTCCTAAAGCAAAAGCTCATCTTGAAAGTTTCTACATCTCTTGTTCAAGCAGGAGTTCCACAGGGGTCAATATTGTGGCCATTACTATTTACTATATAAATGTATCTGTGACTTAAGGCGATTACCGTCGCCAAATTAGCAGCTCTATGTTCGTCGGTACGAATATCGACGGAATTGACATAGAAAAAAAAGACGCTCGCTGCGTCCTTGAGAGGATGAAATAGGAGAAAATAATACTTTTCACATGGACGTGATCGTTCGATTGAATTATCCTATGTTATGTTTATAGCTATCAAGATTATCTATTGCTCAAAGCATAAATTAATTAAATCAACCAAGCCGCTCAGGAGCAGTAGGGAATTTAAGCCAAAAAAACATCATTCGGTAGAAATTTGTTTTCATATAGAAGTTTTGGTGGTATGACAAATAAAAATGTTGCATATGTTGTCTTAAAGTTGATAATTTATAATGCATTTTTTCAACATTTTTGGTTTGGCCATAAACGAGGAGTAGGCTTTAGAAAGTACCCATTTGGCGATATTAAGGCCCTTAGAGAGGCTCACTGGTCTTCAGTTAACACTACAGCATGTATTCGTGCTGCTTCATATTTATTATTATCTACTACAGCAAGAATTGTAACAACGTTACGCTAGTGATCCCGAGATTGAAAATACTACCGTAACATGAATGTTTGACTAATGACGATGCAACTGAATGATACGCACTAGCATTAGGGTTGCGTTAAGAGATGGAAAGAAATGTTTATTTTTATTTATATTTATTTATAACACAAGTAACTTAAAAGACAAAAGAAACAATTAAACATGGTGTACAAGGGCGGCACTAATTGCTTATAGCAATAACTTCGAGGCAACCCTTGGTAGCTAACAGAAAGATGAACAAAATAACATGTGGAGGTGTAAATACTAATCAGAAAATAATAGGGAGATCAAGATTAAAATATAAACCAAAATATCTAAGAAAACTTAGTTCCAGTTAGTTCCACTCGTTTGCAATTTAATAGTAGTTTATGCTACAAGGGCGCAAAGGAAAAAATTACGAGGACGATTTAAAACACGAGCGTAGCGAGTGTTTTAAATGTAACCGAGTAATTTATTGCTTTTACGCCCGTGTATCATACTACATTTTTCAATGCATAGTGTGAGGAAATGAAAACAAATATAATCTTGTGAACTTTAAATTATAATTGGCTCAAAAGGACTGTATCCAGAGCCGTTAAACAGTGGAAAAAAAAGCATAACGTCTATGGTACACAGGAAAGGCTGCAGGTTAGCCAACCATTATAAATAAATTAAAAAAAAAATAATAATAAAGCCCTAGGGCAAAATAATCGACTTTCTGTTCGGTTTTGATGCATAAAAAGTGGGCCTTTACGAGCACATGCATTGAAAAATTATTTAAATATACCTATTTGCATTTTAAGGGTTGCGTAAAATAACATAAACATTTAGGTGGAAATTTAATCTGGAATGAGGCATGAACATTTTTCGAAGAAGCCATATAAAAAAGAAAATTACAGCCGTTAACGGAACTGTGTACACACAACTTGCGCTTTGCGTACTTGTTTTCACTATAGTATGGTATAGAGGAATTAATAGTGAGAGTTTGAGGTTTATTGTAATGGAATTCCTAGCTGTAAAATGTTTTTATAGTATATGTAGTTTGCTTTGATAAGTTAGTTTTTCTAATAGAATATACAAGGTGACTTTTTGATAATCGTCCAAATTCATACTGGAGGCTTGATAAGTGATCAGTATCTTGGATCAATAAAAATTTTTGTGAAATTTGTAAAATGAAATTTCGGCTTCCCATAGAAATTCACTTCCAGTTCGAGTGGATCGCTATGGGGAGTCGAAATTTCATTTTACGAATTTTAAGAAAATTGTTATTGATCCATGATACTGATCACTTACCAAGCCACTAGTATGAATTTGGACGATGATCAAAAAGTCACCTTGTATATACAACGTGTAACAGAAAGGTGTAACCATATTTGAAGAGCTTATTCAGTCAATGGTATATAACAACTTTTACTATGGAACAAAACCTGTATCTCGAAAAAAAAATGTTACTGTTTCATAGAAAAATGCAATGCCGCTCGGCCGAAATGTATGGAAGGACAGATTTTTTTTTCGACATTTCAGGGTTGGCTCCATAGTAAAAGTTGTTTCAGGGTTGGCTCCATAGTAAAAGTTGTTCTATACCATGGTCTGAATAAGCTCTTCAAATATGATTACACCTTTTTGTTACACGTTGTATATATCCTCATCATCATAATTTATTTATTGCCAAGTCACAAGTATATAAGATATTACATAAAGGAAATGTACAAGTGACGCCCTTTAGGGGCGCAGCAAGAACAAGTGGGGCAACTAGCTGCCATTTTACTTAAATGTTACTTAACAAATATGTTTATATACAAAAAACTTTCGTAACACACACAAACTAAAAGAATAATAATAATTATATATATATGTCACAGTCAAAAGTCATAACTGGTCAAAACTACTTTTGACTGCGAGAATGAGTCAGTCAAAACTAGTTTTGACTAAGGACGTAGTGTTGACTGATATTCGCAGGAAAAATTAGTTTTTCGGATGTCCTGCAGCGCAGAAGAGAGCCGGTAGTTTAGGTTAGAAGGTTAGCGTTCCGCGACCGCCATACCTGACCTTTGTGGTTATTTTTTTATGACAACCCAGAAATACTTTTTAATCAAAATTACTTTAGACCAACTTAGTCAAAACTAGTTTTGACTGAAATTGATACTTGTCGTTGTTGGTTCTTGATGGAACATTTGAAACATCTTGTCAATAAAACACATTCTTGGTAACTGTTCCACTTTTATATCTATATTACACTAGCGACCGGTTTCGTTATAATAACATCGTCAGGCTATTGGATACGAATCATGAGATGGAAAATGTATTTCGTCTTTGTTTACATTTGTGATTTTCGCAGTCAAAACTACTCTTGACCGGCTATGAGTTTTGACTGCAACATATATAACAAAATATAATATTACCATTCGGCTTTTATTTATAAATATTGATATATACAGTGTTTTTTTTATTATACACATTAATTAATGAAAGCAAGATATATTTCGAGTCCTCTTGGGCTCGGCATCAGTTGCATTGATTGACAATAGAAATTGTGACACTATAATTATAAAAGACAAACAAAGTATAGTTTTTTATATTTGTAGCTGTGTCCCTGGCTAAAGTGTGCCGCCCTCTAATGACTTTCTGAGGCAAAATGTTTTTGGCAGATATGCTAAGGAGCGCAATGGTTTTGCAGCTGTTAAGGCGTATGACCACGCTAAATAAGCAACTCGATGTGTGTCGGTACAAATATCAACGGAAACGACATTGAAATAATGTTCATTTCAGCGTGCCTTGAAAAGTGGCTGTTACGACAACCACAGCGTCTCCGGCTAGCGCAAAATAGGAGAAAATAATACTTTTCACATGGACGCCATGAACGGAAAATACATTTTTTAGATCTAAAAATTTCCTATAATTTGGTGATATAATAATTAAAATCGCTTTAGGCGTTTGGAAGGAGTAAGAGAATTCTTGTGTTAATCATGTGAAACTTTCGATGACTTTTGATTTTTTTGTCAAAACTTACAATAGAAAAACAGTTTATGAAACTTAAAATTTATTGTTGACTCTATAATGCCTATCATATATTTTTATGAAAGTTTTTGGACCACCCGTGTGGAAGGAGTAGGCCTTCAAAGACAGGTCCAAATTGCAGTTGGCGTATCCATTCGCCTTAATATTATACATATAATTATTTTTCTCCTCGCAGGGCCATTAAAGTATTTTATATTGTAATGTTATTTAGTAATGTTATATAATCTTATCATTAAAAAAATTCAGTGATAAATAGCACTTATTTTATAGTTATTATACAAGGTGTAACAGAAAGTTGTAACCATATTTGATACACCCGCGTTTTACCGACGATTATTACGTCTCAACGTGATGGGTGGGGAGCCCTATCGGGTACAAATACTACACACTTTAGGCAGGTTTCCTTACGATGTATTCCTTCACCGTTCAGCAAGTGGTAAGTAAGAACAAATAACTACTATGCATATAAATTCCGAAAAATTCATTGGTGTATGCCCGACCGGGAATCGAACCTGAATCTCAACATTGAGAAGCCAGAGCGTTTTTCCTCTGAGCTACCGCCGCGCTGCTATTATAAATATTTTATTTATACATATACTCGTATTATAAATTATAATAGACTTCTTTTGTGTGAGTTTCGTCCACTGCTTGACATGCCTTTCCAAGATTTCGCCAGCCTTGGCGGTCCTTCTGGAAGAAACGCCCATACTCACACACGCTGGGCAGGCGGGTTGGTGAGCGCGGTGCCGGAACCCTCGCACCAGTGACGCCGCTGCCTGTCACCAGGCTGATTTATATGGGTAGTAATCAAAGCTCCGAGAAGTAAATTAAAAATGAGGATGTTCAATTTATGAATGTTGCTGCTTTAAATACTAATCTACCGAAAATTTCTGTGATAATAAATATACGAAAACTACCGAATGAAATACTGAAAATTCTGAGAACTACTGTTGGATATTTTTATCGTAGATTTTCCAATAAAAATATTTTTTTTTGTATGTCATGCGTGAATTCTGTTAAAATTAGAGACATCGCCTCGCTCCGCTCCGCTTCGCTCAGCTCCTTATTTTATCTTACATACAAACCTAACACGCTTCACCTCGCTTTGCTCGTCGTCACTCCTAATTTTGACTTTTGGTTTATAATTTTGTTTTTGACTATGTTTTTCAAGTAGGTAATGTGTAAGTTAGTATTTCTTTCGGAAGTTCAGTAATTTATTCGGAGGTTTATTATTTAAACCAGGTGGTCGTGAGAAATTTTAGTTTGCTATGTTTAATTTATTTTGTCGGTAGATGTTACACAGTTAAATTAGTATATTTTTCGATAGCTAATTTTGCCTCTGCTCAGATAGTATAATAGTGTGCAGCAGTTCGCTGGAATTTAATTTGTTTTTCAAAGGCTTTATTATGAACCGATTTATATTAGGGCCGGCAATAGGGATGGATATACTGCCAATCATGGTGGGTCACCTGCGGGCCTATTGTGTATCTCTAGTTGCCTTCTGGACTGGGTGTCTATCATCAAAAACATAGATATACTATCGAATTCCGATGTCCTAAGGATATTTTCGCACTTGAAGTGACGACACAGATTGTTAATAGTTCAATACCCACTAAAGGCAATTTTGAAATTTCAGTTTTTAGCTATGTTTTTGATGATAGGCACCTCGTGCAGTTGGCAACTAAAGATACAGAATAGGGGGGCTGGTTGTTATGAGAGCTGTCCACTTACTCTCCCCCAAATAACTTTGGGGGATTTGTGAGTAACATAGTGTTACCCCCACAGTTGAGCCCGGCACCAGCTCTACCATCTGTTACCACCATACTCATACTCATACTCATTTATTGGTAAAATACAAAAACATTTCAAACAATACAATTATGCGGTATACAATTACAATTGATATAATAATTAATAATACAGTGTGATTTATTAGAAAATTAAATGTCTGATAAGGTCAAATAGGAAATATTACAATGCTGTCTTAAAATTAATATCATAAAAGTCTTTCATGTTGTAAAAGACATTAAGTGTGAGCCATGTCTTCAGCTTTGTTTCGAATTGTGGTTTTTCAGTTATAGATTTAATGTCGGTAGGGAGTGAATTATAAATTTTTGGACCTGCTACATAAAGTTTATAGAGTGGTATTTTGAGTTTATTCGAGTGCCTGGTTATGTACGATTGAGAACTTGCTTTCGACGGGAACAGGTCAGGGTTGTTCCTTACAAAAACGAAAACTTGAAAAATGTACTGGGATGTTAGTGACAGTATCTTTAATTTTATAAAAAGTGGTTTTGCGTGCGCATCTATCGCAGCACGAGAAAGGATCCTGACGGCTCTTTTCTGCAACTTAAGGGCCTTACTATTGCCAAATGGGTACTTTCTAAAGCCTACTCCTCGTTTACGGCCTAACCAAAAATTATGAAAAAATGTATTATGAATAATCAGCTCTTAGACAACAGATGCAACATTTTTCTTTTTCATACCACCAAAACTTCTACATTAATTTTTTTTTTACTGAATGGTGTTTTTTGACCTCAAATTCCCTACTGCTCCTGAGTTGCTTGGCCGATTGAATTCATCTATGCTTTGATAAATAGATAAACTTTATAGCTATAAACATAACATAAGATTATTCAATCGAGTAATCACGTCCAAGTGAAAAGTATAATTTTCCCCTATTTCGCTCTATCAAGGACGCAGCGAGCGTCGTAACAGCCACTATGCATTGCGCGCTGATATGAACGTTATTTCAATGTCGTTTCCGTTGATATTTGTAGTGACAAATATCGAGCTGCTAATTTGGCGATGGTAATCGCCTTAAAAGGGCGTTCAGACTCGGCCGCATCTCCCCAGACCTCTAACCCATAGACAACTAACAAATAGACAACTTCAAATCCACTTTCCTCATATGCTTTTAACGCTGCAAAAAAAAACATATTTGCTCATAGAACATACATATCTATTACAGTATTGCAATCACAACAAATTGTTTACATAGTTCGATCTAGTATACATACTCAAGAGTCAAGTTCAAGCCCCTCATACAAACAATCCAAACAAAAAGGTCTCTATCTACACACGCCAATTTCGTCAAAGATAAATCTGGTCTGACAACAGAACTGTTAAACAACGAGGTAATTACCACAATAAACGCAAGTTAAATATGACAATCACGATCTAACCAAACTCCCAACACAAATTACCATCCAAAAAGCTGCCTTATGTACTTGCAATAAAACTCAAAACGAAAGCATCATTAAACTGGTGACGAACGTTGAGCCGTCCCGTATCACGCGTGACGCAAAAACGTGCGTTGCAGAGCGGTAGTGTTCAGCAACCTTATCTCTGAAACTTACTGTTTGAAAAGCGTCTCTATGTATACACAACTAGGTTTAGAACAGGTGTAAAGATAAAATGGTGATTCTTCTGTCGCCGCTCACGCAGCGTCGACCAATGACCGCTGCTTTCACTGCGCGATCTTCTTCTGTTTTTGATTTGTTGATTGGTGACTGGCTGGTCTTGGGCATTTTATTTATTTTCAATGCATGTGCTCGTAAAGGCCCACTTTTTATGCATCAAAACCGAACAAAAAGTCGATTATTTTGCCCTAGGGCTTTATTATTATTATTTTTTTTAATTTATTTACAATGGTTGGCTAACCTGCAGCCTTTCTTGTGTACCATAGATGTTATCCTTTTTTTTCCACTGTTTAATGGCTCTGGATACAGTCCTTTTGAGCCAATTATAATTTAAAGTTCACAAAATTATATTTGTTTTATTTCCTCACACTATGCATTGAAAAATGTAGTATGATACACGGGCGTAAAAGCAATAAATTACTATTATTAATTATGTATATTATTATTATATATTATTATTAGCATAAACTACTATTCTTGAAAGACATTTCCACGGGAACGAAGCCGCGGGCACAAGCTAGTGAAACCAATATATTTTCAGACTGGCTATATGAAAGAAGAGGTATTCATTTCTTTGGTCGTTAGGCTTCCATTTCTGTACATTACTAAACTTTTAGAGAACCAAATGAATGCGCACATTGTAGTCCGTACATTGTAACTTTATTAAAAAGACAAACAATTTTGGAACCTTTTTCTAGATTTTTTCATTAATTTTGTATTAATTTACAACCAACAACTCCCTGATTCCGTCCCTCTCGCACTGCGGGTCTTTCCGCCTGGAGTAACGGGAACCTTTGCACGGACGATATATCACCTTAAGGTGGCTCCGTCGGAAAAATTAGCAACTCGATTCGTGGTCGTTGAAATTTTGAACAAAATCATATTAAAATAAAGTTCTTATCACCTCGCACAGCAACACGGCTGTTACGTCAGTCGCTACGGCTGACGAGTGCGAAAATAGTGTGTTTTTAATTTATTTTATCTAAAATAAAATGAATTTCCAAGAACTGAGAAAACCATATCATTTAATATTATTTTATCTAGAAGTTTATACATTTTTATACTATTTCGATAAAAACTGTAGCACTTATATTGTTACAAGTGGACAAAAAATCGAGAAATAAGGGTAAACTTTGAATTTTCTTGCTTCACTTCTGTATATTAAAATAAAATTCAGGAAAAACCACATCACTATTTGTATCGTGTAGATTGCTGTGTATTTTTCTTCTATTAAAAATGCTGTAGTTACCGTATAAAATAGTTATAAAGTTATAACTTTACTGGGAGAAACCTTAAGGCCCTTTCCATTGCCAAATGGGTACTTTCTAAAGCCTACTCCTCGTTTATGGCCAAACCAAGAATAATGAAAAAATGTATTATGAATAATCAACTCTTAGACAACATATGCAACATTTTTCTTTTTCATACCACCAAAACTTCTACATGTTTTTTTTTTTTACTGAATGGTGTTTTTTGACCTCAAATTCCCTACTGCTCCTGAGTGGCTTGGCCGATTGAATTAATTTATGCTTTGATAAATAGATAAACTTTATAGCTATAAACATAACATAAGATTATTCAATCGAGTAATCACGTCCAAGTGAAAAGTATAATTTTCCCCTATTTCGCTGTCTCAAGGACGCTGCGAGCGTCGTAACAGCCACTATGCATTGCGCGCTGATATGAACGTTATTTCAATGTCGTTTCCGTTGATATTTGTAGTGACAAATATCGAGCTGCTAATTTGGCGATGGTAATCGCCTTAAGTTCCAGACATCCAGTGCGTGTAAATCGACGATATCTGTCATTATAATCAAGGTACAATGTACGGGGTATAGTTTCCTTCATTGAGCAAGGTAATCCAGTAATTAGAATTACGTTAACGATCTACAACGATTAACATTGCGATCTCGTCGTCATCAGTCCGTTGATCATTAAGTAACAGCTTTCTCTCTCCCGCGATGACGCTTCCGAGTTGCGCACGCGCAAGTCTGCGGCGCAGAGTGTGATGTCACAACGACATAAATCTCTAAGGGGTTAAATTCTTCAGATTTGTTACGAAATTATAACAAGTAAGTGTAAACAGCGGGAAGGCGGTCAGATTCCATGCCTTACAAAAAGATTTGTCGCCCATTTGTACACTAATGCATAAAATCGAATGATAATTAGAATAACTTTATTTATCGCCCAACCTGTACTTCCTATCTATATCCATCTTGAAATTTTGAGTACTCAATATGTATAAAAAATACAACTAAGTACTCAGAAATCTTGTATGTTAAGCTCCAAAACATCTTATGTTTACATGGTTTTTTGCTTGAGTTTGAAAACATTTAACCCTTGATAGCTCATAAATATTTGAAAAATGCTGTAATTTGACATGTAGGGTGTAACAGAAAGGTGTAACCATATTTGAAGAGCTTATTCAGTCAATGGTATAGAACAATTTTTACTATGGAACAAAACCCTTTATCTCTAAAAAATATTTTTACTGTTTCATAGAAAAATGCAATGCCGCTTGGACGAAATGTATGGAAGGGCATATTTTTTTTTGAGATTTCAGGGTTGGCTATATTGCATCTATTTCGAGACATCCTTGAAAAACCATTTTTTTATGTCCCCCCTCTTATCTCCAAAACTGGTGGACCGAAAAATATGAAAAAAATCATGGTAATATGTGTTTACGTAAAGATTACAGAAAAAATAAAGCGGTTGAGAAACTCACGAAAAAACAACAATACAAAATTAAATTTATCATCCACAATACGGAACCCTAGGTACGCGAGTCTGACTCGCACTTGGCCGGTTTTTTTTCAAATTATCGTGTTATTTTTTTGTTTAATGGCATAGAAAAGATGCTATAAACAAAGATTTACACCTAGAATAAAAAATAAACAAAACTACAACGAACGAATTCTCTTAAGGCTGCGCCGAGCGTAGAACGATTAGACACCTCGCTTGTTCTCTCGTGGTCGTTTTTTATCGTGGTCTTTTTTATTGAATTTAACAGAAAAAATCATATTTAGTTTACCAGACAAAATTTTTAAAATGTGAAACGGCCCAATTGTATTTTATAACGTTTGTGATTGTCTTGAATTGTGGTTGAGACAAAATTCGACAGTTAAGTTATTGAATTGAAATGACTAAAACCCCAATACCTTTTTTAGGTTTTGGGCCTACTTTAGATAGATTTGTTTCTTATACCATAAGTTATGTTTAATATTCGCTGCGGCGGAAGTGTAGATACATTCTCTGTGATAATAAATATATATATTTTTTATTTATCATTAAAATATTATTCAATAAATCAATTTAACAGTGAATGTCGTTTTAGATTATTTTGCTCGGCGCCCTCTTAAGGTGGGCCATTCCATCCCAATCAGCTGCCATATAAATGTTTTAGGTGTTTGTGAAGTCCTGATGGCTTTGATCTCAATGTAACTTTGCACACATCTTTATATGTGTTTCCCTCCCCCCAAACCACATTCCGACCCATCTCTCATCGAGAGGTGCAAGATGGCGAGATATTCAAAAAGCGCCGAATTTGTGAAATGGTTTCAAGTAAAACAGTTCTCCATGAAACGGTAACTGTTTGTTTATAAAAAAAGTGTATAAAATTAGTCTTCTTTACATGAACGACGTCTGTATTTCTCTTTTTTTTCATTTCCAGTATAGATAAAAGTTATACAACTTGCTAAACTTTGCGTAAAAACGAGGCAATATTCACGATATCCTGACAGCTATTATGATGGTGTTTCATCCTATTTTGCTTTTTGGGCAGTATAGAGACGAAGTTAGACCTTGCTAGATAATACATATGAAAATAAATATGAAGAAAATAAGCTGTTGACTTCCCGTTCAGTTTTTACCTTTTGTATGAATCTTGAGAAAAATCCAGGCGTAAAGCGGCCTCCTCATTTAACAAATAATGTAGGTATATACAGTATAACAAGGTGAATTTTTGATCATCGTCCAAATTCATACTGGTGGCTTGGTAAGTGATCAGTATCATGGATCAATAACAATTTTGGTGAAATTCGTAAAATGAAATTTCGACTCCCCATAGTGATTCATTCGGGAGTGGAACTGAATTTCTATGGGAAGCCGGAATTTCAATTTACTATTTTCACAAAAATTGTTACTGATCCAAGATATACTGATCACTTATTAAGCCTCCAGTATGAATTTGGACGATGATCAAAAAGTCACCTTGTAATTATAACAAAATAATGTAAGATAGCTACAATATACACATACAATATTGTTGCTCAAACAAAGATTGACCTATGCTTTGCTTTTCTTATAGGAGAACATGCTGCCAAGTTATATTAGTTACCATACTAATGTTGTTCACTTGGCTAAGCGCCATGACATGTCCATAAATCTCAACAGAGAGGCAACTAATTTTTAATCAACTGGTTTGGTCGTGGCTTGTCATGGGCCTCATTACGGAACTATGCCGCCAAGCGACTCGTTGCGCTCCGGGATGACGTCATAAGATACCATATACAACATGTAACAGAAAGGTGTAGCCATATTTGAAGAGCTTATTCAGTTAATGGTATAGAATAACTTTTACTATGGAACAAACCCTGTATCTCGAAAAAAATAATTAACTGTTTCATAGAAAAATGCAATGCCGCACGGCCGAAATGTATGGAAGGGCAGTTTTTTTTTTGAGATTTCGAGGTTGGCTCCATAGTATAAGATGTTCTATATCATTGACTGAATAAGCTCTTCAAATATGGTTACACCTTTCTGTTACACGGTGTATATTAGATATATATTCATTTTAAAATAAATTATGAATATAAATAAAAAAGTATTACTTGTAATCGATATATATTTCGACCCACTTGTGGTCGTCGTCAGTCGAATTGTATACGAATACAATTCGACTGACGACGACCACAAGTGGGTCGAAATATATATCGATTACAAGTAATACTTTTTTATTTATATTCATAATTTATTTTATAATAATTAAAAGCTAAAAAGGCTTTAAAATAATATTTATTCAGATATTTTTTATATACTCCACATAAATACAAACAATTAAATGGTTTTAGTCGCTATATTTCGACCCCTCAGTGGGGCCGTCATCAGGCGAATGATGACGGCCCCACTGAGGGGTCGAAATATAGCGACTAAAACCATTTAATTGTTTGTATTTATGTGGAGTATATAAAAAATAAAAAAAAGGCCCTTGAACGGTGTTTTATGAAAATATTTTATTATATTTATTCAGATATATATTCAAAGATATATTATAATTTTATTAAAAATTGTGACATAAAACTAAAATTAAATATACCTAAAATATAAATACTACTAACAAATAAAAAATAAAAAATGTTCGGCACCTATTAAAAATTAAGTTAAATAAAATATGCTGGCCAGGGGATCTAAAATGGCCGACTTGGGTGAATCATAAAATGATTTGAAAGTAGGATAGAGTGAGAGTTTTATCACGCGTGCAAAAGAGACGGCCTTAGAACAGAATCATAATGGGCGGCTATTCTCGCAACATTTTTCACACGCTTTATGTTTCATACGACTTCGTTAATCGCAAGATAAATGCCGTGTGATGATAATACCAATAAGTAAACTCCTTAAAAGACATGTAAAACATGTTAATGAATCCGGGCAAAAGGGTTTTATTTTATTAGCTTGATACGTTTCTGTGCAACTAGCTTCTAAAAATCACCCGCCTTTGGCCTTCGCAAATTGTCGCATGTGCCAGAATTGCCGTCCTGGAAGGCGATTCTGGCAAATGCGAAAAAATTTGCTACGGCAGATTTCGAGTGATTTTTCAAGGGAATTTCTACGGAAATGATTGATTTTTCTGCTTTCGCAATTTTTGCGCACGCGCCAGAATCGCCGCGCCGTCCAGATCGCCGCCATCGTTGGGAAAAGTACAGGTTGGCGGCGTTGCCTTGCTGGGTCGCGAGTAGGGATTATGATTTCTCGAGGTTTTTTATTTCTCGGGTCTCGAGAATTCTCGACCTCGATTTCTCGGGTCGTCCCGGGAAATCGAGAAATTTGTATTTACTACTTTATTTTAGTTTAATAATTAAAAATGCCGGTAATGTACATTTTGTTTTACTAAAAAGAACAAAAATCAACCAAGTCTCTCAAATTACTTCAATAAAAACAGATATTTTTGAAACAGAAATTGTTAAAAAACATTACTTACATTATTAAAAACAGTTATTTTTAATCAATAAAATATTATAAGAAATAAAATAATAATTAAACCTTCTGTCTCAAACAAATAATTAAAAATCTCTAAAAACAATCCACATAACTTCTTTATTTATTTTATTTATGTATTGTATTTTAGTGACCACATTTCCCGCCATTGAGAAGACTCGTTCATTTTCAGTTGAAGTTGGCTTGACTGAAAGTAATGCTTTGTATAAGGTTTCCAAATTTGGGGACCTTTTGCCAGATTTTTCAAATAGTAAAAACTCTTTTTTTACGATTGATTTTGAGAGCGCTACGGCGGCTGACTCTTCATTGCTCAAAATACCTTTGATAGCATTCTCTAACTGAGTTTCAAAAATGTCGGGTTCTGATTGACTTACGCTCACTTGGACGACTTCTGGATCATCATTGTTCGAAAATGTTGTGACGGTGGGGTAAAGACGATTAAATACGTCTTCAGCATATCCAATCAAAAATGTTTTGTTGTTACCAATAAAATAAATACTTTTTTTGTGCATGGGGCTATGTAGATAGTTCAGTAGCGATATAAAAGATGTATTACGGCGATCTGTTATTTTTAGTTTAAGTGAATTAACTAATTTGAGAGCCAAAGGATCGTTCATACTCTCCAATTTTTTCAGCAACACATCGATTATAGTCTCTGCCGTTAGCAAATTGGCATCTTTTCTACTTAATGCTTCCACTGCAAGTTTTGTTGGCGTCAATATCGTTTGCAGTTTTTGTAGCACAGCAAAATTGTCCTCTTTCCATAGGTTTGAGCTATCTAAATCAATCAAAGCTTTTTTGATGGCATTTTTTTCGTTAACATGGAATTCTACCTAGTTCTACACCAAACTCGGCTTTTACATGCTTTTGCAGTGTTATATTTATTAAAGAACTCTTGTCAGTATCAAATGACACCGACAGCCACCTGCCGCCCTGTCAAAGGATGCCGCCATCGCGCGGCAAAAGACAAATAAGAGTCAAAGGGCAAAATTGCCGATAACTAGGTATTTTTTATAGCTTTATTGTAAAATAATAATGTCTCGCTGTCTCGACTTTTCTCGAGCTGAATTTCTCGAGATCGAGAAAAGTCAAATTCCCGGGAAATCCCGGGACGAGAATTCCCGGGTCAAAACTCTAGTCGCGAGGCAAATCCGTTGAGCAAAGTATGCCAAAGATATTGTATTATCAAACCGGGGTAGTGTTTATAGGCACTTACGTAGTCTCCACAGATATCAGGCACATCTCCTTTTTACCCTAATTGTTCGTGCCCAGACGTCTCCACGTTTCCTCACACATTTTCACTGACATAAACAAAAATTTATAATATAATTTGTAATATTACACACGTAATATAATTTCTCACTCATACTAATAGTACACATGCAAAAGATGGAGGCGCGGCACATGAACCTTTAGCCACGGAAAAACATCTCTATGTCTCGAATCAGGCCTATTTTAGGCCGTATACATTCACAAGCACCACGCCCTTTTACAGTGCGCGCCAATCTTTTAGTCGTCTCTGAATGAGTTACGAGCGCAAGCTTGCGCAGGTACAGTCAAGGAAACAATAATATCAACGGTTGATTATTAAATGTTTACTATAAGTGGGAAGGTGTACTTGTTGTACCTAGCAATTTAATTATATATGTATAATTTTAGTGCAATCTTAATTATATAAATAAAACGCATTAATATAAACACCATTTTCCTACTAAATCAACAAAACTTTAATAAACTAAATCATCAAAACAACAAATAAAGGCAACAAACACAATAAACTATAACAAACAGATTCAACGGTAAACTTAACGAATCATATAATTTTTTCCTCGAAGGTACTTTGTATAAATAAACACTCTTGCGCGGGATCATTTGTGAAGTAATATTAAATAATAATTATTATAATAATAATTTCCTAGGAAAGCCTAATTGACATTAAACTATTGTCGCGTAATGAGAGCATTATGTAATCAATGTTTTCATGAAACATATTATATGTATAATTATGTATAAATATATTGAATGTTTTGTCTTTTATTTAAATACATATACTTATAAAATGAAAACACATTGAATTACATATTTTTAAAGTATATTCAAGTTGGCGTAAAAACGAAAAAAAAAAAAAACTTTTATTTCAAAAATTGATTGTACTCCACTATGACGTGAAAAAATTTGGCTAGAGGTCCAAAAATTACTGTATATTTCAGGCCATTAGGGCCCGGCATCAGTCACAATCAGTGGCTCGAAATGTATCTCAGAAATATTTAATTTAATGTGTTTTCATTAGTATATCTATTTAAAACTATAATTTTTATAAAACATTTCTTTTTATACATGTTTTAAAATTAAATACACTGCAAAAGCTTATAATGTTTTTTGTTTTAATATAAATAGGTACTGATAGATATGATAATTTAAATATAATAACTGTTATCTTAAGATATATTTCGGGTCCGACCTGCACCCGGCATCAGTTGAGTATCTTAATTAAAATAAATAGACATTGACATATATAATATAAAAGTACATACATGACAGGTCATTACATAAAAACATGTAAAATTATTTTTATAGAAGGTCCTACAAATCAAAGTGAAAAAAAATCAGGGGGTGATTCAGTATGCATTATGGATCACATATTAATTATTTTATTTTCACAGACTTTTTTTTTCACTTTTTTGTGAAAACTTTTTTGGAAACTGAAAAATTAATTTAACCAAAAAGTTTCATTTCTAGTGCAATCTACTCAGTCAACAATACATGATCTACCCTACAATTATTTTCACTTATTATGTAACCATATTTGAAGAGCTTATTCAGTCAATGATACAGAACAACTTTTACTATGGAACAAACACTGTATCTCGAAAAACAAAAATTAACTGTTTCATAGAAAAATCCAATGCCGCTCGGCCGAAATGTATGGAAGGGTAGATTTTTTTTTTGAGATCTCAGGGTTGGCTCCATAGTAAAAGTTGTTATATACCATTGACTGAATAAGATCTTCAAATATGGTTACACCTATATAAGAAAAGCGATCTTTACTTTTGTGTTTGAGAACAAAAGCCGTCGTAACCACCTTAAGGGTCGGTGTTCCGAGATTCGGGGTTCGGGGTTATGGCTTTTTAAGACGGTAAAAATTCAAATTTCTGAACAAAATGAATACCACTTGTTACCTTACAAGATGAAGTGCAGGTTCATTAAAAAAAATCACGGCAATAATGTATAGTAACTTCAGAAAAAAAACAGGAATTTCAAGAAAATCTCTTGAATAGCATTGCAGCGCTACGGGTGTAATCTGAACTTGACATCCTGTTTTTTTTTTTCTGAAGTTACTATACATTAGTGCTAAGATTTTTTTTAATGTACCTGTACTTCATCTTGTAAGGTAACAAGTGGTATTTATTTTGTTCAGAAATTTGAATTTTTACCGTCTTAAAAAGCCATAACCCCGAACCCTGTTTTGCCCAATCTCGGAACTCCGACTCTTTATACGAAGTGTGGGCACAATTTAAATACAATAGCATTTGTTCGATTGTCCGAGTTCGTCTGCGGTCAGTTGACAGCTTAAATATTTATCTGATAGCTTTAATTGTCTGTTAAATAGAGATCATTGTGCGGTGTCATTGTGCTCAGATGATATTTAACCTAACATATACGATAAAATTCAACATATGTATAACGAAAACAATCCTTTAGTCCCTTGATTTGGAGATACAAACAAAGAAGACGCCTCATTCCCTGTATTTAAGAGGACGGCATACCCTAGCAACTTTTTTTATTACTTGTTCAGCACAATAAGTCTAATGGCAAAGACCTTATTTGCTTTGGTCGAAAAACAAATCCATAAATAATTTTTGTAAGCAATATTTTAATTCCTTGTAGGTATGTGCAAGAACCATACAAGTACTATTAGTGGTTTCTAAGAAATAACCAATTCACCAAATAACGCATTTCGTTCGTTTCGTAAACAAGCACTCGTGTCCCAATGTCTTACATTATGTTACAGTTGCACAAAATACTATTATTTATAGCTTTTGCCCAAGGCTTCGCTCGCATGGAAGTGTCTTTTAATTATCGTCAGTTTTCTACTTGGCGGTTATTTTATCGAAACTCTTTATAGCCTATGTTGACCACGGTCACGACGATGTTAATAAAGAAAACCGCATCCAAATCCGTTAAGTAGTCGTCTAGTTAAACGGATCAGACAGACTTTACAAACTATAGAAGGTTTTCTTTTATCGAAGGAACCGTAAAACGTAAAAACTGCAAGTATTACAAAGAGATAATATCGAATAAATTAAAGCAGGTATAGGCAACCTTTTGAAAGTTGCGGGCCCAACTTTAGGATAACGCGGGCCGTAGACAATAGGTAGGTTTGAAAAAAAAAACGGCTTATTTTATACATTTATCAAGTTAATGGGATAAAATTGTGGCTGTCGACATGTAAGTTATTCATTGCTTGCACAGACCGCAATCTAAAATGTAAGAAGTGTGCAAAAAAGCAGTGGACATTTTATGGTAAAAGTATAAGTTTTGTCGCTTTATTATATTTTTATTTTTATTTTATATATTTATTTCAAACAACAATTATTATCTAGTTACATTAATGAGTCCTATTGGGCTTAGAGATCCAGTTACTTATATAAGTAGGTAATAAGAACTCAACATGATACACTTAAGAGGCTATGCGAATTTAATTTTTGTCACTGTCACTCCAAGCGAAAACACGCTCAGTTCGAGAGGGGCGGATTCAGGGCGAGAGCAAAAAATGTTAGTTTTATAATTTTTATAAAAAAACTAAAATAGCTAGCTAAATTTCAAAAATTCTGTCTCAAGATATTGTTGAAACACACCTAATAAAATATGTTCTGTATATAGTTCCTATTTGTCAAACGAGGAGAAAAAGTGTTTGAAAACCTCATTTCAACAATTATTTCTATCGAGGAAAATTTATCCAAACATGTTTTCCAATTTCAAAACCCTAGATTATATAGTCAAAATGCATATACCAGAAACTGATTATGATTTTCCGTGTACCTATTTCATGAAATACACAGAAAAGAAACACCCGTACTTTTTTCGCATATCGCCTTAACTTCACATGATAATTTACAAATCTTAATTATGTAATCTCAACTAGGTATCTGAAAATACATTTTATTTAAAGAGTTATATAATCATGAAACAATGCTCGACTTAACTTGTATTAAATGAATTTAAACTATGCCTAAACAAATCAATTATACTCTCTAACCTATGACAGAAATAAATTTCTATGTTTGAACACTTGGCGATTTATCCATCGCAAGGAGATATAAATTAACATTATATCATTGCAGTATAGAAACGCAGAAAGAAAAGTAAATCTGGATGTGAAGAGCTTCAGTCAGGTCCCGGTACAGAGCTCCTCACATCCAGATTTACTTTTCTTTCTGCGTTTCTATACTGCAATGATATAATGTTAATATACTCTCACTCAGCTCTCTTGCAGCGTGTACCAAAAATATTACGATTTTTGGTACGCAGTTTTAAGATGTTCCGCGGGCCCGTTGAAAAGCCGGGTCGCGAGCGGGCCACATCCGGCCCCCGGGCCGGGCGTTGCCTATGTATGCATTATAGTATACGAGTAGTAATGAGAAATAATAAGTACATTGAAAAGTAATTTACATTATTTTATGTGCAACCACTGGTAAAGCGTTGTAGTGTTAGAGATCCGCTATAGAAAGTAGGAAACCTTTTATGTATAATGTTAGAAAACCTATTTTTTAGGGTTCCGTACCCAAAGGGCAAAACAGAGCCCTCTTAATGTCACTCCGCTGTCAGTATGTGTGTCCGTCCGTACGGGTCTCTAGCTCTTAGTCGGAACGAGATAGAAACCTGAAATTTTTACATGTTGACCCAAAACCGAATTTTGAATTTAAAATTTTATTAGATTATTTTTCAGGGGGGGCCTCATACATGAAAATGGAGGGGAAAAAAAAAAGTTTTTCTTACCCTAGCATTTGGGGTGTCATTGTCTAGAACTCATTACCTAAGTAGAGTATAAATATATGAAAGAAATAAAAAAAAGGCCAAACCAATTAGGAATTTGAAATTTCTGTATATTATGTACCATATGATACTAAAAACGCCAATTTATAATGAAGTTTTAGGGTTACGTCCCCGAACACTCAACCAACTTATTTTGCAGTTTTTATGCCTGACAGAATTAAAAACATTTATTTAACACACCATTATGGACAAAGTAGTACAATGTTCTTAAACGTAAATTTGTATGGCACTGTTAAAAAGGACGGTGACTCAGCAATTATGTTCCTACACCAAAGGCATTAGGAACGCTGTTATTCTGATTAGAGCATTACCTAAAATTAAATAAATATCCAGTTTGAAATAATAGCTCATAAGTACGGAGTCCTAAAAGAGCGAGGCCCGACTCGCACTTGGCCAGATTTTTTGTATTTTTAAGCTAGTAGTTCACCCGGGAGTTTGAGCTCGCAGACCTTCCTTTACAACCCCATATCTCGCCAACCCCTTGACAGATTTGGCTCATGCTCAAATAAAAAAAAATATATAAGGTTAAATAATATTAGTTGGCGAAACTCAAAAAATAGGTAGTACTAGTCTATATGAACAACTGTTTGTATGGGAGCTAAGCGAAATTCTTAAAATTTGTTTTCACCTTTCCATACTGGACCAGTCAGCTGATCGGGGCAATTTGTATGGTAGGAAGAGAAAAAAAGTTGCGAATTTTGCTTAGCTCCCATACAAACAGTTGTTCATATAGACTAGAAGTACCTATGACCTAGAAGTACCTTTTGAGTTTCGCCAACTAATATTATTTAACCTTATATAACGTATAACAGAAAGGTGTAACCATATTTGAAGAGCTTATTCAGTCAATGGTATAGAACAACTTTTACTATGAAACAAACAGTGTACCTCGAAAAAAAATAATTACTGTGTTATAGAAAAATGCAATGCCGCTCGGCCGAAATGTATGGAAGGGCAGATTTTTTTTTCGAGATTGCAGGTTTGGTTTCATAGTAAAAGTTGTTCTATACCATTGACTGAATAAGCCCTTCAAATATGGTTACACCTTTCTGTTACACGTTGTATATCTATCTCATTTACTCGCCTACCAAATTTAAGGCGTATGACCACGCTAAATAAGCAACTCGATGTGTGTCGGTACAAATATCAACGGAAACGACATTGAAATAATGTTTATTTCAGCGTGCATTTAAAAGTGGCTGTTACGAGAACCACTGCGTCTCCGGCTAGCGGAAAATAGGAGAAAATAATACTTTTCACATGGACGCCATGAACGGAAAAAAAATTTGAACTTGAATTTTTTAGATCTAAAAATTTCCTATAATTTGGTGAAATAATAATTAAAATCGCTTTTGGCGTTTTGGAAGGAGTAAGAGAATTCTTGTGTTAATCATGTGAAACTTTCGATGACTTTCGATTTTTTTTGTCAAAACTTACAATAGAAAAACAGTTTATGAAACTTAAAATTTATTTTTGACTCTATAATGCCTATCATATATTTTTATGAAAGTTTTTGGACCACCCGTAGGCCTTCACAGGACAGGTCCAAATTGCAGTTGGCGTATCCATTCGCCTTAATAATGTTCTGATCAACATTACTTCAACCGAACCCAACGCCGCAAATCACGTTTCCACTCAGCCGGTTATTTCATATGCGTGCAAGCAACCACTGAGTAAGCGGCAGGTTTCAGCAGTTACATACATTATTGTTTAAACTATTACGATTTTGTAATTTATTAATTAGTAGGCATAATTTGTCATGATACACAGATTACATTTGTAGACCACCTCTGTGTTCTACTAGTTCGAGTACTGGACTGCTTTTGAAGGCCGCGGGGGTGATATGTCGTCCGTGCAAAGGTCCCCGTTACTCCAGGCGGAAAGACCCGCAGTGCGAGAGAGATGGAATCCGGGAAAATTTACAAAAAGTCGGTTATAAATTAATACAAAGTTAACTAAAATAGCTTTGAAAATTTCCATAACCAGTAATTTAGGTATTGTTAAAACGTATCTAAATAAATATTTTTGAAATCTGTATGCTCTCCCAATTTGTCAGAATATCAAAAAAAGTGTAAATTTAGACCTTATTTCTATAATTATTTCTATCGAGTGAAATTGCTCCAATCGTGTTTCTGATAGCCCAAAATCTAGAAAAAGGTCCCAAAATTGTTATACTAATTTATTCAAGTTAGTATTAGTAAGGACTTCTTTTCAACAGCAGATAAATAACTTCAAAATGTGTCCATTTTGACGACATACACCCTTAAAATGAAATCCAGAAGGGCCATTTGTGTTTAGGCTGCAGCCTTTGGAAGGTTAAGGGCCCGTTATCCCTCACATTGAGCATTGTATTGAATTATACATATTGAACTGCATTCTTAAATTACACATAAATCTAAAAATATATCCTAATATTTCAAAGAAACATAACCCCTATACAGTAATACCTCAACCTACTTTCAGAACTTCCTTTGCTCAAAGACAAATTTATTTACTATATATACGTTTGTACAACAAAATCAACAGATCAATTAATATTTATACAAAACCATACAGAGAGTGCAAAAAGCACTTAACAAAGTGGCTAAAAGAAGTCACTCTGAAGAGACGGAACTAATTTTACAATAAACTCAGTTATAGTCTTATATCATTGTCTAATATATTTTACACATACATACCCTACCCTACTCTGTACAATATGCACAACACTCACAAAAAATATCACATCATTTACAAACTTTTTTTTTAAGGGGATATACCGACATCCGAGTGGGTTTTTCATTTCATTTTATGACACAACTACAATATATTAAGATCTGGTTTCAGACTATATGTATACCTATATACCTTCACAGCTCCCATATACATATACAATGTAACTCGTTAATCCAATCACGAGACTTTTATCGATTTAGCAATTTAGCACCTGTGATTGCTATCCCATGTTAATTGTATTGGTTGCTTACTATAATTATTTAATAAGTTCTCAAGTTATTTCACCTAATGTGCCATCGTGGAGATTGCCGCTGACCTACTTAACGCTCTTATTACTATTGCAATGCGGGTGTTGAGTGGGACAGTGGGCTTTTCTTCGATGGTACATTTTAAAGTCTTGCTTTGTTTAAATATTTATTAATAATTCTGTCGCTACTATGGATGAAAGAGCAAATTTCTCCTACTAAAGGTGAAAACTTAAAAGGAGAATTCGGCAACAAAAACTGTTATATCTTGTAAATAAATGATTTTGATTTTTGATATTTTTTTTGATCGGATTTTTTTTTGATCGAGCGAAGTATCACGTATCGCGTTTTGAACTGCAAAAAAATCTGCAGAAAGAATGTATCTAAGATTTATTTTTTTCAGAGGTAAAATATCACAATTTCATGGTTTAAAATGAATCAGAAAAGAGTCAAAATTGGGATTTCCCCCCTTAAGACTGTATATGAGCCTAGAGCATGAACAACGCCAGACTTTCGAGGATTATTATTATTATTATTATTATTGTACCCTATATTGTACACCATTAATGCAATAAATATTTGAATTTGAATTTGGATTCGTTTGAAGAAATTCGGACACTTCTTGTACTAAAAATATACATACTATATACAACGTGTAACAGAAATGTGTAACCATATTTGAAGAGCTTATTCGGTCAATGGCATAGAACAACTTTTACTATGAAACAAAACATGTTTTTCGAATAAAAAAATTTACTGTTTCATAGGAAAATGCAATGCCGCTCGGCCGAAATGTATGGAAGGGCAGATTTTTTTTTTTTCGTTTTCACAGTTGGCTCGATAGTAAAAGTTGTTCTATACCATTGACTGAATAAGCTCTGCAAATATGGTTACACCTTTCTGTTACACGTTGTATATACAAGGTGACTTTTTGATCATCGTCCAAATTCATACTGGAGGCTTGATAAGTGATCAGTATCTTGGATCAATAAGAATTTTTGTGAAAATCCTAAAATGAAATTTCGGCTTCCCACAGAAATTCACTTCCAGTCCCGAGTGAATCACTATGGGGAGTCGAAATTTCACCAAAATTGTTATTGATCCATGATACTGATCACTTACCAAGCCACCAGTATGAATTTGGACGATGATCAAAAAGTCACCTTGTATATACGTGTATATATATATTTTTTTTTTATATTTACCTATATTGTGATGTCCTTTGTCTTTTGTTGTACTTGTAGATGTAGAAGTTATTATAGATATTCTTTGTCGTAGATTCTCGCTTGAGAAATCAAGTTTCGGAAAAATGTAAACTGTAAATCTTCTAGTGATTATTTTCGATTAAAACAAGATATTGGCGGAACCAATGTGCTGAGACACGTTTAAAGAAGCCAGATAAAACGGCTTTGAATTTAATTTTAATTATTAACTATTAAAATGCAAAAAAGCTGAAAACATTTTTAAAAAGAGCTTCGTTGCATAAATATATATATATATATTTTAATTTATTGTACAAATTCTGCAACATTATACTTTATTTTTAATTTTCATTTTCACTTCTAATATAAAATTCAATATTAAACAAAGTAAGTTTAAATAAAGGATATACATTTATACAACTTATCTTATAACCCACGTATTCACATCATATTTCGCTAACGGTCGAACAACCCGGAAATCACCCTTAACTTCTCCGAAAAACATACAGCACACAAAGGACCAACCCCCCAACTCAACCTACCCATATGTAGCTACAGAATTTCCAAGAAAGCCCATTTAAAATCCACCCCCAGCCCCCATAGACAAAACATGAGATTAGAGGGCTTCCACCGCCCGCCCGCCCCGAGAGCAAGGGCGGACGCGCGGGGCGGGCGGTCGATCAATACTCTGCCCAGACGAAATGGCTTCGTCTAATCTCGCGTATCTTGCGTCCTTGTCGCTCCTGAGATGCGGATGGCACTCGTTATCTTGCAGCTTTCTGGACCTTATTGGAAGGAGAGAAAGGTGGTTTTGGTTTGGGGTTTGGAAGGACATGTTGGTTTTTGATGAGAGGTTTTTATATAGGTTTAGGTAGATGTTTGCGTGGGCTGGGGCAGGGAATCTTTTTGAGTACCTATATACTTTCTTGTATGTGCTTTTGGATCGGAAATAGATGTCTCCTGAGCTATCTATAGTTGTACCGAGATCAAAATGAAATAAAATAAAATTATATGTTTTGTAATATTGTATTTTATATATCATTATAACGTAAAAGAACAAAATAATAACAGGATTTTGGACACCTCCTCGGTTATACAAGTCCTGACGATTAATTTTTTATATACCTATGTTTAAACATAATTTTACATTTGTTTGCTATAATAGTAATTAGTTGAATAAGGAGGCGGTAGCTCAGGCCCAGTGAGACCCAGGTTCGATCCCCGGTCGAGCACAAACCATTGGTTTTTTGGAATTAATATGCATAGTTAATGCTTGAAACAGTCAAAGGATAGCTATCCCAGAAAACAGAAAAGGATTTTACAGTGACTCATTTTCGGTACACGCTGCAAGACTCTGGAATCGCTTAAAGTGTCAATTCAGGCATTGAAAAATACAAATCACTTTAAAATAAAAGTGAAGCGATTCTTCTCAACAGAGTACTCAAATATCCAATATTATTATAATTTTTGTATGTTTATTTATTATTTATATATGTATGTGTATATTTTATAGGTATGTATTCATTTCTTTAAGTATGTTCATGTATTTTTATATGTAAGTTTATGTCTCAGATATTAAGGTTTGTATTTTAATCTTGATCTCCTTAATATTTTCTGGTTAGTATTTACACCTCCACATGTTAATTTCTTCATATTTCTTTTCTGTGTATTTCATCAAATACACGGAAAATTTTAATACGTTTCTGGTTTGTTTTATTATGTATGAAATTCAAATGCGATTTATATTGCTTGTGAATAAATAAATGAAAAATGAAATGAATGATACATTTTCCTCGATAGCAATAATTGTTGAAATGAGGCCTTCAAACACACTTTTTCTACTCGTTTGACGAATAGGAACCATATACAGAACTCAAACATATTCTATTAGGTACGTTTTAACAATATCTAGAGAAAGAATTTTTGAAATTTAGCTAGCTATTTTAGTTTTTTTATAAAATTTATAAAACTAAAATTTTTCGCTTTCGCCCTGAATCCGCCCTCTCGCACTGAGCGTGTTTTCGCTTGGAGTGACAGTGACAAAAATAAAATTCGCATATCCTCTTAATATTTTATCTTATCACTGTCACTACATACTCGAACAAGTTTTGAATTATTATTTGCAATAACAGCGACGACAAATTTCTGAAAAATCATAAATGAAAAGAAGATTTAATTATTCGACTGACGACGGCCACAAATTGGCTGAAATATATTTCGAAACTAGTAAATACTTTTTTATTTTTATATTATTATCTATCTAAAACAATAAAAGGCCAAAAAAAAACTTAAAAACATTATTTATTCGAGATTTATTCAAAAGAAGAAAGACAATTATTTTTCAGCGTGCATCGCCACCGAAGCCTAACCGGCCAGTAACTTCTTCATAAATTATGCTTTCGACCTCTTTGGTTAAATGACTCTAATCTATCAAAAGCACGAACGCGGACCAATAAGAAGAGGGAAAGTGCAACTTCCATGGGAACATAATTGACTTTTTCAATGCAAGTGCTCGTAAAAGCCCACTTTTTACGCATCAAAACCGAACAGAAAGTCGATTATTTTGCCCTAGGGCTTTATTTTTTTTTATTTATTTACGAGAATTTGGCTAACCTGCAACTTTTCCTGTGTACCATAAATGTTATACTTTTTTTTTCCACTGTTTAACGGCTCTGGATACAGTCCTTTTGAGCCAATTATAATTTAAATTTCACAAGATTATATTTGTTTTATTTCCTCACACTATGCATTGAAAAACGTAGTATGATACACGGGCGTAAGAGCAATAAATTACTCGGTTACGTTTAAAACACCCGGTACGATCGTGGTTTAAATCGTCCTCGTAATTTATTCCTTTTCGCCCTTGTAGCATAAACTACTATTACTCTCACTATCCTCTTAAGCCATTTGTCCTGAAAATTCCTTCACACTATCTCCGTTCGTCGGGGTCGCCCAAACCGTATTCTAGAGCGGTTTCAGTCTGCTTATCAGGTCGTGATGAATTACAGACATATTGATACGGTGAGTGAACATATACGTCAACGTTACACTGGCATTATAGTCTCTAATACAGGGAGCTACAGACGAGAATGCTCTGAACTGTGGGACCAGTTGTGTGTCTTCTAGATCAGGATGCGTTGCGTAGTGCAGTAGTTTTTTACGCATATAAGCTGCGTTTAGAATGAGTTATTTTTTAGTAGTTTATGCTACAAGGGCGCAAAGGAATAAATTACGAGGACGATTTAAAACACGAGCGTAGCGAGTGTTTTAAACGTAACCGAGTAATTTATTGCTCTTACGCCCGTGTATCATACTACATTTTTCAATGCATAGTGTGAGGAAATGAAAACAAATATAATCTTGTGAATTTTAAATTATAATTGGCTCAAAAGGACTGTATCCAGAGCCGTTAAACGGTGGAAAAAAAAGTATAACGTCTATGGTACACAGGAAAGGCTGCAGGTTAGCCAACCATTGTAAATAAATTAAAAAAAATAATAATAATAAAGCCCTAGGGCAAAATAATAAACTTTCTGTTCGGTTTTATGCATAAAAAGTGGGCCTTTACGAGCACATGCATTGAAAATGTATTAAAAAATAGATAAATACGAACAGGTACAGAAAAAAACGACAATATTATAACTTTGACAAAAATAAATGTCCATGTTTGAACACGTGGCGATTTATCCATCGCAAGGAGATATGAATTAACATTAGGTATATCATTGCAGTATAGAAACATCCAGATTTACTTTTCTTTCTGCGTTTCTATACTGCAATGATATAATGTTCATGACAATATTATATAAAGGTACACAGTAAAATTATACGATCTCACCAAAAACTTTAAGGGGCTGCACAATGCTAAAATTCGGTCCTGCTCTAATCAGATGCCGCGCACGCAAAACTTCAGTTATTTTGAAATTGCGGCTGCATTTGGACATAATCTATAATTTCTTCATGTAATAAGATGGTTTTTTATGGTTAGTATATGCGTGTGATTTTTTTGATTTTTGATTTTTTATGCCGTGGTTTCGTTTCAATCGGTTTTGAAATATGGAAACTGAACCGCTTTTTTCGTGATTTTCATCCTTTTTAAAAACTATTATAATTAAAAGAAGATTGAAAGTATGTTCAATTATAAATTGTAAATAATAATTGTCACGAGTCAAAAAACACGCCATATTTTTTTCAAATTTTCACCAACTACATTGACGGAACTGAATCCCATGCAAAACTGATTTTAAGCATTAACGAAAAAAATCAGCGAAATTTATCTAGTAGATCTCGTAGAACTGGCCCTCGATAGTCAGAGATAAGGGTTCGAATCCCGTCTGAAGCTTCTCTACCATTTAACAAAAAAAATGGTTAAGGGATCATTTAATTATAGAATTAAATGAAACTTGAGGATTATCCATGATTTATATAAAAACGGCTCACCTCAATACGTGTTATGATCGGGAAAGCCGACCAGTTTCAGCAGTGTGAGGCGTAACGTCGTCGCGTAAACGTCTTCACTCGCCCAGATGAAGGCAGTCTAAATCTGCTAAAACGTCGGCTTTCCCGATCATAACACGTATTGAGGTGAGCCGTTTTTATATAAATCATATGGATCACTTAATGTCTGTTTTGGTCGGTTAATTGACACCTCAGAACATTCGTTCTGTGGTGGACACAGTGTATATGTCGTCGGCAGATCTTAGAATTGGGCATAACATAATCTGCCCAGGCATATCATATTTCTGTAAAAACTAGGGAGGTCGCGTCGCTCCGCCTGTTCGCTCGGCTCCCCAAATTTAAGGCGATATGTAAAAGATTTAACGTCCCTGTTACTCCATATGCGAAAAAATCCTCAGTGCGAGAGGGATGGATTCGTGGAAAAGTAGCAAAAAGTCGGTTTTTTATTAATATAAAATGAACTACAGTTGCTATCAAAATTTCGTTTAAGCAGGTCCTAAATACCGTTAAAACACATAATATATACACAAAATTATATTATAATAAAATATAATTGTAGTCCATATGTCTTTCTAAATTGTCAAACCAGAATTGTTGTTGAAAAAGACCTCATTTCAATAAATATTTGTGTCGAGCCGAATTTCTCCAATCGCGTTTCTGTTTTAACAAAATGATTAGATGAGCATCTAAATCACTAAGTTGGCATCAATTAGGTTAGGTTTCAACATATTATTTTTGATGCCAACTTAGTAATTTTGATGCTGATTGTTGTATTTTTTAATGGTCAGTTAATTACAACCCCTTGCGGAGCAATCCTATTTCATACAAACGAAATACCAAAACTATTTGTAAATCATAGATATGTTTATTCCGATTGGATAAAAGAGTATCTAGGTTCCCAAATATATATTTTGAAAGGAAACTGATTTAAAGACGACTTATAAATAATTTAAAATTTCCATAGAAAGCTTATATTTCTCATATTTCATGTTTAAATCAGTGTTCTTATTTAATATATATTTGGGGACCTAGATATTCTGTAATGCAATCGGAATAAATACACATTTACAAATTGTTTTGGTATTCCGTTTGTTTGAACTAGGATTCTATTATTTTCCGCAGGCCTCTTTAAAGCTGAATAACTCTTTTGCTGATGATAATAACTGATCAAAATTATTGTTGTTCTACCCTGAAGAATACCCAGACTGGCTGACTGACTGACTGATTGACTGACTGACTGACTGACTGACTAGGCAAAACGGCTGGACCTAGGAACATGATTTTTTAGAAATATGGTTACAATGATATGCAATTTATAACGTGTCTCCTACATGTAGGGTTTGTATTCGAATATTCGAAAAGTTTGCAACTTTGTTTTAAGTATTATTCGAATAATGAAAAAAAGTTAAAAGCTGTTATAGTAATCATTTCTTGAAGTGCCAAAACAAAATTTTCATTACTCGATTTATTGGAATAATCAGAATGATAAAGATATTTTTTTTACTCACAGAAATTAGACTCTTCGACATTTCAAGACATGATTACTACAAACAGCCTTCCTTATTTAAAAAAAAGGCGGACATTCTAATACCATACAAATTCAAACCATACCTACATGGTATGAACGCATCTTTACGTTTCATTTCAATATCGTGCCTAAGCTACCGGTAAAAGATCGTAAATTGGTCGTAATTATATTTTTGTGATATTACGTAATGGAGGTATTCATTCAAGTGGACTTAGAAAGAAAGAAAATTAATTTATTTGGTGCAACAGAGCTTTTTTCTTAACCTTCTATTTTTTGACTTAACCCGAGTTAAAGTCGAGTTAAGAATCCGTTTGAAGAATTTTTTAAATATTTTTCTCATCTTTACCGCAAAGTTTTTATAAAAACCAGGGACATACACCAATTCGTATTAGCCGTCTTAATGAAGTCCTAAAATTTATTCGATTGAATTGTTTCTCCTTTGCGAATTATTTTGGTGCTTAGACATTATGAAGAACTATTCGGAACGGGCTCGTAAGTACCAAAATAATTTGCAAAAGAGAAACAATTCAATCAAATAATTTTAGGCATTTATTTAAACGGCCAATATGAAGTGGTGTATGTCCTTGGTTTTTCCAAAAACATCGCGATAAAAGCCAGAAAAATGTTTAACAAAACGCTTTGCACCAAAACTGTCGTCGTCGCGGACCGGGTTCTTAAGGCTCTCTTATCCCAGAAGAGTGACTCTCTGTCTTTTTCTTTACGTGTAAGGAGTAAAGAAAATAACCACACTTTTGTACTTTTTCGTTGTTTTTATCGGTTTTTAAATTGTTTAAAAATAAGGGATATGTTTATTAAAACCCACTTACGTGGTCGACCTAGAAAATTTAAAGAGCAATATTACCAGATATGTTTCGTTAATAAAAGAGTGGAATTATGGAAATGAAATAATTTGAAAGATCTTCGTGAATTGTTTCTATCGAGCAAAGTTTATCTGATCGTGTAACACATGCGTGGAAGACCTAGATAAAGGTTCGAACTATATCGCGTATTTTTTTTTTTGGAAGTTTTAGACGATATTTGAAAGTTCTATTTGACTTTGAAATTACTGATTTTAGGATAAGAGCGCCTTAAGAACATTCTGCAAGTGGGCCTTAGAACACACTCCATCGTTTTTGGGGTCCCTATTCCTAAGCCTCCACTGTCTGTCTGTTCGTCTGTCACACGGGTCTACAGCTATAGCTGTTAGAGGCATCCGGTTGTAATTTTGACAGAACACGTGTAACTATGGTCTCTATCTCGGAAAATAATAAAAATTAAAAAAAATACTCCAGGGGAACCCCCAAAGTCCCCATACAAAAACTTCGAAAATGTAGCATTTTTTTATGTTATTCATTTCAGCTCTATTTTAAAGACGGTTACAAATACAAATTTAAATTTTGGTCAGATTTGTATAAAACAACGAATAATAAAATTAGGGTTCCGTACTGGTTTTCGAGGGTGCCGAGTTGTTTGTCAGGAGCAACCATTTTTGCGTCTTGATTTTTGTCGCCTTGATATTGGCATCTATATTGTTGATATTTACCTTTTTTAGGGTTCCATACCCGTATGGTGTAGTGATAAGGAACCTTTACTGTGCGAGTCCGACTCGGACTTTTCCAAATTATTTAAGTAGTTTTATTTAAAATATTTATAACCCTTAGGAATATAACGTACACTTTTTATTATTATTTCAGGCAAGGGCCATGAAAAATCGCTAGTTTTTCATATAGTCTGTATTGAATTTCCGTTTAATTTTTATAAACATAATTTTCATTTCTTGAAGCATCATATACAGGGGGTCTACCGCGTAATTCTCATTTTCGTCAACATTAACTTGAGATTGAAATTTGACGTGCGTGCGACGACGCCTGCCTAACATGCCATCTCTTTTGCACGCGTTGTATTTGCTTGAAGTTGATACAAATGAGAATTACGCGGTAGAGCCCCTGGTCCCGGCAGTAAATAATGCACATCGTATCGTAGCGTCATCTCTGTCGCACGAAGCACTAACAGACCGGTGACAGAGACGGCGCTCTACCAAGCTAAAGATAGCCGATATGCATTATTTATTGCCGGGTACGGTATATAAGTGTAATTTGAATGCAACAATGAAACTAAATAAATTTGTAAATAGTAAACTAGATATTCTTTATCCATTTTCCTACCGAACCCTAAGCTCATCGAAACAGCAAGACCGCAACATCATCAAAGGAAAGAAAAGCCAAGAAACCTCTATCCTAACAAAAAGAAAATAACGTACCATAAATACCAACATCATTGTCAAGAACATAGTCGTATTAGTAAGAAAATAGAGATCATATTTTCATGTCAAAAATATCAATTTATTGCAGTTATTCGTACTCAATCTGACTCGCTTCTACATAGAGATAACCAGAGATACATATTACATAGCCCAAACTTACGGGTTCTCCCAATTGTGTCTCTTTTCAAACTCATTTTAAGGGGCTCCACAATGCTAAACATCAGTGTTGCATAGGATTCAGTCCCGGCAATGTAGATGGTAGAAATAAAAAAAATATATGGCGTTTTTTTTATTACACTTTACTTACTTTCAGTCTTCTTTTAATTATACTACATTGAAAAAAAACATGAATTACGCGAAGAAAAAGTGATACAGTTGTCATATTTCAAAACCGATTGAAACAAAACCAATTAACGCAGATACTAACTAGAAAAATCCGGCCAAGTGCGAGTCGGACTCGTGCACGAAGGGTTCCGTACCATTATCTTTAAAAACAGCAAAAAAGTCATGTCTATTGTATGGGAGCCCCCTTAAATATTTATTTTATTCTGTTTTTAGTGTTTATTGTTATAGCGGCAACAGAAATACATCATGAAAATTTCAACTGTCCAACTATCACGGTTCATGACATACAGCCTGGTGACAGACGGACGGACAGACGGACAGACAGACGGACAGCGGAGTCTTAGTAATAGGGTCCCGTTGGTTACCCTTTGGGTACGAAACCCTATAAAAACATCTTTATTACATCAAGAAATTATTATTAATATCCTAATGTAGCCGTGATTTCAAAATCACTGAAGTTTTGCTTGCGCGGCATCTTGTTAGAGTAGGATAGACAGTAATAAAACAAAAGCGTCAGAGCAGGACTGAATTTAAGCATTGTGTAGCCCCTTAAGCCGTAAAATTGTGATAAGTAACAAAATATTGAAAAAAGTTCGTCATATTTCATTATTTGATCTTACTTCGGCCATTCAATAAAATGGCCAAGATTAAGCTATGATGTAAATAGTATTCATATAATTATCAGCTCTTTAATATCTACAATTTGATACCCATATTATATTTTTACAGTTTTTTTTTAATTTATTTATCTTGTTTTTATACATGTCATTTTTGTTCAACTTTTTTTTAATCGCTATAGTTTTCCTGTGATTGGACAATTTTTTCATATTTTTCGGTTCACCGGTTTCGGAGCTAATGTATGTAAAACATATTCTTTTTTGTGATTTTTCATAGATTTCTCGAAATCAATGCCAGTAAATATATTTTTACAATCAGTTCTTTAATATACTATGATCATATTGTATTTTTAGGATATATTTTTTTCTCTCTTTTGTATTGTACATATTTTGAACATTTTAAAAATATTTTTACTCCTCGTTATGTGGGCAAATTAATCCTATTTTTTTGCCAAATTTCAAGTCTTTATCTTTAACTGTGCTAAGGTTATGGGGCTGTGACTTACGGAGAACGGTGACTCACCATAAAGGTTCATTTTGTACCTCTTAGGTACTACGGAAAATTTTATATTTGGGGTGCATAATAACTTCCCGAGCATCGTAAACTGAGGCAAAACCACAGATTACAATTTGTAGCCACATTGAAAGTGATAGCGATTGATATTGAAGTAAGACAATAATGCCCTGGATCATACAGGAAAATGTAGCTCTAGACACATACAGTATACTAAGTTTATGCGCTCGAATATTAATTATCACGAGCGATCCATCTTCCCCCGCCTGCCCAGGCGCCCAACTTACCCCAGTGGGGGCAAAACGAGGGGAGTCATAACGACTCAGCGCCTGGCACCAGGAGATTTCATCGTTGAAAAGAGGACAAAGGATTCCGTGGAAAGCAGGCTTCCGGCTGCGAACTGCGGGAAAATTGGGGTGGTGGGGGGTATGGAAGGAATGGTAGTGCGGATACTTTAGTTAATAAATGGTGTCGATTCGGTGCAACACGACTTTACTTATTTGACAGGACTTATTTTAAACATCCTTTATTACTTTATTCTTTAATGTACACAGAAATACAGTTAAATGATAAACTAGCTTCTGCCTAGGTGTAGTGCTCGGCCGAAAAACTCGCATGCTTGGACTACGAACGCGTCCTGCTCGGCCTTCGGCCTTGCGGAACTTGGCTCGGTCTTTGGCCTCGCCAGAGTGCCAAATACGGGGACTCACCGATCAAAGTTTTTCCGAAAATGTGTCAAAATCCCTATCAGTTGTCACAAAATGTCAAATTTGAAGACGGTTGTTCGATTTTAATGAAATAAAGCCAAATCTGCTCCAAATTGAGCCTCGTCCAACTGTGAAAACTACATCAAAATCCGTTCAGAGATGTGCGCGAACAAACAAACAAATAGACAGATAGAAAAGAATTCTAAACATCACTGATTTGTGTTCTATTGCTCTTATTTAGTCACCCCCTTTCTAATTACTTTTGTCCAATTACTTTTCTCCAATGTACGGACACAGTGGGTTCTACTCTTTTATTATATGTATTGATTAACAGAGTTAGCTTGTCCTAAACCTAAGCGGGAAAGGGAAATTTTATTAAAATAAGTAATCATACTATTAGCTAAAGCTGCTGAGAGGACAAAAAGTGCTTCTTCAAGTTGAATTTGAAGGAAGCAATTGAGGGAAGACTTTTAAGAGAGTGTGGAAGATCATACCAAAGACGGACAGCGTCCACTGTAAAAGATCCAGAGTAACGTTCCGTGTAATGAGTTGGTATAGATAACACAAGATCCTGACAGGACCGAAGATTCTTGATCTTTTAGGTATTTTAGATACAAATTAGGTACTGAAAATTTGCAAATACCTACCCCTCTCATTACATAAAGTTTCCAACATAAACCCCATGTATCAAAATCTTCCCAACCCTCCGAAATCTGTCGTCAACCAATGAAAACCTCTCTTCTATACAATACTCTCAAATAATGATTTCTCTTACAGAGATACTAACCAACTCTTAGTTAAACTTTTCCATCCAAAAATGATCTTTAACTATATAAAAAAAAGCTTAATATCCATTGGTAACTTTCCAAGTCGTGTATGACGTTTTCGAATGCAGTAGAAAATGAGATCGATTCTCTTGAAACGGGATACAAGTAAGCATTTTAAACTGTATTTCAAACAGCTAAGGTTGAATTCACTGTGTCAGTAATAAAAAGGATAGACCAATTTAAATACGGAACATTCAAAGATGGTTCTCTAGGGAAAACTGGATCGTCATCCAAGCTGTTTTTGGTGTTATCCCGAGTAATTAGGGTTGAGTTTTCTTTGGCAGGTGGGTGAGTTAGACCGTTTTAGAGGTGGGCTAAATGGAGAAAGATCGATTTGCTCCAACTCTAGGGAGAATACGGCCACGTCAGATATTGCGAGTGGAAAATGGTGAATGTGTTTTTCCATCCAATAAATAATGTGGTATGTACTTCTTTATTAAGTATACATAGATTTGATTCGCATACGAGAAATGAATTTGAATGCATTATAAACGTTTATATAATTTTGTAGGGAATTGGAAGTAACGATTTGTTATAAAACTACCTTTAATTTAATGAGAATGGAATACCAATAAAAATTCCGGTGGGTACAATTTTAATATACCAAACCAATAGACTGTGCTAAGAAAAGTTGTATGATAGTCAAATCACTTTACCTGTATTTTTGCTCAACACCACGAAGTATCAAAATAATAGATTTTCAAACAGAACCCGCAATATTAAGAAACACCCACATTTATTTGCATTTCCAAAACACAAAGCATAACAAAGGATGTAACATTGGTAGTTTTGAACTCGCACAGCACAGCGAGGTCGGTCGCCGCCCGCCTTTGCATCTGCGCTCTCTCGCGGCGGGCGGGCGGATATACATACCTGCTTATATTTTACATACAATACCATCTTTTATACATTCATGTTTTATAGGTAAGGAGAGTTAGGGGTAGGACGTGATAATGTACTTAATAAAAAAGATAGTTTTCTAAACTATGATAGAATAGTAGTTTATGCTACAAGGGCGAAAAGGAATCAATTACAAGGACGATTTAAAACCGAGCGTAGCGAGTGTTTTAAACGTAACCGAGTAAGTTTATTGCTCTAACGCCCGTGTATCATACTACGTTTTTCAATGCATAGTGTGAGGAAATAAAACAAATGTAATCTTGTGAACTTTAAATTATGATTGGCTCAAAAGGACTGTATCCAGAGCCGGTAAACAGTGGAAAAAAAAAGTATAACATTTATGGTACACGGGAAAGGTTGCAGGATAGCAAAATAAAAATAAAAAAATAGAGCCCTAGGGCAAAAAAATCGACTTTCTGTTCGGTTTTGATGCATAAAAAATGGGCCTATACGAGCACTTGCTAAGAAAATAAATTTCTATATTTATTACATTTGGCGATTTATCCATCGCAAGGAGATAATAATTAATACAATATTATTGCGGTATAAAAATGCGGAAGAAAAGTTAATCTGGATTTAACAATGAGATCTTTTTTTGCCTTATTTTTGTATTTGCTTGGAATTCATACTCGCTTTTACTTGTAAAGTTAATAATATTAGGTGTAAATATGAACAGTGCATTTTCAACTAGAAAAGATAAATTAGAAACAAATCTCTAGTAAACAAATTTCTAGTAAACAAATATATTGAAAAAAAATCTTCTAGCCAAGGGCCTACTCCGAAGTGACAAAATTCGATCGAATATCGTTCGGTCGTATATCCATCTCTATCACAATCTTTATGCATGCGTCAGAGATGGACGTTTGCTCGAACGATAAACGAATGACCGAATCTTTTTGGAAGTGCCGGGCCGGATTCGAACCTGCGACCTCTTGCTTTAATAATTTAACATATAAATTGTCTAAAGGGCATCTACATCTCGGCTTTGGCCCGACGCACGCCTTCAAAAAGTCCGGGACCTTATAGTCCCAATATGTGGAAAAGACATGAAAAAAAAAATCAAGTACAAATTTTGACATTCAATTAGTATCTTCTCCTTTTAAGCATGTTATGCCTGTATCAGGAGGCTCCGCTCTTTGAGCAGCATGTTTTTCCTCATTTACTATAAAAACCGGCCAAGGGCGAGTCAGATTCGCGCATCAAGGGTTCCGTACCATTATCTATAAAAACAGCAAAAAAACATGTCTGTTGTATGAGAGCTCCCTTAAATATATATTTTATTATGTTTTTTAGTATTTGTTGTTATAGCGGCAACAGAAGCACATCATTTGTGAAAATTTCAACCGTATAACTATCACGGTTCATGAGATACAGCCTGGTGACAGACGGACAGACGGATAGACAGACGGACAGCGGAGTCTTAGTAATAGGGTCCCGTTGGTTACCCTTTGGTTACGGAACCCTAAAAACACTTCAAAATCAAGAGTTTTCTGAGCAGCTCGCTTCCACTGAGCCGATAGACAAGTGTGAAATAAAAGCGTTGGAGCAAGACAGATTTCTCTGAATACCCTCGCCTTAAAAGTCACGAGGGCTGGTTTTGGATGCTCTCGTAAAAATCAAGCGAGGCTTAGCTGTGATATCTATTTCGTTATTTATTTATTTTATTTGGCGTACACTACAGGTTACAATCAGAGATATGATGATAGATAATTACAAAGGTTAGGAGCTAGAATGTCACCCAAAAACCTGACACATTTTAGTGATATAATTGATATATTTATTCCAAAAAGCATAAAAAGTAGCACTTATGTATGAAAAACAACCGAATTGTTCATAACACTAACACTCATACCTGTGAAAAATGAAACATTGAAATCAAAGCAGTTTAAAAAAAAAATTACTTACTTATTGTTTATTTGCGGGCATTTTTCCTCTCTATTGAAACCTTGTAAATTCCGAGCAATTTTCTCGTATCTACGTACAATTACGTGTTTTTTATCATCAGTTTCTTGTAGCAAGTGTGAGTATCGGAAGTACTTGACAGCGCGCTCGTCATACGAACATTACCGAGTCGTGCCGACTGATAACGAAGTGGGCTATTCTCATAGTCAACAAAAGTGTATAATGTACAAAGTACAGATACCATTGATGCAGAAAGGCACAGACTTAGTATTACTACGTATAGACTAGCAGTTCCCATACATTAGTTTGTGGCCACAAAAAAGGTGTAAAATTCTAACGAAATCTAGATGGCGTTGCTAAATCATCTAACGAACACGATGCTAAAAAAGATCGATTGGTGACGCTAGTGGTACAGCGATGACACGTAACATAAAAATAATTCCCACTTCGATAATATATGGCTCTGAAATATTCACTGTTAGTGTTACCAATATGGCGCCATCTAGTTTTTCTAAGCAAAGCTATTACAGCCACATGTTTACTTGGTAACCATGAGAGTTTACTTGCAGCCAATTAAAAAAATTATGCTTTTTTGTAACACTTGGCGACACCTAGTGTTGTAAGGGCGCGTAAAAAATTTGCTACGCCTTGATGTATAGGAGGTGTCGGTCTTACGTAGTAATACCTACTTAGTCTATGATAAAGGGTACCTACCACCAACGTAGATGACAGTAAATGTAACAAGTCAAGTCCACTTTGACAGCTCACACGAATTTTTATGCAACGTCATAAAAAGAAATTTTTCTCTCGTAAATTATTTTACATTGAAGTAACATCTGCAATAATTTTGAAATTATTTCAAGTTAATTTGACTGTTGGATACCTGTTGGTAAAAATACAATCCCAAAATTCTGGTATGTATTTTTTATTTATAATAATAGAATATTTTAATTTAAACAATTTGGGTATTTTGTATGTACTAGTATTTGTGTTATAAACTATAGACGACTAAATAAAAACATTTTAATTTAATTTAATAATACATGAAAAATTACAGTTTTAGAAAGATACAAATTTTGAAGGGTCCGACGACTTCACGTATTCTGGCTAGTCATTTGGCTAATACCCCGAGAAAAGTATGGAAAATTCTCGATGATGCTACATTTCAAATATATTGTTGTAATTCAAGTAAAAAGTCTAATTATTATCGTGCGCGCCACATAATTTGAAACTGCGTATTAAGGCGATACCAAAAAAAATGGGGTTTTTTCGAATCCATGTTAGTAATACTTTATATTTTCTGTCCATGTACTCCACTATAACGTTATCTACGTATTTCATTTTTGGGTAAATGTTTATTGAGTATTTGATTAAGATTCTCACTGAAGGAAAACGCGATTGGATGAAATTTGCTCGATAGAATTTAATTCCGAAAAGACCTCTAAATTGTTTTATTTTTTCCTGCAATTCTGAAATCCTACTAATTTCATTGTGAAATTGCATTCAAAATGTGGATATCATGTATTTGTAAAGTCTCCTTGAAAATCTTTTTGACGAAATAGCTTAACTTAATACATTTTATATGAATAAAGAATCGACTTTTTGCTACTTTTCCACGAATCCATTCCACTCGCACTGAGGGTTTTTTCACATATGGAGTAACAGGGATGCTAAAACCTTTACGTATCGCCTTAATCGATTTAAAGGATTTTGAACTTTACATCCCCGTGTACGGTCAGCAAAAGATAAAAAGTAACCATCAGGCCCAGTGCAAACACTTTGATCCCAAGGACCACTGTGATCCCAAGGAGTGATTGATGAGATGAAGAATACTTAATCAATAGTGCGTGTGTTAAATATTGACCAACTACTCCCCATCGCATCTATCACTGGGTCTTAGGATCAAATTGTTAGCTCTGGGCCTAGTCACTTATCTCTTTTGTTGAATTTTGTTGACAATCAGTCCGACTATGGAATGCTCTTCCACACATTCCGGACCCGTGGCACCCCTGGATGACACCCCTGGGGGTGTCATGGGAACTTGGATTCAGACCCGTGGCACCCCCAGGTCAACTAGTGCAGTGCTTTTCAATGTATATACTTAGTATTAAACCCCTCCTATATGATTTCATTTTTATCTCTAATTTGAAGCTAATATGACCTCATGATAATAATTATTGTTATTATGTACCCATAGTATTCGCGACTGTCTAACTATCGGTTCCTTTGAGAAAACTACATCTCTCACAATCTGAATAGATAGATATCATATATATAAAAAGAGAAGTCCTGACTGACTCACTCATTCACTGACTCATCAACGCACAGCCCAAACTCTTGGACTTAGAAAGCTGAAATTTTGTACAGGGCTTTCCTTTGTAATGTAGACAAGGAATAAGAAAGTATTTTTCGAAATTCCACCTCTAAGGGGGTGAAACGGGGGTCCAAAGTTTGTATGGGGAAACAAGATTAATTAGACTATTATATTCGAGACTTCACAGGAATACTCCTATTCTTAAATGAGTAAACACGTGTTTCAGGTGTTTTCAGAATTCAACCCCTAAAAGGGTGAAATGGGGTGACAATGTCTGAAAATCAACATGGGTATCGTTTGTATGGTTTATCGGGTCGCTGATTACGAAAACAACAATGATTTCCTAATCCAACGTGGTGGACGTGAAATACCATCATCCCCTGTTGGGGTTCGATAGGGTTGAAATGTTGAAATATGTCAATATGAATATGGGTGTCGTTTTTATGGTAAAAAACTAATATTTAAAAGGCCCCGCCAAAGAGACTTTACCTGGAGATCAAATAATTGCTCCAAAACACTCCAAACCAAATTTAAATACGTTCTATAAAAAGTACTATACAAAAACTAAATCGTTTATGTTGCTTTTTCCTATTGTGATGGTTTTGCTGTCAGAAATCTCTGTTTAGAGATAAGCTCGCCAATGTGCATCTTTTTTCACTATAACTTTGTTTATGTTTATATTTCTATGTGTGTACAATAAAGAAAAAATACTAAAAAAAAAACTGTACAATAGAATTACAATGGATCATAAGCCATTCACTTCATACTTTCGTAATCGATTTTAGCGATATAATTCTATTTCGGAACGCAGGGTTTGAAACAGTTATAAGGCGCGCATTATACGAAACTGATTACATATATACCTTGATCGTCTTGGATTGACCCACGATCTGTGAACCGCTGAAATGAAAATTACCGATCTAGTACATACCTCTCACTAAAACTTAAGGCGAATGGATACGCCAACTGCAGTTTGGACCTGTCTTTGAAGGCCTACTCCTCCCACACGGGTGCTCCAAAAACTTTCATAAAAATATATGATAGGCATTAGAGTCAAAAATAAATTTTAAGTTTCATAAACTGTTTTTCTATTGTAAGTTTTGACAAAAAAAATCTAAAGTCATCGAAAGTTTCACATGATTAACAAAATAATTCTCTTACTCCTTCCAAACGGCTAAAGCGATTTTAATCATTATTTTATCAAATTATAGGAAATTTTTAGATCTAAAGAATTTAAGTTCAAATTTTTTTTTCCGTTCATGGCGTCCATGTGAAAGGTATTATTTTCTTCTATTTTGCGCTAGCCGGAGACGCAGTGGTTGTCGTAACAGCCACTTTACAAGGCACGCTGAAATGAACATTATTTCAATGTCGTTTCCGTTGATATTTGTACCGACACACATCGAGTTGCTTATTTAGCGTGGTCATCGTGGTAAAAGACATCGATTCTATACACTTCAATCTGCAAGTAGAATACTTCTGTTCACAATAAAATACATATTATCTCACGTATCAAGTGTCAAGTGTGAACTAGAACTTTCTTTCTGACAGCTCGTGGGTCAATGCACGATTAAGAGGATGGCATACCCTAGCAACTTTTTTTATTACCCGTCCAGCACAATAAGTCTAATGGCAAAGACTTTATTTGCTTTTCATAGAGGCGAATATATGTTGGCTCTTTGGCCTCTTTTTCTTGGACGCGTAATACTAGTGATCACGCAGCGAAACAACAGATTGGTGTGTTTTTAGCTAATACTGAAATATTTTGTAGGGAAAAAAATATTGAATTTAGGTGATATACCTTCATATTTCTATTACCTATTTTATGAAAAAAAATCAAGTTGATCTCTTAACCGCGTTCTTGAAGCGAACGTTTGAAACCAAAAAAAAAGAGGGTGCAAAACATTTTTTTGACAAAAGTATAAATCTTAGTACATTGTTTATACGTAAGATCCCTAGAGAAAAGATTAATAAACCAAATATATTTTTTTCAATACAAGGAGAGTCCGAATTTCTTCAAACGAATAATAACCTGGAGTTGGTCATGCTCTAGGCTCAGGTACAGTCTTAAGGCATACGACAATGGATGGCCATTGCGCGTATGATGTACACTGTTTTCAGAATAGCCCTCCGGTACAGATAAGCCTCCAGGGCCGCACCTCGATGCGGGTTCCGGCATCATGATCATTTGCTCACCTTCTTTGTGTACTTTGAATGGCAGTAGTTTAACGCTACTGATAGGTTTTTAGTACACTTTGGTATTCAGCACTCATCACCGATTCATCGCCATCGCTCAATCGAATCTAAGGCAGCCAAAAAACACTTGGCAGTGTATACATTTCCATTCTACTTGCATTGCATTAATTTTGAATAAGATTATCTAATTGAAATTGGTCTTTGAAATCTAATATGCTCTCATTTGCCACAGGCGAAGTTGCATATTTTCGGATCGTCAACTAGGATGTTTGTTTCTTTATAATTCTTCTTATTATTATTTTTATTTCTTTCCTTTTATGTTTACACAGATTTATTTTTGTTTATATATTATTTATGTATATGTTTAAATATATACATATTTTTGCATTGGTATAATTGTATATATTTATTCTATACACCGCCTCTACACATTTTTTTACATTCTTTTAAGAGTTCCTCCATCCATATGTTGTCTGGAAGAGATCTAAGTACTTTTACTTTTGAAATTTTCTATTTACTTTGTTTTTGGTGTGCAATAAAGAATATTGTATTTATTGTATTGTATTGACGGGGGCACTGCGCAGCTGGGATCTAACTTAACACCCCCCTCCTAGTGGTCCCAAATTGTCCTGTCAACCAAATTACATAATATAAAGACAAAGAGACAACACATCACGCTGTGACGTGTGAATCTTCGGTTCACAGGATATATCCCAAGATATATCCTAGGATATATATATGGTTCATCACAGTCTATACTCTGGAACACGTCTGACACTTCTCGCCCTTGGGGATTCTTGTCGTGACGATGTATGTTTAGATTGTACCTTTGTACTCGCAAGTTAGGGTTGCCATCTCCAAATTTTGAAAATTATATTTCGGTTTAAAAGCAGGACGCAGTCAGTATAAGAGCGGTGGTCGCAATGAAAAATACGCAATGAAAACAGGTTCAATGTAAAAATAAAAATATTAATTTATTTTCAGTTAAAATAAACAAGAAGTGACGAGGGGCTCTCAAAAAGCCAACTTGGGTGAATCATGAAATGATTTGAAAGTAGGATAGAGTCAGAGTTTCTTCATGCGTGCAAAAGAGACACTACAGCATTGCAACAGAATCATAATATGATTCATGCAAAGCGGCCTTTATAAAGGACCTGTTAGACAATCATAAAATTAAATGATTGCTTGTTACTAGATAACTTTAGTCCTTTTTTAACATTTTGGCAGTAACGCCACGCGAGTTTAGAGTGGCAGGTAGCCGCCAACGTCCTCAATCGTCTTGTGACGCTACAAATATCGACAGAAACTATATTAAAGTAACGTTCATAACAACGCGCACGGAAAAAAGCTAATAATAATAAATTACTTTTCTAAACAATATTTTCCCTGTATTTCAGTGCAAGAACCATACAAACACACAGTGGGTTCAAAGAAATAACCAATTTTAATTAATTTTAGTCTAAAAACAGCTTGATTTTGAACAATATTTTCGTGTTGATCCTTATACGCGAAAATAATTTCCTAAAATTAAGTTGTTCTTTATAGGTTAAACAACAAAACGTATTTTTTTTTTCATAATTTTTAGACATCGTTTAAGAGTAATAACTTTTTCATAAGAGTAATTTTCGGATGACGCTGCAGGGAAGAGGCACCTTAAAATGCTGCATTATGCTAGCACGCCCGTAGCATGATGACGTGCGAGTTTTATCACGCGTTTTATCGCACACAATCGCTTATTTTAGTTAGATGTTACAAACCAGTGTCTCGGATTTGCAAGTGAGATAATAAAGCCGATTCTGAAGGCTTTAATTATAGTTTTAGTGCTGTCAAAACTAAATTTACTTCTTAGCTAAATGGTCCTTAAGTGTTGGGAATAGAAGCTAAATTACTTTGGAAAATTTTAAGTTTTGACAGTACTAAAACTAAAATTAAAGCCTTCAGAATCGGTTCTAGTGATGAATGAAACTCCTAGTCCCTGGATGTGCGCGAGAAAACGCGTGACAAACAGAGCCACGCATCATCTAGCTATGTTCCTTAAAAACTAACCCTGGACCCCCAGAAACCAGTACATTTCCTGGGAAAACAGAACGGTTGGCAACCCTATCGTAAGTTAACGTTTTGTTGACTCGATTAATCGTTTTTCTGAATCGAATTATTTGGTACTAAACGTATACGCTGGTACAGACCGGCTGACGTCATTAGTCATTACGCGTGCGTAATTAATGGAATTTGTTGGATAACTTAGCCTTAGTTACGCAAATATTGAGGTCATAAATCGTCAGCCGGCGCTAGGTGGCGTCATCAAAATTCTCCCTTAAAAAGTCTGGTTCATGATTTAAAATATACTTTTTTTATATTTTTATATCAATATATGTCAGCGGTTTTGTAACACTCAAATACCTATTGAATATATATAATAATACCTTATATGTCATATAATATTTTTCTATTCGCCTGAATATAGCGCCGTTTTAGGGGCCATATTTCGACCCCTCAGTCGTCCCCACTGAGGGGTCGAAATATAGCGGCTAAAACCATTTAATAAAGTATTTTTATTTATGTGGAATATAACATATAAAGCCGTGTGGTGACCGGTAGAGTAGAATAGCACCAACCCAATACTCTAAGGGGTGTCGTAAAAGGCGACTAATGAGATATAGGTGGTAGAGCTGATGCCGGGCTTGACTGTGGAGGTATTAACATCTTACTTGGAGACCCCCTCGAAGTTATTCGGGGGAGAGTTAGAGGACAGCTCTCGAACAGGCATAAAACCAGGAGGGCCACCATGCCTGGGTCCGATTGTGGCCGAATGGTTTTGGTTCATAAATAAAACCACGAAGGTTATGTATGACGGTTTAGCCAATTACATATTTTATACTCGTATAAAATTAAGTCAAACTAAAATGTAAGCTTTTTTCTTCTCTTTGTTGTTATTTTTGACAAGAAAAAAAATTGAAAAATTATCGAAAGTTACCTATGATTTACGCAACAATTCTCTTACTCCTTCCAAACGCCTGAAGCGATTTTGATGACTTTTGTATCAAATTATGGATAACTGGTATATATTTATATAACCGGTTCTGCGTTTATTTAAAAAACGACGGTCATATGTTCAAAAACCTGGTTTATTCGTCCAAAACCAACACACGCTATTGAAAAATGAAAATGAAAAATATTTATTTAAACAAAATTTATACTTGCGTTTGCCGGCACTTGATGAAACTCAATAAATATTTATTTCACATAAAAAACAGTTAAAATTTTGAAAGCAGTATCCAGTAGCTCCCAGACTAGACCGTGGAGAGTCTGTACCAGTAGCGTGCATTGTACTTTTTTCCGGAAAAGCAATCAGAAGGTTGACAATAAAAAGCATATGAAAAAAAAAATAACACTTTGAAAAAAAAAGTTTGTATGACGCCAGGGCCCAGGGTAGGCACTGCCTACCCTAGAGTGAACATTTTCATACAAACATTTTTTTTTCAAAGTGTTATTTAAATTTTTTCATATTTTTTTTATTATCAACCTTCTGGTTGCTTTTCCGGAAAAAAGTTCAATGCACGCCACTGGTCTGTACTATGGGTGCCGGTAAACAGATTACAGATATACAATGTTCGTACAGCGGGTCTACCGCGTAATTCTCATTTTCATCAACATCAACTTGAGATTGAAATTTGACGTGCGTGCGACGACGCCCGCCTAACATGCCATCTCCTTTGCACGCGTTGAATTTTGCATACATTTGCTTGAAGTTGATACAAATGAGAATCACGCGGTAGAGCCCCTGGTGGCTAATAAAGTGACACTGAGATCTAATTAAAATAAAAGATCATTTGAAAGGTAAACTGATTAAAACCTAAAATTAAAACTGAAGCTAAAGTTACAATCAAATTCTTTCTCAATCCACCACACAAATCCTCCCACACGCACACAAACACATTTTGCCTCTACCCCATCCACATGCACATCCTCATTTAAATCAAAAAGTTTAGTTTTTAAGAAAGTAGTTATTCCTTTTTTTAATATTTTTTATTTTTTCATTTTATTATTGTCATTGTCATCTTGTAAATATTATCTGTCTTCCTACCACCATTATTACTCTAACCGATGCCGGGTCCAGTGGGGTCCGAAATATATCTTGGACTTTATTGTAATATCCTGTAATAATTGTGTCTCATTTATATGCTTACTTTTATAATTATATATCAAAAATAAAAGAAACAAGCTGATAAAAGCAATATAAATATATTTAAGGGGCTATACCGTGAAAATTTACACTTTTTGAAGTTATTTATCTGCTCTTTTAATGAAGTTCCAAGTAAAATAAATTAGTATAACAATTTTGGGACCTTTTTCTAGATTTTGGTCTATCAGAAACGCGATTGGAGGAATTTCATTCGATAGAAATAATTATTGAAACCAGGTCTAAATTTACCCTTTTTTTGATATTCTGACAAATTAGAATAGCATACAGACTTGAAAAATATTTATTTAGATGGGTTTTATTTTAACTACACCTAAATTACTGGTTATGGATTTTTTTTTGGCTATTTTAGTTAATTTTGAATTAATTTAAAACCGACTTTTTGACAATTTTCCCCGATTCCGTCCCTTTCGCACTGCGGGTCTTTCTGTCTGGAGTAACGGGGACCTTTGCTAGCACGGTATATCACCTTAATCAAAGATTGGGAGATTGTGATATTGATCTTCCATTACTATGTACACAACTAATACAACCATACAGTCACACCTTACTTTACAATCTACAACCCACTAAACCAAATTCTCAAAACCTTTATCAAAACCAATCATTTTAAGATTATCTAGTGACAGCCTACCGTTTCAATTTGGAAAATGTGTCACGTACTTCAAGTACTCGGAAATACAGAAATATCTATCGAATGGTAGATAAAAAAACCGGCCAAGTGCCAGTCAGACTCGCATACCTAGTGTTCCGTATTGGGGATGATTTTAATTTTGTCTTTTTTTTCGTGAATTTCTCAACCGCTTTATTTTTCCTGTATCAGCGAGCGCTAGCCTGCAGTGCGAGGCGCAACATCGTCGCGGAAGCGTCTTCACTCGCCCAGAAGAAGGCAGTCTGAATCTGCTGAAACTGGTCGGCTATCCCGATCAAAAATTGTTATTGAGGTGAGCCTTCTGTGGGTGAGCCCTTTTGCAATAATCTTGCCCGCTGGACTGACGATCTGAAGGACGTTGCGGGTGGCGGCTGGATGAGGATGACTGAGGACCGCCAAGAGTGGCGTAATATTGGGAGGTCTATGACCAGCATTCCAGCAGTGGACGAATACGAGTTGATAGATGGATGACTATACCACAGTCTTAAATTTATTCAGTTTATACTACATATTTCTATAAAAACACTTTATTATAATAATCATTTCCAGATTTTCGACTTGTAAAGTCGGCGTCAGTGGAATTAGGTAAAATTAATATAATATGTTAAAATGTCATTAAATGGAGTGGATGATTGACAGACAAATGAAAAACAAAACAAAAAAAAAGTTTATGTGTAATGTATTAAGTAGGTAGGTTTTTAAATTCTTCTTCTTAGCGTGTCGATGGCATCAAATTATTATTATTTTTTAAACCTTGCCGGACCAGAAAGAGGCCACTTTTATGGCTCTGTCGTTGGCCTCAAAAAGATCGGTCATCGGTTTTTAAATAGAAGTGTGGTAATGGGTAGATGATTATTTATCTTTGTCTGTTAAGACCCGGACCGTAATGGGCACCAAGCGACCAAATATACGACTCCTCCTGCTTTTTACATCGGGGAAACAAAAAACAATCAAATGTCCGTTAATCATCCACTCCATTTTATGACATATTAACATATTATATTAATTTTACCTAATTCCACTGACGCCGACTTTACAAGTCGAAATATATCTGGAAATGATCATTATAATAAAGTGTTTTTATAGAAATATATAGTATAAACTGAAATAAAAAAAAAAAGTTTTCTTTAATATTTAAAGTCTTAAATTTACATATTTTAATAGTACATCAGGTTGTGGTATTTCCTATGATTTCCTGAAAATGCCCGTTGAAACCTAAACTCTGCCCCCCCAAAACATGTTTTTCAATGCAAGTGCTCGTAAAGGCCCACTTTTTATACATCAAAACCGAACAGAAAGTCGATTATTTCGCCCTAGGGCTTTATTATTATTTATTTTTTTAATTTATTCATAATAATTGGCTAACCTGCAGCCTTTCCTGTGAACCATAATTGTTATACTTTTTCTTCCACTGTTTGAGCCAATTATAATTTAAAGTTCAAAGATTATATATTTTTTAATTTCCTCACACTATGCATTGAAAAACAGTGGCACATCCAAATAGTAGTTTATGGTACACGGGCGTAAGAGCAATAAATTACTCGGTTACGTTTAAAACACTCGCTACGCTCGTGTTTTAAATCGTCCTCGTGATTTATTCCTTTGCGCCCTTGTACCATAAACTACTATTTGGATGTGCCACTGTCGAGGACTTCCTATAACATCAAAGTAGAAACGCTTCTCATATTGAGAAGGAGTAAGTACTTTCCTGCTATCAATATCTTTGAATAGATAAGATTAAAGAACAAATTATCAGTTTTCCTCCTTATTTAAGTGCTCCGTAAACATTGTTAGAAATAGATTATTTTCAAACGAATCATTGGACTTTAATCTAGATTTAGGATAAGCGTGCGGCCTAGTTTCTTAATATGAAAACAAATATATGTACAGTGGAGATCACATCAAGCTTGATGTGGTCTTCACTATACATGTAGTACGTAGTGTACGGCGTAGCTCTAACATGGGAGTCCATATATTATTTAGGTATGAAAAATTAAAAGCTAGAGATGTTAAGGGCCTTACTATTGCCAAATGGGTACTTTCTAAAGCCTACTCCTCGTTTATGGCCAAACCAAAAATAATGAAAAAATGAATTATGAATAATCAAGTCTTAGACAACATATGCAACATTTTTCTTTTTCTTACCACCAAAACTTTACATGATTTTTTTTTTACTGTATGGTGTTTTTTAACCTCAAATTCCCTACTGCTCCTGAGTGGCTTGGCCGATTGAATTCATCTATGCTTTGATAAATAGATAAACTTTATAGCTATAAACATAACATAAGATTATTCAATCGAGTAATCACGTCCAAGTGAAAAGTATAATTTTCTCCTATTTCGCTCTATCAAGGACGCAGCGAGCGTCGTAACAGCCACTATGCATTGCGCGCTGATATGAACGTTATTTCAATGTCGTTTCCGTTGATATTTGTAGTGACAAATATCGAGCTGCTAATTTGGCGATGGTAATCACCTTAAGTAGGTATGTATGTATGGTGCTTTTACTACACCAAAGGTAAGTTGTCTATTACACTTTAACGTCTTTCTATTTTAATACATTTTTACCGCCAAGTATAGTTGAACACGAGCGAGAGATTCAAAATTTTATTTTGTAAAATATGTACATATTATACAATATTTAACAGGTGATATTAATCTTAAAAACCTGCCAATTGCGAGTTGGACTCGCGCACAAAGGGTTCCGTACCACCATACATTACGGGTACGAAACCCTAAAAACGTTTAGATAATTAATTCCACTTGCAGTAATAAAGGACCAACTTAACTCGACACTTACAATCTATTAAACTCTATGTATCTAAACTTAAGAGTCTATTAAACTTTATGTATCTAAACTTAAGAGTATATTTAAGTTGGTCTAAAATATTTGTAATTTTATGATTTGTATGCTATAAGACTGTATAAGACCTACCTGTAAACAAAATCTCAAGTTTCTAAGTCAATTGGAAGTGCCCTATAGGTTTAAATATATAAATTATACAACGTGTAACAGAAAGGTGTAATCATATTTGAAGAGCTTATTCAGTCAATGGTATAGAACAACTTTTACTATGGGGTTAAACCTGAAATCTCAAAAATAAAATCTGCCCTTCCATACATTTCGGCCGAGCGGCATTGCATTTGCCTATGAAGCGAGTAATTTTTTTTTCGATATACAGGATTTGTTCCATAGTAAAAGTTGTTCTAAACCATTGACTGAATAAGCTCTTGAAATATGGTTACACCTTTCTGTTACACGTTGTGTAATTATATAAATTCCCTTTTAAGTGTCAAAAATTTGTATGAAATCGATTATGTAAAGTGCAATGACTTTTTTTCGCGTTTAAGGGAAGAGCGCAAGACTCCGCGGCCATACAAAACGATTTAGCTTCTCATTTGTACGCTAATGCATTAAATCAAATGAAACTTTGAGTTACTTCATCTTTTTCACAACCTACAAGTCCGATTTAACTTTAAATTTCAGATAATCAACACGCTTAGGAAATACAAGCACTTGGAAATCTATGTTTTAAGCTCCAAAATGTTCCATTTTCATGTTCGATTTTCTTAAGCATTTCTCAAGTTAAAACCATTTATATTGAATTTCGGACCCGTGCTAGTTCATAAATATTTGGGAAATGCAGTTATTTCGTATGTAGAAACTATAGGATTTCAGTAAATAGCTATGGGCTGGGATTCGAAATCGCGGGCGCAAATTACATAAATCTAGAATTTCAAAATATAGAAGCTTGATTTTGTACATCACCATGAGGCTGTAGACTTCTGTAGGAGGCACAGAACAATACATGACATGTTCTAAGGTAGGAGGTATCATTTTGATATCTCATACGGGGCCCGAGATAAAGAATCTAGACAGCAGTGGCGTGCATAGAACTTTTTTCCGAAAAAGTAATCAAGAGGTCAAGTTTGACAATTAAAAAAATATAAAAAAATTTAAATACCACTTTTGACCATTAAACGTGGCAACTCCGCCAGCCTTTTGGGCACCCTTCCTAACGACGGCAGCGATCTGGCCAGCATTTTCTATTTATTGTAATTATTTTAGGTTTACTTTGTTAGATTTTTTATTTTTAGGTCATCTTTAGTTAAGTTTTTAATGTTATTTAAGTTTTTAGGTAAGTTTTTCTGTAGTAATAAAAGTAAAATAACACTTTGAAAAAAGAAAGTTTGTATGACGCTAGGGTAGGCACGCCTACTCTAGAAAGAACATTTTCATACACATTTTTTTTTTCAAAGTGTGATTCAAATTTTTTCATATTTTTTTTATTGTCAATCTTGACCTTCTGATCGCTTTTCCGGAAAAAAGTTCTATGCACGCCACTGCTTGACAGACATACAGACGGACAGACAGACAGACAGACAGACGGACAGCAAAAGTGATCCTATAAGAGATTCGTTTTTTTCATTTTGAGATATGGAAACCTAAAAAGCAATAGAATAGGATTAAAAATAAATATAACGAAAAAATAAAAGAATAGCCATAAGATCAACTTTCCAACGTTAAGCACCAGTTTCCATTGCATCAAAATTTCCCTGGTAATATTCAGTAAGTCTATGAATGAACCCACATAATCATTCAATAACGGTGCTGATGCTCTATTGAACTAGCGCCCAATGTTTTTTGACCCATCATCATTTGCCTAATGCCCCTCAAACATCCTGTCTTCAAGATTACAGAGGAGGGAAGGAAGACCAGGTCAGACTGGTGGTAGGGAGGATGTATTGGAATTCAGATCTCGTAAGCAATAGCTTCCTCGAAGCCATGTGGACACGGCTCCGATGGTCAGTGTGAAAGATGAGGAATTTGACCGACTTCGCTTCGGGTGTGACGTTTTAAATTTTAAACAGTTATTTTACAAATGAATATGTACTCCTGGTTATTTAGATTGATGAGGACATGCACGAAAGAAAGGGGTGTCTGAGATTTTACGAAGTTTTGACTCTAAGGAGGTAATTTTCAAAAGTGGTCCAAGCGTAAAGTGCATAACTTAACCATGGTTTGAATAATTTTTAAATTTTGGTCTATTTTAGTATAAGCATAGACAAACAATACGACAATACATAGACAAAACAATATTTCGTCCATGGTATAAGTGATGTTTATAAAGCAAGAGTTTGTAATTGTGTACAAAATTTCTCATCTCTTCAATTCAAAATTTTTGAAATCCTAATTTACGGAAACAAATTGATACTTTGCGATAGTAACATACACAATACATAGGTAATAAGGTTTTGTTGAATAACTATTGAGTAAATTTTTTCTTTTTTCAACATTTTTTGAACGATTGTACTGAATCTACCACAGACGCAATCAATATGAAACTAAAATATATGTTTTTTCAAACCTTTATCTTTACGTTGTAAGTAGCGTTACCTAATTGGAAAACTTTCGCTCGATAGATTTTATTTTTGAAAATAGTCTCTTTTTGAGTGTTTTTTTTGGTTTTGCGTTTAATCCATTTGATTTTTATGTGTCATATTTTACTATCAATACAAAAATCTTGTTTATTAACCGTTGTAAGTTCAAAAATTATTTAAATGCAATATTGTAATTTTAGTCGATTGTAATCTCGCCCGCGATTTTCAACTTTATGAAAGTTAGTCTACGGGCTATAATTGCAGAGCCACTGTGCACCTACGGAAGGCCTCGTCTTAAGTGTTTTGTTTCGATTAATTAGAAAAAGTTGGGTATTTCACAATCCGGCTGCGATACCGCTCTTTAAGGGCCTTACTATTGCCAAATGGGTACTTTCTAAAGCCTACTCCTCGTTTATGGCCAAACCAAAAATAATGAAAAAATTTTATTATGAATAATCAACTCTTAGACAACATATGCAACATTTTTCTTTTTCATACCACCAAAACTTCTACATGTTTTTTTTTTACTGAATGGTGTTTTTTGACCTCAAATTCCCTACTGCTCCTGAGTGGCTTGGCCGATTGAATTCATTTATGCTTTGATAAATAGATAAACTTTATATCTATAAACATAACATATGATTATTCAATCGAGTAATCACGTCCAAGTGAAAAGTATAATTTTCTCCTATTTCGCCCTCTCAAGGACGCAGCGAGCGTCGTAACAGCCACTATGCTTTGCGTGCTGATATGAACGTTATTTCAATGTCGTTTCCGTTGATATTCGTATAGACAAATATCGAGCTGCTAATTTGGCGATGGTAATCGCCTTAAGTCAAACTTTTGAAAATGCTTCCTAAATACATCATTAATGGAGTTACAAACTTTGCCGCAAATATTATTAATAGTTAATATGATAATTGTTGTGACCCTGGTCAACATAAAGGCTATAAGGGGTGTTAATAAAATAACGCCCAAGCTGAAAACGGAGCTAAACGCAGGCGGAGCCGCGTGCAATAGGCTATAGAGTACTATAATACATGACTATTAGAATATTTGGTGTCAGTAATCGAAGCTATCTCTACTCTTTCAAATACTCTCTGCTCAATGGAAGTTTTCCATATACCCAAGGTGTGAAAGGCCATCTCCTCTCAGAATCATCAGTATGGGAGTCAGGTCTGATGCCAATGTCCTATGCTTCCGCCAGCGAGGTTTTTGTCATTTCCTTTCTGTGACAGGAGATGACACGAGATTTGACTGTCTAAAATGGTAAACTGTGCTTTGGTAAGATTTATTTGACACGTCTGTCATTTAAATAATTATGCAAGTCTTGTTTCGACGCCATGAATTTCTTCTACACTTTTGGTACCAATGACGGCGTGTGGATCATTTTTGGACCAAACTTTTGAATATAATGCCCATTACTTCACTTCGCTTTTTGGGAGCTTTATTTATTTAAGGCGATATGCGAAAAAAAATACGAGTATTTCTTTTCTGTGTATTTCATGAAATACAAGGAAAATTTTAATACATTTCTGGTATGCATTTTGACTATATAATCTAGGGTTTTGAAATTGAAAAACATGTTCGGATAAATTTTCCTCTATAAAAATAATTGTTGAAATGAGGTCTTCAAACACACTTTTTCTCCTCGTTTGACGAATAGGAACCATATACAGAACTCAAACATATTTTATTAGGTGTGTTTTATTTTAACAATATCTAGAGATTTGATATTTGAAATTTTGCTAGCTATTTTAGTTTTTTTTAATAAAAATATAAAACCAACTTTTTTCCCTTTTGCCCAGAATCCACCCCTCTCGCACTGCGCGATTTTTCGCTTGGAGTAACAGTGATAAAAATAAAATTCGCATAGCCTCTTAAAAATCCCTTCTTAGCGGATATCTACGTCATACAAGGAACCTACAGTCCAAATTTCATGCTCCTAGGTCCAACCGTTTGGTCTGGATGTAAATGAATGAATTAAGTTCATATTGTAGCTGATTTTGAAGGCTTTAATTTTAGTTTTAGTGCTGTCAAAACTAAAATTATTCCAATGTAATTTCACTCATGTTCCTTACACTAAAGGGCCATTTTGCAATAAAGAAAATTTAGTTTTGAAATAACTAAAACTTAAATTGGCTATATTATATCATTATATCATGAATGAATTATTTATTTACCAGATATATAACAAGTATTGTTTACACCAATTGAAGTCAAACTGCGCAACAGTTTATCGGCTATACCCTCGGTACATATCTATATACAAGGTGAATTTGTGAACATCGTCCAAATTCATACTTGAGCCTTGGTAAGTTATCAGCATCATGAACCAATAACGATTTTTGTAAAATTCATAAAATTAAATTTCGACTCCCCATAGTGATTCACTCAGGACTGGGGGTGAATTACTATGGGAAGTCGAAATTTCATTATACGAATTTCACAAAAATTGTCGTCGAATTATGATGCTGATCACTTACCAAGCCTCCAGTGAGAATTTGGACGATGATCAAAAAGTCACCTTGTATATATCTAATTGACGGGTTCTAGTTGTAGTATACAGGTAACTAATAATGTATATGTTTAAACCAAAGTAATTAAATAGCGATTATACAAAATGGCTTGATATTATATATATTCGCTAAACTGCATAGATAATGTAATAAATTAATTAATTTATCTAGAGATTATTCATAATAGCTAGTTGGAATTGGCTATAGTAATAAATAATTTTATATTTTAGTGACAATTTAATTTTAAGTTACAAAACTTGGGACGTCGCCTTACTCTGCTCCGCTTCGCACGGCTCCTTATTTTATATTACATGTAAACCTAACACGCTCCTCCTCGCTTCGCTCGTCGTCGCACCTATTTTTTGGCTTCTGGTGAAATATTTTAGATATTATACTTTAAATTCGCCCACTCAGTATTTTTATTCGCACGTTTTGGTATTTATTCCGGACACTTGAAGTCACTAATTATATTTTTATTCGCCTGTACTATGTTTTATAACTTTATCCACGTCTTACTAGATATAATGTATAATAGCTAGATTATTTGATTAATTCTGCTCCAATTGTCACTTTGTCTAAATTAGGTAGACATTATATATAATAGCTGGAGATTATAAATAATATCTAGATTAATTACTTTGGCTGTAACATACCTATACATATGTATTTATATTGAATATAAAACAGAAAAGTGTATAAACTTAGTCTTCTTTACATGAACTACGTCTGTATTTCTCTTTATAGGGTTCCGTGCCCAAAGGGTAACCAACGGGGCCCTATTACTAAGACTCCGCTGTCCGTCTGTCTGTCCGTCTTGTCTGTCCATCTGTCACCAGGCTGTATCTCATGAACCATGTTAGTTAGACAGTTGAAATTTCCACAGATGATGTATTTCTGTTGCCGCTATAACAACAAATACTAAAAAATATAATAAAATAAATATTTAAGGGGGCTCCCATACAACAGACATGTTTTTTTTGCCGTTTTTATAGATACTGGTACGGAACTCGCACTTGGCCGGTTTTTTTATTTCCAGTATAGATAAAAATTATACAACTTGCTAAACTTTGCGTAAAAACGAGGCAATATTCACGATATCCTTACAGTTATTATGATAGCGTTTCATCAAATTTGGTTTTTGGGCTGTATAGAGACGTAGCTAGATGTCGCTAGATAATACTCATGAAAAAAAAAACATGAAGAAAATAAGATGTGGACTTCACATTAAATTTTTACCTTATGTATTAATCTTGAGAAAAATCCAGGCCTCTTAATTCGCCAAATTTACAAGTGGCTGTTTGCCGCAGATGGACGGACAGATGGACGGATCGGAAAAAACCAAGGTATTATAATGTACAATTTTCGATATTTTGAAGGAATCCTGAATACTGTTTTGTGGCATACGCAGAATATTATTGAGATATTGGCAAAAATATGCTTTTCAGGAAGAACTTCATGAAAAAAATGTTTTTTTAAACGCCGCTCGATAGATTCCTAGGACTGTTGTCCCAACATCTTATCAATACCGGGTTTTTTTCAAATGATTCATCTTCAGCAGAAACTGATTGTCAGTACAGAATGGTTCGGTTCGTTGATCACCGACCGCAGTGACTGTTTAGTATGCGCGGGGTCGATCTCCTGGTACGCAGAATCCGCACAATGGCTGCGTCTGCGCAGAGAAATCGACGCCTGCGCTACTCAGATAGTCGTTCATAAACTCACACCGGGTTGGGTTTCAACCCGGTTTGCAACACTTACACAAATACAAAACACAAACATCATATCTGAGCAGGGTTCACAAGATTTGCATAGGCTCTAAATGTCACTTGATATTTTTACGTAAAATTTCACAGAGGAGGTCTTTCAACGTTGTACAGAGGAACTGATGGCTCGTGGATGACAGTGATACGGAGACGCAGCTGTGAAACAAGGAATATGGTTGCGGCGTTAGTTCCGATTTTGGACACAACCAAACCACGCATTGCACCATATAAGATCCTGGAAGCACTGTATTTGCACTAAATCAATATTGTAAATTGACAACTGACAATCGGGGTGTCTTTAACCATAGACTAAGTATTACTACGTATAGACCGACAACTCCCATACATCAAGGCGTAGCAAATTTTTTACGCGTCCTTACGACACTAGGTGTCGCCAAGTGTTGCAAATAAGCATAATTTGTTTAATTGGCTGCAAGTACCTAAACTCTCATCGTTACTATAATAGTTTTGTTTAGAAAAACTAGATGGTGCTAAGTTGACAATACTAGCAGTGCATATTTCCGCGCCATCTATTATCGAAGTAGGAATTATTTTTATGTTACGTGACATCAGTGTGCCAATAGCGTCACCAATCGGTCTTTTTAAAATCGTTAGAGGATTTAGCAACGCCATCTAGATTTCGTTACAATTTTACACCTTTTTTTGTGGCTGCAAACTGATGTATGGGAATTGCTGGTCTATACGTAGTAATACTTAGTCTATGCTTTAACTTAGGGTTACAACTCGAGTGTTCCTACATAGTCTAGGGTTCTTTAATGAACGCACTTCTCTTGTGACACTTGCGGTGACTCGGGGATTTTGTGTTAATGTAGCTTATTGTGACACAAAGAGAACCTCGTCACTCAAGTGATGGTAAGTTGTAAATACAAAGCGAATACAAGGCTTAGTGAGGCAACGCTGCCAGCGTCTAGGGTACCCTCCCCAACAGCGACGACTTTTTTATTTGATATAAGATACACTTTTTGTTTCATTTTAGGATATATATATTTTTTAAAGAATTGTCCGATTTGACGTCACTTGAAAATTTTAGACATTATACTTAGTCTAAGAGCTAGCGACCGAACCGGTCATGTGGCTTCAGCAGTATTGAAATTCCGTTAGCTACTTCCCTGAACAACCTTTTCCGATAATCTTCGTGCTGGCAGGCCGCGGGTAGTGGGTGCGGGTGTAGTGGGGTGGGGAAAAAAGTGAAAAAAAAAGTGGGCTCAGCGACTTTAATTTTTTTTCAAACAGTTGCTCTGTACTCCGTGTGCACCTGTGTTTCCCCACTCCACTACACCCGCACCCACCGCCCGCGGCTTGCCAGCACGAAGATTATCGGAAAAGGTTGTTCAGGGAAGTAGCTAACGGAGTTTCAATACTGCTGAAGCCACATGACCGGTTCGGTCGCTAGCTCTTAGACTAAGTATAATGTCTAAAATTTTCAAGTGACGTCAAATCGGACAATTCTTTAAAAAATATGTACATCCTAAAATGAAACAAAAAGTGTATCTTATGACCGATTTGGTCTCTGTCTGTCTACTCATCTGTCATCTATCTGTCAAATTAGTCGGAAGCAAATTATTATCAAATTATCTTGACAGCAAAGGACACATTTCTAAACAGCCATTTCTCAAGTGACGTCTCAGGAAGGCAAAGCTTTTTCGTAAAAATTTAAATCATCATAAGGTTTTTTAGACCACAAGTTCGAAAATACGGCTTATTAAACCTAAATCTCAGTTTTCGTATTAACACACCTTAACATAATTTAATCTGAGCAAATTCTGAAAGAAACCTTTCATCTTATTTAGTTAATTGTCCTTATAGTTTCCAAGACAGAAAGATGGGCAAAAGCAGCTTTCTCCACTGCAGAGTCTTCAATCTTTTGACGTAACCGTTCAATGAACAAGTTTGCTCCAAAGATTTCAAAAAGTAAAGATAGGCCCTTACCGCAGTATGACAGCACCAAAATGTTTTCAGCTTTAAAATGGTGACGCTCACAAGTTTGGAATCAGTGCTCATCTGAATACAGTGATATGCACTTAAAGTTTTGAATTTTTACATCTTTAGTAGTCTGATCAGTTTGCTGACCGAATAGGTAGACAGATTGCGCACTCATAAGTGTGCGCCCGTCGGCATTATGTTAACGCAACGCACACATTCAAAAACAATGCAATAGATTTTAGGTGCCAGGGCTCATCTAAACTTTTGAAATCTTTGCTTTGCTCCCGATCCATGCATCACAGGTCTCTTCACTATGGTGTACACGTCATGTGCAACAACAAACTTGAAGCCTTGGTGCCTTGATTATCTGTTCCATCCTACACCATGGCAACATTTTTAAAAATCGAAAAGGCAAATTTTTTTTAATACTAGCTACTCGCCCCCGACTTCGCACGGGTGCAATGCTGATACTAAATATACTACAGAATGTCTTTACATACAAAGTTCACAGCTTTTTTGTCATTAGACAATACAAATATGTTTTCTTTAGAGGTCACTCTTGAAAGAGCGACAGATAAATAGCCATGTGAAAAACACTCAACGCTCAAATCTAAGCCTGCAACGTTGAAAGTTGGATTGGATAAGGATTAAGGATTAATGCTGTATTGCTTAAAATCGCTTCGCAAATAAGCCATTATGGTTATTGTGGGTTATCCCTTAGAGATATATACCATCCCAAAATTTTTTGCAGACCTTTTAAGGTGTACAATACTGTAGTACATTATTTTGATCTATCTCGTAGGTTTCAGCCAGCGTTTGCAATGTAAGCGCAAAAAAATGTGTTTATTTACGACATCACATTAGAAACCTCTAAAATTATCAGTGTTTCTCTGCTATATTATGCATATATGAAAGCTGATTCTGAAGGCTTTAATTTTAGTTTTAGTGCTGTCAAAACTAAATTTTCTTCATTGCAAAATAGTCCTTATGTGTCAAGTATAGAAGCTAAATTACTTTGGAAAATTTTAGGTCTTGACAGCACTAAAACTAAAATGAAAGCCTTCAGAATCGGCTTTATTCTACATTTATTTATTTATTTCCCAACTTACACCTACCATTACAGGAATGCAACCTAATGCGATAGGATGTGCTTGACTTATTTTATCTTACAAATCTATATAAACCATATAAACCTTTCTCTTGAATCACTCTATCTATTAAAAAAACCTCATCAAAATCCGTTGCGTAGTTTTACAGATCTAAGCATACATAGGGACAGACAGACAGCGGGAAGCGACTTCGTTTTATACTCGTACTATGTAGTGATGACTAGCGCACGGACGTTAAAATATCTCGGACAGAGTTTAACAAACAAACCGCCACCATTGCTATGCTTCAGTAGTTACTTAGCTGCGACGTCCGCCTTTTATTTACGTTCGTGTACTAACCAAATAATTTCTTGTATAATAAAATCAAAACACACGAGCATCTTAAACTTCCAAAGACTCACGAATCACGATTTCAAAGGAAATGGTATTCAAATATGGAGCCTCAGACTCCCAGTGCGTTCACATCAAATCTTTGTCCTCTGATGAATATTAATTCCTTAACCAATATACCTTCACCAGTTTTTCAAACAAAAATACCTCTAAGTCCATTTACATAAGGGTTGTAAAGTTGAGATGAGTCGTCAAGAACTCGTGGTAATCGAAGAGACTTGTGTAGAGAACGATTGTGCATTCCGTACATCGGATGCGAATGCTGGACAACGCATGCGCAGAGGATGATTAGAATGTGGTACTCTTACGATGAAGAGGATGCATTCTAAAGTGAGCTTTATTTGAATGGAGTAAAAGCTATTGCTTTTCTGGGATTGTACAAGTATCTACCTATAGATAGCTTTCGTTGAATGAAACGAAATATTCTACCAATCGTTATTCTGAACTATAAATTTCCATGTACAGTGGATCTTTTGTCGCGTGGGTGACCAAGGGATAGGATAGCAGCGTTAGTTCCTATTTTGACTACGACCAATCCACGCGCCAAAAGAGCTTTTTCGCAATGTATTTAGTAAGTCATTAGCATGGAACATTTCCAAATTAGCATGTGAAAAATCATATGAAACGCATTTTCATATGTCACACCTGCTACCTTCCTTCACATAGTCTGTTAAAAATCACAAATCATTCGCATAAAAGACAGAGCGGGCGGGTAGGGACGAATCGTACTATAGCGGGCGTGTTAGAAGGAGGAAAGCATATTTTGCTCATTATAATATATATAATCGGGTCTACCGCGATCAATTTTTACCTTTTTACGAAAAGGGGACACCTTATATTTTGCTCATTCGTTACCTACACTAAAAGGGACCCGTATGACGCACTGGTGAACTTTGTCCTTGACTAAAGAATGAGAGTATTTAAAAAATAAACCTTAAAGATAGATGCTGTTGAGGTCAGGATCCGAAGTGGACTGTATTAAAACCCAGTATTCAAACTTCAAATCTTTATTAAGTGAAACGATAGTAGAAGTGAAGTGAACAAGTAAACTGAAGTGAACTGGAGTGAATAAATTTACAAACATAGGGCCTTATATTTATATCGTAAAACCACTCTGTCGTGTAGTGCCCGTAGGTGCGATGTCGACGGAGCGCGGAGAGGTGAGGCCAGAGGAAGGACGCCTGAGGTAGGCCAGCCTGGACGCGAGTCAACATATTGCCTTCTTGCTCTACCTCGTCGCTCCGTCCCTCGGTCCGCTGGCCAGCTTCCTTTCAGGCTTGTTGTCCGCAACATTCTCCCCCCGGCGCAGAGCTAACGCAGCCCTCTCTAACCACTGGGAGGACAGCGAGCCTTGTGGTTGGTCTCCACAGGTGGCACCTCTGGTCTCGATCTCGGCACTCCTTACGCCTACGTCTGGTCCGAGGATGGTTCGGCTGACGATCTCTCGAGGCCAGGTGTTTCGTGGACGGGGAAGCGTAGGGCCGGTGCTGATCATAAAGCGCGGGAGGGTGGCGTTCGGCCACGACTTCGTTGCTGATGTGGCGCTCAGCGGACGGTGGAGCATCGGTTCGGCGCTCAGCATAGAGCGCTGGCGGGCGGCTATTGGCAGCGGCTTCCTCGAAGCGATGTTCAGCGGTCGGCGAAACGTGGGGCTTGCGCTCGTCATAGCAAACGGCCACAGCTTCGTTGAAGCGGTGCTCAGCAACGGGTGGAGCTTGGGGCCAGTGCTTGTCATAGAGCGCTGGTGAACGGCAATTGGCGGCAGCTTGGCCGCTGAGGTGGTGGTCAGTGGTCAGCGGAGCGTGGGGCCGGCACTCGTCATAGAGCGCTGGCGGGCGGCGAACGGCCGCAGCTACGTCATCGAAACGGGGCTCAGGTGTTGGCTGGGCGTTGGGCCAACGCTCACCATAGAGCGCTGATGAGTGGCACTTTGCCGAGGCTTCATCAAAGCGGCGCTCAGCTGTCGGCGGAGTGCTGAGCTGGCGCTCGTTATAGAGCGCTGGTGGGTGCCGATCAGCTACGGCTTCGTCATAGAAGCGGGGCTCAGTGGTTAGCCGGGCGTTGGGCCGGCGCTCACCATAGAGCGCTGACGAGTGGTGATCGGTAGTGGCTTCATCTTTGAAGCGGGGCTCAGCGGTCCGCCAGGCGTTGGGCCGGCGCTCACCATATAGCGCTGACGGGTGGCGAATAGCTGCAACTTCGTCATCGAAGCGGGGCTCAGCGGTCAGCTGGGCGTTGGGCCGGCGCTCACCATAGAGTGGTGACGAGCGGCGAACGGCAGTGGCTTCATCTTCGAAGCAGAGCTCAGCGGTCAGCCGGGCGTTGGGCCGGCGCTCACTGTAGAGCGCTGACGAGTGGCGATCGGCTACGGCTTCGCCATCGAAAAGGGGCTCCGCTGCCAGCTGGGCGTTGGGCCGGCGCTCACCATAAAGCGATGGTAAGCGGCGTTTGGCCGAGGCTTCATCATCGAAGCGGGGCTTAGCTGTCGGCCGGGCGTTGGGTCGGCGCTCACCATAGAGCGCAGACGAGCGGCGATCGGCTGCGGCTTCCTCATCGAAGCGGGGCTCAGCGGTCAGCCGGGCGTTGTGCCGGCGCTCACCATAGAGCGCTGACGAGCGGTGATCGGCTGCGGCTTCCTCATCGAAGCGGGGCTCAGCGGTCAGCCGGGCGTTGTGCCGGCGCTCACCATAGAGCGCTGACGAGCGGCGATCGGCTGCGGCTTCCTCATCGAAGCGGGGCTCAGCGGTCAGCCGGGCGTTGTGCCGGCGCTCACCATAGAGCGCTGACGAGCGGCGATCGGCAGTGACTTCATCTTTGAAGCAGCGGTGCTCAGTAGTCGGCGGAGTGTCGGGCCGGTGGTGCTCACCATAGATGACCCAGCCCAGGTTGGTGAGTGAGGCGGCGGGCTCGTGAGTCTGGCCCCGCCGCAGCCGGCGTGACACCATCAGGTGCCAGTTGTCTGCACCAACCAGGATGCGCGGTGTTGCCGTCGCGTAGCAGGCCCGATGGAGGCCACGCAGGTGTGGGTACTGCGTGACATCTCTGGGCACTGCCTGGCTGCGCAGGTTCATTCTGCCCATGGTGCGTGCGGAGATGGTGTGGACGTCGGCTTCATCTCGGCCTCTGATGCAGAGGCTGATGCGGCGGCTGTCCGGCTGCTTGCAGACAGCGTTGACTCCTCTTATGTTGAGAGGGTCTGCGGGTCCATCGGCGCCGATCTGGCGCGCCAGGTCTTCGTCGACGAGGGTAATGGTAGACCCCTCGTCAAGAATGGCGTGTGTGTTCACGGTCCCGGTGGGTCCAGTGATGGTGACGGGGCACACCTTCAGCAGCACGCTGCGGGCCGTGTTCGGCGCGCAGATGGAGAGCACGGCCTCAGAGCTGGCCGTGGGCGCTGGTGAGGCAGGTGGTGCCGGTTGGAGAGCCGCAGTGGGGGCTCCCCCCGTAGTAGTTGCTGGGTTGGCGGCCGGCTCGTCAGAGTGCAGCAGCGTGTTGTGTGGGCGTGTGCAGCCGTTGATGCCGCAGGGTCTCGCCTTGCACCGGTCCCTGCGATGTTTGCTCACCAGACATCGGAAGCAGATGTTGGACGAGCGTGCCCACTCCCAGCGCGCGTCGACAGTCATACCGCGCAGCTTGCGGCATGACGTGGTTCGGTGCTCAGCGCCACAGCAGAGGCACGGCGGCGTCGCCGTTGTCTCTGTCTCGGCTGCTGTGTAGGCAGCGGACTCCCACCGTCGCTCAGGTCGGCGTGCCGGTGCTGGGGCGGGCGTCTTCAGTGGTGCTTTTGTTGCGGGTGCGGGCGCTGCCGTAAACATATACTGCAGCGCTCGGTCGGCCTCTTGCATCAGGAAGCGGGACAGCAGCTCAAACTCCGACGCGCTGGGGTCGGCGTGGTCGTGAGCGTAGTCACACCAGCGTGACTTGAGATGTGGGCTCAGTTTGTCCAGCGTCTCCCGTGCCAGCATTGGGGTGTGGATGTACCCCTTGCGGTCCACATTCTTCAGGATGCACAAGATATTGTACACCCTTACAGCGAACGTGTTGAGCCCGGTCGAGGCAGGCGACGCAGGTCGTCCAAGGCTCGGTCCACGATGACCTCGGTGCGGCCGAAGCATTGCTCCAATGTCCGCATGATGCTCTCGGGGTCGGTGGTTGAGTGGAGCTGGCCGACGACAGCTTCCCGGGCGTCGCCCTTCAGGCAGTTGCGCAGGCGCGCCATGTTCTCAATGGGCGAGAAGTGATATAGCTGCGTCGACTCCCGCATAGCTGCCTTGAATGGCAGCCACTCAGTTGGTGCACCGGTGAATGCTGGTAGGTCCGATGACTGGCGCGGGGGTGCTCGGCCACGGGACATTCTCTCCAGTGCCTCCACCAAGCGGTCGATGCCTTGACCGCGCTGGGAAGGCGTCGTAGAGCGGCGTCGTCGCTCCGCCGGTGGTGGCGAAGGTGACTGCCGACGGCGGTGCTCCGTGGGAGACCGCAGGTGGCGGTCCTCTGCTTGGAGTGGAGCAGCCAGTGGAGCCGGGGGCCGGTGCTCATGATAGAGCGCTGGCGGGCGGCGATTGGCTGTGGCCTCGTCAGTGAGGCGGGGCACGACAGTTGGCGAGGTGTGGTGCCGGCGCTCACCATAGAGCGCTGGTGGGAAGCTGTCGGCCGCGGGGCGTTGCTCAATGGTCGGTGGAGCATGGAGCTGGCGCTCATCGTAGAGCGCTGGCGGGCGGCGATCAGCTGCGGCTTCATCGTCGAACCGTGTGCGGCGGCTAGTCACTGGTAACCGGGGCTGGTGGGGAGTCTCGGTGAAAGCCAGGGTCGTTGGTCTGGCTGTCGATGTGGATGGCAGCGCAACGTTGAGGTGTGCTGCGTTCTGCATCATCCATCTGTCGACCCGTGCGTCATCGTGCACAGAGTCGGCGTCGTGCATGGATTCCTCGGCTTCGAGCGCCGCGGCGTTGAATGCCAGCGTGCGCTGAATTAGCCTTTGTTGGAGCTGCAGGTCCTGGCGCTGAAGCTCGATAAGCTGAGCCTCCGCCTCGTGCTGCTCCTTCAGGATGCGGGCTCTCGTACTCGCCGTTGTTCGGTGAGAGCGCTCTGAGCGCACAGGTGAGTGCGCGCGTCGGTCGGCAGCGCGGACGTCTCCCCCCGTAGAGATGGCTGGTAGCTGCATCCCGTAGGTGGTCGTCGGGGCTGATGGCGACCGTGGCGGCTCGTGAAAGACCAAGCCACGGTAGGCGGGGTGCACCGGGAGCGCTGCGGTGGCAGCACGCTGTGCGTCCAGGGCTGCGGCGGCGGCAGCGCTTCGAAGCGTCAGGGCAGCATCCAGTACTGCGCACCCCAGCGGGGTATCGGGCTGCGTTGCTGCGGCCTCTTGCAGCGATGCGGCAGCGTCCAGTATTGCAGAACACTGGGACGTAGCGGGCCGTAGTGCAGCGGCGCTCTGCAGCGCTAAAGCAGCGTCTAGCGCTGCGGAGTGCAGCGGTGATGCAGGATGAAGCGCGGCAGCGTCACGCAGTGATGCAGCGGTCCCCAGCACTGCATGGGACAGCGGTGATGCGGACGGCGGTGCGGCGTGCGGCGAGGCAGCGTGCAGTACTGCGGCGTGTAGCGCTGCGGCGTGCACCGATGCGGCGTGCACCGATGTTGCTGGCTGCGCTGTTGCCTACTGTGCTGCGGCTTGCTCCGCTGTGGCTTGCTCCTCCGTGGTGCGGTCTCCGCTCTGGGACCGGGTGGTCACCATGGCTGTGCTGGCTGGCGGCTGGCGGCTGGCGGCTGGCGGCTGGCGGCTGGCGGCTGGCGGCTGGCGGCTGGCGGCTGGCGGCTGGCGGCTGGCGGCTGGCGGCTGGCGGCTGGCGGCTGGCGGCTGGCGGCTGGCGGCTGGCGGCTGGCGGCTGGCGGCTGGCGGCTGGCGGCTGGCTGCTGGCTCCTGGGTGGTCCGTGGGCAGCAAGGCGTCCTGAAGGTCGATTTTGCTGCGATCCGTCTCGAAGGTCCAAATTGTTGAGGTCAGGATCCGAAGTGGACTGTATTAAAACCCAGTATTCAAACTTCAAATCTTTATTAAGTGAAACGATAGTAGAAGTGAAGTGAACAAGTAAACTGAAGTGAACTGGAGTGAATAAATTTACAAACATAGGGCCTTATATTTATATCGTAAAACCACTCTGTCGTGTAGTGCCCGTAGGTGCGATGTCGACGGAGCGCGGAGAGGTGAGGCCAGAGGAAGGACGCCTGAGGTAGGCCAGCCTGGACGCGAGTCAACATATTGCCTTCTTGCTCTACCTCGTCGCTCCGTCCCTCGGTCCGCTGGCCAGCTTCCTTTCAGGCTTGTTGTCCGCAACAGATGCCGTAAGGTGATAATTGTAGCAAGTGTGACATTAGTGCATTGCACATAAGAAATCATTGTCTGTGAAATTTCACATGTAAAATCACTGTGAAAAATTAAAGTAATTTCATCATATGAAAATGAATTAAATGTAGCAATAAATACATATAGGGAGCCGAGCGAAGCGGAGAGGAGCGAGGCGACCCTCAATAGTTCTGACAGAATTATTATATGCCGAGGCAAATTAGAAAATGCCGAGTCTATTTGATTCGTCAAATAGCAATATAGCGGGTGTTTAGAAACTGACGACGCCGTTTTTAATTGGCGGAATTTTATTATTTGCCTTCGATATTGATACCAGCCCCCCTATTCTGTATCTTTGGTTGCCAACTGAACTGGGTGCGTCAAAAACATAGATAAAAACTGAAATTTCAAAATTGCCTTTAGTGGGTATTGAACTATTTACGAACTGTGTCGTCACTTCAAGTGCGAACATATCCTTAGGAAATCGGAATTCGATAGTATATCTATGTTTTTGATGATAGGCACCCAGTCCAGAAGGCAAATAGAGATACATAATAGGCCCGCTGGACTCCCAAGAGGTGCAAGTGGTACCTCCTGCCAGCCATGGGTGTGGAGTGACATGTAGGTATGTATGTAAGTATGTAAATTCTTTATTGCAAAAAAATATACAATACACAAAGGCGAACTTAATGCTAATTAGCATTCGCTACCAGTTAACCTTTGCCGATGTGGAGGTTACAAGGGTATATTGACAAATGAGTTAATTTATTAATTTATTTATAAATATTAACTTTTAATTATTTATTTACTCGGTTTACGGCAATTGTCTGAAAAAGCCATAAGTTTTATTAACAGGTACATACATTAAACTTAAAAAACAATAAAAATTAAAATCTAAACTAAGTAAGAAGGAAATTACAAGTTATATAGATACATGTTCAAATTTAAAAATTATCAATCGTATTTACATAAAATTAAGCAGTTATATCTCCTCATAAATACAAAATAGTAGTTTATGCTACAAGGGCGAAAAGGAATAAATTACGAGGACGATTTAAAACACGAGCGGAACGAGTGTTTTAAACGTAACGGAGTAATTTACTGCTCTTACGCTCGTGTATCATACCATTCGTCTATGATCATACTACGTTTTTCAATGCCTAGTGTGAGGAAATAAAACAAATATAATCTTGTGAACTTTAAATTATGATTGGCTCAAAAGGACTGTATCCAGAGCCGTTAAACAGTGGAAAAAAAAGTACAAAATTTATGGTACACAGGAAAGGTTGCAGGTTAGCCAACCATTGTGAATAAATAAAAAAAAAATAATAAAGCCCTAGGGCAAAATAATCGATTTTCTGTTCGGTTTTGATGCATAAAAAGTGGGCCTTTACGAGCACTTGCATTGAAAATAAATTTACAACAATATATCGGTAGTTACGAGAAGGATGACTCAATGATGACTCAGGGGACAAAGTGAAAATTACAGGTGTGGTGACTGATTCTGTAGCCGTAGATAGTGTTGATAGACTCTGGTTTTAAAGGTAGAGATGGTGGGAGATTGTCGGATGTCCAGAGGAAGACTGTTCCACAGGCGGATTGCTGACACTGTGATTTTTTTTTACATGTTGGTGCTGTGTTCGGGAAATCGGGGGAGCATAGCTCTACTCGGTCGCTGCGAAGGCGGCCAAGGGATTCAAAAGGGACAAACCAATCCAAGGACGGATCCAGGGGGAGGGGGGGGACATGGGAGTCATGACCCCCCCCCAGGGCCTAGGTCAACCTTTTTTTTTTACCTAAAATTACTTACACTTAACCATACACATATTTTTACTAAAAGCACCCTTCGCTCGATACCGTTTCCGTTAGTAGATATAGGCAATTAAATCTTTGACAGCTACAAAAAAGCCTTTTATCACCTCAGGATCCGGACGCGCAGGCTAGACCAGCCGTTACGAACATATGAACCGTTAAAATTTTGACAAAAAAAATGTAGAGAAATGTCGTGAGACACCCGGTGGGACGAAGTTTTTTTCATTTGAACTTTCGAACCTGTGACCCCCCCTGGCTTGCAGGCTGGATCCGCCCTTGAACCAAACTCAAAGAAACGGAGGAGAAACGGGACTGTTGACAGCGTTATAAAGGAGTGAAAGAATGTGTGAGTTTCTACGATAACGGATATTTAGCCGATTTGACTGGAGACGAAACTGAGAGACATAATTGTTTTCGCCCAATCCGAATTTTTGATTGTTTATTTATTACTTTTTATTAGTGATGCAACGAATACTACTTTTACGAATACGAATACGAATACGAATATCAAACCTACTATTCGGCGAATACGAATACGAATATCTCGCCATGGTAATAAAAGACTTATTTATTTGATGAACGTTTACTCTATAATTAAAATTTACAACAGGCAAATTTTTATTTAAAAAACATAAAATTTGTAGATTTTCTGGTTTTAGGCTATTTCTTTTTTCAGTCTGGATGTTCCCAGCCGTTGAAAAAAGTCTTTCCGAGGCGTGAATGACAGGAAAGGAATTAATGAATCGATCCATGGTTCGTAATCATAATGAGAGGGAAACTCCCGGAGCCGCGTAACTGTATAAACTATGGCCGGGGACCAGTGGCGTGCACAGAACTTTTTTCCGGAAAAGCAATCAGAAGGTCAAGTATATCACATCACAAGATGTATATCACAGTCCATACTCGAAACACTTGTCACCCCCTCGGGGCTTCATGTCGTGGCGATGTATTTTTTCATTTTTTACTATCTATAACTAGCGATCTGCCCCGGCTTCGCACTACAGAATACTGTACTTAATACTTGTTTTAATAAAAAGTACTTAATTGGATAAGGATTAATGCTGTATTGTTTAAAATCGCTTCGTAAATAAGCCATTATTTCTCGTAAAAAGTAAAGGATAAAAAATGGTTATTGTGGATTATCCCTAAAAGATAGACATATACCATCCCGGACTTTGTTTGTAGACCTTTTTAAGTTGTACAATAAATACTGTAGTACATTATTTTGATCTATCTCGTAGGGTTCAGCCAGCGTTTGCAATGTAAGCGCAAAAAATGTGTTTATTTACGACATCACATTAGAAACCTCTAAAATTATCAGTGTTTCTCTGCTATATTATGCATGTATTATACATATAAACCTTTCTCTTGAATCACTCTATCTAATAAAAAAACCACATCAAAATCCATTGCGTAGTTTTAAAGATCTAAGCATACATAGGGACAGACAGACCGCGGGAAGCGACTTTGTTTTATACTATGTAGTGATGATGTTCCAATTGGACCCTCGGGTCTACCGCGTAATTCTGATTTTCATCAACATCAACTTGATATTGAAATTTGTCGTGCGTGCGACGACGCCCGCCTATAACCTGCCATCTCTTTTGCATGCGTTGAATTTCGCATGCATTTGCTTGAAGTTGTTACAAATCAGAATTACGCGGTAGACCCGCTGATCTCGGTGCCATACGACACAAACCTATTCGTCCAAGGTAAGCTTCCGCTGCACAGTGCACAAAACAGAATGGGATTCCAGTATCAAGTTCGCGTCCAAATAGCTCATCAATGAGGAGATGGCACAATGAACCATTATGGTGCTACGCAGAACTTCTTGTTTACTTTGTAGGTAGATGAGACGTCGAGGTTTGGGACATGTTGATACCGGTTGTGTTAGTTAGAGTTACATACTGTGCTGTTGGAGAAGGAAGGGAATGCGTAGGGATTGTACAGGGAGAATGTATTTTTTATTCAATTTACAATTTACGCCGGGTCGATGCCTCCGGGGACCCTCGGGCTGGGACTTACCTCGGCCAGAGAATCAGTCTGGCCATACAACGAGGTAACGCTGCCAGCCTGCTAGGTACTCTCCCGCACGATGGCAGCGACCTTGGCAGAATTTTTTATTTAGTTTAATTTAAAATATGATTTAGTTTTAATGTTATTATTTTTTTGTTGTGTATTTGATTTGTTGAAAAAAAATACAATTAAATGTAAATTGGACTCCGTAATTCCCAGATCTTAAGGGATACCACATTCGTTCACTGGTAATTCTTGATTCATATACCAAAATATAGAACCAACTTTTTTCCCTTTCGCCCTGAATCCGCCCCTCTCGCACTGCGCGTTTTTTCGCTTAGAGTAAAAATCCCTTTTTAGCTAATGTCAACGTCATAATTTTATGTTCCTACCTAGGTCCAGCCATTTGGTCTAGACCAGGGATGGGGAAACTTTTTCCTTTGTGTGCCAATATATAAACGAAATATGTGGTGGGCCAAGTTGTTGCATTTCTGGCTTTACTGAAATAAAAATATTAGTATGTATAAATAACTATTGAAATAAGGAAGAAATTGCAAATTGCAATTAAATTAAACTTTCAAGTTAGCTGCGAAATTTCTAGCAATACGAAAACTTCACTTGATTTTTGTTTAATGGTCGCGGGCCGGATTTCAACGCTTCACGGGCCGGTGGTGGCCCGCGGGCCATAGTTTTCCCATCTCTAGTCTAGACGTTCATAGATCAGTTGATTCTTCATGTTACGAGTACTTAGTATATATATCTCTATGTTTTGTAGCACCGGCGGATCTGATATGAATGGCGATTGTGCACTTCTCCGATCCCAGTTTGGATACAGAGACGTTTTCATTCACAGCTTACGGAAGGGCTTGCCCTAAACAACGTCACAAAATAACCACATACAGAAGGTTCACTCCGCATAACTAGCGAAAACAGTCGCACGCACACATAGACGCGTACGTACGTAATGCTGTGGAAATGGAATAAAGAAGTTATCTATCTATCTATCTATCTAGGATGAAGTCTGTCGAATGCCTATACGAAGCACATCGCACGCACACATAGACTATTTAACCAGTAGGATACGTAAACTTATCTACATCTGTAAACACCTTAGACACGTGGCTGGTTTACAGCTTTTGCGGTAGATATATTTATCATTATGCCAGTCGATCTTGGGCTATTGTGTGCTTGTTTGGGGGGGTGCTGATAAAACCTATCTACTAAACCTAGAAAGAGCACAAAGAACTATAGTAAAGGTTATGTTTTTCAAGCCGTTTAAAACTTGTACTTTCGCTTTGTATAGTGAATTCAATCTACTTACTGTCAGGCAACTTTTCATTCATAAAATTCTGCTAAAACAACATCGCAGCTCAGATTACAGCAGTCGCAAACTGAAGTCCCAAAGACTCGATGACATTGTGTATACAACCCCATTTTGTAGAACAGCATCAGCACAACGATTTTTCTTCTTTCTGGGACCTTATTTATATAACATTGTGAACAAAATTATTAAAATCGACGATATGACAACTCATACACTAAAAATAGAAGGTACAAAATGGCTTAGTAAGCTAGATTATAAAGCCACAGAAACACTTCCTGTAATTCCTAAATAATTAATTGTTTCCTGTTTTGTACACCTGCATCTTATTATCATTAACTAACATAATATCAATAAACATAAATGGGGAGAAACTGAGACCTAAAAATAAACTTTTAACAAAAAAATAGCAACCGACTTCAATAGTAACAGCAGTCATTCACTAAAAAGTTAATAATAATTCTATAAAGACCGATGGTACCGAAGCAACACTTTTGCCGACTTCTTTCTTCCTGAAACGTTATGTTATCTAGAAGTCGGCGTTCTTATATTGGTTTCTATGTTGCTATATATAGGAAATACGCCGACTTCTAGATAGCATAATGTTTCAGGAACAAAGAAGTCAGCAAAAGTGTTGCTTCGGTACCATCGGTCTTTATAGAATTATTATTAACTTTTTAGTGAATGACTGCTGTTACTATTGAAGTCGGTTGCTATTTTTTTGTTAAAAGTTTATTTTATTTCACATTTTTTAGTGTTGCTGGGTTAAATTGTGAGGTATAAGTAGTTTTTGCAAATGTGGTGTTAATATGAAACGAAGTTCAAGTGAGTATAAGTAGCCATGTTTGAGTAGCTTCCTGCTATCAGCACACTAACACAACATGATTACCGCAATCTCGAGTTATGTGCTGTCATCCGTTGAAGAGTTCTACGGTGATGAAGCCAAGATCGAAATTCAGGTGGGTCCACTGGCAATTTTCAGCAATGCCCTGCAATGAGCACCCTAACACAAACTGGTTGCCGCAATCTAAAGTTATGTGCTGTCATCCGTTGAGGAGTTCTATGGTGATGAAGCCAGGATCGAAGGTCAGGTGGGTATTCTGATAATCTCCAAGTAATACCCTTGAATGAGCACCCTAACGCAGTGATTGCCGCAATCTCGAGTTATGTGCCCTGATCCGTTGAAGAGTTCTATGGTGAATATGTTGATGAAGCCAGGATCGAAGGTCAGGTGGAAGAATGTCGATTTTCAAGTAATACCTTGTAATCAGCACCCAAGTACATAGCGATTGCCTCAATTTCGAGAGCTATGCTGTCATTTTCTGAGGAGTTCCACTGCCTATCTCTGAAGACCTTCATCAGATCATGACCAAACCCAAAATGGGACCTACCTGGAAGTATACTCTTTCAAACAAAAAAAGAATTGTTCAAATCGGTTGGGAAATGACGGAGTTATGGAGTAACAACGCCAAAAAAAAAAAAAAAAACATACAGTCGAATTGAGAACCGCCTCCTTTTTGAAGTCGGTTAAAAATACAGTTTGTTCTCAAACTAGCTTAGGTCTCAGGGCATGATTAACAAGGCTTAACATTTGCAAATAGTAGGTACTTAAAAATCCGCTATATTATTATACCTGTAATGTCTATACTCATATGTGAATATACAAGGTGAATTTGTGAACATCGTCCAAATTCATACTTGAGCCTTGGTAAATGATCAGCATCATGAACCAATAACGATTTTTGTAAAATTCATAAATGAAATTTCGACTCCCCATAGTGATTCACTCAGGACTGGGAGTGAATTAATATGGGAAGTCGAAATTTCATTATACGAATTTCACAAAAATTTTCATCGATTCATGATGCTGATCACTTACCAAGCCTCTAGTATGAATTTGGACGATGATCAAAAAGTCACCTTGTATGTATATTGCTGTGCATACCTACCAATGTATTGTAAGGAAAGTTATATTTATTAACTATGTTCTATTAATTGTACATTTCTAGGTTAAGCAATTTCTGGTATAAATAAATGATTTTCGTTTTTTTTTTATTTGAAGCTCTGCCGTGATCATCATACGTACGCGTCTATGCATGTGTGCGTCTGTTTTCGCTCCGTCGTCGAGTCGGCCTTCTTGTAGTATCTATTTTGTGACTCCGTGCTGGGTGGCCAATAATAATTGGTAGTGCTAATTTTTTTCGCATGCCCGTCCACAAGTTATTATGCTACTGTAAAACCTAGATCGACGGTATATCTTAAAATTTTCTGATAAATTCCGAGATTTACCAAGTGATGATGGTAAAAATCCATAAAGTAAAAGTTCTTTATAATAAAATCGATAATTTTGGATTTTTACCGGCAGTTACATTGGTTAATTTTAGGTTTCACCAGAGTCATGGTAAATGCTGAAAATACCTACGTTCAAAAATAGCGTGACGACGAGGAGCGAAGCAAGGAGGAGCTTGTCAGGTTGCTTGTTATCATAAATTCGGGAGCCGAGCGGCGCGAGGCGACTCCGATAGTTATTAAGAGGCTATGCGAATTTTATTTTTGTCACTGTCACTCCACGCGAAAAATAGCGCAGTGCGAGAGGGGCGGATTCAGGGCAAAAGGGAAAAAAGTTGGTTTTATATTTTTATAAAAAAAACTTAAATAGCTAGCAAAATTTCAAATATCAAATCTCTAGATATTGTTGAAGCACACCTAATAAAATATTGTGTTTGAGTTCTATTCGTCAAACGAGGAGAAAAAGTGTGTTTGAAGACCTCATTTCAACAATTATTTCTATCGAGGAAAATTTATCCGAACATGTTTTCCAATTTCCAAACCCTGGATTATATACCTGGTCAAAATGCATATACCAGAAATGTATTAAAATTACCGATATCCAAATTTATACTGGTGGCTTTGTAGAATGTCGGTATAAAGCGAAGAAATCGACTCAATGACCCTTTCTGTGAAAAACAAAGTATAAAAGTCTAAAGTTAAGTCAAAAGTCTCGAATTTGGCTAGATAAAGGGTCATTGCAGTTTTAAAAAACAAGAGAAAAATTTAATTTTATTTTATTATTTTAAACAAAACACAAGTTTCTTTAAGGTTGATGTGACGGATCACGGTGCCAAAAGTTTTACGTTTTTCTAAAAAAAAATAACCTTCTAGAAAATAATAACTAAACTGCTGCCGTTAATTCGAGAGAATGATGACAGATGGAGTGTGGCGATATCTCGAAAAAATACTACAAGTCAACAAGAGCTTCTTCACGACAATAATAAATAAAGGCACGTTAAAAAAATATCAACGGTACAACAAATCCAAATCATGATTATTTAAACTTTTTTTATAAATAAAAACCCTGGAATAGAATATATATACGATCTTATTATTTGGTAAGGTATATCAGTTTTATAATACGACAACACTGCCTTACACCGCAGATATTATAAACCTTTTTCTGAAATGTCAATTCAAAAAGTCGAGGATTCATACTGCAGGCATTATGATTGCTGATTTGACAGAAATAACTTGACAGTATCGCTAATAGACAACTTTTCGCCAAAAATAATATTTTTTGCGCTTTTTTTAACTTTTACGTAGAAATTGAGTCAGCTGATTCATTAAGTTTTGTACTAGGAAGTGAAAAATATATACGACAAAAATACTTTTTATTAACAAATGGGACCTTTTAACGATATACAATCTACCCTAAAATCATCATGATAAATATAAAATATTGAAATGCAAAACAGTAAAAAAAAGGTTTTATCCCCTGACATTTGCAAACGTCACCATTCTCTCGAATGAACGGCCGGAGTTTAAATATATATAGATAATAAAGTATCAAACTTGGTCAAACCTAAATTACCAACTAACACTGACATCTTTTCCAAAGCTTGCATTTTTTCCATTTCATAACGCTGGAACCTTGATTTCTCTGCATCGTACTCACTCAACATCTTAAACAACATGCACCTTACATCGCTGGGCACAGTTTTAGGCATGATGGTCAACAAATTCAGTTTATTTCATTAATTTTAATTCGTAAATGGAATCAACAAGAGAGCCAAAGACAAGTTTAATGACAGGTGACATTATTTATTTTTTGTTGCTATATGATTATTTTACCACTAAGTTCCTGACAAGATCGGCTTGACACACTCTATTCATTATCAGCGGGCCTATTATGTATCTCTAGTTGCCTTCTGGACTAGGTGTCTATCATCAAAAACATAGATATACTATCGAATTCCGATGTCCTAAGGATATGTTCGCACTTGAAGTGAGGACACAGATTGTTAATAGTTCAATACCCACTAAAGGCAATTTTGAAATTTCAGTTTTTATCTATGTTTTTGATGATAGGCACCTAGTACAGTTGGCAACTAAAGATACAGAATAGGGGGGCAGATGTCAAAGTTTAAAAAGAGGTCAATTATACATAGAATAAGCAAAAGAATTAAGAAAAAATTATTACTAAATAAAAATACTGTTAAATTCACCAAAAATTTAATGCTACTGAAGATTTTCATAACAAAATTTCGTTTCGTACTATTTGGTAAAAATATTGGTGTTTTATTTGTTGAATATTTTTGCCTAGAGGGCGGCAAATTGGCATTCTGCCCCCCTTTTTCAAAACGTAGGTCCGGGTCTGGACGACACAGTTCGTAAGTAGTTCAATACCCACTAAAGGCAATTTTGAAAGTTCAGTTTTTATCTAGGCTTTTGATGATAGGCACCCAGTCCAGTTGGCAACAAAGGATATACAGGGTGGAAAAAATTTAAGGGCCCTGGTTTAGTGAGCTCATTTTACTGAAAGGAAACATTCCTTTATTTTTTTAAAGAAACAAAACTGCATTTAAAGATCTTGTAAAATTCGCTTGTCTCACCCGGGAATCGAACCAACTTAAAATAAAAAAAATACACCCTCGCTATTTTATTATATGAATCGGTAGGATTATTGTTCAGAAGAAAATTTGTCTAATAAACATTTGGCCTTTAAAATAAAAGAACACATAAACATGAAACATTTTTTTAACGAAGACGGATATTAAGAGGAGAAAAGAATCCTGCTAAGTTACAAATACAAATAATTTATTTCTGTAACTTAATCATAAGTATTTTTACAGGTTGTTGGAGTCTCGTATTATGAACAAGAAAAGATTCAATACATTTCAATTTTGACAAATTTAAGAATAAGAATGTGGAGGTATGTACTAGTGTGTGAATTATGGTCTGTGTGAGGGTATGTGGGTGAGTGTGAAGCCGGCGCCAGACATGTGTACACTTATTTGAACACTCGAGTGGACACACTGTGTGGCACGAGACTTTGTCTATGTGTTCCAAAGTTTGTACACAGATTTGCACTTTGCCGAGCGGTATCGGTTTTTTAGCGCACATCAAAGGAATGTGTTCAAATAAGTGCGTAGCCTGCCACACTATTTGCAAAGACCAGTTGCGCGAGCGCTGTTGTACGGAATGGTTGTGTGAGACACTACGTGCTTGATCGTTCAAAATGGACTGGAGTAACGAATGCGTCCTAGAATTTATTGAGTTGCTGCAAGGGGAACCATATATATATATATATTCGATATATTTTGTTGCTCATGTAAAAAATAATTACATGCACATAAATAGTATAAGCACACTGCGTCCACGAAATCGTCGTCCATCTCCTTTGTTGTCTACCAGCATACTGTGGAGAAAAGAGTTTGCGAAGCATGTGTGGCAGGTGCGCCAAATGTGTGTACAAAGTCGTCGAAGAAGTGTGCAAATAAGTGTCCACATGTCTGGCGCCGGCATAATGTTTGTGAAAACAAAACAAAACAAAATTTGAAATTGGAACGAATACTTTTATCGATTTTAAAAGTTATCGTTCGAATTTCAAATTAGCAAGCTTGTACTTCATACGATGTCTTTGGATGTTAGAGAGATAAGAAAATTATAACGTGTCATTTACTTCTTACAAGTGAACAGTACTAGTTATTTTTAATAAAAAACTTGTATTAAATATTCAATTACATGGGTATCTCGTACAACAGATGAGCGTAAGACCAAATGTTTATTAGACAATTTTTATCCTGAACAATAATCCTACCGATTTGTATAATAAAGTAGCGAGGGTTTATTTTTTTAGTTTGTTCGATTCCCGGGTAAGACAAGCGAATTTTAGAAGATCTTTGAATGTAGTTTTGTTTCTTTTAAAAAATAGAGGAATGTTTTTTTTTCAGTAAAATAAGCCTACTTAAGGATTTAAGGTAGCTCTCCTTCAGGGCCCTTGAATTTTTTCCATCCTGTATAATAGAGGAGCTGGTTTACACACACAGACAGAGGAGACAGCGCGTCCGCGATCTAGGACAGCATACCATGGCCACAGTGCAATAGACATGTGTATGCAACCTCCTGAGGACCTTCGACGTACAATACAAGGTACAATACAAGTATGATACAAGTATGATACAAGTATGATACAAGTATGATACAAGTATGATACAAGTATGATACAAGTATGATACAAGTATGATACAAGTATGATACAAGTATGATACAAGTATGATACAAGTATGATACAAGTATGATACAAGTATGATACAAGTATGATACAAGTATGATACAAGTATGATACAAGTATGATACAAGTATGATACAAGTATGATACAAGTATGATACAAGTATGATACAAGTATGATACAAGGTTTTTAAAATATATTATTTAATACTGGCGAAAAAATTCTTAATATCGAGATGTAGGATTGATTGAAGAGTGGTAGAGCGACATCTATCAGCGGGCGCGTAAACTATAATCCTAGCTGCAAGATGTCGCTGTACTATACTGGACCCATTTTGAACCAATCGACGTTCCCCGCCCCAAATCAATAATGTAAACTAATATCATATTCACGACAAATCTCGCGCGCGTAAGTTTTACCGTCTAGTGGTAGATCTGATGCCGGGCTCCATTGTGGAGGTACCACCATCTTACTTGGAGACCCCCTCGAAGTTATTCGGGGGAAAGAGTAAGAGACAAAAAACCAGGAGGCCCACCATGCCTGGGACCGATGGATGGCTGTATATCCATCCCTAAATAGCCGGGCCTTATATGGAACAGACTGTGTGCCCGGTGACGGGCAGCGGCGTCACTGGTGCGAGGGTTCCGGCACCGCGCTCACCAACCCGCCTGCCCAGCATATGGGCAATTCTTCCAGGATGACCGCCGGGAGTGACAAAGTCCTGGTAAGGCTTATGTCCGCAGTGGACGAACTAGGCTGATGGATGGATAACAGAATTTAGATATTAATATAATAGACCGGGGGCTCTACCGCGTAATTCTCATTTGTATCAACTTCAAGCAAATGCATGCGAAATTCAACGCGTGCAAAAGAGATGGCATGTTAGGCGGGCGTCGTCGCGCGCGCGTCAAATTTCAATCTCAAGTTGATGTTGATGAAAATGAGAATTACGCGGTAGACCCGCCTGTGGGCATAGTCGATAGCCCTATCTCATCAAGTACCAGCATGATTCTACAGTCACTGTGGGAAGAAAGACAATAACTTGGCTAAGTGCGAGTCGGACTCGCACACAAAGGGTTCCCTACCACCACATTTTTGAAAAAAATTACTATGGATAACATAACATTATTTTTTTGAGATAGACTTGTAATTTCCCATACAAGGTGACTTTTTGATCATCGTCCAAATTCATACTGGTGGCTTGGTAAGTGATCAGTATCTTGGATCAATAACAATTTTGGTGAAATTCGTAAAATGAAATTTCGACTCCCCATAGTGATTCACTCGGGACTGGAACTGAATTTCTATGGAAAGCCGAAATTTCATTTTACGAATTTCACAAAAATTGTTACTGATCCAAGATACTGATCACTAATCAAGCCTCCAGTATGAATTTGGACGATGATCAAAAAGTCACCTTGTATATTTTTTATTATCCTATTCGGTTCTCTTGCTGATAAGAAACAAGTATCTATGGGGTCAACCGATTTCAAGGTATTAGAACTCCCAGAAAACGCAAAATAAAATTCCCGTACATTTTGTATGGAATAAACTTTGAATTGTTAACATACAAAACGTGCCAAGTGGCGAAGCGGCCAACCATAGGGGCCTTATTGTCTAACTTCAACATTATAGCACTATGACTTTCAAAAGTACGCGTGATTGGCTAGAAAGGATGTGTCACGTCATTTCTAGCCAATCACGTTACCTTTGAAGGCAACAGGGATAGATGTTGAAGTTAACCCTTAAACGGCCATGGCCTCTAACAAGTTAATTTTATTATATCAGTACAGGGTTGTATAGAGATGAAAGAATAAAATAAAATAAAAAATATAAAATGATGGCAAGTGGTTTTTTTTAACGGTGGGAAATTATTTCCCTATATCCGTTAAGGGTTGCTTTTTGTGGGAAATAATTTCCCTATATCCATTATCATACATGTGGGAAATAATTTCCCATTTGACTCGCTATTACCTTCGGTTTCGCTCGTTGATTTTTATCTAGGGAGATAAAATTAAAAGTGCAGCAGTAATTTTATTATTTACTTAAAAAACAATCAGTGCTTAGTACTAGTACAATATAATATGCTTAAAATTAATTATATTATTTTAATGACGCCCGACTCAAGAACTAAACAAAAGTTAAATTTAAAAAAGTTAAATTTTAGACTTAGCAAAGTGGAAATTTTTGAAGCAATTTTTTCTTTAACTAGATTTTCTTTTTTCTTTTTGGAAGGTGGAGGCGCCATTATCTAAAATAACAAATCGAAATTAATGGGCATAAAAAAAAAAAACATTTTGTTTTATATATAGATAAACATTTCGTATTCCATAACAGCTATAGGGAAACAACTTCCCACTTTAAGATTTCATATACGGCTATAGGGTAATAGTTTCCCACTATTTTTGAATGAGAAAAAAGGACACACGCAACAGCTTTATGCATTGCTTTAGTTACCATATCATAAAATACATGGTTAAATTTAGGAATCAAAAACTATTTTATACTTACAGGAATTTTTCTGGGTGTAGTTCCAAAAACAAACTCAATCTTCGCGACAAAACGGTTCTAAAAATTAACGTTTCACTTTGAATGTCTATTGACATTGACAGATGACATTTAGTAATAAGTGTTGCCCTAAAAAACTTTTAAAAACTATCGATCTAAAGATGCGTTCAATTTATTTTTGTATACCTCCAACAGAACAAAAAAAATAAACTTTTAACAAAAAAATAGCAACCGACTTCAATAGTAACAGCAGTCATTCACTAAAAAGTTAATAATAATTCTATAAAGACCGATGGTACCGAAGCAACACTTTTGCCGACTTCTTTCTTCCTGAAACGTTATGTTATCTAGAAGTCGGCGTTCTTATATTGGTTTTTATGTTGCTATATCGTAGGAAATACGCCGACTTCTAGATAACATAATGTTTCAGGAAGAAAGAAGTCGGCAAAAGTGTTGCTTCGGTACCATCGGTCTTTATAGAATTATTATTAACTTTTTAGTGAATGACTGCTGTTACTATTGAAGTCGGTTGCTATCTTTTTGTTAAAAGTTTATTTTATTTCACATTTTTTAGTGTTGCTGGGTTAAATTGTGAAATATGGGTAGTTCTTGCAAACGTGGTTTTAATATGAAACGAAGTTCAAGTGAGTATAAGTAGCTATGTTTGAGTAGCTTCCTGCTATCAATCTCGAGTTATGTGCTGTCATTCGTTAAAGAGTTCTACGGTGATGAAGCCAAGATCGAAGGTCAGGTGGGTACACTGGCAATTTTCAAGCAATGCCCTGCAATGAGCACCATAACACAAACTGATTGCCGCAATCCAAAGTTATGTGCTGTCATCCGTTGAGGAGTTCTATGGTGATGAAGCCAGGATCGAAGGTCAGGTGGGTATTCTGGTAATATCCAAGTAATACCCTTGAATTAGCACCCTAACGCAGTGATTGCCGCAATCTCGAGTTATGTGCTCTGATCCGTTGAGGAGTTCTATGGTGAATATGGTGATGAAGCCAGGATCGAAGGTCAGGTGGAAGAATGATGATTTTCAAGTAATACCTTGTAATCAGCACCCAGGTACAAAGCGATTACCTCAATTTCGAGAGGTATGCTGTCATTTTCTGAGGAGTTCCACTGCCTATCTCTGAAGACCTTCATCAGATCATGACCAAACCCAAAATGGGACCTACCTGGAAGTACACTCTTTCAAACAAAAAAAAAATGGTTCAAATCGGTTCAGAAATGACGGAGTTATGGAGTAACAACGCCAAAAAAAAAAAAAAAAAAAAACATACAGTCGAATTGAGAACCGCCTCCTTTTTGAAGTCGGTTAAAAATAAAGAATTTGTAGCCAATTTCGTGGTGGAAATAAAAGTCCTATGGCCGTTTAAGGGTAAATAAGGCCCTAGGTGTTTTTGAAGCTGCTAAAGATCGTCTGTCCCTACAACGGAGATGGTTTGACACAAATTTTATAAGACACCGCAGCGCCGTCGCCGCTTTTTGGAATAACGTAAGGTTGAAATTTTATTTACCGCAAAGTTTTGTAAATATCACAGTAAATACATGTTTAAAGTACTTACGAGTGAAATGAAATTCCTTTGGATGTCTTATTTGCATTATTTAAAGAGTTAGAACAATTTGCCACGCTGCAATACACCATTTTTACAATATGTTTGTTTGTAGCTAGGTTAAATTTTGGCCTCTATAAAGGCAAATAATAAAAAAATGAAGCCCAAGGTTAGCACCCCCCCCCCCCCCCCCCTTTATCGAAACAATAGGAACCACTATCAAGCTGTAATTAATTCTCAACTCCTAACTTATTCTAACTTATTTAGGTAATCACAGCTTGCATTATGTAAGTATCATTTAATAATGAATAAATATAGCGGTTAAGATATTGGGGTTCCGTAACCAGCGGGAACCGCGCATTGCTTACCAGACGCTATCATTTTACGGCTTGTTTTTGTCACTTTAATGTTACTATGGTATCTTTATTGTTATTATTTACCGTATTTCTAGGGTCTGTACCCGTATTGTGTGGTGGTACGGAACACTTTGTGCTCGAGTGCGACTCCCACTTGCCCAAATAATAATTATTTTGCGTGATAGAGGTCATAAATAACACGTATTTTGTGAAGATTATTATTATTTGGCGTGATAGAGGTCATAAGTACGTAGTAATACTTTATATTCTCTGCCATAAGTAATACGAATTGTGTGAAAATTATTATTATTTGGCGTGATAGAGGCCATAAGTAATACGAATTGTGTGAAAATTATTATTATTTGGCGTGATAGAGGCCATAAGTAATACGAATTGTGTGAAAATTATTTATTATTTGGGGTGATAGAGGTAAACCTTCTGTAAGTGGTTATTTTGTGCCTAATGTTCCCATTTCAACATCAAACGCCCCTATTTACGTAAGAATCTGCCGTTCAAATATTGATTTTTCTCCTTGATCGATCTATTACGTCCATCTTATCTCTGTTTAGGCAACACAACGTGTTTCATTGTATAGTGGAGACCACATCAAGCTATACACTTGCAGTACAACATTAGCCCCTACAGAGAAGAATATAAGATGGGTACAAAGTCCAATGTGTCTTACTTGATGCGGTCTCCACTGTACAAAACGTGATAAGAAATCCATCTTTTCTTAATAATAACGTCTCTTTACCTCTCTGTGGTCTGTGGTTGGAGTACTCTACCACTAATTCGAAGGTCGCAGGTTCAAAACCCGTAGGAATACATTTTGTATTTACAAAATATACATGATATACAAATTATACCTTTGTTTGTAAAGAAACCTTAAAAATATATTTCGCTACGTATGGAAAATGCAATATCAGATGAACTGACTCATTTCGAGATATTCACGCATGAAATCCGTCGCTCTTCCAGCCTGTATTATCTTCCCATCTAAATGAATCAAAGGCATTCGAGCGACAAAACCGTATGTACTCTCAAAGCCTCTTCTCGCATATAATTTTCTGAGCCATCTAAAAAGCTGGTCAAATGGTTCTCACGCATGTAGCTTTGTATATGCGTGTCTGCCATAGAGACGGCAGTGTTGTACAGCTACAAAGGCCTGCCACAAGATCCGATTTGGTCGACTCGCATTGTGGAAAGCCAATCTGACTGAAGTTCTTTTCACGAAAGAAATCCCCTGTCAAAGTAATTATTGACAATTAACAAAAGTGATAATGTCTTATTCCGCGGGACTTCTTTCGTGAAAATAACTCTAACACTCAATTAAGTTAGCAATTGAAATTGCCCATGTGGCAAATGTTTAAGACGGTGATATTATAGTCCTATACAAAACAAACAAAAAAAAAAATATGTATAAATTTGTAAATACGTTTTGATTTCTATTATAATCATCTTACTGACGGGTTTATCAAATCGGATAACATAATGTCTGTGTATATTCTTCGAATACTTCGTACACAATTTGTTCCATGACAAATTTGTCTTTTTGATGATCGATAAACCCACGCCTAGCCTGCGGCACCTTAAAAATCATCAGTTTTTATTGGTTCTAACATCAAATTTGTACCATCACAACATGGTTAATATGCATCTCTAGTTAATATGTATACGTTACCTCTATGATGTCTACCTCTTTGGTTGTGTGCAAAGGTTATGAATTCAAACTCTCCGCTTCACATTCCATTTTCAAACTTCGATCTTTTGTTTTTAGACTGCTGTTTATTTATTTCCTGCCAGCCTGTTAGGTCTTTTTAGACGTCGAGTTGTGGTAATTTATTTCATTAGGAGAAGGCAGGATACGTGTCCCTCGGAGTCTTTACGGGCCAGTGGCCAGGGTGAGCATGTCTCGAATGGGAGGAAAAAACACCTAATGGCCCCCTACATCTTGTTTGTCGTTCGTTTCATATTTATGCGAAACCGTCCCATTAAAACCGTTGAGTAGACTCGTTCGCCTTTATCTTTGTTTCCATTTGGTTTTTAAATTAGTGTTTGGAATATATAGTCTCATGTCTGACATAAGTTTTTACTTTTAGAACAATGTGTGACTCCTCAACGCCTTTTCAATGTCATCAATATTGTGCCGACCTCTAGAGTTTGTGACTCATATATGGAAGTGTTAGTTCTCAATTTATCTTAAGCTTAACCGTGGTAACCTTTTTCACGTTGTCTAAAAAAGCCATAAGAAAGCACACGAGCTGTTCCATACAAAAATAACCAATGTCCAATTCTGCAGCATCAAACATTTTCATTTTCATTTAATAACATATTAAAAGAGATCGTTTGAAAAGCAAAGAAAGATCTTTGTTGAAAAGTAACAAGAATTCTTACTATTTTGAAAGCTAAAAAATTATGTTTGGCTTAATAAGCAATGTGTCCAGAGCCGTCAAAAATTATATAAAAAAAGAGATGAAATTGATTTTTACAAAAACAGCTCATGATATTATTAAAAGTTATTCGAATTAACATTCAGTACATGCAATAACCAATGTCCAATTCTGCAGCTTCAAACATTTTCATTGCTGAATTTTTTCAATGTCAAGGCTACAAAAATTATGTTTGGCTCAAAAGGAAATGTATCCAGACCCATGAAAAAGTATATTAAAAAGTATATTTTTTGTACTTAAAATTTAAATAACACGCCCTACTCTTTTCCGTACTTATTTATCCTGGAACCCTCATGTCAACCAAACCGCTCAACCCTCTAGTTGTTTTGAGTTACTTCAAAGTTCCGCAGACTGACAAAAACGAAACTAAAGAGGTTATTATTTACTATGGAACCCTAAAAAGTGCAGTGAACGATACATAGGAACAAAGTACATATATATGTCGTGTAATCTTGTATCTCGCTCACTCTCGCGTGGAAAGATCGCTGAGATGGACACATCTCCTGGTGACACGGTCTGATGGAGACGAGGGTCTGGGAGCCATCAACAAGTATTCCTTGGACTTTTATTACTTAGAGAGACTTTGTGGAAACAAAGAGAGGTTTTAAGGTCAAAATAGGACCTTATAAAGGAACAGGTTTTGTCCTCGGCTTTGTTCGCGGACTTTCATCAAACTGACATGGCTATGCTTCAGATGATAATTCCATGATAACATTAACTCATTGAAAAATGGATCATCAAACAAACTTCGTCTTAAGGCGAAAACTATAGGCATTATAGAGTCAAAAATAAATTTTAATTAAATATTAAAGAAAACTTATTTGTTTTTTATTTAGTTTAAACTATATCGGTATTACTACAAAACGGTGTTTAACTTTAGACAGTGTTTAAATATTTTGTTGTCCCCTTTTCTTTCATATTGTAAAAAAGTGACAGCAACAAATTTAAACACTGTCTAAAGTTAAACATCGTTTAAACACCCTTTATAGTAACACAGTATATTTCTATAAAAACACATTATCACAATAATCAAATAAATATACATAAAATAAATAAATAAATATAATATGTTAAAATGTCATATAATCCATAAAATCCATTTTATTTTATGACATTTTAACATATTATATTTATTTTACCTAATTCCACTGACGCCGACTTCAATAGTCGAAATATATCTGGAAGTGATTATTTAAATAAATTTTAAGTTTCATAAACTGTTTTTCTAGTTTTAACAAAAAAATCGAAAGTCATCGGAAGTTTCACATGATTAACACAAGAATTCTCTTACTGCTTCCAAACGTCTAAAGCGATTTTAATTATTATTTCACCAAATTATAGGAAATTTTTAGATCTAAAAAATTCAAGTTCAAATTTTTTTTCCGTTCATGGCGTCCATGTGAAAAGTATTATTTTTTCCTATTTTGCGCTAGCCAGAGACGCAGTGGTTGTCGTAACAGCCACTTTTCAAGGCACGCTGAAATGAACGTTATTTCAATTTCGTTTCCGTTGATATTTGTACCGACACACATCGATTTACTTATTTAGCGTGGTCCTACGCCTTAAGGGGCTGCACAATGCTAAAATTCAGTCTTGCTCTAACGCTATTGTTTTTTAACTGTTTATCCTGCTCTTATCAGATGCCGCGCATGCAAAACTTCAGGTATTTTGAAATCGCGGCTACTTTAGGACATTAACTATATTTTTTTATGTAATAAAGATGGTTTTTTCTAGTAAGTATCTGCGTGTGTTGGTTTCGTTTTTTTTTTCGAAACTGAATCGCTTTTATCTTGAAATTCATACTTTTTTAAAAGATATACAATTAGAAGAAGATTGAAAGTATGTTTATTTATAAAGTGTAATTATAAATAAACATACTTTCAATCTTGAGTCAAAAAATACGTCATATTTTTTTCAAAAGTTTTCAGATTGACGGAACTGAATCCAATGCAAAATTGTTGTTTAGCATTGTGGAGCTATATATTTTGTTTAATAAATTAATATTTTACTAAGCATTTCATCGTAATGATGTTTGATTAGATATTTCTACAAATATAAATTAGTATATTTAATAATAATTAATTTACATTAATATAAACAAAATAATGTAAACAAAAAGGCTTCTACGGTTTATCTAAAGTAGAGAACAGGATAGAAGGATCATCTTCCAAAAATACTCTGTGATTAAGAAGACGGTCCACTAAGACTAGGGTTGCCAGATGGTCGGGATTCGTCGGGATTGTCCCGACATTTCATATGATGTCTGGAGTCCCGTCAAAATAACGAATAACAACGGTCGGCGGGCAAAAAAGTGTTTTGTTGTACTTACTGTAATTTTAATGATAAAAAATAATTTCTTGATTCGTAATATCTGGGGGCACGGCAGTGCCCCCGCCGAGTCTCGCAAAAAAACGTGGAACGGCCGTACCATCCTTTTCTCGAAGCAACTCACGGCACTTTCAACCCCCCTGTATCTTCGTTGTGGGTAAAGCTAGATGTCTAAAATTTCAGTAACCAAGAGTACTTACTGATCCTACTTCTGACCCTAAATTATTTATTTGTCCCGACCATAATCCCAAAATCCCGACTTTTTGAAATTTTGCCCAGATATTTTGGTTTTCCCATCTGGCAACCCTAATTAAAACATAAGGAAACCGAAGTTTAAAATTTTCTGACCAGTACCTTTTTTTTTAAATTCTATTTTGCCACAAAGTGGAAAGGCAAAGGGAACTTACCCCATACAGCCATTTCTGAGGTTTAATTATCTATTTATAGTCACTGTATGTTATGTCCTCTCTTGAGGAACATCTGAAGGGTCTGTCCTGTGGTAATCGCTGTCCTGTCATGTCAGTCAGTTCGTGCTAAAGTGATAGACCCATAGCACAAAATGAAGGGTTAGAAAAAACACACGAAATATCACAGCCTGCACTTTTGTTCCATTGAACATCATACTACAGTGGTTACGGCAATTTTAATTCACAATATTCTATCACTATTGTTGATCAAAACACCCAAAATGCAATATTTTTTCAATAAAACAAAAAACTACGCCATCACATCTTCGCGCCTTTTTCCAGCACCCCAGTATCTCTATTTTAAATTTTTGAAACTGTCAGATTTTGCTGTAAAGGTCTTAAAAATACATGCAGCCTAAAACTTAGTACTTTTTTTGGCTATCATACCACCTCAGGATGAAATGCGTTCGCCCAAATTGCGGGAGAATGAAAGCAGGCGAATCATAAATCAGTCGGTCCACCGACTTGCATAATATCTACACTACCCGGCAGTAAATAATGCACATCGGCTTCGTAAAGCGCCGTTTCTGTCACCGGACTCTTAGTGCTTCGTGCGACAGAGATAACGCTACGATACGATGTGCAATATTTACTGCCGGGACCTGTACGGAAGTCAGCCTAAGACTTCTTCCTGTACGGCTTCTCGTGACGTCATGCCGGAACAAGACGAGTCGCTTGGCGTCATGGTTTCGTCATGAGAGTGTTGACGAGCCACCGTCAAAATTAAATGAAATAATTGCCCAATTTAATTGTGTTTTTAGATTTATAGTTATATTTATTTATTGATGATGGTGTACTAGCTACCTGCAAAAAAAGTTCTATGTTTATGTTTAGTGCATGTACAGGGACAGGCTGAAAACCAGCGCTGTGTTGCTGCTCGACAGCTCACAGCAGATGCTGAGTCTGCCTCTTTTGTAGTATGTTATTAATATAATTGTTTTCTTGTAGGTTTAGTTTTTTAAGTTATTTTTATTGTACAAATTTTCCGTGTTTTTATTTGTGACGAATAAATTTTATTTTCTTTCTTTCTTTCTTTCTTTACCACCACTACAAGAGAAAGCATTTATCCGCCAGTGGGCCTTGGTCTACTGCCCAAGGTGTGTTAAGCGTTTTTGAAGTAATCAGTGTTTATACCTCAGTTTAGTATCCCCATTCGGAGAGGCTCCTTCCATTCCATGCCCCCCAAAATTTACAAGCGTATGTCTAAGAATACATTCTTGGACATACGCTTGTAAACACACAAACAGACATACTATGCAAAAGTGTCGTGACGGTTGAAGTATTACATTTTTTTCGGCCCCGCCAAGTGTTTGGAGTGCAACGTGTGACAAGAAACGTCATTCCAATAAAATTGAGAGCCCATCTTATGTGTGAGTTGAAATACTAACTATATACAAGGTGACTTTTTGATCATCGTCCAAATTCATACTAGAGGCTTGGTAAGTGATCAGCATCGTGAATCGATAACAATTTTTGTGAAATTCGTATAATGAAATTTCGACTTCCTATAGTAATTCACTCCCAGTCCTGAGTGAATCACTATGGGTAGTCGAAATTTCATTTTATGAATTTTACTAAAATCGTTATTGGTTCATGATGCTGATCACTTACCAAGGCTCCAGTATGAATTTGGACCATGTTCACAAATTCACCTTGTATATCCAAATATCATAATAAACACGTCCAATCCAACACGTACAGAAAGGCGCCATAATCGAAAACCCATACAAACAAGAACATTTATCAACACCTGCGCGCGCAGACGTCTCGGCTGACTGCGCGCGCTATCTGCCTTGTCTTTGAGACTGAGGGTCAGTTCCCGCGCTTTTTGGCGTCGCGTTCGTTTGTTTGTGGAATGTTTTCTTTTTTTTGTTGAAATTATAGAATGCGTTCGTAAACCTGCCTGCTGTCAGATATGGTGGTTAAACTTTTCTGCTCCTTCCTTTACCGGGTGTTATAATCACATAATCTAATTAAATACAAACACGCAAATAAAATATAAAAAAACGGTCTTGGGTCAATATTTAAATGACAGTAGGCTAATTCGGTCCAAACGCCGTCAAAATAAAGACATATAATAAATGTATCCGAGAGATTTCGAGTTGTTGTACAACCTCCGATACTTCAATTCTTAAAATTCGGATTAAATTATAGATTAAATTATGTAAAGGTGTGTTCACTCGAAAACCATTTCGAGATTTAGATTTAATAAGCCTATTTTAGAACTTGTGGTCTAAAAAACCTCATGATGATGATGACTATTTTTACGAAATAGCTGCTGCAACTTTCATTTGCCTTCGTGTGACGTCAATTGAGTAATGGCTGTTTAGAAATGTGTCCTTTGTTATCGAGATAAATTTATAATAATTTCCTTCCGACTAATTTGACATCTGGATGACAGATGAGTAGAGAGACAGAGAGAGACCACCTTTTTATAAGCAATCACACATCACAATCAGTATATGTCAAAAATTCTCAAGTGACGTCGATATCGGATAATTCTTTAAAAAATCATTAATAATAACTGTTAATTTATATAACAAAATAATGAAAACCATTTCCTAAAATGAAGTATACTCTCTAAAAAAAAAAAACTTAAAAATGAAGCTATGGGTATTGTTTTACAACCTACCGTACTTCAGTATACTGACGAAAGCTTTTGCAAAATTAAAAATCTTAACAAATAAAATACATACATTTAAATACTATTTTTTTTTACTGTTTCTGCTTGCTTGAGGACTATATAATGTCCTTTTATTTAAAATCAAGCTTGGACCAACTTCCATACAAATCTGCCCACTGTCATTTCAAGTCTCTAATTCCTTTTAGAAACCCGGATACTGATAGGGCTCCTTTTGCCCTTTGGTTACGGAACCCTAAGAAAGCCCACATTATTCACATGGCTTTTCCAAATAAGGAATAGTGAAAACGAATATCTTTTATAATTATTTTTGTACCGCACTATTGCAGACAGTTAACCTACATTTTGTATTAACACCACTAATGTATACAGGTTGATTTATAACAGCTGCTGCTGATCATTTAATTAGGGTTTCCTTGAACAATAGAAACCTTTATACAATGGCGTGCACAGAACTTTTCGCTGGAAAAGCAAGCAATTGGTCAAGAATAACAATAAAAAAATATGAAAAAATTTAAATATCACTTTGAAAAAAGAAATTTGTATTGGAAATTTTCACTCTAGGTCTACCCTTATATCTTCCCTGGCGTCATACATTTTTTTTTCAAATTGATATTTAAATTTTTTCATATGTTTTTATTGTTGTTCTTGACCAATTGCTTGCTTTTCCAGCAAAAAGTTCTGTGCACGCCACTGCTTTATAGCTAAGCTTTGGTGTCAAAAGCTTGAACTTTGGTACTTACAAAGGCACAGGGTATTTGTAAAAGAAGTTTCTTATCAGCAAATATTACTAAAGCATTATTGAATACAAAAATTTAAAATTTTGATAAGCTACCATTTTTATGTTTTATGCCATTTCCGTAGAAAATCCCTTGTAAAATCACTCGAAATCTGCTGTAGCAAATTTTTTCGCACTTGCCAGAATATCCGTCCTGATCGCTAAAAAAGCGGTAAGTTCTTGAAAAATTCGAAATTGAAGCATGAGAAACCATAATCCTACGCCGATATCTACTAAGCAATTTAATGGATTAAGCCATTCTCAACTTCAAATGACCTATCACATTGCGTAACTTGGTCAATCGGTTTAACAAACCATATTTGAAGAGCTTATTCAGTCAATGGTGTAGAACAACTTTTACTATTGAGCCAACCCAGAAATCTCAAAAAAAAATCTGCCCTTCCATACATTTCGGCCGAGCGGCATTGTATTTTTCTATGAAACAGTGAATTTTTTTTTTTTTCGAGATACAGTGTTTGTTCCCTAGTAAAAGTTGTTCTATACCATTGACTGAATAAGCTCTTCAAATATGGTTACACCTTTCTGTTACACATTGTATAGGTTCTCTAATGGTGATGGGCACGGCGGCTTAGCTTTAAATTTACTCGGTAGAATAAAAATACGAAGTTTCCTCTGAATTTCATGTATTTTAAGTGATAAATGAATATTCAACTTTGGTAGAAAAAAAATTGTGTTTCAACTCAGGAAAATATATTAATACATGAAATATCGCCGCCCTGTTTTACTATTGCGATGACTTTTAATACACTTACAATAATGTTTTTCTACCACCCTATATTTTGTCGACTTCCATATGCTGCGTGTAAACAGATTGTCACGCGACATTGTAAAAACTTTTTTTTTTGTTAACTTTTGAAGTTGTTTCTGTCATCTTTCGGTTTTTCTGGATGATGGATGAATTATGCTTTTATTTGTTTAAGTGGAGTTTAATTAATTAATTAGAAAGTAAAGAGTCATTTTCATGTCAAGCTAAAAGAAAATTTGGACATTCAGAAACGTAGAAAAATATTTTTTATAATTTCAGGAAACGATGTTGAAGTTTACCAAAAATAAAACGTGTGGAAAATTCATCCAAAAATAAATAAGGAAATCTCCATGTCCACGCTATTCTATTCCCGGCAAAACGAAAACAATATCCAAATTCGAAAAACAAACCAAGAAGATGCACGTCCGGCGATTGGTGGACGCGACGTTGCCGCTCCGAGATGCGCATTTTGCGTCTCTCTTAGTCTTATAGATTTTCTCCATTCCGTTCTCTCTTTAAAAACCTCCGCAGGATCGTCTCGGTTGAAGACGCAACTGAGATAATTTATCTGAAAGCTTTGAACTTCGAATGAACGTGACTTCTTTTTTTAAAAGCAATCAAAGGGCCAATGGTATTAAACCAGCCAGTGTTCTGTTTTATTCAATTAAAACCTATAACGATGAGACAAAAAAGATGTGTAAAGAATAAAGGATAATTTGCTAAAATTAAATTATGTTAAAATGTGTTAATTCGAAAACCATTTCGATATTTTAGTTTTATAAGCCGTATTTTACAACTTATGGTCTAAAGAACCTCATGATGATGAATATTTTTACGAAGATGGTGCAACCTACATTTGACTTCGTGTGACGTCACTTGAGAAACGGCTGTTTAGAAATGTGTCCTTTGCTTTCAAGATAATTTCATAATAATTTGCTTCCGACTGATTATTATAATTTGATATTAATTTGCTCGCGGGGGGAGGTGAGTGTCGCTTCTGGAGTAATAGTTTATATTCTTTGCCCCGGTAATGTTTTTCTCACAATCGAGATAATTCCAAGTCATCTCCCACCTGAGGTCGATGGGTTCAAGGTCAGTGTCGAGTCTTTTGTTCTTATCTCGTGAATTTGGGGTCTTATTCTTGTACGAGTCCAGTATTTTGTGTAAGATGCAAATGAAAGAAAAACACATACCAAAAAAATCCTTACCTTAATATATATATATTTTTTAAAAGTTTTGTTTAATGTGAGCAGTATTATGTAGTTGCATTTAATGTGACTTTTCTATTTATAAGTAATTTTTTTTTTGTATAAATATACTGATAGATAAGATATTACAAATATAAAGTAATCTCAAGGTATATTTCGGGTCCGATCTGGACCCAGCATCAGTTGAGTATCTGTAGTATAATAATTTATATTTGTATCATCATATCTATCAGTATATTTATATTTAAAAAAAAAACATGAAAAGCTGTTGTAGTGTATTTAATTTACAAAAAGTCTATTTATAATAATATTCATATTTTTAATGATATTATTTGTCCTTTCTTAGATTCAAATTTGGAAATACTGCGCCAGTTTTGGAGAACGGTGGTCTTGTTTTCGAAAATGTAAGTTTATGACATCATGTCGCATATGCTATTCGTGCAGTACGAAAAATGTCGAATGCTATGCTAGTAATTGTAGTCCGAGAATTACCCCCAGGTGATTGAACTATTTGAGAAAAAACCACGAATACAAATGTTTCTCAAGATGTTTATTTATGTGTATTGTGTGCTTTATAAAAAATTAAAAGTACATATTTAGATTATTTAGTATGTTGCTGTGGGTCATAAAGTAATTCACAATGAGTAATTTTGTGTTCATTAAACAACTGCTTAGATTTGTGTGATGTTTTTTTTGTCTGAATTGCATTTGGTCTGGATTTGGGCATAGACTAAGTATTACTACTCCCATACATCAGTTTGTAGCCACAAAAAAGGTTTCAGATTCTAACGAAATCTATATGGCGTTGCTAAATCCTCTAACGAACACGATGATAAAAAAGACCGATTGGTGACGCTAGTGGCACAGCGATGTCACGTAACAAAAATAATTCCCACTTCGATAATAGATGGCGCTGAAATATTCACTGTTAGTGTTGCCAACTTAGCGCCATCTAGTTTTTCTTAGCAAAGCTATTACAGTCACATGTTTACTTGGTAACCATGAGAGTTTACTTGCAGCCAATTAAACAAAATTTGCAACACTTGGCGACACCTAGTGTTGTAAGGACGCGTAAAAAATTTGCTGCGCCTTGATGCATGGGAGTTGTCGATCTATACGTAGTAATATGGTCTATGGTTTTTTTTTAATGAAATACACTATAACAGCTTTTAATGATTTTTGTTTTTTTTAAATATAAATATACTGATAAATAGGATAATACAAATATAACGTAATCTCAAGATATATTTCGGGTCCGACCTGGACCCGGCATCAGTTGAGTTATAATTAAAATAAATAGACATTGACATATGTTATATTAGTCTATGGTTTGGGATACAAAAACAAAAGCATTCCAACTTCAAAAAAGATCCAATATTTTACTTCCTTACCTTGCAATTGCACTAGTTAAAACGTAAAATTATATTTTAACACGTTCATACATAATGTCTACAATATTTCACAAAAAGCTTTAGAACTCAACAGAATAATTCCTAAAGCCTTATGTCACGCAAGGTTCTCGTCGTCACCTCTTTAACGATTTTAATCAGCTTATCGCATATAATTTGTTTCTGATTCGAATGGTCACATCGATACGTTCAACCATTGGATACGACCCTATTCTCACTCTTTCGAGAGATATTTCTCGACCGAAAAATCCCGTTTTAATCATAATATAAGAAATTCCGTATATAATCATAATATTGATTTTCTTCAATTCCCGAATTTATCAGTGTTTAAAATGTCGTCTTATACAGTAAAATCCTATAAATTTGAGAATCGAGATTAAGAAATCTCGTTTGACTGTGTCTCCAGAATACTTACCCAGCGGGTCTACCGCGTAATTCTCATTTACATCAACATCAACTTGAGATTGAAATTTGTCGTGCGTGCGACGACGCCCGCCTAACATGCCATCTCTTTTGCACGCGTTGAATTTTGCATGCATTTGCTTGAAGTTGATACAAATGAGAATTACGCGGTAGAGCCCCAGAACTCACTTTGGAGTACTTATCTATTCATAAATTTATAATAATAGTGTATATGTTATAGATTGTCATAGTGATTATATGTATTAAATATAATCATTATCATGATTTAAAATATACTTTTTTTATATCAATAGAGGTCAGCGGTTTTCTAAATTCAAATACCCCTATATGTCATTTAAGGTGGATTGTCCAAGGTAGTTTTTATAAAAACTTGTGAGAACCAATAACGACGACAGAATTATTATTATTTCATTCTCTTACCTTTTTCCACGCTCGCGAATATTCAGTTTTATGTTTTAACAGTCTAATTTTGCAATTTAAAACTTTCATACCTACATTGGACTACAAAAGTTTTAAATAACAAAATTAGATTCTAAAAAAGATTGTTTGAAAAAAAAACTGATTATTCGCGGGTGTAAAGTTGATGGAACGTGTGGAAAAAGGTATCAGAATTAAATAATAATACTTCTGTCGTCGTTATTGGTTCCCACAAGTTTGTATGAAGATTGCCTTGGAGCATCCACCTTAAAAAAAGACTGTTTTGGAAAAACAACCAATGTCCAAATTTTTCGAATTTGTTGATTTTTCCTCTATGGATTCTCTATTGTACATATAATAATCTGGTAATATCACAATCAGCAAAAACAACCAAAGTACAGTATTCAAAATGTAGCTACAAAAACAGAGTGCTTCCGGAACAAACTCCAACGTCAGCAAACGTTTCTACGAATCATAGCCAATGAATGAACAAATTTTTTTTTTACTTTTTGTTTACAAAATTAAGTATTTTCATATATCCATGTTTAATAAAAAAACATAATAAGGATTTTTCCATATAACTAATTTTATAAGGTTTTTTTTTACCTTTGCCCTACAGTAGGTAGATGTGAGCGGATTGATGTTGATATTTACTTCCTGCAAAATGTCAAAAAAGTGACATTGGTTGTTTTTCCAAAGCATTTTTTTTCTATTCGCCTGATGACGACCCCACTAAGGGGTCATTTAATTAAGTATTTATATTTATGTGGAATATAACATATAAAAATATTAAATATAGTATTATTTACCGTATTATAAGAGGCGTTTTTAAGCTTTTTACCTCCTCCTTCCGGTCCCCTCTTTATGTCAAATGCCCAACTTCAAATATCCGTTTCACATTACGACACATTTCATTATTCCTTATTCCTATATGATTATTTTATTCAAGTGTATTTTTTTATTAAATTTAAGTAAACCTATTTCCTTGTGTAATTAAATTAAGTAAAGCTAATTCCCCATGTTACTATTTATTATATAAAACTATTACCGATAGACATAGACTATTTAATTATATTATATTAAAACCGACCTGTAATATATGTGTATCTGATATACCTGCATTGTATAAGGTTAAATAACATTAGTTAGCGAAACTCAAAACATAGGTAGTACTAGTCTATATGAACAACTGTTTGTATGGGAGCTAAGCGAAATTCTTAAAATTTGTTTTCACATTTCCATACTGGACCAGTCAGCAGATCGGGGCAATTTGTATGGGAGGAAGAGAAAAAAAGTTGCGAATTTCGCTAGCTACCATACAAACAGTTCTCATATAGACTAGTACTACCTATGTTTTGAGTTTCGCCAACTCATATTATTTAACCTTATATGAATAAATATATTCCATTTTATAATTCATATTTCAGGTGAAAAAGAAGGTGGTAAATGGTTGTTAGAATTTAACGACCCACGTAATCGAACTTCTTAAATCGAGTTGTTTTTTTTTTTACCAAAACCACACGTGATCTTTAATTCTCTATTTATATTCCCACTCGATATCCAGTGTTCCACGTAACTGTGTTCCGTAGATTGTAGTTTTCGATAAAAAAGTCGATCGTGACACGAGGGGTCGCCCTGTCCAATTGTTCATCCTTCTGCCGCCTTCAGTTTTAGGGTTCCTTTGTTATACTTTCCATTGGATTTGATTTTTATTTATTTATTGTTGTTTTACATGAAATTTTGCTTAAATCTACTACAATAAACACCACATAAACCTTTTCAGGTTTGTGTGTGGTGCACATTAATCTACCGCACAACTTAACTTTTAACGGGACACCTGACGCTAGAACATCAACAACACCAGGTTTTCAAGGGTTCATTGGAAGAAACTAGGTCTCTCCTCATATTGAAGAAAATATATTTGATTTATCGATCTTTTATCGAGGGATTCCACCCATAAACAATGTTTTAAGATTTATACTTTTGTCAAAAAAAAAATGTATTCCACCCTCTTTTTATTTGGTTTTCAAACGTTCGTCTCAAAGACGCGGTTGAGAGATCAACTTGTTTTTTTTTTATAATATAGGCAATAGAAATATGAAGGGATGTTACCTTAATCCTATATTTTTTTCCTTACAAAATATTTATATAATAAAAACACACCAATTTGTTGTTTCGCTGCGTGATCACTAGTATTACGCGTCCAAGAACAAGAGGCCAAAGCCAAAGAGCCAACATATAATCGCCTCTATGAAAAGCAAATAAGGTCTTTGCCATTAGACCTATTGTGCTGGACGGGAAATAAAAAAAGTTGCTAGGGTATGCGATCCTCTTAAGCGTGCTCGTAACAAAAGTGTAAAACTGAAAACGGTAAGGTAGAGATTCGTGTATGTAAAATGTACAAGGTGACTTAGAATAATATAGTCAAATTCATACTGGGAACTCGGTAAGTGGTCAAAACCAAGGTTCAACTACTCTTTCCACAAAAATAAAATCTAGCCTGATTAATCTGTCCTGTGGGGTTATTCTTAACTTTGTATACACAGTTTATTTTTTCGTAATTGCTAACTAGATACTTATTATTATTAGAATGCAAACTAGAAAAAAATCCCCGGAGTAGGATTCGAATCTGCGACTTCTTGCTTTAACAACATGCTACCGACTGCGCCACAGGTACTCAGATCGGAGAATTTTTCCACCTACCTGTACTAAGTAGCTAATATACCAGCCAGTAATGCACATACTGAACGCTCACGAGGGCGTTACTGAAATATGTCTAGATTGTCTAGTTTGTAATGTACCGCCTGAAAGAAGATGTGGAGAATAGAATAGAAAAAGGAATGCTTCGGTGGTTTGGACATGTAGAGAGGATGAATGAAAGTAGAGTGACGTAAGAAATTTATGGTGCGCAAGTGGAAGGTACAGCTCGACCAGGCCGCCCTAGAAGGACGTATGCTGACCAAATTGGCGACATGCTGAAGAAGGGCTATGCCAAAAGTACCCGTAATAGAAGAGCTTGCTAGATTGATGGATGTGGAAGAGGCCAAAGAGGTGTGTCTCGATCGTAGCAGATGGAAATCTGTAGTCTCTGCCTCCTACCTCCCTGGGAGGCAGGCGTGAGTATATGTTATGTACTCTAATAATGTTCTTTTTTGCATTTGTAGTAGCTTGCTGCAGCGCGGCGGCTTAGAGTATTGCCGTATTGAAAGCCGGATTTTTTATTTATTGTTCCGATTTTAATCAGAACCCTCTCACTACTTAAATCATTGTACACTTGACCATTTCTCCACAAAGGTGACGCTGGCAGCGGCGCGGGCGCACCTGTCGAAGTAGAGCGAGGAAAATACTAGAGGTGTATGTTTATTTTGTATTAGAGATGGTTTTGGGTTGTTTCATGGGACATTGGGTATCGATTTTATTTTTCTTATAATTTCTCGTAGTCTCGCAGGCAACAAGTGTTCTGAGAAATTAAAACCGACTTCATTATAACAGCTAAAGATGTAAACCCCTGTAACAGACGGACAGACTGACAGACAGATGGCGAATGCTTAGTAATATCGCAATTTAAAACATGATTTTTACACTGTGGTAATAAAGTCCCGTTTGACCCATTTAGTGTACAAAACTGTAAAAAACAAAGGCACGGTCTATTATTTCATTTCTTGAAAATACTAAAAAGTCAACTAAGCGCGAAAGTAGGCATCGTGCTACGAAATCTTTCATTTCTCAATATCTTTAACGACAAGTTATAACCACCCCTTTGTTATGGCCTACATCTCTTCTCAGACAAAGAGCCCAGTCTAGTAGATACCTCAGTCTACTCTGTAGCACGCGACGACACGACGCATCTTGGAGAAGCCCCTACGAAACCGTTTCATTACAGAAACCTGACCCCGTTGTTTTTCCGTTACTGTATTTTGAGCAGCTTAATTAAGGTTCCACCGGTTGCTCAGTGAGTAACTCTCTTCTTGATCTCTCAATCTTTAGACCCAGGTTCAAAGTCTGCTGGTCAAGCATGCACCAATGAGTTTTTCGGAATTTATGTGCATAGTATTTGTATACTTACCACTGAATGGTGATGGAAATCACTGTAAATCTGAATACAGCGTGAGCTATGAACGGTGAAGGAAAATACTTTGATGTAAATATGAATGCAGCGTGAGTTATGAACGGTGAAGTAAAACACTGTGACGTAAATTTGAATGCAGCGTGAGTTATGAACGGTGAAGTAAATCACTGTGACGTAAATCTGAATGCAGCGTGAGCTATGAACGGTGAAGGAAAATACTTTGACGTAAATCTGAATGCAGCGTGAGTTATGAACGGTGAAGTAAAACACTGTGACGTAAATTTGAATGCACTGTGAGCTATGAACGGTGAAGGAAAACACTGTGATATAAATCTAAATGCAGGGTGAGTTATGAACGGTGAAGTAAAACACTGTGACGTAAATTTGAATGCAGCGTAGGGCATGAACGGTGAAGTAAAATACTGTCATAAATTCGAATGCAGCGTGAGTTATGAACGGTGAAGTAAAATACTGTCATAAATTCGAATGCAGCGTGAGTTATGAACGGTGAAGTAAAATACTGTCATAAATTCGAATGCAGCGTGAGTTATGAACGGTGAAGTAAAATACTGTCATAAATTCGAATGCAGCGTGAGTTATGAACGGTGAAGTAAAATACTGTCATAAATTCGAATGCAGCGTGAGTTATGAACGGTGAAGTAAAACAATGTGACGTAGATCTGAGTGCAGCGTGAGTTATGAACGGTGAAGTAAAACAATGTGACGTAGATCTGAGTGCAGCGTGAGTTATGAACGGTGAAGTAAAATACTGTCATAAATTCGAATGCAGCGTGAGTTATGAACGGTGAAGTAAAATACTGTCATAAATTCGAATGCAGCGTGAGTTATGAACGGTGAAGTAAAATACTGTCATAAATTCGAATGCAGCGTGAGTTATGAACGGTGAAGTAAAATACTGTCATAAATTCGAATGCAGCGTGAGTTATGAACGGTGAAGTAAAATACTGTCATAAATTCGAATGCAGCGTGAGTTATGAACGGTGAAGTAAAATACTGTCATAAATTCGAATGCAGCGTGAGTTATGAACGGTGAAGTAAAATACTGTCATAAATTCGAATGCAGCGTGAGTTATGAACGGTGAAGTAAAACAATGTGACGTAGATCTGAGTGCAGCGTGAGTTATGAACGGTGAAGTAAAACAATGTGACGTAGATCTGAGTGCAGCGTGAGTTATGAACGGTGAAGTAAAATACTGTCATAAATTCGAATGCAGCGTGAGTTATGAACGGTGAAGTAAAATACTGTCATAAATTCGAATGCAGCGTGAGTTATGAACGGTGAAGTAAAACAATGTGACGTAGATCTGAGTGCAGCGTGAGTTATGAACGGTGAAGTAAAACAATGTGACGTAGATCTGAGTGCAGCGTGAGTTATGAACGGTGAAGTAAAATACTGTCATAAATTCGAATGCAGCGTGAGTTATGAACGGTGAAGTAAAATACTGTCATAAATTCGAATGCAGCGTGAGTTATGAACGGTGAAGTAAAATACTGTCATAAATTCGAATGCAGCGTGAGTTATGAACGGTGAAGTAAAACAATGTGACGTAGATCTGAGTGCAGCGTGAGTTATGAACGGTGAAGTAAAACAATGTGACGTAGATCTGAGTGCAGCGTGAGTTATGAACGGTGAAGTAAAATACTGTCATAAATTCGAATGCAGCGTGAGTTATGAACGGTGAAGTAAAACAATGTGACGTAGATCTGAGTGCAGCGTGAGTTATGAACGGTGAAGTAAAACAATGTGACGTAGATCTGAGTGCAGCGTGAGTTATGAACGGTGAAGTAAAATACTGTCATAAATTCGAATGCAGCGTGAGTTATGAACGGTGAAGTAAAACAATGTGACGTAGATCTGAGTGCAGCGTGAGTTATGAACGGTGAAGTAAAATACTGTCATAAATTCGAATGCAGCGTGAGTTATGAACGGTGAAGTAAAACAATGTGACGTAGATCTGAGTGCAGCGTGAGTTATGAACGGTGAAGTAAAACAATGTGACGTAGATCTGAGTGCAGCGTGAGTTATGAACGGTGAAGTAAAACAATGTGACGTAGATCTGAGTGCAGCGTGAGTTGGTGCCCGAAGTATGGTGATAAGGCTCATGTTGTACGTAAAAATGGCCAATGAAAAGAGGGTGGTAGGAGGGTTGACTGATCCAATAACGGCTCACACGTGGAAAGCATCTCTAACACCTTCTCTTTCTCTGGTTCGTCATGTGGGGACAATGTGTGAATACAGGTCAACATTTTTTAATATCTAAATTTTTTAAATTCTAATTTACAGAATTCAGTGGAAACTTCGCGAATGCATCATACACAATACATAGATAATAAGGTTTTGTTGAATAACTATTGAGTAAATATTGTATTTATATACAAAATGACCCTTCAGGCATAGTATAAAAATCTCCAGACCTGCCTATGCTAGGAATTGTATTTGAACTAGTCCAGTCCGAATGGGAGCAAAATTTTTTAAATAACTTCGAAAGGAAGTATCGTTGAACCTTGTTTCTGATTATAACAGTCTCCAGTATGAATTCGGGCGGTTGATTAAATTTCACCTCATAAAAGCAAAATTGATTAGGGTAAGGACATTTATAACATAGTAAAGACCAAAGATTTCAAACCCTAACCGTAGTATGACAGCACCAAAATGTTTCCACCTTTAAATGGGTGACGCTCACACGTTTGGAATCAGTGCTTATCTGAACACAGTGATAGTTGGACGCCTTAATGAATTTTTACAAGAAAAGGGTCTCAATATGCCGTCGTGTGCAATTTTAGAGTGCACTAACATTTCAAGATATACGAATAAAGCCAAAAGTATGACATTTCACTTTCAAAACACATTCAAAAATAGATTTTATGTACCAGGGCTCATCTAAACTTTTGAAATCTTTGATAAAGACATTATATGAACTCTCTAACTTTTCATAGAGGACAAATCGTGCTGTGGTATGTCTTAGTGAATTATTAGTCACTAAATCTTTGACTTTTATTTACCTTTGAAACTGTATTAAAATACAACGTCACAACAGGTTTTATCAACCAATTTCACAGAATTGTTACATCCATCATTTTAATTCAAAGTGTTGACAGAATTCATGTTAGGGTTAAATACGGGCTTAAGTGGCCCAATCCCGCTCAGCTGACATATTATAAATGCTTTTGTGACGTCCTGATAGCTTTAATCTCAATAAAACTTTGCAAACATCTTTAGATATAAAATGAACAGAAAATCACTTGTACTATCCCACAAATTTATTTAATACTTCCTGACCGGTTTTGCCTTTATGGCATTATCAAAGGAATTAATATAAGATCTTAATTACACAATAAATAGTTTATTGTGTAAACCAGTCAGGAAGTATTAAATAAATTTGTGGGATAGTACAAGTGATTTTCTGTTCATTATGTATTGCAAGTTCCACCAAGGGCCAACAATCAACAGTGTAAACATCTTTAGATATGTTTCCTTTTCCCCCCACACTGCATTCTATCCGACCCATCTCTCATGAAGTGCGAGATGGCGAGATATTCAAATGACGCCGAATTTGTGAAATGGTTTCAGGTAAAAGCTGTTTTCCACGAAACGGTAACTGTTTATTCATAGACAATTCACTTAGTTATCTTTATATAAATGACGTCTGTATTTCTCTATTTTTTCATTTTCAGTATAGATGAAAATTATACAGTTTGCCAAACTTTGCGTAAAAACGAGGCAATATTCACGATATCCTGACAGCTATTATGAAGGTGTTTTATAAAATTTTGCTTTTTGGGCTGTATGGAGAAATAGAAAGATGTCGCTAGATAAGACTTATGAAAAAATATATAAAGAAAATAAGCTGTTAACTATAAAATCAGTTTTTTTCTTTTGTATGAATCTTGAGAAAAATCACTATTTATTCTATGAATAACCTTTATTTCCTATTAATTAACAATTTTAATTATTTCCTATGTTTTATGGTGAGTTATAATAATGGTTATGAAAAAATATATATTTATTTGTTACTGGCACCTTTCTGGAGAACTAATATTGTATGAAATGAAACGCAACGAAAACGTACAACAATTTTTTTTTTTAGTTTTGTTATATTTTTGTATTATATGCAACGAAAATGTTCCAAATCTGAAAATGAGAGGTTGCGAAAAACAAAGGAACAAAAAATCCTTATGCTTTTTGTTTTTTTTAATGCTCTTTTTGGCAAACTAGTTACTAAGTAGGTAAACGAGCTATTCTAACTGATGAACAAAACAAATATGAAAAAAATTCAAATGACTTTTTGTACAACTTTGAAGAAAATCATGTTTTTTTTTCTATATCTCTTGACCAGTTCTTTAACATATTTAACTCACTTTCATTTAAGGCGATTACCGTCGCCAAATTAGCAGCTCGATGTTTGTCTGTATGAATATCGACGGAAACGACATTGAAATAACGTTCCAATCAGTGCACAATGCGTGGTGGCTGTTACGACGCTCGCTGCGTCCTTGAAAGGGCAAAATAGGAGAAAATAATACTTTTCAAATGGGCGTCATTGTTCGATTGAATAATTCTATGTTATATTTATAGCTATCAAGTTTATCTATTTATCAAAGCATAAATGAATTAAATCACCTAAGCCGCTTAGGAGCAGTAGGAAATTCAAGCCAAAAAACACCATTCAGTTGAAACAATTTTTCATATATAAGTTTTGGTGGTACGAAATAGAAAAATGTTGCATATGTTGTCCTAGAGTTGATAATCCATAATACATTTTTTCAATATTTTTGGTTTGGCCATAAAAGAGGAGTAGGCTTTAGAATGTACCCATTTGGCGGTATTAAGGGCCTTAAGAGGCGTCATTACTGTGATCTGTGTTACGCGCAAACCTCCATAAAAACGCTGTCACCACATTGTGGGGTGTCTATTGAATGTTATTATAATATTTTAGACTGAGTCAATAAACAATGTAGGCGATTCTAAATACTTTAATTTTAGTTTTAATGCTGTCAAAATTAAAATTTTTCCAAAGTAATTTAGCTTCTATTCCTCAAAGTTAGAGGACTATTTTGCAATGACCAAAATTTAGTTTTGACAGCACTATAACTAGATAATTAAAGCCTTCAGAATCAGCTTTATTATCTAGATATATGTTTAAGTCGTACTAAAAACCGTGAAATTTGAATCATATTTTAACAAAAAACCTCTAATATACGTAAATTTAATGGATTTTAGGGTTCCGTAGTACCTAAAAGTTCCAAAAGGAAACTTTATGGTGAGACTCTGTTGTCCGTCCGTCCAACCATCCGTAAGTCGCAGCCTCATAACTTTAGCACCGATATAGATAAAGACCTGAAATTTGGCACAAAAATAGCAATAATTTGCCCACATATTACAATATAAAAAAATATACGAAAAGTTTGAAATTGTTTAAAATATTTCCAAAATGTAAGGAAGAAAAATAAAAAATATTATCCTTAAAATACAATTTGGGTATCATATTGTAGATATTAAAAAGCGAATTGTAAAAATATATACTTTTATGATATTTAGTGGCACAGGTTTCGAGAAATCTTAAGAAAACACAACGATATGTGTGTCCTCCCCGCTTTGGGGCTATATAGCAATTGGGGATAGATATACCGCCATCAATCGGTCCCAGATATGGTGGACCACCTGCCTGTTTAAGAGCTACTTACTTATCCCCAAATAATCACGGGTAGTTTGCATTTAGACTAGTTACTAGTAGAATCACTTGCGTAACTCTATTTTGAATTTTAACCATTTATTTGGCCTATTAATGTAATTGTACTTTTTAACCTGTGTACTTTACTTCCTAGTCAATCCGTGTAAACCAGGCATAATATGGTGGTACATCCACGCCACAGTCGGGCCGGCATCAGCTCTGCCACCTGTAGAACAAAGTCTCACACGCTTCAAATTCCTTTCACTGATTGTGTATATTTAATTAAAGAGCAGGCTCCAATAACAATTGAAGAGATTGGATATACAGAATCGATATAACAATATACAGACTCAGTATAACAATATTCTTTGGCTCAATTGTTTTACATCGCCACGAGCGCAGGACAAAACATGAAGATTGGTTAGTGATAATATTTCCTGTGTCAATGTGTAAATGTTTTGGAGAGTTGCTTTGGTCTCTTGTCATATCTGTACAACCAATATAATACTCGGCTTGTTATTTCCGGAGAAATCTCTGCTCTACCCCCATTTTTCCAACGTTTTATATTAAGGCGATTACCGTCGCCAAATTATTGTTGGTACGAATATCGATGGAAACGACATTGAAATAACGTTCATATCAGCGCGCAATGCATAGTGGCTGTTACGACGCTCGCTGCGTCCTTGATAGGGCGAAATAGGAGAAAATTATACTTTTCACATGGACGTGATTGTTCGATTGAATAATGCTATTTTATGTTAATAGCTATCCAGTTTATCTATTGCACAAAGTATATATGTATTAAATCAACCAAGCCGCTTAGGAGAGGTAGGGAATTTAAGCCAAAGAAACATCATTCGGTAGAAATTTGTTTTCATACAGAAGTTTTGGTGGTATGAATAAGAAAAATGTTGCATATGTTGTCTTAAAGTTGATAATTCATCATACATTTTTTCAATATTTTTAGTTTGGCCATAAACGAGGAGTAGGCTTTAGAAAGTACCCATTTGGCGATACTAAGGCCCTTAAGAGGATGGCATACCCTAGCAATTCTTTTTATTACCCGTCCAGCACAATAAGTCTAATGGCAAAGACCTTATTTGCTTTTATAATGTTGGCTCTTTGGCTTCTTTTTCTTGGACGCGTAATACTAGTGATCACGCAGCGAAATAACAAAGGACATCATTCATTTTGGGCTAAATCTGAAAGTGCCGGCCAATTAAAAATAATGTTATATTTCGTTAGAATATGTAATTATATTTATTTGTTATTACTATGAGACCAAAGCGGTAGGGTCATTCTCTGCTTTATTATATGAGTTTGAAAAATCGATATTTTTTTTCTGGGCTAAATATGAAAGTGCCGGCAAAAACAAATATAATTTTATATTCCATTAGAATATGTAATTAGATTTATTTGTTACTACAAGACAAAATATGTAGGGTCATTCTCTGCTTTATTATATGACTTCGAAAAATCTATATTTTTTTTGGCTAAGTATGAAAGTGCCGGCCAAACAAAAATAACGCTATGTTTCGTTAGAATATGTAATTGTATTTATTTGTTATTATGAGACAAAAGCTGTAGGGTCATTCTTTGCTTTATTCTGTGAGCTCGAAATCGATATTTTATTGTTGACTATATATAAAGCTACAAAACGGTAACTGACTGACTCACTCATTGACATGGTTGTTTAGTTGGAAAGAGTGTTCTGACATTATAGTGTTGTATGTATGGAATGTCGGGTGTCTAATACTGAGTGGGGAAAAAATCAGACATTTGACATTTTTTGACATTTGACATGGTTTTTTGACATTTTAGTGAGGCGTGTCGTTGTATGGGATTTTGTATGGGAAATTTGAAAAATTTTGCGAGTGAGTAGGCGAGCCCGAAGGGCGAGCCTACGAACGAGCACGAACGAGCCCGCGAGCGCGAAGCGCGAGCGGGCGAAGTTCGTATTGATGTACCTGGGTACTAGGGATGGGAAAAATTGACATTTTTGACATTATTGACAGAACGAGCCCGCGAGCGCGAAGCGCGAGCGGGCGAAGTTCGTCGGAACAAGCTCGCGAGCGCGAAGCGCGAGCGTGCGCAGTTCCTAGGGATGTCCCCGGTCACTAGGGATGGGAAAAATTGACATTTTTGACATTATTGACAGAAAGTTCGCCGGAACAAGCCCGCGAGCGCGAAGCGCGAGCGGGCGCAGTTCCTAGGGATGTCCCCGGTCACTAGGGATGGGATTTTTTTTTTTCTAAAATTTTTTACAAAAAAAATTTGTTTTGGCCATATCTTCGGAACGGAAGGTGGTACATCCCTAGGGGTCGGACCATAGGGTGACAAAAAAGTTTTTTTTTTTTTCAAATGTCAAAACTTTAACGGCCCGTATCTCCGAGACGGCTTGAGTTAGACCCATGTTGATGGGTGTCTAAGGAAAGGTCTCGCCGAGATCTAGCCCCCCCCCGGTGTCAAAACTTTAACGGCCCGTATCTCCCAAACGGCTGGAGCTAGACCCATGTTCATGGTACTCTAAGAAAAGGGCTCGACGACTTTAGTGATCGGTTCGCCGAGGGCTACCCGACCGCATAAAAAATTTTGACATTTGACAGAATTTGACATTTTTTTGACAGGTCCAAAAAGTTGCTCCGATTCGCTTGAAACTCGGTATCAAGGGGCAGGTGGGGTCGGTGATTACGAATCCGTTGTCAAATTTGACATTTTTTGACAACCGACAGGGATTTTGACACTTTTTCGAAAAAAAAATGGATTGGACATTTTTTCGGATCTAATGGCGAGGCCGAAGGCCGAGCCTTCAAGTGTCTTTCTAGCGAGGCCGAAAAACGAGCATGTGAGGACGGAGAACGCGCCAGCGAGGCCGAAGGCCGAGCTGGCAGCGTTCGGAGTCCGAACATGCGCGTTTTTCGGCCGAGCACGATACCGCGGCTACCAGAGTCATATCTGATATCATTCTAGGGAGGCCGAAGGCCGACCCCGGAGGACGATTCCTACGAGGCCGGAGGCGAAGCCGGAGGCCTCGTAGGAATCGTCCGGAGGCCAAACAGTACCAAGCGGTGAGGCCGGAGGCCGAGCCTGTGAGGGCGAAGGCCGAACCGAGTATAAGCGAGGCCGATGAACGAACATACGAGGCCGAAGGCCGAGTATGTGAGTTTATGAGGCCGAGTTCACATAACCCCGAGAGCATTACAAGACAGTTTCTTTTGGACCTATCTCCTAAACGTTTGAGATTGGGCTTAGCGGGATTCGACTACGTTGAATTGGTTCAAGCACATTTCGACCGTTGACAGTTTGGACACTTGACAGCTGTCAGAGGAAACATTTCGCGTAAAGGATGCCGGCGAGGCCGAAGGCCGAGCCTACAAGTGTCTTTATAGCGAGGCCGAAAAACGAGCATGTGAGGACGGAGAACGCGCCAGTGAGGCTGAAGGCCGAGCTGGCAGCGTTCGGAGTCCGAACATGCGAGTTTTTCGGCCGAGCACGACACCGCGGCCACCAGAGTCATATCTGATGTCATTCTAGGGAGGCCGAAGGCCGACCCCGGAGGACGATTCCGGAGGAATCATCCGGAGGCCAAACAGTACCAAGCGGTGAGGCCGAAGGCCGAACCGAGTATAAGCGAGGCCGATGAACGAACATACGAGGCCGAAGGCCGAGTATGTGAGTTCATGAGGCCGAGTTCACTTAACCCCGAGGGCAGTACATGACTGTTTCATTTGGACCTATCTCGAAAACGTTTGAGATTGGGCTTAGCGGGATTCGACTCCGTTGAAAGTTTGTTCAAGCACATTTCGACCGTTAAGATTTTGGACTTTTAACAACTGTCAGAGTACACAATAGCAAAATATTTGTCCACTTCAATTGAATCAAAGTTACCACACGTATTTCAACGCGCTATTACGGTTACGACGATGACAATTTTGAAAACTGATCATGACCGATGACTTTTTTCCCACCCGATCATGGCCGATGACATTTCGTGATACAATTGACTTCTGCCCACTACTTGAATGTCGTCTGATAATTTGTTGCAACTCAATTTCAAACGAGTTTTTTACTCGATACCTTGTCCTGTCACGTTAACGAAAAAGTTACAACAACAACTAAATGCAACAACAAACAACAATGAATAGAGTACAACAAAGAACAATTACAACTCACGCGGGCTGCCTGCAGCCCGCGCACCACGCAAAACACTAGTGCTTTTTATAAAGGCGTATGATTGATGGCATAAAATGGATTGTTTTTAGTGTAGAAAAACATAATCACGAGTATGTAATACTATAATAAGTCTCTAGAGTATTGCACATTTATAATTGAACTAAAATATTACTTTGAGTAACAAACAAATCAGTGTCTAAAACCCCGTTTCTGCGTAAACAAGGATAATTATAGATTGGGTTTGGGTTTTTTTACCTGACGCAATCAGCCTCGCTACAGGTGAGATAGAAATATAAGCGCAACCATAGGAGGGAGCGAGACGCTAAATCCTTATCTACACGTAATTGTCACACAATTAACGGTGGTTAGTACAAGTAAAAAAAGGAGAAAGGGTTAATTAACATTTAGTTATCCATGGGACTTATGTTACATCGGACGGCTATCTCTAAGCACGCGACCTCTGGTTAGTGGACAGTTACTGTTTTTACATCATGGACGAACAATTGTGTATAAGGTGTCGTGAAATAATTGGGGGGAGGCGCTGGTACACCTGGGTTTCTCGAGAGCAAGAATTCATCGATATTGCTCAGATTGTTTTAGAAGAATTAATGGAAAATCAAGTAAGTATTGACCTACAGTTATTTTTGCACTAAAGAGTGATATATTATATTTTATTGTTAAAACGATGTTGTCGTCATTAATTTTGAACCCTGCATTGCATTTTGAGTCAGATCAACACTGTTGTTTAATCAGAATGACATTCCTATATGTCTAAATGTAAGGATGCTATGGACTGCCCTGACCAGCTCAACGTGTGCGTAAAACTTGCAACAAAAGAAGAACGTGTCTCTTATATGAGTCTACTACAGAGATTCTGCAGAGATGATTCTTGGTTTCTTAAGAACTTGCTCATACTTATACGTACATACAAACACTAAAGTATGAATATTAATGTGTAAGGAACAGAAAGAATTCCGTTATTGGCCTTTGTTTTAGTAGAGTTACCATTTTTCTTACTTGTTTTGTACAGTGCTGCGCATTTAAGTTTCATTGATAAATAAATAACGTGGCTATGTCTATGAGATAATAATATGATATGTATATTTTTTTGTTGTTCTAGATGCCACCAACGGATTTCATTTGCCGAGCTTGTTGGCAAAGGGCAGAAAGGACACATCAACGAATTTTACGGGAAGTACGCCAGGACAACGTTGCTGAGGAAAATAATAACGAAAACCGTCAAGCTGCAGGGTCAACATTAGCACTACCTGGTTTCAAGCGTACTCCCAACACTACTGTAAATTGTGTTTTTGAGCATTGTCAGAATATGTCCAGACTCCGCATACCACAAAACATTATTTGTCGTATGTTATGTCGTTACAACCTCATGATTCCTGAAAATGGCCGCGTTTGTGAAGAACACTTGCAACAAAATGTTTGGCATGAACTCCCACTGCAAAATAACTTAATGGAAGAGTTCACTGCAAATCAGATTGTTTACACTCTCACCATAGCGAAAAACCACATCACATCTGAGTTTTTAAACTTCGAGGAGTACGAAGACATAAATCCAAGTGAATTCCGCACGTGGACCAGTATTACGAAAGAACAGTTCTCTTCTTTGTTAGAAAATGTGCCCAGCCTCAATAATAATCGATGCAAAAAAACTATGCTCGCAGCGGTATTAACAAAAATGCGGACCGGAGATTCCAATGTAAGACTAGCCTCAATATTCAAAATGTCCGAATCAACTTTTCAAAGAATGTTGAAGAAAGGTCGTGAAGCATTGATGGCGGACTATGTGCCGTCATGAGTTGGTTTCGACCACATGACCCGTGAGGAAGTGGTCCAACGAAACTTGATAGTCCCAGAAAGACTTTTTGGCAACCCAGACAGTCCAATCAATGAAAGGAAAGCTGTGACAATGTGCGATGGTACTTATATCTATCATCAAAAGAGCTCTAACTATTTCTACCAACGGAAATCGTATAGTGGTCACAAGTATCGTCACCTTCTCAAACCAATGTTATATGTATGCTGTGATGGTCATATAATAGAGGTTTCTGGACCTCGTGCTGCAACTACTTCTGATGCGGTGATTATGAACAACTCTGTAGATAACGAAGAAGGCGGTTTTCATTGGTTCTTTAGGCCGGGGGACGTATTTATTTTAGACCGCGGATTCAGGGACTCGGTGAGGTCCCTTGAAGACTACGGCTACGTAGTGCATATGCCGGAGACAAAGAACCGAAGGGAACTGCAGCTTACCACTGACCAAGCCAACAAGTCTCGGCTTGTGACCATTTGTCGTTGGGTGATCGAAGTCATAAATGGACGTTTCAAAATAGATTTTCGCCTATTAAGAATAGTCCACAGTAACCGATCACTAAGACATATGATGGACTACTTTAGAATTGCTGCAGCTCTTATAAATGACTTCCATGTCCTGATCGACAATAATGTGCATGCTAATGAGTTTTTAAGAATTATTAATGAAAGAATAACTCTGCCTAATAGATTAGCAGATCTTGTCATCACTAATAACTACAATAGAAGGAGAGCACATTTCCAGTCGATGACAGCCAATACGCCGGAATTTGACCAGTTCCCCAGATTTACGCAAGAGCAACTGACATTGTTTGCCTTGGGCAGCTATCAAATAAAGCAGGCTCGAAGCTATTATGGGGAGCATATTCAACCTGATGGTGCGTTTATCATAGAGCTTGGTGGAGACATGCCAGCTCAAGAGGTTCGGGAACTTGATGGAAGAGACCTTTGGCTTATAAGAGGTCGCATACAGTCAAGACACGTTCAAGCCAAAACTTACTACGTTTACATCGCCGTTGAGCCAACTTTACTCGGAAGAGAAGCAATTCCTCATTACTACTGTAGCTGCAATATTGGGAGACGTACATTAGGATGCTGTGCACACGTTATGACCATCATATGGTACATGGGTTTTGCGCGGCATGATCCCACCATAGTTCCACCGGCAGAGGGTCTGGAAAATATAATAGTCAGACAGAACGAATATTAACCTTTTTACTGTTTTGTTTTTTTCAAATAAATATTTTATTCCATGTTACCGTTTTATTCAGATTTAAACCAATTAATTTATTATTTATTAAGTTAGATAAGTGAAATTCAGGTTAGTTTATTGAAAAAGTATGAATATGACTATTTATAGCTGGTGAAAGAGTACAGAGAATAACCCCTGTGCATTGATTTCATAGTAAAATATGTTCAAAACATCTTTTCTGCACAACAAATCATTAATAATGTGATATTTTTTCGAAAATTAATACAAAAATAATAATTTTCGAAATCATCTAACTAAGTAGAGAATGACCCTACAACTTAGGTACCATAGCAAAAAATGAATATAATGACACATTTTATCGAAATATAACATTATAATTTTTTGGCCGGCACTTTCAGATTTAGCCCAAAAATGTATGAACGCTGAATGATGTCCTTTGTGTGTTTTTAGCTAATACTGAAATATTTTGTAGGAAAAAAAATATTGGATTTAGGTAACATCCCTTCATATTTCTATTGCATATTTTATTTTAAAAAATCAAGTTGATCTCTTAACCACGTTTTTGAAACGAACGTTTGAAAACCAAAAAAAAGAGGGTGGTAAACATTTTTTTTGACATAAGTATAAATCTTAATAAATTGTTTATAGGTGGAATCCCTAGATAAAATATCGATAAATAAAATATATTTTCTTCAATATGAGGAGAGACCTAGTTTCTTCCAATGAACCCTTGAAAACATGGTGTTGTTGATGTTCTAACGTCAGGTGTCCCGTTAAAATTGTAAACTATATAGTGTATTTCAACTTTATATCTTCCACAAAGTTAATTCCATTAATACAGAGAAAACGGGTCAAAATACATACATATAATATATATATACTCTCGCTTGTCTCTCAGAGGGTTAGCAGATTTCTATATGCTAGAATCCTGACACACCCTTTCGCCTCTTCCACATTCATCAATCTAGTCATACAAGCTCTTCTATTCCGGGTACTTTTGACATGGCCTTTCTTCAGCATGTCAATTTAGTCAACATACGTCCTTCTGGGGCGGCTTGACCCTCTATGTATATTTGGTTACCAACTGGACTGGGTGCCTATCAATAAAAACATAGACAAAAACTGAACTTTTAAAATTGCCTTTAGTGGATATAGAACTATTTACGAACTGTGACGTCACTTCAAGTGCGAACATATCCTAAGACAATCGGAATTTGATAGTGTATCTGTTTTGTTTGATGATAGGCACCCAGTCCAGTTGGTAACTAAAGTTACAAAATAGGCCCACTGGTCGAGCTGTACCTTCCACTTGCGCACCATAAAGTTCTTTCGTCACTCTACTTTCATTCATCCTCTTTGCTCCAACAGCATCTTGGAGGGTATTGTTGATCGTTGGGACAGTCCCGTTCTGGTATTCTGGAACAGGGTTCACGTGGAGTCACAGTGCTTCACCAGGAGGATGTTGTTGTAGGCATCACTCTATTTAATTGTGTGATGTCTGCAACAGCGACTTCTGCTACCTTTTCTGTGTTCTGTTTTTGTGTTTTTGTTTTTGTTTTTAGATTAGAGACTAACATAGTTATGTTATATAATATATTGTTACTAACTAAGATATGGATTTCGGTTTGAAATAAATAGTTTCTTTCTTCTTTCTTTCTTTCTTAACATGTCCAAACATATGAATATGCGTCTGTATCCGCGGCTCTACCCCATAACAGCATGCCGTATGACATAATGCTGCGAAAGTAACTAAAATAGACTAGTGTAGCAGTATCTACATCAGTAATTTGCCTTATGCGGCCGAACTAAGTCTACCACATAGGGCTTCTATGTGGGGACCCCACTGAAGACGAGAGTCTACCGTATGCCCAAAAACTTAGTCTCGTTAACAAACGGCTGGTTCCCAAGCTATACATGGTGCGTATTCTATGATAAGTACTCGGTTTGGGGGTGCCTTGTTGATAGGAGCTTCCCCGAGCGGCGTAAACTAAGATACAATCTGCACTATTACTGCAAATACGCCCAGGGCGAACGCCTGGACAGTTAACCCAGGACCCACTAACTGACACATCATTTTACATTTAACTGGTGGTAGGTTCGGGCCATGGTTTTTCCACTATCATGACAAAACCATGGCGCCAAGCGGCTCGCGTCATGTTCCAGCATAACGTCATGCAAACTGAACCTACGCATGATGGTAGGGCTAATTACGGGACATAGTAACCTCAACAGACATTTCTATAATATAGGTCTGACCGACAGTCCTCTATGCAGAGCTTGTATGGAGACCGAAGAAACGCCGACCCACGTGACGATAGACTGCGTAGGCGTCAGCACACAACGGGCTAAGATCCTCGGTGAACCGGGGACGCTTCACCAATCCTGTGGCGACCTAGGTCGCCTCTTGGGAGTCTGGCGAGAGCTGGGCTGGCTGGAATAGCCGGCTCGACACTTTCCACGCACAAAGGTCCAAGTAAGAGACTAGGTGCGGAAACCGAGCCCACCAAGAAGAAGAAGATGGGGAAATAGCTCATGCTTTCTTTTTTGGTGGATTGGAATCAACGTCATGCAAAGTTGTGAGTAAAAGTAATTCCCATAGTTTAATTTCTAAAAGATTTCTTTTTCATTTTTTCAGAGTATTTACGCCATTTTAGAAAACAGTTTTCATTATTTTAGAATATAAACTAACCATTATATATTTATGATCTTTTAAAGAACTGTCCGATATGACGTCACTTAAGTATTTTAGACATTATACCGATTGTGATGTGTGATTGCTTATAAAAAAATAGTCTGACTCTGTCTGTCTACTCAATCAGTCGGATGCAAATTATTATAAATATATCTTGATAGCAAAGGGCACATTTCTAAACAGCCATTTCTCAAGTGACGTCACACGAAGGCAAATGGAAGTTACAACTTATTCGTAAAAAATAAACTTTTAACAAAAAAATAGCAACCGACTTCAATAGTAACAGCAGTCATTCACTAAAAAGCTAATAATAATTCTATAAAGACCGATGGTACCGAAGCAACACTTTTGCCGACTTCTTTCTTCCTGAAACGTTATGTTATCTAGAAGTCGGCGTTCTTATATTGGTTTCTATGTTGCTATATCGTAGGAAATACGCCGACTTCTAGATAACATAATGTTTCAGGAAGAAAGAAGTCGGCAAAAGTGTTGCTTCGGTACCATCGGTCTTTATAGAATTATTATTAGCTTTTTAGTGAATGACTGCTGTTACTATTGAAGTCGGTTGCTATTTTTTTGTTAAAAGTTTATTTTATTTCACATTTTTTAGTGTTGCTGGGTTAAATTGTGAGGTATAGGTAGTTCTTGCAAACGTGGTGTTAATATGAAACGAAGTTCAAGTGAGTATAAGTAGCCATGTTTGAGTAGCTTCCTGCTATCAGCACCCTAACACAACATGATTACCGCAATCTCGAGTTATGTGCTGTCATCCGTTGAAGAGTTCTACGGTGATGAAGCCAAGATCGAAATTCAAGTGGGTACACTGGCAATTTTCAGCAATGCCCTGCAATGAGCACCCTAACACAAACTGGTTGCCGCAATCTAAAGTTATGTGCTGTCATCCGTTGAGGAGTTCTATGGTGATGAAGCCAGGATCGAAGGTCAGGTGGGTATTCTGATAATCTCCAAGTAATACACTTGAATCAGCACCCTAACGCAGCAATCTAATTGCTAATTGCCGCAATCTCGAGTTATGTGCTCTGATCCGTTGAAGAGTTCTATGGTGAATATGTTGATGAAGCCAGGATCGAAGGTCAGGTGGAAGAATGTCGATTTTCAAGTAATACCTTGTAATCAGCACCCAAGTACATAGCGATTGCCTCAATTTTGAGAGATATGCTGTCATTTTCTGAGGAATTCCACTGCCTATCTCTGAAGACCTTCATCAGATCATGACCAAACCCAAAATGGGACCTACCTGGAAGTATACTCTTTCAAACAAAAAAAGAATTGTTCAAATCGGTTGGGAAATGACAGAGTTATGGAGTAACAACGCCAAAAAAAAAAATTAAAAAAAAAAAAAAAAAACATACAGTCGAATTGAGAACCGCCTCCTTTTTGAAGTCGGTTAAAAATATTCATCATTGAGGCTTTGTAGACCACAAATTCTAAAATACGGCAAATTAAACCTAAACCACGAAATGGTTTTCGAATTAACACACCTTAACATAATTTAATCTAAGCGAATTGAATTTGGACTGAGGTTCCTTGTATGTAATAGTAGACATCCTCAAAAAAGGGATATCAGGAAATTTCCACGGGATAAAGAGAAACGGGATCTATGCGAGCACCAGCCAAGTGCGAGTCGGACTCGCGCACGAAGGGTTCCGTACCACTATCTATAAAAACGGCAAAAAAAACATGTCTGTTGTAAAGACGCCCCCTTAAATATTTATTTAATTCTGTTACTAAGGTATTTTTGGTTATAGCGGCAAAAGAGATAACATCATCTGTGAAAATTTCAATTGTCTAGCTATCACGGGTCATGAGATACAGCCTGGTGGCAGACGGACAGATGGACAGACAGACGGACAGACAGACGGACAGCGAAGTCCAAGTAATAGGGTCCCGTTGGTTACCCTTTGGGTACCCTAAAACCCTAATTAATTCGGACAAACAATCATTATACTGTACTTTATCAACGCCAAATCACAATACAACCCTCACCTGCGTAATGACGTCATGATCGGAGGGCGACTCGTTACGTGTGCGCGCGCGCCATTTGGCTGTTAGAGAAACAAGTCTACTGTCAAAACGTTTATCGTCAAGGCATAGTGACGATAATGCCTTAATCTACGGAACTTTTAGGGCGTTCACTCTACTTTTAGCTTTTGTTATGCACCCTGCAGACAAAATCAGATCGAAAAGTCATTATAGGTGGTTGTTTTGTTTACGAATTGTGGTAACAGTGAATTTGATTCGCACAGGTCTTAGATTTACATATTGCAATTTGCGGATATATGTACAACATGTAACAGAAAGGTGTAAGTAACCATATTTAAAGAGCTTATTCAGCCAATGGTATAGAACAACTTTTACTATTGAGCCAACCTTCAAATCTTAAAAAAAAATCTGCCCTTCCATACATTTCGGCCGAGCGGCATTTCATTTTTCTATGAAACAGAATTTTTTTTTTTTCGAGATACATGTTTTGTTTGTTCCATAGTAAAAGTTGTTCTATACTGAATAATGGTTACACCTTTCTGTTGCACGTTGTATAAGGTGTAATTTAATCAACCGCCTGAATTCATACTGGAGACTCGGTTAGTGATCAGGAAAGGAGAAATTCGAAAAAAATTTTTTTTGCTCCCGTACTGTCTATACTAGGATTGTATTTGAACTAGTCCAGTTCGTATGGGAACAATACTTTTTTTTATGATTTCGAAAAAAACTTGCTGATTACTAAATGAGTCTCCAGTGTGAATTCTGGTGGTTTATTAAAAAAGTAACATTGAACCTTGTTACTGATCACTAACTAAGTCTCCAGTATGAATTTGGGCGTTTTATTAAATTTCACCTTATACTATCTTTTAACTCTTTCGCAAACGTGAACTTTCGGAAGTAATCTTTCTATATTGTTAGTAACAGTTTGAATGCGTATTAAATGTTTGGTGATGACTTCACTGAAGGTCAAATGAAAGACATCACTTTTTTTTATTTTATAAAGGAGATGCACCAGATCCACGCTTGTTTTACTGTCTGTCTACCAGAAACGGTTACGGAAAGCTATTCCTCGAAACGTTAATATTGGCGGAAAAAAGGCCAATTTCTGCTCGAACAGCCGAATAGATTTGAAGTTATTCCGCAACAAGGTTTTCTACAAATCCGCTAACAAGTAGGCCGTATACACGGTAGAAATCACCCCAACAGTCTCCCCCGTGCAGGAAACGTGGTCTCAAAGCGGATGTAAATCCGGAGTCACCCTTCCTGCCTCGCTGTTCAGTGGACCTTGCACAACCCCATACCAACCGGCTTTTTAGAGTTCCGTGCTAAAAGGGTAAAAAAGAAACCATTATGGTGAGACTCCGTTGTCCGTCCATCCATCCGTGACATATGTCAATTGTCACAGCGTCATAACATTTGAAAACATTAAGGGGCTGCACTATGCTAAAATTCAGTCCTGCTCTAATGCGTTTGTTTTTTAGCTCTTTATCCTGTTCTAATCAGATGCCGCGCACGTAAAACTTCAGGTATTTTGAAATCGTGGCTACATTATGGCATTAACCATAATATCTTTATGTAATAAAGTTGGTTTTTACTCGTTAGTATCTGCGTGTGTTGGTTTCGTTTCAGTCGGTTTTGAAACACGGAAACTGAATCGCTTTTTTCGTGAAATTCATGGTTTTTTTAAAGTAATATAAGTAACAGAAGATTGAAAGTATTTTTATTTATAAAGTGTAATTAATAATAGTCTTGAGCCAAAAAACACGCCATATTTTTTTCAAATTTTTACCATCTTCATTGACGGAACTGAATCCAATACAAAACTGATGTTTAGCATAGTGGAGCCCCTTAAATAGAAAATACAAGAGGTGCCGTGGGCATCGGTCACTCGATTGGAACGAAGTTTCTTTTGCTACTGACCCAGGGTTGGATTCAGACCCTCGGAAAATTATTGTCTATGGGAATTAAAAATATACTACTTGGCTAAAATTATACTAAGTTTCGTTTTTCGTTGATTTTTGTTTTGAATTTAAATAAAAATAGCCTATTTGTTATTGAAATTTTAAAAAAAAATACTAATAATATTCATAATTAAATAAAATAGCCTATTAGTTATCGAAATTTATAAAAAAATTACTAAAAATATTCATAACGCACAGAAATTCCCTATATTGTAGGTTAAATGTTAAAAAGCAAAACATCTCAATCAATAAAACAAGTCGGTCGGCCTGAATATAAAATTATAGTATTTTTACGTAGTATAGTTCCATTACGATACTACATACTACATGTCATGAAAATATGGTACAAATAGTATAATTATACTCGTACTACGAAATCCAACCCTGTGACCAAAGAGTAAAGTAATACAACCGATTACAACCGGAGAAGAGAGCAGAGCCCTCTCTCGTTTTATTTGTGTCAACAGGTACAGCAGCGAACTGCATGACCTCTAGTGTTGGATAAACATCATGAAATTTGAGTAATATCTTAAGGGGATCGAAAATACAAACAGAAATAAAATGTCAGTTTTCGGATGATTTTGTTGCAATAATTAGGTTACGTATAGCCATAAAAAAAATACATGTTTTTGGTTGAACTTTAAGGTATTCATTTTCCACAAACCACGTTAATCGATTCATATTTGTACTGTCAATGAATTTTTTTGTAACCCTCTATTGCACACTTTTTATCGATTTTGTTTCAGGTATCGCTTTCGCGATTTTGTTGGTTTTTTTTAAATAAAATTAGTGTGAATGATATCTATTCATTTTCCAAATACCACGTTATTCGGGTCAAAAAAAGCACCCCCTTTTTCCAAAAATACGTAAATCCACTGATGCAGTCAGCGGCAGCAAGATATTGTCAGTCTACGCCTAGCGTTGGCGCCCGTAAGACGTGGAACCTGTGCCCTTTTTTGCAAGCTATAAATATCTCCCAAAACTACTTCAAAACACATTGAAATTAATTTTATAAAGTAATATTTCGAGGAGCATCATATTCCTGCCGTTAAAAACTCAACAAAATATGCGTATGAGTGATTTAGCTACATCGTGCCATAGTCATAACAACAAAACTGAATGAATTTGGAATGAATTCATACTTTTATGCGGGAAAATAATATATGTTACTCTAAAAGAATAATTTTGTAATCGTTATTGAAACCCAAATTAATTTACTTATACTTACTGAGATCTGTAACAAAGGTCAATGACCTTTTCGTGAAATTACCCTGTAGTATTGGCTCACCATTTCAGGTCCAAATAAGTGAAGTTTTTTGCAAATTATATAGGTACACTTACTTGGGATAAATCGCCAAGCATTTAAAATATAGAAATTTATTTTGAAATATTTACAGTGCATGGCAAAATTACTAGATCGTAGATAATCCTGTCGGTACATGTTCAGGTTCTGTTACGCAAAATGAAAACAATGAAACTCTTTTAGGATTAATTTGTTATCCCTATGTTTGTCTGTCTGTCCGTTTGTCTAGACAATTTTTTCTGGGTAAAATTAATAAATACCAATATAAACGGCCCTCTATAGAGCTGTAAAAACATACTTTTGACGTTTTTATTTATATTACGTTTTAGGTTTTTACGTTTTTTTTTTTACGTTTTTCATACAAATTTTCTCACTATGAAAATGTAGGGATGAACACTTGAGATAATATTTTGCATTTAAAAGTCAACACAGAAAGGAATTGTTGAACAAATAATGTAAAAAATATGAAAACCATGTTGTTCTATTCTAAAGGGATTAATTATCTACTGTTCAATGTGGCGATAGCTTTGTTTATTTTTTTCCTTGAATTATTTTTTACTAAGATAACAAATAGTTTAATACAAGGTTTTCCTTAAGAGGTCCCTTTACCCCTGTATTTTTCTTAAAATTCATACAATAGTTATAAACCGAATGTGAAGTCTACAGCTTATTTTCTTCATATCTTTTTTCATGAGTATATTCTAGTGACATCTAACTACGTCTCTTTACAGCCCAAAAAGCAAAATTTGGTAAAACACCATCATAATAGCTGTCAGGATATCGTCAATATTGCCTCGTTTTTACGCAAAGTTTAACAAGTTTGTATATTTTTATCTATACCGGAAATAAAAAAGACAGAAATACAGGCGTCGTTCATGTTAAGATGACTAAGTTTACACACTTTGCTAAGTATAAACAATTACCGTTTCATGGAAAACTGTTTTGACCTGAAACCATTTCACAAATTCAATTAACTTATTTTGAATATCTTGTCATTTTGCACTTCTTGATGAGAAATACAATTTCAATAAGTAAAAATACAACTTTTAGTTAAGAAAACTTATAGTTAAAAGTCTGCTGTATGCATTAACATATTTTTAATTATATTACAATAGTAATAAAATAATTGGCTTATCCGTCGTCGTGATACCAGCCGTAAATTTCTTAAATAATCTGATATCACGCTTATGGAAAACCCAATTATTTTGAAGATACCATAATATCATTAAAATATGTTTATGCATATAGCAAACTTTTAACAATAAATTGTCTTAGCTAAAAGTTGTACTTTACCGTTATAATTATTTCTTAATATTTTGTTACAAATTCGGAGAAATAGCCCTTAAGGAAAACGTTGTATGAAAATATTTGTTATCTTTGTAACAAAGAAAGAAAAAAATAATAAACAAAGCTATCGCCACATTGAACAAAGAGTAAATTATTAATCCCTTTAGAATAGAAAGATATGGTTTAATATTTTTTACATTATTTGTTCTAGAGTTCCTTTCTGTGCTTTCTTTCAAATGCAAAATATTATGTAAAGTGTTGATCTCTATATTTTCATAAGGAGAAAATTTGTATGAAAAAGTTAAACAAAAGGCCATAAAAACGTTATAATATGTATATTTTACAGGGCTGTAAATATTAGCATTTATTGATTTTACCCAGAAAAATTGCCTAGACAAACGGACAAACAGACAAACATAGGGACAACAAATTAATCCTAAAAGAGTTTTGTTTTTTCATTTTGCGTAAAGAGACCTGAACATTTCAAACACTTGGCGATTTATCGCAAGGGTAAACAGGTGTCCCAAAAGTCAACTCTTTCCCTTGGAAGGCTGGTAGGCCAGCTCATGACTGACCAGAATATCAAATTATGACCTCAGCAAAAAGTAGATAGTCTTCGAGTTGATGGTACTTTTATAAATTCGAATAGATTTTTGAGAGTCAAAGCTAACCAGTTCTAAATTCTAAGAATAAAATTTTTGTTGCGCAACTCTGAATAGTCATGCTATTGATAAAGTCAAAAATAAACCTTGAAATGCTGTTACATCAGGAAGAAAAATAAAAACCCAATTTATGAGCAATTTTTTGTAATTAGGTTAGTTCGATACCACACCCTGAAAAAAAATGTCCTATGTTAGTTTTGCAAATTGTCTTAAATAACGGCTCATCAAATATTGTTTTTCAAATGATCTGGCAATATCTGTGTATTACTTTTGAAAAAAAAGTTATTTACTACCAAAGGAGCTGCGTATTTTTTAAAATAATTAGAATTTAGAATGAAAGAGTGGCGGGCAGTAAAAATATTTGACGTTCATTAGAAATGCCATTTAACACGCGTTAGAGTGAGATAAATAGTGACGCTATTTAAAATGAGTTGGAATGAGATAGGAACGCAGTTAAACGTGGTTGAATGAGAGAGGCATAATTGATATAGGCTACAGTGAGATAGGTAGTGACGTGGTGCATTCCTTCCGAGAATATTTGTTAGTTTCCACTTTTTGTAATAACAACTTTAGTAAAATTTTTTTGTAAAGAAATTTTTGGTCCAATTTATTTTCCCGCAAGTGTAAAACCAGCTCAACGGGCGAAAAATATTTAAAGAATGGGTAATGGTGACAATTAACCGCCACAATATTATTATGTATCTCTAAAGGAGTGTCTGAAATGTTCCGAGGGTCAACTGATAAATCAAACACTCAAAAAACCACTTTTAGCCGACCATAATAAATTTACGTCCCGACGTGATAGCAAGTAGGATCAATGCCGTGTGACGATGATCGAAATACAGTAATAAATTAGATAAAATAAAATACGTATTACTTTTGACCCTGCCTCGTCCACTCTATTCGTATTTTTGCTATGGTGACGCGAACTTAGAGACCGGGACGAATTTCCCCCCACGCGCTATCGTAAAATAGAATAAGCCACGCCCGGAACTGGTTTTTGTTTTGGCTATGTCATATTCTTAAGGTCAGTCGCTTAGCAAAAAGTGCATAACTTAACTTTGTATTTCTTGTTTAGAGGTAAAAAATTTAAAACATTTTAGTATGTGACAGTTAACACCAAATAGTTTAGTATGAGTGAGATTTGTAAAGCATGAGTTTGTAATTTAATGCATAATTAGTCATGATCTAGTCCAAACCAACTTAAAAAGCAGTTTTAACTTTTTTTGGACCATATGACATATGACTAGCTGTGCATTAAATTTAAAAACTCATGCTTTTTAAACCTCATTAATACTGAATTTAATTAATTTTTATAAGATTAAATTTTGACTTGTGAAACGTGTATTTTATATACCTACTTAGCAAAATAAACTATTTGAATTTGAACACTTTGTGCTAAGCGACTGACGTTTAAACATAGCAATAAACCCCTAAAATCAAAGATTTCAAAGGTTAGATGAGCCCTGGCACCTAAAATCTATTGCATTGTTTATGAATGCGTGCTTTAACATAATGCCGACGCGCGCACACTTATGAGTGCGCAATCTGTCTACCTACGGTCAGCAAACTGATCAGACTACTACAGTTGTTAAAATGATTAACTTTAAGTGCACTTAAGGCATCCAACTATCACTGTGTTCAGATGAGCACTGATTCCATGCAAACGTGTGAGCGTCACCCATTTAAAGGTGGAAACATTTTTGTGCTGTCATACTACGCTAGGGGCTAATCTTTACTTTTAAAATCTTTGCTCGAAAAGCGAAATGAAACAGCATGAGTGGGTCGCGTCATGACGACCATCCTTAATTTCCCCCCTGTTAAAATCTTATGTTTTCATGGCCGCGGAGAGACCAAAGGCTCTGAGTTTCCGTCGTAATGGAACCCTAAAAGGCATATTAGTTTCACAATTTCCCTGCAGATAATTTCACCTCGCGTTTGTTTTATCTAAAACACCGCAGTGTACCCATTAGCTATGATCATTACGGCCCAGGTAAAAAGATGGCGCCACTTACAATTCCCACGGCTAAGTTCTTATCGCATTGATATAGACACGAAAATCCCATAGCACACGGGAGAACGAAAGTCAAGCGATGTCTATATGACAGTGTGACGTATCACAGATAAACAGACCTGAAATAACACACACACTGAAACATGAGAACTAAGTTGAAGACATACCGAAGTTGATAAACAATGTACATGTATTTTATTTTTTATTTCAAACATTCAAATAACACTTTGACAATAAAATAACAAGTAATGTTCATAATTAGATAATAACCGTACACGACCTTGGAAATAACAGATATAACAATTGACAATTTAAAACACAAAGAGCATTAATAAAATTACTTTAAAAAAGTCTAGGAAGATATTTATAAATATATAATATAACTAAATATACAAGGTGACTTTTTGATCATCGTCCAAATTCATACTGGAGGCTTGATAAGTGATCAGTATCATGAACCAATAACGATTTTTGTAAAATTCATAAAATGAAATTTCGACTCCCCATAGTGATTCACTCAGGACTGGAAGTGAATTACTATGGGAAGACGAAACTTCATTATACGAATTTCACAAAAATTGTAATCGATTCATGATACTGATCACTCTAGTATAAATTTGGACGATGATCAAAAAGTCACCTTGTATATAATTATATAAATTTTAACATTTGCAAAACATGCAAGCTTAGTCTAATAACAAAAATAAAAAAACATCGTCACACGTCAGACGTCGTCATGACATTAATCCCCGAAGGGTAGACAGTGTGTTTCCCAGTACAAAAACCGGCCAAGTGCGAGTCGGACTGGCGCATGAAGGGTTCTGTACCATTATCTATAAAAACGGCAAAAAAATCATGTCTGTTGTATGGGAGCCCCCTTAGATAATTATTTTATTCTATTTTTTAGTATTTGTTGTTATAGCGGCAACAGAAATACATCATCTGTGAAAATTTCAACTATCTAACGATCACGGTTATATCCATCCCTATGTCAGATAGCACGACCGGCGGGTACCCGGTCTTTCCACCAGTCGTGCAACTGGACAAGATAAAACTAAACAGTGACCTAATTGTAACCTAATAGTTGTTAAAAGGTTCTGAAGAAAACTTCGAGGTACTTTACAATTAAGTTTATTTAATTTTATCAAAACCAAAAAAAGTCAAATTTCACAAGTTAAGGGAAAGGTGTTAACGGAAAAAATTATCTTAGTTACAAGTTTTTGGCCAAGACCTTCATTTGGCAAATTTCCTGCCAAGACATTACTAAGTCCTTAAATACCTTTAAATAGTTGTGTTAGGTACCGCCTTAACATCTGGTAGTAATATTACATTGGAATTAGTATTGCCAAGACATAAATTAACATTTAAGTGATAACTAGGTGGAATTGTTACCGCCTTAACCACAGGTAACTAGATTACATGGAATCTTGTGAAAATTACATTAAACAAAAAAACTTTAAAAAGTAACAAAATTTTTAAACAAACAAGGGAAATAATTTTCTAAATAAAATCTAGCTCAGGGGAGCCGTAGATCCTACAAACAATAAATATTTGTCGTACATACACTTTAAACCAAATCGTCTGGTACTCCATTCAGTTCTACCAGGTAAAAAAAATTACGGAACATTAAATTTTACAGTTTGGGTTATTCGGTGAAACAGGAAGAAGAATTTACCCTTGAATACTAATAGGACACATAACTATGTGTCCTGAAAACATACCGTCCTAGGTATCTTAACTGTGTGTGGATAAAAGTAAAAAATTCCAACACCTACTTGAATTTTTCCATTAAACTCCACGGAAATGACACGCCGTCCGCTGCCCCCTTCAAGGTCAACGATCCACGTCCACGCAGACAAAAGGAACTGCTTACTGCGTACACCACGCGGCGATCATACCTCTGCCAGCTGGTAAATCACGAAAACTGGTAAACTCGGAAACAAGAAGATCTTGTAAACACGAAGATCTTGAAAACAAAAACACCCTGGAATTAGAAGAGAAAAAACAATATTAAAACCTTTACCACACGGAACAATGAGAACAAAATTCCGGTGACTCAAAATACAAAGAAAGCAATACATACCATGATCTGACGATAGTCAGAACTCCCACCAACCCGACGAAAAAATTCCTTTTCAAAATCAATCCATACGCATATGTAAAATTTATCTGAAATACAAAAACAGTAATATATAACCATTCCACACAAACGAATAACCCAAATTTAAACTCAAAACAAACCTTAGAACTATCACGAAGTCGTGTTGGCAAAATCCGCCATTATTGTAAAAAAATAACTCAACACGAGCTGTCGGCATAAACTCCGGTTGGCAAATGAACGAGAAAAACTCCTCGGACTTGCAGCAAACACGCGATTATCTTCATGTCTAGAAAAGAGGGTAAACCGAAATTTACCATCAAGTTGTGATAACCGCAACTACGAAATTTGCAATGCTACAATACCCCCTCCCGAAGCATAAGAGGTGCGCCTAGAGCACCGATCGCTGCCCTCAGCGTAAAACCACAACAAAACTAAAAAAATTTTTAAAACCCAAAATAAAAAACAACAAATTAACCCCCCCCGATGATTTTATAAAAAAAAACCAACACAAAACAAAAACCTAATAACTAAAGTAGGTGCCTGAAAACAGCACACCTACAAACAAAACCAAATAAAAACCAAAGACAAACATAAAACAAGAGAAACAAACAACCGTCAAAACCCAAAACAAAGTCGAACCCACGACAATAAAAACAAAAAAACCAAACAAAAGTAACCCTTCCTGCAGGAACAACAAAAGTAGTGCGCTAGTATTCGTAATGACGAAATGCTACCCCCAACTATAAAAAAATAAAACAAATGAAATCATTCAAGAGTTCCGCCTCGGCCCCTCACCATCAACATGACCTGTATCACCGGAATCAACGAACTTAATCGAACTTACCGGCACAAACAAGCCACTCCAGTGAGAGGAAAAAAACACCAGGAGACTCAAACGAGTAACTCCCAGCCGTCCAGGGATTATCGCCCACTTCCAAAAAAAAAACCACGGCTACCCTATGCCACCAAACGGCAGCGGACAAAAGTGTGTAATGGCCTACACCAAAAAAAAAAAACCGAGACCTCTTTGAGCTGGAGTAGGTCACTGTCGAAATTTGACTTCTAACAAAACCGGCCTAGTGTATCCTAGCATACATCACCAACCTTACTTCCATACCTCTCTGCATTCTACCCATTTAAACATAACATCCAAACTTCTTAACGAGCCAGACAATGCTGTTCGTCAGTAACCTTTCAAACAAAATTAGGTATCCCCCCAAATATATTGTTGGGACACTCAAACACTGGCCATGAAATCAAACTCAACTCCCACCCGGGCTCGCGAATGAAACAAAAGTGGAAAAACGGGATCATTACGAATAAAAGTCGCGTCACTAACAAATCCAGCAGGGGGAATAAATTTTAAACAAAACACGAATCTCACTAATACGTGAGTCCGTGAAACTAACCAAAACCCTGACCAAAACGTCATAAAATAAAAACGATTACTCAATTTTAGTTGAAGAAAAAACCCCCAAAACAAACAAAAAAACAAAAATTTGAGTAACTTAAAAAAAACATTACTAAAGAAAAAAATTACCCCCATGTTTATTATATGACGGTTAAAAAAAACAAAACAAACAAATAAACCTGCCCGATACCTCGGCTCTTGCCTAAAAGCAAGTAAAACAAAACCCGGAACAACTCGAGCAGCGAGCTGAACCACAAACTAACCCCAAAACTCGAGAATTGTAAAAACTTACAACCTCATGCACGAAGCTCAATCCAAAGATTAGTGTAAAATAAACCACAATCACTGTTTTGAGGCTCCATACATTAACAAAAAAACAAAACTCCAATAAAACCACAATAAAATTAAAACAAAATAAAATGCCGAGGTATCAACAACCAAAACACACAAAAAAAAAATGGTTTCCTTAACAGCGTCCAAAGACCTAAAACCGTGGATGATGGCGTGTCGGCGCGAATAGTCAACTCGTAAATTAATTCATCCTTGAAGAGGACCAAAAACAATACTACTTTAGTATCCATTTTAAAAAAATCTGCTTCCTGTTTCTTACAAGTGTTTTAAATTCTTCTCAAAAAAATTTGGTACCAAAATCACTGAGTGCAAAAAAAAAAAAAAATTGTACACAACCACAAACACAACTCAGTGTAAACTAAAAAAAATTAAAACCATTTAAAAAAAATTTTTGGTACCAAAAAAAAACCAGTGTAAATACACCTTAAGTTGTTACTCACAAAAAAAAATTAAGCACTTAAGTTTCCTTATATGTGCAAAAGCACACACTAAACCAAAATACACAGTACAAAAAAAAAATAATGTTACACATACAAAAAAACCGAGTAACAACAAAAAAAAACCCTGTTTCACCAAATAACCCTTCGACAAATATTATTATTTAAAAAAAACGTAAGGGCGCCATTGTCAGATAGCACGACCGGCGGGTACCCGGTCTTTCCACCGGTCATGCCGCTGAACAAAATAAAATTAAACAGTGACCTAATTGTAACCTAATAGTTGTTAAAAGGTTCTGAAGAAAACTTCGAGGTACTTTACAATTAAGTTTATTTAATTTTATCAAAACAAAAAAAAGTCAAATTTCACAAGTTAAGGGAAAGGTGTTAACGGAAAAAATTATCTTAGTTACAAGTTTTTGGCCAAGACCTTCATTTGGCAAATTTCCTGCCAAGACATTACTAAGTCCTTAAATACCTTTAAATAGTTGTGTTAGGTACCGCCTTAACATCTGGTAGTAATATTACATTGGAATTAGTATTGCCAAGACATAAATTAACATTTAAGTGATAACTAGGTGGAATTGTTACCGCCTTAACCACAGGTAACTAGATTACATGGAATCTTGTGAAAATTACATTAAACAAAAAAACTTTAAAAAGTAACAACATTTTTAAACAAACAAGGGAAATAATTTTCTAAATAAAATCTAGCTCAGGGGAGCCGTAGATCCTACAAACAATAAATATTTGTCGTACATACACTTTAAACCAAATCGTCTGGTACTCCATTCAGTTCTACCAGGTAAAAAAAATTACGGAACATTAAATTTTACAGTTTGGGTTATTCGGTGAAACAGGAAGAAGAATTTACCCTTGAATACTAATAGGACACATAACTATGTGTCCTGAAAACATACCGTCCTAGGTATCTTAACTGTGTGTGGATAAAAAAATTCCTTTTCAAAATCAATCCATACGCATATGTAAAATTTATCTGAAATACAAAAACAATAATATATAACCATTCCACACAAACGAATAACCCAAATTTAAACTCAAAACAAACCTTAGAACTATCACGAAGTCGTGTTGGCAAAATCCGCCATTATTGTAAAAAAATAACTCAACACGAGCTGTCGGCATAAACTCCGGTTGGCAAATGAACGAGAAAAACTCCTCGGACTTGCAGCAAACACGCGATTATCTTCATGTCTAGAAAAGAGGGTAAACCGAAATTTACCATCAAGTTGTGATAACCGCAACTACGAAATTTGCAATGCTACACCTAATAGCCGGGCCTCATATGGAACAGACTGGTGACGGCGGCGGCGTCACTGGTGCGAGGGTTCCGGCACCGTGGTCACCAACCCGTCTGCCCAGCGTGTGTGAGTATAGGCTATTCTTCCAGGATGACCGCCGCGAGTGGCAAAGTCCTTATAAAAGGCTTATGTCCAGCAGTGGACGAACAAGGCTGATGGATGGATGGGTGGATGGATGTCTGGGGCATTGTTTTCATACAATTATACTCAGTATGAGGGCAAGTACTATACAGCCGAGTCTGGCTATTGAAATATAAGACTGGAAGAACAAGTCAAATTCAAAAAACCTTCGTCTATAGTGAACAACATAGATGATGTTTTTCAATCAAAAAGAAATTGCGTCCACGAGGTGGTTTAGAAGTTATCAAATTTTAATAGTTCATTCAAATAGTCAAATTTAATCTTAAAAAAATATATTTAATATGGAAAATAAAATAATATTAGTTTTCACTTTTTTTTTATTTCAAGGACCAAATGTTTATTAGACAAATTTTATTCTGATCAATAATCCTACCGATTCATATAATAAAATAGCGAGGGCGTATTATATTATTTTTAAGTTGGTTCGATTCCCGGGTGAGACAAGCGAATTTTAGAAGATCTTTGAATGCAGTTTTGTTTCTTTTTAAAAATAAAGGAATGTTTCCTTTCAGTAAAATGAGCTAACTAAAGGATTTAAGGTAGTTCCCATCCAGGGCCCTTGAATTTTTTCCACTCTGTATATACGATTCGAAGGTAAAATCTTTAAATATACTACCTATACATACTGGCAGGTAGTCGCCAACGACCTTGAGTCGACCTGTGTCGGTACAATAGTTCTATGGACAGAAACTATATTGAAATAACGTTCAAATCGGCGTGCAATGCATTACGACGGACGTGGCTGGGTCTCCGGATAGCGCAAAATAGGTGAAAATAATACTTTTCACATGGACGCGATGGTTGAAAAAAAAATCCTTAAATGATTTTTCTGAGCAATATTTTCCTTGTATTTTAGTGCAAGAACCATACAAATACCATTAGGGGTTTCAGAGAAATAACCAATTTTACCTAATTTTAGTCTAAAAACAGCTTGACTTTAAACAATATTTTAAGCTGTTTCTTATACGCGAGAATAATTTCCTAAAATGAAGTTGTTCTTTATAGTTTAACTAACAATATATATATATTTTTCATCATTTTTAAAGATACCGTTACGAGAAATAACTTTATCAATAGTGTAATTTTCAGATGACGCCTTAAAGGGGGATTCCCACGATACATTTGTAATTGAAATTGAAATTGAAAAATAGTTTATTTATCACATTAAAATTCACAAATACAGTTCAGGAAAAAGAAAAACATTAAAATCATAATTAATAATTAAACAAAAAACATAAATATTCATATGTGATAAAAAGGGGCAGACTCAGCATCTGTTGTGTGAGCTGAAGATCAGCAATACAACGCTGGTTTTCAGCCTGTCCCTTTTCCGACCTCAATTTCATTTTCAAATTGCAGATAGGTGTCTAGCTTACATCATGCTACATTTTCAGCTGGCCATAATCACACAAATGTTTTTGATTATAGTTTTAAAATTAAACAAAAATAGGTCAGTTAATAATAAATAATAATTTCTATGTAAAATTTCAATTTTAAAATGATACAATAAAATAAATAATGTCACAGAATAAAAAGAAAAAATACAAAATACATTAGATTATTAGACTTATTTAAAATATCATTAATGGAATGTCACGGGAAAAAAAAGAAAAATTACATTATCATTTGTACATTAATTACACTTCAATACATAGGTATTTGCAAAAATACTACGGGATAAATTGTATTATATATAGTTGACTAGGTGTAGTTACATTATTTTTGGGCCTTCGAGCTAGCTTACAAAAACCCAATCCCCCGGGTTTTGAAACCCCCTGCCTTCCTTTTTATATTTCCATGTTCCAACCCCAAGTCCCACTACAACCCAGGCTTTAGCAGGTCACCTGGAGATTCCCATGTGTGAGTGCCGTGTTGATGCGACGCGTTGCCATGACAACCGCCGCTCACTTCCCAGAAGAGAAACTAAAATCACCATTTCTAATGGACACCTTCTCTCGTGAAAAATAGACTGTATTACTGATAAACAAGGGTCAATGTGCCTGTAAAGCTTAAGTTACAAGATACATGGGGTGTGTGGAAAATTTCCCTCATTTCTGTTGAGTAAAGAGCATGATTGATTATTACTTATGTATTTTCTTTAACATACGAGTATATGCACAGACACAGATGTTTTTATAAGATTCGAGAAAAAAAACTGATCAGTCTGTCAGTGGCGTAGTTCAAAAACTTTAACCGGTCTAGATTACGTATTTATATACGAAGGCGACACTGAAAATTTTTCAAACTGGCCACTTGATTTAAAAAAATAAGTTAAAATTTTGAAAATGGAACTCTTTGCCAATATTATTGGTGTAATTATGTATTTCATTCATTTGTCATTTGTTTTACAATTTGGCGGCAAATTGAAAATTGTCTGTGTCACGTCAGCATAAACTAAACGCGAGAAAATTTTCCTGCAATTATTTTTTATGACTTTCGATGTCATTTAAGTCAACAAGAAAGTTATGATAGACTTCGATTGGCCTTTCACGATGAAGCTCCATCTCGTGCCACTGTTTACATTACAACTGGTTTAATGACTTTAAACTTGGTTGCCGGTCGCACTGTTTATCTCAAGGATGATCTGCGTGAGGGACGGCCTTCTACGGAGATGACTGAGAAAACATCAGTGTTGTGTGGCATATGATAGAGACTGACAAAAGAGTGACCTATCAGCAGATTCTCACAAGCTTAGGCATCGATATGAGTCAAGTGCACAAAATCCTCTGTAGGAAATACTGCTGCTGGCGGCGGGTTCGAAGCACCGAATTGATGCAACAGATCTTTCCTGACAACTTGAAGACGGTGGTGTTGATGAAAATAAACACTGAGTGGTTTACACTGAATTTAATTATAACATAGGACTTCTTTACATATTTATCTCACACAAATGAATACTATACCGGCATACCAGCCACAGTGAAAAACAAGATGTCGTCGCATAAACAATGCGCCCTCGCAGGGACAGCGGCAAAGACAACAACTAACATCATTAGCCAATCAGCGCAGCATATAACAATTACAGCTGATTGGTCACTGATTTGCATAGACAATCGGCGTTGAATTGAAATTGAAATTAATACTAATAAATTACAAGAAAACATGTTGATTTTGCGTCAACATCCTCCATGAACATTTGGCGGTCAGGAAGCTTTGTATCCGGTGGATACCTCATAATTTGACAGAGGCCCAAAAACTCCGTCGTGTTGATTGGTGCCGTGAAATTCAAATGCTGTGTTCAGCATACTTACGGGTGACGAAAGCTGGATTTACTGTTATGATCCTGAAACTAAAAGACAGTCTGCTGTAAGGGTGTTTCCTTCCGAGGAGTTGCCAACTAAAGTGAAGAGAGGTCGAGGCGTGGGAAAAAAGATGGTGGCCTCGTTCTTCCGAAGGACAGGTCATTACGCAACAATTGCTTTAGAGGATCGGAAAACAGTTATTGCAGTGTGGTACACTATCAATTGTTTGCCTCTTGCCTTGGAAAAAGTTCGGGAGAAACGACTTCGCAGTAGGATCCTTCTTCACCACGACAACGCCTCGTCGCACACCGCCAAGCAAACGATCGACTATTTGGCGACGCCAGACGTGGAATTACTGGGTCACCCACCGTATAGCCCCGACCTCGCACCTTGCGATTTTTATTTATTGCATGTATTATATATATAAACTTTCCTCTCACTATATCTATTAAAAAAAACGCAACAAAATCCGTTGCGTAGTTTTAAAGATCTAAGCATACATAGGGACAGACAGACAGCGGGTGGCGACTTTGTTTTATACTACTTATTCATGAAAATAAAAGAAAAACTTCTAGCAAAACGTTTTATGAACGCCGAGGAAGCAGTGGCTGCGTTCTCAGTGGTTCCAACGGATGCAGCGATGTATTGATATAAATGGACACAATTTTGAAAAGATATAATAAAACTAATAACTTGCTAGTTTGTTTAGTTTTTTATTTTCTAAGAACTTTCAGTGTCGCCTGCGTAAGTGTGGGCTCAACGGTTTTATTTTTGAATGGTTTCCCGCTCTGGCTCAGAGCAAAAATAAATCTATGAGTTACTATATTTATGAATCTGACGGGAGTATATACCATAAACATACATAGTAACTCATAGATTTATAAAACCAAGGAAACACGATGTTACCAAAATTGAGTGTCAATGTGTGTGACACATGCTTATGTGTGTATAATAAATAATGAAGTAAGGGTACGCTCCTAGTGTAAAACCAACAAATCTTTTCGTACACGTAAGAAAATATTTAAAATGCAACATTTTTGAAAAAAAATTGCACTTCACTAACAGAAACAATCATAATTTTCAACTAAATAATACAATTTTCACCTCAAAAGCTCAAAAAGGCTCTGTTTATCATTAGAAATCTGGGTGGAAAAGCGCACTTTATCCGCTAGAGTGGAAAGTGTTTTTAAAATTCGAATATTTTTATTCAATAAAGATTTCGTACAATAATATTACACATAATATAGAACCTCATTGGTTTCATAATAGTTTATATTCTCTGCAGCCAGTCCACTGAAATGCAAATACTTATTTCATGTCATGCGCCAGCCTCATTTAAAGAATTATCGCACTGGCCAGCAAGAAAATTTGATTAAAAACAAAAACTTTAAAATTTCCTTCTCTTTATTCAATTCACTTTCCTTCCATTATTTTGGTTTGTTTTTTCATAAAATCGAAAGAAATCAAAAAATATGAGCGAGGCTAGCAGCGACGAAGATATAAGTTTAACACCTGCAGAATTAGTGCAAGCGGTACATAATTCCGAGTTTAGTTTTCTTCCGGAAAAATCGCGCGAAAAATACATAAAAGTGTACGATATATATATTTTCTTGCACCTAACATTTTCCTCGCTTTATTGAGGTAAAAATTTGTGTGTTTCGCTCGGCAGCAAAGTTATTTAGCGTCTCGTACCTTTGAAACCCTCGCTACGCTCAGGATTCTATATTTGAACCACTAGCTTCGCTCGTGGTTCAATCCTAGAATCCTTCGCTTGCTCCGGTTTCAATACAAGGTACTCGCGCCAAAAATTAACTTTCCAGCGTTGCATAACAAATAACTATTTTAGCAGTTTTAGATAGATAGATAAATGTGTATATTAAACTTTGTTTAGCATATTAATTTACCTGTGAAATGGATGTTTCCCATTATTTTTAGGTGATTTTTCGGACATTTCACTACAGAGCAAGATACCATTTCGATGGAATGCTAGTTTTTAACTATTCAATTTCAATATTTTTGTAAAATTTTGATAATGCCGCTTTTTGCTTTGAGCCAGCTCTGAGACAGAGCGGAAAACTTTACAACATTTGACGTTTAGAATTCCATACGGCCAAAGAGCCCTTTATCAGTCTAGTTAAAAAAAAAGTATTATATGTCTATGGTATATACTAAATCTATGGTCGTGACGGTATGTTTCATTACTGAAAATTAAAACGACACCCAGGAAAGTGATACACACGCGCTGAAATGATTTATCATTGTTAAAATAACAGTTCATTTTATTATTTCTTTATTAAATGAGGCATTATGGAAATCGTCCATTATGGAACTTCCGTTTTGCCACTGTTTTGTTGACAATTTATTATTGTTTTGTGCACGATGACTTTTTAAGGGTTCCGTAAGCGAAAATGAGAAAAAGGAATCTTTTGGTGTGGTCGTCCGTTGTCTGTCACAGCGATTAATGATATCTTTAATGGATAAAGCTATCAACTTGAAAGGTATAGTTCCAACGAATTATCCGCGTGCAGAAGGTTTGCCGGTGAGTACTCCTCTCACCAGGGTGTGAGCGGAGTAATAACAAATGTTGCCAACTTAGTGCTTTCGGCACTAGATCTAGTGCATTTCTTGATGTTTTAGTGCTCAAAATTCCATAACGGTGCCTAGTGCCCTAACTAGCGCATTTTTAAAAGTCTGCAGTTTATCACGCACGTTAGTAAAAACAAAACCAATCAATGGCGCGTTCTGAAATACAGTTAAACTTTAGAACCCTTCCTCTGAGGTATTATCGATAAAAAGATAATCTAGTGCCAAAAAAAAAGAGTGAGCTCTATTACGTTCCATTTCATACTTTTTTCCGCGCAGTAATTTAAAAAAATAAAGAGTAAACGATCGACCGGTAAAACTGGTCGAAATATATTTTCAATAAAAAAAATACCATTCTTGGCTCGGACCCACCTCCGAGAGTCTTGGTTTGCAATATCCACCGCTTTTAATATTTCATCTTGTTATAGAAGTTAATGGGTAAAAAAAAAACTACGTACAACGAAACGTTAACATAACCTCACAAGGATAGCATAGCTGTTTCCGTGGAGAGTGGAACAAGGACACCCGATCTGAGTTTTGTTCTCTAGGGGAATTCCCGAATTGTTTCTTTAGCTGATCTATCTCAATAAAAACATCTTTTAAAAAAAAACTTTGCTTGATTTTATTTATTTGGTGCTCTTTTATCAAAATTAGCACAACCCTAGTGCATTTTAGGGTTTGTTTAGCGCATTTTTACAATAGCAGTCAACATCGGCAAACCTTCTGCTAGCTGGCTTTTCTCTTCCCAGAACAGAGCTCTTTGTCTAAAACAATGTTTTGAAGTCAATGGATGCAATTGCGATGTTGCCACTACGGGTGCCTAATAGTGCAACGTTGCAAGGTTAGCTAAAATTGACCGGCCGGCCTAACCTTTCAATTTTGTGCAAACATAACGCTGCGCGCCATAATGAGTTGAAATAATATGTACGGAAGATTCACTTTTCGTTTCGCGCAGGCGTTTTTTTAGTAATTCTTAGTTAGAAGCACACAAAAATAATTGTTCATTAATATAATGATTGGTGGATTGGTTGGTTGTAGTTGGAGGTATTTCTGAAAGGTAAGCCGGTAGGAATCGGCTTCTATGGAGCCTTCGCCACTGTTACCTATAGATATGTACTTCAAATCGTGCCAAGTTTCTACCCAGCAGGATAAAGTGCAAGGTTAGGTTCCGTAGCCTCCGCACTAAAATTATTTTTTCCTATACTGAGTTTGGCCCAATATATAGCTTTTACGAGGGGGGGGGGGACTATCGAACCTTTTTGTTTAGTATCTTACAAATCTTTCTCAGTTTAAGTCGTAACATTTACATTGTCTTATTGCCTATGTGTGAACCACATATCACATATTAATATCAGCATGTATTTAAACGCACAACAGAACGCACGACTCGCCATACCTAACCTTCTAACCTAACATACCGGGTCTCTTCTGCGCTGAAGGATTTCTGATAGCAAATTTAGTGTGCAAAATGGTATTTTTGATGTGCAAATAAAAATATCGCATAAATATCTGTCAGATGTTTTATCTATTACTTGGAATTGATACTTATATGGGAACCCTGGGAAATAAACATCCTTAGTTTGGCCTGTAATAATAAAATTATACAATAATTGAATTTATAAAATTAATACAATTCCCATAGCGTAATTTCTGAAAGTTTTTTTTTTCATTTTTTTTTCAGGGAATGTACGCCATTTTAGGACATTCATTATTTTGGTTTATAATTTAACGATTATTTTTATGACTTTTATGATCAGTTGAGAATTTTAGACATTATACTGATTGTGATGTGTGATTGCTTATAAAAAAAGTGGCCTGTCTCTGTCTGTCTACTCATCTGTCATCCATCTGTCAAATCAGTCGGAAGCAAATATTTATAAATTTATCTTGATAGCAAAGGACACATCTAAACAGCCATTTCTTTAGTGACGTCACACGAAGGCAAATGGAAGTTGCAGCTTTTTCGTAAAAATATTCATCATCATGAGGTTTTTTAGACCACAAGTTCTAAAATACGGCTTATTAAACCTAAATCTCTAAATGGTTTTCGAATTAACACACCTTAACATAATTTAATCTAAGCCAAATTTTTTTACGTCCGATTTGTAAATCGTTTTAGGGTACAGTAGGTTGCCAAGCAACAAATAACGAGGGTTCCGTTGTGTTGACATTTACACTCGCAATTTAATTTGATGAGGTAGGGCGAGTGTTTGTTATGTTTCGACGATATTAAATGACACAATTTGGTAGTTGTATTGACATGTAAGATTTTCTCAAGAGATTTGTGTTGTTACATACATACATACATCCATCCATCCATCCATCCATCCATCAGCCTCGTTCGTCCACTGCTGGACATAAGCCTTTCCAGGACTTTGCCACTCCCGGCGGTCATCCTGGAAGAATTGCCCATACTCACACACGCTGGGCAGGCGGGTTAGTGAGCGTGGTGCCAGAACCCTCGCACCAGTGACGCCACTGCCCGTCACCAGTCTGTTCCATATAAGGCCCGGCTATTGGGGATGGATATACCGCCATCCATCGGTCCCAGGCATGGTGGGCCTCCTGGTTTTTTGCCTGTGAGCTGTCCTCTTACTCTCCCCCGAATTACTTCGAGGGGGTCTCCAAGTAAGATGGTGGTACCTCCACAGTCGAGCCCGGCATCAGCTCTACCACCTGTAATACATAGATACATATAAACATATACTTACGACTATCTTCCAGAGGAGTAGGCAGAGACAACAGATTTCCATTCGCTACGATCCTGACACACCTCTTTCACCTCTTCCTGTTTTGTATGAATAATGTAATGTTAATAAGGAACTGTACAGAATAATGGCATGAGTACCACCCCTCCTGCTAAAGAGCTTCAACAGATGAAGGTCTAGGGCCGAAATAAATTTAAAATAAATTATTAAAATTGTATTGCTTTTAATTAGAAAAGTCACACACACAAGTAAATAAAAATAACAAAAGCAAAATATAATTTTATTAAAATGATGTTGTAAGCAACGGCTCACTTCAATAAATATATACAAATAATTTTTATATCATGATTTATTATTATTATCAAATTTCATTAAATTCTATAATTATTCAAATTATTTTAATAAACATTTAAATTTTGTACGACCTAAAAATCTGAGTCATAACCTAGACTGCAAATACAAATACAAATTTAGTACAAATTGTTTTATTATTGTTTTAGTGATGATGAGAAATAAGGCGAGGAAATGGGTTTTATACTGGTCACTGTCACTCCAAGCGGAAAAACGCGCGGTGAGAGAAAGACGGATTCAGGCCGAGACAGACAAAAGTAGCTTTTTTATTTATATAAAAAAAACTAACATTGCTAGCAAAATTTACAACTACAAAACTTAAGTAATTGTTTAAAACTATCTAATAAAATATAGTTGAGGTCTGTATGTCACTCTTATTTGTCAAACTTTGAGAAACTGTGTCGATGAATACCTCATTTTAATTATTTAAAAAAAAAGACATGATCTTGCTAAGTTTCTTGCCCGTTCTTCTTAGCAAGACAAATCGAATGGGCGGAGGTAGGCATGTATTTATATATGTAACCTATTAGTATGTAGTATACACGATGGGATTTGGTCAGCCGCCTGGATTCGTGCTGGGGGCTCGGTTGGTGATCATTGAACCTTGTTCCTGGTCCCTGGCCGGGTCTCCGGTATGGGTTCGGGCGGCTGATTGGATTTCACCTTGTATAATATATATTTTACCTATAATTTTAATCGTATACATATTGCTACATAAATTAAATAAAACTTTAATGTAGTTCATGTACATTTATTATTTTATTACATATATTTTTTTATAAGATTAAATTTTGACTTGTGAAACGTGTATTCTATATACCTACTTTGCAAAATAAAATAAGTATTTGAATTTTGAATTTATCATTTCTACCGAGTGAAAATCGTGAAATCGTGTTTCTGTACAACAGAAATGTAGAAAAATTCAATTATAATTAAATTAAATTAAAAATTAGATAAATTAATCGAACTGTAGCTTCATATCATAGAATATACTATTATTCCACCTTCATATTGAAAGTAGTCAAAACGACTCCAAAAAGTGCCAATATTCCAATTCCTCGTCCAACTGTATTCATCATCGTGCATGCGTGACAAACAGTGATATCATCTCTAAAAAGCAACCCTAGTCTTGCCCTTTTCTAGAATTTATTAACAACGTTCAAAAAACAGCAGTAGGCAACAAGATAATACCAAATATCACCCTTGAGATGTGGTATTTAGTCAGCGAGGGAGTCCAAACAGATTGTCAATCCCACCCCTGTTTCTATGGTGATGAGAAGTCAAAACACCAGAAACTATTATAACTAGATCACTTAGCCAAGGGAGATTAAGCTCTCTTTCAAGGTAGGAAGGATTGGTAAATGTTGTTGATAGAAGTCGTGGTTATCAATAGATAGTGGTCTATTAATCTCGAATAAGGGCGTGCCGAATCGGGGATAGGCGACAAGGGCGTCCATAACTTTGAAAAGTTGCGGATGAAGTTGGGAAAAGTTTTTTTTTAATTATTTATTGGACATCCTTGTTGAAATTAAACGCTTGTGCTTGTCCAGCAAATTATAATACATATTCTTAAGGGATTTTAGGGTTCTGTACATCGAAATGAAAAAAACTGGCCAAGTGTGTGTCGGGCCACGCGCAGTGTAGGGTTCCGTAGTTGCCCTGCACAATATGCGGACTTCTTCTCCAAGTACATTTTATAACATAAATTTGTCGACTATACAGATCGTGCCAAACTTCTAGTACACTCAGAAGTTGCTCTTCCCAAGAACGGCCCATACATTTTGCTCCTGCTAATGCGAATCGCCCCGTGTTTAGAGGGGACTAAAAGTTTGGCGCAATCTGTACTCGTATTAATTTCTACTGAGTTTTTTCCTGTATGGTCGGTAGTGTATGCCGTATAATCTAATTGTAATCTGTCTCGTATGTTATGTAAGTGTCATCCATCCATCCATCAGCGTAGTTCGTCCACTGTTGGACATAAGCCTTTCCAGGACTTTGCCACTCCCGGCGCTCATCCTGGAAGAATTGCCCATACTCACATACGCTGGGAAGTCGGGTTGACGAGCGCGGTGCCGGTACCCTCGCACCAGTGACGCCGCTGCCCGTCACCAGTCTGTTCCATATAAGGCCAGGCTATTAGGGATGTATATACCGCCATCCATCGGTCCCAGCCATGGGCCTCCTGGTTTTTTGCCTTCACAGTCGAGTCCGGCATCAGCTCTACCACCTGTAAGTGTATGCATAAACATATATTATTTGGGGGTCGAAAATCCTTGATTACAATTTTTTGTATGGTCACTCTACAAGCCCACAGAGAAGGGCACAAACTTCACCAAATTGGCGGGAAAGCTGCTCGTTTGACAGATCATTTTTTATTTCGTTCGGAAACTCGACGGCCATTGTTCCCCTGATTACCAGGTGCTGGCCAGGAAGTTCAATTACGCCGTGATGCCAGCTTCGATTTGTTGAGGGGCTCATGCAATTTTTATAAAATTTTGTGGGCTTAGAAAGCTTTTTTTTTCTGAAAACGTGTAAAGTAAGGTTACCTACGTGTCTTACGTGGAGGTGAAAATTGAAAATGTCCTCTTTTCGACAGACGAATTTCCGTAATATTTTCAAAATGTGTTGACGTCATCAATAATATTCCCTTTTTATTCGAGATGATTGAAAAATTATAAAATAACAAACTTTATTTCCAGAAGTAAGAATACCACGTTAAAATTTTTCTGACGTCACGCACACCGACAGCCGTCCCCCTTTTATTAGAGATATATATTTTGAAAGGAGGCTGCCATACGAAAACCGACCGACACGCAAAACTACCCTTGCTAGAAAATTGTGAAAAAAAACAGAAAAAAATATTTAGCAAGTTTTTTTATCCGTGTAATTCTCCATCTACGTGCCATGACAATACAAAATTCACTGTTTGTTCAAAATGAGTAAAAAACCGGCCAAGTGCGAGTCGGACTCGCGCACGAAGGGTCCGTACTATTATCTATAAAAACGGCAAAAAAACATGTCTGTTGTATTCGCCCCTTAAATATTTATTTTATTCTTTTTTTTTGTATTTGTTGTTATAGCGGCAACAGAAATACATCATCTGTGAAAATTTCAACTGTCTAACTATCACGTTTCAGTGATACAACCTGGTGACAGACGGACAGACGGACAGACAGACAGAGTCTTAGTAATAGGGTCCCGTTGGTTACCCTTTGGGTACGGAACCCTAAAACCGTTAAATATTTTTTCAGTTCCACGGGGAAACCTCTTTGCTCAGTACGATCACTCGATTATGTGGTATAATCGAGTGATCGTACTGATCTAGATAGATAAGATAAGATAAGATAATTGGCCATTTACACCTGATATGTTCATTTATCGTCCATAGTACCACGATATTGCCAGCGGAACTTTTACCCGATGTTGTAATACCAAGACTAGTTCGTCCACTGCTAGACATAAGCCTTTCCAGGACTTTGCCACTCCCGGCGGTCATCCTGGAAGAATTGCCCATACTCACACACGCTGGGCAGGCGGGTTGGTGAGCGCGGTGCCGGAACCCTCGCACCAGTGACGCCGCTGCCCGTCACTAGTCTTTTCCATATAAGGCCCGGCTATTAGGGATGGATATACCGCCATCAATCGGTCCCAGGCATGGTGGGCCTACTGGTTTTTTGCCTGTGAGCTGTCCTCTTACTCACCCCCGAATTACTTCGAGGGGTCTCCAAGTAAGATGGTGGTACCACCACAGTCGAGCCGGATTACGTCATAAAAATGAGGTCGCATGCCAAAACCAACATTAAATATGGCTTTTATAATAAAAGAGCTCGGTTATCCCAATAAAGAGGAGCCCAAGCAACATTTAAGCGAAATAAAAATCCAAATGTGACACACTACTCAGTTAAATTATGAATATTATTTGAGTAATAGCTCTGGAAACAGCCTAAATCTGAATAAAATTGTGGTCTGTCTATTATACATCAATAAGCTTAGTAATGTTTGATTAATGATAATCTATATTCTTAATTCTTAGTAATAGTTATTTATGGATACGTATATACAGACGTTACTAAGCTTTCTGCACTTCAGAAATTTTAAATCTGTATAAGTGCTCTCCAAACCAACACTAAGCTGGATAATTTACTTAAAGTTGAGTAAGGGTGGTCGTCTGAAGCTACAATTTGAATAATAGTACACTATTGTACATTTATTCTGCTGCTGTATAAATGATATTTATGGCGTATTAAATCAGCTTATTATCGTGTAATAGAAAATTAAATCTCTCTTACACACAATCAGATGGATAATTTCATTATTATACAGCTATTGGCTGGTTAAATACCATGTGGACATTGGTTATACAGATTACTGCAACTATTTTGGGAAGGTTTGTGTCGTAAAATTATCATAAAATAGACAAAATTTAGTGGAAAAATAGAAAAAGAATGGGTGGGATTTGGAGAAAATGGAGTATAAAAAATTTAAGAGTCAATTGTGAACGTGAACAGAAAAAGTGGTGATGATACACTGGTACAATCAAGTTTCACGAGTACTTCAGAACTTACATGTGAAGTGGGTATAAACCCATCTATAGAAGAGGGTTCCGCAAGGGAAAATATTAATTATTACAACTTCGTGCAGAATTGTGATATCGGTTCTACATAAAGTGAAGATGAGTCAGATAGTGTGGAAGTTAAAAACTCAACTTTCCGTTCGGACATTAGACAAAAATATTTCTCAGGCAGCTTTAAAAGATTTAATGACAATAATTAATGAGAGGCGCGAGAGAGCTGTCTTTTATTGCGATTTTACTTGTTGACTCGTGTTCTGTCTGATTAGCCAATTTTTCATTTGCGATTGATATCAGAATTAGGTACATAAAATAAGGCTACAGATTTTGATAAAAAAAGTATATTTATATTTTCCAAACAGGTTTCTTTACTTTTATTTGAACCCTAATAAGCTGATTACTGTAGAAATAGTGATCAACTACTCAAATATTAAACAGCATTAAGTGCTGTCAGACTAGTCTTTCCTAGCCGATAGATAAAAAAGTGTACACGCGTGAGCTTTTATTCAGAACCAAGATGAACAATAGTCGTTAGGGGATCGCTTATTCGAACTGGAAAGAATCGCCATTTTTACCAAATATTGTACAATGTTTATGCCTAATTGTATTATTTAATTGATGACAGAAGAATTGAAAACACAAAAAAAAAGGTCATTACATAATACCTAATACTTTTCAAATATAAAAAAGCATTTGGGTGGATGTACATTTATGTCATTCGAGTAAAATTTTATATTTACTATCATTATAGTTGATAATTCTAGCGGCGCAAGAAATAAATCGAAGTAAATCACTCATGTTCACAATAAACTTTCACGCGCACTAATATTCAACTGTACAATGACCACAAAACTGGTAATACAAATATACTTATCAAGGCACGTTTAGCTTGCTGATTATAAATAGTACGACATGTTTTTTACTTATGTCATTGCTGGAAAAACAATCACAATATTCTATGAAATGCTGAATAATTAATGTCTATTATTATAACTATTCCACTTGTTTCTGAATTCAGTTTGGGTAAAAGCAAGATGACACTTATTGCTGAATAATGTCTTAATAACAATGTCAAATATGCATACATCTGGATAATGTCGGTATAACAACTGTATAACATCGAAAACCACTTTTATTCAAAAGTTATTCAGATAGTAAACTTCTATATTGCCACTATTCAGATTTTACAGATCTTCTATTCAGATCTAAGCAACAAATTTTGTGCCCAAATTGCTTGAATAACGTCTGAGTAGACGTTTACACAACTATTACTCAGACAATCCATTTACTTAGAGTCCCGCGGATTGCTATTACTCAAACGTTTTTCAGAAGGTAAATGTTACCTGGGAGGGTGGGGTGGAATGGAACGGAGCGTTTTTAATTCCCGTAAAACGTTGCTCTACCATCTCTGGGGAGAGGTGGGTAAATATCATTACTAGCTAAACATTGTAGCTAGCTACAGTGTAGTGGGAGTTGATGGTATTGATATTTGAAAAGTTACTAGATAAATACCATAGCTCAATTTAAAACAATTTTTTTCAGAGAATACACGCTAGTTTAGGACATAGTTTTCAATATTTTGGTATATAAATTAACCATTATTTTTTTGTCCGATGACCTTGTCACTTGAGAATTTTAGACATTATACTGATTATGATGTGTGATTGCTTATAAAAAAGTGGTCTGTCTCTGTCTACTCATCCGTCATCTAGTTGTCAAATTAGTCTGAAGCAAATTATTATAAATTTATCTTGATAGCAAAGGACACATTTCTAAACAGCCATTACTCAAGTGACGTCACACGAGGGGAAATGAAAGTTGCAGCCTTTTCGTAAAAATATTCATCATCATGAGGTTTTTCAGACCAAAACTCCGAAAATACTAGATAATAAAAAAATATTAAACCTAAATCTCGAAATGGTTTTCGAATTAACACACCTTAACATAATTTAATCTATGCCAATGTAATAATACTGATATAAGTTTATCATCAGTTTAAACTGTTTGTTTGCAAGGGGTCGAATTGGTCCAGCGTAACAATAGATTTCTATTGTTATATTTGTAACTGTTTGTAAGAGAGTTAATTATACAAGGTGACTTTTTGATTATCGTCCAAATTCATACTGGAGGCTTTGTACATGATCAGCTTCATGAATCGATAACAATTTTTGTGAAATTTCATTTCATGAATTTTACAAAAATCGTTATTGATTCATGATGATGATCACTTACTAAGGCTCAAGTATGAATTTGAATGATGTTCGCTAATTCACTTTGTTTATTTATCTTTTAAGCGAAACCTGGCGAGACATAGACAGACAGAGAAAGAAAAACAAGAAGTTTTTACAGCAATAAAGCGTAAAGCTGTAAAAATGATTTTTTTTTCTTTAGTTGTTTCTCAAACTAATATAATAACAAATGAAATTTCATACGAAATTTTTTTTTATTCCATGCAGTAATGGTAACCGATATTAATCAAATAATATTTTTTTGGCCTCTATAATAATAATTTTACGTTTAAATAATAATTTAACAAATGCCTAAGATAAAGGTAAAAAATTCGGCGAAAAAAATCATTAAGTTTATATCATTGCAGTATAGAAACGCGGAAAGAAAAGTAAATCTGGATGTGAGGAGCTCTGAACCGGGATTTGAACCCGGGACCTCTCGCCCCCGATGCCTCCTTGCGATGGATAAATCGCCAAGTGTTCAAACATAGAAATTTATTTCTGTCATAGTAAAAAAAATCATTATTATCAAATTAATATCAATTAACATAGCATTTATATTTGTTATATACTTTTTGTAATTGAAACACCGCAACTCACAAGTCAAGAGATACAAAATATAAAAAACAAATAACAAAACATAACTTAATCCTAAAGTATCAAAACCTTTTTAACCTCTCTACCTTTCATTCTAACACCATCATCAAACGCGCACGAGTCTATTGTTATTAAGATGATTACGTACGCTAGATGTAGCAGATTAGCTAATTAAACGAGTACTCAAAATACCACAGTAAATAGACTACAATGGAAGCTAAATACAACCTTATTACAAGATGTTACGATTCATTTTAGACGGCTAGTTATTGTGGGTTAATGTACGCACTGTCGTTTACTAGCGAAAATTCAGCTCTTGAAAGAGGTTTTCTTTATACTGTGATAGGGTATAGTTTTGGTTGATTTAAAGATTTTTTGCAAAGTAGTGCAGCTATGGTTGTGGGAAGTAATATGCGCATGATTGGTGTGATTAATTTTTTTTCTCGCTAAACGGCGAGGTATTGTTAAAATCAACACCTTTTGAAGTTATTTATCTGCTGTCCAAACCAATTCCTAAGTTAAATTAATTAATTTAACAGTTTTGGGACCTTTTTCTAGATTCTGGACAATCAAAAACGCGATTGGAGGAATTTCACTTGATAGAAATAATTATCGAAATAAGGTCTAAATTTACACTTTTTTTGATATTCTGACTTCAAAATATTTATTTAGATGGGTTTAACAATACCCAAATTAATGGTTATGGTCAAATTAAGGTCCCAAAATTATTATACTAATTTATTTAACTAGGGACTTCTTTTGAACAGCAGATAAATAACTTCAAAAAGTGTCGATTTTGACAAAACGGAACCCACAAGGCCCGACTTGACCTGTTTTATTTACAAGCATCATCGTGATCAGTGGGAAATAATCTCGCCCATCCCTTATCTATCCAATATCTATATATATATATATATATATAGTTTATTGGATCAATAGCAATGTTATCCCACAGCTCGTCCCGTGGGGCTGATTGTATCTCACGGGCGTTGCGTGTCTGATTTCAGTTTACCTTCCTCACAGTGAGCTGGCGAGGTACCACGATACGGGCGCAAAAATAAAGTGAGCATATTTTTGAACGAGTGAGCGAAGCAAAGTTCTCCGAGTCTATTTGAACAATCCGGCATTTGTAAGTTGGCGAAACTCAAAACATAGGTAGGCCTCATAGAATAAAGGTAGTACTAGTTTATATGAACAACTGTTTGTATGTGAGCGAAATTTGCAACTTTTTTTCACTTCCTACATACAAATCAATGTATACAAATCGCCCCGATCAGCTGACTGGTCCAGTATGGAAAGGTGAAAACAAATTTTAAGAATTTTGCACAATCCTAATAGAAAAAGTTGTTCATACGGACAAGTTCTACATAATATGTTTCCAATTTCGCCAACTAATTTAATTTAACCTTATATATATGAATGTTTGTCCGATGATAACTTGAGTATCGTTGATCGGAACGTCATGAAATTTGGTAGGCGAGTTAATGAGACAAAAAGAATTTTCAAGTTCGAACATGAGCCAAATCGGTCAAGATCGAATCGCGAGTTCACAGCGCGAATTACAAGTATAATAAGCAACTGGTTTACGCTTGACTACTAAAGCGTCGATAAGCAGGCGAGGCGTTAAATAAGTCGGTCCAGAGATTTTCGCAAAATCTACCTAAAGTCGGTAACGGACGTATATGATACTACGCAACTGCATGTAACCTCTCTCTTTCTTATTCTCTCTCTCCTTCCAAAACCAATTCTATTAAACATTTTTTATTCAAACTGACGCAAAAATTACGCGACAATAATTTTTACTCAGGTGGTAGAGCTGATGCCGGGCTCAACTGTGTAGGTACCACCATCTTACTTGGAGACCCCCTCGAAGTAATTCGGGGGAGAGTAAGAGGACAGCTCACAGGCAAAAAACCAGGAGGCCCACCATGCATGGGACCGATGGATGGCGGTATATCCATCCCTAATAGCCGGGCCTTATATGGAACAGACTGATGGTGACGGGCAGTGGCGAGGGTTCCGGCACCGCGCTCACCACACACCAACCCGCCTGCCCAGCGTGTGTGAGTATGGTCAATTCTTCCAGGATGACCGCCGGGAGTGGCAAAGTCCTGGAAAGGCTTATGTCCAGCAGTGGACGAACTAGGCTGATGGATGGATTTTTATCGATGTGCCACGAAGAGCGAGACTAGCGGGCTACTAGTAGTTCGCGGCCTGTCGACTGAACAGCTGGCTCGTGTCCTCTCTTCTTCCTTTACTGTCTGCAGGACTCCGGCTCCAGAGATTGCAGTAATTTCGGGAATTGAAATAAAAGCCTTTTTCTCCAGTAAAATTTACGATGACAGTTATTTTATTTTAGTTTTAAAACAGTGATGTGCTTAGTGACTAGTGATGTCCTAGAGATCGGTTTACTGATTGTGTCGGTTTAATGCCAATGTAATCGACACTAGTGACTACGCCGTAGCAAGTTTTACGCTTGCTACGCGTTGCAGCAATGAGCTGTAGCGGCTTTTCCCTAATTCCCGTTTTATACTTTCCTTTATTTGCTTTAGATTAATCTATGATTTTCAAACAGTGGGGGTCGCGAAGCCTTTCTAAGGGTTATTCTCATCGGCTCACTGGTCGGTTGCAACTACAAAATTAATGTATTTTTTTCCCAACTGACCAGTGAGCTCACTGGGCACTACTTTATTCAATGAAAAATTTTCACAACGAACTAGGGTCAAATACGTACAACGTAAGTTCACATTTGGCCCTGGTTCGTTGTGAAAATTTTCCATTGAATAAAGTAGTACTCAGTAGGCTCACTGGTCGGTTGGGAAAAAAAATATTTTAATTTTGTAGTTGCAACCGACCAGTGAGCCGATGGGAATAGCCCTTCTTTACGGGGGTCACAGTTACATTCTAGTTCAAAATGTTATATTTAGGCGCACCAAATTTGATGGTTGGATTCGATATGTGTAACATAAAAAGCACAAGTTAGAAACAGCGGAGGGTAGGGGTTCGCGAAATATATTTCCTTACTAAGGGGGTCGTGCCTTGAAAAAGATTGAGAAACACTGCTTGAGATCATTGCTATTTATTGAAATAAACAAGTTCTTAGTTTTGACGTCCATACTTTACCCATTTTCGATACATTTATGAATTTCAATCAATTTAGTAGGACAAATTGATTTTATTTATCTTAAGATTAGAATGTATCTAAAATAAATACAAGATGAATTTGTGAACATCGTCCAAATTCATACTTGAGCATTGTTAAGTGATCAGGATCATGAACCAATAACGATTTTCGTAAAATTCATAAAATGAAATTTCGACTATCCATAGTGATTCACTCAGGACTGGGAGTGAAATGGGAAGTCGAAATTTTATTATACGAATTTCACAAAAATTGTTATCGATTCATGATGCTGATCACTTACCAAGCCTCCAGTATAGATTTGGACAATGATTAAAAAATCACCTTGTATATTTTGTTTTTTTTTTATTACTTTAGGGGGAACGATTCGTATCCTCTACGAAACGATGGTTCTGATTATTTTTGAATTAAAAATATCTAATAAATAAGTTTTATGGCATTTCACGAACATAGTTTAAGGTTAAACGTCAGTCGCTTAGCGCAAAGTGCATAACTTAACTGCGTTTTTCTTGTTAAGAAATAAAAAAAATTAAAAGCATTTTGGTATGTGGCATTTGACGCCAATAGTTAGTGAGGTTTATAAAGCAAGAGTTTGAAATTGTATATACGATTAGTCATATTTTTTTCAAATGCTGTTTCAACTTTGTTTGGACAAGATCATGACTAATTGAGCATTCAATTTTAAACTGATGCTTTACAAACCTCACTAATACTCAATTGCCACATACCAGGTTTTTTATTTAAAATTTCCAAACAAGAAAAACATGCATTTCGCGCTAAGCGACTGACGTTTAACCTTAATATCAGTTAAGCTTTTCCGGCAAATTTTTGTTATTTTCATAACGTTGTAAATGAATGGGCATACAAATTTAAAAACGTAAAATAACTATGTTTGCGAAATGCCCTAAATCATATTTATTTAGTATCTTTAACTAAAAAAAAAACCAGCCAAGTGCGAGTCAGACTCGCGTACCTAGGGTTCCGTATTGTGGATGATAAATTTAATTTTGTGATTTTTTTTTTCGTGAATTTCTCAACCGCTTTATTTTTCCTGTAATCTTTACGTAAACACATATTACCATGATTTTTTCATATTTTTTGGTCCACCAGTTTTGGAGATAAGTTGGTTTTTTAAAGATTTCTCGAAACCAGTGCCAGTAAGTATAGTAAAAATATATATTTTTACAATCAGCTTTTTAATACCTATAATTTGATACCCATATTGCATTTTTATAAAATATTTTTTTAATTTATTTTACTTCTTTAATATTTGGAACAATTTCAAATTTTTCATATATTTGTTAACACCCTCATATGTGGGAAAATTAATGCTATTTTCGTGGCAAATTTCATGTATGTATCTTTAACGGTGCTAAAGTTATGAGGCTGTGACATACGGACGGACGGACAACGGAGTCTCACCATAAAGGTTCCTTTTACCTTTTAGGTACTACGGAACCCTTATAAGAAGAACCATCTTAATTTGTACGTTTCGTAGCGGACACCAATCGTTCCCCCTTAATTTGTGCGTTTCGTAGCGGACATCAATCGTTCCCCCTTAATTTGTACGTTTAGTAGCGGACACCAATCGTTCCCCCTTAATTTGTGCGTTTCTTATCGGATACCAATCGTTCCCCCTTAATTTGTGTGTTCTGTAGCGGACACCAATCGTTCCCCCTTAATTTGTGCGTTTCGGAGCGGACACCAATCGTTCCCCTTAATTTGTGCGTTTCGTAGCGGACACCAATCGTTCCCCCTTCATTTGTGAGTTTCGTACCGGACATCAATCGTTCCCCTTAAACTCTCAAAAGATAACGTAGGTTCGTTTTTCGAGAAAACATGCAGGTCGGATTTTCGTAGCCTTCTTCTAACGAAAGCTAATCGAGTTAAATTCGAGAAACCGAAGTACACCTCCGCGGCCCCGGACGCGTGTGTTTGCGTTCATGTAGACCAATTTACTGATTGTTACTGATGTCTCGGACCTAACAAATTGACGGGGATGTCGGGAATATGACAGGGAATATTAACGTTACGTATTATCTTATATTATAGCAAATTAATATACCTACATTAAATAGAAGGACGTATGTTAATCTGAGGGCACGGCAGAGCCCCCACCAAGACGAGCCGAAGAAAGTAGGGCACTACATAACTTTTCCCGAAGCGTTTCGTCGTATTTTTGAACCCTCATAGCTTCGGCCTGGATAATACCTGAGAGCTCGAATTTTGAGGATAAGATGCAATTTTCAGGCTTATGAAATACGCTAAGTTTCATTTGTCTAGCTTTTATACCTAAAATACGTCGATTTCGTCACTGTTTCGCTCATTCACTCACTCACTCACTTACTCACTCACAAAGATTTTTTTTTTGTGATGGCAAAAATTATTGTATGTTCTAAATAATTAAAAGTGGTGGATATATATCGTAATTACAGTTTGAAAAAAAATGCAACTGTCTTTACTAAAAGAAAATTCCTTTTTCTTTTTTTTTGGTGAGTTTCTTAATCGCTTTATTTTTCCTGTAATCTTTAGGTAATCATTTTTCTTTTTGGTGTTTTTTAAAGATGAATTAATACTGTTTTTATGCGAAATTTCAAGTCTTTTACAGTTTGAAAGTTGTAACATATATACGGACGACGGATGAACGGATAACGGAGTCTTGCCATAACTACACCTTGTTCCAGCCCCTCTATTTTGTATCTTTAGTTGCCAACTGGACTAGGTGCCTATCATCAAAAACATAGCTAAAAATTTAACTTTTATAATTGCTATTAGCGGGTATTGAACTATTTACGATCTGTGTCCTCACTTCAATTGCGAACATATCCTTAGACAATCGGAATTCGATAGTATGTCTATGTTTTTGGTTATAGGCACCCAGTTCAAATGGCAACTAAGGATACATAATAGGCCCTCTGCGGGCCTATAATGTATCTCTAGTTGCCTTCTGGACTGGGTGTCTATCATCAAAAACATAGATATACTATCGAATTCCGATGTCCTAAGAATATTTTCGCACTTGAAGTGACGACACAGATTGTTAATAGTTCAATACACACTAAAGGCAATTTTGAAATTTCAGTTTTCATCTATGTTTTTGATGATAGGCACCTCGTTCAGTTGGCAACTAAAGATACAGAATAGGGGGGCTGGTCACTGGCCGGGACCCCGATATGGGTTCGGGCGGTTGATATGATTGACCTTGTATAGTTATAGATTTAACCTATCATTTGAATCGTATACAAGGTGAATTTGTGAACATCGTCCAAATTCATACTTGAGCCTTGGTAAGTGATCAGCATCATGAACCAATAACGATTTTTGTTAAATTCATTAAATGAAATTTCGACTCTCCATAGTGATTGACGTCAGGACTGGCAGTGAATTACTATGGGAAGTCAAAATTTCATTACGCTAATTTCACAAAAATTGTTATCGATTCATGATGCTGATCACTTACAAAGCCTCCAGTATGAATTTGGACGATGATCAAAAAGTCACCTTGTATACATATATTGCTACAATAAATTAAATAAATAAATCTTATACTTTAAAACATTAAATAAACCTTTAATTTAGTTCATGTACATTGATTATTTTATTATCTACAAATATTTTTATAAGATTAAGTGAACCTACTTTACAAAATGAACTATTTGAATTTGAATCTTAAAAAAGAACGCAATATGAATTTTACAAAACAAGTATTTTTCTCCATGAATAACCAACACGTGAAGCACTAAAATGCATAGTTAAACAGCCTTAAAAGCAACTATGTCCATGTAGCTGCATTTTTCTGCGAAATATTTATTGTTTGTCAAGAATGAAGGTTTAATCCAAGGTTTCGAGGTAAACACATTTTTTGCCGCATTTCAGACTGCTTGCGGGAATTAACGCCATTTTTACTAGTAGTGTGTTGTGATAAATGAAATGTCGCCAGTTTCAATTTTCGTAGCACTGCATTGGCGTAAAAATACGGTTTTTGAGGTGACCGTTGCCCAAAATAAAAACCGGCCAAGTTCCAGTCGGACTCACGCACGAAGGGTTCCGTACCATTATCTATAAAAACGGCAAAAAAATCATGTCAGTTGTACGGGAGCCCCCTTAAATATTTATTTTATTCTGTTTTTTAGTATTTGTTGTTATAGCGGCAACAGAAATTTCAACTGTCTAACTATCACGGTTCATGAGATACAGCCTGGTGACAGACGGACAGCGGAGTCTTAGTAATAGGGTCCCGTTGGTTACCTTTTGGGTACGGAACCCTAAAAAGCGTTCAGAAATACAACCTTTGCGGAAGAGAGGCGAAAATTCCTACTATTTATGTACAGTATACTACAGTATGCGTACACTGGAGATCACATCAAGCTATACACATTGGACTTTGAGCCTATCATACATCCTTTACTATAAGGGCTAGTGTAGTACTGAAAGTGTATGGTTTGATGTGATCTCGACTCCACCATATGTGACAAGCAGTCACTCCTCGCCCCTCGGTGGATCTAGCAGGATCTTTCTCGAATGATACGACTTTGTTTCGCTTTGAGCTCTTTTTTTTTTTTTTCATGTATTCTCGCTAATTAACACATGCACACATTAACCCTTAACCACTGACGTACGTATGTGGTACGTCATCGTAATAGTTTTTCGTTCAATACTTAATTTTACGTAGGAATTTCGGCGCATCCTTTTTGGTAGCTTCCTAGTTGCCAGCAACGTGTGTGCGGCGGGGGAGAGTGTACGCGTAGCATGCTCCTAAGCAGGTAAATTTAACCCCGCGACGTATGAGGTACGTACGTCAGTGTTAATGTGACTTTTTTGAAAATACTTATTTATGTTTGTCAGCAGACGAAATGCATCGTAAGTGGTCAAATTTTTCTTCTGGGCCATCTACATAAAAAAATAACGAGTTCAAGTGAATAATGCCAATAACGAAGAAGTTATCGAACCTTATCTTCGTGAGCCTGGCGAATCATCAGCAGATGAAAAGGATTCATTCAGTCGGATCGCGATGTGTCTTCCGAGGACGAAAATTTTAAGGATGAAGTGGCTCCTGCTCGTGATTCAGAATATTTTGAAAGTGAACAGGCTCTTGCTTGTATATATATATATATATAGTGGATAAATACCCGATAAAGCTGTAAAGCTTGCCGTAAACCGGTCAGTTTGCAGTGCTCTAAGGCAACCTGCAACAACTGCTGTTAAAAAGTGCCTTTTAGTAAGATTTATGGCGATTGTGATTATTTTCTAATTAAAGCCATCCTTAATAATTAATACAACTCAAAAAAGAAGTTCCTATTGTGACAAAATATTTTTGTTTTGATTTTGAAAAAATGTCTATGCTACTTTCATTGCCTCTAAGGTTGTTAATTAATCTATATTTTCCTATGAATATTATAACTGTGATTTTATCATCCTTATATCATTTAAATATGTGTTTATAAACTCACTGCAATAATCACCATAGGTACCCTCTATTCTTGCATCAGGAGGGTTTCAAAATTAAATACGTATCCCGTACGTACGTCAGTGGTAGTGTAACAAAATGACACGTCAGTGGTTAAGGGTTAAGGATGGGGAGCTCTGAATTTCGTAGGGTCTTCGCTTATCCTGCTGGAAGTATTTTACTTCTCGAGGACTCCAGGAGGTATATTTATGGAGAGTCACCTTCACATCGATGGGACTCTCTAAGGAATCTTGCTCGTGTATTGTTTGAAAGATCTTTTATTCTGGATCTGTATTTATTTTTGGAAAATACGAAATAAATCAGTCAATACGACGTATGTCGATCCATAAAGGTTATCGATTGCCAACTAAACACGAACAAATTTTCCTTTAACCTACCTATAAGACCTAACCTTACCTAAACCATAGATAAATAAAGGAAGGATAGATTGCTATCTCCTTGTACTGTTCGCAATACTAAAAATAACGTTGCTAGATGGCGTTACCTGTCTCGCTGGAAATAAAATTTGTCTGAAATCGACGAAATATAGCATTTTACTGTTCTGGTTCATCATATTTATTTATTTTATGAATAAAAACACAAAATTTTCATAACATCGCATCAGAAAATAGTGAATTCATAGTCAGGTGTTTTTAACATTTTTTTCATTAAACTTTCGGTGGTAAGCTGGCAATCTAACTAAGCGTCAGATAGTTATTCTGAATTCCGGTAGATGGCGCACAACGCAACAAAATATGTGCATTAAAATACGCTTTATTTACCTAACACACACTAAAACATACCGGTATATAACTTTACTTTTTGACTCAACTGTCATGCACGGTTGAGCGATTTATCCTCAGATTTATCGTATGCCATGTGTCGCGTACTGTCGTATTCTAGCAAATTTTTGTTTTTGCGGGCGCAGTATAGTTGCTACACACCCACACACATCGAATTTCGTTTCATCAACTGTTCGATAGATGGCACTAGGTATGTCACAATTTATCTAGTATAGTAGCGACATCAAAAATAATAAGTCGAACTACTAGGTACCGGTGAAAATAATAAGTTTTAAGCGGGCTTTGTTCTAATGTATGGACTGAGCAATCTAACTAAAACGCGATCCCCGCTCATCCCCTTCTAACAAAGGTGTGGTGAGAACATAATCAGTTTCATTAGCGAGATAGCTACCCCTCTACCCCCAGCTCCCCCTCTGCGCGAGCGCAAATGGATCTCTTTTCACGCAATCTATTTTAATCATGTTGGCTTTTTGGGGTTCAATTAAAGGTGAAAACCAATCACAAGGGTATTAATGGATTTTTAAGTTAAGTTCTAACAGGACGCAGCTTTACAAAAAAAAATAATTGGGAAATCGAGAAAAACAAGTCTGTTGTTTCATACATTTAGTCGGATAGCTATGTAACTTTTCTATGGAACAGCTGATTTTTTTTCCGTGATTCGAGGGTTGGCACCATAGTATAAAAGTTGTATTCATATATATTTATATTTATTTATTTACAGAAAACTTAATTCTAAATTACATGATAAAAGTTATGTACAATGGCGTGTTTATCTCAATAATGACATTTATTCCAGCAAACCAAGGGTGATGGAGATATTTGATATAAATAAGATATTCATATTATACTCGAATGTTGAGTCTTGAATTTTAAATGATAATAATTATAAAGGCATTCATGTCAAGCGTTAAATTACCCAATTAGAATAAAATAATTAACTTTACAAATAATAATAATAAATTTATCCTAAACTGTAAACGAGAACTGATATGGATTGTGATTCACAATGGAACCTTGTCAAACCAATGTTCTATTTTCCCTCTCACTTTGACTAAATTGTACAAAATTGCGGAAAGAATAAATAATTAATACTTATAGATAATTGATCTGATAAATAATCGTCGAGCTGTCTCCCGCGCACGCGTCGCACGCAGACGACTCACGCGCAGGTGTTATACTGACTGGTACTATGGACGTGGACCCTTATTCAAAGTTTGTGAACTTATTTTCTATCTTTTTGATGATTAGGATAACTATTGTAGAGTCGTTACGCAATATTTGTGTACAAGGCAGGTTTTTTAACATTCTTGTAACTCGCAGTTTTTAAATTTGGCATTTTTTTTAAATCAAGATTCATTAGATTGCTTTAGAACATTAAACCTAAGTATTATAATCAAAATACAGTTCAGTGCGAGTGGAATCCACGCTCCGATGGTCCAGTTTTAAAGCTAACGCTTTCTTTATTAGTAGAGGTATAAAAGCATATATAATTTTATGATATCTCAAGCTAATACAAAATTAAAAAAAAAAGAACTTTTGGCACGTTGTGATCTTTTTTAACTGAAGTCTGTTTCTAGGGCAGCTGAAAAAGCTGTACGCGTCAAAAGAAAACAATGCGTCAATCTTGATATATAATCTTAATCGCTTGACGCAAATTTCTGCATTTCGTGGTACGGGGTCCAGTATAAAATACCTAAAGGTCATTGACCGATTTTCCAACTGCCCTAGAAATATAGTTTTTAGCCCACTCCCTAGTTACCCCCTCTCAAGTTGGTCTCGCGCGCTTTCCAGTGCAACGATCTATTAAAAAAGATATTATTGTATTAGGTATTAAAACTTAATTATAAACAATTTGTTTAATACATATTTTTCAATATTACTTAGGCAAAGTTTTAAGAAATTTTTAACTTTACCAATTTTGTTTTACCACTTTCTATCATCTATCCATCAGCCTAGTTCTTCCACTGCTGGACATAAGCCTTTCCAGGACCCACTCCCGGCGGTCATCCTGAAAGAATTGCAGGCGGGTTGGTGAGCGCGGTGTCGGAACCCTCGCACCAGTGACGCCGCTGCCCGTCACCAGTCTGTTCAATAGAAGGCCCGGCTATTAGGGATGGATATACCGCCATCCATCGGTCCCAGGCATGGTGAGCCTCCTGGTTTTTTGCCTGTGAGCTGTCCTCTTACTCTCCCCCGAATTACTTCGAGGGGGTCTTCAAGTAAGATGTTGGTACCTCCACAGTCGAGCCCGGCATCAGCTCTACCACCTGCTACCTTACTTTCTATTCTTTCTAAGTAAATTATATTTTTGTGCCAAGAACAAAACCTTTAAGTTGGCACATTTGTTGACGCGATTTTCCCTGATTTTCCCAAATTTTATCAATTATTATAATGTAAAGATATATCACAAAACAACGACATGTTGTTAGGGTCCAAACTTTGATCTAAAGCAGCCCAAACCCTGCGCAAGCGCATCGTCACGACACGGAACAATAAGATCGTGAACCATACATGCACCTCGGTTTATGGCGCCAAACACAACGCGACACGCATATTATAATTTATTATTTAGGTTTATTAGTTCTTTCACCCGCCGAATAGAGGCCTAATTCAAACAATACCTAGGGGCAACTGACATGGGGATAACGGGTAATGACCTCTCTATATCGCTTCGATTACCTAATATTTCATTATCGATGCGACAATTCATGGTCCAGTCATCTAACTGAAAAAGATTAAAAACAGCTTCTATGTTAGGTACCGAAGTTGTACTATCCTTTTACCTTTTACCTATATAACTATTTACCTTTTATTTATAACTGTTCTGTGATTCATTTTTTTTATTAACAAGAAACTTAAATAACATAAATAATACTTAAAATATACACTAACTACAAAGAATATAAAATTAAAAATTGACTAAATTAAATAAAAAATATTGTTTAAATCGCTGCCGCAGGGGAGGGTCCCCAGCAGGCTGGTGGCGTTACCCCGTTGGATTGCGGGACTAATCCGCTGTCCAAGGTAGGCCCCAGCCCGCCGATCACCAGAAGCGTCGACCAGGCACGAGGAAATTTCTTGGAAAAGTCGTCGCACTTCTGGTCCCCATGGCACAAATATGTAGCCATCCCCTAAAGCTGCATATGTGCGCCTCTTGGAGGCCTCTGCTGCAGCTGCTGCCGCGCCAGCCCTAGTGGCGGTCGCATTGATGCGGGATGGGGCCAGTTCAACCTATGTATTTTATCCTTGAATAACTACTAAAATAAGTTCTTTTCTCTGATATTAATTTATGTTTTTCGCTGTGTATTTGTAATTTGTTTTCTTAACGAATAGTTTAACAGTAATATTTTTATTGATAGGATCATAATTTTTTGCATGCTACGTAGATTAGGTTTGACTTTCTTAAATTGTTAAATAGCCATAAAAATTGTTAGTCTGTTTTTTGTCGAATTGCCCATACATAAATAGCATTTAGTCCGATGGAAGGCGCTGGAAGCCAAACCACAAGCTAATCCTCGATTAGCTTAGCTTGGTTTCTAACGTTGACCAATACTTATATTTACCTTAAGATAGAAACTAATTATGTATTTTTGTAAAGCTTGATGTACGTTTTGAATAAAGATTATTATTATTATTATAGTGTATCCACACAGGTCGCGTCCCACACCAATGGCCGCCCGTTCTTCCAACCTAAAAGAGTCATCCCGTCGGGTCTCTTGCCGTCGTCGCGCACTAGACCTGAAGGTTCTAGGGTAGCTGGCACGTTAACGCAGGCAAGAGCCCGGCGGATGATGTCATTAAGGCTGGCGTGACGTGACAGACGCCCAGCACTGCGCTGGCATGAAAGGCCATGATGACCAAACTGGTCGACACTAACTCTTATATATAATCTTATGCGTTTTATTGCATCTATGCGTTTGCTACCGTAAGTCACACATGCTGGCTGTAACAGAATACCAGCGTTGTGTCGGGGTGTGCAAAAGTATAGTTTTTATAGATATGGATCATCTTGACACAGCAACATGCTGAGTTGCAGCCCATTTGGTGGTGATGAAGACACTATATTAATTTATGTTACCTTTTATTTGTTTAATATTTGTCCTAATGTATTTTAGTTAGTTATATTAGCATTAGTTTAATTATATGTGTTGCTATCTTGTGTTTTCACTTTCCATCAAATAAATTTATTTCTTTCTTTCTTTCTTATCCGTCCACCATAAGTTCCACTGGCCCAAGTTTCACTCATTATTAAAATGAAAAGTGGAATATGCAATTTTACCCAATGGGAGAGTTTGGTGACCCATTTTTGACTTGTATTGAAATCACAATAGGAGCTAAAAATCAATTTTCCTCTATAGTACCTACAGAATAGGTAGATAGATAGATAAAACTTTATTTATCGCCGCAACGTAATACAAAATAAAAAATCTCTTGTAGATAAGTTTGCCTGTGTGCATAATTTTTTCCTATTGTAAGTTTGTTTAATATGTTTCGCAGGAATAAAATATATTGAATAACATGTATTAAAAAAACAGACAGTCGACGGTCTGTTTTTTTAATACATGTTATTCAATATATTTTATTCCTGCGAACGCATTTTTTAATATGTTTCGTGAACAATAAATAATAAAGAATAAAATGTTGAGATAATCTAACATAAACATATTAATATACATATCAATTAATGTCTATTGAAGACAAACGGCAATTTTAAGTCATATTTGAGGCGCTATTTCTTGATAAATATGCAATAAAACCTTTGAAAAAATAAAGACATGTTATTTTTGATTTTTGATGAATTTCAGAATTAACTTCATCTTGAATTATTTTCGTAGTAATAAAATGAAAAAAATACATTAAAGTTAAACGTCAGTCATTCGGCACAACTTAACTTTGTTTTTCTTGTCAATTGACGCCCATATTTTGGTGTAAATTAGGTTTATAAATCTACAGTTTTAAATAAAATGCACAATAGTCAAGATTTTGTTAAAACAAGCTTAAAATGCTGTCTTAAATTTGTTTAGACTAAGTCACAGCTAAAAATGTTACATTTCAAGTTTACATTCATAAATCTTACTTATTTATACTCATACAGGAGTTGAGTCTACCAGTGTCGGTACAAATATCGACAGAAACTATATTGAATTAACGCTATTTTTTATTTTCTACTTTCTAAGCAATATTTTTCTTCTTAGTGCAAGAACTATATAATAGTAGTTTATGCTACAAGGGCGAAAAGGAATAAATTACGAGGACGATTTAAAACACGAGCGTAGCGAGTGTTTTAAACGTAACCGAGTAATTTATTGCTTTTACGCCCGTGTATCATACTACATTTTTCAATGCATAGTGTGAGGAAATGAAAACAAATATAATCTTGTGAACTTTAAATTATGATTGGCTCAAAAGGATTGTATCCAGAGCCGTTAAACAGTGGAAAAAGAAGTATAACATCTATGGTACACAGATAAGGCTGCAGGTTAGCCAACCATTGCAAATAAATTTAAAAAAATAATAATAATAAAGCCCTAGGGCAAAATAATCGACTTTCTGTTCGGTTTTGATGCATAAAAAGTGGGCCTTTACGAGCACATGCATTGAAAATACCATTAGTGGTTTCAAAGTAATAACCAATTTAACTTTATTTTAGTCTAAAAATAGCTTGACTTTGAACAATATTTTCATGCTCTTTCTTATACGCAAAAATAATTTTCTAAAACGAAATTGATGTTTTTAATTAATCTAACAATATATTTTTTTTTTCATAATTTTTAAACATACCGTTTAAGAGAAATAACTTTATCAATATAGTCATTTTCGGATAACCCTGTGAAGAGGCACCTTAAGTTCTTTTCACTTTCTGCTATCATCTTTTCACTAATGCTGTCATTAAATTGATACTTGTCGTAGTTCTTGATGGAACATTTGAAACATCTTGTACATAAAACACATTCTTGGTAACTGTTCCACTTTTATATGTATATTACACTAGCGACCGGTTTCGTTATAATAACATCGTCAAGCTTTTAGATATGGCTACGAATCATGAGATGGAATATTTCGTAATACATATAAAAGTGGAACAGTTACCAAGAATGTGTTTTATGTACAAGATGTTTCAAATGTTCCATCAAGAACAACGACAAGTATCAATTTAATTCGTTTCTACTTTGAAATACTTAATAATCTAGCTAACTATCTAACTTGATAGCGAATGCATAGGATTTTTAATCGAATAATCGCGTCCATGTGAAAAAAAATAATTAGGCGCTAAACATTATTTCAATATCGTTTTTTTCGATATTTGTACCGAAACACATCGTCTTATAAGCGCTTAAGAAGATGCTTACCTACCGAAATGGTTTTTCACCGTTAAACCGGACCCTAAAAATGTCTGTACAACAAATACCGCAACAAGGCCTTGCTCTAAACTAGATGTATTAAACTAATTCGACCTAGATGCTAAAGATATTTCTAAATTTTTTGTTAACTTAATTATTCGCAACAATTACTTCATTCTTATTTGAATAATAAATTGTGCCTTCGTGGTTTAGTTGTTTAAAAGTTTCCCCCACTAATCCGAAGATCACGCTGGGTTCAACCCCGTCTATAAGGGCTTAATTACTCTGTGTTTGGTCTACTGCTTCGAAATATACGAAAGGATCCATATTTATGCCCGAAAAACGGCGATAGAGCTCACCACCCAGGGCCACAGCTTCAGATTTCTGGCGGCGCTTCTTGCTGCGCTTCCAGGTGGTTTTTGCAACGGGCTTTGCCCTGCCACGACACCCGTCGGCGCCTTTCACCGCATCGGATGTATAGCGCGCTCGCTCGCTCAAAGCGCTCGACACTAGATTCGTCCTGTGAGCTCGATCACTGTTTCACTTGAAGCTGGACAAGACGCGCGAGCAGCGACCCATGTCTAGGGTTACCAGACCCAATAACGTGAATTCCTGATAAAATCTCTGATTATTCAATAAATTTCCTGACATGTTTCGTAAAAGTTTGATGTTAATGCGTAGGTAACGCGATTTTCAACATTTTTCGTTCCAAAGACAATGTTACTTAATAAATATAATAATTTTGAGCATTTATTCATCCTCTTAAAAATTCCTGACAAATCCAATTTTTTCCTGATTTCCTGACAGAGGGTTAAAATTCCTGACATGTCAGGAAAATTCCTGTCATCTGGTAACCCTACCCATTGCCGGCTCTACACAACTTCATACATTTGTTCTCTCCGCCGCGCCGGCGGCGCCGTCGCAAGAAGAACCGCTTGGCGCGCCTCTCGAAATCTGAAGCTGTGGCCGACCGGTAAGAGATGGTAGTGTCAATATTTTCAGGGACTTGAAATGCGGCTTCACTGTTTCTGTCCGTGGTATTTGCATAATAGCTCTGATCGCACGTTTCTGCGCGCTCGTATCTCAATGAGTTGTCTATGGTATGTCTATACGGATCATAGACAACTGTATAATTGTAAGTACACGAAACCTTACCATTTGTGTATCATAGTTTGTTAGAATTATAGTTTAGTTAAGTTTAACACAACTAGATGGCGGCGTACTGATTTACATCGCGATATCGTTGTGTTTCTTTCAGTGTGTTGTACCAATTTTGAAGTTCGTATTAAACGCTGATTCACCTGAACCTATCTTGGAGTTTGATTTTCATTGTCTATTCCACAAGGGTACTTTTTGGGATAGTACCGAACAGTTTTTATTTATTTGCGAATACGGGCAACTGTATGGGGCTTTATTAAGTGGAGTCAACCCTGAAATCCCGAAAATAAATACAGAAAGGCGCTTTTCGGTATCTACATAGGAATTTGTGCCTTGTAGGTATATATAAGGCGAACAATTTATAGAATTTTAGGGTTCCGTATTACCTAAAAGGTACAAAAGGAAAGGTTCCTGGTGAGACTCCGTTGTCCGTCCGTCCGTCCGTATGCCTTTAGCACCGTTAAAGATAAAGACATGAAATTTGAAACAAAAATAGCATTAATTTGCCCACATATCACAACATATATAAAAAATTCGAAATTGTTTAAAATATTTCCAAAACAAAACTGAGAAAAATAAAAAATATATAATTTTAAAAATACTATATGGGCATTAAATTGTAGATAATAAAAAAATTACAGTTAAAATATATATTTTAACTATATTTATTGGCACTGGTTTCGAGAAATCTTTAAAAAACCACAAAAATATGTATGTCCCCCCCTTATCTCCGAAACTGGTCAACCTAAAAATATGAATAAAATGTCCATTATAGATCATGCACAGGTGGTAGAGCTGATGCTGGGCTCGACTGTGGAGGTACCACCATCTTACTTGGAGACACCCTCGAAGTAATTCGGGGGAGAGTAAGAGGACAGCTCACAGGCAAAAAACCACATCCCTAATAGCCGGGCCTTATATGGAACAGACTAGTGACGGGCAGCGGCGTTACTGGTGCGAGGGTTCCGGCATCGCGATCACCAACCCGCCTGGCCAGCGTGTGTGAGTATGGACAATTCTTCCAGGATGACCACCGGGAGTGGCAAAGTCCTGGAAAGGCTTATGTCCAGCAGTGGACGGCTGATGAATGGATGGATGGATATAGATCATAACTGGCCAATTACAGAAAAACTATAGCGATTTAAAAAAGTTAAGCACAAATGAGAAATATAAAAAAGAAGTAAAATAAATAAAAAAAATGTTTTATAAAAACACAATATGGATATCAAATTATAGATATTAAAAAGCCGATTGTGAAAATATATAGTTTGGCTATATTTATTGCATCTATTTCGAGAAATCCTTGAAAAGCTATAAAAAAATTATGTCCCCCCATATCTCCAAAACTGGTGGACCGAAAAATATGAAAAAAAATTATAGTCATATGTGTCTACGTAAGATTACAGGAAAAATAAAGCGGCTGAGAAATTCACAAAAAAAATGGCCAAATTAAATTAATCATACGAAAAACAGAACCCTAGGTACGCGAGTCTGACTCGCACTAAGCCGGTTTTTTTTTTTCAAGCCAAACCTTCTTGAGCAAATATGCATACAGACTTATCTACGCAAACAATGGTTATCGAATCTGCCTATTATAATATCTATCATATAAGACATACATGATTAGCATTGAATAGTCTATGCAGATGACCATTATCTAGGCAGATAAGGTCTAGATAATATTTTTCTAGCCTTCAGAGGCTATTGACACGATCAAAATATAGACTATGTTTATGACAGGGTTCTGCTTGTTTATAGTTTAGCACAGAATTCTTTATGACTTTCCATTTGACATCCGACGAATGTACTATTGCCAAAAATGTCTGTGGCCCACTTTCGACAGCAGAATATCCTCTGATTGTACCTATTTCTACGCCCCGGGCGTAATTGGCGTAATGATATAATCAGTCGTATATCAATTCACGTCACTCGAGGAGGCTACTTTCGTGCACATCAAACAAGTCTTTGTCAGCGTTTTTAGGGTTCCGTACCCAAAGGGTAACCAACGGGACCCTGTTACTAAGACTCCGCTGTCCGTCTATCTGTCCGTCTGTCTCTCCGTCTGTCCGTCTGTCACCAGACTGTATCTCATGAAGCGTGATAGTAAGACAGTTGAAATTTTCACAGATGATGTATTTCTGTTGCCGCTATAACAACAAATACTAAAAAAACAGAATAAAATAAATACTTAAGGATGCTCCCATACCACAGATTTTTTTTTACCATTTTTATAGATAATAGTACGGAACCCTTCGTGTGCGAGTCCGACTCGCACTTGGCTGGTTTTTTTTTCCGACGATTTGCTTCCAGGGGGCATTTTAGAGCTTCGGGGGGTGAGGTAAAAAAAATGTTTGTCTGTTCAAAGTGACGAGTTTTTGTGTCGTATGAACTGTAAGCTCGTATCGTCCATGTTGCCCGTGCATAAAATCTGAGTGAGTTCAGGGATAGACAGTCTGTTGGATGGCTCAAAGAACTTGGTCGTTGTTAAACAGACGCACAACTTAAAAACAAAATTTGTTCGGTTTCTGTATTTTCGTTTTTTACTTAAGGGGGGATTCTCACAATTTTTTCTCTTTTCAAACTCATTGTAAGCAGTGAAATTGATTTAATAAAGTTTTTAAAAGAACATGTATTTTTTATTTCACTCTTTGATATTTGATATTTCGGCCATTCGATACGCGGTTATTCGCATTTTACCTCTACTAACGATCGCGATATTTCAGAGCGGCCTGCTTCCACTGAGCAGGATGGATAAGTGTAAAATAAAGCGTTGGAGCAGGACCGATTTCTCCGAATACCCTCGCCTTAAATACTTACTAGAGATGTACCGACTAGTCAGAAAAGCCGACTATCCGGCCATTTGTAGTCTGCGATTAGTCGGCAAAAGCGCCGACTAGTCGGCCTATGCTTAAAATAGGGTGATTGAAATGAAATCGTAATCTTTATTTATTGTTATTGATTTTTATTTTAGCTAGAATCAGCCTTACAGTTTGTAATATAATCTAGGAATTTTGTTTTCTTTGTTTAATAAATCAAGAAGACTATAAATTTAACTGTAAAAATAACCTAAACGTGACTTTCTACAACACTGAATTAAGAACTTATTACGTTACATAAGTTTTATATGCCAGAATAATAATTTCATATACCACCAAAAGCAATGATCAGCTTAGCCGACTAGTCGGCCTTTTTTCAACCGACTAGTCGACCAATCGGCTAGTCCGCCAAAGTCATAGTCGGCACATCTCTAATACTTACATAATATATTTTTAAATAAACAAACAAACTAGCACCAAAAATCTACGCATTATTAGTTGCAAATGCTGCTTATCAAACAGGTTGATAGATATTCAGAAAAAATCTAGAACAAAGGTGGTCGGCGCCATCTTTATACACTAAATGGACATCATTCCAAATTATAATGTAGCGCAGCGCCAAAATATTTAACTATTTACTCATGTTGTGTTACGGGAAATTGGGCTCTATTCCTGTCAAAATACTGTTGTTTATAATTTATCATACGTTTGCTTAGGTCATCAATATGATGTGTTAACCAAATATGTAAGGTAACGCAAACCTGCAATGGTGCTTGTTGAATCTAGTCACGGAGTTTAATAATCATTCGTATAGTATTGAAAAAATTATCTCAAATTCTTAAAAGGGCTCCGTACCCAAAGGGTAACTAACGGGACCCTATTACTAAGACTCCGCTGTCCGTCTGTCTGTCCGTCTGTCACCAAGCTGTATCTCATGAACCGTGATAGTTAGTCATCTAGCGGCACCTTCAAGTAAACTCCTGATTTCGCCCATCAGCTCCCAGTCCACAATCTTACAATTCAATCCACGCATGTTGTTCGTTGAAAAGGTATGAACATGGACGAATAATGCAGATATACAGACCGACATACAGTCCTGCATCGCGGTTACTGCATTTGCATACTATTTTGGACGGGAGCAACGGACGGACGGACCGATATCGTGTGTTATATTGATATTAGTCCGTCATTATGGATTAGCCTTTTATTGATAAAAGGTTGTGTAAGTAAGCAGCTGGTAGAGCTGATGCCGGGCTCGACTGTGGAGGTACCACCACCATACTTGGAGACCCCCTCGAAGTAATTCTGGAGAGAGTAAGAGGACAGCTCACAGGCAAAAAACCAGGAGGCCCACCATGCCTGGGATCGATGGATGGCGGTATATCCATCCCTAATAGCCAGGTCTTATATGGAACAGACTGGGGACGGGCAGCGGCGTCACTGGTGCGAGGGTTCCGGCACCGCGCTCACCAACCCGTCTGCCCAGCGTGTGTGAGTATGGGCAAGTCTTCCAGGATGACCGCCGGGAGTGGCAAAGTCCTGAAAAGGCTTATGTCCAGCAGTGGACGAACTAGGCTGTGGATGATAGATAACTGATAAGTGTGCAGATCAAGATGGACAACTTGTGTTAAGGGTCGGTTGCGCCAAACATGCTCTCGCGTTTAAACAATTTAGCATATTAAAAAAAAATATTTTTAACAAATAAAATTTGTATAGGTAGTTAAGGAGTTGAACTACATTATTATTTTTCAGATTTGACACAACACAAGTATCACAATCGTCGAGAAAAAAAATCGGAAAGATCAGTAAAATCACGGAAAACGTAATTTGGCTTTGGAACTAGTATGATCAGTCCATTGATCTAACTACAAAATAAAATATTTTTTTATATAGCAAAGAAATGAAAGTAGCCCTTACAGCCCTTACAGATTTTTATTATTTTTTATTTCCTTTCGTTATTTTAAAAGAAATACTCAAACATTCTACATTTTTCCTGTACAGAAAAATTACGCAAAAGGAATTTGGAAGTTTGTGTATTTCTTTTTAAATAACGAAAGGAAACAAAATATTAATGCATGAATAAGGTACTTTGAACTCTTTACGCAAAAAAAATATATTTCAATTTAGAACAAAAAAAAATATTTTTTTTCTGTTTGCGTCGCCAAACTACGTTTTTCGTGATTTTAGTGATCTTTATGATTTTTTAGTGATACTTATTTCAAATCTGAAAAATTATAATGTAGTTCAACTCCTTAACTACATACACAAATTTTATTTGTTAAAAATATTTTGTTTTAATATGCTAAATTGTCCAAATAATATATACTGTCCAATAATATTAACATAAAGCGAAATAAAAACTTATCACTAACACAACATGCACTTCGTAAGTACCTCAGACATATCTAAATTATACATAATGACTTAAAAAATATACTACATACTGCCTAAACTTATATAGTTTGTCGGCCAAAATGTCAACCTCTGGTAACTGAGCGATATCCATCCATCAGCCTAGTTCGTCCACTGCTGGACATAAGCCTTTCTAGGACTTTGCCACACCCGGCGGTCATCCTGAAAGAATTGCCCATACTCACACACGCTGGGCAGGCGAGTTGGTGAGCGTGGTGCCGGAACCCTCGCACCAGTGACGCCGCTGCCGGTCACCAGTCTGTTCCATATAAGGCCCGGCTATTAGGGATGGATATACCGCCATCCATCGGTCCCAGGCATGGTGGGCCTCCTTGTTTTTTGCCTGTGAGCTGTCCCCTTACTCTCCCCCGAATTACTTCGAGGGGGTCTCCAAGTAAGATGGTGGTACCTCCACAGTCGAGCCCGGCATCAGCTCTACCACCTGTAAGCGATATGTAAATCTTTCAACATTGACATGTATCGTAAAAAACCGTATCTACCTAGTCATGTTCTACAAACATTCAAATATGTCACAAACCATCTCAATTATCAGTCCAAAAGTGGAGCAAACAAAAAAAAGTCAAACAAGACAACTTTAACTTCAATTTACACATCATTTGGTCTCTTTTTTCCTATCACCCTTGTTCTTCTTTATACATCTTCCACTGCAGCTTGTTTTATAAAACAAAGTTTTTTACATCTCTAAAAGCTATCGTTGTATGCTTTAGAAGCGGAAGATCATTCTAAAAGCAGATTTAGTAGTAAGAGGAATTGTTATCTTAATCGTAAAGGCACTGTTTTAAGTCTTATCATGGTCAAAACTCTTAGAGAGAAATGTGACGCTTATCTGTGCGCACGCGCCAGTCTGACCACAGATGTAGACTTAAGAGAATATTAGAAGGTGGTGTTCGGCGATATGTAAATGTTTTAGCGTCCCTATTACTCTACAACGTGTAACAGAAAGGTGTAACCATATTTGAAGAGCTTATTCAGTTAATGGTATAGAACAACTTTTACTATGGAACAAACCATGTATCTCGAAAAAAAAATTTACTGTTTCATAGAAAAATGAAATGCCGCTCGGTGGAAATGTATGGAAGGGCATATTATTTTTTTGAGATTTCAGGGTTGGTTCCATAGTAAAAGTTGTTCTATACCATTGACTGAATAAGCTCTTCAAATATGGTTACACCTTTCTGTTACACCCTGTATATGCGAAAAAATCCTCAGTACAAGAGGGACGGATTCGAGGAAAAGTAGCAAAATGTTAGTTATTTATTAATTAAAAATGTACTCAAATTGCTATCAAAATTTCGTTTAACCTAGTCCTAGATACTGTTAAAACCAGTTAAAACCCATGTAATAAAATATAATCGTAGTCTATATGTCATTCCAAATTGTCAAACCAGGAGAAATGATGTTGAAAAGGACCTCATTTTAATTAATATTTTTGTCGAGCCGAATTTCTCCAATCGCGTTTCTGTAAAAGATTTCAAAAATAATACCTTCTTTACTGAAATAGATATGCAAGTTCTGAAAATGTCGATTTTTTTTCCGTAGCGCGTTAAATTGCAAATAATAGTATTTTGTGCAACCGTGACATAATGTGAGACATTAGTAAACGGACGAAGTGAGTTTCGCTATAGTTTTGCACGAGTGTCCCAATGTCACAATACGACCATCAAAAATAATCTCACGAAAAATGAGAAAAAGAATACTCATCATGATATGCCTAATGATATGCCTGTGACCAATCAGAAGCGAGAACAGTAAAGGGGCGTGGCTTAAGAAATTAAGACAGACCGTTATTACTTGTGAGTGATTTTCTAGCGGTGCTATAATAAATTTGGCTAATCACAGCGCAGAATTTCGGTATTATTATATTATTATAACATCGGTCAAACAATGTAGGCACTTATAAAACCGCTTTTGATGTTGTAACTACCTTGCAGTATAAGAGTAGATAATTAAAAAAAAAAGACATTTATTTAACACACCATTATGGACAAAGTAGTACAATGTTCTTAAACGTAAAGTTGTTTGGCACTGTTAAAAAGGACGGTGACTCAGCATATGTTCCTATACCAACGGCATTAGGAACGCTGTTATTCTGCCACCACCATTAAAAGAAAAAAAAAAACATACTTTATTAACATATACATGGGCTCATGATGACATAACCATTCCACCAAGGGGTTCGTCATGTTGCAGCATGATGACATGTAAAGTTCTACTGGAAACGTGTTTTACAGATATTTGCACAGTATCATTCATTCACCGTCACACTTCCGTAGATTGTTTTTTTATTTATATTAAGGAATTATTAAGGAACAATAGTCATACATGAAACTTAAATAACACGAAGTAATGGTATCGATTCGGCATAACACGTCTTAACTTATTTTGACAGGACTAACCTTATTTTAAGCGTCCTGTCTTTTTCTTTCTTTATCGAAAAGACAAGGACAAAACGCTTAAATTTAGTTTAGTCCTGTCAAATAAGTTAAAATGTGCTTCACCGAATCGGTACCATTGTTTACTAAACAACCTATAGTTCCCCTAAATTATCTACTTATCTGGCTGGCGCCCTCTCATGTTTCCCAAAGCAGTAGGGCTGCTGGTTCGGCAGCGGCCGCTGCTGAGCTTTCCAAGAGGCGTACATATGTGGCAATAGGTTCAAGCTACATGTTTGCGTCTTTTAGGGTTGAGACAATGGGGACATGGGGTCCGGAGGCGGGTCAGCTTGTCACGGACCTCTCTGTAAAGCTTGTGGATACTAGCGGCAACCGGCGAGCTGGCTCTTATCTAGGCCAGCGTATAAGTCTTGCCATACAGAGAGGTAATGTGGCAAGTATTTTGGGCACTCTCCCGCAGGGCAGTGATCTAGAGGCAATTTTCTTTTTATAATTATTTCTTTAGGATTATTTGTTCTGTTATTTTAATCCGTTTAGTTATGTAATTCAATATTTTTAAGTGTTTATTTTATATTAATTTGTGCAATCCATTTATAGTAACTACATTGGTCCTTCTTACAATATTATACCTACAAAATCTACTTATCTAAATACAATATCATCACTTCAACAACTTAAAATAACTAAACTTAAACTAACACTAATCAAAGTCTTCTTGTACGAGTTCCACTATTTTATTTCCTTAATTATTGCGACTAGTTTCGTCTATTTGACATCGTCGGGCTGATTCCGACCAGCCCGACGTTATATCAGCCCGACGATGTCAAATAGACGAAACTAGTCGCAATAATTAAGAAAATGAAATAGTGGAACTCGTACAAGAAAACTTTGATTAGTGTTAGAATGAAGTTCCATCAAGGAGTCACACCTTACAGTATAAATTATTAAAAAAAAAAAAAAAAAAAAATTAACTTAAACTTTAAATAACTGAGCTTTAAATGTTTTTTCTTACAAAGCTTTTAACAAAATTGAAACTGTTACAAAATAAATCTATTTCAGCGCACCCATCGTTGTAAGTTTTACAACTTCGGTTAATAAAACTGTTAGAGACATAACTACTTTTACCCACTGCAATCGAAAAAAGATGTTTGAAAGAATCTTGTACCCACTCCTACCTTTATATATAAAGCCTCTATATATCCATGTCTCTATGGTGGTGGATGTGGGATTCATCTCCAGAGTATGTCTTTATCTGTAACCCACAACTAGACAACTGAGACAACCACTTTAAACAACAAGATAACATAACACACATATTAGAGGAGAGAGGTTTAGGAAACTTGCTACTTGAGATACACTTCGAAAGAGATTACTGGAAGTGTATCATGTTATTGTATTATTTAATATCTGTTTTAAATTTTATAAAATTTGTTTTATAATTTTTCTGTCTCTGGGCAAGTAATCATTTTAAAATTATCTCAGTCTAATTGCTTGAATTTAATATCACTTTATATTAAACCAATAACGATTTTTATAAAATACCAAATTTTTATTAGACAAATTTTATCCTGAACAATAATCCGATCGATTCGTATAATAAAATAGCGAGGGTTTATTTTTTTAATTTTTAGTTGGTTCGATTCCCGGGTGAGACAAGCGAATTTTAGAAGATCTTTGAATGCAGTTTTGTTTCTTTTAAAAAATAAAGGAATGTTTCCTTTCAGTAAAATGAGCTAACTAAAGGATTTAAGGTAGTTCCCCTCCAGGGCCCTTGAATTTTTTCCAACCTGTATACAAAGTAACTTTTTGACCATCGTCCAAATTCATACTAGAGGCTTGGTAAGTCATCAGCATAACGAATCGACAAAATTTTTTGTGAAATTCGTATGATGAAATTTCGACTTCCCATATTAATTCACTCCCAGTCCTGAGTGAATCACTATGGGGAGTCGAAATTTCATTTTATGAATTTTACATAAATCGTTATTGGTTCATGATGCTGATCACTTACCAAGGCTCAAGTATGAATTTGGACGATGTTCACAAATTCACCTTGTATGTATACATATATGAATACCTAAGGGTAACACACGTTTACATTTATATCTAAGCTTCGTTATTATTTAAAATAATTTCCATGTGATAGACATAAATAATTAAAATTATCAATAAAAAAATATTTTATGATAATGCCTAAATAAAAGCTATAGAAGCTAGAAATCCTAGTTAGTTCCCGTATCTTCGTAGCATTGCTACGCAGACCCCCGTTGATGTCTTTTGTTTCCTATGTTAGGAACCTTAAGGCGTATGACCACGATAATTTGGTGAAATAATAATCAAAATCGCTTTAGGCGTTTGGAAGGAGTAAGAGAATAACTTTCGATGACTTTCGATTTTTTTTGTCAAAACTTACAATAGAAAAACAGTTTATGAAACTTGAAATTTATTTTTGACTCTATAATGCCTATCATATATTTTTATGAAAGTTTTTGGACCACCCGTGTGGGAGGAGTAGGCCCTCAAAAACAGGTCCAAATTGTAGTTGGTGTATCCATTCGCCTTAAGGCTGCGCCGAGCATAGAACGATTAGACACCTCGGTTGTTCTCTCGTGGACGAATTTTATTGTGGTCGTATTTAATGAATTTAACAGAAAAAATCATATTTAATTTACCAGACAAAATTTAAAAAATGTGAAACAGCCCAATTGTATTTGATAACGTTTGTGATTGTCTTGAATTGTGGTTGAGACAAAACTCGACAGTTAAGTTATTAAAATGACTAAAACCCCAATACCTTTTTTATATTTTGGGCCTACTTTAGATAGATTTGTTTCTTAAACCATAAGTTATTTTTAATATTCGCTGCGGCAGAAGTGTAGATACATTCTCTGTGATAATAAATATATATTTTATTTATTTATCATTGAAATATTATTCAATGAATCAATTTAACAGTGACTGTCGTTTTAGATTATTTTGCTCGGCGCCCTCTTAATCTTGACGTGACAAGACTAATAAAACAATTTTGTCATTTTCCTCTTAATATAGGCAAAGTTAATGTGGGCAAAGTTGTCAGACAAAATTGCCATCGTAAATTAATCTCTTTGTCCCAACCAATTTTCCATCTCAACATAATTATTTACGGTCATCGACCTTTTATTTCTCACAGCTCATTAAAGGCTGGTTATTTGCTTCATCCATACCAAACCACCAGAATCACTAGACACTTTGACATTGCTTTTTAATTCTTATTGACTGGGTTGAGAAGCTATATTTGAATGGGTCTGTTCCTAAAAGGTCTGGTGGTTCAGTACAATGATAACAAAAGAATGATAGTGTAGTCCACGCCAGTGACACACTGCGCTTGCGCAAAACGAGAGCTGCTTACTGCTGATTGTTGATGTCTGGTTGCCATTGGTGCCGACATACACAACACATATGGATAGATCCAACATATTAAACAAAGGTTGTAAATATAAATAAAGTTTTTGTTATAACCAATTTATGGCTTTTATTTGAAGGTATTTTTATGGATATTAGATTTTAGTGGAATGGTCTTCAAATTATTGAAAAATCTAAAAGAGATTTCTTGATTTTTCTTGTTTAATATCTGTGATAGACCTTAATAATACCTTAAAATAACCAAAATTAAAGTATAACATAGCAATGTTGCCCGCAGAGGATTGTCTAGATATTTCTGTAGGTAGTTCTTTTTTTGCACAAAAATTCAAATGCAAATGGGTGAAGCTAATTTTAAAAGCATTTTCTCCGTGTCAACTCAACATAATGTGTAAGGAAGCAACACATTAAGCCCCTATCTCCACGTACTCTTAGCTTCTTACTATGTAACAATATAATAGCTTTTGGCTAAAATCTTAAATCATCAATGATTCCTAATTTCATAGTACCTATGGCCGATGGGCCGTGCCTTGCCTCTCCACGATCGTGAATATTATGCACTTCCCCCGGTCAGCTAGCCCAGCCAGGATAGCTCTTAAAAGCAGAGACGAACACCTTAAGGGTGCACCGAGCGTTTGCCTTTGTCTCTGCCTTTTTCGTTACGTGTAAAGAGTAAAGAAAATAACCAAACTTTTGCATTTTTTCAATGTTTTTCGTTGTTATTTTCATCATATTGTTCTTAAATAAAAACTGTCGTGTATAAACGCTCCAGTCGTCTATGGACTTTATTTTAGTCAATGAATCATAATATAAAATTACTTATTTATATAAAAAATAGGGAAATAGAGGAAAAAATCACTCGACAAGAGGAAGCTTTGCGAATTTATTCTATCGAGCCAACTTTATCAAATCGTGTTTCCATCGTGTATACTGTCTAGTATATATTTCCAATAATACCAATATATTTCCCTAGATTTTAATTTAATCGTTTAATACTTCAAACAAAGGTTATAAAAACGTGTTTGTATGTGTAAAAAGCTCGGTGCGCTCTTAAGGCGATTACCGTCGCCAAATTAGCAGCTCGATATTTGTCACTACGAATATACACGGAAACGACATTGAAATAACGTTTATATCAGCGCGCAATGCATAGTGGCTATTACGACGCTCGCTGCATCCTTGATAGGGCGAAATAGGAGAAAATTATACTTTTCACATGGACGTGATTGTTCGATTGAATAATCTAATGTTATGTTTATAGCTATCAAGTTTATCTATTTATCAAAGCATATATGAATTCAATCGGCCAAGCCACTTAGGAGCAGTAGGAAATTTAAGCCAAAAAACACCATTCAGTAAAAAAAATTCATGTAGAAGTTTTGGTGGTATGAAAAAGAAAAATGTTGCATATGTTGTCTAAGAGTTGATTATTAATAATACATTTTTTCATTATTTTTGGTTTGGCCATAAACGAGGAGTAGGCTTTAGAAAGTACCCATTTGGCAATAGTAAGGCCCATAAGTATACTGACACAATAACTGCTCAAGTGAAGGGTAGATGGAGCTTTTTTTCTTATGTCTTCTGTGGAGGGGCAGTGAAGTTGTATAATACATTACGTTCTATAGTCTCGTCCTCGTTTAGGCAGCCTGAGCATAGAGAGGCAACAGCCACCTGATTTAATAATTTCCGATCTCCTCCGAATTCAAAAGTTGTTTACAATGGTTATTATTGGTTTTATGTCGGCAACAACGGCAACACAAACTTTACCTCTACAAATCCTGCAAGATAATAGAATTAGAGTCTCTCTCCAGATCCCACGATCCCCCCATCTCCCCCCCACTCCCCACTTGACAATGCTAAATTACCTAAGTATCTAATTCTATCTATAGTTGTACTTGTCTGTCATTTGAACTCATTTTGTGTATGAAAGAGAACCCGTTCAGATGACAACGGTGTTCTGGGAAAAATCTTTTTCTGGGGCTCCGTCTCATATAGAGAACCTTTTAGCGAGGCCTTATTATTTTTTTTTTTGTTATAGTCATGTTCATATTAGGACTAGTCTTTACTTATGAAATTGCCGTTTTCTATAGAGAATTAAAGGAAACTCAATTTTCAGTACTAACATTTTTGCATTTTTGTAGGAATGACAAATCAAATTATGAATGAGACAACATTAAGCTAACAGCAACATTAATTTAATTTTTGAAAAATATCAGCTGTAACAAATTATCACAAATCTTATCATGGAAATGGATGGCATTAAGGACGAACTGTTTTTGAAGATTTAGTTATCAAACTGAAAATAAAAACACAATTTAATACGTTAAAATCAACTTTCAAACAAATAACAAATAATGTAAATAGCGATTGAATTACAGGAATTATGAACTCATAAATCTGTAAGAAAATTTCGGCAACCTCGCATAATCTAACAGCTGTAATTTAATTTAAATTTTGGATATTAATCTAAATCTGTATCTTTATAATAGTGGTGTAACTCACATTCATCCTTTTGAGGTTCTTGATATAATTAAGACAAGACAAGACAAAAGACAAAATGATTTTATTGCATGAGTTTTTACAAAAATTGTTATTCAACTATACTTATTACTAGAGACGTGTACATGCTGAGAAACAAATTAACTAATTTACCAGGGGTCCCCAAACTCGGCTAAGCCAGCAATGCGGGGTACCAGATAATTGTTATTAATACACAAAATTATACATTGCTTACAGTAAAATTTGAAATTCAAGTACATGCATGCAAGTAATACATTCATTCATTCATTCATTCATTCATCCACTCATACTTTCATTCTTGCTAAGAAAAAAAATACTAATTTACAATTGCAATTTTATTGTGCAAATACCCACATAGACAGTTACTAAAAATAGAAAAAATAAATGAAAAATGACAAAAATGGAACACATATATTACATTAAGTTAAACAAAAATATGTACAAATTTATACTACAACTAACAATAAGGTTTCAGTGTCATCATAATTTAAAGTTTTTAGCCAGTTGACCAACTTGACATTCACTTGTACGACAGAACATGTTTTTATATCAAGGTACTTGAGTATGTTATTATATATGACAGACCTCAAAAATTTACCGAATCTACTCGCGATCACAGTCCTAACAGGAGTTTGTGGCATTCTAAAAACTCGCTTCCCCAAGTAGTTATTATATTCAGCTGAACAAATCATAGCCCTGTGAGAAATAGTGGCAATTTTCTGTATGAAAAGTTGGCGAACAGTAAGTACCAGAGCTTCTTTATACAGGAGCTCCGTGGGGTATCTGAAGGGTTTCTTTAACATAACCTTTAGAACAGAGCGTTGGGCCCTTTCTGCAACAATCATGGAGTTTTTAGGGGCACTGCCCCATACCGGAATACAGTATAGGATGAGTGATTGGCAGAGGGTAATATAGACCATTTTGAGGATTTTGGTGCTAGCTATATGTCGGAGCTTTTTCATTATGCCAATGATTTTTCGAACACGCTTCGACAACAGCAGGATATGTTCCTTGAAACTGAGTTTTTCATCGACTATGACCCCGAGATATTTAAGACTTGTGACCCGCTCGATAACTTCACAGTCACAGAGTATTTGGTAGTTATGATTATTACAAGAATGTATTTTTATGCTGTTTTGTGACGGGGGTTTAGAAGCGGCAGTTTTATGGAAACACTCGTATTTCGTTTTTTTATAGTTAAGTGTGAGTAGATTGCTTTGAAGCCAGTTAGAAACCATAAACATCCCTTCTTCAGTAGCCCGAAAAGCGTTTTCCCATGTGTTACCGTGGAATAGCACCACCGTATCATCAGCGTAGCAGATGGTCTCCGCCCCACTCATCTCAAGATCATGTAAGTCGTTCATGTAGATTATGAACAAAGTAGGTCCCAGGATACTGCCTTGTGGTACACCGTAGTTAACCGTCTCCATGTTGCTTCTGTGACATCCAACTTTTACGAGCTGTTTTCTATCGGATAAATAGCTGCGGAACCAGGATAGTGCAGTTCCTCTAACGCCCAGACATTCAAGTTTTCTTAGGAGGATCGAAGTTGAGACCGTATCAAAGGCCTTGGCCAGGTCCAAAAAAACGCCAATGCATTTCAGGCCCTTGTCTAGATAAGCAGATATGAGATCCGCAAGCAAAACAACAGCATCTTCTGTTGATCTCTGCTGCCTAAACCCAAACTGTCTCTCTGAAATAATGTTTAATTTGTTCAGAAATTTGACTAGTCGTTTGTTAGCAAGCTTTTCTAAGATCTTCGATAAGACACTCAACAGAGATATCGGTCGATAATTATTTGGCAGGTCTTTTTGACCATCCTTGTGGATGGGTACAACCGCGGCCACCTTCCATTTATCAGGAAAGCAACCCACGCTAACACTCAGGTTAAATATGAAGACTAATGGTTCGACTATAAGTTCTCCTATGTGTTTAATTAGCTGGCTATTTATCTCGTCGAGTCCCGGTGCGCTGTTGGTTTTTAAACTAAGGATAACACAAGCAACCTCATGTCTGTCAGTAGGCTCCATGAAAAAAGAATCAACTGGACTGTTCTTCAGTCTGACTCTAGCAGCCAGATTGTCCTCAGTAACATTTAGCTGTGAGAGAATCCGATTCGCCAAGTTACTTCCTACTGAAGCAAAGAACCCGTTGCACTGATTAAGGGATTCTTTGGGATCCCGTCCTATAGTAAGCAAATCTGAATTTTGCGATTTTGTTGTTTTTAAAGAACTCACATTTTTTATGGCATTCCATAGGGATTTAGTATTAGAGCTATTTTTCTCTAGTTCGTTACTCTCATAATCGGATTTAAGTTTTCGCAGTAAATTATTTAAAAAGTTTTTGTAGCGTGTATATGTGAGTTTCAAAACATTGTCGTTAGGATACCGCCTAAGCTTAGCATGCAGTCTGTCACGGTGCCTACTACATCTCATAAGCCCTGGAGTGATCCACGGCTTTAAGTTGAACTTGGATCGACTTATTTTCACTTGTTTTGAGTGTTTCGTGATGGCATTTGAAATTATATCGACAAAGTTATCAACTGCCGTGTTAACCTCACTTTGCTCTGTGACTGAGGTCCAGTTTTCCAATTTCAGCTCTTTAGCAACTTCTGCGTAATTAATAACATGTTTTAATCTGTTGTTGATTTTATGATCTGGTTTAATATTCATCCCCATCAGTGTAATACTGTGGTCTGTGACATCTGTTTTACATACCACACCTACCACCCTGGCTCGAGATTTTACAAAAATGTGGTCAAGACACGATTTTATGCGGGTTGGTTTAGAAATAGCAGGCAGAAGACCATACTCTGCATTTAGACATAAATATTCAGATGGATCTACCTTGGAGGCGTCAGTTGAGATTATGTCGATATTAATGTCACCGATTGAAATAATGCAGGATTTATCCCTGAAGTTATTGAACGTTTCGTCAAGTGATTTTAGGAATGTTTCGGTATTTTTAAATGAGGGAGATCTGTACAGACAAATTAAAGATAAGACATTTGGAATTTCTAAAGTGAGACAACACGCTTCATTAAAATTAGGCTCGGAGACCGTGACGCACCAAGTATTTTTTACATAAGCCACTACCCCACCATTTTGGTTGATATTTTTGAGAGTATGGTACGATGTGTATTCCGGTATCTGGTCAATCACTGATGTCTCATTCAAGCGACACTCGGTCAGAACAAGAATATCAAAAATAAGGTTCATGCGCTTTATCACCACTAAAAGGTTATCCAAGTTTTTATTAATACTTCTGATGTTGTATGACAGTATCTTGAGGCCGTGTTCACGCGTTATAAAACTCTCACAGTGTTCCGGTAATTCTACTTCATGACAGACAATTTCAAGAGCCTCATCCAATTCGTTTGCTAATTCTAGACTACACATCTTTAAAATAGGGTTTATCTGGCATAGTTTTTTTAACAGAATTTTTAAAAGCATTAAATAAATGAAACGAAAACTTGTACTTCAAATCGGCGAGACCACCATCGGAGGCCGTGCCACTTAAAACATTAATACACAATCGAAAAACAAGCCAATTACCAATGTATGACACCTGAAACATGAACATCGGTATATCGTTCAAGATAATTAGCAGATATAGATATATTGTTTTTAACAAAGACAACATGTACCAAGAATACATTATTAAATGACTTATCAGCGAACAGTCGGGTATATTTGGAATAATAAAAAGACACATTGTAGTAATTTGCACTTTAGATAATCGGGTAAGGGTGAGCAGCACAAGCAGCGGGAAACCAATAAGAATAAATTTGTTAGGAGCCACTCTTTATCTCGGAACGAGTTTCTGTTTCATTTTGCGAGCCAGCCGAGAGTTTCTCAAGGGTTGATTCCGAGAGCACACGTAGCACTGAGCTTGTGTCAGTTCGCCGCATCAGAATGTTTCCATTCGATGTCCAGGTGTGTTTAAATTTCAGAGCAGCTTGAGTTGCACGTGCTTTGGAGAACAGTACTCTATTCTCCTTAGTTAAGTGTTCATTAATAAAAACTCGGCGCGAGTTACCGGCGACTCCAATCATCTCCGTCGTCAAGCCACGGCGCACGCGCGCAGCACGCAGCATCTGGTCACGCGGAGCACGTCTGGTGAAAGTAATAACAACAGGACGAGGCCGCTCCAGAGCGCCGCTACCACCGCTCACTGGGCGCGCGCCCACGCGCCTCACGTCGTCCAAGTCACGAGGGTCCAGCTCAACACCGAGCTTCGCGGAGATCGTATTGACCATTTGAGGTAGGTTCTCAGATTTATTTTCTGTTAGCCCGGTGATTTCGATGTCTTTAAGAAGTCTCCTTTGTTCTTTCGTAGACAGCTCCTGGCGGAGCTCCGTTATCTCAGCGCGTAGGGTTGCCACTTCTGCCCTATAATTTTCAAGCTCCTTAAGTTCTTTCTTCATGACTGCAAACTCGTTACGAAATTCTGCGAGTTCCTCCGTGGTAGAGTTAAGTGTAGAAGTAAATGAGCTCATTTCCGTTCTCATGGACGTGAAGACTCTCTCTAACTGCTGAATTGCTGTAGTGAAAGAAGAAAGGACCTGGGTTGGAACCTGCATAGAGGCAAGGGATTGAGTTGCAGTAAGAAAGCCGGCATCTGAATCCATCTGTTCGTTGGAGTCGGTGTGCGGTTTCTGCTGGGATATCGGGCTAGCAGGGGTCGAGTCTGAACGAGGAGTTTTATTCAGTAGCTTGCATTTAGGGCAAAGGAACGTATTGGGGCCAGTCCTTAATTGTTTGTAATCCTCTCGTTTCATATTAAGGCATGACGCATGATATTTAATAGCGCATTTTTTGCAGCTAATGTGTGGATCATTTTTACCTTCCTTTCCTGCAGATATATTTTCATTACATGCCCCGCACAGCATAATTGCCGAATTTAATTTCCTTTGACGCAAATCAGCAGCCGGTAAGCAAACAGGACGACAATTCAAACGACAAGCGTAGCACTGTGTCGTAGCAGCAGCTCGTAGCTCACAGATCATAATTATTTATAAAAGATTCTCAAAAAGATGAAAGTGACTTACACCACTTTAGCATGGATAAATAAATAAAGGAAGGATAGATTGCTCACTCCATACATTAGAACAAAGCCCGCGTAAAACTTATTATTTTCGCCGGTACCTAGTAGTTCGACTTATTATTTTTGATGTCGCTACTATACTAGATAAATTGTGTCATACCTAGTGCCATCTATCGAACAGTTGATGAAACGAAATTCGATGTGTGTGTGTGTGTGTATGTAGCAACTGTAGTGCGCCCACAAAAACAAAAATTTGCTAGAATACGACAATACGCGACACATGGCATACGATAAATCTGAGGATAAATCGCTCAACCGTGCATGAAAGTTGAAAAGTCAAAGAGTAAAGTTATATACCGGTATGTATGAGTAGTGTGTGTTAGGTAAATAAATAATGATCATTGTGCGCCATCTACCGGAATTCAGAATAACCATCTGCACGCTTAGTTAGATTGCCAGCTTACCACCGAAAGTTTAATGAAAAAAATGGTAAAAACACCTGATTAAGAATTCACTATTTTCTGATGCGATGTTATGAAAATTTCGTGTTTTTATTCATAAAATAAATAAATATGATGAGCCAGAACAGTAAAATGCTATATATATTTCGTCGATTTCAGACAAATTTTATTTCCAGCGAGACAAGTAACGCCATCTAGCAACGTTATTTTTAGTTTTGCGAACAGTACACGGAGATAGCAATCTATCCTTCCTTTATTTATCTATGACTTTAGCATTCAGAACTTCAAGGCACTGAGCGAGCGCAATAGTACTGTAACCCAAATTTAGCTTTCTGAGGTTCTATACATCAATTTATTATGTAAAACCTCAAAAATTTTAATGTGGGTTATACTACTTTTGCGCTCAGCGCCTCATAATATAAAACACACTGACTGACTGATTTATTACCGCCCAGACCACACGGCTGGACCTAATAGGAACATCAGAGATTTTGAAATCTTTGAGGAACATAATGTTGAATAAGTTGTCTGTGTCGATCCCCTACAATATGCCAAGAAAAGCCATTTCAAAGTTGTTTTCCTATCCAGCTTGTAAATCAAACCCTGCGGGCCTATTATGTATCTCTAGTTGCCAACTAGACTGGGTGCCTATCATCAAAAACAAAGATATACTATCGAATTCCAATTGTCTAAGGTTATGTTCGCACTTGAAGTGACGACATAGTTTGTAAATAGTTCAATACCCACTAAAGGCAATTTTGAAATTTCAGTTTTTATCTATGTTTTTGATGATAGGCACCCAGTCTAGTTGGCAACTAGAGATACATAATAGGCCCGCAGGGTTTGATTTACAAGCTGGATAGGAAAACAACTTTGAAATGGCTTTTCTTGGCATATTGTAGGGGATCGGCACAGACCTTCACGACGACACCCAGTTCAGTTGGCAACTAAAGATACAGAATAGGGGGATTGGTCTTAACTCGCCTATGACAAGAATTATGAGAGAATACAATAGTTTGAACGAAACCATAACAGATCTAGATGTATTCCATCAATCTTTCTTTGTGTTTAAATCTCATATAATAATGTATTTATGTAATCAGTAGGTAGTAGCTTTCAATTTGGTAATATTTAATTAGCTTCCTTTGGTTAAGGTTTAATTTAGTATATTTAGTGTTTAGTTAGGTAATTTTAGTTTGTAGTTTTTTAAAATTGTTTGTAAACTATGTATTTTTCCTTTTTGTAGTGTGATGTTATAATTACTTGTCAAATGTTGTGTATACCTATAAGTGGCGCATGTTTCAGAATATTTAGAAAAATGTAAGCTCTTTTTAAGTATAACAATACTTGTGCTGTTGGTGTACCTTTTTTAAATAAATAAATAAACATGAAATTTGTACTGTAGGTTCATTGTACGACGAAGTCATTCGGTAAGAAGGGATTTTAGGAAACTCTTATGGGATCAAGAGAAAGGGGATTCACGTGAGCAACGCTGCAGAGCATCCACGAGTGTTAAACGAATATAATAAATAACTACTACAGAAACTGAAGGGTTTAAACAAATAACTGCAGAAAACAACCACTGCCGACTATAATCACGACAAAGTTTCAAACAACGCGGCTTTTTTCTGACAAAAAACGTATTATTTTTTCCGTTAAAATCGTAAAAGAGCAACTCTCCCCTTCCGACCGAAGGGAGAGTGTGCTAAAATCGATATGCAAGTTCATAATGTAGCACCTTATCTCCTGAACCTTGCTATTCAATAACCAACCCTAAACCATTGACATAAGGGTCAGGGGACAGAGATAGCTCTGTACCTCCCTCATACCAGGTGAGTCATGGATACGTCACACAGTGGGTGGGTGGATGTGTGTGTGGGTGTCTGTGTGTGGGTACGAGACTTGCTGGCGTCGAGCTGAATGTATAGTGGGTATGTAGTGGATTGATGTGAAAAATTTCAACAATATTTATTTTGAATATTGCGCTCTTCTAAAATGCTGAAATTGATCTTTTTCGTAATTTAACTAAGCAGTTCTGGCACCACATTTAGAAGTTGTATGGTCAGGTCATATTAGATTTAGGAATGCACCCATAATTTATTAACTCAAAACTTCATTATTTTTAAAAATAAAAATAAAAATATGTATGGTTTAAAATATGTTCTTAAAATAGTTTTTTTTGAGTTGAGGAACAAAATATCTATGAATGAATGTGATTGCAGTGGAAATGCGTTTCTTACGGAGAATGTGTAAAATTTCGATGATGGATTTATGATAAAATTGAATGATGGAGCGAAAAATATCGACATACGGGATCGTTGCGGCCTGAAAGAAGATGTCTTGACTAGAATAGGCAAAGGAATGCTTTGGTTATTTGGACATGTAGAGAGGATGAATGAAAGTAGAGTGAAGAAAGAAATTTATGGCGCGCAAGTGGAAGGTACAGTTTGACCTGGGAACCCTTGAAGGACGTATGCCAATTTGACGACATACTGAAGAAGGGCGATGTCGAATATTGTAAATACAAATTGTATGACTAGATTGATGGATGTGGAAGAGGCGAAAGAGGTGCATCAAGATCGTAGCAGATGAAAATCTGTAGTCTCTGCCTACCCCTCTGGGACACAAGCGTGAGTATAATATGTATGTATGTAGGAATAAAATTTTTCCAAACGGTTTATTATTTTTTGATAAATTTTTCTTCGTATTATGATTATACTTACTCGTACATATAGTAAAAGTAGTGTATAAGGCTTGTAGCATAGTGCATAGTACAAAGTACTCGAATACATAGTAAGTTTTTACGCTAGTAGCCAATTCAACATGGCGCGACTATACGCCAGAGAGCGCTGAATAATAAAGGTGTGGTGGTGGTGATCTGACGTGGACGGCTCCCCTGAACCCTCTGCTCTCTTTTGTATGGGTTTACTTACCTTCGTGACTTGAACTTACGTTTTTGACTATACTGATGAATGTATTCTTGCGGCAATCGGCACTTTATGAATTCTGACTTGGTCTAATATATGTGTCGTCGTGGCCATATCGTAGAATTGACCATTTCATGATCTGGTTGGCCATATCGTATTTCCGTTAAAATTGTGAGGGTCGCCTCGCTCCGCTCCGCTTCGCTCGGCTCTTTAAACGTATTTACATGTAAACCTAACACGCTCTTTTTCGCTCCGCTTCGCTTCGCTCGTCGTCGCACCTATTTTTTACTTTTGGTGAAAGATTTTTGATTTCATACTTTACGATCTGCCCAACCAGATCATGAAATGGTCAATTCTACGATATGGCCACGACATGTATGTCCATCCATCAGCCTAGTTCGTCCACTGCTGGATATAAGCCTTTCCAGGACTTTGCCACCGCCGGCGGTCATCCTGGAAGAATTGCCCATACTCACACACGCTGGGCAGGCGGGTTGGTGAGCGCGGTGCCGGAACCCTCGCACCAGTGACGCCGCTGCCCGTCACCAGTCTGTTCCATATAAGTCCCGGCTATTAGGGATGAATATACCGCCATCCATCGGTCCCAGGCATGGTGGGCCTCCTGGTTTTTTTCCTGTGAGCTGTCCTCTTACTCTCCCACGAATTAATTCGAGGGGGTCTCCAAGTAAGATGGTGGTACCTCCACAGTCGAGCCCTTGATTTTGTGAAATTCGTAATTTTTTTTTCATGTTCATGCTAAACCAGTCCCGAGTCATAGTAAAAACAGAATAGTAGAACAACTCCCGCGCCGCGAATGGGTACTTTCTAAAGCCTACTCCTCGTTTACAGCCAAACCAAAAATAATGAAAAAATGTATTATAAATAATCAGTTCTTAGACAACATATGCAACATTTTTCTATTTCATTCCACCAAAACTTCTACATGAAAAAATGTATTAACTAAATGGTGTTTTTTAGCTTGAATTTCCTACTGCTCCTAAGTGGCTTGGCCGATTGAATTCATTTATGCTTTGATAAATAGATAAACCTGATAGCTATAAACATAACATAGGAATATTCAATCGAACAATCATGTCCATGTGAAAAGTATAATTTTCTCCTATTCCGCCCTATCAAGGACGTAGCGAGCGTCGTAACAGGCACTATGCATTGCGCGCTGATATGAACGTTATTTCAATGTCGTTTCCATTGATATTCGTACTGACAAATATCGAGCTGCTAATGTGGCGATGGTAATCGCCTTAAAATGCCTACTGTTGCAAGGTTGTCACTCTCTTTTGGTTTTACAGTTAAGTCTCATTTAGTTACACGTACGCACACATATTGGCCACGCTCGGTATATTTCTTTGAAGATAGCCTACTCGTACTATTCTGTTTTTAATATGCTCGAGACAAGTTCTACAGAGGTCGCAGTTTTAATTTGCGAATTTTATATTTTTTTATTATTGTTTTTTTTTTATTCTGGAAACGAACGGTCGTTACAGAAATTTTATAACTAACTTATAATAATTCAAATTCAAATTCAAATATTTATTGCATTCATGTTGTACAATACAGGGTGTTACAATATACATAAGTGGTATCAAACATGACCCTGTAAAGAAATATTTATTGCATTCATGTTGTACAATACAGGGTGTTACAATATACATAAGTGGTATCAAACATGACCCTGTAAAGAAATATTTATTGCATTCATGTTGTACAATACAGGGTGTTACAATATACATAAGTGGTATCAAACATGACCCTGTAAAGAAATATTTATTGCATTCATGTTGTACAATACAGGGTGTTACAATATACATAAGTGGTATCAAACATGACCCTGTAAGGGCATAGCAAATTAAAGCAAATTAATTCTTAAATAATATCACATCATAATATTTATTATAATATAATTGACCTATAAATCCAAAGCTTAAGGGCCTTACTATCGCCAAATGGGTACTTTCTAAAGCCTACTCCTCGTTTATGGCGAAACCAAAAATAATGAAAAAATGTATTATGCATTATCAACTCTTAGACAACATATGCAACATTTTTCTTTTTCATACCACCAAAACTTCTACATGAATTTTTTTTTAACTGAATGGTGTTTTTTGGCTTAAATTTCCTACTACTTCTAAGTGGCTTAGCCGATTGAATTCATTTATGCTTTGATAAATAGATAAACTAGATAGCTATAAACATAACATATAATTATTCAATCGAACAATCACGTCCATGTGAAAAGTATAATTTTCTCCTATTTCGCCCTTTCAAGGACGCAGCGAGCGTCGTAACAGCCACTATGCATTGCGCGCTGTATTGAACGTTATTTCAATGTCGTTTCCGTCGATATTCGTAGTGACAAATATCGAGCTGTTAATTTGGCGATGGTAATCGCCTGAACCAAGTAAATTATTACAAATAGCAAAATAAAATCGCACGTAATAATTTACGTACAATAAGTTTAATATGGTAGGTAAGTACAAATAATTTTTGATATTATATAAGTATACAACTCATTGCTTAATTTAAATTTTACTTTTGTTATACTATTCACCATCGTATTACAAAAGAGGTCAATGTTTGTAAGGCTTTTGTTACGATAATCAAGACTACGTATTAGCAAATAAAGCAAAAACTGTTATCGATCCGAGATACCGATCACTTACCAAGCCTCCAATATGAATTTGTCTGCATAAAATAATGACACCATAAATTATACTAATCATCTACAATATTGAGATAAAATTTTTCACGTTAACTCTCAACTGAATCTTTAACTTAAATCTAACTATGTTTAATATTTGTTCTTTTTTATACAATCTTTATTTTTATTAGTCAAGTTTTCTGTATAAACTTTCGATTTCTTGTTTGCATTCTTTTTAAAATTTAAGTTAGTATAAGGAGAATCCGTCATTGGCCTTCAGCTAATATTTTCTGTTATTATTGTTTTTGTTATGTGCTGTGGATTTCTGTGTGAATAAAAAAATAATATATCTAAATTTAGCTTTCATACAAATTCATTTATTCATTCATTCGATCATTCATTCAATCATTCATTCGTTATAATTTATTAAGAAATTATTATTAGACAGTGGTACCACCCAGCAGCCGCGATAGGTATGTGTATTGCGTTGATTCCTGCGGCTGCTAGATGGCGCCACCGTTGCCACACCTTGGTCAGGGTTTCTCGTGTCGGAAACTGTTGGAGTCGTCAAAATTCAAATTCAAAATTCAAAAAGTTTATTTTGCAAAGTAGGTATATATAATACACGTTTCACAAGTCAAATTTTAATCTTATAAAAATATATTGTAGCGTTATTTTTTAAAAATAATTTTATGTTTTTAGCCACTACATATTCACGAACGTAATTTCGACCTAAATTTGGACTGCCACCAGGCAAGCCTGGTGACAGCCAAAAAAAGAGGTAAATCTGGATAAATAAACCGTATAATTTATTTTTAAATACACAAAAAAATAACAAAACCGAAGTAAGAAAAATATAGTACAAAACACAATAATATCTAAAGAGTATCGGTACAAAGGAACTTATTAGATCAAAAAGGAAATTATGCTTAATTCCACTTATTTAGGATTTTGATTTCCTTTTAGCTTGAACGACGCATTTGTTCATAAAATAATGGATTTTAAAATTTGGTGGCGAAACTAGTTTTTAGGATCCCAGAAACTAAGGTTGCACGGAAGTTTTGATAACTCTTAATCCGAAAGAAAAAGAAATATTAAGGTGTTACGAGCAATCGTTATCTAGCTTTACACTAAGGAATAAAAATAATTGATGCTGAATATTAGGCTACAGATACTAAAAACCTGGTAAGGGTCTCTTCGTGACTTTGGGTGTTTCCGGTGTTCCCGGGAGCAGTCGATGAAGCTTGGCGATTTCTATTTTAATATCGGAAGCTTTAGCTCACCAGGGACGTGGTCCTTACATCAGGCCTCAATAGGTACAACCGTACGAGATGGCGGATGGAATTCAAGTAGAAATGAATAATCAAACTGGGGAGAACCAGAACCCTTAGAAAATCCCGAAGGGTCGCTGTAAAGAAATAAAACAACAGCGTCAAGATATGCTTATGAAATGAGGGAAAGGAAATTAACGTGTTGGAAACGGGACAAAAAGGATTTTCAGAGAATGAAACCAAAATTACACAAAACTTACCAGGAAATGCAGAAAAACTGGCTTACACAATGCTCAGAGCAAATGCGCTCTGTTTCAATTTTTCAAATACCAAATTTGTTATTTTGTAAAAGATTTATCCTTCCTCTGTCACGATCTTCTTTGATATGAGAAAAATAACAAAAAAAATCTGACAAGATCATTCTAAATATTCGAATTCGAAAATTCAGAAAAGCAGCCAACGATAAAGAAAGACTAAAAATATATAAAAAGGTTGAATACTTGTAGCGAATGCTACAATATGTAATAAAATAATAAATGTACATGAACTACTTAGATTAAATGTTTATTTAATTTATGTAGCAATATATATACAATTAAAATTATAGGTAAAATATTATTATACAAGGTGAAATCCAATCAACCGCCCGAACCCATACCGGAGACCCGGCCAGGGACCAGGAACAAGGTTCAATGATCACCAACCGAGCCCCCAGCACGAATCCAGGCGGCTGACCAAATCCCATCCTATATACTACATAGTAATAGGTTACGTATATAAATACATGCCTACCTCCGCCCATTCGATTAGTCTTGCTAAGAAGAACGGGCAAGAAACTTGGCAAGATCATGTCTTTTTTTTAACATAAACTTAAACTATACATTGAATTACTTATATCTACTTTAACCAAGGGATAAGAAAATACAAGACAGCAGGAATTCAGGTTAATGAAAAAAGAAAAACATATATATCTTTGCCTACCTGTCTCATACAGTCTATTTCCTTTTACAGTCTGTAATTAATTAATGTTAACTCTTAAGAGGAATCAAAAGTTAGGAAATTATATTAATTAATTAAATTATTACCTACTATCATCTAAATCAGTATCACTATAACACCATGCTTCACCATCATCCAAATATTCATTTATTTTATAATATGCCTTTTTCAGTAGGCCCTGCTTAATTTATTGTTCACATTTAATTTATTGTCAGATTCTCAACTGATGCCGGGCCCAGTGGGGCTCGAAATATATCTTGAGTAAAATTTTCATTTTTACCTTTATATTATATATATTTCGCTGTGCCGTCGTGTCGCACAAAGGTGCGATCTAACTCACCCATACCGCGTACTCTTCTCTTCCTCAACGCTCTTCTAAACGCCAATCAGGACTGTGATCTGTTTGCTGATGGATGGCAGAAAATATTGTCAGAGTGTTTGTGTTTTTGTGAGAAGGCCTGTTTCTGACTTTGTTATTCTTATTTATTTTAGTTGATTTAAAGGTATATTTAAAGGTTATTTTATGTTTGTGTTACTATCTTTAATTATTGTAATTGGTTTGTCCGTTTTAATTAAAGTAAATAAATAAATTAAAAAAATTAAAAAAAAAAATTATTCACTTTTAATTAACTAAAACTACATTAAAAATCTTATATAAAAAAGAGACAAATAATATATTTATTAAAAAAATAAAATTATTATAATAAGTTATAAAAGCAGTCATTACATCAGTTACAACAGTTGTAAGTATATTAACATATGTAACAATTATGTATGATCATCAAAGAAATCTTACGCAACTCTCAATTTCTCATCTCGCGCATATTCCCATGCCCCAGAGAACACAATACATACTCCGCGCGCATGCGTCATTGAAAAACTATTAGACTCATTTGTATGGTGATTTGATTGATGCATTGTTGTTGTTAACACATTTTCTTACCGCTTGGTTTAATCTATCATGAGATAAATAATCTATTTGTATATTTTTTTAAATATTTTAGTAACAAATATAACAAATATATGCTTATAGCGAAAACAGACGAAAATTTTACGAGTCTTTCAGAAATTCGATATGTATCCTAGAGGAGCTGTCATTAGGGTTCCGTAGTACCTAAAAGGTACAAAGGAATTAAGGAACCTTTATGGTAAGACTCTGTTGTCCGTCCGTCCGTATGTCACAGCCTCATAACTTTAGCTCAGTTAAAGATAAAGACATGAAATTTGGCAATAAAATAGCATTAATTTGCTCACATATCACGGTGTAAAAAAAATATGAAAATTTGAAATTTTTCATCATATTTCCAAAAAAAAAAGTGAGAAAATGTTTAAAGTGTACAATTAGGGTGACATAGTCACCTTATTTAAACCTTATTTAAACATTTAAATTTAAATTTAATATAATATTTTTTAAATTTATTTAAAAAAGGTTAAAAATAGTAAAAATAATTTAAGATATCAAAGTCGATTGTAAAAATATATACTTTTACTTTATTTACTAGCACTGGTATCGAGAAATCTTTAAAACACCACAAAAAATGTGTATGTCCCCCACCTTATCTCCGAAACTGGTAGACCAAAAAATATGAATAAAATGTCGATTATAGATCATAACTGGCCAATTACATGAAAAATAGCGATTTAAAAAAAGTTGGTCATAAATGAGAAATATAAAAAAGACGTAAAATAAATAAAAATATTTTATAAAAATACAATATTGGTATCAAATTGTAGGTATTAAAAAGTTGATTATAAAATTATATAGCTTGGCTATATTTAATTGCATCTATTTCGAAAAACCCTTGAAAAACCATAAAAAATGTATGTCCCCCCACTTATCTCCAAAACTGGCGGACCGAAAAATATAAAAAAACCATGGTAATATGTGTTTCCGTAAAGATTACAGGAAAAATAAAGCTGTTGAGAAATTCACGAAAAAAAAATGACAAAATTAAATTTATCATCCACAATACGGAACCCTTGGTACGCGAGTCTGACATGCACTTGGCTGGTTTTATAACTAAATACAAGACATTGCAATGCCTAGCTTTCGGAATTTATGTGCATAGTATTTGTTCTTACTTACCACTTGCTAAACAGTGAAGGAAAACATCGTGAAGAAACCTGCATGCCCTAAAAAGCGTGAATTTGTGCCTAAAGTTCGGTGATAGAGCTCACCACCCATCACGTTGAGACCAGTGCTGCCAGATCAGCGAATTTTGCCCCAGATCTAACGCTTTTTTGACCAATTAGCGCTCAAAATTCGTTTTTGGCGCCTGCCGGAAAATCTAGCGCTATTTTGAAATGAGTTTTGTTTCGTTGATGATAATTCTACTTGCATTGAATTAATTAAGTATAAAATTTCTTTATCTTCTTTTAAAAATTCTTTACGGCTTTATAAATGACGTTTTTTTTTGGCTTATCATTATGGCCACCAATATACAACATATAACTAGCGCTTCTTCTAGCGCTTTTTATAAAAAAATATGTTTAGCGGAATCTAGCGCTTTTTTACATCGGAGTTAGCGCGCAACACTCAATTGGACCTGGCAGCCCTGGTTGGGACATAATAATCGCCAGTGAAACGCGGCTCTCCGAGTGTGAACTGTGACTTGCATTTCACAGTTCACACTCTCTGACACCCCCTTGGGATTGGGAAGTCATGTTGTAACAATATATTTGATTTTATAATTACAGGTCTTTACATATGAAATTGCTGAAAGTTTCTTACAAATTCATGAATTCGTAATTCCTGTAATTCAATAGCTATTTCAATGAGTTGTTTCTTGTTTGAAAGTTGATTTAAAGTTTTATATCTACGTATTAAATTTTGTTTTTATTTTCAGTTTGATTATAAAAATTAAATCTTCAAAAACAGTTCGTCCCAAATGCCATCCATTTCCATGATAAGATTCGTAATAATATTTTACAGCTGACACTTTTCAAAAATTAAATGATTATTTATCACACATTCATACACAAAAGAAACAAAACAATTGTTTGTATATTCTTCTTCTCTGTGTACACGTGTATGATTACTCCGTTTATGTTACTTTTTCCTATTGTAATGGTTTTGCTGTCAGAAATCTCTGTTTAGAGATAAGCTCGCCAATGTGCATCTTTTTACTGTAATTTTGTTTATGTTTATATTTCCGTGTGTACAATAAAGAATAAAGAATAAAGAAAATAATTTGGATTTGCCATTCCTAAAAAAAATGCAAAAATGTTAATACTGAAAATTGAGTTTCCTTCAAATTCTCTATAGAAAACAGCAATTTCATATCTAAAGATATTGGCTTACCTTCATAACCTACTGTCTTCGTTTGCTCGACCGATCCAGACCATTAGTAATCTTTCTCTAAAATCTAAACCTGTATCATATACTCATAAATAATGTAAGCAAGCGAGCAACAGTAAATAGCGAATATTACATTCCGAGTCAACACCGTGAAATGTACGCTAAAAACGCAACTCTTGCGCAAGTCACTCGGCCCGACTAGTATACGAGAGTGAAATTAAAGCGGTTATGAGGATAATGTTGAATTAATGTGTGTTTGTGTAACAATTAGTTCAGATTGAAGGTCATCTTGATTACTTATAAGAAAAGTATTATTTTAATTTTTTTTTCACACCACCTGCTCGACAATGTCCAATTACATATCATGCAACCTCAACGTAAAGTAACGCATTATATCTCAAGCGATATGAAAATCCCTAGGGATTAAAGTGATTTAAATTTGGAACGTCAAATTCGTATGGAAACTCGTGGAAAACAAATGCCCATATGGGATTGTAAAGAGGTTTGTTCGAAAATCGAACTGGCCACCATAAGTAGAATTCAACAAAATGAAAAAAAGCGTTTACAAAGAATGTAAAACAAAAGACGGTGTTTGGTGCTGTGATTGTCAGTGAATTTTATTGAATTATTAATGTTGATAAAAAATGTCGAGCTTTTTATTGTCTCGCAGAAGGTGTGAAAAGTAGAGTATACTCGTCTGGAATAAAGCCTGTCTTTGTCTTGGGCAGCTTGAACCCCTCGCTTTACTCAGGACTCTATATAACTCCCTCGCTACGCTCAGGAGTTTGCTCTAGAGTCCCTCGTTACGCTCAGGGTTCAATATACCGCCCGTGACGTAAGACACTGCTTTATTCCCTTAGTGCAAAATCTACTACTGTAGTCGTCTGACAGGAATCCATTTGCGTTTCTTTACTTGTAAAGTACAAATTAATTGTAACTATCATTTTTAGGGTCCGTACCCAAAGGGTAACCAACGGGACCCTATTACTAAGACTCCGCTGTCCGTCTGTCTGTCTGTCACCAGGCTGTATCTCATGAACCATGATAGTTAGACAGTTGAAATTTTCACAGATGATGTATTTCTGTTGCCGCTATAACAACAAATACTAAAAAATAGAATAAAATAAGTATTTAAGGGGGCTCCCATACGACAGACATGATTTTTTTGTCGTTTTTATAGATAATGGTACGGAACCCTTCGTGCGCGAGTCCGACTCGCACTTGGCCGTTTTTTCAATTAGCTACATATAATTTAACAATTTAATAATTTTAAACATTTAATTTTTACAATATAATAATATCGTCACGACATGAAACCCCGAGGGGGGGTCAGAAGTGTTCCATATGTGACCTGTGAAATGCAAGTCGCAGTCCACAGCCACACTCGATATATCCACGTTTTACCGACGATTATTACGTCCCAAAGTGATGGGTGGTGAGCCCTAACGCCGTACTTCGGACACAAATACACGCTTTTTAGGGCATGCAGGTTTCCTTACGATGTTTTCCTTCACCGTTCGGCAAGTGGTAAGTAAGAACAAATAAATTTCGAAAAACTCATTGGTGCATGCCCAACTGGGGATCGAACCTGGATCTCAAGATTGACTGGCCAGCGTTTTACCCCTGAGCTACCACTGCTTTATTATCCATCATCCTAGTTCGTCCACTGCTGGACATAAGCCTTTCCAGGACTTTGCCACTACCGGCGGTCATCCTGGAAGAATTGCCCATACTCACACACGCTGGGCAGGTGGGTTGGTGAGCGCGGTGCCGGAACCCTCGCACCAGTGACGCCGCTGCCCGTCACCAGTCTGTTGCATATAAGGCCCGGCTATTAGGGATGGATATACCGCCATCCATCGGTCTCAGGAATTGGCCTCCTGGTTTTTTGCCTGTGAGCTGTCCTCTTACTCTCCCCCGAATTACTTCGAGGGGTCTCCAAGTAAGATGGTGGTACCTCCACAGTCGAGCCCGGCATCAGCTCTACCACCTGTCAAAGACCTAACCATAATATCCAACCGTAATTTTTCCTAAAAGTTCTGGTAGGTCCACAGTCGAGCCCGGCATCAGCTCTACTACCTGTCAAAGACCTAACCATAATATCTATCCGTAATTTTTCCTAAAAGTTCTGGTAGGTCCACAGTCGAGCCCGGCATCAGCTCTACTACCTGTCAAAGACCTAACCATAATATCTAACCGTAATTTTTCCTAAAAGTTCTGGTAGGTCCACAGTCGAGCCCGGCATCAGCTCTACCACCTGTCAAAGACCTAACCATAATATCTAACCGTAATTTTTCCTAAAAGTTCTGGACCTAAATAGTTGTTATTAAATTTCACTTATGAAAAAAATTAACTTTATATTTTCGATATATTTCGGTCTCATCAGTGAGGCCATCAGCACTCGACTGATGACGGCCTCACTGATGAGGCCGAAATATATCGAAAATATAAAGTTCATTTTTTTATTATTATCATATAATTGTTAAAACTACAAATAAAAAACTAATACAGCTAAAATTATATTTATTCATACTTATGAAAAAAATAACACAAAAATAATCTTCAATTTCCGCATCTCATTTCTCTCACCAAAACGTGTTTGTGATTTTTTTTTTAGGAGATTAATACCACTTATTGTAAACACCCCTAAATAATGGCCCAACAAACCATTTGATAAAATCTTTTCATCAACCTTTATCCGTTACACCTCTAATCCAATCCCTATAACAGGACCCTTCCCTCTTAGACACAAAAGGTCAACCTTATGCTCAAAGTTGTATAGCCCCAATTGAAAGGGTCAGTAGATTCCATTGTAAAAAGGACCAATCGTATTTTTCTGTTTTGTGCCCGCGTGGTCCAGATGACCATAGGTCAGTTTACAGGGTCACCCGAGAAGGGGTCAAAAATAATCAAATGAGTGGTCAGTTGCAGGAAGGGGTTGAATTTCAATTGTATGTTTTTGAGAAAGTATTATTTTCTTTTACACGTCTCAAGTAACAAATTGGATATTGTTAAAGTTTGAGAACATAATACGTGCATCTTCGTTATTATTAAGAGAAAAATATTATATAAGGTCTTTCAATTTAAATGGAAAGTTATTTAGGAGGTGATACAGTACGAGGGGCATGCCAAAAGAAGTTAGATACTCTTTACTCCTTTGATTGACACTGGAAAGTTATACATCATCTTATAGGCTGGTTGTTTGTTGATATATCTGAAAATAGAACGCACATCATTTCTTTTTTTTTTATTTGGATGAGCATCATTTTTCCGAGAATCTGGCGGGAATTCGCTTGCAGCAATGGAGCTCAGTCGAAGTGATTGTCGCGCTATGATTTATTATGACTATAAAAAAGTTTTAAGCCTCAAGAATGTTTTGAAATTTTGGCTACTACTTTTGGTGAGTCTGGTTGCTCGCGAACAACAGTATTTAATTGGTTCGCTGAATTTAAAAGACGACGGGGATGTCTCAAAGATGAAGCGAAGACAGTTCGGCTGCCAACCGCGGTCACAAAAGAAAACGTTCGTGCAGTCGAATACTTATTCGCGAAAACCAACGAATTATGTATGTAGAGCCGGAGCGAGAACAGGGAATTGGATCAGCAGCAATGCAAACCATAATTCACGACCACCTTTCTCTCCGTAAATGTTGTTTGAGATGGGTGCCGCACAAACTTACCGATGAACAGAAAGACCGTCGGTTGGATTGGTGCCTGTTCATGATAGATAAATTCGACGGTGGCGAGAAAAAAAATGTGTATGATATACTGACTTGTGATGAAACATGGCTTTATAACTATGATCCCGAAACAAAGTGACATTCGACTGTATGGTGCTTTGAAGATGAGCCAACTCCAACGAAATGTCGCCGTGCACGAAGCACACAGAAACAAATGGTCGCCTCGTTTTTCAGCAAAACGGATCATATTGCTACTGTAGTGCTAGAGAATCAAAGAACGATGAACTCCGAATGGTATGTGACAGTTTGTGCTCCAACAGTAATATCAGCTTGGTGTGACAAGCGACCGAAGTCAGGAATCCGACGCCTTCTCGGGCACCACGACAATGCGGCGTCGCACACGTCTGCCAAAACACTTGATTTTTTCGACTCAAAAAATGCGTCAATCCTCCCTCACTCACCAAATTCCCCTGACCTAGCACTTTGTGATTTTACCTGTTTCCAAAAATCAAAAAAAAAAAAATAAAGGGGAAGAAGTTTGAAAGCAAAGAAGATGCACTGGCTGCCTATATTTTCGAGATTTCTGAGGTGTCTAAAGAAGAGTGGTCATTGGTATTTTCCAATTAGTTCAGACGTATGGAAAAGTGTATACGTGCTCAGGGTGAATACTTTGAAAAGATCGATACTTGTAATAAAGAATAAATTTTATAATTTTCGAGTATCTAATTTCTTTTGGCATGCCCCTCGTAATACATCACGTTCCACTGCAAAGTACTTTTTTTTGCGCGACCTTTTTCTTCACTTGTCCATACAAACTGAGTCAGCTGATCGGACCACTTTGTACTGAGAAGTGAAAAAAAAGTTCGCGCAAAAAAAAGTGCTTTGCAGTGGAATGTGATGTATTAACGATACTGAATCACCTCCTAAATTACTTTCCAATTAAATTGGAAGAATTTATATAATAAAAGTAAATGTATAAGAATTAATATTAAATGTTAATATTAATTTAGTACACCAGCTAACGCGAGTTTTAATAATAATGGGTGTCTCAAAACTCAAAAACTACTTGAATTTTGAATTTCGAATAATTTTCATTGAGTCAAATATGGAACGCGGATATTTGCAATTCCTATAGCTTAATTTTAATTTTTTTTTTTTCACGGAATATACGCTATTTTAGGACATAGTTTTCATTATGTATATAAATTAACCGTAATTTTTTATGACTTTTTAAAGAATTGTCCGTTGACCTTGTCACTTGAGAATTTTAGACATTGATATGTGTGATTGCTTATAAAAAAGTGGTCTGTCTCTGTCTGTCTACTCATCTGTCCTCTAGCTGTCAAATTAATCTGAAGCAAATAATTATAAATTTATCTTGATAGCAAAGGACACATTTCTAAACAGCCATTACTCAAGTGACGTCACAAGAGGGCAAATGGAAGTTGCAGCCTTTTCGTAAAAATATTCATCATCATGAGGTTTTTTAAACCAAAATGATAATAAATCTTGAAATGGTTTTCGAATTAACACACTTTAACATAATTTAATCTATGCCAATTGCCATCAGCAAAGTTCGAGGTTTAGTCATGCAGTGTTTTTTAGTCAAGCAACGCATAGAAATTGTGAAAATTCACAACTAAAAGTCCGAGCTATCTCGCGGCGGAGAGAAGTTAACTGGCCACCAAGAACGTGTGATCTGACACCTATGGACTTTTCTTTGGGGGTTTCTGAAGGAATTAGTGCACAGATATTAGTGAATACCGTATATGCAAATAACCCACAGACGATTCCGAAACTCAAAACGGAAATTCAACGAGTTATTGAAGAAATTCATCCGCAATATCGTGAAATTTCGTGAAAAGGGTGAGCGCTTGCCTTCAAGGCCAAGGCGGGCATTTGTCGGATGTTGTATTCCACACGTAACCTCCGTGTACATATATTACATTGAAAAGAAAACATCCTCAAAATTCAAATGCAATATGTGTTTTATCAAAAAACTGTTACTAAATATATTACATTGAACTTTATTTATTTCTTTTCTTTACTTATTAATAGTAAAACAATAAAAATAGGTTTTTATTCATTCTATTTCGGTATGGGGCCGTCTTCAGTCGAATGCAACAAAATATTGACAGATAATATTGTTATTATACATATATTAATGAACCCATTTAATTTAAAAAATTAAATTCAAGTAGGTTTTGAGATTTGAGACACTCTTTATTATTGTATGTATATGAGAATAAATTTTGCAGTACTTTTTTACGCTCTACTTGAAATATTCATCAAGTTAATGTTTTTTTTTTTGTTGTTACTTTTGTAAAATACAGTCTTAGGGTAGGTAATCTTTTGGATATATAATCTTTATTTGGATAACATTTCATTATATTAATTATCCTACTATACATAATTATTATACATTTTATCTATTCAGCCTTTCCTTTACTTTAGAAGACAATAAAAAACAATACCAATGTAGTTCGATTAATATCTTGAACTTATTACCTACATAGTTACACTGAATAAATATGTTTAATATTTTTTCAAATTAACATTATATCATTGCAGTATAGAAACGCAGAAAGAAAAGTAAATCTGGATGTGAGGAGCTCTGATACTCTCTGATGATCTCTTTACTTTTCTTTCTGCGTTTCTATACTGCAATGATATAATGTTAATTAATATCTCCTTGCGATGGATAAATCGCCAAGTGTTCAAACATAGAAATTTATTTATGTCATCATTTTAATATTTTTCCCTTATTATTTTGGTTAAGTATTTAACTCTTATTTTTAACTGTTATGATAAAGACGATGTAACAAAACATACTCTTTCATTCCCCAAAGGACCAAGGTCCAGCTGTTTGTCCCGACAAAGGATTCGCAAAGACCGTTATGTTTTACCTGCAAAATTTAATTGCACAAAATTTGCATAAGTATCCCTGAGTCCATTATGAAGGAAGGGTGAAGGACGTCGCAAAAAACAAGGATAAGTAAAGGACAGAGAAAAGGAACTTGTGATTGATTGCTAGTGGTCATACTGGTTGTCTGTGGAATACGTTGAGAAGAGAATTGATCTAATAACGGGAAAAATGAACTTATTTCTACATTTCAGGGTTATCTGTATGTTTGTTTTTAAAAATATTAAGCATTTCAAACAAATCAAAGATATACACAAACTAAATACTCGAAACAAAAACAAATTATACCTACCAATGTCTCTTATTAAAATGCTTAAGGCGAATGGATACGCCAACTGCAATTTGGACCTGTCTTTGAAGGCCTACTCCTCTCACACGGGTGGTCCAAAAACTTTCATAAAAATATATGATAGGCATTATAGAGTCAAAAATAAATTTTAAGTTTCATAAACTGTTTTTCTATTGTAAGTTTTGACAAAAAAAATCGAAAGTCATCGAAAGTTTCACATGATTAACACAAGGATTCTCTTACTCCTTCCAAATGCGTAAAGCGATTTTATTTATTATTTCACCAAATTATAGAAAAATTTTAGATCTAAATTTTTTTCCGTTCATGGCGTCTATGTGAAAAGTATTATTTTCTCCTATTTTGCGCTAGCCGGAGACGCAGTGGTTGTCGTAACAGCCACTTTTCAAGGCACGCTGAAATGAACATTATTTCAATGTCATTTCCGTTGATATTTGTACCGACACAAATCGAGTTGCTTATTTTGCGTGGTCATAGGCCTTAACTGCAGCCCATACTAAATGTCAATAAAAATTTATAATAAAATACCCGCCAATTTAAAATCGGAAGAAAAAGAACACATTTTGTCAAACAATGTCAAAAATAATCCAATAAAAAAATGTTACTACACGGTTGAGGATTTCTTAATAGAATAATTAATGACCCCTTTTAATTGTGTTTTTATTTTTTATTTTACCCAAATGTTGAATGTAGTAGTAGTAATTTATAGTAGTTTATGTTGCATGTAATGTAGTAAATATTTAATTAATCTAAGATAATTTGTTAGCTTTGTGTTCCAAATTTGCAACGCCTATCATTAGGCATCTAAGTTATAAGCACGAACAAAGCGTCTTTCTGTATTTGCTTTTAAACATATTAATTCATTAACTGTAATTAAAGCATTTAAATCGCTTAACTTGAAAAAAACCGAGGACTTATGGGGCCTATCCGTGAAAGTTATAAGTTCTGTTATTGATTTAATAGCTCCTTATTTGGCATTAATTTTTAATAAATGTGTAGATGATGGTATCTTTCCTGACTTAATGAAGTTTAGTAAATTGATCCCCCTTTTTAAATCAGGCGACAACGAGGACCCTTCAAACTATAGACCTGTGTCAGTTTTACCGGTATTGAGTAAGGTTTTTGAAAAAATTGTTTTTAATCAATTGTTATTTCATTTTAATTTAAATAAGTTACTTCACTGTGAACAATATGGATTCACTAGAGGGATGTCAACCACAGATGCAGGAGTTGCTTTAGTTAAGCACATTTTTGATGCTTGGGAAGAAAAGCAAGATGCATTTGGTGTATTTTGTGACCTCTCGAAAGCCTTTGATTGCGTTAATCATGAAACATTCTTATGTAAATTGGATCACTACGGAGTGAGGGGCAAATCTTTGGCGTTATTGAAGTCATATCTTAGTGATCGTATTCAAAAGGTAGACATTAACGGGGTAAAATCAAGTGGAGCATTAGTTAAAATGGGTGTCCCGCAGGGTTCCATATTAGGGCCCTTGCTGTTTTTAATTTACATAAATGACCTTCCATATTTAGTTAAAGACTTAACGAAGATAGTATTATTCGCAGACGACACGTCATTTATTTTTAAAGTTAATAGACGTAAAGATATCCTTGACGGCGCGAATACAACTTTATCACTGGTGCTTGATTGGTTTACTGTAAATAATTTAGTTTTAAACGCAAAAAAGACAAAGTGTATAAAATTTACGTTACCAAATGTAATTCAAGTGGATGGTAATTTGCTTTTGCAGGGGTCCAAGCTGGAGTTAGTTAACGAAACAAAGTTTTTAGGCATTACGGTAGACTCTCGTCTTCAGTGGGGTCCCCACATAGAAGCCCTATGTGGTAGACTTAGTTCGGCCGCATACGCATAAGGCAAATTACTGATGTAGATACTGCTAGACTAGTCTATTTTAGTTACTTTCACAGCATTATGTCATACGGCATGCTGTTATGGGGTAGAGCCGCGGATACAGACGCAGTCTTTGTTTTGCAGAAGAGAGCAATTCGGGCTATTTATAATATGAAGCACCGGGATTCATTAAGAGAAAAGTTCAAAGAAATTAATATATTAACGGTTCCTTGTGAATATATTTACCAAGTCCTTAGATATGTCAGAAAAAATGTTGAGTCTTTCCCAAGGCTTGGTAAGCAACATTGTAAGGAGACCAGAAATAAGCATAAACTGGCTTTTCCAAAAATCAGACTCGCTAAGGTGAGTACCTCTTTTGCAGGACATGGTATAAGATTTTACAATAAACTTCCAAAGGAGGTCCTTACTTTGTCAGAGAATAAGTTTAAACTGTATATTAAGCAGGGCCTATTGAAAAAGGCATATTATAAAATAAATTAATATTTGGATGATGGTGAAGCATGGTGTTACAGTGATAATGATAGTAAGTTATAATTTAATTAAATAGTATAATTTCTTAACTTATGATTCCTCTAAGGTGTAAACATTAATTGATTACAGACTGTAAAAGGAAAAGGACTATATGAGACAGGTAGACAAAGATATATATGTTTTTCTTTTTTTCATTAACCTGAATTCCTGCTGTCTTGTATTTTCTTATCCCTTGGTTAAAGTAGATATAAGTCATATATTGTATAGTATAAGTTTTATGTTGAAAAAAAAGACATGATCTTGCTAAGTTTCTTGCCCTTCTTCTTAGCAAGACTAATCGAATGGGCGGAGGTAGGCATGTATTTATATATGTAACCTATTAGTACGTAGTATATAGGATGGGATTTGGTCGGCCGCCTGGATTCGTGCTGGGGGCTCGGTTGGTGATCATTGAACCTTGTTCCTGGTCCCTGGCCGGGTCTCCGGTATGGGTTCGGGCGGCTGATTGGATTTTACCTTGTATAATATATATTTTACCTATCATTTTAATCGTAAATATATTGCTACATAAATTAAATAAACCTTTAATTTAGTTCATGTACATTTATTATTTTATTACATATATTTTCTTTATTAGATTAAATTTGACGTGTAAAAAGTGTATATATCTATACCTGCTTTGCAAAATAAACTATTTGAATTTGAATTTGAATCAAACATTTATAAGATCAGGTCCTCTAAAAAGGCCGCTTTGCATGAATCACAATATGATTCTGTTCTAAGGCCGTCGTGAAAAAACTCTGGCTCCATCCTACTTTCAAATCATTTTATGATTCACCCAAGTCGGCCTTTTTAGATCCCCAGGTCCTCTAAAAAGGCCACTTTAGATGAATCATATTATGATTCCGTTCTAATGCCGTCTCTTTTGCACGCGTGAAAAAACTCTGACTCCATCCTACTTTCAACTAATTTTATAATTATACACTGTATACACTTAGATTGCAATAAACGTTTGAGTTTGAGTTTGAGTTGGAGTATGTTAAGTCCTTATATTTAATTGTGAAAACGGCTCTAAAAAGAAAGGGATAATAATAGGTTGACAACCTAAAAAATATTTTAAATAATCATCTAAATCACTAAGTTGGCATCAACTGTACAAGGTGACTTTTTGATCATCGTCCAAATTCATACTGGTGGCTTGGTAAGTGATGAGTATCATGGATCAATAACAATTTTTGTGAAATTCGTAAAATGAAATTTCGGCTTCCCATAGAAATTCACTTCCAGTCCCGAGTGAAGCACTATGGGGAGTCGAAATTTCATCACTTACCAAGCCACCAGTATGAATTTGGACGATGATCAAAAAGTCACCTTGTATAGGTTAGGTTAGGTTTCAACATATTAATTAACATTATATCATTGCAGTATAGAAACGCAGAAAGAAAAGTAAAGCAATTGGTAGAGCAATCGCTTGGTAAGCGAGAGGTCCCGGGTTCGAATCCCAGTTCAGAGCTCCTCACATCCAGATTTACTTTTCTTTCTGCGTTTCTATACTGCAATGACATAATGTTAATTTATATCTCCTTGCGATGGATGAATCGCCAAGTGTTCAAACATAGAAATTTATTTCTATCATGGTTTCAACATATTATTTTTGATGCCAACTTAGTAATTTTGATGCTGATTTTTGTATTTTTTGATGGTCAATTAATTACAATCCAAAAGAATTGTAAATGATTTATAAAATAATGGTTCACACTGTAAGAGGCTTTAAAATTGATACTTTGCATAATATTTCATTTCAAATAACCTTAAAAAATAATGTTTCCACTATAAGCTTTTCATAGAAATTAATTGCATGTTAGTTTTAGTTTTCCACTTAGTTTTGTGTTTAATTTAATTTATGTATCACGCTAATTATGAATGCTGTGCATATCTGTTATAGATGTAAACATTAGTTTTAGAATTTTTCATGTATACTACAAATGTTATGTGTTTACATTGTTGATGTGCCTTTTCTAATAAATAAATAGAAAACCAGCGCAGAAGATGGCCGGTAGGTTAGGTTAGAAGGATAGGTACCTATGGCGAGTCGTCCAACGTAGTAGAGCGACCGACATACTTAACTTTCTTTGTTATTTTTTTTATGACAACTCAGAAAACGTTATAATGCGGAATATTATTTTGTAGTGGAAAGAATTATTACTATTATTATGTAGGTACACTTTTCAGTCACGGGCCCATAGGAACCCGGTCATTTGAAAGGCATTCATGGGGCCGAAGCCAACATTGAAGAGGCCTTTGGTAACATTTAATCTATATGTGAGATGGCTGCATCCATGGAGGCCTCTTCCTCAATGTATCATTGTGTTACACTACCGGACAGTCCCCCACTGTTGCCAAATTATTGCCAGGAAGGAAGCGACTTGGAGTGGGCTATGAGGATGGGATGCTAAATGGGCCGGATAACAGGGCTATGGAGTGAGATAACGGACATCTGCCTCGAAAATCTCTCACAAATTTAAATATGGCAGATGGTGACTTGCTGCTTGATAACTATCCAACATGATAGCCGTTGTGGGCCCCCTATCTAGCCACCATGGGGCGGCCAGGGGGCAACACTATGTAAGCAGCTAAGGTTGTCGAGAGGTGAGTCTGCGGGGCGCAAGATCCTTAATACATTCAAGTGCCCCCGGCGTTATGACATTTTACACTTCCAATCTGGAGCATAGGTTCCGCTCTTGCATCTCCACTCTGGCCGGCTGGTTTAGGCAACCGCAGAGGCAGGGGGTGTGTTGCTGTGTGTATGTGTGTGTGTGATTTACTATTATTATTATTATTATATTAAGGGATAGGGATAAGGATGGACAAAGAGCTAGAAGGAAAGTTGTAGTTTTTTTATAATGGTTTACACTTTTTTATTGTTATTTCCATTCATTTAAAAAAGAGTTTAAATATTTCCAAAAAAGAAACAGCCACAGATCACAGTACGAGTATAAAGAAGGAGTTTGAAAAAATATTTGTCTGTAATATGTCGATCGAATATTAGGTATATTACCGGATACCAACGGCATAGCTCAAATAAGGCTATATGTAAAAGTTTTAGCGTCCCTGTTACTCCATATGCGAAAAAACCCTCAGTGCGAAAGGGACGGCTTCGTGGAAAAGTAGTAAAAAGTCGGTTTTTTATTAATATAAAATGTACTAAAGTTGCTAGTCCTAGATACAGTAAAAGCCCATCTAATAAAATGTAATTGCGGTCCATTATGTCATTCTAAATTCTCAAACCAGGAGAATTGGTGTCGAAAAAGACCTCATTTCAATAAATATTTCTATCGAGCCGAATTTCTCCTATCGCGTTTCTGTTTAACAGATACTAGAAAAAGATTACAAAAATAACGTATTATTTAAATAATATACTATCTAAATAATAAGTTATTTACTGGAGTGCAAGTTCTAAAAGTGTCGATTTTTTTAGAGCCAAAAACATAATTTGCGGGTAAAAAATCGCCAATAAATCTACAGGTTAAAATGTACGTACCTATGATACGTCTTTTTTCCTTGACTTTCTTCCCTATGCTTGACCTTTTCTTTGTAAATTGCGTTAGAAGGCTAGGCCTGTAACTGTTTTATTATAGTTGGCAATTTGCTATTACTTAGAGAGCAAATTATTTGTATATCCCGTCATATTTCTAAATTACAAATTAACATTTACAAGGATAATAATAGAATTTAACTATGGTTTAAACTTTCAAGCGACAAATTAAATGGTCGAACAAACAAAATTACTAAAACACAGCAAATAATAACCACAAATCTTGTTTCCTTTGACAGGTATACAGCATCCCTCGATCCCACGTCTAAAAGGACGCAAAAAATCAACATCCTAGTACAATAAAGCGCCAAATTACAATAAACAACGCATTATGTGACGCGGCGGTTAGTTTGAACCGGTTCGGAACCGGTTTTCTCCGGAAATCGTTCCATCCTATAGTTCCGCGACGGGAAGACAATCGCGTCTTTGTTTTTTTAAGACGCTTGGGCCAATTTGACCACGGTCTGCAGTTGGGGTGTTAAAGCGATTAGATGCAGTGAGAAAGTTTTTGAGGGTAAGTGAAAACAAAGGATGGACAAACAGCTAGAAGGGATTTTGTTTTTGTAAGGATGGATTAGTTAAACGATTTGGACTTCTTTTTAGGGATGCTGTCATAGTAAGTTTTTTTTTTTATATTGTGAATTTATTTTGCTACTTTAAATTTTTACTTTAACTTACACACTTTTGGAGAACATTGTCTCTAGTGATCTAATTTTGACTTTTAATCTGAAGTCCAGGGTTGAATCTCCTGGGTCGCGCACAGCTAGGGTTACCAATGCTTGAAATTGAAAAGCCAATCGCAAGCAATAAAAAATCCTGATTTCTATAAAAATGTCCGATCTTTTGCTGAAAATAATTAAACTTTATTGACTGAAATTGCATTTTTTGCACTTTATACTTTTGTCCACTAGCAACAGCTCTCAATAGGTTTGTTTTTGAAAAAAATTCACCGTGAAATTGCGCACGTGTCATCATATTCCTTAAATTATATTGCTTTTATCGACTTAACTGTAATCTATTTCTTTCTTTCGTCCACTGTGGAATTACAAAAAGACGGTCTTCATTTAAATCCGGCCAGAGTCCGATCTTTACTCTAAAAAGCCGGTCAAGACCGGCTTTATCCGGTCACATAATAACCCTATCACGGCTTCTAATGCCTCGAAGTATAATATACCCACCTCAAAAAATTTAGATTGATAATGACATACATATGTATACATACATTGTATTTAGCAAAAAATCATAATTTGAAGAGGTTGCTGTATTTTTCTTCGGAGTCCTCACAGCACGAAAAAGAAATGGTAGTGGCGTTTCTTTTTTCTTTTTATTTCTACCAAAAATGTCTCTACATTTGAATTAACATACTGCATAGACAGCATTTATATTATTAATTAAATAGTATGTACATTTTAAAATAACAGAACAAAAATAATCCTAAAAAAATAATAATAAAAATAAAATTGCCTCTAGATCACTGCCCTGCGGGAGAGTGCCCAAAATACTTGCCACATTACCTCTCTGTATGGCAAGACTTATACGCTGGCCTAGATAAGAGCCAGCTCGCCGGTCGCCGCTAGTGTCCACAAGCTTTACAGAGAGGTCCGTGACATATTTAGATATATAAGGTCTTTCATTTTAAATGGAAAGCAATTTAGAAGGTGATTCAGTATCGTTAATACATAACATTCCACTGCAAAGCACTTTTTTTGCGCGAACTTTTTTTCCACTTCTCAGTACAAAGTGGTCCGATCAGCTAACTCAGTTTGTATGGTCAAGTGAAGAAAAAGTTCGCGCAAAAAACAGTACTTTGCAGTGGAATGTGATGTATTAACGATACTGAATCACTTCCTAAATTACTTTCCATTTAAATTGAAAGACCTTATATACTAGTCAAAACAAAATAGGGGCCACTAATTAATTTATAACTTTATAGGTATTTTATTTAACAAAACTAATTGATAATTAGCAAAATATTGATGTTACGGACTCTTTATTATCTGAACTCTTTGAACTATATTTAGAGCTACAACTATAAAGCCAAGTCAAATTTATAATCCACAGTAATTTTTGTCTAGAACATAAAAGCCGTCATAACTGCTCACTGCCGGTTAGAGTATGGGAACATGGCCCAAAAGGTTCAGAGGTCATTTCGAGAGAGGACAGCATCCATTTGATTCTCATAAGACAAGTGACATGGTTCACGGTGACTCATGGTTCTAAGAACCTTTGTGACTGAGTTACGTATTTTGTACTTTGTTGGTAAATGTTTTTTTAATTCTTAATTCAGTTGTTTTTTAAACTTCAATGTGCCAATTTTCTCTGTACCTTAGTAGACCGATTAACGGGGCTTATGTAACCCGAGAAATTCCCCTGCCAGTGACAGTAGGTAGGTGATAATATTTTTTTTTTTTAATTTTATTTATTTAATATAAAATTGTTCAGCATTACAGTATTAACCAAGTAACTGACCAATTCAAAGGTATATACAAAGTAAAATGATTAAAAATGTAAAGTAGTACAGATTACAGATGTCAAATAAGCCAAAACATTTTGAGAAGTTAGGTATTTTTACCTAAACATGAAAATCGCTTATAACTCTCTGTGAAAAATGTCTCAAACTGAAATACCTTCTGTGTACGTATGTATGTATTACACTGGCCTGCAAAACTAAGTACTACACTTTTTAAATTTGATTTTTTTCTAAACTATAGAAGTTAGAGATTTAAAATAAAAAACGTTTTATAGCAAATTTTATCAGCTTTCTTTGAAACTATAGGGAACTATAAGGACAACTTCACTATGTGATTATTTTAAATCTCTAACTTCTATAGTTTAGAAAAAAATCAAATTTAAAAAGTGTAGTACTTAGTTTTGCAGGCCAGTGTAGTTAGAATAGATAAGTATAAGAATCCAATATATTTTCGATTTGAAGGATACTCCAAATTTAACTTTTAATATTTTGTGTTATAACTTCTACTGAAAAATTGATCTGCTAATTTTTATTATAGCAAAATGTTAAAAGTAAAATTTGGGGCAACTCTGAAATCGAAAAAATGTTGTATGCCTTTACATACTTATTCTAACTGGTACATATGTACGTAAACAGAAAGCATATCAGTCTGAGGAAATATTCACAGAGATTTATAAGCGATTTTCATGTTTAGGTAAAAATACCTAACTTCTCGTAACAAAATTTGTTGGCTTATTATACATACATATGTAGTCTGTATCTTACATAACTTCATCACATGCCAAATTTCACTGGCGGGAGAATTTCTCGTAAGTCCCCATACAACAAATTTCCTCGTTAACTGGAGTATACAATATAATTTTCTTGATTCGGTGTTACGTATTTGACAGGACTAAACTTAATTTAAGTGTTTTGTCTTTTAATTTTGAAGATTTAATTTTAGTTATCAAACTGAAAATAACAACAAAATTTAATACGTAGATGTAAAACCTTGAAATCAACTCTCAAACAAAAATCAAATAATGGAAATAGTTATTCAAATACAGGAATCATGAATTCATGGTCTGTAAGAAATTTTCGCCAATTTCATAGGTAAGCACCCAATATGTATGTTTTCTTTATATTCATCAGCCTTGCAATTAAATAAATATAATAAATGGGTAACCTAACGAAATAGATAACAACAGCTAAGACTCACTATGATTTATGCGAGAAAAACTCGACGTTTCGGTCAACTTAAGGGGCTGCACAATGCTAAAATTCAGTCCTGCTCTAACGCTTTTGTTATTTATGTGTCTATCCTGCTCTAATCAAATGCTGCGCACGCAAAACTTTGGTTATTTTGGAATAGCAGCTATAATGACATGAACTATATGTAATAAAGATGTTTTTTTCTGGTAAGTATCTGCGTGTGTTAGTTTCGTTTCAATCCGTTTTCAAATTTGGAAACTGAATCACTTTTTTCGTGAAATTCATGCTTTTTTTAAAGTTTTATAATGAAAAGAAGATTGAAAGTATGTTTATTTATAAAGTGTAATTAATAATTGTCTTGAGACAAAACACACGCCACATTTTTTTCAAATTTCTTCCGTCTATATTGACGACACTGAATCCAATGCAAAACTGATGTTTAGCATTGTAGAGCCCCTTAAGAGTGACCTTCATCGAGTTTTTCTCGCATAAATCATAGTGAGTCTAAGCTTTTGTTATCTATTTCGTTATGATGGACACTCACCCTAATTTTAGTGATACAATAAAGCTGATTCTGAAGGCTTTAATTTTAGTTTTATTACTGTCAAAATCTAAAGTTTTCCAAAGCAATTTAGCTTCTGTCCCTAACTATTAAGGACTATTTTGCAATGAAGAATTTTTGTTTTGACAGCACTAAAACTAACATTAAAGCCTCCAGAATCGGCTTTAATGGGTAACCTATTTACTTATGTACTCATTGATGACATACGTACTCTCACAACAAAACACCATGACATAAACCCGAGTGTTGCAACGTTTCCTTCGACATCTGCCACACGGGTGAACTCAGCCGTGCTGATAAGCAACCCGTTTGTGTTGATAACAGAAATACAACCTTTAAATACAGTTCAGGTGAAGGATATTAGTACTTAGTGCTAGAAGATAAGGGTCATGGTAGAAGAAAGGTGAATTGGGCGCGCGATAAGAAAAGAAGCAGACGGATTTTTCCGTTTCAGGGTTCCGTGGTTACCATTGGTGTAAAACGGGTCTAACATTGTAACATTTTACGGTGTATTGATGACGTGCTCAGGAAATTAAACCACATGCTTTAATTTCATAGAAAAATTGGCAAAAATGGTATTTAGGACGAATTTTTTTTAATGACACAAACATATTTTATAATTTCTTTTGTGCATGAATGAGACAACACTAAGCTAACAGCAACCTAATTTAACAATTGAAAAGATAGCTGTAAAAAGTTATTACGAATCTTGTCATGGAAATGGATGGCATTTAGGACGAACTGTTTTTGAAAGTAAAATTTTAGTTATCAAACTGACAATAAAAACAAAATTTAATACGTAGATGTAAAACCTTGAAATCAACTTTCAAACAAAAACGAAATAATGGAAATAGCTTTTGAATTACAGAAATTATGAACTCATGAATCTGCAAAAAAAATTTGGCAATTTCATGACCTATTATTTCGTAGCTACGGGGACATTACCAAATGCTATTCGTATCCCTAAAGAAAGACTTCAACGCGTCAAGAAGTAACAAAAATATTTTTTTTCTCATTGCAGTATCGCTAGTATATAAAAACAAACTTAGAAAACCTAGAAGTACAGGATTTACTTTTTGTTATAATTGTATATATATTTTGAAAAGCTTTGATCTGTTATGGTCGCGGTTCTTGCAGCGATTATATGTCAGGGAAATAACCAAACAATAAAAAAGTTCAACAATACATAATTTCTTATTTATATTTAGTTTTTTATTAGTATTTTATCCTATTCTTATAAACTATTTAGTACAAATAAAGAGTAATATGTACACATTTACAATACATATACATAGCATATATTATTACAAATTATAATCAATTTTACATAAATTATACACAATCAGAAGAATATTATTAAAATTCGCTTGAGCTGACATACAAAATTATTATTACATACGGCTTGAACACTCTTGTGTGATTGTTGTTGACTATATGCCACATATGACATATATCACAGTGTCCGTTTGACAACGACGGTGAACGCCACGTCGTCGTCCTAAGAACGACTCTCGCCTTAATAATGCCGAAATTGTATCGGTGAAACGGTTGACATATAGTCAACAACAATCACAAGCTGTATGTAATAATAATTTAATCAGAAGAATTTTATATTATATTATAAAGTAGGGTGATCAAAATACCCTGCTTTGACTTTAAGTAACTTTCGAATTGTTTTAAGGTACGGACCCTCCAGTACGAACCAGTAACCATCTTGACCAACGCTTCAGGCATGTGCGGCAAACTTTTTGGGGTCAACGATTTGCACCTTGGAGTTTGAGTCATTATCAGTCACTCGTTAAGCAAATTGGGGAGAAAATCGTTTATTTTGCACAATTTGGATTTTCTTTATCCGTTCTTTCTTGGTGTTTTGTTACCTTAATAAACCATGAAGTACATCCATCCATCCATCCATCCATCAGCGTAGTTCATCCACTGCTAGACATAAGACTTTCCAGGACTTTGCCACTCCCGGCTGTCATCCTGGAAGAATTTCCCATACTCACATACGCTGGGCAGGCGGGTTGGTGAGCGCGGTGCCGGAACCCTCGCACAGTGACGCCGCTACCCGTCACCAGTCTGTTCCATATAAGGCCCGGCTATTAGGGATGGATATACCACCATCCATCGGTCCCAGGTATGGTGGGCCTCCTGGTTTTTTGCCTGTAAGCTGTCCTCTTACTCTCCTCCGAATTACTTCGAGGGGATCTCCAAGTAAGATGGTGGTACCTCCACAGTCGAGCCCGGCAGCAGCTCTACCACCTGTAAATGAAGTACAGCTTGAGACAAATTATTTTTCACTTGTTTTATTGGAATAGAGGTTGGTGCTGTTCATGCGTAAGACGTTTTAGGGGGAGGGGGCCAGATCAAATCTTATTTTTTCTTACACGGGGGAGGGGGAGGATCTGGATATTTCTTACGTAAGATATTGTGACATATTTTCCATTGGCTGATCCTTTATTTAATTGCTTGTTGGGCCTTTGGGCTAGTCTAGCCAGATTGATGGATGGTATTTTTTTCTTTTCAATTTTAGTCTTGTACGCTTATTCCTAAATAAATCAAAAAATTTGGTTTTGTATTATTATTTCCTTTAAGCAAATATTATTATTTCTTACATAGGTCAAAAAAGGGGTAAAACTGTCTTAAGTAATATGAACTATTAAGTTGGTTTTGGAATGTTCATGAAACGTCTACCATGACCAACGAACTAAAAAAACCGGCCAAGTGCGAGTCTGTTGTATGGGAGCTCCCTTAAATATTTATTTTATTCTGTTTTTTAGTATTTTTTGTTATAGCGGCAACAGAAATACATCATCCGTGAAAATTTCAGATGTCTAACTATCACGGTTCATGAGATACAGCCTGGTGACAGACGGACAGACAGATGGGCAGCGGAGTCTTAGTAATAGGGTCCCGTTGGTTACCCTTAGGGTACGGAACCCCAAAAATTAATTCGTTGACATCACTGGGGTTTATTAAAATAAATCTTATTTAGCTTATCCAATAAGAAAATTCATAGTAGATACCGACAACTATCACAATACCTTTATCATCGTAGGTATTTCATCAAAATATTGGTCAAACGCGAGTTGAACTTACGCGCCGAGGGCTTCGTTTTTCACAAAAAATTGTTTATATCTGTCATGGCGCGAAAATTTTGATAGATTTCATTTTCATGGGCCTTATTTTACCATATGGCGTGAGCTAAAATATAATACTTTTGTACCTCATTGATGTCTTGTTTTGAGCGTCCTGTCTGTCTTTTCGATGCAGAAAGAAAAAGACAGAACGTTTCAATTAAGTTTAGTCCTGTCAAATAAGTTAAGTGTGTTACACCAAATCGACACAAATGATTCAGAAGTTATGAGCCTGTGACATACATACGGACGGAAGGAAGGACGGAAGACAGCGAAGTCTCACCATAAAGGTTTAGTTTTTTTATCTAAAGGTTTAGTTTTTCTATCTTTGGGTAGGAAATCTTAAAAAAATGTTTCGCTACTTTAGGTACATTTTTATCTATAAATATTTGTTATAGCTTCATCCTAATCTTAGACTATTGTGATTAATATGTTAATTATAAGTACTAGTTTTAAGTTAATAGTTATTATGTACCTATATGACATGTTGCTTTTCCATGTATTCTTTTTGTCCCCAAATAAATTTCTTTCTTTCATTCTTTCTAATTATCACATTTTTTGTGACTTTTCTATGTTGTTCTAATACAGGGGTCTTCAACCTTTTGTAGCTCGAGGGCCAAAAATTTGGTCCACGTCTGTCGGAGGGCCACATTGCACGTGAACATTAAATAACAAACAAATTAATTGAAATTCTTTATTTGTTTAAAAATTACAAGATACAGATTAATGTGAGGATTGAACTTGTTTCTTTTTAACCAGATTGTCGATATCTGCTATTATTTTGTGACCGAACGGCGTTTGATTTTAGAGATGAGGCGCGTAAATTCCAAACGAATATCTCTTCCAGTATCTGAGGGCCGCAAGAAATGTTCCGGCGGGCCGCATGCGGCCCGAGGGCCGCAGGTTGAAGACCCTTGTAATCTAATAGAACGATTAGGCGAGCGATTAGCTATATCTTTGTGACTCGACTCCGACCGTTTTCGGTCATGGCGACCACTTCAACTTCTATAGTCGTTACCCCTCGGCCATAGCTTCAGGCTTCGAGAGGCGCGCCAAGCGGTTCTTCTTGCGACGGCGCCGGCGGAGAGAAAAAATGTATGAAGTTGTATAGGGCCGGCCATGGGTCGCATCTCGCGCGTCTTGTCCGGCTTCGAGTGACTTGGTCTCTCTCGACGGCGGTGTGTGGGGAGGCGGGGAGCCGCGCCAGTGATCGAGCGCATAGGAAGAACCTAGTGTTGAGCGCTTTGAGCGAGCGAGCGCGCTATACATCCGATGCGGTGGAAGGCGCCGACGGGTGTCGTGGCAGGGCAAAGCCCGTCGCAAAAACCGCCTGGAAGCGCGCCGCCAGAAGGCTGAAGCTATGGCCGACCGGTTACGACGCTGGTGCGCCGGCGCCGAGCGCCCGAAGACGGCTAGTAAACCCCTGTTCACACTAAGCACTATCTAGTTAGTGGAACAACTCAATATCCCTGAAATACTGACAATAATATAACTAATATCGTGTACAATAAATCCAATGAAATTATGCAGAAACATTACATCAGCAACCAATTTATTATCAATCAAATTCAATCAATAAAACCGAATTGTAAGATTTTCTAACTTGCTCCACAATTTTTCCACGCTATGAGTAAAGTTTCAGCAACCAGTTTATTATCAATCAAATTCAATCAATAAAACCGAATTGTACGATTTTCTAACTTGCTCCACAATTTTTCCACGCTATGAGTAAAGTTTCAGCAACCAGTTTATTAACAATCAAATTCAATCAATAAAACTGAATTGACCGAATTTGTAACTTGCTCCACAATTTTTCCACGCTATGAGTTTTAAGTTTAAAAGCTTTATAGGCAGACTAAAGTTGCTAACCTGAACAATTGTGTAAACGAGATAAATAGCGATCTACAGATTATACAATCTTGGTCCAAACGCTTTAGAATAGCTTTCAACCCATGCAAGTTTCAAGCTATTATTGTCGATAGCTCACGGAAAATTGTCAAAATTGATCCTGATGTCATGGGCAAGGTAAGCTACGACATCGGCTGCATTTGCCAAAATAAAATTTGAATTGAATTGAACGGATGTAATATTGCGTTTACTGATTCCATTACTTACCTTGGCCTTGTCATTGCCCAAAACCTTAATTGGAACCCATGAGGGTTCACGTTAAAACTGCTTCAAGATAGTAAAAATAAAAATAAATAATAAAATAATAAAAATAATAATAATAATAAATAATTGGTTGGTGATCATTGCACCTTGTTCCAATAGTGGTGTGGGTGTGGGTTCGGGCGGTTGATTGGATTTCACCTTGTATAATATATATTTTACCTATAATTTTAATCGTATATTTATTATTATTTTATTTTTAAACATTTATTATTTTATTACATATTTTTTTATAAGATTAAATTTTGACTTGTGAAACGTGTATTTTATATACCTACTTTGCAAAATAAACTATTTTAATTTGAATTTTGAATTTGAATTTGAATAATCGAATGTAAAAGAAATCTCTCTTTAAACATTTTGCTATTTAAACCTAATGATGAGTTACTAATATCCCCTGACAACACAGTCCACCTTTTGTCCATCTTACCTCATCCTTCCTATCATCAACAGATGCAGCTTTGTTGCTCTCCAACATCCAATTTGCATAACCCTGCGATGCACCGAGCACAAGGATCTGTTTGTCCACTCATCCACCTCAAAATGACCCATTTCAATTTTGCAAAGAGCCCTTTCAAACTATGCGAAATTTCCCACTGTCCATAACAAAAGATCGTCTAAGACTTCTATGACCAAAGGGTTCTGCGCACAAATTTTATGGGAAAGTAAACTTTAGTTCGCTCTATTTTTGCATTGTCCAAATTGCACAAAAGATCGCCTTTAGCTATATTTAGTTGATTTTGATATAATGGAGCATATAAAAGGATGTCTGTACTAGTTTTGATTGAATTTCATACATGGAACGGCCGTTAGAAAAAAATAACGGCTGGACATGAGCTTTAACGGTCAACTAATTAATAAAGAAATGGTGCTTCACTTTCCCGCTTAAATACAAATAGACTCAAAAAGTGCACGAAAATCTTGTTTCTTTTCAATTTACAAATAGCGCAATAAAAGCTTACAAATTGCGACACAAAACATCGCTAAATCAAGTCTCAAAGCGAAAGGTTATCGCGATTTTCCGAATTACAACCGTTAAGTTGGCCGATCCCGTTTTAATCGTCCATTTCTCGCGCAGGGTCTGCCTGACCCACCCTGCGCAGGTAGTGGACCCGTGCTGACCCCAGACAAAGCCGGGTCAGGACAACCCTTTACGCCAATTTAAGCAACCCGAAATCGCTGCACCGTGAGCGATGGGGTCAATCCCGCGTCGCCAATGACCTGACCTTACTGACCGATTCTTTAGAAAACCACCCCTTTCTTACAAGGCATTATTTGTAGTCCCTTTTGCGAATCTATTCCATTGTTGACGATCCATTCTGTTCTGATTTTTCGGACATCTATCGGTGAAATTTTTGCAGGTCCGGACGTGGGAATCGGTCTACTGTTTTGTCTGCGCGAATATGTAACGTCGTTTTGGACAAAAGTTTTTTGGGTGTATGGGAATGGCGATTCCTGCGTTGTCTTCTAGACAAAGGAGTGGACTCTTTTTAATGATTTGTCTTTGTGTTTAGTAGGTGCTTTGATACAGTTTTTGTGTGGGTCATCGGTGACCGTTAGTAACGGATTTGCCGATAGTATTTAAGGTGGCCGCTCAACGGTTAGGATTCATAGAGTGGCGACGATGTGTTGTGGAAGCACATCACAATAAAAAAGGCGGCAAAAATTTCCATGGTTTTTCAGAACCCATTGAGCAACAAGTGTTTTGATCTCTTTGAAAGCAAAAGGGCGCAGGTTCGAATCCTGTACCGAGGATTTTTTCCAAATATTTTATTCTTGTAATTTGTTTCTAATTGATCTTTTTTCTAGTTTGTAATGCCCTCTTATAATACTTAGTGTATCCAAAGCGACAGATGTCGCTATAAAACATATAATCTTTGGTATTTTTTTTGTATTTAACTAAAGATAAAAAGGGAAATAAATATTAAATTTATTTTATTCAATTCAATTCAATTCAAAACATTATATTTCAGCTTTCACGCAATAGGTTTAGCCATAGATTTAAAAGTAAATATATTAAGGGGCTTCACAAGCAAAACTGCGTTTACAGACGTTTTTAAATTGGTTTAAACTTTCTATATGAATATTACAAAACTTTGAAAAAAATATATCACACATATTGACCCATGTCCCGTAATTGTGATGTTTTAAAATCTTAAAAGCTTTAACCTACAACGAGAAAATACGAGTAAATACCTTTAATAACCTTTCAAATGCTTTAAAAAACTGATAAATAGTTTGAACTTTTTAAATTCAAGAGAGACGAGGTTAAAACTCACACATACACACGAGCAATACAAAAATCTAACGCAATGATGTTTAAAACTTTTAAATATCAAATTTAACACATGTGAAAAGCATTATTTTCTCTATTTTGCGCTACCCGGCGACACAGCGACGTCGTAACAGCCACTTTGCAATGCACTCTAACATGAACGTTATTTCTATTTGATTATTGTCGATATTTGTACAGACATATTTCGAGCTGCTAATTTAACTTACTGAAGCATCTTAAAAATAAAACACAAAAACTTACTTATCCCACTAGAAATAAATGATTGATTTAATTCATTTCGTGTATCGAATGAAGCGTATACTTTGTAAACATGATTATATGTTCATATATTGAAATTAAATACATACACTTGATTAATAACTTGCAATATTAAATAAAACTTCTTGGTACTCGGTTCCACAAATATAATAATGTTTAATTACCTTTTAAGTTGCTACCGGTTTCGTCGTTTTACGACATCATCAGGCACTGTATTTGAGGTGTTAATAATACATTTTGAATCCATTTTTTAAAAACCACGAATATTAATTTATGTAATAATTAATGTAATATTCGTGGTTTAAAAAAAAAATATGGATTCAAAAATGTATTATTAACACCTCAAAGACATTGCCTGATGATGTCGTAAAACGACGAAACCGGTAGCAACTTAAAAGGTAATTAAACATTATTATATTTGTGGAACCGAGTACCAAGAAGTTTTATTTAATATTGCAAGATGTCGTTCCATCAAGAAGCAACCACATTCACCGTCAACCAATTGATTAATATATATGTAGAGCCCGATCTAGGACTCAGTCATTGTTGACAAGACAAAGATGTTAAGGCGATATGCGAAAAAAATACGGGTGTTTCTTTACTGTGTATTTCATGAAATACACGGAAAATTTTCATAAATTTCTGGTATATGCATTTTGACTGTACAATCTAAGGTTTTGAAATTGGAAAACATGTTTGGATAAATTTTCCTCGATAGAAATAATTGTTGAAATGAGGTTTTCAAACACACTTTTTCTCCTCGTTTGACGAATAGGAACCATATACAGAACTCAAACATATTTTATTAGCTATGTTTCAATAATATCTAGAGATTTCATATTTGAAATTTTGCTGGCTATTTTAGTTTTTTTAACAAAAATATAAAACCAACTTTTTTCCCTTTTGCCCTGAATCCGCCCCTCTCGCACTGCGCGATTTTTCGCTTGGAGTGACAGTGACAAAAATAAAATTCGCATAATACTATGCTAGTTTTGTAGCTCCCTTCATCAAGCGTTAATGTTTTTAAATGCAGCTGACAGGCAGGAAGCGTCAACCTTTTCCTAGGATGTTTATTTTTATATCCTCATCTTCTAAAAGTCATAGCCATCAAAGCTAAAGGTGGGCGAAATTGCGTTTATAGCATTAATTTACGACCTTTAGTAACATGTTTTATTATCTTGAGGTTTTAAGGGACGATTCTTGGATTATACAACGTGTAACAGAAAGGTGTAACCATATTTGAAGAGCTTATTAAGTCAATGGTATATAACAACTTTTAATATGGAAAAAACCCTGTATCTCGAAAAAGAATTTACTTTTTCATGGAAAAATGCAATGCCGCTCGGCCGATATGTATGGAAGGGCAGATTTTTTTTGAAATTTCAGTGTTGACTCTATAGTAAAAGTTGTTCTGCACCATTTACTGAATAAGCTCTTCAAATATGGTTACACCTTTCTGTTACACGTTGTACAGTAGTTGAGGTTGAATTAAATCAAATATCTTTTTATTGAACGGCTTTTTATTATTTATGGATTATTAATTTTTATTATATATTATAAACAACAAAAATAAATAAATACGAAATATTTCGACTCCTTCTATGGGCTCGTTATCAGTCGAATACAAAAGAAATATGAAACATAAAGAATATGAATAATGGTTGAATTAAACATGCACTAGTAAAATATTTTGGAAATATGTCATATTATTACCACTGCCAAAGACAGTGGTGCGTTTTTTTATTACCGAAGTCTAAGGACTAAGGTGGACTTCCTTTTAGGGTTCCGTACCCAAAGGATAACCAACGGGACCCTATTACTAAGACTCCGCTGTCCCTCTGTCTGTCTCATGAACTGTGATAGTTAGACAGTTGAAATTTTCACAGATGATGGATTTCTGTTGCCGCTATAACAACAAATACTAAAAAATAGAATAAAATAAATATTTAAGGTGGCTCCCATACAACAAACGTGATTTTTTTGCCGTTTTTATAGATAATGGCACGGAACCATTTATTTGACTTGTGAAACGTATACCTACTTTGCAAAATAAACTTTTTGAATTTGAATTTTGAATTTAAACCCTTCGTGCGCGAGTCCAACTCGCACTGGGCCGGTTTTTTTATGTATTACTACATTACCTACAAGAGAGGAACTTTACTTTGAACCAAACATTTTTTATTTTTTCTCTTCATGTTTTCATAGAGATCGGATCTATATAATGTCTACCTCATTTAGACAAAGTGATTATTGGAGCAGAATTAATCAAATAATCTAGCTATTATACATAATATCTAGTAAGACGTGGATAAAGTAATAAAACATAGTACAGGCGAATAAAAATTTAATTAGCGACTTCAAGTGTCCGGAATAATACCAAAGCGTGCGACTAAAAAAGTGGGCTGAATTTAAAGTATGAAATCGAAAATATTTCACCAAAAGTCAAAAAATAGGTGCGACGACGAGCGAAGCGATAAACATGTAAGATAAAATAAGGACCCAAGCGAAGCGGAGCGGAGCGAGGTGATGTCCCAAGCTAAAATTAAAAATAAAATATTCAATTAAATTGTCACTAAAAACTTCATATGATAAGTAAAAAAAAGCAAGTATTTATTACTTTAGCCAATTTCTACTAGCTATTATGAATAATCTGTAGATTAAGTAATTAATTTATTATATTATCTACGCAGTTTAGCCGATATATATAATATTAAGCCATTATGTATAATTGCTATAACAAATATACTTTGGCTTTAACATATACATAACATTTGAATAGGTAATGTTTTAAAAATTCACTGTAGATAGACATTGATTTATTTGTAAAATTTCGGTACCAATAAATAAAAAATATCGTTTCCATTGCCAGTTGCAAAAGTAACTAAATTAAAATAAGTTATTGTAGAAAGTAAAAGGTAGTCTGTACACAATATGCGCTGCGGTGGGTGCGCGTGCGCTGGAGATAGGGGTGCGGGCGTGGGGCGCACCTGTGTGCAGAGTTGTACACCACTTGATACTTTAAAATTTTACTTAGTTATTAAGGCTGCATATAAAGTGACATTGAGCACCTCATTTTGCATCAATCAGAACCGAACTCTATAACGTCTAATTTTAGTTCAAATTAGCGCGCCTTCAGCCGTTGCTGTTACGACCACCAAGAAACACGCGCTCACGAAAAACTGAGTTTTTGTATAAATTTTTGTTCGCTTATTTTAAAACAAACTTCAAGGTTGTATGATTTAAAGAAGGTCCTTTAACACTTGAAAATCATAAAATATAGAGGTAACTTCGTATTTTTTTTTCTATCGAATGAATTTAAAGCTATTGCGTTTTTGCAGAAATATAGTCAACCATCTATATTATTCTTATTTAATCGATTGACAATTGAAGTTGTGCATTTGAAATTACAGACATTATGAAGAGCGTTGTAAGGTTTACATGTAAATAAACATTGGGAGCCTAGCGAAGCGGAGCGGAGCGAGGTGACCCTCAATATTTGAACAGAATTACAATTTGTTGTTTCACTCTGTGATTATTAGACTCTTTGAAGACAAATAGACCAATAAGCCAACATAAGCCTCTATCAAAAGCTAATAAAGTCTTTTCCATTGGGCTTTTTGTGCTGGACGGGTAATAAAAAGTTACTAGGGTAGCCGATTCTAAAGGCCTCATTATTTTCTTCATTATTATTCGTCTAAATTATTTCAGTCAAAACTTGATATTAAACAGCAATTTATCTTCTTTTCCTAACACTAAAAGACCATTTTACTATGAAAAAAATCAAGTTTTGTAATCACTTAAGATAAAATTAAAGCCTTCGGAATCGGCTTTATTATATTTATGCATGAAGAGAGTCATACAAGCCATTCTTAACCTGAATTTTTATTTATTTGTATGCGTTTTATGTTGTTGGCCGTGTGACAAATAATAACAATTTCATGGTCAAAATTTAATTAGAAAAAGAGAAAATCGGGATAAGCCCCCCTTCACTTAATTAATCAGTATGGAAGCAAAAGAGGTGTGCAGGGTCGTAGCAAATGGAGACATGTAGTCTCTGTCTACAGAGATAAGCATGAGAACTGAAAATTACAACACAAGGCAAGAAAAAAAAAAGTTTTTTTTGCGTTAGATTAATCAAGAAGTTCATTGAAAATAACAAAGTATCAAGAAGTGTTGTCGAATTGACCGCACAGTAACTTCTTTAATCTTGATATGAGAATAAAAAATAAATAACAGGACAACAAATGCGCCGGACGGTTAAGACGTTGAGAGGAAACTACAGGGAACTTTATAAAACTTTATAAAACTTTATAAAACTTTATAAAACTTATAAAACTTTCGGTGACATTTTGAATATTTCATATAAATTTATTGAAATGTCTTCACATTGAAATTCTCAAATATCTAGTATTATAATTGGGTATGTTTATTTATTATATGTAGTATGTATAGTTTCTATAGGTATTAATTTAATTTAAGTATATTTTTATTGATCTATTTCTGATTAGCATTTACGCCGTCTTTGTGTTATTTCGTAAACTAACTGGTTGCTTTCAAAGTTCGCCTGGAAGATATTGCTATTAGCAATAAGTGCCGCCTTTGTACACTATGTTTGATTGTTTTATGTTTGTCTGTATTAATTTGTGTAAATGTGCAAAAAGTTTTATAAATATAATATATTCACATTTAATATTACATAACTGTACTGGTAGAAATATATAAGTAATATAAATATAATATAAATAAACTGTTAGAAAGACATAATATAAATCTTCACAACATTAACCCTGGGTGACATATGACATGAATGGGGTGTCAGACGTGTTTTGTGAAATGCGAGTTAAAGTCCACACTCGTTCAACCAGTCTTCACCAACAAGTATTACAAACACAAATGTGCCCTTACAGGATTTGAACCGCGTTCTTCGTTATAGTTTTTTTTTTCAAGTATTTGTAACTACTGTAAGTTAAGTAAGTGCAGTGCAGTCTCCGAGCACTGACGACAGACACCCTTGAAAACGAATTCGGAAAGAATTCGAAAGATATCGCGTATCGCGAGATATGTAAGTTAAGGCGCTCTTATCCCAAAATCAGTAATTTCAAAGTCAAATAGAACTTTCAAATGTCATCTAAAACTTCCAAAAAAAAATACGCAATATAGTTCGAACCTTTATCTAGGTCTTCCACGCATGTGTTACACGATCAGATAAACTTTGCTCGATAGAAATAATTCACGAACACAGCATGTAATAAGACCTTTCAAATCATGGCATTTCCATAATTCCACTCTTTTATTAACGAAACATATTTGGTAATATTGCTCTTTAAATTTTCTAGGTCGACCACGTAAGTGAGTTTTATCCCTTACTTTTACTTTTAAAAACACCGATAAAAACAACGTAAAAGTACAAAAGTGTGGTTATTTTCTTTACTCCTTACACGTAAAGAAAAAGACAGAGAGTCACTCTTCTGGGATAAGAGCGCCTTAATCCGTCATCTCGTATTATTATAATTTTGAACAATACAGCCTGAAGGTTGTGCAGCCCTGGCGCGAGGCGAGGAAGCGGCACCTGCGCTCGCACGTGCTGGCCCCCGCTCTGCCCCCTCCACCCCCAGGGAACTTCCGCTGCATCCGGGGCGCTGCAGGCTCTGTTGCCGCTTGCATACTGGTATTACTTTTTTCTTCGTCTATACTAGCCCCCGGTTTCTGAAAGGCCAATCAATGTTAACAGTAGATTAAAAAATAATTATCTGCGGATTAAGCCAGAAAAAGTGGGAATTTTACATTGAAATCAAAAATTAACTAAGTTAATTATTGATTCATCACTATTCAGACTTCATATATGCTTTATTTTCACCGTTATTTGCGGTTAAAGTTTTTTTAATCTACTGTTAACTTTGATTGGCCTTTCAGAAACCGGGAGTAGGTCTCATACCAAGTCACGAGTATGAATTTGACTGTATCAAAATAGTTGTCGGTGAAAAGAAGGTGTAACGAGTGTAGACTGTGACTTGCATTTCACAGTTCACTCTTAGGAACACCTCTGACACCATTTCATTTCGTGACGATATGTGTATGTGCAGGCAAATTGTATAATTCGTTGATTTACAAAGTAAGTAAGTAAGTAAATCGTTTATTTGTGAGAATTCGGGTTTACAATGGATGTTACATGTAATTACAGTCCCAACAAATTCAACCATGTCATGGCGTACAAATATTTCGTTGTATATTTAAATCATGCACTAACAAAAAACAAATTGAGAATAATTATAATTATAACATATGTATGTCAATTAAATAAGAACAAATGTCAATATATAATATGTAAAAAAAAACTTGCAAAACAATCGTAGGAATATCAAACTAGTATATCAAACGGCGCGTCAGTTTCTAAACGGTCGATGTTTTCAAATTTGCCATTCGGGAAATTGTAAAACGCTCGCTGTCTTGTGATTTGCCGAAGGCTTGAACACTCATGTGTGATTGTTGTTGACTATATGCCAACCGTTTCACCGATAGAATTTCGGCATTATATCAAGGCGTGTGTCGTTCTTTGGACGACGGTGAACGCCGCATCGTCGTCCTCAGAACGACACTCGCCTTGATAATGCCGAAATTGTATCGGTGAAACGGTTGGCATATAGACAACAACAATCCACATGAGTGTTCAAGCCGTATGTAATAATAATTTAACGTGTAATAATTTTGACATGTAACGATAAATTATAAATAAACGAGTATGGGTATACGATATGAATGCATTATGTGTAGTCCAACAAAAAAAAAAAAAAAAACAAGTAACGGAAAATACCGCGCGAGCAACATGTCGTAATACATACAAGCAAGAAGTAGTTCATCGGTACGTCTAAGGGTTCCGCACATGTCGCGTAATCGACAAAGGAACCCTATTTAGAACCACCCTTACGTGACCGAAGGATGTTACGAATTACGAGACGGTTATTAGAGGGAGGCCTTGTAAGGCGGTCTGTAATTAGAAGAAATTCTTTCTTATTTTATTGCGTGGATAATTGTAAACAAGGTTTTATTTGTACTTTCTCCTTCTTCTTCTTCTAAATTTTTTATTGCACAAAACACAGTTTAATGTAAAACAGGTGGACTAATATGCTAGAAGCATTTTCTTCCAGTCAACCCAACAGAAAGTACAAGAAAGTTACAGAGGCAGGTGTGCAAAAAAGCTTTACAATTTTAAATTTTGAACTAGAAATAAAATATATATTTATGTATTGATACATAAATTTTGTAACTAAATACTAATAATATAAAAAGTAAGCTCCAGAAAAAAAAAATATATACATTTATATTTGATCTAGAGCCCGCTATGAGACACACAGGTTGGTAGTTGTTTTTCTTTTTATATTTTATTTAATTTTAAATTATTTTTATAAAAAAAATATCATTATTTATATGTAATTTAAGTTTATAATACCAACTAAATTAAATAAATGTATGTAATTTATATAAATAAACATTTATCTACATATATACCTATATTATAAACATAAGAAGATAATGGTACCGATTCGGTGAAGCACATCTTAACTTACTCGTATTTGACAGGACTAAACTTAATGGAAGCGTTCTGTCCTTGTCTTTTCGATAAAGAAAGAAAAAGACAGGACACTTAAAATAAGGTAAGTCCTGTCAAATAAATTAAGACGTGTTATGCCGAATCGATACCAATATACTACAAAAATACATAAATACTAAATAATATTTTTTTCGTAAGTCATGATGAAGATCAAGATCAGTCATTAAAGCGATCTCTTCCAGAAATTATTTTTAATATTTTTCTTTCTAAAACTGTATCTGAAGATTATAATTTGATTCAAATTCAGTGTTTTCATCTATAAACTGAGCTACAAATTGACTAATTAAACGCTCATCCGCTAGATAATAACAATCAACAGTGTCGGTTATTCAACATTTTCATCCATCCATCCATCAGCCTAGTTCGTCCACTGCTGGACATAAGCCTTTCCAGGGCTTTGCCACTGCCGGCGGTCATCCTGGAAGAATTATCCATACTCACACAAGCTGGGCAGGCGGGTTGGTGAGCGCGGTGCCGGAACCCTCGCACCAGTGACGCCGCTGCCCGTCACCAGTCTGTTCCATATAAGGCCCGGCTATTAGGGATGGATATACCGCCATCCATCGGTCCCAGGCATGGTGGGCCTCCTGGTTTTTTGCCTGTGAGCTGTCCTCTTACTCTCCCCCGAATTACTTCGAGGGGGTCTCCAAGTAAGATCCTGGACGAACTAGGCTGATAGATGAGGATGATGTTGGACAGGTGCTGTTGCCATTAATTCTGCGTGACCCAATTTTGTTTTCAATAATTAGTGTTTATACTTTCACTTTCCTAAGCTAAGCTTATCTCGAGCATAAAACTAAGGACAGCCCGATCGGCACAGGTCAGTCATGGTCATGGCAAACGTTCAGTATGATCAGTATTTATATTATATTATATACAATATTGGTGTCGTTGGAAAGCTAGAAAGACAAAGAACAAAAAAAAAAAAAAATTACACTAATAAAAAAATATGGGTAAGTAGTTATTTTTTTATTTTTGTCTTTTTTATATAATATTATAATATTTGAATAAACATATTTATATATATAGATATACAGGGTGCTTGGTAATTCGACCTATTCCTTTAAAGGGGTTATACTAGGGATCATTTCCAACAAATAATGCCTATCAACTAGGGATCGCAAATGATAATTTTTTTTCAAGTAAAACACGTCTATATTTCAAAAATAAAAAAATAAATAAGGTTTTCTTTCTACTTAAGACCTTTTAATTCTAAGATTTGGAATACAGGGAACGTATTTTTTTTATAAATGATCACTCATCTATCATTGATCAGAAATATAATAAATAAGTGTTGAGAGAGGAATAGTTATTTTTAAATTATTTATTTTTGGTTATTAGTCTGAAAGTTTGAAAAATAATACAAAAACCTTCGTAACTCGGAGACCATTCATTTTCGACACCTAGTTGATAGACTTAATTCGTTGGAAATGATCCCTAGTATAACCCCTTTCAAGGAATAGGTCGAATTACCAAGCAACCTGTATATTTATATATATATAACCAAAATTTTCTTTGTATATACTTAATAACTTTCTCTTTTTTACTTATAAAGAATTTAATCTAGTTTTAGAAAAAAAAAACGCATTCTGATAACTACTGATATACTCATATATAGGTATAACTACTCATATAGCCAAAAACAAAATTGGCGGGAAATTTTGACGAAAAAAAAATCGTCCATAGCTTATAGATAGCCAGCCGCTCTATATCTCATCCATTCCCTCCAAAAGTAGTATAAAATTCTTCAGGAGAGAGTAAAAGGCACGAGCCATGGCGGCAGGTGATATTGTGTCACCATTCTTGGAGAAAGCAGCTCGGACTTCGTTATTCTACATCCGAATTTAAACCTTGAAAAAACCGGCCAAGTGCGAGACGGGCCTCGCTCTTTTAGGGTTCCGTACAAATGAGCAATTATTTCAAACTAGATATTTATTTAATTTTAGGTAATGCTCTAATTCTGTCAAGACATAAAAACTGCAAAATTAAGTTGGTTGAGTATTCGGTGACGTAACCCTAAAACTATTAGTATTTGTTGTTTAAATACAGGATATGGTACATAATATACAGAAATTTCAAATTCCTAACTGCTTTAGCCTTTGAGATAGATCCCGTAACAAAAATGGTCTAAAAATGGCAACTTTGATAGCCTAATTTCTAAGATAAAAAAATATATGTATATATATTTATATTCTACTTTATGAGCTCTAGACAATGACACACCACGTGCAAAATTTTTTTGGCTCCACATTCATGTATGGAGCCCCCCTTGAAAAATAATTTAATTGCAGTTTAAATTCAAAATTTTGTTTTAGGTCAAGATTTTACACAACATGTAAAAATTTCAGGCTTCTATCTCATTCCGTCTAAGAGCTAGAGACCCGTGACATGCAGAGAGACAGGCGGACAGAGCGTGACATTAATAGGCTCCAATTTGCTCTTTGGATACGGAACCCTGAAAACAGCATGTTTGTACTGCAAACAAAACTCTTTATAATAAATAAATAAATTTAATCCAGGGTTCATTTATTTGAAGTAGGTAATTTAATCGGTCGTTATCTTAGTTAAAACAATAAAATAAACTTTTAACAAAAAAATAGTAACCGACTTCAATAGTAACAGCAGTCATTCACTAAAAAGTTAATAATAAAATTCTATAAAGTCCGATGGTACCGAAGCAACACTTTTGCCGATTTCTTTCTTCCTGAAACGTTATGTTATCTAGAAGTCGGCGTTCTTAAATTGGTGTTTATGTTGCTATATCGTAAGAAATACGCCCACTTCTAGATAACATAATGTTTCAGGAAGAAAGAAGTCGGCAAAAGTGTTGCTTCGGTACCATCGGTCTTTATAGAATTATTATTAACTTTTTAGTGAATGACTGCTGTTACTATTGAAGTCGGTTACTATTTTTTTGTTAAAAGTTCATTTTATTTCACATTTTTTGTGTTGCTGGGTTAAATTGTGAGGTATGGGAAGTTCTTGCAAACGTGGTGTTAATATGATCGAAGTTCAAGTGAGTATAAGTAGCTATGTTTGAGTAGCTTCCTGCTATCAGCACCCTAACACAACATGATTACCGCAATCAGGAGTTATGTGCTGTCATCCGTTGAAGAGTTCTACGGTGATGAAGCCAAGATCGAAGGTCAGATGGGTATACTAGCAATGTTCAGCAATTTCCTGCAATGAGCACCCTAACACAAACTGGTTGCCGCAATCCAAAGTTATGTGCTGTCATCCGTTGAGGAGTTCTATGGTGATGAAGCCAGGATCTAAGGTCAGGTGGGTATTCTGAAAATCTCCAAGTAATACTCTTGAATCAGCACCCTAACGCAGTGATTGCCGCAATCACGAGTTATGTGCTCTGATCCGTTGAGGAGTTCTATGGTGAATAAGGTGATGAAGCCAGGATCGAAAGTCAGGTGGAAGAATGTCGATTTTCAAGTAATACCTTGTAATTAGCACCCAAGTACAAAGCGATTACCTCAATTTCGAGAGGTATGCTGTCATTTTCTGAGGAGTTCCACTGCCTATCTCTGAAGACCTTCATCAGGTCATGACCAATCTCAAAATGGGACCTACCTGAAAGTACATTCTTTCAAACAAAAAAAGAATTTTTCAAATCGGTTCATAAATGACAGAGTTATGGTGTAACAACACCAAAAAAAAAAAACATACAGTCGAATTGAGAACCTCCTCCTTTTTTGAAGTCGGTTAAAATCGATAACAAAGACACTTCAACCATCAACCAATTTTTTAATTACTCTAATATTAAAATTTCTTTCTTTTCGTCTCTCTAACTAAAGGCTTTAAACTTAGGAAATAGGTATATATTTTAAGACATGCGTTTGTTAATATGTTCTTACAAGCTAATAAATATTGATACGAGGGTAGAGGTTCTGTATGCTGAAATTCAGGTTTATACAACCTACTCAGCAGCAGTGGGCTCCTAATCTCTTACACTATGCCAACATTGTTTTAACTTCTTTGTAACTAACTTGAATAAATTGTGTAAACATGTACCGTTTTTGAGAATAAATAACTTATTATTATTATTATTATATTTATTAACTTACAAGCTTAGCGATACAGCGTGGGAATGTCGCCAGCATACTGGGCACCTTGCCGCAGAGCAGCGATTTGGACGAAGTTTTTTTATTTATAATATAGTTTAATTGTTTAAGGTGTTTTAGTTTATTTTTAAGGATGTTTTAGTTCAGTTTAGATGTATTTATTTTAGTCCTTTTTATTTTAATTTTAATGTTATTTAAGTTAATTGTTGTTATCAAATAAATTAACTTACAAAACATAATCTAGGTTTCATACTTTTCGCGATTAAACTTTACTATAGGTATGTTTGTGTTGGTGATGCAGATGCACATTTGCCATCTATCATAAATAATTTTATTCATTGCTTTCAAATTCAAATTCAAATAGTTTATTTTGCAAAGCAGGTATAGATATATACACTTTTTACACGTCAAATTTAATCTAATAAAGAAAATATATGTAATAAAATAATAAATGTACATGAACTAAATTAAAGGTTTATTTAATTTATGTAGCAATATATTTACGATTATAATGATAGGTAAAATATATATTATACAAGGTAAAATCCAATCAGCCGCCCGAACCCACACCGGAGACCCGGCCAGGGACCAGGAACAAGGTTCAATGATCACCAACCGAGCCCCCAGCACGGATCCAGGCGGCCGACCAAATCCCATCCTATATACTACATACTAATAGGTTACATATATAAATACATGCCTACCTCCGCCCATTCGATTAGTCTTGCTAAGAAGAAGGGCAAGAAACTTAGCAAGATCATGTCTTTTTTTTTTCAACATAAAACTTATACTATACAATATATGACTTATATCTACGTTAACCAAGGGATAAGAAAATACAAGATAGCAGGAATTCATGTTAATGAAAAAAAGAAAAACATATATATCTTTGTCTACCTGTCTCATATAGTCCTTTTCCTTTTACAGTCTGTAATCAATTAATGTTTACACCTTATAGGAATCATAAGTTAAGAAATTATACTATTTAATTAAATTATAACTTACTATCATTATCACTGTAACACCATGCTTCACCATCATCCAAATATTCATTTATTTTATAATATGCCTTTTTCAATAGGCCCTGCTTAATATACAGTTTAAACATATTCTCTGACAAAGTAAGGACCTCCTTTGGAAGTTTACAGTGGTTATGTGAAACCACGATCAAGAGTCTATATTATGTAAAATGGGTACCTAACATTCTTCTCTCCTGTCCGGCAACGACGTACTCTTTGTACGACAGGACATAATATGATAAAGTACCTTATCAATACCAGAAAAAAAGAGTACCGCAAGGGGGTATCCTAGGTTCTTTGTTTTTCAATTCATATATGCATAATTCAGTACCAGCTTTTAGTTCGGATTATCTTTGCATCCCTGGCTCTATAATTGGCAGTGCGAGGTGAGAGCAAAGGCACGTGCCGTGGCAGGTGAGGCGCCAGGTGTCCTCGCTCCACGACCAGACCTGATTGGTCTTACGCAATATCGGAGACCGCGTGCGCTTTTCTACAAATAAGTATAATTATTAATCAATACGTAGTTATAATTATTCTTTATTCTTTATCTTCGTTACAAAAATATCTTTAAAATTAGGTACAAGACTTATATATTTTATTCTATATCTTAGTAATTATCTTAAGTACCCAGTGAGTTATCATGTACCTTAGTTTAGGTAATCCTGAATCTTAGGGTCACAGTGTCATATCCCCTCGACGAGATACAGACATCGATAGGTGATGTTTATTTTGATTTATAAAATATGCTGTAAAATACAATGTTTACTAACAAAACAATAAATAATAAAACAGTAGAATCCGGTGTGTCTGTACATTGAAGACAATTCGCTTAGATTAAATTATGTTAGGGTGTGTTAATTCGAAAACCATTTCGAGATTTAGATTTAATAAGCCGTATTTTCGAACTTGTGGTCTAAAAAAAACCTCATGATGATAAATATGTTTACGAAAAAGCTGCAACTTCCATTTGCCTTCGTGTGGCGTCACTTGAGAAAAGGCTGTTTAGAAATGTGTTCTTTGCTATCAAGATAAACTTATGAAAATTCGCTTTTGACTGATTTGACAGATGGATTACAAATGAGTAGACAGACTGAGACGGACGACTTTTTTATAAGTAATCACACATCACAATCAGTGTAATGTCTAAAATTCTGTATTTTTTCAAAATTTTACTATATCACTTTATTGGCGTGATAACTATGTATACCCTTGTAAAATTACAGATTTCTAGTACTAATAGTCTCTAAGCTAAGCCGCGGACAGCCAGACAGACTGACAGACGGACATGGAGAAACTATAAGAGTTCCTTGTTGTTGACTAAACCCTAACAATAGCAACATTCAAGTTGCATTACAAACGGTATCAAAACATTGTACTTAGTGGAAAATCGTAAAAATGGTGATAAATAAGCCTCTTCTTCCACCCCCTTTTTTCATTATATGTGTCTATTTTATTTTACACAAGATGGTAGAGCTGATGCCGGGCTCGACTGTGGAGGTACCACCATCTTACTTGGAGACCCCTCGAAGTAATTCGGGGGAGAGTAAGAGGACAGCTCACAGGCAAAAAACTAGGAGGCCCACCATGCCTGGGACCGATGGATGGCGGTATATCCATCCCTAATAGCCGGGCCTTTTAAGGAACAGACTGGTGACGGGCAGCGGCGTCACTGGTGCGAGGATTCCGGCACCGCGCTCACCAACCCGCCTGCCCAGCGTGTGTGAGTATGGGCAATTCTTCCAGGATGACCGCCGGGAGTGGCAAAGTCCTGGAAAGGCTTATGTCCAGCAGTGGACGAACTAAGGCTGATGGATGGATGGATTTTATTTTTGTTATTGTCAAATTTATTACATATTACTTAAGTATATTAACCCTTTGGATTCTGAAATGGCTAATGTTCAAAGAGTCATGGAAATTTAGTAATTGTAGAAATTGTCTTCTGGTTATACAATGTTATAAGTTCATTGTCTTTTTAATGCATGGTACTGGCAGAATATCAGTGTCACTGTTTATTCTGTGGCGTATGCTGAGCCAGCACCCTTTCAGCCTCTGTGTCAAAGATTGTAATTATTTAAAGGTTTATTATGTATTTGTTACATTTTAAGCTAACTTAGTTTAGTACATTTTGTGTTTTTTTTTTATAAGAGGCATTGAATAAAGTTTTTATCTATCTATCTATCTAACTACAAGAAGTAAAATCGAGCGATCAATTAAAAACAATGCCTTCAGAGAAGCAAGGAGGCTTAGAAGGAGGTCATTGACAGAGAGAACAGATGTGCAGACATCTGCCGGCACCCTAGCGGCGCGAGCTAGGGAGCGACGCGCTCCGGTGACCCCAACGTCTTGAGGACCTCCGAGTGTCCTGGACGATTATGTTTGTACTGCAGGAAACAGAACAAAATATTAACGGACAACACATGTATACGACTATACGTATATGTAGTATTTTAAGGCTGTACATGAGCCTAGAGCAGGGGTTCTTGAACTTTTGGTAGTCACGGACCCCTTGCAAAATTTAAAAAACGGATGGATGGATGATTACAGAGAAAGCAATTATAACTTTTTAATAAATTAAAAAATAAATTATAGTTTTAAACTTACATTTATATTAAATCGAGCACGAACAATCACGAAAAAAAATATTTACTTCCACTCGTCACCGAAAAGTAACAAAGGTTTGTTGTAAAGTTTTTGTATTGTGTATGTTATATAGCCTAATGTTTCGTTCATATTGATGGTATCAATACATATTTTCGTTGTATTATATTCATTTTCACTTGCGCGGTAAAGATACAATAGCACTGTGCGGCGTTCGGTATCAGACATCATGCCACGGACCCCTAGCACTCACGCTACGGACCCCTTGGGGGTCCATGGACCCCAGTTTAAGAAACCCTGGCCAAGAGCATGAACAACGGCAGACTTTCGAGGATTCGTTTGAAAAAATTCTGACTCTCCTCGTATTTAAAAAAATATACACAACCAAGCCACAAAATAACCAGTTACAGAAGGTTTACTTCGCATAACTAGCGAAAACAGGCGCACGCACACATAGACGCGTACGTACGACGAGCTCGGATGAAGTCGAACGAATGCCAAAACGAAATTCTGCGGGGTTAATCATACGTTTTTTTTGTTTTCTCTCGTTGGATGGAGTCGGCCTTCTGGTAGTATCTATTTTGTGACCAAGCTTTCAACTGAATACATTTTACTCTAAGATCAATAAGTATTATAGTCCGGCTTTTTCGTGCGCGACCTTCCTGCGGGGTACAGACGTTGGCGGAGACGAGGTACGAGGATGTTAGCGGGGGCGGGTGGTGTAGCGGGGAAGGGAAGCGCGTGCTGCTGCGCTTCACTCACCGATAGTCGCAGTCGCGCTCGCGACGACTTCGACTGTCGAAGCTACCTCGCCCCCGCCAACGTCTGTACCCCGCAGGAAGGTCGCGCACGAAAAAGCCGCACTATAGGGTCTTAAATCACCTCTTTCGTAGAAAATTATTTTGTTGGAATACACCGACCAACTTTTCTGTTTTATAGATGTGAAGAACTCATTATAGTTTTACATGGCGGCCATGAGCATTCCTTTTTAGGATGTGTTATCCATTCAGTCCTTACCAAGCTGAGTCCTCTTCCGACACCAGAATCTTAAAATTCTACCACTCATACATGTGCAAAACAATTATTACAAATGCTTGCTCCCGAAACTGGTTATACTAAAAAAAAACGGTCAAGTGCGAGTCTGACTCTCGCACGAAGGGTTCCGTACCATTATCTATAAAAACGGCAAAAAAATCACGTTTGTTGTATGGGAGCCCCCTTAAATATTCATTTTATTCTGTTTTTTAGTATTTGTTGTTAAAGCGGCAACAGAAATACATCGTCTGTGAAAATTTCAACTGTCTAACTATCACGTTTCATGAGATACAGTCTGGTGACAGACGGACAGACGGACAGACAGGCGGACAGACAGACGCACAGCAGAGTTATCCGTTGGTTACGCTTTAGGTACCGAACCCAAAAAATACCTATACTTAAGGTGCTAGTATACCTATGAATTCGTAATAAACACACTCTTCGAGCTAAATATTGATAAAGTGAAGTAAAAAAAAAGTAAAAATTTTCTTTATTACAAAAAGCATATAACAACTTATCCTTATATAGACTTAAAAACATAAATACAAAGGTGAGTCTTAACTAATAAGGATAGCCGTTGGCATCTATGCATCTATGTAGCACTGTACAATAGATACCAGCGTCTTCCGACATTCACTTATATTTTAAAACATTCATAGCTCATAAGGATAAAAAATTTGGAAATCTTAGAAACTAAACAAATTAAAAAGAGAGAATTGCCTATTTAAGTAGTTAATATCAATGGACGTGGTAATAAAATTAATAAGGTTGGGTTAGAATTTGGGGAGAATTAATTTACTGGAATTTAGGAAGTAGGTATGTGAATAATAAATAATATTATGCTTAACTATGTGACGGATTCAAGCAAATCTTCCGTGTCTTTGTAAGTCATATCAAGAAGCCACTTTGAAATAATGTATTTGCAGAGATGAAGTTTTTTTGGGTAGATATTGAGAACATTATTTATTCTATTATAAAGGTGACAGCTGATACATATATAATGTCGGGAGGAAAGTGCAAGTCTGTGTGAAGGTATTCGACAAACTGTGACAGATTGGACCTCATCTGTTCACGTCTCAATTCACAAATAAATGTTCTTATAATGGACAGGAAGATTGTTGTATGTAATCAAATAAATTACGTTTAAATAAATAAAGCAAATTGAAATCGATCGCGTCAAATTACTGATTTTAAATAATAAATACAGTAAACTAAACCTCTGGCCCAAGCAATCGGTCCAATATTAAATAGATTAAAAACAAACTTTCAATTTCAAACATGATGGTTTCCATTCATGCGTGAACCCTAGCTAGCTATAAGTTATTACAATGTAGACGAGACGGTGGCATTGGCAGTTGCTGTATACCCATCTCACTCGCTCTTATATCTGTTATCATTTTGTCTCTTTTGGTCGATTTCTTGCTGGCGTCAGGAGGACTGCGAAGATTTCGTAACAAAATGGATCTTGTGACTATATGCATTAGGTTGATTCCAATAAGGAGCGAACGCAGCGAACGGAGCGAACGCAGCGAACGAAGCGAACGCACCGAACGGAACGAACGGAACGGAGTATATAAGGTCATGGAGAAGCGGATTGGGGATCAGATATTTTTATACCATCGTCGAAGTGCTGTCAAGAAGTCTCAAGGTGAAGTCCCAAGTTCAGAGTATTGTTACGGGGTGGGTTTTCTTTGCTTCAATAGTAATTTTGTTTTCGGAACTTGCGATTAAAATACGGAATGTGTCAATCTATCTGTTCGTTTGACCACGGGGTCATTTCGCGTTCGCGTTAGCTTTTAGGTGGCTGTATGCCCTTTTATCGTAAATAGATTCGGTTATGGTCAATAGTTTTTGACTTTTCCGACTCGGAGATTGACACAGGCGCGTTTGAATTCGTATAGGGTGAACGAGGAACGAGCTAGATTCCGCGATATGTAAAGGGTTCGATAATCGTCTTTTCAAGTTCCGAAATTAAAGTACGTACTTAAATAATGTAGTAGTGCATAGGTCGTTTCAGGGGTTGATGGGGAGGGCAGGGAGTATGGTCTCTTCTTAGTATTGCCGGACGTGGAAACGGGAAGATGTACCAGGGTGACAATGTGGCATAGGGCTAGTCGCTGGGAAATCTTGAAGAGTCAGGCAGGGATCTTACAGAGCGGAAGTCGCACTGGGCTAAGATTCAGGTCACCTACTGGTGTGAACGACAGAATCTAGTTTTAACCTCCTCTGGAGGGAAGCAAGCGTCTGGGATGGCCTTGCTCCAGTTTTACATACTGGAAACACATCCCCCATGAAAGGCGATGTTTATGGCAAAGCGTCCGTGCCGTGAAGAGGTTGCGATTTGTTCTAACCTTTGTCATCTGACTGAGCTGGTCATGGTCTCATATCTATATATTTATATATACACATGAACATATAGGCTATCCCAGCCAGCGGGGTGACGTCCTTTTTACCTACTGTATCACCCCCTGTCTGAGTAGGGCAAAGTTTTAGGGTGTTAGGCACACACAGGGGTTCCAACTTGCCCCGCGTCTTTCTGTCGATTAGTTGAGGGGTTGTATGGTGTTTGCTAGCACAATATACAACCACACACACGTTTAATTGTAAATGTGAGGTGACGGACCTCTAGCCTTGAAATCCACACATTTGAAAGCCTAGGAATACTTGATTTTAGGGCCAAATGTTAGGCAGGTAAATTCTAAAATAAAGTCTACTGTTAGGGTATTAATAATTTATTTTTGAGAAATTATACATAGTGGGAGGTATCAGGTAACCTTCATCATTGTTTAGGAAAAATAGGTCAGTAAATTTAGGTTGGTTTAGGTTATAAGGTTCCAAGTACATAGGGATCTCTGAAAATTATATTTTAGTGGTTCAGGAATAAGTATTAGAAAACATTTGAGTTTCACCACTTAAGGATCTCTAAATATGATGTATTTACTTAGGTACTTATTTCTTTTAAGAAATAAGGAGGCTCGAGTTTGGCACAAGAATATGCCTAAATAATAGAGAAAGCATACATAAGTCTTGATTTTGAATTCATGTTGATGAAATGTATTCTGGACTACAAAAGGTCATAACTGTGGTACCTACCAAACCCTTCTTAAGGTCAGTTCTTAGTGAAAACTAAATTGAAATGATTTGAATCTATATTTATCAATAAATAAGAACCTTTTATGTAGGTACCTATCAAATCAAATAATCTGATTGTAGGAGTCCAAAAATAGAGTGCAGTGACTTGACGGCATTGTTTGGTTAGTACTTACTATCCAGAAGAAAGTTCTTAGGTGAAATAAGAAATGGCTTTGATTTTAATACCCATTTGACTGTTAAATTATTTACTTACTGAGGAAATAGCTCTGGGAGATTTTATTCAAGAAATAAGAATAATTTCAATCTTTATCAATACTCAATAAACTTAAAATACAAATGATGTATTTGTTTGCATAAAAGTTTTCCATTGTCTGGCAAACAAGGCCTTAACTATTACTATACACCAAATATGGGGTAGTAAAAGTTGTATCTTCGTCATTGGAAATAAATAAATACATCTATGGAACAAAAACTAAGTTCTATTAGTATTATTATTACTACTTTACCTAGAGCAGGTTTCTCAATCAAAAGTACTTACTTATATTGAAATTATTCTATTCAGTAGTTATAAAAATTGACTACATAAATGGCTGTGATTTGTGAAGGATTGAAAGGAATTCTTACCCATCATTTACAATTATATAAAGATAAAACTACTAGTATAAAGTAGCTAGTTGCCTATTAAATTCATTTATATAAGGTAATTTATATTGGCTAAATTTCATGTAAGAGGTTCATTAAATGAAACCTATGTACACATGAATGAAGGTACGGTAATTAGGTAACTGGTATTGAGTCTGGTAATGGTATAAAAAGATGTCCATATTGTCGGGAGCCTGGTCACAGCGTGACCTGTAAACATGACGTTCTCTCTCAAAAAGGATGGTCGACTCTTGTCGGAAGCCTGTTCGCAGCGTAAGCTGTGAACATGATGTTCTGTCTCGTGGATGACTTTTGACGCATTGGACGGAAAAAGGAGAACTTATAAAATAAAGAAAATAATCTTTTATAATCTTCAAGATAAGCGAAGCTTTCCAAATTTATACTTTTGTACTTTGTTATTGTTGTTCTTTTCGTCATTTAGAAAGGATTATTTCTATGTTTCAATAATCATTTATTATAATTACGAAATATTACTTCATTTGAAATTATTGTTGCTGGAAATCTGATTGAATCATTAATGACTCCTTGATATGTGTTACTAATCCAATTTCAATACCGACGCTTTGTTTAAAGATGAGTATATATCTGCTTTATAACAATTAGTGCACCAAGATAAGTATGTAAGATGTAGCTACATAATTATTCTAAGGGTCATCTACATTTTGTGGGCTTAGCCATTTAGTTCCATCATTTGTTTTGCCGAGATGATATCTCTGTACATTATCAAAACATTATGTTAATAATTAACAAAGTTATATAAATTACATTGCCACGGGGATTTTCTTGATTAAAGTAATTTGGTAGGGTTATCGTACCACATTCATTAAGTATAAAGAAATATATGTACGAGAATAAGTCTAAATGGCGTTGTTTTATTGTAATATCTTTTATTTATAATCTTGTGGTAATACTATTCGTAACAATTTTCAGAAGTGGGATCCATAATGCCCAAGCTTAAGCGATAGACGGACTTTTGGTTTATACCCTGACGTTCTTGATCCCAAGCCGTGGCGGTGGAGTAGCTCAGCACCATGTCCTAACACAACCGTCGGGGATCCAATTCATGAACCTGAAGCAAAGGCTATGGAGCCTAAATACACCCTGGTAACACCGAACAGCACACAACCCTCAGTACCGGATACCGGTAAGCCCGATCCAAAGTATCACGGCAACTTCACGGCGGAGGCTGACATAATGGTGAGCTTGTTTATACAGTCTCGATTACAAGGTATGACGCGTACCTAGTACTCGTCTCAGCCCGATTATGATCTGACTTGGAGTGAGGGGAAACTAGAATTACTGAAAGCATCCCCATCTGACAAGACAAACTGAAATACATTTACCCAATATTTAGGAATCGGTTCGAGCAGTGCAGAACTGATGCTGATCCACACAACGGGAACCAGAACATTAATTTCGAGAGAAATATCACGTGTTTTTTATGTGGTGAACAGAGCCACGCAGTTAGGCGCTATTAAAATGCAGACCGGCCAACGTGCAGAGTTTGTGGTCCATTCAATGTTTAGCTGCAATTAACTACATGTCACTACATTATATAATAGATGGTAGGAATAATAATCATAACTTCCAATCCAATTCTACCCACAGTAAACATCAATATTAATTATACTATTACATGCAAAATTTAAAAATCTACACAACCAAAAAAAAAAAACAATAATTCAATTTAACATTTACCAATATTACGAATTGTCAATTCAACAATACTTGAGTAGACGTATTACATATAAAATAAACATTGTTGAAACTTATAAAATTCCTTGAGTTCATAAGGAGAGATATTTAACAAGCACCTTTCGGTTTTTTTGTAGGATTAATTACTATTTAGAAGTTTTATTTTAAAAGGCAGTGAATTATATACTTTTATTACAGTCCTTTTTGTAGCTTTACTTTAAGATACTGTTCTATTACTATGTGCTTTAAGATTATTTTCGTAACGCTTATTTAAACGATCACTATACTTAGCTTGGTGGTAGACTGAAAAATTTATTTGGATATCTCCGGAAAAGCTTACAAAGTTCAATAATTTAAAGTACTGTTATAGTGCGAACCTTTAATTTGACTAATGAATTTCGACAAGATTCCATGTCAGAATTAAAAGCTTCTATAATCCTTATACGGCGCTTCTATGTTATAAAAATTTTTTAGTATCTGCATTCTGCATGGATGATTGTTCGTCTATGGTATCTGTACTTCGACCCCATACAGCCATGGCATAAAGCACCTTTGATTTAGAAGAAAGCCTGGAGTACAGCTCGTTTAGTTACTATATAAGTAAATGTTCTCAAGGCATAACAAAAACTGCTTAATTTGCTTTCCAGATTTGATGTATCTTTTCCAGCTCATACGTTCATCTATCTATACACCTAAGAATTTAGCTTCCGTTATAAAATCAATTGTTTAACCTTCAATAGTGACATTGCATTTACAATGGGAGTGTTGTAGTTCCTCAAGTTAATCATATTAGTTTTATTGGCATTGGTATGGAATCGTTAACGTCTACACCAACCAATAACAGTGAGAATCGCCAGCTGGATAGTATTATTAATCAAAACTCTGTTTTTAATTATAATAGAAAGTACTCGTAAAACACCTTACTGTTGGTCCCAGAGGTATGAATTTAACCAAATTGACTCTACCCTGTATACCATATCGGTTCAACATCAAAACCATTATGTTGTGATCTACGTGATCAAATGCCTTGGACAGATCTAATAGAACTGTTACTATGTTATTTTACAATCCAAAGCTTTCGATACGAAGTTAGCCATGTCAAAAATGGCACCAATAGCAGAGCTACCCTTTTGGAATCCAAATTTTTATTTAGCTAATATTTTGTGGGAAGTAAGAGATTTACACAATTTCTCAAAGACCTTTGGAAGAATAGACGGTAAGGATATCGGTCGGTAATTAAAAATATTAACATCCAATTTAGTATATTTTTTGAGAATGGGTTTTATAAGATATAAGATATTTATTCACCATATAACAAAGTCCGTTATAAAAGGTTTGTCAGTTATTATTAATATAAATATCACATTAAATGCAAAATATGTACAATTGTACATACACAATCGGTACACATATGGAATCCATTATTAAAAATGTGTAGCTAACATTAAAATAAAAAAATAAATTAAAAATGTCAAACTTAATTAAAAACAAATTTAAATGTCTAATTAGGAAATGAACATGGCTTTATGTTTAAATTCATGAATTCATTAATAGAGTAGAATGGATTATTCTGCAAGAAAATATATATGTGAAAATATATATATATATGAAAATGTATATGTGTATAATAAAAATTTATATGTGCTCTCTGGGGAAACTGGGGAAAATCCAGAAATGGTTAATTAAATAAAATAATTATCGAGACAAATTAGACACTTCTAGTAGAGATGAAAACGCCAATGACTCGAGATATTCAATCAAGGTATCAATGTTGTAATCAGCGCAAATTATCAGCCTGCATTTTTGTTAAGTTTCAGTACCGAGTTAAAACACCTTCCAAGTGATCCAAAATGTATCATTTTGAGAGTAGTATGTAAAGTAGAGCATAATTTCGAGAGATGCTGGTCAAGCCGTGACTCTATTTTAGTGGAATTATAGCGGCTGCTTCGAAAACTTCAGCGAACATCGTCTCAACTGTTCAAGTCATCATAAGGTGAGCTTGGTGACCAATTGTATTAAATTTTAAAACACGTTAGTTATAGTCAATGTGGATATGCGTAATCTTCAAATTATTCTTGGACAACTAATAACAAATGGCCGTAACATCAATCTTACTGTGACCGGTTATACCCTGAAAATAAGAGGAAATACAGAAGGACTATACTATATTATATATTGTTAATGTACTAACAATAAATGATACCTATTCAAAAAATAATCGTATAGCAGTCTGGTACAACGAAGACATCATTGTCCCTCCTCAACTCTCGTAAATGTCCAGACCGCAGGTACAAGCGATGATGAAGCTGTTTTTGTTGAGTCTAGAACGTGTGTGTATGATGATGATGATAAAGATTATTCGATACCTCCCTTATTACTCTCCACTTAAACCGCAGTAATTGAAGTACGCAATTATTCGGAATCTCCACTTTTGCTATAGCAGGGTATATTACTATCTAGACTATATACAACGTGTAAATTCTGTTAATCATTTAGCTGATGGAAATGTAGGGATAAAAGATCAAATTCTATTAGAATTTTATTAGAATTATTCTAACACTAGACGTTGAGAAGATACAATGTGACTTGACAAATCCTAAAACAAGAGCAACATTAATATATTTATTGGAAGGATAAATAATTTTGGAAGATATCCACGTTGTTATGTACAGCTTGTTATCAAATATCGGTTATTGGTAAATTCCGTAATTGAGTTATGCAAATTTACATGTAATGGACCGTTACCTAATGGTAACGAATGATGAGCTATTACCTAATGGTATTGAATGGTGAGCCGTTGTGACGAATGATTGGGCCGCTAAATGATAACGAATGATAAATATCAACTTAAATTTATTATTGAGCATTTCTCAAAAAATTTGCTACTAATTCAAAAACTTGTCCAAAATGAAAATATCGTAAATATATGTATATAACATGAAAATCTGATAATTTATTGTGTTTAGATTGATAATATTGGTTTAGCACGTATGTGATTTCACCGTTTCAGTGATAAAATTGTGAAAATCCAATTAGGGGGTGAAAAAAAAGCGTCCTATTTTGTTACTACTTATTTGGTGAAAATTGGATAAGTTATTGTAGATATACCAGTAGGAAACATTGTTTCTTTAAATTCATGATTATACTTTTAATAATTTCAGCAAAAATATCCCTTTAAATAAAAACATATTTACGAAAACTCTGCAATAATCATTTTTGTTACCATTGGTACAAACATAAAGGCAAAAGTTTTTATTTTATGAAAACCAAAATTAATTATAGAAAGATAATATTATTTATCCCGACATGTTTCTATTTTTCATTATTAACGATCATTTTTAGGCGTTTTAAGTCAATTAAAACCCAGGAAAATTCAAAATTAATGTTGCTTAATTTTGGGACAGTAACAAAATAAGAGTAACAAAATTCCTTTTTTGTTACCTTTTTTGCTACTTTTGTTTGAATTCCTTTTTTGTTACCTAACTTTCCTCTTATACATTACTATGCCAAAGTAACAAAAGAAGTAGTAACGAAACGAGAATAATTTATGTTTTGAAATTTATTCATCACAGTAAAAACAATAACTGTTTTATTTAAATTCAACTCCAATGTAACTTAGAATATTCTCTTTCAAAAACCAACAATGGTTTTATGAGATATTAACAATTTACCTGTAAAATCTGGTAACAAAAACTGAACAGAAATTGAGCAATAGTAGGCACGTGTACACTCTAAGACGCCATCCAGCAGAGAGAGATTGCTCAACAAAATGGCATACTGAAATGTCACGTAGAGTGTTGCCAAAAACTAAAAATATCAACTTATTGGTATATTTCACAAAAGTAATATGCTAGAATTGGTAACAAAAGAAGATGTCACTTTTTGAAACTTTTCTGGGACAAGATTAAAATGTGTTTTTTGAAAAAATAATGCACTAGTCTCTTCTCAAAGATAATATGAAATGAACCCCGACATAATGATTAAGCAATTAAAATCAAAAAATACGTAGGATGCTTTTGCACTTTCCGAAATATTAGCGATCAAAGTATCAGTAAGTCGTATGGGACACGTGACTTTTCATACATTAAAATTTGGGAATGTTTTTTATTTACTTAATTTTAATTAATATATACTTATTTTAGACATTCAGTATTTTTTTCGTATTCAAAAATAAATAAAGAAAACCACACCGTCTACAGTTAAATACTGTTAGACCATTTTGTACACAATAATGATAAATAACTTTGTGGGACAGCAAAAAAATCAAGTTACGAAAAAAAATGAGAAATGCTCTATTACAACCAACTAAAACCTTTTATTTGCAGGGACGCAAATAAGTGTCAGGATGGACGACTGTCGGGAGCCTGGTCACAGCGTGACCTGTAAACATGACGTTCTCTCTCAAAAAGGATGGTCGACTCTTGTCGGAAGCCTGTTCGCAGCGTAAGCTGTGAACATGATGTTCTGTCTCGTGGATGACTTTTGACGCATTGGACGGAAAAAGGAGAACTTATAAAATAAAGAAAATAATCTTTTATAATCTTCAAGATAAGCGAAGCTTTCCAAATTTATACTTTTGTACTTTGTTATTGTTGTTCTTTTCGTCATTTAGAAAGGATTATTTCTATGTTTCAATAATCATTTATTATAATTACGAAATATTACTTCATTTGAAATTATTGTTGCTGGAAATCTGATTGAATCATTAATGACTCCTTGATATGTGTTACTAATCCAATTTCAATACCGACGCTTTGTTTAAAGATGAGTATATATCTGCTTTATAACAATTAGTGCACCAAGATAAGTATGTAAGATGTAGCTACATAATTATTCTAAGGGTCATCTACATTTTGTGGGCTTAGCCATTTAGTTCCATCATTTGTTTTGCCGAGATGATATCTCTGTACATTATCAAAACATTATGTTAATAATTAACAAAGTTATATAAATTACATTGCCACGGGGATTTTCTTGATTAAAGTAATTTGGTAGGGTTATCGTACCACATTCATTAAGTATAAAGAAATATATGTACGAGAATAAGTCTAAATGGCGTTGTTTTATTGTAATATCTTTTATTTATAATCTTGTGGTAATACTATTCGTAACAATATGATGAATTGTGTCTTTGGTATGATTAAGACACGTGCTGATGGATTCAACATCTTTTCTAATTTATTTTTAGTAAATTATGTTTATAATATGTTATAAAACATGTACCTTAATTCAAAGAACTAAGTTTCATTTAAAACAAACAACCGTCTAACTTTGATACTATGGTTTTGTTCGTACTATATTATGAACTTTACATATCTAGTTTGGAAAGCCAATGTTAATTACTGTACATTATATTTGCTGAGAAATGCCTAAATGAGATTAAATAAAACACCAGTTATTCTAAAATATATTCAACCAAATATTTTTCATAGATTACAGCTGTTACGTCACCTCAAAGTTCTTTTAACTGTAATTCCTCAGCTAGAGATCTCTCTTTAGCTTTCTAACCTTCTCAAGACATTAAAAGTTAATAGTGCTAGGGACTAAAATTGTTTCTGAGAGCAATCACATATTGTACTTAAAAGACAGACAGATAAACACTCTTTATTTGGATTCATGCTCATAAGTTTTGAATTTTGAACTCTTAAATTGATCTTTCAGTATAATGTGGACTACTGATGAGAGCACAGCTCTTAAATATTATTTCAAGTTAATGTTTATTCATTCAATAAAGTGAAGTCTCCTGGCTAGAGCACAGCTCTTAATTTGCTTCAAGTTAACGTTTGTTTATGATTGATAATAGGTAGTTATTATTATAACGGAATACAACTTTTAATAAGGGTTTGTCTAGCTAACTTTATCTCTAAATCACTTTTAAAAAATTTGGGTTCTACTTAAGGCACGACGTAAGGTTCTACTCTGACGATCACACTTTGGCCATATATCTGTTAAAATCATTTCTATTAAGCACCAAACGTTAAGCTATGTAGGTTGTAAGTGGTTTGTTATTGGGAGGATTCGACGGAGTTCAGTGTGAGCAGTAGTGGTTTTACAGGGTATTAGTACAATATGGTTAATCCGTGACCAGGATAGGTATTTGGGCTTATTTCAAGTGATTTGGTGCTTATAGAAATGGTTTGATACAGTAATGTCACCCAGTTTTGGGTACAATTTGTTGCTCGTGTAAATAGGAGAAGTGATTTAGAGATTTACTACTTTTTTAGGTAAATATGTTTAGTTATAGGTAGTACATAGTGTATTGTAAATTTAGTGCTATGGGGAAAGACAAAATAAACTTTAAACATTCACTTCTTTGGTAGAATAAAGTTGACTCTCGAGGATTGAATTGATTGCATCATTTGTCTTGAACTTAGGGGGAAGTGCTGCCATGCAGTTTCCTTCTTGTTGGAGTTTAGTTTAGAAATAGCCTTGCACTCATCTCTGTGAGCCGTTGTGTGGTGTTATGGCATTTACAGTAGATGGTAACAGATCACTTTTACACGAGAGTGTGGGGAGATTTTGTCCATCCATGTCCATTCAGAATATAGGTAGTGCTCCAACTTTGTACAATTCTTCAGAAATTATGTTGTAGAGAACTCCATAAGGCAAGTCCGGTGTCTTGCCCTTTTATCAACAGTGTGACTGACATCTGTAAGTAAATGAAAAGGTTTATGAAATGTTTGTTTATGGTGATGAAAGTTTGTATTTGTACGAACATAATTCAAGAATTTTAATGCTTATTGGCTCTTAGAAACAACGACTATCGCATGAAAAGCTTCGTTTTCGTGTAATAATTAAGTGTAAATCTAATAATTTCAAAGTAGAATCCAACTGGAAATGTTTACGTTTGAAAAAGCGGTACATACCTTTCTTGTGAGATAATTTTGCGTCCGAGTTACAGTAGATATGCTCATGGATCATTTTTGGTGTCTTATAAGTGTAGGTAGCTTCTTTAGCGGTACATAGGTCCGTCATGGAATTTTATTTTATTTTTAAGCGTCCGTCACTGAGCAAATGGCGTTTTGTCAGCTTCAGTTTGAATTTGTTTTGTTTGGTATGTAGAGTTTGTCACAGGTTAGCGACTTAGCAAGCCCTTTAAAGCGCTAGATATAGGAAAGCTGTTCATATCTAGCAAACATTTTCTACATAATTTTATTTTACTTTAGGAGACATTTTAGTTTTATAAGTACATTTGTAAGGATTTATTTTTGTTGTATTTCATGTTATTTATAATATTATATAAAATTTATAATGTTATTTATAATATTTATGTTTCTGTATAAAGAGCTAAACCGAAATATAGAATGTAACCATAGAGTGTATTGATGAATGTAACCACAGGGTTCGTTCCGTTTTGGTGACAATGATCATTGTACGCTGGGTTTGCGTTTGGACGTGGGTAGAAATTATTTAAAAGCTGGATTTATTAAAAGGTTTATTGTATTAACAAAAACAAATAAATAAATTAATTCAATTCGCACTTATGTCAGTTAAATTTAAATTATGAGAGAGTTAATGATTGTGTACCCTTTATATTAATTTCAAATGTTTGATTGTTTAGACAGATAGCGTTTAAAGTAGTGGCTAGTGAGCGTACTAGAAGATCGTAATGCTTAAAAGGAATGGGGGAAGTAAGAAAATTACGGGAGTAAAGTTTAATCAGTGTGTAGGAACACCTTTTGTAACATTGTACACTGTGTTGATGTGTCACATATGGTTTTGTAAAATTATTTGTCATTTTCCTAGTTCTTAGATAGAGAAACAAAATAAGAAGATACAGTACCTACCCGTTTCATGTGTGTGATGCTGCAAAACCTAGTACATACAATAAAACCGACCTGTTTTATGCACTTGTTTCGTTTGCGCTACTGTTGAAACTAGCCGCTTTATCTCTGTCTTTCGGTGGTGTTTTGATCAAGCAACAAGGTCGATTTTCAGTTGACGATTTATGAATGTGTAGCATCTTTTCTCTTTATGTCGATAGTAGTAGTAATACTTTATATTCTCTGGTCGTAGTATGGAGCTGAGTTTTTAATTAATAATTAGTTAGGTATCTACAGTTGTTTATTCACGTTTATTTTTCGTTGAATACCAGCAGTACCATCTGGTGCATAAACTATCGGGTCGTTAGAAATTGGATTACTTATTGACGAACAGACATAGCGAGGAGATAGTTGGTACTGAATTAGATTGATAGATGGCGTTAGTTCGGTCTGGTAATAATGCGGTCGTACAATAAGTTTCATGACGAGGTTAAAATGTTTAAAATTCTTTTTAGCAAATTATTGTATTAATTTGTTCTTATTACTACAGATTTATGTTAGCTCTACAAGTAAAGTTATGTCGGAATTTGATACTTGCCACTTGCCAAACAGTTAAGTTTAAACAAACTATCGACTTTATTTATGGTTTCATTTGCGTTGAAATAAATTACATAATATTCAACTATATATTTACTTCGTTTTAATATTTATTTTAATTTTGACGGGAGATAGTAGGGGGGGGGGGTGACTGTCAAATGTCGGATTTCAATATAACAAGAGAATTTTATTTATGATGAAGCCTATTTATTTACACTAGATATCTTATCTTATCTGTTGATTTAGAATTCTGGATAAACCATGGTGAGAACCACATGGAATTTAGTTCAGTAGGTATCTAGTGCAAATGTTGATGTGTGAGTTACAAATAGACACCGTGTAAAATATAGACGACGTTATCTATAAATGATTGGAAATTAATTGTACGTAATATACATATATGTGTGTGGTATGTATATTTATTGTATTTATATGGTTTATGGTTAATTTATCGATCCGCATTCGATAGAGTTCCGTGCGCGAGTTTTAGATGAATTGTCTTGCTTTGTAAGCATAGACCACCTCCTTCTTTAGGCAGTTTTGGGGATCCTTTGTGAAAACATAAGTAGATGCATGGGTTCCGACGATTGGCTCTCAAACTTAAAGTTGACAGTTACATGGGTAAATAAACTAAAGCTGTTTTATTTAAATTATAGTTTTCTTTTTGGTTATTCTCAAAGTAAATATAAAGGTGTTGTGTTGTCTGTACAGACAGGTATCTGGCATTTTGTACAGCATGAGTGTATTGTATATATTTGAGATTGGGCAGGAGTAAGTTGAGTAGGTTTTCATATCATGTTTTGAAAAGGAGTTACAATTAATATTATGTCAGTACCAAACAAACAATTATGGAAAATAGTATTTATTTTAGTTAGTTGAGAATGGGGGAAGATTAAATATAGTAGGTTTAGTAGTTAAAAAAATATTTAAATTTAATTAATGTACTATTGATGTGATCATACACAAAGTAAATACCTAGCTATAATGTTTGGACTTTGGATTTTACAAATAATAGATACGGGATGAAGAATGAATTGGTAATGGGTACTTAATAGAATCAGGGTTCTGTATGTAAAGTCTCATTTTCAATTAGAGGGTCCAGTATGAAAAGTAATAAGTGATTTTAAATCAAATAAGAATCTAAAGTGTAAATTTAGAATGGGAATAAGCTATTAGTAGAAAATTGGGCGTCAACCGATTAAGAGGTTTTGCTGATTTATTGATGGTCCAAAATAATGATTTCTGATAAAAATTTAAAAATATATAATGTTAGGTGAGATATGTAAGTACGTTGTTTCAAATAGAAAATAAATAATACTGTCAAAACTTTATTTTATTAAGGGGAAGTAATCTTTCATACGAAAAAGAGAGAGGAGTAAATTAGTAGTATGACAAGGGATGTGTTAGTAGTAGTGTAGAAAAGGTTATAGATAGCGTGTTGGTGTATTTATAGTTTTGGACTTGAACTTCAGTGTTGTGTATTCAAATGCATTGTGACAGAGTGGTTGAATGTTCACATAGGAAGTCGGAAGCCGGGAGTTCGAGAATCTGATGACGTTTACGTATTCCGAATTAATCTTTTGTGTTTTATACTGTCTTCTTATTCGTATAGGATGTTTTATTTATGTAGATGTTATGTTAGTAATAAGTTATTCCTTATTTATGTTTGGTACCTATAATAGCTTTTATTTTATGTTTAATTTCACAAGCGGATAAATGCATGACGTCAATATTTATTTACTAAGTTTGAGCGGTACATGCAACCAGTGTCTATGTACTATTAAACTTTTATAAGGCTGAGGGTCCAAATTAAATTATATCTATCCTGTAAATGAAATATAACTGAACAACCTACATTTTAGATTAAGTACATAGCTAGAACTAAGCGGTTACAAAATTTAAAGGTTTAGTCAATGAAAGTAGGGTTTCCTGATGATATCTACTGAAATCATTAGATTGCTATTTTAAAACAATTATTACTGCTGTTAGTAAAGACTAGAATAACTTAAAAATATTCTAAATTATTTAGCAATTGTCTGGTTATAATTAGTAGGGGTGTCAATATTAATTCTAGTATTATACTATTTTTGTTTACTTACAGGGAAAGAATACCTTCGGTTATTGATATCAGACAGAATTTGATAATTAAATGAAAAAAAAACTGTTAATGACTTTCATTGGTAGTTGGATTTTTACTTTAAGGAATGAAATAAAATCTATTTAATTAGAAAAATCTTGTTTTATTTCATGAAATATTTAATGACAAATGGAGAAGGAAGTAGACCGTACGCCACTGATGAAATTTTATATTTTACAGGTAGATGAGGAAGACCTTACTTATTAAGTACAAAGGAAAGTAAGATTGGGGGGAAGTAGAGAAGAGAATTCAAAATTTATGAAATTTCAATATGTTGACTGTGTAAATGCTTTATTAATTGATATTAAAATAAAAACAAAAAAGTACAAGGTCGTATTTTACTAAATGAATTTATTAAGAAGAAATGAAATGTGAAAATATTTGGAAGTTTAATAAAAGCAGATTATTCCAATTTTTCGTTGTCTTATTAAAATAAAAAAATAAAAAAATAAAAAAATTAGAAATTAATTTGGGTTTTATTTTAGTTAGTGGTAGTTAGTTATTTTATGAGTTAGTTTATAAATTAGCTTAAAAGGTATTAGCTTAAGAGGTATTAAAAGATAATAATATTAAATAAGAGGTACTTAAATCATTCAGATTTGTCCGTATTTGTTGAGCTGGTGGTTCGTTAGAGAAAGTGTTCGAGAGAATGAGGAAGGAAGTATGTTGTCGGTGGGTGAGATAGAAAGATATGACCATGACAATTAACTTTGTCTTTGGCAAAGAAAAGGGCTCTAGCGAGACAACAGTTTCAGGAATGTGGACTCATGTTTGTTGTCGTGTTATCCTGGAGACATTACACTACACAACAAACTATTTAGTTGAAAAGGAGTTAGGTTAGAGTCATCTTGACTAATTAGCAGTATAAACTGCGATTCTAAATAGTTTCACTACACACGCAGCTAATGCATATTTTCTCGGCAACTACACATTCTCCGGATGGTTAATTAGAATTTAACATTGGAAGATATTCTGGACTAGGTAATTAGTTATTTGGGTACTTATCTTGAGAGCTATTAAAGTGATCTCGATTCAAGAAAGAGACACAAAGGCACATCTATTGTTCAAATTGAAAAAATAGAATTTGGCTAGAAGGTCATTGTGTTACCACTAGGGTAGAGTTAATTCACAACTAACTTCTTTGAAGGGTTGAGTTCTCCTTGTTTGATGGATATTTATTTGTAATTAATAAACCTATAGATTAGAATTCCAACTGATTTAATTTTCGATTAACCGTTTGGTATAAAAATTACACCACACATATTCATTCTGGGAGGAACATGATAATAAATACCGAATTTATTTAGATATGGTTATTCTTTATGCAATTGTGAATGGGCATATTTGCCAATGTTGACAATTGGCGTATATGACACTTTATGTGTCTAGCACTCTGCGTAATTAACTTTGTGTAGATATGCACTCATGAATATAAGCGTAGTTGAAAATGAGCGAATACTTGCATTTTGGCGTTTAAAAGGGCTTTGCATATATTTAAAATAAGTTATGTTTTTTTTTGTTATTCTTTGTATAATTGTGAATGGACATATTTGCCAATGTTGACATTTGGCGTATATGACACTTTATGTGTCTAGCACTCTGCGTAATTAACTTTGTGTAGATATGCACTCATGAATATAAGCGTAGTTGAAAATCAGCGAATACTTGCATTTTGGCGTTTAAAAGGGCTTTGCGTAAATTTAAAATAAGTTATATTTTAAGTTAGTTTTAAAAGGTAAAGGTGGTATTAAAAAGGTTAAGGAGGTATTAAAAGGTAAAGGTGGTATTAAAAAGGTTAAGGAGGTATTAAAAGGTAATGGTGGTATTTAAAAGATGTTATGTTAATAGTCATGTTAAATAGAAGTAATTACAATTAAATAGGTTCATATTTGTAGGGCTGGTGGCTTGTTAGGGAAATTGTAAGAGCGGATGAGGAAGTCAGAGTGTGTCGGTGGAAGGAATGGAATGAAACGACTCTGACATATGACTATGACGTTGACAACAAAAAGGGCCCTAACAAGACAACAGTTCGAAGGTGTGGACTTAAATTTATTGTCATCATATCCTGGAGACTATATACTTCACATAAACTTTTAAGTTGAATTGGTGTTAGGTTAGAGTCATAAAGACAAAAAGACAGTATATACTGTGATACTTAAAGGTTTAACTCTACACGCAGCTAATGCTATCTTCGGCAACACTATACATTCTCCGAATAGTTGGTTAAAATTTAATGCTGGGAGAGATTCCGAGCTGAACAATTGCTCATTTGGGTATCTGGATAGATAGCTATTAAAGTGATCTTGGTTTATGAAAGAGGCGCAAAGGTGTGTCTACTTAAATTGAAAAAATAGAATTTGGCTAGAAAATCTTTGCGGTGTCACTAGGACAAGGTCGTCTCACAAACGATCTCTCTGGGAATTTCAGATCTCCTTGTTTGACGGACAGATTATTCGTGAACAATTAAGCCATGGATTGGAGTCTCGATCGGTTAAGTTTTGATTAACTACTTGGTATAAACACACACCACACGTGAACGATCTGGGAGAAAGATGATAATAAATATTAAACTTATTTAAATTTTTGTATTTTATATTTTGTTTACATTTGTGAATGATGGGAGAGAAAATTTCCTTCGTTTAAGGCATGCTAATCTGCGTAAATTTTGGGGGAAGAGCTGTGACAGATTGGACCTCATCTGTTCACGTCTCAATTCACAAATAAATGTTCTTATAATGGACAGGAAGATTGTTGTATGTAATCAAATAAATTACGTTTAAATAAATAAAGCAAATTGAAATCGATCGCGTCAAATTACTGATTTTAAATAATAAATACAGTAAACTAAACCTCTGGCCCAAGCAATCGGTCCAATATTAAATAGATTAAAAACAAACTTTCAATTTCAAACATGATGGTTTCCATTCATGCGTGAACCCTAGCTAGCTATAAGTTATTACAATGTAGACGAGACGGTGGCATTGGCAGTTGCTGTATACCCATCTCACTCGCTCTTATATCTGTTATCATTTTGTCTCTTTTGGTCGATTTCTTGCTGGCGTCAGGAGGACTGCGAAGATTTCGTAACAAAATGGATCTTGTGACTATATGCATTAGGTTGATTCCAATAAGGAGCGAACGCAGCGAACGGAGCGAACGCAGCGAACGAAGCGAACGCACCGAACGGAACGAACGGAACGGAGTATATAAGGTCATGGAGAAGCGGATTGGGGATCAGATATTTTTATACCATCGTCGAAGTGCTGTCAAGAAGTCTCAAGGTGAAGTCCCAAGTTCAGAGTATTGTTACGGGGTGGGTTTTCTTTGCTTCAATAGTAATTTTGTTTTCGGAACTTGCGATTAAAATACGGAATGTGTCAATCTATCTGTTCGTTTGACCACGGGGTCATTTCGCGTTCGCGTTAGCTTTTAGGTGGCTGTATGCCCTTTTATCGTAAATAGATTCGGTTATGGTCAATAGTTTTTGACTTTTCCGACTCGGAGATTGACACAGGCGCGTTTGAATTCGTATAGGGTGAACGAGGAACGAGCTAGATTCCGCGATATGTAAAGGGTTCGATAATCGTCTTTTCAAGTTCCGAAATTAAAGTACGTACTTAAATAATGTAGTAGTGCATAGGTCGTTTCAGGGGTTGATGGGGAGGGCAGGGAGTATGGTCTCTTCTTAGTATTGCCGGACGTGGAAACGGGAAGATGTACCAGGGTGACAATGTGGCATAGGGCTAGTCGCTGGGAAATCTTGAAGAGTCAGGCAGGGATCTTACAGAGCGGAAGTCGCACTGGGCTAAGATTCAGGTCACCTACTGGTGTGAACGACAGAATCTAGTTTTAACCTCCTCTGGAGGGAAGCAAGCGTCTGGGATGGCCTTGCTCCAGTTTTACATACTGGAAACACATCCCCCATGAAAGGCGATGTTTATGGCAAAGCGTCCGTGCCGTGAAGAGGTTGCGATTTGTTCTAACCTTTGTCATCTGACTGAGCTGGTCATGGTCTCATATCTATATATTTATATATACACATGAACATATAGGCTATCCCAGCCAGCGGGGTGACGTCCTTTTTACCTACTGTATCACCCCCTGTCTGAGTAGGGCAAAGTTTTAGGGTGTTAGGCACACACAGGGGTTCCAACTTGCCCCGCGTCTTTCTGTCGATTAGTTGAGGGGTTGTATGGTGTTTGCTAGCACAATATACAACCACACACACGTTTAATTGTAAATGTGAGGTGACGGACCTCTAGCCTTGAAATCCACACATTTGAAAGCCTAGGAATACTTGATTTTAGGGCCAAATGTTAGGCAGGTAAATTCTAAAATAAAGTCTACTGTTAGGGTATTAATAATTTATTTTTGAGAAATTATACATAGTGGGAGGTATCAGGTAACCTTCATCATTGTTTAGGAAAAATAGGTCAGTAAATTTAGGTTGGTTTAGGTTATAAGGTTCCAAGTACATAGGGATCTCTGAAAATTATATTTTAGTGGTTCAGGAATAAGTATTAGAAAACATTTGAGTTTCACCACTTAAGGATCTCTAAATATGATGTATTTACTTAGGTACTTATTTCTTTTAAGAAATAAGGAGGCTCGAGTTTGGCACAAGAATATGCCTAAATAATAGAGAAAGCATACATAAGTCTTGATTTTGAATTCATGTTGATGAAATGTATTCTGGACTACAAAAGGTCATAACTGTGGTACCTACCAAACCCTTCTTAAGGTCAGTTCTTAGTGAAAACTAAATTGAAATGATTTGAATCTATATTTATCAATAAATAAGAACCTTTTATGTAGGTACCTATCAAATCAAATAATCTGATTGTAGGAGTCCAAAAATAGAGTGCAGTGACTTGACGGCATTGTTTGGTTAGTACTTACTATCCAGAAGAAAGTTCTTAGGTGAAATAAGAAATGGCTTTGATTTTAATACCCATTTGACTGTTAAATTATTTACTTACTGAGGAAATAGCTCTGGGAGATTTTATTCAAGAAATAAGAATAATTTCAATCTTTATCAATACTCAATAAACTTAAAATACAAATGATGTATTTGTTTGCATAAAAGTTTTCCATTGTCTGGCAAACAAGGCCTTAACTATTACTATACACCAAATATGGGGTAGTAAAAGTTGTATCTTCGTCATTGGAAATAAATAAATACATCTATGGAACAAAAACTAAGTTCTATTAGTATTATTATTACTACTTTACCTAGAGCAGGTTTCTCAATCAAAAGTACTTACTTATATTGAAATTATTCTATTCAGTAGTTATAAAAATTGACTACATAAATGGCTGTGATTTGTGAAGGATTGAAAGGAATTCTTACCCATCATTTACAATTATATAAAGATAAAACTACTAGTATAAAGTAGCTAGTTGCCTATTAAATTCATTTATATAAGGTAATTTATATTGGCTAAATTTCATGTAAGAGGTTCATTAAATGAAACCTATGTACACATGAATGAAGGTACGGTAATTAGGTAACTGGTATTGAGTCTGGTAATGGTATAAAAAGATGTCCATATTGTCGGGAGCCTGGTCACAGCGTGACCTGTAAACATGACGTTCTCTCTCAAAAAGGATGGTCGACTCTTGTCGGAAGCCTGTTCGCAGCGTAAGCTGTGAACATGATGTTCTGTCTCGTGGATGACTTTTGACGCATTGGACGGAAAAAGGAGAACTTATAAAATAAAGAAAATAATCTTTTATAATCTTCAAGATAAGCGAAGCTTTCCAAATTTATACTTTTGTACTTTGTTATTGTTGTTCTTTTCGTCATTTAGAAAGGATTATTTCTATGTTTCAATAATCATTTATTATAATTACGAAATATTACTTCATTTGAAATTATTGTTGCTGGAAATCTGATTGAATCATTAATGACTCCTTGATATGTGTTACTAATCCAATTTCAATACCGACGCTTTGTTTAAAGATGAGTATATATCTGCTTTATAACAATTAGTGCACCAAGATAAGTATGTAAGATGTAGCTACATAATTATTCTAAGGGTCATCTACATTTTGTGGGCTTAGCCATTTAGTTCCATCATTTGTTTTGCCGAGATGATATCTCTGTACATTATCAAAACATTATGTTAATAATTAACAAAGTTATATAAATTACATTGCCACGGGGATTTTCTTGATTAAAGTAATTTGGTAGGGTTATCGTACCACATTCATTAAGTATAAAGAAATATATGTACGAGAATAAGTCTAAATGGCGTTGTTTTATTGTAATATCTTTTATTTATAATCTTGTGGTAATACTATTCGTAACAATTTTCAGAAGTGGGATCCATAATGCCCAAGCTTAAGCGATAGACGGACTTTTGGTTTATACCCTGACGTTCTTGATCCCAAGCCGTGGCGGTGGAGTAGCTCAGCACCATGTCCTAACACAACCGTCGGGGATCCAATTCATGAACCTGAAGCAAAGGCTATGGAGCCTAAATACACCCTGGTAACACCGAACAGCACACAACCCTCAGTACCGGATACCGGTAAGCCCGATCCAAAGTATCACGGCAACTTCACGGCGGAGGCTGACATAATGGTGAGCTTGTTTATACAGTCTCGATTACAAGGTATGACGCGTACCTAGTACTCGTCTCAGCCCGATTATGATCTGACTTGGAGTGAGGGGAAACTAGAATTACTGAAAGCATCCCCATCTGACAAGACAAACTGAAATACATTTACCCAATATTTAGGAATCGGTTCGAGCAGTGCAGAACTGATGCTGATCCACACAACGGGAACCAGAACATTAATTTCGAGAGAAATATCACGTGTTTTTTATGTGGTGAACAGAGCCACGCAGTTAGGCGCTATTAAAATGCAGACCGGCCAACGTGCAGAGTTTGTGGTCCATTCAATGTTTAGCTGCAATTAACTACATGTCACTACATTATATAATAGATGGTAGGAATAATAATCATAACTTCCAATCCAATTCTACCCACAGTAAACATCAATATTAATTATACTATTACATGCAAAATTTAAAAATCTACACAACCAAAAAAAAAAAACAATAATTCAATTTAACATTTACCAATATTACGAATTGTCAATTCAACAATACTTGAGTAGACGTATTACATATAAAATAAACATTGTTGAAACTTATAAAATTCCTTGAGTTCATAAGGAGAGATATTTAACAAGCACCTTTCGGTTTTTTTGTAGGATTAATTACTATTTAGAAGTTTTATTTTAAAAGGCAGTGAATTATATACTTTTATTACAGTCCTTTTTGTAGCTTTACTTTAAGATACTGTTCTATTACTATGTGCTTTAAGATTATTTTCGTAACGCTTATTTAAACGATCACTATACTTAGCTTGGTGGTAGACTGAAAAATTTATTTGGATATCTCCGGAAAAGCTTACAAAGTTCAATAATTTAAAGTACTGTTATAGTGCGAACCTTTAATTTGACTAATGAATTTCGACAAGATTCCATGTCAGAATTAAAAGCTTCTATAATCCTTATACGGCGCTTCTATGTTATAAAAATTTTTTAGTATCTGCATTCTGCATGGATGATTGTTCGTCTATGGTATCTGTACTTCGACCCCATACAGCCATGGCATAAAGCACCTTTGATTTAGAAGAAAGCCTGGAGTACAGCTCGTTTAGTTACTATATAAGTAAATGTTCTCAAGGCATAACAAAAACTGCTTAATTTGCTTTCCAGATTTGATGTATCTTTTCCAGCTCATACGTTCATCTATCTATACACCTAAGAATTTAGCTTCCGTTATAAAATCAATTGTTTAACCTTCAATAGTGACATTGCATTTACAATGGGAGTGTTGTAGTTCCTCAAGTTAATCATATTAGTTTTATTGGCATTGGTATGGAATCGTTAACGTCTACACCAACCAATAACAGTGAGAATCGCCAGCTGGATAGTATTATTAATCAAAACTCTGTTTTTAATTATAATAGAAAGTACTCGTAAAACACCTTACTGTTGGTCCCAGAGGTATGAATTTAACCAAATTGACTCTACCCTGTATACCATATCGGTTCAACATCAAAACCATTATGTTGTGATCTACGTGATCAAATGCCTTGGACAGATCTAATAGAACTGTTACTATGTTATTTTACAATCCAAAGCTTTCGATACGAAGTTAGCCATGTCAAAAATGGCACCAATAGCAGAGCTACCCTTTTGGAATCCAAATTTTTATTTAGCTAATATTTTGTGGGAAGTAAGAGATTTACACAATTTCTCAAAGACCTTTGGAAGAATAGACGGTAAGGATATCGGTCGGTAATTAAAAATATTAACATCCAATTTAGTATATTTTTTGAGAATGGGTTTTATAAGATATAAGATATTTATTCACCATATAACAAAGTCCGTTATAAAAGGTTTGTCAGTTATTATTAATATAAATATCACATTAAATGCAAAATATGTACAATTGTACATACACAATCGGTACACATATGGAATCCATTATTAAAAATGTGTAGCTAACATTAAAATAAAAAAATAAATTAAAAATGTCAAACTTAATTAAAAACAAATTTAAATGTCTAATTAGGAAATGAACATGGCTTTATGTTTAAATTCATGAATTCATTAATAGAGTAGAATGGATTATTCTGCAAGAAAATATATATGTGAAAATATATATATATATGAAAATGTATATGTGTATAATAAAAATTTATATGTGCTCTCTGGGGAAACTGGGGAAAATCCAGAAATGGTTAATTAAATAAAATAATTATCGAGACAAATTAGACACTTCTAGTAGAGATGAAAACGCCAATGACTCGAGATATTCAATCAAGGTATCAATGTTGTAATCAGCGCAAATTATCAGCCTGCATTTTTGTTAAGTTTCAGTACCGAGTTAAAACACCTTCCAAGTGATCCAAAATGTATCATTTTGAGAGTAGTATGTAAAGTAGAGCATAATTTCGAGAGATGCTGGTCAAGCCGTGACTCTATTTTAGTGGAATTATAGCGGCTGCTTCGAAAACTTCAGCGAACATCGTCTCAACTGTTCAAGTCATCATAAGGTGAGCTTGGTGACCAATTGTATTAAATTTTAAAACACGTTAGTTATAGTCAATGTGGATATGCGTAATCTTCAAATTATTCTTGGACAACTAATAACAAATGGCCGTAACATCAATCTTACTGTGACCGGTTATACCCTGAAAATAAGAGGAAATACAGAAGGACTATACTATATTATATATTGTTAATGTACTAACAATAAATGATACCTATTCAAAAAATAATCGTATAGCAGTCTGGTACAACGAAGACATCATTGTCCCTCCTCAACTCTCGTAAATGTCCAGACCGCAGGTACAAGCGATGATGAAGCTGTTTTTGTTGAGTCTAGAACGTGTGTGTATGATGATGATGATAAAGATTATTCGATACCTCCCTTATTACTCTCCACTTAAACCGCAGTAATTGAAGTACGCAATTATTCGGAATCTCCACTTTTGCTATAGCAGGGTATATTACTATCTAGACTATATACAACGTGTAAATTCTGTTAATCATTTAGCTGATGGAAATGTAGGGATAAAAGATCAAATTCTATTAGAATTTTATTAGAATTATTCTAACACTAGACGTTGAGAAGATACAATGTGACTTGACAAATCCTAAAACAAGAGCAACATTAATATATTTATTGGAAGGATAAATAATTTTGGAAGATATCCACGTTGTTATGTACAGCTTGTTATCAAATATCGGTTATTGGTAAATTCCGTAATTGAGTTATGCAAATTTACATGTAATGGACCGTTACCTAATGGTAACGAATGATGAGCTATTACCTAATGGTATTGAATGGTGAGCCGTTGTGACGAATGATTGGGCCGCTAAATGATAACGAATGATAAATATCAACTTAAATTTATTATTGAGCATTTCTCAAAAAATTTGCTACTAATTCAAAAACTTGTCCAAAATGAAAATATCGTAAATATATGTATATAACATGAAAATCTGATAATTTATTGTGTTTAGATTGATAATATTGGTTTAGCACGTATGTGATTTCACCGTTTCAGTGATAAAATTGTGAAAATCCAATTAGGGGGTGAAAAAAAAGCGTCCTATTTTGTTACTACTTATTTGGTGAAAATTGGATAAGTTATTGTAGATATACCAGTAGGAAACATTGTTTCTTTAAATTCATGATTATACTTTTAATAATTTCAGCAAAAATATCCCTTTAAATAAAAACATATTTACGAAAACTCTGCAATAATCATTTTTGTTACCATTGGTACAAACATAAAGGCAAAAGTTTTTATTTTATGAAAACCAAAATTAATTATAGAAAGATAATATTATTTATCCCGACATGTTTCTATTTTTCATTATTAACGATCATTTTTAGGCGTTTTAAGTCAATTAAAACCCAGGAAAATTCAAAATTAATGTTGCTTAATTTTGGGACAGTAACAAAATAAGAGTAACAAAATTCCTTTTTTGTTACCTTTTTTGCTACTTTTGTTTGAATTCCTTTTTTGTTACCTAACTTTCCTCTTATACATTACTATGCCAAAGTAACAAAAGAAGTAGTAACGAAACGAGAATAATTTATGTTTTGAAATTTATTCATCACAGTAAAAACAATAACTGTTTTATTTAAATTCAACTCCAATGTAACTTAGAATATTCTCTTTCAAAAACCAACAATGGTTTTATGAGATATTAACAATTTACCTGTAAAATCTGGTAACAAAAACTGAACAGAAATTGAGCAATAGTAGGCACGTGTACACTCTAAGACGCCATCCAGCAGAGAGAGATTGCTCAACAAAATGGCATACTGAAATGTCACGTAGAGTGTTGCCAAAAACTAAAAATATCAACTTATTGGTATATTTCACAAAAGTAATATGCTAGAATTGGTAACAAAAGAAGATGTCACTTTTTGAAACTTTTCTGGGACAAGATTAAAATGTGTTTTTTGAAAAAATAATGCACTAGTCTCTTCTCAAAGATAATATGAAATGAACCCCGACATAATGATTAAGCAATTAAAATCAAAAAATACGTAGGATGCTTTTGCACTTTCCGAAATATTAGCGATCAAAGTATCAGTAAGTCGTATGGGACACGTGACTTTTCATACATTAAAATTTGGGAATGTTTTTTATTTACTTAATTTTAATTAATATATACTTATTTTAGACATTCAGTATTTTTTTCGTATTCAAAAATAAATAAAGAAAACCACACCGTCTACAGTTAAATACTGTTAGACCATTTTGTACACAATAATGATAAATAACTTTGTGGGACAGCAAAAAAATCAAGTTACGAAAAAAAATGAGAAATGCTCTATTACAACCAACTAAAACCTTTTATTTGCAGGGACGCAAATAAGTGTCAGGATGGACGACTGTCGGGAGCCTGGTCACAGCGTGACCTGTAAACATGACGTTCTCTCTCAAAAAGGATGGTCGACTCTTGTCGGAAGCCTGTTCGCAGCGTAAGCTGTGAACATGATGTTCTGTCTCGTGGATGACTTTTGACGCATTGGACGGAAAAAGGAGAACTTATAAAATAAAGAAAATAATCTTTTATAATCTTCAAGATAAGCGAAGCTTTCCAAATTTATACTTTTGTACTTTGTTATTGTTGTTCTTTTCGTCATTTAGAAAGGATTATTTCTATGTTTCAATAATCATTTATTATAATTACGAAATATTACTTCATTTGAAATTATTGTTGCTGGAAATCTGATTGAATCATTAATGACTCCTTGATATGTGTTACTAATCCAATTTCAATACCGACGCTTTGTTTAAAGATGAGTATATATCTGCTTTATAACAATTAGTGCACCAAGATAAGTATGTAAGATGTAGCTACATAATTATTCTAAGGGTCATCTACATTTTGTGGGCTTAGCCATTTAGTTCCATCATTTGTTTTGCCGAGATGATATCTCTGTACATTATCAAAACATTATGTTAATAATTAACAAAGTTATATAAATTACATTGCCACGGGGATTTTCTTGATTAAAGTAATTTGGTAGGGTTATCGTACCACATTCATTAAGTATAAAGAAATATATGTACGAGAATAAGTCTAAATGGCGTTGTTTTATTGTAATATCTTTTATTTATAATCTTGTGGTAATACTATTCGTAACAATATGATGAATTGTGTCTTTGGTATGATTAAGACACGTGCTGATGGATTCAACATCTTTTCTAATTTATTTTTAGTAAATTATGTTTATAATATGTTATAAAACATGTACCTTAATTCAAAGAACTAAGTTTCATTTAAAACAAACAACCGTCTAACTTTGATACTATGGTTTTGTTCGTACTATATTATGAACTTTACATATCTAGTTTGGAAAGCCAATGTTAATTACTGTACATTATATTTGCTGAGAAATGCCTAAATGAGATTAAATAAAACACCAGTTATTCTAAAATATATTCAACCAAATATTTTTCATAGATTACAGCTGTTACGTCACCTCAAAGTTCTTTTAACTGTAATTCCTCAGCTAGAGATCTCTCTTTAGCTTTCTAACCTTCTCAAGACATTAAAAGTTAATAGTGCTAGGGACTAAAATTGTTTCTGAGAGCAATCACATATTGTACTTAAAAGACAGACAGATAAACACTCTTTATTTGGATTCATGCTCATAAGTTTTGAATTTTGAACTCTTAAATTGATCTTTCAGTATAATGTGGACTACTGATGAGAGCACAGCTCTTAAATATTATTTCAAGTTAATGTTTATTCATTCAATAAAGTGAAGTCTCCTGGCTAGAGCACAGCTCTTAATTTGCTTCAAGTTAACGTTTGTTTATGATTGATAATAGGTAGTTATTATTATAACGGAATACAACTTTTAATAAGGGTTTGTCTAGCTAACTTTATCTCTAAATCACTTTTAAAAAATTTGGGTTCTACTTAAGGCACGACGTAAGGTTCTACTCTGACGATCACACTTTGGCCATATATCTGTTAAAATCATTTCTATTAAGCACCAAACGTTAAGCTATGTAGGTTGTAAGTGGTTTGTTATTGGGAGGATTCGACGGAGTTCAGTGTGAGCAGTAGTGGTTTTACAGGGTATTAGTACAATATGGTTAATCCGTGACCAGGATAGGTATTTGGGCTTATTTCAAGTGATTTGGTGCTTATAGAAATGGTTTGATACAGTAATGTCACCCAGTTTTGGGTACAATTTGTTGCTCGTGTAAATAGGAGAAGTGATTTAGAGATTTACTACTTTTTTAGGTAAATATGTTTAGTTATAGGTAGTACATAGTGTATTGTAAATTTAGTGCTATGGGGAAAGACAAAATAAACTTTAAACATTCACTTCTTTGGTAGAATAAAGTTGACTCTCGAGGATTGAATTGATTGCATCATTTGTCTTGAACTTAGGGGGAAGTGCTGCCATGCAGTTTCCTTCTTGTTGGAGTTTAGTTTAGAAATAGCCTTGCACTCATCTCTGTGAGCCGTTGTGTGGTGTTATGGCATTTACAGTAGATGGTAACAGATCACTTTTACACGAGAGTGTGGGGAGATTTTGTCCATCCATGTCCATTCAGAATATAGGTAGTGCTCCAACTTTGTACAATTCTTCAGAAATTATGTTGTAGAGAACTCCATAAGGCAAGTCCGGTGTCTTGCCCTTTTATCAACAGTGTGACTGACATCTGTAAGTAAATGAAAAGGTTTATGAAATGTTTGTTTATGGTGATGAAAGTTTGTATTTGTACGAACATAATTCAAGAATTTTAATGCTTATTGGCTCTTAGAAACAACGACTATCGCATGAAAAGCTTCGTTTTCGTGTAATAATTAAGTGTAAATCTAATAATTTCAAAGTAGAATCCAACTGGAAATGTTTACGTTTGAAAAAGCGGTACATACCTTTCTTGTGAGATAATTTTGCGTCCGAGTTACAGTAGATATGCTCATGGATCATTTTTGGTGTCTTATAAGTGTAGGTAGCTTCTTTAGCGGTACATAGGTCCGTCATGGAATTTTATTTTATTTTTAAGCGTCCGTCACTGAGCAAATGGCGTTTTGTCAGCTTCAGTTTGAATTTGTTTTGTTTGGTATGTAGAGTTTGTCACAGGTTAGCGACTTAGCAAGCCCTTTAAAGCGCTAGATATAGGAAAGCTGTTCATATCTAGCAAACATTTTCTACATAATTTTATTTTACTTTAGGAGACATTTTAGTTTTATAAGTACATTTGTAAGGATTTATTTTTGTTGTATTTCATGTTATTTATAATATTATATAAAATTTATAATGTTATTTATAATATTTATGTTTCTGTATAAAGAGCTAAACCGAAATATAGAATGTAACCATAGAGTGTATTGATGAATGTAACCACAGGGTTCGTTCCGTTTTGGTGACAATGATCATTGTACGCTGGGTTTGCGTTTGGACGTGGGTAGAAATTATTTAAAAGCTGGATTTATTAAAAGGTTTATTGTATTAACAAAAACAAATAAATAAATTAATTCAATTCGCACTTATGTCAGTTAAATTTAAATTATGAGAGAGTTAATGATTGTGTACCCTTTATATTAATTTCAAATGTTTGATTGTTTAGACAGATAGCGTTTAAAGTAGTGGCTAGTGAGCGTACTAGAAGATCGTAATGCTTAAAAGGAATGGGGGAAGTAAGAAAATTACGGGAGTAAAGTTTAATCAGTGTGTAGGAACACCTTTTGTAACATTGTACACTGTGTTGATGTGTCACATATGGTTTTGTAAAATTATTTGTCATTTTCCTAGTTCTTAGATAGAGAAACAAAATAAGAAGATACAGTACCTACCCGTTTCATGTGTGTGATGCTGCAAAACCTAGTACATACAATAAAACCGACCTGTTTTATGCACTTGTTTCGTTTGCGCTACTGTTGAAACTAGCCGCTTTATCTCTGTCTTTCGGTGGTGTTTTGATCAAGCAACAAGGTCGATTTTCAGTTGACGATTTATGAATGTGTAGCATCTTTTCTCTTTATGTCGATAGTAGTAGTAATACTTTATATTCTCTGGTCGTAGTATGGAGCTGAGTTTTTAATTAATAATTAGTTAGGTATCTACAGTTGTTTATTCACGTTTATTTTTCGTTGAATACCAGCAGTACCATCTGGTGCATAAACTATCGGGTCGTTAGAAATTGGATTACTTATTGACGAACAGACATAGCGAGGAGATAGTTGGTACTGAATTAGATTGATAGATGGCGTTAGTTCGGTCTGGTAATAATGCGGTCGTACAATAAGTTTCATGACGAGGTTAAAATGTTTAAAATTCTTTTTAGCAAATTATTGTATTAATTTGTTCTTATTACTACAGATTTATGTTAGCTCTACAAGTAAAGTTATGTCGGAATTTGATACTTGCCACTTGCCAAACAGTTAAGTTTAAACAAACTATCGACTTTATTTATGGTTTCATTTGCGTTGAAATAAATTACATAATATTCAACTATATATTTACTTCGTTTTAATATTTATTTTAATTTTGACGGGAGATAGTAGGGGGGGGGGGTGACTGTCAAATGTCGGATTTCAATATAACAAGAGAATTTTATTTATGATGAAGCCTATTTATTTACACTAGATATCTTATCTTATCTGTTGATTTAGAATTCTGGATAAACCATGGTGAGAACCACATGGAATTTAGTTCAGTAGGTATCTAGTGCAAATGTTGATGTGTGAGTTACAAATAGACACCGTGTAAAATATAGACGACGTTATCTATAAATGATTGGAAATTAATTGTACGTAATATACATATATGTGTGTGGTATGTATATTTATTGTATTTATATGGTTTATGGTTAATTTATCGATCCGCATTCGATAGAGTTCCGTGCGCGAGTTTTAGATGAATTGTCTTGCTTTGTAAGCATAGACCACCTCCTTCTTTAGGCAGTTTTGGGGATCCTTTGTGAAAACATAAGTAGATGCATGGGTTCCGACGATTGGCTCTCAAACTTAAAGTTGACAGTTACATGGGTAAATAAACTAAAGCTGTTTTATTTAAATTATAGTTTTCTTTTTGGTTATTCTCAAAGTAAATATAAAGGTGTTGTGTTGTCTGTACAGACAGGTATCTGGCATTTTGTACAGCATGAGTGTATTGTATATATTTGAGATTGGGCAGGAGTAAGTTGAGTAGGTTTTCATATCATGTTTTGAAAAGGAGTTACAATTAATATTATGTCAGTACCAAACAAACAATTATGGAAAATAGTATTTATTTTAGTTAGTTGAGAATGGGGGAAGATTAAATATAGTAGGTTTAGTAGTTAAAAAAATATTTAAATTTAATTAATGTACTATTGATGTGATCATACACAAAGTAAATACCTAGCTATAATGTTTGGACTTTGGATTTTACAAATAATAGATACGGGATGAAGAATGAATTGGTAATGGGTACTTAATAGAATCAGGGTTCTGTATGTAAAGTCTCATTTTCAATTAGAGGGTCCAGTATGAAAAGTAATAAGTGATTTTAAATCAAATAAGAATCTAAAGTGTAAATTTAGAATGGGAATAAGCTATTAGTAGAAAATTGGGCGTCAACCGATTAAGAGGTTTTGCTGATTTATTGATGGTCCAAAATAATGATTTCTGATAAAAATTTAAAAATATATAATGTTAGGTGAGATATGTAAGTACGTTGTTTCAAATAGAAAATAAATAATACTGTCAAAACTTTATTTTATTAAGGGGAAGTAATCTTTCATACGAAAAAGAGAGAGGAGTAAATTAGTAGTATGACAAGGGATGTGTTAGTAGTAGTGTAGAAAAGGTTATAGATAGCGTGTTGGTGTATTTATAGTTTTGGACTTGAACTTCAGTGTTGTGTATTCAAATGCATTGTGACAGAGTGGTTGAATGTTCACATAGGAAGTCGGAAGCCGGGAGTTCGAGAATCTGATGACGTTTACGTATTCCGAATTAATCTTTTGTGTTTTATACTGTCTTCTTATTCGTATAGGATGTTTTATTTATGTAGATGTTATGTTAGTAATAAGTTATTCCTTATTTATGTTTGGTACCTATAATAGCTTTTATTTTATGTTTAATTTCACAAGCGGATAAATGCATGACGTCAATATTTATTTACTAAGTTTGAGCGGTACATGCAACCAGTGTCTATGTACTATTAAACTTTTATAAGGCTGAGGGTCCAAATTAAATTATATCTATCCTGTAAACGAAATATAACTGAACAACCTACATTTTAGATTAAGTACATAGCTAGAACTAAGCGGTTACAAAATTTAAAGGTTTAGTCAATGAAAGTAGGGTTTCCTGATGATATCTACTGAAATCATTAGATTGCTATTTTAAAACAATTATTACTGCTGTTAGTAAAGACTAGAATAACTTAAAAATATTCTAAATTATTTAGCAATTGTCTGGTTATAATTAGTAGGGGTGTCAATATTAATTCTAGTATTATACTATTTTTGTTTACTTACAGGGAAAGAATACCTTCGGTTATTGATATCAGACAGAATTTGATAATTAAATGAAAAAAAAACTGTTAATGACTTTCATTGGTAGTTGGATTTTTACTTTAAGGAATGAAATAAAATCTATTTAATTAGAAAAATCTTGTTTTATTTCATGAAATATTTAATGACAAATGGAGAAGGAAGTAGACCGTACGCCACTGATGAAATTTTATATTTTACAGGTAGATGAGGAAGACCTTACTTATTAAGTACAAAGGAAAGTAAGATTGGGGGGAAGTAGAGAAGAGAATTCAAAATTTATGAAATTTCAATATGTTGACTGTGTAAATGCTTTATTAATTGATATTAAAATAAAAACAAAAAAGTACAAGGTCGTATTTTACTAAATGAATTTATTAAGAAGAAATGAAATGTGAAAATATTTGGAAGTTTAATAAAAGCAGATTATTCCAATTTTTCGTTGTCTTATTAAAATAAAAAAATAAAAAAATAAAAAAATTAGAAATTAATTTGGGTTTTATTTTAGTTAGTGGTAGTTAGTTATTTTATGAGTTAGTTTATAAATTAGCTTAAAAGGTATTAGCTTAAGAGGTATTAAAAGATAATAATATTAAATAAGAGGTACTTAAATCATTCAGATTTGTCCGTATTTGTTGAGCTGGTGGTTCGTTAGAGAAAGTGTTCGAGAGAATGAGGAAGGAAGTATGTTGTCGGTGGGTGAGATAGAAAGATATGACCATGACAATTAACTTTGTCTTTGGCAAAGAAAAGGGCTCTAGCGAGACAACAGTTTCAGGAATGTGGACTCATGTTTGTTGTCGTGTTATCCTGGAGACATTACACTACACAACAAACTATTTAGTTGAAAAGGAGTTAGGTTAGAGTCATCTTGACTAATTAGCAGTATAAACTGCGATTCTAAATAGTTTCACTACACACGCAGCTAATGCATATTTTCTCGGCAACTACACATTCTCCGGATGGTTAATTAGAATTTAACATTGGAAGATATTCTGGACTAGGTAATTAGTTATTTGGGTACTTATCTTGAGAGCTATTAAAGTGATCTCGATTCAAGAAAGAGACACAAAGGCACATCTATTGTTCAAATTGAAAAAATAGAATTTGGCTAGAAGGTCATTGTGTTACCACTAGGGTAGAGTTAATTCACAACTAACTTCTTTGAAGGGTTGAGTTCTCCTTGTTTGATGGATATTTATTTGTAATTAATAAACCTATAGATTAGAATTCCAACTGATTTAATTTTCGATTAACCGTTTGGTATAAAAATTACACCACACATATTCATTCTGGGAGGAACATGATAATAAATACCGAATTTATTTAGATATGGTTATTCTTTATGCAATTGTGAATGGGCATATTTGCCAATGTTGACAATTGGCGTATATGACACTTTATGTGTCTAGCACTCTGCGTAATTAACTTTGTGTAGATATGCACTCATGAATATAAGCGTAGTTGAAAATGAGCGAATACTTGCATTTTGGCGTTTAAAAGGGCTTTGCATATATTTAAAATAAGTTATGTTTTTTTTTGTTATTCTTTGTATAATTGTGAATGGACATATTTGCCAATGTTGACATTTGGCGTATATGACACTTTATGTGTCTAGCACTCTGCGTAATTAACTTTGTGTAGATATGCACTCATGAATATAAGCGTAGTTGAAAATCAGCGAATACTTGCATTTTGGCGTTTAAAAGGGCTTTGCGTAAATTTAAAATAAGTTATATTTTAAGTTAGTTTTAAAAGGTAAAGGTGGTATTAAAAAGGTTAAGGAGGTATTAAAAGGTAAAGGTGGTATTAAAAAGGTTAAGGAGGTATTAAAAGGTAATGGTGGTATTTAAAAGATGTTATGTTAATAGTCATGTTAAATAGAAGTAATTACAATTAAATAGGTTCATATTTGTAGGGCTGGTGGCTTGTTAGGGAAATTGTAAGAGCGGATGAGGAAGTCAGAGTGTGTCGGTGGAAGGAATGGAATGAAACGACTCTGACATATGACTATGACGTTGACAACAAAAAGGGCCCTAACAAGACAACAGTTCGAAGGTGTGGACTTAAATTTATTGTCATCATATCCTGGAGACTATATACTTCACATAAACTTTTAAGTTGAATTGGTGTTAGGTTAGAGTCATAAAGACAAAAAGACAGTATATACTGTGATACTTAAAGGTTTAACTCTACACGCAGCTAATGCTATCTTCGGCAACACTATACATTCTCCGAATAGTTGGTTAAAATTTAATGCTGGGAGAGATTCCGAGCTGAACAATTGCTCATTTGGGTATCTGGATAGATAGCTATTAAAGTGATCTTGGTTTATGAAAGAGGCGCAAAGGTGTGTCTACTTAAATTGAAAAAATAGAATTTGGCTAGAAAATCTTTGCGGTGTCACTAGGACAAGGTCGTCTCACAAACGATCTCTCTGGGAATTTCAGATCTCCTTGTTTGACGGACAGATTATTCGTGAACAATTAAGCCATGGATTGGAGTCTCGATCGGTTAAGTTTTGATTAACTACTTGGTATAAACACACACCACACGTGAACGATCTGGGAGAAAGATGATAATAAATATTAAACTTATTTAAATTTTTGTATTTTATATTTTGTTTACATTTGTGAATGATGGGAGAGAAAATTTCCTTCGTTTAAGGCATGCTAATCTGCGTAAATTTTGGGGGAAGAGCTGTGACAGATTGGACCTCATCTGTTCACGTCTCAATTCACAAATAAATGTTCTTATAATGGACAGGAAGATTGTTGTATGTAATCAAATAAATTACGTTTAAATAAATAAAGCAAATTGAAATCGATCGCGTCAAATTACTGATTTTAAATAATAAATACAGTAAACTAAACCTCTGGCCCAAGCAATCGGTCCAATATTAAATAGATTAAAAACAAACTTTCAATTTCAAACATGATGGTTTCCATTCATGCGTGAACCCTAGCTAGCTATAAGTTATTACAATGTAGACGAGACGGTGGCATTGGCAGTTGCTGTATACCCATCTCACTCGCTCTTATATCTGTTATCATTTTGTCTCTTTTGGTCGATTTCTTGCTGGCGTCAGGAGGACTGCGAAGATTTCGTAACAAAATGGATCTTGTGACTATATGCATTAGGTTGATTCCAATAAGGAGCGAACGCAGCGAACGGAGCGAACGCAGCGAACGAAGCGAACGCACCGAACGGAACGAACGGAACGGAGTATATAAGGTCATGGAGAAGCGGATTGGGGATCAGATATTTTTATACCATCGTCGAAGTGCTGTCAAGAAGTCTCAAGGTGAAGTCCCAAGTTCAGAGTATTGTTACGGGGTGGGTTTTCTTTGCTTCAATAGTAATTTTGTTTTCGGAACTTGCGATTAAAATACGGAATGTGTCAATCTATCTGTTCGTTTGACCACGGGGTCATTTCGCGTTCGCGTTAGCTTTTAGGTGGCTGTATGCCCTTTTATCGTAAATAGATTCGGTTATGGTCAATAGTTTTTGACTTTTCCGACTCGGAGATTGACACAGGCGCGTTTGAATTCGTATAGGGTGAACGAGGAACGAGCTAGATTCCGCGATATGTAAAGGGTTCGATAATCGTCTTTTCAAGTTCCGAAATTAAAGTACGTACTTAAATAATGTAGTAGTGCATAGGTCGTTTCAGGGGTTGATGGGGAGGGCAGGGAGTATGGTCTCTTCTTAGTATTGCCGGACGTGGAAACGGGAAGATGTACCAGGGTGACAATGTGGCATAGGGCTAGTCGCTGGGAAATCTTGAAGAGTCAGGCAGGGATCTTACAGAGCGGAAGTCGCACTGGGCTAAGATTCAGGTCACCTACTGGTGTGAACGACAGAATCTAGTTTTAACCTCCTCTGGAGGGAAGCAAGCGTCTGGGATGGCCTTGCTCCAGTTTTACATACTGGAAACACATCCCCCATGAAAGGCGATGTTTATGGCAAAGCGTCCGTGCCGTGAAGAGGTTGCGATTTGTTCTAACCTTTGTCATCTGACTGAGCTGGTCATGGTCTCATATCTATATATTTATATATACACATGAACATATAGGCTATCCCAGCCAGCGGGGTGACGTCCTTTTTACCTACTGTATCACCCCCTGTCTGAGTAGGGCAAAGTTTTAGGGTGTTAGGCACACACAGGGGTTCCAACTTGCCCCGCGTCTTTCTGTCGATTAGTTGAGGGGTTGTATGGTGTTTGCTAGCACAATATACAACCACACACACGTTTAATTGTAAATGTGAGGTGACGGACCTCTAGCCTTGAAATCCACACATTTGAAAGCCTAGGAATACTTGATTTTAGGGCCAAATGTTAGGCAGGTAAATTCTAAAATAAAGTCTACTGTTAGGGTATTAATAATTTATTTTTGAGAAATTATACATAGTGGGAGGTATCAGGTAACCTTCATCATTGTTTAGGAAAAATAGGTCAGTAAATTTAGGTTGGTTTAGGTTATAAGGTTCCAAGTACATAGGGATCTCTGAAAATTATATTTTAGTGGTTCAGGAATAAGTATTAGAAAACATTTGAGTTTCACCACTTAAGGATCTCTAAATATGATGTATTTACTTAGGTACTTATTTCTTTTAAGAAATAAGGAGGCTCGAGTTTGGCACAAGAATATGCCTAAATAATAGAGAAAGCATACATAAGTCTTGATTTTGAATTCATGTTGATGAAATGTATTCTGGACTACAAAAGGTCATAACTGTGGTACCTACCAAACCCTTCTTAAGGTCAGTTCTTAGTGAAAACTAAATTGAAATGATTTGAATCTATATTTATCAATAAATAAGAACCTTTTATGTAGGTACCTATCAAATCAAATAATCTGATTGTAGGAGTCCAAAAATAGAGTGCAGTGACTTGACGGCATTGTTTGGTTAGTACTTACTATCCAGAAGAAAGTTCTTAGGTGAAATAAGAAATGGCTTTGATTTTAATACCCATTTGACTGTTAAATTATTTACTTACTGAGGAAATAGCTCTGGGAGATTTTATTCAAGAAATAAGAATAATTTCAATCTTTATCAATACTCAATAAACTTAAAATACAAATGATGTATTTGTTTGCATAAAAGTTTTCCATTGTCTGGCAAACAAGGCCTTAACTATTACTATACACCAAATATGGGGTAGTAAAAGTTGTATCTTCGTCATTGGAAATAAATAAATACATCTATGGAACAAAAACTAAGTTCTATTAGTATTATTATTACTACTTTACCTAGAGCAGGTTTCTCAATCAAAAGTACTTACTTATATTGAAATTATTCTATTCAGTAGTTATAAAAATTGACTACATAAATGGCTGTGATTTGTGAAGGATTGAAAGGAATTCTTACCCATCATTTACAATTATATAAAGATAAAACTACTAGTATAAAGTAGCTAGTTGCCTATTAAATTCATTTATATAAGGTAATTTATATTGGCTAAATTTCATGTAAGAGGTTCATTAAATGAAACCTATGTACACATGAATGAAGGTACGGTAATTAGGTAACTGGTATTGAGTCTGGTAATGGTATAAAAAGATGTCCATATGATGAATTGTGTCTTTGGTATGATTAAGACACGTGCTGATGGATTCAACATCTTTTCTAATTTATTTTTAGTAAATTATGTTTATAATATGTTATAAAACATGTACCTTAATTCAAAGAACTAAGTTTCATTTAAAACAAACAACCGTCTAACTTTGATACTATGGTTTTGTTCGTACTATATTATGAACTTTACATATCTAGTTTGGAAAGCCAATGTTAATTACTGTACATTATATTTGCTGAGAAATGCCTAAATGAGATTAAATAAAACACCAGTTATTCTAAAATATATTCAACCAAATATTTTTCATAGATTACAGCTGTTACGTCACCTCAAAGTTCTTTTAACTGTAATTCCTCAGCTAGAGATCTCTCTTTAGCTTTCTAACCTTCTCAAGACATTAAAAGTTAATAGTGCTAGGGACTAAAATTGTTTCTGAGAGCAATCACATATTGTACTTAAAAGACAGACAGATAAACACTCTTTATTTGGATTCATGCTCATAAGTTTTGAATTTTGAACTCTTAAATTGATCTTTCAGTATAATGTGGACTACTGATGAGAGCACAGCTCTTAAATATTATTTCAAGTTAATGTTTATTCATTCAATAAAGTGAAGTCTCCTGGCTAGAGCACAGCTCTTAATTTGCTTCAAGTTAACGTTTGTTTATGATTGATAATAGGTAGTTATTATTATAACGGAATACAACTTTTAATAAGGGTTTGTCTAGCTAACTTTATCTCTAAATCACTTTTAAAAAATTTGGGTTCTACTTAAGGCACGACGTAAGGTTCTACTCTGACGATCACACTTTGGCCATATATCTGTTAAAATCATTTCTATTAAGCACCAAACGTTAAGCTATGTAGGTTGTAAGTGGTTTGTTATTGGGAGGATTCGACGGAGTTCAGTGTGAGCAGTAGTGGTTTTACAGGGTATTAGTACAAAACGAGGTCATTGCGTCGTGTTTCTTCAAAGAACTTAGAATTAAAAAGTATAGAGGAGTGCTTACGCAGGCAAGTCGGCAAGGAATCAGTCCACCAGATGCTCAGACATCTGCCGCCAGCAGCTAGCAGTTCAGATGGGGAGTGTATCGACGCGCTCCGCTGACTCTAACGTCTTTTACTTATCGTATAAGTGGGTGTGCGAGTACTTGTTGTTGTAACTGAGCTCAGGATGGATTATCGATATTAAGGCGCTCTTATCCCAAAATCAGTAATTTCAAAGTCAAATAGAACTTTCAAATATCGTCTAAAACTTTAAAAAAAAATATGCAATATAGTTCAAACCTTTATCTAGGTCTTCCACGCATGTGTTACACGATCAGATAAACTTTGCTCGATAGAAATAATTCACGAACACAGCATGTAATAAGACCTTTCAAATCATGCCATTTCCATAATTCCACTCTTTTATTAACGAAACATATCTGGTAATATTGCTGTTTAAATTTTCTAGGTCGACCACGTAAGTGGGTTTTAATAAACATATCCCTTATTTTTAAACAATTTAAAAACCGATAAAAACAACGAAAAAGTACAAAAGTGTGGTTATTTTCTTTACTCCTTACACGTAAAGAAAAAGACAGAGAGTCACTCTTCTCGGATAAGAGCGCCTTAAGGGCCTTACTATTGCCAAATGGGGACTTTCTAAAGCCTACTCCTCGTTTACAGCCAAAACAAAAATAATGAAAAAATGTATTATGAATAATCAGCTTTTAGACAACATATGCAACATTTTTCTATTTCATACCACCAAAACTTCTACATGAAAAAATGTATTAACTAAATGGTGTTTTTTGGCTTGAATTTCCTACTGCTCCTAAGTGGCTTGGCCGATTGAATTCATTTATGCTTTGATAAATAGATAAACTTGATAGCTATAAACATAACATAGGATTATTCAATCTAACAATCACGTCCATGTGAAAAGTATAATTTTGTCCTATTTCGCTCTTTCAAGGACGCAGCGAGCGTCGTAACAGCCACTTTGCATTGTGCGCTGATATGAACGTTATTTCAATGTCGTTTCCGTTGATATTCGTACCAATAAAAATAGAGCTGCTAATTTGGCGAAGGTAATCGCCTTAAGACTATACCCTAAACATCGGTAAAATACATATAATGCCCTAATATAATGCTTCAAACACAATTACTGGTAAAGATATTAAATTTACACGGCCTACTGTCAAATAGCCGTCATCCCGCGACCATACCCAATAATACCAATATATTTCCCTAGATTTTAATTTAATTGCTTACATTTTCAAACAAGGGTTTTAAAAACGTGTTTGCGTGTGTAAAAACTCGGTATGCTCTTAAAAATCAAAACAAATTATGGTAGTTGGAAGGGATTATGGGAAATAATTGCTTTGCAGATCGGTCTGTTAAAATCGATTTGTGCCGACAAAACAGCAGACTAAAAAACAACATGTATTAGCCACCCTACAGACGTGTCCACACACTCGGCCCAATGTCCGGACGGAACGGAAGGTAATCTGAGAGATGTGTGAAGCCCTACTTCAAACCGCATCACTTCCATCTAGTACTGTCCGCCCAAGATATACTCGGTCACTCTGAGCTCTCAATAATTGTTATGTTTAATTCAATGGCAAGAAAAGCAATTCAATGTATTGCTGACTTGTAAGTCCACCGATAAAAATTACAATTCGACTGACGACGACCACAAGTTGGTCGAAATATATCTCGAAAATAATTAATACTTTTTATTTATATTTGTAATATGTTTGAAATAATTATTTATGCTAGTCATAAGTAGAATATCTTAATTTATTATTTTGTCATTGATTCATTTTGACAGTCAGCTTCAATCTTACTTAATCATAGACTAAGTATTTAGTCTATGGTTTAATGTATAGTAGGTTGATGCTTTAGGTAGTTGGCACTTGGTGGAATTTACTGCACATTAAGTTTAAAAAAACGCTTTTTGTTATTTTCATATGTGGACTAGCGATTTTCTTAACATAATTTAATTATTGTGTGTAGGCACCTCTTCCAGCGTCATCCGAAAATTACTCTTACTGATAACGATATTTATCTTAAATAAGATGTTTAAAAATTATAAAATAAATATATAATGTTATTTAAAGTATAAGTAAAAAAAAAAATTCTAAAAAGTTATTCTTGCATTACAAAAAAAGTGTGAAAATATTGTTCAAAGTCAAGCTGTTTTTAGACCAAAATTAAGTAAAATTTGTTATTTCTTTGAAACTACTAATGGTATTTGTATTTTTATTGCACTAAAATACAAGAAAAATATTGCCTAGAAAAATCTTCTATGGAATTTTTTTTCCGTCCATGGTGTCCAGGTGAAAAGTATTATTTCCCCTATTTGCGCTATCCGGAGACCCAGCGACGTCATAACGCAGTGCGCGCTGATATGACCGTTATTTCAATATAGTTTCTGTCGATATTTGTACCGACACAAGTCGACTCAAGGTCGTTGGCGACTACCTACCCCTTAAGGCGATTACCATCGCTAAATGAGCAGCTCGATATTTGTCAGTACGAATATCAACGGAAACGACATTGAAATAACGTTCATATCAGCGCGCAATGCATAGTGGCTGTTACGACGCTCGCTGCGTCCTTGATAGGGCAAAATAGGAGAAAATTATACTTTTCACTTGGACGTGATCACTCGATTGAATAATCTTTTGTTATGTTTATAGCTATAAAGTTTATCTATTTATCAAAGCATAGATGAATTCAATCGGCCAAGCCACTCAGGAGCAGTAGGGAATTTGAGGTCAAAAAACACCATTCAGTAAAAAAAAAAACATGTAGAAGTTTTAGTGGTATGAAAAAGAAAAATGTTGCATATGTTGTCTAAGAGTTGATTATTCATAATACATTTTTTCATTATTTTTGGTTTTGCCATAAACGAGAAGTAGTCTTTAGAAAGTACCCATTTGGCAATAGTAAGGCCCTTAAGATGGTGCTTGCTTTAATATTTAAATGTTGCACCATTTATCAGATATATAAAAATGCTAAACTTGGATCTGCCTGAGATCTCACTACTTGTTGTGGCTTGAACGGTGTATATGTTTAAAAAAACCGCAGTATTTCTTGAACCGACAGTACTTTCTGCGGTGGCACAGGAACACAACGTTACGGATAAAGGAAATAATACCAACAGGTCACAGACAGACAGCCCTGTCCTCTCAACTTACATAAGCAGATTTCACGTGTGTAACCAGGACAGCCTTCTTGGGCCAAATTATTTAACTATATGAGCAATTTGACGAAGGACTCATGAATCATGTTCAAAACGTTGTTGAAATCAAAAACTGCAATATTGGAAGCTCTGAATTTTTTAGGGTTCCGTAGTAGCTAAAAGGTACAAAAGGAACCTTAATGGTGAGACTCCGTTGTCCGTCCGTCCGTCCGTATGTCACAGCCTCATAACTTTAGCACCGTTAAAGATAAAGAGATCAAATTTGGCACAAAAACAGCATTAATTTGTCCACATATCACGGTGTAAAAAAACATGAAAGTTTGAAATTGTTTAATATATATCCAAAACAAAAGTGAGAAAAATAAAAAACATTATCCTAAAAATACAATATGGGTATTAAATTGTAGATATCAAAAAGTTTATTGTAAAAATTGATACTTTTACTATGTTTACTAGCTCTAGTTTCGAGAAATCTTTAAAAAACACAAACATATGTATGTCTCCCCCCCTTATCTCCGAAACTGGTAGACCGAAAAATATGAAACAAATATTGATTATAGGTCATAACTGGCCAATTACAGGAAAATTATAGGAATTCAAAAAAAGTTGAGCACAAATGAGAAATATAAAAAAAAGGTTATCAATTAAAAAAAAATTATAATAATGCAATACAGGTATCAAATTATAGGTATTAAAAAGCTGATTGTAAAAATATATAATTTGGCTATATTTAATTGCATCTATTTCGAGAAATCCTTGAAAAACTATAAAAAATTGTATTTCCCCCCCCTTATCTCCAAAACTGGTGGACCGAAAAATATGAAAAAAATCATGGTATGTGTTACGTAAAGTATACAGAAAAAATAAAGCGGTTGAGAAATTCACGAAAAAAATGACAAAATTAAATTTATCATCCACAATACGGCCGTTTTTTTTTTGTATTAATTGGTATCTGTGTTTTAGTTTAGTCTATGTCGGTTGGTGATCATTGAACCTTGTTCCTGGTCCCTGGCCGGGTCTCCGGTGTGGGTTCGGGCGGTTGATTGGATTTTACCTTGTATAATATATATTTTACCTGTCATTTTAATCGAATATATATTTATACATAAATTAAATAAACCATTAATTTTTTTTTTACTTTGAAGTCTTTATTCAATACAATTAACTTAAATAACATTAAAATAGTAAAAAAAAAGGGGGGACTAAAATAAATTAATCTAAACTAAACTAAACATAAAATATTTACACAAGGTAAAAAATGCTGGCCAAATCGTCGCCGTCGTTGGAGAGGGTGCCCAAAAGGCTAGCGGCGTTGCCACGCTGGATGGCCAGGCTTATTCTTTGGCCAAAATAGGCCCCAGCCTTTCGGTCACCCGAAGCGTCGACCTTTAATTTAGTTCATGTACATTTATTATTTTCTTACATATATTTTCTTTAATAGATTAAATTTGACTTGTAAAAAGTGTAATATCTATACCTGCTTTGCAAAATAAACTATTTGAATTTGAATTTTGCTTCGTTAAATGGAATACCTTACACATTCCAGGTAAACCGTTAAACTCTCTAGACCGACAGTTATCCAGGGTCATTTATCAGATAACTCTCATTCGTGGAACATGGCGTGATGCGTCCGCGCATCATCTTAGCGGGATGCTGCGGTGTGCCACAAGATCAAGTGATGTTGTGGGATGTTAGCCGGAAAAATGAGGAACGGTAGAAGTGCTTCAGTACGTACCCACGAAGGAACTTTTTTAAATTATTATTTTTTATAGCACACTGTGCGTAAAATGACCGCTTTAAGCACGCTGCGCGTGCGTAAAGTCGGCATTTTCCGCACTTGTGCTATAAAAAATTATACGAAACTCGTGCGAGAAACTTTTTCTCGACTCGTGTGATTGCAGCTCACACTCGTCAGAGAACGTTTCATCGCTCTCGTATCGTAATGTACTAGATATTGATATATATTTATATTAGATATTTACATATGAAATTGCCGTTTTCTATAGAGAATTTGAAGGAAACTCAATTTTCAGTACTAATATTTTATCATTTTTATTAGGAATGACAAATACAAATTTTATAATTTCTTTAGTTTATGAATGAGATAACATTGAGCTTAACAGCAACATTAATTTAGTTTTTGAAAAATGTCAGCTGTAAAAAGATATTACGAATCGTATCATGGAAATGGATAGTATTTAGGACGAACTGTTTTTGAAGATTTAATTTTTACAATGAAACTGAATATAAAAACAAAATTTAATACGTAGATGATAAACCTTGAAATCAATTTTCAAACAAAAAACAAATAATTAAAATTGCTATTGGATTACAGGAATATGAACTCATGAATCTGTAAGAAAATTTCGGCAATTTCATATGTAAAGATCTATTACATATATATTTATATATATAAATATATCACCACGACAAGAATCCCCAAAGGGGTGTCAAAGGTGCTCCGAGCGTGAACTGTGAAAAACAAGTGACATTAAAAATTAACAGGACATTAAAAATATGTTACAAAGGAGGCACTTAACCAGGGTTGAAAAAAAAACGGTTTTTTTTTAAGAACAAAACAACGTGTTTCAGACTTGTTTAAAAAAATTTTTTGGATGTCGTATTGGTATAAATACGCTAACAAGAATATTGAAAAACATCCTCCGAAAAATATTCTCACTTGTCCGTGGTTGATAGGATGTATATTAGCTAAGTGGTCTGTGGGTACTATATACTTATTTGAATCTGGACCAGTGTCACCATACTCCTTGCTGAGGGCCAGACCTCCTATCTTCGCCAGTCGCGCTCTAATTCTGCTATTACCGTAACACCTATTACCTCCTAATACCTGATCAGTGTTCATGCTCTCTTCTCCAATCAATGACAGTCCACTAAGTGAAGGCCTAGACGTGCAATTTGTACTGTCGTATAGCAATCCGACACGCGTGGTGTCAGCGATGCATGTCATCTTGCTATTTGGCGCAGTTGGGGCTGTGGAAGGAGCGATTTATCCTCACATAACATCACATAATAATAATAATAATCGTTTATTCACTTCCTTAACAGCTCATTAGATACATATTATATCCCGCCAAACTGCAGAAATATCTCCCCTTTTTGTACAATACGTCATTTTAACTGTTTTTACGCTATCTCACTTAATAATTTTTATGAAAAAGCAAATGGACACTGGACATTTGAAACATCCTTGGAAAGCCTACAATGCTTAAGACTATACACCCTACTAATAAGTCTATAGCTGTATATACTAATTACCTTTTTTTTTATTGTTTTTTGTCTTTAATTTAGTTATAAGCCATTTCTGCCAATTTTTATTGATTTTTTCAATTTAGTAAATAAAATTGTTAACAACTCGTTAAAACCTTATCAGGCAATTGTAACGGAGGTAGCTGAAAACCAGCGCCAACCAAAGCATGTTTTGGATGGCACATAGCTGAGCTACATCCTTTTGTCGTGTTATTTTTATCTATAGATTACTCCCTACTTAAATAAACCTTTTCTACTGTGTTAGCTATAAGTTCTTTTTATTATTTTGTAAACGCGCCAATAAATTTATTTTCTTTCTTTCTTTCTTTCTTTCAAATAATGTCTTACATATATCATCTCACATATTTTAATACACTTTCTTTAACATTATAACATTTTATCTTTATAACTGACTTTTTATGTAACACTTGCTTTTACAGATAAATTTGTAAATTTGTAAATTTGTTCAATAATTTCTATTTTGTTCAAGTTTTTGAAATATATGTTTTATTAACTTAGATTTAAATATATTTTTGCTGCCGCTCTTTCGAATGCATAACGGTATCTCGTTGTAAATTTTAGGAATGAGGTATGGTCTGGCTCATAGAGTGCATGAAAGGAGTCTCCGTGGCATAAATTAAGTCATGTCTCCCAGAGAGGTAGGCAGAAACTACAGATCTCCATGTCCTGACTCTTTCGCTCTTTCTACATTTATCAATCGAGTCATGTAAGTTACTTTCAAGAGGCGCCATCACGCGCAAACCTCCATACAAAAGCTAACAGAAAATTGTGAGATTTCTATGGAATTATTATTTCATACGGCTTGAACATTTAAGTGTGATTGTTGTTGACTATATGCCAACCGTTTCACCGATACAATTTCAGCATTATCAAGGGGAGTGTCGTTCTTAGGATTATGACGCGGCGTTCACCGTCGTTGTCAATAGTGCCCGTTTGAAAACTCACGCGAGTTTTAATAAAATTATATGTCTATGGAATGTTACTGTAATATCTTAGGCTAAGGCCATTAACTTTATCTAGATATATGTTTAATTGGAACTAAAGATGTGAAAAGTGAGTAATATTTTAACAACAAACCCCTAAAATACGTAGATTTAACGGGTTTAACCCGAAAGTGTAGCCGAATGTGCTTTGATTGTTTTAGATAATAAATTAAAAATTAATACAAGTACAATATAGCCGATTCTGAAGGCTTTAATTTTAGTTTTAGTGCTGTCAAAACTAAATATTCTTCATTGCAAAATAGTCCTTTAATGTAAGGACTAGAAGCTAAATTGCTTTGGAAAAAATAAAGTTTTGACAGCACTAAAACTAAAATTAAAGCCTTCAGAATCGGCTTTAATATCGAAAATGTTATCAAGATTAATAATAACTAAAAATATATTTGAAAACGTCCGCAATTTTGCCAAAATCATGTTTCTCCTCAAACAAGTTTTACAAGAAATGAAACAGCATCACATTTGGCCACGTCCTCAACTGAATGGTCGCGTCACTGCTCTTAACGTTGTATTTGACTTGGCCCTTCTTCAGTATGTCACACATTTGGTCAGGTCGCACCGTACTATTTCCTTACTTCATTCTCATTCATCTTTCTCCTTTAGATCTTCGGAATGGTAGAAGTGAGAACAAATGAAGAATGGCAGTGAAAAGAAGAAACAGCTTTATGAGCTATATGTACGAGTAACTATCTTTTTACACACAAAATTTGAAATGAGAGCTGTCGCTAATCGTCGCGTGTGCGTTTTGAAAAGTCAAAGAACTCTACTGAAACTAGAAAGCGATCTGTTATTGAGGTTAAGCCTTTAATCGAAAAATTTAATTTACTCATTTATCTACTTACTTTCCACTTCGCCATCGTAAATCAAAAACTTTCGTATGATGACACGGAAGACCTATTATCCGTTGTTTGTTAAATATGTATTTATATTATATATATAATATGTGTGAAATAATTTTATTAACAAGAAACTTAAATAACATAAATAATACTTAATTATAAATAATACTTAAAATATACACTAACTACAAAGAATATAAAATTAAAAATAGACTAAATTAAATGAAAAATATTGTTTAAATCGCTGTCGCAGAGGAGGGTCCCCAGCAGGCTGGTGGCGTTACCTCGTTGGATTGCGAGGCTAGTCCGCTAGTGGAGGTCGCATTGATGCGGGATGGGGCCAGTGTATCTACACAGGTCGCGTCCCACACCAATGGCCGCCCGTTCTTCCAACCTAAAAGAGTCATCCCGTCGGGTCTCTTGCCGTCGTCGCGCACTAGACCTGGAGGTTCTAGGGTAGCTGGCACGTTAACGCTGGCAAGAGCCCGGCGGATGATGTCATTAAGGCTGGCGTGACGTGACAGACGCCTAGCACTGCGCTGGCATGAAAGGCCATGATGACCAAGCTGGTCGACACTAACTCCGCAACGGCAGCGATGTGCTTCGTTTATTTTGGCACCAAGGCGCAGACTTACAGCCAGAGTGAAGGTCGCCCTGTCCAGTGTGTGTGTACTTACTCTATATCTTACTCACCCTCTCACACGCACTCACACATACCCCCATTTCACACAAAGAGAGGACCTAAACTTCTTACACTTATCAAGTTATTTATGTAGCGTTTAAGATTTTTGTAGACATGTTATTTAAAATGCTCTTACAAATTAATTTTAAGTTTCAATTGTTTTCCTATTTTGGCTATATATAAATACTACATACGTGGAGATAGAGGCGCTGTATGCTGAGATACAGGCTAATCACCTTTTCAACAGCAGATGCTATCAACATGTGCATAGTATTATATAAGCCACTGTGTAAAAATTGCTTGTTATTCTCATTCTTATGATTCTTAATAAGAATATTTTACTACGTCACCTTTCCACACGCTCATTCCCTGGCTGCAACCGTTCTCAGGTATCTTATTAGAGTAACAGGTCTCCAACGAGATCCACAACTGATATTTACTGGGCTCATGCTTCAGCAGGCGGTCAAGAATGGCAATCGTGGTGCCTTTCTAAAGTGTTGGTCGACAGCCAATGATGTTGAGATAGGTTGGCAACACTGACTTGTATGAAAGATTCAGATAAGAAACTGTTGTAACCGTTGAATCATCTTCTGATTAGAGAAGTGGAGCTTGTGATGTTTTTAGGAATTTGTTAGGAAACTGAATTCTGTTTGACGACGTCCGTCCGTATATTAATATTTTCAACCCGCGATCTTGCCTGCAACCTATTGTTTGATTTAATTGTTTTAGTGATAATAATGAGACCGATTCATATCAGGAGAATCTGATCTAATTAGTTTGAGAAGAGAAAGTTTAAATAAATTATTTTATTTAGCCACCCTGTACCAGCGAACGAATCATTCGGCGCCCTGTAGACTGTATGTAACCAGAAGCATTCGCCGTCCTATAATTTACCAGAAACATTCGCCAACCTGTGCACTGTAAGTAACCAGAAACATTCGCCAACCAGTACAGTGTACACTGTAAGTAACCAGAAACATTCGACGTCCTGTAAGTAACCAGAAACATTCGCCAACCAGTACAGTGTACACTGTAAGTAACCAGAAACATTCGACGTCCTGTAAGTAACCAGAAACATTCGCCAACCAGTACAGTGTACACTGTAAGTAACCAGAAACATTCGACGTCCTGTAAGTAACCAGAAACATTCGCCAACCAGTACAGTGTACACTGTAAGTAATCAGAAACATTCGACGTCCTGTAAGTAACCAGAAACATTCGCCAACCAGTACAGTGTACACTGTAAGTAACCAGAAACATTCGACGTCCTGTAAGTAACCAGAAACATTCGCCAACCAGTACAGTGTACACTGTAAGTAACCAGAAACATTCGACGTCCTGTAAGTAACCAGAAACATTCGCCAACCAGTACAGTGTACACTGTAAGTAACCAGAAACATTCGCCAACCAGTACAGTGTACACTGTAAGTAACCAGAAACATTCGACGTCCTGTAAGTAACCAGAAACATTCGCCAACCAGTACAGTGTACACTGTAAGTAACCAGAAACATTCGACGTCCTGTAAGTAACCAGAAACATTCGCCAACCAGTACAGTGTACACTGTAAGTAACCAGAAACATTCGACGTCCTATAAGTAACCAGAAACATTCACCGCCCTGTACACTATAAGTAACCAGAAACATTCGCCACCCTGTATACTGTAAGTAACCAGAAACATTCGACGTCCTATAAGTAACCAGAAACATTCACCGCCCTGTACACTATAAGTAACCAGAAACATTCGCCACCCTGTATACTGTAAGTAACCAGAAACATTCGACGTCCTATAAGTAACCAGAAACATTCACCGCCCTGTACACTGTAAGTAACCAGAAACATTCGCCACCCTGTATACTGTAAGTAACCAGAAACATTCGACGTCCTATAAGTAACCAGAAACATTCACCGCCCTGTACACTGTAAGTAACCAGAAACATTCGCCACCCTGTATACTGTAAGTAACCAGAAACATTCGACGTCCTATAAGTAACCAGAAACATTCACCGCCCTGTACACTGTAAGTAACCAGAAACAGTCGCCACCCTGTATACTGTAAGTAACCAGAAACAAGGACTGATGAATATTTTTCTTATTTTCGCTAAATTAAATTTAGTTTCCCAGCAGTGACTGGGGTTACCCTTGGACATGACTGTATGGAACTAAAATATATGTATATAAGCTACATGTAAAGTATTTTTTTTAAATATATAATTAATACTCGTAAGTATACACTACAATTAATTTCGCTGTAAAACTAAATTGATGTTCCCTTAACGATTCGCTTGTACCCAGTGGCGTGCATAGAACTTTTTTCCGGAAAAGCAACCAGAAGGTCAAGTTTGACAATAAAAAAATATGAATAAACTTAAATAAACAAATGAAAAAAAAAATTGATATGAAAATGTTCTTTCTAGGGTAGACAGTGTCTACCCTGGCGTTATGCAAACATTTTTTTTTCAAAGTGTTCAAATTTTTTCATATTTTTTTAAATGTCAATCAGATGCAAACTTTTTGAATGACAACGTACAAATTTATTGACAAATTGATTAGTAATTTATTTGATTTTTATATTTACTATTATTCTATTTCTCTCAAGAGGTAATAATTCGTCCCTTCGTTCTTCTTATTATACTTTTCTTTTAATATCACTTGACGCTGGCAAAACTGACCTTTTTTAAAAAGGAGTCCGTATATGCCATTTAAAAAAAAGAAAAAAAAAGTATAATATCATTTAAAGGATAAAAAATATTCCAATAATAATAAAACCATTGAAATTAACTAGGTATTATCTTTGTTTTCATTATATTTACGGGCATTTTATCTTCCAATACTACTTATAATTTTATGTTCCAGATTTTTTTTAATGTATACTGTAAATTGCAAAGGGTATTTGACCCATTTTACGTGTATTTATGTAGAGTTCTTAAGTGACATTCTTTTTAACAAATAAATGACTGATTTATTCATTAATCCACTAGGTACCTATAAAGTCTCAGATGTTTATTTAATTTTGATTTTTTTTAATCCAATTCCTTATAATTAGTACCACCGAAAGAATCAGAATAAAATTACATTTCCATGCAAATTAAATAATAAGATAATCTATTGGAAGTGATAGTTCCATTCGAAGGTCACACATTGACAACAGGACCTCTAAATTTATGATAAAATTGTGTAAATTCGATCATTTGGTTAGAAAGGTTAAGTTCCGCTACTAAATTGTCTTATTATCTTATCCGTAAGGGTCGGGAGATCAACTTAATTACAGTTTGTTTTTCTGCGACAGGATGTCGAGGATGTCGGATGTCATGCAATCAGGGGGTGGAAATACATTTAGATCCTTAATTAAGATAAGATTTGAGAAAACATTGCTAAAAAATATCACCGGGAACTTTTATTGGATGCGCAATAACTTTATTGGTGTATGTAAACGTACTAATGGTGTCGATTCGGTGCAACACGACTTAAGAGGATGGCATAACCTAGCAACTTTTTTATTACCCGTCCAGCACAATAAGTCTAATGGCAAATACCTTATTTGCTTTCCATAGAGGCGATTATATGTTAGATCTTTGGCCTCTTGTTCTTGTACGCGTAATACTAGTGATCACGCAGCGAAGCAACAAATTGGTGTGTTTTAGGGAAAAAATATTGGATTTAAGTAACATCCCTTCATATTTCTATTGCCTATTTTTTTTTAAAAACAAGTTGATCTCTTAACCGCGTTTTTGAAACGAACGTTTGAAAACCAAAGAAAAGAGGGTGGAAAAAATATTTTTTTTGACAAAAGTATAAATCTTAAAACATTGTTTATAGGTGGAGTCCCTAGATAAAAGATCGATAAATCAAATATATTTTCTTCAATATGAGGAGAGACCTAGTTTCTTCCAATGAACCCTTGAAAACCTGGTGTTGTTGATGTTCTAGCGTCAGGTGTCCCGTTAACTTATTTTGATAGGACTAACCTCATTTCAAGCGTCCTGTCTTTTTCTTTTCGATACAGAAAGAAAAAGACGGAACGCTTAAATTAAGTTAAGTCCTGTCAAATAAGTTAAATCGCGTTCCACCGAATCGACACCAATGTCTATCAAATGTAATGTTACTAATCTATTACGGTTTCTTCAATATAATTTGTGGGCTCCGCCGATTTGTACTTTTTATTATGTCAATTTGTCTTTCTTTCGCATTTACAAGGATGATCTGCGATAAACATTAGTTTGTTAAGAATTTGATATCCGCTTAATATCATTTGCATTTATAGTCTAAGAGCTAGCGACCAAATCGGTCATGTGGCTTCAGCTGTATTGAAACTCCGTTAGCTACTTCCCTGAACAACCTTTTCCGATAATCTTCGTGCTGGCAGGCCGCGAGCGGTGGGTGCGGGGGTGTAGTGTGGTGGGGAAAAAAATGAAAAAAAATGTGGGTTCAAAGACTTTAATTTTTTTTTCAAACAGTTGCTCTGTACTCCCTGTGCACCCAAAAAAAAATTAAATCGATCGGGTGGTGGGAAGGGGCTGCCAGCATTAATTAAAAGTACAAATCCGCCGTGAGCCGTGAGTGCGATGACGCGTTCGCCGGCTGATATCTGAGCCCACATGAAAATTATTATTGTTTTGGTACTTTTAATTAACGCTGGCAACCCCTTCCCACCACCTGATCGATTTAAATTTTTTTTTTGGGTGCACAGGGAGTACAGAGCAACTGTTTGAAAAAAAAATTTAAGTCGCTGAGCCCACATTTTTTTTCTTTTTTTTTCCCACCACACTACACCCGCACCCACCGCCCGCGGCCTGCCAGCACGAAGATTATCGGAAAAGGTTGTTCAGGGAAGTAGCTAACGGAGTTTCAATACAGCTGAAGCCACATGACCGATTTGGTTGCTAGCTCTCAGTCTATTAGTTATAAGGTATGAAAATGGCGCCGTTACTGCTCCGGAAACGAGATTTCAATCAGAATTTGTATTAGAAATCATTTAACTAATACTTCCTTTTGTCGAAAATTAATCAGACATTTATGCAGATTGATTCTCGACCTTTTGGAATTCGGGACATTTTTGTTTGATTAAAATTCAAACGGTTTGTGTAAATTGGTAATAACGGAAATCGCATTTATAAACATGGGGCGATTGAATTTGGGGCGCACTCAGAAAACGGCTCGGTAATTTTTTTTTCACTTTTGTGCTAAATTTTAACACATATTTCAAAGGTTCTGGCTGCAGTATGCATTGTTAAAAGAAATCGGGGATGTTAATTTATTACGTAAGATGTTTTAGCGGGGGAGGGGGTCAGACCAAACCTCGATCTCGATAGGTCTTACGTAAGATTATATGACATATTTCTAGTGGCTATGCTGATTTTTCTTGTGGTTTTGTACACGTACCAGTAAATAAATCAATAAATGTAGGTTTTTATGAATATTTCCTTTAAAATTTGATCTTACGTAAGATTGATTCGGGGAGAAGATTTAAACAAATCTTATAATTTCTCACACGGGGAAGAAGGAGTCAAAAAAGGCCAAAACTGTCTTTCGTAATAAATGAACAACCCTTATTATTAACTGAGTTTTGTATAGCCTTCAGCTAGTTATTACAATTTACTCAAGTTAATTATAGTGAAATTATATGTCCTGGTTGTCATTAAAACTTATAATATAATTTCATTTTAAGCTATATGAAATTATCTTTTCTTAAACAGCTGAACAGCAACGGTAAGTAAAGAGCTTTGTTCAAGTTTGTAAAGTCTGTTACTAGGGTAGCTGGAAAAACTGGCGATCTAAAAAGGCCGACTTGGGTGAATCATAAAATGATTTGAAAGTAGGATGGAGTTAGAGTTTTTTCACGCGTGCAAAAGAGACGGCATTAGAACGGAATCATAATATGATTCATCCAAAGCGGCCTTTTTAGAGAACCTGTATGCGTCAAAAGAAAACGATACTTCAATCTCACATACAATCTTCGTCGCTTGACGCGAATTGCTGCGTTTCGTGGTACGGGGTCCGGGACAAAATGCGCAAAGGTCATTGACCGATTTTCCAACTGCCCTAGAAATAGACTTTCGTTTAAATATCTACTCTTTTCAACCGTTGTTAAGAGTTTCTGGGTTGTCATGAAAAATTACTTTACATAAACTACCGGCTCTCTTCTGCACTGAAGGATTTCTAAGTTGCAGAAATGTTCTAAGTCTTTTTTCTCTTAGTGCCGTTTATCTACATCCAAATCTTTCCCGTTTTCTGAGTGTAAACACTATAAGAAATGGAAATGTGTATCGTAGTGTGCCATTACCTGAACAGTGGTGAATTCACGATTCACTGATGGAATATTTGAAAAGGCATCCAATATAATATAAAGCAAACAAAGAACAATCAATGTATTCTATTTGGATCTTGTTAATGTTTGTTTTTTTTTTATCGTGTCGCTATTCAGTCTACTTGCAAATGTCATGTTTCGTATTTTGTATGAAAAAGGACGGGCTGAAAACCAGCGTTGTGCTGCTGCCTTAGCTCATAACAAATGCTTTTTGCCATTTACCAATTGTTAATTTTGTTTAATATTAAGATAGTTAATTATGTGGCAAAATAAATGTATTTTCTTTCTTTCAGTGTAAAAAAGTAAAAGTAAAAATTATTTATTAAAACAAAAATAACAGTTATGTATTAATTGACATTGGCAACGACTTAGCCACTAGATTGGTGGCTATCAGTGAACGTGGGTGAACAAGTGTGGACTGTGACTTGCACACGTAACGATACAGTCGAGCAAAGGGTAATTAATGACTAAATAATCTCACCAAAAGAAAACTCTTAAATTCACAAAAGCCGCCGCTCTCCATCTTCAACTAAATGCCATACTTAATCCTCAGCTGATAATAATCATAATAATGTGGGCGCAAGGTGCGCGCGCGAGATGACGTCCACGCATGCGCCAACTGTAGGGCTGTCACTCTATTTGCTGTCACTCTTATCTGACATAATTTTGCCTAAAATTATACACAATATCATGCAGGCAATTACTTAAGACTGTACATGAGCCTAGAGTGTGAACAACGCCTGACTTTCGAGGATTCGTTTGAAGAAATTCAGACTATCCTTTTATTGAAAAAAATATATTTGATTTATTGATATTTTATCTAGGGACTCTACTTATAAACTATGTATACATTTGTTAAAAAAAATGTCTTCCAATGTTACGAGATCAACTTGATTTTTTTAAATAAAATAAATAGAAATATGAAGGGATTCTACTGAAATCCAATATTTTTTTCCCCACTAAATATTTCAGTATTAGCTAAAAACACACCAATTTGTTGTTTCGCTGCGTGATCATTAGCATTACGCATCCATGAAAAAGAGGCCAAAGAGCTAACATATAATTGTCTCTATCAAAAGTAAATAAGGTCTTTGCCATTGAACTTATTGTGCTGGACGGGTAATAAAAAAAGTTGCTAAGGTAGGCCATCCTCTTAAAAAATATTTATTATCTAGCATTTGTAAGCAGAAAAAAGGAAAAATGTAAATTAAATTACATTAAGTTAGCAAGCTGGCAGTGATTAATAAAAAAAACATGATTATAAAATAATTTGATTTAAATAATTACATAAAATACAAAATAAATATAAAAGTTTCAGTGTTTTATCAAAATCTCTTTTTTATTTTGGTCTAATTTTTTCAATACAATGATCCGTTTTAGTTTTTGTTATGTGCAAACGGTATTTAGTAAATACTAGATAATGTTTGTTTTTATGGTGTTGGCAACCCTAGTGGCGGCTGCAGCTCAATCACCTGCGCCGGCGCACGCAGTGTCAACGTTCGAGATCGATATGCAACTGGAGCGGCCAATGGCGATTTTATTACTTTGCATGATACTGTTTTTATAGAAATATTACAACAAGGATGAGTTAGTTCTTTCAACTAATTGTTAATATTGCAAAATTAAAAATATGAAAGCCGTTTAAAACGCAAAAGTGACGATATACTCTCTTCGTTCGTAGCATAACTTTAAGCACTTCACGACATAAATCCCTGAGGGGTAGTCAGCGGTGTTGAAATCCAAGTCACAGTGCACACTCGTACACCTACATTTCACCGACGATTATTACGTCCCACCGTGACGAGTGGGAGCCGGAGCTTCCGCAGCACGCATACCGAACCCAAATGTGTCTCTACGGAATTTGAAACCGCGACCTCCGGATTATTAGTCGAGTACTCGAACCAGTGGCGGTAACTTAAAAATACTTTTGTGTTGCTGACGCTTCTGTTTTGAATTACGGTCTTACAAATACCATGGGTTTCCAGGACGTATGGCCATCGGCCAGGTCAACGCTCGGAAAATCCCTATCAAGCAAGGCAGGTGGTAAGGCAGCTGGAGATTTCTGCTCACCCCCTTAGTGATAAAATATGTCTAGGCTCCCATACGTTCGTTGGCTACATTATTACTGTTGTTGAAGTAGTAAGTTTTGTTCCCGGTATTTTGAAATGGCAATTGTTTTGAGAACAATCGAAGATCAAACCAGCCACTGGCCATATGCTGTGCAGAAATAATTATTGGATAAAATAATGCTAAAGAAGAAAGGAACATGGCTATTGCTGCAGGGGCACTTTTCATCTCAGAAAGTAGTTAGGTCGCTGTTTATTAAAGAAACGAGGCTAAAAGTACCATTCACACTCGTACAACAAAATCATTCAAAATCTACCACAATGATCTTTCAGCCCTAGATATCTTACTCCATATATAGACAGTTGAAAATCATGGCCCAAGTTTGTGGTTACATCTATACATCGAAACAAAACAATAATAACATAAAAGCCAAGTAAGGAACATCGGAGTGGGTTTTTCATTTCATTTTATGACACAACTACAATATATAAAGATCTGGTTTCAGACTATATTAATCTTGGGCATATTCTTCAAATTATGTGTTATGGAAAACGCAATTGGATAAAATTTTCTCGATAGAAAATAATTCCAAAGTAACGTCTTATATTTCCCTTTTTTTAATTTTACTCCTCAATGGTTCAACGTATCCTAACCACGATTTTTCTCTGAATGTGAAACGTTTTATTTTAAATTACCTGTTATCATTTTTCAGTTGGGTACTCTAGTTATTTTTTTACGATTTTTTACATGAATTGCGCGTCAAGTGACGGTAAGGTCGAGATTTGCGCGCACTATTGTTATCGCGTGTGCTACTGCTGCTCTGTACGTTCGGGCTATAGCGCTGTCACACTCGTTCACTTTCTTCAGTGCTCGCTGAGCTCTACCGTGAGAAGGACCTGTGCTGCGTTTGATCCTCTTTGTTTTTCCCCGTTTCCACAAATTTTAAGTTTGTTATCAATCATAATCTATTGCTAAGTTAATATTCATTATTGCATTATAGTTTTTATCTCGTTAAGATTCGTTTTAGGGTTAAAACTGATTGTTGTTTACTGATATAAATCGTAATCGTAAAACAATACCCCAAAATGGGGAATAAATAAAAACAGAACAATCATACGTAAAAAAAATATAAGAAGTACATGCAAGCTAGAGGTCACGACATGGTCGCAAAAATCATGTAAGTACCTACATATGATTTTTATTTGTTACATGTCAACTTGCAAGGACGGACTTTTCTGGAATCTAGTGTAGTATCTGTAAAACGCTTTACTTATATATTATGTGATATTTTTCAGGGCTAAAAGATGTTTACATAACCATGAAAATAAGATAGATTATATAAACCCATCAGCACAGACGTTCAATGACAGTGCAAGTGGTTCGGGAGCAACAGAACAAAGCAAAGTTATGGAGTCGTCATTGATGATATTTAATTTAAACGAGCAGAGAATTTTAAACACCCAGTCGATTCCAAAAAGAGGGTAAGGGTTTCAAAATGTTATGAATATTATAATTTTAAGTAAAATATGATGTTAGAAATATTTAAGTGTAGTAATTTGTTATTTTTTCTTTCTTCTCAAAACAAATTTGGATAAAATAGCTACAAATATATATTACGTACCTAGTATAAAAAATTGAAATATGTCCAATATTTAATTTTTTTTAAATGATGCATCATATATATTTCATTATACCAAATCTATTTTTTCACCATTATCATTGTCACATTTTCTTTATATTTTTATAGGTCTAATCGATCTTTATCAGTTGATGATGTATTAATATCAGACTCAGGGACAGATTATTCTTGTAAAATTATAGGACAGGAGTTACTACTACTATCTCCAGACAAAAATAGCTCGTCTGGCATGTTATGCATCTACCGACTTCGAGCAAAATCAAGAAAGGTGAGCATTTTGTAACCAAAAATTTGTTTCAAACAAAAAGTTTATTTGTTTACTTGAATTCGTCATTTATCCGACCGCCCGCCCGAGGGAGGGTTATGTTTTTCAGGGACCCGGTGATGGTATAAGACATGAGACATAAGATATGTTTAGGAAGGACTCTTATATAAGTATATTTATCTATGTATATGTTTAGAGGGGGAGGGGGGGGTATAATTCCTCCCCCGAAGGAGGGGTACCGGAAATCAATAGTTTTTTTTAAATTATTTTTTCAAAATTAAAAATTTCTAGGTTATTTTAGGTAGAATAAAATAACTCGAATATTAAGTGTACGTATAGTGGGAGGGGGGGGGGAAATGAAAATAGTTTAAAAAAAAAAAATCAAAACAAAACCTCACTTTTTTGTCTCTTTAACTTTAAAGACCCAAAATTACTTTTGCAATTGCTTGGGCGTTGCGGAAAGTGCAGCCCCTTCGCCCTTGCGTAACAAAGCACAGTCACCCATGCTCACCTTCGGAGCTTCGGCTTGTTGGTCGCCTTCGGCGACCAGCCTCAGCCTCTGCGGCTCGCACGGGTGCCTATGCTTTGTCACGGCAGGCGAGGGCTGCCCTTCCTCCACGCCTACGGCTTTTTATATACACTCTAGGGGTAGTACCCACAAGACTGTATAGATTCAGGGTGCTCTGATTCTGTTTTGGAACAGATTCAACCTATTTTTTGCATAGAGTCAGGTGCTCTGATTCGGTTTTGCAACAGATTCAACCTATTTTTTCTATTAAATCACTAATCAGCATAAATACAACAAAAAGGCAACCTATTAGGTAAGCTAAATAAAAGACATGCATAAACTTTATAAACTTTGAATGAAATCACAAAGAAAAAAAATGCCTGCATTGGTTTTATACTATAACAACAAAAAAATTAAATTACGTCAATTTTAATGCATAACTCACAGCAGTTTCGGAACACAACCAAAAAAAAAATATCAAGTCATAAAATCAATTAAAATTGCACCGTAAGACAATTTTTGAGGTTATTTTACGAAACTTGAACATTTTTTTTGAGGAAACTATCGATTTCCGGTAACTGAAATTTCGTGAGATTAATAACAATAACAAGAGCTATTCTGGAAAAAAAAATCAAGGTACCTTTGTTCGTATACTCTTGTAAGAGACGAGCCTATATTTATTTATAACCGCCAGTTATACTTCTCAATGTAGTTAACACAAACAATTGCAATCTAAAACAATAAAAAGTAAAAGAGGATAAATAATTTAAAAAGTGAATAAATTCAATACAGATGTCAAAAAATTTAATCTAAACAATAATAATCTAGCATCACATGTATCAAAATGTCAAAGTAATATAATATCAAAGTAAAAAAGTAAAATATTCTGTTTATAAATAATTTTAATACTAAGTACTAATATATTTCTATTAAGGGGGTACTATCCCAAATTTGCCTCTTTTCAATATAATTTTAAACCTTGGAATTGGGGTAATGAAATAATATATATATATATATATGTTTATGTCATTTTTTAGTCTTTTATCAACAATGTTGAAAATGTAACTGTGAATTGTGTGAAATGTGATAATCTTTTGTTTGAATAAACTCTGCAGCCCAGCTACCCAGCAAACTCTGCCCATACGGCAAATACCGGTTGTGTCTGCTTACGTGTATTCCACTGTCACATTCGTATAATATTGTCTTTTTATTCTAGACCTAAGGATGTGACTAAGAAGCGCAGACATTAAGAAGATCATACTCATGATGATGAACAAGAACATCCATACGAAATAGGCATCGAAGATTGTGAGTTTCGTGAGTTTATGAATAAATAAAGACAAAATATTTAAAAGTAAATATATTTTTAGCTTTTTGTTTACAATATTCACTTTTGTTACAGAATGTATTCAAATGAATTCATAAAGATGCATTCTTGGCGTAAAAATAAGAAAACTGGACAGATAGAAGTAAACCAAAAATCTGATTGGTTTATTCAAGCTCAAGGCCAATTATATATTTGTCAAAAAGGAAAATGTGCATTGGCCGTATGGTACGGAAATAATCAGATAAAAACCGAAATTATACTAAAGCATGACCAATTATTATTTTGGCATGAAAGAATGGAGCCACATTTGCTTTCGTTTTTCAATGATTGTCTTTTACCAGAACTGGTTGATCCCAGACACAGACTAAATTTACAAATTCGTGATCCAGAATATGTGAAAGAACAGGATAAAGAAAACATGTGTCCGAAAGCCCCTCCAAAAAATAATTATCCAGAGACAAACTCGCGACCAAAGGCCGTAGTAGTAGAAAATAATGAGGAGATTGTAAACCACGTGGTTGATTTTGAATTCTTCTGATTAAAATATTTTAAAAGAACCATTGTCCTTTTCTTTTTACAATTTATCCTGAAAATGACGTGTAAAAAATTCTCTGGGCTCCTATACCAACGATTAGCTTATCATTACGAAAACTTATTTTTTTGTGGTCAATATTTTTGAAAATAAAACCATAATAGCGACTCCACTGCTTCTGTTCTAAAATTTCAAAATACAGTGAAAACTCGATAACTGTATCTGTATGATAATTAAATTTATTTGTATTTAATAACATAATATTTATTTTTGAATTGATTAGTTATTTAGTATGTTATGTGGAAATTGTGGAATATTGCAACGGCAATACTCCTGCAGCTGCGGTTTGTCGCGCTGACTCGCTGTAATACTTTATATTCTCTGCTCGCGGCGAGCGTGAAACCACGCCCATCAAACACTGATTTCGCCACGGTATATCCTCTTAATAGACCTTGTCCGCTCTAGCATAAGATTTGTTTTCCACGATCGATGTAAGCAGAAATTCTATTTTGCTTCTGTAGCTCACAAAAAGTCGTAAAACCATATCGACCAGCCAGCGAATATAGAGCTCAATGTGTATTATTTTTATATCTTTCACCTTTATGCTAATGCATTAAGGTAGAAAACGGATTGCATCATGTTGTCGATTTACGACGTATTATTGTTGAAACAGGCAAAGTTAGTTTTAGGACTATAAAAGGAATGGAGTCGCGCTTCGTTTATTTTATCCACTGATGACGATGATGACGGAACAAAGAAGATGTAATTTATTATTTATATTTAAGGTATGTACTACATACAAACAATCATACATAAATAAATACAGGTTTGTATATATTTATGTATGTAAGATTGTTTGTATGTAATATGAATGCATGTAGCTTTTAGCTATGTGGATATATAATATATTTGTTTAATATAACCAGAGTTTGTGTACCCTGGATCGAAGCAGGTTTATTCATTTGTACTTGTCACTAGAGGGCGCTGCAAAAGTAACTCATTAATATAAAATAAACTAAAATATTGGAATAGATAGGAGCTTGATGTATCACACAAATATTATGAAATATTATTAGATACATCATTCGGGAAGAATAACCACTGGATGGATTTCTATACAGTTTTCAATGTCAATTAGTGGTTTTTTCAGAAAAGTTTACGTACTGTAAAACAACATAAAGTAGAACGAAATAAATAATGCACTTCGGCAATATTCGGTTGTAAGTATAAAAAGCTACCTAAAAAGATATTGCATTGATTCTAGATTCTAAATCAATGCAATATCTTGTAAACGTATTTACAAAGAATTGCTAATATTACCGAGAAGCATTGTTTATTTTGTACTACTGTGAAATTTACATTTCATAAAAAATATTTAACATGTATTGTGAATCTTACGTCATCAAAAGAAATAAAACCGAAATTGTGACACAAAAACTTATTTATTAGATAATTAAGTGCCTTGGCACAAATTTAACTTATTATATACTTGTCTTTTTGAAGTGTACTTTTTTTCAACATTATCTTTTTTGCATATGTAATGTAGACGGACATCGACAAACTTTTCAATTACAGCCTTAGTCAAATCATACACATGATTAAACTGATCTTTGGTGTGGGCATCAATTTTTAAACCATTCATTATACTTTAAACCCGGAGTCTTTACCACCAACCGTTAATGAGGTATGTATGGTCAACCAAAATTTTTCCAAAAAAAAAAATCTATTTTCGTTTTTTTGAATTTTTTGTGTGTAAATCTCGTTAATACCTTTTCTTAAATTACCATGAACATGTGTCTAGCTTCAGCCGTTTAGGAGATATGGGGCGTTGAAGTTTTGATATAAAAAATCTTTCTTTACACATTGTACTCCAACCTTAAGGGTCTACCACCCTTTCGTTCCGAAGATATGTCCGAAAGAATATTTTGGCGAAAAACATTTTGGCCGATATTTGTTGGCACATACCTAGTGTGATGGTCCTAGTGTCAGAACTGCCAGGGACATCCCTACTGTCAGGAACAACCGCAGTTTCAGGCACATCCCTAGTGTCGGGTACATCCTTAGTGCGGGGCAAATCACTATGAATGGCACATCCCTAATGACAGGTACATCTCTTGTGTCAGAGACATCACTATTTCAAAGTCAAAGAATGCAAAGCACCACATCATGTCATGGGCATCACTACAAACTCGGGGACATCATTATTTCGAATTCAAAAATAACAAGGCCCATCCCTAGTGTCAGGGACTTAACTGTACCAAATTCAAAGAATGTCGAAGCACATCCCTAACGTCATAGTATCGGATGGTTTTCAAAATAAACATATGAATTTCATACTAATTTACTAGACAAGAAAAACTTACTGGAAACTTGAAATAGCTCTCCAGGATGAAATACTTACTAGCTTGTCTAACTTTATTGTGTGAAATGATAACATTTGAATTTATTTTTGAGAAATATAAATTAACTGCTTATATCTGTATTAAATGATATTTAAAAATAAATCAAAGAATAAAAAGAAATATTTATAAAAGGCGACTCCATTAGAACTTTTTGTACTATGTTCTTGTTGCTTGTCTACTTTCCTACTTTAACGTACATGAATTGTGATGCGTATGTAAGAGATAACAACAAAGCGAATGGCTGTTCAAATTTTTTCCGTTAAAACACCGAAATATTTACGATTTTAGTATTATTTATTATATTTAAGCATATTTCTACAACTTTGATGTAATAAAAGGTAGTAAATACTGAATAATCACCAAAAATATGAGATGCCATATCTTTTTTGCTGCGTTATGGTGTCGTTTTTACACTTTTTTAGGCAACAATTTAGCGTGTTGTGTCACGCGGGGTCACGCGCTGTCTGAACGACAATCCCACTCCTCAACTGTATTGAGTGGGTTTGTACGGGGCCACTTTTGGCGCGCTGTCGCATAATCTAGGGCTGGAAGATCATTGATCTACCATCACAAAATTTTTCACACTCATACAACAAAATCATTCAAAATCAATCATCATAAAATCATTCACACTTTTACAATAGCAATTAGTATAAATGGCATAATACATCCTTCTTGGCTTTAAAATATTTGGAATTAAGATAAACCATTTTAAAAAACCGGCCAAGTGCGAATCGGACTCGCATACAAAGGGTTCCGGACATTTATCCATCCATATGTTTAACACAATAAATTTAATTTTCATTTTACATTTTCATTTTTATCAGCCTGTGTTCGTCCACTGCTGGACATAGGATAGGCCGCTCCAATATTAGAATATGATATTTATTTATCTAAAAATTGCACAACGAAATCGAATCCTAAAAATACGTACTATCTCAAACACGTGATTGTATTCCATGGCAATAAAGCTGATTCTGAAGGCTTTAACTTTAGTTTTAGTGCTGTCAAGACTTAAATTTTTCCAAAGTAATTTAGCTTCTGTTCTTCACACTTATGAACTATTTTGCAACGATAAAATTTTAGTTTTGACAGCACTAAAACTAAAGTTAAAGCCTTCAGAATCGGCTACAGTATCTCACTACAGTAAAGGTAATTTACTTAATTCCACTGACGACGACTTTACAAGTCGAAATATATCTGGAAATGATTATTATAATAAAGTGTTTTTACAGAAATATATAGTGTAAACTGAATACAGTAAAGGACAAAAAGTGAAAACCAGTGAAAGTATGATCTGGGGATCAGGCTTCTTTATTTCTAAACAGCTTACACTCGGAATACCTATGACACCTCTACGGGGATTCATGTCGTTGAAGGACAGAGATTGCCTTCATACAAGTTGTATTGTGACACATGGTAGTAGCGAGGAACGCAAAAGGGGAAACGGACATTTAGGCCCATTAGATTGACAGACGACAGTAGATCTCGTTTGAATGTTCACTTTGTGACACAATAAACAACACTTGTAGTGGTTTGTAGAGAAATCTCGACGCTGCTAGCCGTTCTGGCACATTCCCATAGCTTAATTTTTAAAAGATTTTATTTTAAATTTTTTTCGGAGAATTTACGTCATTTTAGGACATGGTTTTCATTATTTTGCTATATATATTGACCATTATTTTTTATGATTTTTTAAAGAATTGTCCGATGACCTTGTCACTTGAGAATTTTAGACATACTGATTGTGATGTGTGATTGCTTATAAAAAAAGTGGTCTGTCTCTGTCTGTCTACTCATCTGTCATCTAGCTGTCAAATTAGTCTGAAGCAAATTATTATAAATATATCTTGATAGCAAAGGACACATTTCTAAACAGCCATTAATCAAGTGACGTCACACAAGGGCAAATGTAAGTTGCAGCCTTTTCGTAAAAATATTCATCATCTTGAGGTTTTTTTAACCAAAACTTCGAAAATACGGCTTATTAAACCTAAATCTCGAAATGGTTTTCGAATTAACACACCTTAAAATAATTTAATCTATGCCAAAATCGATGACGCCATACGGCGTCGTGTTCAAATATCTAATATTACGCTGTAGGACGCTGTCCAGCGTCTCTGTCCTTGAAGGTGTTAATATATTATATTAATATATTCTTTATTAAAGTCTATCAACTCAAGAAGTCTACGTGCAGTTCAACAAGTCTTTGTCTGCATCACCATCATGGCTTAGGTACGAAAGACAATAAGTGAATCACTGATACTCGACACTGTCCGTCGACCCGCTAGCCGCGAGTGCGCGTGACTCACTCGGTGTCTGCGCGCGCGCACATCGTCAGCTCGTCACTTCATCTACGACGTATGAAGTTAGAAAGTTTGTCAGTCTGATAGTTGGTTTTAAAATTCTGAAAAGTGTCCGGGGTGTGGACCCCCTAAACACCCCCTTATACAGGATGTTGATTTGATCAGCAACTTCCGTTATTAGGGTAAATTGTGTTCATGATGCTTATATACCAACAAACGGCATACAAAAAAAAAATTTAGGAGACTCATTTTTCAGTACTAACATTTTTGCATTTGTTATAGAAATGATAAATCCAAATTATGTATTTTCTTATGTGTATGAATGAGACAACGCTAAGCTAACAGCAACATTACTTTAATTTTTGAAAAGTGTCAGCTGTAATAAAATGTTACGAATCTTATCACGGAAATGGATGGCATTTAGGACGAACTGTTTTTGAAGATTTAATTTTTATAATCAAACTGAAAATTAAAACGAAATTTAATACGTACATGTAAAACCTTCAAATCAACTTTCAAACAAAAAACAAATAATGTAAATAGCTATTGAATTACAGGAATTATGAACTCATGAATATTTAAGAAAATTTCGACAATTTCATATGTAAAGAACTATTATTTAGTTCAGGTTTCGATTATTTGAAATTGAAAACAAAAGCACAAGAAATAACTAAAATGTTAATAAATGGTAACTTTATTTTCTAAGAAAGTCGGCATTTTCCGCACTTGTGCTATAAAAAATTATACGAAACTCGTGCGAGAAACTTTTTCTCGACTCGTGTGATTGCAGCACTCGCCTTCGGCTCGTGCCGCAAACTCACACTCGTCAGAAAACGTTTCATCGCTCTCGTATCGTAATGTACTATTAGCGTACTGCTAATATATAATATACTATATAAATAAGTAACTGTGTACCTAACTAAAACGTTCAAAAAATAAAACTACAGAAAAGGAGAAAAAGTAACTACCACATTTTTATTTATTTATTTATGCAAAACAGTTTCATAAACTGGAAGCTGAACAAAGCAGGGTGAGATGAGTAGTCTCAATTTTGTAGTATTTTTATCAGCCCTAAAGCTCTTGGTAGACACTGTGCAATTTTAATATCGTTTGTTTTAAATGATGTATGATTTATGCGGTGAGTCATTTGAATACTCAGTCAACATAGATAGGTCAAGGAATCATGAAGAAAACATGTGGCCAGACAAAACTTAATAGAAAGAATTTCTTGACAACTAATTTATAAAAAAATTGATACTTGTCGTTGTTGGTTCTTGATGGAACATTAACTAATTTATACGCAAATTTGAGGGGCCTGTCGCAGCGAACAGCCCTACGATCCGCGATTAAGCAACGCTTGGCATGGTCAATCTTTGGATGGGTGACCATTAGTGGTAATTTGTATCTCGGAAAGGACGAAAAGCTATTGGTCCCGGCCAGCCTGAACAACTCTGACACTTGGGGCCTTTTTGTCTAACTTCAACCTCTATCGCTATCGCCTTCTTGTATCGCGATTGGCTAGAAATGATATTACACATCATATTTGGCCAATAACGATGCTTTTGAAGGCAATATAGAAAGAAGAATATATAAAATTGTCAATTACATTTTTCAAATGTCTTCCTTCGGCGTCAAAACAAAGAAAGTGCACTTATTTTGCCAAAAGCAAACAGTTTAGTACAAAATACAGTTATATAACCCTGCACAAAATATGTTTGCCTTTTAAAATCCATTACGCTCACATATTTGACACCTGGAGATGGGTACATGCTCTAAATATTCTCTGCTCTAAGCCTGGAGATATACGAGTAGTAACACCTGCTCCTAAAATAACCGCATTTTGACCCGAAGGTCTTTCTTGACTTTGTTTTGACATTGCATTGTGGCACTTATTTGAAATGAAATAAACAATGTATTTGGAAATTCGATTGAATTGATCGGAGTAGGTCGTACCAGAAAAAAATTAAGTATTTCCGGGAGAATGGAAAAGAAATTGCTTTCCCACCATTTTTGTTAAAATTATTACAAAAATGCCTGCTAATTCATACTGTCACATATGCTACTTCATAACTAACATGTCTTAATAAACAAACAAACCTCAAATAGAAACCTCAAAACTCAAATCCACAAAGTAAATTTTGAACAAAAACCCGCTAACATAACAGACAGATTAACCCAAAATAGTCTTAAATCAGGTAGTGATCAGCTGTTGAGTTGATGTGACAGGTTGGTTTATATGTCTCTGTGTAAGTGTACCTGTGTGGGTGTGAAGATGACCACCGGTGTCGTGGGGGAAGGGAGGAGGACAGATGCTGCGCACAGCTGCCGAGCGCGTGCGATCCTCTCGAGTGAAAGAGGTCTTGATGTTTTAAATCGTTATAGTTATCTATAAACAGATAAAAAAGAATAGCTAAACCATGTAAATACTACATATTATTTTATGGGCTCCAAAGAGTTTCATGATATTTGTAGCGGCCGCTAGAAGCAAATGTATCTCACAATAAAACAGGACAAATGTACTTTTGTAGGGACTGTCGACCTTTAGTAGCTTTAAAAACAAATGGTCTGCCGCGGCTTTCTTTTTCAAAATAAACTGTGAAAATTCCCATACAAAATATATTAATTTTTGCATCCTGTTCGATCCTCTTGCTGATAAGGAACAATAAGTCTCTATGGGGTCAACCGAGGTCAAGGAACTTCTAGAAAACGTTAACTAAAATTCTTATACATTTAGTTTTGAATTGTTACTACGCAAAACGTGCTAAGTTGCGCCGCGGCCGACCAAAGTGCAATTGTGTACGAAATTCGTGTTAATTTTATAGCATAAAACGTACCATTTAAATTTTCAAACTGCTATTTGCCTAAGCAAATTAGCCAGTTTGACAATTAAAATCGAATGTTTTACGTCGTACGCTTCGGGAAAGTGTTTTTGAAGCTACTAACGGTCTGACGTCCCCGCAAAGTGGATTGGTCCTGTTTAATTGTAAGATAGCTAGGTTTGCTTGTAGCAGCCGCCCAGGCAATTAACTTAATTTGTCCTTACTACATGCCTAAGTATTTTCTATGACTCAAAGAATGTCTCCTGTAAAAAGGAATGTATTGTTTTCTATTAGGTCGAAGCAAAAACTCGGAGAAAAGATCTTTACAAGAACGAGTGTATGTATTTGGGATCTTACTCGATTCTCGTATTCGTACACGATCAAATAAGAAACTGTTTTGCTTATATTTCAAACTGTAAACGTGTCCCAATAAGAATCAACCCAAGTATCAACTCTTTTGCGCCACCTACACTACCAACAGTCAGCTGCTACTCGGATGGCGCGTGCGCATCTCCCGAGCGTCTGTTACTCGTCTGTGTGCTACAAAGACAACGCTAGGATCTGTCTGTGTGCGTGAAAGATGGAATGACTCATCAAGATGGTGCGTTCCAGATTGAATACCTATCTTTTCCTTGATGAAATGAAAAGATCTAGAAATCGAATACGAATCTAAAGCCTAAGAGTATCGTGTCCGCCAGAACTCACAATTTACGCCGTTCGCTGATATATCCTTATTTATTAATATTTGCCTAAATTTTGAATTTTGTTACTTATCCTGTAATACATGACTTGAACTTAAAACATTTACCAAAATCAAATATACACAAAAGTTACAAGCGTTTAAATGTCCTGGACGGTGACTCCGGCGCGTGCGCAAAAATTGCAAAAGCTGAAAAATCTATTTCCGTAGAAAATCACTCGAAATCTGCCATAGCAAATTTTTTCGCACTTGCCAGAATTGTGTAAATTCTATTATTTATTTCTAAGCGCTTGTAAATTTTGGAAATGTTGTAGGTTCAATTCATGGGCCAAGTAACAAAATGTTGTAGGTTCAATTCATGGGCCAAGTAACAAAATTCTTTAGATAAATAAGGATATTGGTACATTATCTTGAATATTTTGTGATAGCTTTTCTGATTTGTTAGAGAGCTATAGATGGCATATTACAATAGGTATGCAGATTTTGCCTGCTTAGTTTCCTTAAATTTGTAACTTTGTCTGTAACGCAAGTATTATTTTTTTGAGGATGACTTGTTATTCGCTTCGCCTTTACAACTTTACCCGAATCACAGACGACAAAGAGTAGGGAACGCCAAGAGTGCTCATCTCCTTGGTTACTCATGGTTTTCCCAAGCAGATCACGCAAAAAACACCAATGTCTACAGCTGGTTCATAGAAAATGTACAACATGTTATTATACCTACCTGAACAAAATATATTGGACATTTGACTTTTCTCGTGAGAGTACAGTCGGTAACCCTGTGTCTCAAGATACCACGGTTAATGTCGTTGCAAGCTTTTCCGGTATGACGCACTTTGTCAATTTTCATACGGGGACCTATTAGACTACGGGCGCACAGTGGATAACCCTATGTACTGAGTAATAAGATGTGACCAATTCGTAGATGTATAGAAAAAAAAACTACATCAAAATAAATAGGGTTGGCTGAGCGCAACCTGGAGCAATTTTTTTTTGCTGACTGTACAAAACACTCCAGGTTGCGCTCAGCCAACCCTATTTATTTTGATGTATTTTTTTTTACACAACTACAAATTGGTCACATCTTACTAAAACGATGCTGGATGGATGGAGTTAAGAAAATAGGTTAAGTTGTCATTTTAATGTTAACTCTATTTTGTTTATGATTATGTTCCATATTCGACTGACGACGACCGCAAGCGAGTCGAAATATATATCGAAAGTTTTCTTTCTACTTACTATAATATTCATAAGTCTATACTCTACACATAGGGTTACCCACTGTACGTCCATAGTCCCCGCATGAAAATTGCCAAAGTGCGTCAAACCAGAAAAGCCTGCAACGACATTGACCGTGGTATCTTGAGACTTGTTATAGTTAATTATACAATTAAGTTCTCGTGCATCAGATGTTTCTTGCTAAAGGTAAACGTATTGTGGTCATGTAAATATCATGTTACTTTATGCAATTATTTTGGTTACGTAAGATGACATAACGTTCTTCGTTCGTGATGATTACAGTGTGGAGTTAATGAAGTGTTTTATTGTCTTGTGTGCGGTTAGGTTTGTGCGTTTGTTTATGATGGCTAGTTCATTTCATTTCATAGGATCGATCTATTAATGATCTATTAATGAAATAAAGTGGTTTTTGTTGCTCAAACGGTTTTCACATTTGTAATAAGAACGAAAAACGTGGGTCATTGGAACTTCTCTCGATGGTAGGTAATTATGTGTATTCTCGTTACAATAATATGTATTATTTTTGTTTATTTAAATCGTATTCTATATAACATTACAGAATATCTACTATAATTCGTAATAAATAATGCATTAGTAAATTCTTTTTTAAAATGAATCATAAGAAATTTTATTTTTTGTGCGTAAAAAATGGATTATTGACAAGTACCATGGAAAACTTTTTTCTGACCCATCTACACATTATATCATTCAAACAACCACTTTTTGTGATCGCGATACGTTGACTCAAGCTCAGTAAGTAATGCCAACATTCCAATTATTTACAAATTAATTTCCAAATAATTGGAATTTAAATTAGAATGTGGAATCATTCTAATATTCTATTTCTAAATGGTCAACTTTGTTTTTATAAACTAACTACAGTTGCCTACAGCTGCGTATGTGATTCTTTCTGCATTTTACTTATTGTTTGACGAAAAATTGTTAAAAAAACAGTTTTTGTTTTTAATATTTCTGTAGTAAAAACGTAAGGATCCAGGTGTGTTTATGCAGAATTGCAATTTCCGAAATCGACAGGATGCGACGTCGTTGACATTACACATTCTGACAGGGATCTGTTTCACCAACATGGTTTTTTCCAACTCTAAGTACCAACCATTATATAAAAGTACTTAAATCTTTTATTTATCCTCATTATCTTCCAAAAAAAAAAACCGGCCAAGTGCGAGTCGAACTCGCACACAAAGGGTTCCGTACAAATCTATAAAAACGGCAAAAAAAACATGTCTGTTGAATGGAAGCCCCCAAAAACATTTATTTTATTCTGTTTTTTAGTATTTCTTATTATAGCGGCAAAAGAAATACATCATCTGCGAAAATTTCAACTGTCTAACTATCACGGTCCATGAGATACAGCCTGGTGACAGACGGACAGACAGACGAACAGCGGAGTCTTATAGTAATAGGGTCCCGTTGGTTACCCTTTGGGTAAGGAACCCTAAAAACCGTCTTTCAATTACGGACGAGGCGTGTGCCACCAACACACAAAAACTGGTAGACTGAATGCTCCATTGATCTCTGATGATGAGGTAGATTCATGGTATTAATTATTTTAGTTTTTAAACGATGGCCGAAGAGGAAGTTGTTTCTTTCTTATTATTCGTATCCTTTAAATAAAATAGTGTATCCTGTATTTTAAGCATAGTGATAAAGTTCTTTTTTTGTTATGAGATTCTTTTTTTGTTATGAGATTCTTTGTTCGTAATCCTCTTTATAATTCTTTTTTTACTATTTTAAGGCGATATGCGAAAAAAATACGGGTGTTTCTTTTCTATGTTTTTCATGAAATACACGGAATATTTTAATAAATTTCTGGTATATGCATTTTGACTATATAATGTAGGGTTTTGTTTTTGGAAATTGGAAAACATGTTTGGATAAATTTTCCTCGATAGAAATAATTGTTGAAATGAGGTCTTCAAACACACTTTTTCTCCTCGTTTGACGAATAGAAACTGTACAGAACTCAAACATATTTTATTAGGTGTGTTTCAACAATATCTAGAGATTTGATATTTGAAATTTTGCTAGCTATTTTAGTTTTTTTATAAAAATTATAAAACTAACATTTTTCGCTTTCGCCCTGAATCCGCCCCTGTCGCACTGAGTGTGTCTTCGCTTAAAGTGACAGTGACAAAAATAAAATTCGCATAGCCTCTTAAAGCTTTTCTATGTGTATCAGATATCAATTTTGATTAATAAATAATATTAACACACAAAGTACATCTTTTATCTACGAAAAATAAAGTTAAGGTTATACATCCATCGATTAATACTTGCGATTGTCGGCACTTGGTGAAACATCATCATAATTTTGATCACCATCTGCAATGTAAACAACAACTACGCATTCCTTTGTTTATTTATTATATTTAATAGTGTTCCTTGATAATGCCGTAAGGCGAAACCGGTTGGACTAATAAAACAGTGATATTGTGAAACAGTACAAGTGTTTTTACCAAAAATACTTTTGATACTGAAATACTCGTGTATTGGTAAATTATTCTATACAAATCATATTCTAAATATTATTTAGAGTGCATTGAAGACTAGAATTCCAAGAAAAACTATTATTTTGAATAAATTCCACAGCATCTACAAGTATATCTACTATAATAATAAGGTGGTAAATACCGTGTTTATGCGCTCAATATTTTTTCAAAATTTTACTTCAAGCGGGTCATAATTAGTAATTATGACCCGCTAGATGTAAAATTTTGAAAAAGTGGATGGAGCATGGCTTCAGTACAATATCTAATTATTAATTAGATATTGTACTGAAGCCATGCTCCATCTGCTCTCATGCCCTGCTTGCCCGAACTCCTGCACGTGGGACGACCTTTGGAAGGCTCAAATGCATCTCTCGCCATGAATCATAATATTCACGCCCGAAAAAAAATCACGTGCGAAATTCAATTCGATTGGTCACGATTTTACGTATTTTTGAATCAGTAGAAACCAACGTAAACGGTTTTCGTTTCACGCAGAAAAAATTAAAAACCGGAAAGCAATATTTCGTTGGTTTTAAAAACCGGTAATGAATGGAGGTGAACGGAACGTAAATTAAAAAGTAATAATGTCATGTCAGTCTCATCAATGCATCGACATCGACATTTTCTTCTTGTCATTCTTGCATAGTTTCTTTCTACTAGTAGAAATCGGAAAACTAGTGGGTCAGACCACTCGTTGCAGAATTCACGAAGAGAATTTTCAAAAATACTGATCTCAACTTTTCGTATGCGAATCATGCGGATTCATATTTGCGAATTGAAATTCGAATGATTCAAAAATAGAGCTCCTGAGCTGTATTTTTGAATCATTCGAATTTAAATTCGCATATGAATCCGCATGATTCGCATACGAAAACTTGAAATCAGTATTTTTGAAAATTCTCTTTGTGAATTCTGCAACGAGTGGTCTGACCCACTCGTTTTCCAATTTTTACTAGTAGAAACTATGCAAGAATGACAAGAAGAAAATGCGACATTATAACTTTTTAATTAACGTTCCGTTCACCTCCATTCATTACCGGTTTATAAATCAACGAAATATTGCTTTCCGATTTTAATTTTTTCTGCGTGAAACAAGAACCTTTTACATTGATTTCTACTGATTCAAAAATACGTAAAATCGTGACCAATCGAATTGAATTTCGCACGCGTTTTTTTTTCGTGCGTGAATACATGATTCACGGCGAGTGATTCGAAAATACAGCTCCTTTCCACCTACTGCAATGGATTTTTTAACGTTTAACACGAGAAGAAGAAGAATCATACATACGTACGCGTCTATGCATGTGTGCGTCTGTTTTCGCTCGTTGTATGGAGTCGGCCTTCTGGTAGTATCTATTTTGTGGTTACACTGAGAGAAATCCTGTTATAAATGTGTTTGTTGGTTTGTGCTTCTTTCACGCAGCAACGGAGCAAGTACGGACCGACGTGATTTTTATGGGCCGGATAGTTTTTATCCCGGGAAAATTCGAACGAAATCAGCGCGGTCGAAGCCGCGGGCAAAAGCTAGTCTACGATAACTGGTTAAAAATATTCTGAGGTTTCTGAAATATGAATGAAGCTTCTCTTAAGACGATATGTAAAAGTTTTAGCGTCCCTGTTACTCCATTTGCGAAAAAATCCTCATTGCGAGAGGGACGAATTCGTGGAAAAGTAGCAAAAAGTCGGTTTTTAATAAATATAAAATGTACTAAAGTTGCTATCATAATTTTGTTTAACCAGGTCCTAGATACCGTTAAAACCCATCTTAAAAAAATATAGTTGCAGTCTATATGACATTATAAATTGTCAAACCAGGAGAATTGGTGCCGAAAAAGACCTCACTTCAATAAATATTTCTATCGAGCCGAATTTCTCCAATCGCTTTTCTGTTTTAACAGATCCCTAGAAAAAGAATCCAAAAATAATATACATTTTTTTCAAAATACCTAATACATTATTTACTGAAGTAGAGTAGCACGTTCTTAAAGTGTCGATTTTTTTTGTAGCGCCTTAAAAGTTTGCTATATGCAGAAACATGTTACAATAGCTATAAAACAAATGGGTTTTCCATAGTCGTGACACCAGCCGTACCAGCCATCCATTCCGGGGCACCTTCACACCTGTAATAACACCCAATAAATGTTAAAGTCACAGTAACAAACAATGTAACAGGTAAGAGGTCATCTGCTACCTGACTCTACCTGCTCGATCGAACAGTAAAAAGGCTAAAAGAAAGCGATAATGTCGGACAAAAACCTGAGAAATTATCGGAGCGACAAAAAACGCACGACAGATGCTGACAAAGGCGACTGGTACAGAGACGCGCAATAGTGTTTAAGAAATACTTAAGAGGGTGGCCTACCCTAGCAACATTTTTATGACCTGTCCAGCTCAATACGTCTTATAGCAAGACATTATTTGCTTTTGATAGAGGCGATTATATGTTGGCTCATTGACAATGGCGTATTTTAAGATTTAGCGCCCTGGGCCTGTAAAGTTTGCCGCCCCATAAAATAACGAGAAAAAAGCAAAAATAATTCAATTTTAAAATTAACAGTGTTTTGATTAATGGAAAAATTGTCATCACGTGATTAAATTTGTAAGCTGATATGTGTCATACATACCTAAGATCATTGTTGCCGAACACATTCGATTTTATACAATTTAAAATTCAAATAATTAATTTTTTAAATAGTTACATAAAATACACATTTTTACAAGTCATATGTAATAATCTTGAACATGAAAAATAAATCGAATACGGGGGAAACAGTAAACAGTTAAAAAACGGTTTTGAGTTAAAAATTACAAAATAAAAAAACGATTTAATTTAAGAGGGAATCACTTTTGCCGCCCCAGTACCGGAAGCTGCCGCTCCGGCCGGCACGAGGCGCGGGACGCAAAAACTCACTAAACTCACAATTTCATTGTCTCCCGCATCGATCTGCTCAATAGAGCAACGGAATACTGCCGCTCGGGTGCTTTTGTCTTTTGAGACTTCAATTTTTTTTTTTGTTATGAAAAAGGATCAATACATCTTTAATTATAAAGAGTTCACCGCCTCCACGGTCCAGTGGTTCGAAAGCCTGGACCACAAATCTGGCGGTGGCGGGTTAAAGCGATATGTAAAAGTTTTAGCGTCCCTTTTACTCCATATGCGAAAAAATCCTCAGTGCGGGAGGGACGGACTCGAGGAAAAGTAGCAAAAAGTCGGTTTTTTATCAATATAAAATGTACTAAAGTTGCTATCAAAATTTCGTTTAACCAGCCCCCCTATTCTGTATCTTTAGTTGCCAATTGTACTAGGTGCCTATCATCAAAAACATAGATAAAAACTGAACTTTCAAAATTGCCTTTAGAGGGTATTTAACTATTTACGAACTGTGACGTCACTTCAAATGCGAACATATCCTTAGACAATCGGAATTCGATAGTATATCTATGTTTTTGATGATAGGCACCCAGTCCAGTTGGCAACTTAGATACATAAAAGGCCCGCTGGTCCTAGATACTGCAATCCATCTAATAAAATATAATTGCAGTCCATATGTCTTTCCAAATTATCAAACTAGGAGAATTGGTGTCGAGAAAGACCTAATTTCAATGAATATTTGAATCGAGCCGAATTTCTCCAATCGTGTTTCTGTTTTAGCGGATCCCTAGAAAAAAAATCCAAAAGTATTTTCTTCAAAATAATACCTTCTTCACTGAAGTAGATATGCAAGTTCTAAAAGTGTCGATTCTTTTTCCGTAGCGCCTTAAATTGGTGGTCAGTCTGATTCCTTCGGAAGGCAATGACATGAAGGCATAGGACTCAGCTGTGGGCCCGAAGTACGGCGATAGGGCTCACAACCATTACGCTGGGAAGTATTATTTATTTACTTAGGAACTCCAACAAGAAATACAATAAACTTACTTAAATGGAATAATCTTAAAGCTATTTGTTTTCTTAATTAAAGGCATCCACATCAATTATGAAAATTTCTTATAGTACTAATCTAATAGGAGCATTTACTACTCGAATATTGTATAAAATGTGAAATTAAAACTAGGTTAAGAAGGTAGAGTACCTACTGTAGTTTAGTTTGTAATATATTTATTTTTAGGCGTTAAGTTTTAAGTATTTTATAGTTTTATCTAGTTTTAATACAAAGTAAATTTTTTGCTATTTAAGTACAAAATAAAGTACCTACTTATTTTAGTAGTTCATTTGTTGTATTTGTAGTGGGTAATTAATTAATAAATTAAATTAATAAATTAAAATGATTAACTAATTAATAATAGAAAAATTATAGTAGGTAATTCTTTAAATATCTATTAACAGTTTTTAAAAAGACTCAAAATTTCCTTGAGTTTTTTGAAGTTTTCGTCCCTAATGGTACCATGCCTACGTGTAGATATATTATACATACACATCTGGTGTACTGAACCCTGTACGAATGAGTATGACCTGCACTTGACCGGTTTTTAATTTGGTGAAAGCGCAAAGCCATCTGCCGGTCACTTTCGCTGATGAAGGATATGCCTCGAAGGTTTTTTTATTTAGTCTTACGCAATGTAATGCAATGTGCGTAAATGTGGAAGCACACCTTTTAGGTTAATTTTACAATAATAATTAATGTAAGAGGTACCTATGCTAATTTGTACCATAATATATGGTATCGCATGGCTGTTGCTAATAACAAAAAAAAAAGTTATTTATTTAAGTTATTATTTACAGGTTGGAAAAAATTTAAGGGCCCTGGAGGGGAGCTACCTTAAATCCTTTAGTTAGCTCATTTTACTGAAAGAAAACATTCCTTAATTTTTTAAAAGAAACAAAACTGCATTCAAAGATCTTCTAAAATTTGCTTGTCTCACCTGGGAACTGAATCAACTAAAAATTAAAAAAATAAACCGTCGCTATTTTATTATATGTATCGGTAGGATTATTGTTCAGGTTAAAATGTGTCTAAAAAATTTTTAGTCTTACACTCATCTGTTGTACGAGATACCCATGAAATTGAATATTTATTACAAAAATTCAATAAGTTTTGTTATTTGCTGTAACTAATTAATCAGTTACTATAAAAATATACTGATATTTCACTACAAGAGATGCGTCCGTTGTAGGTACGATGATTATAGTAGAATACATATGTATAAGGTTAAATAATATTAGTTGGCGAAACTCAAAACATAGGCAGTACTAACATACCTATACAACGTGTAACAGAAAGGTGTAACCATATTTGAAGAGCTTATTTAGTCAATGTTGCAGAACAACTTTTACTATGGAACAAACACTGCATCTCGAAAAAAAAATTTACTTTTTCATAAAAAAATGCAATGCCGCTCGGCTGAAATATATGGAAGGGCAGATTTTTTTTTTTGAGATTTCAGGGTTACACCTTTCTGTTACACCTTGTATATGAACAACTGTTTGTATGGGAGCTAAACGAAATTCGTAACTTTTTTTCACTTCCCCCATACAAATTGCTCCGATCAGCTGACTGGTCCAGTATAGAAAGGTGAAAACAAATTTTAAGAATTTTGCACAATCCTAGTAGAAAAAGTTGTTCATATGGACATGTTCTACATGTTTCAAATTTCGCCAACTAATTTAATTTAACCTTGAATAATATCAATCTACTCTTTCATGTAAGTCATCTAGTGTTTCAACAAGATCATTAAAGTTTAAGGCTGCGCCGAGCGTAGCACGATTAGACACCTCGCTTGCTCTCTTGTGGTCGTTTTTTTATCGTGGTCGTTTTTATTGAATTTAACAGAAAAAATCATATTTAATTTACCAGACAGAATTTTAAAAATGTGAAACGGCCCAGTTGTATTTTATAACGTTTGTGATTGTCTTGAATTGTGGTTGAGACAAAATTCAACAGTTAAGTTATTGAAATTACTAAAACCCCAATATCTTTTTTAGATTTTGGGCCTACTTTAGATAGATTTGTTTCTTACAACATAAGTAATTTTTAATATTCGCTGCGGCGGAAGTGTAGATACATTCTCTGTGATAATAAATATATATTTTATTTATTTATCATTGAAATATTATTCAATACATCAATTTAACAGTGACTATCGTTTAAGATTATTTTGCTCGGCACCCTCTTAACATTTAGTTAGGTACATAACCACCTAGGCCAGGGATGGGCAAACTATGGCCCGCGGGCCATCTCCAGCCCGCGGACGGTTACAATCAAGCCCGCGACCAGCGACCACTTAAAAAGTACACTTGCTTACAGGAATAAATCTTTGTTCCTATTTATAGATTACCTGCAATTTCCATACTTTATAGTGTACTTGATTTGAATATCTATAGTTCGTATCATTTAATTTTGCACAAATAAGAGATTTTTAATGTTGTTGAAACAACCAAGTCAATGAAAAACTTTTTAATGTAATTGCCCATAAAGGCCCACTTTTTATGCATCAAAACCGAACAGAAAGTCGATTATTTTGCCCTAGGGCTTTATTATTATTATTTTTCATTTATTTACAATGGTCGGCTAACCTGCAGCCTTTCCTGTGCACCTGTAAATGTTATACTTTTTTCCACTGTTAAACGGCTCTGGATACAGTCCTTTTGAGCCAATCATAATTTAAAGTTCACAAGATTATATTTGTTTTATTTCCTCACACTATGAATTGAAAAACGTAGTATGATACACGGGCGTAAGAGCAATAAATTACTCGGTTACGTTTAAAACACTCGCTACGCTCGTGTTTTAAATCGTCCTCGTCATTTCTTCCTTTTCGCCCTTGTAGCATAAACTACTATTATTTCGGAAAATATTAGTAAGTATTTTAATTTGAATAAAGAATTAATTAATTGGTGGCGCCATCTGTAATTATTGTTACCGCTTTATTTTGATACCTTTTTTAGTGTTTGGTCTCCAGATTGGCAACCGGCGCTTCCATTAATTAAAGCCGAAACCTGACCCCATCCTAGATACTGTTTGTAAATATTGGCCCTCGTTTAAAAAAGTTTGCTCATCCCTGACCTAGGCAATCTATCTTACTTATCTAAAATTCCCCGTCCAAAATCTGTCCCCTATCTGAAAACCTGATATGAAACAAGATCTCAGGATTGGATGCTGTGCTGTAGCAAGCCACGCCCCTCTCGCGAGATCAACCAATAAGAGCGTGCGCTGAGATTTGAGATCAAGCCCGTCTCCTCGAAGGGTGGAAACAGGTCTTATGTAAAGGTAATATTCAATTCGCTTAAATTAAATTATGTTAAGGTGTGTTAATTCGAAATCCATTTCGAGATTTAGGTTTAATAAACCGTATTTTAGAACTTATGTTCTAAAAAACCTCATGGTGATGAATATTTTTATGAAAAAGCTGCAACTTCCATTTGCTCTCGTGTGACGTCACTTGAGAAATGGCTGTTTAGAAATGTTTCCTTTGCTATCAAGATAAATTTATAATAATTTGCTTCCGACTGATTTGACAGCTAGATGACAGATGAGTAGACAGACAGAGACAAGACCACTAAATAAAAAGAAATAAGAAAGAAAAAATCTTTTAGAAATTAAGCTATGGGAATTAGGGAAATTGTGTTTTAGTAAGTTCCTTAGGGATATGATAATGCTACGTGAATTGAAAGAGCAACATTATAGATTACAATTAGATATTTGCTTTAACATTTATTTATGACTAACTTTTGCCTGCTACGTCACTCGCATGTCTTCCAATCAATGTATATTTTATTTGCGCGTAAGATAAAAACCATTATCAGCAGTTTACGGCTTGGTGGTTATTTCATCAAGATCCCTATATATTAACCAGCGTCACTACTAAGTATGATAATAAAGAAAACCGCATCCAAATCCGTTGAGTGGTTCTCGAGTTAAAACGTAACATGCAGAAATACAGACAGAGAGATAGGTGAAAATTGTAAAAATTATAGTTTTTTTGGCCTCATTACAATACCAATAACACATTTCATTCAAAATTACTTAATTATTATTATATAGATAGATAATGGTACCGATTCGGCGCAACACAACTGACAAGACTAACCTTATTTTGAGCGTCCCGTCTTTGTCTTTTCGATACAGAAAGAAAAGGACAGAACAGTTAAATTAAGTTTAGTCCTATCAATTATAAATAGTATAAAAATAAAATAAAATAGCTTTATTGTTCAAAAACAGAGCATTAACACAAGTTGCAAGGGCCCCTGTACTAGACCTGAAAGACCTGGGGATCTAAAAAGGCCGACTTGGGTGAATTATAAAATGATTTGAAAGTAGGATAGCCTCAGATTTTTCTCACGCGTGCAAAAGAGACGGCATTAGAACAGAATCATAACATGATTCATGCAAAGCGGCCTTTTTAGAGGACCTGATTTACTGGGTGCCCCGCTCTACCACCAAGACAATTAATATTTGAACTTAAATAAAAGTAGGTACAGCAATTAAGTCAAGTTCTGTTGCGCCGAATCGGTGTTAATATAAGGTGAAATTTAATCAACCGCCCGAATTCATACTGGAAACTCTATTAGTGTTCAGGAACAAGGTTCAATGATCATTTTCACTTCTCATGCTCGTAAAGTTCTTGTTTATGCTTGCTATAAGCGGACTAAAACTACGTTTTATGCTCTAGTGCATAAAAGTGTTTACTTCTTATAAGAACGTACATACAGCCAGTACATCATAGACAAACTTTTTAAAACTCAATAATGGTGGAAGAAATAAAAAAAAAATTACTTTTCCTCAATAGGTACAAACATTAAGTTGTTTATTTAAATATTACCCACTGAATGTTAAATATGTCATTTGCTAGCAATATCACTGTTTCATTTCCTCGCAATCGAAGTGAAAAGCAGAGTGTATAACTCTGGCATAAAACCCATTTTATCCTCGACTCAATATAGGCCCTCGCCGTTCGGCTCGGTATAAAACGGTAAAAACGTCTCGGATAAAATGGATTGTTTTATGCCCTTGTTGTACAATCTACTTTTTTTTTGAAATCGGAAAAAAGTGTGGTTCCTATATATTTCCCCCTGTTTGTTTTTTATTGAATTTTATACCGATTAAAAGAAGAATCTGATTAGATAAAACACAAAGATGTCATCCAATTTAGGGTTGCTAAGGTGCAAAGTGGTAATTAATTTCATTTTCTATCGTTACAAGAAGAGAATAAATAATTAAATTACTGAGAACAAAAAAAAACAATACTCCTACAAAGTTAAAAGATTTTATAAGGGATAGATATTCTGATAGTTTACCTAATGAGTAGGTATATAAATAATCTTACTACTTAATTATTTTAAAGATTTATAAATATCTACATATATGCTTGTTATATTTATCGAAATTAAGGTAGATAAAGACGTAACTTAAAAAACAAATTCAGACATACAGCGCCATCTAGTACTACTGTTAATGACTATTTGGTTTAGCTACTCGACACTAGATGACACTGTATGTCCACGGGGCTACCGCACACTGCGATTTTTTAAACGCGGGAATTAATTTCATAAATTGTCTCAAAAACGGAGCGTATTTTTCGAGATATTGAAGAGACAAACAGCAATTTTCTGTATAAAAATATACATAACCTCCGATTACCATTTTGCGCGCCCTTGGGCCCAGTCCGACGTTGAAGCGTTCCTAAACGCGGGGTAAAGGTAAAAATTAACTGTCAACCGCCGAGTAAAAACGAGCAGTTCATAAACCTTGTCAGAAATGTAAATTTCACTTTGAAAGTTTAAATTTTTGCATTTATTCAGGCATTTAGGAACGCTACCTTATTATGTCTTTGCGGGGTACACACTTTTAAGGGTATAAGCAAAATTTGTGATGTGTTTTCATCATTCTAACTATTTTATTAATACATGCGGCTTTAACACTCACGTGTGATTGTTGTTGACTTTATGCCAACCGTTTTACTGATACAACCTATACAATCAGTGCCCTTTTGACATCGACAATGAACGCCGCGTCATCATCCTAAGAACGACACTCGCCTTGATAATGCCGAAATTGTATCGGTGAAACGGTTGACATATAGTCAATAACAATCACACGTGAGTGTTAAAGTCGCATGTAATAATAATTTAGTATATCAGCTCTCTCAAGTTTTAATAATATTATTGTAACTATTTCTTACTCAGTACATAAGTCGCATGTCTGACTAAATGGATTAGAAAATTTAAATCTAAGGTTTGGTTGCTCTTAAAAAGTTGTATTCAAATATTACACAATTTTTCCATACCTATGTCAGGTAAAGCTACTGTCAACATTCACTACAGAGACTCTACCTAACAAAGAATTTATTTATTTATTTAATTTAACAACTAACACTATTATTGCAGGTTGAAAAACCTAATGCAACAGTGCAGGCATAAAAGATAGACACAATAAAAAACACAAAAAATATAACATAATAATTAAAGAAAACATGAAATTTTAAAAATGTACACAATTTATAGATATCACAAACAATATAATGTTGCTCTTGTGAACTCACTCAACGAACGCGAAAAGATATCAATGTTATTTCTAACCTCATTAATAATTCGGGTAGCGCGTTGAAGTGAAGTCTCCCCATGGAGGTTTGTCCTTGTTTTTGGCAGCCTTAACAGCCTCCCGCGACGTTGGCAAAAGTAGCTATTAGGCACTACTAGCCTCATATTTCCCTAGAATGTTTCTATATAAATAACTGACATTGCGATGGTAACACTTTACGCCTGGATTTTTCTCAAGCTTCATACAAAAGGTAAAAACTGAATGTGAACTCAACAGCTTACTTTCTTCATATCTTATTTCATTAGTATTATCCAGCGACATCTAACTACGTCTCTATAGAGCCGAAAAAGCAAAATTTGATAAAACACGATAACAATAGCTTTCAGGATATCGTGAATATTGCCTTGTTTTTACGCAAGGTTTAGCAAGTTGTATAATTTGTGTCAATACTGGAAATAAAAAAAGAGAGAAATACAGACGTTTAAAGAAAAATTAAGGAAAACAAGTGGATGGAAACCTGTAATTTCTGCCAGCAAGCAAATAAACGTAAGTTAAAGTTTATTTTGTAATCAATGAAAATCCAGTTTAAATAAGTAATATTTACTTTATTTCAATAGAAAAGTAAAGCATCTTGTGCTTATACTTTTAAACATTTAGGTATTTCTGCAGCAAGTTCCGTGGCTACTTTTAAAACAGCTGCTATAATGCATGCTGTATCTGGAGCCCCAGATAGAGACATCTCTTCCATCAAATTTTCCAACTGCGGTGTTTCTTGGCAGTAAACGATATTCAGGAGAAGCAAAACGGAGACAACGGCCACGAACGATTTCATGTTGAATTGTGCTGAAGTTTTAGTCTACTTTCAGAGTATGAGGCTATTTGGATATTACGAACTCCTTTTATACATTTATTTTATCTACTAAATCAAGGGAATGCTTACAATTTAAACAATTATTCAGTTATTTACTTTGTTTGTATATTGCTCTTTACATTTTTCAGATATTATTTTTGTAATTTCGTTTGGTAAACGCATAGCCCTCTCAATGTTATCTAACACGTGTCTTGACGTTTTATACTTTATAAAAACCTTATATAACCTTATATACCATTATACCTGTTGGGTGTCCAAGACGTCGAAAAGCATGGTGAAGTTTTGGTAGCCGACTAAAGCGGTCCACTGCGTCAAGACGCAGGTAGCCTCCAATGACCTTGAGCACGGGCGTAGTCAGATTTTAGTATCGGGGGGTTCAAGAAAATAAAACGACTAAAAGTACATAAAATAACCCTTATATAAGAAAAATATTAAAGATGTGAAAAATACACACAGAGAAAATCTCCTCGAAGGAATTAGGGAGTCCTTTTTCGAGCAGTGGGACAGTATAAACTATAAGCTAAATGAAAAAATAACGTTCTGTTATATTTTATATAACACAGAAACACAGAATATTACAAAATAATCTTCTGTTTTTCTTTTTAAATATATCCACTACTTCATTCGCATCAATTTTTATCCCATAGTGAATGTTCATGAGAGCCAAGCCGTTCAGTATGTTTTCACTCGTTGTGTTTCGCAAGTAGTTTTAAGTCTTCTTAGGCTTGAAAAGGTCCTTTCTGGGGTAGCAGTGGAAACAGGTATATCTTATTCATCTCCGAGGGTTAATTTTAGGTAATACTTAGTAATCACTGAGATATGCCGCACGTCTGTTCTTAAGTTAATTATATGAATGTTAATATCTGAACTTTTCAGGGGGGGGGGGGTTGAACCCCCAAAACCCTCCCCCTGGCTACGCCCGTGACCTTGAGTATACCTGTGTCGGTACAAATATCGACAGAAACTATATTGAAATGACAGTCAATCAGCGCGCACTGCATTATGACGTCATTGGGTCTCCAAATAGCGGAAAATAGGACAAAATAATACTTTTGACATGGACACGATGGACGGAAAAAAAACCCATAAATAATTGTTCTAAGCAATATTCTCCTTGTATTTAAGTGCAAGAACCATACAAATTACCATTAGTGGTTTTAAATAAATAACCAATTTTACTTAATTTTAGTCTAAAAACAGCTTGACTTTGAACAATATTTTCAAGCTGTTTCTTCTGCGAGAATAATTTTCTAAAATGAAAATGTTCTTTATAGTTTAACTAAAAATATTTTCATTTTAAAATAAGACTGATTTGTACTTTGAAATTGTTTGTTAATTATTTTTACAAAGAAGATAATAAAAATTAATGAAAATATTGTGTCCTTTTGTTTTTATAGAAATAAAAAGTTATAAGTATCAAACTATAATTCCCGGGTGATATGACTCCACTTTTGCAGGTGTGTTACCATTCCTTTGGAACTTAGACGATTTCAGTTTATGTCTGAATGGACCATAGTCCTTTCAATTTGGTCCGTTCAGACGTAAGACCCAAAAAAGACCTCCTATCACGTTGGCACGTAAAAGTCGATGTAAAAACGTGTAATATGCCAGCGACATCCAAACTCAGGAACACCTCTGACACCCATGTGTCGTAACTATTTGTTTTCTTTTTACAACATGGTGAATGACACTTGCACTCGTTTTACAGTTTATAAGCTTATTTAACCCGACCGGTTTCGGTTTTACGCCATCATCAAGAGTTTAGTTAGCCCCACTTGCGCCAAGCAACATAACAAACGTTAACTAACTTTTTATGCTATGTCCTTATTGCTATTGCTTGGTGTGACAAGGACAAAACATTAAAAGTTAGTTAACCTGGGTTATGTAGCTTGGCGCAAGTGGGCCTTAGACTACTTGGATGTTATTCCGTGCAATAAATGAAATGATATAGTAAACAGTGAAGTATGTCGATAATAAAATTAAATGACAAGTTGACAAGTTTTTTTTTTACTTCTTTCCATTAATATGAACAACTTTACTTACATATATGGCCAACCATGAAATCATGAAAAAATCAACTGATTTATACATTTTAATCAAATAGGTGGGTATTTAACTTTTCTATGGTACAGCAATTTTTTTTTTCACTATGTCAGTTTCGTCTCCATAGTAAAAGTTGTCTACATTCATGCCTAGGTAGAACATCCTATCAGGTTGTGTGGCAATATTAATTAATAGTTATTAAATTAAACAAAGTGATATTAAATAATTTTGCATATTTTTTATTGTCGAACTTAAGCTTCTCATTGCTTTTGAAGCAAAAAGTTCTGTGCACACCACTGTTTGAAGGAAAAGGGTTATCAAATCAACACCCAGTTTATAACAAAATGCATAATATTTTTATTAGAGATGTACCGACTAGTCGGGAAAGCGAGACTATCCGGCCATACTTGTAGTCGGCGATTAGTCGGCAAAAGCACTGACTAGTCGGCCTATTTTTCTACGCTTAAAATAGGGTTTATAATATAATTTATAGCACACCGTGCGTAAAATGACCACTTTACGCACGCTGCGCATTTTCCGCACTTGTGCTATAAAAAATTATACGAAACTCGTGCGAGAAACTTTTTCTAACGTTTCATCGCTCTCGTATCGTAATGTACTATTATAATATAATATAATATAATATAATATAATTTAATTTATGAAAAAAGATGAATCTTTATTGTTATAATTTTTTTTTAGTTAGAATTTATACTTAATCAGCCCCACAGTTTGTAAAATAATCTAGGAATAGGAACACTTTTGTTGGTAAATAATTGGACTTAAATATAAATGTATATATACATATTAGTCATATATTACATATGCTTGTTATATTTATAACAACAAATTCAGACGTACAGCGCCATCTAGTATTAAAGTTTATGACTATTTGGTTTAGCTACTCGACACTAGATAGCATTTTGTCCACGGGGTTACCGTGCAATGCGATTTTTTTTTTTAAACGCGGCCAGTGTTGGACTGACCGTGGCCATAGAGGCACGGTGGCGTTTACCAACGGCACCCAAGCCTGCGCGAGCCCCTCCCAGGCTTAATCTACCTACCTTCGCACATGGAGAGACATTCAAACATTATTTCCGTATAACGATTCTGTAAAACTACCTATTTCATAATTTGTCTCAAAAATGGGTAATTTTCTGTAATAATAGTAAATAGGTAGCGTTCTTAAACGCCGGGGTAAAGGTAAAAATTAACTGTCAACCGTTCCACAACCACTCGAGTTGCAAAGCGAGTGAAAACGAACATTTCATAAACCTTGTCAGAAATATAAATTTCACTTTGACAGTTTAAATTTTACATTTACCCAGGCGTTTAGGAACGCTACCTTATTATGTCTTTGCGGGGTACTTTACACCGCAGAACAGATTTAATCAGAAGGGGTACAAGCAAAATTCGTGTTTGTTTTCATAATTCTAACTATTTCATTAATACATGCCGCTTTAACACTCACGTGTGATTGTTGTTGACTATATGCCAACCGTTTCACTGATACAACCTATACAATCAGTGCCCGTTTGAAAACGACGGTGAACGCCGCGTCGTCGTCCTAAGAACGACACTCGCCTTGATAATAATCATTCTATTTCTAAAATTTGACAAAGCCGAATATGTAACTGAATGAATTAGAAAATTAAAACCTTAGGTTTGGTTGCTCTTCTGACACGGTTATGAAAAAAAAAACACAATTTTTTCATGCCCGTGTCAGGTAAAGCTACTGTCAATATTCGCTGCATAGGACTCTACCTACCAAAGAATTTTTCTACATAAATAGCTAACATTGCGATGGTAAAACTTGCATTAAATAAATAAATTAATGAATTAATTAAATCTTTCCCGAGTTGTGTAAACTTCTACACTAATTACTCCAAAAAACCCTGGCGCACCCTGATAGTGACAGCAGGATAGCGTATACAATTTTTAACGCGTGCGACAGAGATGGCATTAGAACCCGTGTCGCGACCTCTAATTTATTAACGTGGCCCTGCTAGCCTAACATGGCCAGCGTTTAACACCTTTTGACACAACAAAACAACAAAAATCCATGTGTGCTGTCAAGAGGTGTTTAGAGGGTGTTGAAAATCGACCATGTTAGGCTGGCTGGCCTCGTAGCACAGTGTTAAATCGCGCGCGATGTCACTTAGTTGAATCACAGGTGCGAGGAGCGTGACACGACGTTTTTGCGATTAAACAGTACGTCACGCTCCTCGCACTTGTAATTCAACTAGTGGCGTCGCGCGCGATTAAACACTATGCTACGCCCGGGTGACCCCGATGGTAGATTTCGGCTGTGGTTTGTCAGCTGCCCTATGTTATGATGAAACTTTGGAGGAACTGTGTTCAGGATCAGGAAGTAAACTCAGTGTTGAGAATGGAATGGAATGAATATTTTTATTAAAAGTTCTAGCTTATATACTAAATATTATGACAAGGATGACGAAAGATGAACAGAGATGAAAGATGTCGAAATGCCGAAAACCGATCTGCACCCGGGGTGAGCCGAATGCCGGTTCGAGTTGATATATAAACGAGCTCTCGCGCCCGCGCGTCCTCTTAACTGCGTCGACCGCCGATGGATCAACACAACACCTCGCTCCGTCCGCGCGCCGCTCTCGCCGTGGAATGTCGTCGTGTGCTCCTCCAAACTCCAGCTGCGTGGAACGGCTCTTTTCAGAGCCAACTTCCGTTTCTCCCTGACGATGCGGTTCTTATCAGAGCCACCATCTCTGTTTCTCTTAGACGGTCGTGTGGTAACAAAACGAAACCATGCTGCCAAGCGACTCGTTGTATTTTGACGACGTCATGGCAGCCGTAGCGGGTCAGTGGGCAGGCAGTCGGGTGCTTATGAAAAAGAGGCAGTGTATATTCCGTAGCTATATTGTAGAATCGGCCACATCATAAATTCTGTTGAAACTAACAGGGTCGCCTCACTCCGCTCCGCTTCGCTTGGCTCTTGAATTTATGATCACCAGCAACATAACACGGTCTTTCTCGCTTAGTTCTCGCTCATCGTCGCACCTATTTTTGACTTTTTGTTTTAAGCCTATCTTAATTTTCTTTACTTCATACTTCTTGATACGGCTAATTTTACGATAAGGCCACGACGTATCGTCCCAGATGCGTATTTACATTCCCATATACGAGTACATCACAGACGCCCACAGTCTGTGCTTCAATATTTTGTGTAAATGCAAAACTACCTATATATATGCGTCTTACAATCTCAAAGAGGTCACAGCGCAACAGCGATTCATTTATGTCAAATTATAAAACAATAAGGATTTTTGCGTATATTCTGTTAAAACTAGTGAAGGTCGGTCGCTCGCTCGCTCCACTCCGCTTCGCTCGGCTCCCTTAATTTATATACATGCCAACCTAACAGCTCTTCCTCGTTTCGCTCATCGTCAAACCTATTCGGAGATATACATCTGACGTGGATTCAAATCCAGACACCTGCGGGCTTATTATGTGTCTTTGGTTGCCAAACTGGACTCGGTGCCTATCATCAGTAACATACATATATACTATCGAATTCCGATTATCTAAGGATATGTTTACACTTGAAGTGACGACACAGTTCGTAAATAGTTCAATACCCACTTAAGGCAATTTTGAAAGTTCAGTTTTTATCTACGTTTTTATGATAGGCACCAAATCTAGTTGCAAACCAATGATACATAATCCAAGGGCTGGTTTTCTCTGAAATGACGAATCAAACGATCTCAAGAATAACGCTGTCTTCACATAAACTTTGTAAGGGAGTGGTAGGCGATAGAAACTTTATGGTAGGTAGGTAGAAACTTTTTACCGTCTCACATCTTGTTTTTTTATTACTTAACTATTTCGTAACTTAACCTGACTAAATTTTTCTTAATAAACTCAAATTTAATTGTTTGCGTGTGTATTAATTATTTCTTATCTACACACGTGACATCTAAACAAAAAAAAATCCAAATTAAGTTAATAAAATTTACTTTAATTCAATAGAAAAGTTAAGCATCTTGTGCTTATAGTTTCAAACATTTAGGTATTTCTTCAGCAAGTTCCGCGGCTACTTTTAAAACAGCTGTTACAATGCATTTTGTGTCTGGAGGATCAGATACAGACAACTCTTCCATCAAATTTTCCAACTGCGGTGTTTCTTGGCAGTAAACGATATTCAGGAGAAGCAAAATGGAGACAACGGCCACAAACGACTTCATGTTGAATTGTGTTGAAGTTTTAGACTACTTTCAGAGTATGATGCTATTAGGATATTACAAACTCCTTTTATACGTTTATTTTATCTACTAAATCAAGGAAATGCTTACAATTTAGACAATTATTCAGTTATTTACTTTGTTTGTACATTGTTCTTTACATTTTTTAGATATCATTTTTGTAATTTCGTTTAGTAAACACATAGCCCTGCCAACGTTATCTACACGTGTCTTGACTGTTTTATACTTTGTAACAGGTCGAGAGCCGCGGTGAAGTTTTTGTAGCCCACTAAAGAGTTGAATACTTAGATAAAACATAAAAACATAGTTCTCAGTTAACAGGTGATGATTTAACTTCCTGCGTGCGCATCGCAGTTACTTAGTACACTGTGCGATATTATGAACGTTTTTGAAAAAATGCAGTGGTGGATCGAAAAACATATTTTTGGAGGGTTGAGGGTAGGTTTCATCGAGCTTTTTCTGGAGTCACTTGGGCAAGAAGTTTGCATCACGCCAGGACCATAACACAGTGGCGTGCACAGAACTTTTTGCTGGAAAAGCAAACAATTGGTCAAGAACAACAATAAAAAAAATATAAAAAAATTTAAATATCACTTTGAAAAAAAAAATTTGTATGACGCCAGGGTAGACAATGTCTACCCTAGAGTGAAAATTTCCTATACAAACTTTTTTTTTTCAAAGTGATATTTAAATTTTTTTATATTTTTTTAATTGTTGTTCTTGACCAATTGTTTGCTTTTCCAGCAAAAATTTCTTTGCACGCCACTGCCATAACACCTCCTAGACACGCCTAGTCAGCGAGGGAAAGTCGGACTAAATCCTTCTTCACTTCAATAAAGGAGTTTCCTGTGCTCTCAAGAAGAGCAGAACACACCAAAGACCTGTTTGGAAAATGTACCTATGTAAAATATTTAAATTTAGTATATATATATATTTATATATATATATATATATATATCTAATTAATTATAATTAGTAAAATATAATATAAAATATAATAATTAATTATAAAATATTTGTATTATTTTGCTTTACTTACTTACAGCATCATCCTCCTCGCCATTTCCTAGTTGGGGTCGGCTTTATATGTCATGTCCCGTCATTTCTTTCTGTCTAGTGCCATAGCGTTGTCGACATCACACTCCTGCATATCCGCTGTGACACAATCCATCCATCTTTTCTTAGGTCTTCCTTTTTCTTTATATTCATTTACTCTACGGCTCAGCATTTTTTGCGTAATGTGGTCTTCATTTCTACGTAAGTAGTACGTGGCCATACCATGTCAGTCGATGGCTTTTGATTTTACCTTGTACGGGCGCTACTTTCAGGGATCCTCGCATGTACTTACACATTTCTTATTTTATCCGTCCATTCGAGTCACACAGCACATCCACCTCAACATTTGCATTTCCGCTACATGGATCTTGTTTCCTTCATTCACCTTGAACAGCACCAGCCTTATAATAGTTTTGTAAATTTTGCCTTTCAATCTCCTGGGCGCATGTAGTACCTGTCACTGGTTTCCATTTTAACCACGTGATGTTTATTTTTTTTATTTGTCCTTGTCAATTTCATTATTGCTTTAATTTGCAGAAGAGAGCCCACAAAACTTGGAGCAAAATAGTAGTGCCATCTCGCATAAAGAAGCTGGCGACGCAGCAAAATCACCACCGAAGTCACAAAACATGTATTCTGTTTCGGTCCTGCTGATTTTCTGGCTGACACTCTCTAACGCCTTTTGTTACTTCTTCAGTCTCTCCTGCAAATGCTCTCCGCTCTCGTCGACAAGAAAAATGTCGTCCGCAAAGAATATACGCCAAGGTGCGTCCTCTCGGACTGCTGTGAGAGCATTCATGACAAGAAGGAACAGTTATGGGCTGAGTGCTGAGCCCTGTTGTAAGCCAACCTTCAGCTCGAACTTTTCTGTCACGCCTATCGCAGATCGGACTTGTACCCTCGTACATACTCTGAATCAGTGTTATATTTTACCGATACATCGTTATTGTTTAGGCACCGCAACAACATATCTCTATGAACTCTATCATATATATGCTTTCTCCAAGTCGACAATCACCACATGTAAATTTTTATAGACATGGCGGTATTTCTCCATAAGTTGTCTAACAGCAAATACGGCATCCATGATTCCTCTACCCGGCATAAACCCAAACTGATTATTTATAATGTTTTTCTCACTCTGTTTTCTATTATTTTTTCCCACAACTTCATTATATGTACCATTAACTTGATACCTCTGTAGTTTCCACAGTCTTGTATATCACCCTTTTCTTTATAAATTGGCACTAAATAGCTTTTCCTTCATTTTATGGGTATTGTTTTTCTCCAAAAATCTTGTTAAACAAGCTCGCTAGACAAGGTTATTCTTGTCCTAATAATTTCCAAACTTCTATGGGAATTCTAGAGACATTCCATTGCTCGTTTTCTTTAAAACAAAATTTCTGAAATTTTAATTTACTTACCAATAGAAGCTTTGCGATGGCAACATGTACAATACATAGGGAATAAGGTTTTGTTGAATAAATATTGAGTAAAAGCCATTTTTACTTCCCATTCATCAACAGCAATAACCATTTATTTATTTATTACTTATTTTGGAAAACTATAGTAAAGAACTTATATTAACTCTAGCTAGTCATTTAAAGTTTCCGCAGATAGCCTTCCTTCAGATACCATTCCTATATTAGCTTTTTTAGGTTCCGGTAACCATTAATAGTATATTATGATGCAACGGTAAGCTGGATATTATAGTCGAGGTGTTTATAGGCACGAGGCGAAGCTTAGCCAGCTTACTGAGTACGAGCATCATACGACATTTTTCAATACATTTGCGATTACCATAAAATAAAACTAGAAAGAAGTTTAGCAGATAAGGAATTTATTAAAGCTGAGAATTAATGCAGTTTGTAAAAGTACAATTATTAAATGAATATGATACATTTTTGCCGAGTGTTTTAAAAACTTGCGAAACGGTATTTTGTATGTATTCATTTTCAAAAGCTAAAGTCGACGAACCCGGCGTTGTTTCGTGGTTCATAGATCCATTAGTATCTACTGAGCTCAGATGTACATGCGATTTTTGTTTTATTCGTTATATAGTATTCTTCATAAAACTCTGCAACAGCATTAGATCGAAAACCACATATCCTGACTCAGCTAACAATTTTTGTTTTTATTTATTACACTTTTTGTAGCTTTAATAACATAATTTACAACACCTTTTCACATAAAAAACAGACATTGTGTACAAAGGCGGCACTTATTGCTAATAGCAATATCTTCCAGGCAACCTTTGGGTGGAAAGAAAAAGATAACAGGGTAGCGTTAATGCTAACAAAAAGCAACGTGCTAATTTTAACCAAAATGTAATATTAATTAACATAATAATCTAATATATGTTTTATATTTAACATAAAAAAATACATACACATAAAAAATTAAAATGAATAAAATAAACGTAAATAAATAAATACGAAATACTTAACATTAGGGACGGGATATTTAGATGGAGTTCTATTTTGACGGGTTTCAGATTGAAAAAAGTGCTTCACTTTGATCTTAAATGAGTTAACATTTAATACTTTTGGATAGAAAGAGTCAAACGGTTCCAGAGCCATGCAGCACTAAAAGTAAACGAAGCGTTGTAAAAATCTATTTTCGCTTCAGGAAGTGCCAATGTTTTCATATTACACAGCCGCATCTCTCTACCGTGATTGGAGAGAAAACTAAATATTTCTCGCAAGTAACAGGGAGCATATGGATTGTTAAGGACATCATGAAGAAGAGAAAGAATGTGAGCATATCTACGAAGACGAATGGGGAGCCAGTTTAACTGCGAACGGAATTCAGGTATATAGTCATATTTACGAAGAGAGAAAATAAAACGAATACAAAGATTCTGAAGACGTTCGAGTTTATTAAATAAAGGGGTCTACCTGTCTAACATATCCAAAAATGGCGATATACCGACCTTTTGCAGGGCAGCTATCCTTATTACATATAGATTAAGTGGATTATAAAGGCTGTTTTTTTTAGAGGTTTGGTTTTTAAATTGTTAATTCTTTTCCTAGTGACTGTCAATTTGACTGTTGACAGTTGATTTGTGGTCAGTAACTTTTGCCATTTATCATGAATAAACAGACTGACGCCAGCACAACGCTTGCAAATTGCGCAAATTTTTTATGAAAATCATCGTTTAGCTCGCCAAACTTACCACGCGCTACGTCCATTTTATGGCCGACATAATCGTCCAATTGAGCAAGTTGCCTCCACGGTCGTGTGATCTCACACCTATGCATTATTTTCTTTGGGGATATGTGAAGTCACAGGTCTCCGCTGATAAACCACAGACGTTTTTGCCGATATACGGCCCCAGTTGCTCGTTAAAGTAATCAAAAATTGGACTTCTAGATTGAGCTTCATTCGAACCAACATGGCGCCCATATGCCCAAAAATGGCATAACAATGTGTTTTAAATAAAGCCAACATCATGGCCGTTTACATTGTTAATGCGTGTTTTATTTAAATTTAAAACCAAACCTCAAAAAAAGGTCAACCATTACATAGAAGTATTTTGTAGTAAAACGAGCCACTTTCATACTGCCAAATGGAATTTTACGGTGTTGTTAAAACAAATTGCAAAAATGTGATGATAGTATTTTTTTAATAACGTACTACTCGAATATCTATTGATGTTTTCACTATATAAGTAACGGATGGACGTACCACATAGGTAATTAATTCAAAAAGAGCTGAAGGGTCGGTAGCTACTAACCTACTTATTCCGTTTCACCATGAAGTCAATTTTGTTCCTATTCACTTTGGCGATCTTAACACATGTCATACTATCAAAACCTCAGTCAATAGATCTATTGATACAAAGAGATTCCTCTCCAGCCGTTCAATCTGGACTCATCAAAATTAATTACACCTGTATTTTCAATGTAGTCCTGGATTTTGTGAAATGTTTCAAAGCAAAATCGGTCACTGGTCCCCAAGAAATGGGTAGAGATGTTGGAAAGTATCAGAAAAATGCCACAGAATGCTTTACTGCTGTTCTCCCAGAACTACTTCTATGTGTGGTGTGAGGATTGCCCTGAAGCTCAAAATAAAATGTATTAAAATATATTTTATGATTTATTTATACCTACTCCTAAAATCCTATATGCGTCCTAATCCTGATAAATTTAAAAATTTGAAAGTTAGTTATAGGCCTAGAAGTCTTAATATCTATATAATTTTAGTAAAGCCTCTAAGGTTATAAAATCCTGCGTGTTTACTAATAACACGCAGCATTTTATAAAAGTTTTGGCTTATTCAATTTCGATGCGGCGGGTCAACGCTAAAAACTTATCGGTGGTAATGAAAAAATTTATGTGTTTTTAAAATTTATAAGGAAGCGAGGAAATAATGTTTTTATTCCCGCTGGTACGTTTCTTTGGGAAAGATGTTCAGATGATCAGTAAATTATATGTCAATAACCTGATGAGTTCGGTGTAGGATTTGAACCTCGTACTTAATGATCACGATGTAAGTTTCTGGACGCTATGACCTCTTGCGCACAGTACTTGTTATGCTTGTGCTCGCTTACAATACGCGTAGTTTAACCAATGTCCAATTTAAGAGGAGAGGTTCCGCTTGCATACTACCCTGTTACTCCATTCGGAAAGACCCGCAGTGCGAGAGGGACAGATTCTGGAAAAAAGTCAAAATGACAACTTTTTTCACTAATTTTATTATTTAAAAAAAACCAATGGTGCTATGAAATATCTGCCCTGTTAAAAGTTTAATAAAGTTTATGCAAAATTTAATCCATAAATAATATAAACGGGTTTTTGCTCTAATAATCTTAAACCTCGACATGACAACTTTTTTTAGAGCCATCTTTGGTTATTTGGTATTAAAAGGAAAATAAAACTTTCTACAAAAAAATTGCCTCGATAATTCTAAATTGCACAAACCTTACATAGACTTGCCTTGACAATTCTGACGTGGCAATATAAAATGAAACTTGCCCCTATGAAAACTCAATATTAGTTTTGACGTTTGTTGGTGTTCGTGACCGACTCGTAGGTGTTTTTGTGGAAAATAATGGTTTGTAGTGACCATAGACTTTAATGACCATTATCCTAAGTCTATGGTAGTGACTGCCCCCATAAGCGTCATCTAGTGGGGAGTAGGATATAAAAGTTCAACACACTTGCAGTGCCCTTGTGTTTACATAAACTTTATACATTTCTACCCCAAATTATTATTTATATAGAAATGAAGTTGAAGACCCAATTTTAAAATTAAAACAACAAATTTTGATTGTCTAAAATTATTGTGCACGACGCACAACAAGCACAGTGTAGCCTAAAGCATGAAATCATTACCGTTTTATTACGGTTGCGTTCACGTAAAATTTCGTATTGAATCTGAAAACCGCCCCAAGCGGAGAGTAGCGGAACCGTAGATGGACTCTGTCTACGAGCGGAACTAATAGATTCCATAGAAATTTTACGTGAACGCAACCGTAGTAATAAAACGGTAATGATTTCAAACCACAATTTCAAACTAAGGTTACAGGTACGACTGAAGTCAACAAAATTAAAACTGATTTCTTTTCTATCTGTACCTTTTACTTTTTTTTTGTTTACAATTTTTTCGTCAGTCATCGTGTTTTGTTTTATCATTTGAAAATGAGCATCTACTGCTGGACGTTAGGAGAGCAAGCTCTTGCGAGGATCACCAAGAAAGCCTTCGCTAAAGTTCGTATCGTGAAAAACAAAGACGGTATATTCCATGAAGAAAAAGGTATCCTTTTCTATCCACAAGAAACTGCAAAATACGGTTGGGGTGTAGAAAAGGGGGCACTATGGGAAAAAAGATTTCGCGCCTCCTTATCGTCACTCCGACCCAAAGTACAGTACCTACCCAATGCTAATCTTTTGTTTAAATGTTGTTTAGTTTTAGGAATATCAGTAAGTGGAGATGGCTCTATCGAAGCGACCAAAGAGCTCTGTTATTTTGTGGAGATTCTCCGGTCCAAGCAAACTATGTGGCTCCCTTATACCAGCCTACGACTGGCTGAAAGATCCAGACCTTTTTATGGCCCTGCAGATAAAACTCCAACTCCTGTGAAACCTCTAATTACTAGAAAGGTTGGTTAATAACTTCGGTTCATACTAAATTTAAGAATGGGACTCCAAGAAGTAAGCATGGCTCTGAAGGCTAAAGTGAAAACCCCTGATAGATCTCTAATTTTGATGTCATGGTTTGGCCAAAACTTGATTTTCTTATCTGCTACATTTCTCTCAAGTCAGTCACATCATGGTTTGGTCAAAACGAGCCCCTTGTTTGACCCAGCTACATTGCAATTTCTGTCTCCGTTGTCTGAGTCGGTTACCACCATGGTGCACCAGATTGTTGATATACAGCGCAGGGTTAGGTTGTAAAGAGGGAAAATAGGTGCACGGCCATCAGGCTATGTTAACCTTTTTGCTGCCTCCTTTTTAACTCTTATCTAGTTTGTGTTGTTTAGTTTTTTGAAAGTTCATTACTTAAATAATTTATTGTATGTTTTATTTAATTTTGTGATTCTTCTTTTTTTATTTCCTTGTTTTTCGAAATTATTTCATTGTTTCAAGCTTTTCTTAATTTTAATGTAAATGTATATATATATTAATTTTACTTTTTGGCTCTTGTTTATTATACATATATATAGCTACTTATATATATTTTTTTAATTTCATTATATAAAATAATATATGTACACATTAATTTATATTAATTGGTTAGGTACTATATTACATATATATATATATATATATAATTAATGTTTAAACAAGCAGCACTGGTTGGCGGGGGACGAGATGTCTCCAGAGCCGAGATGGGTGCGTCTCTGCTTCCGCCAACTGGCATCACACGTTGCTCCTCTCATTTTTATTGCATGTAGTGTTTACCTGTAATTGGAGTTACACTCTATTCCTACTGTACGCTAGTTTCATTGCATGTTGTAAAGTGTATCATATGTTGGTAGACCAAATAAATAAATGTATAAAAAATACTAAGTTGTACTATGAAGTAAGCCATCAAGCATTAGAACTTAAATCTAAGATTCTTAACTGTTTAAAGTCATAATTTAATATTCTGTTAGCGTTAGTTTTAGTTTTACTCTATAAATACTTATATATATGTATTTATACATAGTAGCTTTAGATTATTGATCTGCACTGTTCAAAGTATTATCATGTATATTGTACTTACTACATTTAACTTTTGATAAAGCTCTCTGTTATTTGTAAAAGGTGTGCACCTGTAACATTACAACACATGGATGATAACCCTACATATTTACTAGTACTTTTTGTGTGTGTAACATTGGTGCTCCTAATAAATAAATAAATGAAAACTTAGTCTCCTAACAGCTTGGCAAAAATGTATGTCGTCACACTAGTATACATTGTACACAATACAACCAAAACTGCATACTGCCACTAAAATATTTATTTCTACCTATCTTCGCTTCAAACTCTTGCCAAGCTGTAGACAACTTTACATTTTAGTACTTACTATTTTTATCTGACAGACTATTAATTTTTAATAAAAATTTAATCTCCTTTTTCAGAGAAAAGTAAAGGAAGACCACACTTTACCACTGAGTACTGCCAAACTGGCTAAAGTTAAAACACTAGACCTAAACGTAACATTTGACTTCCGACAACTTCCACTGAGGCAGACAAAATATGAAAATGCATACAAAGAATTCATACGAAGAGGCAAAGACATGATCTTTGACGAATTCTTCTTCCTACTTCAGAAAGACTTAACAAGGCTGGACGACCTGGAATATTTACTTAACGTTGACGCTAGTACGGAGGATAAGTTTGAAACGGTCATAAAGAATATAATGTCAGAGAAAGAAGTGAAGATATATTTGCAGCAGAGCTGGAGATACAATTGTCTTAATCGGGAGGATTCTCAAAGTCAAACTGAAAATTCAGATAGTTCTGTAAGTTAAAATAACAAAATTGGGTTGGGCTGCTAAAGATTTTGTTTCAATTTTTTTGCATTGTTTAGTCGAAATTGTTCAAAATCTTTACTGACTGACTGTGCCAAATTAATATAGTCCACATTCACCAAGCAAATTTCTTTTAAGCCGCTTAATGCTGCAAAAGTGCTACCACTATCTTTTAGAGACCCTCAATAATTAATCATAAACAAAGTATTTTTTTTCTTTTTTCTCTTTTATATTTTAATTTTAAATAATAGAAAATGTTTTTTTTTTTTGTTACTCACGAGACTCATTCCTGCAGTCAAACTGTTTATACAGTTTTGCAGGGCATTGTTTTGAAATATAAGATTTCTTTCCTGGTTAATAATTTAAATAAATAAATAAATAATAATATAACTTGAGTCAAAAAAAATCATAAAAGTCTGCTCAATTAAATGTCTATAAAAAGCAATGAACTATTATTAAGTAGCATAGTTTTCATAGACAACGTCTTCGATAAGCAAAAATTTTAACTTTCGCTCAAAACGGACACTTTTTGCTCAAACAAAAATTTGTTTTTTTTTTTCTAAACTGGCAGCATATAACGCCATAAGGTCTGTACGTTAGGAGATTCCGTCATACAAAAGAGTTTGTCTGTCATTCTTTCATATTGCCTTATGTTTTAATGATACCTAGACAGATAAGTTTGATCTGACACATTATAATAATATGTGAGTGGTTGACTAAAAAGGGACCTCAAGGGAAAATAATTGATTTCGAGTAAATCGCGTTTGAAGTTTGAAGTAGAAACAAGTTTCGACTCGTGCGCGGGCAATTTCGTGTAATTTCTACAAAACTTTCTCGGCTCACAAAAAAAACTAAGGCGCCTAAAAATATGCTGATTAAACCAAAACAAAGCTAAAAGACCATAGATACAAACATTAAAAAAAAAAAACTTCTAATCCCTCCAGGTCCCTTTTTGGTCAACCACTCACATATCTGGAATTCAGGTTGTTCTTTTTTAACACAATGTTTGTCCGTGTGTCACGGCCCTTCTCAGGAACGGCTTGGGGTATCAAGTTGAAATTAATATTGAAAAATGAGGTCTAATAGCCTCATACTGTCGTAAAAAAATTATGTTTGTACGGTCATTCGTCTAACATGGTATGAAATCTTTTAACAGAAGTGATCAAATCATAACTTTCCAATTCTATGTGGAATAATTACCAACGTAAATTTGCAGTTCCGTTAATAATTTTTTTTGTGTAGTTAAGTTTGAAATTTTTTTGTTCAATTTAGTAAAGTCTACTAACTTAGTTAGTAAAACGGTACGGCGCACGAATTCTCGCACTTGACAGTAAAACTTTCACAGTTTTTATTGTTTCCAGAACCCAGCATCCCCAATAAAAGCATCAACTCCTTCGATCCACGCCGACTGGTGCTTGGTCTGCGGCAAGAGAGAGAAGCTTATACAGTGCCCGCAATGCCCGTCCTCATACCACGCCGGCTGCAGAACTCAGTGGATTGTGACCATCATGCGTAAGCTTAAAGCAATAACGGCTCATTTTGAATGCACACGAAATCCGGGAGGATAGCTTAGTGTCATCTACCAACCAGTGGGTCTACCGCGGGATTCTCATTTTCATCAACATCAACTTGAGATTGAAATTTGACGTGCTTGCGACGACGACCGCCTAACATGCCATCTCTTTTGCACGCGTTGAATTTCGCATGCATTTGCTTGAAGTTGAAACAAATGAGAATTACGCGGTAGAGCCCCAGTTTGAAAGCGAGGATTATATTCGTCTGGTTTGTGCCCGAAGAACACACCAGGGGCCTTATTGTCTAACTTCAACACGTGTCGCTATCGCTTTCAAATGCATCGTGAATGGCTAAAAATTATGTGTGATGTCATGTCTAGCCAATCACGATGCCTTTGAAAGCGATAGCAAGAGATGTTAAAGTTAGACAATAAGCAGGCTGGTTAGCTGAAACCTCATAAAAATACCTCTCCACGACATAAACCTTGAAGGTTTCCGAATATAGACTGAAGTGAAAGTCAGTTTCGACGATTATTACGTCCCAGGGTGATGGGTGGCAAGCCCTATCGCCGTACTTTGGACACAAATATAGATTTACAGCTTAAAGAGCCTTCCGAAGTACGTATACCAAACACAAAGGTGCCCCTACGGTTATTGAACCAAAAAACAACAGCGGTCGTCATAAAGTTGGCTGTGGTCTGTTTAGTGGTCGTACGCAAATTACACAATTTGGGGGAGGAGGGCATTTGGGATTACGTCACAATTTTCAAATAGCCAATGGGGAATGGCAGTTCTCCACCCATCAGCCTGTGTTCGTCCACTGCTGGACATAGGCCTCTTCAATATTTCACCACTCTTGGCGGTGCTTCTCATCCAGCCGCTACCCGCAACGTCCTTCAGGTCGTGGGGCCAGCGGACACGAGGTCGGCCTACGCTACGCTTAGTTTTACTTAGTCTCCATTCCAACGCCTTTTTTGATAAAATCCGGAAGGAGGATATCCGTCAGAAATCGAAAGTGATCGGCATAGCCTGCTGAATCAGTAAGTTGAAGAGGCAGTAGGCTGGCCATATTTTTCGCCAAAATGATGGCCATTGGGGCCGAAAGGCGTTGGAATGCAGGTCTAGTACTGCCAAAATCTTTAATTCCTGAATATGCCTGAAACTTTTTACAAAGCACCGGGTACGTAACGGAACGGAGGGGGGCCAAGCGTTACGGTCCTTTTATGTGGGGGGAGCGGGGTCAAAAATTTGAGAATAATGTCTCAAAATAATTTGCGAAAGACACCTTAACCGGTCGGCCACGTGTTCAGGCTTTGCGAGGTGCGTCATGCGGCGCTTCTTGCGACGGCGCCCGTGGATGGAACAAATGTATGAAGTTGTATAAAGCCGCCCACGGGTCGCCGTGGCGCGCCTTGTGGAGAATCCAGTGGCGCGTATTGACTTGGGCTTCAGGCGGCAGCGGTTGTAAAAAAAAAAGTATGAGCTCATAGCGCGGCGGCCACTGCTCGGAACCGCACAAACGACAAGCGCAACGGATGGATTTGGTATCGAGCGCTTTGAATAAATATTTTTGCTTTTCCTGCGCGCTTTTAAATTTTTTGTAGCAGAAGTTTTGCAGATACCTGCTATATGACAGCACAGAATGCTTAATATACAATTAAGGTTGTGGGACAAAATAAACCAATTTTTTCTTGAACAGGTATGTAGGTTTCTACCGACTCCTTTCTTTTTTTATTGACGGGATGCACGCCTTGCCGTATACTCAATATATCTTCAGCTAAAACTATATTAGATTGTAGACAGAACCGTGCCACTTTTGACAAGGCCGTCCGGCGCGGTCGAAGGCGCCACTGAGCAAAAAGGCGCCACCCTACTGCAAGACGCACCTCGCAAAGCCTAAACTCATGGCCAACCGGTAATGGTTAACTAAAATACAGCAGGTAGACTTCTTAAAGTAGGGCCCACTGAGTGATGGCACTTATGACAGCTGGATTTAGTGATGAGGTACATTTCAAATTTCGGTTAAAAATAAAAATCAAGTGTGAGTTTACTCAACATTATGATACAAAAGGAAAATGTGCCAAAACCAGTGGCGTAGCTATCGGAGGGCTATGCGGTGTAGTGCCCCGGGGCCCCCAAGAGATGTTTAAATATCTAAATCGAAAAATAGTACATTACGATACGAGAGCGATGAAACGTTTTCTGACGAGTGTGAGTTTGCGGCACGAGCCGAAGGCGAGTGCTGCAATCACACGAGTCGAGAAAAAGTTTCTCGCACGAGTTTCGTATAATTTTTTATAGCACAAGTGCGGAAAATGCTGACTTTACGCACGCGCAGCGTGCGTAAAACGGTCATTTTACGCACAGTGTGCTATAAAGTAATTTACTATCATTTATTTTCGTTTAGTTTAACTTCGTCATTGTTTTGTTTTTAATTAAATATTATTGCGTAACTTGGCGACATCAAACATGACCTATAAAAAATGAGAAACTTTTTTAAAAAAAATTCTTTGTTTCTATACAAATTCTATTGCACAATAAATCAACATTCAAATTGAAACATAATAACCGAAACAAGTAGTACATCACTATCAACAATGAAGTATTACATTTTTTAATTCACTTGCTTATAAATAATTACGATACTTTGTAGGCATTTAAACGTCATAGGCGCCATCACTCAGTGGCTCTACTTTTTATTTTTGCTTATATATATATACGAGTATTTCTGTTTGCGTTTCAGACCGCAAAAGCCCCCCGAAACACGTTCAAACCCAAGTGACTCACATCCAAAAGATCTTATCCAGCACTCGGACAATCACTACCTGCCAAGACATAGAAGTCCCGGAACTTTGTCCCAGTTGTATGTGGGGCCCAGTTGTGGGGTACGGGGACGTGGTGTGGAAAAAACTGGGGTCAATCCCATGGTGGCCCGCCAGGGTGCTAAATCCCGGTAGTTTGCCTTCCTGTTTGGTGTCGAGGAAGCATTCGCCGCAGCAGTGGCCCTTGCAGTTTTATGGTGAGTGTTTGTATGGCATATTTATAACAGCGCTGTTTCAGTCAGGAGGCCCTGTTATTCTTGAAACCTGAGTTTAAATCAATCCCGCCAGAGCATGTACCAATGGGTTTATTGGAAGTAAATTCCTTAGTATTTATTGTATCTACCACTTGCGGAACGGTGAAGGAAAACAGCGGGTCTACCGCGTAATTCTGATTTGTATCAACTTCAAGCAAATGCATGCGAAATTCAACGCGTGCAAAAGAGATGCCATGTTAGGCGGGCGTCGTCGCACGCACGTCAAATTTCAATCTCAAGTTGATGTTGATGAAAATCAGAATTACGCGGTAGACCCGCGGTAGACACACTGTATTTTGTATTACTTAATAATACTAACCCTAACCAACGCTAGACAATATGGGTCCTTATTCTTATTATCTTACTTCAATATCTATCGTTATAGTTTTCAAAAGTATCGTGATTGGCTAGAAAGGACGTCACACATAATAAAATAGATATTGAAGTTAGATAGTGATGTCGATTCGGTGTATGTAGCACGATTTAACTCATTTGACAGGACTAAACTTAATTTAAGCGTTCTGTCCTTGTTTTTGCGATCCATCCATCCATCAGCCCGTATTCGTCCACTGCTGGACATAGGCCTCCCCCATATTACGCCACTCTTGGCGGTCCCTCAGTTATCCTCATCCAGCCGCCACCCGCATCGTCCTTCAGATCGTCAGTCCAGCGGGCACGAGGGCGGCCTACGCTACGCGTTGCTGTACGTGGTCTCCATTCCAATGCCTTACGGCCCCAACGGTTATCATGTCGGCGACAAATATGGCCACTGCCATTTCAACGTCTTTTCGATACAGAAAGAAAAAGACAGAACGCTTAATAGTAGATTATGCACTAAGGGTATAAAGCAGTGTCTTACGTCACGGGCGGCATATTGAACCCTGAGCGTAACGAGGGACTCTAGAGAGTCCTGAGTAAAGCGAGGGGTTCAAGCTGCCCAAGACAAAGACAGGCTTTATTCCAGAGGAGCATACCCTACTTTTCACACCTTCTGCGAGACAATAAAAAGCTCGACATTTTTTATCAACATTAATAATTCAATAAAATTCACTGACAATCACAGCACCAAACACCGTCTTTTGTTTCACATTCTTTGTAAACGCTTTTTTTCTTTTTTTTGAATTCTGCTTATGGTGGCCAGTTCGATTTACGAACAAACCATCCCATATGGGCATTTGTTTTCCACGAGTTTCCACACGAATTTGACGTTCCAAATTTAAATCACTTTAATCCCTAAGGATTTTCATATAACTTTATATCCCTTGAGATATAATGCGTTACTTTACGTTGAGGTTGCATGATATGTAATTGGACATTGTTGAGCAGGTGGTGTGAAAATTAAGTTTACGCCCCTAATGGAAGTGATTTTTTTAACTCTGTTGTATGCCTGTGCATAATTATAACCACGCTTTTTTACTAACTCACACCTGCCTGTCCTGAAGGCGACCTAAAATACACGTGGGGTGATCCCACCAGAATGTGTCTGTTCCTGCCAAGCCACACTGCGGTGCTGGGCGAGAGCCGGTCGGAAGAATTACAAGAAGCTGTGCTTGATGCTTGCGACGACTATATCAGAGTCTATTTGACTTAAAAGTTATCTCATGGTCTGGGCGGGTCTTAGGCGCAATTAATCTGTGGCTTTCAAAAGATGAGACTAGGTTTTTTTTACCTAGCTGGCATCTCCAATTATAATATCGCTGGATGTAGTCAACTTCGTGCAAGAAAAATCACCCAAATATGTTGTGTGATTCAGCCCCCAATCGCCCTCGTCGACACTGATGGTCAATAATCTGGTTGAAATTCATCTAATTATTTTATTATCTGTGTGTACTACCATAGACTAAGTATTACTTACTACTATACTTCTTACATTATAGCTTGAGTCCTGTGACAGCAGGACAGCGCTACACAATTTGTATTTCTAACTCTCTTTCTCATGCTCAAATGTGTATTTCGATGACAGCTGTCACAGAGCTCAAGCTATAATGTAAGAAGTATACTAATATTAGCCTATGGTACTACGTACAACCAGTGTTGTTAACTAACAATTTTATTTTTATTTGCCGCCTTTTTCCCGTCTCTCATCTTGCGATAACCACGGGCCTTATAACTCGCCATCAACTATCGCTATCGCTTTTCAAGGTATCGTGCATTTCTGGCCAATCACGAAACAATAGCGATAGATGTAGAAATTAGATAAAAAGGCCACGGACTTTAGCTGTCGAATTAAAAGTGCTGCTACTGCCTCCGCGCCCTCTGGTTCGTTAAGCGGAGCGCCCTGCGTGTCGTATTTATGACTCCTTATTTACACTCTCACAGGGCTTGCGCCATCAAGGGGACAAAGCTCCTTTACTCATATAGCTCGGTCCCCTTCATGACTTTCGTGAGAGTGTAAATGAGGTGTGAGTAGAGAATTCGATCCCACCCTTATTTCTATTCCCGGAATTTCGGGATTGTCCGCAGATAATACCGGGATCCCGGGATAGCCCCAAGATTTAGGATTGCAAATAAAAAAGAAACAAGAGGTATATAAAAATTAAAATTAAATGTAATAATCAAACAGAAAACGTCAAGTTAATCTTCAACATGAATAAACCGTTTCAAAAGTTTACCGAATAAAAGTTTATTCTTTTTATTCTATGTATTTTAGTGTATAATTTGTCTTGTCTTGTCTCGTCACGTCACTAATATGCAACTGCCGAGAAAGTGCATTCGGAGGATATTTGGCGCAATAATCGGATAGAATAGGAAGGTTTCATATCATGATTTCACACCTGGTTTGTTAATTCTTATCAATCTCGAAAATCCCGAGGTTTGAGGATTTTAATCCCGAAATTTTCGGGACTGGAAAAGGGCCGGGTTCCCAATTCGATCCCGGGATCGAATTCTCTAGGTGTGAGGGACCTTACTGAAAATGTAACTACTCTTAGCATTTTGTGTTCTTATCATGCATGCGTTTCACTCTAACAAGTTGTTTATTGATATTGTTTGATTGTTTGATTAGTGTTCTGTGTGGCTAGCACAAGCCGCAGATACAGCATCTATCTATCCTACTTGCCCTCTCACGCATATCGCGTTTGCCAATGAGCGAGAGAGCAAGTATGATGGAAAGGCACTTTATAAACGGCGCGTGCTAGAAACCCCTGATCTCATTAGTAATAAGTTTTTGAAATATTCCTTGCACCATGGTGCGTTTTTTTGTAAAACCCTGTTGTGAAATATATCGGTTAGTTTAATTTTATGAAGAAGGTTCCACAATTCGTGCATGTGCATAGAATATTTCTGTATACTTCGACTTGGTGAGAGAGAAAGCCGATGGGTATTTACCCATCTATCTATCTACTATTTGTTGTGTTTGTTTATACAATTTTGTATATTTTTATTTTGTTCGACAAAATCAATGCATGCAACAATCCTGTTTATTTTTTATCATTCCCATGAGCAAGTAACATTATTTTGTGACCAATCGTGCAAAATTTTAGCGCTTTTTAAAAATTAAGTGTAGTACTGTCTACTGTTTGTTGTGTTTTATTATACAATTTTGTATATTTTTTGACAAAATCAATGCACGCAACAATCCTGTTTATTTTTTTATCTTTCCCATGAGCAAGTAATATTATTTTGTGACCAATCGTGCAAAATTTTAGCGCTTTTTAAAAATTAAGTGTAGTACTGTCTACTGTTTGTTGTGTTTTATTATACAATTTTGTATATTTTTTGACAAAATCAATGCACGCAACAATCCTGTTTATTTTTTTATCTTTCCCATGAGCAAGTAGTATTATTTTGTGACCAATCGTGCAAAATTTTAGCCCTTTTTAAAAAAAAGTGTAGTACTGTCTACTGTTTGTTGTGTTTTATTATACAATTTTGTATATTTTTTGACAAAATCAATGCACGCAACAATCCTGTTTATTTTTTTATCTTTCCCATGAGCAAGTAATATTATTTTGTGACCAATCGTGCAAAATTTTTGCGCTTTTTAAAAATTAAGTGTAGTACTGTGTACTGTTTGTTGTGTTTTATTATACAATTTTGTATATTTTTTGACAAAATCAATGCACGCAACAATCCTGTTTATTTTTTTATCTTTCCCATGAGCAAGTAATATTATTTTGTGACCAATCGTGCAAAATTTTAGCGCTTTTTAAAAATTAAGTGTAGTACTGTCTACTGTTTGTTGTGTTTTATTATACAATTTTGTATATTTTTTGACAAAATCAAGGCATGCAACAATCCTGTTTATTTTTTGATTTTTCCCATGAGCAAGTAATTTTATTTTGTGACCAATCGAACAAAATTTTAGCGCTTTTTTAAAATTAAGTGTAGTACTGTCTACTATTTGTTGTGTTTGTTAATACAATTTTGTATATTTTTATATTCTATGACAAAATCAATGCATGCAACAATCCTGTTAATTTTTTTATTTTTCCCATGAGCAAGTAATTTTATTTTGTGACCAATCGTGCAAAATTTTAATCGTGCAATCGCGCTTTTTTAAAATTAAGTGTAGTACTATCTAGTATTTGTTGTGTTTGTTTATAAAGCCTGACCAGGAAAATAAAAAACCTGCTCATTTGCTTTTATGATTTTTATTTTATGATTGCAACACTCTGACAGCACACACGAAAAAAGAACACCACACTTTGACAGCAATCGACATAATGGCGTTTTAAGTTGAGGTTGGCAGTAGAAAAAATTTGTTAAAAAATAAATTCCGCAATATGGCGAGGTTTTTTATTTTCTTGGTCAGGCTTTACAATTTTGTATATTTTTATGTTCTTTGACAAAATCAATGCATCTAACAAACCTGTTTATTTTTTTGATTTTTCCCATGAGTAAGTAATTTTACTTTGTGACCAACCGTGCAAAATTTTAGCGCTTAATTTAAAATTAAGTGTAGTAGATAGGTATACCCTAATCGTCTCGGATTGACCCACGAGCTGTCAAAACAAAAAGTTCTAGTTCACACTTGACACTTGACATAACAGTGTCGATTCGACGTAACACTATTTGACTAATTTGTCAGGACTACACTTAATTTAAACGTGCTATCTTTTTCTTTCTGTATCGAAAAGGGAAAGACAAAGACAGGACGCTTAATATAAAGTTAGTCCTGTCAAATAAGTTTGCCACAAAGAATCGACACCAATATGCATTTTATTGTGAAAAGAAGTAAGTACCTATCAAACTACATGAAGATTGAAGTGTCTAGAATCTGTGTACTATATTAAGTTTAGGTGAGAGGTATCATATACTAAGTATTATTACGTATAGACTTCCCATACATCAGTTTGTAGCCACAAAAAGGTGTAAAATTTTAACGAAATCTAGATGGCGTTGCTAATCCTCTAACACAATACTAAAAAATACCGATTGGTGACGCTAATGGCACAGTGATGTCACGTAACGTAAAAATAATTCCAACTTCGATAATAGATGGCGCTGAAATATTCACTGTTAGTGTTGTCAACTTAGCGCTATCTACTTTTTCTAAGCAAAACTATTATAGCCACATGTTTACTTGGTAACCATGAGAGTTTACTTGCAGCCGATTAAACAAATTAACCTTATTTGCAAAACTTGGCGACACCTAGTGTCGTAAGGGCGCGTAAAAATTTTGCTAAGCCTTGATGTATGGGAGTTGTCGGTCTATACGTAGTAATACTTAATCTATGGAGGTATCTACTAGCCCCGCGTTCCGAAATAGAATTATTTCGCTAAAATCGATTACGAAAGTATGAAGTGAATGGCTTATGATCCATTGTAATTCTATTTCGGACCGCAGGGGATATCGATAATTTTCATCCTAAGCGGTTGACAGCTCGTGGGTCAATCCGAGACGGTTAACGTATAGATGTTGTCGGCACATCGTAGAATAGGGCATATCATATTTCTGTTAAAACTAGGAGGGTCACCTCGCTCCGCTCCACTTCGCTCGGCTCCCCAAATTTATTTACATGTAAACCTAACATGCTCCTCGCTCCGTTCGTCGTCACACCTGTTTTTGACTTGGTGAACGATCTTCGATTTCATCTTTGACTAAAGCATAAAGGTAGACCGGCTACCGTCACACAAATCTCTACTCAAAAACGGCGCGAATACCTGCGATGAGCTTTGTTAGTGTCGGCCAATCTACGTATCGCGTAGAGCGCTACCCCGCCTCCCTCTCCTGCTGAACTAATAGGCCAGCGCGGGGAGTGTACTAGAATAATTCAGACCATTCAACTGGTTGTGTTTTGAAATGGCCGCGCTCGGGTCGATCTCCGTAAAATATCCTGCTTTTTAACAAAAATAATTAAAAGCAGACTTTTTGACATACTTACGCATGATATGTGACTCCATCATGTTTTTTATATTTCGAGTAGTAAGTTTTGCACTTCATCCAGGCATTTTCAGCGTAAAACAACAATAATCACTCGGGTATAATGCACAGCTATCCTAACTGCTACGATTTGTGTTAGTTTTGCTCTGCCACTTATCGAGGCCCGGTACCATGTCTACGGTATGCTTTAGTCAAAGGATTTCATACTTTACGATCTGCCCAATTCTACGATCTGCCCAATTCTAAGATCTGCCCAATTCTACGATCTGCCCAATTCTAAGATCTGCCCAATTCTACGATCTGCCCAATTCTACGATCTGCCCAATTCTACGATCTGCCCAATTCTAAGATCTGCCCAATTCTACGATCTGCCCAATTCTACGATCTGCCCAATTCTAAGGTCTGCCCAATTCTACGATCTGCCCAATTCTAAGGTCTGCCCAATTCTACGATCTGCCCAATTCTACGATCTGCCCAATTCTAAGATCTGCCCAATTCTAAGATCTGCCCAATTCTACGATCTGCCCAATTCTACGATCTGCCCAATTCTACGATCTGCCCAATTCTACGATCTGCCCACGATATACACATATTTTTATAATTTTGTAATGTTACCATTAAGTAAGTAATTGTGATTTATGTTTTATATTGTGACAAGGGAACAACTTGATCGGTTTCGTTTGAATAAAATGTTTTCTTTTAATTTATTATATGTTATTTTATTACTCTGCGGGTTCGAGCCCCAAAAGTGCCAGAACAGAAAAGTATACAAGGTGTAACAGAAAGGTGTAACCATATTTGAAGAGCTTATTCAGTCAATGGTATAGAACAACTTTTACTATGGAACAAACCCCGAAATAAAAAAAATATATATACCCTTCCATACATTTCGGCCGAGCGGCATTGCATTTTTCTATGAAACAGTTAAATTTTTTCTTCGAGATACAGGGTTTATTCCATAGCAAAAGTTGTTCTATACCATTGACTGAATAAGCTCTTCAAATATGGTTACACCTTTCTGTTACACGTTGTATAAGGTGAGATTTATTTATGTAGGCAAATTTATACTGGAGGCTTGGTAAGTGATCAGTATCACGGATCGATAACACTTTTTGTGAATGAATGAATGAATAAACACTTTATTGCACAGAACAATTAAAATAAAACACAGAATACAGAAAAATAAAAGGCAAGGGCGGACTTATTCCTTAAAGAAATTTCTTCCAGTCAACCGATGGTGTGGAGAAAAGAAAAAATAATTTACAAGTATATTTGTGCAAAAAGAAAAAAAAAAAAATTTCTTCAAGCCTAATATTTTAATATAATACACTACATACTAATACATACACAAATACATAAATACATACATACAAATAAAGTAGCATAGTCAGTCTAGTCAGAGAGATGAAAGGTAATAATTTTTCAGGTTAAATCTAAAAGAGAACACAGAAGGAAGATTTCTGAGGGTTTGCGGAAGTTCATTCCAAAGCCGCACTGCATTGACCGTAAATGATTTAGAAAAACGATCAGTGGTGTGCGCAGGCATCGCCAGATCGATATGATGACAAAACCGAAGCGCTCTGTTGCTGCGATCAGTGCGTAGGAAAAATCTTTTTTTTAAATAATTAGGGTAAACAGGATTATGGAGAACATTATATAACAGGGAAAGAATATGTACGTTCCTGCGAAGACGAATAGGAAGCCACTTAAGCCTGCATCGAAACTCCGAGACGTGGTCATACTTGCGCAGTCCGAAAACGAATCGAATGCACAAGTTCTGAAGACGTTCCAGCTTATCGAGCAGCTCTTCAGTGGGATCTAGATAAGCGACATCGGCATAATCCAGAAGGGGAAGAAGAAGAGATTGTGCTAAGGTAATTTTCGTTTTCAGTGGCAAGAAATTCTGTAGGCGCTTAAGCGAGTGATATGAGCCGAAAACTTTACGGCTTACTTCATTAACATGTGGAGACCACGAAAGAGTTTGGTCCATCCACAAACCCAAATTCCTAACGGTCGTGCAATAAGGCACTATCACTCCATCAAAAACCACGTCAGCCACGTCAGACATGTCCAAGCGGGAGACGTAGTAATTACTACCGATGATTATAGCTTGCGACTTCTTTGGGTTGACATGCAGACCAAAACGCCTTGTCCATTCCCTGATGGCGACAAGATCATTGTTAACAGTATGTACTGCCCTGTTTATGTCGTCCAGCGGTGCAGCCGTATATAACTGCAAGTCGTCAGCATATAAATGAAAGGAGGAGGATAAGGATGCAGTAATAGAATTGATAAAGATAGAGAAAAGAAGAGGAGAAAGAACACCACCTTGTGGAACGCCGGCAGTCAGATTACACCAATCAGATTTGGAGCTATCGATTTTGACTAGCTGCTGTCTGCCGCGAAGATAGGAATTGAACCATGATACTACCTCCGGAGAAACACTAAGAGATCTCAGCATGCCAACAAGTATGTCAAAGTCGACAGTGTTGAAAGCGTTGCTGAAGTCTAGGAGCGTTAGGACGGTGAGATTCTTCTGCTCAATGTTTAGCCTTATGTCATCTGTCACATTTACAAGAGCTGTTGTAGTGCTGTGACCTGGACGAAACCCAGACTGATAGGGATTAAGGAGATGGTTATAGGATAGAAAATCAGCAAGTTGCTCGTGAACAAAATGCTCAAGGATTTTGGAAAGAATGGGAAGAATAGATATGGGGCGAAAATCTGAGAAAGAAGCAGGATTGGACTTTTTTGGAAGAGGGATAATGTGAGCTTTCTTCCAGGGACTAGGGAAATCTCCTGACAAAAGGGAACAGTTAATGATATCTGCTATTATAGGACAAACCGCATCAGAAATTGGGATAAACATATCTTTACTAAGACCATCATCACCTACTGCCTTAGTTGTTATAGAGCGAAGAATCTTCCGAACATCTACAGAGGTAATCTCATGGAACTGGAAAGGTAGGTATGTAATCAGAGGAAGGAATGGTATTGTGTAGAGTATTCAAGGTATCAGATTTTGAAATGCTAGATAAAAAGGAAGATGGACTACTAAAATGGTTATTGATAGCATTTAAGTCAATATTGGAAAGAGGACCAGGCTTTGGCTTGCCAACACCAAGAGATTTTAGGAACTTCCAAAGATTGTGCGGTGGACAGTTCTCGATGGACTCAAATATATGCTGACGTCTAGCATGCCTGCAGGCGTTATTGCAGCGGTTACGTAGCAACTTGAACCGTTTGACATTCAGATCTGAAGGATCTTGCCTAAACCGAACTTGAGCCTTATCTCTTTGTGCCATTAGCGCTTTAATCTCCGGTGTAAGCCACGGGGCTGGGAGATGTTTTACTCTGGTTTGCTTTAAAGGGGCATGCTTATCATATATAGTTAAAATTATTCTATTAAAATACTCGACCTTGTCGTTTACTGACGAGTTTTCAGTAACACAAGACCAATCAATCATATTCACATCAACTCGTAGTGCCTCCAGATCCATACCACTGAAATTACGAAGAAGAACTTTTTGCTTGAATTTAGGAGGACGAAGATTATAAGAGAGGAATATCAGATCGTGATGAGAAAAACCAGCAGCATTGAATTGGCCATGGAAAATAACATGAGCCGGAGACGAGGTAATTATTAAGTCAAGGAGTGAGGGGGGAGCACCAGGTTGAAAATGAGTTGGACCAGAAGGTAAAATATTTAAATTTAGGGACTTCATCATTGACTGTAGTACATTTGCCCTATGGTCATTTTTAATGAGGCAGGTATTGTGTTGACCTCCCATAGTAATTCGTTTAGATTAAATTACGTTGAAGGTGTGTTAATTCGAAAACCATTTCGAGATTTTGGTTTAGTAAGCCGTGTTTTAGAACTTGTGGTCTAAAAACCTCATGAGGATGAATATTTTTACGAAAAAGCTGTAACTTCCATTTGCCTTCGTGTAGCGTCACCTGAGAAATGGCTGTTTAGAAATGTGTCCTTTGCTATCAAGATATCTTCGGGCGGTTGATTGGATTTCACCTTGTATAATAATATTTTACCTATAATTTTAATCGTATATATATTGCTACATAAATTAAATAAACATTTAATCTAAGTAGTTCATGTACATTTATTATTTTATTACATATATTTTTATAAGATTAAAATTTGACTTGTGAAACGTGTATTATATATACCTACTTTGCAAAATAAACTTTTTGAATTTGAATTTTGATAAATTTATAATAATTTTCTTCCGACTGATTTGACAGAAGAATAACAGATGAATAGACAGATAGAAACGGACCACTTCTTTTTACAAGCAATTTTTGTTGATTAACTATTGAGTGAGGTTTGAATTTGAGTGTTCTATTTCGATTAATTAGAAAAAGGCGGGTTTTTCACAATCCGGCTGGGAAACCGCTCTTAAGGGGCTATACCGTGAAAATTGACACTTTTTGAAGTTATTTATCTGCTCTTTTAATGAAGTTCCAAGTAAAATAAATTAGTATAACAATTTTGGGACCTTTTACTAGATTTTGGTCTATCAGAAACGCGATTGGAGGAATTTCATTCGATAGAAAAAATGATTGAAATCAGGTCTAAATTTACACTTTTTTTGATATTCTGACAAATTAGGATAGCATACAGACTTGAAAAATATTTATTCAGATGGGTTTTAACTACACCAAAATTACTGGTTATGGAATTTTTTGTAGCTATTTTAGTTAATTTTGCATTAATTTAAAACCGACTTTGTGACAATTTTCCCCGATTCCGTCCCTTTCGCACTGCGGGTCTTTCTGCCTGGAGTAACGGGTACCTTTGCTAGCACGGTATATCACCTTAAGATATCATTACAAATACCAAGGATCGGCCTTTAAGAGAGGAGCGGTATAAAAAATTAAACCAGAGATTCGCTATTTACAGTTTTATTATTATTTCACATACTTAATACTTTTTATTATTTCAACAATTACAGCAAAGCATAATTCGATAAATTTATTAGAAAATATTCACATTTGTACCTTAAAAATATATAATATTTACTTAGGGTTTAACCAACTTCGGTTAACTGCTCATATTCAGTAGCCTAAGCATGAAAACATCTCTCTTTCGTTTGAAACTAAACTTAGGTGCCATCATAGACGAATGCAGCCTACAGACTCCTCAAACAGGCGACCGACTTCTGTCAACACATCTGACTGAACCAGCAGATACAATTCGCCACTCGAAAATTATCTGTTTTGGAAGGCTAAACCAAAATGGCTTCAATATTCATTACATTAGAGTCTTCGTCTTCGGGAAAGATAAGTTTGTGCCGCTATATGTAAGATTGGAAGAGCCAATAGGATTGCAGTATCCCGTTTCTCATACCGCGGCTTGTTGACAGAATTATTTGTACGCGAGATGTTGAACAATAGACGTCTTTCTGGGCTGTATTGTCTATGGGTGCCATACACGGATTTGGAACTGGGGAACTTGGGTGAATCATAAAATGATTTAAAAGTAGGATGGAGTCGGAGCTATTTCACGTGTGCAAAAGAGACGGCATTAGAACAGAATCATAATATGATTCATCCAAAGCGGCCTTTTTAGAGGACCAGTGGGTCTACCGCGTAATTCTCATTTTCATCAACATCAACTTGAGATTGAACTTTGACGTGCGTGCGACGACGCCCGCCTAAATGCCATCTCTTTTATACGCGTTGAATTTCGCATGCATTTGCTTGAAATTGATACAAATGAGAATTACGCGGTAGAGCCCCAGGTGTCATACGTAGCTGTTAGTTCCGCTACTGTCCGCTTGTAGCGGTTTCCCAGATTCCATACGATTAAGACGTAGTTTGAAACTCAACGATAGGGAGATTTCATGCTTAGGCTACTGGTTAAAAATGGAACACGTTTTGTATAAAATATTCAAAGAATAGACAATCTGATGTTTAATAAACCAAGTCTTAAGTTAAGGTTAAACGTCAGTCGTTCGGTACAAAGTGCACAACTTATATTTGTATTTCTTGTTAAGAAGTTAAAAGTGAAAAAGATATTGGTCTATGGCAATTCACGACAATAGTTCAGTATGAGTTCGGTTTATATATCAACAGTTTGAAATCAAATGCACAATTATTCACGATTTTGTCCAAACAAGCTTAAAATACTGTTCAAAAGATTGTTTTGAAAAAATCGTGGCTTATTGTACATTAAATTTCAAGCTGTTGATTCGTAAACCTAACTTATCGTGAACTATTGGCGTGAATTACCACAGACCAATATTTTTTTCACTTTTAACTTCTTAACAAGAAATACAAAGTTCAGTTGTGCACTTTGTACCGAACGACTGATGTTTATTAACCTAAAGGTGGATGCAACCACAGAACAACAAATGTTCTGAGGATGCGATGGATACTGTCCCCAGACGCACACAACTTATGATTCATTTCTTATTCTGGAATAATAATAATAATCCACGGAAGACACCGCAAAGATCTTGAGCAACTGCACGTTGATAAAAACTGGTCCAATGCATGGCTTAAGCAAGGCGAGCTCTTTCCGGAGACGGAGGCATTTATGATCGCTATTCAAGACCAGGTCATTTATACTAGAAATTACAGGAAACATATTATAAAAGAACGCAATCTATCAAATGACTTATGCAGACACTGTAACAGCGCTTCAGAAACTATTCAGCATATTACGGGAGCTTGTAAAACTATAGTTCAAACGGACTACAAGCACCGGCATGACCAAGTTGCTTCTATTTTACACCAACACTTTGCATACAAGAATAAATTTATAGACCAAAAGACCCCATATTATAAATACAAACCTGAAAAAATTCTCGAAAATAACGTTTTGAAAATATACTGGGACCGCACAATCATAACAGATAAAACAGTACATTTTAACCGACCGGACATTACCATTCACGACAAACAAAAGAACACAGTTTACTTGATAGATATAGCGATACCCAATACTCACAATCTGCAATCGACACACACAGAAAAAATAAGCAAGTACAAAGATCTGGCTATGGAAATTAAAACACAATGGCGTGTAAACACTGTTAAAATAGTCCCTATCGTAATATCAACTACAGGTGTTATTCCTAAAAATCTTGTGACTACTTTAAATGCTTTGGATATCCCGACTCATACAATTTATCTCCTGCAAAAAGCTGTAATTCTGAACACCTGTCGTATCACAAGAAAATTCCTACAGTCTAACTCATCCCAGAACACATACCTATTCATGTAAACTACTCTGCACTTGGCCTCGGTCCGTGCCACTTTTACCTCTTAGAAAAAGAGAGAAATTAAGAATAAAAATAATAATAATATATGTATATTCATGAAAACAAAGATACAACAAATTAGTAGGCTAACCTTGACGCCTAAAAGGGGTGTATGTGCCTGTGCTATAGGCGTCAAGCTCTTCCGTCACAGTATGAAGAACAGGTATGAACATGTACATAGGTGATACCTCCACAGTCGCGCCCGGCATCAGCTCTACCACCTGTGGTCGCGTAATGCCATAAATCACATTTTTTTTTTTCATATTCTTTACTCATAAATGAGAAAAGCAATCATAAGTTGTGCATTTGGGAACAAGCCCCGTCGCATCCACCTTAAACAAACATATTTATATATACAAATATATTTAACACAATATAGCAACGCACACAGAACAGCGGACGCAAATTCGCCGACATAGAATTACTATTTATCACAACAGAAATAATCACTAAAATCAATATAAAATTTTTTTTTTGTTACTCAAATTTATTGAAAAAAACGAATTGTAAAATAATTTCTCAAATGCTAAATAAGCTAAAATGCCTTGTAATTTCCGAAAAAAATCTCAGATGATGCGGGCGAAACAAGCAGAAAATAATCAACTAGAAAAACAGGAACTGAATCGGTACAAAGAATATTTTCAGTTTTTTGATCGCTCACTTTCATAAATAAAAGAGGAACATAAGTTTATACATACGTACACATTTTTTCACATTACTCAAATGATATGCGAAAACAACAAAAACAGTCAAGTATATAAGGTTAAATAATATTAGTTGGCGAAACTCAAAACATAGGTAGTACTAGTCTATATGAATAACTGTTTGTATGGGAGCTAAGCGAAATTCTTAAAATTTGTTTTCACCTTTCCATACTGGACACAGTGGCGTGCACAGAACTTTTTACTGGAAAAGCAAGCAATTAGTCAAGAACAACAATAAAAAAAATATGAAAAAATTTAAATATCACTTTGAAAAAAAAAAGTTTGTATAGGAAATTTTCACTCTAGGGTAGACATTGTCTACCCTGGCGTCATACAAAATTTTTTTTCAAAGTGGTATTTAAATTTTTTCATATTTTTTTTATTGTTGTTCTTGACTAAGTGCTTGCTTTTCCAGCAAAAAGTTCTGTGCACGCCACTGCTGGACCAGTCAGCTGATCGGGGCAATTTGTATGGGAGGAAGAGAAAAAAAGTTGCGAATTTCACTTAGCTCCCATAAAAACAGTTATTCATATAGACTAGTACTACCTATGTTTTGAGTTTCGCCAACTAATATTATTTAACCTTATATACGGTGACTTTTATTTATGTAACCAAATTCATACTGGAGACTCGGCATGTGGTCCTTATTTGTGAAAAGCGCAAAATTAAATTTAGGCTTCCTATGCTAATTGACTAGTTGTTCGTAAATTAGTATAAGGGCACAAAAGATTTGTTCGTATTCTACAGAAAAGGTTATTAAACCTTTGTCCAGACCACTTACTGAGTCTACAGTATAAATTTGCCTACAAAAATAAAATTCACCTTATATTGATAAAAATTGCGATTGAATCTGTTAAAGCTGGTGTCAAAAAACTGCAAGAGCTTTGTAAAGACTCTGTTGTAATATGCTGTAGTTTATAGAGTGTACATGAGACAGCACTCACTCGCAAGGTCAGGTAGGTACAGTGCGCGCCAATCTTTTAGTCGCCTCTGAAGATAGCCGTACGAGGCGACGCAATAGCCGTTTTACGGTGTCAGGGGGACGTTACAGGAGCGAGGGCGCGGAGCACACCCGCCTGCGTGCTGCACCACACCCCCCGCTCACCATTTAGCAGGTGTCAGTCAACACTATGCGTTAGTGTTAGTGCTACGTCCGTACACTACACGCGCGCGCGTTCCATGAAAAGTACATTCGAGGAAAAAATTCCATGATTCGTTAAGTTTATCGTTGAATCTCTTTGTTACTGTTTTTGTTGCCTTTATTTGTTGTTTTGTTGATTTAGTTAGTTAAAGTTTATAGTTGTTGTTATGCCTCGCGGACGTTATAGCGTTTTAAGGCGACAATGTAGGGAAATGGTGTTTATATTAATGCGTTTTATTTATATAGTTAAGATCGCACTAAAATAATAAATAAATAATAAAATAGGGAGGTACAACAAGTACACCTTCCCACTTATAGTAAACATTTAATAATCAACCGTTGATATTATTGTTTCCTTGACTGTACCTGTGCAAGCTTGCACTCGTAACTCAATCAGAGGCGACTAAAAGATCGGCGCGCACTGTAGTGGGACACCTGGTGGCGGCGGCGGCGCACTTTGACGTTAGTTAAATATCAGAAAATCGTGATGGTACAAAAGCCTAATACAGTGCGAGAAGGCTCTTTTGGCGCGTGGATTCAGTTTCTTTTGCGTACATATAATATAATAATAAATGCAATTTGTTAATTATGCTGCTATTTAAACTATTTTATGCCATTTTGTTATTTTTTTTATTATTTAATGTGTAAATTTCCATTTTTATTAATTCCATTTCTGAACATGTCTCTTTTTTTTGTTGTTTGTATGACATCCATTAATTGTATTATTTGTAATTATTTGTCAAATTAATCATTTTTGTTCTGTTTTAAATATTATTTCAATTATTCAATATTATTATTAATTATTTTCTTAGTCAATAATAAAATTCTTAATTTTTAATTATAATTTTTTTACACCTACCTGCCATTGTGTTTTGTTGATATATTTTAAAATGGGGTAAACTGAAAATCAGCGCTGCAAGTTGCTTTAACTTGTAGCATTTACTGAGCTTGCTCCTTTTTGCCATTTTATATTGTGTTGTACTGTCTTCTTTTTTTTTCATATGTTCTGTGGCAAATAAACTCATTTCACTTCACTTTCACATACAAACTACAAAGTTGAAATTTGGCAGGTATGTTTAATATGCCATATAAAGGCATCCGCTAAATTATAAAAGTACGATATACAGAGTGTTGAAGTTTATATCCAAACGTCAAAATAGCCTTGCCGCACTGTAGCTTAGTCCGGAGCGATAGTGGAGCCCTCTGCCGAGTTTTTGTTTTTGTATTTGAAGACTGTTTTGGAAAAATAACCAATGTCCAATTTTTTCGAATTTGTTTTTTTTTTGCTCTATGGATTCTCTATTCTGCATACAATAATCTGGTAATACTAGAATCAGCAAAAACAACCAAAGTACATTCAAAATGTAGCTACAAAAACAGATTGCTTCCGGAAAAACCACCAACGCCAGTAACGTTTCTATAAAGGATAGCCAATAAATAAACAACATTTTTTTTTACTTTTTATATACAAAATTAAGTATTTTCATATAACCATGTTTAATAAAAAAAACATAAATAAGGATTTTTCCATGTAACTAATTTTATTCAGGTTTATTTACCTATGCCCAACGGTTGGTAGATGTGGGCTGATTTATTTTGATATTTACTTCGTGTAAAATGTCAGAAAAGTGACATTGGTTGTTTTTCCAAAACACTCTTCATTTGTATTAACACGTTCCGGCGCGGTACATTATTTGCTCGCCTACGTAGAAAAGCAGTAAAAATCTCCATACAAATTTATATCACTGTAATAGCCGTACTGCCATATTACAACACAAAAAGATATTTGCGATTTGACAGTGCGGTCATAGCCGCAACACGCCGAACAAAACCCATACAAACATACCGGTTATTGCCGTACTTTCAGTGTGTGTGAGTACCAGTATGTATGTGAGCACTGGTCAATAAAAAACGCGGCGCAGCGGGGGTGTAGATTGACAGTACACCGTTGATGTGTTCCTGTAGAATGCCAGTGGAAGTGTTTTGTATGAGACTTTCGAAGAAATTTCACGGAGGTAACCGTACTGGCATTTAGAAAAGATTAAAAATTTACGGGCATCACCGTACTGTCAACCCGCAAGAGGCAAGAAAACGGCATACGCCGTTACCGCGCCGGAACGTGTTAAGGGGCTGTACTATGCTAGTCCTGCTTTAAAGCGTTTATTTTTTAACTCTATCTTCTGTAATCAGATGCCGCGCATGCAAAAATTCAGTTATTTTGAAATCGTGGCTGCATTAGGACATTAACCATAAATTCTTTATGTAATAAAGATGTTTTTTTCTCGTTAGTACCTGCGTGTATTGTTTTCGTTTCAATCGGTTTTGAAACATGGAAACTGAATCGCTTTTTTAAAAGTGTAATTATTAAATTGCCTTGAGTCACAAAACACGCCATATTTTTTTCAAATTTTTACCATCTCCATTGACGGGACTGAATCCAATACAAAACTGAACTTTAGCATTGTGGAGCCCCTTAATGAACCGAATAATGGGTTACGGTACTGTTTTCAGTCCTTGGTCAAATAAGTAAGAAATTGTTTACATTTTAACAACATTCTTATCTTACAGTCACAAAATAGATACTAACAGAAGGCCGACTCTACGACGGAGCGAAAACAGATGCACACATGCATAGACGCGTACGTATGATGATCTCGGTAGAATTTCGTATTGCCATTCGACCGACTTCATCCGAGATCGTCGTACGTACGCGTCTATGTGTGCGTGCGCCTGTTTTCGCTAGTTATGCGAAGTAAACCTTCTGTAAGTGGTTATTTTGTGTTACAGGTCAGTGTATTTTGAGATATAAAATCACAGTCAAGTAAAAAGTACACTAAGATTTTATTACTATTGTAATGTTAAAATGAAATTATATATATATACAAGGGGAATTTGTGAACATCGTCCAAATTCATACTGGGGGCTTGGTAAGTGATCAGCATCATGAACCAATAACAATTTTTGTTAAATTCATAAAATTAAATTTCGTCTCCCCATAGTGATTCACTCAGAACTGGGTGTGAATTACTATGGGAAGTCGAAATCTCATTATACGAATTTCACAAAAATTGTTATCGATCCCTGATGCTGATCACTTACTAAGCCTCCAGTATGAATTTGGACGATGATCAAAAAGTCACCTTGTATATAGTTTATTGTAACGAAAGGAATAAGTAAGGTACTAAACTGAAAGAAGTTTATATGAGAAACCTCATTACAACAATAATAAAATATAATTTCTTATTACTCTTTTTTTTCTACAAAACAAGCCTAGGGTGTTCCAATACTATTAATATATACATTAAAATAATTTAATTACATATTTAAATAAGTTGTTATAATCTTCACAGCATATTTTCCCGTATTTAAATTGTTAGGTAAAATGCCTTGGGTCCAACTAAAACGAACCCATTAATTTATGTGACAATTAATTGAAAAATTATATAACTACTAGCTTTTGCCCGCGGCTTCGCCGGCCCATAAACTATCTCTATGCAAAAAATCACGTCGATCCGTTGCTCCGTTGCTGCGTGAAAGAAGGACAAACCAACAAGCACACTAAATAATGTTTAGAGTATCTAAACCGATGGTTTTAGCTGTAAAACATCAACTCTTTAAAATATCGATTGATTGATGTGAAAGAGGTGTGTCCGGATCGTAGCAGATGGAAACCAGTTATATCATTTCTTTTTCCGTAATAAAAGGAAAACCATTAAATTTATTGGATAAGTTCTACAGACGATGGCCAAATTATTATATTTAAATAAAAATCGGTCACAATCTCTGAAAGTGGTTGCTGTAACTAATGTAACAGTAGAATAGTTTCTTTTACAATGAGCGTTTTTCCTTGTGTCAAATTTAGTGTTAAATAAGATTTCTAGATGGCACTGTCATATACTTTAGCAACAGAATCAAAGACAAAATTTGCACAGATTCCAAACAAACCAAAAACCACTTTGACATTGATTGCTACGGAACATATTTCATCTACGGTTACATGGACAGCGACATCTAGAGGAAAGTTAAGAACTAAGAAAAAAAAACACGAGAAAAATGCTCACCACGATACCTGGCAAGCCTTTTACTAATTTAATACGCTTTTTATTGTAATAAAAAAAAAGAAAATTATGAAAATGAGAAAAAAAAGCTCAATATATATTTCGGGCCCCAGTGAGCTCGGCATCAGTTGAGGTGTATGACATTATTTATAATAAATAAAATATTATTATAATGTAATTTTTTGTATTCTGCACTTATATACAACGTGTAACAGAAAGGTGTAACCATATTTGAAGAGCTTATTCAGTCAATGGTAAAGAACAACTTTTACTATAGAACAAACCTCAAAAAAAAAAATTACCGTTTTATAGAAAAATGCAATGCCGCTCGGCCGAAATGTATGGAGGGGCAGATTTTTTTTCGAGTTTTTAGTGTTGGTTCCATAGTAAAAGTTGTTCTATACCATTGACTGAATAAGCTCTTCAAATATGGTTACACCTTTTTGTTACACATTGTATACATAATTACTTAATTAAATGGTTTTAACCGCTATATTTCGACCCCTCAGTGGAGTCATCATCAGGCGAATGGAAAAATATTATATGACATATATAGGTAGGTATTTGAAGTTAGTTAGAAAACCGCTGACATCTATTGATATAAAAATACAAAGAAAGTATATTTTAAATCGTGAATAAAATATAGCGCCTAAAACTGTTAATAATGGTATCGATTCGGCATAACACGTCTTAACTTATTTGACAGAACTAACCTTATTTTAAGCGTCCTGTCTTCTTCTTTCTCTATCGAAAAGACAAGGACAGAACGCTTAAATTAAGTTTAGTCCTGTCAAAAAAGTTAAGATGTGCTTCACCGAATCGGTACCAATGTCATACTTCTCAACTGATGCTGAGCTCAGTGGGGCCCGAAATATATCCTGAGTTTTTTTCATTATTATAATTTTTTTTTTAATTCTATAATTTTTCATTTTCATAATTTTCTTTTTTTTATTTCAATAAAAAGCGTATTATATTAGTAAAAGGGTTGCCAGATATCGTGGCTAATCAGAATTGTAAAAGAAACTATTTACATTATTTACAGCAACCACTTTCAGAGATTGTGACCGATTTTTATTTGAGCATATAATAATTTCGCCACCGTCTGTGTATAGAGGTTACACAGGCTGTTGATTTGGTCAGCAACTTTCGTCTCGGGGTAGGTTGTATTCATGATACTGATGACAATATTTTTTGTCAGTATCATGAATACAAACTACCCGATAACGCGCGTGTATCGAGTGTGGACTGTTACTTGCATTTCACAGTTCACACTCGAAACACCTCTGTCTTGACAACCTTTCAAGACCTTTCAAGACCAATCCTTTCAAGGATTCATGACGGTATGCAGGGTGCTCTGAAATTCGACTTATTCCTTGAAAGCAGTTAGATCTTTGAAAGATTAGACCCTATCAACTAGGGGTCGAAAATAAGTGGTCTCCGAGTTACGAAGGTTTTTAAGATATTTTTCAAACTTTCAGACTGGTAACGAAAACACATTATTCAAAAATAATGATCTCGTCATTCATTTGTTATTTTTCTGATTAATGGTAAATGGATAAATGAGTGATCATTTATAAAAAATACACATGCTCAGAATTCCCATAATCTCAGAAGTAAACTCTTAAATGGAAAGAAAACCATTTTTATTTTGTAATTTTTGAAATATCGACGTGTTTTACTTGGAAAAAAATCTTTATTTTCGACCCCTAGTTGATAGGCATTATTTGTTAGAAATTATCTCTTGTATAACCCCTTTTAAGGAATAGGTCGAATTTCAGAGCACCCTATATATATTTTTGTCGTAAATTTATTTAAAATATTTTGGGGGCAACATAAAAATGTCTAGTGTACGACAGAATGATGAAATTGACTTAGCTTTGGCGGAGCGGTGGGGGGGGGGGGGTGGGGTGGGACATCCGGGTATCTAGGTACTAGCTCTTCGCACCGCTGTGACAATTTATCCAGAGAATTTCAGGAGATCTATATGCCAACCGTTTCACCGATACAATTTCGGCATTATCAAGGCGAGTGTCGCTTTTAGGACGACGACGCGGCGTTCACCGTCGTTGTCAAACGGGCACTGGCAGCCGCCGATCGGCGAGCTGCACGCAGTATGTCAGCTCACGCGAGTTTTAATAATATTAGGGCATTATTGTTTTTTATTTGTTTTTTTTTTGTATGCTACTTTTTGGAGTAAGTGATGATGCAAGTTGCGGACCAAATCAACACCCTGTATACATTTTCCTATCATAGTCAGCTGATAACGGCTTCATTGATGGAACATTTACACACACAATGACACAATTTCTTAAACACATGAAAAAATTCGTCCCTAAATTGTCTACTCTATCTAACATGAACATTGTACAACTATACATATTGTCGCTTACAAATTAATGTAAAATAGTCTCTATTACCCTCACATAAGGTCCTACGCGCCGGGGCCGATGAAAAGCGCGCTCACGGCGAAAAATAGGAACACTACACCACCGATTATTGTAACTGTAATGAAAGAAAATATTACACTTATTAATAAATAATAATAATAATAATAAATCTTTTATTTCGGACATACATCGGTAAAATGTTAGTAACTAATTACTTATACCTATGTTAGTGTACAGTGGAGACCTCATCAAGCTATACACTTGCAGTACGAAATTAGCCCCTATAGTGAAGAATATCAGATAGGTACAAAGTCCAATGTGTCTTACTTGATGCGGTCTCCACTGTACAAACAAAATATTTACAATTTTTTTTTTTCAAAAATATTTATTTTGTAATATTTATTATAAAGTAAATCATTTAACAGCTATGCACGGTCAACAAAACAGTTTTTGAGGTAACCAAGGGTGAAATTTTGTAGAAAATTCGTATTCATTTGACAGTTTAGGAGGCCTGCGGAGCAATCCTAGTTCATAGAAACGAAATACCAAAACCATTTGTAAATCATAGATTTTCTTAAAATAGTGTGTGTTTATTATGTATGGCCCCATTAATATATAACAAGGCACCAAACGATATTAAAGACATACATGTAAATTAGTTTTCAATGCAAATGCTCGTAAAGGCCCACTTTTCATGCATCAAAACCGAATAAAAAGTCGATTATTTTGCCCTAGGGCTTTATTTTTTTTTTTTTATTTATTTACAATGGTTGGCAAACCTGCAGCCTTTCCTGTGTACCATAGATGTTATACTTTTTTTAACTGTTTAACGGCTCTGGATACAATCTATTTGAGCCAATCATAATTTAAAGTTAACAAGATTATATTTGTTTTCATTTCCTCACACTATGCATTGAAAAACGTAAACATTGAAACTTTTACGGGCGTAAAAGCAATAAATTGCTCGGTTACGTTTAAAACACTCGCTACGCTCGTGTTTTAAATCGTCCTCGTAATTTATTCCTTTGCGCCCTTGTAGCATAAACTACTATTAAAACTAGATTATTTACGCTACTTGTTGACAAAATGTCATTATAGCGTCATTGACTTTTTAAACGATAAAACAACTTAATTTATTCATAATATTGACATCCAATTCTAATAATTTTGACAAAGGTATTGTATTTAATTCTCCAAGACTTTGTTTCATTTCTTTTGATAATACTTAATTATAATTGGGTGTCTGCTAATTAATATTCATATGCCCATATCATATGAATATTAATTAGCAGACACCCAATTATAATTAAGTATTATCAAAAGAAATGAAAGAAAGTTGATATGGGTAGAACATAGAGTGTACTGTTAACAAATTTTAAGACCTATTTATATTGTTTGACACATGTTGATGAATAAACGCTACTTTTTTTTTTGTTTGTTCCGTTTGAGTTACAGGTTGGCTGGTTGAAAATATTTTTTTGACTCTATCGAAATTCCTTACTTTGTACAGATAGAGTAGTATACATACAGTGCGCGCCAATCTTTTAGTCGCCTCTGAAGCTAGCCCCAAGAGTCGACGCATTAGCCGTTTTATGGTGTCAGGGGGACGTTACAGGAGCGAGGGCGCGGAGCACACCCGCCTGCGTGCCGCACCACACCCCCCGCTCGCCATTTAGCAGGTGTCAACACTATGCGTTAGTGTTAGTGCTACGTCCGTACACTACACACGCGCGCGTTGCATGAAAAGTACTTTCGAAGAAAAAATTCTATGTTTCGTTAAGTTTATCGTTGAATCTGTTTGTTATTGTTTTTGTTGCCTTTATTTATTGTTTTGTTGATTTAGTTTGTTAAAGTTTATTGTTGTTGTTATGCCTCGCGGACGTTATAGCGTTTTAAGGCGACAATGTAGGAAAATGGTGTTTATATGAATGCATTTTATTTATAGTTACGATTGCACTAAAATAATAAATAAATAATTAAGTAAGTAGGTACAACAAGTACACCTTCCCACTTATAGTAAACATTTAATAATCAACCGTTGATATTATTGTTTCCTTGACTGTACCTGCGCAAGCTTGCACTCGTAACTCACTCAGATGCGACTAAAAGATTGGCGCGCACTATACAATACAATAGTGTACAATAAGTAATAATGATACACTTGAAGTACTAAATAACAGATAAACGCTGAAATCCTAGATAGGAAACAACTCTAATGTGAAAACTGTTGCATGTATTGATTGATAATAGGTCTTTACATATGAAATTGCCGAAAGTTTCTTACAGATTCATGATTTCATAATTCCTGTAATTCAATAGCTATTTCAATTATTTGTTTTTTGTTTGAAAGTTGATTTTAAGGTTTTACATCGACTTGTTTTTATTTTCAGTTTCATTGTTTTCCATGTTAAGATTCGTAATAATTTACTACAGACGTAACTTTTTTTAAATTAAATTAATGTTGCTGTTAGCTTAATGTAGTTTAATTCATAAACATAAGAAATAACATAATTTGGATTTGTCATTCCTAAAAAAAATGCAAAAATGTTAGTATTGAAAATTGAGTTTCATTTAATTCTCTATAAAAAACAGCTATTTCATATGTAAAGACCTATGTAAAGCCATGGAACCTATGTAGTTATTAGCTAGCCATTTCTGTGGTTATTACACGAACATACCAACATTTTAAACAAAAAAAAAACTTTTTTGCGCTAAACTATTTTTATAAATAGTCAAACTGCAAAATATTTAAAAAAATGGATGTCTACAAACAGGCCACCCCGCATTTCTACGAATGATAGAAAAAAAAAAAGTTTAACTCACCAGTCCGCACAGAGATCTTCTGCGCGATCATCCTGCCCCCTATCACAGCCAGGCCGGTGCAGAGCGCATGGCCCAATGAGCCCCCCACCACTACCCCAAAAATATCCTCCCTAGTGGCCAGCACCACTGTGGCCAGTTGGCTTCTATCCCCCCACTCAGCCAAGAAGGTCAAACTGGCAGCTTGGAGAATGACTTTAATTATCGCGTTCCTCTTCCGTCTTCTGTTCTCCGCTTGACCTTGCTCCAGCATGTCCAGGGTCTCTTCTTTGTCTTCCTGGAATTTTTATATTTAGAACTTAGTACTATCGGCAAGAGTTTTTTGAGTGCGCCACTATGGCGCCACTAAAAAGGATGTATGAGATGTACAGCTTGTTTAAAAACTCATGAAATGGAACTAAAATTGTTTTTACTGGTAACACCTGCGGGTCTACCGCGTAATTCTGATTTTCATCAACATCAACTTGAGATTGAAATTTGACGTGCGTGCGGCGACGTCCGCCTAACATGCCATCTCTTTTGCACGCACGTCAAATTTCAATCTCAAGTTGATGTTGATTAAAATCAGAATTACGCGGTAGACCCGCTAATTTCTCTATACAAAAGATCTCAGGTATTGTCATATTAATTCTGTTTTGGCAAAGAAAGTGGCGCCCCTATTAATTTCACGGCTTTCTTGACAATCTGTATTTGCCATTTTAGTGCGCCTCCACTAGAAGTATGGAAACAGTTTTCGTGTTCTGAACATGTGTTATGTTATGTGATGTCGTTATACAATGTGACATTCATTTATACACTTCAATTCATACTGAAGACTCTGTAAGTTCTCAGTATCACTCGCTCTCTCTCTCTATGCGCTCTGGTACGGTGTGAAGGGGCATCGCATTTCAGCGAGGTGTACAGATAATGTGACAGGGTTGTAATTAAAAAAAAAATGTCTTTAGAATGCGTAGAGTGTTCGTGTTGAGACGAATTTCGTCTCAACTCTCGAAGTACTATAGCGCAAGTACGGCATCGATTCGATAAATTTGACAGATACAATCGATAAATTCTAAACGACAACCCTTACTGCAATAATACAAGAGTTACATTTTTGTTTATTGAATCGATTCCGCTATGCGAGCACGTCGATTAGATAAATTTGACAGATAGAATCGATAAATTTTAAACGATAACCCTTATTGCAATGATATAAGAGTTAAATTTTTATTTATCGAATCGATGTCGAGTCGATACCAAGTTCATGCTAGTACCCCCGAGTCGATAGCAAGTTAATACTTGCAACACTGTTAAGAAAGTCAGAATGCTTTATTTTTGTTTTATACACATTTGACCACAATAAAATTGTATTCATACATAGATTCGCGGTGTAACAAATCCCTAAGCTACAAGTCTCGAGTTATCGGTGTGACAAATCCCTAGGCTAAGCGTGACAAATAAACTAGTAAGTACCTATATAGAAAATATACTATATACTACCAGTGGCGTAGCTATCATAGGGCCAGCTGGTGCAGTGCACCAGGGCCCCGGAGCTCAGGGGGCCCTCCAACCTAAGCTTTGAAAAGAGCGGGTCAGCCAATTCGCCAGCTCCTGAAGCTAGAAAACCTCGACCCTGCTCACAAGAATTTTCAAGTGAAGTGATAGACGAATTCGCAAAAATCAAAGCGCGCAAGAGGTTGTCAATTGCACAGGGAACTCTGTTAAAAATCGTTTTTCTTTGTCATTTATTGATCTCATCTGTATAATAAAGATTTTATAATGCGTCGTTGCTTATTTAGTCCCATTTTCTTTTATATAAACACAGAGATTTTACCCCTCATAGAGATGACGTATGGATTAAGCCTACTAATGATAAGTTCAACTCACTGTATCCTGTATCCTATTCTTATTCCTATCTATAATTTTGAAGGCCAATATAAGTTGAAGCTACCGTGAAAGAGGGGGTGAGGGCCCGATTTTTTCTCTATGCACCGGGGCCTTTGCCTACCTAGCTACGCCACTGTATACTACCTATACCTGCGATTTTTGGCTCTTGGTGAAACATTATTATGGATAAATAAAACACCTAGTACTGTGTCACAAATTTCACTATTACCCAAATAAAATAGGCCGGCCTTCTAAAGCGATTGGATGCTTTATTTATATATATTTATGTAAATAAATAAACCATCTAGTACCATAGACTAAGCATTACTACGTATAGACCGACAACTGCCATACATCAAGGCGAGGCGTAGAAAATTTTTACGCGCACTTACGCCACTAGGTGTTGCTAATTGGTGCAAATAAGCATAATTTGTTCAATTGGCTGCAAGTAAACTCTCATGGTTACCAAGTAAACATGTGGCTATAAAAGTTTTGCTTAGAAAAACTAGATGGCGCTAAGCTGACAACACTAACAGTGAATATTTCAGCGCCATCTATTATCGAAGTGGGAATTATTTTTATGTTACGTGACATCGCTGTGCCACTAGCGGGTCTTTTTCAGCATCGTGTTCGCTAGAGGATTTAGCAACGCCATCTAGATTTCGTTAGAATTCTACACCTTTTTTGTGGCTACAAACTGATGTATGGGAACTGCTAGTCTATACGTAGTAATACTTAGTCTATGCTAGTACCTATAGTTGTAATTTACTTAATAAACTCGTTTCTACGCTGCAAATTGATTAATTCATATGAGATTTACCATGGCACCGGCAGCGATTTTCCTAAGCATTGCAGAAAAAGGACATTGTGCACCGCATTTCTTTATCTTTTGAAAGTATTTGTGTAACGAGCGTCTGAAATATAAGAGAATGTAACTTTGAACCTTTCAGATAATGAAGTGATATTATGTGAAGATAAGAAAACTTGATATGTATGAAATTACCGTTTTTTTGTTAAGCTCTACTAAATCATTAATGTTATCGATTCGGCATAACACGTCTTAACTTATTTGACAGGACTAACTTTATTTTAAGGGGCTTCACAATCAAAACTGCTTTTACAGACGTTTTTAAATTGGTTTAAACTTTCTATATGAATATTACAAAACTTTGAAAAAAATATATCACACATATTGACCCATGTCCCGTAATTGTGATGTTTTAAAATCTTAAAAGCATTAACCTACAACGAGAAAATAAATACCTTTAATAACCTTTCAAATGCTTTAAAAAACTGATAAATAGTTTAAACTTTATAAATTCAAAAGAGACAAGGATAAAACTTATACACGACACACACGAGCAATACAAAAATCTAACACAATGATGTTTAAAACTTTTAAATATCAAACTTAACACATGTGAAGTGTGTAACACTCTATTTTGCGCTACCCGGCGACACAGCGATCGTCGTAACAGCCACTTTGCAATGCACTCTGACATGAACGTTATTTCTATTTCGTTATTGTCGATATTTGTACAGACCTATTTCGAGCTGCTAATTTAACTTACTGAAGCCCCTTAAGCGTCCTGTCTTTCTCTTTCTTTATCGAAAAGACAAGGACAGAACGCGAAAATTAAGTTTAGTCCTGTCAAATAAGTTAAGATGTGCTTCACCGAATCAGTACCATTATACTAGTATTCTCTCAAAATCTAAGTAGACGTTTAATTAACAGGCCCGACTGTAAGGGTTGGTTATTTAAACGATAAAGTTGGAACCACATAGTCTACTACTCATACTGAACAACTTCTGAAATAAACAAACCAGCGCACATTGACTTTACGTATTGCTATTGGCCTTGCGCATTACAATGAAAAACAAAAATATGCGCAGATGTTTATTTAGTTTTTATAGAACAGTGCCATTAGCTTTGCGCATTACTATGAAAAATAACAATATGCGCAGATGTTTATTTAGTTATTATAGATCAGCGCCCATTGCTCTTGCGCATTGCCATGAAAAATAATAATATGCGCAGATGTTTATTAAGTTATTAAAGATCAGTATGATCATTAGTTTATGTAGTTTCAGTTAATGTTAGTACTATGTAAGGTATACATATATACATTATTGAAGCTCACAACATTTCTAGGCTAATAAAACTGTTAATACAACAATAAAAAGCATGCTATCAGTTCTACACAATGATTAACAAATAGGAAATTTACTCTCATATATTATTATTAAAACTCGCGTGAGCTGACATACTAAATTATTATTACATACGGCTTGAACACTCACGTGTGATTTTTGTTGACTATATGCCAACCGTTTCACCGATACAAGAACGACACTCGCCTTGATAATGCCGAAATTGTATCGGTGAAACGATTGGCATATAGTCAACAACAATCACACGTCAGTGTTCAAGCCGTATGTAATAATAATTTACTCTCATATAATAAACTTCATAATAACAAATTCCTGTTATAATATAAAAGGTGACATTAATTTATGTAGCCAAATTCATACTGAAGACTCGGTGAGTGGTCAGTATAAATGTTTAATTTTTTTTGTGTTCCCTACAAACGCAAGCCCAGCCCCTAGTCAATTTTATACTGGGAGGTCAACATTTTATTTTGCGAAATTGGCAAATAATTAGTGATCACTTATCAAACATCCAGTATGAATTTGGGTACATAAATTATGTCACCTTATATATAATTAAATGACAAAGATAATGTGGAAGTGTAAGCAAACATAGACAAGCGATGACAGATCTCAACAAAATACAAAATTCTTTAAAATGATGCATAAAGTTTGGCTATCGAAAGATAATACTGAGTGATATTTTATTTAAGAGGACAGTTCTCGCAAAACCATAATTTATTCTTCCTTACTCGAAGAACCTAGAAATACTACAAATAAAAAAGCAGTACTTCTGCCAAGAATATAATGCACACTTTCATTGAAACAGAATCTTCAGAAGTCATTCCAATATTGGGAAATAAAAAACCAAAGGTAGGTCTAAAATAAAGTTTTCATGTCAAAGTTCATGATTATTTAAGCAAAAACCCGTATACATTACATATGGATTAAAATCTGTATAAACTTTATAAAACTTTGAAACGAACAGTTATTTAATACAAACTTTACTTTTTTTTATAAATAATATAATTAGTGAAAAAAGTAATTTTGATTTTTTTCCAAAATCCGTCCTTCTCGCACTGTGGGTCTTTTTGCATGGTGTAACAGTGATGGATACAAGATGGACTTATCTTCTTGAATATTTGTAGAAATAATTGGGTTGAATCAACCCCGTGGACACTAATGTCACGACGCTGATATGCCGTCCTTGTCTCATAACTGAAAGTTTGTTACAGCTTATTAACTTGGTGCTTACCGCGCCTACGGGATACAGGGGTTGGGGGACGGCCTCGAGGTCGAGGTCGACCTGGTGCCACACCGCCCGCATCCTCTACGAGGCCGTCCCCCAACCCGTATCCCGTGGGCGCGGTAAGCACCAAGTTGACAAGCCATAGACAATCATACATTATTATAACATACGGCTTGAACACTCACGTGTGGTTGTTGTTGACTATATGCCAACCGTTTCACCGATACAATTTCGGCACTATCAAGGCGAGTGTCGTTTTTAGGACGACGACGCGGCGTTCACCGTCGTTGTCAAACGGGCACTGGCAGCCGCCGATGGGCGAGCTGCACGCATTGCTCGTGCGCTAAGCGTTGGCTGCGTCGTCGAAGGAGGTGGGATGGCGGATGCACTTGATTCTTTTAATTGTTCCAACTGTTCGTTATTCGCTATTACACTCGCCTTGATAATGCCGAAATTGTATCGGTGAAACGGTTGGCATATAGGCAACAACAATCACACATGAGTGTTCAAGCCGTATGTAATAATAATTTAGTATGTCAGCTCACACGAGTTTTAATAATGTTAAGACGGGAGGCATGATGTATATGGTTGAAATTTATCTGATCCACGAGCGTAGTCAGGGGTGTTTTGGGGTTAAAAGCTTCCCCCCCTCCTCAAAAAGCTCAAAATATTAAAACCCTTCGTGCTTTGTTGTTTTGCGGGTCAAGTGCCACTAGAAGCTGCTAGATTTTTGTACAACCACCCCCCTCTTTTTTGTCGTTTTATTCTCTTAAACCCCCGATACTACAACCTGAGCCTACTCTGAAGTGATTTTTTCATAGCCCTCTGGCTACGTCCCTTTATCATCTGTGTGTACTACAACCAATGTTGACAAGATTTTTTGAATTGGCCGTGTTTTTCCAGTCTCGTTTTTCCAGTCCCATTTTTCCAATCTCATTTTTTCAGTCTCTTTTTTCGGTAGCCAGACTTTACCAATGATACTAGTAGTAGCTTGATCTTTTATTAATATGTACTTTAGACATTTTGGTCAGATCAACTATTAACTAAGGACTGTGTATTGTATACCCGATATATTACAAAACAGACTTTTTTCTATGACACCTTCTCGATGACAGACTGTCAAAACTATTTATTGATGACTTTGATTGATACATCCAAATTCACATTTCGGTAGGTAAGTAATTTACAATGTTCAATTATTGTTAATTTTTTATGCAAAAACTACAAAAAATAACATTTTAGATTTTATTCTAAATTTACACTTTTCGTAGGAAGTCCAGAGAAGGATATTTTTGGAATTTTGAAAAAAGAATAATTTTGTCTTAGTTTTGATCCCTTACAAAGTCTTCAGTATGAATTTGGCTATATCAATCACAATCACCTTATCTGCACATATATAGGATGACTTTTAACTTAACCCCACCAATAATTTAATAGAAAAATATTAAGAACCGAGTTCTTCAAAACTATTTAAGGTTAAAACGTCAGTCGCTTTGCACAAAGTGCATAACTTAACTTTGTATTTCTTGTTTAGAAGTAAAAATTTAAAAACATTTTGGTATGTAGCAGTTAACACCAATAGTTCAGTATTAATGAGGTTTAAAAAGCATGAATTTGAAATTTAATGCACATTTAGTCAGTTCAAACAAAGTTAAAACTGCATTTTAAGTTGGTTTGGACCAGATCATGACTAAATTTGCATTAAATTACAAACTCATGCTTTATAAACCTCACTCATACTAACACTTGGTGTTAACTGCCACATAACAAAATATTTTCCAATTTTTAACTTCTAAACAGGGAATACAAAGTTAATTTATGCACTTTTTGCTAAGCGAATGACGTTTAAGACCACTTTGTGCAATCCCTAGAAATGATGGTCACCCAAAGAGGTCGGGTTGTGCGGTAGGTGCGGGGGTGCAGTCTGGTTAACTTATCGTAGATATGGCTCTGCTCTCGATTCTCAGTATAATATTGTGTAATTTAAGGCCAAGTTCAGTTTGGACGCCCGCCTTACACTGACAGCAGGATAACAAATACAAATTTAACGCGTGCAAAAAAGATGGCATGATAAGCGTGCATCGTCCGACGATCAAACTGAACGAAGCCTAGTGTTCGCCGATTTACATTCTAATTTCTAGTTGGTCCGTTAGGATAGCCATAAATTGTGTTTGCAAGTAACATTTTCTCATTGAATTTTTTAACTATTAATTTTAATTGTTTTCTCATGTTAAATGTTTATAAATACACGCTAAAATCATTGGGGTTACGTCTTAAGTCAACCTGTATCGAGACATAAACCGATTAATTAGTTCCGTTCTAATAACCCAAATAAATAAATATCAGTATAAAAATCTTTTCAAGAAAATTATATTGCCAAACTGTGTAGACAATATAATTCTATATGTACAGTAAACCCAAATTTATTTGTAGCCGACGTTATAAGACCATGATTGTTATAGAAATACCGGCATGAACTATGAAAGCATAACAATACCAAATGCTGAATTCCTTTGGGAATTTCGAAAAAGCGTTCGAAAGCCTCTTTTATTTAACGTAAACAAAAGTGAATATACTAGTGGAGTGGTGTTATGAAGAAAAAAAAAAGAAAAAATCGCTAAAGAAAATCAACTAAGGTGTCAATCGTACTGCCAGGCATAATGATGTAAGATCACCCTCGGGGGTTCTGAATTTGGAGTCGAGGGCCCCGGCTGGGGTTCCTCTGGACCCTCAGGGGTCCTGGGGGCGCTGTCTTCAGGGGACTTCGAAGGCCCCGGACTTTCTGTGTCTACTGATGTCTGTAACCCCGCCTCCGGCGTGATCGATCGCTCTTTTTGAGGTTCCTGTGCAGTTGTTCACAAATTCTATTTTTAAAATTAGTTAGATTTTTGCTGGCCACATTTCGAACGTTTTTGAATTACGAGGTTCCCTGCCCCTTTTTTGTTTTCTTTAAATATTCATACTTATCTATGATATTTTATGGCCAGTATTTAAAAGTAGAACATTTCACAAAACAATAGAAATTGAGACAAAGGAATTCAACATTTGTGTAAATATAAAGTGGTAATAAACATTCAGTTCATTAACAGTAAAAATAGAGCTAAGCAAATTTATTATTATTACTTTGTTGTCGCTTTGTAAAATATCAAAGGATAAAAAGGAAATTCACTGATTTTGATAAAATGTAATCGTTGATATTTGCCGTCATTAAACTTATTATCAGTTAACTCCTATACAATTTTTGTTAAATAGATTTAACAGATAATAACCGGCTAAAGATAGCTGTGTATTTATTTCAAATCTTATCAATTACAAGAGACATCAGGCTGTCACAACACAAGTAACAATCACCCTCGATAACCCTTTCACTAGTTGCCAGAAACGAGCTACAAGAACTTCGCTTAGTAGAATTTGAAGCAGATACCAGGTGATACGGTAAGCGGGCGTGGCTCTTGCGAACATGAGGCCAAACATAGGCCCCATGCAAGACCCAAAAAGGTCTTGTTTGTGTACATAGAAATGTAATGTGTTGTGTTGTCTGTGACTACAGGTTGATGCGCCGCTTTCTTTTTAATATGCGTGAGAAGTATGAATTGCTCCATTCGAAAGCAATAAGCGAACAAATCGTTGGTGAAAAGAGTTTGATTCAATCTTCACGAACCTTTTATTTCTTTTCAATGCAAGTGCTCATAAAGGCCCACTTTTTATGCATCAAAACCGAACAGAAAGTCGATTATTTTGCCCTAGGGCTTTATTATAATTTTTTTTTATTTATTCACAATGGTTGGCTAACCTGCAGCCTTTCTTGTGTACCATAAATGTTATACTTTTTTTTCTACTGTTTAACGGCTCTGGATACAGTCCTTTTGAGCCAATTATAATTTAAAGTTCACAAGATTATATTTGTTTTTATTTCCTCACACTATGCATTGAAAAACGTAGTATGATACATGGGCGTAAGAGCAATAAATTACCCGGTTACGTAAATCGTCCTCGTAATTTATTCCTTTGCGCCCTTGTAGCATAAACTACTATTAAGGATTATGTACCATACCCTTTTAAGAGATAGAAAGTTCCTTTATTCGTTTGACATTTGGGTGAGATAGTTTTTTCCTAAGATGTGAGATACATCGTCATCTACATGAGTACTTTTTCATTTTATTTTGACAAAAAAGGGGAAGGGGAAACCTGTTAGTTAAAAATATAACTATGTATTTTAAACCGATATCTTTAACACTTTAATATATATATCAACATTTGCATCCCTTTCCCCACTAGAAAGACCCTGATTAGAAATGAAAATTATAAAATTTTGTCTTTGAACTCTACACAACTTTCATACCTATGTGTTATATTTACTTTATTACATTTTTAAGGTCGAATATTTATAAAGGAATTTGTATACAATATACGAAATAGAAAGCCAAGGAAGTTCAGAGACAAAATAATAAATATCCAAGTTCAAAAGATCACAGCAACTAGCATCAAAACCATTACTAAATCTACCCACACCATAGCAAACAAAATTAAAGACCACCGACCTGATCTTCTCTTCTCTTCAATTCACTCTGGACCTCCTCCAACTCTTCCTGGCCTTCATTCTTGTCCATTTTCCACCCATCTCGCAGCATCTTTACACCGAAAATAGCGAAGAGAGCCGCGCTTATGTAGTAAGTATACACTCTAGGTATTAAAGTTGCAATGGATCCAAAGGCAGCTGACAGTATCGTCATGAACACCAAAGCAGATATGGCGCCAGCGAACACTATGACTCTAGGATGTTTCATGGCCATAATGGCGGCGATGAAAAATGTCTTGTCTCCCAGTTCGGACACGATGACCACGGACAACGAGGCGATGAACCCTTTCCAGAAGTTACTCTGGGATGTATCGGTGTGCTGTGAATTAAAGAAAAGATTCTGTTCAAATATATGGATGGCATCAAAAAGTTATTCGACCTTTCTGGCGACACTTTCATCAAAAAATAACCACTAAGGCCCACTTGCAGCATGTTCTTAACTCGACTTTAACTCGGGTTAAGTCAAAAAATAGAGGGTTAAGAAAAAGCTCTGTTGCACCAATCAAAATCTCGGGTTAAACTAGGGTTAAACTAAGAGTAAGTCATCAGAATTTAACCCCACTCTCATCTCGAGTTAAACTCAGGTTAGCGAAGTAATGTTACCAGTTTGACTTAAATTGTGTTGTTTCCAATGACATTATATAGATACTATACCTCATTGGTTGCAACTAATTACTTTATGGTAACATTCTATATAAATATCAAATGTCAAACAATCGGGATTACTCGCTTAGCTCAGATATGGTTCTTTATCTGAGCCGCTTCGATATTATCATGGTGCAATAGGACTAATGAAATGTCGGGTTAGTTAACTCTTCCCTTGGGTTAGTTAACCCGAGGGTTAAGGATTTTTTCTCGATCATGCTGCAAGTGGGCCTTACAGAAAGTTTACTCCGTATAATTAGCGAAAGCAGGCGCATGCACACATAGACGCGTACGTACGACGATCTCGGATGAAGTCGGTCGAATGCCAATACGAAATTCTGCCGAGATCATCATACGTACGCGTCTATGCATGTGTGCGTCTGTTTTCGCTCCGTCGTCGAGTCGGCCTTCTGGTAGTATCTATTTTGTGCTTTCGTGATGTGTTAATAATTCTAGTAATTGACTTTACTGATAAGGGGATAAATACTTAATTAGCTATTTCATTTAAAAAAAAAACTGTCAATAGCGGACTTAAGAACAGGTGCTGTAATTAATAATGTCCGTCTACTGAAAGTGTAAAATATCGACGAGTCTATCTCCAGTTTTCGACTCTTGCAGCGATAAAAAAATCTAGTTCGTATGTTGGACCAAGAGCTGACGACCGATTCCGGGGGAAGGGAATGGTACCATAGGTTTTCCCTTCCCTCCCTTTCCCTCAAGTATTCCCCCAAATTCGAAGGTTTAGATACTAAGTTACAGCCTTTGCTTCCCTCCCTATCACTTTTGATCCGCCAGGTGCGGCCTACCAGTTCGACGGTTTTGGTAAAAGGGTGCCTCAGGTATTATCCTGAATTTAATTGACGATAGTTACCTGACCTTTGAGGTCGTTAGTTCTTAGCCCTTCAGTATGCGTGGCGACTTACCCATCTCACTATAGATGATGAATATAACCATTAACCAATAAATTTAACGAACATTGAAAATTAACCATGATATTCAATGAATAAAATTAATATTATCGAATAAAAATATCATATCATCTTCTCCGGCAAATATTTATATTTGATATTTTAACACATACTCCAACTGATGCCAGGCCCAGTGGAGCCCGAAATATATCTTGGAATATATTGTGATATCTTATAATAATTGTGTCTCATTTATATATATTTACCTTTATAATAATATATCAAAAATAAAAGAAACAAGCTGATAAAAGCAATATAAGTATATTTAACACCTATTTCCATTATTTATCGGTTAATTATTAGGTTAGTTTTGTTGTGTTACTTGAAAAACATAGACGCGACGTCGCGTTGTTGTTGTTTTCGTTAAATGTGAAGATTGTGAAGTTGTTTTGCAAAATAACCTACTTGGAACCATTTCGATTGGCGTGTGGGAGTAAATAAATTATAGAGTAATTCCGCTAAGTAACGCGGTAGTAACGTTGAAATAGTTCAATCCATTATAATTTCAGGTATTTAACACATTATGTCAATGAGCTAGGGACCCGCGACATATGGAAGGACAGAAACACGGACAAACAATTGTGACATTAATGGTCGCATTTAATAAAAATATTAACGAATAGTTTTAGGTACAGGGCTTAAAATGTGTGGAGTGACCTGCCCCCACCTATTCGAGAATGCAAGACGAAGGCTAATTTTCGAATTAAACTTAAGTGCTATTTATTGAAAAGCAAATAACGATGCCTTGATATGAAATAATCTATGTAGTATTTTATAAATATGCATTTTTAAAAGTATTTTTACTATTATTAGTTTATTTATTTCAGATTTACATATTTACTTATTAAACAACTACAATTTATTTATTTTTCTTATCAATTTTATGTATTTTATGATTTACGCTTTTTATTTTAAGTTTGATATTGTTATATTTAGACGATGTTATGTTTAAATTATTATGTTATAGTTATTAGTTTTAATTTTAGTAGGATCCAGCAGAATACCAGCGCTGTGGATTCGGCTGTGGCATTAGGCTGAGCACTCCTTTTTCATAACAACAGAATATGGCTATTTCGTTTTTAATTTGTTTTCTTTTTTGTTTTGTTTTCTGTGGTGTTTGAAATAAAGCTCTTTTCTTTCTATTTTCAACCAATAAAATTATCGATATTTTTTTATCAATTAACTAATAACCGATAAACAATTTCAACCATTATTGACATCTCTACATCTCACCTCCGCATGAGCACATACTAGTGGTTTTATATAATTTGCCTAACAACTACTATAGAACGACCCACATTATATGACTGCAGCCTCGGTTGGTTATCTTATTTGTTTATTGACACGAGGCACACTTTCTTTAATAGCACATTATCTTTATTGGTACTCGGTCGGTTCCCGACGTCTTATATCTTTTGGTATTGACGTTCAGATAAGGATAGAGAAAACAGACCAACCGACAGAAATCTAGATAAGTATGTGATCTCTTATTTTAAGATGTCCGTCGTGTATAGTACGCGACGTAGCGGGAGTGGTAGCGAGTACATAACACATGTCAGTATGGAATCGCCGCACTCTCGCATACATGTACATCCATCCATCCATCCATCAGCCCGTATTCGTCCACTACCGGACATAAGCCTCCCCAATATTATGCCACTCTTGGCGGTCCTCAGTCATCCTCATCCAGACGCCACCCGCAACGTCCTTCAGATCGTCAGTCCAGCGGGCACGAGGGCGGCCTACGCTGCAATTTGCTGTACATGGTCTCCATTCCAATGCCTTACGGCCCCAACGGTTATCACGTCGGCGACAAATATGGCCAGTCCACTGCCACTTAAACTTACTGATTCGGCAGGCTATGTCGGTCACCTTCGATCTCTGACGGATATCTTCGTTTCGGATTTTACCCATCAGAGATATCCCAAGCATAGCCCGCTCCATACCTTGCTGAGCGACCTTAAATCGGCGGATCAAGCCTTTGGTAAGAGACCACGTTTCAGCGTGTATATGTACATTGTTCAATACAATTAGTTGGCCAGTTATGGTCTATAATCGACATTTTTTTCATAATTTTTCGGTCTACCAGTTTCGGAGATAAGGGGGGGACATACATATTTTCGTGGTTTTTTAAAGATTTCTCGAAACCAGTGCCAGTAAATATAGTAAAAGTATATATTTTTACAATTTTTTTTTTAATATCTACAATTTGATACCCATATTATATTTTTAGGATAATAATTTTTATTTTTCTCACTTTTGTTATGGAAATATTTTGAACAATTTATAATTTTTCATATTTTTTTACACCGTTAAATGTGGGCAAATTTATGCTATTTTTGTGCCAAATTTCATGTCTTTATCTTTAACGGTGCTAAAGTTATGAGGCTGTGACATACGGACGGACGGACAACGCAGTCTCACCATAAAGGTTCCTTTTGTACCTTTTAGGTACTACGGAACCCTAAAAACGACTGGTGTCGATAACCATGGAATGAGCTTGTCAAATCAAACAAGAAAACAAAAACAAAATGTGATAAGTTCCAAGTTCCTAAAAATGGCTAGTTTTTTATGTGTTTTAATCATAGTTGAGTTAATTTTTGTTTATTGTTTTAAGTATCCTTATGGATGAACAGGCAGTGACAGAATAACAGCGTCCCTTTGCTTCTGGCTTAAGAGGCTATGCGAATTTTATTTTTGTCACTGTCACTCCAAGCGAAAACACGCTCAGTGCGAGAGGGGCGGATTCAGGGCGAAAGCGAAAAATGTTAGTTTTATATTTTTTATAAAAAAACTAAAATAGCTAGCAAAATTTCAAATATCAAATCTCTAGATATTGTTGAAACACGCCTAATGAAATTTGTTTCAGTTCTGTATATAGTTCCTATCCGTCAAACGAGGGGAAAAAGTGTGTTTGAAGACCTCATTTCAATAATTATTTCAATCGAGGAAAATTTATCCAAACATGTTTTCCAATTTTAAAACCTTAGATTATATAGTCAAAATGCATATACCAGAAATTTATTAAATTTTTCCGTGTATTTCATGAAATACACAGAAAAGAAACACCCGTATTTTTTTCGCATATCGCCTTAAGGGACAAAAGCTGAGTCACGACCTTTTCAACAGAACCTGTCTAATATTAAATAGTATGACTTATGTGTTTTGTGTTGTGTTCTGTTGAATATTTTTTTTTTTTATATATACAATGTGACTTTTTGATCATCGTCCAAATTCATACTGGTGGCTTGGTAAGTGATCAGTATCATGGATCAATAACAATTTTGGTGAAATTCGTAAAATGAAATTTCGACTCCCCATAGTGATTCACTCGAGACTGGAACTGAATTTCTATGGGAAGCCGAAATTTCATTTTACAAATTTCACAATAATGGTTACTGATCCAAGATACTGATGACTTATCAAGCCTCCAGTATGAATTTGGACGATGATCAAAAAGTCACCTTGTATATGTCGTGTAGTAGAACGGAACGTTAAGTACAGACTTCTACAAGTGATCTGTGACACTTGAACATAAGCTTATGTCAGTTGAGTACAGACGGCGATTACCCCACGCCGCACAATGTATTGAGTAACATATCTGTCTCTCTCTTCTTGGTCTGACAGTCGACACGAACGCATTGTTGTAAGAGATAAAATAATAAGAAATAACAAATATAATTACTGTGTTTCCCCCAACCAGTGTTTTATTGGAGAACAATACATGGCGCAGCCGGTTCGAAGGTCGAACATCCTAAAAATTTCGTGAGTAATCTGGTAATAAGAGAAAAGAGGGATGGCTCATTAAGAATATGTTTAGACCCTAAAGACCTTAATAATGTCCTACTAAGAGAGTATCATTTAATACCAACTTTAGAAGAAATTATACCTAATCTATGTAATAAAACTATCTTCTCGGTGCTTGATTTGTCGGAAGGATTTTATAATATCAAACTTACAGAGAAATCAAGTGAACTTTGTACGTTCAATAGTCCCTTTGGATGTTATAAATTCAATCGACTACCCTTTGGTCTATCTGTAGCACCAGAAATTTTCCAAAAATACAACGAAAAAGCCTTTGGGGACATACCAGGCGTAATTATTTATTGCGACGATTTACTGATTTGTGCAGATAACGAGGAAGAACATGATGCAATATTAGCAAAGGTTTTTGAAAGGGCGAAAATTTATAATGTTAAATTTAATCAAAGAAAGTTTCAGTACAAACTAACAGAAGTAAAATACTTTGGGCATATATTCTCGAAGAAAGGCATGAGAATCGACCCGGATAGAATTAAGGCGATTGCAAATATAAAAAGCCCAACTAAATTAAAAGAGTTACAAATTTTTCTCGGCATGATCAACTATTTGCGTAGATTTGTACCGCAATTGAGTAATATTGCATCACCGTTACAGTTACTGTTAAAAAAATCTGTAGAATGGCTGTGGACTGATGTGCATGAAGCTGCATTTAATAAGCTGAAGGAAAAAATCTGTCAAGCACCAGTTCTGCAAAATTTTGATCCAAAATTGCCTATTGTAATACAGTGTGATGCGTCCAAAGATGGTTTGGGTTGTTGCTTACTGCAGAATGATAAACCTGTTTGTTTTGCTTCGAGAAGTTTAACATCGGCAGAGTGTAATTTTTCTCAGATTGAAAAAGAACTTCTCAGTGTTGTTTGGTCTACTAGAAAATTTCACTATTATATTTATGGCCAGAAATGTACGGTATTGAATGATCACAAGCCACTAGAGTCTTTGCTTAATAAAACAATTCATGAAGTACCATCACCAAGACTTCAGCGATTAAAATTAAAGTTGTTAAGATATAATATTGAATTTAAGTATTTAAAGGGTAAATTAATGCATATTGCAGATCTTTTGTCTCGGGCGTACATTCAATGTAATGATACGGATGACTCTTACATGCATGAAGTTATTCATTGTGTAGGTCTTGCTAAATATTTGCAGTGCACAAACGAGAAAAAACGAGAATTAGTATCAGAAACGAGTCAAAATACTGAGTTGTCAAAATTATTAGAGTATACTAAATTTGGTTGGCCGAAACAAATTAAACAAGTTCCTGATAACGTAAAATTCTATTTTAAATTGAGGTCTGACATAACAATTGATGAAAACTTGTTATTTCTTAATCATAGATTAATAATACCTATGTCACTAAGATTAGATATTATTAGGAAATTACATGAGGGACATTTGGGCATGACCAAAATGAAACAACTGGCCAGAAAATTGTATTATTGGCCAAAAATAGATGAACATTTGGAACAACATGTCAGAAAATGCTTTGTTTGTCAAATGTTTCAGAACAATAATGTAAAAGAACCACTAATGTCTCACCAAATTCCGTCTTTGCCTTTTTCAAAAGTAGGTGTTGACATTATGGAACTAAAAAACAAAAATTATGTAGTGATCTATGATTATTTTTCTAAATGGCTTGATATAAAATTAGTTAATAACAAAAGTGCCAAGTGTATAATTAATGCCCTAACAGAAGTTTTTTGCACTTTCGGAATACCGAAAGAAATTGTGGCGGATCATGTACCCTTTGATTCGAGAGAATGTAAAAGTTTTGCTGCAGAATGGGGATTTAAATTCACATTTTCGAGTCCTAGATACCCGCAATCAAATGGAATGGCTGAACGAGCCGTTCAAATAGCTAAAAAAATTATGAAAAAATGTTATGAAGATAATTCAGATTATAGATTAGCATTACTTCAATACAGAACATCTCCAGTTTGTGGTACAAATTATTCTCCAGCAGAACTTCTAATGAATAGAAATTTAAAAACTAAGATACCTGTTTCATATAGTTATTTAAAACCAAAGTTGAATGTAAATGCAGAAACTGAGTTTAATAAGATTACATCTAGAAATATCAAAAACTATAATTGTAACACTAGAGCTAAGAAACCTTTTTCTGTTGGTCAAAATATATGGTTTAAGAAAGATAGTAAAATAAACAAATGGCTACCAGGTTATATTGTAAAAGAAAATGGGTTTAGGTCGTATGACCTGTGTGACAACAATGGTGTCACTTATACTAGAACTTCTTACCATCTTCGAACGAAATGATTTGGTGGTTTACATATATTGCTCGGCAGCAGGCTGGGTGCTTTGCTGGAACGGGTTTTTTTTTTAAAGACAAGAGTTTTGTAATATTTGATATATTGTCAATGTCAGAATTAGTCTTATTACAATAGAAGTTTTGTTAAGTTCATAGAGAAATAAATTAAGAAGCTTTATCATGTAAAACAAATTTAATTATAGTAGTAACGTATTTGCTTATATAAACATGTGGGTAATCTGGTTATTATTAAAAAGGGGAAGAAAATGTATAAGCCTGTACTTGGGTTCAGCGAATAACTTAATATCACATTGTTATTTTTTGTTTGAAAAGGGAAAGATGTCGTGTAGTAGAACGGAACGTTAAGTACAGACTTCTACAAGTGATCTGTGACACTTGAACATAAGCTTATGTCAGTTGAGTACAGACGGCGATTACCCCACGCCGCACAATGTATTGAGTAACATATCTGTCTCTCTCTTCTTGGTCTGACAGTCGACACGAACGCATTGTTGTAAGAGATAAAATAATAAGAAATAACAAATATAATTACTGTGTTTCCCCCAACCAGTGTTTTATTGGAGAACAATACAGTATATGTTTGTTTTTAAGAAACAGCTTCGTAAACAATGTAAGCAAGTAATTAAAAGTCAGAAAACCTAAAGTTTAGCGAAAAGTTATTTATATTGCATTACTTGTACTTTGTTTTCACCATGGCTAGGTATGTAAACCTATATAGGTATAAAAAAAATCTCTACTCTTTTGTAAAGTGAAGCCATGAGCTCATCAGTCTAAGATTAACGACAGACAAACAGTTTTTCATGACAGACAAATAGATAAGAAACCGTGTTATATCAAAGATTACAAAAGTTAAGATGAGCCCTGGCACCTTAAATCTATTGCATTGTTTTTGAATGTGCGCGTTAACATAATGCCGACGCGCGCACACTTATGAGTGCGCAATCTGTCTACCTACGGTCAGCAAACTGATTAGACTACTAAAGTTATTGAAATTATTAACTTTAAGTGCACCTAAGGCGTCTAACTATCACTTCTTCTTCTTCTTAGCGTATCGATGGCATCAAATTATTATTATTTTAAACCTTTCCGGACCAGAAAGAGGCCACTTTTATGGCTCTGTCGTTGGCCTCAAAAAGATCGGTCATCGTGCAGGTGGTCGGGCACGATGGACATGACATGACGTGAGCCATCGCATCGCAGCTCCCGTTATTTGAGAAGCCCCATTTGAAAAACTATCACTGTGTTCAGATGAGCACTGATTCCAAACGTGTGAGCGTCACCCATTTAAAGGTGGAAACATTTTTGTGCTGTCATACTACGGTAAGGGCCTATCTTTACTTTTTGAAATCTTTGGTTATATGTGTATAGGTAGGTGACTAGAGTTTCTTTCTGTAGATGCAAATATAATTTTGTATGAGATTCATATGGGTTTAGAAGCAGAAGTTTCAAATGATTTAAAGCTTGTACAAAAATTCCAAATTCCTGCCTTGTTTAGATTCTAGTTTAAGGCGATATGTAAAAGTTTTAGCGTCCCTGTTACTCCATATGCTAAAAAACCCTCAGTGCGAGAGGGATGGATTCGTGGAAAAGTAGCAAAAAATCGGTCTTTTATTAATATAAAATGAACTAGAGTTGCTATCAAAATTTCGTTTAACCAGCCCCCCTATTCTGTATCTTAGGTTGCCAACTGGACAGGGTGCCTATCGTCAAAAACATGGATAAAAACAGAACTTTCAAAATTGCCTTTAGAGGGTATTGAATTATTTACGAATTGTGACGTCATTTCAAATGCGAACATATCCTTAGACAATCGAAATTTGATAGTATATCTATGTTTTTGATGATAGGCACCCTGTCCAGTTGGCAACTAGAGATACAGAATAGGCCCGCAGGTCCTAGATACCGTTAAAACCCATCTAATAAAACATAATTGCAGTCCATATGTCATTCTAAATTGTCAAACCAGGAGATTTGGTGTCGAAAGAGACCTCATTTCAATAAATATTTCTATCGAGCCGAATTTCTCTAATCACGTTTCTGTTTTAACAGATCCCTAGAAAAAGAATCCAAAAATAATATACAATTTTATCAAAATAATACATTATTTACTGACGTAGATATGCAAGTTCTTAAAGTGTCGATTTTTTTTCCGTAGCCTTAATTCCTGCCTAGTTTAGTTTAGTTTCTATCCCTGCCAAGTCTATATATTTATTAAATGGCATGTTTTACGAAATCACATGCAAATTTATTCATAAAGTATAGTGATAGATACAATTTTAGTACTAGATACCCAAACAAACAAACTGAATTTTGCCAAAGATTCACATATTTTATGCAAATAAAAAGTTTTGAATAAGTTACCAGACAGTCTCAAAGAAAAGCCCTACAATTTATTTAAGAAATTGTTATTTAATTATTTAACAAAGCAATGTCACTAAGTTGGCACAACTGTCGTCTATACTTGTTTGTGGGCTTGTCTTTTGTGTGGTGGTGGTTCCCTTTTCTCTTTCTTTATATTTGTTATTTTTATATGTTCTCTTAGCTAGGCGACGTTCGCGGAAGATTTATTTATGGGCCATAGGCCTCTTTAAATCTGAAGCTCACAAATTGAAATTGCGTTCTTGCGACACTAATAAATATTATGTTACGATACAAACGTTCATAATTATTTAATTTGTTCTAGTGATCTTGCTAAGTTTCTTGCCCTTCTTCTTAGCAAGACTAATCGAATGGGCGGAGGTAGGCATGTATTTATATATGTAAACTATTAGTATGTAGTATATAGGATGGGATTTGGTCGGCCGCTTGGATTCGTGCTGGGGGCTCAGTTGGTGGTCATTGAACCTTGTTCATGCGGGCCTATTATGTATCTCTAGTTGCCTTCTGGACTGGGTGTCTATCATCAAAAACATAGATATACTATCGAATTCCGATGTCCTAAGGATATTTTCGCACTTGAAGTGACGACACAGATTGTTAATAGTTCAATACCCACTAAAGGCAATTTTGAAATTTCAGTTTTTAGCTATGTTTTTGATGATAGGCACCTCGTGCAGTTGGCAACTAAAGATACAGAATAGGGGGGCTGGTCCTTGGCCGGGTCTCCGGTATGGGTTCGGGCGGCAGATTAGATTTTATCTTGTATAATATATATTTTACCTATCATTTTAATCATAAATATATTGCTACATAAATTAAATAAACCTTTAATTTAGTTCATGTACATTTATTATTTTATTACATATATTTTCTTTATTAGATTAAATTTGACGTGTAAAAAGTGTATATACCTGCTTTGCGAAATAAACTATTTGAATTTGAATAGTTAAACTATGTAATAAGAATTGCAAATCACGCGGAATTTGACACTTGTTTTTTTGCTTGTCTTGTTTGTTTGTTTGTTTGCAGTGCGCCATTTGGTCAGTTCATCTCAAGTGTGTTTTGCCATTTTTGCAATGGATAAATTTATCGAACAAAGAATCTGTCTTAAATTTTGCATTGCAAACGGAATTTGTTACATAAGGCTTATGGTGATTCGACTTTATCTAAAACACGTGCGTGTGAGTGGTGCAGTGCATTTAAGCAGCCGAGATGTTGTGGGAGATTTGCCTCGCTCTGCACTCGTAGCATAGTGTTTAAGAGGGCGCCGAGCAAAATAATCTAAAACGACAGTCACTGTTAAATTGATTTATTGAATAATTATTTCAATGATAAATAAATAGTATATATATTTATTATCACAGAGAATGTATCTACACTACTTAAAAATAACTTATGGTGTAAGAAACAAATATATCTAAAGTAGGCCCAAAATCTAAAAAAGGTATTGGGGTTTTAGTCATGGGCCCTACGCATCCAACACAATAATCGTATTAAGTAATTTTGAACTCAATGAAATTTCCAGAAAGTCTACATTAGAACGCTCGCTTCGTGCGCGGCGGGCAAGCATAATCAGTGAATTTGCGAGGCTTTTCTGGAATTTCTGAAAAAGTATTGAGAAATAAATAAAAATGGGTCTATAAGTGTCTTTAGTTATCTGTAAAAAAAATTCAGGAAAAGTTTTAATTCTCTCCGTTGAACACCTTTGCTATAAACACATTTATTCGCAATTTGAGGAGCTTACTTTGTGATTTTTTTCTATCGAGTGAAGTTAACTCAATTACGTTTCTAGATCAACTTGTGTTTAGATTATATCCTCTATTGTAACATATATTTAACTTGTATTTGAATGAGATATTGAACTGACAATATTAATTAAACAAAATGCTCATTTTGGAATGGCAGGGCCTTAACTGACGAATTTTGTCTCAACCACAATACAAGACAATCACAAACGTTAAAAATACAATTGGGCCGTTTCGCATTTTTAAAATTTTGTCTGGTAAATTAAATATGATTTGTTCTGTTAATTTCAATAAAAACGACCAAGATAAAACACGACCACAAGAGAACAAGCGAGGTGTCTAATCGTTCTACGCTCGGCGCAGCCTTAAAATCGCGAGGTGCGAGGAGCGCGACACGATGTTTTTTGTATGTCACGCTCCTCGCACTTGTGATTCAACTAAGCCGCGTCGCGCGCGATTAAGGGGTTATACCGTCAAAATCGACACTTTTTGAAGTTATTTATCTGCTGTTCAAAAGAAGTCCCAAGTTTAAAAAATTTGTATAACAATTTTGGGACCTTTTTCTAGATTTTGGACTATCAGAAACTCGATTGGAGAAATTTCACTCGATGGAAATAATTATTGAAATGAGATCTAAATTTACACATTTTTTGATATTCCGACAAATTTAGATAGCATACAGACTTCGAAAATATTTATTTAGATGGGTTTAAACAATGCCTAAATTACTGGTTATGGAAATTTTCATATAATTGTGCATTTTATTTTAAACTGTTGATTTATAAACATAATTTTCAATGCAAGTGCTCGTAAAGGCCCACTTTTTATGCATCAAAACCGAACAGAAAGTCGATTATTTTGTCTTAGGGCTTTATTATTATTATTATTTTTAATGTATTTACAATGGTTGGCTAACCTGCAGCCTTTCCTGTGTACCATAATTGTTATACTTTTTTTCCACTGTTTAACGGCTCTGGATACAGTCCTTTTGAGCCAATCATAATTTAAAGTTCACAAGATTATATTTGTTTTATTTCCTCACACTATGCATTGAAAAACGTAGTATGATGGGCGCTATGATACTCACTACGCTCGTGTTTAAATCGTCCTCGTAATTTATTCCTTTTCGCCCTTGTAACATAAACTACTATTATTACATATATTTTTATTTGATTAAATTTTTACTTGTGAAACGTGTATTATATATACCTACTTTGCAAAATAAACTATTTGAATTTTGATTCCTTAATAGGCGTCTAAAAAAGTGTTTTGATGATTGGATTATTCGTTGGCGTAAAAAGAATATTATTTCAGAAGGCGAAACAATAAATTTGAATGAATAATACATATTTTTTGTTTCATTGACCAATTCCCGGTACTGAATTGACACAGACAGTGCTACCAAGGATCTGATGGCGCGTAGATGTCAGTGACAGGGGGGCGCAGATAGGAAACAAGAAGTTTGGTAGCGGTGTTAGTATACGCGCTATAAGATCCTTGTAGCACTGTACTCTACTAGATCTATTATTCAAATTCAAATAGTTTATTTTGCAAAGTAGGTATATAAAATACACGTTTCACAAGTCAAAATTTAATGTTATAAAAAAAATATATGTAATAAAATAATAAATGTACATGAACTAGATTAAAGGTTTATTTAATTTATGTAGCAATATATATACGATTAAAATTATAGGTAAAATATACAAGGTGACTTTTTGATCATCGTCCAAATTCATACTGGAGGCTTGATAAGTGGTCAGTATCTTGGATCAATAACAATTTTTGTGAAATTCGTAAAATGAAATTTCGACTTCCCGTAGTAATCCACTTCCAGTCCCGAGTCAATCACTATGGGGAGTCGACATTTCATTTCACGAATTTTACAAAAATTGTTATTGATCCATGATACTGATCACTTATCAAGCTCCCAGTATGAATTTTGTACGATGATCAAAAAGTCACCTTGTATATTATACAAGGTGAAATCCAATCAACCGCCCGAACCCACACCGGAGACCCGGCCAGGGACCAACAAGGTTCAATGATCACCAACCGAGCCCCCAGCACGAATCCAGGCGTCCGACCAAATCCCATCCTATATACTACATACTAAAAAGGTTACATATATACCTATAAATACATGCCTACCTCCGCCCATTCGATTAGTCTCTAGATCTCTAGATAGACCTAGATCTCTTATTCTAGAACTATTATTCTATCGACTAGAGGCTCTTCACCTTGGAGACCTGCTCAATGACCTCTAGACAATGACAACTTACATGCCATAAAATTATAATTTTTATGCTCTTTTTGCATGTATAGAACTTCCCCTACAAAATAAATTTAATTTAAGTTTTTATTCAATACTAGGTTTCGAGTCAACATTCAACAACATGTAAATTTCAGAACTGCCGTCGAGCGGTCGGGCGAGCAACACATACTGAGGATGCCTCGTTTAGAGGCGAAACGCGTGTCTTTAAGTTTTCTTGCTTGTTATTTAAGGCTTCTACCAACGCGAACGACCTTGAACTAAGTAACTTTGTAACCACTTTATACGGTAACCACAGCATTTTTCAACAGAAGAAAAATACATAGTATGATACAAATAGTGACGTGGTTTCTCCTGAATTTCATTATAATATGATTATTCTTATTGCACACAGAAAACTTAATTCTAAATTATATAATAAAATTATCTCCATTATCTCAATAATGAGATTTCTTCCAGCAAACCAAGGGTGATAAGGATATTTGAAATAAATAAGATATTCATATTGTGCACGATAATACTTATACATAAACAAGATTAAATTAATAGTAAATACCTAATTAGTTAAAAATAATAACAAACTACATAAAATGTACATGCCTACATAGTATAAATAAATATAACAATACATATTCCGTATATAAATACACAATAAATTATACATATACATACACCTACAGGATAGGTATAATATACAGAAGTGAAGCAAGAAAATTTCAAGTTTACCATTATTTCTCGATTTTTTGTCCACTTGTAACAATATAACTGCTACAGTTTTTATCGAAACAGTATAAAAATTCATAAACTTCTAGACAAAATAATATCTATTAAATGATATGGTTTTCTCAGTTCTTGGAAATTCATTTTATTTTAGACAAAATAAATTAAAAACACACTATTTTCGCACTTGTCAGCCGCAGCGACTGACGTAACAGCCATGTTGCAGTGCGAGCTGATAAGAACTTTATTTTAATACGGTTTTGTTCGAAATTTCAACCACCACGAATCGAGTTGCTAATTTTTCCGACGGAGCCACCTTAATAAAAAGACACACATTACATATAGTTACGTAGTCATCAGCAGAAAGATCTCAGTCGAGTGTTTTGTAAAACATGAAACTAAAGAAAAACATTTTTTTAATTCATCGTGTGACTTTTTCGTCATGCCGTTACGACTGGAGAAATAGGACTGCGCTCTGTTTGACTGGTACCCGAAGAACTGCAAGGATTCAAGGAATTACCGCAAGAGACGACGACAACAGCCGATAACTCTATTTTAATGATCATTATCTGGCGATAATTTAGGTGGAACAGAGCTGGACTGGAGCAGCGTTGCCAGATACACCGCCTTTTTGACAACGGATTCGCCTTCCACTTTTACCGGTCGGCCATAGCTTCAGGCTTCTGGCGGCGCTTCTTGCTGCGCTTCCAGGCGGTTTTTGCGACGGGCTTTGCCCTGCCACGACACCCGTCGGCGCCAGTGTTGCCAGACACACTGTTATTACAGTAGATCTACTGTACACTGTAGCATTTAATAAAATGTGATTTGTGCTCTCCTGTATTCGAACCCGACTTAACAATATGAAATACCTCAGGCAGAAAGAAAAGATTTCAGAAAACCTTCGGATGATACATGAAAGAAAGACTTTAAGGCCTGCCCTGGCTATATACATATCAGCAAAATCTACCGCGTTTTGAAAAAAATCCCGTAGCGGAGTTTACAGGCAAAATCCACGACCTAAACAAGTTGAAAAATGAGAAGGATTTTTTCATAACCATGACTTCTATTAAGACTGGGAGTCGCCTCGCTGCGCTTCGCTCGGCTTCCCAAATGTAAAACGCTACTCCCAGTGGCGTGCATAGAACTTTTTTCCGGAAAAGCAATCAGAAGGTCAAGTTTAACAATAAAAAAATATGAAAAAAATTAAATAACACTTTGAAAAAAAAAGTTTGTATGAGAATGTCTTTCTAGGGTAGGCAGTGCCTACCCTGGCGTCATACAAACTTTCTTTTTTCAAAGTGTTATTTAATTTTTTTCATATTTTGTTTAGTGTCAAACTTGATCTTCTGATTACTTCTCCGGAAAAAAGTTATATACACGCCACTGGCTACTCCTCGCTTCGCTCGTCCGCACCTATTTTAGGACTTTTTTAATAAATTCCTTAATTCGGAAAAAGGTCAACATTTTTAGACTGGGTTTCGAACCCCAATACTTGGTGCTCTACCTCTGCACCAACGATTCGATGAAAATCCCATAGTTTCAGCCAAACAGAGATCGCATTCGAAATTCAATTGTAGAGACTTTGTTTACATGCGACTTGGCAGCTGTACAGTGGAGACCACATCAAGCTATACACTTGCAGTACGAAATTAGCTCCTACAGAGAAGAATATAAGATAAGTACAAAGTCCAATGTGTCTTACTTGATGCGGTCTCCACTGCACAAGGACATATCCCGACAAAGGGCTACGTCAACAACAAGAAAGAGGTGTGTCAGGATCACGGCCGATATACATTTCTACTGACAGGATATGAAGGAGTATGTTCTACCTTACAACACTGTTAAGGGGCTATACCGTGGAAATTGACACTTTTTGAAGTTATTTATCTGCTCTTTTAATGAAGTTCCAAGTAAAATAAATTAGTATAACAATTTTGGGACCTTTTACTAGATTTTGGTCTATCAGAAACGCGATAGGAGGAATTTCATTCGATATAAATAATTATTGAAATCAGGTCTAAATTTACACTTTTTTTTATATTCTGACAAATTAGGATAGCATACAGACTTGAAAAATATTTATTTAGATGAGTTTTAACTACACCTAAATTACTGGTTATGGAATTTTTTGTAGCTATTTTAGTTAATTTTGCATTAATTTAAAACCGACTTTTTGACAATTTTCCCCGATTCCGTCCCTTTCGCACTGCGGGTCTTTCTGCCTGGAGTAACGGGGACCTTTGCTAGCACGGTATATCACCTTAACACAATGAATAATGCGAAGTACAGCCGATTCTAATTTTAGTTTTGGTGCTGTGAAAACTAAATTTTCTTCATTGCAAAACAGTTCATATAAGTGTTACGAACAGAAGCTGAAGTTGAAAACACTTTGAAAATATTTAAGTTGCCTTCAGAATCGGTTTTAATATTTGGTTAACGGGACACCTGACGCTAGAACATCAACAACAGCAGGTTTTCAAGGGTTCATTGGAAGAAACTAGGTCTCTCTTCATATTGAAAAAAATAAATTTGATTTATCGATCTTTTATCTAGGGATTCCACCTATAAACAATGTTTTAAGATTTATACTTTTGTCAAAAAAATAAGTTTTCCACCCTCTTTTTTTTTGTTTTCAAACGTTCGTTTCAGAAACGCGGTTAAGAGATCAACTTGATTTTTTTGTATAAAATAGGCAATAGAAATATGAAGGGATGTTACCTAAATCCAAAATTTTTTTCCCTACAAAATATTTCAGTATTAGCTAAAAACACACCAATTTGTTGTTTCGCTGCGTGATCACTAGTATTTCGCGTCCAAGAACAAGAGGCCAAAGAGCCAACATATAATCGCCTCTATGAAAAGCAAATAAGATCTTTGCCATTAGACTTATTGTGCCGGACGGGTAATAAAAAAGTTGCTAGGGTATGCCATCCTCTTGATTATTTTTCGCGTACCGTAACAGCCTTGAGATTCACATTAACAAAAAGACACAAAAAGAAAATTAACGATCTTTTCTACTACGTTTTAAGCAAATTGAAGTGAAATTCCACTTGACCGACCTGCATTATAGCGTCGTACAACCAAGTCCTTAAATCAAACGATTTCTGCTCCGGCGCAACAGTACTTGTCATATAATCCACTGTACTCGACCAATCCATGCCTTGGGTATATTCTGTAGTCGAGGACCAATCCACACTAGCTGTAGCACTCGTCAAAATATCCGTCACGTTCATATTTACAACTAAATTTATTATCTTTTTATTAATACTAAACAATACTGTTTGGAACCACACCACAGACGGCACTGAAAGTCAGGACTGTCATTGTAAAACGAGAGTTTTAACTGATAAGGAATTATAATATCAGATAAACGAATTCAAACATATTTTATAAACATTTCGTATCTGCGAGTGCGCATGCGACGTACTCGCGAGGCGCACGACTGCTTTTCGCGCGCTTTAGTGCTGTACTGGAGGTTGTTATACTAATTTAGAAGGAAAACTAAGATTATTGCATTTACGGTGCTGCTAAATAAAGGGCCTAGGCACAAACGGCCTTGATTAAAGATTGCAACATCGTGTATTCTTCAACTCTTCAAGTCAAACAAGCTGCAAAACGGTCAAGTGCGAGTTCGACACACACGAGGAGGGTTCTTTGGTTTTTAGACCGCGAGGTTGCGGATCAGTCATGACTGCTGACAGAAGTGAAAATCTGTCAAAATACCATGTCGGGTCACGGTGACGCGAACCTATAAGATTTCCCCCTACCAAAAATCGGTCAAAGCGCCTGAAGAAGTTTTCATTGCAAAACAACTATTGTATTAAAATTATTTACCCCAGGGCAGGCACTAGTCACTCACTACACTAGGTAATATACAAATAATTATTTTTCAAAATGCCTTTTTTTTTTCATTTTGGTCTGTTCCAGCATAAAGTTATATGCACGGCATCTGGCGAGGGGATACTGGGCAGCAGCCCTACTGTGAGTTTTGGACTCGATACTCACTTAAGGCGCTACGGAAAAAAAATCGACACTTAGAACTTCTATATCTACTTCGGTAAACAATGTATAATTTTGATAAAATAGTATATTATTTTTGGAATCTGTTAAAACAGAAACGCGATTGGAGAATTTCGGCTCGATAGAAATATTTATTGAAATGAGGTCTTTATCGACACCAATTCTCCTGGTTTGACAATTTAGAATGACATATGGACTGCAATTAAATTTTATTAGATGGGTTTTAACAGTATCTAGGACCTGGTTAGACGAAATTTTGATAGCATTTTTAGTACATTTTATATTAATAAAAAACCGACTTTTTGCTACTTTTCCACGAATCCGTCCCTCTCGCACTGAGGGTTTTTTCGCATATGGAGTAACAGGGACGCTAAAACTTTTACATATCGCGTTAACTAGTAAAATATTTATATGAGAAATTGTACAGCGCCCCTAGCGGTTTAAGAGGGGAACTAGAATTTTTAATACAAATTATTTTACGCAGTCGCTAATGAGTATTGAAACCAAAACTAATGGCCTACAGGTGGTAACAGCTAATTGCACATACCAGTTGTTAGATGCTGCAAATTTTATTAGGTCCTTACATATGAAATTGGCGTTTTTTGTATGGAGAATTTGAACGAAACTCAGTTTTCAGTACTAACATTTTTCCATTTTTTTTAGGAATAACAGACCCAAATTTCATGTTTTCTTTTGTGTATGAATGAGACAACATTAAGCTAACACGTTGATTTAATTTTTCATGGAAATGGATGGCATTTAGGACGAACTGTTTTTGAAGATTTATTTTAGTTAAAAAACTGAAAATAAAACCGAAATTTAAGACCGGTTTCGCAGCCGTATTGTGAAAAACCCTGCTTTTTCTAATTAATCGAAACAGAATACTTAAATTCAAAGTTCAATCAATAGTTATTCAACAAAACCTTATTACCTATACAAGGTGTAACAGAAAGGTGTAACCATATTTGAAGAGCTTATTCAGTCAATGGTATAGAAAAACTTTTTCTATGGAGCCAACCCTGAAATCTCAAAAAAATAATCTGCCCTTCCATACATTTCAACCGAGCGTCGAGCGGCAGTGCATTTTTCTATGAAATATATATTTTTTTTTTTTCGAAATTCATGGTTTGTTCCATAGTAAAAGTTGTTCTATACCATTGACTGAATAAGCTCTTCAAATATGGTTACACCTTTCTGTTACACCTTGTATACCTATTGTGTATGTTGGTTCCTGTACATAAGAATTACAATTTTTTTTTATTCATAATTTTTAGAAACCAATGGAAACTTTGCGATGGCAACATACACAATACATAGGTAATAAGGTTTTGTTAAATAACTATTGAGTGAATTTTGAATTTAAGTGTTCTGTTTTGATTAATTAGAAAAAGGCGGGTTTTTCACAATCCGGCTGCGAAACCGGTCTTGATACATAGACGTAAAACCTTGAAATCAACTTGCAAATAAAAAACAAATAATGGAAATAGCTATTGAATTACAGGAATTATGAAATCACGAATTTGTAAGAAAATTTCGCAAATTTCATATACAGGTTGTAAATGCAAAACCAAGAATACCTTTAGGGTATGAAAGTATACACGATACTGATACGATTACGATAAAAAAGTATACCTTAAATTTTTACCAAAAATTATATTGTTTTCCTAAGATCCAGCTACGCACTCTTATCAATGCAGTTCATTCACCCCGTAGTGCGGTAACGACCAATCACATTGAGTAATTATGTTCTGTGCTACTGACGCTATCAGAGGTCAACTACCAGCGAGAGTGTCCACCGGATTAGAGTATTTCAAGTTTAACAAATCGTGTTATTATGTGGTACTGCTACATAAAAAAAATTGCCGCTATTTTTTTTAAACACTGTATGATTCATACTAACATACCCTAGAAGGATTCTTGCCTTTGCTTTTACATCCTGTATAAGCATCCAATATTTAAAATTTATGAAATGGCCGTGACTCATCATAATTATATCATAAGTAAAAGACTTCCTATGAGTATATTATGTAGGTATGTCTTTTGAGTAGGTTTATAAAAAACCGGCAAAGTGCGATTCGGACTCGCGCACGAAGCGTTCCGTACCATTATCTATAAAAACGGCAAAAAAAACATGTCTGTTGTGTGGGAGCTATGAGTATATTATGTAGGTATGTCTTTTGAGTAGGTTTATAAAAAACCGGCAAAGTGCGATTCGGACTCGCGCACGAAGCGTTCCGTACCATTATCTATAAAAACGGCAAAAAAAACATGTCTCTTAAATATTTATTTTATTGTGTTTTTTAGTATTTTTTGTTATAGCGGCAACAGAAATACATCATCTGTGAAAATTTCAACTGTCTAACTATCACGGTTCACGGTTCATGAGATACAGCCTGGGGACAGACGGACAGATGGAGTTACCCTTTGGGTACGGAACCCTAAAAAACAAGATGATTTAAAATTTGAACGATTGCCAGTGAGAATATTGCGTCTTTTCTTGAAGGAAGTGAAGTTATGACGTCAATTGTCTAATTATGGCTTTGGGACAATTTTAGTTAACTTTCGAGAGAATATTTGAAATATAGCAGTATGGGGTAATTTTTGTATGGAGTTTTCTTATCGCAGACACTTGGCGAATGAGATTTCAACCGTCACGACACTTTTTTTTTTGTATGTGTGTTGCGTGTTATAAGCGTATGTCTATTATGTCTATGTATAGATATATTACTGCAGTATAGACGAGCGGCTTGCGCGTCAGTAGCGAAATGAATTTCGTACCAACCGGGTGTTCCATGACAACTCTCATTCTTTTTTTTTTACGCACAATGGTCTTACTCTTGGTCATTAGATAGACAAAGCGTCGATAAGACGTAGGATGATGCGCTTGCCTAGGAATTGGGAGAGTGACAGCAGGCGAGACGTTAAGAGGCTATGCGAATTTTATTTTTGTCACTGTCACTCCAAGCGAAAAATCGCGCAGTGCGAGAGGGGCGGATTCAGGGCATGTTTCGTGGCACCGTTATGCTGGTGGCTGACTCATCTCTCCATGGAGTGGAGGCCTGTTGCGTCACCCAGATTCAGGTCCGCAGCTTTGTATTTAGCTAATGCTAAGTTCCCCTCCCCCCCGAAATCTAGGGTAACATACATGGAACCGGACAAATTTAAAGGCAAAAATATTGGCGAAACATTAATGAAGGTGGAGTACAGCCTGTGGTGAGTGAAAGAATATACAAAAGAAACAGTGAGTGAAAAAATATACAAAAGAAACCAGTATGCAGTATTAAGGCGCTACAGAAAAAAAAAAACACTTTTAGAACTTGCATATCTACTTCAGTAAATAATGTATTATTTTGATAAAATTTTTTTGGAATCTTTTTCTAGGGACCTGTTAAACAGAAATGCGATTTGAGAAATTCGGCTCAATAGAAATATTAATTGAAATGAGGTCTTTTTCGACACCAATTCTCCTGGTTTGACAATTTGGAATGACACCATACCTATAGGCTGCAATTATATTTTATTAGATGGGTTTGAACAGTATCTAGGACCTGGTTAAACGAAATTTTGATAGCAATTTTAGTACATAAAAAACCAACTTTTTGCTACTTTTCCACGAATCCATCCCTCTCGTTTTTCCGCATAGGGGGTACAGGTCGGTCCAAACAACTAGATAGGCCTGAAGTTGCCACGCATTGCAATTTGCCCACTGTACATAAGCGCCACGCGCAGTGTGCCAACTTCAGGCCTATCTAGTTGTTTGGACCGAAGTGTAACAGGGGCACTAGAACTTATCGCCTTAACGGGACACCTGACGCTAGAACATCAACAACACCAGGTTTTCAAGGGTTCATTGGAAGAAACTAGGTCTCTCCTCATATTGAAGAAAATATATTTGATTTATCGATCTTTTATCTAGGGATTCCACCTATAAACAATGTTTTAAGATTTATACTTTTGTCAAAAAAATGTTTTTCACCCTCTTTTTTTGGTTTTCAAACGTTCGTTTCAAAGACGCGGTTAAGAGATCAACTTTTCAACATTTCAGTATTAGCTAAAAACACACCAATTTGTTGTTTCGCCAGAGATGGTCGGACGGATAACAGAGTTTTTTTTTTATTTTATGTCCATTAAGGCGAAACGTAAAAGTTTTAGCGTCCCTGTTACTCCATATGCGAAAAAACCCTCAGTGCGAGTGGGACGGATTCGTGGAAAAGTAGCAAAAAGTCAGTATTTTACTAATATAAAATGTACTAAGCTATTTTGTCAAAAAGATTTTCAAGGAGACTTTACAAATACATAATATCCACATTTTGAATGCAATTTTACAATGAAATTAGTTAGGATTTCAGAATAACAGGAAAAAATAAAACAATTTAGAGGTCTTTTCGGAATTAAATTCTATCGAGAAAATTTCATCCAATCGCGTTTTTCTTCAAAATCTTAATCGAATTACTAAATAAACATTTACCCAAAACTGAAATACGTAGATGACGTTATAGTGGAGTAAATGGATTCGAAAAAACCCCATTTTTTTGGTATCGCCTTAAGTGCGGAACCCTAATAATACAGCATTGACGCTAATCAGCTCTACACGCTCAGCATACCATTAACCCTATCTTGAAGAATTTCGCAACTAAACTAAGCGCCCTAAATACACGCGACAGGTTAAGCGAGCCCTCCTAGTTAGGAAAATCTGTTAAAATTCCAAGACACCTTTTTTAGGGTTCCCTAGTACCTAAAAGATACAAAAGGAACTTTATGGTGAGTCTCCGTTGTCCGTCCGTATGTCAAAGCCTCATAACTTTAGCACCGCTAAAGGGAAAGAGTTGAAATTTGGCACAAAATTAGCATTAATTTGCCCACATAACAGTGTAAAAAATATTTGAAATTGTTCATAATATTTCCATTATAAAAGAGAGGAAAAAAAAAAGCCCTAAAAATACAATATGGGTATCAAATTGTAGATATTAAAAAGCTGATTGTAAAAATATATATTTGCCCGCACTGATTCCAAGAAATCTTTGAAAAAACACAAAAAATTTATGTCCCAACCCCTTAATCTCCGAAACCGGTGGACAAAAATTATGAAAAAAAAAATGACGATTATAGGACATAACTGGACAATTACAGGAAAACTATAGCGATTTTAAAAAGTTCAACTATCACGTCCATGTGAAAAGTATTATTTTCTCCAAATTTTCTCCTATTTCGCCCTATCAAGGACGCATCGAGCATCAATCGTAAATGCAATGCGCGTGTTATTTCAATGTCGTTTCCGTCGATATTCGTACCGACACACATCGTGCTGCTAATTTGGCGACACTAATCGCCTTAAGACTACCAAAACTTAATAAATCACATTAAGGCGATACCAAAAAAAAAATGGGGTTTTTTCGAATCCATTTACTCCACTATAACGTCATCTACGTATTTCATTTTTGGGTAAATGTTTATTGAGTATTTGATTAAGATTCTGACTGAAGGAAAACGCGATCGGGTGAAATTTTCTCGATAGAATGTAGTTCCGAAAAGACCTCTAAATTGTTTTATTTTCGCCTGTAATTCTGAAATCCTTTGTGGAATTGCATTCAAAACGTGGATATTATGTATTTGTAAAGTCTCCTTGAAAATCTTTTTGACAAAATAGCTTAGTACATTTTATATTAATAAAAATCCGACATTTTGCTACTTTTCTACGAATCCGTCCCTCTCACACTGTGGGTTTTTTCGCATATGGAGTAACAGGGACGCTAAAACTTTTACATATCGCCTTAATGTCAACATGACTGCATCTTATTAGATTGTAATAAAAGTGTGCGGTTTTCCTCGTGGGGATTAACCGACTTGTTACAAATGAGGTATTCCGACACATGGGATCTACTTACAGCTCTGACATCACTTTCAAATAGGTTCATAATAATAGTAGATCCTAGGCGGGCTCGAAGCTTTTAATTTTCATAATAAAATATAGTTGAATATTTATTATGAGGTGAAATTGTATCAACCGCCCGCTCGAATTCTCATAGCTTAATATATAGTTTTTTTTTTTTTTTTTTTCTGAGAATATGCGCCATTTTTGGACATAGTTTTCAGTATTTTGGTTTATAAATCAACCATTATTTTCTTATGATTTTTTTAAATAATTATCCAATATGACGTCACTTGGGAATTTTAGACATTATACTGATTGTGATGTGCTTATAAAAAAGAAAGTGGTCTGTCTCTGTCTGTCTACTCATCTGTCAAATCAGTCGGAAGCAAATTATTATAAATTTAGGACAAAGGACATATTTCTAAACAGCCATTTCTCAAGTGACGTCACACGAAGGAAAATGGAAGTTGCAGCTTTTTTGTAAAAATATTCATCATCATGAGGTTTTTTAGACCACAAGTTCTAAAGTGCGGCTTATTAAACCTAAATCTCGAAATGGTTTTCTAATTAACACACCTTAACGTAATTTAATATATGCGAATTGTTATTGAAGGTTCAGTACATGATAGAGACTACCACTTTGAAGTTTCAGGTGGACGGTAATATGTCCAAACCAATGGCCAAAAATTTTTTATTTCTTTTGTTAGACTTTATGCTGATTTGCAATATTCAGTGTTCACTTTGTATGCAGTGAGAGCGGGGGAAATAAGAAGTCAAAAATGGACACGTCTCCTATAGTGAAATATAAGTATATTTTTTATAGTTACTGATTAATTAGTTATAGCAAATAACAAAACGTTTTGAAAGATTCATATTATTACCAAAGTTAGCGATAGCGATATTTATCACTTTTAGTATGAAATCGTGTCAGATGACGTCACTAGACATGCCGTTAAGCTCACTTTGATGGCCAATAACTTCGTCATTTTTTGATATATCGAAACAGTTATTTGTGCAACAAGAGAACAAAGATTTTTTTTGTTGCGATTGCCGAGGTTGAATCCCGAGCAAGCGAAGGATTCTATAATTGAATCACGAGCATAGCGAGCGTTGCGAGTGATTCTAAGTTAGAATCCTGAGCGTGGTGAGGGATTCAACGGCACAAGAAACATAATAAATTTGCCCTCGTGTGACACATAAACTTTTCACCTCACTAGCGAGAAAACACAGATGTAAAGACACCATCTTTTCGAACGAACTTATAAGAATTCAATGGTTTTTTCTTTAAACAATACACCAAATAAAAATATTGAACATAAAATAAAATGTAAGAAGTGTTACTTGAATCCCAAAAGCCGCGAAAAATCGGAAAATCTATGATAAACCGATCGAAAACGCAAAACATAACCATCACGCGGGCGTTTTACTCTATTTATCCATTTCCGGTAAAAGTTCATTTGTTTATACCACTTATGAAGTCTAGCAATACATGGACATGTTTTGCAATAAAAAATTACAGTGTTTTTTTTGTGGCGATACAAAGCAAACATATCGGGAACTAAAATTGACACTTGTTATAGTAGATAACGTCATTTTCTCATCTTTATCATTAGTTCCGAGTACGGTCACGTGACTCATTGCAGCGAACAGCACCAAAATGTCGATAATCAAATTTCATCATTATCTGGTCAGTTGTTTATTCGGAGTCTATGGTACGGATTCCATATACATTGGGAGGCCATACACAGGATTTCGAGAAGTTTACCTTGTCTATGGTATCTGACAAGCTGTGGGGCTGTGTATAACCTCCCAAAGGGTATAGAATTCATATAGAGTGAAAGAGATAGTCGCTATGCTGATCTTTGCTGTCTCTCTTTTTCTTGAGCAAAGGATATCGAGTTTCTGGACAATTCCCAGTTTTCTTCACTGTTTTTAAGCAACAAAGGCGCGCTTTTCGAGCTAGTGAGGTGAAACTTAATTTTACTACTGTTTTTAGCTTTTTAAACGCAATTTATTTTCATAAAAATCTTCATGTAGGAGACGAGCTTATTATGTCATTTTATGAAATATTGTGATACAATAGCTGACTTTACATGAGTAGGAACCTGAAATCTGAAATTTGGGATATTTTTCTAAAATTTGGGCCGGTAGACAGCTATATCATGATATCTGGGACGTCTCATTTCACTCTTATTCACTACTATTAGAGGCTAATTTTGATAAGCCGCGAAATTACTCCCAGAATGTGGGGACCTCACCATGACTTTTGACTTTTGAGCAATAGAGACTATTTTAATAGAGCCTATGCCCTAAATGTCGTGGCGAATTAAAACGTTACAGGAATCATGATATCGCGAATCCCACTATCCCACTTCCCGTCCCACTAATATTATGAAAGCGAAAGTTTGGATGGATGGATGGATGGATGGATGGATGTGTGTATGGATGGATGGATGTATGTTTGTTACTCCTTCACGCCGAAACTACTGAAACGATTCAAATTCAAATTCAAATTCATTTATTTATCGTAAGAGGGTACAAGATGAAGGATATGTACATGTTTATGCTTAGTCTATAACAATGTGGTACCATAACAAAGGTGTTGCTGTTTCCTAGCTAGGTTTTTAGGCCTGTAAGTAAGGAGTAACAGCGCCCTTCTCCTTGTGTTGGGAGCAGTTAGATTATAAAGTTGAAGTAACTTGAAAATTAAAATAAATTTAAACAAAAACGAAAGGAGTGAGTGTCAGGGTGGTAGGGTGAGTGGGTGTGTGATTGTAAGGGTGTGTTATTGTGTGAGGATGTGTTAGTGATATGCGTATCCCTAGCCCTACGACTTTGGTCTTGGGATCAGTTTATATTTACTAGGCTAGGCTGAAACTTTGCACAAATGTAGTTCTAGTCCTGGAATAGGACACAGGCTACTTTTTATCCCATAAAGCAGTTCCCATTGGAAGGCAATGGGGTGTCAAGTCCCTATAGAAAAGTGATGTACTGTTACTCCTTCACGCCGTTGAATATTAGTGGGATAGGATAGTGAGGATGAGATGTGATGGGATAGTGGCATTAGTGGGATGGGATGGAATGGGATTCGATACGACTATACAAAAACTTAATCAACGCCGGCGAAGCCGCGGGCAAAAGCTAGTAGACTATACAACGTGTAACAGAAAGGTGTAACCATATTTGAAGAGCTTATTCAGGCAATGGTATAGAACAACTTTTACTATGGAGCTAACCCTGAAATCTCAAAAAAAAAACTGCCCTTCCATACATTTCGGCCAAGCGACATTGCATTTTTCTATGAAACAGTAAAATTTTTTTTTCGTGATACAGGTTTTGTTCAATAGTAAAAGTTGTTCTATACCATTGACTAAATAAGCTCTTCAAATATGGTTACACCTTTCTGTTACACGTTGTATAATATTTTCAATACAAACTCCATACAAATACTCTTAGTTTGACTGTATTACTACAACAAACGTGAATCATTTACTGTAAGTAGCTATTTCTACATATTACACACCTATTCATATTTGCCAATCAGATAAGTCAAAGCCATAATAATGTTAATGCCTTAAGGCGATACCAAAAAAAAATGGGGCTTTTCGAAACCATTTACTCCACTACGTATTTCATTTTTGGGTAAATGTTTATTGAGTATTTGATTAAGATTCTCACTGAAGGAAAACGCGATTGGATGAAATTTTTTCGATAGAATTTAATTCCGAAAAGACCTCTAAATTGTTTTATTTTTTCCTTTAACTCTGAAATCCTAACTAATTTCATTGTGAAATTGCATTCAAAATGTGGATATTATGTATTTGTAAAGTCTCCTTGAATCTATTTTTGACAAAATAGCTTAGCACATTTTATATTAATAAAAAACCGACTTTTTGCTATTTTTCCACGAATCCGTCCCACTCGCACTGAAGGTTTTTTTCGCATATGGAGTAACAGGGACGCTAAAACTTTTACATATCGCCTTAATCCTGACTCCTGAGTCATTAAGTCCGAGAATTATACTAGGTAACCATATAGGTGGTTCTTTATTTAAGAGCCGTTAAACAAACGGATTGTGAAAAATCCGCCTTTTTCTAATTAATCGAAACAGAACACTTATATTCAAAATTTACTCAATAGTTCATCAACAAAACCTTATTACCTATGTTTTGTGTGAATTGTCATCGCAATGTTTCCATTGGTTTCTGTAAATAAGAATTTTAAAGATTTAAATTTTAGAATTCTAATTTACAGAAACCAATGGAAACTTTGCTATGGCAGCATACACAATATATAGGTAATAAGGTTTTGTTGAGGAACTATTGAGTAAATTTTGAATATAAGTGTTCTGTATCGACTAATTAGAAAAATATTATTAATTTCTTATTTATTATAACATATTTATTTATGTATTATAGTCTATTTACACATGTTTTGACATATATGTATATATATTTATATTTACATATACATAGATACATACCTACATATGTGTGCTCATGATTTTGTTAAGCGATAAAACCTAAATCTCTAGATTAAGTCACCCGTGTATGTTTTTGTTTAATTATTATTGTTAACTGTATTTACGGTGGATTTCACTGGCGATATTTACTGTACTTTTTTTTTCTGTATTACAGCCTGTACACATACAAAACTGTATGTGCTGTTGAAGTCCCAAATAAAATAAAAGGCGGGTTTTTCAAAATCTGGCTGCTAAACAGCTCTTAACGAGTTTATGTCTAACATTATCATGTAAACATTATGGTAGCGGACTATATTTTACATAATGGTAGCGGACTATATTTGCAATTTTACATACACATGAGTTTCGAAGAGAGAGAGGAAATGCCCGTAAATCCGAACCCACAACTAGTCAGTGATTTTGCATAGACTTATGGTGACATTAATTTATGCAGCGAATTAAATATTAAATGTAACTTATTTGTTTTTTTATACAGTTAACATTCCATTCAATTCAATTCCACTGACGCCGCCTATAAAATATGTCGAAATATATCTGGAAATAATTATTTTCATAAGTGTTTTTATATAAATATATAATGTTAACTGAATAATTTATGCAGCCAAATTCATACTGGAGACTTGGTAAGTGAGTTATCACGGATCGATAGCACCTTTTGCTAACTTCGCTAAATAAAATGTTGACCTCTCATAGTAATCGACTCGGGGCTAAGCTTGCGTTCCTAGGGAACACGAAAAAAAATTGCTTATTTCACAAAAAAGCTAATTGAACTTTGATAGCACTTACTGAGTGAGGTATCAGTATGATTTTGGCTCTATAAATTTATGTCACCTTGTATACTATGCATTTTACTCGCAGGGGATCTCACTGGCAGAGGATCATTTACCCAACAGAGCTCGTTAAGGGGCAGGTAGTCGCCAACGACCTTGAGTCGACAGTCGACTCCAGTGCTGCCAGATCAGCGCATTTCGCGCCAGATCTAGCGCTTTTTTTGACCACTTAGCGCTCAAAATTCGTTTTTAGCGCCTAGCGGAAAATCTAGCGCTATTTCGAAATGAGCTTTGTTTCATTATTTTTGGCGCTTTTTCGGAATAATTTTGGGAAATCTAGTGCTATTTTGGAATGTATTTTGTTTCAGTGATGATAATTCATTTAATTTGGTACAAAATTTCATTATCTTCTTTTTATAATTCTTTACGGTTCTATAAATGACGTATTTTACTGAAAAGCCAATCAAATGCAATCAGCTAATCAATAAGGCCACCAATATACAACATATAAATAGCACTTCTACGCTAAAAAGCGCTAGATTCCGCTAAACAAATATGTTTAGCGGAATCTAGCGCTTTTTTACATCGGAGTTAGCGCGCAACACTCGATTGGAGGTGGCAGCCCTGGTCGACTCAATATTGTGTCGAATCAATAAACTATGTTGAAATAAGGTTCATTTCAGCGCGCACTGCATTACGACGTCGCTGGGTCTCCGAATAGTGCAAAATATGGGAAAAATAATACTTTTCACATGGACGCGATGGACGAAAAAAAATTCCACAGTTAATTTTTCTAAGCAATATTTTCCTTGTATTTTAGTGCAAGAACCAATTTTACTTAATTTTAGTCTTAAAACAGCTTGACTCTGAACAATATTTTCATAATGTTCTTTTAACGCAAGAATAATTTTCAGACATTTTTTCCTTATACTTTAAATAACATAGTTTTTAAACATCTCATTTAAGAGCAATATCATTTTCAGTAAGAGTAATTTTCGGATGACGCTGGAGAAGGCGCCTTAAAAGTCATTTCGCACAAACCAAGTGTCAGTTCTCCTCTTTTGGGATAGTTGCTCGATGCCCATGAGTTAGAATTAGCGTAAACAAAATGTTGAACAACCGACACTGTTGATTGTTATTATCTAGCGGATGAGCGTTTAATTAGTCAATTTGTAGCTCAGTTTATAGATGAAAACACTAAATTTGAATCAAATTATAATCTTCAGATAAAGTTTATAATAGTACATTGTTCACCGAGGAAAGAAAGGGGACGATTACCAACGAGGGCGAGGCGAAGCCAAGGGCCTCAATACACACGGGTTGGGAATCGCACTTTCTCCCGAGTGATACATAGTGCTTTATACTACACCTGCGAGGAAATAGTATAACTTTACTTTTAATCAAGATACAACATATACAATAAAAGAAACCGACTGACTCGCGTGCGATTGTCACTTTTTATTTCCTTCTTATTTTTTATTATGTACTGGAAAAGCAAGTGGCCAGTATCATTTTTCGAGTTTTATGTCCGAGTTCCCAAAATAATACTGGCCACTTGGCCACTTGCTCATTCTTTATGTTATTTAAAAAAAAAATAGTCGTTAACAATGGATTTGCATATACTTTTTCTGCCCGCTCAAGCACGTTAACAATGGATTTTCATACACTTTTTCCGCCCGCATATTTGTATGACGTATTTTTTGCATCGTTTTCAAAAAAGTAAGAAGGTACTTTCCGACCAGGTGTAGTATAAAGAAAAATAATGTATTGTAACTATTTATTTTGATGTTTCGTATGGTTATTGGCTCGAACGTTTTGACTTATACAAAGGTAGCGGGTTTAAATCCAATAGGCATGTTTAGCTGTTGATCCATATTTCTGTACGAAATATCGCTACAGTGCTCACCATCACAGATACAGATCTAAACAGATGACTGACGCGAGTGTACAGTGGAGACCACATCAAGCTATACACTTGAAGTACGACATTAGCCCCTACAGAGAAGAATATAAGATAGGTACAGCCAATGTGTCTTACTTGATGCGGTCTCCACTGTACCTATATGTACACATGAAGACATGGCTTAAAGGTCTTTGCAACCAGGCCATAAAAATTACAAAAAAAAAACTTTGAGTCCCCTTGCGGCATTTGACAACTTCCCGCCCCGCTATATGAAATCTACAGCTGACCCAAAGTTGTGCCCTTGCGGCATTTGTCAATTTTCCGCCCCTCTATGTGAAATCTACAGCTGAACACAAATTGTGCCCTTGCGGCATTTGACAACTTTCCGCCCCTCTATGTGAAATCTACAGCTGAACACAAATTGTGCCCTTGCGGCATTTAACAACACAAGTAGTGATCAAGGTTGCATCTCCATGGCCAACAAATCAGAATCACTGTTATTCTCCGGGTCATGATGACTCTGTGGGGACACAATCTCACCTCAGTTGTGGTAGATGATGATGATGACAGTGAAGGCGGCGGCTCCGGGCTCTGCAGTGCTGTAGCGAAGGCCCATGTCGCCGCGACCACCGTCACAGACAGGTACACTGTTCTTCTCCGGGTCATGGTGTGTCTGTGAAAACACCATAAAGTTAGAATAAGTGGTATTTTAGTCTACTGATCATATTGAAAGACTTATCCAAGAACATAAGTAAATAAATAAATAATCCTGATGATGATGATGATATTACGTCTGAATGGGCCAAATTGAATGGGGCGTGGCCCATTCGGACGTAAACTGAAATCGACTACGTTCGAATGGGGCGGTCGTAAAAATTTTAAACGGTACTGTCACTTACAGAATACATGAACATTTGGCAATATTATTTTTATCATTATATCAGTAAGATTTACTCTACACTAATTATGCCTATATTTACTTGGTTGAAATCAAATACGTACAGAAACATGACAGAAACAGATCATCATAACCCGGTTTGCACGATCTCAGGTAGCTAGTTTAACAATGACCCTTTCTTGTCAACCAATCACAAACGAACTGCTTATCTGTGACGTGAGAGGACTAGCGAAAAGCATTTTTTTTGCGGTCTATTCACTATAGTTTTTGCAACAGTCTGCTTGTGCAGTGCGTTGTGTTTATGTATTAAATGGGCTAAAACACTTAGCGGTAAGTACTTATAAATAGTTATGTCAAACTATAATTCCCTTGCGGTGTGACTCCAGTTTTGTAGGTGGCTGTACTTAATTATTGATATTACATTGAAATTTTTATGACCGCCCCATTTGAACGTAGTCGATTTCAGTTTACGTCCGAATGTGCCGGGCCCCATTCAATCTGGCCTATTCAGACGTAATACCCGTTGAGGTGGGACGTCTGCTGGGCTCAGGCCATTCCCATTGCTTAGAGCTTTGGTATCCTAATGTCCCAGAGGCGTTCTCTCCTTAAATGTTCCGCTTCTTGTAATAAATCTAAGTATATCTGAGTACTCAAGATACTTGAGATCTTCCTACTTGATGTGGCCATCCTAAACAGTGGATCCTAAACAGCATTTATATTAAAAATTCTTTCATCTACTCCTATACTGCAATAAGGTAATTACATCATCAAAAGCAGTTTTATAAGTACCTACATTGTTTATCCCATGTTATAATATCACATTATAACACCGCAATTCTGCGCTGCGTCTTTGTCTTTTCCATGCAGAAAGAAAAAGACAGAATGCTTAAATTAAGTATAGTCTTGTCAAATAAGTTAAATCGTGTTACACCGAATCAACACCAATATAACTTTATGTTGTATCATGTTCAACTACATAAAATAGTGTGTTTCCTCAAGGAACTCCTGCACCAACGGGAAAAAAAATTCTTGCCCGTATACATTTCAGTAATTTAATTCAAACTTTCTAATAAATAACACATGTAAAGTATGATTTCGAAGAATCTTTCACCAAAAGCATAGATAAATAAAGAAAGGATAGATTGCTATCTCCTTGTACTGTTCGCAATACTAGAAAAAACGTTGCTAGATGGCGTTACTTGTCTCGCTGGAAATAAAATTTGTCTGAAATCGACGAAATATAGCATTTTACTGTTCTGGTTCATCATATTTATTTATTTTATGAATAAAAACACAAAATTTTCATAACATCGCATCAGAAAATAGTGAATTCTTAATCACGTGTTTTTAACATTTTTTTCATTAAACTTTCGGTGGTAAGCTGGCAATCTCACTAAGCGTGCAGATGGTTATTCTGGATTCCGGTAGATGGCGCACAGCGATCAATTAAACAAAATATGTGCATTAAAATACGCTTTATTTACCTAACACACACTACTCATACATACCGGTATATAACTTTACTCTTTGACTCAACTGTCATGCACGGTTGAGCGATTTATCCTCAGATTTATCGTATGCCATGTGTCGCGTATTGTCGTATTCTAGCAAATTTTTGTTTTTGTGGGTGCAGTATAGTTGCTACACACACACACATCGAATTTCGTTTCATCAACAGTTCGATAGATGGCACTAGGTATGTCACAATTTATCTAGTATAGTAGCGACATCAAAAATAATAAGTCGAACTACTAGGTACCGGCGAAAATAATAAGTTTTACGCGGGCTTTGTTCTAATGTATGGAGTGAGCAATCTATCCTTCCTTTATTTATCTATGCCAAAAGTCAAAAATAGGTGCGATGACGAGAGGAGCGAGGAGCGTGTTAGGTCAACATGTAAATAAATTTGGGGAGCCGAGCGAAGCGACTTTCCTAGTTTCAAGAGCAGTTTCGCAGCCAGATTGGGAAAAACCCGCCTTTTTCTAATTAATCGCAACAGAACACTTAAATTCAAAATTCACTCAATAGTTATTCAATAAAACCTCATTACCTAATAGGTAATACCTATGTATTGTGTAAACTGTCATCGCAAATTATTACTTTGAAATACTAATTAACAGAAACCAATGGAAATAATATGGAAGCCAGTTTTTTTAAGTTAAATATTATTCAGAGTGCATTACAAACTAGAAAATATCAATCAGAAACAAATCCAAAGACAAGAATTTGAAAGGTTCGAATCCTGGCCCGGGGAATTTTTTCAAATTCTTGTCTTTGGATTTGTTTCTGATTGATATTTTCTAGTTTGTAATGCACTCTAAATAATATTTAGAGTATTCATAGCGATGGATTTCGCAAAATAAACATAATCTTTTTTTAAGTTGTTTAGTTTTAATTATGTTATATATTATTTGCATGCTGTAATAGGTAGAAAATGGCAAAACAATACCTGCATCATCATTGTAACATCTTTAACTACCTGTGTTTCAGCAATAAAGACATTTGATTGATTTGATCTGATTGAAACTTTGCGATGGCAGCATACACAATACATAGGTAATAAGGTTTTATTGAATAACTATTGAGTGAATTTTGAATTTAAGTGTTCTGGTTCGATTAATAAGACAGCAGGTTTTTCACACTCCGGCTGCAAAACCACTCTACAGATATTTGATATGCCCAATTTATCAATGTGCCGACGACATTTATCCATATTTGAAATAGGCGCCTACAAATAGTATAAAGCGACTCCTTCACAGGACCAGTTTATGTGTCAGAATGCTGAAGCTGTTCGGCTCTACTGTAAGGAGCTGTCCTGGCTGGACTGACTGACTGGGGGGAAGTGCACAATATTCACAATTGCGGAGAATCAGTGCACTACTCATCACCCCCACTACGAATCGAGTTTTTTTATCTTTATTATTTCGTTCACTTAGTAAATTTATAAGTAATTAACATAATTGTATATTATTTAAATTTAACTTTACATACCTGTATAAATCAGCAAGTTACAGTACAATTGATTAGATACAACAAGTTATTTTAAAGAAATGTAAGTAGCTACTTGTACGTACATAATTATTGATAAGAATATGTAACTACTGTTTGAATTGGGATTAGTAAAATATACTAAACCCTCAAAGAAAGGAAATGAATATTTGTTCATGATAAAACAAAAAATTTATTGCGAGCTGAATTTTTGTCATTTCCATAGAATTGTGTAATGAAATGTGCTTTTAACAGTTTCTCTATGCATATTTAAAGGTGATTATTAGACATCGGATTATATGCACTAACGAAGTGCTAAAATATGCATGCAAATATACACTAAAAAAGGCCGAAATATGCACTAAAAACCGTTTAAATGCCCAAAATATGCACAATATGCACAATTATTTTTGTAGATATTAATTAAAGACGGTGGTCTACGGTCTCGTGGTCTACGGTCTCGTGCTCTACGGGAAACTGTTTCCCGTAGACCACGAGACATGCAACTGTCTCGAAACGTCGGGTGTCCCCTTTTCGTAAAAAGGTAAAAATTGATCGCGGTAGACCCGATTATATATATTATAATTGTATAATATATATTATACCTATCATTTTAATTGTATATATATTGCTACATAAATTAAATAAACCTTTAATTTAGTTCATGCACATTTATTATTTTATTACCTACATATTTTATAAGATTAAATTTAACTTGTAAAAAGTGTATTATATATACCTACTTTGCAAAATAAACCATTTGAATTTTGAATTTGGGTAAGCCCATGGGCATAGCCAGGGGGGGGTTTGGCGGTTCAAACTAGAGATGAAACGGATAGTGATTTGGCCGGATACCGGATACCGGATATCCGGCGAGGCACTAGGCCGGATAGCCGGATATCCGGCGGCCGGATATCCGGCTCAAGGTATGCGTTTCGCACTAATTGAGCAAGTCTAAATATTACGCACCAAGGTGCGTGCGGGTGCAAGTGGGCGAGATTATTCGTGCATTTTTTAAATGAAGATCATTTCTAAATGATCGTATCACAATCATACAAATGCTGGTTTGCAAACGCGAAACAATTTCCAATCCTAACGAAATTTGTAAATATGTATCTTTTGTCTCCTTAGAGCAGGGTTGCCAGATTGGGTATTTTTCTCGCAATTCTGGGTAGAAATTTGGCGCCTGGAGAAATTTTGGAGAAATAAAATCTTTGGAGAAATGTTTGGAGATAAAAATAATATCATGGAGAATTTTGGGTAATTTAGTTCGTAATTTTGGAACTCGCAAAACGGAACGCACTCTTCGAGATTTGTGATTTTGTTGGGTTAATTTCTTTTTCGTTTGTTGCGTTTTATCAAAATAAACTTCTTGCATTACATTAGAATTAAACATATATACATACATTTTAATTAATACGTACAATTAATTTAACTTGTTTTATTCTATTGAATAAAAAAAAAAAGAAAAGACTACGATTATGTTATATAATTATGTCGTGTTATTTATTACATAAATCTACTTCATAAATTATAATTTTAGATCAAAAAACTTTGTAGCTGTCACTTGCTCAGTAGTTTGAAGTTTTGGGTAAAACTAAAGAAAATAGTATCATTTTGGAGAATTTTCTTTTTCAAATTTGGGTAGAAATACAAAATCCAATCTGGCAACCCTGCCTTGGAGTGGTATATACTGTATATAAATGGACAGGTATCTTTAAATGAAACCGCCTAATATACTGTTCATACTGAACAAATTTTCCAAAGTAACATATTGAAAAAACAAAATTGAACCTGCCCGCCCAGTGCCCTTTCAACATTTAAAGTAGGTTTTCAAAATGAGTATGGAAACATGAAAATATTTTTTCATTTCCGCAAGTATGTTTCTTTGGAAAAGTTGTTTAGAATGATTTCAGTATGACCATGTGTTTTTATTAAAAGATACATGTTGAGTTACATTCGGTATATTGTGAGAGCAAAAGAAGCTGGTGTAATGTATGAAGAAAAGCATAAACGTTTATTCCCAACAATTGATGTAAAGCTTGTTTCTATCTACCATAGCTCAATTCTTATTCACTTTATGTATTAGAATTTAGATTATTCAATCATTGATACAACTATTTTGTGATTTAAACGACTTTTTGTATGTTGAGTTAAGTATCCGGTATCCGGCCGGATACTGACTACTATCCGGCCGGATACCGGATACCAAAAATATGGCCGGATAGGCCGGATACCGGATAGTAACCGGATATCCGTTTCATCTCTAGTTCAAACACCCCGAAAATTTTAAATTATTACAAACTTTCCCTAGTTTGACGTTATCCAGGTCAAGTGCCACTTCTGCTAGCAGCTGCTACAAGCATTTTCCATTTGCAAACAATTTTATACAAACATAATAAATATGAATTTTATTTCATGTACTTTTTTGTTATTTTATTTTCTTGAACCCTCCCTTATATTAAAACCTGGCTACGCCTGTGGTTAGCTGCTTAAGTCAATTGTAGAGTAAAATTTTCTAGATTACCAAGAAATTCATTTTTTTTATATATGTCATGGTTCGTGATGTCTATATTGGTTCTCATTGACTTAAAAACATTAAAAAAAAATGATTTGAGCAATTTTATTGAATCTCACTTCCGGGCTGGAGTGTTGACAAGAAGCTTGTAATTTTCTTGGGTGTAGATAAGAGGGCATACTTAACTTGCAATTCTAGGCTAGGCAGAGGGACCCACGGATTCCTAACTAACCTATTGGTTCAGAAACTTGAAAGTGATGAAAACTTGTTTATTCTGGGGATGGAGACAAAACCATTATAAAAAAAGATGAACCGATAGGGTACAAGTTCCTTAGAATCGCCTGATTTACCAGGAGATCAGAGATTAAACAAGAAATTTTTATTTCTTAGGTGAAACGTCATAGGTAATGTAAAAGTGAAGGTTTACCCGCAACTTACCCAGTAATTGCTGTGAACTGCTGATATTGCCCCTACGGACGTAAACAAAACAAATCTGAGCTGGTATATTGTACCCGACGACTTAAAAAGCCTTAAATTCAGGCAATGCAATAGAAACGTAGGCTTTTTCTCAACAATTCACATTTTTCATTTGCCAACCAACCAACACCGATCACAAATCAAAATTGACACTATTTGACAGTTGTTTTTTTCTACTCGAGCAGAATCAACAAGCACAAAACAAAGTACGTAATCAGCCTTAGCGTTTAGTACATGCATTGAATTTCTTAATAAGACTCGTACTTTACTACCTATGGTAGTCAGCAGGACTACATAATATGTACCAGATGTACCTAAAGTACAGCGGAGACCGCATCGAGTAAGACACATTGGACTTTGTACCTATCTTATATTCTTCTATGTAAGGGCTAATGTCGTACTGCAAGTGCATGGCTTGAAGTGGTCTCCAATGTACCATTTCAAGTCATTTTTATTTCATTTCTCGAAATAGATGCAATGAAATACTGCCAAACCATATATTTTTAAAATCAACTTTTTAATACCTACAATTTGATACTCATATTGTATTTTTAAGTCATTTTTTTTCTCATGTTGTTTTGGAAATATTTTGAACCATTTTAAATTTTTCATATTTTTATTTACACCGTGATATGTGGGCAAATTAATGCTGTTTTTGTACCAAATTTCATGTATTTATCTTTAACGGTTCTAAAGTTATGAGGCTGTGACATACGGACGGACGGACGGAAAACGGAGTCTCACCATAACGGTTCCTTTTGTACCTTTTAGGTACTACGGAACCCTTAAAATCAATGATGTTACCTAATACATGATCGGATTTTTTTATCAGTACTGGAGTACGATTGTTTTAACCTCCAATTTACAACTTTTACGATAAAAAAAATCTCAATTTTGTTGATTTATTAATGGGTTTACGATTACGATTTTGCAGTACGGTTCTCCTGGCAGCCTTGTAGTAAGTAATGTAACGAAACTATGCTAAAAACGGAACGAACCCTATGCTAAAGGTGGATCGTTGACGGTTTTTAGGTCAACGAAATGAAACCATTTACGGAAAACGGTCAACTAGTTGAAAAACCAGTGAACGTTTTTATCTGGTTCGAAGAAGCCAACTGATCAATAAATTGTAGTCAAAAGAATAATCGGTATGTTAAAATAGTTGACGTGTTTTATAAAAAGGTTTACTGTTTTTACTTTGACTTCCCCGTTTATTATTGTAATCAATTTCTAATGGTTTTTATGGTGGCATATCTGGTCTACATTTTTGATTTACTGAGAATTCATCGTAGTTTATAAAAAATATATAAAAATTTATTGTTCTTTGAAATTGCCGAGATTAATTGCCGAGATTTATTTCTTTTGTTACAAGTGAATTGAATTTATAAAAACAAAACCAGCCGGCTTCTTTTATTTTATTGTTCTCTTAAGATACCCTGATAAGTTGAATCTGTTTAAATAATATTTCTAAAATTACATCTGTGTACCTAGCTATACACGTGCTTGTAAAATTGCGCACCTGTGCAGTCAATTCCAACTTTTGATAAATTCAACTAGTTTTGCAGTAAAGAGAAAACAGTTAACTCATTAACAGTAGAAAACCTGTTTAAAAAAACAGCTTGTTGATTCAATCGCCATCATCCACTCTATTAGCGCGTTCCGTATGACGCTAATAGCCCAAGTAACTTTTAAGGTTTTAGAAAGGTACTGAAAAGGTTCTAATACCTTTGTATGGAAATCTGCTCATAAGTCTTTGTAGTCTCAATTACTTTATATTAACGTTATATTAACCTCCTGAGTGCAAAAAGGGCCCACGTTGTAGAACCTTTCTGAGAGCTACAGCAAAACTTGTAGCTCTTATCTATAACCTTTCTAACTACTTACTCAAAACCCAAATATAACCTTCACAACCTTAATTTAACGTTAATATAACCATACAATACAACTAATAGATTCTACATTAGTCTTGGATGTAACTCTATGACAACTTAAAACCTTTTTGATAGAAATGAATAACGCTTTTCCAGGACTTACGGGTTTTAAAATGTTTCTGTTTAAGATTGTTTGTACGCAGAAACACTAATGGTGGGTTTAAATTACTTATTTATAATGGCGCCATTCCCTGTTATTATACCAAGTTTCAAAATGGCTAGATATGTAAGTGTTGTATTCTTAAAAAATAGTTAGTAGCATGTTAAAGTCAGATAAAATGAAAAACATAGTGCGATTGGTACATTATCGTGAAACTTTAGGATAATAGTGCTTTATGCGAGACGGGCCTTTAGTAATTGCAAATTTTCAGGACACTTTAAATAAAAAAAAATGAACAAATAAGGTGTTTGATGGTTTCTCGCTTTAGAAATAAAAGTTATACTCATATATAAAAACGTATATTTAAAATTGTATAGAACATGTTATTTAATTTTGCTTCGTTGTATTAAAATGTTATTTTCAGTTCGTTTTATTTTTTATTTTAGTGAATAAATATGGCTGACGTTAGGAAATTACTAGAAAGCATTCAAGTTAACCTTTTCAGTACTATAACAGCTCAATACTCTTAATTCTTGCCAAAGTAAGAGCTAAAGGTAATTTCGCGGAGCTATATAAAACCAAAAGGCTGTTTTCACAGCTTTCAGGTTATCGTCAGGAGTAATTCAATACTCGCCAGTTGCGACCACAACCATTAAGCAAAATCAAGTGTTCAAGTGTTCATCACAAGTGATATCAAGCAGCTACAGGCTGCTCCTTGAGTGCAAATAAGTTACTATTTCTTTTTTCAATTATGTTTAGTCGATAGGTACTTGTCTAACTTATGTTTTACCTTTACTACTGAATACATTTAAATTTAGCCTTAAGTAGTCCTCAACAGTGACCAGACTACCTATCTTGAAAAAAACGGACAAGTGCGAGTTGGACTCGCCCGTCGAGGGTTCCGTACAAATTTGTATACTGACTGACTGACTGACTGATTGACTGACTGATCTATCAACGCCGAGACCAAACAGCTAAACCTAGGAACATGAAATTTGCACCGTAGGTTCCTTTTATTGCGTAAACTACCGCTAAGAAAGGATTTTTTGAAAATCAATTCATAATGAAATGGGGTAGAAACTTGTTTGGAAAATCATAATCCCTGGGAGTATCAACATAATATATACTGAAGAGTCAACATACTTCGCATAAATACTCTTTTTAATAAATTATGAGAAACTTGTGAGAGGGTTTTACAAAACTCATCCCCCGAGGGGATAAAATAGCGTGTTAAGTTATATATCGAAAATTGCATCCCTTGGGTGTATCTAGTTAAAACTTTGCTTAAATATTCCTTCCTTAAAACGTATAATGAGATACATGTAGGAAAGTTTTCAAAAATTATCCATCCCCTAATGGGGATGAAATGGGTTAAAAACTTTGATATGGAAAATCACAATCCCTGGGCATATATAAACTTATATATTATGTATAACTTATATACATATATACACTTACTTACAACTTCGCATAAATCATATTGAGAAAAATAAGAAAACCGTACGCATAACAGGATTTAGCGGGATGTTGAAGCTTTCATTGTAAAATATGAAACGCATTACATACTAAATTCACGTGGATGAAGACGCGGGCAACAGCTAGTTATAAATAATTCAGACTTTTTTTTATGATTAAATTACAAATGTATAGTTTTTAGATGTTTTCCTGTATTCGTAGTATAAGATAATACTTGCCTTTCATAGTTCTAGGTCAACGGAAATTACCCTATACATTTTGATTCCTTTGAGAATGTCGAAATATACGATTTTAGTGGCATTAAAAGCCGTATTTTTTTTGCTTTAACATAAAAATTTATTTTTTTCGCAACTTCAAGTAACAGTAGACTTGATTATTTTTAATTTCAATTTGATAACTTCACGCGTTCTTGAGATAAAGGGTCTGCACAGATAGACGGACAGGCGGGCAGACAGACAGACAACAAAGTGATCCTATAAGGGTTCTGTTTTTAGGGTTCCGTACCTAAAAGGTACAAAAGGAACCTTTATGGTGAGACTCCGTTGTCCGTCCGTCCGTCCGTCCATATGTCACAGCCTCATAACTTTAGCACCGTTCAAGATAAAGACATGAGATTTGGCATATAAATAATTTATTTGCCCACATATCAGAGTGTAAAAAAATTGAAAAATTTGAAATTTTTCAAAATATTTCAAAAACAAAAGTAAGAAAAATAAAAAATACTATCCTAAAAATACAATATGGGTATCAAATTGTAGATATTAAAAAGTTGATTGTAAAAATATATTCTTTTACTAAATATACTCTCACAAGTTTCGAGAAATTTTGAAAAAACCACAAAAATATGTATGTTCCCCCCCTTATCTCCGAAACTGGTAGACCAAAAATATGAAAACTGGCCAATTACAGGGAAACTATAGAAGTTAAAAAAATTTAGCACAAATGAAAAATATAAAAAAACTAGCTTCTGCCCGCGGCTTCGGCCGCGTGGCCAACTGGAAACAAATAACTTTTTTTCAGAAACAAACATTTTAAGTACTCTCACTCCCTCTGGGAATACAGGGACTCACCGATCAAAGTTTTTCCGAAAAAGTGTCAAAATCCGTATCAGTTGTCAAAAAATGTCAAATTTGAATACGGCAGCGTAATCGGCGACCCTAAATGCCCCTTGATACCGAGTTTCATGCAAATCAGAATACTTCTTTAGACCTGTTCAAAAATTGTCGAAACCGGTCAAACTAAATTTTTTTTTTGGTCATGTAGCTCCAGCTTGACCGATCACTATAATTGAAACCCAAACTCTTTAAAATTAGCCATTCGGGAGATATGGCCGATCAAAATTATAGCAATTTTTTTACCGTCATCTAGATCTCGCCGACGACTTTTTTTGGGATACCATGAACATGGTTCTAGCATCAGCCGTTTAGGAGATACGGGCCTGTAAAGTTTTGACTTTTTCGGCAGGTAGATCTCGTCAAGACCTTTTCCTAGACATCCATCAACATGAGTCTAGCTCCAGCCGTTTGGGAGATGCAGGCTGTCAAAGTTTGGACAAAAAAAAACTTTTTTTGGTACCCCATGGTCCAACCCCTAGGGATGTACCACCTTCCGTTCCAAAGATATTTTGCTTGGATATAGATAGATAGATAAACAGATAGATAGATGGATATATTGTGGATATATAGATAGATTGGCTAAAAGATGACAAGAATATAATTTTCTAAAAGTCCACAATTTCGAGTATTTTATTTTTATCAGATTTCTTTTAGTAGTATACATCCATTTTCAACCTCAAAAGGAAAAAATGGAAATCTAAAAGGATCACTTCTATGGCTGTCTGTCTATCCGTCTGTTACAGCCGATTGCTCTATCACACATACTTTCAAGAAGTAATATGTGTTTACGTAAATATTACAGGACAATTAAAACGGTTGAAAAAAATGACAAAATTAAATTTTTCATCCATAATATGGAGCCCTAAGTATGCGAGTCTGACTCGCACTTGACCGGTTTTTTTCCTTTAGAGGTACGGAACCCTAATGATATATACTAACCGCTGTATTCATTATTCGTAGGAAATTTTCCGCACTTTCCGTTTAAAATTTCCACTCCGTTTTTTTTAAATCACCCTGTGTTGGTTCAATTTGCAAGACATCGTAATTTAAATTCGCGGAGACAACTGATAATATTTGAGAATGCCTCTAAAGCTTTCAAATATTCTTGTAGGACATAAATCATGCCTTCAGCTCTGAACTATAGCCTTTTGGTCTTGGTTTTCACCATGCAGTCCTAACTTGTTTGCCGAGACAACTTTTATACAGCCTAAAGGCTTTAGATAGGTTTTAGAAATAACTTCTAAGTAATTTCAACATTCCATAGCTTTGTGGTTATATCAAAGTTAAAAATTTAACCTATAGATCTCACTTAACCCTTTGAGTGTCTATGACGCAACGTTTGCGTCATAGCTCAAAGCGGCTCACAGTGTCTATGACGCAAACCTTGCGTCATAGAAAAAGCGCGCGCTTCCGGTTTACGTTTTGTTCAACGGTTTTTTCGTCTGTTTCTTTGGAGCAATACCAAGACGCAGATTGTTTTGTTGGCAACAAGGTGATGTGCTCTGATTCGTCGAAAATGAACCATATAGCTTTCAAATAAATCATTTTCTGCCGCAGGTCGGACCGAGTCCGCCAATTCTGTTCGTAGTTTGTAGTTTGGTCTCATTTTTACGTCCGTAGTTTTTTGTGTTTTTTGAATGAAAAAAGTTGTGTTTACATAATAATAATACATGTAATAACCGCGTAATAAGTATGTGATTGTTATTCTAGTGAGTTTTTATTATAAATAGCCGTCTTGGCTAAATAGTGAGTGCAAATGAGTGATAATGAGTGCAAATGAGTGATAATCTGGTGCAATTTTGGGTAATGCCCAAATTTAATCGACGAAAATGCCCCCACAGGATTACTATATAGGTAAGTGTTATAAATAAGCAAACAGTATATTTCATTGCAGTTCTTCTGATATATACCATGATACATGATATATAACCTAAGATAACGAAAACCATGGTTTTCTGAATCAAGTCGGAATGATCGTAGCTCGCCATTTTCGTTTGGACATTATACGAACTTAACCCTCGCGGTTAGCGGGCATATAATGGGTTAAGCATAATCCTAGCCTCTCCAGAACCTAATCAAGAGTCTACAACAACTATAAGATCCTAGGAGTTTAAGGTCGTGAAACACAAGTCAAAATAACGTTAATTTAAACTCTTGTCAACGGCTTAAAGGTTGTTATGATAAACAATTAGTTTTAGAACTTAATAATCATTCTCAAGTACTTAATATGCCTAGATAGAAAAGCATTAACCTTTTTGCGACCCAAATACAAACTAAAGGAAGTTTTCACAACCTAGGCCCGAATGAATTGTTACTTGGGAGTGCCAACAGTACCATCAAACTTCTCACGCCCGTCAAGTTGTTCCAAATGGACAATTGCGTCCATCACTGCTTAAATGTATGATCCAATTGCGATTTTGAACGCGACGTGAACGTTGCCCTTGAAAGTGTCAGAATTTGTAGAAAATTGTTTACGTTACGTGAATACAAAGGGTATACTACTTTACTAGATCCAAGAAGTGATTTCCTGTAACTTCAATCTTTGAATCATTGTTTAATAATAAACTCTGCTCAGAATAACCTATTTTTAAATTTGCCGCTGGCCGGCTCTCACTTTTCATAGATTGCTCAGAGTGCAAACGCTCCGAAGCATTGGCGATGATAGCAGAACATGGCGTCGTTAATGAGTCATCTACAACGTCATAGCGACCATAGCAAGGTTATCGTTATCGCGCGAACACCGACTTGGAATGACCGTTGATGCGATTATGGGTACGGTCATCCCTACCTTCAACAACCGTCAAAAATCGTGGGGAAAAAATGTCTGTCAAACGTGATTGTGCAGCTAACTTCATGCCACTAAGCCACTATAAAACTCATAAAACCATCAGGGCTCGGAGGGGATCTAAAAAAAAAAGGCCAACTTGGGTAGCGTTCCAAAACCAAACCCCTATCACCGAGCAATTCTAGTCGGATGAGCATTTCGTTTTGGAACCGGTCTTAATGTTAGAGTCTTCGGACTAACTTTGGTGCATGAACCTATACCATGCTTTGGTGAGATTCGGAACGGACATAGAGTAATATGTCAAAAGAAAAGTTTGGCGGAAAGACGAAAATGTTTAAATGATGGATGAGATGTTATCTACAGGTTTTATAATTATAGAGAAAACTTGCTGATCATCAAGTTTCAGACTTGTAAGAAATAACAAAAAACAAATGAAAAAAAAATGTCGTTCTGAGCGAAAAAATAGGAATAGTTCTCATCTGTGGATTGAGATGTGTTCAAACGTTATGTGAGATGTGTTCTCTTCAGTTCATATTTTGTAATTTTTGATATCCATGTAAACGTACAAAAATCATACGTCCCGAATCATGCTTTTGACAGGAGTAATATATTCCGAGCGATTTTCGCAGAGCAAATATTGGTCGTGTCAGTAGAAAAAGTAGCTCGGGTTTGATCGTTCCAAAACGATCTCATTTGTAGTTTTGGAACCAGCATTGAGCTACTTTAATCTGACAGATAGTAATATCTTCTACAGTGCGCGCCAATCTTTTAGTCACCTCTGAAGATAGCCGCAAGAGGCGACGCAATAGCCGTTTTACGGTGTCCGGGGGACGTTACAGGAGCGAGGGCGCGGAGCACACCCGCTTGCGTACCGCACCACACCCCCCGCTCGCCATTTAGCAGGTGTTAATCAACACTATGCGTTAGTGTTAGTGCTACGTCCGTACACTACACACACGCGCGTTGCATGAAATGTACCTTCGAGGAAAAAATTCGATGATTCGTTAAGTTTATCGTTGAATGTGTTTGTTATAGTTTATTGTTTTTGTTGCCTTTATTTGTTGTTCTGTTGATTTAGTTTGTTAAAGTGTATTGTTGTTGTTATGCCTCGCGGACGTTATAGCGTTTTAAGGCGACAAATTAAGAAAATGGTGTTCATATTAATGCGTTTTATTTATATAGTTAAGATTGCACTAAAATAATAAATAAATAATTAAATAGGTAGGTACAGCAAGTACACCTTCCCATTTATAGTAAACATTTAAAAATCAACCGTTTGGTATTATTGTTTCTTTGATTGTACCTGCGGAGGCGACTAAAAGATTGGCGCGCACTGTGCTACATCGGACAACCTAAGTGTTTCTGAACGCTACCTAAGACCGGTTCCAAAACGTAATGCTCATCTGACTAGAATTGCTCGGTCGGTGATAGGGGTTTGGTTTTGGAACGAACGCTACCTTTACCTTATTCATGCATAACGGCTGAATGGACTAGTATCCAAAGCCGTTAAACAATGTATTAAAAAAAAAAAAAAAAAAAAATTCATGTATAACGCGACGCGCATAATAACCTCTTTTCTTTCCATTGTTATTTTAATTTAAAAAATGCCTGTAGATTATAGAAGATTTAATGGCCCAGAAGACAGTGTACCGTACAAGCATTTTACCAAGGATTATGTGAAGAGTTACGATGAACTTCTCAAGGATTTGGTCGACAGTAAAGGCTTTCGAAAGGATGGCCGCGCTTTGAATGAGGCTCGAAGCTTGTGTAGGTTTTGTACGTGTTTACTTCCTAAGTTATGCGACAAAGCTGTCTCTAAACTACAATAATAACACACGAAATTCTTCTCCAGTTGCCAGAACAGACATGGTGTCACAAGCCAAGGGTTCTTCATATATCGAGATGAGAAAGACCAAAGTAATTTGCTCAGTGTTTGATCCACGAGAAATCCCACATCAAAATGAGTTCAGGTTGGTCCCATGAAGTATCTTATTTAAAATATTTTAAATGTTACCTATTTGCTTGGAACCTCCATATTTTTGTAGCCAGCTTGGACAACTATATTGCGAGGTGAAGTTCGCGCCATTCTCATGTCCTCGCCAAAGAAGACCTCATGCCCCTGACACTGAAGAGAAAGCCCTCTCTGTGGAACTGAGACAGGCTCTTGAGCCTGCTGTCTGCAGGCATTTATTTCCTAATTATCAGGTAAACCAACTGATTTATCCCCTCTGGTTTTATGAGAGCAAAATACACTTCTAGGGTCCTGTGTTGAACGCCCTGCTTAAAACTGTGGACAGAATCTGCTGTCTTTTTTGCTCATAATTAAAAACATAATACAACAAAAGGGAATGCCAATAGTTCATTTTGTCTGGAATTACTCAAAATGTAAGCAGGTGGGAATTCATTTGTTATGCTGACGGCCGGCTATACAGAAGCCTTAAAAACTGTTTGACAGGCTGGCTGCTGGCTATCCAACACCGGAGGGGGTTATTCCTTTTTTAAATAAGTTATTTGAATTTTAATAATCATTTTAAATTATAAAATGGAATATACCAATTTCTCTTTATTTCAGGTGGATATCTTCATCTACATTTTAGAACATGATGGGTCTTGCTTAGCAGCAGCTATCAATGCTGCAGGCCTGGCATTAGCAGATGCAGCAGTTCCAATGTATGACATCATCACAGCCAGCTCCATAGCGGTCATAGGTGAAAAACTGTTGGTTGACCCAACAGAAGCGGAGGAGTTCGTTGCTATCATAAGTCCAGAGAATAATGAAACAAATCATGGTGTGTTAACCATGTCTACATTAACAGAACTGAAACAAGTGTCTCATTTCAATCAAATCGGGAACTTAGATCCAGAGTTTATAATTAACACCATGGATACATTAGAAAAAGAATGTGAGAAGATTGTCCCAAATATACAAAAAGTTTTGGTTTCGAATGTGGTGAAAGGTTTTGAAATGAAGAAACATTTGGAAGAAGAGGCAAAGGAGAGAGAAGCGGCAATGGATCTTAAATTAGATGAGTGGAAAAAGAAATTAAAAGCTGGGTGAAATTCAAGTTGTGTGTGTATTTATTTAGTCTTACTTTATATAAATGTCAGATCAAGAAATTAAGATTTTAAGCATAGCATCCAATAAAGCGGATGGAAGTGGTCTTTTCAAATTCAAAACTAGATAAGAGACCTCGAATCAGGTCCAGATTCATAGGTCTGGAAGCTCTGGGGCAACAATAGAATGGACGCCCCTAACTATTTTTCAAATAAGTTAAACAATTTCAAGTATTTCAATCATTTATTGGGAGTTCACTTGGATGTCAAGGGATGCAGAGGACAGGTTCATAGGAGCCGAACCTAGGCTTTCTATTCCTGCAAATGTCACTAACAAGGTAATAAGCGGCCTGGCTTCTGAATCTGAAGAATCTGCAGATGTATGGAGGAATATTGAGGACTGCCATCAGTTGAAGATGTTTCTCTCTACTATTATAGTCTACAAAAATGTAAGGTATATTCTTAACCTAAGCAGAGTCAACCTAGGTATGTTATGGGAGATCTTATCCCATAGCAAAATCTTTCATTTATAAAAAAATAAAAATCCCTTGTGTCCGCATTGTGGCAAGGAGGAAACGAGTAAACATTGCTTAGGAGAATGCTTTTAGCCTAAGATGGGAGATACTTGGTGATGACCAGTGGCGGCTGCACCTTAAGTGCGCCGCACTACCATTTTAAATCTTATAAACTGAACCAACCTTCTACCTATACTATACACCTATGTAAAAAATATAAACTTTCAAAACAATGACCTATACCTATAACAATCCATACATTGTACACAGAAATTACATATCTGATTACAAGGTTTTGATATTCAAGTTAAATAAAATTAAGCTGACAAAGACTCTCGCTTGGGCGACGTTTGGCTCTCGGATGCATGACCCGAGGCCTTTTGACCTACGCACTTGTCATTGTTACTTTTCACGCGCGATTGCGGTGTTATTTTGATTAATTTGTGCGTGATTAATTACTTGTTAATCTAACAAAATAGTGAATATCAAGTAAAATTATTTGAAAATATTTACTAAACCCATGCAGTGCACCACCGGTTCTTTGACGCACCAGCCGCCACTGGTGATGACCACATCAAGGAGGAAGATCTCAAGTAACTTGAGTACTTAGATTTATTAAGAGTGGAAGGAATGCCCCTGGGACATAAGGATACCAAAGCTCTAAGCAATGGGAATTGGATTGAATAGCTCTAAATAGAGAGCTGACCATCCGCCTGAGCCCAGCAGCCGTCCCACCTCAACATCATCATAAAGGTAGTAGCATAATTATGGTTGAATAATTTGGGGATTTCTATTGTGGGGCCCTGAGGCTGTAGCCCAAGATGCCCTCTCCTAAATACGGCCCTGCCTTAAATGAAAGACTAGGAATTTCTATTGTGGGGGCCCTGGAGCTGTAGCGCGGGTTACCCTCCCCTAAATCCGACCCTGTCTTGAATGAAAGACTCACTCGAAAGATTATTTCTTTTCTGCTAGTGATTTTAGCCTTTTCTAAACCAAATTTTATTTAAATAGAGACGTTTTCTTAATCTGAATGAACTACTATAATGGGAGGTCAACATTTTACTTTGTGAAATTTAAAAGAAGTGTTATTGATCTGTGATGCTGGTCACTTACCAAGCCTTATTATTATACAACAAATAAAACACGCATATTTTTGAAAATCGTTTAGTTTTGTCACATGAGTAAGTGCAAAATTTTGTCACTCCTTATGGAAATGGACACAGAATAAACCAACACTTGCTTACACTTAGCATTACCTTGAAACTAACCTAAAAATATAAATCTTAGCTAAAGTAATTTAGTCTTCCGGCTTCTCTGGCGGCGGTCCACACGGCTGCAGCATCCTTTCCATCAAGTTGAACTTAACCCTGGCTTTAGACTCGTTTTCGACGATCGCGAAGTAACTTAGAAGGTCTGGGTGGCCCATGTAACTGCAGCAGGAATCTCTGTGCTGATTGGTCAACCATTCGTATTTAGTGGTGTCAGCGTGCCCGGTACCGATGTACTTGCTCTGCAGATGCTCTAGCTGGCTGTGGATGTTGTATCTTTCACCCATTTTGCTAACAGAGGTACCTAAGTGCGATAAATTAATATTAAATGGTCATAGAATAGTAAAGAAATTGTTAGGCCTAAGGTTATAGATAAATGCCGTTATTGCATAGAATTCTTACCTCTATTATAGCAAATAATACAAAACTGCAAATCGCGACAAACAAAAACGGAGCACACACGTACCGAATTGCCAAAAATGACATTGACAGTGACAGCCACAGAGTAATATGGATGGTGACAGCCAGCCCCAGCCCCATTCCGAATTGCTCATGTAACGTCACAAAACTCCGCACGCACGCATCGTAAAACCTACCACGCTTCTTTTTACGCAACTTTAAAAAGCTTGATGATTCAATTTCAGGAAGCGCCATTTTTAAATTCATGTTTGATCAATAACGTAATAACAAATTTTTATACCACATTTTTTACTGTGTTAAGAATGGAATCTATATTAAAAGTGTCAGAAGATATTGTTGCAAGCGAAGATTCCTTACGTAAACAAGCAAAAAAAATCTTGAGCAAGAAGAATAGCGATGGAAATAAAAAGCTAACCCATTTATTTATGCAGGAAAAATGTCTCACTGTAATCGTACGTACATCTATAGAAAAACAATTCTACATTACCTATTCTATAAAATAGAGAGAAAACCTGGTTCTTCTTATAAAAATGTATCGGACCCAAACCAAAACAATGGACCAAAGGCATTTATTCTCTGGACCAGGGTTGCTGAATGCGATTTCTCTAATTTCCCCAGATTCAAATTAATTTTTCCCCAAAATGATACGTTTATCAGAAAAAAACACTAAACTTTATTTGGTGGAACTAACGAAAAAAAAAATAAAACGAAATGTCAAAAACAAAAGAATCCGGTGTTTTCCAGTGAATCCACACCTTTATTTGACACTTTTAGTCCAGGCTGCGCCATCTATTGAGTCGTTCGGTACTACTTTTTCTTTTTTAATTTGACTTTGAAAACCCCTCATTCCCGCTTGAAACAATAAGGAAAAGAAATTCAACCCTCATCCAAAATCCTGGTAATAAAACAAACGGCTTTATCAAAAGAACGCTGTATGACTAAGTTAAAAACACCAGAAAACTGAGGTTTGGATTCCCAAGCCGGTGTATAACGCCTTGCTATTTATTTAATTGTAGATTTTATTTTTATTATTACAATATTTTTTTGTCATTTTCTTTCCTTTATGGAAAAGGCTAAGGGCTTCAGCTCATACTGCCTGTGATTTTTTTGTTCATGGGTTTTACGGCACTGGAATAAAGGCATTGTACCTCGTCTTGAATTTTTAAATGCGTTCCATACATTTCAGCCATTCGAATATGTAAAGTTATGATATGATATTATCTTATGATATTTAGGTTGCAATCCTAAACACCCGGATAAAAAACTTCGTCAGAAATGTAAAATTTACTTTGATAGTTAGTTAATAAATATATTTAGTGCTTTTTTAAACTTTATTTATTCCTTTGGTTTACTTAATAATATCAAAACAATAAAAATACATGTTACTCGATATATTTTGGCCCACGGTATGGGCCCGTTATCAATCGAATGCAACAAAATATTGAAAAATAAGTCTGTTGACAATTTTTGTAAATTTTTAAAGTTACTGACTTATAGGTTTCCGTAAAATCCTCGGAAACTATAAGTGATTATAATTACAATAAAAAAAGCAGTTAAATAAAAAAAAATTTGAGATATATTTCGGGCCCTTCGGGTCCGGTATCAGTCACAATGAAGTAAGGTATAAACTAAAAGGTCCCACAAAAATAGGTTGGGTAGTGCGGAAGGTGCAGAGATGTGTTGTGCGCACGTTCAGGTTAACTTATCGTATTTCCCGCCTAACACAATTAAGCCAATGGCGAAGACTTTATTAGCTTTTGATAGTGGCGATTATTGGATAGCTGATTGGCCTAATTTTTTTGGACAGTTACTATAATGTGGCGCTAAAATCGATTAATTTTCGTTTATCACATCATCCATCGATCTCAAAACACCTATTTTCCTTTCAGCCAAAACCAAAAATACCAACGTCTCATATAATTTACGCCTACTACCACAACAACCACATAAACAAAATAGAAAACCTCGATTTGATGTTCAATCTTACACATTTACACCTTCAGTGGAACAAAATAAAGAAAATGGAAGGCCTAAACCGTTTGTACAGATTGAAAAAGTTGTATTTAGGTAACAATTGCATCAGCGTTGTTGAGAATCTGGATGGACTGAAGTTTCTGGAAGAGTTGCATGTGGAAAAACAGAACATGGACAGCATTGATGGACTGTGTTTTGATCCACGAGCTATGATTGCAGTAGGGGTAAGGAATTTTTAAATGAAGGCGAGGGTATTCAGAGAAATCTGTCCTGCTTCAACGCTTTCATTTAACACTTGTCTATCCTGCTCAGTAGAAGTGAGCCGCTCAGAAAATTTGCAATTTTGAAGTATTTTTATTATTTTGGCATAAGCGGGATGGGTTTTTAATATGACGGCCATTTTATATCATATTTTGAAGACGTTTGTTTTGGTATAAGTTTTATTTTCAGAGTAATTTTTTTTTCAAATGTTATGTCCTTGTTATTTGCAAATAAAACAAAAAATACTAATACCCTCGTCGCCATAAGTAGCTAGAATTAAGGCTTGATCCCACATACATTTTTGACGATCTTTCTAACTACGATTGCTATCCAAGAGCGAGTTTTGCTATTTTCATAAAAAAATATTCAAAGTTGTATTATCATTTACTATATTCACAAGACTTTCAGAATTATAATTTGAGCTGGCATTAAATCAGAACACCTGTTTACACAAAAAAATGTTAATTACTTTTTAATGCTTACTGGTGTTCATCACACCAAACCCATTTGTGAATGTTTTCAAAATTTTATATTAATAATAATAATAATTTATTTATTTGGTACAATAATTTTGGATAGCAAAAACAAGAACAAAAACCAAGTTGTAAGTTAAGGCTGCGTATAAACCTGGACAAATTAGTGATTTTGCCCCCGCATCCCCGCACCTCAACTGTTTACGCGACCGGCCGTCACCGGCCGCGAGCGCTATTTCTTAGCTCCCACGAGCGGTGTGGATCCGCGGTCATTAACCCGTGCACGTGCTAGTTTTCAATAATAAGTATAATGCATCTACGATGTATAAAATTCAACCCAGTTGACAAAACGGTTTGTTCGCAATGGCATTTTTTTGCGTAATTGTGTTTGCATCTAATTTTTATATTTCAAAATTTTATTTTTCGAAAGTCATACTTGCAAAGATAATGATGACGATGATGATACAACGATACGTCGATACGACGATACGTCGATACAACGATACGTCGATACGCCGATACGTCGATACGCCGATACGTCGATACGACGATACGTCGATACGGGGATACGACGATACGGCGATACGTCGATACGACGATACGTCGATACGAGGATACGTCGATACGCCGATACGTTGATACGTCGATACGAGGAAACGATGATACGTCGATACGACGATACGTCGATACGGGGATACGACGATACGAGGATACGACGATACGTCGATACGACGATACGTCGATACGATGATACGTCGATACGACGATACGTCGATACGATGATACGTCGATACGACGATACGTCGATACGACGATACGAAGATACGTCGATACGATGATACGTCGATACGACGATACGTCGATACGATGATACGTCGATACGACGATACGTCGATACGACGATACGAAGATACGTCGATACGACGATACGTCGATACGACGATACGGCAATACGTCGATACGACGATACATCGATACGAGGATACGTCGATACGCCGATACGTCGATACGCCGATACGTCGATACGTTGATACGAGGAAACGACCATACGACGATACGCCGATACGTCGATACGAGGATACGACGATACGTCGATACGCCGATACGTCGATACGCTGATACGTCGATACGCCGATACGTCGATACGATGATACGTCGATACGACGATACGTCGATACGACGATACGTCGATACGACGATACGGCAATACGTCGATACGACGATACATCGATACGAGGATACGTCGATACGTCGATACGAGGAAACGACGATACGTCGATACGACGATACCACGATACGACGATACGTCGATACGCCGATACGTCGATACGTTGATACGTCGATATGTCGATACGTCGATACGAGGAAACGACCATACGACGATACGTCGATACGAGGATACGACGATACGTCGATACGACGATACGTCGATACGACGGTACGTCGATACGACGATACGAAGATACGTCGATACGACGATACGTCGATACGACGATACGTCGATACGTCGATACGTCGATACGACGATACGGCAATACGTCGATACGACGATACATCGATACGAGGATACGGCGATACGTCGATACGACGATACGTCGATACGTCGATACGATGATACGTCGATACGACGATACGACCATACGGCAATACGTCGATACGACGATACGTCGATACGACGATAAGTCGATACGACGATACGTCGATACAAAGATACGACCACGATCACGACGCGATCGTGATGGCGATGGCGATGGTGATGGTGAGATAAGGTTTTGTTAGTCTCCCAGAGGGGTAGGCAGAGACTACAGATTTCCATCTGCTACGATCCAGACACAACTCTTTCGCCTCTTCCACATCCATCAACCATATTTATTGTGATATTAAATTGTAAGCTAAAAAAAATACCTCAGACGAAAAACATAGCGATATTCATTAGTCCATTGAGACAACCTTTAGTTCAACATCTTTAATAAAACATGACCTATCTACTTATTTTGTTAAGTAATGGCGTACCTTTGCATTACTTTCATCCACTGCTTTATTTTCACTCGTAAAACATTTTTATTCCATTTTTTATATTGGTTGCATTTATTTTCCATGTTTCAAATTACGAGATTTATTTAAATTACGAAACCGGGACGTCGAGAGCGCAAAAACGTAGCCCTCCCGTCTCAACGGAGCGATCACAACTGACCGACGGGTGAGTGACGAAACAAAGCATGGAACAAAAAGCGCGTGCGACCGAGATATCTTGTCACCGCCTTGTCTCAGAATAAATCGACGTAAGCGCCAATTCTTAGATGTTAAATTAAATGAAAACGAAACAGAATTATTCAAAATCCCCGTGCAATTATACGGGGTCATTTGTTTTCTTATTTTTAATACAAATTTCAAGGCAAACTGTTTTAAGAAAGGTCCTTTAACACTCGAAAAACATGAAATATAGAGGTAACTTCGTAATTTTTTTCTATCGAGCGAACTTAAAGCTTTTGCGTTTTTGCTTCTGCACGAATATCAGCCCTATAGTCTATTATCTATATTATTTTTATTAAACCGATTGACCAAGTTACACAATGTTTAAGCTCATTTGAAATTGTGCATCTGACATTATACCGACCCTTAAGTAAGCAAATGATTGATTGTGATAAAAAATATAACATAAAAATGTGCCGTTGGCAACTGTGGTAATATAAAATTGTAATACAGTCATATTCTTTTACTATCTCTTACATAACCCTGTGTGGGTAGTAGTAAATGAAATGTTGGGTAAAAATGAGGGCCCTTTTCTTACAATTCTCTTCAAATTCAAATTCAAATTTAAATTATTTATTTGTTCAACACAGGTACATAATAAGATGTTACAATACTTAAGTCCTAATCCGTGATGTGCCATGTATGGCGTACAAATATTAAAATGTATGTTACATACCTAAAAATAATGAAAAACCATGAAATAACAGTTGTAGCTAACCAAAAATATACCTACTTCCAAACATTACAGTTTATTTCATCTTAGTTGCTTCTAAAGAATTAGAAGTCTCAACATTTGTTGTTCACAGTTTATAGATAGCCGTGAGCGCGAGTCATGACTTGTCGCCACGTGCCTCTATTGTTCAATTGTTATCTAAAGTTAATCCAAATTGGCTCAAATTATATTTCCTAAACAATACTCCTGTCATCGCTTGAAAATAAAAAATCTATCTATTTCATATTCAGCCTTCACTAAGAATCTTGAATGTATCAGAGAACAAAATAGCAGACTTATCTTGGGTGAAGCCGTTGCGGAGATTAGAAAAACTGATCGCGAAGAAAAACAGACTGGAGAACCATGAGGTAGGTAGGTAAATACTTACAGTAGTAGATACTTATATTATATTATCTGTGGTAGTACCAATTAAATAATGAGCATAGAAATCTTCGCCAATCTTTGCCAAAGGTTGTATTTCCTTACGCTTTAGGAACTACCTAGTGCCATAGTAAAAAAAGAATAGTAGGCTATCTTCTAAACGAGCGCGGTTAATATGCCTGCGTGCCAGTATGTATGTACGCACACAGCGACAATATCTAGGCGGAGTCGAGCGGGTGAGTTGGAGCCGCCCCGCGCCGCCGCCCACGCTCCGCAGTCGGTCAGTCACCCACCAGTAACCAGTAAAGCTGTGACTGACCAACTGCGGAGCAGAAATAATGTTGTAAGTAAAGCAAGTGCAACATTAAATAATGTAAAGCTGTGATTTTTTGAGAATTATACTGTTACTGGGTCGATAGGAATGGGCAGCGAACATTGATTCTTTAAGAGGAAACTAAAGAAATTATTAACAAATATGATACATAAGTACGTATCCGTATATATTAATTTTGGTAATATTATAGCTACAAAACTAACTGAAACTTAACTGTAAAACAAAAAGTCAGTGATAACCCTGCAACATCAGCAGTTGTTCTACTATTCTTTTTTACTATGCTAGTGATATAAGCACTAAAGCGCTTTAGTGCACGTCCGGTCGGTCGGCTATAGATTTTTATGCGCATTATATTTCTGTGGCAGATCAGTACTAAATTAATGACAAGTATAAACTTACCAAGTAAGACCTTCGAAATTCTTATTAAATTCAAGTTTAATTTCTATTGGATGCTATATAATAATAATGCATGAATGATTGTTTGACTATTATGTTCTGGTTTTGTGAATGTTTCTTTTACTTATGTCCAATATTTATTTTGTACCAAAATTTGCATGCTACATTAAAACTAGCTAATAAGGAGCTATTTTGCATGTACCTACTATACACCTAGTACTATCTACCCTAGTTAAAGCAAATAAAGATATTCTTATTCTTATTCTTATCTTATAGATATCCAGTTTAAAGGATCAATTAAATCTTTGGAACGAAATTACAATAAATAATTATAACGAAATAGATAACACAGTTAAGACTCACTATTATTTATGCGAATAAAACTCGACGTTTCGGTCAACTTAAGAGTGACAAAGTAGGTTAACGGACAAATATTAGTTCGGTTTCGTGATTAAACTATGAAAAGCCACAAACAGTTATTTTTCCCTTTATACTGCATACTTACAACATGCCTATACTTATTTCAGGTTTCATCAGATGACCTATGTACCTTAGTTTCGTTGGTGGATGCCAACTTCACAGGAAATCCGATGGCGAAGAAACATCGTTACAAAGAAACCATCATTGCTCGATGTGCCCATTTGAGTAAGATATCGCCAATAAATAAATAAATAAAATAGTTCTTTATTAAGTTAACGACGACCCATTGGAAAACACATTAAAATACAAAATTTAAATAACAAATAAAAAAATATAAAAAAATGAGGACAAGATTCGAATTAAATTATTTACAATTATTATCATAAATTAATTATAATTTTTTATTAGGTAAGCAAAGTTTGACAATCCAATGCTTCAACTAGAAAATGTCCAATGGTTTAAATACAACGGCGGATCCGAAGGAGGGGGGGGGGGGCACAGGGATACGTGTCCCCGAGACGGTACAAAAAATAAGGAGCTGGGCGATTATAGGTACATACACTATGGGAAGTTAGTTGCACAACTTGCACATCGCAAAATAAACACGTAAATTAAACCTTTTTTATGTTTATTCTTGTATTAATTAGTACTTGCTCTCTGATATTGTATGTCTTTAAGGCATTTCTTACCAGCGTCATCGCGTAGTCCGAAAATGACTCTATTGATATTACTTTTAAACGGTATGTCTAAAAATTATGAAAAAATATTTATTGTTAGTTAAACTATAAGAAACAGCATGAAAATATTGTTCAAAGTCAAGCTGTTTTTAAACTAAAATGAAGGAGAATTGGTTATTTCTTTGAAACCACTAATGGCATGTGTATGGTTCTTGCACTAAAATACTAAATATTGCTTAGAAAAATTATTTATGGATTTTTGTACACGTCCATCGCGTCAACGTGAAAAGTATTATTTTATCCTATTTTACGCTACCCGGAGACCTAGTGACGTCATAATAGAGTGCGCGCTGAAGAGCGTTATTTCAATAATAGTTTCCGTCAATATTTGTACCGACACAGGTCGACTCAAGGTCGTTGGGTTGCCTGCCCCTTAAGGGTAAATCTCAAAGATACTTATAGCGCAATACTATGGGGGACACTCCTTTCCTGTTTGGTACTTGTGCCCCCCCCCCTCCCAGAAATAAATCCTGGATCCTCCCTTGGATAAATACCTACTACTCAAGTGAATCAACCGATCGGTTGATCTGAGTGAACTTGACCTATTTTTGTTTAATGGTCTTACTTACATAAATTAGTTTTAAAGATTCTGGAAAAAAAGTAAATCGTGGAAATTTGCAAATGCAAATGGCATTTTATCCGGGGCATCCATCCTAATGTCAGACACCAAAGGTGTTGCACTCATGAGCGGGATCTGATACCGGTGCCGGTGCCGGTAGCCACATCCCAATATACAGCCGAATGTACCACTACCGGCACCGGTAGCGGATACCGCTCATGTTTCAATAGGCCTTTATGGTTTTAACGGAATTCTGAACAAACTTTTCTCTGTTATTTCAGGAGTACTAGACACAGTAACAATCCATTTCAACTCACGAACGTTTCTTCAAGGGTTTGACAAAGCTGTCCAGTTACGACAGATGAATGAGCGTAACAAAGTGGAAACAAACAAGGACGGACTTGAACAGTTCTTGGATCTCAATATGGGCCCCCGTGCTCAGAGCGCTGTTCTGACAAATGAGCATTCTGGACTTAAAACTAGATGTAAGTTTGCTAAAACTGAAAGACACAGTTGCGAAGATGAAAGATACAGGACTGTGTTTTAGACGGGTTGGGTCCGAGAGCATTTTCATCGTAGAATTTGCCTAGATCCTCCAATGCTGACGCAAGTTTTTCCTCCGCATCTTAAAAGTTTTAAAAGCAATTTCTCAAAGAGTTTGTATGTATGGCATAGTAGTGAGATAGGCCGATATCTTTTGGGATCTGTAGGTACTTTCCAGGCTTAAGAACTTCAGTTTTTCTCTAGATTCTAAGTACTTTTACGCTTTTTATGCAAACATTGAAGACCTCCAGAAGCCAGGAGACCGCCACTTGTCCAAGGTTTTTCAGCTGCTCAACATTTATATTTTATTTATTTATTTACGCACATACAGTTGCACAAACATATTTCAAATATACACCACTTAAAGCCTTAAGGGTTTGTTTGCGGTGCTATTACAATCTACCACATAAGTAAATTAATTAATCTAAGTTAATACATAGTTATGTTTTATGTTAAATTAAGTATCGTCTGCACCGGCAGCTTTATCGCCTTTTAGCATCTTTATTTTGAGAGACAATAACAGTTTTTTTTCGGAAACCATATACTGGGTGTAATGATGACCTGCTCAGAAAATGAAACCACATGTAGAGAATACCTCTACAAAGCCATAAAAAAAACAATTTCGAGAAAATATTTCTGTTTACAGAAATTTGTTTTCTCGAACAAAATAAATCGTGTTCCAAGTGTGCACCTTCCCTTCCAGTATTACTACATGGTCAGTAACCTGCACGAAGCGGCAACATCGCATTTTTTAAGCCTGTTAAAAAAACGTGGTTAGTACGTTGCACTTGTGAGCGAAACTAAATTAATTATTAATTTGTAGATGTATTAATAGGAATGTCGAAATGAAATTTAGTACAAAGAACCCTCATAACATCCCCTATACGTGGTTTCATTTTCTGAGCAGGTCATCATTACACGGTGTAGATGTACTGTTGTATTAAATGGATAATCGAGTACTTTTCTTATACAAGGTGTTAAGGAGCTGCACAATGCTAAAATTCAGTCCTGCTCTAACGCTCTTGTTTTTTAACTGTCTATCCTGCTCCAATCAGAGGCCAAGCAAGCAAAACTTCAGTTATTTTGAAATCGCGACTAGATTAGGAGTTTAGGACATTAACTATAATTTCTTTTTGTAATAACTATGGGGTCGTAGCAATTGCTACGACGTAGATAAACGTGGAAGCAAGTGTGCGAAATATAAAACTTGGCCTAGTGTTCAAAAATACAAGCAAAATTTGCTATTATATATATATACAGCTATTTGTGGAAAAATCTGGAAATGTATGTACAGACAGCATAGGAGATAAGGTACCAGGCCCAGCGCAAACACTTTGATCCTAAGATCCACAGGTGAGCCATAGATGAGATGTGAAATACTTGGTCAATACATACACACATGCACTATTTATCATCACATCAATCACTCACCTGTGGGTCTTACCCCTCGGCCATAGCTTCAGGCTTCGAGAGGCGCGCCCAACCGGTTCATCTTGCGACGGCGCTGGCGGAGAGAACTAATTCATGAAGTTGTATAGGGCCGGCCATGGGTCGCATCTCGCGCGTCTTGTCCGGCTTCGAGTGACTTGCGCTCTCTCGACGGCGGTGTTGTGGGGAGGCGGGGAGCCGCGCCAGTGATCGAGCGCATAGGAAGAACCTAGTTTAGACGGGTGTCGTGGCAGGGCAAAGCCCGTCGCAAAAACCGCCTGGAAGCGCAGCAAGAAGCGCTGCCAGAAGCCTGAAGCTATGGTCGACCGGTTAGGGTCAAAGTGTTTGCTTATTATTAATTGTTATCTCTTTTGCTGTCTGTACTCGTATTAGCTAATGTGACAATCAAAATGGAGTAATTTTAGGCAAGCCCATAGATTTCTAACAGTTGTAATTCTTATGTAGTTATATGAACGAGAAAACCTTGACTGGCTGAGAAAGAGTGGGTCCTTTCGCTTTTTTACATCGTTTAATCACTGACTCAAGTCATTGACATTCTGCTGCTACCTATTTCTCTGCAGTCAGTCTGCTTCTACACGATCCATTAAAGTAAGATCGATCGAAAGGACAAACAATTTATTTAAAGGCAGGCTATTTATCCAGCCAAATTCACACTGGAGGCTTTGTAAATGCTCAGTATCAAGGGTTCGATGACATTTTTGTGAAATTTGTATATAATTTTTTTCATGTACCTTGCAGTTGAAAGCCCATCCCCGAGTCAATTCCTATGGGAGGTCAACATTTTATTTTGACCAATTTGCTAAAATATTTGTCAATTCTTAATACTGTTTAATTACCGAGCCTTCGGTATGAATTTGGCGACATATATAAATGTCACCTTATAATTCAACGCCATTAAAACCAAAGCCTTACTTAGAATATTTATTTTCAGCATCCGTAATAGACTCAACGAAGCTGATACCTCGAGCGTTTTGGCGTCATCCCCGCCCAGTACCTTCACCCCGGGAAAGCATTGCTCCCCCTGTAGAGCAACCTCGAGAGCCTGCGCAGCCAAACGAAACCACTCTCGGTGTGCCCATCAAGGGCATACTAAAGAAACCTATGCCTATAAAGTATATTTGAAAACTTATTATGTTTTTTTATGAAATTTTTTTGTACTCTTTAATATACCTTCAAAAGAATAATTAATAATAAAATATTAATATGTCTTTTTTATTTATTAAATGTAAAAGGGTGTACAGTACTCCCAAAGTAATAATGCGCATACAAATCTATAGCCGAGCGACCGGACGTACCACGTGACAGTATTGATTGTATAGAAAGTGTAAGGAAATACGAACTTTGCCGAACAGTGGCGAAGATTTGTATGCGCATTGTCACTTTGGGAGCACTCTAATTGAGTTGGTACTTTTAATAAATGATTGAATATAGGTACAAAATAATTACACATAAAAAAGTTCTTGCCGCCAAAGTATTAAATTGTTATGTGACCCTTAGCAGCAGTCACAATGACGCACCTATACAATCTCAGGGAACATTTTTACACTTAGACGTTGGTGCTGCCCTCTGGAACACAAACTTGGAACTAAGCAGCAACGTGCCAAATGATAAACTTACACAGATTGTCATTTACGCAATGAAAATGCGGATGTATGAAGATTTTTAAACGAATATTACCACGTTACTACAAATTCACGCTGATTCGAATTAATTATATGAGTAGTAGGTTCTGCGAATCTGAGGATGTCCCTGAATTTGGATGAGTCCGCATATACCGGATGAAATTGCAAGTCAATGTTCCCAGATTCTGGTGAATACAAACTCCCTTTCATCCTCACAAACACGCATGCTCATCAATACATTTATTATGTTTCACTAAAATTGTTTTGATAAATTCTATTTCATTTGTAAAATCTAAATCATAATAATATTATTGTAAACTAAAAAAGTATCATTATGATTATAAATGAAATTGTTAACTTGTATTAGGAATGCATTCATTTTATAACTCGTGGACAACTATTATTGCTTTTAGTTACTGTAGGTATCTTTTATTTATTTTATAATATTAATTTAATCATAAAATGTTGTGGTCCCAAACAAAAATATTAAAAATCCTCGTTTGGGAACTTGACTCCCCGAACTAAAACGATATCGTGAGTAGGATACAAGTTCTGCCATCTGTTGTCTGGTCAGACAACCTCGTTTTCCAATTTTCGGCCGCTAAGAAACTGTCCCCCCCTCTGTTACTCTCTGATTTCGTAGAAGAGTGAGTTATTTATGTTTACATTTTATTATTTTTCCATCAAAGTACTCGAATTAAGTTGAATTTACTATGTCACAATCATGGTAGATATTATTAAAGACAGTTTTGAAATTTTACATGAAGAATCGACAGGTACAGCCATGTAAATATTTACTTTTGTATTCTAAATACCGAACCCAAAGGAGTATCAACCAAATATTCATTTTCAGAGCTCTATTTGGGATCCGAGATTGCAGAAGTTACTTCTTTAGAACCTTTACAGTTTCATCGTGAATATGTTTCTAAAAATATGCCAGTTATCATAAGAGGAGGATGTCAGGAATGGCCTGCTGTGTCCAAATGGAATGCAAAGTATTTTAGGTAAATAAACATTCTTGTTCATCTAATTGGGTGGTAACCACTGACTACTTAAAACATTATTAACTGTATTATGCTGGTAACACGGTAGGACCCTGGACTCAACTTGGGAGCCTGCCTTTGCAGCTCATCAAATTCCCATAGCTTAATTTCCAAAGCTTTTTTCTTTTTTTCAGAAAATATTCGCCATTTTAGGACATAGTTTTCATTATTTTGGGATAAATATTAATCAATACATTTTTATGATTTTTGAAGAATTTTCTGGTATCGTGCCCCCTTACCGACACTGACCAAATTTTTGAATATGATGTCACTTGGGAATTATACTAATTGTGATGTGTGATTGCTTATAAAAAAATGTGGTCTATCTCTGTCTGTCTTCTCATCTGTCATCCATCTGCCCAATCATTCAGAAACAAATTATTTTATAGCACACCGTGCGTAAAATGACCACTATACGCACGCGGCGTGCGTAAAGTCGGCATTTTCCGCACTTGTACTATAAAAAATTATACGAAACTCGTGCGAGAAACTCACACTCGTCAGAAAACGTTTCATCACTCTCGTATCGTAATGTACTAATAAATTTATCTTGATAGCAAAGAACTAATGTGCGAAGACATGTTCAAGGAAGTCCAATAAAACAGCTTTGAATTGAATTGATAGCAAAGGACGCATGTCTAATTCTAAACAGCCTTTTCTCACAGAAAAGCAAATAGATGTTGCAGCGTCTTCATAAAAATATCATCATGAGGTTTTTTAGACCACAAGTCCTAAAATACAGCTTATTAAACCAACATTTTCAAATGGTTTTTGAATTACTTTAACGTAATTTAATAAGTGAATTTATGTGAGTTTAATTTGTATACTTACCACTTAAGTACCCCTATCATACTGGGAAGTAAAAACTATTTGTGAAAAGAGGGTGTATGAGTGTTAGTCGACTGATCTAATGCTATAAGTTTGGGTTGGCTGCCGCCGGAGGACATCTTCGTAGGGTATGGGTGGAGTAAGTAAGAGAGGTGGAGTGGTATAATAGTCTTATACTCCATTCGACACCCCTACAATTCTGAAGGCTTTAATTTTAGTTTTAGTGCTGTCAAAGCTTAAAATTCTCCAAAGAAATTTAGCTTCTAATCCTGAGCCTTAAGGATTATTTTGTATTGAAGAAAATTTAGTTTTGACAGCACTAAAACTAAAATTAAAGCCTTCATTGTAGCCGATTCTGAAGGCTTTAACTTTAGTTTTGGTGCTGTCAAAACTAAATTTTCATCGTTGCAAAATAGTTCATAAGTGTGAAGAACAGAAGCTAAATTACTTTCGAAAAATCTAAGTCTTGACAGCACTAAAACCAAAGTTAAAGCCTTCAGAATCGGCTTTATTGTCTTGTTAATAATGTTTAACTACAAGTGACATATAACCTTGAATTTATATGATAAAGAACAATAGGATCTCATCAAAATGAATTTTAAACATTTTAGAGCAGCCTATAAACCTTTTTTCTGTTCTAACAGGGAAATACTACCTAATAAGCAAGTCACAGTAGCGCTGACACCTAACGGCCTCGCTGATGGTGTAACCAGACATGAAGATGGACGAGAGTATTTTGTGATGCCGTACGAGACAGAGATGAACTTCTCTCAGTTCTTAGACATGATAGAAAACAGGAGGTATGGCTGAAATGGTTAGTGTTTTGTTGTCTGAATTAAAATCTTCACTTAAAATACTTTCCAATAAGTTTGTGCGTATGTAAACCTTTTTATTAATACTCAAAGTTTTATGGTGAACATTACACAAACAGGTGACAAAAGACACTTCAAAATATAAACTTTTCAGCAATATTTTTTTTTTTAAGTTTGCTTAATTGTGCTCATGTTACAGACTGACATTATTTCTTGGGTTGGTTTTAGTATCTGGCGGCAGAGCAGAAGGCGAAGGTTGGGTGTGTGTGGGGGGGTTCAAGGATGCTCCCCTAAAAAGGGAGGGAGCTCAGAAACCCCCTTTTTTAGATTCAAATAGTGTAAAAACCGGCTCCTGTACTGGTAGGTTAAAACTGTTCAAAAACGGACTCAGTACACCCCGAATATGCAGTCTTGTTTACATATATATAAAGTCGAAGGGAGGTCAGGTCCCGCCCGCCGTAACAAAGCTCAGGAACCCGTGTGAGCCGTAGTGGCTGAAGCAACAAGCATGGGTGCCTGCGCTTTTTTCGAAGCAGAAGTGAATTTGTGTCATAAAAGTTACTTCAGTAAAAAGAAAACATCCAAAAAAAATGGGCTCTTTCTGCCCCCAATGGGGCCTGCATCCCCCCCCCCCCCAACGCTTTCCAACCCCTCCCGACACCCCACTCTGATACCGTATACTAAAGCATTTTTTACTTTTTACAATGCTCTACTAGAAGACTTTCAGATTTTTCGTAAACCCTGATAAATTAACAATTTCAGGGACAAATACATCCCTTACATCCAGAAACAGAACTCAAATCTGACGGAAGACTTCAGCGAACTGGTGGCAGATGTCCCAACAGAGATCGGATTTGCGAGTGAGGCATTCAATAAACAGCCTGATGCTGTCAACTTCTGGATGGGCGACGACAGGGCTGTCACTTCAAGTTGGTATAATTTATAGCATTCTCTTGGAATTATCTCGTTTCCACTAACTTTAAATGTAAGGATAACTTTAAATGGTAAAATTATTTTTCTTTCATGGATCATAACTTTGCTCTTGTGTTTAGGTTGCAGACCTAAACATAGAGTCAAGATTAAGATGTAACTAATAGATAGTTTATGATCCCTGATAGAAAAGACCTTGGGAATTTAACCATTTAACCATTAAAATTACCCTTACCAGAGAATATAAAGTATTACTACATAAAGAAGCGACACTCACCTCCCCGCGCGAGATTATCGTCCCCCGCGGTTTAAATTTCCTGCCGGTGAACTAAAGCAAGGCATTTTCGTGTATGTACTTATTTAAGACGTTAACTGCAACTCTCAAACAGTTGGTAAGAATTTCAACGTTAAGTTGAAATTTTAAAAATCGAATATTTTTGTGTGACCGTTCGAGCTAAGCAAATTTCAACATGTCCTAAAAAATGTGTATTTGTGCCCGAAGTACGGCGATAGGGCTCATCACGTTGGGACGTAATATGTAGGTGAAACGTGGGTGTACCGAGTGTGGACTGTGACTTGCAATTCAAAGTTCACACTCGGAACACCTCTAACACCCCCTCGAGCATTTGATTCAAGTCGTGACGATGTATATATTTTTAATACAAAAATAATCCATGGGGAACCAGAACTAGGACCTAGGGATTAACCACGCTAAAATTTAGGAAGAGAATCATATAAGTTGCTGAATTATGTTGTCCCTCTCGATCGACGACGCTCACACGTTTGCTGCCAGCCCTAGACTAGCTCACGCACACACACAAGCGTGTGCGGACAAGCCAGTGCGCGCGTGAGAGTGTAGGTAAATAACTTGAGCACTCTGTATGAAGTGTCGGGGGTGGGCCCTTACATTCAAAGAGACTGAGAGTGACTGTATGCCCTTTAAAATCCTTTTTAGCCAATGTCTACGTTATACAAAGAACCTACAGTCCCAATTTCACATTCCTAGGTCCAGCCATTTGGTCTAGGGGTTAATAGATCAGTCTGGGTGTTTTTTATATATACAAGGTGACTTTTTGATCATCGTCCAAATTTATACTGGAGGCTTGGTAAGTGATCAGTATCTTAAATCAATAACAATTTTTGTGAAATTTGTAAAATGAAATTTCGGCTTCCCATAGAAATTCACTTCCAGTTCGGAGTGGATCACTATGGGGAGTCGAAATTTCATTTTACGAATTTTACAAAAAATTTTATTGATCCATGATACTGATCACTTACCAAGCCACCAGTATGAATTTGGACGATGATCAAAAAGTCACCTTGTATAGATTCTAATTCTAATATTTTGTGCGAGTGTAGCAAATTCAAATTCAAATATTTATTGCATTCATGTTGTACAATATATACATAAGTGGTATCAAACATGACCCTGTAAGGGCATAGCAAATTAATTCTTAAATAATATCACATTGTAATATTATCTTATCGCACAACTAATTTATGTTGGATTAACTGACAATTATTATTTTAATATAATATATTAAAGTAGTCACAATGTAATAGGTCCGTTTTGACGTATGTCATCGCAACGTATCTATGGATGTGAACCATGCAAATCGGTAACTATATCAACCGATTCTCACGAGAAATCGATTCAAAATATTATGAGTTTGTTATCGTTTGAAATATTTTAAAGTTTATTGGTTATAATTTCCAGAATAAACATAATTGCCAAAGTCAACGTGAAAGAAAATATAAACAGTTCAAAAGTAAAGCCTAAAGTCACAAGAAAAAAACACTAAAAACAAACGGGAGCACAACGACTTCCAATATGGTGATAGAAAGATATTTCGGGTGCTAAAACCAGCTTTTAATTTTTTTTCTCTACGAAAAGAATCTGAAATGTAAATTCTTACGTGCCAGTAATATTTTGTAATGTTGTACTTCACTGACCTCAAAATAGATAGAGGTCTGAGCGTTGATAGATATAAAATACTGGCCAGTAAGAAAAATATGTAGGCTTCAAGATGAAAAAATTGCTCCATGCTTTATAAAAAAAAATACTGACATATTTCTCAATAGCCAATCTGTCTATTGATAGGATGATTTATGGAAAACTGCCTGTAAACTAATTCATTAATAAAAAAAATGGGACTTTAAGCAATAAATGCATGTTTTTTATACACATATTTTTTGTTTTTGTAAACTATAAGTTTAAAAGCTAAGTGGTATGTAACATTATTTAGCACAATTATTATATTTTATTTTTCGGTATACGCGACACCGTTACAAATACATGCAAATGTTCAAATCTAAAAAGTTTATAATTGCAAAAAAAAAAAAATTTAAACTTGGCTTTTTGTGTACTGGTCCTCTAAAAAGGCCGCTTTGGATGAATCATGTTATGATTCTGTTCTAATGCCGTCTCTTTTGCACGCGTAAAAAAACTCTTACTCTATCCTACTTTCAAATCATTTTATAATTCACCCAAGTCGGCCTTTTTAGATCCCCTGGTCTCACAAAAGCTAATTACAGATCATTACAATTATTTTATCAATATTAAAACAACTTAATTATTTTCACGTGGAATCGAATTATGGTTAAAAATCGGTCCAGCAGACGCTCCCCCGATAGCACGCATGGTATCTAATGGGTGGCGCCATCACATTGCATCACTGCGCTTCTACATAATAGTTTTTGCTGAGCTGTACAACGATGAAACATGGTGGCGTCACATTGTTATTGTCGTTTGTGCCCACTAAATTGTTGTTTGTCGCTGCGAGTCCGTGAAATTAGGCGATTATCTGGTTACAACACTATTATTAAGAAAAAATTGAATGAGAATGTAACTGTTTTTGAGACATTGTGTAGTAATTCAAAATTGCATTTTATTTTGGAATATGCGTGGAAATAGTACTTGAAATATGTTCCATGATAATTAAAAAACGTTTATTTATTTTCTTTAAACCCAATAAGTTAATAATTATTTGTTAACCGTTTCATTTATTACATGTAAAGTTATATTCTATGGTCGTTCTTATCTGTCAAAACGGGCCTCTTATTTTGTGGTAACTGTAAGTAGGTAAGTATAATTAAGTTTATAATGAAAATGAAACAATTTCACTAGATTTTCTAATCTTAAATATATAAAACAAAGTCGTGTTAGTTACACCACTTATAACTCAAGATCGGCTGGATAGGTGTTAGTTATCTCTTTTTTGGTGTATTCTTCTCCGCTCCGAATAGCAGAATAAGTAATAAAATATCGGATAAGTTATCGAATAACAATAAATAAATAAATTAATTTTACGAATGCAAACAGCATGTGCTGCCATCTGTTGACAAAACTACGCATATAAAAGAAACCTATTTATCTAGCGTTCTGATATCATTAAATAACATCTGAACCCCAAGTTTTAAAAATCGCTTTGTTATTCCAAGAACTATTATTTCTGCATATATTCAATACCCTACGCTAAGCCTAACAACGGTACTGAAACTACATGGGTCCCTGCCATTCTTCTTTCGCAATGGCAAGCAATAAAACATTTCTGTATTTGCAAAAAAGGTGTATTAATGTTATTACCTTAATGATACTTATCCTAAATTAAGTTTAACTAAAGTTAACACGATATTATTAGATTGTTAGGCGGAACGAAGTTCGCGGGGTCAGCTAGTTCTTACTAAAACTTAATTCTAAAAACTCTTGTAATCCATAAAAATATTTTTTAAAGAGAAAGTCTTTAGTTTTGTTGGAAAGTATTGAAATTTTTGTTTTCTTTTAAATTTTCTGGTAAATTATTATAAATTTTTGTACACATGGCAAAAGGACTGGAGTGGACGATTTTTAGGCTAGATTTTTAGCAGATATATGGATGATTATTATCCACAAATTCTTGTCTATTTGTAGCATTTAAGTAGATTACATTAGGAAAATCATGAACATACATATACTCACGCCTATCTCCCAGACGGGTAGGCAGAGACTACAGATTTCCATCTGCTACGATCCAGACACATCTCTTTCGCCTCTTCCACATCCATCAATCTAGTCTTCTATTCCGGGTAATTTTGACATGGCCCTTCTTCAGTATGTCGCCAATTTGGTTAGCATACGTCCTTCTAAGGCGGCCAGTGGGCCTATTATGTATAGGTATGTTTAGTTGCCAACTGGACTAGGTGCCTATCATCAAAAACATAGATATACTATCGAATTCCGATTGTCTAAGGATATGTTCGCACTTGAAGTGACGACACAGTTCGTAAATAGTTCAATACCCACTAAAGGCAAATTTGGAAATTTCAATTTTTGTCTATGTTTTTGATGATAGGCACTCAGTTCAGTTGGCAACTAAAGATACAGAATAGAGGGGCTGGTCGAGCTGTTCCTTCCACTTGAAATTTCTTTAGTCACTGTACTTTTATTCATCCTCTACTTGTCCATGAAAAATTCATGGACAAGTAGAGGATGAATAAAAGTATAGTGCTGTATATTCATATCATTCATTCAAATCATGAAGTGCTGTATATTCATATCATTCATTCAAATCATGAAGTGCTGTATATTCATATAGCTGACTAGGCTTTAGCTTACTGTTCTGCCTGCTCCGAAATAAAGAATCGGGTGTCCAAGTTAAAGTCTTGACTACTAAGTCCCAATTCATCATAGCGCAATGACTTCTATTGTAGAAAGTACCTGTAAACTTTTTAAATACCCCATCTTATAAACTTGCTTTCAGATTTTGTGTAACTTATTTAATTTCTAACAAAAGGCTCTGAATATTGCAGTGCACAAAGACCCATACGAGAACATATACTGCGTGATCGACGGACACAAAGACTTCATTCTGATTCCACCGACCGACTTGCCGTATGTGCCTTATAGGTGAGGGTTTTAAAGCAAGAGAACGCATTACAGATTAGAAAACCAATTATACTACGTTTAGCTAGATGATGCAAAGCGGGTCATTTTCCCGACAGACACCTGCTGTCGCGTCAAAGGAAATGCCGTCGCCTCGACTCTCGACACTAAAGAAGCCGACTGCTCGTAATCTGACCCTAGTACCATGATAATCATGTGTAGTTGCATTTTATAACAGAAGTCATATATATTGGAAGTATCGTTTTCTGAAATTAAGTATCATAATACTGAGCAGTCAATGGACCGCTTTGCATCATCTCGCTGAATACAGTATAGCATGGCTATAGCCACAGACCACTTAGCAAATCAAATCTTTTTCGCCAACACATCAGTGCAATTGTACTACTTTTAAAAATGTGATTCTAAGCATTACTTAGGACTCCTAATTACTTAGGACTGAATGTCGTAAAAAGCCGTCGGCTTTTTGCACAGTCGTCGCCTACATTTCGCACGCAAACAAGCACAAACTTTTGCATTGTGTGCCATGTATTTACAGTAACGCACGCAAACATAGACTGTTAGAATATGACCCACACATAGACACCGACAGCCACCATTCCGCGATGTCTTTGGCATCGAGTGCACGAAACACTTGGATCGAGTGAGCGAGCGACTCGGAACTGAGACTTGCCGCTAATGACAATAGATGGCGGTCGGTGTCGCTACATTTTAGCAGAAAATTTATTACGATATGCGTAAATGATGCGTATTTGTCAGGGTAGACAGTGTCTTTTTGTCTGTATGGACCGCACTCCACTGCTTAGGAGAATGCTTCATATATTCTAGCCTAAGATGGGAAATACTTGGTGATGACCACATCAAGAAGGAAGATCTCAAGTATCTTGAGTACTCAGATATATTTAGATTTATTAAAAGAAGCGGAAGATTTGAGGAGGGAACGCCCCTGGGACATTAGGATACCAAAGCTCTAAGCAATGGAAATTGGATGGAATAGCTCCAAATAGAGAGCCCACCATCCGCTTGTGACCAGCAGGCGTCCTACCTCAACATCATCCCATTTCTATTTCATTGCTTAGTACCCTCCCCGCATTACCCCGCAACACCCCGGCAGTGGCGGGAAAAATTCTCACTTGTCCGTAGTAGATTAATAGCTAAGTGGCCTGTGGCTATAGCATATAAAGGGTAAGCGGGAAGAAGGATCATAGTCAACAGAAGGTAAATTTTAAATAAGTAGAAAAAACTTGCTTAGGTTGTTACTTGAGAACTATGCTTAGTGGGCTTATTGTAATCACAGTTAATTATTGTATCTACAATTTTTTTTTCTCAAATGCAAACTTTACTATCAGCCCATAGCCCCTCATATTCACAGTTAATAGACAATTTTTTTTTACTTTTTGTACTAGTTATGAACTTTTCTTAAGTTAGGTTTTTAAGCTTCTTGAATCCGGTTTATTTTTAACAGCGATATTCTGCGGACTGTGTTTTTTTTTTCATGTTTTTGTTTTCGCTCAATCATTGATATACAGACATTTTAGAAGATGGCACTATTAACTCAATTTTTGAAAAAAACTGACAATGATCTTTCTTCCCGCTTACCCTTCATATGGCATTGATACCACGTCTATCACATCTATGTGCATGAAGACTGCTGTATAGAAAGACGCATACTACCTATACATAAAGGTTTTTTTTTCTGAATGGGATGAAAATATAGGGCTGCCATTTTAAATTATTATTTCTTTACATATGAAATTTCCGTTTTGTATAGAGAATTTGAAGGGAACTAAATTTTCAGTATTAACATATTTGAATTTTTTTTAGGAATGACTAATCCAAATTATGTAATTTCTTATGTTTATGAATGAGACAACATTAAGCTAACAGCAACACAACACTAATTGAATTTTTGAAAAGTGTCAGCTGTAAAAAATTATTACGAATCTTATCGTGGAAATGGATGGCATTTAGGACAAACTGTTTTTGAAATTTTAATTTTGGTTATCAAACTGACAATAAGAACAAAATTTAATACCTAGATGTAAAACCTTGAAATAAACTTTCAAACAAAAAACAGATAATGGAAATACCTAATGAATTACAGGAAATATGAACTTATGAGTCTGTTAAAAAATTTCAATATACTGATAAATAGGATATACAAATACAAGGAAATCTCAAGATATATTTCGGGTCCGACCTGGACCCGGCATCAGTTGAGTATCTTAATTAAAATCAATAGACATTGACATATATAATATAAAAGTAGATGACATTACCATGGTCCAGGTCGGACCCGAAATATATCTTGAGATTTCCTTATATTAGTATATCCTATTTATCAGTATATTTATATATTTTTAAAAAACTTTAAAAGCTGTTATAGCTTATATAATTAAAAAAAAAATCAGCTATTTCATATGTAAAGACATTTTGATCAGAAATCTCACTACTGTAAAATAATATATTGTAGTGTGTGTGTGTGTAAACTGAAATTATAATATTTAAAATTCAAAATCTTTGCAGGAGATATCCTCAGGCTCAGTTCACTCTTGCAGAGGAAAAGTGGGGAATAGAGCCTGTTGGTGATGGAAATGGGGATATTACTGAGGAAGATACAGGGAAGTGGAGTTTACCGTGGATTTGTGTCGGTGAGTTACTAGCTTTCGCATGCGGCTTCGCCGGCGCTGATTTAGTTTATGTGTAATTTAATTACTATACCAAAGGAACAGTGAATTTTACTAGGAAAATAGTTATTTATTATGCAAGAAATGCGCTCTAGATCTTTCCCACAGGAACTATGCATTTTTCCGGGATAAAAAGTAGCCTTTGTCACTATCCGGCCCATAAACTATTTCTATGCAAAAAATCACGTCGATCCGTTGCTGCGGGAAAGAAGGACAAACCAATCCATTCGCATTTATAATATTATATAATTTTTGCCCGCGGCTTGGCCCGCGCTGATTTAAATGCATTTTTCCGTAATAAAACGTGGCCTATGTTGTTCCGGCCCATAAACTATCTGTATGCGTCATCGTTAATCACGTAGATTTTTTTAAATTCTTATGCCGCCTCTTTACGCTCCCGCATGTACCCCGGTACCACAGACATTCGAATCTGTAAATAAATGGGCATATTATAAATAATATTTTGGTGACGACAGCGCATGCGCTTACAGCATGGTAAAATTTGTCGGAAAAATAACATAAAAATATTAAGGCGTTACAACAAGCGAAAGTGGTGTCACTTTTGAAAATAAAACATTTTTGCTAGTTACAATAATTATTGAAAATTTGCTCTCAAGTAAATGTCTAGAAACGGCAATTACAGTGCGCGCCAATCTTTTAGTCGCCTCTGAAGATAGCCGCAAGAGGCAACGCAATTTACGGTGTCAGGGGGACGTTAAAGGAGCGACGGCGCGGAGCACACTCGCCTGCGTGCCGCACCACACCCCCCGCTCGCCATTTAGCAGGTGTCAATACTATGCGTTAGTGTGAGTGCTACGTCGGTATACTACACACGCGTGCGTTGCATGAAAACTACCTTCGAGGAAAAAATTCTATGATTCGTTAAGTTTATCGTTGAATCTGTTTGTTATAGTTTATTGTTTTCGTTGCCTTTATTTGTTGTTTTGTTGATTTAGTTTGTTAAAGTTTATAGTTGTTGTTATGCCTCGCGGACGTTATAGCGTTTTAAGGCGACAATGTAGGAAAATGGTGTTTATATTAATGCGTTTTATTTATATAGTTAAGATTGCACTCAAATAATAAATATATATTAAACAGGTAGGTACAACAAGTACACCTTCCCACTTATAGTAAACATTTAATAATCAACCGTTGATGTTATCGTTTCCTTGACTGTACCTGCGCAAGCTTGCACTCGTAACTCATTCAGAGGCGACTAAAAGATTGGCGCGCACTGTAACTATTTTTACATAGCATAGTTTTCATAGACAACGTCTTTGATGAGCTAAAATTTTAACTTTTGCTAAAAACGGCCGCTTTTGGCATAAGTAAAAAGACGTTGTTTCTGAAAACTTTGCTATGTTGAAATCATCTATCCATCCGTCAGCCTAGTTCGTCCACTGCTGGACATAAGCCTTTCCAGGACTTTGCCACTCCCGGCGGTCATCCTGGAAGGATTGCCCATACTCACACACGCTGGGCAGGCGGGTTGGTGAGCGCGGTGCCGGAACCCTCGCACTAGTGACGTCGCTGCCCGTCACCAGTCTGTTCCATATAAGGCCCAGTTACTAGGGATGGATATACCGCCATCCATCGGTCCCAGGCATGGTGGGCCTCCAGGTTTATTGCCTGTGAGCTGTCCTCTTACTCTCCCTCGAATTACTTCGAAGGGGTCTCCAAGTATCAACAAGGCATCAGCTCTACCACCTTGGGATGTTAAAATAGTTCACTGCTATTTCTAGACATTAACTTGAGCAAATTTTCAATAATTGATCTAGCAAGTAAAATTTTTTTTTAAAGTGGGTACACTTTCGCATGGTGTATTGCCTTAATGATTAAAAGAAATTATTCTTGATTAAAAACTGTCTTACCGAAAGTGACATGTAAGTTCTGAACAATGCCCCCCTATACGGGATGCGGATAAAGAAGTATCCACTTCAAAATTGACGCAAATCTTCGTCTCCTACCCACAGATCCTCTCAACCCTGACCACAGCCAGCATCCAGAGTTCCGTCAAGCCCACAGGTACCACGTCCGGCTCAACAAAGGAGACTGTATGTATCTACCGTGTCTATGGTTTCACCACGTCAGACAGAGCCACGGCTGTATAGCTGTCAACTATTGGTACGATATGGAATTCGATGTCAAGTACTGCTATTTTAAAATGCTGGAAAGGCTTTGTAATTTGTAATTACTGAAACATTTCTAAAATGAAGTCACAATTTTTATGAAGGTTTAATAATATCAAAACATGTAATTTGAAGAATGCTTGTATAAAGTTACTAATATTTGTGTAAAGTTAAACGGTTTGGCTTTACGCTTACAAACTTAGCAAAGAACAGAGTAGTTTCTCCAAAATTAATGATTGTATGTAGGTATATTTTTCTAATGCATTGTTAATCATCTAATTTTTGGTCTATCCGTGAAAGAAGTCAAGTTGGTTTAGTAAAATACTAGATTGTTATACGAGTGCTTAAAACGAGCCATGTTACCCGAGATATTTAGCTGCCTGAACTTTGTTGAAGGCAGCTATAGCCGAGTTCAACACTATACTTTTTACTTCGATTGCGAGGAAATGAAACAGTATTATTTCATCATCACTGGATGACATATTTAACTTTCAGTAATACTTAATGCAAATTTAAATAGATAACTAAATATGTACTGCTGACTGAGAAAAAACAACAGCTCTTTCCCGCCACTGTATTTTTATTCTTCCACCAAGTGGGAAGGCAACGGGAACTTACCCCATATAGCCATGTCTAAATAAATAATCAGACATGCATGTCTTTTTATTTATTTTATATTATCTCTCTTTAAAGTCATTGTATCCTTGTGCATCATCTGAAGCTTCTGTCCTGTCAGTTTGCGCTAATATTATAGAATCTTAGCGCGAACATTATTGAGTTTCAAAAAGTTTGTCTATGAAGTTGTACTTTGTATCTGGCTGTATGGCCTGTTGCCATAGTCTTGTAGCAAGCATAAACCGATACTTTTTAGAGCATGAGAAGTGAAAAACGTTTTTTTATTTGCTTCTGAAAATAAAGTTCATTATTCAGCCTTGTGATTGTCTTGAAGGACTTTTTACATTGTAAATGTTAGGTAATTTTGTAAATAAAACAGTTATTGTTACAAGTTGATTTTTACTTTGTAATGCTTACAATAACATGCACAAACACTAAAATATTTGTTAATACAGCTTCTGTTGCCATCGTTGAAACCACCGAATCGGTAAGCCTCTGGAACAAAACCGTCGTATGTAATTAAACGAGCGAGCGAAGTTCTCCGAGTCTACTTGAACAATCCGTAGTTTGTATGTATGAATGTTTGTCCGACGCGCGACGATAACTCGAGTATCCTTGATCGGAACGTCATTAAATTTGGTAGGCGAATAAATGAGACAAAAATATTTTTTACGATCGAACATGAGCCAAATCGGTTAGGGGATTGCCGAGATCCATATCCATAGTTGGGGGACCGCGAGTTCACAGTTCGGGCTACTAGTTTATATAAACGGTTACGAATATACAGTGAAACTAGTCAGGCGAAGTCTGACTAATAGCATAGACTAAGTATTACTACGTATAGACCGACAACTCCCATAAATCAAGGTGTAGCAAATTTTTTACGCGCCCTTACTACACTAGGTGTCGCAAAGTGTTGCAAATAAGCCTAATTTGTTTAATTGGCTGCACGTAAACTGTCATGATTACCATGTAAACATGTGGCTGTAATAGCTTTGCTTATAAAAACTAGATGGCGCTAAATTGGCAACACTAACAGTGAATATTTCAGCGCCATCTATTATCGAAGTGGGAATTATTTTTATGTTACGTGACATTGCTGTGCCACTACCGTCACCAATCGGTCTTTTTTAGCATCGTGTTCGTTTGAGGATTTAGCAACGCCATCCAGATTTCGTTAGAATTTTACACCTTTTTTGTGGCTACGTATAGACTATAGTTCCATACATCAGGTATGGAACTATAGTCTATACGTAGTATTCAGTCTGAGTGGAGCAATCCTAGTTCATACAAACGAAATACCAAAACCATTTGTAAATCATAGATAGTGTTTATTTATTCCGATTGCATTACAGAATATCTAGGTTCCCAAATATATATTAAATAAGAACACTAATTTAAACCTGAAATATGAGCAAAATAAGCTTTCTGTGGAAATTTTAAATTGCTCATATGTCGTTTTTAAATCAGTGTCCTTTCAAAATGCATATTTGGGAACCTGATTTGATACAAATGATTTTGGTATTTCGTAAATAAAAGTAAAAGTTGTTCGTATGGACGAGTACTATCGCCAGTTTCCGGCTTCCGCAACTTCGTCTTGACTGTATAGGTACAATTCCCATGGCTTAATTTTTAAAAGATAAAAAAAAAAGGTAATTTACGTCATTGTAGGACATAGTTTTCATTATTTTGGTATATAAATTAACCAATAAGTTCATTAGGTCAATGAAATTAACCATTATTTATTAATGATTTTTAAAGAATTGTCCGATGACCTTGTCACTTGAGAATTTTAGACATCATACTGATTGTGATGTGTGATTGCTTATAAAAAAGTGGTCTGTCTCTGTCTGTCTACTCATTTGTCATCTAGCTGTCAAATTAGTCTGAAGCAAATTATTATAAATTTATCTTGATAGCAAAGGACACATTTCTAAACAGCCATTACTCAAGTTACGTCATACGAGGGCCAATGGAGGTTGAAGACTTTTAGTAAAAATATTCATCATCATGAGGTTTTTAGACCAAAACTTCGAAAATACGGCTTATTAAACCTAAATCTCGAAATGGTTTTCTAATTAACACACCTTAATATAATTTAATCTATGCCAATTTACATTTTCTTACCATGGGAAAGATATTAGCCTGCGGCAGCGTAATACTGGCGTTACAGACTAGCTCCTGCGAGCAAATGCCGACCTTATTCTCAGCTATACAGAAGCTACCGATTGGCCACGCGCGCAGGGTTCTGCCCTTTTTCTCGCACTTCTTGTCATCTTCACATACCAGTTTTATTGTGATGTTGGCTGGAACGACATAAAAGTGTCAATTCGGTATATCACGATTTAACTTACTGAGTAATTTACCTTGTCTTTTCGACACAGAAAGAAAAAAGACAGGTTGGAAAAAAGGCGCGACATAACGCGAAATTATTTCCAACACAAAGGGCGAGACTCGCTCGGCACGGTTCGAACGGCGTGGGGCAAAGCGTGAGGCGCTTGTTTAAATCAGCCAGCCAAATATGCGCTTTATTGTCGCGATACGTCTCGCTTCGCATCGGAGTTGGCGTAGTCCTGCACCGGGTTCTTAAGCCTTTAGCCTCTTCCATAAAGGAAAGAAAATTACAAAAAAAAAAAGAAAAAAGATAATGATAAAATTAAGTTTAGTTCTGTCAAATAAGTTAGACATAAATCGACATAATTATAGTCCAGTAAATGAAAGATTTGTAGTTGCATTAAAGAAACACTTTAGTGAAATGGGTTTTGAAATATGTAATAGTAAGGAAAAAGCGAAATTTTTAAAATATAATTTTATTATTTATTTTAATAACAGTTATATTAGTATTGTACAGGTCAAAATTAAAACTTTTAAAATGTTTGTCGGTTTGTATGTTCTGTTTCTACTGTGGCGAGTTCATAAATTAAGGGTTGCGACACGGGTTCTAATGTCACCTCTGTTGCACTTGTTGAAAATTGTATACGCTATCCTGCTCTCAGTGTTGGAACCAGATGAAATTGTTAATTTATGAACGGCTATCTGCTGAGTGGATAACACAACCATGCAGGGCGTAAAAACCAATGCCGTGCGAGACTTAAACGCCTAATGTTGCAGGGTTGTCACTGTCTTTTGGTCTGAGAAAAAGAGATGACGCTATTAACTCAGTACATTGGCTGTGGCGTTCTAGTGAATTATTCTATTGAAAAGTAATTATATTTAATTTAGACATGTAGTTGCACTTAGGACGAGGTTTACAAGGGATCATCTATCGATGGTCACAAACCATCGGTAGGTAATAACTCGGCAGCGTCAGCAGATACAAAGGTATACCTACAATACAATGTCAGAGAATATAAAGTATGACAATGTTATCGATATGAAGTGTCGTTGTATGCGTGCTGTGGTTCGTGCGTGTACGTTCTAGTACGTACTGGCACGCAAGGGCGGATCCAGCCTGCGAGCCAGGGGGGGGGGTCACAGGCTCCGAATTAGTCCAAATATATAATACAATTTTGTGTAATTATAGGTAAATTTTGCGTGTTTCTATAGAAAAAACTAGGCCCATGACCCCCCCCTGGATCCGCCGTTGCTGGCACGCACACATATTAGCCGCACTCGATACATTTATTTGAAGATAGCCTACTATTCTGTTTTTACTATGACGCCGTCAAAGCGAAGTTCGGGGGCGTCTCCATACAAATCTCAGCCCGGCGGCGTGTAAAACACGTGTCAGTGTGTGTGAGTTCGAATCTGAGCGTTTGTACTAAGATTAACTACTTTGTGAATATATTTACTTAGCTAGAGCACTATTTAGCCGTCTACTTTCCCTGGGGGTGATCTATGACTTTACCCCATGCATTATTTACTCTACTCTCCCAGCTACTATCTTTATCTACTATCTACTATATTTTTTAACTGTCACATTAAGCTAGGTACTCTACCAGTTACTCTACCCGTGTAAACTAGGCATAGTCTTAGTTACTATCATCATTTCCCCCTTTAGTCTTCATTTATAAAATTGCCTTACGTCCTCGGTAATCTTCATCGGGCCAGTCGTACGGGACATCTCCGTGGTCCATCAATCTCGCCGCGTCGTCTGATCTTATGCAGTCCACTTTGTGCTCGTCCACTTGGAACAAGCAGCAAACACCGCAACGCTGCGAGCTGTCCACCATTGGTGACTAAAGCACAGGGAAATTATATTAAAAAAATTTAATGCATTACAGTATGGAAAATTACACCACACACCTTGTCTTTGAAGTAGCCGCGCCGCCTTTCGGCACGACTCGGCAGCCCGTTTGCACAAAATAAGGCCGAAGGCCGACTCACACATGCATACGCGTACGTATGATGATCTCGGCAGAATTTCGTATTGGCATTCGACCGACTTCGACCGAGATCATCGTACGTAGGCGTCTATGTGTGCGTGCGCCTGTTTTCGCTAGTTATGCGGAGTTAACCTTCTGTAAACTGTTATTTTGTGCTGTTTGTACCTGCGCAGACGCGCGTATCAAAGCGTGCAAACTATTGTAGCAAATGTACAGTAAGAAGCTAAAAGCCTTACCAGTCCGACCTGTTGTATAGGGCACCTGCATTCCCTGAGGCCTAGCTTTGCACACTCAGCACCCGCACACGACCAGTCTGCTAAACAGCGGCCTCCGAGGCCACAATGGCAGCGGGGATTGTTGCACGTGCATTTTTTGTGTTCGTACATGCATACCTGAAATAAGGCCTGATTCGTAACGGATTTGGATGTTTCATATGTCGTGGACAGAAATGAAATGAAATATATTTATTTATACACTTATTACAGGTCAGTTTTAATGTAATATAAGTAATTAAATAATATATGTGTATAGGTATGAGTTTTATGTCATAAATAATAATAATACGGAATAATAAAATAATAAAGGTTGGGTTAACTTAAATTGAATAAAATAAAAATATAGGAATAAGGAATAAATAATATCATAAATATATGCAATACATATATTAAATAAATGCCTAACTCCGCCCATTCGATTAGACTTGCTAAGAAGAAGGGCAAGAAACTTAGCAAGTTTATGTCTGATGTACGATGTATGACATGTATGTATGATGTTGATGTAGCAAGATGTAGTCGTGGCCAGATCGAATAATTGAGCAGATCGTAAAGTATGAAATCGAATATCTTTCACCAAAAGTTAAAAATAGGTGCGACGGCGAGCGAGGAGGAGCGTGTAAATAAATTTGGGGAGCCGAGCGAAGCGGAGCGGAGCGAGGCGACCTTCGTAGTTTTGACAAAAATATTATTTGCCCAGGCAGATCATGATGCCTAGTTCTGCGATGTGTCGACGACATAATAATATAAACCAAAGTATGCTTCATTGATTTTTGAGTTCCGACAAAGTTAGGGAGGGCGACCATAGGGAGGGCGCTGACACCTAAATCTCAAGATACTCTCTTACCTTAGGTGTCAGAGCAACTACTTATCTTGTGTAATAATTAAGCTGATCTCTGATATTTTTGTTAATTTTATTTGTTATAATCTGTGTCAATAAAGAAATTTATTTATTTATTTTTATTTATTTAGTTCTTGAAGATGTCATATTTTTTTCCTACTATAAACCACCGTTTGATGGATACTTCGTGGGCATATCGTAAAATTGGACGTATCATGAAGTATGAAAGAGGGAAGCAAAGCGGAGCGAAGAGGACCGTGCTAGGTTTACCTACATGTTAAGAGCGTTTTCGGAGCCGGATTGTGAAAAACCCGCCTTTTGCTAGTTAATCGAAACAGAACACTTAAATTAAAAAATTCACTTAATAGTTTTCATTTCATTTTGAATTTATAATATTTTGAAGTTCTAATTTACAGATACCAATGGAAACTTTGCGATGGCAGCATACATTATTTATTACATTATTTTACATACATTTATATTGAGTGAATTTTAAATTTAAGTGTTCTGTTTCAAATAACTAGAAAAAGGCGGATATTTCACAATCCGGCTGCAAAACCCCTCTTAATATATTTGGGGAGCAGAGCGGAGCGAGACGGCTAAAAGAATTTACGGTATAACTAGGTAAGTAGTCAGATATGCCCAATTTTACCTAGGTATAATGTGCCGAAGACACAATTACAAAAAAACCTTTTTTACCGATTTCAATTCTGACAGCACCAGATTTATGTTCCGGCTTCCACTAACGTTGCTTCTCTTACACGATAAATAATAATAACAACAAAGATAAATATAGTAGATATTCCACTAACGATCCCATATTGGCTGAGGTCAGCCTGCTTGCATTTCGGAGTGCAGCACAGACCCTGCGAAGGGTGGCACTGAGCGTTGGCCGAGACAGTACAGCCTTCCTTTGAGAGTGTACTGAAATGGAAAGGAACCACTAGAGTCTGTTCGGTGAGAGATGATAAAAACAAACTAAAAGCCCGTTTCTAAACTCTTTCAATTTTGAATTCAGAACGACACATTCGAAGCGCATTCCATCGCCTCGCGCTTGTCAACAGCTGCGAGCCTCGTACCACAAAACTCTGTGCGTGCGGCAATAAGCGACGCTCGTCACACAGATTACGATAGGTCGCTATTGCTAGACGTTTTCATAATATTTATCAACTCTCCCCAAACAGACTGTAGAATATTGTACCACTGATTAGTAGGTATTGGAGGGCTAAGCGGTGCATTGCGGGGCCTCCAAACTACGTCCGAAAAAGTTATTTAAATACCCAGCCAGTTGCCAGCGTTAATTAAAAGGACCAAAATAATAATAATTTTCATGTGGGCTCAGATATCAGCCGGCGAACGCGTCATCGCGCTCACGGCTCACGGCGGCTTGGTACTTTTAATTAACGCTGGCAACCCCTTCCCACCACCCGACGGATTAAAAATTTTTTTTGGGTGCACAAGGAGAACAGAGGAACTGTTTGAAAAAAAAAATTAAAGTCGCTGAGCCCACATTTTTTTCATTTTTTTCCCCGCCCCACTACACCCGCACCCACCGCTCGCGGCCTGCCAGCACGAAGATTATCGGAAAAGGTTGTTCAAGGAAGTAGCTAACGGAGTTTCAATACAGCTGAAGCCACATGACCGATTTGGTCGCTAGCTCTTAAGACTAAATGCAGTCGCACTCCTTGGAAGCAATACGCACCGTTCGTCCATCATGAGAGCGGATCCGCCCCTGGGCGTGCAGCACCGGTCACTGTCGTCACATAGCGCTGGGATACCGCAGTCGCATTCCTCTCCTGCTTCTACTATACCTGGAAACAAGAAGTCAAATTCAAAAAATACAAACGAGACAAAAAATCACCTAATAGGGCCTATTTGTAAACTAGATATATACACTGGCACTGGAAAGACTCATCTAAGGTGTCGAATTTCACAAAATTCATAAAAGTATCGATAACTCGAAAACTATCGACTTTTTACTGACGTCATATTTTGATATTCTGGACAGTCATGAGCTGGTCTATCAGCCCTCCAAGGGATAACGTTGACTTTTGGAACACCTGTACATATAAGAATAATGCCTATTGCATGGCCATAAAAGTATAAAATAAGGTCCCGAATAATATAAAAACACTACCCAATATTAATATGTTTAGGAAAAAGCTGGAGGAGTTTTTACTTGAAAAATGCTTTTACACAGTCGATGAATATTTAATCATGTAAGAATTATACTAATCTTGAATTGATCAAATTAGTAATTAAGACATTGTAATCCTTCCTGAATATCTTTCTTAAATTTTTCCGACAATTTGAATATGAGAATAATATCGACTATTGTGTTTTTGAATATTGTATTGTTATTTTTTCATAGTGTTTTAATTTTGTCAGTGTATCTAATTAAATTTTTAAATTTTTCATTTACTGTACATAAAAAATTGCATGCCATTATTATGGAAGGACTCATTGATACTGCAATTACCTACAAGAACTATTATTTTGTGATATGTGACTTTGCAAATAAATTTCTTTCTTTTATAATACGCACTGAAATCTTCGCTCATGTGTATCGCGTACAAAACTCATGTTAGCCCTACAGAGTCAAAATTACTGAATATTTGAAGAGCTTCAGATTTTGATTTCATGCAATAACATTTGTCATCTCATTTGTACGCTAAACGCTAATGCATGAAATCTAATAAAATAAAAATACTTCGCCTTAAAATTTCGAGTAATCTCAAAAATAAGTAGTCGGATAGGTATATTGTGTTTTAAAACGTCACATTTTCACATAGATTTTCTTTAATAAAAACTCTTTTTTCTTGAATTTGAAAACATATCAACCCCGTCCCTGTAGCAGATTATTAATATTTGAAAAAATGCAGTTGTTTGGTATGCAAAACCAAGATGCACCAGCTTACATTGTCGGTCGGACATGAACCTTTTGCTGAACGGTGGAAGAAAAATACTGTGAGATAAACCTGCATGCCCTCAAAATCGTATAGTCGTCCCCGATGTACAACGACACAAGGGTGAATCCAGGGTGGGGGGGGGGGACAGGGAAAAGGAGGGCGCCTCCTAGAAGGTTAACATAAAACAAGGAGCTTGGAGATTAATGCGATACTAAAAATTCAGAGCAATATACTATGGGGGACACTCCTTGCCTGTCTCCCTGTCTCACTCTTTAGCCCCTCCCAGAAATAAATCCTGGATCCACCCTTGCATCGACCACAGATAGGGCTGCCAAAGGGTAGGCCCCGATATTTTAGAGAAGTCGCTATTTTTGTTAAATATAATTTTACAATACGATACAAATTTAATAGCGCTGCTCGGACCTGAGGGCCTATTATGTATCTTTAGTTGCCATCTGGACTTGGTGTCTATCATCAAAAACATAGATATACTATGGAATTCCGATTGTCTAAGGATATATTCGCACTTGAAGTGACGACACAGTTCGTAAATAGTTCAATACCCACTAAAGGCAATTTTGAAAGTTCCGTTTTTAGTTATGTTTTTGATGATAGGCACCTAGTCCAGTTGGTAACTAAAGATACAGAATACAGGGGCTGCTGTATTTTCGAAATCACATTTTGTGTTTGAGTTTTTAGCAATTTACAATTTCTCCTTGCTCTGGTCAGCGAAGAAATTAAAAAAATATTTGAAAGTAATATTACAAACAATCTTTTCAATTAACTCCGACTTCACTATGTTGACGAATACTTAAGAGTGCACCGAGCTTTTTACGGACACTAACACATTTTTATAACCCTTCTTTAAAGTAGTAAACAATTAAATTAAAATCTAGGAAAATATATTAGTATTATTGGGGATATATACTAGACTCTATACACGATGGAAACACGATTTGGTAAAGTTGGCTCCATAGAATAAATTCGCAAAGTTACCTCTCGTCGAGTAATTTTTTCCTCTATTTCCCTACTTTTTAATATAAATAAGAAATTTGATATTATGATTAATTTACTAAACTAAAGTTCATAGACGACTGGAGCGTTTATACACGATAGTTTTTTATTTAAGAACAATATGATGAAAATAACAACAAAAAACATTGAAAAAGTGCAAAAGTTTGGTTATTTTCTTTACTCTTTACACGTAAAGAAAAAGACAGAGACAAAAGCAAACGCTCGGTGTGCCCTTAACGTGACGGACTGTTAGTGATGGCCGGCATTGACTCTCATGTCACCTCCCGGTTTGACCGGCGACGTTCACCCGGAGCCCGGACATGCACCACTCAAACCCTTAGATTCCGGGCCAATCCCGGAGGGGTGACAGCCCTAACCACAAGACTCAAGTCCACAGTCATGGCGCCATACCATTCCCACAGAAGGCAACATCCTCATTCTGCAGGCAATAGCCCATACTGTTCATGGTGGTGGTGATCATCTTCTTGCTGCAGTGAGAGAACTGGTACTGATGCAAGTCGATGACTCGCGAGGAGTGGGAGCCCATCAGGTAGCCCTGGCACTCCTCGTTAGGAAACTCGTTGTCGTGCTGGGCGCCGAAGCTGTGACCTGGAATTGACCAAGGGTATTATGGCTACCGCTGGCAGGACCTGGCTACGCATGGCACAATACAGACCCGATTGGTATACGTTGGAGGAGGCCTACATCCAGCAATGGATACCCAAAGACTGACTGTTTAATTGTGATATTATATATATTTTTTTTCTTTGACATTATTATTTTAATTTATTTTTTGTAATCTAATATGAATTGAATTAAAATGAATTGAATTAAATGAAACCATGACATAATGACATATAATGACTACATTGTTAATTTTCTTTTTTTTTATTGATACATGGTGCATGCAGTGGCGTGCACAGAACTTTTTGCTGGAAAAGCAAACAATTGGTCAAGAACAACAATAAAAAAAATATGAAAAAATTTAAATGTCACTTTGAAAAAAAAAAGTTTGTATAGGAAATTTTCACTCTAGGGTAGACATTGTCTACCCTGGCGTCATACAAATTTTTTTTTTCAAAGTGATATTTAAATTTTTTCATATTTTTTTTTATTATTGTTCTTGACCAATTGTTTGCTTTTCCAGCAAAAAGTTCTGTGCACGCCACTGGGTGCATGCATGAAATATTTTAAAACGTGAAACGTATTTTAATGTAACTTTTTTGGGAATTAAAGGCTATTTTTATTTATTTTATTTTTATTACGGAGGCAACTAAAAGAAATAGACAACTAAAGGAAATATACTATATGAGACAGGTAGACAAAGATATATATTTATGTATATATTTTTTTATTCCTGCTGTCTTGTATTTTCTTATCCCTTAACTAAAGTACTTAGACTTAAGTAATTTGTATAGTATAAGTTTTAGTGTAGCATGAAAACATCTCCGTATAGTTGCGTTTCAAACTACGTCAAAATCATTATTACATACGGCTTGAACACTCATCACGTGTGATTGTTGTTCACTATATGTCAACCGTTTCACCGATACAATTTCGGTATTATCAGGTGCTAAACAGAATCAGGTAATAAATTTAATAAATCAGGTAATTTCGCGCTTCAAACAAGTGATGTAAACGCGCGTGTTGTTTCGTCTATTTCGTAGAGAAGCGCAAGGATGATCCCCTTAATAACTAATCATCTCATAGTGTGTAATTTCTTATATTAATTGAAAAAATATATGAAACCCAACTTGTGTTTTTATTTTACCTTCATTTAAACTAAGCGTATCGGTATCGGAATCGCCGATATTTTCATAATAGTATCGAATCGGCAAAAAGGCGTATCGATTCAAACCCCCCCAAAATTTTAAAATAGCAGATACTCGTAAGGTAAAAATATTCTACAATTGGGGCAAGGGCAGATTCTGACAAGGTTTGTTACAAAGTTTTTTCTTTTTTTTTTACATTTTTTTAAGTAAAAAAAGAAGTTTTTAGGCGCCTTAAGGCGATATGTAAAAGTTTTAGCGTCCCTGTTACTGCGAAAAAATCCTCAGTGCGAGAGGGACGGATTCGTGGAAAAGTAGCAAAAAGTCGGTTTTTTATTAATATAAAATGTACTAAAGTTGCTATCAAAATTTCGTTTAACCAGCCCCCCTATTCTGTATCTTTAGTTGCCAACTGCACGAGGTGCCTATCATCAAAAACATAGCTAAAAACTGAAATTTCAAAATTGAACTATTAACAATCTGTGTCGTCACTTCAAGTGCGAAAATATCCTTAGGACATCGATGGTATATCTATGTTTTTGATGATAGACACCCAGTCCAGAAGGCAACTAGAGATACACAATAGGCCCGCAGGTCTTAGATACTGTTAAAACGCATCTAATAAAATATATTTGCAGTCTATATGTCATTCTAAATTGTCAAACCAGGAGAATTGGTGTCGAAAAGGACCTCATTTCAATAAATATTTCTATTGAGCCGAATTTCTCCAATCGCGTTTCTGTTTTAACAGATCCCTAGAAAAAGAATCCAAAAAAAAATATAATATTTTATCAAAATAATACATTATTTACTGAAGTAGATATGCAAGTCCTTAAAGTGTCGATTTTATTTCCGTAGCGCCTTAAGCGTTACGGTGCTTTTGGCAAACCTATCTTTACGTTATATCTATCTATGCTGTGTAAAAGCGCACCCAAATCGGATCGAAAAGTCGAGTCAAATATATGGAATTCCAGGTCGTTTTGGGGAGCCATGGCCCCCATGAACCCCCTGTATCTGAAAAAGAATTGGGGGCTAAGTTCGTTCCTAAGAACGTTTTCCATAGCTCGTTCTGGCGCCAATGTTAACCACACGACAAGAAAAAGAAGAGGTCTAAAATGTTTGAAGGAAACTGCAAAATTAAGTGGGTCATGTATTGTTCCACATTTATTATTTTTTTTATTTTTATTTTTAATAATTATTACTTTAGGATTATTTTTGTATTAATTATTATCTTTCATTAAGGAATATTTATGTACCTGTTAATGAAATTAATGAATATAATATTATTTTCTTAGTTTTGTCCCTTTTTATATTGACACAATTTGTTCCACTTACAATATGAAATTAATGATTATCTGTTTTGTTCCTTCACTTGTGTAGAAACTTGGACACTGAAGAGCTACGGAGCGAGCAATGCTCGAAGTCTCTGATTCAAATTCAATTTTTTTTGCACCATAATGTTTGAAAGGTCTTATTCATTTAGTATATTATCAATTTCGTACCCTGTCGGGCACAGCAAAGTAACTTAAAGCTAGTAACACAATTATTGTTATTCTACATACTTATGGGATATAAAGGAACATATCCAGTTGCATAAACAAGGCATGCATTTGTGCTTAAAATTTAGGTAAATACAATTTCTCTCTTTTATATCTATAAATCTTAATATTCTATTTATTTAAGTATTCTTCAATTGTGTAGGGACATTTTTGTATTAAATATGTTTTTAGTTTGTTATTATAAGTTGTAAGTTTTGGTTATTTTTTTATATAATTTGGTAGTTTGTTAAATAGTCTTATTGCCATATAATATGGGCTACAGTTAAGGTCAATTTATTCCTTATGACGTGTATTGATATTATGGGTATCTTTTACTTGGAGAAATATTTGACGATTTTTGAACACAAAAAGACAGGTATCTTGTGTATATATATTGCAGGAAGTGCCATAAGCTTATATTTTATGAAATATGGCTTACAACTTTGTGTATTGTTGATTTGTGCAAGTATTCGGACACATTTTTTCGGTGTAATGAATAGGTCGTTTGCGTTCACACTGTTACCCCAAAGCATTAATCCATATCGTAGCCAGGAATATGCGTAAGCGTAATAACTAGGGTGACAATGCAGTTTATGTTTTAGTTGATGGATCATTTATATCAGAAATTCATCAAAGAACTAAGGCTACCGGCATGGCCTGTGAGATAAGCCTGTAAGCTGAAGACTGGTATCCGACGCCGCGCCGTTAAGCAATATTAAATTTAAAAAAGAAGCTTCCTTGGTTTATTTTTGCCATCTTTCGAAGTTCCAAGGAATGTAGACGTGACTGACAGCGGTACCTTACAGCACAAGGCTCGTGACCTCAGCCAATAATTCTCAGGACTCCATACCACCTGCTGTGTTGTTATAAATCACCAAAAAACAAGAACGAAAGTTTCACGACCGGAACATTTCGCAGAAACCGAATGGTGCTCTCAGCAACGCAATAAAGCCGATTCTGAAGGGTTTAATTTTTGTTTAAGTGCTGTCAAAACTTTAACTTTTCCAAAGCAATTTGGCTTCTGTTCCAAATCATTAAGGACTATTTCGCAATGAAGAAAATTTACTTATGACAACACTAAAACTAAAATTAAAGCCTCCAGAATCAGCTTTATTGTCAGTGTATCGTGGCTAGAGTTTGCCCTTTGAACTATCTGGATAATCCGGATAACGGATTATAAATACGGATACATTTTAATTTTGTAAATGCTGAAACAAAATATTAAAAATATATATTCCTTAATAACCGTTAATAATTATCTTTAAATATTATATATTTTATCTATATTTATTAACTATATTAAATATTAGGTCTTTCTGTACATATAAAATTGCCGTTTTCTAAAGAGAATTTGAAGGAAACTCTATTTTCAGTACCTACTAACATTTTTGCATTTTTTTTAGGAATGTCAAATCCAAATTATTTAATTTCTTATGTGTACTAATGAGAAACTTAATTAACTTAATTTTTGAAAAGTGTCAGCTCTAAAAAGTTGTTACGAATCTTATCATGGAAATGGATGGCATTTAGGACATCCTAAACCTAAATCCTGTCCACAGATCCAACACACACAGATAGATACCTGCACGCCTCTTCACACCACCATCCTCGTCACATCCAATCCGTCATGACATCACTAACAAACAGAGCACATGATCTCTGTGACCCTGACCATCTTAAGGATGAGCTGTCACATGTTCAGGAGGTACTCAGACAAAACGGATATCAGATGAAGAGGCGACATCCAAGACCAAAAAAGGAAAAGTGTCCTGAGGTTAACAGAAAACCTGCGTTTATGCCCTATATCAAAGGTATTACGGATAAGATTGGAACAGCATTAAATAAATACTCCATTAAGACTGTATATACTCCGTTATCCAAAGTGGCAAGCCATTTACGCACACCAAAGGATGTGATTCCTTTTCAAAATCCAGGTGTCTATAAGATAAAATGCAGCTGTGGAAGTTCCTACATTGGCCAAACAAAACGTAGCGTACAGGAAAGGGTCAAGGAACACATAGCAGCTGTGAAAAACCGGCAGATGTACAAATCAGCGATAGCAGAACATCTTTTAGAATCCGGGACCAACCACTGGATAGAACTGCATAACCCGAAAATTCTCTCCACCGATCGCCATTACTACCCTAGAATTGTGCGTGAAGCGATTGAAATCAAGAAACATCCAAATAATTTCAATAGGGAAGATGGTTTCAAATTGTCTCCCACATGGAGTCCAGTCATCGGGAAATTTAAATCGCGGGTTTCTATTCTTAGTGCATCTCCGGATACTGTGAGTGTTGTGTGCCGTGCGTGAATAAGATAACAATTAATTTTAAAGACTAAAGTGTTTTTGCGGGTACAAGGAAAATACTTCGGTCGTCACCTGCATCTCATCACTGCGCCTCGCCATACTTGCCAGTTTCCCGTAGACCACGAGACATGCAACTGTCTCGAAACGTCGGGTGTCCCCTTTTCGTAAAAAGGTAAAAATTGATCGCGGTAGACCCGATTATATATATTATAATGAGTTTTAGAGATATTTTGAAAAATATCAAAGTTTGTGGATATGGGCTGAAGAGATACAATACCTTTGCCTAGCAATATATGAAAACTAGCTGTCAATGTCAAGTGTCACTGACATTTGAAATATCATGTTCTATGGTCACGCAATTTTGTTTTTTTTAATGCAAACAAAATTAGTTACTGGCAAAAGTACGAGAGCCATTATGCCCACAAGTCTAAGATTTAAAAAAATATTAATGTCCGTAAAAATCTAAATTTGGAAAAGGGTAAATTACAAGTCCCTTAGCTTTTATCTACTTTTATTTTATCTAATAAGATTAGCGGGTTATAGTTTGAAATGTTGTGGATTCCAGGTCTAGATTGCACATTTTTGCAAAGTTTTATCCCAATCGGTTTAGTAGGTATGATGTGACACCCTATTGCTATCCCATCGGAACTGATTTATGAAATAAAAAGTAGCCTATGTCCTTCTCTAGGTCTAAAACTACATTTGAAGGAGTAATAAACTGGCATGCATCCGCCAAACATCCAAACTTTCGCATTTATAATATCGATGTAGCCAAATTCAAACTGAAGAATTGGTAAGTGGTTAGGACCTAGGTACAATGACGCTTTTTGTAAAATAAAATTTAGGCTTCCTAAACTTAATTTACTCAGAGTTGTTCGTCAATTAGTAAGTATACAGGCACAAAATTTTTTTTTCGTTTTTCACGAAAAGGGCCATTGAATCTTGGTCCTGACCACTTCCCGAGTCTCTAGTATGAATTTGGCTACATAAACGAATTCCCCTTGTATTTTTATCTATGCTGATTTTTTTTGTTCCCTTTTCTTCAATTCGTCTTGACTCGTAAAATGTGATTAGAAAAAAATTGTTCAGTATTAATATTTAAGAGAAAAGGAAAATAAAGCAAAACATTAAATTTTTATAGATAACTTATGAGTAAGTTTGTTTGTAATATTGTTTAGTTTGTAAATTTTGTTAAAAATTCTGTTTTCATTTCAATTAAAACGTGGCGGATATTCGAATGATACCGGGATTGACAGCCTGCCTCAAAAAAATATTTTAAATTTAGAACATCGCACAAGTAAAAGGCAATAAAAAAAAGAAATTGCATGCAGCCGATTGTAAGATTTGTAAGTACCTACGCAGCAAACAAAAGAAAAAAATAATCCCATTTAGAGTTGGAATATCATAAACCTTTTCTATTGAGTGAATCTTAATTTTGAACCGAGACCCTTTGCACTATTGTCGGTATATGACTGCTAACCTCACACACCCCAACTCCAGGTTAAACTTCAGTCGCTTAGCGCAAAGCGCATAACCTCACTTTTTTTCTTGTTTAGAAGTAAAAAATTTAAAAGTTTTAATCTGTGGCAATTGACGCCAATAGATCAGTATTAGTGAGGTTTATAAAGCATGAGTTTGAAATTTTATCTTTTCAAAACCAACTTAAAATGCTGTTTTAACTTTGTTTGTACAAGATCATGACTAATTGTGCATTAAATTTCAAACACATGCTTTATAAACATCACAATACTGAACCAATGGCGTCAAAATTGCCTCATACCAATTTTTTATTTTATTTTAACTTATGACCTATAAAAACAAAGTTAAGTTATGCACTTTGTCCTAAGAGACTGACGTTTAACCTTAAGTCAGAGCACAGTTTAATTTTACACTGTGGTTACAGTATCTAAAGCGATGGATTTCGCTATAAAAACATAATAACCTCTTTAGAATTCTTGATATCCAGGTCCAGCGGAAAAAACTTACCCAATTCATGAGCGAGTGTCAAGGCCGCTACCCTCTCTGGGACTCGGGTCTTGTCGTTATTGCCGACACGGCAGGTTGGTGCTGCATGAGCTATTGCCATCACGTTGTATGATATTCCGAAGATCCGACGGTCGCAGATGCCACCAGCCGTATTGCCCATGCTACCAGCTAGGGAGGTGAAACTGAAAACGGAAAGTCACAGGATTGATTAGATTGATAGATGTTACCAATATAAACTCTTTACCACCTACCTAGCAGCAGTTCATAAAGAAACGCTTAATTAATAGTTGACATCTGTTAGGAAATCTATGAAAAACTTATCGTTTGTCAATTTTGACATCTGTCAAAAAATAATCATCTGTCAATTATGACATCTGTCTTTTTGACACCTGTCACTGTGTCTCCGTAACCAATAACAAAAACGACAGAAAACAAAAGTTTCGGTAGGTCCATGTTTGATCTAGGCTTCTCAGTAGATCCATATAGTAAAATCTGGATCAAATGACAAAAAAGCTATAGAAAACAAAAAAATCTCAGTAGATCCATTTTTGCATGTAAGCTTGTTTTTTCTCTGTACATCCACAATTTGAAGACTGGATCTAGTGAAAATGATCGGATGCAACTGACCTAAGTCCAAGAGTCCCATTTTGAAAGGCGTGTCCAGAGAAAGCTGCTCCCAAACACACGTCCGAGAGACGTCGAAGCCTCGCGAACTTTGTCAGGTAAAGCTTCCCATCCACCACGTCGTGGTCCAGCATCTTACCAAAAACTCGGGCGTTAGTCTCCTCAGAAGTCAGAACGAGGATGTATTTTACTGAAAACCCTGTAACATGAAGAAAACTATATGTAATCTTAATTTAACATATTAATTTCTTACCGGAGCAATTAAGGAGAGGAGTTACCGATAGCTCATTTCTAAATTGTGTGACACTGCGCAGGGTGGAAGGCAGAGGTACGGGGAAGGTTGGCTCCGCCGTTCCACCAATCACAGAGCACATGCCACCAATGGGGATGCTTACTGTCATATTAGTTCCGCATAGAGGGCGCTGTGTGTTTGTGTCTGTTAGCTTGTCAGTTCACATACAAATAATCGAATAATTTCTTATTTTCATAGAAAAGTTAAAGCAATTTATGTTTGTGTGGCTTTTGGATGTAAAGGAAAGGGAACTTGAACGACAAGGTCTCCTTTCTTTCTTCGCACCTCTTTTCTTTAGCTCCTCCTTCAACTGAGCAATACGCCAGGTAGAATAAATGACGAATACACCAACAAAAACCGGCCAAGTGCGAGTCGGACTCGCACACGAAGGGTTCCGCACCATTATCTATAATAATACAGATCGCGCCAAACTTCTAGTACGCTCGGAAGTTGCTCTTCCCAAGAACGGCCCATACATTTTGTTCCTGCTGATGCGAATCGCCCCTTGTTTAGAGGGGACTAAAAGTTTGGCGCGATCTGTACTCGTTAACTTGTAAAGCCTACTTAGCTGTGATAGTTTTCCTTTTAATGTCGTTATGTATACTACTGCCGTGATTTTTTTCACGTCTCCAAATATAACCGTTTCGCCGGCGGAGGGGGGGGGGGGGGGGGGGACACTTGACTCCAACAAAAATTAATACTTTTAAGTTTAATATTTCGCAAACGGAACCCTGGATCGAAAAATGGTCTTCTTTTACCCCCAATATTTTTAAATTACCTATCCAACGACACCCCACACTATGGGATAGATGATAAAAAAAAATCATCCCACTTTACGTGTAGGGGAGGTACCCTAAAAAAAAATATTTTTCAAAATTATACTGTACCACTTTGTCGGCGTAATAAATATGTATATTCATGCCAAATTACAGCTTTCTAGTACAAATAGTCTCTAAGCTAAGCCGTGGACAGACGGACATGGCGAAACTATAAGGGTTCCTTGTTGTTGTCTACGGAACCCTAAAAAAGGCACAAAAGTCTTTGGGAATATGGAATGCAAAAATAACATCTATCAGCGTCTTTTACAAGAGCGTGATAAGACACAAACACTCAGCGCCCTCTACCGTAAAACTTTTGGTTTTCTTTCCCATTGCAACAGCCCTCTTTTGTGACGTTATGACACCATTGATCGTAACATGGCTCCATTCAAACACCAAGTCCTCTTTTTAATTGCTCCGTGCGATGGACTCAAATTTGTTCCTATCTAGTCTGGACTGCAGATGTTTTCTATCTAATTGTATCTTAGCTAAGATAATCAGGAATGTAGTATACATAAAACAAGTATAGTAGATAGTCATGTGACGCAATATTTTAACATTGTTGCAAAACCAATATTGAAACGCCATAAACAAATTATGGTTTGAGATAAGAAAAACAAAGGCGTAAAATATTAATTAGCATAACTAAATCATGTTGTAATTTATACGAGTGGATTAGTTAAGCTTTGGACACCATTGCGTCGCACTTATTGTGAAGTCATCCCTTGATAAGACACGCATATCTTTAGTATATAAGCGCTCTCCGAAAGTGCGGAGAGCGTCATTCTTATTTCGAGCTTTGCCAATGTACACTTGTTGTTATAAACTAATAAATAGTGATAATACAACCACGGTCTCGCAGTTTGATCTTCTCGTCCCACGTCTTTATCAAAATTATAATCATATGTAATTAATACATAATTACAACTTAATAAGATATCAGCAAACATCTTGAAAAATTACAATAAATACTCTTCGAGTGGCAAATTTGCCCCAATAGACCGCTTTTTGCTCAAAATGTTTGCCGGTCAATCTCAGTTACCCATGTAACATTGTCAGAGTCACTAGGTGCAACATGGGCCATGTTGCACCTAGTGACTCTGACAACCGTTTGTTCTATAGATACATCACTAACTCCCCAAGTTTTAAAGCGTATGACCACGCTAAATAAGCAACTCGATGTGTGTCGGTACAAACATCAACGGAAACGACATGGAAATAATGTTCATTTCAGCGTGCCTTGAAAAGTGGCTGTTACGACAACCACTGCGTCTCCGGCTAGCGCAAAATAGGAGAAAATAATACTTTTCACTTGAACGCCACAAACGAAAAAAAAATTTTGAAGTAAAATTTTTTAGATCTAAAAATTTCCTATAATTTGGTGAAATAATTATTAAAATCGCTTTAGGCGTTTGTAAGGAGTAAGAAAATTCTTGTGTTAATCATGTGAAACTTTCGATGACTTTCGATTTTTTTTGTCAACACTTAGAATAGAAAAACAGTTTATGAAACTTAAAATTTATTTTTGACTCTATAATGCCAATTATATATTTTTATGAAAGTTTTTGGACCACCCGTGTGGGAGGGGTAGGCCTTCAAAGACAGGTCCAAATTGCAGTTGGCGTATCCATTCGCCTTAAGAGAGGCCTATGTCCAGTAGTAACGGATGATGGTAATGATGACTCACCAATATTATCCGGTTGCCCATCTTCATTAAAGTCAGCATTCCTAAAAATCAGGTCTGCTTGCGCCACCGCATGCATCATCCTAGTAACCACCATGTCCAATTTAGAGTTTCCGTCTCTAACGAAGTACTCTCTGTCTGCCAGAAGAAGCAGCTCGCAGATCCTGGCTCTTTGGACTCCTGCCTTGGGGTTTGGCTGAACTATGTCAAACGGGAACATCGGTTGATCCACATTATTTTCTTCAATTTGGTCATCTGTTCTCTCCTGTTGACTGTTTTTAAGTAAGAGGAATCTCTAATGTACTTGAATTAAAGTAAAACTGCTAAACTTTAATTCTAGAGTATAATTAAAGCTTGTGATTTTTGCCTTTACAAGTCAAGGGAAAATGTACCGATCGATTTCGAGAAGTGAAAATAAGCACCTAAGTACTCTAAATATTATTAGAGTGTATTACAAACTAGAAAAGATCAATCAGAAACAAATCCAAAGACAAGAATTTGAAAAAATTCCCCGGGTCAGGATTCGAACCTGCGACCTCTTGTTATCAAGACAAGCGGCTACCAACTGCGCCACCGAGGTTCCTACCCAGGCCGGTGAATTCTTCCATCATACTTGTCCACTGTTATTTTGCTTCTGCCTGATATACTAGCTTGTACTGCACATATAGAACGCTCACAAGGGCTTTATGTGATTTCACGCCTTATTCTTAAGAAACAGATGGCGCTGTCGTCGCTACAATATTGTTGCTTCAGACAGTTAAGAAATACACAGTTCTCATTAACTAAGATTATATTTATTTTGCGAAATCCATCGCTATGAATACTCTAAATATTATTACAGTGCATTACAAACTAGAAAAGATCAATCAGAAACAAACCCAAAGACAAGAATTTGAAAAATTTCTAGTTTGTATTGCACTCTAATAATATTCAGAGTATTCATAGCGATGGATTTCGCAAAATAAATATAATCTTACCTAAGTACTGTTCAAAAGAACAATTCGGCACCTGATCACCTGGTTTGTCTGACGTCGAGGACGAGGAGCCTCGAAGTGGTCGTTTTCAAAGGATCCGAAGGTGATATTCAGGTCATCAGTGCCTAGAGGGTCTGCGTGGAGGATCCTGTTGCCTGCCAACAATTGAATTTCATTCATTTTAACAGAAATGGTAAAAGAAGCTATGGCATCGTTGCTTGTGATTAAAACAACTAGGCTGGACTTTAAATTCCTTTGGATATGATGTGGCTTAGCTGTACTGAGGCAGCTGAAAAAAGTTCGAGGTAATTGCAAGAAATAAGCCGCGTTGCATCCACAATGTACCTTTAGGTACTAAACGTAGCTATCAAAAGGTACTCTTGAACAACTTGGCGGGGGCACTTTTATCTTTGCCTTTGATTTTCTCCTAGACCAATTACCTATTATAATTATTAAACGTTATTAAAAAGAAAGGAAACCACTTTAGTGCAGTTTCAGAGCCATTCTGTCTGATTAGCCATATAAATCTAGATTTGCAGTTCCGATTCAGGGTAATGGAACATGGGAGAATGATAACAACTTCTGAAAAATTCTTTCTTTATTCTTTATTGTACACACACGGAAATATAAACATAAACAAAATTACAGTGAAAAAATATGCACATCGGCAAGCTTATCTCTAATCGGAGATTTCTGACAGCAAAACCATAACAATAGGAAAAAGTAACATAAACGAAGTAATCATACACGTGTACACAGAGAAGAAGAACATACAAAGAATTATACAAGTTTAATAACAAAATAAAAATTTATATTAATACTTACTATAAATACAATCTATAAAATATTATAAATATACATAGTGTGTAATAAACTACATAAACACAAATATATATAATATCTATCTATTCAGATTGTGAGAGGTAGTGTTCTTTAAGCTTTTTCTTAAAGGGACCGATAGTTAGACAGTCGCGAATACTATGCGGAAGAGCATTCTATAGTCGGATTGATTGGACTTGGACACTGAATGAGTTTCCATAAGCACAGGTGTTACGTATAAGGGTTTTAAGGAGGGAGAAAGTCCTGGAACGTAAGGGTCTATCCCTGGAGATCAAAAACTCAAAACGTTCACGAAGGAAAAAGCATGGAAACTCTCAAACAACCTTCGTTTTTTGGAAAATGTTTTGAAATTCATGGCAGTTAGAAGCGTTGTTTCAAGCAAAAGCACGTTACTCGACTGAACCACCCATTCTATTGGTTGGATACGTACGAATCTCTAATGGACAGTATTTTTTTATTATTCAACTACCACGCCTGATGGTAAGCAAGCGCTTACCTATTAACTCTTCTTTTAAAATAACCTGGGTTATAATAACTATCCGGTCATACGGACACAGGAAATTCCACATTTCAGGTGTGCGGATGATAATCGAAGAACTAAAGCGTTGCATTCCAATTCACTTTTTTTTTTTTTTTTGTTGACCTTTTTAAGGTTTTTTATTTATTTTTATTTATTTATTTATTTTTTAATCTTTAACAACTTACTTATATTTAACAACTTATTAACTTTACTTATTTCTACATAATTATAATCTAAGCTGTACTAAGGGAGTAGCCCTGTTCCCTAATCTAAGTAAACTTGAAACTTAGGGTAACAGTGTCAAAAATCCCATGCAAACAAAAAGGTGACAAATATATATATAGGAAATCAAATAAATTAAACTAAATAAAAACAAAACAAAAAGCCTATACTAAAAGTTAAAATAAATGAAAGCGTGTGTTTTAGGGTGTGTGTATCGTGAGTAAATGAGTGAGAGAGATCAGTATGTTAGGTGTGTGTAGAAGTTATGTAAGTCCTATTCATTCCATAGAGAGCAATAGCAAAAAGACTTAAAACCAATTAAGTTTCAACTTTCAACAGGTTCTCTGTTTGATCAAAATTCAAATGAAGTAGATGTTTATAAACCATTTGTGAGCATTTTTTTCGGGTTAAGTGTATAATCGTGAGGTCCTTGCTCAAATTATTATACATAAACGGAGCCAAAAAAGTGGCACGGTTTCGAGCGAAATTGGTTCGAGTCAAAGGGGTGTCAAAGATACGATCTTGTCTGCGTTTTGATTCTAACTTAATTTTAATTTTGTCATAGTCAGCGGTGTTGTGTAGGTGACATTTAACAGAACTACTTTTCTGATTCCAATCCAAAGCCATGACTTACGGAAGTGCAACACCCCATGGAACTGCTGGTCTCCATCGATGTACCCTTCAGCGGAGCCTCCGGTGGGGTCTTCTAAGGGGTAGCCATGTGCGAGCGCGATGTGTCCGATGTGGCGTGCACCCTGCTCTTCCACTGAAGCGTCAGGGTCTAGCAGGAGCACTGTCTTATTCTTGCTGAGAGTGGAGGTACCTGGCAATTAATGCATGATACGTATCACATTTCAAGTCGTTTAAATCTACATTCATTGGGACGAGGGCATTGGTGTAGTTAGGATTTGGGCACGGGGGCCTTGTATTCATTTTCATTTCATTTATTTAATTAATTAACAATAAAATTGCATTTGACATTATTCTTATAAACTAGGTATGAACTTAAAGTCTAACACAGAATAAAAATTATAAAATTGCAATACTAATATACTAATAACAGTTAAAAAATTAATCACGTTCTTAGTAAAAAATAACAATATAAACTAAACTAAACTAAACGAACAAAATCTCAAAATGTTTACAAGTCATCAACAGAGTACAAGCACCTATCTAATAAGAACTGCTTTAGTTTATTTTTAAACGTGAGTTGGCTGGTAATTTGTTTAAGTTCTGTTGGCAATTGGCAACTGAACTGCTTGGAATCTTGTAGAATGAATAGCAATTTCTAACCTAGGTGAAAAAACTACTTTTAAGTCTTTGCGTCGAGAGTCCAATCTTTGTTTCAGTTGTACCGCAGTCTCAAACTTATGAAGATTCTTAACAAGGTTTGTTAGAAGAACCAATACGTACAGACTGGGAGCTGTAAGGATACCTAGATCCTTAAGGTGATATACCGTGCTAGCAAAGGTCCCCGTTACTCCAGGCAGGAAGACCGGCAGTGCGAAAGGGACGGAATCGGGGAAAATTGTCAAAAAGTCGGTTTTAAATTAATTAAAAATTAACTAAAATAGCAAAAAAAAATTCCATAACCAGTAATTTAGGTGTAGTTAAAAACCATCTAAATAAATATTTTTCAAGTCTGTATGCTATCCTAATTTGTCAGAATATCAAAAAAAGTGTAAATTTAGACCTTTTTTCAATAATTATTTCTATCGAATGAAATTCCTCCTATCGCGTTTCTGATAGACCAAAATCTAGTTAAAGGTCCCAAAATTGTTATACTAATTTATTTTACTTGGAACTTCATTAAAAGAGCAGATAAATAACTTCAAAAAGTGACAATTTTCACGGTATAGCCCCTTAAAATGATCCCTGCGTGATTCTGTTTGGGGAATTCGAACAATCGTACGAATCGCTCTCTTTTGAATGATGAATGCCTTATTCATGTTGTACTGATAACTTTGTCCCCAAAACTGAATACTATTTCTCAGTCGTGATTCTACCAATGCGAAGTAAAACGTTTTTAGTTCCTTAATTCCAATTTCTTCCCTTAAACTTCTTAAAGCATAGCATGATGAACTGATCGACCCTTCAATTGCAGCCAATTCACGCTTCCAATTCAGTAACTGGGGACCTAAAAAGGCCAAATTGGGTGAATCATGAAATGATTTGAAAGTAGGATAGAGTCAGAGTTTCTTCATGCGTGCAAAAGAGACGGCATTACAACAGAATCATAATATGATTCATCAAAAGCAGCCTTTTTAGAGGACCAGGGGATCTAAAAAGGCCGACTTGGGTGAATCATAAAATGATTTGAATGTAGGATAGAATCAGAGTTTTTTCACGCGTGCAAAAGAGACGGCATTAGAACAGATTCATAACATGATTCATCCAAAGCGGCCTTTTTAGAGGACCAGATCTAACTATATAGGTTCCCAGAAAGTAGGGACCAGTGTGACACACGATTGGATGTGTTCAAAATTATGGTTTATTAAAATTTTATTTCCATAGCAATCGAAAATCACATAAAATAACTAAAAATTACATAAATCATGTTAACACATAAAATATGAAACTTCCTCACGTGCGTGTCAAGTCAGTCACGCTTGCGCTTGCTTGGTTGAACCTTAAATATATTTGATCGATTTTCCTTGGAGAGGCACCGGGTTTTCTGGAGGGGCCGTGCCCAACCCTACCCCTACCCAGCTAGGCTAATGGATGAGGGACAACCAGATTAAACCCACGATCTCGTCCCGCCCGGACGGAATTTGGAATTCCGAAAGGAATCTGACAATATCTATATGTTGTTTGTGTTGACATTGTTGGTGTACCTTTTTTTTTTATAAATAAATATTAACTTTGAAAAAAATACTTGGTAGACCATTTCACTTTGAATATGTATTATTATTTTACAAAAAGTTTTATAGTTTTAAGGACATTATTAGACAATCATGAGAGAAACAACAAAATTCCCATAGCTTAATTTCAATTTTTTTTTTTTTAACTTTTTTTAACAGAGTTTACGCCATTTTCGGACACAGTTTTCATTATTTTGGTATATAAATTAAGCATTATTTTTTATGATTTTTTTAAAGAATTGTCGGATATGACGTCATCCAGCTGTCATCCAGCTGTCAAATCAGTCGGAAGCAAATTATTATAAATTTATCTTGATAACTAAGGACACATTTCTAAACAGCCATTTCTCAAGTGACGTCACACGAAGGCAAATGGATGTTGCAGCTTTTTCGTAAAAATATTCATCATCATGAGGTTTTTTAGATCACCAGTTCTAAAATACGGCTCATTAAACCAAAATCTCGAAATGGTTTTCGAACTAACAACCCTTAACCACACCCCCGACACTTCATAGTGAAGGCTCAAGTTATTTACCTACACTCTGACGCGCGCATCTGGCTTGTCCGCACACGCTTGTGTGTGTGCGTGAGCTAGTCTAGGGCTGGCAGCAATCGTGTGAGCGTCGTCGCCCGAGAGGGACACAATATAAGTCAGCAACTTATGTGATTCTCTTCCTAAATTTTAGCGTAGTCCAATTTCTGGTTCCCCGTGGATTAATCAGTATTAAAAAAATATATGTATATATATATATATATATATATATATAGTATGCCTAAGCTTAGTAGGTACCTATATAGTTTCGTATGCATAAATGATCATCATATAATTAACAACTACTCAAACATAAATTTTGGAAAAAAAATGAAAACTTGTTAAAACATGGAAAGTTATAAATACTGATTTTATTGTTCCAAATGCGTTACTTAACGAAATTGTAAGGTTTGATCACGCAATTCTAATTTTTGAAAAAAAGTTTTCCAGGCATCCATAAACACTGCAATAACGCACCATACTGATTAAAAATCAGTATCGTGATAAAACTTTGTAACAAAACACGCGCGCAGCAAACGAGTGGTAATCGAGCTCTGCCTGACTCCAGATTTCCACTAACTTGCGGGGGACCGCGGGGGACGTTAAATTCGCGCGGGGAGGAGAGTGTCGCTTCTTTACGTAGTAATACTTTATATTCTCTGCCTTAACACAATTTAATCTATGCGAATTGGAAACTGTTTTCAACACAAATATTTTGAAAAAATTCCTCGCTCCTGGTTTTCAACCTGCGACCTTTTGTTTAGGCAAGTGCGCTACCAACTGCGTCATCGGGATACCCACCTAAACCGTTGTATTTTTCGATCATAGATGTATACCGAATTTTTGTATCTTACTACTTGATACACCAGGCAGTAATGCACAGGCTGAACGCTCACGATGGCGTTGTGTGATTTCATGCCTTGTGCATAAGGACAGATTTGGGGCTGTCGTTGCTACAATACCTGTTGCTTCAGATAATTAAGAAATTCACAGTTATAATTAATTAAGAGGCTATGCGAATTTTATTTTTGTCACTGTCACTCCAAGCGAAAAATCGCGCAGTGCGAGAGGGGCGGATTCAGGGCAAAAGGGAAAAAAGTTGGTTTTATATTTTTATTAAAAAAACTAAAATAGCTAGCAAAATTTCAAATATCAAATCCCTAGATATTGTTTAAACATACCTTATAAAATACGTTTGAGTTCTGTATACGGTTCCTATTCGTCGAACGACGAGAAAAAGTGTGTTTGAAGACCTCAATTCAACAATTATTTCTATCGAGGAAAATTTATCCAAACACGTTTTCCAATTTCAAAACCCTAGATTATATAGTCAAAATGCATATACCAGAAACTGATTATAATTTTCCGTGTATTTCATGAAATACACAGAAAAGAAACACCCGTATTTTTTTCGCATATCGCCTTAAGATTATATAATTGCGAAAGTAATAAATACAAATACAATACAAAATTATTTATTTCATTAACACAATCATAGGTATTTACAGGTTGTTGGAGCCTCCTTTTAAGTAAAATAATTCCTGTAGTAGGAGACTCCGCTCTTCCATAGTGGACAGCAAACTTACGATTGGCTTATTTATTTTACTTAATTAACCCTTAAATGCATGATTTTTTCTTTTTAAATGAAAGTGGGATATATGATAGAGAAGTGGTCCAAAATTATGGGAAAAATAAAAAAAAATTTTTTTTTCTTTTTTAAGGCGGTAAAATGGTATAAAATCAAAAAGACATTTTTTTTCAAATTAGTTAAAAAAATTGTTTATTTTTTCAATTTTTCATTTCTGTTTTTTATCAGTTAGTACAGTCATTTGACACTAGTTTACAAAAACCCTATTTAATAAAACAAAAGCATGAAATTTTCATGACTTTTTTTTCGCGACCATTTTCAGATTGGGACCATTTTTTTACAACTGCAAAATTATGTTTGTATACATTAAAAAAAGCAAATAAAACTAAATTTTATATATTTTTATTTTATTCCGTAATTATTTTTCATACAATAATAGTCTTGCAGGAAGAAAAATATACGTAAGAAAAAAACAGACACACAAGAAAAATTCAAAAAAATTACATGTTGCCATTTGGCAACAGGATGCATTTAAGGGTTAACACAATATATTATCAGGTAATAATGTATGTGAATAAGTGAGGGGTGGTGTGTGTAGGTGTGACTGAGATTCCCTAGCCCTACAACCGAAGTCTTGGGATCAGTATTGAAAAGCTAATGTTGTAGATATTTCTAGTTGTGTTTAACCACATATTGATTTGTATTATTATATTGTTTATTAATTACTGTAACAGGTTTAACCGTTGTAATTAATTAGTTAAATCATCCATCCATCACACAGATACCTCCACTCACTCACACAATAAAACACTAATTGTAATACTTGTTTATCTCTAACTTTAAGAGGCTATGTGAATTTTATTTTTGTCACTGTCACTCCAAGCGAAAAATCGCGCAGTGCGAGAGGGGCGGATTCAGGGCAAAAGGGAAAAAAGTTGGTTTTATATTTTTATTAAAAATACTAAAATAGCTAGCAAAATTTCAAATATCAAATCTCTAGATATTGTTCAAACACACCTAATAAAATATGTTTGAGTTCTGTATATGGTTCCTATTCGTCAAACGAGGAGAAAAAGTGTGTTTGAAGACCTCATTTCAACAATTATTTCTATCGAGGAAAATTTATCCAAACAAGTTTTCCAATTTCAAAACCCTAGATTATATAGTCAAAACGCATATACCAGAAACTGATTATAATTTTCCGTGTATTTCATGAAATACACAGAAAAGAAACACCCGTATTTTTTTCGCATATCGCCTTAAGCTATGGATTTGAAGGAGCGAGGTCTTCTGGAACAAGTATTTCTATACTTAAAAGAAGACCCCAGCATTGTAATGTATTACTGGTTACTGAATAAACCTTTTTTCATTTCATTTTTTCATTCATTTTCATCCATCAGCCTAGTTCGTCCACTGCTGGACATAAGCCTTTCCAGGACTTTGCCACGCCCGGCGGTCATCCTGGAAGAATTGCCCATACTCATACACACTGGGCAGGCGGGTTGGTAAGTGCGGTACCGGGACCCTCACACCAGTGACGCTGCTACCCGTCACCAGTCTGTTTCATATAAGGCCTGGCTATTAGGGATGGATATACCGCCATCCATCCGTTCCAGGCATGGTGGGCCTCCTGGTTTTTTGCCTGTGAGCTGTCCTATTACCCTCCCCCGAATTACTTCGAGGGGTTTTCCAAGTAAGATGGTGGTACCTCCACAGTCGAGCCCGACATCAGCTCTACCACCTCTTCGTGAGTTAAGTAAAAAATATATATATTATTTGCGCGAAACCCATCGCTTTGGATAATCTAAATAATGTTTTCACTATGAATCATACATAAATCATAAACCATGAGTCATAAGAGAATAATTAAAAGCGGCGGTAGCTCAGGGATAGAACGCTGGTCTCTCAATCTTGAGACCCAGGTTCGATCCCCAGGAAATCTGCATGCCTTAAAAGCGTGTATTTGTGCCCGAAGAACGGCGATAGGGCTCGTCACTACCCATAACTTTGGGACGTCATAATCGTCGGTGAAACACCGATGTACCGACTGTGGACTGTGTCTTGCATTTCACAATTCACACCTGGGAACACCCGAGGGGGTGGATTTGCGCCGAGAATATATACGTTTCAGTATTTACATTTTGAAATATGAAATTAAATGAAACATATTTATTTATGTAATATAGGTATTACAAATGCACTTATTACAGGTCAGTTTTAATATAATATAAGTAATTAAATAATCTATGTGTATAGGTAATAGTTTTATGTCATAAATAATAATAATATGGGGAAATACGCAGGGGAATAATAAAGGTTGGGTTTACTTAAATTTAACAAAAATATACACTTGAATCAAATAAAAATATAGGAATAAGGAATAAATAATATTATAAATATATGCAATACATATAATAAATATATACCTAACTCCCATTCGATTAGTCTTGCTAAGAAGAAGGGCAAGAATTTTAGCTTACTTAAATTGAGTAAAGAGATAAAAAATACAAGACAGGAGAAAATTATGCCATGAAGGAAAAAAAATATATAATACCTTTGTCTACCTGTCCCATACAGATGTATTAGCAAATCTTACAATAGATTGAAAAAGGAAAATTTGTTGCAGTAAATCCACTGCACGTGCGTTGATGTCTTTTGTATGAAAGATTTTGCAGAGCATTTTGTGGAGTTCGTAGTTTTGATATCGTCATAAAACCTCACACATTTCATTAATGAAAGCGGGCGTGAAATGCGCTCCTGCAACAGTCAAAGGATATCTATTCCAGAAAACAGAACAGGATTTTACAGTGACTCATTTTCGGTACACGCTGCAAGACTCTAGAATCGGTTACCAGTGTCAATTCAGGCATTGAAAAATACAAATCACTTTAAAATAAAAGTGAAGCGATTTTTCTCAACAGAGTACCCATCTTAGAACTCAAATATCCAATATTATTATAATGTTTGTATGTTGATTTATTATTTATATATGTATGTGTATATTTTATTTAAGTATGTTCATGTATTTTTATATGTAAGTTTATGTCTTAGATATTTAGGTTTATATTTTAATCTTGATCTCCTTATTATTTTCTGATTAGTATTTACACCTCCACATGTTATTTTGTTCATCTTTCTGTTAGCTATCAAAGGTTGCCGGGAAGATATTGCTATTAGCAATAAGTGCCGCCCTTGTACACAATGTTTAATTGTTTCTTTTGTCTTTTAAGTTATTTGTGTCAATGTGCAAAAAGAGCCATATAAAAAAAACAGATTTGCCGATGCCAAAACCCCTTCAAATTGTAGTTTAAAGTTCCCGGCTAGTTTTTACCGCGATTTCGAATCCTAGCGGTAGATGTGACGGATTTCGTTCCGAAACACACAAATTATAATTTTTTGATAAATATATATTTGTCTCTTTTTTATAAGATTTTTAATGTCGTTTTAGTTTATTAAAAGTTAATAATAAAAAGGTAAAAATGAAAATTTTACAACTTATAATTGTTTTTCTTAATATTGAATTAAAATTATTACATTAATGTGATTTATGGCATCACGCAACAATGGTTTAATGTCAATTAGGTTTATTTTAACAGGTGGTAGAGCTGATGCCGGGCTCGACTGTGGAGGTACCACCATCTTACTTGGAGACTCCTCGAAGTAATTCGGGGGAGAGTAAGTGAGCTCACAGGCAAAAAACCAGGAGGCCCACCATGCCTGGGACCAATGGATGGCGGTATATCCATCCCTAATAGCCGGGCCTGATATGGAGCAGACTGGTGACGGGCAGCGGCGTCACTGGTGCGAGGGTTCCGGCACCGCGCTCACCAACCCGCCTGCCCAGCGTGTGTGAGTATTGGTAATTCTTCCATGATGACCGCTGGGAGTGGCAAAGTCCTGGAAAGGCTTATGTCCAGCAGTGGACGAACTAGGCTGATAGATGAGGTTTATTTTATGCATTACTTTGTGAATGATCCTGCACGACAACTTTAAAGCGTGTTTATAGTTGTTGCACAGGATTATTTACAAATTATTGCATAAAATAACACCACTAGGCTAGAAAAGCCTAGTTGACATTAGACTAATGTTGCGTAATGCCATAAATCACATTAATTTAATACTTTTTATTCAAAAATAAGAAAAACAATCATAAGTTGTATGTTTGGGAACGAATCCGTTGTCGACGATAGTTTACTAATGTCAATTATGCTTGCCTAGCAAAGTTTCAGTTTTAAATAATCCTGTACAACAACTGTGAATTCGTTTTAATGCTAAAATTCAGTCCTGCGGGTCTACCGCGTAATTCTGATTTTCATCAACATCAACTTGAGATTGAAATTTGACGTGCGTGCAAAAGAGATGGCATGTTAGGCGGGCGTCGTCGCACGCACGTCAAATTTCAATCTCAAGTTGATATTGATGAAAATCAAAATTACGCGGTAGACCCGCTGCTACGCTTTTGTTTTTAGCTGTCTATCCTGCTCTTATCAGAGGCCACGCATGCTATACGTCAGTTATTTTGAAATCACGGCTACATTAGGACATTAACTATAAATTATTTATGTAGTAAAGATTTTTTTTTCTAGTAAGTATTTGCGTGTGTTGGTTTCGTTTCAATCGGTTTTGAAACAAGGAAATTTAATCGCTTTTTTCGTGAAATTCATGCTTTTTTGAAAGTATTACAATTAAAAGAAGATTGAAAGTATGTTTATTTATAAAGAGTAATTAATGATTTCCTTGAGTCAAAAAACACTGCATATTTTTTTCAAATTTTTACCATATACAATGACGGATTTGAATCTAATGCAAAACTGATGTTTAGCATTGTGGAGCCCCTTAAGGTTAAACGTCAGTACTTTAGCGCAAAGTGCACAACTTAACTTTATTGGAGTTTGAAATTGTATACACAATTAGTCATGATCTTCTCAAAACCAACATAAAATGTTGTTTTGAACTTTGTTTGGACAAGATCATGACTAATTGTGCATTAAATTTTAAACTCATGCTTTATAAACCTTACTAATACTGAACTATTGGCCTGAACTGCCACATACCAAAATGTTTTCCAATTTTTAACTTCTAAACAAGAAATACAAAGTTAAGTTATGCACTTTGTGCTTAGTTACTTAAAGTTGTTGCTTTTCAAAGTAATGCATAAAATAAAGCAACTTTGCTAGGAAAGCATAACTGACATTAAATTATTGTTGCGTAGAGATAAATCATTTTTATATAACTTAAAAAAAATGAAAACAATAATAAGTTATGAGTTTCGGAACGAAAACTGACGCAACCACCGCAAGGAATTTAAGCCGGGCCAAAACATGTTTGGCGCCTCCGTTTTATGAATGGCGAAAACTAGAACTATCGTGAATTGGTATTATCGCTTTAAAAATTAAGGCGATACAAAAAAATCCATTTACTTACTCCACTATAACGTCATCTACGTATTTAATTTTTGGGTAAATGTTTATTGAGTATTTGATTAAGATTCTCACTGAAAAAAAACGCGATTGGATGAAATTTCCTCGATAGAATTTAATTCCGAAAAGACCTCTAAATTGTTTTATTTTTTCCTGTAATTCTGAAATCCTAACTAATTTCATCGTGAAAATGTGGATATTATGTATTTGTAAAGTCTCCTTGAAAAACTTTTTGACAAAATTGCTTAGTACATTTTATATTAATAAAAAACTGACTTTTTGCTACTTTTCCACGAATCCGACCCACTTGCACTGAGGGTTTTTTTGCATATGGAGTAACAGGGACGCTAAAACTTTTACGTAGCGCCTTAAACCAATGAGTATGCTAAATTCGCCGCATAATTAATCCGTTTTATTGAAAACTGGTAATAATAAGTTCCGTCACGTGTGTCAGTGTGAGTGATGCTTTAATTTTCTTTTATCTACCTACTCCCATACTACAATAAGGTAGTAAACTTTAAACTTTCACAATTTTCACACATTATGAGTATAACATTCGGGTCTTAATCACGTAAACATACAACATACCTTAAGGCTTGAATAAGCGTGGATTTGGTAAAATTGCGTATATTTAGTTCGATTCGTAGGCCAAACTGGCTACTAGAAAATTCTGGGAAATATATATGTACTTAATCATGTTTTTCTGACGAAATAAGCCTTTATAGATTATCGAAATTTTATATCTTTACTCAAATTAATATATATCTGTAGGTACCTAATTTCATTCTGTACATTAAATTCGTTCGGACACGTAATATGCGTTCGAAATGAATCTTTCACACAATAAAAGATCTCATTATTATCTACAAAAAAGCCTAACTACTTTATTTCTGTATGTCTTAATGGAGCCACGATTTCAAAATAACTGAAGTTTTGCGTGCACGGCATCTGATTAGAGCAGGATAGAGAGTTAAAAAACAAACGCGTTAGAGCGAGACCGAATTTTAGCATAATGCAGCTCCTTAAGGGCGCACCGAGTGTTTGCCTTTGTCTCTATCTTTTTCTTTATGTGTAAAGAGTACAGAAAATAACCAAACTTTTGCACTTCTTCTATGTTTTTCGTTGGTATTTTTATCAAAAAAACTATTGTGTATACATGCTCCAGTTCTCTATGAACTTTATTTTAGTAGATGAATAATCATATTAAATTACTTATTTATATGAAAAAGTACGGAAAAAGAGAAAAAAAATACTCGAAAAGAGTTAACTTTGCGAATTTATTCTATCGAGGCAACTTTATTAAATCGTGTTTCCATCGTGTATAGTGTCTAGTTACTAGGTAAGAGGTTGCACACATGCGACCTGAATGGCGAAAATTTGTGCATGATGGAACCGACTTTGAAACAAAACTTTGAAACAGTTCGACTGGAAGTCCTCGACGCTAAACGCTTACACCGCAAGGCTCGCCCCAAGCCCACGTATAACTATACGTACAACTCGTATGGACAACTGCACTGTATTTCGTGTGACAGGATATTTCTGACGAAACTCGGATTTTCCAGCCACATCCGAGCTCATGCCAGGAAGCAATAAGGGTCGCCGTCGACGGATACGTCAAGGAGGACATCATCACTCATCATCACTAGACTCTAGTATATACAAGGTGACTTTTCCATCATCGTCCAAATTTATACTGGAGGCTTGGTAAGTGATCAGCATCATGAATCGATAACAATTTCTGTGAAATTCGTATAATGAAATTTCGACTTCCCATAGTAATTCACTCCCAGTCCTGAGTGAATCACTATGGGGAGTCGTAATTTCATTTTATGAATTTTACAAAAATCTTTATTGGTTCATGATGCTGATCACTTACCAAGGCTCAAGTATGAATTTGGACGATGTTCACAAATTCACCATATTTTCCTAGATTTTAATTTAATTGTTTACTACTTCAAACAAGGGTTATAAAAACGTGTTTGTGTGTGTAAAAAAAGCTCGTTCGACCCCGCTGTAGGCTGTCGTGGTCACAAGTGAACGCCCGGAATATTCTGGAGTTGCAGTCCATTGCATTGCAGTAAATACACCTCCTTTCTCGGATTTTATCCCCAAACAAATTGTTTATTTAACTAGATATAAATCATAATGGCAAGGATCCACAAGCAAGGGGGGTCTGTGGGATTTCCGAGTATCGATTGCGAAGTGAAAATCACTGTTCACACTTACATACCCACGTTTTACCAACGTTTATTACCTCCCAGCGTGATGGATGGTGAGTACTGGTGAGTCCTATCGCCTTATATTTTAATTTAAATAAAAGGCGATATGAAAAAAAATACGGGTGCTTCTTTTCTGTGTATTTCATCAAATACACATAAAATTGTAACTAATTTCTGCTATATGCATGGATGGATGGATGATATGCATTTTGACTATAATCAATATAATAATTTCATAATTGAAAAACATATTTGGATGAATTTTCCTGGATAGAAATAACTGTTGAAATGAGGTCTTCAAACACACTTTTTCTCCTCGTTTGACGAATAGGAACCATGTACAGAACTCACACATATTTTATTAGATGGGTTTCAATCATACCTTGAGTTTTGATTTTGGAAATTTTGCTAGCTATTTAAGTTTTTTTAATAAAAATAGAAAACTAACTTTTTTGCTTTTCCGCCCCTCTCGCACTGCGCGTTTTTTCGCTTGGAGTGACAGTGATAAAAGTATAATCCGCATAGCCTCTTGACGTGCCTTTTGAAGTACATAGACCGAACAAAATTCTGCTCCTACGGGATTTGAATTCGTGACTTCCAGCTGGTTGAGACGTTCAAACCCCAAGACCTTAGAGGCATCTTATTTACTTGTCTTTGGCTGAACCAGTGCTTCATGAGAGTAAATACCACGCCATTAAAATAAGTTGATACGCCTCTCCCACGGCACCTTACAATGCTTCATCCGGCGCTCTTATCCCAGAAGAGTGACTCTCTGTCTTTTTCTTTACGTGTAAGGAGTAAAGAAAATAACCACACTTTTGTACTTTTTCGTTGTTTTTATCGGTTTTTAAATTGTTTAAAAATAAGGGATATGTTTATTAAAACCTACTTACGTGGTCGACCTAGAAAATTTAAAGAGCAATAATACCAGATATGTTTCGTTAATAAAAGAGTGGAATTATGGAAATTGCATGATTTGAAAGGTCTTATTACATGCTGTGTTCGTGAATTATTTCTATCGAGCAAAGTTTATCTAATCGTGTAACACATGGGTGGAAGACCTAGATAAAGCTTCGAACTATATTGCGTATTCTTTTTTGTAAGTTTTAGACGATATTGAAAGTTCTATTTGACTTTGAAATTACTGATTTTAGCCAACACCTCTGACCATTTCCCAGTCATCAGTCCACTTGGCTGGATGTATGATTCACTGGAATTCCCTTGCTCTATTGACGGTACCCTAAATATCGAAATACAAAAGTTTGTTACCCAAGTAGATCGTCTTCAAACACAGCCAATGTTTTTCACCGATGAATTTTCCCTCCACCATCCTGTACCCTGGACTCTGGCAGAAAAGCAATGTCTTCTCTTTAGCACTTTCGGTAAATTTGGTCAATATCCACAGGTAAAGAATTAGTTTTGAACTCATATTTTGACCTAATTTTACAGACTGCGCCAAAGACAATATCACTTGGACTGCGCCGTTGCATGTCGCCTCTATTCTGACAATCTTATTTTTGAAGAATATTTTTTTTTATTGGCACAGCTAATGAGGTTATATTCTGAGGTCATCGACATGTTCTCTCACCTCCTTGGATAAAACTTAAGAGGATTAGGATTAAATGTATGAGCGTTTTTCTCGTAGTTTTTTTTGTCTTTGTTTTTAACATTCCGCTAGATGGCGGTGTTTCACTGTAGACAAATTATGTTTCGTAGCAATCAATGTCAAAAACAAAAGTTTTTAGTTTCGAATCTGTGCAATTTTCGTCTTTGAATCTATTGCTAAGGTACGACAGTGCCATCTAGGAATCCTATTTAACACTAAATTTGGCACAAGGAAAAACGCTCATTAGAAAAATATTATTTTATGGATCAAGAGCAGGAGCAGTTACATATTGTAATCGATGTAAACCCGGGGCTCTACCGCGTAATTCTCATTTGTATCAACTTCAAGCAAATGCATGCGAAATTCAACGCGTGCAAAAGAGATGGCATGTTAGGCGGGCGTCGTCGCACGCACGTCAAATTTCAATCTCAAGTTGATGTTGATGAAAATGAGAATTGCGCGGTAGACCCGCCGCTCGTCGTCGCACCTTACTTTTGAGTTTTGTGAAAGATTTTTGATTTCATACTTTACGGTCTGCCCCATTTCTACAAATTTTTCAAGATACATATTTACATTAATTTGATGATTCATACCATATACTAATAAATTATTAGTCTATGTTCATACTTAGATACTGTTTTGGTTAATATGATGACTTATATATTTTTTGGGAATTGAAACTATGGATTATAAATCTAAGATTATAAATTAACAAATAAAAATAAAAACCAACGAGCCACATCGCTGCCGTTGCGGGGCAAGCGTTGACCAACTCGGTCACCACGGCCTGTCATGTAAACGTAGCGCCGGTCGTCTACCGCGCCACGCCGCCTTAAACGATGTCATCCGTCGGGCTCTCATGAGCGCCAACGTGCCTGCCGTACTAGAGCCCAAAGGCCTAGTACGCAGCGATGGTAAGAGGCCCGACGGACTGACACTAATCCCCTGGAAAAATGGGCAGTCGCTGGTGTGGGACGCAACATGCGTCGACACCGTAGCGCCGTCCCATCTCCAGGGGAGCGCTGTCCTTGCTGGCGCGGCGGCGTTGACGGCTGAGGGTCTCAAACGGCGTATATACGTGGAGCTGGCTGAAGGCTACATTTTTGTGCCTTTTGCCGTAGAGACCCTGGGGCCGTGGGGACCAGACGCAAAGCGCCTATTTAAGGAAATATCGTCGAGGTTGGTCAACGCTTCCGGAGACCCAAGGGCTGGGACCTATTTTGGTCAGCGAATAAGCCTCGCAATACAGCGAGGCAACGCCGCCAGCCTATTGGGTACTCTCCCCGATGATAGCGGTGATCTGGCTCACATATTTTATTTAATCTAGAGCCCGTTATGAGACAGACAGGTTGGTATTTGTTTTTCTTTTTATATTTTATTTAAATTTAAGTTAGTTTTATAAAAAAAAAAAAGTATCATTATTTATATGTTATTTAAGTTTACTAATAAAGATACAAGTCTATGACCTAAATTATAAAAAAAAAAAAAAAAAAAAAAAAAAAACTATTAAACTAAAATACTTAAAACTTAAACAAACTAAACCCCTAAAAAATAAATTAATTTAAAACAAATAAAAGACATTATTTAAGTCATCGCTATCGCCGGGCAGGGTACCCAGGACACTGGCGGCGTTACCTCGTTGATTTTGGGAATAGATATTAAAATTAGGGTATTGCAGATTAGTTACAAATCTAAACTTAGGTGACAGAACATATTTTTCCCTTTATTAAACATCAAAGTTTTAAAAATATGTTAGTTTTTAATAAATATAATACACATGTCTTTTGAAAAGATTTTTATTGTCGTTTTAGTTGCAAGATATTATTAAAAAAGTGAAAATAAAAATAAACTCAAGACATAATAGAAGATACAACGAGAATCGCATATGATTTCCATTAAACCTACAAAAAACTATTTGTACAAAACTCCCGAAACATGCACCTTGATTATGTAAAGCAGTGTCTCTCAAATTGTCGGACGATCGCGACTCCCTGGCACAAATCCAATACCATCCATTAGATAGCACTATGCCCATTTAAAACAAAAATAAATACTCAATCAAAGATCAACCGATTTAATTAAACATTCTCAAGTTTGTATAAAGAAGAAAATATCTTACATTAACTGTGTTTTGCGTGGCCAATCCTTAAAGACCTATACATTTTATTCATGAAAAACAATATTTTTGCGAATTTTTTCGTGTGTCTGTTATACGATTTCAATTAAGGCAATAAACGAATTAAGTATCGTGTTTGGTTGTGAAAACATTTGAAAATTTTACTAACGTAATCACCGTCAAACTTATTTTTGCGTAAGGTAATTAACACTTTTCGAGATAAGGGAATTAAGAATCCGTTTCTGCTCGCAGGGGGTCGCAGATTAAAAATGTTTGAAACACACTCGATATTGCGATTCTTTGTTTGATTGTTGTGGCGGCACGTCTACACGTTTGCCGCATTCTTTTTAGGATATGAATAATCACGTATAAATATACATAACAATCGTCAAATATACATAACATACTTAACCATCAAACTGGTAGTAACAATTTATTTTATACCACCCCCAAATTGGTGATCCCGACGTGATTATAAATATCTAAAAAGAATGCGGCAAACGTGTAGACGTACTGCCCCACCTCGTATGGGAGTCGCGGATTGAAAAAGTTTGAAAAGCACAGGTTACGTACTTAATGATCACACGGGCAAGTGAGTTCCCCGGTAAGCTTGTCTTGCACTAACATAACGGTCCTACGAAGCAGTTAACTTAACAGAAATGGGATCTTTCACCTATTTAAATTAAAAAACAATAAAGATCTAAAGAACTTATACGACTTTCGGATCCGAGTTCGATGGCTTTTTAAATAGATAAGTAGACACGTATAATAACAGGTTTAAAAGCCTTCTCTGGCTGAGATTTCAAAAACACGCGAAAACAACCGAAAACTAGATTTTTTGTCACCAAAGTATCTGAATCTGTGCATATAAAGTACTCTTAATTGAAAAGTTTAGACGCTGGTTAAGAATTTCAAGTGGTTTATTCAGAACAAGCTTTTGCTTGCGACTTCGTTTGCGATACCGATTGTGACGTGACCCACTTTACTGCACCACATGGGTGTTACTGTGAAAACCTCATCCAAATTTGGTTCGTATTTTTTAAATCCATCGCAAGCATGACTGAATGACCGACAAAATCAAATAAAATAGTATTTTTCTTTAATAAAACCTTTGCTCAGTACAATTTTCTTTATCCAAGTGGTGATACATATTTTTGGGACAATCTTTGCGGCCTTAATAACCTCGCATTTCTAATTAATTTACAGTAGGATACGACTTTATTAATGTAAACAAAAAAACTTAAATAACATAAATAGTAGTATTATTATAGTAGTTTATGCTACTAGGGTGAAAAGGAATAAATTACGAGGACGATTTAAAACACGAGCGTAGCGAGTGTTTTAAACGTAACCGAGTAATTTATTGCTTTTACGCCCGTGTATCATACTACGTTTTTCGATGCATAGTGTGAGGAAATGAAAACAAATATAATCTTGTGAACTTTAAATTATAATTGGCTCAAAAGGACTGTATTCAGAGCCGTTAAACAGTGGAAAAAAAAGTATAACATCTATGGTACACAGGAAAGGCTGCAGGTTAGCCAACCTGTGTAAATAAATTAAAAAAAATAATAATAATAAAACCCTAGGGCAAAATAATCGACTTTTTGTTCGGTTTTGATGCATAAAAAGTGGGCCTTTACGAGCACATGCATTGAAAAGAATTTTATTAACTTGCATCCATCCATCAGCCTAGTTCGTCCACTGCTGCACATAAGCCTTTTCAGGACTTTGTCATTCCCGGCGGTCATCCTGGAAGAATTGCCCACACACGCTGGGCAGGCGGGTTGATGAGCGCGGTGCCGGAACCCTCGCACCAGTGACGCCGCTAACCGTCACCAGTCTGTTCCATATAAGGCCCGGCTATTAGGGATGGATATACCGCCATCCATCGGTCCCAGGCATGGTGGGCCTCCTGGTTTTTTGCCTGTGAGCTGTCCTCTTACTCTCCCCCGAATTACTTCGAGGGGTCTTCAAGTAAACTTGCATATGTACTTATAAATAAATAATAACCTAAAATATAAATCATTACATCCAAAAACTATAAATAAAAAACTGGGCTGGTAAAATGCTGGCTACATTACCCCTCTGAATAAAACAGCAAGAAAGGTGTTGTCTGTTTCAGTTGCACGGACAAAAACTACCGTTTCATTATATGTATAGATGCTTTCTCTGTAAGTAATTAAGTATACGTTAAGTTACCGAGTCACTTAGCTAAGCTAAAGATAGGACGATTCCGGCTAAACGTTAACTTATGTTATGAATGGCGTGCTTAATCTTCCAAGAGAGGTTTCCATTGTTACCGACATATTTTGCTTAGGTCCTGTCTTACGAGCACGGGCTCTCAAACCGACAAACATATCACACCCCCCACATTTTATCACATCTTGAGACACACATCATCTCCAAATAATGTAATCTAAAATTACAGAACATTAACATTACAAAGTGTTTCACTAGTTTTGGTGATAAGGGGGGGTGAAACATACATTTTTTTTAATTTTTCGGGTATTTCTCAATATAGCCAAACCGTATATTTTTACAATCAGCTCTTTATTACCTACAATTTAATACCCATATTGTATTTTTATAAAATATTTTTTTGATTAATTTTATTCCTTTTTTTATATTTCTAAAATCGTTTTTTTTCTTCATATTTTTCGGTTAACCAGTTTCGAAGATAAGGGGGGAGGACATACATATTTATGTGTTTTTTTCAAGATTTCTCGAAACCAGTGCCAGAAAATACAGTAAAAGTATATATTTTTCCAATCAGCTTTTTAATATCTACAATTATTTTTTTACTATTCTAATCAATTCCCGTCTGCTTTTATCGGAAAATTTTACTTTTTTCACGAAGTTTCTCCCCGCCCCCCACATTTATGTCGGTAGTAGTGGAACAATGGACATACGTCAAACCACCGCGGGAAGCGAGGGCGCGTGAAGAGCCTTCGCAAATATCTGGAATTGCTAACTAACTAAGGTTATATTTAGATTTATTAGAAATGCAGACTGGGCGCTCGTCTGGCTCTATGAGAAATGCAACAGTGTAGTAGGGTACGGGGTATTTTATAGGTTTGCGTGTAGGTATATTCTTCTTCTTCTTCTAATACTTGTAGTGGCTAACCTGAGGGCCTATGTACCCTGCGGTCCGAGATAGAATTACATCGCTAAAATCGATTACGAAAGTATGAAGTAAATAGTTTATGATCCATTGTAATTCTATTTCGGACCGCAGGGTATGTATCTTTAGTTGTCAACTGTGGGTCTACCGCGTAATTCTCATTTTCATCAACATCAACTTGAGATTGATATTTGTCGTGCGTGCGACGACGCCCACCTAACATGTTATCTCTTTTGCACGCGTTGAATTTCGCATGCATTTGCTTGAAGTTGATACAAATGAGAATTACGCGGTAGAGCCCCTGGACTAATTGAATAAATGAATGAATGAATGAAATTTATTTCAGAAAGAAAAGTACATCGAAGTATTTTACATGATACCTTATCATGTTACTTAGGACTATCTTAACTTATGTGTAAGTATACATTGAATTTGCTTATTTACAGGTATAACAATCTATGTAGCATGTATAAATTTGGAATGTGAAATTGAACATACAACTTAAAATCAAAAGTGTTTAAGTATAACCTAAATAATATAATAAAAGAACATTAATGCACATGAATTATCAACGGGCTACAGGGGCCGAAAGCTACAAACCGTGATAGTCAAAAACTGTTTGACGGTCGAGTTCGCCGTTTATAACCTTCATTTGGTTTAGATGTAGTGTTTACAGCATTTTTAAGGTAAATAAATGTAAGAAATAAGTGATAAACAGTTTTGTACATATTAGTTAATAACATAATTATATACAAGGTGTAACAGAAAGGTGTAACCATATTTGAAGAGCTTATTCAGTCAATGATATAGAACAACTTTTATTATGTAGCAAACCCTGAAATCTCAAAAAAAAATCTACCCTTCCATACATTTGGGCCGAGCGGCATTGCATTTTTCTATGAAACTGTAATTTTTTTTTTTAGAGATACAGTGTTTGTTCCATAGTAAAAGTTGTTCTATATCATTGACTGAACAAGCTCTTCAAATATGGTTACACCTTTCTGTTACACCTTGTATAAGTATAGATATAGGTATAGGTGCCTATTATCAAAAACATAGACAAATATACTATCGAATTTCGATTATCTAAGGATATTTTCGCACTTGAAGTGACGATACAGTTCGTTAATAGTTCAATACGCATTAAAAGCGATTTCAAAAGTTCAGTTTTTGTCTTTGTTTTTAAAAGAAAGAAAGAAATTTATTTGGGGACAAAAAGAATACATAGAAAAGCAACATATAGGTACATAATAACTATTAACTTAAAACTAGTACTTATAATTAACATAGTCAAAAGTTTAGGATGAAGCTATCCCATGCATTCAACGTCACCAAATCGGCCATAACTCAGCATGGTGCTGTGACGCAATAATACATACTTATACAAACATAATGTATGCATACTACGCCACAACGCTGGTATTCTGTTACAGCCAGGTTGGGAGTGATATGCGATTGCGGACGCAAACGTTTGGTTTGCAATAGGTAGTGCCAATTAAATACGTACATTTTAATAAAATTTTTATAAAAGTGAGTTCTGGATATATGTACTTATCATGTTAAAGATTTAAATAAACAGTTTTTGATGATAAGCACCCAGTGATAACCCTTTGGCAACCAAAGATACATACATAAATAGAGGGGCTGGTGTCAGAGTTGATCAGACCGCCATACAACCCCTCTATTATGTATCTTTAGTTGCCAACTAGACTAGGTGCCTATCATCAAAAACATAGCTAAAAACTGAAATTTCAAAATTGCCATTCTGGGTATTGAACCACTTACAAACTGTGTCGTCACTTCAAGTGCGAATATATCCTAAGACAATCTGAATTCGATAGTATATGTATGTTTTTGATGATAGACACCCAGTCCAGATGGCAACTAAAGATACACAATAGGCCCTCAGAGGGCCTATTATGTATCTTTAGTTGCCATTTGAACTCGGTGCCTATCATCAAAAATATAGATATACTATCGAATTCCGATTGTCTAAGGATATGTTCGCACTTGAAGTGACGACACAGTTCGTAAATAGGTCAATATCCACTAATAGCAATTTTGAAAGTTCCGTTTTTAGCTATGTTTTTGATGATAGGCACCTAGCCCAGACGGCAACTAAAGATACAGAATATAGGGGCAGGGCTAACCGATCATTATCTTTTAATGCCTCCGCCGATTACCGTGATGAAGATCGCCACAAGCGAGTAACTCAGAACCGTTGCGGCACGGGTCCAACGGGGCTTAGCTTCTTGTTGCGAGCTGCGACGCCGACCACATCGATGTACCTGTCCCGCCTGCACTACAATACCAAGGCGCAGGACATCGTCGAGTACATCCAGAATAAAATAATCCAGAATAAATATTTACAATATGTAAAATACTCCCCGTTAGTTTAAAACATCTGTTGTGTATAAACAACCATAGTAATCAAGAGCATAATCTATCATTAATAAATCACAATCATGGCACACGCTCGATTTCCAAGGGTAAATTTGAAGTACCTAAAGTAAATAACTACTTTGGTGACAGGACTTTAAGAAAACGCCTACCATATCTGCTAAATAGTTTACCCGAGGATATTCGAAACGAGCCAAATAAACATAAGTTTAGGAGGTCTCTCTAAAAGTATCTTTTAGAGACACTCAATAATTAAGCGTACACAAAGTATTATTTCTTCTTTTTTCTCTTTTATATTTTAATTTTAAATAATAAGTAGAAAACGATTTTTTGTTACTCACGAGACTCATTCCTGCAGTCAAACTGTTTATACAGTTTTGCAGGGCATTGTTTTAAAATATAAGATTTGTTTCCTGATTCATAATTTAAATAAATAAATAAAATAATAAAATAAATAAAATAACCAACTTATTGTAAGAGTGGAGCCGCTGGAGACGCGTCACAACGCTAGTTTCAAGGCGTTCGTGGCAACCGACAAGCAGGCTGCCAACCTTCATGAAGGAGGACTTCTGGCCGAAGGGCGTGGTATACCGGCGTTTTCACGGTAGAGTATCATCTACACCACTGGACCGGCACAGTGACGTTGTGCCAAAGTGACACTTTATTTTTCAAGTATAAAATTAAGCTAATAATTTTTATTTGCCTGAAATAAATAAATTTATTATTCTTATTATAATATCAGCCAGAACTAACAGCTTTACGTGCTTTCCGATGTGAATGATACTAATGGTAACCAATCCAAGGACTGACCTTGGCATGCGTTGCTTAACCGCGGATCGTAATGCTGCTATAGGCCATTATAAGATATATGGGGAATAGGGCATTTCGGACAAAGTTACATATGAATCGAAAACGTTAGTAAGTAACTTCGTCAACGTAAACACAGTATATTATGCTGTGACGTAAATGTTAGAATGTGCTGACGTCATAAGAATTCGTGCCAGAAGCACGGCGAAAAGGGCTCACCACCGATGACGTTTGGTAAAACGTGGGTGTACGAATGTGAACTGTGGTTTGAACTTGACAGTCTATACTCTGAAATAACTCTGACACCCGCTCGGACATTTATGGTATAAGAAAAAGAACAGAAAAACCGGCCGAGTGCGAGTCGGGCTTGCGCACGAAGTGTTCCGTACCACTATCTATAAAAACGGCAAAAAAAACATGTCTGTTGTATGGGAGCCGCCTTAAATATTTATTTTATTCTGTTTTTTAGTTTTTGTTGTTATAGCGGCAACAGAAATACATCATCTGTGAACATTTCAACTGTCTAACTATCGCAGTTCATAGTGACATACGGACAGATGGACAGACAGACGGACAGCGGAATCTTAGTAATAGGGTCCCGTTAGTTACCCTTGGGTACGGAACCCTAAAAATGAATGATTCGGTGGTTTGGGCATAAAGAGAAGATGAATGAAAGTAGAATGACGAAAGAAATTTATGTTGCGCAAGTAGAAGTTAAAGCACGACCAGGCCGCCCTAGAAGGACGTATGCTGACCAAATTTGCGACATTTTTTTCCTTGAAGAAGGAAAAAGTCAAAATTACCCGGAATAGAAGAAATTGTATGACTAGATTGATGGATGTGGGAGAATCGAAAGAGGTATGCCAGTATAGGGGTAGGCAGCGACTACAGATGTCCATCTGCTACGTTCCAGACACACCTCTTTCACCTCTGCCACATCCATCAATCTAGTCATACAAGCTCTTCTATTCCGGGTACTTTTGACATAGCCCTTCTTCAGTATGTCACCAATTTGGTCAGCATACGTCTTTCTAGGGCGGCCTGATCGAGCTGTACCTTCCACTTGCGCACCATAAATTTCTTTCGTCACTCTACTTTCATTCATCCTCTCTACATGTCCAAACCATATTGTTATTTGTTTTGAATTTATATTAAAGACGGTAACCTACACATTTTAAATTTGGTCAGATCGTAGAACGATACCGATGAACGTCTTTGGTACATACTGTAAGCTTTAAAATAAAACAATAAATGATAAAAATTCAAGTTATTTGATTGGTACCGAAATTTAGTCAGGCGAGACCATTTTATCATCATAATATATACAATCGGGTCTACCACGATACATTTTTACCTTTTTTACGAAAATGGGACACCCGACGTTTCGAGACAGTTGCTGTCTCGTGGTCTACGGGAAACTGGCAAGTATGGCGAGGCGCAATGATGAGATGCAGGTGACGACCGAAGTATTTTTCTTTTAACCGCATAAACACTTTAGTCTTTAAAATTAATTGTTATCTAATTAATCAATTCATTGGCGGTATACCCGATTATACAAGGTGACTTTTTGATCATCATCCAAATTCATACTGGTGGCTTGGTAAGTGATTAGTATCATGGATCAATAACAATTTTGGTGAAATTCGGAAAATAAAATTTTGACTCCCCATAGTGACTCACTCGGGACTGGAAGTGAATTTCTATGGGAAGCCGAAATTTCATTTTAGGAATTTCACAAAAATTGTTATTGATCCAAGATACTGATCACTTATCAAGCCTCCAGTATGAATTTGGATGATGATCAAAAAGTCACCTTGTATATATTATAATGCGTACGAAACGCGACAGTTTAAAGTTACCATTTTATCAATCAATCAATCAATCAAAATTCTTTCTTTGTCGATACATAGGTAAGAATGATATTACAATTTTTGTCATGTCTCATTATAATCTGCCTAATGGCGTACAAAATTAAAGCTTAAAACTAAATATATCTTTATTACATTGATATATTACATATTTACAGCCCTATAACATTTTGTATATCTATAATATTACATCATTTTTTATATTGCAAAGAAGTTATAATGTCACAATCCCAATATGAGTCAAAATAAGTAAAATTAAATATCCATGTCATCTAAATATTTGTTAGTACCATAATCAGATTTACCAATCAAAAACTCCTGTAATTTAGTTTTAAATTAATATAAATTTACAATATTTTTGATATGGTTGGGAAGCTTTTACCAGGTACGGAACCCTTTGTGCGCGAGTCTGATCCGCACCTGGCCAAATTATTTCGCCAACAGAGGGATTTCGAGTCAGAGTGAAATATCACAACCTCTAAAGACCAAGTTCTGAGAGATTTCGTCGTATAAACCACACAATTAACGCACTAATTTAGACCATTATGAAACGTTTTGCGTGTTAAACGTTTAGCACAGGTCGGTCCAAACAACTAGATAGGCCTGAAGTTGCCGCGCATAGAAATTTGCCCCACTGTACATCAGCGCCACGCGCAGCGCGCGAACTTCAGGCCTGTCTAGTGTTTGGACCGAAGTGTAACTATCAATAAATTAATTGAAGGAATCATCAGGAATAGTCCGACCAAGTCGAACTGTGGACTAAACGGAAAGGAAAGGAATTTTCGTATGCAATGTGTAACAGAAAGGTGTAACCATATTTGAAGAGCTTATTCAGTCAATGGTATAGAACAACTTTTATTATGGAACAAAACCTGTGTCTCGAAAAAAAATCAACTGTCTCATAGAAAAATGCAATGCCGCTCGGCCGAAATGTATGAAAGGGTAGATTTTTTTTCGAGATTTCGGCCTTGGCTCCGTAGTAAAAGTTGTTCTTTACCATTGACTGAATAAGCTCTTCAAAATATGGTTACACCTTTACACGTTGTATAAGGTGACTTTTGTTCATGTAGCCAAATTCATATTCGAGGCTCGGTAAGTGGTCAGGACAGGACCAAGGTTCAATGACACTTTTTGTAAAAAACGCAAAATTAAATTTAGGCTTCCTTTACTAAATGACACGGAGTTGTATGTAAATTAGCCCTATAGATACTAATTTACGAAAAACTCCGTGCCAAAATTTTTTTCTTTATCTGCAAAAAAATTTGGCTAAACAATGTGTAACAGAAAGGTGTAACCATATTTAAAGAGTTATATTTTATATGTTCTGAGGTTTATTCAGTCAAAGTCAATGGTATAGAACAACTTTTACTGTGGAATCAACAATTAAATCTCAAAAAAAAAATCTGCCCTTACATACATTTCGGCCGAGCGGCATTGCATTTTTCTATGAAACAATAAGCTCTTCAAATATGGTTACACCTTTCTGTTACACGTTGTATAACTGATCCAGCTTAAAAATTACAAGTTTTTGTTTCACCGTTGTCTAACAGAGACCTTTTTGCGTGTTGCTGGTAGCCGCTTTTCATGGCACCCCTCTTCCGAATGTTTATTTTTAGTGGATATCTGAGGTGCGATTGTGTAAGGAAATAGTCATGAAATCGTCTATCGCGTGATTGGCTAGAAATTACGTGACTCATCACTTCTAGCCAATCACGCGTACTTTTGAAAGCAATAGCGATTGATGTTGAAGTTAGACAATAAGGCATCAGCGGGCCTATTGTGTATCTCTAGTTGCCTTCTAGACTGGGTGTCTATCATCAAAAACATAGATATACTATCGAATTCCGATGTCCTAAGGATATTTTCGCACTTGAAGTGACGGCACAGATTGTTAATAGTTCAATACCCACTAAAGGCAATTGTGAAATTTCAGTTTTTAGCTATGTTTTTGATGATAGGCACCTCGTGCAGTTGGCAACTAAAGATACAGAATAGGGGGGCTGGTTGTCGGTGTGCCCCGGCGGATACTTTTCGGGCTAAAATTACGCCTAAAGCGCGGGTAATTGCGTATTGATACGATAGTAACGCGTAGGCGTTTTTAGATTCTAGCGACCGTCACAAAATTATAAAAAAACACCGTATTGCATTTATAATACCAAAATAATAGACAAAGGACCGAAAACTTTTGAAACAAAAACCTGCAAATAAAGATGGTAATTACATATATTATATTATATTTTTTATATTCAACAGGTGGTAGAGCTGATGCCGGGCTCGACTGTGGAGGTACCACCATCTTACTTGGAGACACCCTCGAAGTAATTCAAATTCAAAGCAAGAGGACAAAAGGGGAGAGTAAGAGGACAGCTCACAGGCAAAAAACCAGGAGGCCCACCATGCCTGGGACAGATGGATGGCGGTATATCCATCCCTAATAGCCGGGCCTTATATGGAACAGACTGGTGACGGGCAGCGGCGTCACTGGTGCGAGGGTTCCGGTACCACGCTCACCAACCCGCCTGCCCAGCGTGTGTTCTTCCAGGATGACCGCCGGGAGTGGCAAAGTCCTGGAAAGGCTTATGTCCAGCAGTGGACGAACTAGGCTGATGGATGGATGGAGTATTTTATATTGTTAAAAATCTTCCTAAGAATCAGCAAAATTTGTATATTCTCCCCCTTATCTCCGAAATTGCTTTCAAAAAATATGAAATACTTTATATTACGTGAACATTTCAGGAAAACTATAGCCACTAAAAATATTTTGAACAAGACTTGCAAAAAAAAAAAAACGTCGTGTCTTGCCTCTGAAACTATAGGACCGAAAAATAATAAAAAACACGGTAAGGTATTACGTCGAGATAACACAAAAAAAAGTGTTTAAGAAATTCACTAAAATAAATGAGAGTACATTACATTAGGGTACAAAATAAAAAAAAAACTTCTTTTTGGTAAGATCAATATTTTTTCAAGTCTCCATAAATAGACATGGGCAGGATTCCCATGAACTGACTTTCAAAACTGACGAAATACGGAACCTTAGGTGCGCGAGTCTGACTCGCACTTGACCGGTCTCTTTCTTTCATTTTAATTATGATTAGAAGAGAATGTGATTTAATTTAATGCTACCTGTCTACCTGTCACAAGGTGACAGACAAATTTATGCTGAAGACTCGGTAAGTGCTCAGTATGAAGGTTCGATGACCCTTTCCGTGAAATTCGTAAAATTTTTTTTTCTTGTTCTCTACACAAAGCTCAGTCCAGAGTTAATTACTAAGGGAAGTAAACATTTTATTTTGTGAAACTACCAAAAACATTTATCGATCCGTCATACTTACCAAGCCTCAAGTATAAATTTGGCTGTATAAATTAATTAACGTCCCATCCAGTCCAATCCTTCAATGATATCTGTTATCGGAAAGAATTGAAGAAGCGATCTCGAAGAAGAAGTGATCTGAAATCCACCCCCATGGGTGACAGTCGTGGGGAATCAAGGTATAGTGTCTGTGTTATCTTAGAACTTACAACGACCTTCAACTTGGTGGAGTTACTGCCAAAACTACAACGCACAAAAAAAAGCTGAAAATAATCGTTAGACAAAAAAAAAATGGCGGTTTTTTTTCTAATTCACGACTAGATAAGTATCAGATTTTTTGGATCTAGCATCTGGAGCTTTTTCCTTATGGCTTTTCCCTTACTAGTATTGTAAAACCCAGCCCAATAAAGCTTTATAAACATGCTTTATTATAATTTAATTATAATAAAATCACGTTTTTGCCCAGTCGATACGTCCAGCAGACGGCCGCTCTATAACCCGAAGCCGGCCACTCATCAGTCATTCGGAATCACAAAACAGACGCGCGTGAGCGTCGCGGGGGATTTCGAATCAAAAATATTCGAATAATTTTTCATTTGTTCCTAAAAAAAAAAAAGTTTTTTTTTAATAAGTGTTTTTGTGATTTTTAGTGGTATTAGCAATAATTAAACATGTTGAAAAATACAGTGAAAAAGTATTGTGCGGAGGGGAGCAAGATGAATCAAATAATTATGGCAGTACTCAGTAAGTTGAAAGGTTTTCATGGTTTCGTGAAGCAGACCTCCTTTTTAAGGCCTATATGGCAGTTTAGGATATGAGAGCTCTCTAGCAGTAATTCGTTTTGGAACTTTTTTGGATTAATAGGAATACAAAACATTAGAATATTCTATCAATCGAAATTGATTTTGTAAAATAATTGATACTATATTTAAAATATCGCCGAATATTATTCATTTTGTAAACATTCGTTTTCTCCAATAATTACTGTTAAATTTTCACACCTAATTTGCTAACTTGCACTTACCTATTGGCAAGAAAATTTACATTTTCAGAGGCTAAAGAATAAAATTCCAAAAATATTTTTCGTTTTCGTTATCAACCGTTGATTACGAACAGCTTTTTAAGCTGGGAAACTTCTGACTGGTAATAAACCGCACAAAACAATGTGTAAATCTGTGTTTTCTCAGGAAAAAGTTGCCTGTTTTAAATTTTAAATTTTTATAATTGTAATATCATCATCTTGTGCAATTCACTTAGATTAAATTATGTTAAGATGTGTTTATTCGAAAACCATTTCGAGATTTAGGTTTAATAAGCCGTATTTTAGAACTTGTGGTCTAAAAATCCTCATGATGATGAATACTTTTACAAAAAAGTTGCAGCTTCCATTTGCGTTCGTGTGACGTCACTTGAGAAATTGCTGTTTGGAAATGTGTCCTTTGCTATCAAGATAAATTTATAATAATTTGCTTCCGACAAATTTGACAGATGGATGACAGATGAGTAAACAGACACAGAGAGAGACCACTTTTTTTATAAGCAATCACACATCACAATCAGTAACTATAATGTCTAAAATTTTCAAGTGACGTCATTTCGGACAATTCTTTAAAAAATCATAAAAAAATAATGGTTAGTTAATTTACTAAAATAATGAAAACTATGTCCTAAAATGGCGTATATTTTCTGAAAAAAAAATTAAAAAGAAATTTTTTAAAAATTAAGTTATGGGAATTGTCCATTAAATAGACTAAGTTACTCGAATTGAAAAAAAATATTTGCAATTTTTTTATGCGTATTCGGCAAATAGTTATCGAGATATTTTCGTAGATACCTATGTGATTTACTTACATATTATCAGAGTGTATGACTGATTCATCTAATCAACGAACTATAGTTAATACATATATATATATATTTGCATGCCAAATTGATAAATGGAGAGTAAGTGGTCAAGATCAAGGTTCAAAGATACTTTTTACAAAATATACAAGGTGACTTTTTGATCATCATCCAAATTCATACTGGTGGCTTGGTAAGTGATTAGTATCATGGATCAATAACAATTTTGGTGAAATTCGGAAAATGAAATTTTGACTCCCCATAGTGACTCACTCGGGACTGGAAGTGAATTTCTATGGGAAGCCGAAATTTCATTTTAGGAATTTCACAAAAATTGTTATTGATCCAAGATACTGATCACTTATCAAGCCTCCAGTATGAATTTGGATGATGATCAAAAAGTCACCTTGTATATATATTTTTGTTTGTGGTTTAGCTAATTATTAATTTAAGGTAGGTTTTTAATGTTATTTATTAAGTATTATTTTGTTTCAATAATATTTTTTTCACAATGACCTTATAAAAAAAAATAACCCAGAGTCAAATACGAGTAGTACCTACGAGTATATGAAGTTTAAATTTTATTTTGTGTTTTTCACAAAAAAGGTTATTTAATCTTAGCCCTGACCACTTACCGAGTCTTTAGTATGAACCCGCATTCCAGTGACTCTCGATGCACAGATAAAAGTCTATTTGACTAATAGTCGAATTAAGGCGATATGCGAAAAAAATACGGGTGTTTCTTTTCTGTGTATTTCATGAATATTTTTCCCTTTCCTTTTTTTTTTCCTCTCGCACTGTGCGATTTTTCAAAAACAGTGACAAAAATAAAATTCGCATAGCCCCTTAAGGGGCTTAGTATCGCCAAATGGGTACTTTTTAAAGCTTACTCCTCGTTTATTATGGCCAAAACAAAAATATTGCAAAAAATGTATATGAATTATCAACTCAAAGACAACACATTTTTCTTTTCCATACCACCAAAACTTCTATATGAAAAAAAATTTCAACCGAATGGTGTTTTTTGACTTGAATTCGCTACTGCTCCTAAGCGGGTTGGTCGTTTTAATTTATTTATGCTTTGATAGCCATAAATATAACATAGGATTATTCAATCGAACCATCACGTATATGTGAAAAGTATTATTTTCGTAGCGTCATAACAGCTACTATGCATTGCGCGCTGAACGTTATTTTGAATATCATTTCCATCGGTATTCGTACCGACAAACATCGAGCTGCTAATTTGGCGACACTAATCGCCTTAAGAGCGGTTTCGCAGCCGGATTATGAAAAACCCGCCTTTTTCTAATGAATCTAAACAGAACACTTAAATTCAAAATTCACTCAATAGTTATTCAACAAAACCTTATTACCTATGTATTGTGGTAACATTAGGTATTGTGGTAACATGGTAACCTAACCTTTCCAATGGTTTCTGTAACTTAGAATTTCAAAAAATTTTTATTTTGAAATTGCAGATTTTTTATTTTAGGTAATCTTTAGTTAAGTTTTTGAATGTTATTTAAGTTTTTAGTTAAGTTACTCTAATTTATTGTATGTAGCCAAATTTAGGTTGTAATCCACATAAAAAGTTTTGCATAAAAGGGGTTTTAGTGAACATAACAGTTAAGCTAAATAGCGGATACCGAATTTTTGTATTCGGTATGGGATATTCGTTGCATCACTAAAAGAAACGTAAACTATCTTCGTAGATTGTTTTACTGGTTGGAAAATTGCGCCTGAATTGGTCCATTATCGTAATAGGCCCATGAATCGAGGTTCTTGGCGTTAGGCCCAAAAGATAGAGATGGCACTGTTGTGGAGTGGTTACCCATAATGTTTGGTGGCCGTACCGTTTGTCAATCTGTCTTGAGCTCATAAATAATCACACAATATACTGGATTTGGTTTGGCATGCTTCACGATGGTAACAAAATCGAAAAGTAGAACTTTCTCCAAAAGAAACTACCTTTACAGTAGAGCCATCGAATGATGGCGCCTATGACGTTTAAATGCCTACAAAGTATCGTAATTATTTATAAGCAAGTGTGAATTAAAAAATGTAATACTTCATTGTTGATAGTGATGTACTACTTGTTTCGGTTATTATTTTTCGATTTGAATGTTGTTTTATTGTGCAATAGAATTCGTAAAGAAACAAAGTTTTTTTTTTTAAGTTTCTCATGTTTTATAGGTCGTGTTTGAGTTCGCCAAGTTACGCAATAATATTTAATTAAAAACAAAACAATGACGAAGTTAAACTAAACGAAAATAAATGATAGTAAAATACTTTTTTCGATTTAGATATTTAAACATCTCTTGGGGGCCCCGGGGCACTATACCGCATAGCCCTCCGATAGCTACGCCACTGGTTTTGGCACATTTTCCTTTTGCATCATTATTTTGAATGTTGAATGACGTGTCTAATGTTGAGTAAACTCACATTTGATTTTTATTTTTAACCGAAATTTGAAATGTACCTCATCACTAAATGCAGCTGTCATAAGTGCCATCACTCAGTAACTCTACTTTAGGTATTATGTAGGTTGATGCGTAATTTTTTTTTTAAATTGCTGTGTTAGCGGCCGTATTCTGTGAAAATTTGAACTGGCTACATTGCGGCTGAACCTGTAGACCCCAGTGACAGACGAACGGACGGACAGATAGCGAAGGCTTAGCAAAAGGTTCCCGTTTGGCAACCTTTGGGTGCGGAATCCTAGTAATTAAAGATTTGATGAAGTATATTTTCAAACAACTCGTTCATTTGTATAACTAACGGAGTTTTTTTAACCTTCTACTATAATATTTGGCAGAGGCTAAGTTAGCTTGCTTGTTGGTTTGTTTGTTTACTTGTGGAGAAAATCTAAGGAAGTATTTCGGTTGTCATGGTGACACTCTCCGATCTAACATCGCGGTTACAATTATCCCTGGGAATCAGTGAACGAAAAACACGTTTTGTGAAGTGTCTTAGGGCCGGGCTGTTTCTTAGAAACGTAATTAGGGTAATTAATCATCTATCAGCCCGGGTTTTCCACTGCTGGACATAGGCCTTTCCAGGATTTCGCCACTCTTTGCGGGCCATGAAAGAAATGCTTGGCAGGCGGGTTGGTGAGCGCAGTGCCAAAACCCTCGCACCAATGACGCCACTGCCTGTCACAGACTGTTTTATGTAAGTGCCGGCAGTTTTGGATGGATATACCGCCATCAATCGGTCCCAGGCATGGTGGGCTACCTGTAGCCTAAGCATGAAAACATCTCCGTATAGTTGCGTTTGGAACTAAACTGAGGTTGCCATACGTAGCTGTTAGTTCCGCTACTGTCCGCTTGGAGCGGTTTCCCAGATTCCATGCGATTTTGATGTAGTTTGAAACGCAATATATGGAGATGTTTTCATGCTTAGGCTACTGGTTGTGCGTGTTTGAGAGCTGTTCTCTCACTCTCCCCCAACTTCGGGGAGGGGGTTGCTAGTAAGATGGTGGTACCGCACCTCCACAGTCGAGCCTGGCATCAGCTCTACCGCCTACCGGCCCGGCATCAGCTCTACCACCCTCTCGGGTTTATGGGTAATACTGCGGGCAAAATAATCTTTTTTTGAGTAAATTATTTTATGTTTTATAGGATTATTTAGTTTTAAACTTAAGTTACTTTTTTGATATTTAAGTTTTAATAAATGAAATGTGTAATTGCAAATAAAATCACCAGTAAAATAAATAAAAAAATATTTAATAAAAATAAAATACGGGTATCATATTGTAGGTATTAAAAAGTTGATTGTAAAAGTATTAATATTCCTGATGCTAAGGAAATAAAGTTTTCTAGTACTACTGGATGTTTTCGTTTATTTTTTTAGATTTTAAATTCCGCGGTGTGCAGTCTTGATGCTTTAGGGATACAATAAAAAGATTATACTTTGATATTTGTATAGAGGAAATACTGCGCCATCCAAGGGGGTTACAGTAAAAAAAAAACATGAAAATATAATTGAGCTTTCATATAATTTCAAAACAGTTGTTTGATGAAGCTTTAGTTCAAGAAATCCAAAATATAGTAAACTTTCCTAATAACAATATGCAATCTTTATCTATTTTATTTTGCAGTAGAATCGATAATACAGTTTTTTGCATCAATAATTTCTGGTACTATTTACGGCTGTTATTCTCTGTAAATAGCTTCAGAATCGTCACAGAAATTATTTAAAACTATTTCGGCAAGTATTGCTAATTTCTAAAAAAATTGCAATTTTGAAATTTTGTGTGAGGCGTAACGTCGTCGCGTAAACGTCTTCACTCGCCCAGATCAAGGCAGTCTAAATCTGCTGAAACTGGTCGGCTTTCCCGATCATAACGCGTATTGAGGTGAGCCGTTTTTATATAAATTTTGAAAATTTCCCGCTAAATACGATTTATCGCGGTCATTTCGTGACTTTGTAATAACGTTCTTAGTTTTTATAGCCAAATCTCAGTAGAGAAAAGTAACAGTGTTTTGTCTGTCGGCAAGTTGCAGTAATGGTTTTTAAGTGTAATGAAACTTTAAAATGAATGCTGTCACTTTCTTTGTCAAGAACAATGTAAGGGATGGCATCAAATTTTCGCAACTGGCTGTGTAACTATTGTAAGTGAATTCATAATTAAGTATAAAGACGGATCGACTTACATTAATTTATTTCGATTAAAGAAATTATATATATATATATATATATACGAAAACACAAAAAATATAATTATAGGTAAGTAGAATATATTTCGACCACTAATTGTGGTCGGCATCAGTTACACAATTATATATAAAAGTAAAAAATTTATAATTATAAATTATAGATACTTATGATACTGAATATTTAGTATTTTTATTTAGTTTTTTTATTTATTTATTTTTATTTGTTTTATTTACCAAATATTCAGTATCATAAGTATCTATAATTTATAATTATTAATTTTTAACTTTTATGTATAATTGTGTAACTGATGCCGACCACAATTAGTGGTCGAAATATATTCTACTTACCTATAATTATATTTTTTGTGTTTTCGTATATATATATATATATATATATAATTTCTTTAATCGAAAAGACAAGAAAAGTCTATTATCATTTTATATTAATTTATTTCGCGATACGCGACATGTTTCGAATTCCTTCCGAATACGTTGTCAAGCGAGCGAGGGTATATCGTCGTCAGCAGACCGTGACGAATTTATTTGGGCAGCCGCCGTGCGTCTGCCGAGCATTGTTTCAAGGTCACTGCCCAGACGTAATACTGTTACGTTTTCTCTACTATGGGAAAACCCTTAAGGCGATATGTAAATGTTTTACTTCATATGCGAAAAAACCCTCAGTGCGAGAGGGACGGATTCGAGTAAAAGTAGCCAAAACTAGGTTTTTTATTAATATAAAATGTACGCAACTTGCTATCAAAAGATTATGTTTATTTTGCGAAATCCATCGCTATAATACACTAAATATTATTAGAGTGCAATACAAACTAGAAAATATATATCAAAAACAAATCCAAAGACAAGAATTTGAAAAAAAAACCTCGGTGGCGCAATTGGTAGCGCGCTTGTCTTGATAACAAGAGGTCGCAGGTTCGAATCCTGGCCCGGGGATATTTTTTTTTTCACGTTCTTGTCTTTGGATTTGTTTCTGATTGATATTTTCTAGTTTGTAATGCACTCTAATAATTGCTATCAAAACTTTGTTTTACGAGCATTTCTCAAAAAATTTGCTACTAATTCAAAAACTTGTCCAAAATGAAAATATCGTAAATATATGTATATAACATAAAAATCTGATAATTTATTATGTTTAGATTGATAATATTGGTATAGCACGTACGTATGTGATTTAACCGTTTCAGTGATAAAATTGTGAAAATCCAATTAGGGGGTGAAAAAAAGCGTCCTATTTTGTTACTACTTATTTGGTGAAAATTGGACCAGTTATTGTAGATATACCAGTAGGAAACATTGTTTCTTTAAATTCATGATTATACTTTTAATAATTTCAGCAAAAATATCCCTTTAAATAAAAACATATTTAAGAAAACTCTGCAATAATAATTTTTTGTTACCATTGGTACAATCATAAAGGCAAAAGTTTTTATTTTATGAAAACCAAAATTAATTATAGAAAGATAATAATATTTATCCCGACATGTTTCTATTTTTCATTATTAACGATCATTTTTAGGTGTTTTAAGTCAATTAAAACCCATAAAAATTCAAAATTAATGTTGATTAATTCTGGGACAGTAACAAAATAAGAGTAACAAAATTCCTTTTTTGTTACCTTTTTTGTTAATTTTGTTTGAATTCCTTTTTTGTTACCTAACTTTCCTCTTATACATTACTATGCCAAAGTAACAAAAGAAGAAGTAACGAAACGAGAATAATTTATGTTTTGAAATTTATTCATCACAGTAAAAACAATAAATGTTTTATTTAAATTCAACTCGAATGTAACTTAGAATATTCACTTTCAAAAACCAACAATGGTTTTATGAGATATTAACAACTTAGCTGTAAAATCCGGTAACAAAAACTGAACAGAAATTGAGCAATAGTAGGCAAGTGTACACTCTAAGACGCCATCCAGCAGAGAGAGATTGCTCAACAAAATGGCGTACTGAAATGTCACGTAGAGTGTTGCCAAAAACTAAAAATATCAACTTATTGGTATATTTCACAAAAGTAATATGCTAAAATTGGTAACAAAAGAGGATGTCACTTTTTGAAAATTTTCTGGGACAAGATTAAAATGTGTTTTTTGAAAAAATAATGCACTAGTCTCTTCTCAAAGATAATATGAAATGAACCCCGACATAATGATTAAGCAATTAAAATCAAAAAATACGTAGGATGCTTTTGAACTTTCCGAAATATTAGCGATCAAAGTATCAGTAAGTCGTATGGGACACGTGACTTTTCATACATTAAAATTTGGGAGTGTTTTTTATTTACTCAATTTTAATTAATATATAATTATTTTAGACATTCAGTATTTTTTTTCGTATTCAAAAATAAATAAAGAAAACCACACCGTCTACAGTTAAATACTGTTAGACCATTTTATACACAATAATGATAAATAACTTTGTGGGACAGCAAAAAAATCAAGTTACGAAAAAAAATGAGAAATGCTCTTACCAGGTATAATAAAGTAAAATATATATTAAAATATAATTGCAGTCCATATGTCAATCCAAGTTGTCAAACCAGGAGAAATGGTGTCTAAAAAGACCTCATTTCAATCAATATTTTTATCAAGCCGAATTTCTCCAATCACGATTCTGTTTAACAAATCCTTAGAAAAAGATTCCAAAAATAATACCTCCTTTACAGAAGTAGATACGCAAGTGCTAAAAGTGTCCTTTTTTCCGTTTTAGGGTTAGGTAGTGCGTTTGTCGTGAAAGCAAGAGGACGCAGGTTCGAATCTAAGCTCGAGGACTTTTCTAAAAATATTTGTCTTACTTTACATTTGTGTCTAATTTATCTTTTCTGGTTTGAATTGCACTATAATTAATATTTGAAGTATCCAAAGCGATGGAGTTCTTCTCTATTGTTATTAAAAGCAAATATCTCCTTTAAAAATCCAATTTACCAATATTTGTATTCTAAGACTAAGCTAATACTTGAACCATCTTTAAACATCATTTATTTATTTATCCTAAGTGTGTCTTAAGAGCCGTTTCGCAGCCGGATTGTGAAATACCCACCTTTTACCAATTAATCGAAACAGAACACTTAAATTCAAAATTCACTCAATAGTTATTCAACAAAACCTTATTAGCTAGGTATTGTGTATGTTGCCATCGCACAGTTTTTATTGGTTTCTGTACATTGGAATTTCAAAAACTCTGAATCAAAGAAATTGAAATTCTAATTTACAGAAACCAATGGAAACTTTGCCATGGCAGCATACACAATACATAGGTAATAAGGTTTTGTTGAATAACTATTGAGTGAATTTTGAATTTAAGGGTTCTGTTTCGATTAATTAGAAAAAGGCGGGTTTTTCACAATCCGACTGCGAAACCGCTCTTAAGACTCATTTAAATCCAGTCTGTATCCATGCCAAAACTTACTAGTAATTAGTATTCTAACAGAACTATAAAGCAGATGTTTAAGAAAACAGTCGTAGAAAAGTTCTGCCAATTATTTCCAAAGAACTTTGAGAAAATATACATTATTAATATAAACTTTCTCACTTTCATAGATTTTCTCAGAGAACACCAGCTATATAATGACGTAATTAGTTACTTACGAAGTTACTTCGTTACTTAATAACGAAGAACGGTTGGGTTTTAAATGTTGTAATTATATACAACGGGATATACATAGACATACATAATGTATGTCCTAATTAAGGCGATACGAAAAAATATGGGGTTTTTTCGAACCCATTTACTCCACTATAACGTCATCTACGTATTTCATTTTTGGGTAAATGTATTAAGATTCTCATTGAAGGAAAACGCGATTGGATGAAATTTTCTCGATAGAATTGAATTCCGAAAAGGCCTCTAAATTGTTTTATTTTTTCCTGTAATTCTGAAATCCTAACTAATTTCATTGTGAAATTGCATTCAAAATGTGGATATTATGTATTTGTAAAGTCTCTTTGAAAATATTTTTGACAAAATAGCTTAGTACATTTTATATTAATAAAAAACCGACTTTTTGCTACTTTTCCATGAAACCGTTCCACCCGCACTGAGGGTTTTTTCGCATATGGAGTTATAGGGATACTAAAACTTTTACATATCACCGTAATCCTATTTTAGGGGTAACCGGTAGCTCAGGGGTAGAAAGCTGAACTCTTAATCTTGAGATCCCAGTTCGATCCTCGGTTGGGCATGCAACAATGAGTTTTTCGGAATTTATGTGCATATTTGTCTTACTTACCACTTGCTGAACGGTGAAGGAAATCACCGTAAGGAAACCTGCATATCATAAAAAGCGTTTTTGGTCAAAATTTGTGCCCAAAGAACGGCGATAGGGTTTACCACTCATCACGTTGGGACGTAATAATCGTCGGTGAAACGTGGGTGCACAGCGAGTGTGGACTGTGTCTTGCATTTCACACTAGGAACACCTCTGACACCCCTTCGGGGATTCATGTCGTGACGATATATCATATCTATCTAATAAAAACAGATTAAAAATAAAAAAGTAAAAGTTAAAAAATAAACGTTCACCTCAAAAATGGCATGAGTAAAAACGTGATCGTAGGATTCGTAGGTACAGTACCCGGTAGAAAATAATGCACATCGGCTATCTTCGGCTTTGTAGAGCGTCGTCTCTGTCATCGGAGTGTTAGTGCTTCGTGCAACAGAGATGACGCTACGATACGATGTGCATTATTTACTGCCGCGACCTGTAATTGCTTTAAGATTCCACAAACTTACCAGCTGTCGTAAAAAAAATATTGTTTTAGGCAATTGGGGTTGCACCTCGCCTTAAAACAAACGCATGCTCAAATACCAAATTTTTGTTGTGATGTCTAACTTCCCAAAAACTTCATCAGTAGAAAAATAATCTTTAAACAAACCTGGGACACCTCAAAAATGGTTCTCCGCAAAAATGTTTCACCTCAAAAATGGTATGAGTAAAAACGTGATCGACTTCAAGCTCTTACGATTGTAGTTTCACCTCAAAAATGTCATGAGTAAAACGTGATCGACGTCAAGCTCTTACCAGATTGTAGAGTCACCTCAAAAATGGCATGAGTAAAAACGTGATCGACTTCAAGCTCTTACGATTGTAGTTTCACCTCAAAAACGTTATGAGTAAAACGTGATCAACGTCAAGCTCTTACCAGATTGTAGTTTTACCTCTAAAATGGCATGAGTAGAAACGTGATCGACTTCAAGCTCTTACCAGATTGTAGAGTCACCTCAAAAATGGCATGAGTAAAAACGTGATAAACTTCAAGCTCTTACCAGATTGTAGAGTCACCTCAAAAATGGCATGAGTAAAAACGTGATAAACTTCAAGCTCTTACCAGATTGTAGAGTCACCTCAAAAATGGCATGAGTAAAAACGTGATCGATTTCAAGCTCTTACCAGATTGTAGAGTCACCTCAAAAATGCCATAAGTGAAAACGTGATTGTGTTTATTAGTTCTTTTTAGATTTCACAAATCTCACTGGGGTCAACGATTAGATTTCCAAAAAGAAATACTAAAACCAGACTTAACCAGTCTCGGAATGCCCATAGATTTCGGGGTGAACCTAATTAATAAAAATTAAGTAGGAACGAGAATGTTAACCAAGTGTGCGTCTTACGAATTACATACGGGTTCCGTTACATGGATTATCGTTATAGTAATATTAATAATAGGCCTTTATTACCCAAATTCTTAAAAAAACAGTGTAGTATTTCTTTATCTAGTCTATACATGTACTTATTATAAATATGATTTACAGAATAGCGAGTATTAATCGTGTGTTAAGATTATTTAATTTATATCAAATAATATGAAATAATTAGACATTAAAAATAATAAAAGATTCCATTTACAAAAATAATATTTCAATTAATAAATCCATTTTCAATTCAAAAATTAGTTATACGAATAACAGAATAGAGCAGACTAAAATAATTATTCAATACAGAAAAATAAACAATTTCAGATAAAAGATAATGTGAAGGAAGTAATATTACATATTATATGAAATAAGTCATATAATATAAGATAAGATTTAAATATAATCATCAATTGACACAATTCAATACATTATTTTCTAATAGGTTGCCCATTTGCGGGCAAAGGCCTCCTCCATTTGGCGCCAGTTGGTTCTGTTACTAGTTAGTCTGCCGGGTCTGCCCTGTCGTTACGGTACCCTAAAAACAAGTTTTTGCCTAAAACAAGATATTCTTGTATCTTATAACAATGCAGCGTGGTTTGGTTAGTCCCACTGTATTCAATATACTCTATGAGCCCCACTATTGTCGTACCTATTGCCATTTCATGTCTACTGCGATACGAGTGAAAAAGTGTTAAGGGCGCACCGAGCTTTTGCCTTTGTCTCTGTCTTTTTCTTTACGTGTAAAGAGTAAAGATAATAACCAAACTTTTGCACTTTTTCAACGTTTTTCGTTGTTTTTTTTTCATTATATTGTTCTTAAATAAAAACTATCATGTAAAACCATCGTGTATAAACGCTCCAGTCATCTATGAACTTTATTTTAATTATTTATATAAAAAAGTAGGGAAATAGAGGAAAAAAATACTCGAAAAGAGGTAACTTTGCGAATTTATTCTATCAAGCCAACTTTATCAAATCGTGTTTCCATCGTGTATACAGTCTAGTATATATACCCAATAGATCCAATATATTTCCCTAGATTTTAATTTAATTGTTTACTACTTCAAACAAGGGTTATAAAAATGTGTTTGACTTTGTAAAAAGCTCGGTGCGCTCTTAAGGGGCTATACCGTGGAAATTGACACTTTTTGAAGTTATTTATCTGCTCTTTTAATGAAGTTCCAAGTAAAATAAATTAGTATAACAATTTTGGGACCTTTTACTAGATTTTGGTCTATCAGAAACGCGATAGGAGAAATTTCATTCGATAGAAATAATTATTGAAATCAGGTCTAAATTTACACTTTTTTTGATATTCTGACAAACTAGGATAGCAAACAGACTTGAAAAATATTTATTTAGATGGGTTTTAACTACACCTAAATTACTGGTTATGGAATTTTTTGTAGCTATTTTAGTTAATTTTGCATTAATTTAAAACCGACTTTTTGACAATTTTCCCCGATTCCGTCCCTTTCGCACTGCGGGTCTTTCTGCCTGGAGTAACGGGGACCTTTGCTAGCACGGTATATCACCTTAAGGCGTTATCATCCCAAAATCAGTAATTTCAAAGTCAAATAGAACTTTCAAATATCGTCTAAAACTTCAAAAAAAAAAAATACGCAATATAGTTCGATATTATATCATTACATCGATATTATATCATATGTCATTCTAAATTGTCAAACCAGGAGAATTGGTGTTGAAAAGGACCTTCTAAGACAAGATAGTGGCAAATCCAAAGTATGAGTAGTAATTTCTGGACTCCATATTTATGACTACACGAAAAAAAAATTTTTTTTTGTTGTAATTATATCTGTTTTTAATTTTTATTATTGTTTTGTTTATTTTTAAAATAATATTATATTTGAATAGATATATGTATATGGTAAACACATATATATATTTTTTTTCTCAGCGCACTTTAGCCCGTACATATAAAAAAAAAAAAATTTAAACATATTATAAAATTTTATCTAGTTTGATGACATGACACTTGTAATTATTTATTTTTAGTTTATCAAACGTTGAAATATTTATATAAATTTTGGTGTGCACTTAATTTGTTTCGTCTGTAATGAAATTATTCATGAAATTTAAATCCATGTTTGTTGTTTTATATTTGTAAGTCAAATGACACATTATAAAGGAAATATTAAAGCCGGGCTTTAATTTTAGTTTAACTGCTGTCAAAACAAAATTTTCTTCATTGCAAAATGATACATAAGTACTAAGAACAAACGCAAAATTACTTCGGAAAATTTTAAGTTTTGACAGAACTATTACTAAAATTGAAGCCTTCAGAATCGGCTATATTATCAATTTTAAACAGCATTTGTAAACTTACAATCACAAATAAATTTAAATTTGAATTTTACTGTGGAAGCTAAAAAAATCGACTGTTTTAAATCATATCCGTTCGTTCGATGTTGCTTGTCTATAATGAGTTATGTCGGAAAAACCTATTTCAAGCCAAAGAACTAAATTTAGAATTGACAAAACTAACGTAGGATATAAGATATTTGAGATATTACTTTCTTGAGTAATGAAATGGTTAACGAGAAGTGTATTTAACACGTCCGACGTCACCATGTCTCATTATCTGGTCGCTTAGCGATCGCAATTAACATCCATACATGTTTAGATACTATGGCACGGGTTGACTAATTATATTTATATTTATTATAGGCAGGTAAATAGTAAAATTAGAGGGCAAAAAAAAAAAGCGTTTTTTTTTTACTCAATACAATCATTAATTACACTTTAAAATTAAACATACTTTCAATCTTCTATTAATTATATTACTTTTATAAAAGCATGAATTTCACGAAAAAAGCTATTCAGTTTCCATATTTCGAAACCGATTGATACGAAACCAACACACACAGATACTAACCTAGAAAAATACATCTTTATTACATAAAGAAATTATAGTTAATATCCTAATGTAGCTGTGATTTCAAAGTAACTGAAATTTTGCGTGCGAGGCTCTGATTAGAACAGGATAGACAGTTGTAACACAAAAACGTTAGCGGAGGACTGAATTTTAGCATTGTGTAGCCCCTTAAGGGCCCGTTGTCCATGACATTGAGCACTTCATTTTGCATCAGACAAGGGCAGATCCAGCCTGCGAGCCAGGGGGGTCACAAGCTCCGAATTAGTCCAAATATATAATAAATCTTTGTGCAATTTTAGGTAAATTTAGCGTGTTTTTATAGAAAAAAACAATTGAATTAGGCCCAAGGGGGTTATGACCCGCATGACCCCCCCCTGTATCCACCGTTGGCATCAAATAGAACTGAACTCTATGATCTAAAATAGCGCGCTCTGAGCCGTGGCTATTAAGACAACCGAAACATCGCGCGCTCTTTAAAACTCGTTATTCGCTCAAAAAATTGTGAAATTTTCAGAAAATGATTTGCAAAAGTACTTACAAAATAATATTTTCCTTAATTATCTGTAATTTTCTTAAGATTTGATAAAGTAACTTTTATTTAAATCGAAAAAAAAATGAAAAATCGTTTTTTTTTCGATCGAGCGCAGTCAACGTATCGCGATTTGAACCGCAAAAAAATCTGCAGAAAGACTGTATCTAAGATATATATATTTTTTAGATGTAAAATATCACAATTTCATTGTTTAAAATGAATCAGAAACGAGACAAAATTGGGATAAGCCCCCCTTAAGGCGATTACCATCGCCAAATTAGCAGCTCGATATTTGTCACTACGAATATCAACGGAAACGACATTGAAATAACGTTCATATCAGCGCGCAATGCAAAGTGGCTGTTACGACGCTCGCTGCGTCCTTGATAGGGCGAAATAGGAGAAAATTATACTTTTCACTTGGACGTGATTACTCGATTGAATAATCTTATGTTATGTTTATAGCTATCAAGTTTATCTATTTATCAAAGCATAGATGAATTCAATCGGCCAAGCCACTCAGGAGCAGTAGGGAATCTGAGGTCAAAAAACACCATTCAGTAAAAAAAAAAAATCATGTAGTAGTTTTGGTGGTATGAAAAGGAAAAATGTTGCATATGTTGTCTAAGAGTTGATTATTCATAATACATTTTTTCATTATTTTTGGTTTGGCCATAAACGAGGAGTAGGCTTTAGAAAGTACCCATTTGGCAATAGAAAGGCCCTTAATATTTTGTTACAACTCCGTGAAAGTCAGAGGTAAAGGTTTTACCCCACATCACAGAAGTAAACAGCTTCGTTACTTGTCATGTTGACAATGACAAAGTTGTTGTAGAAAGATAGAAACAAACCAGTTTTTGCCCGCGGATTCTTTCGCATAGATTCATTTGCATAATTTGCATATTTTTTGTGGATAAAAATCTTATCCAAAGCATATACATACCTATATAATATATTATTTTTTGCGCTGGTAGTATAAACTTGCGAGCGGTTTCACAACCGGATTGTGAAAACCCCGCCTTTTTCTAATTAATCGAAATTCTAAATTTACTCAATAGTTATTCAACAAAACCTTATTATCTATGTATTGTGTATGTTGCCATTACAAATTTTCTATAATTTTGCGATGCTGGCATTTAACAATACATAGGTAATAAGGTCATACATCATCATCCATCAGCCTAGTTCGTCCACTGCTGGACTTTGCCACTGCCGGCGGTCATTCTGGAAGAATTGCCAATACTCACACACGCTGCCCGTCACCAGTCTGTTCCATATAAGGCCTGACTATTAGGGATGGATATACCGCCATCCATCGGTCCCAGGCACAGAACATTGGCATGGTGGGCCTCCTAGTTTTTTGCCTGTGAGCTGCCTCTTACTCTCCCCCGAATTACTTCCAGGGGGTCTCGGTAATATGGTTTTGTTAAATAACCATTGAGTGAGTTTTGAATTTAAGTGTTCTGTTTCGATTAATTAGAAAAAGACTGGTATTTCACAATCCAGCTGCGAAACCGCTCTTAATGTAAATGTTATTCAAATAAAACTAGACCAAGTGGCAAATAACAGAAATTAAAATTGTCTAAACGGATAAACATAATACGAATAAAGGTATATTTTGCTTTTTGTAAGCTTTCTTTATTGATTTAGGATAGTATTTAACATTTATTTACGATACCTATATTTCGAATAGAAAGTTGACGGCCTCATACCGAAGGCCGAAATGCCCGAAATATACCGGAAATAAATGTTTTATTGTTTTTTTTTATACTCGAGAGGTTATATCCTATGAAGCCTACTTTTGGTTGGTTGTAGTAGTGACGAGTATAGATACGCGTGTTTTGTGTGTGTTGCACGTTTTGTAAGCGCTCCCGAATATATATGGTGAATTTGTGAACATCGTCCAAATTCATACCCTTAGCCTTGGTAAGTGATCAGCATCATGAACCAATAACAATTTTTGTAAAATTCATAAAATTAAATTTCGACTTCCCATAGTGATTCACTCAGGACTGGGAGTGAGTTACTATAGTATACAAATTTCGCAGAAAATGTTATCGATTCATGATGCTGATCACTTACCAAGGCTCCAGTATGAATTTGGACGATGATCAAAAAGTCACCTTGTATCTAACGTGAAATTTAAGTCATTTTGTTAACGAAAACTGGTGACAGTACTCGTCCATATGAACAACTTTTAATATGAAGCCAACCCTGAAATCGTGAAAAACAAATTAGCTGTTTCATACATTTGGGTATTTAACTTTTCTATGGAACAGCTGATATTTTTTTTACGATTTCAGGGTTGGCTCCATAGTAAAAGTTGTTTATATGAACAAGTACTATCACCAGTTTTCGTTAACAAAATGACTTAAATTTCACGTTGTGTATATATATATATATATATATATATATACATATATATATATATATATATATATATATATAACAAACAGAACAAACCCTGTATCTCGAAAAAAATGCAACGCTGCTCGGCCGAAATGTATGGAAGGGCAGATTTTTTTTTTTTGAGATTTCGATGTTGGCTCCATAGTAAAAGTTGTTCTATACCATGGACTGAATAAGCTCTTCAAATATGGTTACACCTTTCTGTTACACATTGTATAAGAGACTTAATATGTGAGTATTCCTCCGAAGGTGAATTGGGAGCCACCTTAAACGAGCATGAAATTCTGAGACATGATCATACTTCCGCAATCCGTCGTACATAAAGTCATACATAACTTTTATATGACTCCAGAAAAGTCACAGACAGATTGACTCCGATGATTTAATGTGTAGTTTACGGGATATTTAGCCTTGTTCCTTTGGAACTCGAGTCATTATTGAACCTTTAGACGGCCGAGTAAGACCTGGGTGTCAACGCAATTGATCTGTAACTTCAATAATGTAAACGACCAGTGTACATTGGCCTGTTGAGTTGGTTATCTAGGGGCAAAGGTGCAATTGGCTTGTTTTGATTTCAGTTATGGCTTATATTAGTTTTATTGACAATATTATACCGGTGACATCACTGGTGTTTTCTTTTTTATAGTTAGGGTTTCGTAAGCAGCTTCTGTTTGCATCTAGTTTTAGGACAATTTTAGGGCTGATTTGAAATAAGTATTGGAGTGATTACTTTTCATCACGCGTTCAGTTTTCTGGCTAAAAATTAACAAAAAAAACCCGCCAAGTGCGAGTCGGACTCGCGTACCTAGGGTTCCGTATTGTGGATGATAAATTTAATTTTGTAATTTTTTTCGTGAATTTCTCAACCGCTTTATTTTCCTGAAATCTTTACGTAGAACAAAATGTCGATTATTTTGCCTTCGGGCTTTATTATTATTATTGTTTTAATTTATTTACGAGAAGTTGGCTAACCTGCAACCTTTCCGGTACACATAAATGTTATAATTTTTTTTCCACTGTTTAACGGCTTTGGATACAGTCCTTTTGAGCCAATCATAATTTAGAGTTCACAAGATTATATTTGTTTTATTTCCTCACATTATTGAAAAACGTAGTATGATCCACGGGCGTAAGAGCAATGAATTACTCGGTATTAAATCGTTCTCGTAATTTATACCTTTTCGCCCTTGTAGCATAAACTACTATTATGTAAATGTAAAGTGGAAAATACAAAAAATAAAAAGCCCTTATTACGGTATTTTACAAAAAATATTTTATTAACATATTATAGTATATAATAGTAGTTGTAAGTAACATTTCTAGATATGCGCCTTCAATCTTTTGCGTCAGTTCTTCAAAGAAACAACCCGAGATAAAAATCTTCAAAGGTCATCTTTGTCTTCTATTTACTTTCATCGATATCTAGACTTGTAGAGCAAGAAATAGTATTATCTACACGTGCCAGTCCTCTGATCTTGGCATTGTAATTAGCAATAAATGATCGATGATTGATTCCTGTTGACTCCTTTATCATGCGCGTGCGTCTTTAACGTAGTTTTGGATCACGAGCTTTTCACTTGGCAACGAAAAGGTTATCTGTGATTAAGAAAACATGTGTTAGATGAACGTTATTGCGATTGAACTCATGAAGCGGCCTCTCAATCTTGTGATCCAGGTTCGATCCCCGGTCGGACATGCACCAATGAGTTTTTCGGAATTTATGTGCATAATACTATGCACATAAATTCTGAAAAACTTCTTAGCACATGCTGAACTGTGACTAAAAAAATCATCGTTAAGACACCTGCATGCCCTTAAGAGGACTATGCGAATTTTATTTTTGTCACTGTCACTCCAAACGAAAAATCGCGCAGTGAGAGAGGGGCGGATTGAGGGCAAAAGGGAAAAAAGTTGGTTTTATATTTTTACTAAAAAAACTAAAATAGCTAGCAAAATTTCAAATATCAAATCTCTAGATATTGTTAAAACACACCTCAGAATAAGGAATACAAATAGAAACCTGGCTAAAATAATACGCGGAGAAAGACACCTATCCTTGATTTTCTTACGACATTTTAGTGCGTTAGAAAGAGATGGATATGTATTAGTTTTTTCTTAATTAGGTAGGTTGTCACTAGTTCGTTGCTTTGCTAGTGATGTAACAATGTCGATTTTTGACTACGATAAATAAACCAAATCGAAATGAACCGCGACCAATCTCCTTACCACACATCATATCGTATCAAAGTGTGAAAAAAAAAGAGAATGCAGGAGGCACCGACCTTTCTGGTGACATCCTCTTGCTTTGGAAGGAGGCCAAGAGAATTAATAGCAAAGTGGTCTCTGTCTAACCCAGTGGGACACATGTTATATTGTGTAAATAAGGAATTAATAAAAGGATATCTTTCGTTTAGCATAATATTTTTTATTAAGTACAAATTACTTTATAGTAGGCAGGTAGGTACATAAGTTAAGTCCAAAATTGTGCTTGTTTCTAGTACAAAAAATGCTGTAGCTTGTATCAGAGATACAACCGTAAACTATTTAAGTGGATACTTTTTAAGTCGCCTCTTAACTCAATCAAATAGATGTTCGTTGATGTCGCGTCTTTGTTCAATCAAGGAAGAAGGAATTAATCGCAACAATAGAAATCATAATAATCATAGACTTATAGGATTCGTAATAATAATATTATGTCAATGATGAGCGATGACAGCGCAATTACTACAGAGGTAATTTCATTTTTTTTTATTTCTATCAAATAAACATCAACTTATCTTGAATAAAAACTAATAACAAATAATGAACGATTAAAATACCTAATAACCTGTAATAAGAAATCAAATTATGCGCAGTTCAAGTCAATAAGCATTCCCAAAATTCATTTCACGATAGAACTACCCTGTCAAAGTACTTTTATTGTCAACCACTAAGTACGAAAATGTCTTGATCTGCGGAATTTCTTCGTGAAGTCGATCACGGCAGTAACGTGAACGAACAGGCCTTTCAGAACGATTTGCGAACATAGAAGTATGCACTTTTCTAAACCACAGACATCCATAGGTACTGGTTCTGTTGCCTAAAATTGAAAAATTATCGAGTTAATATACTATAGTATAGTACAAGCACGTACCTACAAACAAGATTGATAATGCAATTATACATAATTATTTAAAGGTTACCAATGTGTCTGTATCTGGTAAATATAACGTTGGTAAGGCATCTGCTTTTAAAAGTCTCCATTTTAAATTTCGTTTGGTCTAAAAGAATCCGACGTAAAGTGTTTCGAACAAATATGACCACTTTTTTTAATTGCCCAATTTGGTCAAATTATTCGTCTAAGCCATTCACTTTTTAATTCTTCCCTTTTTGGAAATCTGTAACAAAAAAATATAGCGATATTTATTCGGCATTATTTTTCTTTTAACTCGCGCTGCAATGAGGGATTTTCTTTTCTTTTTTTTTACTCTTCCCTAGTCGCTGGATAGATGGCGCTGAACTTGGTAAGTTACTGCAAGGAACGGAACGTCACATAATTTTTTGATTATTACACTTGGATGTAATTTTGAGATCGTAAAACGAAACGTACATAAAAAAGTAATTATAATGTCATTGTCACATCACATCACAATGACATTTTGAAAATAAATAAATAATAACAACAAGGAAAAAGAAAAAAATTATTAGCAGTTTTTTTATGAGTTTTCTAAGCCAGAAAGAAAATCTCCCAAGAGAAAAAGAAGAGAAGTCTGTGCCTTGTGGATTTGTATAAAAATGGAGGCATACATCTTTTTCCTAAAGATGAAAGTCGTAAAGCGCAATAAGTACAAGCCATGGTACATTTTAAACCTGGACGGACCATAACAAAGCATTCGCACATAATATGCTCAGCACACATGTCATCAACCAACGAGCGTATGTGACGTGACGTGACGTGACGTGACGCAATGTTTTTTTTTCAATCATTTTGGCTTTGGCACCTAGCAACGTAGTCAGTTCAACACCATCTACAGAGTTCTGGGAAACTATGTTTTTTTTTAATACTCAAAAAGAAAACCTCTCATTAATCTATTATCCTTTATGCACGGCTGCCGCGGGAACCAATGTTCGATAGTTTGCCACACGGACTTTAGTACATCACTATACGAAAAAACATAACCTCTCGTAGTCGGCAGAAAATCTATATAAAACAGGCAAATATCGGTGTAGAATTGAACACGAGTATGATTTACAAGAACTACTATTATTGTTACTGAGTTTTAGGTATGATCCTGCAACTTATTAACATAAAAACTATCAGAACTCACCGATGAAATGATATTGCTTCATTGTTGTTTTCTTTTCTTCCTGTATGCGATTTACAGCCTTCAATCGCACAAGACATTTTATTACAATGTTAAAAAAACAATCAACACAAACAATAATAAATCACACTTTCACGAATTTTGAGAGGAAGAGCACCAAAATATTTAATTTCTCTCGGTGAAGCTGTAAACTTTCGCAAAATGCAATAGACATTTCGATGCCACCAAATTAAGATGTGATGCACGCAACGTACGATATTACAACACAACGATACAATGATGAGACATATTTAATTTGATGGTATTATAATTTTTAAAATACATCCAAATTACATCCATCTGACATTTTTTTGGTTCAATCTAGTGACACACCAGGAAAAAATATAAAGTAAGTGCGGTCCGTCGTTTCATTCACTCGCACACAGGAGTAATTTACGTTAGATGAGTACAATGGCTAATGCCCAGTTCTTATTTTAGTCAGGCTTCTATTTGTATTCCTTATTCTGAGAAACACACCTAATAAAATATGTTTGAGTTCTGTATATGGTTCCTTTTCGTCAAACGAGGAGAAAAAGTGTGTTTGAAGACCTCATTTCAACTATTATTTCTATAGAGGAAAATTTATCCAAACATGTTTTCCAATTTCAAAACCCTAGATTATACAAGGTGAATTTGTGAACATCGTCCAAATTCATACTTGAGCCTTGGTAAGTGATCAGCATCATGAACCAATAACGATTTTTGTAAAATTCATAAAATGAAATTTCGACTCCCCATAGTGATTCACTCAGGACTGGGAGTGAATTACTATGGGAAGTCGAAATTTCATAATACGAATTTGATCGAAATGCTGATCACTTACCAAGCCTCCAGTGTGAATTTGGACGATGATCAAAAAGTCACCGGGTATAGTCAAAATGCATATACCAGAAACTGATTATAATTTTCTGTGTATTTATACACAGAAAAGAAACACTCGTATTTTTTTCGCATATCGCCTTAAAAGCGTGTATTTGTGCCCGAAGTACGGCGACAGGGCTCACCAGTACTCACCACCCATCACGTTGGGACGTAATAACCGTTGGTGAAACGCGGGTGTACCGAGTGTGGACTTTCAGTTCACACTCGGAACACCTCTGACACCCCTTTGGGGATTCATGTCGTGACGATACGAATAACTCATGCGACAAACGATTCCCGTGCTGAACACAGACATTCAAGAAAAGGTGCTGAAGGATTTTTGGGTTTTCATAAAAAAATAACCATAAAGGTTTACGTATGGCAGTTGTAACCTAACCCACTACTCCTTCTCTTCTGCGCTGAGGGAGTTAATTCACAATAACTTTCTTTGCTTATACAGGATGGAAAAAATGTAAGGGCCCTGGAGGGGAACTACCTTAAGGGGGTAATTAGTCAATATCGACACTTTTTGAAGCTATTTATCTGCTGTTCAAAAGTAGTCCCAAGTTAAATAAATTCGTGTAACAATTTTGGGACCTTTTTCTAGATCTTGGAATATCAGAAACGCGATTGGAAGAACTTCACTCGATAGAAATCATAATTGAAATGAGGTCTAAATTTAAACTTTTTTTGATATTCTGACAAATTGGAATAGTATACAGAAATCGAAACTATTTATTTAGATGGATTTTAACAATACCTAAATTAGTGGAAAAGGAAATTTTCATAGCTATTTTAGTTATTTTTGTATTAATTTAAAACCGACATTTTGTCAATTTTCAACGATTCCGTCCCTCTCGCACTGCGGGTCTTTCCGCCTGGAGTAACGGGGAGCTTTACACAGACGATATATCACCTTAAATCCTTTAGCTAGCTCATTTTACTGAAAGGAAACATTCCTTTATTTTTTAAAAGAAACAAAACTGCATTCAGAGATCTTCTAAAATTCGCTTGTCTCACCTGGGAATCGAACCAACTAATTTATCTATCTATCTATGTGAAATGTAAAAAAAAAACTTGAGGAATTCTTAGTGGGCACGTGGTAGTGAGACAAGAATACAATATCTCAAGGATATTTTCCGATATTTATTCTCAAGGATATTTTCTTATCCCTTGGTTAAAGTAGATATAAGTCATATATTGTATAGTATAAGTTTTATGTTGAAAAAAAAAGACATGATCTTGCTAAGTTTCTTGCCCTTCTTCTTAGCAAGACTAATCGAATGGGCGGAGGTAGGCATGTATTTATATATGTAACCTATTAGTATGTAGTATATAGGATGGGATTTGGTCGCCGCCTGGATTCGTGCTGGGGGCTCGGTTGGTGATCATTGAACCTTGTTCCTGGTCCCTGGCCGGGTCTCCGGTATGGGTTCGGGCGGCTGATTGGATTTTACCTTGTATAATATATATTTTACCTATCATTTTAATCGTAAATATATTGCTACATAAATTAAATAAACCTTTAATTTAGTTCATGTACATTTATTATTTTATTACATATATTTTCTTTATTAGATTAAATTTGACGTGCAAAAAGTGTATATATCTATACCTGCTTTGCAAAATAAGCTATTTGAATTTGAATTTGAATTTGAACGGTTGACGACCATAATTCCTGCACTGCCCTTATGGGTAGTAAAAAGTCCTCAAGTGATCTTAGACGATAAAACATGTACGTAGTACATACTAATTCCATGGTATATCGTCTCTACGGCAGTTTGTTGACATTGAATGTCATTTTTATTTGAAATCTGTCAACTTTTTTCAGCAAAACACGTTTCAGCTGTCTATCTACACTTACCCATTTCCATGTAGGCGTACGAGTCGCGGAAAAATTTAAGAAAATGGTCAACGACAGTACAGTTTGGTAATGTTTCAAAAATACATTAGTCAAACAACGAAGCTACTTTATACAGCTACTAGACACATAGCAACATATTGTGGAACAATTGTGGAACCAGTATACTCGTATGTACCTAGACAGTGGTGACGTCTCTAGCCACACTTGCCAGACTTTTTACACGTGACTATGATGATTGATCATCAACGTGAATAAACCCCAATCAACATTCATCAAAATAAATGCGATTTAGATTTGGCCACAATGAAACTTGAATGACTCCTTAAGTTTCAGCTGAAAACAAATTTAAACAGCCTCTAGATGACCGCAGTTTTGTTGACAAAAAAATATAATTATCTTCACGATTTGTATGTCTTCCGTGTGGACTGTGAAATCCAAGTAACAGTCCACATTCGTACACCCACGTTTCACATACGATTATAACGACCCACAGCTTAACATGCCTTACGAAATAGATACCGAACATAAATAATGTGCTACTACCTGATTTGAAGTACCTTACTATCAAGCAGTAAAACTGTTCAACAAATTTCCCACTGAACTGAAAAATATTCAGAACTTTAAACAATCTAGAACTGCTTTTACTCAGTTGAGGAATATGTAAATAGGTAGCTTAAGTTGTGATTGACTTCAGAATATGTGACATGGTTATTTGCTAATATCCTTTGTTTTGTGTTTAGGTTTTCAAACCTAAAAAAATTGTTATACTTCAGTATAACATTTTAAAATTTGTAATACTGTAATTTCAAATACAATGTAAAAATTGTTTATGAATAAATAAATAAAATAAAAATAAAAAATTCTTAATTCGCTTAGATTAAATTATGTTAAGGTGTGTTAATTCGAAAACCATTTCGAGATTTAGGTTTAATAAGCCGTATTTTAGAACTTGTGGTCTAAAAAACCTCATGATGATGGATATTTTTACGAAAAAGCTGCAACTTCCATTTGCCTTCGTGTGACGTCACTTGAGAAATGGCTGGTTAGAAATGTGTCCTTTGCTATCAAGATTAATTTACAATAATTTGCTTCCGAGTAATTTGACAGCTGGATGAGAGATGAGTAGATAGACAGAGACAGGCCACTTTTTTTATAAGCAATCACACATCACATTCAGTGTAACGTCTAAAATTCTTAAGTGACGTCATATCGGACAATTCTTTAAAAAATCATAAAAAAATAATGGTTAATTTATATACCAAAATAATGAAAACTATGTCCTAAAATGACGTGAATTCTTTGAAAAAATATTAAAAAGAAATCTTTCAAAAAATAAATGGGAATTATGCATAAAAAAGGTTATTAAAAGCATTGCCGTTTAAAGTTGTGCGAGCTTATACGCTGTATAAGCTGTATAAGCTGTACTTAAAGTATGTACTTTTCGGCCATTCAGATTTCTAACAGACGAGCTTTACGCGGCATGTGTTGTTCTAACGGTGCGACAAATGTTCACAGCACAAATTGTCCTCAAGCAACACACAATGTTAACTTACTCCACTTCACATCCTTCTCTGACCAAAAGACGGCACTATGCAGTCGCCAACACTCTTTCCTTCATTAAGACTGCCTTCGCAGAGCGATTCTTTTGCTATCTTGGTAGCACACTTTACCAAAAACCGGTCAAGTGCGAGTCAGAGTCGCGCACGAAGGGTTCCTTACCATTATCTATAAAAGCGGCAAAAAAAACATGTCTGTTGTATGGGAGCCCCCTTAAATATTTATTTTATTCTGGTTTTTAGTATTTTTGTTATAGCGGCATCAGAAATACATCATCTGTGAAAATTTTAACTGTCTAACTGTCACGGTTCATGAGATACAGCCTGGTGACAGACAAACAGACAGACGGACAGACAGACGGACAGACGGACAGTGGAGTCTTAGTAATAGGGTCCCGTTGGTTACCCTTTGGGTACGAAACCCTAAAAAAGGCGAATAAAGTTCTTACAATTTTCCCTACTTGTAAAAGTAGGTCCTATTGTAAAAAAGTAGGTCCTGTTGTAAAAAAGTAGGTCCTATTGCTATCGAACTGGTTACTAGGACTTTCTTACGCAGATACGGAAAAGCTTTTCTATACCAATGCCAATTTTTAACTTTACCTGGTATGCAAATTGTTAGCAATCATAATTTGTCTTTTTGAGAGAACATTCATAACTATGTTGTATTGTTTGTATTCTGTTCTATTTTTATTTCTTAAACTAATAGTCATTGCATGTTATTGTTTTATAAATTTATTTTCAATGCAAGTGCCCGTAAAGGCCCACTTTATATGCATCAAAACCGAACAAAAAGTCGATTATTTTGCCCTAGGGCTTTATTATTATTATTTTTTTAAATTTATTTACAATGGTTGGCTGACCTGCACTTTTTCTGCAACTTTTTCTGTGTACCATAAATTTTATACTTTTTTTCCACTCTTTAACGGCTCTGGATACAGTCCTTTTAAGCCAATTATAATTTAAAGTTCACAAGATTATATTTGTTTTATTTCCTCACACTTTGCATTGAAAAACGTAGCATGATACAAGGGCGTAAGAGCAATAAATTACTCGGTTACGTTTAAAACACTCGCTACGCTCGTGTTTTAAATCGTCCTCGTAATTTATTCCTTTGCGCCCTTGTAGCATAAACTACTATTATGCTAAGATTTCTATAAATAAAATGTAAACGTCGTTTTGTCAATTAGTTCCTACTGATAATGTCGAAATGAATCAGTGTCGTTTGTTAATATTATACTAAGTGCTTGTTTTATTCTTAACAACGGGAGAAGCACTGATGCCTATATTACGGTTTTTACTATATTAGGCATCAGTAGCCGTCTTGTTAGTGCTGAGTAACATTGTCATCGAGAAGTAACATAGGTATTTTTGTAAAGTTTTTTGTATTGTATATGTTATATAGCCTAATATTTTGTTCATATTAATGGTATCAATAACTATTTTCATTTTCGTTATCTTTCTAAGAGATTTTTTACAACAAACCGATAAATTACAACGCCAACGACCTTGAACTGAGTAACTTTATGACCATTTTATACGGTAACTATAGCATTTTTTAATAGAAGAAAAATACATAGTAATCTAGTGATGTGGTTTTTCCTGCATTTTAATTTTTCCACAGTTTTTATCGAAACAGTAAAAAAATTTATAAACTTCTAGACAAAATAATATTAAATGATATGGTTTTCTCAGTTCTTGGAAATTCATTTTATTTTAGAAAAAATCAATTAAAAACACACTATTTTCGCACTTGTCAGCCGCAGCGACTGACGTAACGTAACAGCCATGTTTTAAGATAAGATAAGAACTTTAGTTTAATATGGTTTTGTTCGAAATTTTAACCACCACAAATCGAGTTCCTTATTTTTCTGACGGAGCCACCTTAAAACAAATCAATAACCAAGGTCGTAGAGCTGATGCCGAGCTCGACTGTGGAGGTACCACCATCTTACTCGTAAACCCCCTCGAAGTTTTATTCGGGGGAGAGTAAGAGGACAGCTCTCAGGCACAACCAGGTGGCCCACCACGCCTGGGACCGATTGATGGCGGTATATCCATCCCCAATTGCTGGCACTTATATAAATCAGACTGGTGACGGGCAGCGGCGTCACTGGTGCGAGGGTTACGGCACCGCGCTCACCAAACCGCCTGCCCAGCGTGTGTGAGTATGGGCATTTCTTCCAGAGGACCGCCAGTAGTGGCGAAATCTTGGAAAGGTCTAAGTCCAGCAGTGGACGAAGCGGGCTGATGGATGGATGGAGTAACCATATCATTAGTTCTACGTACATACTAAAATTCAAAAATATCTACTTACTACTAAATTTACGTTATACTAAAATACATATAACCCTCTACAATTCCACATATCTATATAACTAACTCCTAAGACTCCTAAACATAACATAACATAAATTCATACAGTGATACATAATTTAACATAAGACAGGATACTATAGCCACGAAAATATTTTATGAATTTATTTTTATAACACACAACGAGAGGGTGATGACGGTGTTGCCATCGTTGAAATTTCATGTTTTACAACCTCCGACCTCCAGCCCCCCTATTCTGTATCTTTAGTTGCCAACTGCACGAGGTGCCTATCATCAAAAACATAGCTAAAAACTGAAATTTCAAAATTGCCTTTAGTGGGTATTGAACTATTAACAATCTGTGTCGTCACTTCAAGTGCGAAAATATCCTTAGGACATCGGAATTCGATAGTATATCTACGTTTTTGATGATAGACACCCAGTCCAGAAGGCAACTAGAGATACACAATAGGCCCGCTGGTCGACACGTTCTAACCACTGAACCATAGAAGTGGTCTAAACTATCATCATTCATCTATGCATTAAAAAAAATTCACGAAAACACAAACACTGAAACAGCACTGTCAGCATATCACGCTTTCGCTAGCTCCTGGCTCCGTTACGGAGTGATGTTGTGGGGCAACAGCGTGGATGCTGATCAGCTGTTCATACTTCAAAAACGTTGTATTCGAATCCTTGCCCATATAAACTCGACTACAAGCTGTAAAGATTTCTTTAAAAAATTCAACCTTTTAACCCTCCCAAGTAAATCATGAAATCTGTATGTTTGTTTTTAAAAATATTAAGCACTTCAAACAAATCAAAGATATACACAAACTAAATACTCGAAACAAAAACAAATTATACCTACCAATGTCTCGTATTAAAATGCTTAACTGCAGCCCATACTACATGGCAATAAAATTTTATAATAAAATACCCGCCAATTTAAAATCGGAAGAAAAAGAACACATTTTGTCAAACAATATCAAAAATTATCTAATAAAAAAAATTTACTACTCGATTGAGGATTTCTTAATAGAATTATTAATGACCTCTTTTAATTGTGTTTTTATTTTTTATTTTACCCAAATGTTAAATGTAGTAGTAGAATTTATAGTAGTTTATGTTGCATGTAATGTAGTAATGTAGTAAATATTTAATTAATTAATTAATCTAAGATAATTTGTTAGCTTTAAGTTGTGTTCCAAATTTGCAACGCCTATAAATAGGCATCTAAGTCATACGAACAAACATTTATAAGATCTGTATACACTTAGATTGCAATAAACGTTTGAGTTTCAGTTTGAGTTAAAAGTGGTAAAACAAATCTATTTCTTTCACAGTGGTGCTACCAGTCTTCTCATATGGTACGGCCATAGGCTGGATCTCCCCGATGGGGCCTCGTCTAATGTCCAAGGACACGCCTGCAGCGGCCCCCGTGCACCCTGACGTCATATCCTGGATGGCATCAGTCGGCTACCTGGTGGGGACGCCGGCTGTCTTCCTGTTCGGATACATCGTGGACAATTATGGAAGGAAAAAAGCTTTGCTGCTGACCTCATTTTCCATGGCGGTGAGTGGTCGCCAAAAACCACGTAGCTATTGGATTGCCATCATCACAGCCACGGCGTTGCGGGGCAATGCGGAGTACTAAGCAAGAAAATAGAGATGGGATTATATTGAATTATATTTGTATAGTAGTGCAATAGTGGTAGAGATAATGCCGGGCTCGACTGTGGAGGTACCACTATCTTACTTGGAGACCCCCTCGAAGTAATTCGTGGGAGAGTAAGGGGACAACTCACAGGCAAAAAACCAGAAGGCCTACTATGCCTAGGACCGATGGATGGCGGTATATCCATACGTAATAGCCGGGCCTTATATGGAACAGACTGGTGATGGACAGCGGCGTCACTGGTGTGAGGGTTCCGGCACCGCGCTCACTAACCCAGTGTGTGAGTATGGGCGATTCTTCCAAGATGACCACCGAGAGTGGCAAAGTCCTGGAAAGGCTTATGTCCAGCAGTGGACGAACTAGGCTGAAGGATGGATGGACGAAGCAGTGCAATTTCACTGATTTGTTGGCGAATAAGATTTGCCCTCCTTACTAAAGTCTAATGGAATGGCTTAGTGGTTTGTGGTGCTTGCTTAATGTCTAAATCAGTAAACAATAAAAATAAAATGGAGACATAATAACTCAACATTAGCGGTTCTTGTAGTTATTGATCAACACATTTGATATTTGATTTATTTACCTATTGAAATGTCAAAGTCTATACATTTCTGTTAGCAATTTGGCAGTAATGGTTAAAATATGAATTATTATGATGTGTCCAAGATTTTATTACTGGCATGTGTCTCAACAAATCAGCGCAGAAGCGAACCGGTAGGTTAGGTTAGAAAAAGGCTCCACTAAGTTCTACTACTCACCATACAGCCCCGTATTCCCCCTATAGGCCTAAAAAGCCCGGGCCTAGGGGCCCAGCTACCCTTAATACAGCTAAATTGAACTAATGAGAAAATAAAAAAAGGGGGGTGTGCTTTAAGGCCACACGACAGAAGTGAAAACTTCATCAAGGCGAGGGGCTATATCTCTATTGCTCCCTTACTCGATTCGACTTTACCCGACTTTACCCGAATGAGCTTTACATAGCCGAGTCTGACGCATCAATCTTGTTCAGTGCTTACGAAAGAAGTGCTCAGCGCGACTAAAGAAGTTTTCACTTCAAAAATGATTACGGGCCATAATAAATACGCCACGTATGACGACCGTTGACGTAACTATAGTGATATATATAGCATAGGTTTCGGGATGGGGGGCCTCAAATGTCAAGTGCCTTGGGGCCCTGGGTTTCTAAGTCTGGGCAAGTCACCATTGTTAACCTTTGTGGTTACGTTTTAATTTCAAGCCAGAAATCCTTTGGCGTAGAAGATTGTGCCACCTTATCGACACCTATATAATCTGTGTCGACACTATGACCTTTAGATGTGCAGTTAGTATTTTTAATAGGATAGCTAGCTAGCATTTTCTGTCTATTAGTTTGTGTTATATAATTTTTTTAAGGTCCCATCCCTATTTCCAGGCCTGTTGGAGCATAAAGCTGTTCTCCACTGAAACTTGGGCGTTAATCACTGCCCGCGCGATAGTGGGCCTTGGCGTCAGTGGATCCTATGTCGTCACCCCGCTTTATATCAAGGAGATCAGTGAAGACTCCGTCAGGGGAACCTTGGGCAGTCTCGTCATACTGTCGCAGAATTTAGGTAAGACTTTGTGCCAAAAGTTTTACTGCCCTTACTCCGCTCCTGAAGAGCCACCTTAACTTTGTGTTGTTATTTTATAAAGGCCGAAGTTTAGTTTATGAAATGGCGAAAATTTTAAACAACCAATGTCTACTCATGGATACCAATAATGGAGACAAACCTGAAATCACGAAAAAATGCAAAAATGTGCATATATCTACTTAAGGCGATACCAAAAAAAATTGGGTTTTTTCGAATCCATTTACTCCACTAAAACGTCATCTACGTATTTAATTTTTGGGTAAATTAACATTAAAAAATTAATAACATTAAAATACAACGATGTTTTTTACTTTTTTAGGGTTCCGTAGTACCTAAAAGGTACAAAAGGAACCTTTCAGATAAAAAAATATATAAAAGGAAAGTCTTACCGGTTATCAAGCGACATTTCAAGTAGGTATAACACAGACCTCGATGAAACCCATCATTCTGCCCTTTTCAATGTTTCCTTCATTTGCAATACCCATTGGCGGATACAAAGGGGGGACAAGCCCCCAAGAAGCCCAGAAATCAATCAATGCATATAATTGATTACCAATATAACAGTAGAACCCGGTGTGTCTGTACATTGAAGAAAAGTATTAAAAATAGAAAGAGGGTGACTGAAGAAGAGTAATGGAACACAAATCAGCGGTTGTTAGAATTGTTTTCTGTCTGTCTGTTTGTTTACGCGTCTTAAGGCTGTCTGTCTGTCTGTCCGCGGCTTAGCTTAGATACTATTAGTACTAGAAAGCTGTAATTTGGCATGGGTATACATATTTATCACGCCGATGAAGTGGTACAGGACAATTTTGAAAAAAAAATTTTTTTAGGGTAACTCCCCAACACGTAAAGTGGGGATGATTTTTTTTTCTCATCTATCCCATAGTGTGGGGTGTAGTTTGATAGGTAATTAAAAAATATTGGGGGTCTGAGAAGAACATTTTTCTATCCAGGGTTCCGTTTGCGAAATATTAAGCTTAAAAGTGTTAATTTTTGTTAGAGTAAAGTGTCCCCCCCTGCCAGCGAAACGGTTGTATTTGGAGACGTGAAAAAAATCACGGCCGTAGTATACATAACGAAATTAAAAGGAGAACTATCACCGCTAAGTAGGCTTTACAAGTTAACGAGTACAGATCGCGCCAAACTTTTAGTCCCCTTTAAACACGGGGCGATTCGCATCAGCAGGAACAAAATGTATGGGCCGTTCTTGGGAAAAGCAACTTCCGAGCGTACTAGAAGTTTGGCGCGATCTGTATTATTATAGATAATTGTACGGAACCCTTCGTGCGCGATTCCGACTCGCATTTGGCCGGTTTTTTTAACTTTGTTATAAACTTTGTCCGAGTTCCACCCCCAATATCAAATCCGCTCTTGAACACCGACCTCTTGTTTCCAGGCAACCTGGCGGTATACATAATGGGAGAGTACCTGAGCTACCACGCCATCCTTTGGATCTGTCTGTCGGTGCCGCTGGTCCACCTCCTCGTCTTTATGACGATGCCGGAGACGCCTTCCTTCTTGCTCATGAGCGGGAAGGTTGAGGTAAGCTTGAGAATGTACTAAGTTGCTGTTGTTGCGAGCGGTCGGGCGAGCAACATTTCCTGGGGATGCCTCGTTTAGAGGCTAAACATGTATCTATAACTGTTGCTTGTTATAGGTAGGCAGTCTTTTATTTACCTGCATTAGGAAATTTACGAAAATCTTTCACCAAAAGTCAAAAATAGGTGCGACGACGAGCGAAGCGAGGTGGAGCGTGTTAGGTTTACATGTAAGGAGCCGAGCGAAGCGGAGCGAGGCAACGTCCTTAGCTTTAATAGAATTCATGATATACACAAAAAACTTATCATCATACTATCATCACAAAAAAAAACTCATATCATTCCCTCTCCCTCACCATGTGGGGTCTCTTTCTATCAGCTTTCTGCTGTTTTATATCCCTGTCTAGAGACGCTCGTCAGAGAAATATTTTTTGCTGAATGGACTAGAATCCAAAGCCGTAAAAACAAGTTAAATAAAAAAAATTATATAGTTTTTGTTGGTTTGATTATAGTGCGAAATATTAATTTTGTCTTAACCATTATTTTTAAAGAGTTTCAAATATTTTGTAGTTGCTATTACAAATTTATTGTGCACACGTTTATATACAAGGTGACTTTTTGATCATCGTCCAAATTCATACTGGAGGCTTGATAAGTGATCAGTATCTTGGATCAGTAACAATTTTTGTGAAATTCGTCAAATGAAATTTCGGCTTCCCATAGAAATTCAGTTCCAGTCCCGAGTGAATCACTATGGGGAGTCGAAATTTCATTTTACGAATTTCACCAAAACTATTATTGTTATTGATCCATGATACTGATCACTTACCAAGCCACCAGTGTGAATTTGGACGATGATCAAAAAGTCACCTTGTATATACAACGTCTAACAGAAAGGTGTAACCATATTTGAAGAGCTTATTCAGTCAATGGTGTAGAACAACTTTTACTATGGAACAAAACTTGTATCTCGAAAAAAAAGTTACTGCTTCATAGAAAAATGCAATGCCGCTCGGCCGAAATGTATGGAAAGGCAGTTTTTTTTTTGAGATTTCAAGGTTGGCTCCATAGTAAAAGTTGTTCTATACCATTGACTGAATAAGCTGTTCAAATATGGTTACACCTTTCTATTACACGTTGTATATATATTAATTTATTTACATGAGTATTATTTTTTCGTAGTGTCTAACACTTTTTTACTGTTATTTCCATTAAAAAAATATATATATTTTAAATCATGAATCAGACTTTTTAGGGTTCCGTAGTACCTAAAAGGTACAAAAGGAACCTTTATAAAAGTTGTATTTTGGCCGTTATTTCTCAATATGTTGTAACAATTACGGAAAATCGATCTTTAATCGATATGAGGTAATTCCTAAAAGCGAATTTTATTTTTCTATTGTGGTAATATAAGGAAAATTGATAATTTTATTTCTCATCTGTAATTTGTTATTAATGTTTAGTTTATCGACATTCCTTGTAACCAAACAACATATAGTATAACAGTTACAATTATGTAGGTATTTATGTAAAGTTATGTGCCTTACATTAATATTCATAGATAACGAATTAAAGCAAAATGTGAGATTTCCCCTGAGATAAGTAACAACAATGAAGACAAGTCTTATATCTTGAATTTATCCGTATATTTTTCCATCTATGTAAGGTGAAATTTAATCAACCGCCCGAATTTATACTGGAGACCCGGTTAGTGATCAGAAACAATCACTCTTCAGGTAAAATTCGGAAAAAAAATTTAGATCCGCGATAAGAAGGGATTTTAGGAAAACAGCATCACGTGACCAACGCACTGTTTAGTACACCCCTCTTTCGCCTTTTCCAAATCCATCCATCAAATCCATCTTTTCTATTCCGAGTACTTTTGACATGGCCCTTCTTCAATATGTTGCCAATTTGGTCAGCATACGTGCTTCGAGGGCGGCCTGGTCGAGCAAATTCAAATTTAAATTCAAAATTCTAATTGTTTATTTTGCAAAGTAGGTATATATATAATACACTTTTTACAAGTCAAATTTAATGTCATAAAAATATATGTAATAAAATAATAAATGTACATGAACTAAATTAAAGGTTTATTTAATTTATGTAAAAAATATATACGATTAAAATGATAGGTAAAATATATATTATACAAGGTGAAATCCAATCAACCGCCTGAACCCATACCGGAGAACCGGCCAGGAACCAGGAACATGGTTCAATGATCGATCACCAACCGAGCCCCCAGCACGAATCCAGGCGGCCGACCAAATCCCATCCTATATACTACATACTAATAGGTTACATATACAAGGTGTAACGGAAAAGTGTAACCATATTTGAAGAGCTTATTCAGTCAATGGTATAGAACAACTTTTACTATAGAGCCAACCCTGAAATCTCAGAAAAAAATCAGCCGAGCGGCATTGCATTTTTCTATGAAAAAGTAATTTTTTTTTTCGAGATACAGGGTTTGTTTCATAGTAAACGTTGTTCTATACCATTGACTGAATAAGCTCTTCAAATATGGTTACACCTTTTTGTTACACGTTGTATAAATATATACCCTATCTTCGATTACCAAGCATTTCCACAAAAACTACCGAAGTCGGTAACAACAAAGAAATCTTTGGGTAACAAACGAATAGCTGATACTGTACGCACCTTTAAGGCGATTACCATCGCCAAATTAGCAGCTCGATATTTGTCACTACGAATATCAACGGAAACGACATTAGAATAACGTTTATATCAGCGCGCAATGCATCATAGTGGCTGTTACGACGCTCGCTGCGTCCTTGATAGGGCGAAATAGGAGAAAATTATACTTTTCACTTGGACGTGATTACTCGATTGAATAATCTTATGTTATGTTTATAGCTATCAAGTTTATCTATTCATCAAAGCATAGATGAATTCAATCGGCCAAGCCACTCAGGAGCAGTAGGGAATTTGAGGTCAAAAAACACCATTCAGTAAAAAAAAATTCATGTAGAAGTTTTGGTGGTATGAAAAAGAAAAATGTTGCATATGTTGTCTAAGAGTTGATTATTCATAATACATTTTTTCATTATTTTTGGTTTGGCCATAAACGAGGAGTAGGCTTTAGAAAGTACCCATTTGGCAATAGTAAGGCCCTTAACCACTCTCCGGTACTTGACAGCTTCATGACGTTCCAGGAAGCCCGAGACGCCCTGGCTTGGCTGCGGTGCCGACAGAACACGGACGTAGATGACGAGCTGCAGGAGCTGATCAACGAGATGGACCGGGAGAAGTCCAAGAACTTCTTCGAAGCCCTCAAGACTATTAGTAAGGATCTTTGATTTTTAATTTAATAACCTGCATTTTGTGGACTTTTTTCTGTCTGGTTACGTACGTTCATTTTGTTTAATTCAATTATTTTTCAGAGACAATACGTTTTGTATTTATTGATCTTCTTCTTCTTGTTGTCGTGTGGTGGCCAACCTGCTGTCAGAGTTGTTCAGGCCGCCCCATAGGCTTCTAACATCGCTTACAGCCATTCTATTTAGATGTCAGCTGGCACCAACCAACGAACTAAAATTTTATGGAAGCATAAACTCGCTTAAAAATTGACGCTATCATTTATGTGCACAGGTGGGCTAGGCTAATATTTATGTGTATTGCGTTGATCAGTCTTGCGCTTTGCGGTGCGCCGTCCACACTAGATAGCACAACAAAATTATAACAAAATGCCGGGTTGCACCGTGAAATGGTGCATAAGTAGCGTTGCCATCTGTAAAATCAACAAGCCAGACGTACCCGTTAAAAAAGCCAGACTTTTGGGTCCCAAGGGCGGACGCTAAGAAAAAAAGGATTTTTTACAAAAAAATCAAATAAAACACATATTTAAAAGCCGAACTTTTGAGTCCCATGACTGAGAGCAAAGGGACTTTTGAAAAAAAAAAATCGAATAAAACTCTTATTTTTCACGAAAATTTTATTTAATTTTAATCTTTGGAAGAAACCTATTCCAGGTGAAACGTGCGTTCATCTGACCTTCTCTTTTTTTATAAACAAAACAATAGTTCCCATTTTTCTTGCCCTCAAATAAAATGGCCCAAACTGTCACTTTTTGAGCCCACACACAAAATGGCATAGTGACCGTATTTGCTTGGCCATGTTTGAACAAGCACTTCAGTCTAACGAGGCATTGGAGTTGCTTTGCAAGATTAGACTTTAGTGCCTAGTAATACTGGCCAGTCTTCATCGTAGCCGTTGTAGTTGTTAAGTAACGATATATTTATTTTGATAAATTTCCGAAATTTTCCCTTGTGTTTGTGATATTGTGTAGGTCAAAGATGCTCCTTACATTATTTCACCCTTCTAAGTTATTATTCAACGCTCAGAGTGTTCTGTTTTTTAGATTCTTGTAATAAATGAATGATTAAACGAACTTACATATACAAGCTTTTTTTATCGGTTCGGTCACCTAGGTCCAATTCCCCGAATGTCTAGTCTGTCTTTTTCGTCCAATTCCCAGAACGTCCATTCTCCGAATGTCTAATTCTCCGAATGTCTAATGCTCCGAATGTCTAATTCTCCGAATGTCCAATTTCCAATAAAATTTAAACTAATTGACATATTTACATAGAGTTGAAATGCTTTGCACGGATCCGTGTTTAAGCATACGAGGGGTTTAGGTACTTTCCCTCCACGTGGCAAAATTTTGAGACACACTGTATTCAATCATATTGCAAAATTTCAACTTTAAGATTAACAGGATCCAAGGATAAGGTCCGAAGGGAAATTTCCAGTAGCGTAACAAGTAACGTAGAGTGTAGTAAGTGCGTAAAAAAACCTGTTATCATGTTATCATAGCGTAGCTCATCATAATTTATAGGTATATGCGTATGATGGCGTAAACAGCTTTTTCGCGAAAATTCCGGTTTTTCGTGAACAATCGAATTATGAAGGCCGACCCACAAAGCGATCATACGAAATTATTCTCCTTTTTCGCGGAAAAAAAGATATTTCACGAAAAAGCGAGATTAAAACATTATTATGAAAGTCTTAACAAAAAGTCAAAAATAGATGCAAAGACGAGCGAAGCGAGGCAGAGCTCGTTAGGTTTACATGTAAATACATTTAAGGCACTGAGCAAAGCGGGGCGAAATGAAAATTACAACTTTATAAACAGGTGTCAAAAGTGACAGATGTCAAAAGTCGCAGACGTCAAAAGTGACGGATAAATTGAGAGAAAGTGAAGGATATTTTCGAGATCCCTCAGAAGCAATTTTCCGGTATAAAAGGTATCCAATGTCCTTCGGATAGTAATCGAAATCAGTTCAGTAGTTTTAGCGTGAAAGATTTACAAACAGATCAACTCACTTTCGCATTTGTATTATTATTTGGATTTAATAATTATTTCTATCCACAGTGACGGACAAGCCAACGTTTCGCGCGTTCCGCATTACCTTCATCATCACCCTCGCACGAGAGCTCTGCGGCTGCCTAGCCATCCTCCACTTCGCATCGACGATATTTGGAGTGGCGAGTGGCGGGACCTTTGTTCTCAGTGCCAATCAGCAGGCAGCTGTGTTGGGCTTCGTCCAGCTGTTGGGCAGTTGCACCGCCTCCAGTTTAGTTGAGAGGACTGGGAGAAAGGTGAGCTAGTTTCACAGCTTGTGATTGTCTAAAATTTACGGCGTCAATTATTCTAGCCAATCAGAGATGCGATTACTTCATTTTCTACTGCAGTCGTAACTTCAATTCTTTCATAGCTGGAAAAGTTTGAACATACCTTTGAATCCATGTAAAAACGGAAGGGAAGCGAAGCATTGTCTTTTCGTGGGATAACTCAAAAACTATCACATGACGGACAGATAAGCTGCGCATATATTTAGTACTCCAAATACATGCACAGAAAAATTCAATAATTATTTTAATTTGTGCTTTTCCCCAGCCTCTCCTTGGCGCCACCTGCCTCCTCTCCGGCCTCGCTATGCTGGCCCTCGGCCTCTGGTTCTACCTTCACGCTACGGGCGTGGTGGACTCGCAGACTGCATGGTTGCCAGTCACCGCGCTGTGTCTGTGCATCTTCTGTGACGCGGGCGGCCTTCAACCGGTGCCCTTCGTCATTATGACCGAAATATTCTCTTTCCAAGTGAGTACTCTACTACTCAAGCAGAGTATAGTAGTTTATGCTACAAGGGCGAAAAGGAATAAATTTCGAGGACGATTTAAAACACGAGCGTAGCGAGTGTTTTAAACATAACCGAGTAATTTACTACGTTTTTCAATGCATAGTGTGAGGAAATAAAACAAATATAATCTTGTGAACTTAAAATTATAATTGGCTCAAAAGGACTGTATCCAGAGCCATTAAACAGTGGAAAAAAAAGTATAACATTTATGGTACACAGGAAAAGTTGCAGGTTAGCGAACTTCTCGTAAATAAATAAAAAATAGAAAAATAAAGCCCTAGGGCAAAATTATCGACTTTCTGTTCGGTTTTGATGCATAAAAAGTGGGCCTTTACGAGCACTTGCATTGAAAAATATATTAGGTCTTTACATATGAATTAACATTATATCATTGCAAAAAGTAAATCTGGATGTGAGGAACTCTGAACCGGGATCTGAGCTCCTCGCATCTTTCTGCGTTTATATACTGCAATGATATAAATCGCCAAGTGTTCAAGCATAGAAATTTATTTCTGTCATAGCTTTACATATGAAATTGCCGTTTTCTATAGAGAATTTGAAGGAAACTCAATTTTCAGTATTAACATGTTTGCATTTATTTAGGAATGACAAATCCAAATTATGTAATTTCTTTTGTGTATGACTGACTAACTGCAACATAAATTTAATTTTTGAAAAGTGACAGCTGTAAATAATTATTACGAATTTTATGTTGAAATGGATGGCATTTAGGACGGACTGTTTTTGTAGATTTAATTTTTATAATCGAACTGAAAATAAAACAAAATTTATTACATAGATGTAAAACCTTGAAATCAACTTTCAAACAAAAAACGATTGATTGAAATATCTATTGAATTACAGGAATTATGAACTCATGAGTCATGCATGAGTAAGACAATTTCATATGTATTATTTATAGAGTACTGAACCTTAGTAAAACGCTCAGATTCAAACTCACGCACACAGATGCGTGCTCTACACGTCGTCTAAGCGAAGTTCGCGGGAGTCTCCTGACAAATCTCGGCGCGGCCGCGCGGAGAGCACGCGTCCGTGTGTGTGAGTTGGAATCTGAGCGGTTGTACTAAGATTCACTACTCTATAAATATATTAAGTTTGGGACTTAAAAATCGTCGGTGAAAAGTGGGTGTACCGGTTTTGACAGTGACACCTTTTGGTTCGGGGGGTACAATATCACATTTTTTTGTATATACACACGGATTCTGTACTTTATAATAAGTTATACTTATTATCATGTATCAGGATCTGACGTCAATGCTGCATACTTGTTTCTTTTATACAGGGTGCTCTGAAATTCGACCCATTCCTTGAAAGGAGGTGTACAAGAGATCATTTCCAACAGATTAAGCCATATCAACTAGGGGAAGAAAATAAATGGTGTCCGAGTTACGAAGGTTTTTAAGATATTTTTCAAAATTTCAGAATGGTAACGAAAAACAAATTATTCAGAAATAATGATTTCTCTCTCGGCACTTATTTGTTATTTTTCTGATTAATGATAAATGAATGATCATTTATAAAAATAGACATGCCCAGAATTCCCATAATCTAAGACGTAAAAGGTCTTAAGTGGAAAGAAAACTATTTTTATTTTGTAACTTTTGAAATATCGACGTGTTTTACTTGAAAAAAAAATTATCATTTTGGTAGGCATTATTTGTTAGAAATGGTCTCTAAAGTCGAGTCCAGAATTAGGCAAACTAACTTGACAGCCGAAAATGTTGCCAGACATAGGAAAAAATAAATAGTGATAGGTTTATGTCGACAAAAATATGTCGATATAACCTTGTGCCTTCTATAAATCTGATTCTATTTATATTTTATAAAGTAATTGTCGTCGAAACTTTCACACTCATACATACTTGCCAAATAGGGACGAACTACAGCAATTTATATGATATAATATGATCTGAAGGATGTACTGTTTAAAGCGGATATTTACGATACTTGCTCCTCAAATTAGGAATAAAATACAAACATACATTTTATGTACCATACATATGTATAGCATTCATCCCTTTCTTTCTGGCAAATATGAAAGTGCGATAGAGACAAACGCTATTATATCGTCGATGATAATTCCAAATCCGTTATGTGTTCGATTTTAATTAATTTAATTAATTTACATTATTATTATTTTGCTTAGTAAAATTATTAGTTTGATTCCAAACACAATAATAATGATTAACTGGACTTTTTAAACATCGATATTAACAGCACTAGCCAAACTGTGGCAACATTAGTGTACAATGAACTGTCAAGTTAGTTCGCCTAATTCTGGACTCGACTTTAGAGTATAACCCCTTTCAAGGAATAGGTCGAATTTCGGACCAACCTGTATATTCTTTCACTCACCACAGACTGTACTCCATCTTCATTAATGTTTCTCCAATATTTTTGTTCCAATCACGCCGCCTTTAAATTTATCAGGTCCCGTGTAGTTAACCTAGATTTAGGGGGGGATACATCCCACCTATCCACCCCCTTGGATACGTGCTTGCTTGACACCTCTAACCAATAAATTCACAACCAGACATAGTGCTAACCTCTATTGAAAGCCGCACGCGAAAATAAATGACCAAATGGAAATTAAAAGGTTTCAGTGATATAAGAGGATATATTTGTAAATAAACATTTTCATATGCGTCTGTCACGCACCAAGTTAAGACATCAAGTAAGAGACAACAGTTTGTTTTACAGAAGTGACAATACTTATCGTTCGTATATGGAATACAATTATCTTGCATGCGGCCAGTGGCCCATATACCGCCAACATGACCTTTAAGTGTCTCTATCTATATTACTCATAAAACTTTTTTCTCTGGGTAGGAATCGCTGTCATTACTCTTGTAACCAAAACCTGTCATTCCAGCTCCGCGGCACAGTGACGTCACTCATCATTGCCAGCGCGTGCATCTTCGGGTCAGTCGAGCTCAGACTGTTCCATCCACTGGCCGACGCCATCGGCCTTCACTACATCTTCTGGGCCTTCGCTACAGTGTGCATAGTCAGCACGTTCTACATAGCCTTCTGCGTGCCAGAGACGAAGATGAGAAGCTTGGAAGACATTTACGAGGAGTTGACGTCGGGGAAGAAGAGAAAAGACATTGAGACGACGAATGTGACAAGGTTGTAGTGGCTCTTAAGTTGGATAGAGAATTGATTTCTGAGAACTTATGTGAATGATTGAATTTGATTGGGTACTATTAAAACTGACGTGAGTTGACATACTAAAATATTTTGAACAAGTATATTATACTCGCATGTTGTGCTTGTTGACTACATGTCAACTGTTTCACCGATAAAATTTCGATATTTTCAAGGCGAGTGTTGTTTTTGAGAGGATAGGTCGCGCATGCATCAATCACTGTTACTCCGAAAAAGACCGCAGTGCAAGAGAGACGGATTCTGGGAAAAAGTCAAAATAACGACTAATAACGTAACGTAAATAACGAAAAGAAACTAAACGTTGTATGGAATATATGTTCGTTTCAGAGTTTAATAAAGATTCTACATATTTTAATTCATAAATTAAATAATATGTAAGCTACGACATGTAAGCTACGAAATTTAAATTTTTACCGTCGCACAGAGGTGAAAAATCCAAAAAAGCTGGCCAAAACCTATTTTTTTCAAATTTGTCATAGGTTGGGTGAAAGATTGTTCCTGGTCCAATTCTAGGGATAGAGGGATAGTGTGGGCAGAGGAAAATACCAAATATCCTTCTGCTTCTGCTAAAATGGGTCAAAAATGAGCTGGGGTGGTTAGCGTTTGGGTAACAATTCATATGGATCTAAAAATATACCTAATAGTGTTAAAAAATAACTATCCCCTCCTTTCTCTTACACTAACTCCCTTCCCCCTTAATTTCATACAGATAAATAATATACAAAAATGAAATGCAAGTCTTTCATAATCAAAAAATATATATAATTATGTTTAGTTTATTATACAGTGTCAATTTCAGGATCCTCTAATAAATTTAACACACTTTGAAACAAAGTTAGAAAAGTTTTCTCAGATCACTTATAAAAGGGTCAGATGACACCATTAGTCTTTGATATGAGTTTACCATACACTGCTTTCGAAAAAAAAATTTGGAAAATTGCTCCCTATATTTTCTCACATCTTTGTTTCTGCTCTCTTGAGCAATAGCTACTTCCGAAGTTTCAATTATCCTTAAGCCATAGAACAGTATTTTGTGGAATGTCGTAGGCATATTAAACCATGGATAATGGAACACAAAAGTACATGCTGTTTTCAAGCAGAAAATCTTAAATTTGGCAGCATTTATTTTATATCCACTTGCCATGAACTTCAAAATTGAATGAAGCCGATTTAAGAGATTCAAGCTGATACTTATTTCAGTTACTTCCTCTGCATGTGAAACATATTTCAAGCCGTGTTTCCATCTGTAGAGACCCCTCCACCCTGCCTTGGTTTGTCTATATGTAGACCAAGTTTTTCCCAAAAATCTTTGAGCGATCACTGGTTTCTTCAAACTTCTTGGAAGGTCGGCCACCTCCTTGGTTGCGGGCTGAATGCACAACAGGGGAAGTAACATACAAATTGAACCATTTTTTGTTTTTGTCGGCGCACTCTGTAAAATTGTCATGTGCTTGTTGGAGTTTGGTCTTGTAATCTGACACTAATCTTGTTAACAACCACTTGGTTTCGTGTGAAAAATCGGTGACACGTAGAGCATTTTTCATCTTTTCTTGCAAGTATGTCCGTTTTTCGTTATGCTATCGAGAAGCATACTCTCTATTATAGCTGATAAGAGTGTATCTGCTAAAACAGGCTTCTTCAATAGTTGATCCTAAAACAATTAAAAAACAAAAATTTGCAAACATAACTAATACAATAAAATTTTTGTTAAGGCGACGGTTTCGGACGGGAAATTTTTCAGTGATTGTAGCAAGACTAATGATTACTTTTTGTAACAATGTTAACATTAAAGCCGGATGTGCCAGGATATTCAACTTTATCATTTCATGAAAATTACTAAGCAGAAAAAAATCATTTTCACGTCGTTTTAGTGGCATTAATGTTTAAAAAAAAGTCATTGAGTATCTAAAATAAATAATAAAAAATAGATAATTACCTTCTGGAGTAGAATCCATCGCAAAAACACAAACTTTCACAAAAACTTCCGAGTAAGAAATAAAATTAAATAAAAATTGTCGTAAACACATCCAATTTTGAACAAGTTCAACTTTGGACTGATGTAAAAATGACAACCCGTTTTTCAGGTAGCCCTAATTGCTGTGAACCTTTTCATTGTTTATTCAGGTAGTAATTTAAATTATTTTTGACGTATTTCGAGAATTTTTACGTTTTTAGGTTTCGACCAGCTTTTATGGATTTTTCACCTTCGTGCGTCGCCATAACCCCGAACCCCGAATCTCGGAACACCGACCCTTAAGAGCAATTTTTTTCGATGGTACAGCGGAGACCGCATCAAGTAAGACACATTGGACTATCTTATATTCTTCTGTGTAGGGGCTAATGTCGTACTACAAGTGTATAGCTTGATGTGGTCTCCACTGTACAATGACTTCTGAGAATACTGTTTTGATAATAGTGTGCCTGATATTCTTGGCAGAAGTACATTTTTTTAAATATGAGATAGGTATTGCTAGATTCTTTAACAAAGTCAAGTAATTATGGTTTTCGGGGATTATCTTCGTTTTCAAACACTGCCTTAAACATGTCAAAGGTGTATCGGTAAGCAGTTGACATGTAGTCAACAACAATAACACACGAGTGTAATAGCCGTTTACTGTTATTTTATGTTTTAAGTTGATCATTTTGTCAGCTTGTTTGTTTTAATGAGTAGTTTAAGTGAAATAGGCGTGTATAATATAAAAACTTAGTTATAGGATTAGCTGCTGCACGAAACGGAGCGTTTTTGCTGTTGTTATAAGTTCTAAATGACCATTATAAATTGACATTTGAGTGACGTTACAAGATCACACTATTGTCAGGTTCTGTAAGCGAACCAGTTAAGAGGCTATGCGAATTTTATTTTTGTCACTGTCACTCAAAGTGAAAACACGCTCAGTGCGAGAGGGGCGGATTCAGGACGAAAGCGAAAAATGTTAGTTTTATAATTTTTATAAAAAAAAACTAAAATAGCTAGCAAAATTTCAAATATCAAATCTCTAGATATTGTTGTAACACACTTAATAAAATATGTTTGAGTTCTGTATTTGATTCCTATTCGTCAAACGAGGAGATAAAGTGTGTTTGAAGACCTTATTTCAACAATTATTTCTATCGAGAAAAATTTATCCAAACATGTTGTCCAATTTCAAAACCCTAGATTATATAGTCAAGATGCATATACCAGAAACTGATTATAATTTTCCGTGTATTTCATGAAATACACAGAAAAGAAATACACGTATTTTTTTCGCATATCGCCTTAAGCGAAGCGAAGTCGTTACAGGGATGCGGGGGATGACGAAAAATGGAATCGCGTGGGGAGCGAGTGGCAGGCTTGTGAGATCTCTCACTCATTCTGTCAATGCAACATAAGCCCACCCCCACGCTCCTGATAGCCGTTCAAAATTAACAATTTCGTCACTTCCAACTCTGACAACAGCACCCGTAGCACAATATTTAATATGCGCGACGCGACTTAGTTGAATCACAAATGAAAGGAGCGTGACATACTGTTTAATCAAAAAAATATCGTGTTACGCTCCTCCAAGGAGCAATTAAGAAGAGGAGTTGCCGATAGTACATTTGTGTGACACTGCGCGGGGTGGAAGGCAGAGGTACGGGGAAGGTTGGCTCTGCCGTTCCACCAATCACAAAGCACACATCACCAATCGCAATATCCTCCTTTTGTGACGTTATGACACCATCGATCGTAACATATGGCACCATTCATACACCAACTCTTCTTTTTAGGGCGATATGAGAAAAAAATACGGGTGCTTCTTTTCTGTGTATTTCATGAAATACACGAAAAATATTAATACATTTCTGGTATATGCATTTTGACTATATATGGGTTTTGTTTTTGGAAAACATGTTTCTGTACATTTTCCTCGATAGAAATAATTGTTGAAATGAGATCTTCAAACACACTTTTTCTCCTCGTTTGACGAATAGAAACCATGTACAGAACTCAATTATATTTTAATAAATGGGTTTCAACCAATCTAGATATTTGATTTTGGAAATTTTGTTACATATTTTAGTTTTTTTTTATAAAAACATATAACAAACTTTTTTCCTTTTCGTCCTGAATGCGCCCCTCTCGCACTGCGCGTTTTGTCGCTTGGAGTGACAGTGACAAAAATAAAATTCGCATAGCCTCTTAATTGCAGTTGCGTCGCGCGCGATTATGCATTATACTACGGGTGCTAGATAGAGTAACACGTGCAACAGAGATGGCATTAGAACTCGTGTCGCGACCCCTAGTTTAGTTCATGAACCTACCCCGCCCCTGATAGTCGTTCATAAACTCACGTACCTGGCAGTGGCGTGCATAGAACTTTTTTCTGGAAAAGCAATCAGAAGGTCAAGTCTTTGAAAAAAGAAAGTTTCTATGACGCCAGGGTAGGTGTGAATATTTTCATACCAACTTTATTTTTTCAGTGTTATTTAAATTTTTTCATATTTTTTTTACTGTCCATGTTTCCTCACACTCATTTCACCAACATAAAAACAACTATAAATACGGCACACGTACTAATATATCTCAGGCACACTAATAGCAAGAGGCGATGCACCAACCTGTAGCCACAAAATAGATACAACCAGAAGGCCGACTCGACGGAGCGAAAACAGACGCACACATGCATAGACGCGTACGTATGATGATCTCGGTAGAATTTCGTATTGGAATTCGACCGACTTCATCCGAGATCGTCGTACGTACGCGTCTATGTGCGTGCGCCTGTTTTCTCTAGTTATGCGGAGTAAACCTTCTGTATGTGGTTATTTTGTGCTGTAGCCACGGACAACACAAAACTAGAGTAATAATGCAAATCTCCTGATATCTGTCTCTGTTGCTACGCCTAAACTAAGAACTCAGCTCAGTACCCAAAGCTAATGCCATAAATACAGCGTCTATCTATCTTACCTTTCATGTGGATAGATAGACATAGATACACAATGTTCCTTTTTTAGAATTTTAATTTGTTATCAACTCCATAGTTTTCTGGATTTTTTAAAGATGTCTGTAATTTGATTATTGCAAAACGGCTCACCTCAATAACTCTTTTTGATCGTGATAGCCGACCAGTTTCAACAGATTCAGACTGCCTTCTTCTGGGCGAGTAAAAACGCTTCCGCGACGACGTTGCGCTTCGCACAGGCAGAAGGCAGTCTGAATCTGCTGAAACTGTTTTGCAATAATCATGTTTTATCCAAAGATTTCAAAAGTAAAGATAAGCACTTACCGTACTATGACAGCACCAAAATGTTTCCACCTTTAAATGGGTGACGCTCACACGTTTGATCAGTGCTCATTTGAACACGGTGATAGTTGGACGCCTTAAGTGCACTTAAAGTTAATCATTTTATCAAAATTTTAGTAGTCTGATCAGTTTGCTGACCGTAGGTAGACATAGCGTACTCATAAGTGTGCGCGCATCGGCATTATGTTAACGCATGCATTCAGAAACAATGTAATAGATTTGAGGTGCCAGAGCTCATCTAAACTTTTGAAATCTTTGGTTTTATCCTTAAGTTTCATTTAATTCAATATATCTGTAATTTATAAAAGAAACAACTGAAATTGTACGTGAATAACGATTTGTTGTTATTGTGTGTGATAAAATGTAAAAAAAAAACGTATTAAATTAAACATATGCGAGTATGTACTTGCGTTAGGTAAGTAAGTACTTTATTTAATTGTAGATAGTGATTAAAGCGCCGTTTGAACTAAATATTTTTATGGCACTCGTTTTTAATTATTGTTTAAGTAGGAATTTTGTATGTAGGTACTTTATCGTGCACTATATTTTTGTAAATACACAATTTACATACATATGTTGTATTTTTATTTTATTTATTTGCCACCCCAATCCATCCATCCATCAGCCTTAGTTCGTCCACTGCTGGACATAAGCCTTTCCAGGACTTTGCCACTCCCGGCGGTCATCCTGGAAGAATTTCCCATACTCACACACGCTGGGCAGGCGGGTTGGTGAGCGCGGTGGCGGAACCCTCGCACCAGGACGCCGCTGCCCGACACCAGTCTGTTCCATATAAGGCCCGGCTATTAGGGATGGATATACCGCCATCCATCGGTCCCAGGCATGGTGGGCCTCCTAGTTTTTTGCCAGTGAGCTGTCCTCTTACTCTCCCCCGAATTACTTCGAGGGGGTCTCCAAGTAAGATGGTGGTACCTCCACAGTCGAGCCCGGCATCAGCTCTACCACCTTGTTACAGGACCACCAAATTTGGTATGAGGGTACCTTAAGGTTTACTGATGTAGAGTCATGAGATTGCTGACTATAGCAATAAGCAACTGCGCACGACTTGTGGCAAGGCACGTAGCCACACCAGTTCTCTTCCCGACATTGTATAGTATCGACATGTTTTCTTGTGTGGTTTTAGCCACTGAATTATATCGGACTATTACTGCTAACTTGTGTTTCACTCAGTCAACACCCCAACATTGCTAAAGTGGTGACCCCGAACGTCGATTTTTGGACAGCACGTTTTATGGCTGTTGGGGTATGGTGTTTGTGAAGTGAACCGACAGGACAGCGGGAAGGGAACTCCTCGTCGAGAAGTGTCGGCCTCGGCGAGAATATCAACGGCACACTCTGGGCAGGGCCGGACCCAGGGGAGTATTACACGGCTCTCACCGGTTTTCGTCGCGGCCGGTGTCGTATTCAGACGCAATCTTTGGGCAGGTAGTAGATATATAAATCTCGTGTCCTTTTCCATTAAATATTAGTCAGTCCTTGGCTCCTACACTTATGTATGGCAGTGAATGTTGGTATGGCAAGATAAAAGTAGTGAATGCAGTGGCAATGCTTTCGTAGTACGTGTGGTTTAACATTGAATGATAGAGTGAAAAATATCGACATACGGGATCGTTGCGGCCTGAAAGAAGATTGTAGTGACGAGAATAGAAAAAAGAATGCTTCGTTGGTTTCAACATGTAGAGAGGATGAATAAAAGTAGAGTGACGAAAGAAATTTATGGTGGCGAAGTCGAAGTAGAACTCGACCAGGCCGCCCTAGAAGGACATATGCTCAGCCCCGGATCCACGTTTTAAAAAGGGGGGGCAGAGTGCCAATTTGCCGCCCTCTAGGAAAAAATATTCAACAAATAAAACACCAACATTTTTTCCAAAGTAGTACGAAACGAATTTTTTTACGAAAATCTTCAAGTAGCATTAAATTTTTGGTGAATTTAACAGTATTTTTATGTAGTAATATTTTTTTCTAAATTCTTTTGCTTATTCTACGTATTTTATGTCAGACAGTAGATTTAATGTTTTTCAATTACCATTCTACTGTTTTTTTACGGTCGCGCGCGCCTCGTTCGTCTTTCGTTGTTTACTTGAAGTGAATCAATTTTTTGCTCACAAATTAATAACTTACTACTACAATTATTAGCATAATACAATTTCTGTCGGGGGCGTTTATCGCACATTGTGTGAAAGGAGAGCATACACAGATTTTTGTACTTGTACTGAGTGGTGACTGATGGGAGGCTGACCGCCCGCCCTCTAGTATTTGCCGCCCACGGCAAGTGCCCCTCCTAGATCTGGGCCTGCATATGCTGACCAAATTGGCGACATATTGAAGAAGGGCAATGTGAAAACAAAAGCACCCGGAATAGAAGACCTTGTATATAGGTGTGAAAGAGGCGAAGGAATTGTATCAGGATCGTAGCAGATGAAAATTTGTAGTCTCTGCCTACTCCTTTGAGAGACAGGCGTGAATAAGTACGAGGCCACCAAAAAATTCATTTTTCTCCGTATTTCTTTTTTTTCTTAAAGCTGTCTTTCAAAATGAAACGTTAAATATTTTTACTGTTAATTTTCACTAACAGCTATAAGAAAAATAAGAAAGATCATAAATCTGAAGTAAAATCTTTTTTTTTTCAATGGGCTCCTAGGCTAACTTTTATCAGTACACCCTAAGGTACCTTTTTAGCAAATTTGGTGCTATTATCTGTGGTTATTATCCAACATTAATCAACAACATTCAACATTAATCAACATTATCCAACAACTGTAATTTAAAAATTCAGCTCTAAGCCACTTGACTAAAACGAAAAAATTAGATAAGAAAAAACCAAACAGACAGCGAATTTTTTCGCCACGACGACATACTTGGACAAACAGGTGGCCTACTCCGAAAAGATTAGGTCGAATCGCCCATCGCAGGAGTATACGTCCGTCCGACCTAAAGTCGAGTCCAGAATTAGGCGAACTAACTTGACAGCCGAAAATGTTGCCAGACATAGGAAAAAATAAATAGTGATAGGTTTATGTCGACACAAATATGTCGATATAACCTTGTGCCTTCTATAAATCTGATTCTATTTATATTTTATCAAGTAATTGTCGTCGAAACTTTCTCACTCATACAAACTTGCCAAATAGGGACGAGCTACAGCAATTTATATTATATAATATGATCTGAAGGATGTACGGTTTAAAGCGCATGTTTACGATACTTACTCCTCAAATTAGGAATAAAGTACAAAAGTAATTAGAACAGGTGGCTTCTGTCGGGCTAGTACGGTACATTTCATGTACCATACATATAGCATTCATCCCTTTCTTTCTGGCAAATATGAAAGTGCGATAGAGATAAACGCTATATATCGTCGGTGATAATTCCAAATCCGTTCTGTGTTCGATTAAAATTAATTGAATGAATACCCTAATAAGTATTGTTGTTAGATTACAATTTGACTGAAAAAATCAAACACATAATGGATTATTATCCTATGTTATAGAAATAAAAGAATTTATGTTAGCCAAATTATTAATTCCAACCAATTTTTATTTTGCTTAGTAAAATTATTAGTTTGATTCCAAACACAATAATACTGATTAACTAGACTTTTTAAACATCGATATTAACAGCACTAGCCAAACTGTGGTAACATTAGTGTAAAATGAACTGTCAAGTTAGTTCGCCTAATTCTGGACTCGACTATAGCGAATTTATTCCTTCGGAGTAGGCCCCCAGGTTGTTCGGTCAAAATAGTATATTTCGTGACGAGTATAAAATGGCGGATTTTCTTACCCAAGGAATAAAGCTAGTCTCGACGTGAGCCGAAGGCGAACGTCGATAACTTACATTCCGAGAGTAAGAAAACACATTTTTACTCGTTGCGAACGATACTTTTTTTACTACCTGATTTATGTATTTCAATATTTAATTTTTCCTTTCAAATTTAATGTATTTTATGACTTTGCAAAGCGTGGCACAGTTTTTACCTTTTTTTTTTCAGGCTTCGGCCGGCGGCTTTTATTTGTGGGGAGTATCATTTTGCGAAAATTGTGTCAGACGCGATATAATCGATTTTGTCTTGAATGGGAACGCAGGGAATTTCGATTGTAAAGACAAACTAAGGACGTCAAAAAGAACCTAATTTAGCATGAAATGAAGACAAACGTCAAAAAGAACTTATTTTGCAATAAATGAAATTTCAATACGATATTTCAAACTGACGTGCCCCGTTTATCAAAAGTACAAGCTCACAAGTTTACAAGCTACAAGTTACAGGAAATTTTTTACAAGTCCTTGTAAACCGCGTTTATGAATTGAATTTACAAGACTTGTAACATTTTTGATTTTGAAGTACTACTTGTAGTTTTTTTTGAGAAGGCTGGTAGAACGTAGGTTCAAGGTTGTATACCTCACAAATATTCCTCGTCCTTTTTTTGTCATAAGGTATAACCACAGGCATTAGTGTAATTCCTGCATTTGAGTTTCATGTTATTTCAAAGTACCGTAAGTATTTATATACATTTATTTCAATAGTAATACGTGGTATATTGTTTAAAAAGGATGGAAAAAAATACTTTTTAATTTATAACTTTAACATCTATTAAAACCATCTTCTATCTTCTTCTTCATCATCATCTTCGAGTACATTTTCAGCATCAATATCATTTAAATTGACTTCGTCGTTCCGTAGTTCGTCATCAATTTTAGCAAAGTTACAAAGAGTAGCACAGCAGTTAAAAATGTTACAAGCAAACTTCGGTTCTAATCGCATGTAATTTAAACAAGGAAACTTTTCTTTCAGGATGCCAATTGCATTTTCGACTATTCTTCTTGTTGATTTGTGCGCATTTAAGAATTGGTTATTTGCTTGATCATTAGCATTTGAGACAATTGGAGTTATTAACCAATCTTTCAGAGGGTACGCAAAATCTCCTAAAATTATTCCATTTGGAAAAGGTCTCCAGCCATTTTCAAATCGACGAAACAGTTGGCTGTTTCTTAAAACTCTACTGTCATGTGTGCTTCCGGGCCAATTCGCATAGGAATAATAAAGTTTTCTGTCTGGGCCACACACAACTAAACAATTAATTAAATGACAATCTACGTAAACTTCTTCATGCTGTTTTGGAGCATCTATATTTATCAAAGTACCATCAATACAATCACAAACTAATGGCATTCCTTTTAAAGTAAAAAAGTTATTCACCACATTCTGCATATTTTATGGCCATTTAACATATTCTGTAAACATGACTTCAACAACAGCTGCCACAACACCATGAACAGCATTACACACACTGCCTTTAGTTACACCGTGCATATCAGCAACTGCATGGTATTGCACTCCTGTGCCCATCCAGTGCAAAGCAATTTGCAACTGTAATTTTGTCGACAAAGCTTGATTTCTTTAGGTACTTCATTGCAAACGTTCCCCCAAAAGATTAATTAAATGTTGTAAATCGTTTGCTCTTATTCTGAACCTTTCATTATATTCATACGTCGTTTCCATGTGACCATAATCTATTCTTGATCTGTGTGTTCTTCGTCGCGTTATTCTTATTTTCTCTTCTTCGTCTTCGCTCGAATCACTGGACCACATTTTTGTATTTCTTTTTCAAACGAAACTATTGCCACGCAATTTTTCCACTTGTATTTACGGAATGGAGGGAAACCGAACGCTCTCTGTTTTTTTCACAAGTCACAAGTGACATATGGCTTTTTGATAAACACAAATACCAATTTACTTGTGAAATTATACATACTTGTAAAATAAGAAAAGTCACTTGTAGCTTGTATCTTACAAGTGTAGTTTTCATAAACACAATCTTGTAAAATTTCAGTATTTTACAAGGAAAGTACTTGTAATACAAGACTTGTAAGCTTTGATAAACAGGGCACTGATAGTCATTCCGAAACGGGGCCCGGAAAGTTCGATTTTCAAAACTAATTTCGAGTACTAAATGGAATTTTTTCATAAAGGTAGTAGAAAAATAAAACACAATGATACAAGCCATGGAATGTTTATAATTGCAATGATATAGTTTCCACAATATCATACATAATGTAGTAAATAACATACAAGCCTCTCTTTAGAAAGACAGTCTCACTTTGTCCTTCAAATTTGTTAGGAAAATACCGTATATTCTTCACAATACATATATTTCGGGGATAAACTCTTTACTTTTCAAACCTTCGTTGAAATCACAACCGATTTAGCTGCACAAAAACATCTAGGCGCGATTCCTTTGCCAATAAAGAAAAAAAATAGGCCTTATAGGTGGACGTCACGGATTTCATTCTCAAACGTACAATTTATGATTGTTTTTCTTTATTTTTGAATAAATTGTATTAAATTAATGTGGTTTAAAGCATTACGCGACAATAGTTTAATGTCAATTAGGCTTTTTCTAGCCTTGTGGTCTCATTTTATGCAATAATTTGTAAATGATCCTGTATAAACACGCTTTAACCCTTCAATGGTAATACCATGTCCAAGTTAGTTTTTATAAAAAACTTGTGAAAACCAATAACGACGACAAAAGTAGTACAGTTTCGTTCTGTTACTTTTCTCTACACGTTCAAATAATTTTACACAAGCGAATATTCAGTTTTTCTTCAAAACAAAATGTTTTAACAGTCTAATTTTGCAATTTAAAACTTTCATATATTGGATTACAAAAGTTTTAAAAAACAAAATTAGATTCTAAAAAAGTTTGTTTGTAAAAAAACTGATTATTCGCGGGTGTAAAGTTGACGGAACGTGTGGAAAAAGGTAACAGAATTAAATAATAATACTTCTGTCGTCGTTATTGGTTCCCACAAGTTTGTATGAAGATTGCCTTGGACCATCCACCTTAATCTAATACTTTTTATTCAAAAATAAGAAGACCAATCAAAAGAACGAAATCCGCCGCATCCACCTAAATATATAGGAATCTTTGTCAGCTGCAAAGAAAAAAAAAAACAACAAGTACAAAGCAAGACTACCTTTCACTCAGTCAAATTCTTACACGAATACAAAAACTACATGAATTTTTTGGTTATTCTACATACTCATTTATACGAGTACATAGTGATGTATATTGTGTAATTATCACGTATACAACACGGATAAAAAATTGAAGTTTATATATATAAAACCGACGACAAAGTATTACAATATTGAGTGCTTAGAAATTTGTGCTTTTCCGACCTATTTATTTATTTATTATAGTCCGTATAATATAGCTTGAGCCCTGTGACAGCTGTCAGCGCTATACATATTTGAACATGAGAAAAAGAGTTAGAAATACAAATTGTATAGCGCTGTCCTGCTGTCACAGGGCTCAAGCTATATTATACGGACTATAACTATGTGGTATTCAATTTAACTTACTTTACGAATAGTTTAGACATACAAACTACTCTTTGCTACGCTAATACAAAATCTATTATCATTTAGAACTGTATAAAAGGTTACATTATGTTCTTAAAAGCATATACAGTTTGCTGTAACGATTTTTATATTATCTCATTTAGTTATTTTTAGTATACTGGTTTAATACTTTCGGGAAAATGTGTACACATCTGGGGGTCTAGCACGCACCGTCGATACAGTGTCTTTCCATCACGCTTGTTCCCTCGCACATTGACAGACGCGATATGCGTGAGAGAGCAAGTGGGATAGGTTACACCATTGACGTACTAACAAATAGACATCGGATCTGCGCTCAAAAGTGTCCGAACCAAAAGAGTGTCAAAAACCATTGAAAACTTAAAAAAGCGTGTCAATCGCACGTCAATCAAAATTGAGCCATGCAGCAGTGACATACGATTAAAATGTTTTGTTTCTTAATATTTTGACACTTCATTAACACTAGAGTGGACGCGTGGGCTACAGGTGTAGACCAGGGTATATTATTGGTGCTTCTTTCTCAAACGCGTCACACTACTGCGCTATTCTTCCGTGTATTCCTCTACTATGGACCCCCGCGTCGCTCAGTAGCGTGTCGCTACCCTCAGCACACGGACTTCAGAACAGAACGACTAATAAAGTGAATGGGCTGCGTATGTAGCCCGCGCGACCGTTCAAGGAATGTGATAAATCCCTATTATTTATGCAAAAATTGTACTAATATTTTAAGAGTACTTAATTTTCGTGTAATTTTTGCATGTTACATACCGTTTCATAACAAATATACTTAGTATTAATATCTTTATAGGAAATCATGGCGGCGTCTGCGTCTCATGTTGATTATTCCAAGTATTCTATTGTTTCGTTAAAATATACCTAAAAAATTCATGTTTTTTATTTTTGCATTATTAAACGATAAAAATAAAGATGATTATTCATTAAATTAAAAACTTTTTCATTCTACCTAAAGATGACCCACAATATTTGCATTCAAAATGGGCTACACATGTACCCCGCGCGACCGTTTCAGGAGTCAATTTGGGCGCGCCTACTCTAGTGTTAAGGACACCTTTTTCGTAAATCTTGTACTAGACCCGAGGTCCATGGTTTGTATGTCAATGGGTTACACTGTATCTCTGCCGCGTGCTAGCTAAGATCGGGATAAAAGAAGCCGAGGGACGAAACAATCCATTAAATTATTCCCCCTAACGCTTGAATACCTAAGGCGTGACCAAACATTTAAGGCCCAACATACCGGTTAAAACAGCTCTGATTTATATATAAATACTTCTCTGATGATAATAATATTGTATTTTACATTATTTATTTGTGGCCCAAAGTATAAATATGTATATTATATGTAAATATATTTATTCATATTTGGGCTGTTTATCCTATGTACTCTTGGCTGTAAATTAGAAACACAGAGTCTGGTTTCTGAGGCAGTAATGAGCGTTTTTTCTTGTGTCAAATATAGTGTTAAATAAGATTCCTAGATGGCACTGTCGTCTGTCGTACACTTTAGCAACATAATCAAAGACGAAATTTGCACAGATTCCAAACAAACTAAAAACCACTTTGACATTTATTGCTACGAAACATATTTTATCTATGGTGACATGGACAGTGACATCTGGAGGAAAGCTAAGAACTAAGAAAAAAAAACCCCAAGAAAAACGCTCATTGGGAAACGGCAAAGGAAATTAGGTTTAACTGGGTCGTAGAAAAAAGTATTACATGCAACTGCATCTAAACTACCCAATAACACTCGTGTACTTCTATTTTAATGCTGGCGTACTTTTATACTTTTTATTCCAAAACAAGAAAAACAATCAGTAAGTTGAGCGTTTGGGAAAAAGATTCGTCACTTCCATCTTATTTGACTTTATTATGGTAGAGTAGCATAGAATACTACTTTATACTATACCTGCTCGGAAAGTACCTTCTTAATTTTTTGAAAACGATGCAGAAAATACGTCATTACTGTCATACAAATACAATACAATTGTATAAAAATTCATTGTTAACGTGTTTGAGCGGGCAGAAAAAGTATATGCAAATCCATTGTTAATGTGCTGTTTTTTTTTAAATAACATAAAGAAATGAGCAAGTGGCCAAGTGGCCAGTATTATTTTGCGAACTCGTACATAAAACTCGAAAAATGATACTGGCCACTTGCTTTTCCTGTACATAATAAAAAATAAGAAGGAAATAAAAAGTGACAATCGCACCCAAGTCAGTCGGATTCTTTTGTTGTATCTTGATTAAAAGTAAAATTATACTATTTCCTCGCAGGTGTACCTAGTATAAAGCACTATGTATGTATCACTCGGGAGAAAGTGCGATTCCCAACCCGTGTGTATTGAGGCCCGAGGTTCCCTCGGCGTTTTAGGGTATTTTATAACTACAAAAGAAAACTGGTTTCTGGGCCTTAACGTATTGTAGGAAGAAGGAGTAATTGCTAAATGGTGATTTCGTCGCACTAAAATATGTCACAATACGAGTAACATGCTGAAAAAAGCACTGAATCTTCTTTAGCTGTACATTGATAAATGGTTCAATTATCCTCTTTTTCGTTCAACACTGATTCAGTTTTCGGAACCAAGTCGACATCAAGCCTTTCATTTGGATCGCTTTTCTAAAACCCAATAGGATACTGGAGGGTAATTTCCAGTCTGTCGAATGAGCCTTCTAGACCGTAAAAACCCGTTTCATCTGTCGAATTCCATACATTTTTACTTGGCTCGAGTTTTAGAAATCTCGATTCGACTCTTTCTCCAGAATAGCCACCCTGGACAGGTTTGTCTGAAAATTTGTACGGGCACATCAAGATATTGACGGGGCAGATTTCTGCGAATTACCTCGCCTTAAGTATCTCTAAATAAATAAATAAATGATTCTAGATAACGTAAAATTGAAAAACAACAAGATGGACAAGTCGTCACAAATTAATAGTCATCACATCGATATTGTATAGTTATAAAAGTCGAGGGCAGATCGTAAAGAATAAAATCTAAAATATTTCACCAAATAGGTGCGACGTTAGGTTTCATATATTTAAATGTATATTTTTATTTAAAATTGAGGAGCCGAGTGAAGCGGAGCGGAGCGAGGCGACCCTCTTAGTTTTAACAGAAATACGACCTGCCCAGGCAGATCATGTTGCGGGCTGAGTTGCCCCTGAAGTCCATGATATGCCCAATTATATATGATGTGCCGATGACATTATAAAGGGATACGCCAGCGACGGCGCGGGCGCAGCGGGCTCAAAGACGAGCGGATGCGGCCGCGGCAGCAGCGGCGGCGGGGGCGCGGGTGCAGTGGTGATGGGTAGTGGGGATATTCAGTCCCTGTATTTTAGCTACTTTATAGCTAGATCTAGCAACTTTTAGGGTCATTTAGCTACTAAAATTGTTGGAGGTTACATACATTTGGCTACTTCTTGAGGACTGAAGTTACATAGGTATATTTAGCTACTTTTGGTGGTAAAATGAACCAATTTGGCTACTTTTTGAGCTACATTTAGCTACAAATGTTTGGCTGTAGATGGCAACACTGGCGGGGATATTCAGTCCTCGTGAGGACGTCGCACGCGCCGGAGCACCTCGCGAACCCTGATGAAGGTCACTCTTAAGTTGACCGAAACGTCGAGCTTTTCTCGCATAAATCATAGTGAGTCTTAGCTGTGTTATCTATTACGTTATTATAAAAGGATCCCCAAAAACCATAAATTTAAGTGTTTTTTGGCTGTAAATTAGATATTAGGCTTGTTTTGCACGAGTTCAGTGTTACACGAAAAAAAGTTTCACGATAATATTTTAGTGGTGACAAAATTAAATTCATACGAATCAATATCACTAGCAAACCTAGCTAAGTGCTAAAATAAGGTATACAACTTAAAATGAAACATTAAGTACATGATCGATTATGGCTAAATTTCATTATCTATGTATTAAAACTTTGGACTCTTTCACAAACAATCTCCATACACTTTCATAAAAGAAACAGCGAAAACATCACATCACCTGGCAAGAAAACTAAACCAATATTGCACTTATATCACTAAAAGTACCTATAAAACAAAATAATAAGTACAGTTCGACACGACTAAAACAACTAATTGGCTTTATAAAGAATCACTGCATAATTATTTTAATCCCATAATAATTCTAAGCAAGGTATATTAACTAGCAGACGCCTAGCAGCCTGTTCGCGTGGATCCCGTTTCTCCCGATCTCGTGGGAATTTTCTAAAATCCCTCCTTAGTGGATGTCCACGTCATACAAGGAACGTACAGTCTAAATTTAATGTGCCTAGGTCCAGCCGTTTGGTCTAGACGTCGATAGATCGGGGTATTTTTTAATATTCAGATCTCAACCCTCTTCGGTAACCCGACTAAAAATTGAGGTCGCAACAAAGAACACTTCATTATGCTGAAGTTACAATTTAGTTAAGGTTAAACGTCAGTCGTTTAGCGCAAAGTGCATAACTAACTTTATATTTCTTGTTTAGAAGTTAAAAATTGAAAAACATTTTGGTATGTGGCAGTTGACGCCAATAGTTCAGTATTAGTGAGGTTTTTAAAGCATAAGTTTGAAATTTAATGCACAATTAGTCATGATCTTGTCCAAACAAAGTTAAAACAGCATTTTAAGTTGGTTTTAACAATATCATGACTAATTATGTACACAATTTCAAACTCTTGCTTTATAAATCTCACTAATACTGAACTATTGGCATCAAATGCCACAGACCTAAACGCTTTTAAATTTACAAACAAGAAAAACAAAGTTAAGAGATGCACTTTGCGCTAAGCGACTGACGTTTAACTTTAAGGACGTTCCTTACGTCATAAAAAATAAGTTCCTCTGTCATTCTTTCATATTGCCTTATTTTTTTGATTATGATTTGACACATTGTATCTGGAATTCCCTGTTGGTCTTTTTTAACACAATGTTTTTGAACAAGAAATACAGAGATCAGAAACTCATTCTAACGGAAATAAAACACACTATTTTAAATGTTACTTTCCAGTGATAAAGTCTATTCTAGTCACAAATCTAACAACAGGCAATTCTCGTTAACATTGTCCAGTTAATGATTAAAGCCATAAAATTTCCAAATACATCGATTTCATTGAATAGGAACGGAAGTTCTAAATTATGGGCGTTTACGGCAAAAACTACAACTTCTCTCTCGCACTTAGGCAGGGTATGTTGCTCTGAGCGAGACAATAATTGAAGACTGTTTTGGAAAAATAACCAATGTCCAATTTTTTTTGAATTTGTTTTTTTTTTGCTCTATGGATTTCCTATTGTGCATACAATAATCTGGTAATATTAGAATCAGCAAAAAAAAAACAAAGTACATTCAAAATATAGCTACAAAAACAGAGTGCTTCCGGAAAAACCACCAACGTCAGTAACGTTTCTATGAAGAATAGCCAATAAATAAACATTTTTTTTTAACTTTTTATATACAACATTAAGTATTTTCATATATCCATGTTTAATAAAAAAACATAAATAAGGATTTTTCCATGTAACTAATTTTATAAGGTTTTATTTACATATACCCAACGGTTGGTAGATGTGGGCTGATTGATTTTGATATTTACTTCTTGTAAAATATCAGAAAAGTGACATTGGTTGTTTTTCCAAAACACTCTTCAATTGCCATGGCTTCAGCGCGGAGTTCATCCGTCGATTCGTGAGACCCTTAACAAAAGTACGGAAATTCCGTAAGTAATAAAGATTACTGTCTGTCTTTTCAAGCAGCTGAAATTCGGCAGACAGGTAGGTGCAGAATGATATGAGGAACCCGGGCAAATACAAAAAACGATCGATGGTAAATCATCATATGGGGCATGTGGGGCAGTGGTGTGCCTGGATATTTTTGCTGGAAAAGCAGTGACAATGTCAAATGACTAGTAAAAAAACCATGAAAATAATGAACGGTAATTTGTACGGCGCCAAGACATGCTAGCATGCCCTAGAACAGACGTTCTCGTATTTTTTTTTTAATCGTTTCCAGCCAAAAGTTCCAGGCACGCCACTGATAACCGTTCATAAATTAACACTTTCGTCAGGTTCCAACACTGACAGCAGGATAGCGTAAACAATCTTCAACGCGTGCGACAGAGATGGCATTAAAACCCGTTTCGCGACCTCTAGTTTATGAACCTGCCCCTGACGTGAGGTATCAAACTATATGTCTTTTAACTTACGGAGCAATGGCTCAATGGTGAACGATGTACAAAACTTTCAAGTCGTGTCGAACTATACTAATACAAAAACTACGCGTTATTTGAAATTAAATTAAAGATTACAATAAGTGTAAAAAAAATCAATTTTCTCAAAAACAAATCCCGTTTTTTTTTTATTATCAATGTTACCACGCTGAACTCAGTTAGTTTAATTTAAAATTTATTATTTATAATTAATTGTAATTATATTATGCTAACATTATAACTGACCAAAAAGGCAATTAATCTTTAACAGACCAATAATAATCAAATGCTGGTATTTAGGGACATTTTACTTATAAATCAGCTATATCGGCTTGGTTTTTTTAAACCTTTAAGTTATGCTATTTAACTAATATAATGACAAATAAACAAAATGGCAGTGGCGAAAATATAACTTTTTTCCAGAAATGCAATCAGAAGGCCAAGTTTGACACTAAAAAAAATATAAAAAAAAGCAAAATCTTTTTTTTTTTTTCATTTTGTTTGTGGCAAACTTGACCTTTTGATTGCTTTTCCCAATAAAAGTTCTATGCACGCCACTGCAAAATGGTGACACAAGCTGCAATGTGCAAAATCAAGTAAAACTAGTAGCGTTTTGGTTTATATAAATTTGGTATATCCACGTTATTTCGGTGTTTGTTTTTTAAAAATCTTTAGTCGAAATCAGTCTTTGAAATTTATGAGCAAATATAAGAAAAAAATATCCAGATTACAAAAGTTGTTAGACCAAAAACATTTCAAGCGTTAAAGTCTTAATTACATTTTATCATCCTGATAAAAATATTGATTTCGGTACTGATATAATAAATATATGGATAAAAACATGTTTCTGCTCAAAAGTTATAACAAATTTTCCAATTTTCATGAATCACCCAAGCAAATTTACACTAACAGTAAAATTATTAAAATTAAATAAACACTATTTTTGGGATAATTTTAAGTGGCCAACAAACGTCTCTTACCCTATGTAACTAAAAGTACAGCTGACTACTAAGCAAATATTGAAGCGGTTCGCTCAAAATAATGATGGAGAGGGAAGTTTCAATTGACAATTTTGTACATTTTAGGAAGGAAATTGACGAATGGAAGACAAAAAAGGAATTTGTATTGATAGAAAGACACAGATTTAACATGATAGATATGACAAATTCATAGACGAAAATAAGGCCTGGGACTAGACACAAAAAGCAAAAACCTGGCCAATACCTATGTAATAACATAGGAACTTATATAAAGATAATACATTATATACAGGATGTTAACTTAATTATGTAGTTCAGTTACGCTTTTTTATACGTAACAATATCAGTGTAACAGAAATATCTAGTTATGTGAACAATACTGTGGAACATTTTTTACTATGGGGTCAACCCTGACAAGCGGCAGCGGTAGCTCAGGGGTAGAACGCTGGCCTCTCAATCTTGAGATCCAGGTTCGATCCCCGGTCGGGCATGCACCAATGAGTTTTTCGAAATTTATGTGCATAGTATTTGTTCTTAATCACCACTTGCTGAACGGTGAAGAAAAACATCATAAGGAAACTTGCATGCCTTAAAAAGCGTGTATTTGTGCCCGAAGTACGGCGATAGGGCTAACCACTCATCACGTTGGGACGTAATAATCGTCGGTGAAATGCGGGTGTACCAAGTGTGGACTGTGACTTACATTTCACAGATCACACTCGGAACACCTCTGTTACCCCCTTGAGGATTCATGACGTGACGATATCAACCCTGAAACCGCGAGAAGTTTATTGAAAGTGCAATATCTACTCGTATGGAAGGTATTCGATATTTTATACTTGCGATTGTCGGCACTTGATGAAACATAGAAAGCATCGTGTTATGAAAAAACTAGTGCAAGTGTTTGTGTTCAAAATCAAGATGTTTTCGATATTTCATAATGGTTGGCTTTATACTAGAATACTGTTCTATAACATTGGCTAAATGAGCTCTTCAATTAATACTAAAGCTCTCCGCTACCCACTGTACAAAAACAAAGCTACCTATATAAGTTGAAATTTATTAAACCACTTTCATAAATCCCGGCCTCCAATTAACACTTTTGTACTCATCTGTACTCCTCGCCCCGCAAACCGTCTTCGTCGCGACTCTCAATTAGGTTGTATACCTATAGTTGTTCGATGAGGCAACCGTACATAATCAAATTAACACCCTGTATATTGATTATTTTAATATTGTAAAGCTAACATTCCGGTCTTTCATACTAAACTTTTCAAGTACTTTCTCCATGATTGCTTTTGGTTAAGTAATTTTTTAAATCACATAGTAACTATACACCTCGCACACATGCACGCTAGCTATGAAATACAAAAGTTAAACACAATGATACGTTTTTTGGTATCACTTGAAATAATTTCTAGATTTCGTCTCGAAACATAATAATTTTATGACACGACGCAAAATATTTCGTTTTGCAAAAAAAAAGTTAAAGAGTGGAAATTAAAAAAAGATGAACGTGCCAAAACCGTTTGTCTAATTTTAGCATGAATTACCTAACTTTTAGGTGGTCACCAAGCGTTTTTTGGCACATTCATTAGTTTTAGTTTTCACTTTTCAATTGTTGTGCCAAATTAAAATTACTCTTAATTTTTGACTAGCTTTAAAACTGGAGACACAACTTGTACACGTTACACATTTATCTAGTTACATTTTTTATTTAGTTCACTTTTATCTAATGAGGTATGGAATCTTAAAATGCGTTATTTTTAACAAGTACTTCAGAAAAATTATTAATTGGAGTTTTAAAATTAAGACAGTTTGTAATCTAAATATAAAGTCGTACATTAGAAGAAACCAATTCAAAATTTCATTTTATTTAGAATTTCGGACTCAAAAGTTATTATGCAATGGCTTTTGTTCAGTATATTAAACTATTTATTACTCGGAGCCTTATTGTCCAACTTAAACATCTATCGCTTTCAAAGATACCGTAATCGACTAAAAATGTGGGTGATATCATTTCTAGCCATAGATTTAGTATACAACGTGTGACAGATAGGTGTGGTCATATTTGGCTGGTGGTAGGCCTATGGTGTAGCTATCGCATAATTATGTTTCTTAATTTTAATTTTATTTAACGTTCGTTTGTGCTTTTATATTTTGTAACTTATTTTTATATACAATTATAATTTAAGTTTTAATTTGTCTATTGTATTTATAATTTTAATTTGTCTATTGTTTATATTTTCCTTTGTGTTTCTTCTTTTTCATTAAAGGCTGAAAATCGGCGGCTTTTTGTGTAACAAAAAGTCAATGGCCGAGTCTTAGACCGATTTGTATCTCCTCATGTAGTGTTTATTATTATTATTTTGTATCGTGTTTTTGTATTTTGAGACAAATAAACAGCTTTTATTATTATCATTATTATTTGAAGAGCTTATTCAGTCTATGGCTAGAAATGACATCACCCATAATTTTTAGTCGATTACGATACCTTAAGCGATAGCGATAGATCTTCTGTTACACGTTGTATACTACCGTAGATATAGTATAGAACTCTATACTATATATATGTTTCTAGCCAATCACGATACTATTCAAAGCTATAGATGCTGAAATTAGACAATAAGGGGGCTGCTTGCCGTATGCTTTATCGACAAGTTATTATAACAGCATTAAAGTCCGCAACTCTAAACCTTATGTCATACACAATAAGGTACATTCTAAACAGTTACGTACACTATGTGCGCGGGTAGTAGAGACCGGTGCGCGCGGGGAGCGGGGGTGGTGTGTCCTGAAAAAAAAAACATTTGAAAATGGAACTATTAGCCAATAAAAATAAAAAAACCCGGCCAAATGCGAGTCAGACTCGCGTACCTAGCGTTCCGTATAGTGGATGATACATTTCATTTTGACAATTTTTTTCGTAATTTGTCAACCGCTTTATTTTTCCTGTAATCTTTATGTAAACACATGTTACCATGATTTTTTTCATATTTTTTGGTCCACCAGTTTTTGAGATAAGGGGGGGGACATACATACTTTTTTTGGGGGTTTTTAAACGTTTCTCGAAACCAGTGCCAGTAAATATAGTAAAAGTAAAACATTTTACACATTACACATTACAATTTAATACCCATATAAATTTTTTATAAAATATTTTTCATTTATTTTACTTCTTTTTTATACTTCTCATCTGTGCTCAATTTTTTTCAAGCCTAAAAATTACTCTATTGCCAGTCAATAAGATTATATCCGCAAATCAAAAGTTGGTTTGTTGGTTTGTCCATCTTTCACGCAGCAACGGAGCAACGGATCGACGTGATTTTTTATATAGAGATAGTTTATGGGGGGAGAGTGACACTTTAATCCCGGGAAACGAAATCAGCGCGGGCGACGGGCAAAATTAAGTTAAAAAATCTATCTAGAAATAAATAAAATAGAAATAAATCTAGTTATTAAGAAGCTATGCGAATTTTATTTTTGTCACTGTCACTCCAAGCGAAAACACGCTCAGTGCGAGAGGGGCGGATTCAGGGCGAAAGCGAAAAATTTTAGTTTTATAATTTTTATAAAAAAAACTAAAATAGCTAGCAAAATTTCAAATATCAAATCTCTAGATATTGTTGAAACACACCTTATAAAATATGTTTGTGTTCTGTATATGGTTCCTATTCGTAAAACGAGAAGAAAAAGTGTGTTTGAAGACCTCATTTCAACAATTATTTCTATAGAGGAAAATTTATTCAAACATGTTTTCCAATTTCAAAACCCTAGATTATACAGTCAAAATGCATTTACCAGAAATTTATTAAAATTTTCCGTGTATTTCATGAAATACACAAAAAAAAGCGCTTCTATTTTTTTACATATCGCCTCAATAAAATGATTTATCCATTTGAGCGCGTCAAGAAGTTCACCACCATGACGTCAAATTTAAGAATTACTCTGACGAATATAAATATAAATATAATAAAATGGTGACAATATTTTTATAGCCATTGATAAAACACAACAAATTTTGATATTAAAAAAAAAATTACTAGTAATGCAGTGTTTATGTAAATTCAAACCAGATACTCAAGCGCGGAGACACGTGACCAAACAAAAAAATAAAATTAATTAAATACGAAACTGACAAACCTTAAAAAAATGGTGCAAGCAAGCTTAGGATTGCATCTTAACACTAGGTGCCATGCTCTGAAATAAAAAAAAAACACAAACCAACTAAAAAAGGGAATAAAAGCAAAACCGAACAAAATATTATATAAGATACCTAACATAATAAAATAAATGAATAATAATAGGTCTTTACATATGAAATTGCCGAAATTTTCTTACAGATTCATGAGTTCATAATTCCTGTAATTAAATAGCTATTTAAATTATTTGTTTTTTGTTTGAAAGTTGATTCCAAGGTTTTACATCGTATTAACGTATTAAATTTTGTTTTAATTTTGAGTTTGATTATAAAAATTTAATCTTCAAAAACAGTTCGACCTAAATGCCGCCCTTTTCCATGATAGGATACGTAATTATTTTTTACAGCTGACACTTTTCAAAAATTAAATTAATGTTGCTGTTAGCTTAGCAGGTGGTAGAGCTGATGCCGGGCTCGACTGTGGAGGTACCACCATCTTACTTGGAGACCCCCTCTAAATAATTCGGGGGAGAGTCAGAGGACAGCTCACAGGTAAAAAACCAGGAGGCCCACCATGTCTGGAACCGATGGATAGCGGTATATCCATCCCTTATAGCCGGGCCTTATATGGAACAGACTAGTGACAGGCAGCGGCGTCACTGGTGCGAGGGTTCCGGCACCGCGCTCACCAACCCGCCTGCCCGCTGACCAGGATGACCGCCGGGAGTGGCAAAGTCCTGGAAAGGCTTATGTCCAGCAGTGGACGAGCTAGGCTGATGGATGGATGCTGTTAGCCTAATGTTTTCTAATTCATACACATAAGAAGTTACATAATTGGGATTTCTCATTCCTAAAAAAATGTTAGTACTGAAAATTGAGTTTCCTTCAAATTCTCTATAGAAAATCTAAATCTAAATGTCATATGTAAAGACCTAATAAAAGTATTGCGTCTCGCACAAGGACGGTACCAACATTAAAAAACCAAATATTTCAGCGCAAAAAATTATAATAATTTACTCATACACGTAGCTTTTACGAGATCTTTCAATTCGGAGACCTCGTCTGTCTATACCAGGGGTCTTCAACCTTTTTTAGCTGGAGGGCCAATAATCTATTGCAGGTCTGTCAAAGGGTCGCAAATTTCCGCACGTAAACATACTACCTCAGCAATAATTTTAAACCAAACAAGTGAATTAAAAATGTCTTATAGAATAGATGAAAATTTCCTTAGCCTCTGAGGGCCGCAAAAAATGTCCTGGCGGGCCGCATGCGGCCCGAGAGCCGCGGGTTGAAGACCTTTGGTCTATACTATGGGTCACACGCTACCAGGATGGCTATTCTGGCTATATTTTTCACTCGTAATATCAGTCGTTCGACTTCTGTTTACAATATTTATTTATTTAACTAATTAATTACAATGGTTGAACCTGTTACAGTTAGTTTCAGGCTGCAGCGTGCTGTTCCAATATTTCATATCTTATACTAGTTTGGGGCCGTCCATTAATCACGTGATGTTTTTTTAGCAACTTTTTAACACCCCCCTTTCCCCATGGTGATACGTGGTGAGGTTTTAGACTACCCCTCCCCCTATCCAAAATCACGTGTATTTTTTTGGTATAAAGTATATTAAAAAATTCAGAATATTATCTTTTAATTAAATTATATCTTTAATATATATCTATAAATATATCTTTAATTGCTTAGCAACGGCAAGTCAAGGTCATGCACCGTTTTTTGTTTAAAAATTGCGCGTTCAAAGAAAAACTAAATATACGTGATATCTAACTACACCCCCCCTCCCCCCTAGTCATATTTGGTGATATTTTCCGAACCCCCTCCCCTCTTTCGAGCCTCACGTGATTAATGGACGACCCCTTTTATAATGAATGAGACAAATATAACGATATAGTGTAAAGTAAATCTCCTCTCCCCCTGTGTGTGCATGGGTATAGAGTGTTCATGTGTGAAAGTGAGAGGGTGTGTCAAATGTGTAAATGAAAGGTAAAACAAATAGCAAAGAGAGTACCTGTACATTGTTATCGTGTATATAATGGCGCGGCGGCTGCGGACGCGGCATCGGTTCGTCACTATCTTCATCTTCCTCAAAATCTGGCAACAACATTGAAAAGTACAGTTAAGAACCCGCTCCGATTCGTACTTCATACATATCTAAAAACCATGATAACTTGCGAAAGTGGAACAATTCAATCAAATAAATTTTAGGCTTTCATTTAGACGGTCAATATGAAGTGGTGTATGTCCCTGATTTTTCACAAACGTCGCGTTAAAGACCAGAAAAATATTTAAAATAATGGGTTTTCGCCCTAAAATCGAGTATTTTTACAAGGCTTCGTTAAGTGACTTATGAACATTTAACAAGCAAAGTAAGCACATACACCACTTGGAAGTGTCATCAATATTCTAATTGATTAAAACAGAATAAAAAATAACAATTAATCGAGGCACAATTAAGGTATTCGGAAATAATTATTATTTCCAACGCAAAGGGCGAGACTCGCTCAGCACAGTTCGAACGGCGTGTGGCAAAGCGTGAGGCGCTTGTTTAGATCAGCCAGCCAAATATGCGCTTTATTGTCGCGATACATCTCGCTTCGCATCGGAGTTGGCGTCGTCCTGCACCGGGTTCTTAATAAGCCGTATTTTCGAAGTTTTGGTCTAAAAAACCACATGATGATGAATATTTTTACGAAAAGGCTGCAACTTCCATTTGCCCTCGTGTGACATCACTTGAGTAATGGCTGTTTAGAAATGTGTCCTTTGCTATCAAGATAAATTTTAATAATTTGCTTCAGACTAATTTGACAGATAGATGACAGATAAGTAGACTGACAGAGACAGACCTCTTTTCTATATAAATAAGCAATCACACATCACAATCAGTATAATGTCTAAAATTCTCAAGTGTAAAATTCTTAAAAAATTATGAAAAAATAATGGTTAATTTATATAACAAAATAATGAAAACTATGCCTTACAATGACGTAAATTCTCTGAAAAAATAAAAAAATAAACTTTTAAAAATTAAGGCATGGGAATTACGTAATGAACTGGGGGTGAAGGCGCCGATTCATATGCTTTTAATACTCTTAAGAGGCTATGCGAATTTTACTTTTGTCACTGTCACTCTAAGCGAAAAATAGCGCAGAGGGGCGGATTCAGGGCAAAAGGGAAATAAGTTGGTTTTATATTTTTATTAAAAAAACTAAAATAGCTAGCATAATTTCAAATATCAAATCTCTAGATATTGTTGAAACACACCTAATAAAATATGTTTGAGTTCTGTATATGGTTTCTATTCGTCAAACGAGGAGAAAAAGTGTCTTTGAAGACCTCATTTCAACAATTATTTCTATCGAGGAAAATTTATCCAAACACGTTTTTCAATTTCAAAACCCTAGATTATATAGCCAAAATGCATATACCAGAAACTGATTATAATTTTCCATGTATTTCATGAAATACACAGAAAAGAAACAAACGTATTTTTTTCGCATATCGCCTTAAAGTGTTAGTGTACACCTAATTGCCAAAGACATAAGTGAAGTGACACTAACATAGCATTAATCTTTATTACTAACACGATTCTGTAAAATAATATATATTTTAGTTCTAAGGTATTTATCTATAGGCCCTAGATGCCTGAAATAAATGGATTATTATTATTATTATAATAAGGGTGTACTGATCCCAATTCATGGGCCAGTGTATCACTCAGTATACAAGGTGAAATTGTTAACATCGTCCAAATTCATACTTGAGCATTGGTAGGTGATCAGCATCATGAACCAATAACGATTTTTGTAAAATTCATAAAATGAAATTTCGACTCCCCATAGTGATTCACTCTGGAATGGGAGTGAATTACTATGGGAAGTCGAAATTTCATTATGCGAATTTCACAAAAATTGTTATCGATTCGTGATGCTGTACACTTACCAAGCCTCTAGTATGAATTTGGACGATGATCAAAAAGTCACCTTGTATATACACCATTCTATACATTGCCAATACGCCAGTGGTTTTGGATTGTGAATCGGTTGCAAAATGCCAAAGCTATAAGGATTTGAAAAAAAAAATGTTAATTAAGAAAATATCCTTGGCGTTGAGTGTGTTAAATGTACTATTCCGGGACCAGAGAGACTTCTATCTCACTAAGTCCGCCCGGCTATGGTTGTTTGGCTGAACCAACTCGTAACCCTTAAATGCATCTTGGGTCGAAAACGGCACAAATATTTTTTATCAAAAGAGAAAATTATAATTATAATTGTCGTTCTTAGGACGACGACGCGGCGTTCCCGTATTTGTCAAACGGCCGCTTTTCTTGAAAATGCCGAAATTGTATCGGTAAAATAGTTGGCATATAGTCAACAACAATAATACGTGAGTGTTGAACTGTTTCTTTCAAAATAATTCATGTCAGCTGTTTTAATAGTAATATAATAAAATTATATTTTATTATTAATACAATTTATTTATGATATTTTTTTACTAAAATCGGGGTGTGTGACATCTATTACAGCTGAAACTTATTTATTATTAAATTTGTGATTTTGCTGAAAGAATAAAAAGAAAACATGCAAAATCTCATGCTTTAAACAACACATGAACCTGCAAATAGGTCAAAGTATTAATTGAACTTTAAAGATAAAAAAAACAAACGAATCGATTACTAATACGAGATTAAAAAATTCCCCCGCATAAAGAGCACTTACTCGTATCCTTGAACCTTAACACAAGTGAAATAAAGACTAAAATTGAACGAAACAAAGTAAAAAAGCTCAGTGCATCTCACCTCTATGCTTTCTCCCACCAACAGCTCCTTTCATCGTATCTTCTGTGTCCGACCCTTCTGCAAAACATTTACCAACATAAAACAGCTACAATATTAACAAAGGAAATAAAGAAAAAATTTTTTTTTTTTTACATATCACAGTCACTGCCTTCGAACATTGGCAGCGTATTCGATTTTTGCCGCGTTCCGAATTGCTGACAGCACTTTTACAGCGCTAACATATCGTTCCTTTCAGTTTTTGCGTTAGCCGTGTTACGTCATACGTTGGAACCAAAATTATTACTGTCCCATGATCAGGGCTGGTGCTGTGGAAACTGTTCAAAAACGTTCCAAGATTGATTAAATAGGAACCAAGCACACTGGGGCCAATAAAGATTAGCATCTGTCAGCAATTTTTGAACACGTGACGGAATGTTCACGTACTATTTGGCGATAAGTCCAAAAATATACCATAATCCTATAGAAATAACGATGTTTTGAACGAAGCTCAAAAGAGCTAAATATATCGTAAAAACGATATCGGCAAAAAATGCTCTCGATTGTTACGTATGGATGGAGCTGTCAAATAGGATTTTATTCTTATTTCTATACAGATATGGTTTATATTCCCATGTCAACTGTAACGCCACATTTTATTTCACGTATAACTCTGATAGTATAGGACCTATACTATAGGTTGTCAACTTCGTGCCTAACGCTTCCACGGGGATAGGGGTTGGCGGGCGGGGTCTCGGAGGGGGTGCGGATGGTTTGGCGGGAGGGTGAGCGAGCACGACGCGTGGAGTGGACCAAGGCGGATGGCCAGTCGCCGTGGAGGTCGCTCCATAGATAAGGGTAGGATGAACCGATGTATAAATGGACCTCCTTTGTAGACTTTATGATATTTTAAAGTTGTTAATGTCATACTTGTGTACTTGGAATGCCTTGCGCACGGCCCTGCACACTAAGTCGCGTGCTACCGCGTACCCGCCAACCCCTGTAACCCGTGGGCGCGGTAAGCACGAAGTGACAACCTATAGTCATTTCCCAAAGAACGGTGCCGAAAATTTTATAAAAGTGCAGAAATTATGTGACGTACTTTAAAATAGAGACTGCATAATCGAAATATATTGAGTTTAGATTCATTATTTTTCTTTTTTATTTGATCTTATTAGATAACAAATGAATTTTTTCGAATTGTACACCCATTCTGTAATCAAATGAGAGCAGCGGGTCTACCGCGTAATTTTGATTTTCATCAACATCAACTTGAGATTGAAATTTGACGTGCGTGCAAAAGAGATGGCATGTTAGGCCGGCGTCGTCGCACGCACGTCAAATTTCAATATCAAGTTGATGTTGATGAAAATCAGAATTACGCGGTAGACCCGCAGGACCGAATTAGTTTTTAATAACATTAAACATTTAAAAATCATGCAGTTTGATATGATAAAGATAAAATCATGCGAGAAGGCCATGATTCAGACGAGGATCAAAAAATGGCATGCGGAAACAGAAAGTCTACGAAACGCTATTAGAATAGTAGTTTATGCTACAAGGGCGCAAAGGAATAAATCACGAGGACGATTTAAAACACGAGCGTAGCGAGTGTTTTAAACGTAACCGAGTAATTTATTGCTTTTACGCCCGTGTATCATACTACATTTTTCAATGCATAGTGTGAGGAAATGAAAACAAATATAATCTTGTGAACTTTAAATTATAATTGGCTCAAAAGGACTGTATCCAGAGCCGTTAAACGGTGTAAAAAAAGTATAACGTCTATGGTACACAGGAAAGGCTGCAGGTTAGCCAACCATTGTAAATAAATTAAAAAAAATAATAATAATAAAGCCCTAGGGCAAAATAATAGACTTTCTGTTCGGTTTTGATGCATAAAAAGTGGGCCTTTACGAGCACATGCATTGAAAATTATATTAATTCTGTGTAGTGACTAGGCTGTTTTTTTTTATATAACTTTTACCTCTTCGTAACACGAATTCTGTTATAAAATTAGCATACAAATTTAGTTTACCCACAACTCTTGTGTGATATATTTTGTACATATTTTAGCAAATTCTGCAGCCGTAGCACAGTGTTTAATCGCGCGCGACGCCATTTAGTTGAATCACAAGTGCGAGGAGCGTGACACGATAGTTTTGCGATTAAACAGTACGTCACGCTCCTCGCACTTGTTATTCAACTAGTGGCGTCACGCGATTAAACACTATGCTACACCCGCTGGTAATAGTGTAAGGTTTTTATTATATCAATTTATTTTGTATGAAGATCTTTTGCTATTGTTTCATTTTAGTTTTTTTACATTACCATTCTGTGTCATTTGTATATGGTGGCATGACATAAATATATTAATTACTTACTTACTTACTTACTTACTTACTTACTTACTTACTTACTATACATATAAAATAGCATAATTTAACGAGCCAGCACAGTTCTCCGAGTCTACTTGATTTGTATGTATGTATGTATGAATGTTTGTCCGACGATAACTCGAGTATCGTTGATTGGAACGTCGTGAAATTTGGTAGGCGAGTAAATGAAACAAAAAATTGCAAATGTCTTATATTTATAGGCATTTTTAGTTTTCTTTTTCATGTTGTTTGCGTTTGCTTATTGCTTTATTTGTTTGCAACGAATAAATAGCATCTTATTTTTATTCTTAAAAAGAATTTTCAAGTTCGAACATTAACCAAATCGGTCAAGGGGTTGCCGAGATATGGGGTTGGGCGTCCGTGAGTTCACAGTTCGGACCGAACTTCTAATAGTATGTTTGTCAAACAACTCAAACAAAATGCATCCCATTATCTCCAGATACATTTAATCTGAGTCTAGTATTCCATAATTACTGACAGAATTATTAGTGCGCTAAAACTTCGTTTCTTTATTGGCTCTTGCTTCTAACGGCACATGACGTCACAAGTTGTAACCGACACCGCGCTAACACTACTAGCATTCTGTTAGTAATTTCGGAACGCAGCAAAGACAATCCAGTGCTTACTGAAACTGTGCGAAAATAAGCAAATGTAGCCTCTATTCTATATAGCCTCTCACCAGAATTCAGTTCCCGTACGAGGGTGGACATGGCGTTGGTGACGGAGTCAGCCGCGTACAGGAGGTCACTGCGCAGCGTGCCGCGGTCCATACCCACTGAGAGATACATGAACTATGTCAGTTGTACTTTCTTTATTCTTCATTGTAGACACATACATAATAATAACAATTCGCATAGATTAAATTATGTTGAGGTGTGTTAATTCGAAAACCATTACGAGATTTAGGTTTGATAAGCCGTATTTTAGAATTTTTGGTCTAAAAAACCATGAATATTTTTACGAAAAAGCCCCAACTTCCATTTGCCTTCGTGTGACATCACTTGAGAAATGGCTGTTTAGAAATGTGTCCTTTGCTATCAAGAGAAATTTATAAAAGTTTGCTGCCGACTGATTTGACAGATGGATGACAGATGAATAGACAGACAGGGACGATCTTTTTTTCGATCTCATAAAAATAAAACTATAAGAAAATAACGTTATTTGTTACGACACATTTAAAATAAGGTATGTACAGTATTAAACTTACTGGTTGTTGGTCGCTGGTTCGGATGATAGTTCCTACCGTCTCCGCCCATGCTTTCCATTCCTAAAACAATAAAAATGTACTGAAGTGACAGATTTTCATGGCCGGATCGACGATACGCCATCTACAGGGATAATTACCGGGCTCTGTAGCCTAAACATGAAAACATCTCCGTATAGTTACGTTTGAAACTAAACTTAGGTTGCCATACGTAGCTGTTAGTTCCGCTACTGTCCGCTTGGAGCGGTTTCCCAGATTCCATACAATTTTGATGTATCTTGATTTTGCATGTATTTATATATGATACCTATTAGTATGTAGTATATAGGATGGGATTTGGTCGGCCGCCTGGATTCGTGCTGGGGGCTCGGTTGGTGATCATTGAACCTTGTTCCTGGTCCCTGGCCGGGTCTCCGGTATGGGTTCGGGCCGTTGATTGGATTTTACCTTGTATAATATATATTTTACCTATCATTTAAATCGTAAATATATTGCTACATAAATTGAATAAAAAATTAATTTAGTTCATGTACATTTATTATTTTATTACATATATTTTCTTTATTAGATTAAATTTGACGTGTAAAAAGTGTATATATCTATACCTGCTTTGCAAAATAAACTATTTGAATTTGAATTTGAACACAAACACTTGTACTATTTGTTTCATATCATAATTATATTTGTTGCACACTTTCCAACCGGTTTCGGAAATTAATCCATCTTCAGGGGATACAGAATAGTTATTATTTTAATATACGAGCAATAAAACGAAAAACTTATGTCAACAATGATTGTGATTTTGATGTAGTTTGAAACGCAACTATGCGGAGATGTTTTCATGCTTAGGCTACTGGTTATAAGCTGCTTGATCTTACCCAAGCTATGAGTCATAGCGTTGACATCCATCCTGTCCCGCTCGCCAAGAGATGGCGTTTGCGGCGCGCTGCGAACCATGCCGCGATTACTTGGCTCCCTGTAGGAAAATTTAACAATACATTAGATTCAGATTCAATTTATTGATAACGATATGTTACAAGTCATTTCTCTTATTAAAATACAAAAGTTGATATGATTAAACAAATACAACTTATACAATATAACAATACATCAAGTAATTGAATTAATTTAAAATTAATTAAATAATCAATAAATTATTACCAACGCCAAACACTTTATTTCAGAAATATTATACATTTCAACCACTTTTTTATTTATTATATTAAAAATCTGAAATAAATATTTATATTTGCCTATAATAAGCTTATAATAACACAAAAAATAACAGTTTAAAGTATTTTCGAGATATATTTCGGCCCACTTTTGGGCCGGCATCAGTCAAATGAGTGAAAGATTTGAATACAGAATGACATGAAAAAAAAAAAATTATATATTATATAACCTTATGACTAATTAAATTAGCGTAACCTAAACAAAAATAATAAAGCAAACAAAATACATTCTGTATTCAAAATCTGAAGATTTTCGGTAAAATGATACCAGTGTAGCTAGCACGAGCCGTGGACACAGCGTATATCTATCCTACTTGCGCTCTCACGCATACCGCGTTTGTCATTGTGCGAAAGAGCAAGTATGATCGAAAGATACAGTTATCTACGGCGCGTGCTAGACCCCCTGGACGGCGATTCTGGAAAGTGCGAAAAAAAAATCTACGGCAGATTTCCAAGTGATTTTCTACGGAAATTATTGATTTTTCTGCTATCGCAACCCAAAAGCGGCCGGATAAAATATTCTAAACATGAGTTCGCGCATTTCTGTTTCAATCTTAACTCTTTGTGATAAAGTTAAAATCTAATCACCGCACTCTTTTTGATAGCTGGCTGGTTGCGATTTCATATAAAACTTGAGAATGTGTAAATAAATCGGGTGTAAACAAACTGCTACCTTTAAATGAAACTCTACTAATTCTACCGATCATACTGAACCACTTTCCCAAAGAAACATACCCGCGTGAACCATTAGTTTAGATAACGAACGAGGCAGCAGCGTCCGTGAAACAGCTGTTCACGCGCAGCGTTCTAAAATAGACCTTCGTCCAGCGAGTTAAAGTCTTTAAGTTACAGTTGTGTATTTTTTTCTATGATGTTTTGCGCGTGTGTTAATATTATCAGTTAATTGGCTTTTTATAGAAATGTCATAAATCATTTTTCTATTCGCCCGATTGTTGGGCATTTTGATAATACAGATACTTTTAACAGGAGGCGGGATGATCTCAATCTCGGTTTTAGGACAAACTAGTTTACCAGCTCTTTTTTGTGCTGTAATGCCCGAAAAACTAATTAGGCCTAAGCCAAAGTGGTTCTGGTTTGTCATAAAAAAATAACCACAAAGGTTGTTTGATAACATAACCTAACCTTCTTACATAACCTACCGACTCTCTTCTGCGGTGAAGTCATATTTTTATTTTACTGCCCAATAAGTGAAGGAAATTATTCATAAAGCCCGGTCAATGTAATATTTTCATTAGTTTTTATCATAATGCCCTCTCGTTTTGGACATTTTAATGTCCGGACATCATGAATAATGCCCTATTGATCACTAGGTCCATGATGAGTATGACGATGACATATCGATGTTATAGGTGCACAAAAGTTACCTCTCCTGTGGCGCGCTGGGCTGCGCCTGCGCACCCGGTAGAGGGGGGCTCTTCGTGGAGCGGGGCGACGAGTTGGGGGTGGAGCGGGGGGACGATTGCTGCGTCTGAAAGTTACAAAAAACATTACGATGATCCATCGAACTGTCATACTAGTGTCAGGATCTACCTTTTAAATAAAAGTTAATAGATAAATTAAATACATGATTTATTAGTACAAAGTTAGATCGGAATAATTTTATTTATATTAAAAAATTAGTGAAAAAGTTAGTGTTTCGTATCTGTGTATTTATATGTAGTATACTTATGTTAAAATTATAGGTTTAAAATAACTATTTATTATTTATGTTATGCACTGATTTAAAAAGTTAAAAACGTTTTAATGTTTGTCCAAGGTTGACTGGAAGAAATTTCTTATAAAAATAAGTCTGCCCTTGCCTTCTACCTGTTCTTTGTACGTATCGTATCTTCTTATTTTTGTGCAATAAAGTGTTCATTCATTCATCTCAGCAATTCCATTAAACAAAGAGTTACAATATAATTTCTACAAAAGGTCTACAAAAATATCCGTTTCGTGACGTTAAACCATAATCCTTTAGCATAGAGGGCATTATTGATTGTGCCGACTCCACCGTTATGCTTGTATTTTTACACAGGAAGCGGAAGAAGCAGAATCAAATACAATAGGAAGTGTCTTTTGTTATAGATACAACTTTTCATGTTTGCTTGGTGAATTATCTACAGGTTGTTGTACCTTTGTTAAGTTGAGAAAAGGTAGTTATAATTTTTGCCTTAAGTTTTTTTAACAGTTAGTGGCATATGAAGGGTAATCGGGAAGAGGGATCATAGTCAACAGAAGGTAAATTTGAAATAAGTAGAAAAAACTTGCTTGGGTAGTTACTTGAGAACTATGCTTAGTGGGCTTATTGTAATCACAGTTAATTATTGTAAAAACAATTTTTTTTTTCTTTAAAGCAAACTTTTCTATCAGCTCATAGCCCTCCATATTCACAGTTAAAACGGCAATTTTTTTACTTTTTGTACTAGTTATGACCTTTTTTTCAAGTTAGGTTTTTAAGCTTCTAGAGTCCGGTTTATTTTTAAAAGCGATATTCTGCGGACTGTGTTATTTTTTTCAAGTTTTTGTTTTCGCTCAATCATTGTTATCGAGACATTTTAGGAGATGGCACTATTTACTCAATTTTGAAAAAAACTGACAATGATCTTTCTTCCCGCGTACCCTTAATATGCTATAATAGACAGATGTATAACCATTTATCTGTGAGTCTACCACGTAATTCTGATTTTCATCAACATCAACTTGAAATTGAAATTTGACGTGCGTGCGACGACGCCCGCCTAACATGCCATCTCTTTTGCACGCACGTCAAATTTCAATCTCAAATTGATGTTGATGAAAATCAGAATTACGTGGTAGACCCGCTGGTGTGTTGTATAAGAAACTAGCTATTGAATATCCAAGTTGATCTCGAAGTAAAAGATATTAAAATTTTTTAAAAAGATTAAAGATTAGATTAAATTATAATATTTTTCTATTCGCCTGATGACGACCTTACTGAGGGGGGCTACATTGAAATCATGGCTACATTAGGACATTTAGTGTAATTTATATATGTAATAAAGATGTTTTTTTCCAGTAAGTAACTGCGTGTATTGGTTTCCTTTCAATCGGTTTTGAAATATAGAAACTGAATCACTTTATTCGTGAAATTAATGCTTTTTTAAAAGTATTATAATTAAAAGAGGATTGAAAGTATGTTTATTTATAAAGTGTAATTAATAATTGTTTTGAGTCAAAAAACACGCCATTTTTTTTTGCCGTCTACATTGACGGAGCTGAATCTAATGCAAAACTGATGTTTAGCATTGTGGAGCCCTTAACATTCAATCGACCTTTGGCATTTCGTTAACACTGTTTTCTGATTTACTTTGTGCATATTTTTAGGAGCAACCTGTATATGATTAAGACAAGTAATCGTCGTCATTCTATGATCTGCTAGTACTATATCGATCGCTCCCGCATACGGTTCTAATAAGTGGACGCATAAAAAAATATGATCTAAACAAGATTTAGTGATTTTTCCATCTCTCTCCTCTATTCTCGAAGACTCCACTCGCTAGACCGCACTCGGTGTAGCGTTGAAAGATAAAAATCAAGAGTTATACAGTTTAATTCTAATATCATGACGCTGATTATAATAAGGTTTTTAAAATGACCGTTTAGCAGCCAGATTGTAAAAAGCCCGCCTTTTTGTAATTAACCGAAACTGAACACTTAGATTCAAAATTTGCTCAAAAGTTATCCTATATTACCTCATTACCTATGTGTTGTGTAAACTCTCATCGCAGTTTCTATTGGTTTCTGTAAATTGGAATTCAAATTAAGAATTTTAAAGGAAACCAATGGAAACTTTGCGATGGCAACATACACAATACATAGGTAATAAGGTTTTGTAAGATAACTATTGAGCAAATTATGAATTTAAGTGTTCAGTTTGGATTAATTAGAAAAAGGCGGGTTTTTCACAATGTGCCTGATAAACGGCTCTTCAATAAAGCAGTGTTTGTTTTTGATAAGCAGTTGATACCATCCACCTAGTGTTATTGGGATATTATCAGGCGTGACAATTGTTCTAATAGAGTTCTCTAATGTATATTTGCATAATTTATGTTTTAACTTGAGTGAATTAGCATAGATTAAATTATGTTAAGGTGTGTTAATTCGAAAACCATTTCGAGATTTAGGTTTAATAAGCCGTATTTTCGTAGTTTTGGTCTGAAAACCTCATGATGATGAATATTTTTACGAAAAGGCTGCAACTTCCATTTGCGTTCGTGTGACGTCACTTGAGTAATGGCTGTTTAGAAATGTTTCCTTTGCTATCAAGATAAATTTATAATAATTTGTTTTAGACTAATTTGACAGCTAGATGATAGATGAGTAGACAGACAGAGACAGACCACTTTTTTTTAAGCAATCACATCACAATCAGTATAATGTCTAAAATTCTCAAGTGACAAGGTCATCGGTTTTTTTTTTTTAATAATAAAAAAATAATGAAAACTATGTCCTACAATTTGTATATTCTCTGAAAAAAAATTTAAAAAAATCTTTTAAAAAAGCTATGGGAATTGATTATGTAAATAATAATAAAATAACTCCTCCATGTTGGTTTTTTCGCAACTCTTTGCGCATTGTGTTAATAGTGAGATAAAAATATGGATAGGTATATTGTCTGATATATTTGTTTCGGTTACAACAATAACATGGTTTGAGTTCTTTTTATTATATAGCGAATATTTAAATTAATGCAAGTACGACTTACTTCAGTTTTATTCTGTAGCTAAGGAATTAATCTAACATTTCTGTAATTTCTGACTTTATAGAATAGAATAGAATAATGTCTATTTGGTACATAATACAACACTTTATAGAATAGAATAGAATAATGTCTATTTGGTACATAATACAACACTTTATAGAATAGAATAGAATAATGTCTATTTGGTACATAATACAACACTTTATAGAATAGAATAGAATAATGTCTATTTGGTACATAATACAACACTTTATAGAATAGAATAGAATAATGTCTATTTGGTACATAATACAACACTTTATAGAATAGAATAGAATAATGTCTATTTGGTACATAATACAACACTTTATAGAATAGAATAGAATAATGTCTATTTGGTACATAATACAACACTTTATAGAATAGAATAGAATAATGTCTATTTGGTACATAATACAACACTTTATAGAATAGAATAGAATAATGTCTATTTGGTACATAATACAACACTTTATAGAATAGAATAGAATAATGTCTATTTGGTACATAATACAACACTTTATAGAATAGAATAGAATAATGTCTATTTGGTACATAATACAACACTTTATAGAATAGAATAGAATAATGTCTATTTGGTACATAATACAACACTTTATAGAATAGAATAGAATAATGTCTATTTGGTACATAATACAACACTTTACATTCAAATAAAATGAACTTAAAATTAGGGCAGAATGTACCAAAAAGGTCTCCGCTCAGCTTAATACCATGTCAGGGCCACGGCGCTGATTTTCAGCGGATACCTAGTATAAAACCCTGACTAAGAGATTAATTTCAATTCCAAAAAGTACTATCTGGAATGCGTTGCCGTTGAAATTTGAGCCTTTTTGTTTACTCGGTAAAGTTGCTATTAACATGAAATATTTTGTTGTTTATGCGTTTCGTTGTGCACTGTTAATTAGCGGTCGAACTTAACAATAGATAACAATGCCATTCATTGGAAGATAAGCTCTTAAGTCGATTCAGACATAAAAAATGTCTACTATACCTTATACATTAAAACATTTAATTATAACATACATAAATGAGTTACAGTATTTTGCAGATTTGAGTGGAGAATCGGCAGGAGTCCGTAGCATGATAGCTTTGCTGTTTTCGTGCTTTTCTGACTAAGGTTCTGTCGTTGCTGGTCTAGATTTACTTGAAGAAGAGTCCAAGTTGTTATTTTGTTTCCCACATAAGTTCTTGTCAGGTATACAGAAAGTTCAACGAGTTCCTTAGGTGTTTCTTGGATAATTTCACCTATGGTTAGTGTAGTGGTTTGGGCAGCGTTTATCTACGATTCTTTGACTTCAGCTCGATAATCAGGGCTCTATTACACTCGCGCGGTGTTACCTGACGTATCAGCTGCATATCAGTCGACTCAGTCTTGATGTTAGTAATTGGCTATTTTTTTCACGACCACTTCAGAGGTCAGTTCAGGCAACTTCAGGATTTCTGCTATGTCGATAAGATTAGAAAAAGGGCTTCGCTCGTGTACCTTGCTGACGTTGCACAAGGACAGCCGTCGGAAGCTCGATGTTCTTGTTATTCAAATTCCAGTGTGAGGCGTAACGTCGTCGCGTAAACGTCTTTACCCGCCCAGATGAAGGCAGTCTAAATCTGCTGAAACTGGTCTGCTTTCCCGATCATAACACGTTTTGAGGTGAGCCGTTTTTATATAAATCATGAATTATCCTCAAGTCTCATTTAATTCTATAATAGTTCTTGTTATTGTTCATAACATTGGTATTCATGCCTTATTTGCTCAACCTCCGATTCGAGATTTATCAATACTTTCCTGAAACTCATGGAAGTGGTCACTCAGGAAGTTAAGTGAGCTTTGCAGACCTTCGATTTCTTCCTTGATAGCTTTATTGTGTTTCGATACTGACGACCTTTAGAAGCTTCTTCAAATCAACTATCTTAATACGGGCTCATTATCTTCTGAATCCTGGGTAATGTATATGATCTACATTGGGGTGTATTGTTGTAGCTTCTTAATGGCTTTTAGTATTTCAATGCTGATGTCCTTTAGAAGCTAATCAACGATCTAATACGGGCTCATCATTCTCTGAATCCTGGGTAATGTAGAATGATTTACGTTCTTTCAGGTGTACTGTTGCAGCTTCTTGATTGCTTTTAGTATTTCGATGTTGATGTCCTTTAGAAGCTCCTTCACATCAACGATCTAATACGGGCTCATCATCCTCTGAACCCCGGGTAATGTAGAATGATTTACGTTCTTTCAGGTGTACGGTTGCAGCTTCTAGATTGCTTTTTGTGTTTCGATGCTGATGTCCTTTAGAAGCTTCTTCACATCAACGATCTAATACGAGTTCATCATCCTCTGAATCCTTGGTAATATAGAATGATCCACGTTCGGGTGTACTGTTGCAGCTCCTTGATGGCTTTTAGTATTTCCATGCTGATGTTCTTTAGAAGTTTCTTCACATCAACGATCTAATATGGGCTCATCATTTTCTGAATACTGGGTAATGTAGAATAACAATCGTTGGGGTGTATTGTTGTAGCTCTACTGTAGATCGTAATTTGATTGCTTTTGCTGCAAGTTTCACACTTCTGCATTTTAATTAAGTAAATTCACCGCGTAAAATACCAATAATCTAACAACATCTTCGGTCAACGGAGTTGGAGGGCAGGCTTTGGGTAGTAAAGTAGTTACAATCGTCGATACAACGTGGATGTGCGAGAGTGGACGACTATCACTTGCATTTTACAATCCATACTCGAGTAAACTTTTTCGAGTATACTTTGAGTAAATTAGGAAGTGTTGAGTTAATGCCATCTTTTTGTAAAAGCTAATTACAGAAACCATACATTGGGGAAGAGTAAATTATGGCATACATTATTGCATTATATAAGGTGACTCTCATTGATATAGCCAAATTCACACTTGAGACTTGGTCAGTGATCAGTAACAAGGTTCAGAACCCTTTTGTGAATAAAATTTAGGCTTCCCATATTAATTGTCTCGGGGGTGTTCTTAAACATTTTTTTCGTATTTTGCAAAAAGGGTCTTTGAACCTTGGTCCTGGCAACTTACTGAATCTCCGGTATGAATTTGGTTATCATAAAAAGTTACCTTATACAATAGGTGTAGAGAGTGTGGACTGTGACTTGCATATTACAGCTCACACTCTGAACACCTCTGACACCCCCTCGGGGATTCATGTCATGACGATATATATATTTTTTTATAATATGATAGTAAAGCCGATTCTGGAGGCTTTAATTTTAGTTTTAGTGCTGTCAAAAGTAAATTTTCTTCATTGCAAAATAGTCCTTAATGGTTAGGAACAGAAGCTAAATTACTTCGGAAAGTTTCAAGTTTCGACAGCACTAAAACTAAAATTAAAACCTTCAGAATTGGCTTTAATTCCTGGTTATTTATCAATAATTTAGTTTAGTATGTACAATAGTAATTAATAGAAATTAAGGGAAATTTTTCGCATTTTATATTTTACACGTGCACATGTGCGCGTGTAAAATATGAAATGCGAAAAATTTTGTTTACTTGCATTCGTTACACAAGTGAAGGTAGTTAAAAATAATAAACATACACTTTATTTAAGCTATTTTGTAATAATTCCATGAACTTTCAGAAACCTGGAACTATTTAGGAACCTTGTCGCATATAATTTTACAATACCTGCCATTAAACAAAATATCAAAAACCGGCCAAGTGCGTGTCGGACCACGCACAGTGTAGGGTTCCGTAGTTGCCCTGCACAATATGCGGACTTCTTCTCCAAGTACATTTTATAAGTTTGTCGACTAATATAGATCGCGCCAAACTTGTAGTACGCTCGAAAGTTGCTCTTCCCAAGAACGGCCCATACATTTGTTAGAGGGGACTAAAAGTTTGACGCGATCTGTACTCGTTAACTTGTAAAGCTGTGATAGTTTTCCTTTTAATTTAATTGTGTATACTACTGCCGTGATTTTTTTTCACGTCTCCAAATACAACTGTTTTGCTGGCAGGGGCACACTTGACTCTAACAAAAATTAACACTTTTAAGCTTAATATTTTGCAAACGGAACCCTGGATTGAAAAATTTCACACTCCCAATATTTTTAAATTACCTATCCAACGACACCCCACACTAGGGGATAGAAGAGAAAAAAAATCATCCCCACTTTACGTGTAGGGCGGTACCATAAAACATTTTTTTGCCAAATTACAGCTTTCTAGTACTAATAGTCTCTAAGCCAAGCCGCGGACAGACAGACAGACAGTCAGACGGACATGGCGAAACTATAAGGGTTCCTTGTTGTTGACTATGGAACCCTAAAAAACCAACTTATATTTGCGCTGGGTACAGACGATAATTTTCTTATGTCAACCGCTTAAAAATCAGTTGCAGAAGTTCATTTGATGCATAAATAGGCCGTTGTTTATTTTGAATGTGTCAGAAAGTTTTCACTGTGACAATGTTCCATAGTTTTCCTGACTGAGAGATTAAATTTGTTTGTGTTAGTACCTAATGTTATTGAAACTATGACAGAAATAAATTTCTATGTTTGAACACTTGGCGATTTATCCATCGCAAGGAGATATAAATTAACATTCTATCATTGCAGTATAGAAACGCAGAAAGAAAAGTAAATCTGGATGTGAGGAGCTCTGAACCGGGATTCGAACCCGGGACCTCTCGCTTAGCGGGCGATTGCTGGGAAAGCACATCGGTATATTCACGAGTTGTGTTGAGACCTGGATAGCTCAGAGGTTAGAGCGAGAGCTCCCGGGTTTGAATCCCGGTTCAGAGCTCCTCACATCCAGATTTAATTTTCTTTCTGCGTTTCTATACTGCAATGACATAATGTTAATTCCTAATGTTATTTTTCAATAATGATTTTAATTTTAATTTATTTTTGTTTCTTCAAAATTGTAATTTGGTGTGTATTTTTATATATTGTTTGTTATTGTTATGTTGTAGTTACTCGTATATTGTGCATCACTTATCAACTTCATGTTTAATGATGATACAGGATTAGCTGAAAATCAGCGCTGTGTAGATATGTTTTACCATGCTCACAGCATAAGCTGAGCTGTCTCCTTTTTGTTTAATGTATTTTTGTGTTTAATTATGTTGTGTTACTCTTATGTGTTTTTTTAGAAAATAAACTTTTTCTATTCTATTCCATTCTAAATTAAAGTGGCCTATCTTTTCCATTAATGTTCTATTGTATCTGAAAATGATGGCCACTTTAGGCTGACCGCCTCAATTGAAAACCGAGTTAAATTTGAAAAAATCAGGCATTTATTATTCAGACGATGAGCACATCATGGGCGCCCTACTTCGTAAAACAACATACATATAAAAGAACGGAATAAAATGTTCATGTAGATACATTATTCAGACAGCATTAACTGCAATCGCAATTTGTTGAAAATAATATGAAGGTCTTTATTCTTCTTTTACTCGTCGGCGTGGCCGTTAGTAAAGTTGTACCAATCAAACATAAGGTCAAAAAGGATGACGTGCCTAAGATAGATAAACAAGTCGAAGTAGCCCCAACTGAAACAGAAGAGAACTCTATAGTTATCGGAAGAGACGATTATTATGAAGAAGGTGACTATACAGAAGAAGAAATCCCTATCGAAATTCATAATTATGATACGCAATATCTTTATGATGAATTAAGAGAAGTGCTAAATCAAGGGGAAGAAATCAGACAGGTTATGTTAAAAGAGGTAGTAAACGAAGTGAGAGAAAAGATGACAAAGGAAGCTGAATACAGAAGATCTATTTTAAACCAGCTTGTAGACGAAATGAGAGAAATTTTAGAACAGCAGATTAAACCTAAGCACCCTAGGCAAGGTCCTTTTTTTGATTGGGATAAAACCGAAGAATTTTGGGATAGAAATAATAACGTGGAAGAAGTGGAAAAGTAAGCCGAGAAATGAAGGAACTAGTTATTTTTTTTAGATAATTCTTGAATTATGTATCATAATTAAATAATCGTGGTGTTTTTTGGAAATAAATTGGTGTATGAAATTTTTTTGTTTATTAAAATTAAAATATTTTCAATGCAAGTGCTCGCAAATGCCCACTTTTTATGCATCGAAACCGAACAGAAAGTCGATTATTTATTGTTTTTATTATTATTTTTTATTATTATTATTTTTTTAATTTATTTACGAGAAGTTAGCTAACCTGCAACCTTTCCTGTGTACCATAAATGTCATACTTTTTTTTCTACTGTTTAACGGCTCTGGATACAGTCCTTTTGAGCCAATCATAATTTAAAGTTCACAAGATTATATTTGTTTTATTTCCTCACACTATGCATTGAAAAACGTAGTAGCTACTCGCTACGCTCGTGTTTTAAATCGTCCTCGTAATTTATTCCTTTTCGCCCTTGTATCATAAACTACTAATGTGTTAAAACCTGGATTTTTATTTTAGATAGTTAGATACTTATATAGTATAGATACTTACAAATATAATTGAACGAGCGAGCGAAGTTCTCCGAGTCTACTGAAACAATCCGGCGTTTGTTTGTATGTACCTATGTTATGTATGAATGTTTGTCTGTCGATAACTCGAGTATCGTTAATCGGAACGTCAAGAAATCTGGTAGGCGAGAAAATGAGACAATTTTTTTTTCAAGTTCGAACATCAATCAAATTGGTCAATCGAATCGCGAGTTCACATTCGGGGCGAACTCCTACTGAACTCGTGGACCCTCAACCCCATATCTCGGCAACCCCTTGACCGATTTGGCTCATGTTCTAACTTGAAAATTATTTTTGTCTCTTTTTCTTGCATACGAAATTTCATGACGTTCCGATCAACGATACTCGAGTTATCGTCAGACAACATTCATACATACATACATACATAAATACATAACATACGTACAAACAAACGCCGGATTGTTTCAGTAGACTCGGAGAACTTCGCTCTCTCGTTCAATTATATTTGTACTTTAATAAATATATATAGTATGCCTTAATTAGCTTTTTATTTATAATTACACAATATAACTTGGAGTATATACAATAAATAAAAGAAAATTGAAAACTTGAAATATATTTCGGCCCTTAGTGAGCCGTCATCAGTCAAGTATTAAAAAAAAATACGAATATACCATAGTAATAAAAAATAAAAAATAAAAAAGACAATATTTTTCTTAATCAACCTAAACTTCTTAAGATTTAAAAGGTACTTGTACTTGTCCACAAATTCTTATATCAAATAATAAAAGTTTGTGGACAAGTACAAGCACCCTTCAAGGGCCAACATTCATCACCATCAACTCTTCTCATGCCATCCCAATTCTGGCATATGTGTTGCCTAAAAGGGACAGCGAGTTATCTGTAGTGAGGTGAGTCGGTGGGGTGGGGTGATCAGGGTATGTAATTATATTTGTAAGTATCAATACTATAGGTATATCTAAGTATCTAACTATCTAAAATAAAAAGCCAGGTTTTCTGAAACTTCGCTCCCTCGTTCAATTAAATGTTTCGATAAACGAAAAATATAAAAAATCGCAGATCTGTATACAACGCGTTGCGACTTGCGACAGGTTTATTTGTATAGGAAACATTCAAGTTGGTTTTTGGTTGGTTGGTCCAAGGTAGTTTTTATAAAAAACTTGTGAGAACCAATAACGACGACAAAACTTTCATACATTGGATTACAAAGGTTTTAAATAACAAAATTAGATTCTAAAAAAGTTTGTTTGTAAAAAAACTGATTATTCACGGGTGTAAAGTTGATGGAACGTGTGGAAAAAGGTAACAGAATTAAATAATAATACTTCTGTCGTCGTTATTGGTTCCCACAAGTTTGTATGAAGATTGTCTTGGACCATCCACCTTAAATGATAAAGAGATTCATAGAGAAAGGTCAAATTAGTAAATATAGTCTCGACATGAATCCCTGAGGGGATGTCAGAGGTGCTCCCGGGTGTGAACTGTGAAATCCAAGTCACAGTCCACACTCGGGACACCTGCGTTTCAACGACGATTCCATCCATCCATCAGCCTAGTTCGTCCACTGCTGGACATAAGCCTTTCCAGGACTTTGCCACTCCCGGCGGTCATCCTGGAAGAATTGCCCATACTCACACGCTGGGCAGGCCGGTTGGTGAGCGCGGTGCCGGAACCCTCGCGCCAGTGACGCCGCAGTCCGTCACCAGTCTGTTTCATATAAGGCCCGGCTATTAGGGATGGATATACCGCCATCCATCGGTCCCAGGCATGGTGGGCCTCCTGGTTTTTTGCTCTTACTCTCCCCCGAATTACTTCAAGGCGGTCTCCAAGTAAGATGGTGGTACCTCCACAGTCGAGCCCGGCATCAGCTCTACCACCTGTTAACGTCAACGACGATTGTTACGTCCCAACGTGATGGGTGACCCTTACTTATTGTCATTCTTCGGACACAAATACGCTTTTCAGGTTTTCTCACGATGTTTTCCTTACCGTTCAGCAATTGGTAAGGATTAGGTAGTACAAATATGCATGCTCGACCGGGGATCGAACCTGGGTCTCAAGATTGAAAGGCCAGCGTTCTACCGTCTGTGCTACCGCCGCTTATAATAATGCTGGCTTTTCAATATAGTAATATATTTTGAAAAGGCAGCAGTTTACTCAGTGTCGTATTTTAAGATTTGGCGCCCTGGGCCTGTAAGGTTTGCTGCCCCATAAATGGACGAGAAAAAAGGAAAAATATTTCAATAATAAAATAAAATTAAATCCAGCAATGTGTTGATTTGGGCTGAGAATGATGATTATGAATGAAAAAACTCAAAAGGCCATAAAGAAATAAACAGCATTTATTCAATATACAAGGTGACTTTTTGATCATCGTCCAAATTCATACTGGTGGCTTGGTAAGTGATCGGTATCATGCATCAATAAAAATTTTGGTAAAATTCGTAACATGTAATTTCGACTCCCCATAGTGATTCACTCGGGACTGGAACTGAATTTATATGGGAAGCCGAAATTTCATTTCACGAATTTCACAAAAAGTTTTACTAATCCAAGATACTGATCACTTATCAAGCCTCCAGTATGAATTTGGACGATGATCAAAAAGTCACCTTGTATACAAGGTGAATTTGTAAACATCGTCCAAATTCATACTTGAGCCTTGGTAAGTGATCAGCATCATGAACCAATAACGATTTTTGTAAAATTCACAAAATGATATTTCGACTCCCCATAGTGATTCACTCAGAACTGGGAGTAAATTACTATGTGAAGTCGAAATTTCATTATACGAATTTCACAAAATTGATTTACTCAAAAAATCTTGTAATGTGGTCCTTGGCACCTGACTATTTTTGAAACAGATGCGAAAGAGGTTTGTCTGGATCGTAGCAAATGGAAATCTGTAGTTTCTGCCTACCTCTCTGGGAGGCATGCGTGAGTATATGTATGTATGTATTTGAAACAAAACTCGCCAATAATGGATTTTCAAAGGAAATTGCTGGTGGCCAAAACTCACTAGCAATGAAATTCCATACAACTTTGCTGGCGCCTATTCAAGTAGCGGAAAAGGTCAACTTTGCTCAAAGAAAGTTTATCGTAATAATGACCACATCATAAGCATTTTTAAGTAAAAATACTGTTTCAGTCACAAATTATATTCGGTCATTGGCCCTGCTGAAAACATTCAGACAAGAATATTTAGTTCAAAGACATTATTGAATTTTATATAAAGTTCTTTATCGGGATTCCTGCATTTTTCTTCACTTACTAACAGTAGGTCGAGGAACGAACATATCGAGGTTTCCATTTCTTGATAAAACTCTAAAAACGGATACATAAGTATGACTAAATTGGGATTTAGCAAAAATATACAAAATACCAAACATTTTTAGTTTACGACTGCACGGGTTGAAAAGTAAATGCGAAATATTTTGTTTTTACATATTTTTGCACAAGATAACCATAGAACACACGTGTAAAAACTATTATATAAGGAAAGTTAAGTGTTCATTGAACATTGTCTCAGTAGAACGCTACACTTGAAGTAAAGACCCAAAAAATGAAGTTAAATTTGCTTATACTTCTTTCACTAGTCGGCTTAACACTCAGTAAAATGGTTCCAAAAGATAAAATCAAATCAAAAGAAATTGCAAAAGAAGTGACACCTTCTAATCATCAAGACGATTTAACGGAAATCACTTTACTGTCAAATGAAAATAAGGATGACGGCCCGCAACAATCAAGAGAAGATAATTTTCAATCCTGGATATCAATATTGGAACTTATGAAAGCTCCAAGCAATTTGAAAGATAGAAATGAAAAGGAGAAGTTGGTTATGATGATGCAATTGGATGGACGGAACGGTTTAGATGAAGAACAATATGAACACATGATATTAAAGGATCTTCAGTCAGCTTTAACCTCGTTTTTATCGGAATATACACGAAAAGACGGTTTAAATAACGAAGACGATTTGGAATTATGGTGGGCATTTGCAGAGCACCTGGACAGCAGTAAAGAAGATGTTAAGCATATCCTCGTTTTTATAGACACTATTTTTAATTCACTCAACAATTTGGGATTAACTGATAGACATATATCTGAGATACTAATGACTTTGGTACAGTGTGAAATGAAGGAAATAATTGGACAAGAGCAAATATCTGAAGAAGAGAAAATGGATATCACATCATTTGTGATGGCAGATTCAATTATACAAATTGGCAAATTACTCAAATTTTTGGGATTATTGTCAGACGAATTTCTAGCCTCTAGAGCTCTTGAGGGCCAAAATGAGCCAAATTTAGAATCGGGTAAGGTACCTGAACTGAAAAAAATAAATAAAAAAATCCAAAATAAACATTTTGCACGTGGTACTGTAAAAGATATAGTAATGAAAACAGTCGAGATAATTTTACAAACATCCAAATTATGGTTTGATATGCTGACTTCAAGAGCTCTTAAAGTCAGAAGCCTACCGGAGTTAAACTCGAAATTTGATTTGCAATGGGATAAGATAAATAAATTTGCTGAACAAGACTGGGTCGGGCAGAGAGAGAAATTAGACTTGGTTGATTATCCTATACATCACTTTGATCAAATTAAAGAGAAGGTTAAAGAGAACAACGGAGAAGAGATTTAGGGATATGGTTATGGATAAGACTGAGAATAGGATTAATCAAATAATGGAAGAAAAATATAATAATCTTTAAGCGATAAATGAAGAAACTGGAGGGTTTTTGATATAATATTTTTATGATGTTATATTTTAACATACCGATTATAATTTACAATATCTGATAGATAGTTTTCTATGCTTCTCAATAAATAAACAGACATTAAACATTTTTTTGTTTTGTTTAGTATACCTATAGTTATTAAAATTAAAAAAGTTGTTCGTTCGTTCGTTTTCGACTTCCGCAAGTTTAATTTTTTTTTCAATGCATGTGCTCGTAAAGGCCCACTTTTTATGCATCAAAACCGAACAAAAAGTCGATTATTTTGCCCTAGGGCTTTATTATTATTTTTTTTTTAATTTAGTTACAATGGTTGGCTAACCTGCAGCCTTTCCTGTGTACCATAGATGTTATACTTTTTTTCCACTGTTTAACGGCTCTGGATACAGTCCTTTTGAGCCAATTATAATTTAAAGTTCACAAGATTATATTTGTTTTTATTTCCTCACACTATGCATTGAAAAACGTAGTATGATACATGGGCGTAAAAGCATTAAATTACTCGGTTACGTTTAAAACACTCGCTACGCTCGTGTTTTAAATCGTCCTCGTAATTTATTCCTTTTCGCCCTAGTAGCATAAACTACTATTATTTATTTATTTATTTCCCAACTTACACCTGCCATTACAGGAATACAACCTAATGCGATAGGATGTGTTTGACTTATTTTATCTTATAAATCTACAAAATAATCCATCAAACTTACTTATCTTTATAACACAGTGTATATAACGCTACGAGTATTTTAGTGAATTCACTTAGAGCACAATTAAAAAGGTCCCTGTATACATAAAATGAGGGCTACTATCGACGTCAGGTGGCGCCACTGAGGCGCCAGGTATAGAGAAACGTCAAATGCCCGCGAAACGGCGAAAGCTATGGCTTTTTATTAGTTATTTGTGTATTAGTCGACATAAATTCATAGTTTCAGGTTTATTATTCAAGGTACGGTGCAATGAAAGTAAATGAATTAAGATTAGAGCTAAAGAAAAGAGGGACTAAAACAAAACTTAAGTCCTCCTTTCGTTTTGGAACATAATGGAACTGCACATCATTGCGGCATTGTTTATTCGCATTTAAGAAAGAAAAATAATATATATTATATGGATAAGCAAAACAAAAAATCGAACTTCTATGTAAATCTAACCTAACAAACCTTTGACATATACCTTACGTGCCAGTGGCGCCAACTGGTGGCCTTTATAAAAGTAGACCCCATTGCCTAGCCTAATCCAGTAACTACTTATAATGGGTGTCTCAAAACCTTCTTGAATTTTTTTTTTTTAATAAAACACATATTGCATTTGAATTTTGAGGATGTTTTCTTTTCAATGTAAAATATGTACACGGAGGTTACGTGTGGAATACAACATTCGACAAATGCCCTGGCTTTGTTGACCAGCGTTCACCCTTTTCACGAAATTTCACGATATTGTGGATGAATTTCGTCAATAACTCGTTGAATTTCGTCAATAAATCGTTGAATTTCGTCAATAACTCGTTGAATTTCCGTTTGGATTATTTGCGTACACGTATCCACAGATAACTGTGCACAAATTCCTTCAGAAACCCCCAAAGAAAAAAAAACCGGCCTAGTGCGAGTCTCAGACTCGCGTACCTCGGGTTCCGTATTGTGGATGATAAATTTAATTTTGTCATTTTTTTTCGTGAATTTCTTAACCACTTTATTTTTCCTGTAATCTTTACGTAAACACATATTACAATGATTTTTTTTTCATATTTTTTGGTCCACCAGTTTTGGAAATAAGGGGGGAGGGGTTGGCATACATATTTTTGTAGTTTGTTAAAGATTTTATAATCAGCTTTTTAATACCTACAGTTTGATACCCATATTGTATTTTTGTAAAAAATTTTTTTTATTTTACTTTTTTATATTTCTCATTTGTACTCAGTTTTTTTAATCGCTATAGTTTTCCTGTTATTGGCCAGGTATGATCTATAATTGTCATTTTTTTTCATATTTTTCCATTTACCAGTTTCGGAGATAAGGGGGGGATATACATATTTTTGGGGTTTTTTAAAGATTTCTCGAAACTAGTGCCGGTAAATATAGTAAAAGTATATATTTTTACAATAATCTTTTTATATCTACAATTTGATACCCATATTGTATTTTAAGGCAAATATTTTTTATTTTTCTCAGTTTTATTTTAGAAATATTTAGAAATTTTTTAAATTTTTCTTTTTTTTTTATACTGCTATATGTGGGCAAATTAATGCTATTTTTGTGCCAAATTTCATGTATTTATCTTTAACGGTGCTAAAGTTATGAGGCTGTGACATACGGACGGACGGACGGACGGACAACGGAGTCTCACCATAAGGTTCCTTTTGTACCTTTTAGGTACAACGGAACCCTAAAAAGTCCAGAGGTGTCAGATCACACGATCTTGGTGGCCAGTTAATTTCTCCCTGTATCGAGATATCTCGTCCAGGGGGGCAATTCCCAGTCTGTCGAATTAGCCTTCTCGATCGTAAACCTGTTTTATCTGTCGAACTCCGTGCATATTTAGCTCGAGTTTTAGAAGTTTCGATTCGACTGTTTATCTGGAGTAGCCCCCCTGGACTACCTACACAGTTACTATGCGTTGCTGATGCGATGGATTGCAAAATATCTGCGTTCCATGTTTGACACAACGATATGTATGCACCCTACCTTCAACATCCTCATTAGCCCCTCGAGCTGCTGCATCAGATGTTTCCTGCTCTCCTGCAATGATGAGAGATGTCCTTCCAGTTCGTCCTTCCGTTGCCTCAAAAGCCGCAGTTCACAGACAAGAGGCGGCGCTTCGGTGCCGGAACTGTTGCCAGCAGCCGCTTCTGCTTCTTGCTGACGTCTGTGGAATGGACAAACATTACCTATTATGTGATTGTATTTCGTTTTGATAGAAATAACTGTCATTTGAAGTTGTATGTAAGTTTACTCAAAAATGCTTATAATGTGGTCATATTATTTTGACAATCTTCTTTAAGGATGCGCCGAGCGTAGAACGATTAGACACCTCGCTTGTTCTCTCGTGGTCGTCTTTTATCGTGGGCACCGTTATTGAATTTAACAGAATAAATCATATTTAATTTACCAGACAAAATTAAAAAAATGTGAAACGGCGCAATTGTATTTTATAACGTTTGTGATTGTCTTGAATTGTGGTTGAGACAAAATTCGACAGTTAAGTTATTGAAATTACTAAAACCCCAATAACTTTTTTATATTTTGGGCCTACTTTGGATAGATTTGTTTCTTACACCATAAGTTATTTTTAATATTCGCTGCGGCGGAAGTGTAGATACATTCTCTGTGATAATAAACATATATTTTATTTATTTATCATTGAAATATTATTCAATAAATCAATTTAACAGTGACTGTCGTTTTAGATTATTTTGCTCGGCGCCCTCTTAAGCAAAGTTGACCTTTTCCGCTACTTGAATAGGCGCCAGCAAGGTTGTATGGAATTTCATTGCTGAGAAGTTTTAGCCATCAACAATTACATTTGGAAAGCCATTGCTGTGGAGGTTTATTTGCATCAACTCTGATGCACAAACATTTTTGACAAAGATAAAACGACATCGCGATGTAACATACCAGTGGCGCCATCTAGTGTTGCAAAGCAAAAGAACGAATAGGGCTTTTAATAAATATAATTCTAAGCTGATAGGGTTTATGGGTGAAAACAAACACTTGTACTGTTTCACAATTTACTTGATATTACAATTTACTCAACTAGTTTCGCCTTATCTGCATTCTCAAGGGATTTTACATTATAAATAAGTTCACTAGTTATCTATCACACATGTGATACCTCGTGCCCAACTACTGAAGTGTCAAACCACCACCAACCACCATAGTACATGCCATGGTGGTTTATAGTGGCCTGAAGTTAGCTGCACAATCACGTTTGACAACCAATTTTTCCCCACGATTTTTGACGTTTGTTGAGGGTTATGACCGAATCGTGGGTGTTTATATGGATCTGATGACAGCACTCCAAGTCAAGTATCACTGACATATCATGCTCTATGGTCACGCCATTTAGTTTTTTGTTTTAATACGAACAAAAAAATTATGCTTTTGTTTAAAACTCCAAGATTAAAATAGTAGATTGTTACACGAGTGCATAAAACGAGCAATGTTACCCGAGATATTAAGCTGCCTGAGCCTAGCCGAGTTCAACACTCTACTCTTCACTCCGATTGCGAGAAAATGAAACAGTATTAATTCACCATCACTGGATGACATATTTAACTTTCAGTAAAACTAATGCAAATTTAAATAATCAAACAACTAAATATGTACTGCTGACTGCAAAAACACAACAGCTCTTTCCCGCCAGTTTTTTTTTTTTAATTCTTCCACCAAGTGTGAAGGCAAAGGGAACTTTAGTTATGTATATTTTACCTGAGCCTAGCGATTTCCCTCATGATCTCTCTGTTCTTCGCCTCCAGTTGAGATATCAATTCTCGTTGCTGTCTCGCGCAGTCCACCTCGGATCCTTCGGAAGACGAGCGACCCTGAACATAAAAATATATTGTCACAACTTGCCTTTGCGATGGTCCTCGAAACAAGTTCTCTCGTCATCTATTGTAATTTGTACGTAGGTACAACTGGTCGCAATATCTCGCTGCACGCGGGGTCATAAAATGTGTTTTGCGTGTTGTGCTTGCGTCGAGCAACTATCGATAGAACTAAAATATAAAATAGTGAGTAACGTATGCGCTTCAAAACAATTAGAAGACGATTAATATCATTAATATAATATTATTAAAACTCGCGTGAGCTGAAATACTAAATTATTATTACATACGGCTTGAACACTCACGTGTGATTGTTGTTGACTATATGCAAATCGTTTCACCGATACAATTTCGGCATTATCAAGGCGAGTGTCGTCCTAAGAACGACACTCGCCTTGATATCATTAATCTTGGTGACGATTCCGATGAAGATGATAATACAAACGTTATGTTCTTAACAGCGGCGGAACGGAAGAGAGCCATAGACAAACAATAGACAAGGATTATAACAGTTCGACGTACATCGAAATGAAATTAAATATACAAGGTGACTTTTTGATCATCGTCCAAATTCATACTGGAGGCTTGATAAGTGATCAGTATCTTGGATCAGTAACAATTTTTGTGAAATTCGTATAATGAAATTTCAGCTTCCCATATAAATTCAGTTCCAGTCCCGAGTGAATCACTATGGGGAGTCGAAATTTAATTTTACGTATTTCATCAAAATTGTTATTTATGCATGATACTGATCATTTACCAAGCCACCAGTAGGAATTTGGACGATGATCAAAAAGTCACCTTGTATATATAATAATTTAGTACTAAGAGGCGTGCTTTGCCACAGTTGATTGGGTATTACGTCTGAATGGGGCGTTTTGAATGGGGCGCGGCCCATTCGGACGTAAACTGAAATCGACTACGTTCGAATGGGACGGTCGTAAAAATTTTAAACGGTACTGTCACTTACAGAATACATGAACATTTGACAATATTATTTATTTTTAATCATTATAACAGTAACTTTTACTCTACACTAATTATATATTTACTTGGTTTAAATCAAATACGTACAGAAACATGACAGAAACAGATTATCATAACCCGGTTTGCACGATCTCAAGTAGCTAGTTTAACAATGACACTTTCTGGTCAACCAATCACAAACGAACTGCTTATCTGTGACGAGTGTAACGTCAGAGGGCTAGGGAAAAGCATTTTTTTTTGCGGTCTATTCACTGTAGTTTTTGCAACAGTCTGCTCGTATAGTGCGTTATGTTTGTGAATTAAATGGGATAAAACACTTAGTGGTAAGAACTTATAAATAGTTATATCAAACTATAATTCCCTTGCAGTGTGACTCCACTTTTGTAGGTGACTTTACTTAATTATTGATATTACATTGAAATTTTTACGACCGCCCATTCGAACGTAATCGATTTCAGTTTACGTCCGAATGAGCCGCGCCCCATTCAGACGTAATACCCGTTGATTGTCTTATATTTCGGAGATGATATAATTGGCACACCATATTTTTTAGTTTAGTGTACTTACTAATTCAGGTGTCAGCGATGCAGATCTACCCGCACGAGGCTGCAAAAATTGAAATAAGTCCTGAGATTAAACACGCCGTTTTAGAGCAGAGAAATCTCAATCACGTCATCGCTCCGAGTGTCGCTTGTGGAAATAAGGACATAATAGTAGTTTTTACTACAAGGGCGAAAAGGAATAAATCACGAGGACGATTTAAAACACGAGCGTAGCGAGCGTTTTAAACGTAACCGAGTAATTTATTGCTCTTACGCCCGTGTATTATACTACGTTTTTCAAGGCATAGTGTGAGGAAATAAAACAAATATAATATTGTGAACTTTAAATTATGATTGGCTCAACAGGACTGTATCCAGAGCCGTTAAACAGTGGAAAAAAAATGATACCATTTATGGTACACAGGAAAGGCTGCAGGTTAGCCAACCATTGTAAATAAATAAAAAAAAAATAATAATAAAGCCCTAGGGCAAAATAATCGACTTTCTGTTCGGTTTTGATGCATAAAAAGTGGGCCTTTACGAGCACTTGCATTGAAAAAGTATTTGAGGTTGTTTGATTTGTTTTCTAACAAGTTACAACACCAGCTTAAGAAAAATGGAATAATAATAAAATAAAAACGCGGCTGCAGTTCCAAAAAATTAACAAAACTATTGGCTCTCTAAAGGTGTTATAATAAAGATTGCAGCCAGATTGTGATAAACCCGTCTTTTTCTAATTAATCGAAACAAAACACTTAAATTCAAAATTCACTCAACAGTTTTTCAACAAAACCTTATTGTCGAATTGAAAATTAAAAAAACAATATTTTTTAATGATTGATTTCATATGAATTTATCTAATTTTAACGTTAATTTAAATAAATCTAATTATGTGATTTAAAATATGTAACAATAGTTAGAAATGAAGATTATTATTATACTATTTATTCAAAAATAAGAAAAAAAACTATCAAAAGTTGTGATTAAGTTGTAGTAATTTTTGTCCGAAACCCTGGTCAAACAAGTTAGGAAATCATGGACAAACAAGTCAGGAAACCATGGTCAAACAAGACAGAAAAAACCGGCCGGGGGCAGAGATTCCAAGGCGGGACAAATGAAAACTAGTATAAATCATACCATAGTCCGGTTTTCATGTGCAAGTCTGGCCGCGTATCGTGCTATAAGTCTGTGTTCATCGTCCACTCCACGCGATAAGTGCTCCACTATACCTGGACAAAACAAACAAAAATATATAATAAAGTCCCTGAAGACATCAAGAAAAACCGTCCAAGTGCGTGTCAGGCCATGCGCAGTGTATGGCTCCGTAGTTGCCCTACACAATATGCGGACTTCTTCTCCAAGTACATTTTATAAGTTTATCGACTAATACAGATCGCACCAAACTTCTAGTACGCTCGGAAGTTGCTCTTCCCAAGAACGGCCCATACATTTTGTTACTGCTGATGCGAATCGCTCCGTGTTTAGAAGGTACTAAAAGTTTGGCGCGATCTGTACTCGTTAACTTGTAAAGCCTATAGTTTTCCTTTTAATTTCGTTATGTATACTACTGCCGTGATTTTTTCACGTCTTCAAATACAACCGTTTCGCTGGCAGGGGGGGGGGGACACTTGACTCTAACAAAAATTAACACTTTTAAGCGTAATATTTCGCAAACGGAACCCTGGATCGAAAAATGGTCTTCTCACACCCCCAATATTTTTAAATTACCTATCCAACGACACCCTACACTAGGGGCTAGACGAGAAAAAAAAATCATCCCCACTTTACGTGTAGGGGTAGTAACCTAAAAAAAATCTTTTTCAAAATTTTACTCTATGACTTTATCGGCGTGATAAATATGTATACCCATGCCAAATTATAGCTTTCTAGTACTAATAGTCTCTAAGCTAAGCCACGGACAGACAGACAGACGGACATGGCGAAACCATATGGGTTCCTTGTTGTTGACTACGAAACCCTAAAAGAACCAATCACCTTTAATAGTAGTTTATGCTACTAAGGCGAAAAGGAATAAATTACGAGGACGATTTAAAACACGACGTAGCGAGTGTTTTAAACGCAACCGAGTAATTTATTGCTTTTACGCCCGTGTATCATACTACGTTTTTCAATGCATAGTGTGAGGAAATGAAAACAAATATAATCTTGTGAACTTTAAATTATAATTGGCTCAAAAGGACTGTATCCAGAGCCGTTAAACAGTGGAAAAAAAAGTATACCATCTATGGTACACAGGAAAGGCTGCAGGTTAGCCAACCATTGTAAATAAATTAAAAAAATAATAATATTAAAGCCCTAGGGCAAAATAATCGACTTTTTGTTCGGTTTTGATGCATAAAAAGTGGGCCTTTACGAGCACATGCATTGAAAAATAAATAAATTGTGCAAACAGTACTTTTCCGGTAGTGTACGCGCCATACGCTGTAATGGCGGGCGGTTGGTCGCATCCCGTAGTTTTTTTTTTTTGTTTTTTTTTTTAATTAAATAGTTTTATTTACACAATAATAATACATGCACCATATTTTGTATTCAGAGCTTTTATATTTATATTTTTTTAATGTATTTATTATGTTTGAAATAATTATTTATATATGTAGGTATATGTATGTATTATTATTTATGTAATTTGGCTTCTACTTTATATACCTTATTTTACATGTACACCGCCTCTTCAGCAATCTTAATGGTTTTTTTTTCCATCTAAAGGTTGTCCGGAAGAGATCGCTTTAAGCGATAAGACCGCCTATTTGTACTTACCCTTTGTACTCGTATTTTTAAGTTCAATTAATTGTATTATTTTTCTTTTGTGGTGTGACAATAAAGCTGTATTATATTGTATTGTATTGTATTGTACCTAGTAACCGCGAAATTTGTTCGTGATTCTTGATAAGTTTGTATTGTGAATAGCCGTCTGGGCTAAATTGTGAGTGAAAATAAGTGATAATCAGCGGGCTTATTATGTATCTCTAGTTGCCTTCTGGACTGGGTGTCTATCATCAAAAACATAGATATACTATTGAATTCCGATTGTCTAAGGATATGTTAGCACTTGAAGTGACGACACAGTTCGTAAATAGTTCAATACTCACTAAAAGCAATTTTGAAAGTTTAGTTTTTATCTATGTTTTTGACGATAGGCACCCTGTCCAGTTGGCAACTTAAGATACAGAATAGGGGGGCTGGTGTAGTTTTTGGGTAAATGCCAAATATAATCGACAAAAATGCCCACATAGGATTATTATCGAGGTAAGTGTTCTACATAAATATTTAGCCCATTCGATTGGGCTTCTTATGATATATAACATAACATGTGATATATAACCTAAGATAACGAAAACAATGGATTTCTGAATCGAGTCGGAATTATTTTTGGCCCGTCATTATTCCGTGGCATTCTGGCCTCTCGAAAATAGTTTTTATGGCGACACTGGATGGGTTAAATAAACAGACGTTCATTCCTTTGCTATTTTTGGTTTTCTTTATAAGCCCGTGTTCACAGTGGCGTGCACAGAACTTTTTTCCGGAAAAGCAATCAAAAGGTAAAGATTAACAATAAAAAATATATGAAAAAAAAAACACTTTGAAAAGAGTGAAAATTTTCATACAAACTTTTTTTTTAAGTGTTATTTAAATATTTTCAATTTTTTTATTGTCATACTTGACCTTCTGATTGCTTTTCCAGAAAAAAGTTCTATGCACGTCACTGCGTGTTCACATACCCGCCGCCGTCCTCAAATAAACCATAATATCTATGTAACTACACACACAAACAAGTGTAAACTGTCGCTCACCCCCACTGGTGCTGTGTTGATACGTACTGCAATGCGTGGAGCGCGACGAGCGACAGTCTAGCGAGCCTGTGTTAACGTACCCGCCGCCATACTCAAGTAAACCATCATATCTATGTAACTACACACACAAACAAGTGTAAACTGTCGCTCACCCCCACTGGTGCTGTGTTGACACGTACTGCGATGCGTGGAGCGCGACGAGCGAGAGTCTAGCGAGCCTGTGTTCACGTACCCGCCGCCGTACTCAAATAAACTATAATATCTATGTAACAGTGTAACTACACACACAAACAAGTGTAAACTGTCGCTCACCCCCACTGGTGCTGTGTTGACACGTACTGCGATGCGTGGAGCGCGACGAGCGAGAGTCTAGCGAGCCTGTGTTCACGTACCCGCCGCCGTACTCAAATAAACTATAATATCTATGTAACAGTGTAACTACACACACAAACAAGTGTAAACTGTCGCTCACCCCCACTGGTGCTGTGTTGATACGTACTGCGATGCGTGGAGCGCGACGAGCGAGAGTCTAGCGAGCCTGTGTTCACGTACCCGCCGCCGTACTCAAATAAACCATCATATCTATGTAACTACACACACAAACAAGTGTAAACTGTCGCTCACCCCCACTGGTGCTGTGTTGATACGTACTGCGATGCGTGGAGCGCGACGAGCGAGAGTCTAGCGAGCCGGTGTTAACGTACCCGCCGCCGTACTCAAATAAACCATAATATCTATGTAACTGCACACACAAACAAGTGTAAACTGTCACTCACCCCCACTGGTGCTGTGTTGATACGTACTGCGATGCGTGGAGCGCGACGAGCGAGAGTCTAGCGAGCCTGTGTTCACGTACCCGCCGCCGTACTCAAATAAACCATAATATCTATGTAACTACACACACAAACAAGTGTAAACTGTCACTCACCCCCACTGGTGCTGTGTTGATACGTACTGCGATGCGTGGAGCGCGACGAGCGAGAGTCTAGCGAGCCTGTGTTCACGTACCCGCCGCCGTACTCAAATAAACCATAATATCTATGTAACTACACACACAAACAAGTGTAAACTGTCACTCACCCCCACTGGTGCTGTGTTGATACGTACTGCGATGCGTGGAGCGCGACGAGCGAGAGTCTAGCGAGCCTGTGTTCACGTACCCGCCGCCGTACTCAAATAAACCATAATATCTATGTAACTACACACACAAACAAGTGTAAACTGTCACTCACCCCCACTGGTGCTGTGTTGATACGTACTGCGATGCGTGGAGCGCGACGAGCGAGAGTCTAGCGAGCCTGTGTTCACGTACCCGCCGCCATACTCAAGTAAACCATAATATCTATGTCACTACACACACAAACAAGTGTAAACTGTCGCTCACCCCCACTGGTGCTGTGTTGATACGTACTGCGATGCGTGGAGCGCGACGAGCGAGAGTCTAGCGAGCCCGTGTTCACGTACCCGCCACCGTACTCCGGAAAGCCGTTGTGGGCCGGAACCGGAGACGGGGGCCTGGCGACAAAAATATAGATAGATAAATAAAAACTTTATTCAATACCTCTTACAAAAAAAACCCACAAAAAGTACACATTTTGAGCTTAAAATATAACAAAATACATTAGAATGCTCAAAATTATAACAATCTTTGACACAGAAGCTGAAAGGGCGCTGGCTCAGCATACGCCACAGAATAATCCGTGACACCGATATTCTGCCAGTACCATGCATTAAAAATATCTATGTAACTTATAAAATTGTATAACTAGAAGACAATTGCTACAATTACTAATTTCAATACTTAAGGAACATACTTGAATATACTTGAGTAAATATACTTAAATAACATGTAATAAATTAGACAATAACAAAAATAAAATAGACACATATAATGAGAAAAGCGGGAGGGAGACAAGGCTTATTTATCACCATTTTAACGATTTGCGATTTGGTATAGAACATAAATTGAAAACGTATTAAAAGTGAACAATGTTCAGATTCTGGAGGCTCTATGCGGAGTTTTAGTACTGTCAAAACTTTAATTTAATCATCGAAATATTGCCATAAGGTTGACATAAATACGAAGTTAACAAATTTCTTGCATTTGTCTATGACTATGACAACATACCTAATAGAGGCCAGGGTTGTAGTTATATATTCGAACAGTTTTTACATCGATCACTTGTAGATTTTCAGAGTTAAGGGGCTCCACAAACTGATATTTAGCAGTTTTGCATTGATGATGATGATGATTCATCCGACCGAGTTCGGTCACAGCGACTGTTGCGGCTGTGGAGAGCGTCGGTCATGTGCCCTCATGTGACTTATGTACCCTATCTTGTTTGTGAAAGTGCGGTTGGACAGGCTACATTCTTCGCGACGGGTGTGGTACGCACACAGCATGCTCGTTACGCTCCCACTTTCCATGCGTGTACACTTTTGAATGAACTGATCGCTCAGTGTCAAGAAGTAGACATTTTTTACACCACACTCGCAAAATTTGCTGCAAGTGTACGTAACTTTTTAAAATAGTTAATTATGTAAGGATAATTATATAAGTAGAAATATATGTAATTTAATTATATTATATTATGTAGTATTGTCTTAACCTGCGAGTTGGTATAAAACTGTGAGTAGGTATAAGGTTCTTGTGTAAATAAATAAATAAATAAATAAATACATGTAAGTTTTCCATTGTAGTAGTTGTATTGTATGGCAGCTGGCAGCTTTGCATTGAATTCAGTTCCGTCAATGCAGATGATAAAATTTGGAAAAAAAATATGGCGTGTTTTTTTTACAGTTTATAAATAGACATACTTTCAATCTTTTTTTAATTATATTACTTTTAAAAAAAGTGTGAATTTCATGAAAAATGCGATTCAGTTTTAAAATTTCAAAACCGATTGAAATGAAACCAACACATGGATATACTAACTAGGAAAAAACATCTTTATTACATAAAGAAATTAAAATGAATGTCCTAATGTAGCCGTGATTTCAAAATTACTGAAGTTTTGCGTGCGCGGCATCTGATTAAAAAACAAAAGCGTTTGAGCAGGACTGAACTTTAGCATTTTACAGCCCCTTAAGTGGAAACACGGCAAGTACCAAAACAATTGGAGCCTTTCCATACCGTTGATTTGATTAATGATAAGGGGTTGTTCACAAATTACGTAACGCAAATTGGAGGGGGGGGGGGGTGACGGTCAGGCGTTACTGTCCTGGTACATGGGGAGAGGGGGGTCATCAAGGTTTGCGTTACGTAACGATTTTAGCATAGCCAAATGGGTTTTTTTTTTCGTTTTCTCGTTTTATAGACTACCTACTGCGTAGCAAAGCTTATACAAAGCACCCGTTACGTAACGGAATGGAGGGGGGGAGGGGTCCCAGCCAAGTGTTACGATTCTGTTACGTGGGTCGAAAATTTAAGAATTTTGCGTTACGTAATTTGTGAACGACCCCTAAATATGATAACTTACACAATGTGACTAAGATTGAGGGTGCGTTCCGGTTGGTCCGGATAGCGCGGCAGCTGCGCACGGGCACGTTCCGGAACACAACGAAACGACTTGCGCAGCGTCGCGCCGATCTGCTTCGACGGGGATTTCTGGAATAGATTCATAGTTTAGTACGTGCATATGTCACCGGAAAATAATAGGAATCGTAAGTTGATCAATTCACTAGGTTAGATCTTGTCAATAAAACACATTACTTGGTAACTGCTCCACTTTATATTTAAATTACACTAGCGACCGGTTTCGTTATACTAACATCTTCAGGCTATTGTATTAGGCGAAAATGTATTTCGTCTATTTGTTTACATTTGTGTGATGGATGACAAACATGATTTTAAGGCGTTTTGTTCGTGCAATTATGGAAGCGTTCAACAAAAATATTTGGTATTATAAAGTCAAAGTACACTGAAATTAAATAAGTAAATGAATTAAATTGAATAAAAATCAAATGAAAATAAAAATAAAAATAGGTAAATGTTTACAAATCAAAAAGTCAAAAGGAAAAAAACTGATGTCAATAAAGATTAATTTGGTCATTGGGTTGAATTAGATTGGAAGTATTTGAGTAATGGTGACGAAGATAGGCAGTACTGGTCATTTAAGAGTGGCTGGGGTGATTTAATGCTGTGTCTATTTATTTCCAGGGCTTCTAAAGCGTTGAGTTTCGGTCCTTTTTTGCATTTTTGTAGGAGTTTTATGTCCTGATTCGGGTCAAAAGTATGGTTTTCTTTATTAAGGTGTTCTGCGAAAGTGGATTTAGAGTCTTTCTTCTTCCAGCTGTTTAAGTGTTCTTTTATGCGGGTTTTGAACTTCCTTCCCGTCTGGCCAATGTAAACACCCTGGCATGTACTGCAAGTGAGACTATAAACACCGCTTTGATCTTGAGGTTGCAATTTATCCTTGTTGTTACATACTATGTTTTTGAGTGAGTTAGTAGTGTAAAAGGCTGTTTTTCTCCTACCGTTGTCTAGCTTATTTTTTAGCTTCTGGGATATTTTGCCTAGGAAGGGAACCCTGACCCACTTAGGTTGTGTTTCTTCTTTAGGTGCCTCCCCGTTATACCAGTTCTTTAACTTCTTAATGAAGCCAATAAGATATATAAGACACTTCTTAATTACAAACCATCACACACCGTAAAAAATAGCATTGACCTAGTGGAAAAAATTAATAAGCTTAATAACACCAAGCTCATACCAGAGACCGCACAACTAATATCGTTTGATGTGAAGAACCTATTCCCTAGTGTACCAGTGAATGAATGCTTAAACATAATGAATGAAAAGCTTTGTTCGTCTAACATAGATGCCCAGGTGATTGTAGATTTAGAAACAATTATAAAAATATGTGTGGGACAAAATTACTTCAGATATAATAATACATATTTTAAACAGATGGATGGTTTAGCAATGGGCAGCCCACTTTCGCCACTCTGTGCAGATCTGTTTATGGACGAGATGGAAAGAGAAATTTTAAACAGAGTAAACACAGACCAAATGCTGTATTGGTTTAGGTATGTCGATGATATATTATGCCTCTGGACGGGAACAGACTGCGAACTACAAAGATTTTTCGAGCACATTAATTCAATCCACAACAAAATACAATTCACAATGGAAGTAGGGGGAAAAAACATTAACTTTCTAGACCTTACCATTGACATCAGCACAGGCAAACATGACTTCAAAATCTATAGGAAACCCACATACAGCGAGAATACTATACACTCAACTTCTAGACACCCAGCCACACACAAACACGCGGCCTTTCACTCCTTCATCCATCGCCTGACTAAAATTCCTATGGACAAGAAGCATTTCGACGAAGAACTTAAAACTATCAAACACATTGCAGTTAATAATGGATACAACGAAGAACTGATCGATAGAATATTAAGAAGAAAGCAAAAACTCATAGGCCGAAAGAACTGGTATAACGGGGAGGCACCTAAAGAAGAAACACAACCTAAGTGGGTCAGGGTTCCCTTCCTAGGCAAAATATCCCAGAAGCTAAAAAATAAGCTAGACAACGGTAGGAGAAAAACAGCCTTTTACACTACTAACTCACTCAAAAACATAGTATGTAACAACAAGGATAAATTGCAACCTCAAGATCAAAGCGGTGTTTATAGTCTCACTTGCAGTACATGCCAGGGTGTTTACATTGGCCAGACGGGAAGGAAGTTCAAAACCCGCATAAAAGAACACTTAAACAGCTGGAAGAAGAAAGACTCTAAATCCACTTTCGCAGAACACCTTAATAAAGAAAACCATACTTTTGACCCGAATCAGGACATAAAACTCCTACAAAAATGCAAAAAAGGACCGAAACTCAACGCTTTAGAAGCCCTGGAAATAAATAGACACAGCATTAAATCACCCCAGCCACTCTTAAATGACCAGTACTGCCTATCTTCGTCACCATTACTCAAATACTTCCAATCTAATTCAACCCAATGACCAAATTAATCTTTATTGACATCAGTTTTTTTCCTTTTGACTTTTTGATTTGTAAACATTTACCTATTTTTATTTTTATTTTCATTTGATTTTTATTCAATTTAATTCATTTACTTATTTAATTTCAGTGTACTTTGACTTTATAATACCAAATATTTTTGTTGAACGCTTCCATAATTGCACGAACAAAACGCCTTAAAATCATGTTTGTCATCCATCACACAAATGTAAACAAATAGACGAAATACATTTTCGCCTAATACAATAGCCTGAAGATGTTAGTATAACGAAACCGGTCGCTAGTGTAATTTAAATATAAAGTGGAGCAGTTACCAAGTAATGTGTTTTATTGACAAGATGTTTCAAATGTTCCATCAAGAACCAACAACGACAAGTATCAATTTCACTAGGTTAGGTTAAGGTTAGTTTATAAATTACCGTGAAAAAAACCTGTCGTGAAATTATAAACTACCTAGTGAATTGATCAACTTACGATTCTTGTTATTTTCCGGTGACAGGTACATCGTCACGACATCAATCCCCGAGGGGTTCCCAGAGGTATTTCCCAGTATGCAAATATAACGTTCCAGCGAGAGGGTATTGCGCTCTACCATCGTACTTCGGGTTCCTAGTCTCTGGAGATCATTTCAGTTTGGCCTAGAACTATCGATCACGCGATAGAAAGAGACGCCTTGGAGGGTTGCCACGCAGCGCTGTGCGAGCTGAATTGCACTTTATTGCCGCGGGATGAGAGTAGCTTTTTATTTAAGTGCCTTTGCACAGTGGATCTTCTGCAGTACTATTATTTCTTCTGTGCTCATAGTCCGCCGAATGAAAAAAATATAGAAGAGTGTAACAAGTATGCATACGAAATAGGCGTCAATTAATGTTTTTGTTGTCAAGAGTGTAGGTGAGACAAACAGAATTGTATAGGAAAGGAATGTATAGGAAGGACTCTTCGTTTTTAATTTGCAATTATATATTTTTTTATTGGATTAAAAGTGATAAAAGGTTTTAATTTGATAAGTTAATATTATATATATATTATGTAAAAAATAATAAATTCATGATATCGGTGACAGGTTCAAAATATTACCTACTTTTTCAGTGAGGACAAGAAATTGTGAGATTAAGTACACTTTTTTTGAAAATGTCTCATAACGCAACCCAATACATTGAAGCCCGTCTGTACCAACACGAACGCATGCACATTACCACTCGCAGGACGATATAAAACCGCCTGCGCATCTGCAAGAGATTCATTCGTTAGCTACTGGCGACGAGTAAGATAGCTCCGCAGTCTACTCTAAGTCAGGTCGCTACATCTGTTCGATAGCCGCGCTGTCTTCAGGTGTTAGCCAGCAAGGAGGAACAACAGGGTAGGATAGGTACCCAGTCCACCCTAGGTTCCTTAATAGGCTACCTACTTATCATACTTATGTCACTTAAGAGGGTTACCATATCAAATAAATCCACCAATTTGAAGTAATCGTGGGTTTCATTCCTGGCCAAGACTCATTTCAAACAAAGCGTCATTCGAAAATGGCACCAGATACACAAAATGACGTTAGGCTCATAATTATTTCGTAATGTTGTCACGCTACACTAGGCCAATCGTGATTGGCCGACTCAAAGACATAGTGAATACTATTGGAGCCGTCGTCGTACAAAATTGTGTTCAAGAAACTTTATCGTGTGGTAATTTTTCAGCTCTAATCAGACTTCTATGTTTTTTTGTTCGCTGCCACAGTCACATACTCACATAGGCGGAGTACTCCTTCACTTCGTGCTCGTTGGTGTGCATCCCGGAGACGCGGCCGCGCCAGAAGCAATCCTGGCAGAGCGTGTAGTTGGCGCAGCGAGTGCACCGGTACCTGAACCCGGTGAGCGAGCCGCGCCGGCACGCCGAGCATGCGCACGGGTGAACCACTGGGGAACATTTGTCGTGACGTCAAGCACTAGAAGTTTAGGGCCATCACAAATTATAACGCCTCGGCACCGGACCACCTCAAAGTGCGCATTGAAATTGAGCTTTAAATCGTGTTGCGCACGCAGTGGCGTGCACAGAACTTTTTGCTGGAAAAGCAAGCCATTGGTCAAGAACAACAATAAAAAAAATATGAAAAAATTTAAATATCATTTTGAAAAAAAATGTATGACGCCATGGTAGACAATGTCTACCCTAGAGTGAAAATTTCCTATACAAACTTTTTTTTTAAAGTGATATTTAAATTTTTTCATATTTTTTTTATTGTTATTCTTGACCAATTGCTTGCTTTTCCAGCAAAAAGTGTCAGTTAGGGTTTTCCGGCAAAATTTCGTTATTTTATGCATTACGTTGTAAATGTATGGGCACACAAACTTAACAGCGTGTTTTAATTTTGTGTGCCCATACATTTATTATATCTGTAATTCAAAAATAAGAAGAACCATCTTAAGTTGTGCATTTCGTAGAGAATACGTGTCGTTTCTCCTTAAGGGTCTGAAATAAACTTGTTTAATGTTATGTTGGACGATATACATGAAGTTTGAATTGAATTTGATTAACTTTATTCGATAGGCAAATCGCTAATCTTCAAATTGGGAATAAATGCCTTTTTTAAGCAATAAAAATAATGCCTTGAAAGATCTGTTGTTTTTTTTAACATGAATGTAAGTATTGCGTCGATAATTTTTCTTTCTTTTTACAATACTTTTTTAGAAATGGGTGCCGGAATTAGAAACACAAAATGAAGATGGCGGCATTAAGGACATAAAATTAAAGTAAATTAAAGTACCTCCTTCTCATCTATCGATCTATTTTATGGATCAGAAGCTAGTTTTAAGAGGGAAGTAATAAGCAATATACTTAATAAATAGATATATAATACGAATGTGACTACGCACTATATTCGTAACAAATAATTATCAACATTCCTCTATCCTAGTTCCCTACCCTACCATACACACACACACTTACTTTTACTCTGACATCCTACGCCGCTAACTTTTCAATATTACTATTTTTCTGTATATAAATGTATGTATTTTTTCCTCTTGGTCTTTGAAGTTCGTTTTAAATGTATTATTGTAGAAAATGTAAAACCGTAATTTTCATAAGTTTTGATGTTATTAGCTACGATCATAAATGTTTAAGGCTGTGGTTTTTGTAATAACAATAAAATAAATAAATAAATAAAGTGTCGGAATTTGGGTGACACGTACCATTTTCAACGCTGGCCAGACGGTGTAGTAACGGCAGCCAGACGAGGCAAGGCGGGCCAGGATCCGACATCAGAGTGTCTAGGAAGTCGTTTACTGTGATTTTGACGTTCTGCGAACAAAACGGAAATCAACTCGTTTTCTGATTTTGAAGGTACAACGTGTAACAGAAAGGTGTAACCATATTTGAAGAGCTTATTCAGTCAATGGTATAAAACAACTTTTACTAATTCTAATAAACTCCATATACCAAAACATAAATCATCTAAATCCACCAAGTCCGTCTATATAGCAGGATCTAAAATATACAATGCACTTCCTAATGAAATCAAATCTTGTAAAGAAAACACAACATTCCTAACTAAACTAAGAGCATGGCTACTTAAAAAAGCGTTCTATAGTATTAAGAGGGCTCCCCTAGCCAAATGCAGATTCTTGCTTCTTTTTAGCAACTTTAAGCTCGTTTGTGAAAAGAAATTAAAATAAATAAAAAATACAGCACTTATCTCCAATATCTTGCCTTGAAGTTCCACAATGAAATTATTTTTTTACGTTATTAATGTCTTACGACATCTGCTTTCAAAAGAATGACTGTAGTTGAAGATTCCATGCATCTACATCTCAAATTGACGTCATTTATTTTCGAACAATACACTAATGGTTAGATAATTTAATAACTTAAATAATACACAAAAAAAAATATTGAAAATACCATTTTTTAATTTTTCTTTCAAATAACTACATCAATTGGTACGAATTCTAGACCAAAAGTTGTGCGCGAGAGCGGCCGGCAGTGTGCCGCTGGCTGTTCGACGTGGAACCCGTGTCGTTTGTGCTCGCGCCAGCCGCTCTGCACCATTGACCATTTCTTTTAGTAGGTATTATGAATGGTATATCCTTGTAGTGGGTAGTGAAGACGAGAAGATTTATGTTATGGAACAATTTTATAGACATATTATAAAGTGCGAAAAGACGCTTTGTTTTGTTTTTAATTTGTTTTTTTAAGGATATATTGATAGTGAATAGCACAGGTGGTAGAACGCTGGCCTCCCAATCTTGAGACCCAGGTTCGATCCCCGGTCGGGCATGCACCTATGATTTTTTCTAAATATCGTGCATAGTCTTTGTATCTAATACTTGTTACTTGTTGAACGGTAAAGGAAAACACCGTGATGAAACCTGCATGCCCTAAAAAGCATAGTTCACACTCGGGAACACCTCTGACACCCCCTCGGGGATACATGTCGTGACGATATTTGTACTCAACACAAAATATCAGACTCATCACATCTCCATAATTCATCGACAGATAAAACTCCGATACGTAAAATATATACATAGAGTTATGAAACCACAGACACGAACGTAACGGTTCAGTGCATAGAGCATTGTGTCGTGAATAGTCGTGATGTTTTTGTTTTCCTGTTTGTAGACATCTTATTCGAATAACGTAATATTTATTATTGTATCGATTCGGTATAATACGACTTCACTTATTTGACAGGACTAACTTTATTTTAGGCGTACCGTCTTTGTCTTGTGATACAGAAAGAAGAAGACAGCACGCTTAAATTTAGTTAAATAAGTAAAGTCGTGTTACACCGAATCGACACAAATAAAAATTAATAATAATAATAATAAATTCCGTTATTTTTAATATTACATTTACTTTTGTTTTTGGAACGAAGTTCCTTATCGTACGTTACAAACGCTTGACGAATGAGAGCTTTGCCGAAAAAAGTGTAAGCCTTCGACCGACAGAAATTTGTTTTTGTTTTTTCTGTACCCTGGACCATCCCCCAATTCCTCTCCTGACCTATGAGGGGGTCAACATTGTACATTGAATATTGTTTCTATTTACCAAGCTTGGAAGTATGTTTTTATTGTTGGAACTATCGCAGCAGAGCTAGACCGAAAAACGTGCAAGGCTTCGACCGTCACGACACTTTTGCTAATAGTATGTTAGAACTTCGTTCACACCGGGATTCCCACTACATTTAAAGATTTTTCATTTTTATTGAAAATTTTTAAATCGAATGAAAACTGCGATGACAGTTTAATTTAACAACAAAGTAGTTACGCGGGGTAATAGTTTAATTTAAGTAAATATAAAAAAAAACGGACAACTCACATATTTTTTTATATTTATGATGTCAACCTAATTTTAATAAATTTAAGTTATCAGTTTTGATTAATTACAAAAAGGCGGGTTTCTCACAATCCTCCTGCGTGCAGGGCACTTAAGCGAGATTTGGCAATGAAACAATGAAAATATACCATATTAAATGAAATAAGTTTTAATAAAAATAGGTTACTAGATTATCTACCTGAAAATAGGTGAACATGATTAAGTCTAATATTTAATACTGCCGCCTCTGTCGCTTCAAATGCTTGTGTTGTACGACTGTAATGCCAGGCTACTGACCTAGACACTGACAGCACGTCATTGTGGTTTTGCTGCGAACTTATAGATGTCGCTGTATCATTATTACGATGTTTTGTAGAGGTGTGGTGCGGTGCGGAGGTAGCGAACGCTCAAGGCCGTTGGCTCTCGGAGCCTTCTTAAGAAATATTACACTTCAACTAATACAAAATAAACCAAAAATTTCAATACCTAAATATAAGAAAATAATGTAATTCATAAAAATATTTTAATTTTAAGTAAAATGTTTTAATGTTAAGTAAAATATACTATTGACGTGTAAATAATTTTATTTATCAATACATTGAGTTTGAGTTTGAGTTATGCAACAAACCCTGTATATCAAAAAAAAATTTTTTTTTCATAGAAAAATGCAATGCCGCTTGGCTGAAATGTATGGAAGGGCAGATTTTTTTTTGAGATTCCAGGTTTGGCTGCATAGTAAAAATTGTTCTATACCATTGACTGAATAAGCTCATCAAATACGGTTACACCTTTCTGTTACACCTTGTATATAGGAGCACCTACTAGACCAAAATATCTTGGGGTCCATAGTAGACCATATCGAGCTTTAACCGCTCGATATAAGATATCTATCCCTCTGGAGGTAGATCAACAGAGTGAGAGAGAGCACGGTTTCACGCCCTATCGTGCTCGATATGGTTTGCTATGGTAGACTAGCAGGGTTAGCTCTACTCGTACATAGTCGATATGTCGATAACAGTGTGTTGAGTGATGACCGGGCAGGTCATCACTCAACACTCTGTTGTCCTCAGCACCAGAGTGTGATTTATTTGCTGATAGATTGATGACTGTGATTGAGAAATGCCTGAAGTTCTGTGAGCGTGATGAATGACAGGAATGTCCTAATTTATAATTTAAAAATTGTTAATATGTTTCATATTTTATTGTATTTTTTGAATTTTAATTTAAAATTATTGTAAATGTACTATCTTTTTCTTTTTGTTAATAATAGCATTGTATAACGTATTAGTTCATAAACTGTATAACATATATTAACTTTTGAAAAGCTTGACTTGTTTTATATGTATATATATTATATATAGGAATAAATAATAAAATAAAATACTTTATATTGTAAAATTAAACCGTTCAAGATATATTTCGGTAAATTTTTAATATTTTTTTTTTTAATATTAAGTATTTTATTTAATTATTTATTCCTATATATATATTTAAATATATATATATATACTGTAATGTTATACATTTTGAATGAATAATAAATAAAAAAATAGCAAACGTAGTTCGTATAAACGAGTACCAACTCTGTCTTTCAGCGACTAAAATTTCAAAGATATTGAAATTATAAGATTAAAATGTTTGTTTGTTTCCCAATGTTGACTGGAAGAAATTTCTTGTAGGAATAAGTCCGCTCTTGCCTTCTGACTATCTTATCGTCTTATTTTTGCGCAATATTAAAATATTTATTTCTTAAAGCACAATATTCACACATATTTTCCAAAAATACTTCTTTAAAAACACGAAAAATAAAGTGTACAGTATTGCGACAGATTATTGACTATTACTTAAAATAATGTAACACTTGAGCGAATGGTACATAATAAATAATATAACAGCAGACCCCGCATTGTCTATTGTGTTTATTCATTCACTCTTTCCATTCAAGCACTTAACGTGTTAATTGAACAAATACCTGATTAAATATCGTCAGTGCGAGAGAGTCGGTGTAACTGAATGATGGTGATTCGTAGACGGCGGCCGGCAACGCTAACACTTCGCGGAGATAGTCCGAGAGCCTCTTCATCAACAGGTGACCATTGCCATCCGATAGTTGAGAGAATATATCTGGAATGACATTTATAAATCAAAGCAAAAAAGAAAATAGTGACTTACTAAAGTAAGGCCAACGAGACTATTCAAAAAGAGGTAAACACACTTTCAGGGGTTCAAAACATTTTTATTTGAATAAATTATATACGAATTTTAAACTCCCTATTCTAATTGTTGTCATCTGTATTAGAAGAGTACGAAAACTATCTATTGTATTATCAATCATGTTGTCAATTTTGCTATAAAAATTGTCCTTTACTTTTATGATGTGATTCACACAATTTCGCCATTTGTCAGCAGATACATTAAGGATTCCCTCTTGTAGCAATTTTTTCACATCTTCAAATTTAAATGTGGTATTATTGCGAACTACGTGTCCCTTCGTGTACGTGTCCAATGGGATTGAGCTCGCAATGATAAGGTGGCAGTTTTAGGACTTCCACCTTATATTTTTTAGCAAGCTCATCCACAGCGTATCTTTGGAAGTTCGCCTTTACCTCATTGACTTTCTTTAAAAGGTCCGCTTTTACGTTTTTTTTATCATAACCACTTACAATAACAGTAAAATCAACAAGAAAAACTAATAGTAACGGATTAATAATAACAAAAAACTAAACAAATACATAAACGAAAGAATACGTATCACTTCGAACGCAATCCAAACAGGAAAGAACTTGTTCACAAAATTCAAAATGGCGACCTAATGTTGGTAGCTGCGGTACTGACTGCTTACCTGTACCACGATCCACGCAACGACAGCTGTCGTCGACCGACTGACGCCATTATGTCGACCAATCAATGACGCCATTATTGCGTACGAGAGATAAGAATGTAGCTAAATCAGTAAAGGTCCGATTGTGTACCTTTTTTAAATCATCTTGTTGGCCTTACTTTACACTGTTGGCCGTCTGGCCTTTACAACTTTCCCCGGACCAAAGGTAGCCGAGAACGTTCCCCTCCTTTGGAATTTAAATCAACAAACGCTAAGAGCCGGCTGGGGGACTTCGGCTCAGGACGTTGATGGTGAATACTCTATTGGAGAGAAGCGACAAGGGCCTGTAGCATAGTATTTAATCGCGCGCGACGCCACTAGTTGAATCACAAGTGCAAGGAGCGTGACGTAACAATCGCAAAAACATCGTGTTACTCCTCGCACTCGTGATTCAACTAAGTCGCATCGCGCGCAATTAAACACTGTGCTACGGGCTCATGTACATACCTATATCTGAAGTAGAGGCGTCTTTGACGTAAAGTGTTTGCTGAGAGTTTAGTGGGAGTGACGACAGAGGCGGGGGGCCTCGTGTCTAAATTATATAACAAAGTAGCATATACATTATATACCAACTACAGGCCCGGTAGCATAGTGATTAATCGCGCGCGACGCGGCTTCGTTGAATCACAGGTGCGAGCAGCGTGACATACTGTTTAATCGCAAAAACATCGTGTCACGCTCCTCGCACTTGTGAATCAACTAAGTGGCGTCGCGCGCGATCATAGAATAGAATAGCTTTATTTAGTATTTCCACATTTTTGCTTAAAACTAACAAATAGAGACTAATAATAATACCAAATAGGTCTCCACTTAACATGTGTCATGAGCATGGCTAGCGCCATGACGCTGATTTTCAGTGGATGCCTATATATATGTCATAAGTATACCTATATTAAAAATTAAATAATAAGTAAAAAGTAAAATATTCAATTATAAGTATGACAGAACACAATAACATCTAGACTATTTGACAATTAAATTAATAAGCTTTTTTGCTACCCATAAAAATACACACAATTTCAGTATCCCTAAACCAACAAATAACAAACACACAAAAACAAATCCCAAACGATAACAGTTTACACTATGCTACGAGTGCAGGACTATTCGCCCGGGTGGCCGCTAACAGCAAACCTATAGTCAAAAATCCTATACAAAATATAAATTACTTTTTTCATCACACTCGATCCTCTTGTCAAGGAAGGTTAGAACTCCAACAACGCAAAATAAAATTCCCATACCTTTAGTAAGGAATAAAGTTTGAATTATTATTACGCAAAACGTGCCAAGTTACGCCGCGGCTACTAAAGGTCGGCCAGCCCTGCAATGTGGACTGCGGGTCTACCGCGTAATTCTGATTTTCATCAACATCAACTTGAGATTGAAAGTTGACGTGCGTGCGACGACGCCCGCCTAACATGCCATCTCTTTTGCACGCACGTCAAATTTCAATCTCAAGTTGATGTTGATGAAAATCAGAATTACGCGGTAGACCCACTGGTCCTGTTTTATTGTGAGATGGGTTTGCCTGTAGCGGCCGCCCGGACTATATTATTGTACATTATCTTTTTAACATGGCAACAGGAAAGCAACGATGGGGACGCCGGATCAGTGGCGGCGTTAGGGTAGGGCGTGGTTGGGCGATCGCCCAGGGCGCCAGACATCAAGGGGCGCCAGCGCCCCCTCGTCAGTATGGATCACGGGATAGCGCGGTAAAATTTTGTTAAAATAATTGGTCATGATTGAAGATTGAAATAATCTTTCCCATGTTTTTTTTTTCCTTTTTTGCACATGAATAATTTAGGAAACAGATAGGGGGCGCCGTAAATGCTAAAACCGGCACTGCGCCGGATTCCTAATCTTGGGACCCGGGTGCGATTCTTACTGGTCGAGCGTGCACCAATAAATGCACGAAACTTATGCAAGTACCTATATACTTGCCACTTTCTGATGGTGAAAGAAAACACTGTGCGTTTAATAAGCGTGTAATTTTCCTATCAAGTAAAATCGTCGGTGAGAAGATGTACGAGTGTTACACTCGGGAACACCTCTGACACTCCCTCGGTAACATATGTATGTCGTGATGATATCCATGTATCGTCGTCATATCATAGAATTCGGAATTTAACAATTTGCCTACGCATACGAAAAAATGTACGGGCACAAAATAAAGCAATCTTAAATAACAAGCAAGAAAACTTATCGACACGTGTTTCGCCTCTAAACGAGGCATCCTCGGTATGTGTAGTGATGTGTAATAGCATGGTAAGACTACACATCCCGAGGATGCCTCGTTTAGAGGCGACACACGTGTCGATAAGTTTTCTTGCTTGTTATTTAAGATTGCTTTATTTTGTGCTCGTACTGCTTGCTTTGCTTGTGCATGTTTTATGCGGGAGGGCGGGCGGTGCTTGAGTCTGCATTTTGAATAGCACGGTAAGAGTGTTTAGCGGAATATTGCAAATTATTAATATATCCACAAATTTATGATGGACTTACGCAAAGTAACTCCTTTTTCAATTAACTTTACTATTTGCAGGATTATAGGCAAATTCATAATGAAATGGCAACTCACATCTGAGTTTGTCTGTTAGTTTGCCGGCGCACATCGTTGCGAGCGCCACCTTTATCGAGAACACCCTGATCTTGCCAACATTCTCACTGAAACAGGAAATACAAAATTATACTCAAAAAATAAATACCTACATCATAATGTATACATTGACATACTAACAAGTAGACATCGGATCTGCACTCAAAAGAGTGTTCAAACCATTGAATCAATCAATCGCCAAATTGATCATCATCAATCATCAAATTCAAATCAGTCAATCGCACGTCAATCAAAATTAAGCCATGCAGCAATGACATACGATTCAAATTAAAATGTTTTGTTTCTTAATATTGACACTTCACTAAGGACACTTTTTTCGTTGTTCTTGTACTAGACCCGAGGTCCATGGTTTGGTATGTCAATTATCAAACATATAATAATATTTTTATACCTCTTTTAACGTAACAGAAAACTCAGTAGGTGAAATAAGAACAAACACCTGGGTTCGACAAACAGATTTGTGATTCTACAGCCGGGATGTCTTGTGTCGCCATAAAGTAAAAAATAAAAACCTCAATATAATGTAACATCGAAGAAATTCCCAACTTTTCGCTCTTATCACCATTTCAGTACAGGCGAATTGACAGCTCTCAAACAGGCACAACCAGATAGCCCACCATGCATGGGAACTATTGATGGTGGTACATGCATCCAGTCTTTACATAAAACAGACTGGTGACGGGCGGCAGCATCACTGGTACAGGGTTACGCACTTACTAACCCGCCTGCGCAGTGTGTGTGTGAGTATGGGTATTTCTTCCAGGAGGATTGCCAAAAATAGTGAAATCTTGGAAAGGCAGTGACAGGCTGAAGGAAGAAGACACGCTGATGGATGGATGGATGGATGATGTATTTTTATATAATCATAGACTCACCCAGTACTGTAAGCAGACAGTAGCCAATTGAGCAGCAAAGCCGAACAAGCTTCAACCGAGACCTGATGAGCCGGAGGCAGTCGTTTATTCAGGTTGTGGTACAATGAGGACACCAGGGTCTCCAGACGGGTTACATTTACACAGGCATTGGGCTCCAGAGTGTTGAGGGCGTTCTCTCGAAATGCTTCTATTACGTTCCATATGTCGATTACATGTACTGCAAAAGGTAAAAAAGATGTTTTACAACATAGCCAGAGTTAACTTGCCGTAAAATTTTGGACATTCATAGGATTAAAAAAGGTTTCTCTATTTTACGGTTTTGATGAAGATGAAGTGTATTAATTGTTTTAATTTTTATTTAATATTATATTCTGTTTTATTCAATTCAATTCAATTTTAAATTTTGACAAATGCAGCCGATGTCAACCATTCTGCCAGTGTCACGTGATAGATTGTAAAGCTAACCCAAAGAGATGGTTTCAGTTATTTGTGCCAAAAATAGTATTTAGGTTATACATCCACTAGGAAATCAACCAAATTTTAAATAATACTTCGCATTATGATTACTATTGTGCTTTTCTCAGTGAATCAAATTTTTTTCATGAGGATTATGTAGGTATGATTGTCAGCACTTTGAACAGAACTAAGCACACAATGCTGCACGTGAAGCTACCCCTTGACAATCTTATTCTTTATAGCAGGGGTTGGTAACCAGGGGCCCGCTGGCAGCATGCGGCCCGTGAAACACTTTGATGTGGCCTGCAAGATTCATAACCACTGTATGATAACTATATTTGGTAGTACATATTTGTGTAAGCAGACATATTCCATTCTGAACCACCTAAAAAGCAAGCATTGTTCTCGGTTAAAAGGTGCACATTTAGATGCAATACTGCACAAAATGCGGCCCTCGCTGATTCCCTGGTAGCATTTGTGGCCCTCCTATATCATAACGTTGCCGACCCCTGCTCTATAGGTTAAAATCAATCAAACATAGGTAGTTGAATTGCAGACCCACAATGTGATTAAGTTATACTATTAAACTAAATGAGCTCACAATAATGTTGTAATAACAGCAAAACCAGTTAGGGCTTAACTGCTAAGCAGATTAAATGCCTCTCCATAACAATCTAAACACATAAACTCACAGTTACACTTTTTCTGGACATATCTGAGCTTTGTGGCACTCCTGTAGGAAGCAAACCGGATCAGGTCGAAGTTCTGCTCTCTCATTTCTTGGAGCAGCTGCGAGCGTGGGTCTGACGCACTGTGTGTGCTGACCCCGCTCAGGCTCTCACGCTCAGACATTGTCGCTGCTGAAATATGGAACAGTGACTACTATTAAACTGATATACTCAATTATTTCACAAATCCCTTATGAACCTATTTAGTTACTATATCTTACGTCTATCTATCCACTCTAGTGTCTGTTTGTGTGAAAAGATGTAGAGCGTAAATGGACGAAAAAGTGTTAACTTCAACGTAATAAAATAGTGTACAATATTTACCAAATTTTTATACATAGGTATTCGGTGAAATTTAAGATGATGGCTCAAGCTAGTAGACTGTTGTAAGTTGAGGATATTAAATGGAACTAAAAACAACGAACCAAGCACTGAATTTGAATAAAATTAGCAGAATTAGCTAAAAGACAGGTGCACAAAACTTGTCTACTTGTGATGGTGTTTTAATGAGTATACTACAGGTGAAGCTCACTGTTCTTACCTTGTAATTATCGGTTATCTCATAACTTTGTTGACATAGTGATAATTATGTTCACAGCGGGCTGCAAATATTTTTACGGGCGTATCGATTGTAAGATAGAAAAATAATTTTGTTATATTTTCAAATCTACTTTTACACCACTTTATCACAAAAGTTTAATATGTTTGCTACAGCCGGTTATTAATTTTCACGACAAATACATTGCAGCACAAGTTTTTAAGAGAAAAAGATATGACTAAGTTATAGTTTTGATTAATTTCTAAAATAAATTAACTACGGAATCCAAAAATCAACACCTGTGACAAATCTGCCATTTGAAATAACATTCCATTCTATTGTAAAAGAGTGTGATTTTTTTATGAAGTTTTGAAGCGTACAGTTCTTGTAGGTAACATTAAACACGCAAAAGCTAAAGTTATTCTCGTTAAGGTGGATGGTCCAATGTAGTTTTTATAAAAAACTTTTGAGAACCAATAACGATGACAGAAGTATTATTATTTAATTCTGTTACCTTTTTCCACACGTTCCATCAACTTTACACCCGCGAATATTCAGTTTTTCTTACAAACAAAATGTTTTAACAGTCTAATTTTGCAATTTAAACTTTTACACATTGGATTACAAAAGTTTTAAATAACAAAATTAGATTCTAAAACAGTTGGTTTGTAAAAAAAAACTGATTATTCGCGAGTGTAAAGTTGATGGAACGTGTGGAAAAAGGTAACAGAATTAAATAATAATACTTCTGTCGTCTTTATTGGTTCCCACAAGTTTGTATGAAGATTGCCTTGGAGGAATTCGTTATTGCTCCCCATCTTACATTTCGTGGAAGTATGCTGTCCCGCCCGACTTCACTGAAGAAGAACTTGAATGACACCTCAACTTATATGTGTGCATCCGTTACATATTCGTACTGCGTAAGTATGATCATATTCCTGAATTTCGCAGTAAATTATATTCATACTTATAAATTATACGCCGCATACAACGACCCAAAGAAAAAACTTATTTAAAGTTGGACGGTTTGACCAACAAATTAAAATATATACTTTAAAAAAAACGTGCCATCCAACATACATTTTCATAGAAAAGTTGAAAACAACGGACTTGAGTTAGGTACGCCCGGGTAAATGTAAAATTTAACTGTCAAAGTGAACTTTACATTTCTGACAAGGTTTATCCACCATAGGATATTATTTACGGTTTATTCAAAGACTTGTTCGTTTTCACTCGGGTGGTTGTAGAACATGTGCATGATAGGTAGTTATTTTTATAATTTTTACCTTTACCCCGCGGCATTTAGGAACGCTAAAATTGTCCAAAATGGCAGCTCACCTATTTCGTAGCTTTTTTTTTAAATTACTTATATTTTATGCTCAATATAGTACAGGTTGTAGAGCTGATGCCGGGCTCGACTATGGAGCTACCACCATCTTACTTGGAGACCCCCTCGAAGTAATTCGGGGGAGAGTAAGAGGACAGCTCACAGGCAAAAAACCAGGAGGCCCACCATGCCTGGGACCGATGGATGGCGGTATATCCATCCCTAATAGCCGGGCCTTATATGGAACAGACTGGTGACGGGCAGCGGCGTCACTGGTGCGAGGGTTCCGGCACCGCGCTCACCAACCCGCCTGCCCAGCGTGTGTGAGGATGACCGCCGGAGTGGCAAAGTCCTATAATACTTACATAAATAACTCATCACATTTTTGTAGAGAAGTGTCAGAACGGGGATCTAAAAAGGCCGACTTAGGTGAATTATAAAATTATTTGAAAGTGGGATAGAGTCAGAGCTTTTTCACGCGTGCAAAAGAGACGCCATTGGAACAGAATCATAATGTGATTCACGCAAAACGGCCTTTTTAGAGGACCCGAGCACTAGATGGCGTCATCTGAGTATTGGCTCACTCTGAGGTTAACAACTGAATCAAAATTTTACTCACATATTCAAGCCGATTGTTGAGCCTTTAATTTTAGTTTAACTACAGTCAGAGACAGTTGGCGCCAATAGTTCAGTATTAGTGAGGTTTATTATTAAAGCATAAATTTGAAATTTAATGCACAAGTAGTCATGGCCTTGTCCAAATAAAGAGAAAACAGCATATTAAGTTGGTTTTGAGAAGATCGTGACTACACAATTTCAAACTTCTGCTTTATAAATCTGATTTTAACACCGATTCGGTGCAACACAACTTGACTTAATTGACAGGACTAAACTTAATTTAAGTGTTCTGTCCTTTTCTTTCTGTATCCAAAAGACAAAGACGGGACGCTCAAAATAAGATTAGTCTTGTCAGTCATGTTGCGCCGAATCGACACCAATACTGAACTATTGTCGTCAAATGCCACATACCAAAAAGCTTTTAAGGGAATCATTGAGTTAGCGGCCGCGGCCGCGATAGGTACAGATCGTTCAGAGTTATTTTACCTCTAGGCTGATCGAAAATGTTTCTTAAGTATTGGACATAGAACAGCTGTCAGAGGTAAAATACCTGTGAACAGTCTGTATTTGAAAAAAACTATCGTCTTATTCCTGCTGCGCGGCGCACTTGCAAGCGAGTCGCCCCGCGCGCTTCCCGCAACCTTATTCTGTGAGGCGTCCGTATTCTGGTAATGTAAAGAGGTGCGATTGTGTAAGGTTGGTCATAGATGATAAATCTATACCATTGTCAAGGATCGTGTAGGGCAAATTCGAACTGTGTAAAACTGTCCATAAAATGAAGACCGAAAAGTAACCGAAGGTTTAGAAATGACCGATGGTTTAAAAAATGCGAAATGAAATTGCGTTTTATTGTGTACTACCTACGTAAAATGAAATTTGATAACTTATTTACTTTAAAATTATAAAAATAATAGATCTTTTTGAATACATTTTTTAAATCCACCACAAAAATTAATTTTTATAATTTAAAACATAGAATTCAATCGAAACTTATCTCCATGCAACTCGTATAACCAAACGCAACAATTGAAGGAAAACCGAGTTTCAGCTGCTCGACCCCAGGTGGTGGCATAAGTTTACTACTACTCAACAGTATATGTAGTTGAAGAGCTTGACACGGGATTACTTTTTTTACTAGATGTGATGTCTGAAAGAGACAGCGCTATATCTTATCGTATTATTTGTCTTCGTCCGAGTTTTGTAGTTATAATAACGCGTCATAGTTTCGAATCAATTCAAGTGTCAAGTCAACTGCAACTGCAAAATATTTTTGAATCGGTCGGTGTTTTATTTTATAGTATGTTTCTTTATTATATTAGTATGACGAAATAGCAACCGAACCAAAATACAAAAACCGGCCAAGTGCGAGTCGGACTCGCGCACGAAGGGTTCCGTACCATTATATATAAAAATAGCGAAAAAACATGTCTGTTGTACGGGAGCCCCCTTAAATATTTATTTTATTCTGTTTTTCAGTATTTGTTGTTATAGCGGCAACAGAAATACATCATCTGTGAAAATTTCAACTGTCTTACTATCACGGTTCATGAGATACAGCCTGTTGACAGACGGACAGACAGACGGACAGCGGAGTCTAAGTAATAGGGTCCCGTTGGTTACCCTTTGGGTACGGAACCCTAAAAAGTAAGAAAAAATATTTTAATCTGTGGCCGAACTGCCCTAAACCTTTTCATAATATCTTTCCTACAAAAATATAACCCCAAACTGTGTTCATATAAAAAACAATTCTTATTTCTGTGCCAAAGCCAAGGGTTTTGACTAAAAAGCTCCACAATTTTAATTTATTGAACATCATTTATTGATTTTAATGGTAGAATAAAAATTGTTTTACCTAATTTTATTCCAAAATAATCAAAAACACTTACCGTTAAACGATTGTCATAGACAACAAGTCGCCGCAATCATTTGACATTAGCGATGAACTAACAAAATCTTAGACAATTCGAATTATCTGTCAATCTTAACAAATCATTCACTCATTGTCTAAAATAACAATACAAATCGTAAAGCATCTATGAATACCATAAACAATTCAAATTGGCCGTTTGACAAGTGAAATGATTAGTTTTAAGCTATCAAATGAATACGATTTCATGACTATTTTCTTACACAATCGCACCTCTGATTTTCATGTTTAGTTTATGAGTTTAGCGAAAGAATCGTTAATTAGAGTAAAATAATAACACATGTTATATACGTAAATAAATCCAAAATTTGGGTTGATTGGTTGTTTAGTAAGACTAATTGAACGGGCAAAGTTAGGCAGATATTTAAATTTATTTGTAGCGTATTTGGATATTTATTTGTAGCTATTCTGGAAGGATGGGTTTTTTGTGCGAAATTTTTCTGATCTGTGCAGAGGTGTATATATTGTATGTAGAGCATGTGTGTAGAGTGTAAGGCGTTCATGTAGTTAACCATAATCATGTTGCTTCTGATTATTGGTGGTATTGCACTGAGGGCAATTTTTGGTATCAGCCCTTTCGGTGCTGCACCAATTTCCAAACATTTTCCTAAAAATTGTAAATGGGTATAATATTGGGAAAGTTTGGCTGTTATATTTTTTATTTTATTTACGATTTCCTTCATTTACGTTAAAATGTAAGTAAGAAGGTTCTAATTTGATTAACTGGCACGTTGCGAGTATTTATGTTCATTAAAATTATACTGACTTTGACAGAAGGCTGTAACAGATGATCAAGATTTTGGTATTTGTCAAAAATGCACAAAGGAGCATATAACAATAATTAAAGATGTTTTTGAAACGTGGATACGCTATATTGAGACGGCAGTAAGAAGAACACAGTGTAACCTATATAGCACAAGATTAGAGTCCATCAAACGAGCAGCAATAATTGTGTGGGTTCTGTTCCATATGTGTTAAGTATGGATATCATACGTGTCTATGTCCATTCTGGTCTATAGTCACATGTCATATCTGAAGTCGGATAAGTCTTGTCTAAATATATTATTCAAATGATATCTACATTTTATTTAACTTAACATGGTAGCAGAGCGTAAATGAAGTTACGAGAAATAGTAAACAACCCAGTGAAAATAAACAAAAATGTCGAGCACCAAAATCGACCCTCTTACTAGGGAAAACTATGACACCTGGGTAATACAGGCTGAAGCCGTTCTCGTACGTCACAAACTTTGGAAATACATTGAAACTCCCTTGGCTGCTGGTGCTAGCGAAGCTGATAAAGAAGGAGACAGACAGGCAAAGTCTGAACTCATCCTCATAATCGCTCCTTCTGAACTCAAGCAAATTAAAAACTGCACAACAGCTAAATCATTATGGGATAAGTTAAAAGATACTTACGCCAGTAAGGGACCTGCGCGAAAGGCATCCCTGCTAAAACAACTGATCCTGACAAAACTAGAAGGACACGACGTACATGTTCATCTAAATAAGTTCATGGACATTGTTGACAAATTGGCAGACATGAAAGTAGATATCAACGAAGACTTGTTATCAATCATGATGCTGTACAGTCTCTCTCCTGAATACGAAAACTTCAGAGTCGCTATTGAATCACGAGACACTCTTCCAAAGCCAGATGTGCTTAAAACTAAAATAATTGAAGAATGTGAAGCACGTCATAGCCAAAACATGACCAATAACGATGCACCTGAATTTTCTAATCAAGAAGAAGCATTATACGCATCATGTAAGATTTGCAAACGAAGAGGTAACATCTTTAAATGCAAAAATCACAAAATATGTAGTACATGCTGGAAGAAAAATAATGAGAAACCTAACAAAAATAAAAACGATTCTCAAAAGAACCATTTTGCTACTCAGTGTCTCCTCACACCAGACGTGAAACCTGAAAACAGCATTTGGGTTCTAGACAGCGGATGTACGTCTCACATAACGTATCAACGAGACTTATTTAAGACCATTGAGAAAACGTCCAGAAAACTGAACTTCGCAACTGAAGAACATACTGCAGAGATTAAAGGAACTGGTACAGTCTCTTTCAAAACGAAAAATGGTGATGGCCTAGCGCTCACACATTTAAAAGACACTCTGTATGTACCCAGTTTATGCACCAACCTGCTGTCCGTCAGTAAGATGACAGATGCTGGCTGCTCTGTCCTGTTTACCAAAAATAAAGCGACGGTCAACAATCCTAAATCTGGAATAACTCTCACCGCACTTAGAGAAGCAGATGGTCTTTACTACATAAAACCTGATAAATGCGAGCGCATCAATCTGACCAATGATAATGATGAAACTGTTCCCAAAACAGCAAGGAACTCATCAAACATCAATGACTGGCACAGAAAACTTGGTCACATGAACGCCAAAGATCTAAAAGTTGCACTCAAAAATAACAACTTACTTGGACTGAACTTCAATGCATCTGAAACCTTGGACGAGTGCGAAGCCTGCATACAGGGGAAACTACACAGAACGCCTGCCCCTCGTGAGAGCACCTACCAAAGAACAACAGAGCGCTTGGAAATTGTCCATAGTGACGTGTGTGGGCCGATACAAATGCCCACACTAAATGAAAATAAGTACTTTGTTACTTTCGTAGATGACTACAGCCGATATAGTCATGTTTATATGATCAAAAATAAAAGCGAAGTGATTGAAAAATTCAAAGAGTTTAAGGAGTTAGCGGAAAATCACACTGGCAACAAAATCAAATTCCTACAATCAGATAATGGCACTGAATATGTGAACAAAGAATTTGATGCATATTTAAAACGTTGCGGGATACAGCGAAGACTAACCACTCCCTACACCCCGAACCAAAACGGAGTTGCTGAACGGAAGAACCGTACCCTCGTGGAGAAAGCGAGAGCAATGATGATTGATGCTAAGACACCATTAAAATTCTGGGGCGAAGCAGTCTTGACTGCCAACTACTTATCAAACAGAAGTATAAACAGCGCCATTCAGAATCAAACACCATTTGAACGATGGGTTGGAAGAAAGCCATGTATCAATCATTTGTACGTATTCGGTTGCAAGGCCTATGTTCTGAGAAAAGGCACTAATGGTCACAAATTTGCACCAAAAGCAATCCCTGGTATGTTTGTGGGATACTCTGAAATGTCCAAAGCTTTCAAAATCTTCATACCTTCGAAGAAAATAATAATATCAAAAGATATTCGTGTGATGAAGACTATGTTCTATGATGAACAGAACAAAAGTGAACTCATTACATTTTTTGACCATGTCAAGGTTCCACAAAAACAACCTAAACAAACGTCATCGAAACAAACACCACGCAAGCAAGTGGCTATTACACTTGACGTTTATAAAGGAGATGATGAACTGTTACAACAAAATTTGGTTGACAGCACTAAAGACGGTCAACAATCAGAACCATCGAATGGAATAAGCGACTGCGAATCCTTTTCCGGTTCTAACGAAGACTATGATGCTGAACTTGCACACAAAGCTGATGGTGAAGAAAACGCCATCGTTCAAACGAGCTCTTTGAGAGACAGGTCAAAAATTACAGTTCCTAAGCACTACGATGATTTTATTTTGACAGTAGCTGAAGAAATCGAAAAACTTCACAGTCGAGCATGTTTCCTCAGAGCTGCAGTTAGCAGATATGCTCAGTAAACCTCTGTTCGGTCCCAGACTTAAGGACTTAAGTTCCAGAATGGGACTGAAGAATTTATCTTCAAAATTCTTAAAAATCTTCCGAGGATGTTAAGTATGGATATCATACGTGTCTATGTCCATTCTGGTCTATAGTCACATGTCATATCTGAAGTCGGATAAGTCTTGTCTAAATATATTATTCAAATGATATCTACATTTTATTTAACTTAACAATATGCCTGCTTCAAGCAGTCCTCATCGAGTTACGTATTGATATTGGAGACCGTCAATAGCCCTCTGAAGAATGGAGAGAACTCCTTTGAGTCTCTGGCTGCCTTCGAATGTCTTGCGCACACAATGCACTGTATGAAATCAACTGCAGCTCTTGGGACAAATGCACGTGTGGTTGCGTCTCTGCAGTTTTTCAATTATGCACCTCGACGTGATTCTTCAATCTTTGTTGCATAAAATCTTTTTATTGTTGTTGCACTCGAAAAGAGTTATTCGTTCATAAGTTTATAATATACTCACATGTGCGAGTAATACTTTAATAAATATATAATATTGCCTCTATTGGCCTTTTATTTGTTTTTTATTTTGATTTATTTTATTTTTGACGTAAAGATTATATTTTATGCTCTGTACCTATTTGAGACCGAGGAGTCGTCGACCTTTATTTTGGTAAACTCGCTTGGCTTTACCAGAACCGTAGTACTTTATTATTCTTTTATTACCCATTATTTACCATTTATTATTGTCTTCTACAATGTTAGTTTATTTAATAAATGATACAGCAAACTAACCTAACCTATACATTACACTTAGGTACACTTATTGCACAAAAACAAAACAAAAGGGAATATTTACATTACTATACACCACACACCACTAGTTCACAATATTGATACAAAATCGGAATCGTCAAATGCACTACACTACCACAAAAACACCTGATATTAGCCAAAATTTTCTTTCCACTTTCTATGTGTTTTTCATTGCCCGAAATAAAGACATTTTATTTTTTTATTTTTGCGTGACGGGAGCGTGTCGTTTGACTCTAAGTGCCTGATTAAATTTAAAAGCAATAATCAAAATCGTTAGATCTTGTTTTGGTATTTTTTTTTTCAGGCGCTATTAAATATTTTCAAGCTTTTTCCTTCTAAAACAAATTGAATAAAAAAAGAATCTCATAGGAATCTTTACTTCTTTGAACCATACCTGAATATGTGATGTCTTCTGCATTTTAGCCCGTATTTGGTGAGAAACTGATGATAAACAGTTTCTTATTTTTATGACTTTGTAGTAACGCGTGAAGCTTATTATAGCTTTAAATGATAAATTATGTAAAAACGAATTCCAAGGGGTCTTAGAATAAGAATCAACGTATGTTTATGCAGAGCTGCAATTTTCTAAAGCGACAGGATGCAGCGTCTTCGAAATTCTAAAATGTCGAATTTCACATTTTGTCCGGGATAATCGCCTTAAATTTTAAATTTATAAACAAGAAAAACAAAGTTAAGTAATGAACTGTGTGCTAAGCTACTGACGTTTAGTTTAACCTTAATGAAGAAAATTTAGTTTTGACATCACTTAAACTAAAATTAAAACCCTTCAGAATCTACTTTATTAATATGATTCTCGATGTCAAAGTGCGTGACCTACCATTACATTATCCAATCCTCTTGAAACTTCACATATTATGTGGTGTCTATCTCCTACTATACCTCCCATAGGACATCGGGCGGTTGATGGAATTTCCCCTAGTTACTTTTTGACGTGATTTTTAAACAAAAAATTGTGATACTTTTGCTAACTACACAAAAAAAACAATATCAAAATAACCAGGGTTATTGTTTTTTTTTTCTACACAACTACGAATTGGTCACATTTTGTTACGCGATATAATAGGGTTACAGATTGTACGCCTATAGTCTATCTTACTTACAGATTATGACCTATGCTCCTTTCAATGTCTTCATCATCTCGCAAGTCTTCTGTGTATTATCATGGACGAATCGTCCATGGTATTATTACATTTTAACCGAGGCAATGGTTTTCAAAATATTTGAAAGCGTAGCAGCAACGCCATATCGTCAGCAAACTCCTAAAGACCATATTTAAGCCACTCTCCTCATTCTCTTACTGTGGATGAGCATTGCTGCAGCGTACGATTGTATGAGACAGGTCTTTAAAGGGTTGCTAATGTTTATGACACGGTATTATCAAGCAACCACATTGGATTATGTTTGTTAAATAGCTTCGGAGAAGTAAGCACTCCTTGTCTAACACCGCACTAGAGCCGGTATGGTTCAGGCTGAGTGTTCGTTTATTTCACAGAATTGATTTGATTCAGATTAAAACTGAAAGCTATTTGTTGTCAAACTGTAGATCACTAATTAGACTGAAATTAGTCAGTATAATGTTGGTAGAACTCGTGCAATCAAAGAATAGCGTGAGTTACAAGTATTTTGGTTCATGATAATGTAAATAAGGATCTTGCAATGACACTTTTATGTAAGCGGGAGCTTGGTTTAGCTGAAAAATCTCCTATCTTACTGTTTGCTGATGGAATTACTACTGTTTTCATAAGGTCAATCAATAAAATAGGTATAGATGTAACAAAGCATTACTAAATTTTTGGATTAGGTTTTTACTGGCTAAAAATCATTCGGAAATCTGACTTGCATAAAGTTTTGCTGATCCCACGATTATACATGTAGCTCAGACGAATTTGGTCTGAGGCATGTAGACTAAAATGTTATTGTAGATATAAATTGTTCTAAGAAGAGAGGAGGACAAAATGGAGACACAAAATTATCTAACACATTTATTTAATAAATGATTGATTGAACACATTTGAAACATCTAAAACTCCACTGCGGAATCCTAAAATAAATACTCTACCAATATTTACAACACATAATATAGGTACTAACATACATAAATATAAAGTTATATATATACATATACATCTCACAAACAACAAAATTTTCTTTTTATTATAAATACAAGTAACAACGATTTCAAATCGTGCCCTTTTGGAATCATTGGCATTACACGGAACCCACTGGCAAATGCTAGGGTTATTCCCATCGGCTCACTGGTCGATTGCCAGGTCTAAATGTTCCCATCGGCTCACTGGTCGGTTGCAACTACAAAATTAATGTATTTTTTTTCCCAACCGACCAGTGAGCCTACTGAGTACTACTTTATTCAATGGAAAATATTCACAACGGACCAGGGTCGAATGTGAACTTACGCATTATTGGGCTAGGAAAATAAACTGTGTAAATTTATTGTAAAAATATGTCTTTTATGCTTATTTATTCCAATTAATTTACACAGTTTATTTTTCTAACCCAATAATACGTAAGTTCACATTTGACCCTGGTCCGTTGTGAAAATTTTTCATTGAATAAAGTAGTACTCAGTAGGCTCACTGGTCCTGCCCCCCTATTCTGTATCTTTAGTTGCCAACTGTACTAGGTGCCTATCATCAAAAACATAGCTAAAAACTGAAATTTCAAATTTGCCTTTAGTGGGTATTGAACTATTAACGAACTGTATCGTCACTTCAAGTGCGAACATATCCTTGGGAAATCGGAATTCGATGGTATATCTATGTTTTTGATGATAGGCACCCCGTACAGAAGGCAACTAGAGATACATAATAGGCCCGCTGGTCGGTTGGGAAAAAACATACATTAATTCTGTAGTTGCAACCGACCAGTGAGCCGATGGGAATAACCCCAAAAATGTTATACTAATTTATCAATCTAGTAGCATCTTAAAAGTATCCAGTTACAGGACTTCAAAAAGTGCCATTACCATTTCAACTACTTAATTAATGAACTGCAATTTAAATTACTAAAATGAATTCGGTTATTATTCTGGTATGTATTAAATTATAATCAATGAAAGTATTGAGCAATCCTAGTTCATACAAACGAGATACGAAAACCATTTATAAATCACAGATATTCTTAAGGTAGTGTGTATTTATCCCGATTGCATTACAGAATATCTAGGTTCACAAATATATATTAAACAAGAAAACTGATTTAAACATGAAATAAGAGAAAAATAAGCTTTCTATGGAAATTTTAAATTGCTTATGTCGTGTCCCTTCAAAATATATATTTGGAAACCTAAATATTCTGTAATCTAATCGGAATAAACACGCACTATCGTAAGAATATCTGTGATTTACAAATGGTTTTTGTATTTCGTTTGAAATAGGATTGCTCTTCATAGCAGGCTTCTTAAGTACTAAGATTTGGGTTAGATTGAAAGACAACCTGTATATCGAGAGTACATGTAAATAAATCTAAAAAGGTTGTACTAGAAATAAGTAAGCTGTCAACAGACTTATCGTTCGATAAATATAGGTACATTTAGATTAGTGAGAATTTGAAATCAGAAATATTTAAACAGGTATAACAATGCAGTTTGCATAAGGTTATTATTTTTTACTCACCTGGAGCATTTACACTGAAATATACTTACAAAACTCAGCTACATATTTCACATACTATTTATTATTTACCTATTTTGAATTATTTTATATTACTTCGAATTTATTACATCTATTGCTTTTACATCGTAGATTTGTGTAAGTAATATATACAAATACAAATACAATATATTTTTTCCTAAATAAATATATTTTAAATGCTGAATATATTTTGTAGTATGCAAGTTACATTTATTTACAAAATTATTGTGACTGTCACAGATTTGTTTGCGAGATTTGGTCCAAATGGACGAGATTATTTTAAAGCAGTAGATAAATACATTTCTCGGTAAGTTATATATTTTTCTTATTACAAAAATATTTAAACAGACTTAACATTTTTATACTTTGTATTTTTTTATAATAAACATCCACAAAGCTAAATGGGCATCAATCTAGTAAATAACAATTTACGTACTTGCGTAATATAATATTTAATTTATCCAAACATTTGATATGACAGCATAGCGTCCTCGTAAACCTGATTCCTGATTGCCGGATTATGGTCGTCGCACATTACAACGGATCGGCACCAGACCACCTCAGAGTAAGGTATTGAAATATGAGCTGTAAATCGTGTTACGTACGTATTATTTTTGTACTAGGGGACAGCAGGTAGACGGGACGGGGCGTGCGTGGTCCGCGCGTCGTACACTTGCAAAATGTCACGTACGCAATACGATTTAAAGCTCACATTTCAATGCGTACTTTGAGGTGGTCCGGTGCCGAGGTGTTATATTTGCGACGGCCTTTTTTGCGCATATTCGCACAATATTTACTTTGGTTATGATATGACATGGCGATATTTTTGCGAAATTGCAGTACTCATGAACACGGGCAGAATTGTAAGAACCTGTCAATTCTTATATGTTTGACAATGGTGTCGATTCGGCGCAACACAACTTACCTTATTTGACAGATCTAACCTTATTTTGAGCTCCTGTCTTTGTCTTTTCGATACAGAAAGAAAAAGAAAGAACTCTTAAATTAAGTTTAGTACTATCAAATAAGTTAAATCGTGCTACACCGAATCGACACCATTATCATTTTAAATACAAGTAATTTTTTTAAAAAACTCGGTCTGATATGTCGGTAACTGCTGATTCCTTCCGCCATGCGTTTTCAGACTAGGTTGTTATTCTTTATACCCATGTCTAGTTTTGCCGGTGACTTGACGTGACGTGACTTTGGCTGCTCGGATTACTTTATATAAGTGGCGCAAAAGTAATGTCATAATTTGAACTGGCTGCCATTTTTGCAAATGGCACCAAATGTCACTGTGCTTTGACATTTATGATGTAGATAAAAAGAGAATTATACGTAGTATCCCCTCTATAATTTTGGATTAAACTCTTCAATAGTTTCAATGAGTTTTGTTGCCAGTAACTGGCAGTTAGTTTTTACTTTCAGTTGAGTGCTGGCAGAATCGTTTAGGGGTCGACAACAACAAGTACCTACAGGGTGGCGCAAAAATAATGTCATAACTTGAATTGGCTGTCATTTTTGCAGACGGCGCCAAATGTTACTGTGCTTTCACAGTTATGATGTAGATATATATACTTCTTACATTATAGCTTGAGCTCTGCGACAGCTGTCATCGAAATACACATTTGAGCATGAGGAAGAGAGTTAGAAATACAAATTGTGTAGCGCTGTCCTACTGTCACAGGACTCAAGCTATATTATACGGACTATACCTATAGAGAATTAGTTGTCAATAAGCCATGGACCGATACACACCTCAAGAACGTGGAGTTATTATTAGGTACTGCTTATTTGACAAATTTTGATCTCCCGTTTTGGAGATTTAAATTGGCAGTCCAGATCGTCAGATCTAACAGCACGAGACTTCTCCCTTTGGGCTTTTTTAAAATCTCACGTTTACGACAACAAAGCACGGATCTTGCAAGTATTGAAAGATAACATTGAAGAAGAAATCGTCAATTTGGAGCCAGATGCGAGTAACAATTCAAAATGCCGTAAAACGTGCGCAATTATGCATCAACTCGGGAGGTGGTCATTTGAGCGATATAATTTAATAACGATATAAAATTGTCATCAATTTTACACTTTCAAACAAACTTTTTATGAAAACAGAGTCCTTTTTTTAATTTATAACAAAGTGGCGGCCAATTCAAATTATGACATTACTTTTGCGCCACCTTGTATTATCTACAGAACCATTTAGTTGGACACTCCGTGTATAGGACACTTACTTACTCTTTGGGACACTCCATAAAATTATCATGTCATTGTAAAAGGTCTAGGTAAGTAAAATGTCAACTATTGAGAGAGTAACCTATATTGATGTGTTTTCTTTGGAGTTTTTGTAAAAAATATGTCTCCGAGCTACTCCCAGGACTACACAAAAGTGAAAACCCCATCCAAATCGTTTCACTACTTTAAAGTAAATCACGATCAAACAGACAGTCAGGCAAAAGCTAGTTTCATTTATACAATTACTTAGTAAGTAGTATTATTTAGAATTAAGTAGTTTTATATATTTCTATTACAATTTTATAGACGGTACATACATTGGTACATAGTAACTATATTTTATATTAAATATTATCTTTTTATATCAAGACAACCGACAAAGTATTACAGTTGTTTTGATAGATAAGTACCTAGTTTCTTTTCAATAATTCCTAGATTTATAAGCTAGGTAAACAAATACTCAAAAAGTAAAATACTACTGTTATTTTAAAGATACAAAGGTACATACAGGTCCTACCTGAATCACGTCGATGATGTGAACCCTTCATATAAATTGAATTTACACGTTACATCCTTAATTCCAGCAGAAAAGGGATGCTTCTTCTTGTCAAACATATTTCAAGCTACCCCACACCCCGCATTTATATTGCGATAGGAACCCAAAGGGCATAGCGAGGAAAACTCCTGAGATCTTTAAATTTTTGTTAAGTAACATTATGGTTAATAAACTTACACAACATATGAAGTACATTTATGAATTGGAATTTACTTATTTTACACATGGATATCTTAAGCAAACATAATATTTTTCTAAATAGAATTAAGTACTACATCAATTAACATAAATCTTCTTATATCAGGTTTACAATATACCACTTTGTAGTTAATCATTTTGTACAAATAAGTATAAGTATCTACTTTTTTTCCCAAAATGCCAGCTTTGCGGCCTTCGGGAGTAGTTACGTAATCATAATTACTTATTTAATAATCCGACTCATATAATATTGTTAAAAGAACGGTTGTGCGTTCCGTCTTATTATTGTTGACTAGCGGACGCCACATGGCGTGGCTCACATGGATCCCGTTTCTGTCGACACCGTGGGAATTTTGAAAAATTCGGCCTTATTTCTTGTCTACATCAGAAAGGGAACCTCTGTGCAAAATGTGAATCCTCCGGCGGACATTTAGCCACATGGTTTAATAAATTATGCTAATTTAAATATAAATATCCTTCAACTCTTTCTTATGTCACAAAGTCTCTGTGTTTTTTTATGTGGGTCGTGGTTCATTTAAGTTTGAGAACTATTGCCTTAGACAAAATTACTGATTAGGAAATACCAAAGCGATGACTTTAACTCAAACACATTCTCGGATACATAGGTTGCCATGCTTTGCCGGGACTATTAATAAATTATTCATTTTTTTTTTATTCCACTGGTACGACTTTCCAGTTTTGGGACCTTTTGATTTTCACAATTTATCCTGAAATTCTCTATCTCGACCCAAAGCTCAAGGCCTAAAAACACTCAAGCGAAACCAGCTTCTGTCACAACCTCCATAAGGTATGAATTAGCTCTTTTATCCCGTGCAAAGAGTTTATACGTAGAGCCAGTGTTTCCAAGTGAAGCGGCTGACAGGAGCTCCTCCGCGGATGGCCTCATGTTCTGACTCCGGTGATATGCAGCAGGCTACACGCTGGAAGACAGAAGGGAACTATTAGTCGTTTTAAGTTAAAGCTAAAAGAGCACTACAGTAGAGCCACTGAGTGATGGCGCCTATGATGTTTAAATGCCTACAAAGTTTCGTTATTATTTATAAGAAAGTGCACAACCACCTATAAGTGTGAATAAAAAAATGTAATACTTCATTGTTGATAGTGATGTACTACTTGTTTCGGTTATTATTTTTCGATTTGAATGTTGCTTTATTGTGCAATAGAATTCGTATAGAATCAAAGAATTTTTTAAAAAAAGTTTCTCATTTTTTATAGGTCGTGTTTGAGGTCGCCAAGTTACGCAATAATATTTAATTAAAAACAAAACAATGACGAAGTCAAACTAAAACGAAAATAAATGATAGTAAAATAATTTTTTCGATTTAGATATTTAAACATCTCTTGGGGGCCCCGGGGCACTACACCGCATAGCCCTCCGATAGCTACGCTACTGGTTTTGGCACATTTTCCTTTTGTATCATTATGTTGAATGTTGAATGACGTGTCCAATGTTGAGTAAACTCACACTTGATTTTTATTTTTAACCGAAATTTGAAATGTAGCACATCACTAAATGCAGCTGTCATAAGTGCCATCACTCAGTGGCCCTACCTTAGGTACCTCTCTCTATCTTAAAGTAGGTAAGTTATTGTATGTATTTATTTATATTAGTATTTATGTATAGAAGTATACAACGTGTAACAAAAAGGTGTAATCATATTTGAAGAGCTTATTCAGACCATGGTATAGAACAACTTTTACTATGGAGCCAACCCTGAAATCTCAAAAAAAAACACTGTTCTTCCATACATTTCGTTTTTTCGAGATACAGTGTTTGTTCCATAGTAAAAGTTGTTCTACACCATTGACTGAATAAGCTCTTCAAATATGGTTACACCTTTTTGTTACACGTTGTATATCTAATGGTAGAGATGTATACAGGATGTTTGGGACATCGATATAAATATTTTCAGGGATGATAAAGGAAGCGATTTTGAAAATTTTTGACTGAATATACTATTATGCAAAGTTTTGTAGTTTCCGAGATATAGACATTTTTCAGTTTTGTCTACTTAAAATTAGAATGAAACATTATTTATGGCCAAAAATCACATTTTTATTTTTATTTTTTCTTAATAATTCAATTAAACAAATAAACTAATCAAAAATATGTGAAAGTAAAAATAAAGCTAAATACAGTACGAAGAAACGGATATTTTAGGAAATTTCAGTAAAAAATACAAATTTTTATTTTTATCCATGAATAGTAATATATACTTAATAATAATAAATACTTAATAAATAGATATATAATAAGAATGTGACTGCACACTATATTCGTAACAAATAATTATCAACATTCCTCTATCCTAGTTCCCTACCCTACCATACACACACACACACTTACTTTTACTCTGACATACTACGCCGCTAACTTTTCAATATTACTATTTTTCTGTATATAAATGTATGTATTTTTTCCTCCTGGTCTTTGAAGTTCGTTTTAAATGTATTATTGTAGAAAATGTAAAACCGTAATTTTCATAAGTTTTGATGTTATTAGCTACGATCATAAATGTTTAAGGCTGTGGTTTTTGTAATAACAATAAAATAAATAAATAGTGTTTTATTATTTTTAATTGCAGTTACCTAATTTTAAGTAGAAAAAACAGAAAAACTTCTGTATCTCGAAAACTACAAAACTTTGCATAACAGTAAATTGAGTCAGAAATGTTCAAAATTACTTCCCTTATCATCCCTGAAAATATTTACATCGATGTGCCAAACACCCTGTATATAGTCTAGCAGATTTAAATTCATATATTGTTATTTTATTTGTATGTTAATATGACTTTATTTGTAGTACACGTATGTATGATCACTTATTTTTATTATTAGAGTGTCCTCTCCCACTTAGATTTGCTGGAAGAAATCTCTTTTCAGAGATAAGCTCGCCTCTGTACATGTATTTTATCGTAAATAATTCTATGTAATGTATCTGTGTACAATAAAGGAAAATGTGAGGGGTCCGTAATGTTCATAATACCATAGATATTATGAACATTACAGGTGAATTTGTGAACATCGTCCAAATTCATACTTGAGCCTTGGTAAGTGATCAGTATCATGAACCAATAACGATTTTTGTAAATTTCATAAAATGAAATTTCGACTCCTCATAGTGATTCACCCAGGACTGCGAGTGAATTACTATGGGAAGTCGAAATTTCATAATACGAAATTCACAATTATTGATATCGATTTATGATGCTGATCACTTACCAAGCTTCCAGTATGAATTTGGACGATGATCAAAAAGTCACCTTGTATATAGTAATATTTAGTGTATGATATACATTCTAATGTCTGTTTAAAGAAACGCTTCCAAAGACATCCGAATTTCCAATATACAGTCAGCAAGAGATAGGTAAAAAGGCTCGGCGCAAAAACTGATTCCAAGACCCAAAAGTAAATGTCAGGCGATATGGTAGAGCTGATGCCGGGCTCGACTGTGGCGGTACTACCATCTTACTTGGAGACCGCCTCGAAGTAATTCGGGGGAGAGTAAGAGGACAGCTCACAGGCAAAAAAACAGGAGGCCCACCATACCTGGGACCGATGAATGGCGGTATATTCATCCCTAATAGCCGGGCCTTATATGGAACAGACTGGTGACGGGCAGCGGTGTCACTGATGCGAGGGTTCCGAAACCGCGCTCACCAACCGCCGAGAGTGGCAAAGTCCTGGAAAGGCTTATGTCCAGCATTGGACGAACTAGGCTGATGGATGGATGGATTTATAGACGATTTTAATGTCTATGACGCGGCAATAAGAACTGGCAATTAGGAGCCTGTCATGCTGGCGTCCGTACTTACGTAATTATTTTGTATACACAGTCAAAGAAACGACATGAAAAATACTGATATACTATCGGGCACAAGGCACTGTTACACTTTTTGCATTTAATACGTCTATAATACAAGAAAAAAGACAGCCAGCGGAACTTTTCCTGAAAACCAACGTTAATTTTGCAAACTTTCAAAAGTACCTAATGAGACCAATTTGAAGATTTTAAAATAATTATTAAATCAAATTGATGGCATTATCAATCCCGGCTGACTCAGCCTGATTGTTTTTTTTAATGAATCGTTTTTTTTTTTGTCTAATTGGAAACATTCATTTTATCTCTTACTTTTTTACATAATTTGTGGCTGTACTCGTGAACTGTGAAGGCAGTTTATTTCTTGTACGAAAATTCCGACATATGGAGTGTCCCAAAATAAAAGGAACAGAATATATAGGTGTATATATATAGGTATATATATATAGGTAATATATATATAGGTATAAATAAAGTTATTTTATTACAAGTAAGGATATATATTATAGGTATATATATACATTTTTTTTTTAAACAAGTTTATTTTATTTATAACCCTTTTTGCACATTTACACAAATAACTTAAAGACAAAAAAAACTATTAAACATGGTGTACAAGGGCGGCACTTATTGCTGATAGCAATATCTTCCAGGCAACGGAATTTACGGCTGGAATCACGAATATGGAAAAGCCAAAATGACCGAAAATTATTCTATTGATAAAGTTTTTTCTCTCGAACGGTATGTTTAAAAGTTTAAAATTATGAAAAAATATATATATTGTTAGTTAAGCTATGAAGAACAATTTTATTAATTTTCACGTATAAGGAACACCATGAAAAAATTTTCAAAGTCAATCTGGTTTTTAACTAAAATTAAGTAAAATTGGTTACTTCTTTGGAACTACTATTGTTAAAATACAAGGAAAATATTGTTTAGAAAAATTATTTATGGAATTTTTTCCGTCCATTGCGTCTCTTTGGAAAAAAAAAACTATTTTGCGCTATCCGGAAAAGCGCAGCAACGTCCTAATGCAGTGCGCCTTACCATTGCCAAATAGGTACTTCCTAAAGCCTACTCCTCGTTTATGGCCAAACCAAAAATAATGAAAATAGTAGTTTATGCTACAAGGGCGCAAAGGAATAAAATACGAGGACGATTTAAAACACGAGCGTAGCGAGTTTTTTCATTTCATTTTTCATTTTTCAATGCATAGTGTGAGGAAATGAAAACAAATATAATCTTGTGAACTTTAAATTATAATTGGCTCAAAAGAACTGTATCCAGAGCCGTTAAACAGTGGAAAAAAAAGTATAACGTCTATGGTACACAGGAAAGGCTGCAGGTTAGGCAACCATTGTAAATAAATTAAAAAAAATAATAATAATAAAGCCCTAGGGCAAAATAATAGACTTTCTGTTCGGTTTTGATGCATAAAAAGTGGGCCTTTACGAGCACATGCATTGAAAAATATATTATGAATTATCAACTCTTAGACAACATATGCAACAGTTTTCTTTTTCATACCACCAAAACTTCTACATGTTTTTTTTTTTTTTACTGAATGGTTATTTTTGACCTCAAATTCCCTACTGCTCCTGAGTGGCTTGGCCGATTGAATTCATCTATGCTTTGATAAATAGATAAACTTTATAGCTATAAACATAACATAAGACTATTCAATCGAGTAATCACGTCCAAGTGAAAAGTATAATTTTCTCCTATTTCGCCCTCTCAAGGACGCAGCGAGCGTCATAACAGCCACTATGCATTGTGCGCTGATATGAGCGTTATTTCAATGTCGTTTCCGTTGATATTTGTAGTGACAAATATCGAGCTGCTAATTTGGCGATGGTAATCGCCTTAAATAGTTATTTCAATGTAGTTTCTGTCGATATTTGAACCGACACAAGTCGACTCAAGGTCGTTTGCGACTACCATTACCTTAACCGAGACCAGAAAGAAAGAAAGAAAGAAAGAAAATGGAAATTTATTGCCAAAACACATTAAAAGGTAAACAAAAATGTTAACTTAAACTAAACTTAGAACATTTTATAATAACATTTTACAATAACATAATTTAATATACATACTATATACAGTTTTGGCAAATGGATGCATGCCAGGCAAATCCTATCTGTGAAATGTAAAAAATTAGAAACAGCGCTGGTTTTCAGCAAGCACCGTGGCAGTTGACATATATTTCGCTGATTTTAATTAGAGAAGCGCATGCAAGAAACCATCAGCTTCATCCTACCTGGCGACAGGTGCCTGATGTAGAGAGCAGCTTGTAGACCGCCACAACAGGTATCATCAGTATGGAGGAGCAAGCCAGTCCCCAGCCCAGGACCACGGCCCACGGGGGGTACAAGTAGTGCTGGTACTGCAGCGGTTGTTGGTACAGCAGCCCGAACACTACTACACCCTGCAATTAAGACTCCCATTAACGCCTGGATTTTTGAATATCTCGCCATCTTGCACCTCTTGATGAGTGATAAGTCGGAGAGTGGTGTGGGGGGGAAGGGAAAAATATTTTGTGTGCAAAGTTTCATTGAGATCAAAGCCACAATGACGTCACAAACACCTATAGCATTTATATGGCACTTGAGCGCGATGGCCTCCTTAAGATGGATACTCCTAGTGAAGACAATAAGTGGCCTCTTCCTCTCAACTCTCATATAAATGTTTTAGGTGTTTGTGATGCACTGATGGCTTTGATCACAATGAAACTTTGCACACATATATAAATATGTTTTCTATCCCCCCCACACTGCACTCCGACCCATCTCCCCATAAAGAAGTGCGATGGCGATATATTCAAACGGCGCCGAATTTGTGAAATAGTTTCAGGTAAAAACTGTTTTCCATGAAACGGTAGTATAAACTTAGTCTCTTTTCATGAACGACGTCTGTATTTCTCTCTTTTTTTATTTCCAGTATAGATAAAACTTGCTAAACTTTGCGTAAAAACGAGGCAATATTTACCATATCCTGTCAGCTAATACGATGTTGTTTCATCAAATTTTGCAGCGCTTGCACCTATTCAATATACTCTATGCTTGCACCGCCCCTCGCAGCCCACCGCCCCGTGCCATGGCCCTTTTGACATTAGGGTAAATACGCCACTGTTAAGGCCCTTAATATCGCCAAATGGGTACTTTCTAAAGCCTACTCCTCTTTTATGGCCAAACCAAAAATATTGAAAAAATGTATTATGGATTATCAACCCTAGGAAAACATATGCAACATTTTTCTTTTTCGTACCAGCAAAACTTCTATATGAAAAATTGTTTCAACTGAATGGTGTTTTTTGGCTTGAATTTCCTACTGCTCCTAAGCGGCTTAGGTGATTTAATCCATTTATGCTTTGATAAATAGATAAACTTGATAGCTATAAATATAACATAGAATTATTCAATCGAACAATGACGCCCATGTGAAAAGTATTATTTTCTCTTATTTTGCCCTTTCAAGGACGCAGCGAGCGTCGTAACAGCCACCACGCATTGTGCACTGATTTGAACGTTATTTCAATGTCATTTCCGTCGATATTCATACAGACAAACATCGAGCTGCTAATTTGGCGACGGTAATCGCCTTAAGAAGATGGCATACCCTAGCAACTTTTTTTATTACCCGTCCACCACAATAAGTCTTTCATAGAGGCGATTATATGTTGGCTCTTTGGCCTTTTTTTCTTGAACGCGTAATACTAGTGATCACGCAGCGAAACAACAAATTGGTGTGTTTTTAGCTAATACTGAAATATTTTGTAGAGAAAAAAATATTGAATTTAGGTGATATACCTTCATATTTCTGTTACCTATTTTATGAAAAAAAAAATCAAGTTGATCTCTTAACCGCGTTCTTGAAGCGAACGTTTGAAAACAAAAAAAAAAGAGGGTGCAAAACATTTTTTATACATTGTTACATACGTAAGATCCCTAGAGAAAAGATTAATAAACCAAATTTTTTTTTTTCAATACAAGGAGTGTCCGAATTTCTTCAAACGAATCCTAGATAGACTGGAGTTGGTCATGCTCTAGGCTCAGAGGTACAGGCTTAGGGACCCCCACATGTGTACAGGTACCACAGACAGTAGCAACTTACAATGATGAAAGTTGGGCTGATGAACTTCCAACATATTCTCCAGTAGATCCCAGGTCTGAAGCCAAGCATTTCTTCAACGTCATCAGAAAACCTTTTTAACCCTGCAACAAACCATCAATTCGATTTACCTCCTAAAATAAAACTGCGCAGCTATAAAAATGCAATCTTGCAAACCTGATGATATCTCTAGCCCTATTTGACTGTATTGCAAATATCATGTGTTAGCTATTACAGGTTTTTATTACATGTATTTGTTATTTTAAATAATCATAGTCAAGTAGGAATATTTATTGTGAGACAGCTGGCAACACACAGCTGTCAATCGGGCGTGTTTGGCGGAAGGTATTGTAACTCTGTAAGAGGTGATAGTGTCCCCAATAAAACTATATCAAATATCTTATCCACCTGTATTATTTATAGTATATTATTAGAGAATATTATCACATGACACTCATTATCTTATTATATTGGGCATGGGCGTAGCCAGGGGGGTTTTGGGGGTTCAAACCCCTCCCAAAAAGTTAAAAATACTGCAACCCTACCCCTACTTTGACGTTTCCTGGGTTAAGTGCCACTTCTGCTAGCAGTTGCTGGAAGCGTTTTGCGTTTTAAACAATTTTTCACAAACATAATTGATATTAATTTTATTTTCTTAAACCCCCTCGAAACTAAAACCTGGCTACGCTCATGATATTGGGTTCTTACCTATGAAATTGGTGAAATTTTCTTACAGATTTATGAGTTAATAATTCCTGTAATTCAATAGCTATATTTCCATTATTTGTTTTTGTTTGAAAGTTGATTTCAATCATTGATTTCATCTACGTATTAAATTTTGTTTTTATTTTCAGTTTGATGACTAAAATTAAATCTTCAAAACAATTCGACCTAAATGCCATCCATTTCCATAAGATTCGTAATAATTTTTTACAGCTGACACTTTTCAAAACTTAAATTATTGTTGCTGTTAGCTTAATGTTGTCTCATCAATACACAAAAGATATGACAAAATTTGGATTTGTCATTTATAAAAAAAAATGCAAAAATGTTAGTACTGAAAATTGAGTTTCCTTCAAATTCTCCACACAAAACGCCAATTTCATATGTAAGGACCTAATATTATGTACCAGATCAGTCAGCGTACAATTTTCAAAAATTCAAAAGTTTGTTCGTTTTAATGTTCTTATTATAATTTTTATTTTGAATATTTAGTGGACATTGCTATTTTTATTTAAATTTGTTTGTAACCTATTATACTTGGACGTATTAACGTTATATCATTGCAGTATAGAAAATATATTACAACGATATATCGTTAATTAATATCTCCTTGCGATGGATAAATCGCCAAGTGTTCAAACATACAAATTTATTTCTATCATAGTTTTGGACGAATTCTTTATGTAATATATATTTTTTTAATTTTATTAATCCATCCATCAGCCCGTATTCGTCCACTGCTGGACATAGACCTCCCCAATGTTACGCCACTCTTGGCGGTCCTCAGTCATCCTCATATAGCCGCCACCAGCAACGTCCTTCAGATCGTCAGTCAAGTTTTATTAATATGGGTTTATTATTACAAATTTAATTATTAATGTTTTCGTAACTGTGCCTGAAATAAATGCGTATTTCTTTATTTTAAAACATACTTATAGTTATTAATCGATTTGGTAAAGGAATAGACTACTAATCGTTTTTTTTTAATAATTTTATCTCTTAAAGGTGGTAGAGCTGATGCCGGGCTCGACTGTGGAGGTACCACCATCTTACTGGGAGACCCCCTCGAAGTTATTTGGGGGAGAGTAAGAGGACAGGTCACAGGCAAAAAACCAAGAGGCCCACCATGCCTGGGACCGATGGATGGCGGTATATCCACCCCTAATAGCCGGGCCTTATATGAAACAGACTGGTGACGCAGCGGCATCACTGGTACGAGGGTTCCGGCACCGCGCTCACCAACCCGCCTGCCCAGCGTGTGTGAGTATGAGCAATTCTTCCAGAATGACCGCCGGGAGTGGCAAAGTCCTGGAAAGGCTTATGTCCAGCAGTGGACGAACTAGGCTGATGGATGAAGGATGAATTTTATCTCAATTTTGTTTACCATAGAACCAGGATACAGCAACGGCTTCGAAGAGTGCAGAGCAGAGAAGGGAGATACCAGCAGCATACGTGTCCAGTAAATGGAACAAGTAGATTCCACCCTACAAAACATACAAAATATACACTCTCCGTATCTCCGAAACTGGAAAAATATGACAAAAATGTCGATTGTACATATTTTTACTTACCAACATATTTTTGTGGTTTTTCAAGATTTCTCGAAACCAGTGCCAGTTAATATAGTAAAAGTATTTATTTTTACAATAAGCGTTTTAATATCTACAATTTAATACCAATATTGTATTTTTAGGATAATATTTTTTATTTTTCTTTCTTTTGTTCTAGTAATATTTTGAACAATTTAAAATTCTCGGTGGCGCAATTGGTAGCGCGCTTGTCTTGATAGCAAGAGGTCGCAGGTTCGAATCCAGGGCCGGGGATTTTTTTCTTTGGGTTTCTTTCTGATTGATCTTTTCTAGTTTGTAATGCACTCTAATAAAATTTAAAAATTTTCATATTTTTTTTACACCGTGATATGTGGGCAAATTAATGCTCTTTTAGTGCCAAACTTCATGTCTTTATCTAGTAACGGTGCTAAAGTTATGAGGCTGTGATATACGGACGTACGGACGGACAACGGAGTCTCACCATAAAGGTTCCTTTTGTACCTTTTAGGTACTACGGAAACCTCAAAACGAAGTGACAAAATACTTCCGTCTCGTTCTCACCGGTGTGACATTGATGCAAGCGATGCAGAAGGAGAAGCAGACGACAATCAAAGTGAAGTGCTCCCTTCGTAGCCTGGTTGCGCCACACGCGCGCGCCTGGTCCAGTAGACCTGTGATCACGCACTCCAGCCCTCCCATCTGGAAACACCAAGAATCGTCATGATGGATATGACATATACACTGGCCTGCAAAACTAAGTACTACATTTTTTTAATTTGATTTTTTTCTAAACTAATGAAGTTAGAGATTTAAAATAATCACATAGTGAAGTTGTCCTTATAGTTCCCAATAGTTTCAAAGAAAGCTGATAAAATTTGCTAGAAAACGTTTTTTATTTTAAATCTCTAACTTCTATAGTTTAGAAAAAAAACAAATTTAAAAAGTGTAGTACTTAGTTTTGCCGGCCAGTGTAGAAGCTAGGCAATATGTTAAGTTCAGGTAAGGTTAGCTTTTATAGTTAGGTTAAAGGACTATTTGTTCGTATTTAATTGGCATTCGATAACCTTTATGGACCAACATACGTCGTATTGACTGATTTATTTCATGTTTTCCAAAAATGAATACAGATCCAATATAAAAGATCTTTCAAATAAAACACGAGCAAGATTCCTTCTCGAGTCCTCTCGAAGTAAATAAAGGTGTTGCTCCAAGACTCTCCATTGGACTCTCCTTGGAGATACGGTGTCGTTTTCTTTGAGTATATGTAGTTAATTTATCGTCCCAGTGTCTCCCACACGACAAGTGAGTTTTCTACGAAGCTCAGAGCTCCCCTACCTTAATTTATAACTATGCTAACCAAGGTAGAGAGAGAAAAGAATAAAATAAAGACCCAAAGTGCAATACGATGTACCATTTAAGAAGAATCATTATTATTAATAAAAATTCTTTATTGCACAAATAAAAAACATGTACATAGGCGAGCTTAATGCTAATTAGCATTTTCTTCCAGCTAACCTTTGGCGATGTAGAACTTGTCAAGGGTAGTGCTTCGATGAGGAAAAAGTATTATGACTAGTATTAATTTTAACTAAAATTATTATATAGGTTAAATACATACTCAGTGTAGCATTCGCTACAGGTATTCAACCTTTTTCATATATTTTTAGTCTTTCTTTATCGTTGATTGCTTTACTGAATTTTCAAATTCGAAAATTTGGAATATCTTGTCACATTTTTTTTGTTATTTTTCTGATATCAAAGAGTATCGTGGTACAAGGAAGGCGAAATTTGCCACAGTAAATTAAAAAAATCAAATTTAAAATCTAATTTAATCGCACGAAACAGCGAAATTTGCTCTAGAGATTGTGAAAGCCTGTTTTTTCTTCATTTCCTGGTAAGTTTTGTGTAATTTTGGTTTCTTTCTCTGAAAATCCCTTTTGTCCCGTTTCCAATACGTTAATTTCCTTGCCCAGATTTCATAGGCATGTCTTGACGCTGTTGTTTTATTTCTTTACAGCGACCCTTCAGGTTATTTAAGGGTCTTCCCAATTTTTCTTCTATTTCTCCCACCATCTTGTATGGTTGCACATATTGAGGCCGAATGTACGGACCACGTACCCTGATGGGGTAAGCTTCCTGTGTTATAACAGAAGTTGGCGCCAGACAATCTTGGCTTGATTTGGAAGACTGCAAACACCTAAGTCACGAAGACACCCTTATCAGGTTTTTATATCTGTAGCCTAGCATCCAGTAGACTGGATATCCAGCATCAATTATTTTCTTCCTTAATGTAAAGCTAGATAACGATTGCTCTTAACACCTTAAAGTTACGTTTTCTCTCGACTAGAAGTTATTAAAACTTCCGCGAAATTGTAGTTTCTGGGATCCTATAAACTAGTTTCAATATCCAAATTTAAATCCTTAATATTGTGAACAAATGCGTCGTTAAAGCTGAAGGAAAACAAAATCCTAAAATAAGATGGACTAGGCATAATTTTCGTGTTAATTTTATAAGTTCCTACGTACCCAATACTCTGCTGATATTATTGTGTTTTATACCATATTTTTACTTCAGTTTTGTAATTTTAAGTTCATTCAAAAAACAAATTATATTGTTTCTTTATCCTGATTTACCTTTTTTTTTGGCTGTCACCAGGCTTGCCTGGTGGCAGTCCAAATTTAGGCCGAATCGACCAAATTACACTCGTGATTATAAAATAGCTAACTAATTTTAAAAAGTGATGCTACAATAGGTAACTTATAATCAAATACATATACTACATCTATATCCTAATAATACATACACTGATACATATAAATACATAAACACAAATAGTATTTACGAGAGGTTAAACAAAGATTATAACATTAAACACGTATTTAGAGTTGACCCATTTGTTTATTTTGTAGATCAAGGTAATGTTGATATACCTTGTTTTTAAAAGTAGTCACCGATGTAGCCTCGCGTATATCAAGTGGAAGATTATTCCAAAGTCGAATTGCTGACACAGTAAAGGAATTCGAATACATTTGAGTAGAATGTTCTGGAGTACGGAGAAGCAGTGCTTTACTTGGACGTAGAAGACGTCCAAGGGAACTAAAGGGGATAAAACGACCTTTGATATAGGGAGGAGAACATGAGTTGTTCAAAATACTATAAAGAAAAGCAACGATGTGGGCATTTCTATGGAACTTAATATTAAGCCAACCTAATTCAGAGCGAGATTGTGAGATATGATCGTACTTTCGAAGACCAAAGATATAGCAAATACAAATATTGAGAAGACGGTCCAGTTTGTTAAATAATTCTACAATTAAATCGGGAAAGCAGACATCAGCGTAGTCTAGAATGGGAAGCAACAGAGAATTCAGTTACATTTCACTGCGAGCTAGCCCGCTCGTTATAGTATCGGGTAGTAATTTTTAATTTGTAATGGTTATTTTTATGTGGCTCTTTGTTTCTTAAGAAATTGTTTCTGTCTAATCGATACTTTTCATCAAGCGACTTTACTCACGCCAGAATCCAGTCCAAGCATGATAAGCATGAAGAAGAACAGCATGGCCCAGAGACTGGCACCAGGCAACGTGGCTACCGCCTCCGGGTACACTTGAAACACTAAGCCTGGGCCTGCAAGATAATTACAATATTAATTATTATTATATTTATGTGGCCTCGTGTGGTTATAATAGTATATTGCGGAAAATCTTTGCATACGAAGGTGTGAACTAACCTTCAGTGGCAACAGAAGATATGGGCACTCCTTGCTTGTGTGACATGAAGCCCAAATACGTGAAGATGACGAAGCCAGAGAAGAATGAGGTGAAGCAGTTCACTAAGGTCGTTATTAAGCAGTCCCTGTAAAATAACAACGACATAAGAAAGTGAATTAACAACTACATTTTTGAAACCAAAATACAAAGGTGAAAATGTCATCACGCCATGTGTCCCAGTGTCCAAAATACAAAGGTGAAACCGTCATCACGCCATGTGTCCCAGTGCCCAAAATACAAAGGTGAAACCGTCATCACGCCATGTGTCCCAGTGTCCAAAATACAAAGGTGAAACCGTCATCACGCTATGTGTCCCAGTGTCCAAAATACAAAGGTGAAATCGTCATCACGCCATGTGTCCCAGTGTCCACAATACAAAGGTGAAACCGTCATCACGCCATGTGCCCCAGTGTCCCCGAAAAGGTGTCTGAGACATGTCATGGTTGAAATAAACTGAGAAACGTCACAACCATTTTCACCGAATATTTTAATATTAAGTACAAGGTGGCGCAAAAGTAATGTCATAATTTGAATTGGCTGCCATTATTTATAAATAAAAAAAAATGCTCTGTTTTAATAAAAACTTTATTTGAAAGTGTAAAATTGATGACAATAATTGGAAAAAATTATATCACTCAAATAGCCACCTCCCGAGTTGATGCATAATTGCGCTCGTTTTACGGCATGTTGCTCGCAAAACATCTGGCTCCAAATTGGATTTCTTCTTCAATGTAATCTTTCAAGACTTATGGTTTATTGTGGTAAATGCGAGATTTTAAAAAGCCCCAAAGGATGTCTGGTGCTGTTAGATCTGGCGATTTGGACGGCCAGGTCAAATTTCCAAAACGGGAGTTCAAAATTTGTCAAATAAGCAATAACAATAATTCCACGTTCTTGAGGTGTGTATCGCTCCATGGCTCATTGACAACTAATTCTCTATATATCTACATCATAACTATGAAAGCACAGTAACATTTGGCGCTATCTGCAAAAATTACAGCCAATTCAAATTATGACATTACTTTTGCGCCACCCTGTACTTGTTGTTGTCGACCCCTAAACGATTCTGCCAGCACTCCACTGAAAGTGATAGAAAAGTAGGTACTAAAAACTAACTGCCAGTCACTGGCAACAAAACTCATAGAAATTATTGAAAAGTTTAACCGAGTAAAGAAGAAAGAAGATAAACCTACCTATAGCAGTTGTTATGAAAAGTATTGTAGCTGGCATAAGACAGATGTACTCCAAAACCAGCGCCAACTGAATAGAATATTTGGACTGCTGCATCCACCCACACCTGGTAGAAAAAATAATAATTGTAAGTAGGTAAATAGTAATAAGTAGGTATTTTAATTTAACAGGTCTACTTCTTGAATGGGTTTTTGTCGAAAATAATGTACTAGCTAGAAAAATATATAGAGTCAGAGTTGAACCTGAAATCTCAAAAAAACCTACCCTTACATACATTTCGGCCGAGCGGCATTGCATTTTCCTATGAAGTGAGTAATTTTTTTTTCGATGTACAGTATTTATTCCATAGTCAAAGTTGTTCTAAGCCATTGACTGAATAAGCTCTTCAAATATGGTTACACCTTTCTGTTACACCTTGTACAGGCAATCTGCTTAAAAATAATTCATTCGACACCCCACCTACAACATTATAGGTCGTATATGCATCGGATAACATAGATAATTTCATAAATAATAACTTGCTATTCATGTGACATCTGACTAATAAAAATTTCTTCTTCTCGTTTCTCGTTATTGAAAACAAGACTTTAAATCTTCCTTTCCTAAATAAATAAATTGCTGCCACAAATGGTGACCCCGACTAGGAAATATGGAAGACGATCTTGCTAATAACCTACCTAAAGAAATTCCGTCTATAAGTTCCCAACGAAATGAACTTGCGGCTATATCCGTACAGTCGAGACTACTACCGTTTTGGCGTGAAATTCCAAGGGCTTGGTTCGTACAATTTGAAGCAGTAGTTGATCCATTGAGAACATCAGACGATATGAAGTACAGATATGTGTTGCAACAGCTACAACCTACGGATTTACAACACATCACCGACATTCTATATCGACCACCAGAGACTGATAAGTATACAACTATTAAGAAACGTCTACTGGCCGTCTATGAAAAGTCTGATATCAACAACTTCAAAAAACTTTTAAGAGGACTAGATCTTGGTGACCAGAAACCTTCCCAGTATTTGCGTAAGATGCGAGAACTAAGCAACGGTATGATAACCGAAGAAGGTTTGAAGATAGAATGGCTTGTTCACCTGCCCCCGCAACTTCGTGTCGTTTTGTCAATGAATACAGAATCATCACTCGATACACTTGCTGCCATGGCGGACAAAATGGTTGAGTATTCGGAACCCTTCACAATCGCTGCAATGTCTACGTCAACGTCAACGTCAACTTATGAAGCTACCGTTTCCGCACAACTCCACGTCTTAAGCAAGCAAATGGAAAAGTTATCGCTTGAAGTGGCTGAACCACGAGCGAGTCGTCAACGCCATCGCCGTAACTTTCGCTCTCGATCGCGCTCGAAGTCCGTTACTCGCAGGAATACTTCAAAACCTGGCGACGCTACATGGGAGTGCAGATTTCACTACAAGTTTGGAGACAAAGCGAGACAATGCGAATCACCATGCTGTAGAAGGAAAACCTCGTCTTCGGAAAACTAACTTCGACTCCGACGGTGGCGGACGTCGGTGGTCCCAGCTTTAGCAACCGCCTATGTATCTTCGATCGCAACACAAGAGAACGTTTCCTCGTCGATACTGGTGCCGACATTTCCGTGCTGGCAGCCACCAACTCAAGAAAATCAAAATCAAGTAGCCTCTATAAATTGTATGCAGCAAACAATTCTACAATCAATACGTATGGAGAAAAGACATTACGACTTAACCTGGGACTCAGACGAAGCTTTCTTTGGACATTCGTTGTGGCAGATGTCAAGACTTCCATTCTCGGTGCCGACTTCCTACGCAACTTCAAGCTACTAGTTGACTTGGACAAAAAGAAGCTAATAGATAGAACCACCGATCTCTTCGTGGATGCTATAGAAGTTCGCACTAATGCTGAGTCTATATCTGTTGTCAGCTCCGATCAAATCTATCACGACATTTTGAAGCAATTTCCCAACGTACTACGACCTATGTCATTAAAAGAACCAGCCAAGCATGATGTTATGCACCATATCGAGACGACTGGCCCTCCATTGTACGCAAGACCACGCCCACTGCCACCAGATAAGTACCAAGTAGCAAAAGAAGAATTCGAACGCATGGTAGAGATGGGCATATGCAAGCCATCTAAGAGTCCATGGGCCAGCCCTTTACATATTGTAAAAAAGAAAGAAGGTGGTCTTCGCGTATGTGGTGACTACAGACGCCTGAATTCAGTCACTCTACCTGACAGATACCCAATCCCACGTATCCAAGACTTTACGTACCAGCTACACAACAAGAAAATTTTCTCTAAACTGGATCTGAAGATGGCATTTTATTGGATTCCTTTAAAAAAGGAGGACGCTGAGAAGACAGCGATCACAACACCATTTGGGCTGTTTGAATTCAACTGCATGACCTTCGGACTACGAAATGCCAGTCAAACCTTTCAACGGTTTATGCATGAAGTACTGCGAGGCATCGAAGGTTGTTTCTGCTTCATCGACGATATTTTATTGTACACAGAAGACGAACAACAGCACAGAACACTCCTGACGCAAGTTCTTGAGCGCCTAGACAAGTACGGTGTCTCACTTAACGTAAACAAATGCGAGTTTGGGAAAGAAAAAATCAACTTTCTGGGCTATGAAGTATCTGAGGCTGGAATCAGACCAACAGAAGAACGCACAAAAGCCATTTCAACCTACCCTAAGCCAAAGACTGTTATTGAGCTACGTCGTTTTCTTGGAATCTTGAACTTCTACCGAGACTGTCTACCACGCCAAGCTGAGCTGCAGAGCAATTTAAACAAATTTTTACATAATCGCAAAAGGAACGACAAGACTCCAATCGAACTGTCGCCTGAAGATGAACTAGCTTTTGAAAACTGCCGCCAAAGCGTTTTAGAAGCTACCACTCTTGCGTATCCAGTTCATGGCTGCCCTCTTGGAATCATGACAGATGCTTCAGACCACAGCATTGGCGCTGTAATACAACAGAAGGTCAATGGAGTCTGGAAACCAATGGCATATTTCTCAAAATCAATGAGTGAGACGCAGCGACGCTACAGCGTGTATGACCGCGAACTCCTAGCGATCTACACGGCTGTAAAACATTTCAGAAGATTAATAGAAGGCTGCGATGTGATTGTTTACACAGATCACAAACCACTCACGTCCGCACTAACCAAACAAGCAAGTAGTAGCGACACACCACGACGTGAGCGGCAACTACAATTTATCAGCCAGTTTTGCTCAAGCATCCACTACGTAAAAGGAGAAGCAAACTCAGTGGCAGATGCACTATCTCGCATAGAAGACATAGAATGTCCTTCAGGCATCGATTACGTTAAACTAGCTGCTGACCTTAGCCGAGACAAGGAGTTGAAGCAGCTAAGATTACAACCAAATTTGAAATTTGCTGACGTCATGCTGCCTGGTATGAGTCAACCGATCATTTGCGAAACCTCTGCTCAGACACCCAGACCATATTTGCCTGTTGCATATCGTAAAGCAGCATTCAAGGCGCAACACGAACTATGCCATCCAGGAACACGAGCTACTAGAAAGCAGATCACTTCAAAATACTTCTGGCCATCCATGAATAAAGATATTGGCATATGGACAAAGACCTGTGTCAACTGTCAGCGTTCTAAAGTTCATCGTCATGTCGTTACTCCACTCGGCGAGTTTCCTTCATCACAACGTTTCGAGCACATACATATCGACATTGTTGGACCTCTAAAATTATCAAGAGATAACCGCTACTGTGTTACTATTATCGACCGCTGTACAAAATGGCCAGAAGCAGTACCAGTGCAAGAAATCACGGCTGAAGTCGTTGCCAAAGCCCTGTACGAGAATTGGATAGCTCGATTCGGCTGTCCACTACGTATATCAACAGATCAAGGACGGCAATTTGAATCTGCATTGTTCAACTCATTGATGAAGCGTTTCGGCATCAAGAGAATCCACACTACGGCATTTCATCCGCAATCTAATGGCATGATAGAACGATGGCACCGCACTTTTAAAGCAGCGCTGATGGCCAGAGGCGCCACTGTAACATGGAGCGAAGAACTGCCCACTGTACTATTGGGACTACGCACTGCAATACGTGATAACAATCTAAGTCCCGCACTCATGACTTATGGAGCAGCACTGCGAATACCATCAGACTTTTTCGTACCTACACCGTCGAAAATTGAAGATGCAGACTACGTTCGCCAGCTTATGGAAACACTGGCATCAGTAGCACCAGTACAGAAATCACACAAAACCAATGAGCGGCCATTTATCTACAAAGATTTAAAGAAGTGCAATCATGTATTTGTGCGTAATGACACAGTTCGGGCACCCCTTATACCTCCCTACGATGGCCCATATGAAGTTTTAGAACGTAACGACAAACACTTCAAGCTAAAATTACCACTGCGGACTGCAGTAGTGTCTCTGGACAGACTTAAGCCTGCCTACATGTACAATGATGAAGCTGAAACCTCTGAAGCTACTACTGCAACTGCAACTTTACCTGTACCTGAAAGTAGTACTATGCGATCTACTCGATCCGGAAGAATCATTAAGCCAAATGTACGCTTCGCTTAAGGGGGAGTAATATAGGTCGTATATGCATCGGATAACATAGATAATTTCATAAATAATAACTTGCTATTCATGTGACATCTGACTAATAAAAATTTCTTCTTCTCGTTTCTCGTTATTGAAAACAAGACTTTAAATCTTCCTTTCCTAAATAAATAAATTGCTGCCACAACATGTTTACAATTATTTCCAAGTTCCCATTGTCATTCTCCACCAAAGCCCTAACTTGATTGGTCCAGACGTTTTTAAAGGATAACTTTGATGAACAGGCAAACAGACACAGGTTTCTTGTCATCATATCCGTTTTTAGAAACCCTAAAAAGATCAATTTTATCATGTTACCTGAGTATCCTTTAAACGCGCCAGCTCTGGTTGCAGATAGTACGCGATCCCCCGGGTGGCTCCAGGTAGCAGCAGGCCTCTGGCCAGCAGGATTGACAGCACCACGTAGGGCATTGTCGCTGTCAGCCAGACCACTTTACCTGGTGACCAGAAAATATTTAAAATGGCTATAAAAATTTACGTCCTACACAGTGTTTCGTCAACGCTGTTTTGGTCTTTTCGAAAAGGAGACGGTTTCATTTGACGCAAGACTTGATCTTCCAAAATTGAAATCCAAAAACCTTAGTTAATTTTCCGGGATGCTGTCTTCACATAAATTTTTCGACCCAGCAGTACATCTTTTATTTGCTGGAGACAACCTTTTGAACAAAGCAACAAAGTTTTTTTAATCCTTATGAACCCAATTATTTTTCTAACATTTGAAACCAAAAACAGAAAAATCAAGAAGATTATAATATAAAATATATTAATATAAATATTATTTAAAATAATAAATAATCCATAGTTCATACCAGAGCTCTTGACTCCTTTGAAGAGTGACAGGTACAAGGTAACGTAGACGGCAGCGAGACACATGACTAGTTGCCACTTCGGGAAGCCAAGGTCATTAAGACCTTCTGACTTCTGCATCTCCAGGACTGCACGACTGGAACAAGTTCGTCATATTTGGTAAAGGTGGTCCTTAGTCTTTTGACTCTCCTATCTCTTAACTTTGTTCAACTTTCACTCTATTCAGGGAAATAGTCTAAAGAAGAGAAACGTCTTTTTTACAAGCAGCAACATTGCGTCAGTCGAGTGAAGTATTTCTTCATAGTAGTGAAAATCCTAGGACTTTATTCCTAAAGGGTACGTGGTCACATCGAATCTGCGTACTTTTATCCCCATTTCATGCTTTTCCTTTCAAAGCATATTAGTACAAAGAAGACGAAATATATTTGTGAAAAATGGGGTTCTGTATCATATTAGTCTGAAAAAAGGTAATATTTGACATTGATGCATGTTTTAGCCGTTTTTTCGGTCCCAGCCCTACCTTGCATCAGTGGCGTGCATAGAACTTTTTTCCGGAAAAGCAAGCAGAAGGTCAAGAGTTCGACAATAAAAAAATATGAAATAATTTACATAACACTTTGAAAAAAAAAAGTTTGTATGACGCCAGGGCACTGCCTACCCTAGAGTGAGCATTTTTATACAAACTTTTTTTTTTCAAAGTGTATAACTTTTTCATATTTTTTTTATTGTCGATCTTGACCTTCTGATTGCTTTTCCGGAAAAAAGTTCTGTGCACGCCACTTTGACATTGATGCATGTTTTAGCCGTTTTCTAGGTCCCAGCGGGTCTACCGCGTAATTCTGATTTGTATCAACTTCAAGCAAATGCATGCGAAATTCAACGCGTGCAAAAGAGATGGCATGTTAGGCGGGCGTCGTCGCACGCACGACAAATTTCAATCTCAAGTTGCTGTTGATGAAAATCAGAATTACGCGGTAGACCCGTAGCTCTGCCTTGCATCGCAGCACCATCAAACCTTGGCCAAATCTAACTTACTGAAAGAATTCACTGGCCGGTGTGAAGTGTGACAGCGGGCCTTGGTACTTCAGATCAGATTGGTTGGAGGTGGCGTTCAGATTTGTGTCCCAACATTGGTCAGTGTTCCAGGAGTTGTCACAGTGCACCCACGGCAACTCCGATCGTGCTGATGAGATCAGGAAGTATAGAGCCCACCCTGGAGAAGGAAACCTGGTCAGATAGGAGTGAAATTTCTTCCCAAAATGATCGAGCGTTGCACGTTTAAAACCTGCGACAGATAAGCCTTATTTACACTTAAAACTGTACATGAGCCTAGAGCAAGGGTCTTCAACCTGCGGCCCTCGGGCCGCATGCGGCCCATTTTTTGCGGCCCTTAGAGGCTAAGGAAATTTTTATCTATTCTACATGAATTCACAGGCAATACTTCTAAAATCAAATGTATGTGAGCAGCTATTTTCAAGGTTGAAAATTTAAAATCCAAAACCAGGACAAGGCTTACGGATGGACATATGGAAGGTAGTCAAATATCGACAATCTGGTGAAAAGTAAACAATGTCAATCCTCACATTAATCTGTATCTTATTGTTTTTGAACAAATAAAAGACGTTTTTAATTCACTTGTTTGGTTTTAAATTATTGTTGAGGTGGTATGTTTACGTGCGGCAATGTGCGGCCCTTTGACAGACATGGAATAGATTATTGGCTCTCCATCTAAAAAAGGTTGAAAACCCCTGGCCTAGAGCATGAACAACGCCAGACTTTCGAGGATTCTTTTGAAGAAATTCGGACTCTCCTTGTATTGAACAATATATATTTAATTTATTGATCTTTTATCTAGGGTTTGTAAACAATTAATTAAGATTTATACTATATTTCTTCTTATTTTTGTACAATAAAGTGTTCATTCATTCATTATTCTTAAATGTAAAACATTCTGGGTGGGCTTTATATTGAGGTCCATTATTTTACAAACTTTCATGATTTAATTTAAAGTATTATTAAATACAAGCGGTTTAATGTACGGTTTGGAGTTTAGATGAGCCCTGGCACCTAAAATCTATTGAATTGTTTTTGAATGTGAGCGTTAACATAATGCCGACGCGTGCACACTTATGAGTGCGCAATCTGTCTACCTACGGTCAGCAAACTGATAAGACTAAGTACTAAAGATGTTAAAATTATTAACTTTAAGTGCACTTAAGGCGTCCAACTATCACTGTGTTCAGATGAGCACTGATTTCAAACGTGTGAGCGTCACACATTTAAAGGTGGAAACATTTTGGTGCTGTCATAGTACGATAAGGGCTTATCTTTACTTTTGAACTCTTTGGGTAACTTTGGATTTTTTTCTATCAAGAAAATTTAATAGAGTCAAGTTTTGGCCATATTTTGGGGGTAGCTCTAGTCGTCAACTTTACCATATCTTTATTCCAGTGAGATTGGTACATTATTGTTGATATAAAAAAGGATCATGCGAAGCAATGTGAATTCCCGTAGCATAAAAAAAAATTTTTTTTTCATAAGATATACGCCATTTTAGGACATATTTTTTATTATTTTGGTATATAAATTGTAAATTATTATTTTATGATTTTTTAAAGAATTGACGGCTATGACGTCACTTGAGAATTTTAGACATTATACTGTTTGTGATTTGCGATTGCTTCTAAAAAAGTGGTCTGTCTCTGTCTGTCTACTCATCTGTCACCCATCTGTCAAATCAGTCGGCAGCAAATTTTTATAAATTTATCTTGATAGCAAAGGACACTTTAAACAGCCATTTCTCAAGTGACGTCACACGAAGGCAAATAGAAGTTGCAGCTTTTTCGTAAAAATATTCATAATCATTAGGTTTTTTAGACCACAAATTCGAAAATACGGCTTATTAAACCTAGATCTCGAAATAGTTTTCGAATTAACACATCTTAACATAATTTAAAAATATATTAGAATGAAGTGCCTTTTTTAAAGATGTGTTTTATAAATTTATCTTGATAGCAAAGGACACTTTAAACAGCCATTTCTCAAGTGACGTCACACGAAGGCAAATAGAAGTTGCAGCTTTTTCGTAAAAATATTCATAGTCATTAGGTTTTTTGGACCACAAATTCGAAAATACGGCTTATTAAACCTAAAACTCGAAATGGTTTTCGAATTAACAAACCTTAACATAATTTCATATAAGCGAATTGAAAAATGTATTAGAATGAAGTGCCTTTTTGAAAGACGTGTTTTAGCTCTCCAATTACCTTCCTCACTGATATGCAATGGATTTATAGACCCTAAAACATGATTTGGCTTCCAACTTTCATTTGGACTCTCTCCAAATGCATTTGTGTACGAAGAGTTACCGTCTGCCGCGCACGGGCTGTCATCAAACAAGGTTGCTAAAATTAACGGAACCCTAGACAGTGCTTGTTAAAGTCTATGACAGGAGAAAGGTCGGCTTGCTAAACTTGACTTTTAGGATTCAGGTTCGAAAATGGAAACGATTTTAGAGAAGTATCGTTGTCGCATAACTTTAAAACTACTGGCCGATCGCTTTTGTTATGTAAATTGATCTGAAATTGATGCAGATTTTAATCCGAGAAAAATAGACGCGGAAAATATATTTTTTATGACACTTTCCAAGTATTTTTAAATTCAGGTAGCGTGCGTAAAATGGGTTTTTTAAGTCCTATACGAGTTTTATGACATAACAATCTTTTTTGGGGTACCGTATTCAAAAATCTATACTAATAAATTATTACAATAGATTATTAGTAAAAATAAAGAAAGTATGGGAAAGTCGTATATGAACATTGAATATTTTTGCGAAATTTTTAATGAAATGGGTAATGGTGATCCACACTGCCTAATTATCCCTGTAGACCCGGCATCGTCGATCAGACCATGAAAATCTGTCATTTTAGTACATTGTTATGGTTTTTTTGTGATTTTCGATTAATTTCTTGGAATTATGCCCTTGTGTGCCGTGCAAGGTTGCTTTAATAATGGTGTTAATTTATTCCCGAAAAACTCCGTACTAAAAAATAATAACAAATATACAATAATAACAATTACTAAACGTAAAAATCTTTTTTTTTTTGTTATGCCTGTCATATATTATTTACAAAGTTTTTGGACCACCCGTTTTACTTGTAAAAGTGTATTATGTGTACCTACTATACAAAATAAATTATTTGAATTTGAATTCAAAAACAGGTACAAATTGCAGTTGGAGTATGCATTCACCTTTGAGTATATTTTAATTTTTACACGATTAAGACCCGAATCGAAACCACGAAAGTAAAAATATGAAACTTTGTTGAAAACAAAAGAAATTAATCAGCAAAGGGGGTCAAAAGCCACCGGATCTAGTGACAATATCGCCAAGGTGGTAAAACTGGCCATAAAGCGGGAAAACTATGGGGTCGTAGCAATTGCTACGACGTTGAACTTAATGCTACGCTGTAGCATTTCATTTCATTTAATTCATTCACAATAAAATTGTACTTGAAATTATTCTTATATACTAGGTCTGAACTTAAAGTCTAACAAAAAATGAAAATTATAAAATTACAATGCTAAAATACTAGTAACAATCAAAAATGTTAAGCTAAAAACTGTGTTTTACTAAAGTTCTTAGTAAAAATAACAATATAAACTAAACTAAACAAACAAAATCACAAAATGTTTACAAGTCATCAACAGAGTAGAACAAGCACTTATCTAATAAGACCTGCCCCTCTATTCTGTATCTTTAGTTGCCAACTGGACTAGGTGCCTATCATCAAAAACATACTTAAAAAGAAACTTTCAAAATTGCTATTAGTGGGTATTGAACTATTTACGAACTGTGTCGTCACTTCAAGTGCGAACATATCCTTAGACAATCGGAATTCGATAGTATATCTATCTTTTTCATGATAGGCACCGAGTTCAAATGGCAACTAAAGATACATAATAGGCCCTCTACTTTAGTTTATTTTTAAACGTTAGTTGGCTGATTGGCTGACCGTGATGGCTTTACTTCGTCTAAATTGATCTGTGGCAAAATGGCGCTCTGAAAAGTGACCGTAGCCAAATCAGTAAAAAAAAAGAGACTCGAAGATTTGACTTACCAATGATAACGTTGTAGTAGAAAGAGACGTAGAACGCGACCATGACAGCACAGAAGCCCACGCCTGCAACATTACAATAAATTAGATTTCGTACGAGATTACGAAAAGCGACGAGCTTAAATCAATTAAGATAAAGTTCTCGGCTCGAGTAAGGATTATACTTAATTATAAAATATTCCAGTTGAGAGAGATGACCTTGCTTAGGATATGGGTCAAGGAAGTATAGTCCGTATAATATAGCTTGAGCCCTTTGACAGCTGTCAGCGCTATACATATTTGAGCATGAGAAAGAGAGTCAGAAATACAAATTGTATAGCGCTGTCCTGCTGTCACAGGACTCAAACAAACAAATATTATCCTTCGTTTAATTATGACAAATATATACGTTTTTTTAAAAGCACAAGGTAAGTTTTTAGCTTGTAATAATAGTTAGATTTTTTTAGATTTTTATTTATTAGGGACACCAACATCTAGTACATAAGTAAATACATTGTAAAATTAAATATACATTTTTAGTTATTTGCCTAGACAATTAAAGGTGATCACAGCATGCAATACAATCAGGATACATAATAAAATATTGTTATAATATGTGTATACCGCAAATCACTTGAATTTATAAGAAAATATTAATTATGTTTACATCAAATTAATTAAAATTTATGAAACAAAATAATTTACAATAATAATATATATTTAAATTAACAGAAACTTATTCTAACAATTGAAGTAAAATTATTTACAATAGATATTTACAAAGTGAAGGTCATTCAATTAAAATAATATTATTTAATTAAAACGAAAATAAAAATAAAATGAACATTAAAACTAAATTTTATGTGACATCTAGTCCGCTAAGACATGATCAAAGACACATGTCTTTACAGTTATTTACAGTTGTCTGACAAGGATTCTTGTGCTGGTGGCCGGTCATTGAGTGCACTTTTCAAAATATATATTTTTGTGAGAGTGGAAAGGTGAGATGTTTAATTGTCGGAGTGCATGAGCAGATCTTTTTCAGATTGAATAGTTATTGAACTTTTGACGTCTAAAAAATTTTCACTTATGCTTACTTCTGAAAATAAAGTTCTTTATTTCAATGTTTCAAAGAAAACTTAGCAGAATCATAAAAAATAAGCTGAGTGAAGCACTGATAACACCTACAATACCGCAAGTTCTATTCGCGATATCATGATCCTGTGACTTTTCATTCCGCCGCTAAAATTGGATTAAATATTATTATGGATGGATTATTAATAAAATAGTCTCTATTGCTTGTAATTAAGTCATGGTGAGGTCCCCACATTGTGGTGGATATTTCGTGGCTTATCAAAATTAGCCTTTAATAGTAGTTAATAAGAGTTACCAAATGAAACGTCACAGGAATCATGGAATCGCAAATAGAACTTCACGATGTGTGCCTCAGTCGCGTCAAAAAGTGGGGATAGCCCTAATACCTGACGCAGTAGTGGGTAATATCTTAAGGGAATAACAGTAATGATAATGAAGATTATTGTGATGATGATGATGAAGATGATTAAAAAACAGCTTTCATCATCCTAGAAAGCCATCACGCACTCACCTTTGAACAGCGGACATATCTTCCAGAGCGTGATGGGTCCCTGTCGGTTGTACTGTCCCAGGATCAGCTCCATGTAGAACAGAGGGACGGCTCCAAACACCAGCATCAGGGTGTAAGGAATGAGGAACGCTCCTGGGGAATGAGAAAATCAAAATTTTAAAAATTGCTTTGGCATAGCCAGGGTTTTATTAGGGGGGGGGGGCAAAAATGTAATTTCAATTGGAATCAAAAATCTCCTAACCCATAAAATAAGAAATTTCATATAATCACACGTTCATGTTAAGTCGGTCACGCATATTTTTCCTTGGTTGAAACCTAAACATACCTATATTTGCCCACCCCTACTTCTACCTGGCTACGCCAATGAACAATGACGCTCAATCAGTAGGAATCTGGCGGTAGGTGAGACGGTAGAAAACGTAAATATCGTTAGTTAACCGAGGATGTACGAGTTTTGACCGTTTCGATAATCCACATTTAAGATCCGTTGAGCAACCGGATTGTGAAATATGCGCCTTTTTCTAATAGGAAATTATTAATCGGGTGCATAAAAATGTAATTAGCGACTTCAAGCGTCCGCAATAAATACCAAAGCGAGCGACTAAAATACTGAGTGGGCAAATTTAAAATATGAAATCGAAAATATTTCACCAAAAGTCAAAAAATAGGTGCGAAGACGAGCGAAGCGAGGAGGAGCGTGTTACGTTTACGCGTAAGATAAAATAAGGAGCCGAGCGAAGCGGAGCGGAGCGAGGTGACGTCCCTGGTTTTATTACTTAAAATTTAATTCTCACTAAAATAGAAAATTGTTCGCCTGAGAATTATTCAAGTCAACTCAAATTTGTATTTTTAAGTCACCGTTTTCAACATTTTTATTCGCCCACTTAGTATTTTAGTACGCTATATTCAGTATTTTTGACACCTTAAATTTGAATTTATATTCGCTCGCTTTAATACTACCCTTTTCTAATTAATCGAAACAGAACACTTATATTAAAAATTTACTCAATAGTTCCTCAACAAAACTTTGTTATTTCTGTATTGTGTATGCTACCATTGCGAAGTGTCCATTGGTTTCTGTAAAATTTTAAAATATGAAGCTTAAAAATTCCAATTTACAGAAACCAATGGAAACTTTGCGATGACAGTTTACACAAAACATAGGCAATATAATAAGGTTTTGTTGAGGAACTATTGAGTAAATTTTGAATCTAAGTGTTCTGTTTCGATTAATTAAAAAAAAACCCGAGTTTTTCTAATTAGTCGAAACAGAACACGTTAATTCAAAATTCACTCAATAGTTATTCAACAAAACCTTATTACCTATGTATTGTCTACGTATGTTGCCATCGCAAAGTTTCCATGCGTTTCGGTAAATTAGAAATCTGATTTACAGAAACTAATCAAAATTTAAGTGTTCTGTTTCGATTAATTATAAAAGGCGGGTATTTCACAATCCGGCTGCTAAACCGCTCTTAGACCTCGGACACCCTTCAGTGATACAGGTCGAGACGATAATTTGTATGTTGTGTTAACAAAGGTAAGAATTTGTTGAAATACCTCCTCCATTCCTGTAGCAGAGGTAAGGAAACCTCCAGACGTTGGCCAGGTCCACAGCAAACCCTATGATGGAGAGCAGGAAGTCAGCACCTGTGCCCCACGTCTCTCTGCCGTCACCATTTTCTGCTGATGAGGGGTACGTACTCAATTAAAGTTGATATTTTATTGAAAAAAATTGAAATCTAAAGAGGTTGAACTATAAGACCTAGCAAGGTTTGATCAATGAATGTATGAGAATGGGAGGAGATGTGTAAAACTGTCAAGATCAAGATTGTAGCAAATTGAGACTTGGTGTCCCTATTTTTCCCTCTAAAAGACAAGCGTAAGTAAGTGTATGTAAATATAGGATCTTTGCTAGAATCTTTATGATAAATAACCTTTATAAAGAACAAAAAATATAAGTTCTTATATTTAATAGGATAACTGAAGAAGATTTGTTTATATTAAAACAAGTTAAGAGAGTATCTGTGTTTCCAAATACTTCGTTAAGAAAACTTAAAGGCTTCTTACAAATCAACCTCAAAAGTTTCCAGTCAAAAGGACACTTCAAAACTTAAAGAAGTTTTGACTGAACTTGTTTAGGTTTAATCAAAAAACGAAAAACCTTATTCGTTTGTTATTCAAAAACTATTGGCGCCATGCACCATCGAGAAATATAAGTAAAATAATTGATAAGCCTTGGATATTGCAATTTACTGTAGGAAAAAATTAAATTGTAGTACCTAACTTAATAATATGTAATCTAACAAGTGATTAAGTAATCTAGCTAACACGGCCACGGCAAAATAGATTAAACATCAGTCGCTTAGCGCAAAGTGCAAAGCTTAATTTTGTTTTTCTTGTTTAGAAGTTAAAAATTGAAAAATCTTTTGGTATGTGGCAGTTGAAGCCAATAGTTCAGTATTAGTGAGGTCAGAGTTTGAAATTGTTTAGACAATTAGTCATGATCTTTTTAAAATCAACCCAAAATGCTGTTTTTACTTTGTTTGGACAAGATCATGACTAATGGTGCATTCAATTTCAAATGCATGCTTTATAAACACCACTCATTCTGAAATATTGGCGTCAATTGCCACATAATAAAAGGTTCTTCAATTTGTAACTTTGAAACAAGAAAAACAAAGTTAAGTTATGTACTTTGCGCTAAGCAACCTTAAGCAGATTTCATCTGACAATGGACTCGCTGAAAAGTAGTGCTACCTTTTGCCAAACAAATTTGATTTTAATAAGTAAGTGCTAACTTGTTCTTAATTTAAGTTATTTGTTATAATTTATTTTTGCTGTATTATATTTATATTTTATTTTATTTATTTATTTATATTTTATTTATTTTTCGTTTTCTCTATTTTGTTTGGCAATAGATTCCGTTTCTTTTTGTTTCTTTCAAGATTCTAAAAAAGGTTTGGAAAACTGTTTCCTTTTGTATGCTTACCTGTTTTAAGACTGTTAGTTCTAACTTTCTTTGACACCTCACTATAATATCCTTCTTCCTCTATTTGTATTTTGGGCTCTTCTGAGAACAAAATCATTTAAAAATTAGTATAACTCCAAAATAATGAAGAAAATTTAGCCACTGAAATGTAGCAAAGCGTAGAATACTTACTTTTATAACAGGATAACGTTACTACAGAACCCTTTGTTGATTTGTGATCTGTAAAAAGAAACAAATTAAAAAAATCGGCCAAATATTTATTTTATTCTGTTTTTTGTATTTGTTGTTATAGCGGCAACAGAAATACATCATCTGTGAAAATTTCTGTGAAAAGATACAGCCTGGTGACAGACAGACAGACAGACGGACGGACAGACGGACAGACAGACGGACAGCATAGTCTTAGTAATAGGGTCCCGTTGGTTACCCTTTGGGTACGGAACTCTAAAAAGCGTCTCGATGAAAATAAATGTATCTGCAATAATACTGGCATGGTTCAGCCTGCAGTATTCGTTACTAAAAGAAAGATTCTCATAACTAAACTTTGTTCAAACAATACTTACTAGCTAGTTATTTTATTTTTATTTTATTTTATTAATTGGGAAACAAACAGCTTTCTTAACACATAAAACAAATAACAATAAATTTTAAAACCAAACAAGTTTCCACGTAAATCTTGCAAGTAAATAAATTTCTAATTTACTCAGTTGGCAAAACAGTACACATATTAACTATGTTAAACTAGCTTTTATTAACGGCTTCAAAAGGGAATTTGAGAGCTTGCTCAAGCTTTTTTCCAACAGACTTATTAATTCGAGCTAGGCAAGTCTCCTGTTCTCTGAGTGCAAACTCTGAAATAGCATTGTAAGTATTTGTAAACCAAACCAATTATAGAGGTTGTTAATTTGGTCCACAATTTGTGTTAAGAATATTAGTATACATGACTTAAACTAAGAAGTAGCATACAAAAAAAAACAATTAAAGAAGGAGTTATGCCCCTTTTTATGTCCTAAAACTCTCTGGATAAATGGTAACTGCGACGCGAAGCGCAATAGTACCTAGATAGCCGGGTGCCCCATCCTACCTCCCAACCGCTTTGCCAAAGCAGAGTCAATTTCATCATGTCTGTCGTAAACTTTACGTTTTAATGTTGGCCCCAAACTATATGAAAAAAAAAATTAGGAAAAAAAAAGTATTTTTTTTTAATTTTTTTCGTCATCAGTATCGTGAATACAATCTACCCTGAGACGAAAGTTGCTGACCAAATCAACACCCTGTGTGTGTTAGAAGTACAGACCACTAAGTATGGACTGTGGTTGGAAGATATGCCTATAACTATAACAACAAGTGCCACCTTATACAGTCAACAGCAGTTCAAACATCTGTAAATAATTTTGACGGCTATGACGCCGTAATAAGAATTAAATTGTGAGACTAAAATTTTGCCCTCGGCTTCGCCCGCGCTGATTTCATTTTTGCATTTTCCCGGGGTGAAAAGTAGTCTATGTCACTCTCCGGCCCATAAACTATCACTATGCAAAAAATTACATCGATCCGTTGCTCCGTTGCTGCGTGAAAGAAGGACAAACCAACAAACACACTTTCGCATTTATAAAAGAGGTATATAGATACGAGTATATACAACGTGTAACAGAAAGGTGTAACCATATTTGAAGAGCTTATTCAGTCAATGGTATAGAACAAGTTTTACTATGGAGCCAACACTGAAATCTAAAAAAAAAATTTGCCCTTCCATACAGTTCGGCTAAGCGGCATTGCATTTTTATATGAAACACTTAAATTTTATTTCGAGATACAGGGTTTGTTCCATAGTAAAAGTTGTTCTATACCATTGACTGAATAAACTCTTCAAATATGGTTACAGCTTTCTGTTACACTTGTATAAGGTATATACGGATATACTAGGGCTTGTATATTAGGATAAAGGTACAACAAAGCTTCTCAGACATCGTTGTTTACTTCCACAAGTATTTCCGTCAATTTACCCGCCAAAAAGTAGGCCTACAACAGTAAAAGGCTCAATGTTTGTCCACCTGTAGCTTCGAGTGCTACGTTTCGTAGAGCCTCGTAGACTTTCGTAGCGGTATTTGTAGAATCCGATGTGTTTTTAGGCAACCCTGGTAGAGAAGTGTTTTAGGGTTTGGTAAAACAATTGAAACTCTTATTCTGATTTATTCCTTTTGTTTATTTATTAGTATTAAAACAATTAAAAAAATATATTATTCGATATAATTTCGACCCTTGGTATGGGGCCGTCGTCAGTCTAATGTAAAAAAAATATTGACAGATAAGTTACCTATGTTTAAAAAAGTAAAAGTGACATTTGCAACAATTATTTTAGTCACTTTTTTCTAAAAAAAAATAAAAAAATAATCTTAAAAACTCTAAAATAAAAAATAAAAAATTAGTATTTTGTGCAACTGTGACATAATTTGAGACATTAGGACACGAGTGCTTGTTTACGAAACGGACGAAGTGAGTTTAGTCATAGTTTTGCACGAGTGTCCCAATGTCTAATTAGGTTCAGTTGCACACTGTACTTTTTCTACAACCATCGAAAATATGTTTATAATATTTTCAACTAACAATTTCACGAAAAATGAGAAGAAGATCACTCGTTCATGAACCTCGGGCGCGTCGTCCAGTAATGCTGCCTTGAAGGCCAATCAGGATAAAGGGGGCATGGTTTAAGAAATAAGGTCGGGACTTATTTATCGTCTCTGTTGTCGATTGGCTCTCTAGCGGTGTTATCGGAGTAGATATTTTTATTGTATATTTTATTACTATATTTCATAGGTCAAAAATAGCAATAAATCCGGCTGCGTCAACCGACAATAGGACACTACCAGCACCAAGCAAAATACCCGTCACTAAGAAAAGAAAACAGAATGACTTAGTACTTAAAATCTATTTCAATGCATGTGCTCGTAAAGGCCCACTTTTTATGCATCAAAACCGAACAAAAAGTCGATTATTTTGCCCTAGGGCTTTATTATTTTTTTTTTTTTATTTATTTACAATGGTTGGCTAACCTGCAGCCTTTCCTGTGTACCATAGATGTTATACTTTTTTTCCACTGTTTAACGGCTCTGGATACAGTTCATTTCAGCCAATTATAATTTGAAGTTCACAAGATTATATTTGTTTTCATTTCCTCACACTATGCATTGAAAAACGTAGTATGATACACGGGCGTAAAAGCAATAAATTACTCGGTTATGTTTAAAACACTCGCTACGCTCGTGTTTTAAATCGTCCTCGTGATTTATTCCTTTGCGCCCTTGTAGCATAAACTACTATTATCCACTACAAACTCAATTCAAAATCCTTTATTTATCGCCTTCCAACAAAACAATCATTGGACGTGATGCAACGGCCAACATCCAATACCTGCCCCGCTGTCTCTCTTAATCTGCCAATAATGGGAATACCGAGCATTCAATGCTGCCAACTTAATAAAGGTGAGGCATCCATCCTCTTTGGTATAATAGGATGCCGATGCGGAAAAATCCGACGATTATTCCCGAAGCCCGCCGAGGTGGCGAGGAATGGAAGAAATTCAAAAAAGGAATGAAATGAAAAGGGTGGGTATTGGAGCGTTTGAGGGTTTTATTGTTTTTTTAAGGGGACCTTGTTTATCGAATCGTGAAAATTTGGTTTTTATCCTTGATCTTTACTTTATTTTTGTTTATTAAGCAACATAATTACTCTTTTAATAAACTACTGTATACTAAAATATGTTTTGGGTGAAATTTATTATCTGGATATCGAAAGAACGAATAAAAAGGTTAAATTGCAAAACCAAAAAATTGCATTTTTAGGGTTCCGTATCCAAAGATATAGTTATTTATTAACCATTAAAGTGAGACTCCTTGGTCCGTTTGTCACAGCTTCATGACTATTGTGAAGTTAGATTACTAAATTTAGAACAAAAGTAATATTTTCGTGCCCACATAAAATGAAAAAATGAAATAATAAAAAAAGAATATTTTTTTTTAGTTCCAAAACAATTTGTGTTCTTTATTTAAAGTACTATAAAGCTTTATAAAATATATAGTAGTTATGTTATTTTTACTGGCAAACTACAAGTAAGTTTTGTGCCCACTCCCACGCTCATTTCCTAACCCAATCGACCAAAAATTATCAAAATGTAACGCTAGTAAAAAACTATTTAAGATTACACAAATAAAATTTAGCGGTTGAGAACCGAAACATGAAAAAAAATCATGGATCGAATTTCTCGTACCCATGACTAACAATTCGACATAACAGTAATACGGAACCCTTAAGAACGCGAGTCCCACTCTCACTTATCCATCTTGTTTAATGTCCTTGTAAACTGCATTCCACATTTCCGGTCGAGTGCGACCTCGAGGTTGCGCCAGAGATTAGATCGGAATTTATCGGAACTTCGGAACTAAATCTTCTAGAACAATACTTGTACGCACTTCACCGGTTTTTTTATGTTACATATCTAATAAATATATACTATGTTATTTTACTGAATATTATTTTGTTAAATGTATACAACGTGTAACAGAAAGGTGTAACCATATTTGAAGAGCTTATTCAGTCAATGGTATAGAATAACTGTTTCATAGAAAAATACAATGCCGCTCGGTCAAAATGCATGAAAGGCAGATTTTTTTTTGGATTTCATTGTTGGCTCCATAGTAAAAGTTGACTGACTAAGCATAAGTACAAAGTCTGATTTTAATGAAAATTATATTAATGCAAGGTGACTTTTTGATCATCGTCCAAATTCATACTGAAGGCTTGATAAGTGATCAGTATCTTGGATCAATAACAATTTTTGTGAAATTTGTCAAATGAAATTTCGGCTTCCCATAGAAATTCACTTCCAGTTCCGAGTGAATCACTATGGGGAGTCAAAATTTCATTTTACAAATTTCACAAAAAAAAAAAAATTATCCATGATACTGATCACTTACCAAGCCACCAGTATGAATTTGGACGATGATCAAAAAGTCACCTTGTATGTAATTATATAATATCCATTCTACTCTATTAATGAATTCATGAATTTAAACATAAAGCCATGTTCATTTCCTAATTAGACATTTAAATTTATTTTTAATTAAGTATGAAATTTTTAATTTTAATTTTAGCCACACATTTTTAATAATGTATTTCATATGTATACCGATTGTGTATGTACAATTGTACATATTTTGCATTTAATGTGATATTTATATTAATAATAACTGACAAACCTTTTATAACGTGCTTTGTTATATGGTATATAAATATCTTATATCTTATATCTTATACATGGAATTTTCGGTTTGTATTGTAAGAAATAGTTGACGAGTAATTAATTCGATATAGTACGGAACCCTAATAGCATGAGCTATTAAATTTCCAAGTCCTTGTGAACTGCATTCCACATTTCCGATCGAGTGCGCCCTCGAGGTCGCGCCGGAGATTAGATCGGAATTTATCGAAACTTCGGAACTTTATCCGCGACAAAAAAAAAATGCGGGAAACTTATTGAGTCCTTTGACTTCAGCTTTCTGTGATAGGGAAATTTATATCGTCACGACATGAATCCCTTCGGGGGTGTCAGAGATGTTTACGGGTGTGCACTGTGTGTTTCACCGACGATTGATACGTCCCAGCGTGATGTGTGGTGCGTTTAAAATACACGTAAAAAAAATTCGCTTTGATTTACAAAATCTCATTTAGTATACTAGCCGCTTAAGGCGATTACCATCGCCAAATTAGGAGCTCGATATTTTTCACTACAAATATCAACGGAAACGACATTGAAATAACGTTCATATCAGCGCGCAATGCATAGTGGCTGTTACGACGCTCGCTGCGTCCTTGAGAGGGCGAAATAGGAGAAAATTATACTTTTCACTTGGACGTGATTACTCGATTGAATAATCTTATGTTACGTTTATAGCTATAAAGTTTATCTATTTATCAAAGCATACATTAATTCAATCGGCCAAGCCACTCAGGAGCAGTAGGGAATTTGAGGTCAAAAACACCGCTCAGTAAAAAAAAAAATCATGTAGAAGTTTTGGTGGTATGAAAAAGAAAAATGTTGCATATGTTGTCTAAGAGTTGATTATTCATAATACATTTTTTCATTATTTTTGGTTTGGCCATAAACGAGGAGTAGGCTTTAGAAAGTACCCATTTGGCAATAGTAAGGCCCTTAATAGAAAACCATAAATTTTATGAGTTTAGTTAGATTTTAAATGAAATGAAATAATTGCCCAATTGTATTTTTAGATTTTTATATAATGAACAGAAAAACACTTGTACTATGCCACAAATTTATTAAAAATTAGGCATAATTTTTTTCGGTTGGTAACGGATAAATGAACCCTTACCACAAAAATGTGTTAGTGTCATTGATCGCACTGGCTGATGTACAACCCGGTCACATTATCTCGAGACCTGGCGTCGATGACGTCACGTCGCGTCGGCGCTCAGATACAGAGCGCGGGGAGGTGAAAGGAGAACGGGGGCGGGTGGTTCGCATTCCAGCGAGGTCTCGAGATAATGTGACCGGGATATAAACTATATATTGTGTAACTAAGATCTTATATTAATTCCTTTGATAATGCCATAAAGGCGAAACCGGCCAGAAAGTACTAAATAAATTTGTGGGATAGTACAAGTGATTTTCTGTTCATTATATATTGCAAGTGCCACCAAGTGCCAACAGTCAACAGTGTAAACATTTAGATATTTATATTTATATTTATTTATTGATGATGGTGTACTAGCTACCTGATGAGATTTATGTTTATGTTTAGTGCATGTACAGGGACAGGCCGAAAACCAGCGCTGTGTTGCTGCTCGACAGCTCAGCAGATACTGAGTCTGCCCCTTTTCGTCACATTTTGTAGTATGTTATATAATTGTTTTCTTGCAAGTTTAGTTTTTTAAGTTATTTTTATTCTAAGAGCGTATTAAAACTTATTTTCGAAATATATTTAGGCCCACTTTGGGGCCTGCATCAGTCGAATTATTCACAGTAAATGATATAAAATATTTATAACCAACTAAACTTGATACTTACGGTCTATTCAACAATATGTATTTCAAGGGTCTAATTTAGTGGGTTCTTAATTACTTCCTAAATTGTTAAATACCTTTAGGTAATTTTCCGATATTTTCCTATATGAGTGCTAAAAATGCCATTTTATCTACCGTTTGTCTGTATCACTGGTTTCATTGCACATTAGTTGTCTGTGCATCGTAATTTCAACAGAAAATTTTAGGTAGATATAGCAATACATAGACAATACAGCCCAGAAAGACGTCTATTGTTCAACATCTTGCGTACAAATAATTCTGTCAACAATCGAAACGGGATACTGCAATTCTATTGGCTCTTCCAAACTTACGTATAGCGCCACAAACTTATCTTTTCCGAAGAAGAAGACTCTAATGAATATAGAAGCCATTTTGGTTTGGCCTACCGAAACAGATAATTTTTGAGTGGCGAATTGTATCTGCTGGTTCAGTCAAATGTGTTGACAGAAATCGGTCGCGTGTTATGAGGAGTCTGTAAGTTGTATTCGTCTATGTAGCAATATTAACTTTTGCTTTTTTTTTCTTATCTTTTTTTTGTCTTTCAGTTTTTTTTTTCTTTAGTTTTAAATTATCCGGGTTTTGTATGCTCCAATAACTAATGTGACCTGAAATAAAGAAATTATCATTGTTTTAATTATAACCTACTTGTGAACGAGATTTTAAGTGTTTAAGTCAACTGGAAGTTTCCTATAGATTTTCATGGTGAGAAAATTTTATGAAATTGATTATGTGAAGGTGAAACTTTTTTTCGCGTTGTATTAGTAGCCTGATATTTTAGAGCATTCATTCATTATTACAGTAATATCTCACACGGGAACCGGGCACAAAGGATCTTGACAGACGGACAGACAGACGGACAACAAAGTAAAGCTGTAAGGGTTCCATTTTTTCATTTTGGGGTACGGAACTCTAAATACAAACAAACAAAAATAATTTAAGGCATATGTTAAAAATCAAAATTACACTTTATGTTTTGCAAACTAATCAATAAAATCACCTTTAAATCTATAGATGAAATCTCTACTGCAATTTGGAGATACTATACCACCGCGTTTTTAGACACTTGACTAGCTCCTATTGCCTTGGCATAGGGACTATATTTGTGGGACTAAATAGTCTAGGCACTTCATTTTACGTTGCGAGAATCTACGATAAACTGAGCTCATCAGAAATCAATCATCAAGTGAGACAACGACGAGACTCTAGAGGGAACTCGAGAATTTAGAGTTCCGTAATATGGTTTTACTCAAAATAAAGTCGTCCCGATGTATCTGCGCAGTATATCAATTTTAATACCGCGGGAGACTTCGATCTACCAATGGCAAAATAGAGTTCATGGTACATACAGATCGTTCACACTGACAGCTAGGTATTTTCTGTCCAATGAGCGTTTATCCTTACGTCAAATTTAGTGTTAAATATGATTCCTAGATGGCACTGTCGTATTCTTTAGCAATAGAATCAAAGTCAAAATTTGCACCGATTCCAAACAAAAGAAAAACCACTTTGACGTTGATTGCTACGAAACACATTTTATCTATGGTGACATGGACAGCGCCATCTGGAGGAAAGCTAAGAACTAAGAAAAAAAAAACAACGAGAAAAACGCTCATTAAGGATACGATCATCAGATTACAATAAACTACTATTTTCCGCTATAAACACCCACGATTCAGTCATAGCCCTCAACAAACGTCAAAAATCGTGGGAAAAATTAGCTGTCAAATGTGATTGTGTAGCTAACTTCAGGCCAATATAAACCACCATGGTATGTACTATGATGGTTGGTTCATTTGGTTTAATCTGCTTATTTGCATAACCGACTTACCCACGATAGCTGAGTGTGTTTATTTTATTTAATCAGATGACCACACCCTAAATTTGCGTATTTTTTTTTCTTGGCTATGGCTGCTATTTTAAGCGCCACTTTTTGCCAGTGTCAAGTTAGATTATTTTAAGTTAGACTTTCAGACGCCGTATGTTCATCACGCACGGTACAATTAAAAACAGGTAAAAAAAAAAACATAGTTATATTTTAATGTTATTTGATAGGATAAATTTTGCTAGGATACAAATATTCTTTTTAGTAGGAATAGATAATAAATATGACTTATTAACGGGCAGGAAGGCAGCTTGGAACATTCTTTTAGGTAGGTATAATACAAGGAATTCAAAAGTCGCGGAAAGACGTGACAATTGGCAAAAGTATGATGTTTTAATTTTATCGGATTATTGTACCGCAATCTTATCTAGTTATGGGTCATCTCACTTCTCTTCAACTCGAGCTTCGATTTGAAATAGTCGCTGACTCGACTTGGCAGCGGCCGGCGTCTAGATAAAAGGTAACCTGTACTGAAATGAGTGGGTTTTCTTTCGGCCCACAACTAGGAAGAAACATAATTCCATAAATCCGTATTCTATTAAACAACGTGCACAAACACCTAAAGTATTTATTTGGCAACTGTGCACGATGGCCCACCCTAAAAATTATTTAATATTTTTTTAGACTATTCTATAGCTACTAATATATAATTGTGTTTTATGTTTAATTTTAAGTTTAGTTTTAAGTTTAAGCGAAGTATAATTATGCTAAATATAACAATCAAAACTGAATAGGTGTACTAAATAATAGGTATTTACATATGAAATTGCCGAATTTTTCTTACAGATTCATGAGTTCATAATTCCTGTAACTCAATAGCTATTTCAATTATTTGTTTTTTATTTGAAAGTTGATTTCAAAGTTTTACATCTACGTATTAAACTTTGTTTTTATTTTCAGTTTGATTATAAAAATTAAATCTTCAAAAAAATTCGTCCTAACTGCCATCCATTTCCATGATAAGATTCGTAATCATTATTTACAGCTGACACTTTTCAAAAATTAAATGAATGTTGCTGTTAGCCTAATGTTGTCTCATTCATACACAAAAGAAATTACATAATTTTGATTCATCATTCAAAAATGTAAGTACTGAAAATTGAGTTTCTTTAAAATTTTCTATAGAAAACGGCAATTTCATATGTAAAATTATGCAATATTGTTCCTAATTACTGAATAAATGCTTTGACTTAGACTTAAAATTAACATTATATCATTGCAGTATAGAAACACAGAAAGAAAAGTAAATCTGGATGTGAGGAGCTCTGTACCGGGATATGAACCCTCTCGCTTACCGGGCGATTGCTCTACCAACCGAGCTATCCAGGTATCAACACAAGTCGTGAATTTAACGATGTGCTTTCCCATACTATATTCAGAAAATATTACTTATCATCAAAATGAACCCCTCAACACAAGTCCAGGTTCACCCTTGGCCTGTGGTACGGAGAGTACGGTTGGACGCGCACTAGACTGATAACCGACGTGACATAAATCGGTATCCATTTGTTACTTTCCACTCTATTGTTTATGAATGTGAGGTGATTCTCGTTTGTTCTTTGTTAACCTTACATACATTCATATACCCACGCCTGTCTCCCAGAAGCATAAGCAGAGACAACAGATTTTCATCTGCTACGATCCAGACCTCTTTCGCCACTTCCACATCCATCAATCTAGTCATACAAGCTCTTCTATTCCAGGTACTTTTGACATGGCCCTTCTTCAGTCCAAATTGGTCAGCATATGTCTTTCTAGGGCGGCATGGGAATCTACAAAAGCCGACTTGGGTGAATCATAAAATGATTTGAAAGTAGGACATAGTCAGAATTTTTTCACGTGTGCAAGAGAGATGGAATTAGAACCGAATTATAGTGTGATTCATGCAAAACGGCCTTTTTAAAAGACCTGGTCGAGCTGTACCTTCAACTTGCGCACCATAAATTTCTTTCGTCACTCTACTTTCATTCATCCGCTCTACATGTCCAAACCACCGAAGCATTCCTTTTTCTCAACCGATCTATATAAGGTGACATTAATTTATGCAGCCAAATTCATACTGGAGACTTGGTAAGTGATCAGTATGACCATAACATCGTTATCACTTTTTGCTAATATCGCAAAATGAAATTAAAAATAATTTATGAATTTCACAAAAAGAGTCTTCAAAGTCCTTATACTTTCGCTTCGCTCACTCGTTCAAATAGAACCACTGTCTGTCTTGTCTATGTTTTCGCTTTTAATTTGCGAGCTATTTGAGAATTACAAAGCGGATTTGATTGCTACAGAGACATCTTCAAAACTACCAAGGTGGTTGAATTGTTTGATGTATGCACAATTTCACAAGGATCCCAAGAAAATTAAAATTTTAAAATGGGGCGTTTTTACATGTACCACAACTTCTTAGTCCTGAAAAAATACAAAACCTTCCTTGTAGTAATAATTCCTAGTGAAGGAATAATAATTCCTAGTAGGGTAGGGAAAGAAGTCGAGTGCTCCGGATTTGTAAAAAAATCATCCATCATCCATCCATCAGCCTAGTTCGTCCACTGCTGGACATAAGCCTTTCCAGGACTTTGCCACTCCCGGCGGTCATCCTGGAAGAATTGCCCATACTCACACTCGCTGGGTTGGTGAGCACGGTGCCGGAACCCTCGCACCAGTGACGCCGCTTACCAGTCTGTTCCATATAAGGCCCGGCTATTAGGGATGCATATACCGCCATCCATCGGTGACAGGCATGGTGGGTCTCCTTGTTTTTTTTCCTGTGAGCTATCCTCTTACTCTCCCCCGAATTACTTCGAGGGGGTCACCAAGTAATATGGTAGTACCTCCACAGTCGAGCCCGAGATGGTTAAAAGGCGAAAGCGAAAAAAGAAGACTATTTGAATAAATTGTTACGTAAGTTACTAAATCTAGCCTTAATGTAAGCCTGGCTTAAGGACTATTCTATTTCCTTAATTCATAGCATCTCAACTACCATCTTATTTCTTTAGATTTTTTATCGTTTTGAGAAAAGGAAATGAGAAATTAAAGCAGCAAATAGCGAACCGTCCTAACCGTCGAAATCAGTCCTAACGTATAAAATTACACATAGTTTGTTGATTAACAATCAAATCATCATCATCATCAGTTCTTTTTATTAAAAAAAGTTTAGTTTTTATGAGTTAATTTATTTTATTTGTAATAACACATATACAAGTTGAAATATAATCAATAAATAAAATAAAATTTTGTACTTGAAATATATTTCGGCCCTTATTAGGCCGTCATAAGTCAAGTATTGACTGATGACGGCCTACTAAGGGCCGAAATATATTTCAAGTACAAAATTTCATTTTATTTATTGATTATATTTAAACTTGTATTGTATATGTGTTATTACAAATAAAAAGCTAATAGAGGCATATATTTATTAATTTATTTTAGTTTTATTTAAGTTTTATTCTTATACCATAAATAATCACAGTTAAAAAACGTTTGTCTACGACTCTTCAAATTGCCTCAATCTTTATTTTTGTTTTTTTTCACGTACGTACCCGGAATAGAAGAGCTTGTATGACTAGATTCATGGATGTGAAATAGGCGAAAGAGGTGTGTCAGGATCGTAGCAAATGGAAATCTGTAGTCTTTGTCTACCCCTCTGGGAGACAGGCGTCTCATACATACACATGTTTTATGTATAAGGAAATCGGCGCGGCGCGTAATTAATTATAATATTTTACTTGGAGTCGGCAGAAAATCTGAAGCGGCGCAAATATGCTTTTCTCGGAGAGGGCTACATATTTGCGCCGTTTGGTGTTGAAACCCTGGGGCCGTGGGGTCCGAGCGCACGTCGCCCTTTCAAAGAACTTTCGACACGTTTGATCGACGCCTCTGGTGACCCAAGGGCTGGGGCATACCACAGCCAGAGGATCAGTCTGGCGATCCCACGGGGTAATGCTGCCAGCCCCTTGGGCACCGCACCCGACGGCAACGGTTTAGATAATATTTTTTATTTAGTATCATATTTTAATTAGTATAAGGTTTTAGGGCTTGTATGATAAATATGCCTAATTCTACCTTGTTTTTCAAAAAAATTGAAGTGATCCTTTTGACGGGTAGTTTTGAGTGCGTGCGATCAGCGCCCTCCGCGGACAAGCTTTAGTCTGCGACGATAGCCTGCGCCGTGCGCATCGATATCTGTTTTCGTGATCAATACCGTAAACCCAAGCATCAGTGCCAATCATCTCATCACATTCTGGAGAATCTTCATACCCAACCCCAGCTGGAGGAGTCATACTGGAGATCTGCAAGGTGAGTGAGTGACATTGTGGAATTTGGTGTAGACTCATTATAACCCTTTATCATTCCGATATTACTATTTCCAAAACACAATTTACTTTGGAGTAGATATCGAACGAGGCTTTTTCTTTTTTTTTTCTTTTTTTTTAGGATTATTTAGTTTTAAAGTAGGAAATATTTTGTACGCGCCTATGTAGTAGTTATACAAATAGTAGCTAGCTTTTCAGAAAAAATAAAAGTAGAACATTAACCTTGAGTTTTTTAGCGATGCAAATTTCACTTTGAACAAAAATTATTTAATAACTGTGATTAAACTGCACACAATACAAAAAACGTTATTAATAACATTATTAAAATTAATAACAGTAATAGGTAACTTGAGTAATAAATATAATTTTGACGGATAGGCAACTTGTCTTCTCTAATAGGGTTCTTGTTTCTTTAACGGAACCTTGAAAAAACAAAACATCGGGTCTGAACGAGAGGTTATTGCCTCTTGGCTAGATAATTACATGAAATGTAACAAAAACATCTCCAAATAGAGATGTATCTAGAAGAAAAATCTTTGTTGTGTGCACAATAACAAAACAGGTAAAAGGTACTAAATGAGGAAGGTAAGGTTGTGCTTACCATCAGTATTGTTTAAGGCGCTACGGAAAAAAAATTGAAACTTTAAGAACTTGCATATCTACTTCGGTAAATAATATATTATTTTGATAAAATAGTATATTATTTTTGGATTTTTTTTCTAGGGATCTGTTAAAACAGAAATGCAATTGGAGAAATTCGGCTAGATAGAAATATTTATTGAAATCAGGTCTTTTTTGACACCAATTCTCCTGGTTTGACAATTTAGAATGACATATGGACTGCAATTATATTTTATAAGATGGGTTTTAACGGTATCTAGGACCTGGTTAAACGAAATTTTAATAGCAACTTTAGTACATTTTATATTAATAAAACACCGACTTTTTGCTACTTTTCCACGAATCCGTCCCTCTCGCACTGAGGGTTTTTTCGCATATGGAGTAACAGGGACGCCAAAACTTTTTCATATCGCCTTAACATACAACTTTTAAAAGGAAGGTAATAATTTAATATAGATAATTATTTTTTTAATGAAAGAAAGAATTTGTCTCTTGAAAATGGTTTGTTTTACATAAAAACAAATTTTTTGTTTATTGTGCATCAAAACAAGAATTTATAAAATATTTTTAACAGAGAGGGTGAAGGTGGTAGAACTGATGCCGGGCTCGACTGTGGAGGTACCACCATCTTACTTGGAGACCCCCTCGAAGTTATTCGGGGGAGAGTAAGAGGACAACTCACGGGCAAAAAACCAGGTGGCACACTATACCTGGGATCAATTGATGGCGGTATATCCATCTCTAATAGCCGGATCTTATATGGAACAAAGTGGTGACGGGCAGCGGCGTCACTGGTGCGAGGGTTTTGGCACCGCGCTCACCAACCCGCCTGCCCAGCGTGTGTGAGTATGGGCAACCCCTCCTCCCAAATGAATTATACTCCCAATAGTGGCGTAATATGGGGGAGGCCTATGTCCAGCAGTGGACGAATAAGGGCTGATGGATGGATGGATGGAGAGAGGGTACAATAGGCGGTATTATCGCTTAAGCGATTTCTTGCATACAACTTTTGGGTGAAAAATAATGTAAAATATAGGATAAGGCGTAGGTGGTGTAAAAAAAAAGATATATAATACCTATATATACCTTATGCAACGGCGTAGAAAATGCTACGCTTCCATAGTTATCCATCTTTATAGAGCCCAGTATTACGCTCAACTTCCGTCCTGCACCAACGCTTTTGTTTATAAATTTTCTATCCTTCTTTAATCAACTACTGCGCACGCAAAACTCAGCTATTTTGAATTTGCGCTTACAGCTTTAAAAAACAAGTCAACGATTCGTGTCCGCTGCGAGACACACAACTTAATATGGTTTTTCTTGTTTTTAATTAAATATATTAATTTACAAAGTAATCCATAAAATAACAAAAGTTTTACGGAAAAGCCAACTGACATTAAACTTTGTTCGCAAAATGCCATAAATCACATTTATTTAATATTTTTCATTCAAAAATAAGAAGAACAATGTTACGTTGTGCGTTTCATAGCGGACATGAATCGTTCCCCCTTAACACCATTTTAATACTTTCTTAGAGCTAACTTAGCTTTAACTTAACATAGATTTTTTTGTATGGAGCGAAATTAAAATAAAATAAAAATATTTTTTCTCTAGAAAATGAATACGCTTAAAAATTATAATACTTGCTATATCATTAACACAAACCTAATTATTAAATATATAGTAGTATAAATAAATGTGATGTAAGTGTTTACATACTTATGGTAGCTACTTACTGCTTTCTGATAAATAAATTTCTTTAAAAAAAAAGTTAATCAAATCACGTTTTCAGGTCTACTTTCTTTTATAACATATACATTTTTTGTGTTTTAAATATGATAATAAACTGCCATAGTAAATAAATAAAACGTTCATTTAGATTTGTACGGGGCCTTAAGGGTCCGTATAAGTTTAGATTGAATCAGAACTGAACCCTACGACGTTTTGTTTAAGTTTAAAATAGCGCGCTCTCAGCCGTGACTGTTACGAACACCAAGAAACACACTCTTACGAAAAACTTTAATAAATATATATAGTATGCCTTAATTAGCTTTTTATTTTTAATTACACAATATAACTTGAAATATATACAATAAATAAAAGAAAATTATAACTTGAAATATATTTCGGCCCTTAGTAAATATATTTAAAATCTATTTCAAGTTATAATTTTCTTTTATTTATTGTATATATTTCAAGTTATATTGTGTACTTACAAAAAACTGCGTTTCTATTTCTTTACTCGGCTACTAGATGAAATGATTAAAATACTCTTAAATTCTCAATTATTTTTAAAACAAATTTCAAGGCTGTATAATTTAAGGAATACGCAAATAACATGAAATTTAGAGGTAACTTCGTAATATTTTTTTGTATCGAGCGAACTTAAAGCTTTTGCGTTTTTTTTTCAATATGTTTAGATTAGCTCTATAGTCTTCTATTTATATGATTTTTATGAAACCGATTGACCAAGTAACACAATGTGAAATGGTCATTTGAAGTTGTGCATCTGACCTTATAAGGGCCCTTAAATCGTCCTTATTTAGACACATCAACCACCAGTTCCACTTTATGCTACAGCGGCGCAGCGTTCGTGCTACAATGCCTTAGTTTCCCCGCTTCGTAGACCCACTACGTCGTAGAAGACGATAGAAACATAGACGCGAGTACTCAGAACTTTAAAATACACGTAGAGAAAACTTACTTTAAAAAAAAAAATATTGATTTGAAATTCCCCTTCTGTCTGTTTGTTGTTTCATTTATTGCACGTCATTTTAGACATGATTGTAGTTTATATGATTTATTTGTTAGTTAGGATGTGTAAAAAGCCCTAGAAAATGCTTTACAGCGAAACCGGTCGGGCATAATAAAGTTGTACGTAATATGTGGATAAGTACAAGTGTTTTTTAAAACAATGTTTTATAAACTCCACCAAGTGCCAACAATCACTAGCATCTACTAAAACTTACTTTGATTTACAAAATCTCACCAAGTATAGTAGCCGCTTAATAGAAAACCTTTAACGTTATAATTCGCCATAAATTTTATGAGTTCAGTAAAATTTTAAATTAATTGAAATAATTGCCCAATTTAATTGTATTTTTAGATTTATATTTATATTTATTTATTAATGATGGTATACGAGCTACCTGCAAAAGAAAAGATTTATGTTTATGTTTAGTGCATGTACAGGTACAGGCTGAAAACCAGCGCTGCGTTGCTGCTCGACAGCTCACAGCAGATGCTGAGTCTGCCCCTTTTCGTAGTATGTTAAATAATTGTTTTCTTGCAAGTTTAGTTTTTTAAGTTACTTTTATTTAATAAATTTAATTTTCTCCCTTTCTTTCTGTAGTCCTTGCTACGTCGTAGCAAAACTGGTAGTCTAAACCATAAAACACACACGTAGCAATGGTGAACTACTAAAATAACCTTACAGTCTATCGGTATAAGATCTATTACCTAAAGCTCTGGGAGTAGAACCAGCGGAACAGTAGCCATCGTCTCTGACACTCCGGCCCCCAGGTGTTCCACTGGTGTTTCCTCTACTGAGTAGAGCTGGACTGGCTCGCTGCTCTTCGTATGAAGGAGCTGTGTGAGTAACCACGCCACCGACTCCGCTGAGTGACGCCTGCGAAGAAAAAGGGTTCTTATTGTGAGGGCTAGAAGGTCAAGATTTGTGATAATGAGCGATAAGTACCGATTGTGGCATTAAATATGCGGCTGCAAAGATATGGAACGATCTGAAAAACCATAAAAAAATATATATCCCCCCCCCTTGTATCCACAACTGGTGAACCAAAATTATGAAAAAAATCATGGTAATATATGTTTACGTAAAGATTACAAGAAAAATAAAACGGTTGAGATATTCACGAAAAAAAATTACAGAAATTAAATTTATCATCTACAATACGGAACTCTAGGTACGCGAGTCCGACTCGCACTTGGCCAGTTTTTTCCAACTGTGCAAGAAGGCACAGGTCCAACTTTCAGTGAGGCTATGACTCCTTATCATGAGGACTCTTCGGGGATCCGATAAGGATCCCTCCCCTCCTTCGCCGTCACTCGCCTTTCCACTCTTCGGCCGCGCTTAGAGATTTCCGGCATCGAAACCGGAACCAGACTCGACTGAACATTTGATGCAGTTATCGCTACTACTTCCAAGTGACGTGTATCCGTGAAAAGTCCTGATGATAGCGAGTCATAACCTCGCTGAAAGCTCGACCTGTGCCTCGCACAGATGAAAAAATGAGTTAAATCCGCTGTTCTCCATATTTGGATGTCAACTCACCCTAATTTTAATGAAAGTATACGCTTAAGATTCCTTTATGTTTTCCCGAAAAAGCTGGTAAAAATCACAGACCAGCCTTAGAGAGTCTTCTAGTTACTGATCACAGACCTCTCCCAAGACATTCCACAAACTAATAGTAGTTTCTGCTACAAGGGCGAAAAGGAATAAATTACGAGGACGAAATATAACCGAGTAATTTATTGCTCTTACGCCCGTGTATTATACTACGTTTTTCAATGCATAGTGTGAGAAAATAAAACAAATATAATCTTGTGAACTTTAAATTATGATTGGCTCAAAAGAATTGTAACCAGAGCCGTTAAACAATGAAAAATAAAGTATAACATTTATGGTACACAAGAAAGGTTACAGGTTAGCCAACATCTCGTAAATAAATTACAAAATAATAATAATAAAGCCCTAGGGCAAAATAATCGAGTTTCTGTTCGGTTTTAATGCATGAAAAGTGGGCCTTTAAGGCACTTGCATTGAAAAAACTATTTGGTAGACCTGAGAAGTTTTCCCTTAATCACCACTTTGGTAAGAAGACCTGATCAAAGATTGATCAAAAGATCTCTGGCATTTGGTCCAGCTAATTGAAAAGTAGATAGACAATAGAACTTACCATGGTGGGCACTTTGTTGGAGTCATGATAGAAGTCTCTATCGTACATGTTGGCCAGGTTGGGTGTCCTACCAGCCTGGGGGCTGGCTGGGTTGGCTTCATGCTCCTGTACCATACAAAAATATTTGTTATAGTCTTTATCAATTCCGAAATTGTAAATACTTCTACTTCATGATAACTATAAATAAATTTGAGCTGTGGATACTGTGCGGCTAGCGGTGTTTTATTACAATGAGTTAAAATGCCACAAGGCTTGTGGCATTTTAACTCGTCCTCTTAGACTTGCGCTAAGTTAGTGTATACAAATACACGGATTACTACGCTATACGCTAACGCAAACCTACGATATGGTTCACTTACTGTGCTGCTCCTTTTGGTAATAGCGTGATGATAAATAACTTAAAACCTTCCCCGAGAAATATTCTGACTTACAATGAAAACTGCATCAAAATCCATTAAGTGGTTCCCAAGTCATAAGTAACAGGAACAGACAGACAGACGTTGCATTTTATATATGTACATATATAAATATTAAATAAATTTGTAATTATAATTAAATTAGTAGACTTTATTAAAGAGAAAATAATAAAATTATAAAGAATAATTATAATAAAGTCATTAAATTTCAAATTATGTAAAAATACGTGCATGCAATGTCAATTTATAAAAGTTAATCTCTTTAGTTAAAATATTGTATAAGGGGAGATCTATTATTGTCAAATTGATGGTTAAGATTCGTGTCTTGGTTAAGGAGTACTAATTTATTGATTTCTAGGGCTTTTAAAGCATTAAGTTTTTTGTCTTTATTACAAATATGAACATAAAATGATAATAGACTTTTCTTGTCTTTTCGATTAAAGAAATTATATATATATATATACGAAAACACAAAAAAATATAATTATAGGTGAGTAGTAAAATATATTTCGACCACTAATTGTGGTCGGCATCAGTTACACAATTGAAATAAAACTTAAAAATTAATAATTATAAATTATAGATACGTATGATACTGAATATTTTATTTTTGTAAATACAAATACAAAAATACAAAAATTTTGTAAATACAAAAATAAAATATTCAGTATCATACGTATCTATAATTTATAATTATTAATTTTTAAGTTTTATTTAAATTACAAATATGAAGGGATTTGAAATCTTTCTTAGCGTTGAAGATGTGATTATCGGAAATCAGATGTTCGGCAAGGTTCGAATCCGTCTTTTTAGACTTTGGAGACTTAAAATGCATGCACACATTTTTACATAATTTGAAATTTAATGAATTTATTATTATTATTCATTATTATTTTATTATTTTGTCCTAATCAATTCTCATTAAATTATAATCACAAATTTACTTTATATTTACATAACATGAGCTTAAAATTCCCCAATTTTACCCTCACTACAAAAATGTGTTAGTGTCATTGATCGCACTGGCTGATGTAAACTACATATTGTGTAATTAAGATCTTATATTAATTCCTTTGATAATGCCATAAAGGCGAAACCGGTCAGGAAGTATAAAATAAATTTGTGGGATAGTACAAGTAATTTTCTGTTCATTATGTATTGCAAGTTCCACCAAGTGCCAACAATCAAAAGTAAATTAAAATGTATTGAAAAAGGCGTTACTTTGCGGAAGTCCATCATGATTCATGATTCATGATTCGCTGTTGAGCGGTCGGGCGGACTACACATCCCGAGGATGCCTCGTTTAGAGGCGAAACACGTGTCGATAAGTTTTCTTGCTTGTTATTTAAGATTGCTTTATTTTGTACTCGTATTGCTTGCTTTGCTTGTGCATGTTTTATGCGGGAGGGCGGGCGGTGCTTGAGTCTGCTTTTTGAATAGCATGGTAAGAGTGTTTAGCAGAATATTGCAAATTATTAATATATCCACAAATTCAGTATAAACATTATAAATTAATAATTAAGATTAAAACAATTTTCTTATCGTTATCAAATACAAAAATCTTAAAATGTTACAAAAGCATTGTTTTCTAGCAGTTACGAGAATTTTACCGATAACAAATTGAAGTCAATATTTTGGAAGCCATTATATTAATTTGTTTTTCTCAAGTAATTAATTATAAAGCTCCCTTGGGATCGATTCTGAAGACAACATAAAGGATGGATACAAGAACAACTAAGATCCTAAGATACGATATCTCGTATAAATGAACGAAACAGATGATAAATCAATTAAATATACGCAGCGGATTTCTGCTGGGGCTACGCCACTGCTACGAGTTTGCTACGCTAGCGTAGCATTTGTTATTTTCTTTTTAAGGTTAAACATCAGTCGTTCGGTACAAAGTGCACAACTTAACTTTGCTTTTCTTGTTAAAAGTGAAAGAGATATTGGTCTGTGGCAACTCCCGCCAATAGTTTAGTATAACTTAGGTTTATAAATTAACAGTTCAAAATAAAATACACAATTAGTCACAATTTTGTCGAAACAAGCTTAAAATGCTTTTTTTAAATTTGTATCAACGAAATCATGGCTATTTGTGCATTAAATTTCAAGTTATTGATTCATAAGCCTAACTTATACTGTGACAGAAATAAATTTCTATGTTTGAACACTTGGCGATTTATCCATCGCAAGGAGATATGAATTAACATTATATCATTGCAGTATAGAAACGCAGAAAGAAAAGTAAATCTGGATGTGAGGAGCTCTGAACCGGGACTCGAACCCGGGACCTCTCGCTTGCCGGGCGATTGCTCTAACCTCTGAGCTATCCAGGTCTCAACACAACTCGTGAATTTACCGACGTGCTTTCCCATAGCGAGAGGTCCCGGGTTCGATTCCCGGTTCAGAGCTCCTCACATCCAGATTTACTTTTCTTTCTGCGTTTCTATACTGCAATGATATAATGTTAATTAATGTTAAAGTAATAGATCATGCGATTAGATTAATAAAAGAAGCAGCTACAATAGAAATATATAATAACGAAAAAACTGAATATATACGACACAAGACAATAATTAACAACAACACCAAGAAACGTCACACTTCACTTAGATGACCATAGCTTGGTAAAGCCAACTGATACAACCTCTTTAACAGCTTCTCTCTTTACCAAGTCTTCAGTATTTTGGTCAACCTTTACAAACATAGACCAATTAATCTACAAAGTGTAACCAATCTGGGTTTATAAACTGGCTTCGTCATCATATCAGCCAGTTGAAATTCCGATGAAACCTTTTTAACATCTAGGATTCCTTCATCTACTGCTTCTCTTACGAAGAAGTATCGAATCCGTATATGCTTGGTTCTCTGGTGAAACTCAAAAGGGGGGTTTCTGGCCAGCTTAATGGCTGACTCATTGTCAACATACAGCACTGGAGTATCATCTAAACCTTCTATGCTTTGGATAAGTCTTTTCAGCCAAACAACTTCTCTAGTCGTCTCACTAGCGGCAACAACTTCAGCTTCTGTACTGGATATTGCAACAGATGCTTGTCGATGACTTTTCCATGATATTGCTCCTCCAGCATATAAACAAACCATTCCGGTTGTGGAGCGCCCGGTCTCTATGTCTCCTCCATGATCTGCATCGCTGAAGCAATGAAGGAGTTTCTCTGCATTTCTTTTATACACTATGCCCAAATCTTGGGTGCCTCGTAAATAACGTAATATACGTTTCACCTTAACAACATCATGTCTTGTAGGACTGTCTAGATGTCTCGAGGCAACTCCTACAGCAAAGGCGATATCAGGTCTCGTCCCCACCATCAAATAAGCTAGTGCTCCAACAGCTTCTCTGTATGGAAACTGCTCAGTATTAAAAGCTTCTCTTTTTCCAGAGCCATCTTTTAGTATGGGAGTTCCAACTGCTTTACTATCCTGCATGCCAAATCTTTCTAATATTTTCTTAGTGTATGCGGCCTGAGTAACTTTAATGGTGTCATCTCTTCGCTCTATCTCTAGTCCAAGAAAATATGAAGCTGATTTCGATTTTATCTTAAATCGACACCTCAGTTCATTAAGAAACTGCTCAGTCTCTTCATCATGGGTGGAAGCAAGAAGACCATCGTCTACGTACAGAGCCAATATTAACTTCTTCTCTCCTCTCTGCCTTACAAATAGACATGGATCTGCTTCACTCTGCTTAAACCCAATTTTCAGGAGGAAATCTTTGACACAGCTATTCCAAAATCGTGGTGCTTGCTTAAGCCCATATAAGCTCTTTTTCAACTTACATACTCTGTTGGACCCATCATCATAACCTTCTGGTGGTTTCATGTATATTTCTTCCTTTAAACTGCCATATAGAAATGCTGTGGAGACGTCAAATTGTGTGAGCGTCAAGTTATCTCTCGCAGCTATACTCAAAACAACTCGTATAGTACTCATTTTTGCAACGGGACTGAATGTTTCTTCATAGTCCAATCCTTTTTTCTGTGAATAGCCCTTAATCACAAGCCTGGCCTTATAACGGTCTATGCTTCCGTCAGGATTAGTCTTAATTTTGAAAATCCACTTACATGGTATGGCTTTCCTTCCATTTGGCAGAGGAACCATCTCCCATGTTTCATTTTCTTGTAAGGACTCCAATTCGTTTTTCATGGCCGTCTCCCACATTTCTTTATCATCACATGCAATAGCTTCTTGATATGATTTTGGTTCCTCTAAGGTTTGTAATATACTGTCTACAGTATTTATCACGAAGTCATCAAATCTGTCTGGACGTTTTAGTTTTGAGCGTTCTCTAAGCGTTCTTTGTTCTGGTTCATCTCCATATTCTCCTGATGGAACTACTTCAATTTCATCCTTAATTTCAATACGCTTTTGTTCGTCTTCAGATTCTGAATGAGTCTGATTATCATCTTCATTTAAAGTTGGTGAAACCACATCAGATTTTTCACCTTCTACTATAATTGGGAATGACTCTAAAGGTATTTCTACTTCATTACTGGGTTTAAGAGTATGTTCTTCAAAAATCACATCCCTAGAACGTATTAATGAACATTTATCTTTATTCCATACTCTATAGCCTTCGTCATTGTCATATCCAATGAGAAATCCTTTCACAGCTTTTTTATCTAACTTCTTTCTAGTTATCTTTGGAATGTGAGCATAGCACGTACTACCAATTATCCTAAGATGACCAATCCTTGGTTTCTTCTTGCACCAAATTTCATAAGGTGACTTATCTAGTCCTGTAGGGCCTGTCCTGTTGAGGATATATACTGCACTATTTACCAACTCAGCCCAAAGTCCTTGCGCTAAGTCTTTCGAATGCATTATGGTTCTCGCGGATTCTACAACAGTTCTGTTATCTCTTTCTGCGCAACCATTTTGTTCTGGGGTATATGGCATCGTCAACCTCTGTCGAATGCCATATCTATCAAGTAATGTTTTCACATTTCTGTTATCAAACTCACCGCCATTGTCACATAAAAGCTCTTTAACTGTGTGTCCCACTACTTTTGTTTCAGCTAAGAAGAGTTTTAACTTGTCATGGACTTCAGATTTCTCTTTTAAAAAATAAACATATCTGAACTTTGAATAATCATCTTTAAACAACACAAAATATCTAAACTTGGAAATAGAGTAGCAGAAGGGGCCACAAACATCAGCATGAATTAACTCTCCTGCTTCCTTTGCTCTTTCTCTCGTTCCAAATTTCAGTCTATGTGCCTTGCCATAAATGCATCCTTTACAAAGTTCACTATCTAGTTTCAGTTTTATTCCTAACTCTCTCTCAATCACTTTCTTTACATGAGTTTTATTCTGATGACCCAACCTTTCATGGTACAGCTGCAGTAAATTCTTCGCATTCAATGTGTTGATCTCTAATGCTTTATCAGGTATAACATTCGACAATCTGAGCTTATAAAGACCGCCTTGTTTTTGCCTGTCTCCAATCAGAACAACCTTTTCATCGACTCTTAACTCACATTCAGTAACTGTGGACCTAAAATCGCTATTTGAGAGTCTATCCTGGGCTGCCAATACAGAAAAAAGATTCTTTGTTATACCAGGAACGTACCAAACATCATTCAAAGTGATATATTGGATTCTTTCGTCTATATGAGCTTCAAGTCTAATCGTACCTTTGCCAATTGCATTAATAGTGTTTCCGTTTGCTGTTGTAACAGTATGAGAACCATTGAATTCATCAAATTGTTCAAACAGATCACATCTGTTAGTAACGTGGCTTGTTGCACCATTATCAACAAACCAGTTGTTTGTATCATTCACATTATCAATAGACATAAGGTTCATGTTTACACTCATACTCGGATCATTCTTTGATGTCAATGACTTGGCTTTAGGTGGACGTCCATCTGATTTCCATTTAGAACATCTTCTTACCACATGTCCAATCTCCCCACAATAATTACATTTGATGTTTGCATAATAATCTTTCTGAACGGATTTCTTCTTAATTCCAGATTCTTCTTGCACTATGAGAGTCTCTACTTTACTTTCTGTGCCGCTCTTCTCGGCTAGAGCTCTTTCATAAGAACATAACTGGTTGGTCAATCGCTCTACATTTCTTTCTGTCTTTGAAATGAGCAGCCAGCTAGACTTGAATGCAAAGTATTCCTCAGGTAGTGTTTCCAAAATTTTACTTGTAAGAAAAATTTCTGGCAAATCACTCTGTCCATCAGACTTTTGCAACTCTTGTTTTAGCTCAGACCAAATGGTCTTTAGCTTTGACAAGTGGGTACCCATGTTATGATCTGTCTGCTTCTTATAACCAAAGAATTTCATACAAAGATTATAGGCCTTATCTTCTGATACTCCATCAAATAACCTATGTAACTCTTGCCATACCTGATTTGCTGTAGAAAATCTCATGACCTTTTGAAGATTATTATCTGACAGGTTTGTTGTTATTATTAACAAGGCTATGCTCTCAACCATTTGGTATCTGTCAAGTCGCTTTTCATATTCCTCAATTGCATTCTCAGCTTTTGATGTAGATCCTTCAGGTTCAGGTTTTTTCAACTTTCCTTCAACAACATCTATCAATCCTAAGCCCCTCAATGCAATTTTCATCTTATATTTCCAGGTTGTCCAGTTTTCCTCTGTTAGAAGACCAATTTGGATTTTAGTAGCATCAATGATAGACTTTTCCATTTTGCTATCCAAAAAAACGTCAGATCTTTCTAAGGAAAATCTCTCGACGGTATAGCTCTCAATTATTCTCGATCTTTATCGCACACGCTCTGCTACCATGTTAAAGTAATAGATCATGCGATTAGATTAATAAAAGAAGCAGCTACAATAGAAATATATAATAACGAAAAAACTGAATATATACGACACAAGACAATAATTAACAACAACACCAAGAAACGTCACACTTCACTCAGATGACCATAGCTTGGTAAAGCCAACTGATACAACCTCTTTAACAATTAACTTATACTGGACTATTGGCGTGAATTACCAAATAAATTGATTTCTCGTTACTCGCAGTCAGTCGCTCACGTAATATGACAATAAGTCAAATTAATTTTATTTGTCACTTAACATTTTTATTTACAGTCACTCCCTTTAATAAATCCTCTCCAAAGTATTAAATCTATAGTTGCTATTATGATACGCTAGAATTGTGACGTTTATCGCCAGTCAGTATGGGGACCGATCATGGAGCGATAGTATCGTTTAGAAATAAGAGTTCACAGTAGCTGTCGGGTCAATGACCTGTATCGCCTTGCTAACGCGGCCTAACTATAGAATCTCTCTTCTTAATCTATAGTATAGCTAACCTGTCGATGTGGCGAAGAGCCTCGCCGGGACCCGCTGCTGGACGACCTGGTGCTCATGTCTGTAACAATAACAACACGGTACCGGTTAACACCAGTATCGCACCGGTTAATACTAGTTTAATCTGAACCGATAGAACTAGGGAATAGAAATGGCACCGTTCTATCCACCTCTCACTTACCGGAGTGTGTAAATGAGAGGTACTTTCGTTGGTCTTCTCACGTCCCCTTTTCTGGGGCGTGGGCACTCAGTTTCGGGGCAGGTGCCCCCTTTCTGAGGCATCAGAAAGGGGGCACCCTCTGATCTTTCTGATCGCAGAAAGGTCCACGACTTAGCTTTTCTACATAAGTTAGTCAACGGTGCACTTGACTGCCCAGATCTCTTAAGTAAGCTGTCATTAAATAATACCAAGATCCAACTACATTCTTTTTAATATACCCTTTGCTAAGACTAACCTAGGTACCAACGCTCCTTTAACGAAATCTTGCCGCCAGTACAATGCTATTTCCAAATACGCCAAAGCAGATATTGATATTTTCTCCGGGCTCAACACCTTCAAGTCCTCTGTCAGTAAATACTTAGCCAAAGAAACTACCTGCACAAATAAACACAAAGCATAAAATAAGTAGGTATCTACCCTGTTATTTTTTAAAAAATCTTCCGGCAGAATTTGTTAACCTAGTTTTAATTTCATATTTTATAGAATATACGAGTAGTAAATGCTCCTATTAGTATAAGAATTTTTCATGATTGTCTTAACTGGTGCATGATGTGGATGCCTTTAATTAAGAAAATAAATAGCTATATAAATTTTAAGATTATTCCATTTAAGTAAAATTATTGTATTTCTTGTTGGTGTTCCTAAATAAATAAATAAAATAAAATAAAATCATCTCTGCCCATAACTATAGGCAGGTCATCTGGTTATGCGCCAGGGCGCACTGTGGTCTATTCCTGGATTGGCTGCGGCTCAACTCCCGAGGAGTAGGGCTCGACTCAGGGAGGAGTCGCAGGTGGCGGTGTATAGAATGGTTGCCATTTATATTCCTTATATTCATATTCATATTCATTTATTTCATAATATTCATCATATGTCACATTAATAAATATTTAAAATTAACTACAAACTAACAACTTATAATTAATTACAGTATAATTACAGTGTAATTAATTACAATTAAATTAATTAGATTAATTAATTAGGTCTATCGATTCAGGTAATATAACAGCGATCACCTCTTTGGAAGGGAAAAGTGAAAAATACTCCAACAAATAATAAAATTTTGCGTCCAGACTCAAAGGGACTCAACTTTTTTGACTCAACTTTTTTGTCGCCTTAATGTTACTAAGGCATCTATATTGTTGTTATTTACCAAAATGTTTTTAGGGTTCTGTACCCATATTTAAGAAACTACTTACGCGCTCGATTTCGGCTAGCACATGGGCGGATTTTAAGGCTCTTTTTATCAGACTTGGATGATGAACGATGACCCAAAAAGTTATTAGAGAAAGTCATCAAAATTTTGACCTCATTGGTTGCAACTAATTACTTTATGGAAATGTCAAATGTCAAACAATTGCTTATATATACGTAGTATCCCTCTATAATTTGTGATTAGCTCGGGACTACTAACCCGCTTCGATCTTATAATGGTGCAATAAGAGTAATTAAAAAAAAATCGCCCATGCCGAAAACGGGGCAGAGATTCAATAAACGCGGGCGGAGCCACGGGCCAAAGGCTAGTAATACATAAAAATAAAATATCCTGTCTACACCCGGAAGCATTTCTAATGAACCTTCGGAAGTACATTTCACGACGTTATATTTAATATAATATTTAGTTAATTAGGTCAGTCTTTGAAATACTTCAAGGTCCGAGTCCCTAAGCCCATAAGAGGCTCAAAAGGTTTTTTACTTGCCAACAAGAAGCGACCTTGACATAAACCATATATGGGCAACGCCAGGCCCGCGGGCCGGATGCGGCCCACCCCGGCTATTGAACCGGCCCGCGGATCATCGTAATATTTTTGGTACATGCTGCAAGAGAGCTGAGTGAGAGCTTAATAAAGCGACAAAACTTAAGTTACATCATAAATTATGTCCACTGCTTTTTGGCACACTTCTTACATACTAGATTGCGGTGTGTGCAAGCAATGATTAACTAACATGTCGATAGCCACAATTTTATCGCATTAACGTGTTGCGGCCGTAACATTTTGCTGCTCCGATAAAAATGTATGTAGAGAATATCCCAATTGAACTGCAAACTTCAAGAAGATGTCCAATAGAAGTCGAAATTTAATGACGTGTAGCTCAGTGACCTCTTCAGATTATATCTTGCCATAGCAAAGCACCCGCAATTTGGAAGCACATATAAATGTAAACAGTTCTTTTTTATGATGAAAGCTAATGAAACAAAATATCGAACAGTTGAAAACTTATAAAACTCGTTGCGCGCTCTTTTTTTATAACTCCCTATTATTTACGGCCCGCGATTTTGTTAACTCCAAAAAATTAGGCCCGCAACTTTCGAGACGTTGGTCATACCTGACATAAACCAAAATATGCAGTATACTTACGAATCCCTTAAGGGGCTTGGTATCGCCAAATGGATTCTTTCTAAAGCCTACTCCTCGTTTATGGAATAACCAAAAATATTGAAAAAAAATGTATTTGAATTATTAACTTTAACACAACGTATGCAACAGTTTTCTTTCTCAAACCAAACATCTATATGAAAAAAAAAATTCAACCGAATGTTGTTTGAATTCCCTACTGTTCCTTTGCAGCTTGGTGGATTTAATTCATTTATGCTTAGAGTAATAGATAAACTTGATAGCTATAAACATAACAGCATTATTCAATTGAACAATCACGTCCATGTGAAAAGTATTATTTTCTCCTATTTCGCCCTATCAAGGACGCATCGAGCGTCGTAACAGCCACTATGCATTGCGCGCTGATATGAATGTTATTTCAATGTCGTTTCCGTCGATATTCGTACCAACAAACATCGAGCTGCTAATTTGTTGTCACTAATCGCCTTAAACCGACAAAAAAAGTGAAAATTTGTTTGTTTGTTTTGTGCCATAATAGCGTACTGCGTACCTGAAGGCGCAAAAATAAAGATTGAGCCCTTGAAAATTTAGATGTTTTTACTAGTCCACTCAGTCTAACAATCTTTGTATGGAGTTGGTTAAATTAAATGTACACTGGGTGAAAATTGGGAATCAGTTAACTACTTAATGGAAAAAAAAAAAAAACAAAAGAATCCCTGAAATTAAAAAAAAAAAAAAAAAACACGTTAATTAGACCATGGCTCAAAAACAATATTAGTAAGCTCAGAAGTCTAATTCTTTTGGGATATTATAAAAAATATATATTTTTCTGGGAGGAGGAGTGTCTATAATATGAAAATACTATTATATTATTAGTGAAAGTTATAAACCCATCATAATGTTATAAATGCGCGAATAAGCCACCAGATAAACCAATGCATAATACGATACCTTGCATTGAAGTAAATTTAAAATTTTTAGTTTAGTTTTTCATTTTCGTTTGTAAAAATAAATTACAAGGTTCCACAGAGCCCGTGGATACTTTGGTAATGCCTATACAATAATATTGAAACGTATAAAATAATAAAAATAATAATAAGCCTCTCAAAATCCAACCCTACGTCCGAGCCAAACATCAGGCCACGTGAGAGGCGGGCAACGTGTACAAAACTTTTACGGCTAACAGGGCAATGGCATAACGCAGGATAGCTTGAGGCGAGCTGTTGGGCAGTAGCGACCCCACGGACCCGAACGTGCGCCCTGGAGAAAGCCCTGTTCCTCATCTTCGGCTTGCTTTTGTTGGCTGGCCGGAGTTAAAAATGACGAGGGACAGATCCCCCCCCCCCCCCCCCCTTTGGCTTGCCGTGGGAGGCCGGTCAGAGTGGAGTAGCAAAAGCTATATGCTCGAAGGGTGGATGTGAAACGTAAGTGGCGAGTGAGCACGTGATGTTGGACCCTCAGGGAGCAAGTGATTGTCGTTTATAGTCCAGTAACACCTATCCACCTTTGAACCGCTCAGGAAATGTTGCCCTCTTGTCTCTCTGTGCGAACGACCATTTGGGGAGCCCATTTAATTGAGTCAGCGTGTCTCCACCTGCCCATTTTTCCGTGTTTTTAATCCGAAAGACTCAACATTTTTTCTTACTTATCTTAGAACTTGGTAAATAAATTCAATAAGTTTGCTTTTAATTTTTATTACTGAATAAACAGTATGAGTACAAATATATGGTAGCATTGTTTTCTACCCTGAAACTGAATACCATCAAAATTTAATCCGTTGAACCACTTTCCATTTTTATTACCAATTGGACCTGTGGATTTTTCTCTGATAGTACAGTAATCTGACTAACCCCTAGCCCACAGCTTCAGGCTTCGAGAGGCGCGCCAAGCGGTTCTTCTCGCGACGGCGCCGGCGGAGAGAACAAATGTATGAAGTTATATAGAGCCAGCCATGGGTCGCCATTCGCGCGTCTTGTCCGGCTTCGAGTGACTTGCTTTCTCGCGACGGTGGTGTGTGGGAAGGCGGGCGGTTAAAACAGTGATCGAGCGCACAGGACGAACCTAGTGTCGAGCGCTTTGAGCGAGCGCGCGCTACAGATGAAGGTGCCGACGGGTGTCGTGGCAGAGCAAAGCCCGTCGCAAAATCCGCCTGGAAGCGCAGCAAGAAGCGCCGCCAGAAGCCTGAAGCTGTGGCCCTGGCGTAATGACTGCATGAATTTTTATTTCGTGTATTCCAATGAACTTCAATGGGTATCGGACATTCTGTGTTAAAAAGACATTTATCATTCTCTTACTGAAACATTCTGAAATTCAGTGTTTTTAAATTGTTGGAATTCATTATTGCTTTATTCATTTTTAGAGTTCCGTAATAATAGCATCTAATAACAAATTTCTGGTGTCTTTTCGTTGTCTGACCTAAACAGGCAATGAGCGTTTTTCTCTTTGTTCTTTTTTCTTAGTTCTTGACTTTCCGTCGGATGTCGCTGTCCATCTCACCATAGATAAAATATGTTCCGTAGCAATCAATGTCAAAGTGGTTTTTGGTTTGCTTGGAATCTGTGCAAATTTTGTCTTTGATTCTGTTGCTAAAGTATGCGACAGTACCATCTAGAAATCTTGTTTGACACTAAATTTGACACAAGGAAAAACGCTCATTGTTATCCAAAAAAAACGTGGTATTCTGATAAATATACGGTGCGCAAAGCTCGCCCGGGCAGCCATAGAAAGAGGTATGCCGACCAAATCTGAAAAAGGATTTCTATTTCCAGTTCCCGGCTTCCGCAACTTCATTTTAACCCCCTGTATATTGAGCCCTAATCTCTAGAGTTATCATTAAAGAATTTTTTAATTTTAGCCAAAACTGTCTCCTCTCTGAGCACTCAAGTGTCACTACAAATATTCGCCTCTATGGTATCGCCAAACATGAAGTAGGTATAATTAGAGAAAAAAAACGGTACTGTGATGTAGCACGTCAGTAACTGTACTGCCATGTTGATTGGTCAGACAACCTCGTTTTATAATTTTCGGTCGGTGTGTATGAAACTGTACCCCCTGCATCAACTTTATTTGTTCTGCACGCTTTTAAATTTTTGAATTTTGTTTTGTCCGGACATAGGCAGAACCCTTATGTTATGTCCAACGAACAATTAAAAGATAGATCCGAGCCACGATCAGGAGGACTGCGATCTATTGTTTTAGCAGTAATGAGAATGAAAAGGGTTAACAGTGTTTTTCGCAGTCCAGTACTCGTAGCACAGTGTTTAATCACGAGCGACGCGAGTTAGTTGAATCACAAGTGCGAGGAGCATGACACGGTGTTTTTGCGATTAAAAAGTATGTCACGCTCCTCACACCTATGATTCAAGTAAGTCGCATCGCGCGCGATTAAACAATGTCGTTATTTTTTTTTAATCTTTGTAATGATGCCGTGTCCAGATGGGACCCGAAGTACATCTTGAAGCTTTTATAATATTGAAAGTATTTTATTTTATTCATATATACAGGTTGCTTGGTAACTTGACCTATTCCTTGAAATGGGTTATACTAGAGATCATTTTCAACGAATTAAGTCCTATCAACTAGGTGTCGAAAAGAATGGTCTCCGAGTTACGAAGGTTTTTATATTATTTTTCAAACTTTTAGACTAATAAACAAAAATAAATAATTTAAAAATAACTATTCCTCTCTCAGCACATATTTATTATATTTCTGAGCAATGATAGATGAGTGATCATTTATAAAAAAAAATACGTGCCCTGAATTCCCATAATCTCAGAATTAAAAGGTCTTAAGTGGAAATAAAACCTCATTTATTTTGTAATTTTTGAAATATCGACGTGTTTTACTTGTTTATAGGCATTATTTGTTGGAAATAATCCCTAGTATAACCCCTTTAAAGGAAAAGGTCAAATTACCAAGCACCCTGGATATGCGTGTTAAAAAAAATCAAGAATAAATATATTTTATACCATTAAATTTGGTAATGATACAAAAGTTTCCAACCGTTTGATTACCATTTTCAAGCACGCACCGCCCCGTTCTATCCTGTAGCTAATCATGTTGTCGAGCATAAAAACATATATTGTATTGTTGATGGTCGAACACAATAAAGAATCAATCGATGTCTCAACGTGTGAACACAAGCGTGTAGGAACGTGGGCAACGATGGTTCCGTAAATACTTTGAAACCTACACAACATTGTGGATGGATCAATATCAAGGATTGTTTTAAATAACTAGTTGTTACCTATTAGATTGCCAAAATTTTCTTACAAATTCATGAATTCATGGATTCATAATTTCTGTATTTCAATATCTTTGATTTCAATAGCTATTTTCATTGTTTGTAAGTTGATTTCAAGATCTACGTATTTTTGTTAACGGAGATTGCTCGCTCGCTGCCATTCATAGCAAATCAAGGAACGCGAAGCGTTTTCTTCTATGTTTTGGTTATTTTTGTGAAGTAAGTATATATGATATATATATATTTTCATAAATTAAAATACCTAGACTATCTATTACTTATTTTTAAATCTTAAAAAGTAACTATTCTTTACGTAACATCTGCTTGAAGAGAAAATGGTTTACCGTCTTTTTTAGCCTTTCGCTAAAATCTCAGTTTTTTGTATGAAAGGGCATTACGAAAACAAATGATTTGAATTCCTCATCCTTAAGTTCTACGAAAATTATACCAAATACGCCTTTGTGTGAAATAACGACGCGTTATCATTTTTTGTTTACGGAGCGGCAGGATCGTACTCCGACACCCATGCTTCCCACCCGCAGTGTAACTGCTAGGGACAGACCTTAATATGCACATTTTGACCTAGACTAATATGCTTAAAGGCTAAATTATACAACCAGTGCGTCTTTCCAGTGATGATGTACGGCGCTGAGACGTGGTCTCTTACCAAAGGCTTGATCCGCCGATTTAAAGGTCGCTCAACGAGCTATGGAGCGGGCTATGCTTGGGATATCTCTGATGGATAAAATCCGAAACGAAGATATCCGTCAGAGACTGACATAGCCTTCCGAATCAGTAAGTTGAAGTTGCAGTGGACTGGCCACATTTGTCGCCGACGTGATAACCGTTGGTGCCGTAAGGCATTGGAATGGAGACCACGTACAGTAAAGCGCAGCGTAGGCCGCCCTCGTGCCCACTGGACTGACGACCTGAAGGACATAGTGGGTGGCGGCTGGATGAGGATGACTGAGGACCGCCAAGAGTGGCGTAATATTGGGGAGGCCTATGTCCAGCAGTGGACGAATACGGGCTGATGGATGGATGGACCTAGGCTACACCTGTACCAAGTTTTATGCTTCGGTCACTATCTGAAGTGTCTCCATAAGAAAGCTAACAAGAAAACCTCGTGTAAAAAGGTCTTTAATAGCATCTTGAACGGATAACATGTATTTTAATAGTACATTGTTCACCGAGGGAAGAAAGGGGAAGATTACCAACGAGGGTGTAGTTTGAGGCCCGAGGCGAATCCAAGGGTTGGGAATCGCACTTTCTCCCGAGTGATACATAGTGCTTTATACTACACCTGCGAGGAAATAGTATAATTTTACTTTTAATCAAGATACAATAAAAGAAACCGACTGACTTGCGTGCGATTGTCATTTTTTATTTCCTTCTTATTTTATATTATGTACAGGAAAAGCAAGTGGCCAGTATCATTTTTCGAGTTTTATGTACGAGTTCGCAAAATAATACTTGGCCACTTGCTCATTCTTTATGTTATTTATAAAAAAAACAGCACGTTAACAATGGATTTGCATATACTCTTTCTGCCCGCTCAAGCACGTTAACAATGAATTTTCATACACTTTTTCCGCCCGCATATTTGTATGACAGTAATGACGTAATTTCTGCATCGTTTTCAAAAAAGTAAGAAGGTACTTTCCGAGCAGGTGTAGTATAAAAATCATTAATTAATACAAAAAGAAGGCAAGTGCAAAATATCAGCGCTGATAGCTGAGAGCTTTCCGATAAGTATTGCATTTCACAATGCTAATTGGCTTCAGCGAATACAAAATGAAATGAAAAAAGTAACAGATTTTAAAATGTTGATATAAAAATCATTATTACGTGAAGTAGAAAAGTTTTTGTAGTCATATTTGGTAAATAAAATATTTGTTATTTTTGTAGCACCTAATTGTAGAAATTTTATTTTCCTATCACATTAACTTAAAATCTAATACAGAGTAAAGCTAACTTGTCCTATCCAAATTCAGCGGACTGGAAAAAAAATAATTGTAATAGAACATGGGATATATCCTATTCGTCCTGTAAGGCTTAAAAGGATGAATTAACATCGTATGTTTAGTTTGTATAAATAAGTTAAATCGACCAAGCCGCTTAGTAGCAGTAGGGAAATCAAGCGAAAAAAATACATTTGGTTGAAAAAAATTCAATTTGAAAATTTGGTTATACAAACAAAAAATATATTCCATATATTGTCTTAGAGTTGATAAGTAACATGAATTTTTTCCGAGCTTTTTGTATTACAGCCATAAACGAAGAGGAGGCTTTATATGATTTTATTATTTTTAATATGCTTTATGTCGGGCTTGGTCAGTGACTCCGACACTGTTACCCAGCACTGGCATGGCCGCCATGCCACCACCGCCCGCGCCACTACCCGCCCCGCTCTTCCATATTCACTTACAACTAAGTATAATACTGACCATGTCGGTCTCGGTCAGTGACTCCGACACTGTTACCCAGCACTGGCATGGCCGCCATGCCACCACCGCCCGCGCCACTACCCGCCCCGCTCTTCCATATTCACTTACAACTAAGTATAATACTGACCATGTCGGTCTCGGTCAGTGACTCCGACACTGTTACCCAGCACTGGCATGGCCGCCATGCCACCACCGCCCGCGCCACTACCCGCCCCGCTCTTCCATATTCACTTACAACTAAGTATAATACTGACCATGTCGGTCTCGGTCAGTGACTCCGACACTGTTACCCAGCACTGGCATGGCCGCCATGCCACCGCCGCCCGCGCCACTACCCGCCCTGCTCTTCCATATTCACTTACAACTAAGTATAATACTGACCATGTCGGTCTCGGTCAGTGACTCCGACACTGTTACCCAGCACTGGCATGGCCGCCATGCCACCGCCGCCCGCGCCACTACCCGCCCCGCTCTTCCATATTCACTTACAACTAAGTATAATACTGACCATGTCGGTCTCGGTCAGTGACTCCGACACTGTTACCCAGCACTGGCATGGCCGCCATGCCACCACCGCCCGCGCCACTACCCGCCCCGCTCTTCCATATTCACTTACAACTAAGTATAATACTGACCATGTCGGTCTCGGTCAGTGACTCCGACACTGTTACCCAGCACTGGCATGGCCGCCATGCCACCACCGCCCGCGCCACTACCCGCCCCGCTCTTCCATATTCACTTACAACTAAGTATAATACTGACCATGTCGGTCTCGGTCAGTGACTCCGACACTGTTACCCAGCACTGGCATGGCCGCCATGCCACCGCCGCCCGCGCCACTACCCGCCCCGCTCTTCCATATTCACTTACAACTAAGTATAATACTGACCATGTCGGTCTCGGTCAGTGACTCCGACACTGTTACCCAGCACTGGCATGGCCGCCATGCCACCACCGCCCGCGCCACTACCCGCCCCGCTCTTCCATATTCACTTACAACTAAGTATAATACTGACCATGTCGGTCTCGGTCAGTGACTCCGACACTGTTACCCAGCACTGGCATGGCCGCCATGCCACCGCCGCCCGCGCCACTACCCGCCCCGCTCTTCCATATTCACTTACAACTAAGTATAATACTGACCATGTCGGTCTCGGTCAGTGACTCCGACACTGTTACCCAGCACTGGCATGGCCGCCATGCCACCGCCGCCCGCGCCACTACCCGCCCCGCTCTTCCATATTCACTTACAACTAAGTATAATACTGACCATGTCGGTCTCGGTCAGTGACTCCGACACTGTTACCCAGCACTGGCATGGCCGCCATGCCACCGCCGCCCGCGCCACTACCCGCCCCGCTCTTCCATATTCACTTACAACTAAGTATAATACTGACCATGTCGGTCTCGGTCAGTGACTCCGACACTGTTACCCAGCACTGGCATGGCCGCCATGCCACCGCCGCCCGCGCCACTACCCGCCCCGCTCTTCCATATTCACTTACAACTAAGTATAATACTGACCATGTCGGTCTCGGTCAGTGACTCCGACGCTGTTACCCAGCACTGGCATGGCCGCCATGCCGCCGCCGTTTGCGCCGCCGTTTGCGCCGCTACCCGCCCCGCTCTTCCATATTCACTTACTGGAACAATACATTACAATAAAAGTATTTATTTATTTCACACACACACATGGGATACGTTACAGGCACATGTCCATTGCGTATAACATGGTAAACAAATTATTTACGTCAGAAAAATAAAAATATTAGTCGTTGCAAGTTAAAGCTAAAAGAGCACTATCTCTCCCTGTCTTAAATTAGTTTAATAAACATATATAGTATGCCTTAATTAGCTTTTTATTTATAATTACACAATGTAACTTGAAATATATACAATAAATAAAAGAAAATTATAACTTGAAATATATTTCGGCCCTTAGTGGGCCGTCATCAGTCAAGATCAGTCAAGATGACGGCCCACTAAGGGCCGAAATATATTTCAAGTTATAATTTTCTTTTATTTATTGTATATATTTCAAGTTACATTGTGTAATTATAAATAAAAAGCTGTCTTAAATTAGGTAAGTTATGTTTATAAGTATATAAGTTATATAAGTATTTATCTATAGAATTATATATCTAATGGTAGAGATTTAAATTTATATAATGTTATTTTATTTGTATGTTAATATGTCTAAATCCTCAAAAAAACACCATTAAAATGTATGCCCCTTATCTCCAAAACTGGTGGACCATAAAATATGAAAAAGATCATGGTAAGTGCTCACGTAAATATTGCAGAAAAAATATAGCGGTTGAGAAATTCACGAAAGCAGTTGAATTACGGAACTCTAGGTACGCGAGCCTGACTCGTACTTGACCAGTTTTTCATTCTTGGGCTTCGATTCTGGTGAAAAGTGATTTCTGAGTTTTCCCGAATTGCTGATCAACCTCATCTGCCAATACGGTGAGTATCTGCTCACGGTGAGTGCGCGGGCCTTGGGTTCTAATCGCGATCTTCACGTTGCTACTGTCTACTTTCCTGAATTTAATTTACCTACTAGAATGCAGTTGTTCCTTGATTCACTTTCACAAATCATAGATCAACATCCTGATGATTATTTTATCATCGCAGGGGATTTTAATTTATACTGCATTAAATGGACAAAAGAAGGACCACTATTACTGAAAAAAGGAACAACTGAATTGCAAAATACTGCATCTAACTTAGTAACTACAACATCATCTATAGGTTTGCAACAACATAATTTATTGACGAACACATGCAACAATACACTTGATTTAATTTTTACGAACTGTAACATAGGAATTGAACGTGCTGATCCAATCTCCAAGGAAGATGTATTTCACCCCCCGGTTCAATTAAATGCCGTAGACGTCACGATCCCTTCTTTGAAATCTAAACCCCATAAAAAGAAATTATTTAGAAAAGGCGACTATCCTTCTATTAACACAGAGTTACTGAATACTGATTGGGTTGTGTTGAGGCATGGGTCTGTTGATGAAGCTGTGGATGTATTTTATAAAATCATCAATAGCCTAATTGATAAATATATACCACAAATATTTATAACTTCATCTCATCAGTATCCAATTTGGTTTAGTCGTGCTTTAATCAATCTCACGAAAGAAAAGAGCAAAGTTCATAAAAGATGGAAGAAGTATAGAAATCCGGTAGATTATCAGACTTTCTCACTGTTACGTAGCAGGCAGACTTCCCTTCAGGAAGAATGTTATAGAGATTACATTTCACGCTCACAAGCTAATATAAAAACCACACCTAAACTATTTTGGTCATACGTGAAATCAAAACGGAAAAATAAATCTGGCTATCCAAGTCAAATGCAATATGACAATCAGAATTTAAATAATGAAGAGGAGATCTGCCTAGGTTTTAGCGACTTCTTTGAACATATGTTTTCGAAGCCTGCAGAAGAATATCCCCCCTCTGATCTTCTTGAAGTATTAAACACAGATATACTAGATGGATTGGTAGTAACACGTGATAGTGTTGCAAAGCTTCTAGGTGACCTTGACACGTCTAAGGGAGCAGGAAGCGATTGTTTACCTCCCATTTTCTTTGTTAAATGTGCAAAGGCGCTATCTGAGCCAATTGCTATTTTGTTCAATAGGTCATTTAATGAAGGAGTTTTCCCTACAATATGGAAAATGGCACATATTGTACCAATTCATAAAAAGGGAATAAAATCAGCTATAGAACATTACAGGCCCATTTCAATTTTAAACGTTCTCAGTAAGGTAATGGAACAAGTTGTCCACAATTTTATTTACTCTTCAATTGCAAAGTCAGTTCCCGCGCAACAGCATGGGTTTCTCAAGGGCAGATCTACTACGACCAACCTTGCTGTTTTTCTTAATGACGTGTCTAGAGGTATGGATAACCGTGGTCAGGTTGACGTGATCTACACTGATTTCGAAAAAGCATTCGACCGCGTGGATCACGTCATCCTCATGCGGAAGCTGCAGCACCTTGGTATTTGTGGCGATTTGCTTAGGTGGATGAATTCATATATTAAAAATCGCAGTCAAGCTGTAGTGCTGAGTGGTCACAAGTCTAACTTCATTGAAATTACTTCTGGGGTACCACAGGGTTCCATTCTTGGTCCTCTCCTGTATGTGGCCTACCTATATGACATATTTGAATGCTTTCATCATGCAAAATTTCTACTCTACGCTGACGATACTAAGGTGTATAAGAACATAGTGAGTGTCTCAGATTGTCTGCAACTCCAGGAGGACCTTGAACGTCTAGCTGAGTACTACTGTAAGAATAGAATAAGCATTAACATCTCAAAATGCATGGCAATTACCTTCACACGTAAACGAAAACCTACTATATTTGCTTACTCCATTAGAAACACTGAAATTAATAAAGTACAGCTGGTGCGTGACCTAGGTGTTCTACTTGACTGTAAATTAACTTTTGCTCATCATTTTGCCAATATAATGGACAAAGCTTTCAAGAGCCTAGGTTTCATCATGCGAATCTCTCGTGATTTTACAGATTTGGGCTGTGTCAAGGTTCTCTATTACGCATACGTTCGAAGTCTACTTGAGTATTGCTGTTCTATTTGGAATCCCTTTTATGAATGTTATAAAAGCGGTATTGAACGAATACAAAAAAGATTCTTAAGATATCTGAATTTCCGTTCTAACTACTCGGCCATCGATTACAATGACTCCTGTATGCACCATAAGTTTATAACTCTGGAGGATAGGCGCACACTTTTTGACATGATGTTTGTACACAATATATGTAATAATAATCTTGACTGCTCAGAGTTAACAACCCTAATGATGCAACTACGTGCACCATCTAAACGGACTAGACATACAACATTGTTTCATGTACCTGCAGCCCACACAAATTTTGCAAAAAATTCCATAATTTTTAGGGCTCAGAGGCTTTACAATACCTCCTTCTCATCTATAGATCTATTTTATGGATCAGAAGCTAGTTTTAAGAGGGAAGTAATAAGCAAGATACTTAATAAATAGATATATAATAAGAATGTGACTGCACACTATATTCGTAACAAATAATTATCAACATTCCTCTATCCTAGTTCCCTACCCTACCATACACACACACACTTACTTTTACTCTGACATCCTACGCCGCTAACTTTTCAATATTACTATTTTTCTGTATATAAATGTATGTATTTTTTCCTCTTGGTCTATGAAGTTAGTTTTAAATGTATTATTTTAGAAAATGTAAAACCGTAATTGGCATAAGTTTTGATGTTATTAGCTACGATTATAAATGTTTAAGGCTGTGGTTTTTGTAATAACAATAAAATAAATAAAATAAATACCGTAGTACGTATATGGCTGTAGTAGTGCGTACACACACATAGTTTTTTCTAGTGTGCGTAACCTCGGGAAAAAACAGAACGCGTAACACACAAAAAACCGGCCAAGTGCGAGTCGGACTCGCACACGAAGGGTTCCGTACCATTATCTATAAAAACGGCAAAAAAACACATGTCTGTTGTATGGGAGCCACTTTAAATATTTATTTTTTCCTGTTTTTTAGTATTTTTTGTTATAGCGGCAACAGAAATACAATCTGTGAAAATTTCAACTGTCTAACTATCACGGTACCTGAGATACAGCCTGGTGACAGACGGACAGACGAACAGCGGAGTCTTAGTAATAGGGTCCCATTAGTTACCCTTTGGGTGCGGAACCCTAAAAACGATCTTATCTGTACACATCACTATACTACCCATACAACTATAGCTATATATAACCCCCTTATCGACACTCCGACCCCATTATCTATAAAAATAGCAAAAAAAACATGTCTGTTGTATGGGACCACTTTAAATATTTGTTTTATTCTGTTTTTTAGTATTTGTTGTTATAGCAGCAACAGAAATACATTATCTGTGAAAATTTCAACTGTCTAACTATCACGGTTCATGAGATACAGCCTGGTGACAGACGGACAGACGGACAGCGGAGTCTTAGTAATAGGGTCCCGTTAGTTACCCTTTGGGTACGGAACCCTAAAAACGAGCTTATCTGTACACATCACTATAACCCATACAACTATAGCTAAAAGGACTTCGTAAATAGAATATCTGTACCGGCGTATTCACCAAAGGGACACGTATCGTTGATGCGTGGCAATCACGAATTGTGCCCGGTACGAGTACTCGATACGTTGGATACGGTGCGATACGGTTACGGTCCGTGCACCTAACGTAATTAGCGATGCTAGATTGCCGGGTTCTAACAAGGTTGTGGTATTGACAGGCGTCAGTCTGCCTGCGCTGCTGCAGTTCCACATTCTAGGAATAGCTGGAACGGTGATAAGTGGGACGCTCTTTGTAATGACAAATTGTGTCCGGATACCTAAGGTAGCTGGACACAATTTGTCTACGCTAATTAGGCTACGTCAGTCGCTTACCGCAAAGTGCATAACTTAACTTTGTTTTTCTTAAAATTTTATAAGAGTGCATTTCAAACTAGAAAAGATCAATCAGAAACAAATCTAGACCTCTTGTTATCAAGACAAGACTTTTCTTGATAACAAGAAGTCGCAGGTTCGAATCCTGGCCCGGGGAATTTTTTCAAGTTCTTGTCTTTAGATTTGTTTACTGATTGATCTTTTCTAGTTTGTAATGCACTCTAATAATATTTACAGTATTCATAGCGATGGATTTCGAATTTTTTTTTTTTTTTTCTTGTTTATAAAGGATACGAACGCTGGTCTCAAGATTGAATAATAATAACTATATACGTAGTGACATGTGGTGTGACAAACTTTTTAAGTGAATGTGGGTATTAAAAAAATGATTGTAAAAATATATACCTTTACTATATTTTGTAGTACTGTTTTCGAGAAATCTTTAAAAAACCACTAACATATGTATGTTTCTCCCCCTTATCTCCGAAACTGGTAGACCGAAAAATATGAAAAAAATGTTGATTACAGATCATAACTGACCAATTACAGGAAAACTATAGCGAAAAAAAAAAGTTTAGCACAAATGAGAAATATAAAAAAAATGTAAAATAAATAAAAATTAAAATTTATAAAAATACAATATGTGTATCAAATTGTTGGTATTAAAAAGCTGATTTTAAAAATATATACTTTGTCTTTATTTAATTGCCTTTATTTCGAGAAATCCTTGAAAAACCATAAAAAATATATGCCCCCCCCTCTTATCTCCAAAACTGGTGGACCAAAAAATATGAAAAAAATTATGGTAATATGTGTTTACGTACAGATTACAGGAAAAATAATGCGGTTGAGAAATTCACGAAAAAAAATTACAAAATTAAAATTATCATCCACAATACGGAACCCTAGGTACGCGAGTCTGACTCGCACTTGGCCAGTTTTTTTATTTTTTATTTATTTATTTTTAAAATTTGGACCCAAATAGAGTGTAATGGAGTGTTATGGATGTATCAATCAGTTGTCTTGTTCAACAAGTTGCCTACGGAGTTAAAGACTATTACTTTGTTTACAAAAGTCATACTTTGTTTAAAAACAAATTAAAACAATTTTTGTTGGAGAGGAATCTGTACAAAATTGATGAATCGTTACAAATGATATATATATATTTTTTGTTGTATTTTTATTTTGACATGATAATTAAACTTTTAACATAGTATAATTGACATTAACATACTTAAATGTATATAATTGTAAAAATAAGTTATTAGTGTTATGTTTGTTTTATTATGTATGAAATTCAAATGCGATGTATATTGCTTGTGAATAAATAAATGAAATGAAATGTAAAAATAAAAGGAAAGTCTTTGATATTAACTTTATTGAGATAACTTTATTGAGGACAGTTATTTATGCGAGCGACGAAATATTTGTTTTTTACAGTTAAGAATAAGAATAAGTTTATTTACCAAAAAGAAAATTACATTAGATCTTTAACTTAATTAAAGTTCAGTACATTAACAGTGGTCCCCAAAACTAGGTCGAGCCTGAACCGCGGGGGCCTAATAGAACTACATTTGTAATCGTATTGACTATAGATCAGTTTAACAGATTGTTATGTTGCACAAACATATTTCAAATATACACCACTTAAACCCTAAGGGGTTTGTTTGGGTGCTATGAGAATCTACCACATAAGTAAATGAATTAATCTAAGTTAATAATGTTACTTTATCGTTTTTTAATTGTTCCATAATTAAGTTATCTGAGACGATGAATCAAAATGTAATAAACAAAATCCTCATTTTGTAAGAAAACAGAAATGTCTCTTCCTTAGCGGAGATTAATGTTGACTCTACGTAATGAAGATGCTATTCGGGGGAGCGAAACGATTGGATTTGATCTGTTTAAAACAACAAGCTTTTTACACTTGTATCGTTAACTACATATTTATTTAAGACGAGGATTCCTAAATTTCAAGGGTTTTTGGATAAATATGATCAGTCCAGATCAATGTAAAAATATTCGTTAGATCTTCATCTTTGCGTCTCAAAGCCAAGTTACCTACCTAATTGGATAATTTTCACTCGACAGATTAAACTTTTGAAAATTATACTTTTTGGAATGGTTTTTTAATGTTTCTCTAAGGCGGCCTGAATATTATATTTAATAAGCACTGACAGACGTGACCCGACCGACCGACAAACTAGATCACTCAAAATTTAAATTAATAGCAACAACATCGCACAACTACATAATCACCATCATACCAAAATATTTTACACAAGAAAACCAGTAATAAAATATTATTAAACCTATTTATTTAAAAAAAGTTTCCAAAATTGTGCAAAGGTGTCCTTTTCACTTTTCTACAAAATCATATTTTTATTGTTTTTATAATTTTTATATTTATAAGTAAACCAAAGAAATAAATAAAACTTAAAACGGCACAATACATATTTCTTAACACTGCAATAAAATATAGTTTATTAGGATCTACATGGAAAAAACAAATCTAAATAATTTAATGTAATTTTAATATATTCTGAAACATTTCAGAAGCTATTTTAGACCAAATTCACAGAAAAACTACTAATTCGAAACTTTTGACCGACAAAACGAAAAGTTCTCCGTAAACCATGGCAACAACGCACCAACCAACCAAAATGCAAGTCCATCCGCCTCACCATAGATAATAAATGCCCGAAAATAAATTGAAATGTTACCTCCTTACAATCTAGCATCCTAACCTCGTCCTAACTCCTAACCTCCTTAGTCAGCCGGGATTTGTTTTGTAATAGGCAATTTTATATAAAACCTCTTTGGTATAAGATATTAAAACCTTAGTCATGAACGGTATAAGTTCCCTTTGCCTTCCTACTTAGTGTTATTTTTACTTCTCTTATATAATAGGTTATTTATCTGAGGTACTTCTATAGCTAAGCATTAAATTTATTACTTTTATTTAAAAAAACTGTACAAAATACGTTCTTAAAAATAATTGGCACTATGTTTGAATTCATAATCAGGATTTTACGATACGTGTGTAGATAAAATATATTTTGAGAATCACGAATTTCCGAGGGTAGTGAAGTGAGCTCCACAGTCTAACAAAATTTTCGTACGATAATCATTAGGTTACAGAAATAAATGGTAATACAATAAGAGTTCACTAAATCGTTTTTTTTTTTACATTAGAACCTTTGCCTACTTACAGTGTTTGACACCAACTTGTAAACTAAGAGAGTTTCATATTGCGTATTAACGAATTATAATTAAATTAAGAACTTAAAAATAAAAATAAACTAAATGCCGAAAAATTTTCTGAAATATACAATGAAATTTGGTAATATTACATTAAAAATGACAATTTCTGGGTATTTATTGATGATCAGATTTAGCAGTGTACACGCGTGGAATATGGTAGCAAAACGAGCATGCTGTGTCACCAAATGCAAAAAGCAAGCGTGACCGCAGCATCGCGTACCTTTCCGGCACCACCAGCGCGCAGTCCGCAAGTTCGTCCACTCGGTTATGTAACAGCAGATAATAGTGCACTAGAAGCACTAGCTTATAGGACGATAATTACAGACTATAAAAGGAAATAGACTATATGAGACAGGTAGGCAAAGATATATATGTTTTTCTTTTTTCATTAACCTGAATTCCTGCTGTCTTGTATTTTCTTATCCCTCGGTTAAAGTAGATATAAGTAATTTGATGTATAGTATAAGTTTATGTTAAAAAAAAAAAGACATGATCTTGCCAAGTTTCTTGCCCGTTCTTCTTAGCAAGACTAATCGAATGGGTGGAGGTAGGCATGTATTTATATATGTAACCTATTACTATGTAGTATATAGGATGGGATTTGGTCGGCTGCCTGGATTCGTGCTGGGGGCTCGGTTGGTGATCATTGAACCTGTTCCTGGTCCCTGGCCGGGTCTCCGGTATGGGTTCGGGCGGTTGATTGGATTTCACCTTGTATAATAATATTTTACCTATAATTTTAATCGTATATATATTGCTACATAAATTAAAAAAACATTTAATCTAAGTAGTTCATGTACATTTATTATTTTATTACATATATTTTTATAAGATTAAAATTTGACTTGTGAAACGTGTATTATATATACCTACTTTGCAAAATGAACTTTTTGAATTTTGAATTTTTGAATATGTTCACGCAAATGGCACACAAATCAGACATGTAAGTGAATGTAACTCATACACACCCAGTTTTAATTGTTCTAATACACGCCATCCAGTCGTTAGGTGACACACGGTCAATTATCATTTTTATTCGCGAGGTGAATGGAATTACGCTGTAACCACCTTGAAATAACAGCACAACCCTCCGGTGAATCACGACCAATTACATAATTTACTGTTATAAACATTTAGGTATTAATTTTTGTTCCCATTTGAATGCGGTGACAGCGGAGGAAATAAAAAGTCAATAATGGACACATCTCCTGAAGTGAAATAATTTATAAACCTTTAATTTAATTTAGTTCATCTACGTTTATTATTTTGTTTAATATATTTTTACAAGATCAATTTGACTTGTAAAAAGTGCATTATGTGTACCTACTTTTCAAAATTAAATATATTTTTGTTTTTATATATATTTTTGACATATGTTACGAGTGAACTCTACCTACCTACCGCATTATTTCTCCATGTCTTACGAAACCTAAATTCAGTGAACATTACTTAAGTGCTGACACAGTTAAAACATAATTCGTGGGACAGGTTTTGAAGTGACTCGATGTCTTTGTGCTTAAATCGTGTAAGTCGAAGGTCGTGTGATCATCGCTATCGCAATAGTTGTAACTTAGATATAATTGTAAATTGTTCACCTTATTGCACCATTAAAGACACTATGAAGGAAAACTCGTAACACTAGTGTAGCCAGATAGCAAGTATGGAAGTGAAGGCAAACTCGTAGCACTTAGATCGTAGCAGTGACGTAGTAAACTCGTAGCTGTGCCGTAGCCAGAGAGCAAGTAGCTTAGGGCCAATTTCACAGTTCGCTTTGAGAACCAAGTTCAATAGAACATAATATGTTTCATATATCGTCACGACATGAATCCTGAGGGGGTGTCAGAGGTGTTCCGAGTGTGAACTGTGAAATACAAGTCACAGTCCACACTCAGTATACTCGCGTTTTACCGAATATTATTACGTCCCAACGTGATGGTTGGTGAGCCCTATCGCCGTACTTAGGGCACAAATACACGCTTTTTAGGGCATGCAGGTTTTCTTACGATGTTTTCCTTCACCGCTCAGCAAGCGTTTGGCGTACGCAATTGGCGTAATAACTTTGTATATCCATGCCAAATTACAGCTTTCTAGTACTAATAGTCTCTAAGCTAAGCCGCGGACAGACAGACAGACAAACGGACATGGCGAAACTATGAGGGTTCCTTGTTGTAGACAATGGAACCCTAAAAACTATGCACATAAATTCCGAAAAACTCATTGGTTCGGACTGGGAATCGAACCTGAATCTCAAGATTGAGGGGCCAACGTTCTACCCCTGAGCTACCGCCACTAAGTTTTAGTCAGACAGATTTCACCGCTACACTTCGAACCCATGTACGTAAACTCGGTGTTCGTTACAAACACAGCGGGTTGCCAGATATTCTATTGCTCAAGTCACCGATTTGGTAGCAAAAATCGCCCGCAGGACGGTCCACGGCTTACGAGCTTAACCGGCCAAAAAGGGCGTTCAGATTTAAATCTCCATTCAACTTAAAATGCATTCAGTTCATGTTGGTGAAATGCTCTAAACTCAATAAAATTTATCGAAAAAGGCGTTACTTTGCGGAAGTCCATCATGAATTTGTGGATATATTAATAATTTGCAATATTCCGCTAAACATGCTCTTACCATGCTATTCAAAATGCAGACTCAAGCACCGCCCGCCCTCCCACATAAAACATGCACAAGCAAAGCAAGCAGTACGAGCACAAAATAAAGCAATCTTAAATAACAAGCAAGAAAACTTATGCGAGAGGGCAGGCGGTGTTTAAGTCTGCATTTTGAATAGCATGGTAAGAGTGTTTAGCGGAATATTGCAAATTATTAATATATCCACAAGCTCTAAACTCAGTTAAGTGTGTAAACTGTGTTTAGTTTGAACTGATCCAGTTTAGTAACAGTGGTGAAATCAGCCCTCAGTGTAGCAAATCTGTAGCAATTAGAGCATAATAGTCGTACAAATAGTATGATCTCTGATACCCTTTGAGGTTATTATCGTGGCGATATATTAATATCGTATATGGATCAAAGTGACACATAAGCAGCTTTAATTGCCAATAGTGCCAATATTTATTTGGTCTACATAAAATAATATTTGACTTTTCTTGTCTTTTTCATTAAATATATTATATATATATATGAAAAAACAAAAAATATAATTATAGGTAGTAAAATATATTTCGACCACTAATTGTGGTCGGCATCAGTTACACAATTATACAAGGTGACTTTTTGATCATCGTCCAAATTCATACTGGAGGCTTAGTATCTTGGATCAGTAACCATTTTTGTGAAATTCGTAAATTGAAATTTCGGCTTCCCATAGAAATTCAGTTCCACTCCTGAATGAATCACTATGGGGAGTCGAAATTTCATTTTACGAATTTCACCAAAATTGTTATTGATCCATGATACTGATCACTTACCAAGCCACCAGTATGAATTTGGACGATGATCAAAAATTCACCTTGTATATAAAAGTTAAAAATTAATAATTATAAATTATAGGTACTTATGATATTGAATATCATATCAAATTCAATATCATAAGTACCTATAATTTATAATTATTAATTTTTATTTGGTCTACCAACAGATGATACACTTTACAACATACAATTAAGAGGCGATGCGAATTTTATTTTTGTCACTGTCACTCAAAAGGCAAAAGGGAAAAAAGTTGGTTGTATATATTTAAAAAAAAAACTAAAATAGCTAGCAAAATTTCAAAAATAAAATCTCTGGATATTGTTGAAATACACCTAATAAAGTATGTTTGAGTTCTGTATATGGTTCCTATTTGTCAAACGAGGAGAAAAAGTGTGTTTGAAGACCTCATTTCAACAATTATTTCTATCGAGGAAAATTTATCCAAACATGTTTTCCAATATCAAAACCCTAGATTATATAGTCAAAATGCATAAACCAGTTTTTTTTTATTATTTTCCGTGTATTTCATGAAATACACAGAAAAAAAACACCCATTTTTTTTTTTCATATCGCCTTAAACTAGCGTACAGTAGGAATAGAGTGTAACTCCAATTACAGGTAAACACTACATGCAATAAAAATGAGAGGAGTGACGTCTGACGCCCAGTTGGCGGAAGCAGAGACGCACCAATAGGGACCTTGTCAAAATAAATTCTGATGACATTGGTCAGTGTGCGGATGGAAAAAATAAAAATAAATTTGGAAAAAATAAAATATCTCTAAAATAAAAATCTATCTTTAAAAATAAAATATTCTGAAACTACGTAAGTAGACAAAGTATTTGTGGCAATCCTTTTATTAATTTTATACCATATTAACATCGTTATTTCATCTTAAGTAAATAAAATACAAAAGAAATTTGATGAAAACTTCATACGTACGTAGGTACTAAATACGATAAGCTTTTGGAAGTGTCTAGCCTGCCACCAGCAGCCGTTTAGCAAAATAATATATTCTTATATTCGGCGACCAGCCTCAGTCGCTACGGCTCACGCGGGTGCCTGGCCGTTGTTACGGCGGGCGAGGGCTGCCCTCCCTTTGCGCATTTGGCTTTTTATATACACTCTAGGGGTAGTAGCCAAAAGACTATAGAGTCGGAGTGTGCTGAGTCGGTCTTGCCCTTCTTTTAAGCAAGACTAATCCGATGGGTGGAGTTAGGCATATATTTACATTTCAATAATCATAAACTTGTGGCAGAATATATAATTTTACTAAACGGCCGCTGGTGGCAGGCTAGACACTTTCTAAGCTTATTGCTCACCTAAAACTGTCTAAATTCAGACTGCTAATCTAAACACACAGAAAATAATGTCAACTCCGCTTGGTGTACTGAAATACCCGCCTAATTGCAATTTAATCGGGTTATAATAAATATTATTACATTCTGAACAACCGGATGTCGAGTGTCGGGAGTACCGGAAGCGACATCAGGCACCCCGGATACTGTGTCAACAGCATTTCAATTTTAATAAATAAGTTAGCTGCGGAAATAAAGGGCTGGCGAGGCGTGGCGTTTCTTTTAATGAGATAACTTATTGGTTTCGTTCATCGAGCGAAAGAAATCATCAAAGAGAGAAGACTAGTCAGTCAGTGGTTTTGAATACACACATGGCGTCTTACACGCATGAGTTTAGAGTTTCTTAGCACACATACAAAAATAAATAAAAAAATAGTAATATTGCTTTTAAAAATAACATATTTAGTACCTATCTCTCTTGACACCCTCAATGTGCCAGGTAGTTCGGACCCGAAGGCTGGTGCTTATCTTGACCAGAGAATCAGTCTGGCCATTCAAAGAGGAAACGCTGCCAGCCTTCTAAGTACTCTTCCACATGACGGTGGCAATCTAGATAGGATTTTTTATTTAGTTTAGTTTGTTTTTATAATAGGTTTCTTAAGAGTTTTAGGTTAGTGTTATATAATGTTATTTAAAGTGATATGTGAAAAAAATACGGGTGTTCCTTTTCTGTGTATTTCATGAAATACACGGAAAATTATCAGTTTCTGGTATATGCATTTTGACTATACAGGGTGGAAAAAATTTAAGGGCCCTGGAGGGGAGCTACCTTAAATCGTTTAGTTAACTCATTTTACTGAAAGGAAACATTCCTTTATTTTTTAAAAGAAACAAAACTGCATTCAAAGATATTCTGAAACTCGCTTGTCTCACCCGGGAATCGAACCAACTAAAAATAAAAAAAAATAAACCCTCGCTATTTTATCATACGAATCGTTAGGATTATTGTTCAGAATAAAATGTGTCTAATAAACATTTGGTCTAACACTCATCTGTTGTACGAGATACTCATGAAATTAAATATTTATTACAAGTTCTTTGTTAACAATACCTAGTACTGTTCACTTGTAACAAGTAAATGAAACGTTCTAATTTTCTTATCTCTCTTACATCCAAAGACATCGTATGAAGTACAAGCTTGCTAATGTTATTTATCTTAAGTAGCTTGTTGAAGACTTTAATAAGAAAATCGTTAAAAATGGTAATAATAAATGTATGCAGAGCACAATTACTTCTTGCACTAGGCGTACTGACGAAAAGTTTAAAAAAGGAACGTATTTTTTTTTGCAACGCGGAGCAACAAATTTGAAGTTCGAACCATAAATTTCGTTCGAAATAAAAATTTTGTTTTGTATTGCTTTCATTCCGTGCTGTCATTGTGTAATAATGGCGAATAATTATTACTTTACAAGTGAACAGTACTAGGTATTGTTTATAAAGAACTTGTAATAAATATTCAATTTCATGGGTATCTCGTACAACAGATGAGTGTAAGACTTTAGTTTAGTAGACAAATTTTATCCTGAACAATAATCCTACCGATTCGTATAATAAAATAAAGAGGGTTTATTTTTTAAATTTTTAGTTGGTTCAGTTCCCGGGTGAGACAAGCAAATTTTAGAAGATCTTTGAATGCAGTTTTGTTTCTTTTAAAAAATAAAGGAATGTTTCCTTTCAGTAAAATGAGCTAACTAAAGGATTTAAGGTAGTTCCCCTCCAGGGCCCATTCATTTTTTCCACCCTGTATAATCTAGAGATTTGATTTTGGAAAACATGTTCGGATAAACTTTCCTCGATAGAAATAATTGTTGAAATGAGGTCTTCAACACACTTTTTCTCCTCGTTTTTCGCAGCCATGTACAGAACTCAAACATATTTTATTAGTAGTTTCAACAATATTTAGATATTCGATGTTGGAAATTTTGCTAGCTAGTTAAGTTTTTTTTAATAAAAATATAAAACCAACTTTTTTCCCTTTTGTCCTGAATCCGCCCCTCTCGCACTGCGCGATTTTTTGCTTGGAGTGACAGTGACAAAAACAAAATTCGCATAGCCTCTTAAGGCGCTCTTATCCCAAAAGAGTGACTCTCTGTCTTTTTCTTTACGTGTAAGGAGTAAAGAAAATAACCACACTTTTGTACTTTTTCATTGTTTTTATCGGTTTTTAAATTGTTTAAAAATAAAGGATATGTTTATTAAAACCCTCTTACGTGGTCGACCTAGAAAATTTAAAGAGCAATATTACCAGATATGTTTCGTTAATAAAAGAGTGGAATTATGGAAATGGCATGATTTGAAAGGTCTTATTACATGCTGTGTTCGTGAATTATTTCTATCAAGCAAAGTTTATCTGATCGTGTAACACATAAAAAAAATAAAAAAAAATAAAAATATCTTTATTGTTACAATCATCTTATCTTAACTTTTGTAGCCCTAGCTTCTGTAAAAGGAAACACCGTGTAACAGAAGCCAGTTCCTTCCTATGTGTACATTCAGTGATGATAAAACAATGAAGAGTTATTACAAAACAAAAAGGTAGGTATAAAAAAAAAAAAAGAGAATAATTATAATAAAAACAACCAAAAACAGCATAACTGCCACTGCGTGTTTGGATACCTGTTATAGGGTGCGAGAGGGTGTATGTGTGTGTGAGGGTGTGTGGGAGGGTATGCGTGGAAGACCTAGATAAAGGTTCGAACTATGTTGCGTATTTTTTTTTTTAAGTTTTAGACGATATTTGAAAGTACTATTTGGCTTTGAAATTACTGATTTTGGGATAAGAGCGCCTTGAGTATTGTTTTGTTTCAATAAAATGTTCCTTTCCAAAATAGAAAAAAAAAAGCCTTTGACCTGGGGGTGAAATTAATAGATTATACACAAATTCTTGTACTTTTTATCCAGAAATATTTATTTTTGTTTTTACACTGAACTATGGAACTATGGCATGACACAATGATAATTTATTACCATATGTCCATGGGAATGTACACGTAACGGCTGCGACCGACCAAGCCATTTTTCTTGATCAGGACGTAGGGTTTGTGGAGTAAGGTCTTGTAGATTTAGGCCTTGTAGAGGTAATGGCTTGGCTCTACATGAGAACTGATAACTTTTTAACAGTGAAAGTGTTATGAGCTTTTAAGTCTTGGCAACTTTCTTCTCATGAAATTGTTTTAACGTTTTAACGTACACTTTCCAGACATGTTTCTTTCCATAAAACATTGAAATCCAAAGTAATGATTCAGCGACGCGCCTAGTTGACAGACTCACGCATTGTGACGTCAAAATAGCATTAATTAGAATGGTCGTGTGTATTAATTTTGCCGTCCGTCCCCAGGGTTTCTCGTTTGTAGGTAAAGGTGTTACTCGAAATTCGGAATGCTTTAAATTATAAAATTTAATATGTCTTTACTGCATGAATGCTTAAGAGAGTGTTACCGGTATTTCCGAATATGGAATGTGAAAGTTTCTACTTTTCTGAGTTTCTTGCTCTTCTTCTTAGTAAGACTAATCGAGTGGGTGGAATTAGGCATATATTTATAATAATTGATTGATATATATAGCAGATTTTATTAAAATTATACACATAAATAGATTAGAGCGAGATATGATAAGTTTTTGGTGGTCGTGTTCGTATCGTGGGTGTTTTAGTGAAAAATAGTGGTTTATTCACTTAAAATAAACAAAGAGTTTTCCATCTCCGTGGCCTTCATTTTCTTTCTTTGTAATCTTTTCTATAATCCATCTAACTCTGCTACTATTTATAATTTTTATTTACGCTATTTTTGTATTTATAATATATGTATATATTTATGGATTCGTTTCGTTTATATTATACTAGCTGACCCGGCGAACTTCGTTCCGCCTAACAGTCTAATAATATCGTGTTAACTTAAGTTAAACTTAATTTAGGATTTCATTAAGGTAATTACATTAATACAACTTTTTTGCAAATACAGAAATGTTTTATTGCTTGCCATTGCGAAAGAAGAATGGCAGGGACACATGTAGTAGTTTCAGTACCGTTGTTAGGCTTAGCGTAGGGTATTGAATATATGCAGAAATAATAGTTCTTGGAATAACTAAGCGATTTTTAAAAATTGGGGTTTATATGTTATTTTATGATATCAGAACGCTAGATAAATAGGTTTCTTTTATATGCGTAGTTTTGTCAACAGATGGCACCACATGCTGTTTGCATTCGTAAAATTAATTTATTTATTTATTGTTATTTAATAACTTATCCGATACTTTATTACTTATTCTGCTATTCGGAGCGGATAAGAATACACCAAAAAAGAGATAACTAACATCGATCCAGCCGATCTTGAGTTATAAGTGGTGTAACTAACACGACTTTGTTTTATATATTTAGATATTATATTCGTTTATTGTATATTTCACCGCATTTAAGTATTAGTATATTATTAAATTACCTAATATATAATTTTTATTTCTTTTATGTACACCGCCTTCACGATTACTCTCCTCGACGTCATTTCCATACAAAGGTTGTTTGGTAGAAATCGAACGAAGCGATAAGGCTGCCAATTGTTACCTAAATTGTAATTGTTTTTCTGTAAGTTTTCTTTTATATGGAGCGCAATAAAGAATATTGTGGTTAAATTTCGGTCAACTTATCCCGAGGTTGTCTGGAAGAAATCCCTATAAGCGATAAGGTCGATAATTGTTACCTTCTTAAATGCGTTTGTTCTTATTTTTGACAGATTGATGAATGTAATGCAAGAGTGCTTAAGGTTCTGTGAGAAAGAGGCTTCTCTGACTATGTCCCTACATTTAAACTGTTAGATTAATTATTTTGTATTGTCATATGACGAATTTTAATGTTATGTGTAAACTATATGTTTGTGAATGTTTTTATTTGTATTTGTAAAAACTTAATTATACAGTGCAATGGATATTTGTAATGCTGTATAAATAACTAAATTATATTTATTTTATCTACACTCACATCGTAAAATCCTGATTATGAACTAAAAATATTGCAAAAAGACATTTTTATTTTACGTGAGTTTCAAACACAGATTTTTTTCTATTACAAGTATTGTTTTTTCTTAAAAGTAATGCTTTTAAATAAATTTTTCTGCTATAAAAGTAAATTTACGCTATGTAGAACGGCAAAGGGTACTTATTCCATAAAGTCATGACTAAAGTTTACATAAATTACAATTTTTTTTTTAAGATTAAATTTTGACTTGTGAAACGTGTATTTTATATACCTACTTTGCAAAATAAACTATTTGAATTTGAATTTGCTGTAATATTTTTCACATAATCGTTGCATAGATAATGTTTGATATTCCCAAGTAAAAACATCAATTTACATTATATTAAATGTGAAATAATGATCTGATTTGATTAATAGTAAAACAAATGTGAAAGACAATAATTAATACAAAAATAATCCTAAATAAATAATTATAAAAAGAAAATTGCCTCTAGATCACTGCCCTGCGGGAGAGTGCCCAAAATACTTGCCACATTACCTCTCTGTATGGCAAGACTTATACTTACTTATACTTTAATTACAAATTAAATTACATAAATAAAACACTCGAAAAGTCGAGTCAAATGTATGGAATTCTTGTATTTTTGGGGGGGGGGTGCATAGTCCCCATGATACACCCCCATGTCCACCAATGCTCTTCGAAGTCTTCACAGCATAAAATAAACAGCATGAAACTGTACATTGCTAGATTTTTTGATCTTGAATTTTCTACCAAGTATTTAGGACATTAGTTTAATAGCATAGTTTAATTATAAGGCTAGGCGTTTCATTGAATGCCTAATATAACAAAGCGTCTATGAGCCAGTAACACGTAAATGGGTGCGTTTTGCTAACATAATAGTTTTATAACACACACAGACAGAAGCAAGTGTCGGTCGTAAAACATGTGGACCTGATGACCAGAGGGCCTATTATATATCTTTGGCTGCCATCTGGACTGGGTGATTATCATCAAAAACATAGATATACTATCGAATTCCGATTGTCTAAGGATATGTTCGCACCTGCCCCCCTATTCTGTATCTTTAGTTGCCAACTGCACGAGGTGCATATCATCAAAAACATAGCTAAAAACTGAAATTTCAAAATTGCCTTTAGTGGGTATTGAACTATTAACAATCTGTGTCGTCACTTCAAGTGCGAAAATATCCTTAGGACATCGGAATTCGATAGTATATCTTTGTTTTTGATGATAGACACCCAGTCCAGAAGGCAACTAGAGATACACAATAGGCCCGCTGAAGGGACGACACAGTTCGTAAATAGTTCAATACCCACTAAAGGAAATTTTGAAAGTTCCGTTTTTAGCTATGTTTTTGATGATAGGCACCCAGTCCAGTTGGCAACTAAAAATACAGAGTAGAGGAGGGACAGACCCAGCTTGTACTTGGAAGTACTTTTGTATTGGATGTAAAATACAGAAATCACATTACCTACTGATCATAGTGGACAATTGTCATAAAGAAAAAAAACGCGTGAGGTAAAAAAAAATATGTATTTGTGACTTGGATCCTAGTCACGATCTGGAATGCGATCGATTGTTTTAACGTTCATGAGAATTAAAAGGGTTAAATCAATATCGACTGTGAATTCGATATGGGTAAGCATAATCTTAATTATGAGCTTGGCTTAATAAAATGAATTATACAATAAAAATTACGTCTTTAATGTTATTTAAGTATTATTTTGTTTCAGTATAAGTTATATATTTGTAAAAAATATTTAAAAAATCTCATATATACGAGTATTTCACTTTAAAACTTAAATAATAAAAAAGTAAATATTTAAAACTAAATAATCCTCTAAAACATTAAAAACGTTTAACAAACGAAATACCTAAAAATAAATATATTACAAACTCATATTGTAATATTTAGGAACTATTATTTTTTTTTATTTAGTTACGTTATTTTAAGTTATATTTGTTTTATGTAAGTAATGAACTGGTTGGTATTATTGTTATAAATATATTAATTTATTCCTTGAAAAAAACTACAAACTATACTTAATAAAATTAGATTTATATATCATTCGTTATCGTGTATATTTTGGAAATTTGCAAATTTCCATTAAAAAAATTGGTTGTGGAATAGTCTATTTACATGTAACTTAACCTAACCTTCGCTTCGCTCGTCATCGCAACTATTTTATTCTTCGTTGAAAATTCTGGTAAAAAAAAAAACAAAACAAAAGAAAAATCTTGACGTAGATTCTAACCCCAAAATCTGATTATCTACCAAATCTACCACTGCACCAACCATTCGATATCTGAAGTGACTCGGAAAAAACTCCATCCAATCAGAGATCGCATTTAAAACTAGTTGGTAGACTTTTCTTAAATGCTTCCCAGTATGAGTAACACTCTCCTCTCCACACCTCATGTCATCGAGCTTATGTTTTTATTTTAATGGGGTAAGCTTTGAGATTGAATCTTACTGCAATTAGCATCTATATTTTTCTTTAGTTGAGAAAGTTGTTCTGTATTAAATCAAATTTATGTTTTTTTTCTTGATTTTCTGAGAGGAGAACGCCGAGATAACCGCTCGGCCACGAGCGATATGCATAACGATCCCTGTCAGACAACCGTAAAAAAAAACGGAGAAATATTCCATAAAAAAACTGCAAGTTCATATTTTTAAGAAAAAACGAAGCTTTCAAGTAGTATTCTCGATGTTTGACTCGAATTAATTTTTTGATTTTATCTAAAACATTAAAAGCACATTCAGCTACACCTTTAGTAAAACACCGTTGTATTTACGTATTTTAGAGGTTTTTTGTTAAGATAATTTACTCAAATTTCACAATGTTTAGTTCTACTTAAACATAGGTCTAGATAATGTTAATGGTCTCAGCCTAAAATATTATAATAACAATCCATAGACACCTAACAATGTGGTGCCAGCGTTTCCATTTGAAGTTTGGGTGTGATGACGCCTTTTAAATAGACGTAACATTTTAATAATTCATTATAACGTTGAACCCTTACTCTGTTTGAAAATAATACAGTGTTCAGTCAACTCGTGACACAAATTCCGTTTTTAGGGTTCCGTACCCAAAGGGTAACCAACGGGTCCCTATTACTAAGACTCCGCTGTCCGTCTGTCTGTCCGTCTGTCTGTCCGTCTGTCACCAGGCTGTACCTCATGATAGTTAGACAGTTGAAATGTTCACAGATGATGTATTTCTGTTGCCGCTATAGCAAAAAATACTAAAAAACAGAATAAAATAAATATTTAAGGAGGCTCCCATACAATAGACATGTTTTTTTGCCGTTTTATAGATAAGGGTACGGAACCCTTCGTGCGCAAGTCCGACTTGCACTTGGCTGGTTTTTGGTTTCCTTCCGGTCTTCCACCTAAATGAAAAAGTTCAGCTAAATGGGTCTGACACCGAAGCTTCGTTCTAGGGATTTCTGTGATTTAACGGGACTCTATAAATCATAAATACCTATCATTCTAATCATATCGTATCATATCGTATCATTCTAAACTTGTTATCGAAAATAAATTTATTTTACACACTAATCATCTTCATCCATCCATCAGCCTAGTTCGTCCACTGCTGGACATAAGCCTTTCCAGGACTTTGCCTCTCCCGGCGGTCATCCTGGAAGAATTGCCCACACTCACACACGCTGGGCAGGCGGGTTGGTGAGCGTGGTGCCGGAACCCTCGTACCAGTGACGCCGCTGCCCGTCACCAGTCTGTTCCATATAAGGCCCGGCTATTAGGGATGGATATATCGCCATCCATCGGTCCCAGGCATGGTGGGCCTCCTGGTTTTTTGCTTGTCAGCTGTCCTCTTACTCTCCCCCGAATTACTTCGAGAGGGTCTCCAAGTAAGATGGTGGTACCTCCACAGTCGAGCCCGGCATCAGCTCTACCACCGTACACACACTAATAATCATAATCAATTTGTTCATAATTTTCATAACATGTCAATAGAGTTAGATATAAAGATATACAAATATTGGTCTTTACATATGAAATTGCGGAAATTTTCTTACAGATTCATAAGTTCATAATTCCTGTTATTCAATAGCTAGTCCCATTATTTGTTTTTTGTTTGAAGGTTTATTTCAAGGTTTTACATCCACGTATTAAATTTTGTTTTTATTTTCAGTTTAATAACCAAAATTAAAGCATCTTGATTTTGAACATAAACACTTGTACAATTTGTTTCATAACACAATTGTGTTATGAAACCAATTGTTCAAGTGTTTATGTTCAAAATCAAGATGCTTTCTATGTTTCATCAAGTGCCAACAATCGCAAGTATAAATCACCAAAATTAAAATTTCAAAAACAGTTCGCCCTAAATGCCATCCATTTCCATGATAAGATTTGTAATATTTTTTTACAGCTGACACTTTTCAAAAATTAAATTAATGTTTGTGTTAACTTAATGTTGTCTCATTCATACATAAAAGAAACTACATAATTTGGATTTGCCATTCCTTAAAAAAATGCAGTTTGAAAATGCAAAATGAGTTTCCTTGAAATTCTCTATACAAAACGGCAATTTCATAGGTAAAGACCTATTATAATTGAGGCGTGTGCTCGAACAACGCTGTATGTTATATTATGGCGACAGATATCTAATGATGGAACAATGCTTTAGGCAATTTTTACTGTTTTTAAGTTAGTTATGTACTTACATATATATTTTTTTTTGTCTATGCTGTATTTAAGTAATAATATTAGTATTTTGCTTTTAATTTAGTTATATTCTTTTTATAGTGGTATTTTTAAAATTATATACATTAATTAATAGAAGCATGCCGGCATGCCGAGTCCAAGAGGACTCGAAATATATCTTGTTTCTATTAATTAATGTATATAATTTTAAAAATTCCACTATATATATCAATATTTATAAATAAAAGCCGAATGGTAACATTATATTTTATTATTTTCTTTTTAATAATCGTTAGCATGCTGTGTGTGTGCGTTTTTGGGTGACAGTCTAGCTCCTAACCTTTGTAATTATCTATTGTCATATCTCTGATTGTAACCTGTAGTGTACGCCAAATAAAACAAATAAATAAATAAATGCTAATCTTTGTAACATTCATTGTTATTTAAGGCGCTACGGAAAAAAAACGACACTTTAAGGACTTGCATATCTACTTCAGTAAATAATGTATTATTTTGATAAAATAGTATATTATTTTTGGATTTATTTTCTAGGGATCTGTTAAAACAGAAACGCGATTGGAGAAATTCGGCTCGATAGAAATATTTATTAAAATGAGGTCCTTTTCGACACTAATTCTCCTGGTTTGACAATTTAGAATGATATATAGACTGCAGTTATGTTTTATTAGATGCCTTTTAACGGTATCTAGGACCTGCGGGCCTATTATGTATCTCTAGTTGCCTTCTGGACTGGGTGTCTATCATCAAAAACATAGATATACTATCGAATTCCGATTGTCTAAGGGCATGTTAGCACTTGAAGTGACGAGACAGTTCGTAAATAGTTCAATACCCACTAAAAGCAATTTTGAAAGTTTAGTTTTTATCTATGTTTTTGACGATAGGCACCCTGTGCAGTTGGCAACTTAAGATACAGAATAGGGGGGCTGGTTAAACAAAATTTTGATAGCAACTTTAGTACCATTATATATTAATAAAAAACCGAATTTTTGCTACTTTTCCACGAATCCGTCCCTCTCGCACTGAGGATTTTTTCGCATATGGAGTAAATCAGATGCTAAAACTTTTACATGTCGCCTTAACTGTACATCAACGTTTGACTGCTGCTAAACTTCACTACTATTATGATTGTAAAACAAAACTCAGTTGCAAACAATGACACTGTTGACGAACAGCATTTTTTCATCATTAGATAACTTTCGCCAGAACGTAACATACAGAGTTGTTCGAGCACACGACTCAATTGTAAAAACATGTACCTAAGTACCATCGCTACGCCAAGTGACGTCTACCCGATATTGCAGTATTGTGTATGACATGAATAGCACCAATAATAGTCCTTCATAAGGCTCCACGTGAGTTCCTTATAGAGACGTCATACAGCCTACGATCGTAGCACGTTTGCAGCAGCTGACATCGTAACGCTGACATAGAGTGGGTCCCACGTAACCCCTCGGCCACAGCTTCAGGCTTCGAGAGGCGCGCCAAGCGGTTCTATTTGCGGTACCGGTGGAGAGAACAAATGTATTAAGTTTTTTAGAGCAGGCCATGGGTCGCCGCTCGCGCATCTTGTCCGGCTTCGAGTGACTTGCGCTCTCGGAACGGCGGTGTGCGGGGAGGCGGGCGGTTGAAACAGTGATCGAGCGCACAGGACGAACTTAGTGTCGAGCGCTTTGAGCGAGCTAGCGCGCTATATATGAAAGCGCCGACACACCCCCGACACTTCTTTGTCCTCGCTCAAGTTATTTACCTACACTCTCACGCGCGCATCTGGCTCGTCCGCACACGCTTGTGTGTGTGCGTGAGCTAGTCTAGGGCTGGCAGCAAGCGTGTGAGCGTCGTCGATCGAGAGGGACAACATTTATAGTCAGCAACTTATATGATTCTCTTCCTAAATTTTAGCGTGGTTAATCCCTAGGTCCTCATTTGGTTCCCCGTGGATTATTTTTGTATTAAAAATATATACATCGTCACGACTTGAATCAAATTCTCGAGGGGGTGTTAGAGGTGTTCCGAGTGTGAACTTTGAAATGCATGTCACAGTCCGCACTCGGTACACCCGCGTTTCACCTACAAATATTACGTCCCAACGTGATGGGTGGTGAGCTCTATCGCCGTACTTCGGGCACAAATAGACAGTTTTTAGGACATGTTGAAATTTGCTCAGCTCGAACGGTGACACAAAAACATTCGATTTTTAAAATTTCAACTTAATGTTGAAATTCTTACCAACTGTTACACAACTGCTTAAGAGTTGCAGTTAACGCCCTATCTTGGTTTAGTTCATCGGCAGGAAATAAAAAAAATCTGCGTTCTTTATTTTTTGCTCCGTTTTCAATGCATCCATAAACACCACAAAAACGAACCATATTCATTAAAAATCAGTATCGTAATAAAACAAAAAACAAAATACGCGCGCAGTGAACGAGTGCTACTCGAGCTCTACGTGCCACCAGATTTACACTAACTTGCGGGGGACCGCGGGGGATGTTAAATTCGCGCGGGGAGGTGAGTGTCGCTTCTTTACGTAGTAATACTTAAATTCTCTGGCGCCGACGTGTGTCGGGCAAAGCCCGTCGCAAAAACCGCCTGGACGCGCAGCAAGAAGCGCCGCCAGAAGCCTGAAGCTGTGGCCCTGGCGTAATAGTGCACATCCGAAAAAGGGTGAAACTAGATCAAAATATATAGACAAATATATAACAAATGAAAGAAATTAGTCGTTTTTTTTCTTTATTTCTTGGCAAAATGCTCCGCCTGATCGTCTTTCACGTTGCCGTCGTTTGTGGTCCTCCAGGCTGCGGTCTTCATGTACAAAAATATCTCTTAAATTCAAAATTCACTCAATAGTTATTCAACAAAACCTTATTACCTATGTATTGAGTATGTTGCCATCGCAAAGTTTCCATTGGTTTCTGTAAATTAGAATTTCAAAATGTTTATATTGTTTGTAAAAAAAAAATTTTCACCACGTTAGACACGATTATATACAACGTGTAACAGAAAGGTGTAACCATATTTGAAGAGCTTATTGAGTTAATGGTAAGAACAACTTTTACTATGGTACAAACCCTGTATATCGAAAAAAAAAACAACTTTTTCATAGAAAAATGCAATGCCGCTCGGCTGAAATGTATGGAAGGGCAGTATTTTTTTTGAGATTTCAGGTTTGGATCCATAGTAAAAATTGTTCTATACCATTGACTGAATGAGCTCTGCAAATATGGTTACACCTTTTTGTTACACGTTGTATATTACAATGTGTACGAAACGCCATAGTTTAAAGTTAAATAAACAAATTTTCATTTTTTTACCTTTGCATTTCGTTTCAAAACTAAAGTACCCTTAGATGTTGAGCTTGTTCCTTTTTACCATTAAGCAATTGTTAGTTTTGTTTAATATTGAGATTGTTAATTGTGTGGCAAAATAAATATATTTTCTTTTCTTTCTTTCTTTCTTTAAATCTTTCACTTTCACTTTAATCGTGTTGTTTATTTATTTTTTATTTATTTATTTATTCACAAACATCTATCCTTACAGGCTAGCCTAATTCGATAGATATGTATATTTACAACCACAAATCTTACTTTCTACAACCTTTATAAGTATACAATTTCAATAATAATTTTACAAAAACACCTTCTTGTAGCACAGCACAAACAACGCTGTTCTCGTAAACTCATTCCGAGCAAAATGGAATATATCCTCTATTTCCGAAATATAATTTGTCAAAACAAACTATACGATTGTTGTGAGTTTTTCAGGGATTTACGATTTTTTGAGGACAACTTGTCTTTTAAAAGGCTATAATTTGCCACCTCTGACCTCTTCATTATCTCCTGTCAGCACAAAGTGAGGATAGTCGCCCGAAACTGCCCGTCCTGGTTAATGTACCATACGTGGATAATTCACGGTTATGGCCGAGATAAGTCAGGTCTCCCTGGATCAGTCACTTGTGAAGCAGAGATTTCATTTGTGACGTCATAAACTTGGTTAATGACGTGTTCGATCTTGCGATCGATATAAAAGTCTAAAATAGTAACGACGTATACAGGGTGCTTGGTAATTCGACCTATTCCTTGAAAGGGGTTATACTAGAGATCATTTCCAACGAATTAAGTCCTATCAACTAGGTGTCGAAAATGAATGGTCTCCGAGTTACGATGGTTTTTGTATTATTTTTCAAACTTTCAGACTAATAACCAAAAATAAATAATTTAAAATAACTATTCCTCTCTCAGCACTTATTTATTATATTTCTCATCAATGATAGATGAGTGATCATTTATAAAAAAAATACATGCCCTGAATTCCCATAATCTCAGAATAAAAAGGTCTTAAGTGGAAAGAAAACCTTTTTTATTTTGTAATTTTTGAAATATCGACGTGTTTTACTTGAAAAAAAAATATCATTTGCGACCCCTAATTGATAGGCATTATTTGTTAGAAATGATCCCTAGTATAACCCCTTTAAAGGAATAAAATATTATTATACAAGGTGAAATCCAATTAACCGACCGAACCCACACCGGAGACCTGGCCAGGGACCAGGAACAAGGTTCAATGATCACCAACCGAGCCGCCAGCACGAATCCAGGCGGCCGACCAAATCCCACTCTGTACTACATACCTACTAATAGGTTACATTATATGTATATGTATATATATTTATACATGCCTACCTCCACCCATTAGATTAGTCTTGCTAAGAAGAAGGGCAAGAAACTTAGCAAGATCATGTCTTTTTTTTGACATACCATTTACATACTAAAACTTATACTATACAAATTGCTTATATCTCCTTTAACTAAGGGATAAGAAAATACAAGACACTAGGGATAGGATAGCAGCGTTAGTTTGACCACGACCAATCCACTCGGAAAAGAGCCGTCATGATGTCTGCTCTTAACAGCATTTTAGCAGCGGTAGTTCAGTCGGTAGCACGGCTGACTCTTAAGGCGATACCAGCAAAAAATTGGGTTTTTTCGAATCCATTTACTCCACTATAACGTACGTAACGTATCTACGTATTTCATTTTTGGGTAAATGATTATTGAGTATTTGCTTAAGATTCTCACTGAAGGAAAACGCGATTGAATGAAATTGACTCAATAGAATTTAATTCCGAAAAAATCTCTAAATTGTTTTACTTTTTCCTGTAATTCTGAAATCCTAACCAATTTCATTGTGAAATTGCATTCTAAATGTGGATAATTGTTATGTATTTGTAAAGTCTCCTTTAAAATCTTTCTGACAAAATAGCTTAGTACATTTTATATTAATAAAAAACCGACTTTTTGCTACTTTTCCACGAATCCGTCCCACTCGCACTGAGGGTTTTTTCGCATATGGAGTAACAGGGACGCTAAAACTTTTACATATCGCCTTAGTCTTGAGACCCAGGTTTGAAACCTGCCAGTCGGGCAATGAGTTTTTCGTAATTTATGTGCGTAGTACTTATTTATTTATCGTTTTAGACACTCTAATAGTAGTTTATGCTACAAGGGCGAAAAGGAACAAATTACGACGACGATTTAAAACACAAGCGTAGCGAGTGTTTTAAACGTAACCGAGTAATTTATTGCTCTTACGCCCGTGTAGCATACTACGTTTTTCAATGCATAGTGTGAGGAAATAAAACAAATATAATCTTGTGAACTTAAAATTATGATTGGCTCAAAAGGACTGTATCCAGAGTCGTTAAACAGTGGGGAAAAAAGTACAACATTTACGATACATGGGAAAGAAAGGCTGCAGGTTAGCCAACCATTGTAAATAAATAAAAATAATAATAATAATAAAGCCCTAGGGCAAAATAATCGACTTTCTGTTCGGTTTTGATGCATAAAAAGTGGGCCTTTACGAGCACTAGCATTGAAATAGTATTTTGTGCAACTGTAACATAATTTGGGACTTTGAGACACGAGTGCTTGTTTACGAAACGGACGAAGTGAGTTTTGCACGAGCGTCCCAATGTCTAATTATGTTCAGTTACACACAATACTTTATCAAAAACAATTTCACGAAAAATTCAAAATAAAACACTTGTCATGATACTGTCGTGATACTCGTCATGATGGAATTAGTATGTACATAAATGAGCCCAATCAGACGCGAGAAGAGTAAACATGGATTAAGGCTAGACGGTAACTTTTAACCGCGATTTCGTGTCCTAGCTCTTAACGTTTTATTGCTATCATATTTATCCTACATACCAAACTACTGCATTTTTCAAATGTTTATGAACTACTACGGGGTCAATATGTATTCAAATTCTTAAAAAAATGTTGTTATTTGAGAAAAATCTGTGTGGAAATGAGACGTTTTGGAGCACAAAATACAAGATTTCGGAGTACTATGTTGTATTTTTGAAACATGTTGATTACCCAAAATTTCAATACAGATAGGAAGTATAGGTTGGGCGATAGATAAAGTTGTTTTAATTTTTATTCGATTTTATCCATTAGCGTACAACTGAGACGACAATTATTTTTGTACAGCATCAAAATATGATCCTCTTCCCTTAAGAAATTAAGATAGACCGTTATTGCTTGTGATTGGTTTTATAGCGGTGTTATAATGATTTTTGCCAATCGCAGCGTAGAATCACGGTGTTATAATGTAATATTATAACATCGGATAAACAATCTAAGTACCTATAAAACTGCTTTTGATGTTTAAATTGCCTTTTTGCGGTATGGATGAAGATAAACATTATTTAGAGAGCATTACAAATTTAAAAAAATCAAATATTTTGAAAATATTCTCGGGCCAGGATTTGAACTTGTGACCTCTTGGTTACACGGCAAGTGCGTTACCGACTGCGCCACCGAGATACTCATAATAAACCGTTGAATTTTCCGTTTTTTTCAGGTTCTAATTTACAGAAACCAATGGAAACTTTGAGTGAATTTTAGTAAAAGGCGGATTTTTCACAATCCGGCTGCGAAGCCACCTTAAGTCATTTAGTATATTTTTAGCCCTTTTTTCCCTCATGCTCTAGTCCACCAGTGGTTTTCAGTCGTTGTTGGAAACATTTAGCAGACCATGTAAAAAAGTAACGTCTTGAATAATCATATCATTTTCGAGGAATAATTTCTAGCTCAAGAACATTCAAAATGTCACGTTCGTGTGTCTTCACTTTGTTCTTGTTTAAAGTTGTTTGTTATGTAATAATGATGCAGTTCGTAACGCGATTTTTTCATTTTTTTGTATGAATATAGCTTTTACGTATTCTAAGGCTTTTACCGTGCAGCATCCTTCGTCCGACGCGCTGGTGTTCAGATGATAAAAACAAATATATGTATTATATAAAGAGGTACAAAATTTATTGAAACCAAATGAGATTGATTTATTATTTTTATAATTTATTTATATAGGTATACCAAATAAAACATAATGAGTTTTCTTTCCAATATTGAATCCAAATTCACTTACATAAAATTATGTTAAGGTGTATTAATTCAAAAACCATTTCGAGATTTAGGTTTAATAAGCCGTATTTTAGAACTTGTGGTCTAAAAACTCTCGTGATGATGAATTTTTTTACGAAAAAGCTACTACTTCCATTCGCCTTCGTGTGACGTCACTTGAGAAATGGCTGTTTTAAAATGTGTCCTTTGCTATCAAGATAAATTTATAATAATTTGGTTCCAGCTGATTTGACAGATCTATGACAGATGAGTAGACAGACAGAGACAGACCACTTTTTTATAAGCAATCACACGTCACAATCAGTATAATGTCCAAAATTCTCATGTGACGTCATATCGGACAATTATTTAAAAGATCATAAAAAAATTATGTTCAATATATACTCGTACCAAAATAATGAAAACTATGTCCTGAAATGGCGTAAATACCCTGAAAAAAAATATTTATCTATTAGAAATTAAGCTTTGGGAATTGCGCAGTATTACTGATTATTCTGAACAGCTTTGCCAAGGAATGTAACAGCGCAAAAATTAAGTTACCTTACACTCATTTTACTTGAAATTCATTTTTAAAAACATGCGTTTGTGATTTGTTTTTTCTGAGATAAAATTTATTAGACTTAATTCAAAGTTTCTATAACATAACGGTATTACCCATAGCGTTATAAGCAAAAAAAAAAGAAAAAACATAACGGTTCTGTAGTGCGTCGACAATGTTTGCGGAGGCGCACACCGGTGACTTTTTTGCGATCATGCGCAAACGGATCGCGTCGATTATACGCAGAACCAGCGACAGCGACAGCGACATCCTGAGGACATTTTCTGGTAAATTTGACAATCCTATGTTGAAGCATTGGATTGTCAAACTTTGCTTACCAAATAAAAAATAATAATTAATTAAATTTAGTATAATAATTATAAATAATCTTATCTTACAAATTTTTATTTTTCATTTAGTTTTTGTTATTTAAAATGTGTATTTTTTTTAAGGTATTTTCATGTGTTTTTACAATGGGTCTTCGTTACCTCAATAAAGAACTATTTTATTTTATTTTATTTATTTATAACAAACAAGAAAAAGTCAATATTAAAATCATTCAGGCATCATCATCACTTTTCCAGAACCCTAAATACATGTAAATAAGTATATACCACCACCTTTGGGGAATTAAAATCTAAAAATAACTTCAAAAAAATCATACATCAAATATCTTCTGTGCAACCAAACCAACACGAAAATATAAACCTTATTTTTTTTTATCTGTGTACATAGTTTTGCATTAGAGCAATGATCTGCCTACTTTATAACTTGTATATATATGACCACATATTGATTACTCGCTTATTATCTATGTATGTTTATTGTACATCATAATTTTTGATTACAAATGTTATTATATAAATAAAATAGTAGTATGTATTATACTGTACTTTAAAATGTCGGAAGTATGCGTGACAAAACAATGGTTCTAGCATAATAACAGCGTAATGGTTCTGGCATAATAACACATGCTGAGTCTGGGCCTTTTTACCCAGCACTTCATGTTTTGTTTTGTACCTAAAATGTGTTTGAATTATTTTGTTGATAGTGTTGAGTAAATAAAGATTATATCTATCTATCTATCTACATATCTATCATATAGGTACACGAATAAACTCAATCAGCCCATTTAAATACGAGTGATGCTACTAACAGCCTCCAAAACATGACTATCAAGGTTTTCCGCGAAACCCTTAAGGCTGCGCCGAGCGTAGAACGATTAGACACCTCGCTTGTTCTCGCGTGGTCACTTTTTATCGTGATTTATATAAAAACGGCTCACCTCAATACGTGTTATGATCGGGAAAGCCGACCAGTTTCAGCAGATTTAGACTGCCTTCATCTGGGCGAGTAAAGACGTTTACGCGACGACGTTACGCCTCACACTGCGGGCTGCGGCTCGCAGGGCTCGGGATGACATCGATGCAGATGGTATTGGTGGTCGGACCGGTAGGGCGTCCGCACAATTAGTTACTTCCGGGCTTGCGTTATTAATTACCGGAGTGACACCAAACAACGATAAACACGCGGAACTTATAGTATCTACGTCACTTTCAGTAAAGTCTGTGAGTGATCCGGTAACTGTTTTTAGCACAGGTTTCCACACCGCGGGCAAACGGTATTGGGCGGGGGGTATTGAGGTGAGCCGTTTTTATATAAATCATGAATTATCCTCAAGTCTCATTTAATTCTATACTTTTTATCGTGGTCGTATTTATTGAATTTAACAGAAAAAATCATATTTAATTTACCAGACAAAATTTAAAAATGTGAAACGGCCTATTTGTATTTTATAACGTTTGTGATTGTCTTGAATTGTGGTTGAGACAAAATTCGACATTTAAGTTATTCAAATAACTAAAACCCCAATATATTTTTTAGATTTTGGGCCTACTTTAGATAGATTTATTTCTTATACCATAAGTTATTTTTAATATTTGCTGCGGCGGAAGTGTAGATACATTCTCTGTGATAATAAATATATATTTTATTTATTTATCATTGAAATATTATTCAATAAATCAATTTAACAGTGACTGTCGTTTTAAATTATTTTGCTCGGCGCCCTCTTAAAACGTCATCACGCTTACTTGTTCGTACGCTAAAGAGCCATTCTCAAACACAGTTAATTATTGTTTGCTAAGCAGCTTTCACTATCACATGAACATCGTTGCTCATTAGTCACCACTGCCGCCCGCCGCTGCGGTGACAACCTCTAACCGCTTGATATAGAGCCTGATGGCGCTGCCAGATTAGTTGACACTGCTGAAGGAGGTCCTAGCTGATCATTGGAGTTGGATTACTTAGTGTTAAGGTTAAACGTCTGTCGCTAATACAAGAGTGCACAACTTTTTTTTTTTATATAAAAGTGAAAAAGATCTTGGTTTTGAGCAATATGCCCATAAATGAATTTAAAAAAATTTTTTTTGGGGAATATTCGCCATTAAAGTACATTTTGGTATATAAATCAATCATTATTTTTTTATAATTTTTAATGAAATGTCGGTTATGACGTCGCTTGAGCATTTTAGACATTATACTGATTGTGATGTGTGATTGGTTATAAAAAAAATAGTCTGTCTCTGTCTGTCTACTTATCTGTCATCCATCTGTCAAATCAGTTGGCAAAAAGTTTTTATAAATTTATCTTGATAGCAAAGGACACATTTCTAAGCAGCCATTTCTCACGTGACGTCACAAGAAGGGAAATGAAAGTTGCAGCTTTTTCGTAAAAATATTCATCATCACGAGGTTTTTTAGACCAAAAGTTCGAAAATTCGGCTTATTAAACCTAAATCTCGAAATGGTTATCGAATTAACACACCATAACATAATTTAATCTAAGTGAGTCCACGCCATTAGTTCAGTATATATGAACACTGGCGAAAATTCCTTCCTTCCTTCAATCCTTCAAATCTTTTTGGTAAATCGATTTTATTACATAAACATTAAACAAAAAACAGGTGGTAGAGCTGATGCCGGGCTCGACTGTGGAGGTACCACCATCTTACTTGGAGACCGCCTTGAAGTAATTCGGGGGAGAGTAAGAGGACAGCTCACAGGCAAAAAACCAGGAGGCCCACCATGCCTGGGATCGATGGATGGCGGTATATCCATCCCTAATAGCCGGGCCTTATATGGAACAGACTGGTGACGGGCAGCGACGTCACTGGTGCGAGGGTTCCGGCACCGCGCTCACCAACTCACCTGCCCAGCGTGTGTGAGTATAGGCAATTCTTCCAGGATGACCGCCGGTAGTGGCAAAGTCCTGGAAAGGCTTATGTCCAGCAGTGGACGAACTAGGCTGATGGATGGATGAATGGATGACATAAACATTAGCAATGTCACGAAACAAACTACTATGCGTTAGGACTCGTTTATTGCGCGTAACTTTGTTTTTAAGTTTTTTTTTTATGGACTAAACTTATTATGATTATTGCAAAACGGTTCACCTCAATAAGTATTTTTGATCGGGACAGCCGACCAATTTCAGCAGATTCAGACTGTCTTCTGAAGAAGGCAGTCTGAATCTGCTGAAACTGGTCAGCTAGCCCGATCAAAAATAGTTATAGAGGTGAGCCGTTTTGGAATAATCATGTTTTACCCTCAAGTTTCATTCAATTCGATAAACTTATTATGTTGGAAAAAACAAATGATCTGATCAGATCTCGAAAGCTTTAAATTGTTGTAATGGAGATTGTATTGTTATTCAAATGTGTTAAGTAAATTAAACTGGTTATAAAGAGTAATTAACTTAAGTGATCTATATAGATTCGCTACGTTAGTGCTTCATCAGATTTTTGTACACGACTGCCCCCAAAAAAATTAGTATATTGTTTTCTGGGTTCATGTATGTATTTTTCTGTATTCCATCATATATATCATCTGAAAATTTTAAACAATTTGGATGAATGAGGTGTCAATAGAATCTCTATACCATCCGGATTGGCACTGGGTATAAAAGTATTAAATAAAAATAAATAATAAAAAATATTAAAAAACACGACTGCCATGATTTCAATATGTACTTAGTAACGACACCCACTGCAGACGAAGGACGTACAAAATAACATGTATACAATATAGAACTATTTATTTAAAAATAAATCAAAATAATTAGTGGTTGCCAAATAAATCATAGGATATATTTATACTTGCGATTGTCGGCACTTGGTGAAACTTGAAACAGATCTTGAATTAAAAACACTTGTAGGTACTTATAGTTTCACTTTATTAATGTTAACTCCCAACCGGTTTCGGATTTAACTGCATTTACTCCAGCTCTAGCTAGTGCCTGGACTCATTTGAAAATGGAGTAAAATCCGAAACCGGTTGGGAGTTAACATAAATAAAGTGAAACTATAAGTACAAGTGTTTTTAATTCAAGACATAAGATATATCTCGACGAAATAACTCGCACCTCGTCCCTGCCTTCGTCTACGCCCCGCAGGCGTCCTCAGCACGAAGTTGTAGACCCTACCAACTGAAATACCGCTGCAAGATCACTATTACTATTCTTAAGGCGCTCTTATCCCAAAATCAGTAATTTCAAAGTCAAATAGAACTTTCAAATATCGTCTAAAACTTCAAAAAAAAAATACGCAATATAGTTCAAACCTTTATATTGCTCTTTAAATTTTGTAGGTCGACCACGTAAGTGGGTTTTAATACGAGTAAACATATCCCTTATTTTTAAACAATTTAAAAACCGATAAAAACAACGAAAAAGTACAAAAGTGTGGTTATTTTCTTTACTCCTTACACGTAAAGAAAAAGACAGAGAGTCACTCTTCTGGGATAAGAGCGCCTTAAGGTGATATGTCGTCCGTGCAAAAGTCCCCGTTACTCCAGACGGAAAGACCCGCCATGCGAGAGGGACGGGAAAATTGACAAAAATACAAAATTAACTAAAATAGCTATGAAAATGTCCATAACCAGTAATTTAGGTATTGTTAAAACCCATCTAAATAAATATTTTTAAAGTCTGTATGCTCTCTCAATTTGTCAGAATATCAATGATTATTCAATGATTAGTTCTATTGAGTAAAATTCCTCAAATCGCATTTCTGATAGCCCAAAACCTAGAAAAAGGTCCCAAAATTGTTATACTAATTTATTCAATTTTGGACTTATTATAAACAGCAGATAAATAACTTCAAAATATATCCATTTTGGCGATATGCTCCCATAATTTCATGGTGTCCATGATACAAAACTACTCAAAGCCATGCAAGTTGCACTGTAGCAAAGGAACATCAATTAGCAGAGACGACGCTCGGTTTCCGACAAACTATGCGCAACTTTCTCAAACCGCGTTTGCTAACTGAACTATGTTAGTCATCAACTCTGACTGAGCTAGCTTTATTGCTATCTTATCAAAGAAAATAATAACGGGAAGCCGTTTATACATTTTATTTTTGTTGCTCGTTTGAAACGGCACAAAATAACTATGTCATAAATCGTGAAATTAAAGGAGTCTCGAGGTAGTTCTTGTCTTCGTAGTTCCGCTCTTATTTTTATTCTGCAATAGCTACTACAGCACATAGGTATTAACCACAGAACTATTAATAAGGAAGAGAAATGCCATGAAAGCCGTGACTGCGACGCACCGATTTGATAAATACGTCAAGACATAACCCGCGGGCCTCTCATTTCTCAACCGAACGCGTTACATACTCGTATAGTAAAAATGGTGTATTGCAGCGTGGCAAATTGTTCTATCTCTTCAAATAACGCAAATAAGACATCCAGAGGAATTTCGTTTCACTCTTAAGTAATTTAAACATGTATTTACTGTGATATTTGCAGGTAAATAACATTTCAACCTTACCATGCAATATTTATGGTTGTAGCGAGTAGCGTTGAAATTAGACAATATTTTGTCCATTGCAGGTTATAAAGAGTGTCACACATTGAGTTAGAATATTAACGCCGCAATGTATATTTTTTCAAACAATATCAACACTGACCTAATTATGTCATAGTGCGGCCGCTGGTCATGGCTCTTCACACACATTGGCACAGTGTCATGACGTGTTTGGTATTTTACATCTAAGCTTTATAGAAATACGGTGTTCTTTTGCCTGTATGAAGACGGGTGAATCTATGTGTGTGCCTCGTATGTTTACTAACTAGGTAATACTACGTTATTCGAAAAAGTGGAAGAGTTCTAAAATGTAGTATAAAATTTGTGTCACGCCATTCCCGTGGTATTAACCTTTTTAAATTGACATTTGATGCAGCTGGACAAGGATATAAAAGTCGTATCAAAGAAAACACGATCGAACTAAAAGAATCTAAAAGAAATAAATTTTCATTTTATGTGTATATAAGGCTGCTAAATGTTTGGAATCCTCCCCGCATTGATTTGCGTTAGCGGGGCTCAGCTTTATTGAATTCAAATTCAAATTCAAATAGTTAATTTTGCAAAGCAGTTATATATAATACACTTTTTACACGTCAAATTTAATCTAATAAAAAAATATATGTAATAAAATAATAAACGTACATGAACTAAATTAAAGGTGTATTTAATTTATGTAGCAATATACATATATATTTATATATACGATTAAAATTATAGGTAAAATATATATTATACAAAATGAAGTCCAATTTAACGACCTGCGAAAAAACGAGAAATATGAAAAAATTGTTCTGTTAATTTTTCAGGGGTAAAATTTTATTTTTATTTTTATTATGTGTATATTTGAAACTATTATTGGAACCCACCATGAACCCGCCAATTTCAATTGTTTGTTTTGTATGAGTACTACCTATCCCGAGTTTTCTGATTTTTAACGACTAAAAGTCGAGTCAGTGAAAAGTGTATAATTAAAGTAGAGCCACTGAGTGATGGCACTTATGACAGCTGCATTTAGTGATGAGGTACATTTCAAATTTCGGTTAAAAATAAAAATCAAGTGTGAGTTTACTCAACATTAGACACGTCATTCAACATTCAACATAATGATACAAAAGGAAAATGTGCCAAAACCAGTGGCGTAGCTATCGGAGGGCTATACGGTGTAGTGCCCCGGGGCCCCCAAGAGATGTTTAAATATCTAAATCGAAAAAAGTATTTTACTATCATTTATTTTCGTTTAGTTTAACTTCGTCATTGTTTTGTTTTTAATTAAATATTATTGCGTAACTTGGCGAACTCAAACACGTCCTATAAAACATGAGAAACTTTAAAAAAAAAAAAACTTTGTTTCTATACGAATTATATACACAATAAAGCAACATTCAAAACGAAATATAATAACCGAAACAAGTAGTACATCACTATCAACAATGAAGTATTAATTTTTTTAATTCACACTTGCTTGTAAATAATTACGATACTTTGTAGGCATTTAAACGTCATGGGCGCCATCACTCAGTGGCTCTACTGTAAGGTTACGTCAGTCGCTTAGGGCAAAGTTAAAAATTTAATAAAAAAACCTTTTTGAAGCCAATAATAGTTCAGTATTAGTGAGATTTATAAAGCATGAGTTTGAAGTTTAATGCACAATTTGTCCTGATCTTGTCCAAACAAAGTTAAAACAGCATTTTAAGTTAGTTTTGAAAAGAGCTTGACTAAATTGTTTATACAATTTCAAACTCATGCTTTATAAACCTCACTAATACTGAACTATTGGCGTCAATTGCCACTTACCAAAATGCTTTTATTTTTTTATTTCTTAACTAGAAAAACAAAGTTAAGTTATGCACTTTGCGCTAATCGACTGACGTTTAACCTTAATGTTAGATGGATTCGATTGATGGTTTTTGGATCATCTTCAATAAATTATTCTACATAAATTCCTGTACTTTTATTCCACTAATATTTATTAAATAAAAGTAAAGGAATTTGTGTATAATTTATTGTTTAATTAATGTTTCATATCAGATTTCCAGAAGCCAGCGCTTCTCGCTCGAGGCGCGTGGCGGCGCTGCATTGAGGGGCACATATACGAATTCCGGACGTGAAAGAGTGATCGGTTTACTAACGTGCACTCAGATATATTGGTTTTTCATCGCTTTTGACTCAGTAGATAAATAAAGTTTGACTATCGAAATATGAGAATGGTGAACGAAACAATTTTTTTTTTTTTTTTTTTAATTACCTACTTTGCTTTCTAAGGACACGCAAGGTAGGTCAGCTTGCGTCATCTATTTCAATCTATATTTCAAAAATATGCGTTATGCCACAGTATAGATAAGTGACAGTATTACGTATGGGCAGTGTCCTTGAAAAAACGCTCGGTAGACCCATACATTAGGGCTGCCCACATAAATGCGCGGGAATAAGAGGATGGCCTGCCCTAGAAACTTTTTTTATTAAGGCCCTTACTATTGCCAAATGGGTACTTTCTAAAGCCTACTCCTCGTTTATGGCCAAACCAAAAATAATGAAAAATTTATTATGAATAATCAACTCTTAGACAACATATGCAACAGTTTTCTTTTTCATACCACCAAAACTTCTACATGAATTTTTTTTTTACTGAATGGTGTTTTTTGACCTCAAATTCCCTACTGCTCCTGAGTGGCTTGGCCGATTGAATTCATCTATGCTTTGATAAATAGATAAACTTTATAGCTATAAACATAACATAAGATTATTCAATCGAGTAATCACGTCCAAGTGAAAAGTATAATTTTCCCCTATTTTGCTCTTTCAAGGACGCAGCGAGCGTCGTAACAGCCACTATGCATTGCGCGCTGATATGAACATTATTTCAATGTCGTTTCCGTTGATATTTGTACTGGCAAATATCGAGCTGCTAATTTGGCGACGGTAATCAAAGACCTTATTTGCTTTTGATAAAGGCGATTATATGTTTTCTCATTGGTCTCTTTTTCTTGGACGTTAACACTAATGATCACGCAGCGAAACAACAAATTGATGTGTTTTTAGCTAATACTGAAATGTTTTGCAGGGAAAAAATATTGAATTTAAATAGAATCCCTTTATACTTCTATTAACTATTTTATGGAAAAAAAAAACAAGTTTATTTTTTAACCGTGTCCTTGAAAGGAACGTTTGAATATCAAAAAAGAGGGTGGAAAACATTTTTTGTTGACAGAACTATAAATTAATACTTTTTTATAAGTAGAATCCCTAGATAAAACATCAATAAATCAAATATATTATTTTCAATGTCCGAATTTCGTCGAATCCTCGATAGTCTGGCGTTGTTCATGCTCTAGGCTCATGTACAGTCTTAACTGCGGCGCACCCCTATTATGAGGTGTGTACCGAGATTTGGAAGCGAGCATTTCGGCCGTTTTATATAAAGACATAATACTGTTTACTTATCTATGCTGTGGCAGTCTGTGGCACTGTAGTTATGCTCAAGGAAGGCATTTCGTGACATCCTGTCCAACGTATTTGGATTTGAAGGGGGAGTCAGGCACGCAACATAACTGTGGAAATTTTCTTGTATGAAATTGAATAAGTGTAGATGTCAAAATTTCCATTTATTTTGAATAAGTGTAGTGACATAACGTTTAGATCTATAGAATTAAATGAGACTTGAGGATAGTTCATGATTTAAATAAACGGCTCACCTCAATACGTGCTATGATCGGGATAGCCGACCAGTTTCAGCAGATTTAGACTGCCTTCATCTAGGCGAGTGCAGTCGTCGCGTAAACGTCTTCACTCGCCCAGATGAAGGCAGTCTAAATCTGCTGAAACTGGTCGGCTATCCCGATCATAACACGTGTTGATGTGAGCCGTTTATATAAATCACGTTTAGATCTATTTAAATTCTACAATAGTAAAAGACACTGCACTAAAGTAAAAGCCTTCCCTTGGAATACAGAACTATTTAAATCCAGTATATTTGGTATGTCAACTAGCATTTATAATAAGCTTCCTCAATCTTTTAGGGAAATTGATAATATTGTCACATTTAAAGGAAAATTACGAGAATTCCTATTAAAAAAGACTTATTACTCTGTATCGGATTTTTGAAATGATTACTTGTTATCATTTTTGCCAATATATTTATAAATTGTATGTAATTGTGTGAATTTGTGTGTTGTCAATATTTAAGGTATTAAAAATAATTTGTACGTCAAAACGGCAAGCACATGACACTCTATAAATTGTTACACCTGTATTTTATCTGTTTCTCAACAAATAAAACATTTTGATTTGATTTTGAAAGCTTATTTAAAAAAAAACGACTAAGTGCGAGTCGGACTCGCGCACGAAGGGTTTCGTACCATTATCTATAAAAACAGCAAAAAAATCACGTTTGTTGCATGGGAGCCCCCTAAAATATTTATTGTTGTTACAGCGGCAACAGAAATACATCATCTGTGAAAATTCAACTGTCTAACTACGAGTATCACGGTTCTTGAGATACAGCCTGGTGACAGACGGACAGTGGAGTCTTAGTAGTAGTTACCCTTTGGGTACGGAACCCTAAAAAGTTCAGTATCATCTTTTCGTACTTTTCGCTACTAACCTTCACTTACTTTGTATTAAAATATAACCTTCACTTGGCTATGCTAATAGGTTCTGCTTTGGGTTCCTTTGCAAAAATATAGAAAACTTGATACACCAGTTTTTAAACGGATAATTTTATGTGATCGTCTAACATCTAATTAATCTATATGTGGGCATATTATAAGATAAGATAATAATATAATCTATATATTTGGTTTTTACATGTGAAATTGCCGTTTTCTATAGATAATTTGAAGGAGACTCAATTTTCAGTACTAACATTATGGCATTTTTTTTAGGAATGACAAATCCAAATTATGTTATTTCTTATGTGTATGAATGAGACAACATAAAGATAACAGCAACAACAATTTAATTTTTCAAAAGTGTCATCTGTAAAAAATTATTACGAATCTTATCATGGAAATGGATGGCGTTTAAGACGAACAGTTTTTATTCTGAAATTCTGGATCCGCCTTCGACAGCTTTAGTATTCTGCCGTTCTACGGAACCGTCTCCTGACATGCATTACCTTCTCGACCTTCCCCTATTCATGATGCAGCAAGGTGAACCGGAAGTCTAATTGTAGACACCTACGTACCTACATACTTAGGCCTTAAGGCTAGACAGTAACGTTTTACTGATATTTCTTATCCTAGCCATAGACTAAGTATAGTCTATGTCCTAGCTCTGAGCGTTTTTCCTTATGTCAAATTTAGTGTTAAATAAGATTCCTAGATGGCACTGTCGTATTCTTTAGCAACAGAATTAATGACAAGATTTGCACCGATTCCAAACCAACGAAAAACCACTTTGACAAATTTTATCTATGGTGACATGAACAGCGCCATCTGGGGCAAAGCTGAGAACTAAGAAAAAAAAAACACCCAGAAAAACGCTCATTGCTATCCTATACAACGTGTAACAGAAATGTGTAACCATATTTGAAGAGCTTATTCAGTCAATGGTATAGAACAACTTTTACTATAGAACAAACCCTGTATATCGAAAAAAAAAATTAACTGTTTCATAGAAAACTGCAATGCCACTCGGCTGAAATGTACGGAAGGGCAGATTTTTTTTTTTCGGGATACAGGGTTTGTTCCGTAGTAAAAGTTGTTTTATACCATTGACTGAATAAGTTCTTCAAATATTGTTACACCTTTCTGTTAAACCTTGTATATCCTACATACCGACTGCATATTTCAAATATTTATGAACTACCACGGGGTTATTGTTTTTAAATTCAAGAAAAAGAAGTTGTAATTTAAGAAAATCTATGTGAAAAATGGGACATATACAAGATTTTTAAATATGTGCTTAGCTGAATTTTTGTTTTCATCAGTTTTGCACTACACGTTAAGGTTTGCGTAAAATATCTGTATGAGAAATGGTGGTTCCCATTGTACGCAGTTTGCTAACGTATATCAAGTGCAAAGCTCATGGTAGGCCCTCTGTTACTTTCAGGCAGCTCGTTTCATACATATTTTCTTCATTGTGATTAAAATAGAAAGAAAGAAACACATTTATTTCGGCAACAGCCACATTACAATACAATACATACAATATTTCTACTTACATCTATTTTATTCAAAATTACATTAAAACAATACGGTAGGCTGTTGCTGAAAAAGGCAACTGACTCAGCGATGTGCTGAAGGTGTAATCCCTCAGCGCTGAAGTGCCTGCTGGTGACTCATGAGCGTACCAGGTGCAGAGCGGCGCTCTGCAGTGGGCAATAAATAAATAAATAATAATAGTAATAGCTTTATATATATATACCGTGAAACTATAAAACTACATTTCTAAAATATTAATAAAATATGTAATAAGTATTACTTAGGCTAATATGGTGCGATATAAATGAAATATATATAAGTATACATAAATAATATAACTTAATTTACCTTAAAGTATTAAAAAAAAAACTCTGCAGAACAACTCAAGGTCTTTGATGCGATTTAAGTCAGTCAGACTAGCGGCGAGAAGTTTCGACAGGAAAAGGTAGTCTCTGCTGTTCAAGCAAATATGCCCTGAGCTTGCGCCCAAAAGCACACCTACTAGTCACTTCACGGACTGGGGGAGGAATATTGTTCCAGCACTTGGACGCCGCATATTTAAAATACACTTGTACTTGTCCACTTTATATTATTATTACTTTTAACCTGACCGGTTTCGCTGTATAAGTATTTTCATGTATTGTACAAAATTGTACGGGAACAATAACATCTTATTTAATTTTATTATCTATAAAAAATTTGAAAATGCTTATACAGCGAAACCGGTCAGGTTAAAAGTAATAATAATATAAAGTGTACAAGTACAAGTGTATTTTAATCACAATGTGTCATAAGTTCCACCAAGTGCCGACAATCACGACTATCAACTTCATATTTTCTTCATTTTAGCCACCACATCTAAGTTCGATTTCCATGAATCTTACCAAAACGCCCACAGTCTCGCATCAAACAAAGCTTGAAAAACAAACCAAGAAAATCTTTGTCGATCAAAATAATTGTCTAGGAAGCTTAACAAAAAAAATACGTCATTTTGTTGTGAAAAATTTCTTCTTCTTCGTTATTTAAATCTAGTGTCAGTTACTTATGTCAACGTCTATCTAACTACAGCTGTTGCATTTAACTAGAGCGAGTCAAGTAAATGTGGTAGAGCTGATGCCGGGCTCAACTGTGGAAGTACCACCATCTTACTTGGAGACCCCCTCGAAGTGATTCGGGGGAGAGTAAGAGGACAGCTCACAGGCAAAAAACTAAGAGGCCTACCATGCCTGGGACCGATGGATGACGGTATATCCATCCCTAATAGCCGGGCCTTACATGGAATGGAACAGACTGGTGACGAGCAGCTGCGTCACTGGTGCGAGGGTTCCGGCACCGCGCTCACCAACCCGCCTGCCCAGCGTGTGTGAGTATGGGCAATTCTTCCAGGATGACCGCCGGGAGTGGCAAAGTCCTGGAAAGGCTTATGTCCAGCATTGGACGAACTAGACTAATGGATGGAGTCAAGTAAATACTCGTATCTAAAAAGAAAGGCCGGTAAATACGTGACAAATGAATTATAGGTGTAAGATCATAGTTTTTTAGGAATATTTTAGTAATTTTAGTCATATCAGTTTTGCCAGAAAGTTAGTTTTGCCAGATCAGTATACAGTTGCTAAAGGGGCTGCACAATGCTAAAATTCAGTCCTGCTCTAACGCTTTTGTTTTTTAACTGTCTATCCTGCTCTAATCACATGCTGCGCACGCAAAACTTCAGTTATTTTGAAATCGCGGCTGGGTGTTTCTCTGAAAATCTTGATTTCGGATAAATTGGATAAAATGTCTAATTTATTAATAGTTGCACTCTAGGTCGATTTGTATGCTTATAACTATTACGAATATTTGGGTGTGCACACAATTGAAGAACAACTAAAGAAGATATACAAGATCAAAAAAATGGTAATGACAACGAGAGGATGGTAATGACAAGTTATATGAAAATGGTGTGAAAAAGTATGTTTAAATTATGTTAATTCAGAACTGATGTTTGTAAATGAAACAAAACCATAATAAAAAAATATTTATGCATGAAAAACAATAAAAACCAAAGACTGGTAATGACATTTCAAGGCAGGTAATGACTCTGTTTGTTAGTATTTAACATATTTTTTTCCTAATCATAACAAATTAAACAGTGCAATAAAATAACGTATTTTTATATGATGGGCAGAACAAATGTAGATATGTTTTTAATAGGCTATAATAATCAATCTTACGATCTTTAAGTTGGTAACTTCGTCTTTACAACGCTCAAATTTTCATTCCATACATTCTCTATTTCTGGGAGTACAGGTAAGGCTTGTCAATAAATCTTGGGGAGTCTTCTCATTTATAATTTTTTCGGTATGTAATGCTTTTAACAACAACTCCAAATTTACATGTTTCTGGCACAAACACGTATCTCTTCTGCTGTTCTTGGGAAATACAACTCAAAAGGGCTGAAGTCTGCAAAAAGAAGCATAGCTGAGACTCATTTCAGTTGTTTTCATTATCTTTCTATGCAAATTCTTTAGAGTGTAAAGTAAATATCGTTTTTCTTTTATAATCATTGTTTTGTTATAAATTCTTTTTTTCCTGAGCAGATTCTGCTATTTTCATCTCCTTGGTAAAAACTTTGAATTCTTTCCTTTTTTATTAGATTTCTTCTCCTTTCCTTGGTTTCTGGCTCTTTGTTTCGTTTGGCTTTTTTTTTCTTCAATTTCCTTTTAGACATAGCTTCTGGGTCTGAAATATACAATATTTATCATAATTATTCATTGATAAAAAGTACTTTTTCTCAATCATAGTTATAAAGATTTAACGGGATATACAATGTGTAATGTTTTAAAATGAGTGTCTCTGTATTTCGACACATTGCTTTCATGGATTTACTCCGTGAACATGACGCAATTATGTGAAAGTCGATACTTTAACGGGCCGATGCCCGTTAAATCATTATAATTTTTCATTTATGTTAATAAATAATAAATTAAAAGATATTAGTCATTACCAAATCTAAATTGTCATTACCATCCCCGTCAGTTGTGTCTGGTAAGGACATGACGAGGAAGGACATTTTGGACATTTTTAAATTACATCAAAATGTAAGGTTAGGTTTCATTGCTACGTGGTATTAAATGTTTGTTGTTTACCAAAACCTCAAGATCTATATACATGATTAACGTAATATTAAGCATACTTACCGGAACTTGAACGATACGTGAATGACGATGAATATTGTTAACACTCGGAGAACACGTGTGGAGCTACAACCGAGTATAGTCTGCTTGCGGCACCTCCTTAACAGAAACTAGTTCACTCCCCGCAACGGCAGGAAAGGGTTAAGTGAATTCTAGTAACGCGTTTTTGAACTTTTAAACGCGTATTTTCACAAATTACGGTGTGGACTTATTTTGATTCAGTAAAAGTGCACGGGCTAAAATAACACTATTCTAGTTTATTTAGAAGTACGTTTCTACTGTTTTTAATAACTTTAGAGATCTAGCTATATGGTATTTGCAAGTAAATTATGATATTTGTATCCATTATAAGGATTTTTTTGTATTGAAAACCAAAATTTGGTTTTGCACGCTACTTGACATGCTGTTTTAAGGCCTATTTTATGATGTTTTATATTGAAGCGATGCTCCTACAAAACCAATAAATTGATACTAATACCATTATATGTTAAAGAAATAATGTAAATAATAATTTAATCTAAAATGAAGTGTAGAAGAGCTAGATCGTCGTGCACCCAGATTTTGGGTACTTCAGAGAAACACCCGGCTACATTAGGACATTAATTATAATTTCTTAGTGTAATAAAGATGTTTTTTTCTAGTATCTGCGTGTGTTGGTTTCGTTTCATGCTTTTTTTAAATATTATGATTAAAAGAAGATTGAAAGTATTATGTTTATTTTGCGAAATCCATCGCTATGAATACTCTAAATATTATTACAGTGCAATACAAACTAGAAAAGATCAATCAGAAACAAACCCAAAAACAAGAATTTGAAAAAATTCCACGGGCCAGGATTCGAACCTGCGACCGCTTGTTATCTTGTCTTGATAAGAAGAGGTCGGAGGTTCGAATCCTGGCCCGGGGAATTTTTTCATATTCTCGTCTTTGGGTTTGTTTCTGATTGATCTTTTCTAGTTTGTAATGCACTCTAATAATATTTAGATTGAAAGTATGTTTATTTTTAAAGTATAATTAATATTTGTCTTGAGTCAAGAAATACGGCATATTTTTCCAAATTTTTACCATCTACATTGACGGAATTGAATCCAATGCAAAACTGATGTTTAGCATTGTGGAGCCCCTTAAGCTGTGCCAGACCAATGTCACGTTGCAAAAGAGAGCACCTCATTCAAGTATTTACACGTGAAAGAATCAGCCTCGTTATTATTGTTAATAATAGGTCCATACCTATGGAATTGCCGAAATTTTCTTACAGATTTATGAGTTCACTAGCTGATGCCCGCGACTTCGTCCGCGTGAAAGAAGATAATGCGGCCACAGTGCGATTCCCATAGTATTCAGTTTTTAGGTAGATAATAAGTTATTGAACAGTAATTTTCCTTCCTTCTTTATTTGTCATTAATGTCTCACTGCTGAGGATCGATTAGTGGTAACCATACCAAATTCCTGTAATTCAATAGCTATTTCAATTATTTGTCTTTTGTTTGAAAGTTGATTTCAAGGTTTTACATATACGTGTTAAGTTTTGTTTTCATTTTCGGTTTGATTATAAAAATTAAATCTTCAAAAACAGTTCGTCTTAAATGCCATCCATTTCCTTGATAAGATTCGGAATATTTTTTACAGCTGACACTTTTCAAAAATTAAATTAATGTTGCTGTTAGCTTAATGTTGTCTCAGTCACACACAAAAGGAAAAAATAAGAATTTTTAATTTAAGATTTATATTTCTGTCAAAAAAAAATGTTTTCCACCCTCTTTTTTTTTTGATTTTCAAACGTTCGTTTCAAAGACGCGGTTAAGAGATCAACTTGATTTTTTTCTATATAAAATAGGCAATAGAAATATGAAGGGATGTTACCTAAATCCAATTCCAATATTTCCCTACAAAATATTTCAGTATTAGCTAAAAACACACCAATTTGTTGTTTCGCTGCGTGATCACTAGTATTACGCGTCCAAGAACAAGAGGCCAAAGAGCAAACATATAATCGCCTCTATGAAAAGCAATAAGGTCTTTGCCATTAGACTTATTGTGCTGGACGGGTAATAAAAAAAGTTGCTAGGGTATGCCATCCTCTTAACCCATTCTAGGTAAACGAAACAGGTTTTGCTAGCCAGACATTGACGAAAGTTACTGTAACTAGATTTAAGTAACGAAGAATTCAGAACTCCTATACTATAAAGACGTACTATAAAACTCGTGCACAAAGAGTCCTATAGCTATAAGTCTGAAAGGTAATTTTCTGCCTGTTAGCTTCGTGCAAGTTTTGAAGAGGCCAATTCTCCCAACCTGACCTTGGCTTTGCTATCATTTTTCATATCTTTGAATTGGCATTTAACCTTCAAACGACAACTCTTAAAACAGAGGGAAAAGAGCAAGAATTCACTGCCCATGCGAAGGGAGCAGCGCAGCTTTTTTTGTAAAAAAATTAAAAGTTATAATTAAAAATATATATTAATCACCTTAGAGCAGGGTTTCTTAAACTGGGGTCCATGGACCCCCAAGGGGTCCGTAGCGTGAGTGCTGGGGGTCCGTGGCATGATATCTGATACCGGACGCCGCACAGCGCTATTGTGTCTTTACCGCGCAAGTGAAAATGAAAATATGTATTGATACCATCAATATGAACAAAACATCAGGCTATATAACATACACCATAAAAAAAAACTTTACAAACAAACCTTTGTTACTTTTCGGGTACAAGTGGAAGTAAATATTGATTTTCGTGATTGTTCGTGCTCGATTCAACAGTTTAAAACATTATTACTTATTTTTCATTTATTAAAAAGTAGTAATTGCTTTATCTGTAATTAGGTTTGGAAGGGGTCCATCAGATTTTGAAATTGTACAAGGGGTCCGTGACTATTAAAAGTTTAAGAATCCCTGCCTTAGAGTATACCATGTTAAAACTAACATAAAAATAAAGTAAAAAGTTACGTTTATAAATAACAACGATATCGTTTTTCGTGTGAAGGGTTCATTTTAAACGCATATTCCGCTAAGAACCCGGTGCAGGACGATGCCAACTCCGATGCGAAGCGAGAAGTATCGCGACAATAAAGCGCATATTTGGATGACTGATCTAAACAAGCGCCTCACGCTTTGCCCCACGCCGTTCGAACTGTGCTGAGCGAGTCTCGCCCTTTGCGTTGGAAATAATAATTATTTCCCAATACCTTAATTGTGCCTGTTATTTTTTTTCTGTTTTAATTAATTAGAATATTGATGATACTTCCAAGTAGTGTATGTGCTTACTTTGCTTGTTAAATGTTCATATGCTTAACGAAGCCTTGTAAAAGTACTCGATTTTAGGGCGTAAACCTATTATTTTAAATGGTTTTCTGGTATTTAACGCGATGTTTGTGAAAAAATCAGGGACATACACCACTTTATATTGACCGTCTAAATGAAAGCCTAAAATTTATTTGATTGAATTGTTCCACTTTCGCGAGTTATTATGGTTTTTCGATATGTATGAAGTACGATTTTTGATTGGATAGTTAGTTGTATTTCTTTAGAGGTAAAAAAGTAAAATATTTGATCATTTAGCCACCTGTACGAAAATTGTATATCATTAATATTGTAATCTTTTTACCGACACTCATGGTACAGACTCACCATGGTTAATACTTTATATTCTCTGGTCCAGATTTGCCACTAACTTGCGGGGGACCGCGGGGGACGTTAAATTCGCGCGGGGAGGTGAGTGTCGCTTTTTTACGTAGTACCTAATACTTTATATTCTCTGCCATGGTCTAGTCTAGGAGCCACTGGATTTTCATTTTTCATTTAAAAGATATGCTTATATTATACTATTTTTCCCAGAATTTTCTGGTAGCTAGTTTGGGGAACAAATTGAGTTAAGTATACAAGGTGAATTTGTAAACATCGTCCAAATTAATACTTGAGCCTTGGTAAGTGATCAGCATCGTGAGCCAATAACAATTTTTGTGAAATACATAAAATGAAATTTTTACTCCCCATAGTGATTCACTCAGGACTGGGAGTGAATTACTATGGAAAGTCGAAATTTCATTATACGAATTTCACAAAAATTGTTACCTATTCATGATGCTGATCACTTACCAAGCCTTCAGTATGAATTTGGACAATGATCAAAAAGTTAACTTGTATTACTTGTATACGCAATCCACGATTTTTCCACCTTTAAAGGTAATTTTTCCTCCTAATTGTTTGTTTACAAGTAAGAACCTTGTTTAGAAGCTATCTTCTCGACGGTTGGGCGTCGACATCCGCCTTCACCAACCAATTTCCGCCGCAGCCAACCGCCGAGGAACTAGGGACGCGACATTTTGTTTAACATTTAACCGCCTTATTTAGCTCCTGAAAATGTTATATTTTCAGCTGATAAGGCAAGGTATCAACGACGACGTCATAAACAACGAAACTACGCTAAAGGGTTTCGGTTTTATGATAGGACTTTTTAGGGTTCCGTACCCAAAGGGTAACCAACGGGACCCTATTACTAAGACCCCGCTGTCCGTCTGTCTGTCCGTCTGTCACCAGGCTGTATCTCATGAACCGTGATAGTTAGACTGTTGAATTTTCACAGATTATGTATTTCTGTTGCTGCTATAACAACAAATACTAAAAAACAGAATAAAATAAATACTTATGGGGGTTCCCATACAACAAACGGTTTTTTCTTCTTTATTTTTCTTCTTTATACGAGGGGCATGCCAAAAGAAGTTAGATACTCTTTACTCCTTTGATTGACACTGGCAAGTTATACATCATCTTGTAGGCTGGTTGTTTGTTGATATATTTGAAAATAGAACGCACATCATTTCTTTTTTTTTATTTGGATGAGCATCATTTTTCCGAGAATCTGGCGGGAATTCGCTTGCAGCAATGGAGCTCAGTCGAAGTGATTGTCGCGCTATGATTTATTATGACTATAAAAAAGTTTTAAGCCTCAAGAATGTTTTGAACTTTTGGCTACTACTTTTGGTGAGTCTGGTTGCTCACAAACAATAGTATTTAATTGGTTTGCTGAATTTAAAAGAGGACGGGGATGTCTCAAAGATGAAGCGAAGACAGGTCGGCTGCCAACCGCGGTCACAGAAGAAAACGTTGGTGCAGTTGAAAAACTTATTCGCGAAAACCAACGAATTATGTATGTAGAGCTGGAGCGAGAACAGGGAATTGGATCAGCAGCAATGCAAACCATAATTCACGACCAAGGTGGTCTCCGTAAATGTTGTTTGAGATGGGTGCCGCACAAACTTACTGATGAGCAGAAAGACCGTCGGTTGGATTGGTGCCTATTCATGATAGATAAATTCGACGGTGGCGAGAAAAAAAATGTGTATGATATACTGACTGGTGATGAAACATGGCTTTATAACTATGATCCCGAAACAAAGTGAAATTCGACTGTATGGTGCTTTGAAGATGAGCCAACTCCAACGAAATGTCGCCGTGCACGAAGCACACAGAAACAAATGGTCGCCTCGTTTTTCAGCAAAACGGATCATATTGCTACTGTAGTGCTAGAGAATCAAAGAACGATGAACTCCGAATGGTATGTGACAGTTTGTGCTCCAACAGTAATATCAGCTTGGTGTGACAAGCGACCGAAGTCAGGAATCCGACGCCTTCTCAGGCACCACGACAATGCAGCGTCGCACACGTCTGCCAAAACACTTGACTTTTTCGACTCAAAAAATGCGTCAATCCTCCCTCACTCACCATATTCCCCTGACCTAGCACCTTGTGATTTTACCTGCTTCCAAAAATCAAAGAAAAAATAAAAAATAAATAAAAATAAAGGAAGAAGTTTGAAAGCAAAGAAGATGCACTGGCTGCCTATATTTTCGAGATTTCTGAGGTGTCTAAAAAAGAGTGGTTTATGGTATTTTCCAATTAGTTCAGACGTATGGAAAAGTGTATACGTGCTCAGGGTGAATACTTCGAAAAGATCGATACTTGTAATAAAGAATAAACGTTATAATTTTTGAGTATCTAATTTCTTTTGGCATGCCCCTCGTATTCAACCGACTTCATCCGAGATCGTCATACGTACGCGTCTATGTGTGCGTTCGCCTGTTTTCGCTAGTTATGCGGAGTGAACCTTCTCTAAGTGGTTATTTTGTGGCAAGGTGCAGTGTAATGTAGAGTCTCCGGTGACGTCAAAGCAGCCCTTACGTAACGCCATGTGTTATGCAGAGACCTTGACTCCCGCCTTGGAGCGACCCGTTTGTACTAACAAACGTTTTTTCTGTTATCACCACTGACCTCCATACCACTGGACTGGGTGTCCGGTATAAATTACAGCTGACAACCTGTGTCGATTTGAGGCGCCAGAGTTTATTTATTTATTTATTCAACTTACATCTATCTTTACAGGACTAACCTAAGACGATAGTGTAGCTACTAACTTAAACATTATACAATTATCAACAAAAAACAAAAACACAAAATCAAAAAAAAAATGTAATAATAAAAATACAGTTGACGGTGAATGTTACGGTGAATTTAAAAAAAAAAATGGATTCAAAAATGTATTATTAACACCTCAAATACAGTGCCTGATGATGTCGTAAAACGACGAAACCGGTAGCAACTTAAAAGGTAATTAAACATTATTATATTTATGGAACCGAGTACCAAGAAGTTTTATTTAATATTGCAATAAAAATACACTGTAGAAAATAATAGATAGATAGATAGATAGATAGATAGATAAAACATTTATTCACTATTACAATACGTACACAATTCACATTCAACACAATTAAATATTTACATTAGCAATAAAAGAAACGGAACAAGTTTTAACAATAACGAGACAGATACATAATTATGGACATATTACAATAGTAAAAGGGTTCCGACTCAGTATTTGCTGCAAAGATTCACAATGCAGCACTGATCATTCTGCCGGAACCGTGGAAGAGCGACGTGCTGAACTTTTAATTTTGTGTAACTTAATTAAGAAATAAATAATATAGTATGTAAAGATATATATGGTTTTATAATATTTATGTGAGTGTAATACTTATGAGTGAATATTATATTTAATATATTTATGTAATATGGCATGAAAACAAATTTAAGTGATATGAAATAAAAATAATAATAAATTAACAAAATTTGTACTAAAACAATGCACCACTGCTTGCCTTAATGGGACTTTGCTACAGTTTTTCTTTGCATGGCCAGCAAATGCAACCGATACTTCGCTTTAAAGCAAAGTTTTTTTGTAAGGTTACAAAGAAATAACACAAAGATTTAGACCAAATTTACATAACACACAACACACAATGTAGCTTTTGTGAATTCCCAGGAACCATTTTTGAAACCGTCTACTAATCCGAGATTTTCACGCATTTTGAGGGTCATCACATCACCGTCGACTCTAGCACATCGCTAAAATTTTAGTTCCTTAGAACTTCGTAGCTGTATATAGCGCCAAAATGGCGTTAATCAAATACGCACAAAAAATATTTGAGAGCCGCCTGTCCAGTGGTAATAGTATGGAGGTCAGTGGTTATTACTTATCATCGTTGCTTCCGAAGCACGCACGACTCAGCTTTTCATTTCGATATCGAGAAAAGTAAACAAGTCCAAGATTCTAGGAAAGTTTAAAGATATGATGTCTGAAGCTTCCACGGGTCTAGACAAAGTGCATTATAATATTTCTGCGCTGAAGTATTTCTAAAAGAAGTTGCTTTTTTTTTGATGAGCAATAAAATATTTCTCAAAGAAAAACACAGATAGGACTTCAGTCTCTAAGCAATCTTATAAATCATATCAGGCTTCAACTATATTTATTTGCAAAAGCACGAAACCTCTTCTAAAGCTTCCTCTCTGTTAAAATGTAAAATAATACCTCAACATAAAACTAAGTTTTCTACTTATTATTGAATACCAATTAGTGCAGCAATACTCAACCTGCGGCCCGCCGAGCTTTTGTAACTGGCCCCCCTGGCATTGTTTATAAATTATCAACCATTTTTAAACAGATCGATTGAGCCTTACAATTTTTGGTTAAAAATCACTTTGTATTAAATTTTGGAGCATGGTCCCCAAAAAATATTGTACAAAGGAGTGCAAAATTCTATTAACATTGTTTGGATCTACAAAAGTTTGCGAATCGTCGTTTTCGCGAATAAAATATGCAAAGAATATGTGGAGAAACAAACTAACAGACTCCCATCTGGATGATGTAACAAGGTTAGCATGCAGCAACAAGCCAGATCTTAATGAAGTTCTGAAAGAGTGTTCACAATTTCATAATTCTCATTAAAACTAAAATTTTGGATTGTGAACGCTTTTTTTATTTTGTCAAAATCGCTTGTTGTGGCTGCATGATAAATTTATAAGATTATCCAGCCAAATTAATTGTTAACCCTTTTTTTTTATAATATAACTAGTAGTTAACACACCAAGGCAACACCTTGACCGATTTGGCTCATGTTCGAATTTAATTATTTTTTGTCACATTTCCTCACCTACCAAATTTCATGACATTCAACGATACTAGAGTTATCGTCGGACAAACATTCATACACACATACAAACGCCGGATTATTCAAGTAGACTCTGAGAAGTTTGCTCGCTTCGCTCGCTCGTCAAAAACATCCATTAAATTTAAATTACGTTTTTTATTAACACCTAAATAAATTTATGTTGTGGCCTGCAGCACCATAACTACTCGTAAAACGTCTTTGTAGGCCCTATGAATTTAAGTTTGAGTATTGCTGACTTAGTGAATTGGAAGTGCACCTGATTGAATTTAAAAGGTTTATATTATTTTTAGGTCTCTGCTATAAAATGAAAGCCGCATATCGAAAATTTTGGCGTCAGTATAATATACTATGTGTCGCCGTATGATAGCGTAAACGGCTTATTTACGAAAAAGCGCGCCTTTTCGTGAAAATCGTGTTATGCTGTATGAAATCGCAAAAAATAACTGGTCTTACATACCGTTAAAACCCATCTAATGAAATATAATTACAGTCTATGTCATTCTAAATTGTCAAACCAGGATAATTGGTGTCGAAAAAGACCTCATTTCAATAAATATTTCTATCGAGCCGAATTTCTCCAATCGCGTTTCTGTTTTAACAGATCCCTAGAAAAAGATTTCAAAAATAATATACTATTTTATCAAAATAATACATTATTTACTGAAATACATATGCAAGTTCTTAGTGCCAATTTTTTTTCTGGAGCGCGTTAAGTGTTCCATATTTCGTCAGCTTTCAGGAAAGTTAGGAAAATGTAATGTAAAATCTTGCCCATAACTATTTATTATAACAAAAACATAACTGAGCTGAGTGAAGGAAGAGAAAAAAAAATAAGATGTTAGTTGTATTCATTTCTTTTCACCTGGGACCTAATATTTTTGGTGAGATACCTCATTTTTAATAATGTGCCCTTAAAATCCGTAATAATCATCGGTGAAAAGCGGTGGGGTGGTATCACCTCTGAAAGGGGATTCATGTCAAGTAGATATCATTTCGTTTCTGTTTTTTTTGTAAGATATATTAAAATAATCTAGTTTTTAGATGAGCTTTTATTAGATTTACTTACGTACATTTAATTTAGCATTCCTCATTTTTGCACATAAATCAAATTTTATGAGTTAATACCTATTTATCTAAAATTTCGTCATCTAATTTTTTTATGAACATTTAAAAATTGGTTTTAAATGAGATACTTCTGAAAAAAGGAGAAATTAGTGGTTTCACAGTCAAATAAAATGTTTATTTTTGTCTTGTTTTTGGAAAAGAGACAAAATTGGGATAAGCCCCCCTTAATTCTCTCATTCATGTCATTACTGATGGTTAGTTGTAGCCTTCAGGAATTTTCTAAGCTACGTTTAGGCATAGACTAAGTATTACTACGTATAGACCTACAACTCCCATACATCAAGGCGTATAATTTTTTTTACGCGCCCTTACAACACTAGGTGTCGCCAAGTGTTGCAAATAAGCATGATTTGTTTAATTGGCTGCAAGTAAAATCTCATGGTTACCAAGTAAATATGTGGCTGTGATAGCTTTGCTAAGAAAAACTAGATGGCGCTAAGTTGGCAACACTAACAGTGAATATTTTAGCGCCATCTATTATCGAAGTGGAAATTATTTTTATGTCACGTGACATCGCTGTGCCACTAGCGTCACCAATCGGTCTTATTTAGCATTGTGTTCGTTAGAGGATTTAGCAACGCCATCTAGATTTCGTTAGAATTTTACACCTTTTTTGTGGCTACAAACTGATGTATGGAAACTGCTAGTCTATACGTAGTAATACTTAGTCTATGGTGTAGGTAGGTATTCCAAAATGGTGATGTTTAAAACATAGAAAGAAGTAGGCGATCGTTACTCATTGTCTCGTCACTTGTCACAGACAAACCGACGGACGGCTAATGTTAAATGCAGTTAACGACAAAATATCGACAGAAGGGGTGCCCTAGATTTTTGAGCAATGTTTTTAAAACAGTTAGTGGGTCGATACCTACTGAACCTTGTTTAAAAACTTTTTATATTTGTACTCTAGCTAGGTACTCGTATACAAAAGTACAATAATATAATTTAAGGCGACTATTCTTGTGAAAATATGAAATTCGACATTTCTTACATTTAAACATTTAGATACTTATTTATTTTTCGAAATATTATAACATTACAGTAATTTAATTTATCAGGTGGTAGAGCAGATGTCGGGCTCGACTGTGGAGGTACCACGATCTTACTTGGAGACCCCCTCAGAGTAATTCGGGGGAGAGTAAGAGGACAGCTCACAGGCAAAAACCAGGAGGCCCACCATGCCTGGGACCGATGCATAGCGGTATATCCATCCCTAATAGCCGGGCCTTGTATGGAACAGACTGGTGACGCAGCGGCGTCACTGGTACGAAGGTTCCGGCACCGCGCTCACCAACCCGCCACCCAGTGTGTGTGAGTATGGGCAATTTAATTCTTCCAGGATGACCGCCGTTAGTGGCAAAGTCCTGGAAACGCTTATGTCCAGCAGTGGACGAACTAAGCTGATGGATGGATGGGATGGATGGAATATTATATTTTATTTTAAGCGCTAACTAACATAGTTTCTTCTAGCATTCTCTTCCACACACTCATCACGCATCCTATCCCATCTGCAAACACATCACACTCTGGTGAATGTCATATACGTCACATCCTGTCGATATGTGAAATTAAAACTCTGCATACACATACCTTGATCCCTAATATAAGGTACCATCTCCAGCATTTTTACATATTTATCATTTCATAGCTATAGTACGCTTTACGCCTAACTACAAAAACATGAAAAAAAAATCGCCCTTTTCTCGTAAGATACGGGATAAAATGCAGAACTAATCACATAAGCAGATGTGGTTTATAAAAATGATGAGAATCATCTGAATGTTTATTATATTTATTTTTATTATTATTTATTATTTATTTTAATATCATTGAATTGGCATGTTGAAATAATTCCAAATTCCAATTTAAGCTCCAATATTTAGAAATTTATTTGGCAATTAATTTCCAAATAATTGTAATATTGGCACTATTTAGGAGCTTTGCGTATAACCAATAACGGTCACGGAAAGTTGTAGACACAAAATATTGGCAAAAATACACGGATTTTAGTGATTCCGTGCATTTTACGATTTTCTCGCCATTTTACAGTGCTGGTCACCTTAAATAATATGCGCATAGGAATCTTCGGCACTCTTCGGCAAAGGTCGTACTTCGTTACGCTTTTTATACAATCCATGATAGGAATGTATGACCCTTATGTAGACTTTCACCTCTCAACGAATTTTCTGAAATATCATAATACTGGGTGTAATGATGACCTGCTCAGAAAATGAAACCACATGTAGGGAATACCTCTACAAAGATATAAAAAAAACAATTTCGAGAAAATATTTCTGTTTACAGAAATTTGTATTCTCGAACAAAATAAATTGTGTTCCAAGTGTGCACCTTCCCTTCCAGTATTACTACATGTCAGTAACCTGCACGAAGCGGCAACATCGCATATTTTAAGCCTGTTAAAAAAACGTGGTTAGTACGTTGCACTTGTGAGCGAAACTTAATTAATTATTAATTTGTAGATGTATTAATAGGAATGTCGAAATGAAATTTAGTACAAAGAACCCTCATAACATTCCCTATACGTGGTTTCATTTTGTGAACAGCCCCCCTATTCTGTATCTTTAGTTGCCAACTGCACGAGGTGCCTATCATCAAAAACATAGCTAAAAACTGAAATTTCAAAATTGCCTTTAGTGGGTATTGAACTATTAACAATCTGTGTCGTCACTTCAAGTGCGAAAATATCCTTAAGACATCGGAATTCGATAGTATATATATGTTTTTGATGATAGACACCCAGTCCAGAAGGCAACTAGAGATACACAATAGGCCCGCAGGTCATCATTACACGGTGTATATGCAGACTTTTTAAATTTCATCAATTTTTGTCTCTTGACGTCGACTTTTACACCTTGTCAAATCAGACGGGTTAAATTATATTATTGGCCAATCTGAGAACAAATGCGACAACATATTAGGGGTGTAAAAAGCAAAGCCAATAACCTCCGTATAAAAAAATTATATATAAAAATGAAAACTACAAATATGATAAAAGTAACATTGAAATCATTTTGATAATATTAATATGATGAAACGATTAATCATTCAAATTTTGAAAAAAAATATGTGTCATATTTCACTCTTTGATCTTAATATTTACACGATTACTTACATTTTCCTGCATACAATAAAATCCCAAAGATAATTAGGCCTAAACTATAGGTATTTTCCAAATATCATTAGGTTTTGGGCAATTAGACTTAAACAATATACAAAATAAACGCCATAAAAATATAATACAAAACAACCGTCATATTAAACATCCATCCCTTTAATTCCAAAATAATAAAAAAACACCTCATATCGCGAGCTTTTTGAGCGGCCCGCTTCCACGGAGCAGAATAGACTACTGAAAAATTAAGCTTTGGAGCAGGACAGATTTTTCTGAATACCCTGGCCTTATGGGGCAGTCACCTTGAGTTGAACTGTGTCGGTACAAATATCGACAAAAACTATATTGAAATAACGTTTATATTAGCGCGCACTGCATTAAACGAATTTTCTAAGCAATATTTTCCTCGTATTTAAGTGCAAGAACCATACAAATACCCTTAGCGGTTTCAAAGAAATAACCAATTTTACTTAATTTTAGTCTAAAACAGCTTTAAACAAGATTTTCATACTGTGCTTTTAACGCAAGAATGATTTTCAGAAATCAATTTTTTCTGAAACAAATAACACTTGATAGTTTTTTTCATAATTTTTAAACGTCTCATTTAAGAGAAATATCTTTATCAATAAGAGTAATTTTCGAATGACGCTGGAACAGGCGCCTTAATATTTCGGCCGTTTGATACACGATTACTTGCATTTAAAATCCCAAAGATAAATAGGCCTTAACTATGATCTAAATATCATTAAGTTTTGGACAATTAAACTTAAACAATATAGCAAAATAAATGTCATAAAAAATATGATTTAAAACGACCGTCATATTAAAAATCCATCCATCTAATTCTAAAATTAAAAAAACACCTCAAGTCACGAGTTCTTTGAGCGGCCCTCTTCCACGGAGCAGAATAGGCTAGTGTAAAATTAAGCGTTGGAGCAGGATGGATTTTTCTGAATACACTCGCCTTAAGTGTACCACACAGGATAAAATTGTCAACAGTATGCTGGTTATCATTTTAAACCATAGATGTATACCTAAACCGGATTGTGCACTGAAGGATGTTACGCGTAGAAAAATAGACTCTATTTCATACAGTTAAAAGTTATTTTATTATGACATAACCAACTAGAGAAAACGTGCCGAGCGGGACAACAAAAGTCGATGCCCGTGTCCTACTCGCACAGTTGCCATCACAAAAAAAAAATTGCGATGGTAGGCTTGAGTTTTTCATGATTTAGTTTTTCAACGACTTTATAGTATTTAGCTTTTAGTAAACACTTTTTTTTTAACCGACTTGAAAAAAAGAGGAGGAACTCAATTCGACTGTATTTTTTTTGGGTATGTTATTCCTTATCTCCGTCAATTCTGAACTGAATTGAATGATTCTTTTTTTGTTTGGAAAAATTTCCCTCAAGGTAAGTCCCATTTTAAGATTGACCATGATCTGATGAAAGTTTTCAGAGATAGGCAGTGGAACGCCTCAGAAAGTAACAGCGTACCACTTGATATTAAGGAAATCGCTTTGTACTACTATGTTGATCGCAGAGTATTACTTGGAAATTGTCAATCTTCCACCTGACCTTTGATCCTGGTTTTATTAAGTCATTACCATAGAACTCTTTAACGAATGAGAGCACTTAAGTCCAGATTGCGGCAATCACTTTGGTAGGGTGCTGATTGTCGGGCATTTCTTGGAAATTATCAGAATACCCACCTGACCTTCCATCCTGGCTTCACCACCATAGAACTCCTTAACGGACGACAGCATACCACTCAAGATTAAGGCAATCGCTTTGTATTAGGATAGTGATTGCCGAGTACTACTTGTAAATTGTAATTTCTCCACCTGAACTTTGATCTTGGCCTCATTACCATAGAACTCCTCAACGGGTGACAGCACATAACTTGAGATTACGGCAATCAGTTTGAATTAGGGTGCTGATTACAGGGTATTTATTAAATATAACCAATTATTACTTGTCCTTCGTTCTATATCAACAGCGCGTTTACAAGAACTATCCACATTACACAATTTGACCCGTCAACACTAAAAAATGTAAAATAATAAACTTTTAACAAAAAATAGTAACCGACTTTAAATGTAACTGCAGCCATTCGCAAAAAAGTTAAAAATAATTATAAAATGACCGATGGTACTGAAATAACACTTTTTCCGACTTCTTTGTTCCTGAAAAATATGTTCTTTAAAAGTCACCGCGTTCCCTTGGATATAGCAACACAGAAACCAATATAAGAGCGCCGACTTCTAGAGAACATATTTTTCAGGAAGAAAGAAGGCGGAAAAAGTGTTATTTCGGTACCATCGGTCATTTTATAATTATTTTAAGCTTTTTAGCGAATGGCTGCAGTTACATTTGAAGTCCGTCACTATTTTTTTGTTAGGTTTATTTATGTTTTACATTTAGTTTTATCCGTAAATGTAAGATCAATCATTCCTTAATAAAGTTGGGATTATTCTTATGCTTGCAAACTGGTAACCCTTTACCTAAAAATGGCGCCACGGCCGTGACATTTGAAAACAAAATTGTAAAATTAATAATTTGTTTGTAAAAATGGTTAAAGCATGCAGCGTGAAGGGCTGCAGAAGCCAAATTTTTGGGAATTGTGGGATATCGTTTCATAGGTAAGGCATAATTACAACGTTTTCTCGGAGAAATGATACATGTTTACATTGATACCGCTAGAGTAACCATGATATTGGGTTTTACATTACAGTCTTCCAAAAACTGAAAATATCCGAAGAAAATGGTTAGAAGTTTTAGGAAACGAAGTAAAGTGTAAAAATCCAGTAGTCTGCAGCCGCCATTTTAAAGCAGAAGACTTTAAACCAATAAAATAAATGTTTTGAATACGGTTTTACTACCTACGTGGTCTCAATCAATTATTTTTAAATATGGTTATGGTTACCCTACTTAGACAGAGATGAAATTATCTAGTATGACTTCTCGTTCTTCACGTTTTTTGAAACAAGTACTCAGTCCTGTTAGGGTATTAGGTTCATGTTTTAAACCATTGCAACGTAAGCAATTCCTCGCAAAATAAGCGGCAAAAAGCGGTTTCCAAAGCAAAGCAGCATTGTCCAACAAAAACTTGAAAAATAAACGATTTTTAATATTTAATATTACAACAATTCTAATATCTCAACTGAGTGGAAATTTGAAAAAAATATGGAAAAGAAATTATACAGAAATTAAATAAATAGAAATTAAATAATTATATAGTATTTTTAACTACGCAACCCAAAAAAATAACTTCTGATAAGGCTGTAAAATCATCGGCTAAAATTATATTATTATTCACTGAAAAAAAAACATCAATTCTCCAAAATCGACAGTGTTAAGATAACGAGGTGAAAAACTAAAAACTTTGAGATTGACTTGGAAACTTTTTTAATTTGATCCGTTATCGCAGGGGTCGGAAAAGGTAGAGTTTTAAGTAGATGCGTAGATCATAACATGAATGTGCCTATCAGAAATTCCGGGATCGCGGGATTTAAAAAAAACGATTTAAATGTAACGTACTCGTATTAAATTTAAGTTTAATGTACTCGTATTAAATTTAAGTGTAATGTACTCGTATTAAATTTAAATGTTACGTACTCGTATTTAATTTAAGTGTAATGTACTCGTATAAAATTTATGTGTAATGTACTCGTATTAAATTTAAGTGTAACGTACATGTATTAAATTTAAGTGTTACGTACTCGTATTAAATTTAAGTGCAATGTACTCGTATTAAATTTAAGTGTAACGTACACGTATTAAATTTAAGTGTTACGTGCTCGTATTAAATTTAAGTGTAATGTACTTGTATTAAATTACGCAAGAGCTGTAGCTAGCGAGACGTTGACATAAGTCACTGATTTATTGAAAAAGGCGTTACTTTACGGAAGTCCATCATGAATTTGTGGAAATATTAATAATTTGCAATATTCCGCTAAACGCTCTTACCATGCTATTTAAAATGCAGAATCAAGCATCGCCCGCCCTCCCGCATAAAACATGCACAAGCAAAGCAAGCAGTATGAGCACACCGACCGACCGCTCGACAGCAAAAAAAAACGCTGTCGAGCGGTCGACACATCCCGAGGATGCCTTGTTTAGAGGCGAAACACGTGTCGATAAGTTTTCTTGCTTGTTATTTAAGAATGCTTTATTTTGTGCTCGTACTGCTTGCTTTGCTTGTGCATGTTTTATGCGGGAGGGCGGGCGGTGATTGAGTTTGTATTTTGAATAGCATGGTAAGGGTGTTTAGCGGAATATTGCAAATGATTAATATATCCACAAATGAATAAGTAACTGAAACTAAATTTTAGATTAGAAACCGTTTCCATGTCAAAATGAGTTTTTTTTTTTTGTCGCTGGAAACGGGTTTTGTTACTGACTCAATCATCAAAACCAAAATATTAAGGCGCTACGGAAAAAAATCGAAACTTTAAGAACTTGCATATCTACTTCAGTAAAAAATAGTACTCGTACATTGTGTTTGGATTCTTTTTCTAGGGACCTGTTAAAACAGAAACGCAATTGGAGAAATTCGGCTCGATAGAAATATTTAATGAAATGAGGTCTTTTTCGACACCAATTCTCCTGGTCTGACAATTTAGATTGATCAATGCAATTATATTTTATTAAATGGGTTTTTACGGTATCTAGAACCTGGTTAAACGAAATTTTGATAGCATCTTTAGTACATTTTAAATTAATAAAAAAGCGACATTTTGCTACTTTTCCAAGAATCCGTCCCTCCTGCACTGACGGTTTTTTCGCATATGGAGTAACAGGGACGCTAACTAAAACTTTTACATATCGCCTTAAGTTGAATCCTGACATGAACAATGGACAAAGAGGAAAATCTGAAACGATAACATATTTATAATTCTAGATAATGACCGACACATTTTGTTATAACGTTATCTACGACAAACCCACAGACAAAAAAGAACCTTTCATATTTTTACTTAAGTATGTACTTGTTTTCAATGTACGAACGCCAGCATGACAGACTACCTATTGGGATTTGGCAGTTTTTATTGCGGCGCCGTTAAAATCGTTTACAAATAGGGAGCTTGAACTGCAAGCGACTGTACTACTAACTTAATTGCAATATCAAAGGGAAGGGTTTGCTTCAATTAACTTAATGGTATTTTTTTGAAAAAAGCTCTCTTCTATAGACGAAGATAAAAGCCCAAGTAATTTAATTTGCATTCAAGAAAAAGTATCGGAACGCTTTCGGCTTTTCACATTTTATGTGAGGAATCCTGTAAGGAGCTTTGAATATGTTGTACTTTTAAGGAGAAATTTTCCTACAATAATCGTAGTTTCCTGCTATTTAAGGCGATTACCATCGCCAAATTAGCAGCTCGATATTTGTCAGTACGAATATCAACGGAAACGACATTGAAATAACGTTCATATCAGCGCGTAATGCATAGTGGCTGTTACGACGCTCGCTGCGTCCTTGAAAGAGCGAAATAGGAGAAAATTATACTTATCACATGGACGTGATTGTTCGATTGAATAATCCTATGTTATGTTTATAGCTATCAAATTTATCTATTTATCAAAGTATAAATGAATTCAATCGGCCAAGCCACTTAGGAGCAGTAGGAAATTCAAGCCAAAAAACACCATTTAGTTAATATTTTTTTTCATGTAGAAGTTTTGGTGATATGAAATAGAAAAATGTTGCATATGTTGTCTAAGAACTGATTATTCATAATACATTTTTTCATTATTTTTGGTTTGGCCGTAAACGAGGAGTAGGCTTTAGAAAGTACCCATTTGGCAATAGTAAGGCCCTTATTTAAGCACCTCATTTTGCATCAATCGGAACTGTACTTTATGACGTTTCGTTTTAGTTTAACGTAGCGGCGTTTATGGAAACCCTTCCAGTATTCAGAACCACAGTACTTCTGAGCTGCGGGAGGGTTTAAGCGATTGAACGCGCAGTTTGATAAATTAAATGCTACCCTGCTTTTAGTTCTGTAATGCGGGAGGCTTTACAAACGCAATTCTAGCATTATGGATATAAATTCCTACCGCTACTCAGATTAGCCTACCCTGCTTTTAGTTCTGTAATGCGGGAGGCATTACATACGCAATACTAGCGTTATGGATATGAATTCCTACCGCTACTCAGACTAAACATTGGGTTATAGGTTTAACAGAATACGCTTAGTAAGGACATCTATGTAATCAAGCGAAGATTAAAGAAAAGATGAATATCATAGTACTAAGAAAAAAAATTGAATTGCATAAACAAACGTATGACAATATATTTATAAAGTTTTTAACAATTTTTTTCGTGAATTTCTCAACCGCTTTATTTTTCCTTTAATCTTTACGTAAACACATATTACCATGATTTTTTTTATATATTTGGTCCACCAGTTTTGGAGATAAGGGGGGGACATACATATTATTGTTTTTTAAAGATTTCTCGAAAGCAGTGCCAGCTAGTAAATAAAGTTAAATTATATATTTTTACAATCAAATTTTTAATACCTACAATTTGATACCAATATTGTATTTATATAAAAAAATATTTATTTCACTTCTTTTTTATAATTCTCATTTGTGCTCATTTTTTTTTTTCGCTATTGTTCTACTGTAATTGGGCAGTTATGATCTATAATTTATATTTTTTTCACATTTTTCGGTCTCCCAGTTTCGGAGATAAGGGGGAGGACATACATATTTTTGTGGTTGTAGTAAATATATATTTTTACAATTAGCTCTTTAATATCTTTAATTTGATATCCTTATTGTATTTTTAGAATTATATATATTTTTTCTTACTTTTGTTTTAGAAATATTTTAAACAATTTAAAAATTTTCATATTTTTTTACACTGTAATATGTGGGCAAATTAATGCAATTTTTGTGCCAAATTTCAAGTCTTTATCTCTAACGGTGCTAAAGTTATGAGGTTGTGACATACAGACGGACGGACGAACGGACAACGAAGTCTCACCATAAAGGTTGCTTTTGTACCTTTTAGGTACTACGGAACCCTAACAAACAAAAGCGCGATGCGCATGATATCGCTCTCTCACTCTCTCTTGGCACGTGCCGCTTTCGATCTGAGATCGGGGAGCATAGCACAGAAATCCCTCCCGCGTGTCAGATCGCACCTAAGTACTTTTATGCTATCAAGGGATCTGAGTAGAGGAAGCGTTTTTATTATGAAGTCTTGAATACTACACCGAAAACAATACCCGAATCCAGATTCGTGTCGCTTGCGATCTGAGATCGGGGAGCATAGCGCAGAAATCCCTCCCGCGAGTCAGATCGCACTTAAGTACTTTTATGCTATCTAGGGATCTGAGTAGAGGAAGCATTTTTATTATAAAGTCTTGAATATTACACCGGAAACAATACCCGAATCCAGATCGTTCGCAACTCTGAATAGTGGAATGGTTTAAAGCAACTTTCTGTGAATTAATGCTAGTAAACCCTCCCGCAGCTCAGAAGTACTGGGGTTCTGAATACTGGAAGGGTTTCCATAAACGCAACGTAGCGCGCTCTCAGCCGCGGCTGTTACGATCACCAAGAAACACGCGTTCACGCAAATCTGAGTTTTTATTTAATAACTCGGCTTCTAGATGATATTATTAACATATTCTAAACTGTTAAATGTTTAGACTAAGTTATTTTTCATTTATTTTTAATAGAAATTTCAAGGCTGTATAATTTAAGGAAGGGCCTGTAACACTCGAAAAGCTTGACATTTCGGGGTAACTTCATAACTTCGGTCCAGTGCAAGCTGACATATTATAGTGCTCAAACACAACAGTTATCGCATCAGATATGTATCCTAAAATCTAAAGTCTAAAGCTACTTGGCCCACCAATTTTATAACAATATCTATTGAGCAGTGGAGTGCACAGAACTTTTTGCTGGAATTGGTCAAGAATAACAATAAAAAAATATGAAAAAATTTAAATATCACTTTTAAACTCTCGTCTCTGTAGACTCTCGTCTTCAGTGGGGTCCCCACATAGAAGCCCTATGTGGTAGACTTAGTTCGGCCGCATACGCTGTTAGACGCATAAGGCAAATTACTGATGTAGATACTGCTAGACTAGTCTATTTTAGTTACTTTCACAGCATTTTGTCATACGGCATGCTGTTATGGGGTAGAGCCGCGGATACAGACGCAGTCTTTGTTTTGCAGAAGAGAGCAATTCGGGCTATTTATAATATGAAGCACCGGGATTCATTAAGAGAAAAGTTCAAAGAAATTAATATATTAACTGTTCCTTGTGAATATATTTACCAAGTCCTTAGATATGTCAGAAAAAATGTTGAGTCTCTCCCAAGGCTTGGTGAGCAACATTGTAAGGAAACCAGAAATAAGTATAAACTGGCTTTTCCAAAAATCAGACTCGCCAAAGTGAGTACCTCTTTCGTAGGACATGGTATAAGATTTTACAATAAACTTCCAAAGGAGGTCCTTACTTTGTCAGAGAATAAGTTTAAACAGTATATTAAGCAGGGCCTACTGAAAAAGGCATATTATAAAATAAATGAATATTTGGATGATGGTGAAGCATGGTGTTATAGTGATACTGATTTTAATGAAAGTAGGTAATAATTTAATTAATTAATATAATTTCCTAACTTTTGATTCCTCTTAAGAGTTAACATTAATTAATTACAGACTGTAAAAGGAAATAGACTATATGAGACAGGTAGGCAAAGATATATATGTTTTTCTTTTTTCATTAACCTGAATTCCTGCTGTCTTGTATTTTCTTATCCCTTGGTTAAAGTAGATATAAGTAATTTGATGTATAGTATAAGTTTATGTTAAAAAAAAAAAAAGACATGATCTTGCCAAGTTTCTTGCCCGTTCTTCTTAGGAAGACTAATCGAATGGGCGGAGGTAGGCATGTATTTATATATGTAACCTATTACTATGTAGTATATAGGATGGGATTTGGTCGGCTGCCTGGATTCGTGCTGGGGGCTCGGTTGGTGATCATTGAACCTGTTCCTGGTCCCTGGCCGGGTCTCCGGTATGGGTTCGGGCGGTTGATTGGATTTCACCTTGTATAATAATATTTTACCTATAATTTTAATCGTATATATATTGCTACATAAATTAAAAAAACATTTAATCTAAGTAGTTCATGTACATTTATTATTTTATTACATATATTTTTATAAGATTAAAATTTGACTTGTGAAACGTGTATTATATATACCTACTTTGCAAAATAAACTTTTTGAATTTTGAATTGAATTTAAAAAAAAAAAAGTTTGTATAGGAAATTTTCACTCTAGGGTAGACATTGTCTACCCTGGCGTCATACAAAATTTTTTTTTTCAAAGTTATAGTTAAATTTTTTCATATTTTTTTATTGTTATTCTTGACCAATTGCTTGCTTTTCCAGCAAAAAGTCCGGTGCACGCCATTGCTATTAAGCATAATTAATGTTCTACATAATTAAGTTACTCCAAAAACCTTTAAACGGGTTATATTGTCCTTAGGTACAGTCACCTTTTGTTTTATCATAGCATGCGGAGTTATACGAGGGGCATGCCAAAAGAAATTAGATACTCAAAAATTATAACATTTATTCTTTATTACAAATATCGATCTTTTCGAAGTATTCACCCTGAGCACGTATACACTTTTCCATACGTCTGAACTAATTGGAAAATACCATAGACCACTCTTCTTTAGACACCTCTGAAATCTCGAAAATATAGGCAGCCACTGCATCTTCTTTGCTTTCAAACTTCTTCCCCTTTATTTTTTCTTTGATTTTTGGAAACAGGTAAAATCACAAGGTGCTAGGTCAGGGGAATATGGTGAGTGAGGGAGGATTGACGCATTTTTTGAGTCGAAAAAGTCAAGTGTTTTGGCAGACGTGTGCGACGCTGCATTGTCGTGGTGCCTGAGAAGGCGTCGGATTCCTGACTTCGGTCGCTTGTCACACCAAGCTGATATTACTGTTGGAGCACAAACTGTCACATACCATTCGGAGTTCATCGTTCTTTGATTTTCTAGCACTGCAGTAGCAATTTGATCCGTTTTGCTGAAAAACGAGGCGACCATTTGTTTCTGTGTGCTTCGTGCACGGCGACATTTCGTTGGAGTTGGCTCATCTTCAAATCACCATACAGTCGAATTTCACTTTGTTTCGGGATCATAGTTATAAAGCCATGTTTCATCACCAGTCAATATATCATAAACATTTTTTTTCTCGCCACCGTCGAATTTATCTATCATGAATAGGCACCAATCCAACCGACGGTCTTTCTGCTCATCGGTAAGTTTGTGCGGCACCCATCTCAAACAACATTTACGGAGACCACCTTGGTCGTAAATTATGGTTTGCATTGCTGCTGATCCAATTCCCTGTTCTCGCTCCAGCTCTACATACATAATTCGTTGGTTTTCGCGAATAAGTTTTTCGACTGCACGAACGTTTTCTTCTGTGACCGCGGTTGGCAGCCGACCTGTCTTCGCTTCATCTTTGAGACATCCCCGTCCTCTTTTAAATTCAGCAAACCAATTAAATACTGTTGTTTGTGAGCAACCAGACTCACCAAAAGTAGTAGCCAAAAGTTCAAAACATTCTTGAGGCTTAAAACTTTTTTATAGTCATAATAAATCATAGCGCGACAATCACTTCGACTGAGCTCCATTGCTGCAAGCGAATTCCCGCCAGATTCTCGGAAAAATGATGCTCATCCAAATAAAAAAAAAAGAAATGATGTGCGTTCTATTTTCAGATATATCAACAAACAACCAGCCTACAAGATGATGTATAACTTGCCAGTGTCAATCAAAGGAGTAAAAAGTATCTAACTTCTTTTGGCATGCCCCTCGTACAAGGTGAATTTTCGTACATCGTCCAAATTCATACTTGAGCCTTGGTAAGTGATCAGCGTCATGAACCAATAACGATTTTTGCAAAATTCATAAAACGAAATTTCGACTTCCCATAGTGATTCACTCAGGACTGGGAGTAAATTACTACGGGAAGTCGAAATTTTATTATACGAATTTTACATAAATTGTTAACGATTCATGATGCTGATCAATTACGAAGCCTCCAATATTAATTTGGACGATGATCAAAAAGTCACCTTATATAATTAAATAAAATATTACCGTCGTCGAAGAATTATTATAACGTTCACATTCTTCGGATTGGTAACAAAATATTAAGAAATAATTATAGCGGCCAAAATAGAACTTTTAGCTAAAAAATATATACCAACTAGCTGACCCGGTGAACTTCGTATCACTTACCTCTTAATATAAACCATATGTATGTATTTCAGAGCCGGCAGCTTTATAAAGGCATCATCAGATAGTCTAAGTATCGGCTCCATAGTGGGCGGAAAGAGTGGGCAAATCACGCACACATGTCCAGCTTAATGTTCATAATTATTTTGCATGAGACATTATATTAGATTATAGACACAAATAAGGTACCAGCCTATTTTTTTTATCTGTATCGATTACGCCACATTACTAAACGTAATAGTAACCTGCCAACACTGACTGTCAGTGTCACTGTCACCGAACTTTCCAAGAAAATATAATTGATATTTCAAAACTATTTTTCAGAAGTTATAGTTAACTTTTAACAATGCATTGTCCCTTTTGTAAAAAGTGGATTGAACGGCAGAACAACAGAAGTACCTGTCCTAGTTGCACAAAACAATTGTAAAGATGCGACGAATGTTTCACAATAACCGCTGATACCTTCAAGTTTTGTATAAAGTGCGGTCACAATTTGAGCCGAATAATACGAATTAATAGGGCTAAGGAACAAAAAAATCGAGTGAAACAACAACTGTTATTAAAACCGAAGTTCGTCTCAACAATGCCATCATCATCATCTGTGTCATCATCTGAAGGAACAACATTTTCAGAACTTAATTTAACTGCCGATGAACTAAAGGATTTGAATGAGATTTAAGAAAGTCATGAACACAACATCGGCAATATTCGCCACGCCGTCAAGTCCTGGCGAGGCAAGTCAAGACATCTTTAGCAAGTCTGGTTCGCATTTGCTGTTAGATTAATTGATATGTTGCCGATTCAGGGATCAATCGCGGAAATTTAAGAAAATATGGTTCCTACCGTAAAGGTTGATTTACGAGTATATAGTCTTTAATAAAAAATATTTGAATTATATCAAATTGAATATTAGTTCAGACATATATGTATTAGTCAACAAATATACCCAAATGCACGACACCGTGGTGGCGTGGCCTTCGAATGTAAGTGGCCGGCAAAATTGACATTTTTCCCACATTGTTTGCATTGCCATCGGCATTAATAGCATCGCGAAGATGAGTGTACTCTTCAGATCGAAGCTGCTGTTGGTTTAGACGGATGTACGTCAATCGTTCACGGATTCTGTTTGAATAAAAATTCATAGCACTGACTTTTTTGTTGGTTTCAGCACCTGTAATCAATTAATCAGTCATCCCAAAAACTAATGAGTCTAATGGATCAGGTGGTGGGACTAACTGTGGCAATTTTACTTTACCACCAGCACAACATAATCCTGCAAATGCACCGCTGTATTTTAAAGCTTTACAATGTTGACAAATGATTGACATTTCCCCAATTGTTACAGATTTGTCGGCACTATAATCTATTTCTTGATCGTAGGAGAATGCTCCTCGTGCCAGGTTCACAGGAACATTGCGTCTGCGGAATCGATCAATTTCATTTTCCCGTGCTCGCTGCTGTTGTGATCGATGTGCCCGAACTCGTTCCATTCTATGCCTATTATCCACTTCATTGTAATTCACTCTAGAATGCAAATCTGTCATACCAATACGACTGTTATCATTATCAGTCTCTCGCTGGTCATCAGTGCGATTAGCGCGTGAGGTAGCTCGTCGCACATTCGATCGACTTCGACGACCTATGTTAGGTCGTTTTCTCCTCGGCATTGTAAGCAGTATCAGAATGATAAATCAAGTTTTGAATCTTTTTTCAGGTGTTAAAAACATAATGTGTGCGGGTAATAGATAAATTGAATGCAATTCCGTGCATTTTGATACTTGACTGCTGTTAAAGTAAAATAACTGACACAATCCAATGTGATCTTCTAAAATAATCGTTAAAATATTTTTACGGATTTTTTCGAGGGTTTGACAATTTTTATAATTGCTAAAAACTAAGAAAAAAGGAAGCAGTTTGATCACAGAAAACTGTAGTCATAATGTAAAACCGGTAAAACCTCATACAAATTTCATAGTATCGGGGCGTTTTGACATTTGATAAAGAGTCGCTGATTTGATTTTTAGGGAAGTACCCAATTTTAGATCGTATAGCGAACTTTACTGTTTCAAAGTATATTTCTGAACGCACCCAACACAACAATCAAGTGTCATTATAATGTCAGTATTTTACATGTTTTAAATCTAAATACGCGATAATTAGACTATTAAGGAGATATGTTGTCGATTCCAAACCCTTATTTAATCTAGATCTACATGTTTTTATTCCTAAAATACCGAACCGACGCGACGGGGCGAACATCAAATGTTTGACAGGTAAGAACAGTTTGTATGGGAAAATAAAATTGTCGTTTTTAGTATTTTCCTCGCAATTTTTCCACATTTTCTCATCGCTTAAACCTTCCCTGGACTTTCACGAATACTTCAAGACTAAACTTAGCTAAATCGGTTCACCCGTTCTCGAGTTTTAGCGAGACTAACGAACAGCAATTCATTTTTATTTATATAGAAGATAGATAGCATACCTAGGGCCTGTTTCACCACTTCCAGATAAGTGATATCCAGAAGATAAGTTTAAAAATGGAACACATTTTGCATGCGTTATATGTCACATATAACTATCAGGCACTTATCTGGAAGTGGTGAAACAGGCCCTTAGTGGCAAATCGTAAAAATGGTGATAAATAAGCCCCTTCTCCCTCCCCATTTTCTCATTATATGTGTCTATTTTATTTTTGTTATTGTCAAATTTATTACATGTTACTTAAGTATATTTACCCTTCCGATTCTGAAACGGCTAATGTTCAAAGAGTCACGGAAATTGGTAATTGTGCAAATTGTCTTCTGGTTATACAATTTTATAAGTTCACTGTCTTAATATTTAATTTGATTAACCGACATAGATCTTTTTAATGCATGGTACTGGCAGAATATCAGTGTCACAGATTATTCTGTGGCGTATGCTGAGCCAGCGCCCTTTCAGCTTCTGTGTCAAAGATTGTTATAATTTCAAGGATTCTAATGTATTTGTTATATTTTAAGCTCTAAATGTGTACTTTTTGCGTTTTTTTTGTAAGAGGCATTGAATAAAGTTTTTATCTATCTATCTATTTAATAGTTTACTAATGCATAAGCGTATATTTTGAATAATATTATGTTAGCTTCAAAATAATTGGATCTTCCATGAGCGTGAACTTGGTTTTTTTTTAGGAAATTACGGCTAATATCACGACTATGGAAAATAAGATTAGGTATTTTAAAGCTACTGTAATATCATTAAAAATATGTTTACGCATTAGTAAACTATTGGTATACAGTGTTCTTGGCTAAAAGTTGATTTTGGGCGTTCAATTTTTATTCGCCCAAAATCAACTTTTACCTAAGAACACTGTGAATTATAATTCCTAATATTTTGTCACAAATTCACAGAATCGACTCTTGCATTGAAGTTTTTAAAAAATTCAATTTGACCTTCATTAGGAGCACAAAAAACAACCAAAAATTTCTTGTAACTATTTTGTTTGCAGCCGCACTTTAGAAAGATAGCGAATTTTATAACCGGCATACATACATATGTACATTAAATGGAACCAAATATTGTACTGGTCATACTGAATTACTGAATAACTTTCATGGTGTACAAGTTAAAATAAAAAAGGGGTATTTTTTTGTTGGCGCCGCTCCTTTTTTGTAGTAGCAGTTTTTTTCAGTATGAGGCTTATTTAAATGTTAAAAGCCTGCCTTGTCTTATCTACTATATGCCTATGGAGTAGATGAACATATATACGAGTAAGTACTGGTAATAAATATGTATATACCTATATACATCCATGAGTAATTCAATCGTTACGAAAAATTAACATTTAATTTAATATTTAAAACAAATTTAATATCAGTTCCAACACAATTTTTACCTAGTAAACTGAAACTAACTAAAAGTTAGTTTCGATCGTTTTACACGTTTTATTTTATGACCCACCTTTAAGTAACCAGTTATATTAAAATAAAGTACTTACAGTAATCCAGAAGGCTCCAACGAAAATAAACAAGAAAACCTTCCACGTGAAATAAGTCTTTAGCCACTTTCAACAACGCTTTCCACTTTTAAAAGTAAAGCTTTCACTCTAAGTTAGGTGAAAGATCGTGAAACTTTGCAGCGGGGAGAACGCGACTGCCCCACGACTCATCTTGTACGCAACTGAAGTCGGCTTGAGGATGAAGCCTTGGCGAACTCCGTGGGTACACGGAGCTACGATACAATAATGTTCTGCGCCAAGTACCGCTCCCACACCTTATCACGACCTCAAATTAAGGTGATATGTAAAAGTTTTAGCGTCCCTGTTACTCCGTATGCGAAAAAACACTCAGTGCGAGAGGGATTCGAGGAAAAGTAGCAAAAAGTCGGTTTTTTATTAATATAAAATGTACTAAGCTATTTTGTCAAAAATATTTTCAAGGAGACTTTACAAATACATAATATCCGCATTTTTTTCAATCGGTGCTATCAAAATTTTGTTTAACCAGCCCCCCTATTCTGTATCTTTGGTTGCCAACTGAACTAGGTACCTATCGTCAAAAACATAGATAAAAACTTAACTTTCAAAATTGCCTTTAGTGGGTATTGAACTATTAACAATCTGTGTCGTCACTTCAAGTGCGAACATATGCTTAGGCAATCGGAATTCGATAGTATATCTATGTTTTTGATGATAGACACCCAGTCCAGAAGGCAACTAGAGATACATAATAGGCCCGCAGGTCTTAGATACTGTTAAAACCCATCTAATAAAATATAATTGCAGCCCAATTTTGCCATTCCAAATTGTCAAACCAGGAGGAGGAATTAAACTAAGAGAAAATTGGGTTAGCGAAATAATGTTACCAGTTTGACTGAAATTGTGTTGTTTTCAATGACACTTGGAATGAAATTGGAGGAAAACCATCGGCGATCAGGCTAGATCTAGTCTAATTATGCCTAGACTTTACTTTCGTGTTTTTGTTGCTCTTAATCTGTTGAGTTCTCCCTAAAATAACAACTACTCCAGTAGATAAGCCAGAAAATGTGGAAAAATAGAAGAACAGCAAGGATTTAAAAAAATCTTTCTTTCACGTGTTATGTAGTTCCCCTGGAGCATTCATCAACATTATCTTTTTCATTACCTTCAAAAATGAGAAAGTTAGGGAGGTTCAACAACCCAAAAAGTAGCTGTCATTAAAAAATACCGGGTGGTTTGCTACAATAAAAAACTGCCATTAGTTTTTTCAATACTATATATTTGGCTATCAAATTTCGTCCCATCAAAATTTAAATATGATGTCTATTAAATAGTGACCTATGGAGTTGATGCACATTTGAGCCCTATTTATGACATTTTCCATAACTTGTCGCAGCACTTCCGGTGATATGTTCCTTATTTCTCTATGAATATTTTCTTTTAGGGCTGCGAGAGACTGTGGTTTATTCACATACACCACAGATTTCAAATAAACCCAAAGAAAGAAGTTTGGACTCGTCAGATTGGACGATCTCGCAGGCCAATGCAAATCGCCAAAACGGAGATGATACGGCCTGGAAAGGTGTCCCTCACTAAGTTCATAGCTGTGTGTGCCGTGGCGCCGTCTTGTTGGAACCAGATGTGCTCCATCCCCAATTCATCCAAACTGGGTATCAAAAACTCCCGTAACATGGTATTGTAGCGGTCGCCAGTTACAGATATTGCATTGCCTGCAGTATTTTGGAAAAAATAGGTTCTGATCACTCTTTCGGCACAGACGCCACACCACACAGTAACTTTTATTGGGTGTAAAGGTGTTTCTTGAATAATGCGCGAATTTTCAGGACCCCAGAAGTGAGTATTTTGCTTATTGACATGTCCCGAGAGATGAAAATGCGCTTCGTCGCTCATAAGCAGTTTTGAAGGAAAATCATCCTCTTCAAAGTTGAGGTTGATGACGCGCTGGCTGTACTCTAGACGAGTCCGGGGGTCAGTAGGCAGCAGCTGGTGATTCATCTGAGTTTTATACGGAAACATCTTCAAGTCTTTCGCCAAAACACGGTGCAAAATCCGCCTAGAAATGCCCAATTGCGTGACACATCACTTTGTTGATGTTTCTGGACACTCTTCCACATCTTCGTGCACAGCATCGATATTTTCGGCTGAACGGCCAGTTCTTGGTCTGCCAGACTTAGGTTTATCCAATGTGGAGCCAGTTCCTTCGAGGCGTGTGACAAAGCGTTGAAATGTGCGACCAACCGTGCCGGGCGGTGGGGAAATCATCGACGGAACTCACGTTGTGTTTTTATCATTGATAAATTATTCCGTAAAAACATTGACACGATTATTCCACGTTCTTGGGGAGTAAAACGATTTATGTTTATTTCTGGTATATTTTACATTTGTTTACTACCAAAAGTCGCTTAAAAAATATATATAAGTATTTTCTATAGTGCCAGTACGTTTGCGCCACCCAGTATATACTTTTGAAGTTAATATGAAAAATATGTTGATTATGACTGGTCAATTACAAGAAAACTATAGCGATTTAAAAATTTTGGACACAGTAATATAAATTGAAAAAAAAATTGAATTTAAAAAATTTCGTGGTTCTAATTTACAGAAACCAAAGGAAACTTTCCGATGGCAACATATACGCAGGTAATAAGGTTTTTTTGTATAACTATTGAGTGAATTTTGAATATAAGTGTTCTGTTGCGATTAATCAGAAAACGGTGGGTTTTTCACAATTCGGCTGCGAAACCGCTCTTAAGAAATCTAGAAACAGGAGTGCCCAAGCGGGTTCCGGGAAACGGGTCCATGTTATTAGTATGATCAATAAATAGAGCTTGAGCTTTTTTCATATAAAACGTGTAACAGAAAGGTGTTACCATATTTGAAGAGCTTATTCAGTCAATGGTATAGAACAACTTTTACTATGGAACCAACCCTGAAATCTCGAAAAAAAATCTGCCCTTCCATACATTTTGGCCGAGCGGCATTGCATTTTTCTATGAAACAGTTAAATTTTGTTCTCGAGATACTGGGTTTGTCCCATAGTAAAAGTTGTTCTATACCATTGCCTAAATAAGCTCTTCAAATATGGTTACACGTTGTATACGGAACCTATAAACATACTAAAATTTATATGTCTAAAAATTCTAAATTCTAAATTCGTAGCGGGGGCGATGAGTCCTGCACTGATTCTCGGTAATCGTGAATATTGTGCACTTCCCCCCGGTCAGTCAGTCCAGCCAGGACAGCTCCTTAAAGGAGAGCCGAACAGCTTCAGCATGCTGACACAAAAACTGGTCCAGTGAGGGGAAGGTGGAGCTTGTCGCAATCCCTGCTTTTCGTCTCATGTCTTCGGTTGCAGAGCAGTGGAGTAGCACATGTTCCACTGACTCGTCCTCTAGAAGGCACCCTCTGCATAGAGGGCTATCGGTGCCACCTTGTGGTGAAAAGGTGCTTGTTTAGGTTGCGGTGTCCAGTTATGATACCTACCATGTCACGTAGGTTGGACCGTTTTAGTTTTAATAAGTATCTTGTTACCTTACCATTCGACTGCGGTATCATTAGTTTTGACAGCCGGCAGTCGTTTCGTTCTGCCCATGTTTTGTTGTATATGTCGTGGCCATATCATAGAATTGACCATGTCATGATGGTTGGGCAGATCGTAAAGTATGAAATCAAAAATCTTTCACCAAAAGTAAAAAATGGGTGCGACGACGAGCGAAGCGAAGCGGAGCTAGGAGGAGCGTGTTAGGTTTACATGTAAATACATTTGGAAAGCCGAGCGAAGCGGAGCGGAGCAAGGTGACCCTCCCAATTTTAACAGAAATACGATATGGCCAACCAGATCATGAAATAGTCGATTCTACGATATGGCCACGACATGTACACTGCGAAAATTTGTACGTCGTTTACAAGCATTAATTTGTAAGAAATGCTTTCATAAATCTGCAAATCAAGAGTTATCCCCGATTTCAGATTTGAGTATTCTCAGTTAAGCGGTGCTTAAATATTTTATTGAGTCAGAAACTTGAGGATGACAGCTAATATCAATTCCAACCGTATAGATACTGATCAAAAAAATCTTGGTCACTCTCTTATGAGGGCGGTGGAGCAATCCTAGTTCATACAAACGAAATACCAAAACCATATGTAAATCATAGATATTCTTAGGATGGTGTTTATTTATTCCGATTGCATTACAGAATATATAGGTTCCCAAATATAAATTAAATAAGAACACTGATTTAAACATGAAATATGAGAAAAATAAGCTTTCTATGGAAATTTTAAATTGCTTATAAGTCGTCTTTAAATCAGTGTCCTTTTAAAATATATATTTGGGAACCAAGATATTCTATAATCACATCGGAATAAACACAGTCACTATCCTAAGAAAATCTATGATTTACAAATGGTTTTAGTATTTCGTTTGTATGAACTAGGCTTGCTCCACAGGCCTCTTAAGTCATGGCCAATAATCATGTGCAGACTGCAGTTAATTAAATAACTGAGTCTTTATGAAAATTCCCATCGCTTCTTTACAAGGTTAAAGTTTTAAAATACTACGTATTATACGTAATATGAACGTTATAAGAAGAATACAAACATGAATAACAAATTCAAATTATTAAAATATTATAAAACCAGGTGGTAGAGCTGATGCCGGGCTCAACTGTGGAGGCACCACCATCTTACTTGGAGACCCCCTCGAAGTAATTCGGGGGACAGTAAGAGGACAGCTCACAGGCAAAAAACAAGGAGGCCCACCATGCCTGGGACCGATGGATGGCGGTATATCCATCCCTAGTAGCCGGGCCTTATATGGAACAGACTGGTGACGGGCAGCGGTGTCACTGGTGCGAGGGTTCCGGCACCACGCTCACCAACCCGCCTGCCCAGCGTGTGTGAGTATGGGCAATTCTTTCAGGATGACCGCTGGGAGTGACAAAGTTCTGGAAAGGGTTAGGTCCAGTATTGGACGAACTAGACTGATGGATGGATGGATGAAAACACAATTGTTTTTGTAGTTTTCAAATAAAATTCGTTCGTTACACATTGGCCCAAATATTGGCGTATTGGACTAAACATTTGTAGCATGCCCTCGTAGACGCGCTACGCCGCTACGAACTACGTCATCGGTAATCGAAGATATACGAAGTATTTTGTGCATCTGTGACATAATGAACGCCATTGGGACACGAGTGCATGTTAATAAAACTAAGCGAAGTTTAAATATCCATCCATCAGCCCGTATTCGTCCACTGCTGGACATAGGCCTCCCCCATGTTACGCCACTCTTGGCGGTCCTCAGTCATCTTCATCCAGCCGCCACCCGCAACGTCCTTCAGATCGTCAGTCCAGCGGGCACGAGGGCGGCCTACGCTGCGCTTTGCTGTACATGATCTCCATTCCAATGCCTTACGGCCCCAACAGTTATCACGTCGGCGACAAATGTGGCCAGTCCACTACCACTTCAACTTACTGATCCGGCAGGCTATGTCGGTCACCTTTGATCTCTGGCGGATATCTTCGTTCCTTTTCGCCCTTGTAGCATAAACTACTATTATTGCGAAATCCATTGCTTTAAATACTTAAATTATTATTAGAGTGCATTACCAGCTAGAAATCAATCAGAAACAAATTTAAAAGCACAAATATTTTTGAAAAAATTCCTCTTGTTAGGATTTGAACCTGCATCCTCCTGCTTACATGACAGGCGCGCTACCGACTGCGCTACCAAGGTTCGTATTTGGAACGACGAATTTTTCCATCATATCTGTACACCGAATTTTTGTAACTACTTGATATACCAGCTTGTAATGCACACACTGAACGCTCACGAAGGCGTTATGTGATTTCACGCCTTGCTCATTCTGAACAGAAGGCGCTGTTGTCGAAGGCGCTGTGCTGACAGTTAAGAAAGTCACAGTTCTCATTAACTAAGATTATATGTTTTTATAGCGAAATCCATCGCTTTGAATACTCTAATTATTATTAGAGTGCATTACCAACTAGGAATCAATCAGAAACAAATTTAAAAGCACAAACATTTTTGAAATTATTTTTATTAATTAATTATTTTTCGGGCCAGGATTTGAACCTGGGACCTCTTGCTTACTTGCAAATCAAAATATGTATGTCCCGCCCCCACTTATCTCCAGAACTGGTGGACCGAAAAATATGAAAAAAATCATGGTAACTTATGTTAACGTAAAGATTACAGAAAATATATTTTATAATTTTTAGTCATCTGTTTATACAAGGTGTAACAGAAAGGTGTGACCATATTTGAAGAGCTTATTCAGTCAATGGTATAGAACAACTTTTACTATGGAGACAACCCTGTACCTCGAAAAAAAATTAACTTTTTTATAGAAAACTGCAATGCCGCTCGGCTGAAATGTATGGAAGGGCAGTTTTTTTTTGAGATTTCAGGGTTGGCTCCATAGTAAAAGTTGTTCTATACCATTAACTGAATAAGCTCTTCAAATATGGTTACACATTCCTGTTACATCTTGTATAAACAGCTATGGGCAAGATTTTAAATACCTTTTTCGTGACTGTTCCCAATACTGTCAAATTACGGAACCCTAGGTACGCGAGTCTGACTAGCATTTAACCGGTTTTTTTAAAGAAAAGAGTAACGGTTATCACTACTAAAATAATTTATGAGTGTAGTTATCATTAAACAACAGATATTTAACGTCTGTGCATAAAACTGAACCTTTTCATATTTCTTTTACATCTCTTACCGGTTGGCCCCAGCTTCAGGCTTCGAGAGGTGCGCCAAGCGGTTTTTCTTGCGACGGCGCCAGCGGAGAGAACAAATGTATGAAGTTGTATAGGGCCGGCCATGAGTCGCCGCTCGCGCGCCTTGTCCGGCTTCGAGTGACTTGCGCTCTCTCGACGGTGGTGTGCGGAGAGGCGGGGAGCCGCGCCAGTGGTCGAGGGCACAGGACAAACCTAGTGACGAGCGCGCTATACATCCGATGCGGTGGAAGGCGCCGACGGGTGTCGTGGCAGGGCAAAGCCCGTCGCAGAAACCGCCTGGAAGCGCAGCAAGAAGCGCCGCCAGAAGCCTGAAGCTATGGCCGAGGGGTTACAGCTTATTCGCTATTAAAAGAGTATTTCATTAAATTTCAGTAAAACAATATAAATTACAAAGATTCTATATTATTTCCACTAATATAATTAAATAGCAACCAACGAACTCAAAAAAGGTCAAAAGATCACAATATTCCGCCAACGCAGCAGGCAGCCCATTTCATTGTTACCTCCACACCACTTGGGTGTATTTGTCTACTTTTATTGGCTTGTATTAAAGATCATTTTTTACAATCGCACCGTCTAAAAGTGTTGGTGGACTATACCTGCATCAGCCTCGGAAGTCACTGAACCGAACAGAAGGGTTGTAAAGCTTCATGATATTAATTTTTGCATTTTCCGTCGAGATTTAGATTTAACGTAGACGTAATCTGTTTAAAAATACGTTTTTTAGACAACACGTGAATATCCAAAATATTTTCAATAAATAATGTTTTTAAGCCTTTTTTGGCCTTTTATTGTTTTATATACAGTGTGTCCCTCGTACAAGTGCACATCCGAAAGTAGGTGAAACTTTTTTTTTTATAATGATTTTATTTATACTTTTCGGTCCACTAGTTTTGGGGATAAGGGGGGGACATAAATTTTTTGTCGTTTTTCAAGGATTTCTTGAAATAAATACAATTAAATATAGCCAAATTATATTTTTTTAAATCAACTTTAAAATACCTACAATTTGATATCCATATTGTATTTTTATGAAATATTTTTTTATTTATTTTACTTCTTTTTTATATTTCTCATTTGTGCTCAACTTTTTTTAAATCGCTATAGCTTTTCTGTAATTGGCAATTGTACAATAAGCTTTTTAACATCTACAATTTGATATTTGATTTCCTTTTGTACCTTTAAGGTACTACGGAACCCTAAAAATATTGGCTGTTGGACACGTTTTGGTCAAGAAGTACCTTTTCTATGGAACAGCTGATTTAATTTTTGTGATCAGAGCTGGCCCCATAGTGAAAGTTGTTCGTATCTCAAGCAACAAGTACTAGGAGTCGAAGCGGTCGCCATGACCGAAAACGGTCACAGAGGATCACCATCCATCATCATCGCTTTTGGGCGACTAAAAAAATCCAGTCTGCATATTTTAAATAAAATAAGAAAGCCACATTACGACAAAACCTATATTAAATTTCATTAAAGCTAAAATACCATGAATAAAAGCTTGATACTGAGGCTGTCTTATGGAACCGTAATCGTCATGTCTTTACTCCAAATCCATGCTTTGTCAAGTTGACAGAATCCACCGGCCCAGAGAATGAAGAGTGTCAAAACGATCAGAAGGTGAAACCAGATGAATACCCAGCAAATCAGATCGACCACCCACCCTGGACACATCTGACCAAAGAAAACCATTGGTAAAAGTCACTTCTTTTTCACGGTATTGATACAGTGGTATTCAATTTTAGGTATCATGTATATATGTTACAAAAGTTAAAAGAAATTACTGAAAAACAGGCAGTCTCATATTAATATAGAAAAAAACGTGTAATGAACTCGCAGATTTTGCCATAAGCCATAACCAAACGGTGTTGTCACTTACAATGATGTCAATAATTGTCAATAATTGTCTTTGGTAGAAATTTGGGCTCACGGTTCAATCCGTTTTCGCGTCATGCCGTGGAAACGTTATATCCGTTTAGATGCACTGTCATAAAAACGTTGATTTCGGAAAAACGTAGCTACTAGCTACGTAGGTAGGTAGTATCATAGACTAAGTATTTTAGTCTATGGTAGTACCAAAGCTAAGCATTATTACGTATCTTCCACGTATAGACCGACAACTCCCATACATCAAGGCGTAGGAAATTTTTTACGCGCCCTTACGACACTAGGTGTCGCTAAGTGTTGCAAATAAGCATAATTTGTTAAATTGGCTGCAAGTAAACTCTCATGGTTACCAAGTAAACATGTGGCTATAATAGCTTTGCTTAGAAAAACTAGATGGCGCTAAGTTGGCAACACTAACAGTGAATATTTCAGCGCCATCTATTATCAAAGTAGGAATTATTTCTATGTTACGTGACATCGCTGTGCTACTGGCGTCACAAATCGGTATTTTTTAGCATCGTGTTCGTTAGAGGATTTAGCAACGCCATCTATATTTCGTTAGAATTTTACACCTTTTTTGTGGCTACGAACTGCTAGTCTATACGTAGTAATACTTAAATCTATTAAATATATGGTAGTACCTATAAACTACTCAGTGTGTCGAAAGTATACAACGTTTATTTACCAGAAACTTAGCTTTTACATGACCTGGCATCTCACACAGATGTACATTTATGACCAGCGGTCTAGGTTTTTTTCACATGACATCTCCGCGAAACCGTCGTAAAATACAAGATCTCATATATGGAACTTCAAATCGATAATAGTAGGAATATCATGCTTGTACTCTTTCGATTTGACAGACAGATGGACTATATGGGACAGGTAGACAAGGGTATTATATATTTCTTTTTTGGCCTTCATGACATAATTTTCTCCTGTCTTGTATTTTTTATCTCTTTGTTCAATTAAATTATAGGGTTACTTTTTAGTTGTAACTAATATTATGAAAACAAAGACATGATCTTGCTAAGTTTCTTGCCCTTCTTCTTAGCAAGACTAATCGAATGGGCGGAGTTAGGCATATATTTATTTTATGTATTCCATATACTTACAGCATTATTTATTCCTTATTTCTATATTTTTACTTTATTCAAGTGTATTTTTTTTTATTAAATTTAAGTAAACCCAACTACGAGTATAAAATGTTATAATTACCTCGTAAGCGAATGTGCTGCCATCACTGACATATCATTATAATATCTATAGCTGCTGTGGGTCTACCGCGTAATTCTCATTTTCATCAACATCAACTTGAGATAGAAATTTGACGTGCGTGCGACGACGCCCGCCTAACGTGCCATCTCTTTTGCACGCGTTGAATTTCGCATGCATTTGCTTGAAGTTGATACAAATGAGAATTACGCGGTAGAGCCCCTGGTTTGGCAAACAGACAATCATACCTTTCTCTCACACTTACACTAAAATTAACATATATGTATTTTCTATCTCTTTCCTTTTGTATCCCCTCCTCGTACCTCTCAAGAAGACAGCCATATTGGAATCATCTCTTACAACGCGCTGCGCTTGATATTTGCTGCTTTAAAAAATCTAATAGAATCCGCGACAAATATAAGAAAAATCAAAGAAACAATAGAAGTTTGAAGTGTATGTGAAGTGTACGTATTTAGACAAGTGATATTTTGCATTAGAATTGCATACTGACGTGCCTCAAGGAACCAGCAGCCCACGAAGCCCCTTTTCCTCACAGCTGCCATTGATTACTTCCCCTGTAAAGAGGCGACTTACAAGTATCCACATAAATATTTTCCAGTTCTATTTCGACACAACCCGCTACCACTCGGTTGCATATAATAAGACTATGTTTTGCCCGCGACTTAGTCCGCGTGGGGTAGGACTTTAACATCCCTACAGGCAAATCGATTTTTCTTACAAAGTAGATTTATTGAAGGGTTGATTTTCGAAAAATCCTTTTTAGCTCCATCATCATACCCAGGACCTCATCGTCAGACCCTAGTTGCCATGGATTGTAAATGCTTTCAAAAAGACACATCGAAAGAGAACAAACATGATACTCCTACTATTATCGATTTAAAGTTCCGTTTCCACTCCATCATCAGCAGATGACTTGAAAAATCCCAAGCACTACCATTTCATCGGTATTGTCTGAATAATATCACAATTTTCATTACTTTTTTTAAACTGACCCTGGTCTCGTAGCATAGTGTTTAATCGCGCGCGACGCCACTATTTGAATCACGAGTGCAAGTACTGTTTAATCACAAAAACATCGTGTCACGCTCCTCGCACTTGTGATTCATTAAGTTGCATCGCGCGCGATTAAACACTATGCTACGAGTGATGGTCTTTCAGTTTTTAAAAATTCAGAAAATCCTGAAACAAGTGTATATTTATTTTATCTCGGGAGACATTCAAAATGTTGACTGCGCAGCGTGAACAGTGTCGGAAAAATTAAGGTTTTTTGTTAAAACTTTGACCCCTTTTTGAACACCTTGCGGAGCGAATTTTTCAAAATCCTTTCTTAGTGTGCGTTTTTAACCCCATATAACCCTCCAAATATAAACGGTCTTACCACAAAACTGTGTTTAACTTTAGACAGTGTTTAAATCTGTTGCTGTCACTCCTTTACAATATAAATTAGCATAGTGAAATCCGTTATTGGCACAATAAGATGAATATCATGTTCAAGTAATCTGAATGTACTTGCTGTGGATTTTTGTTTATGATTAAAATAAATAAATAAATAAAAAGGTGACAACGACAGATTTAAACACTGTCTAAAGTTAAACACTGTTTTGTAGTAACACCGAAAGTCTCTACGTCCAGCGGTTTGGGCTGTACACTGTCTGTCAGTCAGTCGGATAAAACCTTTTATATACCTAAATATTAATTGATTGGAATAATAAAAAAAATTGAAATGCCCTCGTAAGCAAAAGTGCCGCCATTGATTGTTTCTTCTATGACTGAGTAAAGAAGTGACATAAGAAGTATCCACGGTTGCATCTCTGACACAAATCGTGGCTTTTATATTTATTTTTATTTTATATATTGTTTTTTTTTTACAAGTTATGTATTTTTTAACAAGAAACTTAAATAACATAAATAATACTAAATTATAAATAATACTTAAAATAAACACTAACTACAAGGAAAATAAAATTAAAAATAAACTAAATTAGATAAATAATATTATTTAAATCGCTGCCGTGATATATTGTGTACTGTGTATTGATTAATAAAAGTGTACACGAAACTAGTCTCAATAACCAAATTAATAAAATAGTGGAACTCGTACAAGAAGATTAGTTTTGATTTATACTTGCGATTGTCGGCACTTGATGAAACATAGACAGCATCATGATTTTGAACACAAACACTTGTACCATTTGTTTCATATCATGATTATATTTTCAATGCATGTGCTCGTAAAGGCCCACTTTTTATGTATCAAAACCGAACAGAAAGTCGATTATTTTGCCCTAGGGCTTTATTATTATTATTTTTTTATAATAATAGCGGTTGGTCGGGCGGACTACACATCCCGAGGATGCCTCGTTTAGAGGCGAAACACGTGTCGATAAGTTTTCTTGCTTGTTATTTAAGATTGATTTATTTTGTGCTCGTACTGCTTGCTTTGCTTGTGCATATTTTATGCGGGAGGGCGGGTGGTGCTTGAGTCTGCATTTTGAATAGCATGGAAGAGTGTTTAGCGGAATATTGCAAATTATTAATATATCCACGAATTCAAATAGTACAAGTGTTTGTGTTCAAAATCTACTTTTATTTAAGATACTTTTATTAGTGTTTCAATTAAACTTATTCGAAGTTCACAAAATTTAATTTTGGCGTCCCATACGAACGGGCTAAAGGTACCTCGTATTCAATATCATTACTCGTAATCCAGTTGTCCTCACATTGTTGTAAACATAGGAAGTGTGTATGTACGGGTAAGGGTACCTTTTCTGCGTCCGTCCGGTCTCTTAACAAGCATCATTCAAGGGTACTCAAAAAGATCTTGAAAGGTCTTCATTCATTTTAGATGAAATAAATAGATGTGATAGGTATACCTATACAACAAAATGTCCCTGAATTGACCGATTCAACAAACTGTCTCGATATGGCTAGGGTAAAAGAATGTATCCCTTGTTAAGGGTCGGTTGCGCCAAACATGCTCTCGCGTTTGAACAATTTAGCATATTAAAACAAAATATTTTTAACAAATAAAATTTGTGTAAGTAGTTAAGAAGTTGAACTACATTATAATTTTTCAGATTTGACACAAGTAGCACAATCATCGAGAAACAAAATCGGAAAGATCACTAAAATCACGAAAAACGTTGCAAACAGAAAAAAAAAAATTTTTTCCTTCCAAATTGAAATATTTTATTTTTCGTAAAGGGATCAAAGTAACTTATTCATATAATATTTTTATATATTTTTCCTTTCGTTATTTAAAAAGAAATACACAAACATTCAAATTCTTTTTGCGTAATTTTTCTGTACAGGAAAACGTAGATGTTTGTGTATTTCTTTTAAAATAACGAAAGCAAATATAAAATAAAAAAAATCTGTAAAGGCTACTTTCATTTCTTTACTCTATAAAAAAATATTTTGTTTTGTAGTTAGAATAGTAGACTGATCATACTAGCTCCAAAGCCGTTTCCCGTGATTTTACTGATCTTTCCGATTTTTTTCTCGATGGTTGTGATACTTGTGTTAAATCTGAAAAATTATAATGTAGTTCAGTTTCTTAATTACTTATAAAAATTGTATTTGTTAAAAATATTTTGTTTTAATATGCTAAATTGTCCTAACGCGAGAGCATGTTTGGCGCAACCGACCCTAAAGCTGAAAAGCTTTATGAAAAAAAAACCAGCCAAGTGCGAGTCAGACTCGCGTACCTAGGGTTCCGTATTGTGGTTGATAAATTTAATTTTGTCATATTTTTTCGTGAAATTCTCAACCGCTTTATTTTTCCTGCAATCTTTACGTAAACCCATACTATGATTTTTTTATATTTTTCGGTCCAACAGTTTTTGAGATAAGGGGGGGGGGGGGGGCCTTATCTCCAAAACACATTGGAATTTTTAAAGAGATTTTTTTTTGTCATTAAAAGTCGGGCAGGTCTGCAACAATTAAGGGGCTGCACAATGCTAAAGTTCAGTCCTGCTCTCACGCTTTTGTATTTCAACTGTCTATCCTGCTCTAATCAGATCTAGATGGCGTTGCTAAATCCTCTAACGAACACGATGCTAAAAAATACCGATTGGTGACGCTAGTGGCACAGCGATGTCACGTAACATGAAAATAATTCCTACTTCGATAAATAGATGGCACTGAAATATTCACAGGTAGTGTTATGCCAACTTAGTGCAATCTAGTTTTTCTAAGGAAAGCTATTACAGCCACATGTTTACTTGATAACCATAAATAAATAAATAAATAAAATGAGAGTTTACTTGCATCCAATTAAACAAATTATTATTACAAATTATTACAAACACTTGGCGACACCTAGTGTCGTAAGGGTGCGTAAAAAATTTGCTACGCCTTGATGTATGGGAGTTATCGGTCTATACGTAGTAATACTTAGTGTATGACGGAACTGAATCCAATGCAAAACTGATGATTAGCATTGTGGAGCCCCTTAAGGGAATCATTGAGTTAGCGGCCGCGGCCGCGATAGGTACAGATCGTTCACAGTTATTTTACCTCTAGGCTGATCGAAAATGTTTCTTAAGTATTGGACATAGAACAGCTGTCAGAGTTAAAATACCTGTGAACAGTCTGTATTTGAAAAAAACTATAGCCGTCTTATTCCTGCTGCGCGGCGCACTTGCAAGCGAGTCGCCCCGCGCGCTTCCCGCAACCTTATTCTGTGAGGCGTCCGTATTCTGGTAATGTAAAGAGGTGCGATTGTGTAAGGTTGGTCATAGATGATAAATCTATACCATTGTCAAGGATCGTGTAGGGCAAATTCGAATTGTGTAAAACTGTCCATAAAATGAAGACCGAAAAGTAACCGAAGGTTTAGAAATGACCGATGGTTTAAAAAATGCGAAATGAAATTGCGTTTTATTGTGTACTACCTACGTAAAATGAAATTTTATAATTTATTTACTTTAAAATTATGTCAAACACAAAAATAATAGATCTTTTTGATTACATTTTTTAAATCCACCACAAAAATCAATTTTTATAATTTAAAACATAGAATTCAATCGAAACTTATCTCCATGCAACTCGTATAACCAAACGCAACAATTGAAGGAAAACCGAGTTTCAGCTGCTCGACCCCAGGTGGTGGCATAAGTTTACTACTACTCAACAGTATATGTAGTTGAAGAGCTTGACACGGGATTACTTTTTTTACTAGATGTGATGTCTGAAAGAGACAGCGCTATATCTTATCGTATTATTTGTCTTCGTCCGAGTTTTGTAGTTATAATAACGCGTCATAGTTTCGAATCAATTCAAGTGTCAAGTCAACTGCAACTGCAAAATATTTTTGAATCGGTCGGTGTTTTATTTTATAGTATGTTTCTTTATTATATTAGTATGACGAGATAGCAACCGAACCAAAATACAAAAACCGGCCAAGTGCGAGTCGGACTCGCGCACGAAGGGTTCCGTACCATTATATATAAAAACGGCAAAAAAACATGTCTGTTGTATGGGAGCCCCCTTAAATATTTATTTTATTCTGTTTTTTAGTATTTGTTGTTATAGCGGCAACAGAAATACATCATCTGTGAAAATTTCAACTGTCTTACTATCACGGTTCATGAGATACAGCCTGTTGACAGACGGACAGACAGACGGACAGCGGAGTCTAAGTAATAGGGTCCCGTTGGTTACCCTTTGGGTACGGAACCCTAAAAAGTAAGAAAAAATATTTTAATCTGTGGCCGAACTGCCCTAAACCTTTTCATAATATCTTTCCTACAAAAATATAACCCCAAACTGTGTTCATATAAAAAACAATTGTTATTTCTGTGCCAAAGCCAAGGGTTTTGACTAAAAAGCTCCACAATTTTAATTAATTGAACATCATTTATTGATTTTAATGGTAGAATAAAAATTGTTTTACCTAATTTTATTCCAAAATAATCAAAAACACTTACCGTTAAACGATTGTCATAGACAACAAGTCGCCGCAATCATTTGACATTAGCGATGAACTAACAAAATCTTAGACAATTCGAATTATCTGTCAATCTTAACAAATCATTCACTCATTGTCTAAAATAAAAATAAAAATCGTAAAGCATCTATGAATACCATAGACAATTCGAATTGGCCGTTTGACAAGTGAAATGATTAGTTTTAAGCTATCAAATGAATACGATTTCATGACTATTTTCTTACACAATCGCACCTCTGATTTTCATGTTTAGTTTATGAGTTTAGCGAAAGAATCATTAATTAGAGTAAAATAATAACACATGTTATATACGTAAATAAATCCAAAATTTGGGTTGATTGGTTGTTTAGTAAGACTAATTGAACGGGCAAAGTTAGGCAGATATTTAAATTTATTTGTAGCGTATTTGGATATTTATTTGTAGCTCTTCTGGAAGGATGGGTTTTTTGTGCGAAACGTCCTGACAAAATCAATATGTTGTCCTGCTTGCAGTACGTATTTTGTATGAAAATTTGACTTGTCCTTCTGGCAGTACAATGACCTTGACCCTGAACGGCACAACGTTATCTTGTCCACTCAGTATGACATTTATGTTTTCTTTGTCAGGATGGTCGTTACTGACACTCAATTTTCTTTAAAAGCTAAAAAACAAACAAATTATTCTAAATAATCATTAAAGCCTCTAACGTTTCAATAGTTCTGTTATCAAGCATTGATTTATATTTTACTGAATGAAGATTCAGCAGCTAGGTACTTAGGTACTCCCTCATTACCATTTCTTGATTTAAATTATCTTGTCCTCTCAGTAGGACATATATATTTTCTTTGTCAGAATGGTCATTCATTACTGACACCTAAATTTCTATGAAAGATATAATATTTTAATAATATACATATAAAATATAATAACTTAACAATTTGTATTTCTTTTACATAGAATTCATATACTATTTTATCATTGATTTGTAATTATACATATATTACTTTAAATATAATTAATAAATAAAATAAATATTTTTAGCTTGAAATATATTTCGGCCCTTAATGGGCCGTCATCAGTCAAGTATTAAAAAAGAAAAATATACCATAGTAATAAAAACAGGAAAAGAAATAAAAAAAATAAAAAAAAGACAATATTTTTCTTAACTAACCTAACCTGTTTGTATTGGTCCACAAATTTTTTATCAAATAATAAAATTATAAAATTTTAAAAATTTTGTGGACTAGTACAAGCCCTTCAAGTGCCAACAATCACCACCATAAATTTTTCTCATGCCATCCCAATTCTGGTATATGTGTTCCCTGAAAGGGACAGAGAGTTTTCTGTGGTTGCTGGGGTATTCAGGGTATGTGTGGAAGAGCGTGATGGAAGTGATGAGAGGGTGGTTTAGTTTGTCTGTCAGTTAGTGTTTTCTGTTCAGTCCATGGTTGTAGTGGGCACCAAGTGACCAGATGTAGGACGACTCCCAGGTCCTAAGGTCAATGTCAGTTAGTGGAGGGTGAAATGATTTAATGACGCGAACGGTGAAGCAGTTATTGAAGGTTTGATTATGAGATCGGGCGTGTGTCGGGATAGGTAGAGTGTTATTTTGTACTGAGTCTGTTGTGTGTCGGTGATTGTTCATGCGGATGTGGAGAGCGTTTCTTGTTTCATCTACATAGAATGCGGGGCAGAGTCGACATTCTAGCAGGTATATACAGTTCGCTGTTTTGCATGAGGAGTTAGGTTGTGCTTTGTATGTATTCGATGTGTGATGTATGTTAATTTGTGTGTCTGGTTTGATCAGGGGACAGGTTTTGCAGCGAGGTTGTTGACATGGGGTTGTTCCAGGTGAAGTTATTGATTGGTGGAGTGATTGTGTGGGTCTTGTTTTTGTGAGTGATGACGTTAAGTTTGGGTTTTGTCTGTAGCAAATTTGTGGATTTAAGGGGAGTAGGTTTTTTGTGTCATCGTGTTGTCGGAATATAGGTATGAAGTCTTTGATAAGTTGTGTAAGTTTATGGCTACCGTGGAAATATGTGGTGATTAATCTTGGGTGATCTGATGAGTTCTTGTGTTTGTTCTGTGGGTTATGAAATCTTGGTCTGTCATGTATATGTTTTTGTAGGAATGCTTCAGGGTAGTTTCTATTGCGGAGACCTTCGTGTATTTTGTTATGGTAGTGGTTAAGTGAGGTATGGGTATTGCAGATTCGATGGCCGTGGAGTGAAAGTGAGTATGGAATGGATTTTTTTATGTGTGATGGATGACAACTATAGTAATCAAGATATTCTAATTTGTTTGTGGGCTTGAAATGTACGCCAGTGTTTATTTGGTTGTTGTGATTAATGGTGATGTCGACGTCAAGGAAAGTTATTTTATGTAAGGATATGTTGTGGGTGAATCTAAGTGATGAATGATTGTTCAGTCTGTCAAGGAATTTACAGAGGGAGTCGCTACTGTGTGGCCAGATCATAAAGATGTCGTCAATGAATCTTTTCCACACAGGAGGTTTCAACGGTTCTGTAGATAGAAAACTGGTTTCAATTGTACCCATGAATATGTTTGCGTAACTTGGTGCCATCCGAGTACCCATGGCCGTCCCTTTTAATTGGGGATAGTATGTATTTTCAAAATTAAAGTAGTTGTTATTTAATATGATGTCTGCGAGGGTGGTGATGAAGTCGGTTGATGGATGGTGTGGTAGGGATCGGGTATTTAGTTGGTAACGGAGTGCTGCAAGGCCATCGGCGTGCGGAATATTGGTATAGAGGGATATAACGTCTATTGTGACTAAAAGAAGTGGTGTGTTGTTTGGTAACTGTATTGAATTAATAATTTGGAGGAAATGGTTGGTGTCTTTCACATAGGATGATAATTCTTTGACTAATGGTTGTATGTGGTAATCTACAAATGATGATATTCTTTCTGTCGGTGCGTCATAGGACGCAACGATAGGACGGCCTGGATTGTTGGTCTTGTGAATTTTTGGCAACATATAAAAATGTGGGGTTCTCGGATGACTAGGTATCAGGAGTTCAATATCAGTCTCAGATAGGCCTTCAGATTCACCTCTTGTGTGGAGCATGTCACAGACCAAGTCAACAATCTGCTCACATGGGTCACTTGGTGCGACAGAATAAAAGGTCGAGTCAGTCAGTTGCCTAAGTCCTTCGGAAATGTAGTCTTGTTTGTTCATTATTACGGTTGTTGATCCTTTGTCTGCGGTGGTAATTATGATGTCATTGTTGTTTTGAAGTTTTTTTAGGGATTCTTTTTCTTTATAGGTAAGGTTTTGCGTTTTGTCTTGTAGACTATTTATATATCTGTCATCTGACAATTTTGCGAAAAGGCTGGTTAAAAATGTTTCGATAGGATGGTTTGGAGGTAGTGGTGGTGGTTCGTTAGGTGATGGTGGTTTGAATTTTTGTAGAGCTGCGTGTGTATTGTTATTATGGTGACGTGGGTTAGTTTCCTAGTAATGTTTCCATTTTAGCTTGCGCCCGAATCTCACGAAATCGTTCAACAATTTAATCTTGTCAAGTTTTTTTGTGGGACAAAATGATAGCCCTTTGTTCAACACGGCTCTATCTTCAGGAGTTAATTAAACTGAAGATAGATTTACTATAGTGTCAGTGGTGGGCGTTTTATCATAATGTATATAGTATCCCGGCGGAGGAGGTGGAGGAATGGAGAATGGGTTAGAGAGGTCTATCGGAGTTAGGTTTAGATCTGCAGGAATATTTATTTGTTGGTATCTTAATGGTAGATTAATGTTGTTTTGTTTGTAATATTTTTGTAGATTTTTTAGTTTTATTTGTGATTTGATTTGCTCCTGAGAGATATTTCTCGTAGCTTGTGAGAGGAGCGTTTGTACTTTTAAAAACAGATGAGGAAAGGCGATAAGGCTGAGTTTTAAAAGTGCATCTAGCTTATTTTTCTGATCTGTGCAGAGGTGTATATATTGTATGTAGAGCATGTGTGTAGAGTGTAAGGCGTTCATGTAGTTAACCATAATCATGTTGCTTCTGATTATTGGTGGTATTGCACTGAGGGCAATTTTTGGTATCAGCCCTTTCGGTGCTGCACCAATTTCCAAACATTTTCCTAAAAATTGTAAATGGGTATAATATTGGGAAAGTTTGGCTGTTATATTTTTCATTTTATTTACGATTTCCTTCATTTACGTTAAAATTTAACTAAGAAGGTTCTAATTTGATTAACTGGCACGTTGCGAGTATTTATGTTCATCAAAATTATACTGACTTTGACAGAAGGCTGTAACAGATGATCAAGATTTTGGTATTTGTCAAAAACGCACAAAGGAGCATATAACAATAATTAAAGATGTTTTTGAAACGTGGATACGCTGAATTAAGACGGCAGTAAGAAGAACACAGTGTAACCTATATAGCACAAGATTAGAGTCCATCAAACGAGCAGCAATAATTGTGTGGGTTCTGTTCCATATGCCTGCTTCAAGCAGTCCTCATCGAGTTACGTATTGATATTGGAGACCGTCAATAGCCCTCTGAAGAATGGAGAGAAATCCTTTGAGTCTCTGGCTGCCTTCGAATGTCTTGCGCACACAATGCACTGTATGAAATCAACTGCAGCTCTTGGGACAAATGCACGTGTGGTTGCGTCTCTGCAGTTTTTCAATTATGCACCTCGACGTGATTCTTCAATCCTTGTTGCATAAAATCTTTTTATTGTTGTTGCACTCGAAAAGAGTTATTCGTTCATAAGTTTATAATATAATCACATGTGCGAGTAATACTTTAATAAATATATAATATTGCCTCTATTGGCCTTTTATTTGTTTTTTATTTTGATTTATTTTATTTTTGACGTAAAGATTATATTTTATGCTCTGTGAGTATTTGAGACCGAGGAGTCGTCGACCTTTATTTTGGTAAACTCGCTTGGCTTTACCAGAACCGTAGTACTTTATTATTCTTTTATTACCCATTATTTACCATTTATTATTGTCTTCTACAATGTTAATTTATTTAATAAATGATACAGCAAACTAACCTAACCTATACATTACACTTACACTTATTGCACAAAAACAAAACAAAAGGGAATATTTACATTACTATACACCACACACCACTAGTTCACAATATTATACAAAATCGGAATCGTCAAATGCACTACACTACCACAAAAACACCTGATATTAGCGAAAATTTTCTTTCCACTTTCTATGTGTTTTTCATTGCCCGAAATAAAGATATTTTATTTTTTTATTTTTGCGTGACGGGAGCGTGTCGTTTGACTCTAAGTGCCTGATTAAATTTAAAATCAATAATCAAAATCGTTAGATCTTGTTTTGGTATTTTTTTTTTCAGGCGCTATTAAATATTTTCAAGCTTTTTCCTTCTAAAACAAATGGAATAAAAAAAGAATCTCATAGGAATCTTTACTTCTTTGAACCATACCTGAATATGTGATGTCTTCTGCATTTTAGCCCGTATTTGGTGAAAAACTGATGATAAACAGTTTCTTATTTTTATGACTTTGTAGTAACGCGTGAAGCTTATTATAGCTTTAAATGATAAATTATGTAAAAACGAATTCCAAGGGGTCTTAGAATAAGGATCAACGTATGTTTATGCAGAGCTGCAATTTTCTAAAGCGACAGGATGCAGCGTCTTCGAAATTCTAAAATGTCGAATTTCACATTTTGTCCGGGATAATCGCCTTAATCTAGTTTCAAATAATCAAATATCTATTCAAAGAATAAAATCTCCTCACCTCCGTCACTATTACAACTTTAAGGAGGCTATTACCGGAAAACAAAAGACGACCGACGAATTAATGGCCGACATCAAGAAACTCGAGATTGCCGCCAAAATTTAATGGCCTTCATAATGTTGGTACCAAGCACGCATCCAGGGGGGGAATAGTTGGGATGTATCCCCCCTCCCCCCCCCCCCCCCGAAATCTCAAGTAACATACATACACGGGACCAGATAAATTTAAATTTGGCGTATGATTGGGACAAGACCTTTGACGAAATATTAATAAAAGCGGAGTATTAACGCCAGATCTTGATACTATAAGATACTTGACGCAATGGCCAATACAAAATAATATTTCGGCTATTTATTTCACAATGATTTTTTAATCAATGCCCCCCCCCCCCCCCCAGAACCAAAAGTCTGGATACGTGCTTGGTTGGTACCTAGCTCTTTAATTACATTATAATTAGACTTGCAGTTCTCGATCCGAGTTCGATACCTGCCGCAATAAGCGTTTTTCGGAAATGTCAGTATACGTACTTTGTCCAATGGGAAAGACCTTATTTACTTTTGATAGAGGCGATTATATTTTGGCTCATTGGGCTCTTTTTCTTGGACGCGTAATACTAATGATCACGCAGCGATGATCACGCAGCGAAACAACAAATTGGTGTATTTTTAGTTAATACTGAAATATTTTGTTGGCAAAAAATATTGGATATAAGTAAAATCTCTTCATATTTCTACAACCTATTTTATGAAAAATAAATTAATTTGGTCTCTTAACCGCGTTCTTGAAACAAACGTTTAAAAACCAAAAAAAAGAGGTTGGAAAACATTTTTTTTTTTTTGACAAAGTTATAAATCTCAATACATTATTCATAAGTGGAATCTCCAGATAAAACATCAATAAATCAAATATATTTTTTTCAATACAAGGAGAGTCCGAATTTCTTCAAACGAATCCTCGAAAGTCTGGTGTTGTTCATGCTCTAGGGTCATGTACAGTCTTAAGGTGCTATATCGTCCGTGCAAAGGTCCCCGTTACTCTAGGCGAAAAGACCCGCAGTGCGAGAGGGACGGAATCGGGGAAAATTTACAAGAAGTCAGTTTTAAATTAATACAAAATTAACTAAAATAGCTATGAAAATTTCCATAACCAGTAATTTAGGTATTTGTTAAAACCCATCTAAATAAATATTTTTGAAGTCTGTATGCTATCCCAATTTATCAGAATATCAAAAAAAGTGTAAATTTAGACCTCATTTTAATAATTATTTCTATCGAGTGAAATTCCACCGATCACGTTTCTGATAGACCAAAATCTAGAAGAAAGTACCAAAATTTGTTATAATAATTTATTTAACTTGGGATTTCTCTTGAACAGCAGATAAATAACTTCAAAATGTGTCCATTTTGACGATATACCCCCTTAACAACATATTTTAAATTAAATTAATTACCAGCTAGTTTTCAGTTATACCGCAAACAGGTAGACATCAGAACCACATAGAATAACATAGTTACGATTTTCTTGCCGGATATCCTATAAACATTGATTCAGTATGATGCTCCCCCACCCCATTCGTACTGCACAACCACCTGTATCCTTGGCCGTCGATCTAGGAGTCATTAGAAGCGAGGCCTGTCACGTCTCCCCCCCCTCCCTACTTCCCTCCCTTCCTCTCCCTCATCGAGGAATGCAGCGAAGTAAACCTATATCAGTACATACGAAGAATTATTATATTCGACTGATTTGTCTGTCTGTATATCTGTTAGTTTTCCTTTTATAATAGGTCTTTATATATGAAATTGGTGAGTGATGAGTTCAAAATTCCTGTAATTCAATAGCTATTTCAATTATTTGTTTTTTTGTTTGTAAGTTGGTTTCAAGATTTTTCATCTACGTATTAAATTTTGTTTTTATTTTCAGTTGAATTATAAAAATTAAATCTTCAAAAACAGTTCGTCTTAAATGCCATCTATTTACATGATAAGATTCGTTATATTTTTTTACAGCAGACACTTTTCAGAGATTTAATTAATGAGCTTAATGTTGTCTCAATCATACACGTAAAAAATTACATAATTTGGATTTGTCATTCCTAAAAAAAATGCAAAAATGCGAGTACTGAAAATTGAGTTTCCCCCAAATTATCTATAGTAAACAGCAATTTCATACGTAAAGACCTAATATATAACGTTATTTTCAAACTTATAGCCATAAAAACATCGTCAGTTAAAGAGGCATAACAGGTGCGTAACAACTTATCTCTTTACATTAGATTAAAACGGTACCGGAGCATTGCTTCAACACCTCTTATAGACAGTGGCGTCTCGCAGCCTGCCGCCCCGGGCCATGGCCAAAAGGGCCATGGCCCGGGGCGGCAGGCTGCGAGGGGTGGTGCAAGCTGGACCTCGCGCTCAGCTTTGGGCGCCTATTATTATCAATCGTTAGGTACCTATCTGGTCAGTAAAAAGAATAGTTCATCGGAAAATATGTAAATCTTAAATATATAAAACAAAGTCGTGTTAGTTACACCACTTATAACTCAAGATCGGCTGGATCGATGTTAGTTATCTCTTTTTTGTTGTATTCTTATTCGCTCCGAATAGCAGAATAATTAATAAAATATCGGATAAATTATCGAATAACAATAAATAAATTAAATATCTTAAATATATAAAACAAAGTCGTGTTAGTTACACCACTTATAACTCAAGATCGGCTGGATCGATGTTAGTTATCTCTTTTTTGTTGTATTCTTATTCGCTCCGAATAGCAGAATAATTAATAAAATATCGGATAAATTATCGAATAACAATAAATAAATTAAATAATTTTACGAATGCAAACAGCATGTGGTGCCATCTGTTGACAAAACTACGCATATAAAAGAAACCTATTTATCTAGCATTCTGACATCTAAACCCCAAGTTTTAAAAATCGCTTAGTTATTCCAAGAACTATTATTTCTGCATATATTCAATACCCTATGCTAAGCCTAAAAACGGTACTGAAACTACATTCATCTTTCGCAATGGCAAGCAAGGAAACATTTCTGTATTTGGAAAAAAGTCGTATTAATGTTATTACCTTAATGAAATCCTAAATTAAGTTTAACTAAAGTTAACACGAAATTATTAGACTGTTAGGCGGAACGAAGTTCGCCGGGTCAGCTAGTATTGAATAAATGTTAACTATGACAGAAATAAATTTCTATGTTTGAACACTTGGCGATTTATCCATCGCAACATTATATCATTGCAGTATAGAAACGCAGAAAGAAAAGTAAATCTGGATGACCCGAGATCTCTCGCTTAGTATAGGGTTCGAGTCCCTTCCTCTCCTCCTCACATCCAGATTTACTTTGCTTACTGCGTTTCTATACTGCAATGATATAATATAAATTTGAATAAATGGTGTTTATTTTGTGAGGTATTTTTAGTTTTGTCATTCATTATCATCACAGCCCACATCAACACACTGCTGGATTTTATTTTATAATTGAAATATTTTTGCCTTTTTTTCGTTAATTTATGGGGCGACAAACATTACAGGCCCAGGGTGCCAAATTTTGGAATACGCCACTGCTCATAAACAGACCTATATTGATTTATTTACTGACTCACTTTTTATATATTTTTGCTACTATATATAGTACTCTCACTAGTTTTTTTTTTTTTGTTTCTTAGTACCTAAAAGGTACAAAAGGAACCTTTATGGTGAGACTCCGTTGTCCGTCCGTCCGTCCGTCCGTATGTCACAGCCTCATAACTATAGCACCATTAAAGATAAAGACATGAAATTTGGCATACAAATTGCATTAATTTGCTCACATATCACGGTGTAAAAAATATGAAAAATTTGAAGTTGTTCAAAATATTTCCAAAACAAAAGTGAGAAAAATTTTAAATGTTATCCTAAAAATACAATCATCCATCAGCCTAGTTCGTCCACTGCTGGACATAGGCCTTTCTAGGACTTTGCCACTCCCGGCGGTCATCCTGGAAGAATTGACCATACTCACACACGCTGGGCAGGCGGGTTGGTGAGCGCGGTGCCGGAACCAGTGACGCCACTGCCCGTCACCAGTCTGTTCCATATAAGGCCCGGCTATAAGAGATGGATATACCGCCATCCATCGGTCCCAGGCATGGTGGACCTCCTGGTTTTTTGCCTGTGAGCTGTCCTCTTACTCTCCCCCGAATTACTTCGAGGGGGTCTCCAAGTAAGATGGTGGTACCTCCACAGTCGAGCCCGGCATCAGCTCTACCTTAAACTATGAAAAACCTTAAACTACCTTGAAATATGGTCCCATATGCTTTGCCATTTTCGGCACACAAAAATATAACTTAATAGTAAACAAAACATAAACATAGAAAGAAAAAATATATTTTAAATTAGATTAAATTGTCATATATGAATTCTATTAATATTATACAATTATTGTCTGAAATCATCGTTTCACATATAGAAAACAAACATATCAATTAGATAAGTACATGATAAAATATTATAGCAAGAACAAAATGAAAAAAAAAATAACGGCCTGAAAATAACGTTATTCCCTTGTCCAGACCAAGCCAGCCAAGCCCCTAGTGTTGTCCTCAGCATCTAGCGGTTGGGTTCCGCGGCAATTTCAATTATACGTTTATGAAATAGTTGTCGCCTCGAAGGCGCTGTTTCACGGATGCTTGCTATATTGGAGTCGGTGGCGGCCGATAGGAATTTTTAAGGTGCCATCCGAACACCCCTGGAATCCGGTATCGATTAATGCGCTGGTTATGAAAAATGGTCCAGCATTTGTGTAGTCAAGAGTTTTTTTTTGTGCCTGTGTTTTGATGGGATTGATAGGTAATTTTTCGAAATTCTTCAAATCATGGATATTTTTCAATTTATTTGTCGAAAAATAAATAATTGGAAAATATAGATTACACTGAAATTTAGAAAAGTTATCATTTCTAATGTTTAGTTACGGAGGATTTGCAATATACCACCGTGCATGTATACATTTGCTATATATCACCGTGCATGTATACATTTGCAATATACCACCGTGCATGTATACATTTGCAATATATCACCGTGCATGTATACATTTGCAATATACCACCGTGCATGTATACATTTGTTATATATCACCGTGCATGTATATATTTGCTATATATCACCGTGCATGTATACATTTGCAATATACCACCGTGCACGTATACATTTGCTATATATCACCGTGCATGTATACATTTGCTATATATCACCGTGCATGTATACATTTGCAATATACCACCGTGCATGTATACATTTGCTATATATCAACGTGCATGTATACATTTGCAATATACCACCGTGCATGTATACATTTGCTATATATCACCGTGCATGTATACATTTGCTATATATCACCGTGCATGTATACATTTGCAATATACCACCGTGCATGTATACATTTGCAATATACCACCGTGCATGTATACATTTGCAATATACCACCGTGCATGTATACATTTGCAATATACCACCGTGCATGTATACATTTGCTATATATCACCGTGCATGTATACATTTGCAATATACCACCGTGCATGTATACATTTGCAATATACCACCGTGCATGTATACATTTGCAATATACCACCGTGCATGTATACATTTGCAATATACCACCGTGCATGTATACATTTGCTATATATCACCGTGCATGTATACATTTGCAATATACCACCGTGCATGTATACATTTGCTATATATCACCGTGCATGTATACATTTGCTATATATCACCGTGCATGTATACATTTGCTATATATCACCGTGCATGTATACATTTGCTATATATCACCGTGCATGTATACATTTGCTATATATCACCGTGCATGTATACATTTGCTATATATCACCGTGCATGTATACATTTGCTATATACCACCGTGCATGTATACATTTGCTATATACCACCGTGCATGTATACATTTGCTGTATACCACCGTGCATGTATACATTTGCTATATATCACCGTGCATGTATACATTTGCTATATATCACCGTGCATGTATACATTTGCTATATATCACCGTGCATGTATACATTTGCTATATATCACCGTGCATGTATACATTTGCTATATACCACCGTGCATGTATACATTTGCTCTATATCACCGTGCATGTATACTTTCTTTAACGACATATTTTAAAACTTGTAGATGCTTTCAAAGGGAAACATAAGTAACAGTGCTGCGACATCCACCTTCCATCCATCCATCCATCAGCCTAGTTCGTCCACTCCTGGACATAAGCCTTTCCAGGACTTTGCCACTCTCGGCGGTTATCCTGGAAGAATTGCCCATACTAACACACGCTGGGCAGGCGGGTTGGTGAGCGCGGTGCCGGAACCCTCGCACCAGTGACGCCGCTGCCCGACACCAGTCTGTTCCATTATGGAATTATGGAACTTCCATATAAGGCTCGACTATTACGGATGGATATACCGCCATCCATCGGTCCCAGGCATGGTGGGCCTCCTGGTTTTTTGCCTGTAAGCTGTCCTCTTACTCTCCCCTGAATTACTTCGAGAGGTCTCCAAGTAAGATGGCGGTACCTCCACAGTCAAGCCCGGCATCAGCTCTACCACCTGTTATCCACCTTCACCTAAACAAAATAAATACACTGGCGTATTTATTTTCTTCTGATTTCATAATTTCCAATCAATTTTGAATAAATATTGATTATATTTCATTGTAATTATCTTTTTTTTCTTAGCATAGTGAACTTCATGTTAGTAAAACTATTCGGAAAAATTAGAAAAAGAATGGAAAAAAAAGCTATTCTTTTCCGGCCGAAATTTTTGCATTACTTTATGTCTTAGAGCAGCGTTTCTTAACCTTTTTTGTCCACGGACCCCTTACGAAATCAAGCACAATTTTAAGGACAACCTTAATAAAAAAGCAGCAATAAATTTCGGACCATTTATTTTAGTTCTACAAATTACAAAAAATATATACTTTTTCATATCAAAATACGTTAATGAGATGGTTTTTTGGTGGCAAAAAACTTTTGGTGGCATTTATTTATGATTGTTAAATGGTCCATAGATTAGGCTGCGGACCCCCATACATAAACGAAAACGCTGTCTTAGAGCATCTAACTTTATGTAAGCAAAAAAACTTAGTCTCCTCCCTAAACTAGGTTTTTTGTTTACATTAAGTTTTAATAATATAAGGTGATTCACACTGACGATTCGCCAAGTGATCAGAAACATGACCTGATAATACTTATTTGTGAAATTTGTAAAATAAGAGAATGAAAATTAATAACGTTTAGGAGTAGAGATGAAACGGATATCCGGTTACTATCCGGTATCCGGCCTATCCGGCCATATTTTTGGTATCCGGATACCGAATACTTAACTCATCATACAAAAATTCGTTTAAATCACAAAATCAATTATTGAATAATCTAAATTCTAATACATAAAGTAAATAAGAGTAAACCTATGGTAAATAAAGACAAGCTTTACAGCAATTGTTGGGAATAAGCGTTTGTGCTTTTCTACATTACACCAGCTTCAGAAAAAAGTATCACAATATATATACTGGATGTAACTGAACAGGTGTATTTTAATAAAAACACATGGTCTAAGAATCATACTGAACAACTTTTCCAAAGAAACATACTTGTAGAAATGAAAAAATATGTTCATGTTTCCTTAGTCATTTCGAAAACCTACTGTGAATTTTGATAGGGTAGGTTAAATTTTTTTTTATATTTTATTTTTGGAAAATTTGTTCAGTATAAACAGTAGAATACGCAGTTTCATTTAAAGATACATATTTACGAATTTCGTTAGGATCGGAAATTGTTTCGCGTTTGTAGACCACCATTTGTATGATTGTGATACGACCATTTAGAAATGATCTTCATTTAGAAAATGCACAAATAACCTCGCCCAGTTGCATCCGCACGCAACTTGGTGTGTAATGTTTAGACTTGCTCAATTCGTGCGAAACGCATATCTTGAGCCGGATATTCGGCCGCCGTATATCCGGCTATCCGGCCCAGTGCCTTGCCGGATATCCGGTATCCGGTATCCGGCCAAATCACTATCCGTTTCATCTCTATTTAGGAGCATAAGGTCAAAAGCGCAAAATGACAAACGATCGCAAATTGTCGAAAGAGCAGAATGTAAGAAGCGCACATAGTCAAAAGCGCAGAATGTCAAAGGCGCACAATGTCAAAAGCGGACATAATTCTCTTTGCAATGTGGTACATCAAAAACACTTGTTGCAAGTCAACTTTATTTAACCAATTAAATTTTATGTTTTTAGACGGCTATAAACGGGTCAAATTTGGGCTTGAATAAGTGGCGAATTATTTTTTTTTATTTATGGACAAATATCGACAACAAAACAACATTACATCAGCTAATTGTGTCAAGAACGGATTTCACTATGCTAATAATAAATATACATAATTTCACACTAGAAACTAACATGATAAACAATTTGTAAAAAACAAAACTAACTTTTAAATATAAAAATTAATTCAATAAATTTATATTGCTTTTATCAGCTTCTTTCTTTTATTTTTCTTTGATATATAATTATACAACGTGTAACAGAAAGATGTAACCATATTTGAAGAGCTTATTCAGTCAATGGTATAGAACAACTTTTATAATAGAACAAAAACTGTCTCAAAAAAAATTTTTACTGTTTCATAGAAAAATGCAATGCCGCTCGGCCGAAATGTATGGTAGGGTAGATGTTTTTTTTGAGATTTCAGGTTTGGCTCCATAGTAGAAGTTGTTTAATACCATTGACTGAAAAAGCTCTTCAAATATAGTTACACCTTTCTGTTACATGTTGTACGAGGGGCATGCCAAAATAAGTTAGATACTATTTACTCCTTTGATTGACACTGGCAAGTTATACATCATCTTATAGGCTGGTTGTTTGTTGGTATATCTGAAAATAGAACGCACATCATTTTTTTTTTTTTTTATTTGGATGAGCATCATTTTTCCGAGAATCTGGCGGGAATTCGCTTGCAGCAATAGAGCTCAGTCGAAGTGATTGTCGCGCTATGATTTATTATGAGTATAAAAAAGTTTTAAGCCTCAAGAATGTTTTGAACTTTTGGCTACTACTTTTGGTGAGTCTGGTTGCTTACGAACAACAGTATTTAATTGGTTTGCTGAATTTAAAAGAAGACGGGGATGTCTCAAAGATGAAGCGAAGACAGGTCGGCTGCCAACCGCGGTCACAGAAGAAAACGTTCGTGCAGTCGAAAAACTTATTCGTGAAAACCAACGAATTATGTATGTAGAGCTGGAGCGAGAACAGGGAATTGGATCAGCAGCAATGCAAACCATAATTCACGACCACCTTTCTCTCCGTAAATATTGTTTGAGATGGGTGCCGCACAAACTCACCGATGAGCAGAAGACCGTCGGTTGGATTGGTGCCTATTCATGATAGATAAATTCGACGGTGGCGAGAAAAAAAATGTGTATGATATGCTGACTGGTGATGAAACATGGCTTTATAACTATGATCCCGAAACAAAGTGACATTCGACTGTATGGTGCTTTGAAGATGAGCCAACTCCAACGAAATGTCGCCGTGCACGAAGCACACAGAAACAAATGGTCGCCTCGTTTTTCAGCAAAACGGATCATATTGCTACTGTGGTGCTAGAGAATCAAAGAACGATGAACTCCGAATGGTATGTGACAGTTTGTGCTCCAACAGTAATATCAGCTTGGTGTGACAAGCGACCGAAGTCAGGAATCCGACGCCTTCTCAGGCACCACGACAATGCGGCGTCGCACACGTCTGCCAAAACACTTGACTTTTTCGACTCAAAAAATGCGTCAATCCTCCCTCACTCACCATATTCCCCTGACCTAGCACCTTGTGATTTTACCTGTTTCCAAAAATCAAAGAAAAAATAAAGGGGAAGAAGTTTGAAAGCAAAGAAGATGCACTGGCTGCCTATATTTTCGAGATTTCTGAGGTGTCTAAAGAAGAGTGGTCATTGGTATTTTCCAATTAGTTCAGACGTATAGAAAAGTGTATACGTGCTCAGGGTGAATACTTCGAAAAGATCGATACTTGTAATAAAGAATACATTTTATAATTTTTGAGTATCTAATTTCTTTTGGCATGCCCCTCGTATATCAAAGAAAAATAAAAGAAATATAAAAATGGTTTTATGCTGTCGTTTCTTCATTCATTCATTCATTCATTCTCAATATTTACTGACTCCCTACGATTTTCGTGTAAAAATCAAAATCATCTTGTATTTTTCTATTTTGGGCGGAAAGTAGGTACTTACTTACGGTTTCTCAGCCGGATTGTGTAAAACCCGCTTTTTTCTAATTAAGCCTGTACCTGAGCCTAGAGCATGACCAACTTCAGTCTATCTAGGATTCGTTTGAAGAAATTCGGACTCTCCTTGTATTGAAAAAAATATATTTGGTTTATTAATCTTTTCTCTAGGGATCTTACGTATAAACAATGTACTAAGATTTATACTTTTGTCAAAAAAAAATGTTTTGCACCCTCTTTTTTTTTGGTTTTCAAACGTTCGCTTGAAGAACGCGGTTAACAGATCAACTTGATTTTTTTTTTCATATAATAGGTAATAGAAATATGAAGGTATATCACCTAAATTCAATGTTTTTTTCCCTACAAAATATTTCAGTATTAGCTAAAAACACACCAATTTGTTGTTTCGCTGCGTGATCACTAGTATTACGCGTCTAAGAAAAAGAGGCCAAAGACCCAACATATAATCGCCTCTATGGAAAGCAAATAAAGTCTTTGCTATTAGACTTATTGTGCTGGATGGGTAATAAAAAAAGTTGCTAGGGTATGCCATCTTCTTAACCGAAAGAGAACACTTCAATTCAAAATTCACTCAATAGTTCACTCAATAATTCAACAAATCCCCATTACCTATGTAATATGTATTCTGTAAACTGTCATCGCAAAGTTTCCATTGTTTTCTGTATATCTGTTTATTTTTTTTTATTTAAAAATTATTGAAATGAGGGATTTTCTTTTTTTCTTTTTTTTAACTCTTTCCTGGTCGCTGGATAGATGGCGCTGAACTTGGTAAGTTACTGCAAGTGCGCAATGTTTTTTTTTTCCAACCGTTTTGACTTTGGCACCTAGTAACGTAGTCAGTTCAACGCCATCTACAGAGTTCTTGGAAACTATGTTTTTTTTTAATACTCAAAAAAGAAAACCTCTCATTATCATTGACGGAAACCAATAGAAACTTAGCGATGGCAACATACGCAATACATAGGTAATAATGTTTTATTGAATAACTATTGAGTGAGTTTTGAATTGAAGTGTTCTGTTTCGATTAATAAGAAAAAGGTGGGTTTTTCACAATCCGGCTGCGATGCCGCTCTTAACTCCCAGACCTTGATCTACAACCCGTCGGAAATATCTTGGAATCAAATGTATGACGTCATTTGGTCAGGTACCAAGACATTTCCGGCGGGTTGTATAGTACGTTTCAAATACCAAGGCCCCATTGCACTTTAGACGGTCATTAGGCGTTAACAATTGGATTAGTGGTAACAAAAGATACCTGGCCAGATACGCGTGCCAATTTGAAGTGCTCCAAATTAGATAACAAAAGGCAAACATCATGAGCCCCATTGTTAAGTTTCTAGTGCAATAGGGCCTTGGTATTTGAAACGTAGTTTATCTTTTGTTATCACTAATCGCCTAGTGACCGTCTAAAGTGCAATGGGGCCTTGGTATTTGAAACGTACTATACCTAATTCCTATGAATTGAAATACAGCTGTAGTATTAATAATATTGCGAAACACGAGGTTTTCTATGTTTTCAACCAAGAAGTGAATATCTCGGAGAAACCAAGAAACACAAAGTTTTCTAAGTTTTCAACCAAGTGAATATCTTATAGAAACCAACGCGAAATAACTTCACAGGTATGCTCGACGAACCCTTCCCATCTCTCTATGTTATCAAGCTTTAACCAGTGTCTCTCAAACTTAGTATTGATTAATTTGCCAAAGTTTAAGCTCTACTTGTGTTTCTAGTTGGTATTTACGGGTGAAAGGTGTTAAACAGTAGGCAGACTTCTTGAATCTTTAAAATCTTGCTTTGTGGGATACATATTCTAAAAATCTTTATGGGATGAATCGTGTTTATCTGTATGTCTGTCTGTAACAACCGCTTTTTTCCGAGGCGGATATACAACGTGTAACAAAAAGGTGTAACCATATTTGAAGAGCTTATTCAGTCAATGGTATAGAAAAACTTTTACTATGGAGTCAACCCTGAAATCTCGAAAAAAAATCTGCCCTTTCATACATTTCGGCCGAGCGGCATTGCATTTTCCTATAAAGCGAGTAATTTTTTTTTCGATTTTCAGGATTTGCTCCATACTAAAAGTTGTTCTTAACCATTGACTGAATAAGCTCTTCAAATATGGTTACACCTTTTTGTTACACGTTGTATACAAGGTGAAATTTAATCAACCGCCCGAATTCATACTGGAGACTGTTACTTATCAGGAACAAGGTTAAGTTATTCTTTTTATCGAATCAATAAAACATTTTTTTTGTTCCTATACGAACTGGACTAGTTCAAATACAATTCCTAGTATAGGCAGTGCGGGTGCAAAAAAATATTTTTTTTTATTTAACCTGGAGGGTCATTTATCATTGTTCCTGATTACTAACCGAGTCTCCAGTGTGAATTCGGGTTGGTCAAATTTCACCTTACGGGTATATAACTTGAAGTTTGAAATAGTTATAAGTTGTAAGGTGATCCCAACACTAATAAATCAAACTAAAACGATGATCCCAACACTAATAAAACAAACCAAAGCAATGATCCCAACATGAACAAATCAAACTGAAGCGATGATCCCAACTCTAATAAAACAAACTATAGCGATGATCCCAACATTAATAAATCAAACAAAATCGATGATCCCAACATTAATAAATGAAAGTAAAGCGATGATCCTAACATTAATAAATCAAACTAAAGCGATGATCCCAACAATAATAGAATTTAAATAGGCAAAATTATTAACCGAAATAGGATAAGGTCTTCAGAATACTGGGGTGTTTATTTAAAGAAAATGGTTTATCTAAAAAATTAAAACACTGTATTTCTGCCAAGCTAGATAAAAATGTACTGGATAAAATCTAGTCTGTATATATAAAAGAGTACCCAGACTTTTTTTTTTTATTTATTTACAACAAAATATTACTTAATATTAAGTATTAAATGGATCACAAAAACCCCTCAGGATTTATCCATGATCCATGAGATCACTCTTATCTAACAATTTATAAACTTATTAACTTATCACTTAAAAAATATTTCTTTAGTATTGCTCTTCTCTTTACTTTAAGACTTCATTTGGCAAATCATTTAAACATTTTGATAACATGTATTCCGAAGTTCGCATTCCATAAGTGTTGACTGACTGACTGACTGATCTATCAAAGCCTTTCCCAAACGGCTGGACCTAGGAGTATGAAATTTGGACTTTAAGTCCCTTGTATGACGTATATATCCGCTAAGAAGGGATTTTAGGCAATTTCTACGGGATCTTGAGAAACGGGATCCACGCGAGCAACACTGTGGGGCGTCCGCTAGTTTATGTATAAAGAAGAAGCAGTGACTTCAGTATCCTATAGACTTGTAAAATACCGACTAAATTGGTGACATACAGAAAAAAAGTCTTTGAAATTCTGAGATATTAATAAGTAATTTTTTTTTTCTTTTGTGTCCATTCATGCCATTTTGTAAATTTTATTCCTTTGTGTATATTCTCATATTATCGCACTCCTTTGTGTATTCCTCATATTATCGCACTACGAAATTTATCAACAAAAATGGAGGGGTCGTAGTGTACGTGAAATCTTGCTGGGACGTTTTAGTCACTGAGCCCGAGGTCTTGGACGCTAATTGTCTTAGCGTTGAATTTCCTAATTTCTGCTCAATCTTTGGAATTTATAGATCTCCGTCCTTTTTAAATCATAGCAACTTCCTCGACTCGTTGGATGCAGTCTTAAATCGTCAAAAACCAAACTCTCGTTTTATCTTGGTTGGTGATATTAACATCAACATTATGTCCGAGGCTCTTACGAATAACTCTAACGAATACCTTTGTTGGACAGCTGAACATGGACTCAAGCCTGCTATTTCGAAACCAACAAGACTCAAAACATGCCTGGATCGCATATTTATCGACAACAAATTGCAGGGTGTTGGTATAATATGCAAAACCAGTACTACAGATCATTCGTTAGCAATAGCAGGTATTGTGACAGATGTTAAAAGGCCAGCTAAAAAAAGAGTGAAACACGTGACTGACTTTGAATCAGTAAGGCTAGAACTGGGAAATTATAACTGGTTATCACTAAACGAAACAAAAGATGCTTCTGAAGCAGCCACAACATTTTCATTTATTTTAGAGGAGGTAATTAATCGGCATACTAAAACTATTCCTGTCAGTCGCTCCAAATATAATCTTAAGGAATGCATACGTCATCGGGATAATCTCCATCTGCGAGTAAGAAAAAACCCAAATAATGCAGTGCTTTTGGTTTCATACAAAAGGTACCGCAATTTCTGTAACCAACTCTTACACAAGCTTAAAATTGAGCATGAAAATAAGGAGCTTCTGGAGAATAAAGATAACCCGAAACGTCTTTGGGAAGTTATAAAAAATATCTGTGAGCTCAACACAAATACAAGTAAATCGTCGGAACTCCTTTCTTTTAAGGACTCATCCCAAACGTCACTAGCTGCTTGTAACAACTATTTTGCTAACATTGGTAATGAGCTTGCCAACAAAATTCTTAACCCTTAATTAGTCGCATGGGGTCAAAGCAGTTTCGCATTAAAAATTAAGCACTTGCCGCTGCCCGAATTTCCCCGCGCCCCCGCTAGCTTCATAACCCGCGTCGAAGTTTGTATTCTGGTAGCGTCCAAGTCACGGGAGTAGAAGGATGCGTCTCTGCGCTCTTGAGCGGTGACCCCGTGCGAGTAATTACGTTACTTTTTTGAAAGAGGGGAGTTGTTTAGTTTATGTATTTTTCTTGTGTATTATTAATTCGATTTGTATTATTATATGTCCAGTGTGTAAATTTATTTTATAAATATGTTTTTTACAGCTTGATAAAATGAAATTATTCAAATACTTCTAAAGTTTTAACTTTGATCTTAGTATAAGTACAAATTGATAATTTTTGATAATAATTTTAATTTAGCTTGTTTATTTTGATTGGATATTTAGTTCTTGTTGTTTCCTTTTAAATATAATAGAATTAATAAAGCACTTTAATAATAATAAAGTTTTATTTACTTATATATTTCATAAATAATAAAAATTATTCCTACAATTTGGGGTCACCTGTGACCCCATGCGAGTAATTATGTAATTTTCTTAGTGCGCCTAATTAAGGGTTAAGCAGACAGATAAAACCGAAGAACAACTCGCTTCAGAAGTTCGAGAAACAAGCCAGGTTAATTCATTTTTCCTTACCCCTACAGACCACATTGAAATAGCAAGTCAAATTCGAGGGTTAAGAAACGGCAGTGCTCCTGGGCTGGATAACTTCAACACCAAACTGATAAAGGAAATCTGCAATGAAATAGTGGTACCCCTTACCCACGTATGCAATTTAAGTCTACAAACCGGTAAATTTCCAGAATGCTGGAAAACCGCCATGGTAGTGCCTATACATAAAGGAGGTAATAAGGATGAGCCTTGCTTCTATCGACCAATTTCCTTGCTGAGTATTTTCTCGAAAATACTCGAAAAATTGGTAAATAAACGATTAGTAAAATTTCTTGAGAACCACAAATTGATTTCACCAAACCAATATGGTTTTCGGCCAGGAAAATCGTCAGAAGATGCTATTCAGTTACTACTAACCAATGTTTCCTTGGCACTTGATCAGGGACAGGCATGTATAGGAGTGTTTCTTGACTTAGCCAAGGCCTTCGATACCGTATCTCCAGCCATCCTACTGAGAAAGCTTGAAGGTCTCGGAATCAGAGGAATAGCACTAGAATGGTTTAAAAGCTACCTGACTACACGCAGACAATGTACTAAAATTGGTGGAGATATCAGTGCACCAGAGTCGGTTGTTTTTGGAGTGCCTCAAGGCAGTATACTTGGACCAACCCTCTTCATAATCTATATAAATGATATTACAGAATCTCTTTCTTCGCCGGGCCAAGTTGAAGTAGTCTGTTACGCTGATGATACAGCTCTTGTATTTAAGGGACCCACTTGGGATGAAGCAGCTTAGGTTGCTGAAAAGGGTATGAAAGACGTTGCACACTGGTTGAACAACAATCTTCTAACCCTCAACGCAAAAAAAACTGAATTTATATGTTTTCACAAAACCAAGGCTTCAGAGCCCCCTGCTTCAATATGCTTAAAAGTTCACACCTGCAATAATAGTACTCAGTACAAACCGTGCTCTTGCGTAAATATCGAAAAGGTAAAAATTATTAAATATCTAGGACTTTTACTCGACGAGAAGCTTACTTTTCACGACCACATCGTTTCCTTATCTGGCCGCGTCAGGAGGACAATTTTCGTAATGCGACTGCTTCGAAATGCAGCCCATAGAGACGTTCTTTTGTTAGTCTACCACGCACTATGCCAATCACTCCTTACTTATTGTATCACTGCGTGGGGAAGTGCTGGTAAATCAAACATGATAATGGTTGAAAGAGCCCAAAGGGCTGTCCTTAAAGTCATGTACCGGAAACCGTTCCGATATCCCACTACTAAACTTTGTAAAGATTCTAAGGTTTTGACTGTTCGGCAGCTCTTTATTCATAAAGTAGGCCTATTGCACCATAAAACGATTTTAAATTCTGGAAAATATAAAGACTTATCAAGCAAACGAAGATTCAGAGTCGACACCCCGTCGGTCAACACCGAATTCGGAAAACGATTTAAGCCCTTTGTTTTTCCCTACATCTATAATAAAATTGTCATGCACTGTGAAATTGGGAGTTGCCCAGTAGTAGAAGCTAAACAAAAAATAAAACAATGGTTATTATCTCTTGATTACTTCCAAACCGAAGATTTGCTTCAATGCGTGAAGTAGATAACGTGTATCCACGTATATTTAATCTATGTATTTATTATATTCTTAATTTATCCCCCATTATTAATTTAATATATTATTTGTACTTTGTGCATTATATAGGTACTTGGTTTTTAATTAATTATTTTATTTTGTCATTTATTTTTATTTTGAACTATACTGAGGTACGAGTCTATTTAAAATTGAAGTAGATTAAATAACAGGTTTATTGTGTAATTTTAGTTTGTAATTGTAATTGAAAATTGTTCTGTTTTAGTTTAAGTATGTGTTTTTAAATTTATTAATTTATCTAGTAGTTGTAAAGCAAAATGTGTAATTATGTTATGTGTTATTTGGGAGCCCGCAGTTCAGACTTATCTCTAGTGTGGGGCCCGCTGCTTAAGTCTTATGTTGTGAATTTTTCTTTACTGTTAATAAATGATTTTTATGTTATGTTATGTTTATGTTTATGTGTAACTATCATAGCCGATTCTGAAGGCTTTAATTTTAGTTTTAGTGCCACCAAAACTTAAATTATTTCAAAGTAATTTAACTTCTGTTCATAACATTTATGAACAATTTTGCAATGAAGAAAATTTACTTTTGACAGAACTAAAACTAAAATTAAAGCCTTCAGAATCGGCTTTATTGTCTTACTTTGTGTTTTGTTTTGTATAGTGTATTTACTTTATTGATCACTAGCTTTTGCCCGTGGCTTCGCCCGCGTTGATTTAGTTTTTGTGTACTACTTTTTATAGAACGTATTTAAATCTGGTTTGGAGTGTTTTTGGTGCAATTATTTGATCTCCAGGTAAAGTCTCTTTGGCGGGGCCTATTACCTATTAGTTTTTTTAAATTCATATTAAGAGTACCTCTTTATATACTACATTAGAAGTTCTGCCTTCAGCTGTTAACTCAACCAGGCTGCTAGGTGAGCTCACTCTCAAGCAGGCTACGTAAAACTGGCCGTGCGAAAAGCATTCCCCCCTAACATCAACTCCTGCTGTTTTCAGTGACTGACCCTGAGACTTATTAATCGTCAATGCAAAAAGGAAAAAATGGAACTCTAATAGGATCAATTGTGTGGCTGTCTGTCTGTCCGTCTGTTACAACCGGTTTGCTCTGGCACACATACTTTCAAGAATGTTCATGTCCACTATACTAAATGTCAAAATCAATGACATTTTCGTAATTAACGTCCAAAAAAAACATAAAAACGACATTATATTGATATTTACACTTTTCAACATTTCAACCCCATCACACCCCAATAGGGGATGATGGTATTTCACGTCCACTACGTTGGATTTAGAAATCGTTGTTGTTTTCGTAATCAGCGACCCGATAAACCATACAAACGATACCCATGTTGATTTTTAGACTTTGGGACCATATTTCCCCCTTTTAAGGGTTGAATTCTGAAAAAACCTGAAACACATGTTTACTCATTTATGAATAGGAGTACTCCTGTGAAGTCTCGAATAAAATAGTCTTACTAATCTCGTTTCCCCATACAAACTCTGGACCCTCGTTTCACCCCCTTAGAGGTGGAATATCAAAAAATCATTTCTTATTCCTTGTCTTCATTACAAAGGAAAGCTCTGTACAAAATTTCAGCTTTCTAGATCCAGGGGTTTGGGCTGTGCGTTGATGAGTCAGTGAATGAGTGAGTCAGTCAGGACTTCTATTTTTATATATATGACTAGCTTTTTCCCGCGGCTTCGCCCCCGTTGATTTAGTTTTTGTTGATTTAGTTTTAAATCTGGTTTGGAGTGTTTTTGGTGCAATTATTTGATCTCCAGGTAAAGTCTCTTTGGCGGGGCCTATTACCTATTAGTTTTTTTTATTCATACTTAAAATACCTCTTTATATACTACATTAGAAGCTGTGCCCTCAGCTGTTAACATGACCAGGCTGCTAGATGAGCTCACTCTCAAACAGGTTACGTAAAATTGGCCATGCGAAAAGCAGTCCCCCCTAAGATCAATTCCTGCTGTTTTCAGTGACTAACCCTGAGACTTATTAATCGTCATTGCGAAAAGGAAAAAATGGAACTCTAATAGGATCACTTGTGTGGCTGTCTGTCTGTCTGTCCGTCTGTTACAGCCGATTTGCTCTGGCACACATACTTTCGAAGATTTTCATGTCCGCTATATTAAATTTCAAAATCGATGCCATTTTCGTAATTAACGTCCCAAAAACCCATATTTACAAACGACACCCATATTGATATTTACACATTTCAACATTTCAACCCCATCGCACCCCAACAGGGGATGATGGTATTTCACGTCCACTACGTTGGATTTAGAAATCGTTGTTGTTTTCGTAATCAGCGACCCGATAAACCATACAAACGATACCCATGTTGGTTTTCAGACTTGGTCACCCCATTTCTCCCTTTTAGGGGTTGAATTCTGGAAAAACCCTTTTTCACGTCCACCACGTTGGATTTTAAAATCATTGTTGTTTTCGTAATCAGCGACCCGATAAACCATACAAACGATACCCATGTTGATTTCCAGACTTTGTCACCCCATTTCCCCCTTTTAGGGGTTGGATTCTGAAAAAAACTGAAACACGTGTTTACTCATTTATGGATAGGGGTACTCCTGTGAAGCCTCGAATCAAATAGTCTAACTAATCTTGTTTCCCCATACAAACTTTGGACCCCCGTTTCACCCCCTTAGGGGTGGAATTTCGAAAAATCCTTTCTTTTTCCTTGTTTACATTACAAAGGGAAGCTCTGTACAAAATTTCAGCTTTCTAGGTCCAGGGGTTTGGGCTGTGCGTTGATGAGTCAGTGAATGAGTCAGTCAGGACTTCTCTTTTTATATATATGATGATGATGATATTTATGTCGTACTCAAGTTGTCGTGATGTGTCATTATGTTTTATTAGTCTGTGAAAACTTTTTTGGTTTGTGATTATTTAGTGTGTTCTTTATGTATGTTTTATTTTATAGACTGTATGTTTTCCTTATTAAAACTAATTAAATAAATAAACGAAATAAAATTATCAACGGAATCGATCGACTGTTCGTTGAATTGCTTGCGGTCTACAAGCCAGGTTAGGCGAGCTAAGCCCAGCAATCTATCTGCAATCTAGGATTAATTTGTCTTGGTCCTGAGCGTCGCTCCGAGCACCCTGTATAACATCGTTAGGAACCCATTAATATTACACCTGTTGATTGTGGCGCAGTTTCAAGGGTAAAAGGAGCACGCCTTATTTAAACTTCATTGGACTTTTTTGCCGTGCATGCTGCTCGACTTAAGGCGCTACGGAAAAAAAATCGATACTTTTAGAACTTGCATATCTATTTCAGTAAAGAAGGTATTATTTTGATAAAATAGTATATTATTTTTGGAATCTTTTTCTAGGGATCTGTTAAACTGAAACGCGATTGGAGAAATTTGACTTGATACAAATACTTATTGAAATAAGGTCTTTTGCGACACCAATTCTCCTGGTTTGACAATTTGGAATGACATATGGACTGCAATTATATTTTATTAGATGGGTTTTACATTATCTAGGACCTGGTTCAACGAAATTTTGATAACAACACTTCATATGAATAAAAAACCGATATTTTGCTACATTTCCTCGAATCCGTCCCTCTCACACTGTGGGTTTTTTCGCATATGGAGTAACAGAGACGCTAAAACTTTTACATGTCGCCTTAATATAATAATAATAACTTTATTTACTGAGAAAAAGTAATTACAATACTTTTTACAAAATGAAGATTTCAGATGTGGCTAGGGTACTGATTTATTGTGAAGATTCAATGATTACTTCTTAAAATCCCAAAAACCGAGCGGCAACTATTAAACAGATCCTTAGAACCCGAGCTAGACCGTATACGATCTGTATTGCAGGTGCCAGTACCCCAACTATTTAACAGATCCATAGCACCCGAGCTAGACCGTATACGATCTGTATTGCAGGTGCCAGTACCCCAACTATTTAACAGATCCATAGCACCCGAGCTAGACCGTATACGATCTGTATTGCAGGTGCCAGTACCCCAACTATTTAACAGATCCATAGCACCCGAGCTAGACCGTATACGATCTGTATTGCAAGTGCCAGTACCCCAACTATTCAACAGATCCCTAGCACCCGAGCTAGATCGTATACGATCTGTATTGCAGGTGACAGTACCCCAACTATTTAACAGATCCCTAGCACCCGAGCTAGACCGTATACGATCTGTATTGCAGGTGCCAGTACCCCGACTATTTAACAGATCCCTAGCACCCGAGCTAGACCGTATACGATCTGTATTGCAGGTGCCAGTACCCCAACTATTTAACAGATCCCTAGCACCCGAGCTAGACCGTATACGATCTGTATTGCAGGTGCCAGTACCCCAACTATTTAACAGATCCCTAGCACCCGAGCTAGACCGTATACGATCTGTATTGCAGGTTCCAGTACCCCAACTATTTAACAGATCCCTAGCACCCGAGCTAGACCGTATACGATCTGTATTGCAGGTGCCAGTACCCCAACCCCCAGAAGGAAAGAAACACAGGTTAAACGGTAGGCCAGCCATTTTTACAAAGTGCATTTTTACAAATCTGTCGTACTTAAATTTAAACACATTCAAAATTAAACTTTACGTGGTTTTACAGCTGGTGGATTTTACTCAGATGTTAATGTAGAGAAAATTTAAAAAAAATTATATGATATACTACAGAATATGTGGAATGATGTGTTTTGATAAGAATTTAAAATTTTTATCTAAAATTTAACAAAATAGATACCAAAACAGGGTCCAATTTAATACTAAGGTCCGATTTAATTAATTAAGTATACATCCATCAGCCCGTATTCGTCCACTGCTGGACATAGGCCTCCCCAATATTACGCCACTCTTGGCGGTCCTCAGTCATCCTCATCCAGCCGCCACCCGCAACGTCCTTCAGATCGTTAGTCCAGCGGGCACGAGGGCGGCCTACGCTGCGCTTTGCTGTACGTGGTCTCCATTCCAATGCCTTACGGCCCTAACGGTTATCACGTCGGCAACAAATATGGCCTGTCCACTGCCACTTCAACTTAAGTATTCAAAGAATTCAATTAAGTATTCAAAGAAACTAATTGAAACTTAGTCAAATTGTTGATATTTTAACAACAAATGAGTTCCTTTGATTGTTTTGAAGAATTTTAGCTACAAATAGTGCAGTGCGCGCTGATATGAACGTCGATATTTGTACCGACACAGGTTGTAACCGCTGGCTACAGGAATGCAGGGCTGATGGGATTTGACAAGGGAGAATTGTGGGTGCACTGACCTGTTCTGGATTGTTTTGGAATGTTGTGGGCGAGCCGACGAATGCGCTGACGGGTTGAGTCTTCTTGTTGGGCTGATGAAGCTGGCGCTTTGGTCAGGAATGTGCAGAATGTCTTGGTGTAACGTGAACACTACACTGGTGAACACTACACTTTCACAACCTAAATGGTAGGTACGCGATATTATTTGGGCTGGCGGCGCGAATGTATGCACACACGTATCGTTAGGTCGACGGTTGCGGCGAAACAGTCGGCTGCGCGCGCGCGCAGACGTGCGCCTCGGTTGGCGGCGCGAGCCGAACAGAGCGAGCGAGCGGCGCTCAGCGCGCGACTCGATTCTGTCGCGAGTTATATTCTGCGCATGCGCTGAAATGCGCATACCGTCACGCTGTGGCGTGAACATCCTGGGGGGGCCGGGGCTGCGACTCCTCTTGAGCTGAATCCAACGGCAGCCTGGCTATCTTGAACACAGGTCGTCGCAGATTTCCATGGGCTGTGTCCAGATCCACAACTTGGATCACTCCATCCTTGCCAGGCATTGTGCGGAGAATTCTCCCCAACTTCCATTGGAGCGGAGGCAGGTCATCCTCTTTGATGAGGACCAGTTCACCCACTTGAGGAGGGGAAGAAGGGGAGAGCCATTTGGAGCGGGTTTGCAGGGTATGAAGGTAGGATCTGGACCAGAGAGTCCAAAAGCGCTGAGAGAGCGCTTGAATGAGTTGAAACCGTTTAAGAGCAGATATGGGTCTGTCGTCAAAAGACTGCTCAGGTAGAGCGGTGAGCGGACGACCAATAATGAAATGTCCGGCCGTGAGAGGTTCAAAGTCCGTAGGGTCGGATGAAATCGGGCAGAGGGGTCTTGAGTTGAGTATTATTTCGTGCAGAGCGCCGAACCAAGTTATGTGCTGATTCGCGAGCTTGTGAATGATTGCATCATTGTTTGACCTGAGGAAGTTCTGAACTTCAATGAGCTGATTTCTAGCACCTACATAGTTTGTGCCGCAGTCTGAGCGAATGAGAACTGGAGTACCGCGACGTGAGATAAAACCTAACAGGGCTCGTGCTGAGTGAAATTGACCATGTACGTCTGCTATTTTAAGTGAGACAGTTGGCAACAAAATTGGTGTGTTAGTGACGTTCACTACACGTTGTGCGGAGTTACAAAAATTCTCTGTTGGAGTTGAAGTCATTGAGTGAAAATGAACTGAGTGTGTATGTGATGAGTGTGTGTGTGATGAGTGTGCTGAGTGCGCTGAGTGCTGGTTTCATTGAGTGAAAATGAGCTGAATGTGTATGTGATGAGTGAATGTGTGAGTGAAAATGAGCTGAGTGTGTATGTGCTGATTGAATGTGTGATGAGTGTGACTGTATGTGAAAATGAGTTATTACAACTTGAGCGCTACCAACTCCAACGTGCGGATAGCTTGTAACTTGCGCGGGCCGAAATAACAAAGGCTATGTTCAAACGGAACACGGAAAATATACCCGGTTAAAAAAGCAGACAATAACACGAAAAAACTGTCGGCAATATATCACTGCGACACGAGATTACCGTAACATTAAATATCGAAAAGGGCTGATCAACTTGTTCACCAAAATATCATAACAGTATATTTACAACAAAACATCAGTCGTCGAAAATTCTATTTATAGAACAAAACACCTACCTACTGCCTCGAGCGCGTAAACAAACAAAGAATGTATTTACCTAGCCGAAATCGGATCTAAATGAGCGGACAATCCAATGATGCAAATCAAGCTTTAGTACTATACGTAATACGTATGTATATATGTAATGTAGATACGTAATTACACGGAACAAAGGCAAATTTATACTCACACCAAAAAAAAATTATCTCGCAAGATAAAAAACCTATCTTTGACAATGGGCAGATTTACACCTCTCCGCGGGCAAAAATTGGGTAAATATAGGTAAATTGGGTCGGGTCGGGTCGAGGGGTTTAATAAAGAAATATAGTGGACTGTAATAAACAATTGGGCTGAATGGATATAATTATATTATCTGAGCTGAATAATAATAACAAACGGGATGAAAATGAGTTTATTCTGTGCCGGGGGCAGCGCGGGCGCGATAATTACCTACCCGCAATAGAAAGGGCCAAAATATGCAACCGGGTGAAAATGGACTGTAGTAAATCGACGGGGGCTGGTTCAGTAACGGTTCGTAATATGTTTTATCAAAATGTGAAAATGGACTGTAGTAAATCGAAGGGCTGGGGGGGCCGGGGTTTCACTGCTCGAAGTGACCAAAAATTTGGTCACTACCGGCTCGAAGGTCCAAAATGTAACCGCTGGCTACAGGAATGCAGGGCTGATGGGATTTGACATGGGAGAATTGTGGGTGCACTGACCTGTTCTGGATTGTTTTGGAATGTTGTGGGCGAGCCGACGAATGCGCTGACGGGTTGAGTCTTCTTGTTGGGCTGATGAAGCTGGCGCTTTGGTCAGGAATGTGCAGAATGTCTTGGTGTAACGTGAACACTACACTGGTGAACACTACACTTTCACAACCTAAATGGTAGGTACGCGATATTATTTGGGCTGGCGGCGCGAATGTATGCACACACGTATCGTTAGGTCGACGGTTGCGGCGAAACAGTCGGCTGCGCGCGCGCGCAGACGTGCGCCTCGGTTGGCGGCGCGAGCCGAACAGAGCGAGCGAGCGGCGCTCAGCGCGCGACTCGATTCTGTCGCGAGTTATATTCTGCGCATGCGCTGAAATGCGCATACCGTCACGCTGTGGCGTGAACACAGGTCGAACAAGGTCATTGGTGGCTACGGAAAAAAAATCGACACTTTTATAACTTGCATATCTATTCGTTTATTAATATCGTCAGTAATTAATCATAATTAACTCTGTGTAGTTTATTCTATTTGACATTTGCATGCTCCCCTTTTTTCTCACTTTCTCTTTCACCCTAAGGTTGCCTAGTAGATTGTTATTAGCAATAATGCCGCCTTTGTACAATACCAATTTCTTTTTTGTTCTGTTTTTTTTTTTTGTAAATGTCCATTCATCCATCCATCAGCCTAGTTCGCCCACTGCTGGACATAAGCCTTTCCAGGACTTTGCCACTCCCGGCGGTCATCCTGGAAGAATTGCCCATACTCACACCGCTGGGCAGGTGGGTTGGTGAGCGCGGTGCCGGAACCCTCGCAACAGTGACGCCGCTGCCCGTCACCAGTTTGTTCCATATAAGGCCTGGCTATTAGGGATGGATATACCGCCATCCATCGGTCCCAGGCATGGTGGGCCTCCTGGTTTTTTGCCTGTGAGCTGTCCTCTTACTCTCCCCCGAATTACTTCGAGGGGGTCTCCAAGTCAGATGGTGGTACCTCCACAGTCGAGCCCGGCATCAGCTCTACCACCTGTTAAAATTGTACATTAAGTGTAATAAATAAAAATAATAAATAGACTTGTATGAAACTACATTTACTTACCAAAGTGAAACAACCTTCTCAAAGAACCACATCCGCAGAAATGATTTTCTTAATACTGTACCTGAGCCTAGAGCATGACCAACCCCAGGCTATCTAAGATTCGTTTGAAGAAATTCGGACTCTCCTTGTATTGAAAAATATATATTTGGTTTATTAATCTTTTCTCTAGGGATCTTACGTATAAACAATGTACTAAGATTTATACTTTTGTCAAAAAAAAATGTTTTGCACCTTCTTTTTTTTTGGTTTTCAAACGTTCGCTTCAAGATCGCGGTTAAGAGATCAGCTTGATTTTTTTTTTCATAAAATATGTAATAGAAATATGAAGGTATATCACCTAAATTCAATATTTTTTCCCCTACAAAATATTTCAGTATTTGCTAAAAACACACCAATTTGTTGTTTCGCTGCGTGATCGCTAGTATTACGCGTTCAAGAAAAAGAGGCCAAAGAGCCAACATATAATCGCCTCTATGAAAAGCAAATAAAGTCTTTGCCATTAGACTTGTTGTGCTGGACGGGTAATAAAAAAAGTTGCTAGGGTATGCCATCCACTTAAGTAATCGCGGGCGGTGCCGCGGGCTAACTTTCCATACAATCCAAGACAGATAGTGCACGTCCGGTCGATCGGCTATTAGATGTCTATGCGCATCATATCTGTGGCAGATTTAGTCCTTCAGACAGATTAAAGTAGAGCCACTGAGTGAAGGCGCCTATGACGTTTATATGCCTACAAAGTATTGTAATTATTTATAAGCAAGTGTGAATTAAAAAATGTTATACTTCATTGTTGATAGTGATGTACTACTTGTTTCGGTTATTATTTTTCAAATTGAATGTTGCTTTATTGTGTAATAGAATTCGTATAGAAACAAAGTTTTTTTTTTTTAAGTTTCTCATTTTATATAGGTCGTGTTTGAGGTCGCCAAGTTACGCAATAATATTTAATTAAAAACAAAACAATGACGAAGTTAAACTAAACGAAAATAAATGATAGTAAAATACTTTTTTCGATTTAGATATTTAAGGGGATATACCGACATCGGAGTGGGTTTTTCATTTCATTTTATGACACAACTACAATATATAAAGATCTGGTTTCAGACTATATGAATCTTGGGCATATTCTTCAAATTATGTGTTATGGAAAACGCAATTGGATAAAATTTTCTCGATAGAAAATAATTCCAAAGTAACGTCTTATATTTCCCTTTTTTTCATTTTACTCCTCAATGGTTCAACATTTTTCAGTTGGGTACTCTAGTTATTTTTTTACGATTTTTTACATGAATTGCGCGTCAAGTGACGGTAAGGTCGAGATTTGCGCGCACTATTGTTATCGCGTGTGCTACTGCTGCTCTGTACGTTCAGACTATAACGCTGTCACACTCGTTCACTTTCTTCAGTGCTCGCTGAGCTCTACCGTGCGAAGGACCTGTGCTGCGTTTGATCCCCTTTGTTTTTCCCCGTTTCCACAAATTTTAAGTTTGTTATCAATCATAATCTATTGCTAAGTTAATATTCATTATTGCATTATAGTTTTTATCTCGTTAAGATTCGTTTTAAGGTTAAAACTGATTGTTGTTTACTGATATAAATCGTAATCGTAAAACAATACCCCAAAATGGGGAATAAATAAAAACAGAACAATCATACGTAAAAAAAATATAAGAAGTACATGCAAGCTAGAGGTCACGACATGGTCGCAAAAATCATGTAAGTACCTACATATGATTTTTATTTGTTACATGTCAACTTGCAAGGACGGACTTTTCTGGAATCTAGTGTAGTATCTGTAAAACGCTTTACTTATATATTATGTGATATTTTTCAGGGCTAAAAGATGTTTACATAACCATGAAAATAAGATAGATTATATAAACCCATTAGCACAGACAGTTCAATAACAGTGCAAGTGGTTCGGGAGCAACAGAACAAAGCAAAGTCATGGAGTCGTCATTGATAATTTTTAATTTAAACGAGCAGAGAATTTTAAACATCCAGTCGATTCCAAAAAGAGGGTAAGGGTTTCAAAATGTTATGATTATTATAATTTTAAGTAAAATATGATGTTAGAAATATTTAAGTGTAGTAATTTGTTATTTTTTCTTTCTTCTCAAAACAAATTTGGATAAAATAGCTACAAATATATATTACATACCTAGTATAAAAATTTTAAATATGTCCAATATTTAAATTTTTTTAAATGAAGCATCATATATATTTCATTATACCAAATCTATTTTTTCACCATTATCATTGTCACATTTTCTTTATATTTTTATAGGTCTAATCGATCTTTATCAGTTGATGATGTATTAATATCAGACTCAGGGACAGATTATTCTTGTAAAATTATAGGACAGGAGTTACTACTACTATCTCCAGACAAAAATAGCTCGTCTGGCATATTATGCATCTACCGACTTCGAGCAAAATCAAGAAAGGTGAGCATTTTGTAACCAAAAATTTTTTTCAAACAAAAAGTTTATTTGTTTACTTGAATTCGTCATTTTATCCGACCGCCCGCCCGAGGGAGGGTTATGTTTTTCAGGGACCCGGTGATGGTATAAGACATGAGACATAAGATATATTAAGGAAGGACTCTTATATAAGTATATGTACCTATGTATATGTTTAGAGGGGGAGGGGGGGGGTATAATTCCTCCCCCGAAGAGGGGGTACCGGAAATCAACAGTTCTTTTCAAAATAAAAAATTTCTAGGTTATTTTAGGTAGAATAAAATACCTCGAATATACGTATAGTGGGAGGGGGGGAAATGAAAATAGTTTAAAAAAAATAAATCAAAACAAAACCTCACTTTTTTGTCTCTTTAACTTTAAAGACCCAAAATTACTTTTGCAATTGCTTCGGCGTTGCGGAAAGTGCAGCCCCTTCGCCCTTGCGTAACAAAGCATAGGCACCCGTGCAAGCCGTAGAGGCTGAGGCTGGTCGCCGAAGGGCTGCCCTTCCTCCACGCCTACGGCTTTTTATATACACTCTAGGGGTAGTACCCACAAGACTGTATAGATTCAGGGTGCTCTGATTCTGTTTTGGAACAGATTCAACCTATTTTTTGCATGGAGTCAGGTGCTCTGATTCGGTTTTGCAACAGATTCAACCTATTTTTTCTATTAAATCACTAATCAGCATAAATACAACAAAAAGGCAACCTATTATTTTTGGTAAGCTAAATAAAAGACATGCATAAACTTTAAAAACTTTGAATGAAATCACAAAGAAAAAAAAAATGCCTGCATTGGTTTTATACTATAACAACAAAAAAAATTCAATTACGTCAATTTTAATGCATGACTCACAGCAGTTTCGGAACACAACCAAAAAAAAAAATATCAAGTCATAAAATCAATTAAAATTGCATCTTTAAACAATTTTTGAGGTTATTTTACGAAACTTGAAAATTTTTTTTGAGGAAACTATCGATTTCCGGTAATTGAAATTTCGTGAGATTAATAACAATAACAAGAGCTATTCTGGAAAAAAAAATGAAGGTAACTTTGTTCGTATACTCTTATAAGAGACGAGCCTATATTTATTTATAACCGCTGGTTACACTTCTCAATGTAGTTAACACAAACAATTGGAATCTAAAACAATAAAAAAGTAAAAGAGGATAAATAATTTAAAAAGTAAATAAATTCAATACAGATGTCAAAAAATTTTATCTAAACAATAATAATCTAGCATCACATTTATGAAAATGTCAAAGTAATATAATATCAAAGTAAAAAAGTAAAATATTCTGTTTATAAATAATTTTAATACTAAGTACTAATCAGTGGCGTGCACAGAGTTTTTACACAGGTTAGACATAAAAACCGGTCAAGTGCGAGTCAGACTCGCGTACCTAAGGTTCCGTATCGTGGATGAAAAATGTAATTTTGTTTTCGTGAATTTCTAAACTGCTATATTATTCCTGTAATCTTTACGTAAGCACATATTACCATGATTTATTTTTTATTTTTCGATCAACCAATTTTAGAGATAAATTGAGGGACATCAATTTTTTTTTGTAGTTTTTCGAGGATTTCCCAAAATAGAGGCAAGTAAATATAGCTAAGCTGTATATGTATTTTTATGCGCAACTGTAACCGGCATCGTTCCAAACAGTTTGGTTATTTGAACATAACAAGCAGGAGAAACAAAACAATCGATTACTTAGTATGTTTACAACCTGTCAGCCAGTTAAATGTTTCATAACATGGATTGAATCTTCTAGTTGCTTTACCTTTTATTTGAATCCGGTACGAAGCGGCCTTTCTCGATTACTTCTTTTTTTTTCAGCAACACACAGTTTTGAAAACGTACCATTTCTTAATTTTTGCACACACACATTCCCAGCACAACTTTCACAGTAGTTACTACCACCACTAGGCATTTTTTCAATTTTTAGACCCAATTTTATTTTATTTATACTGCTTGTCATCAATTTTCGTAACGAACGAACGAAAAACAATAATGAATGGCGCCGGCTAAGCTGCTAAGGCGGCTTCGTAAGACTTCGGTAATTTTCGGTGAATGTCGTAAAACTAAAAAGACGTCGGCTTTTTGCAGAGTTTTCACCGCAAACAAGCAAAAGCTTTTGCATTTGTGTGCCATGTACTTACAGTAACGCACACAACAAAGATACTGTTGGAATAATGACCCACACATATAACCGGCAGCCACCATTCCGCGATGGCTGGTCCGAAATTGAATTACAATGGATCATAACATGAGCCATTCACTCTCAGATCTGAGCATTCACTTCATACTTTCGTAATCGATTTTAGCGATGTAATTCTATTTCGGAATGCTCGAGCATAGATACTTTATCTATGGCTCGAGTGAGCGAGCCATAGATACTTTATCTATGGCTCGAGTGAGCGAGCGGCTCGCAGCTGTGAACTGAGACTCGCAGTTCCCGCTAATGACAATAGATGGCGGTCGGTGTGGCTACACTTTTTTTTTTACGATATGCGTAAAAATGCGTAAATGATGTGTATTTGTCAGGGTAGACAGTGTCTTTTTGTCTGTATGGACTGCACGCCACTGGTACTAATATATTTCTATTAATGGGGTATTATCCCAAATTTGCCTCTTTTCAATATAATTTTAAACCTTGGAATTGGGGTAATGAAATAAAATATATATGTATATATGACATATTTTAGTCTTTAATGTTGAAAATGTAACTGTGAATTGTGTGAAATGTGAAAATCTTTTGTTTGAATAAACTCTGCAGCCCAGCTACCCAGCAAACTCTGCCCATACGGCAAATACCGGTTGTGTCTGCTTACGTGTATTCCACTGTCACATTCGTATAATATTGTCTTTTTATTCTAGACCTAAGGATGTGACTAAGAAGCGCAGACATGAAGAAGATCATACTGATGATGATGAACAAGAACATCCATACGAAATAGGCATCGAAGATTATGTGAGTTTCGTGAGTTTATGAATAAATAAAGACAAAATATTTAAAAGTAAATATATTTTTAGCTTTTTGTTTACAATATTCACTTTTGTTACAGAATGTATTCAAATGAATTCATAAAGATGCATTTTTGGCGTAAAAATAAGAAAACTGGACAGATAGAAGTAAACCAAAAATCTGATTGGTTTATTCAAGCTCAAGGCCAATTATATATTTGTCAAAAAGGAAAATGTGCATTGGCCGTATGGTACGGAAATAATCAGATAAAAACCGAAATTATACTAAAGCATGACCAATTATTATTTTGGCATGAAAAAATGGAGCCACATTTGCTTTCGTTTTTCAATGATTGTCTTTTACCAGAAGTGGTTGATCCCAGACACAGACTAAATTTACAAATTCGTGATCCAGAATATGTGAAAGAACAGGATAAAGAAAACATGTGTCCGAAAGCACCTCCAAGAAATAATTATCCAGAGACAAGCTCGCGACCAAAGGCCGTAGTAGTAGAAAATAATGAGGAGATTGTAAACCACGTGGTTGATTTTGAATTCTTCTGAATAAAATATTTTAAAAGAACCATTGTCCTTTTCTTTTTACAATTTATCCTGAAAATGACGTGTAAAAAATTCTCTGGGCTCCTATACCAACGATTAGCTTATCATCACGAAAACTTATTTTTTTGTGGTCAATATTTTTGAAAATAAAACCATAATAGCGACTCCACTGCTTCTGTTCTAAAATTTCAAAATACAGTGAAAACTTGATAACTGTATCTGTATGATAATTAAATTTATTTCTATTTAATAATATAATATATATTTTTGAATTGATTAGTTATTTAGTATGTTATGTGGAAATTGTGGAATATTGCAACGGCAATACTCCTGCAGCTGCGGTTTGTCGCGCTGACTCGCTGTAATACTTTATATTCTCTGCTCGCGGCGAGCGCGAAACCACGCCCATCAAACACTGATTTCGCCACGGTATATCCTCTTAAACATCTCTTGGCAGCCCCGGGGCACTACACCGCATAGCCCTCCGATAGCTACGCCACTGGTTTTGGCACATTTTCCTTTTGTATCATTATGTCGAATGTTGAATGACGTGTCTAATGTTGAGTAAACTCACACTTGATTTTTATTTTTAACCGAAATTTGAATGTACCTCATTACTAAATGCAGCTGTCATAGGCGCCATCACTCAATGGCTCTACTGTAGTGCTTGCAAGTGATCTTAGTGAAGTGTGTACTGCAAAATTACGGAGATTTTTTTTTCCGCCCACCGCCGCTCGTACAGTTATTGAAAGACATAAAAACCTATAAACGGCTGTATAAATTCATAAAAAATACCATTAAAAAAATATAATAATGTGAAACAACATAATTTTCAATGCATGTGCTCGTAAAGGCCCACTTTTTATGCATCAAAACCGAACAGAAAGTCGATTATTTTGCCCTAGGGCTTTATTATTATTATTTTTTTTTTTTGTTTGCAATGGTTGGCTAACCTGCAGCCTTTCCTGTGTACCATAGATGTTATACTTTTTTTCTACTGTTTAAAGGCTCTGGATACAATCCTTTTGAGCCAGTCATAATTTAAAGTTCACAAGATTATATTTGTTTTCATTTCCTCACACTATGCATTGAAAAACGTAGTATGATACACGGGCGTAAAAGCAATAAATTACTCGGTTACGTTTAAAACACTCGCTACGCTCGTGTTTTAAAACGTCCTCGTAATTTATTCCTTTGCGCCTTTGTAGCATAAACTACTATTAAACAAATTAAAGGACACACAAAGAATTAAGACATGGCTTAAAGGTCTTTGCAACCAGGCCATAAAAATTACAAAAAAAAAATCACATAACTGGCGTAATGTAATGGCCCTTCATCACTGCGGGATCTAAGTACAGACGCCTTACGGTTCAAGGCGCCTATTGGTAAACGATTTTAACGTGTATGATATCGTAATAAGAACTGTAAATAGGCAGCATGTCATGCTGGCGTCCGTTCATGACCTCCTTCTTTAATTAACCGACTTCAAAAAGGAGGCGGTTCTCAATTCGACTGTATGTTTTTTTTTTTTGGGCTTTGTTTCTCCATAACTCCGTCATTTCTGAAGTCGGCGCTCTTATATTGGTTTTTATGTTGCTATATCGTAGGAAATACGCCGACTTCTAGATAACATATTGTTTCAGGAAGAAAGAAGTCAACAAAAGTGTTGCTTCGGTACCATCGGTCTTTATAGAATTATTGTTAACTTTTTAGTGAATGACTGCTGTTACTATTGAAGTCGGTTGCTATTTTTTTGTTAAAAGTTTTTCCATGGTAACGTTGATGCCGTCTCCATCGCAACATTATCGATCTATTTATTCAATTACTACAACTGACAAGTTGAGAAAATATATCTCATTCTTAAAGAAAACAGTATTATAACATTATTAAAACTCGCGTGAGCTAACATACTAAATTATTATTACATGCGGCTTTAACACCCACGTGTGATTGTTGTTGCTTACATGCCAATCGTTTGTGCCCGTTTGACAACGACGGTGGACGCCGCGCCGCGTCATTGCCCTAAGAACGACACTCGTTTTGATATTGCCGAAATTCTATCGGTGAAACGGTTGGCATATAGTCAACAACAATCACACGTGAGTGTTCAAGCCGCATGTAATAATAAACAGTATTACTGGAAGTTTTCTTCAGTAACTTTAAGTTAAATTTCCTGACACAAAGATATTCTTGACACTTCATATTTTTCAGCTGCAGAGACGAAAATATTTTGTTAAAGCTCAGGTGTGTAAAGTCGCCGTCAATAGAAATTGTGGACTATGTAAACAAACCGTTTTCTCAATTTTTCTCAAGGTACTGTCACGGAGTCTCATTGAACATTATTCCAAATCATGAAGCATCAAGTCTTACCAGTCATTCACTGTATTTCATCATGAAATATTCAATAATCACCAGTTAATTACGGAAAATCATAGAATCAATAGTCAATTCTGTACTGCGTCGAGATTGCTGTCATATTTTTTTCTCATCGAATCTGTATTGTCTTTGAAAATTGGTGATGTACGAATCTATTTGAATATTAACCTATTTTATTCGTGATGTTATTTTATTCCGTCATTTTTTTTTAACAGCGTTACTTCATAATCTTTGACATAAACGTGTGTGTGATTCTATCGAGAGCTGTGTGATCTTCCAGCGTTGCTCTAAAATGTGTAGCTCATGTCCTAAAAGTAGAAGAAAAAATTAAAGAACTGAATGGGATAATAGATACGGCCAACGACGCTGTGACGGAACCATTTGTAATTAACGTGGGCGATTTGACTAGCGATTCATCAGAATATTTTAGCGATGAATCAAATAAAGAAAACTAATTAAGCACCTAACATATTTTAATCACATACTTACCCATCTCTAGATAGTTCACCTATTCATAGACAAAGACAACATGGCGCTTTGTTTACATAGTCCACAATTACTATTGACGGCTACTGTATAAGATGTACGGACGCCAGCATGACAAACTACCTAACTGGCAGTTCTCATTTTGCTGCATCATATCAGTAAAAATCATTTACAAATAGGTAGCTTGTACTGCAGGTGTCTGCAGTGGCGTATTTATCCTAGGGCCAAAAGGGCCATGGCCCGGGGCGCCAGGTTGCGAGGGGCGGCGTAAGCCGCACCTCACGCCCAGCTTTGGGCGCCTTTTATAATCAATCGTTACCTATCTCTTAATTTATATTGCTTTTTGAAACTTTTATATAAAAAAAAATATATTGAGTAAATGCTGTTAATTTCTTTGTATGGCCTTGTCAGTTTTTTCATTAATTATCATCATTCTCTGCCCAAATCAACACATTGCTGGGTTTAATTTAATTTAATTATTGAAATAGTTTTGCTTTTTTCTTATTAATTTATTCGGCAGCAAACCTTACAGGCCCAGGGCGCCAAATCTTATACGCCAATCGGTGCTGTACCTATCCGATTATTTTCCTTAGCCCAAAAGTTCATCGCCTCATCAAGATGAACAAGCCGTTATCACAAGATGATATAGCAGCGATGGAAAGCCAGCTGAGGAGCAGTGTCGAAGAAGACAGGAAGTACTGGAGGGTTAACGAAGTCAAATGTGATGCTGTTCATACTGCCAGAACCTATGAAGAGTTCGCGTAAGTTTGTAGTTAACACGTTGAAGGACAGAGACGCTGGGTAGTGACCTACAGAGCGTCCATCAGCCCGTATTCGTCCACTGCTGGACATAGGCCTCCCCCATATTACACCACTCTCTATTGAGAGTGTTATTCATTTGTGGAGGGGGGGGGTTACCCATATTCACACACGCTGGGCAGGCGGGTTGGTGAGCGCGGTGCCGAAACCCTCGCAACAGTAACGCCGCTGCCCGTCAACAGTCTGTTTCACATAAGATCCGGCTATTAGAGATGGATATACCGCCATCAATCGGGCCCAGGCATAGTGTGCCACCTGGTTTTTTGCCTGTGAGTTGTCCTCTTAGTCTCCGCCGAATAACTTCAAGAGGGTCTCCAAGTAAGATGGTGGTACCTCCACAGTCGAGCCCGGCATCAGCTCTACCACCTCTAAGCTCTACCACCTCCTACAACGTACTATTAGATAACCAATTTGAACACGACGCCCGTATGGCGTCATCGATTCCCTGTAGAATTGTGCCAGAATGGCTAACAGCGTCGATATTTCTCTACAAACCAGTAGAAGTGTTGTTTATTGTGTCACAAAGTGAACATTCAAACGAGGTCTACTGTCAATTCAATGGGCCTAAATATCCGTTTCCCCTTTAGTCTTGCTCTCTACTACCATCTGTCACAACCAGTGCTGCCAGACACACTGTAATTATAGTAGATCTACTGTTATTTAACACAATCTACTGTACGCTGTAGCACTTAATAAAATTACAATGTATGGAGACACTGTAATTTTCTAATGCCAAAAGTCACACAAGTTAGTTGAAAATGGAGAAAAATATGAAAATGAACGAAATCTACTGTATTTTGGTCCCGAACACTGTAATTTTAAGCCCTCAACACTGTAATATCAGTTTCCTCATCTGGCAACACTGGTCACAACACAACTCGTATGAAGGCAATCTCTGTCCTTCAACGTGTTTACTAGTTTTTGCTCGCGGCTTAGCTTGCGTTTTAGTGTTTTTAATCTTTGAGTAGTATCGACAGTTCTCGGCTTGGAGGTTATTTTATCGACACCCCTTATAGCCTATATGTTGAACAAGATCGCTGCTTATATCCTCCTCAAAGTATCCGTCGAAGGCGACCCGTATTGTTTCCTGGCATGAGCTCGGATGTGGCTGGAAAATCCTAGTTTCGTCAAAAATATTTTATCACACTGATGACTATATGCAACGGTTGGCATATACAGTAGCCGTCAATAGTAATTGTGGACTATGTAAACAAAGCGCCATGTTGTCTTTGTCTATGAATAGGTGAACTATCTAGAGATGGGTAAGTATGTGATTAAAATATGTTAGGTGCTTAATTAGTTTTCTTTATTTGATTCATCGCTAAAATATTCTGATGAATCGCTAGTCAAATCGCCCACGTTAATTACAAATGGTTCCGTCACAGCGTCGTTGGCCGTATCTATTATCCCATCCAGTTCTTTAATTTTTTCTTCTACTTTTAGGACATGAGCTACACATTTTAGAGCAACGCTGGAAGATCACACAGCTCTCGATAGAATCACACACACGTTTATGTCAAAGATTATGAAGTAACGCTGTTAAAAAAAAATGACGGAATAAAATAACATCACGAATAAAATAGGTTAATATTCAAATAGATTCGTACATCACCAATTTTCAAAGACAATACAGATTCGATGAGAAAAAAATATGACAGCAATCTCGACGCAGTACAGAATTGACTATTGATTCTATGATTTTCCGTAATTAACTGGTGATTATTGAATATTTCATGATGAAATACAGTGAATGACTGGTAAGACTTGATGCTTCATGATTTGGAATAATGTTCAATGAGACTCCGTGACAGTACCTTGAGAAAAATTGAGAAAACGGTTTGTTTACATAGTCCACAATTTCTATTGACGGCGACTTTAGTCAACAACAATCACACGTGAGTGTTCAAGCCGCATGTAACAATAACTCCAAATTTTGTTTTTCTAATTTTGCAAAATGTGTTATGGATCTGTGATACTGATCACTGACCAAGCCTTCTGTATGAATTTAGCTGTATAAATAAATGTCACCTTGTATATTATGTCACCTGTGATTATGATACCGATCGAAAGGTTGGACGATTGGTTTCTTCTGAATAAGGTTAATCTTAAATTATGGGAACACCATTTTTGCCTTAAATTTATTTGTTCAAATAGTAAAATAAACTTAACATTAACTAAAGTAATTCACTTACTTTACCTAAGAATAGCTCAAAATAAGACAAATTTTCAGTTTTTTGAAATTATTATCAAATATGAAATACTATTTGTAAACTTACCACCTTGATGAAGTCACCACCTTGTCAAACCAACAAGTCACTGCTCTACCACCTACCTATAGTTGGTGGTAGGACTACATACCAAAACCCAATGCATAATCTTTTTTTTTTCATTGTGTGCTCCTGCCCCTCTATTATGTATCTTTAGTTGCCAACTAGACTCGGTGCCTATCATCAAAAACATAGATAAAAACTGAACTTTCAAAATTGCCTTTAGTGGGTATTGAACTATTTACGAACTGTGACGTCACTTCAAGAGCGAACATATCCTTAGACAATCGGAATTCGATAGTATGTCTATGATTTTGATGACAGGCACCCAGTCCACTTGGCAACTAAAGATACATAATAGGCCCTCTGGTTTGTCAATGAGCATCCATTTTTTGTCAAGATAACATAAATAAAATTCTGTATTCCTCTTTATTCCAGTGATCGCGTGGCTGCAGCTCATCTGAGGCCTCTGGAGAAGGCTGACTACAGGAACAAGAGTACCAGGTCTTGGAACCAGTGTGCTACCAAGGAGAAGAGTAGGGATGACTAGTGGGTCAACATGGTAAAAGAGCTGATGTAATATGGCGTCTAATTTATTGAAATAAATAATATTTATTCTGATTTTCTTGATCATCCTTGCGTATCGTCCCTGAAAAATTTAACTTATTTATTTGTTTATATTATGCACAAAGCTCAAGTTCTGAACGTATTATATTGATCTTAAAGAATATCAAGTAATGGCTCTCAAGTTCTGAACTTATTCTATTGATCTTAAAGAATATCAAGTGGTGACTCTCAAGTTCTGAACTTAATCTATTGATCTTAAATATAATAAATTATTTTATTGATAATAAATTTGATCTTAAATGACTCTCCAAACAAGACCAGAGTCGGCGAAGGGAGCTTGAGAATCATTAATGCCACCTTAGCTCTTTTGTGTATTTTTTAGTTTGTTTAATTAACATTTACAATTTAAATTTAAATTATTAAAAGACCAGCCGAGTGCGAGTAGGACCTAAACCTGTATTATAGACTTTAATAATTTTAACAATAATTACAAACTTATCATTACATACAAAATTTATAAAACAAAACTGCAAAGTAAATTTGATCGAGTATTCGAGTACGTAACCCTAAAATTATATTATTAATCGGCGTTTTCAGTATTTTTTGTTTAAATACACATATGGTTCATAATATACAAAAATAACAAATTCCTAACTACTTTACTTCACGGGCGTAGCCAAACTTCAGTATCGAGGGGGTGTTCAAGAAAATAAAACGACAAAAAAGTGCATGAAAAAAATTAACATTCATTAAGTTTGTAAAAAAGTGTTTGCAAACGCAAAACGCTTCTAGCAATGGCACTCTTGACCCGGAAAACGTCAAAGCAAGGAAAGGGTAATATTTTATACTTTTCAGGGGGGGGTTTGAACCCCTAACCCCCCTAGCTACGCCCATACTTTACTTTACTACTTTACCCCCCTGAAAATTAATTTCATTACCTCTATTTTTAATATTCGGTTTAAATTAGGGTCAACAATTTTTTTTTTTAGTTTATTTATTCACAACAAAATAGTGTACATTTATTTGCCCGGTCCAACCCTATTATATTATATTTATATTATTTATTATATTTTGCTGGGATATAGATAGATAGATAGATAGATTTTACTTACTATCAACATAGACGAATCCGTCCATGCTATCAAGAATTTTCATGTCCACTATATTTTAAATTTATAATCGATGCCATAAATACCATAAAACCCACATATTACAGATATTTACACATTTCAACCCCATCGCACGCTAACAGGGGATGATGGTATTTCACGTCCACTACATTGGATTCAGAAATCTTTGTTTTCGTAATCAGCGACCCGATAAACCATACAAACGATACCCATGTTGGTTTTCAGACTTTGTCACCCCATTTCCTCCTTTTAGGGGTTGAATTCTGGAAAAGCCTTTTTACGTCCACCACGTCGGATTTTAAAATCGTTGTTGTTTTCGTAATCAGCGACCCGATAAACCATTCAAACGATACCCATGTTGATTTTCAGAATTTTTCATCAAATTTCCCTCTTTTAGGGGTTAAATTCTCAAAAAAACCTTAAACACATGTTTACTCATTTATGGGTAGGAGTACTCCTGTGAAGTCTCGAATTAAATAGTCTAACTAATCTTGTTTCCCCATACAAACTTTGGATACCCGTTTCACCCCCTTAGGGGGTGCGTTTTGAAAAATCCTTTCTTAGTGGATGCCTACACTATATAAGGTATCCATATGCAAAATTTCAAGTCTATAGGACCAGCGGTTTAGGCTGTGCGTTGATATATCAGTCAGTCAGTCAGTCAGGACTTTGAATCTGTATATATAAAATTCAAAGTCCTGACTGACTGACTGACTGACTGACTGACTGACTGACTGACTGACTGACTGACTGACTGACTGACTGACTGACTGACTGACTGACTCACCCTGCGGTCCGTAATAGAATTACAATGGATCATAAGCCATTCACTTCATACTTTCGTAATCGATTTTAGCGAAATAATTCTATTTCGGAACGCGGGGTAACTGACTGACTGACTGACTGACTGACTGACTGATATATCAACCCACAGCCTAAACCGCTGGTCCTATTATTGTTTATATTATTTTGCATATAGATACCTTATATAGTGTAGGCATCCACTAAGAAAGGATTTTTCAAGATTTTTTTTTTGAGATTTCATGGTTATCTCCATAGTAAAAGTTGTTCTATACCATTGACTGAATAAGCTCTTCAAATATGGTTACACCTTTCTGTTACAAAGAAATGAGACTCACCTCACATACAAATGAGTCAAGCCCTGCCCTTTGGGTTGGAGCTCATGATGACAACCTGAATCTTGGTGTGGGTGCTCTCAGCCAGGGGCTGGTAGAAGCGCCGGTCATTGCGGTCAACTTTGGTGAACGCGTCCTTGTACCACCCGTATCTAAGACGCAAGACAAGACAAGACAAATCGACGATGAAGTGAGAAGAACTCCTATCTCCAAAAACATGATTTTAGAGGAAACTAACAAAAACCTTTCATTTGCTTCTGTAATTACTTATGAAAAAAATATCTTACGTGGATTTATAATGATTACAACATGAATGTAGGGATTCAACTTAGCTGTGATTGCTAGTGCATGTAAAATTGCATTTTCAGTTCATCTAGATAAGAAACTCAATTTGGCCAAAATGTACGTTAGGAGTTCTTATGACTTCATCGTCGAAATATTCTTTATTGTACACCAAAATAAATAAATCAGGTAAAAGAACAATCTTATGAAAGAACGTAACAATACGGTAATAAAAAGAAGATAAAAATAACGCGAAGGTGGTGCACAAAATAAATAATAATAATTAAATGGATAGCAAATATCTAATACACAAGTATAACATTGTACATACAAATACATGGAATACGATAAATACACCCAAAATGGATTATCAGGTCATAGTGGTGCGAATATTGGTTGGAATGGAGACCACGTACAGCAAATAGGGTTGACAGATGGTCCAGATAAAAAAACCGAACATTTTTTATCAAAAGGTATCAAAGGGGATTTTTTTTGGTACAATTTATCGAAAGGGGGGACCCTTTGATTTTGGCCAAATCAAACTGAGAAAATTACCGGAAATTACTGAGAGTGTTTTATAATTACTAATGAAATACTTAGAAGACTTATATTTTATTATTGCTATTTGGTAAGCACAAAATCACCCATATTGCACACATATTGTACCATCTCGTGAGTAAGGTAGGTATATATATCGCGTATTTTCAAAAAAACCGGACATTCTATTGTCCGGCTTTCCAATATTTTCTAGACCGGAAAGCCGTTCAAAAAACCGTACTGTCCGGTCCAAAACCGGACATCTGGCAACCCTAACAGCAAAGCGTAGCGTAGGCCGACCTCGTGCCTGATGGACGTTTGACCCGCTTGATGAGGTTCACGCGACCGCCAAGAATGGTAAAATATTGGAAAGGGCCTGTGTCCAGCAGTGTATTTTTTTATTCTTATTGCACACCGAACATTTAATTCTAAATTATATAATAAAAGTTATGTACAATGGCGTGCTTATCTCAATAATGATATTTCTTCCAGCAAACCAAGCGTGATAGGATATTTGATATAAATAAGATATTCATATTGTGCACGATAATACTTATACAGAAACAAGATTAAAGTAATTGTAGATACATAATAGTTAAAAATAATAATAAACTAAGATTATGTTTATTTTGCGAAATCCATCGCTATGAATACTCTAAATATTATTAGAGTGCATTACAAACTAGAAAATATCAATCAGAAACAAATCCAAAGACTAGAATTTGAAAAAATTCCCCGGGCCAGGATTCGAACCTGCGACATCTTGTTATCAAGACAAGCGCGCTACCAATTGCGCCACCGAAGTTCCTACCCAGACCGGTGAATTCTTCCATCATACTTGTCCACTGTTATTACCCGGGAAAATTCCCTATTTCGGGAAAATTCCCGGAAAGTTTCCGTGAAAACACCCGTTTGGGAAAATATTATATGAAATAAAAGCTATCCACCATGGCAAATAAGTAGATTTGCCGTATTGTAGCTAAATTACAGAAAATTCTTCTTTAATTAACAGTATCATTGTTTTCTCCATACAAAAAATAATTCAATATTTTTTTGTTCAGAAAGTAATGCATCCATCCATCCATCAGCCTAGTTCATCCACTGCTGGACATAAGCCTTTCCAGGACTTTGCCACTCCTGGCGGTCATCCTAGAAAAATTGCACATACCCACACACACTGGGCAGGCGGGTTGGTGAGCGCGGTGCCGGAACCCTCGCACCAGTGACGCTGCCCGCCACTAGTCTGTTCCATATAAGGCCCGGCTATTAGGGATGGATATACCACCATCCATCGGTCCCAGGCATGGTGGGCCTCCTGGATTTTTGCCTGTGAGCTGTCCTCTTACTCTACCCCGAATTACTCCGAGGGGGTCTCCAAGTAAGATGGTGGTACCTCCATAGTCGAGCCCGGCATCAGCTCTACCACCTATTAAATTATTATAGAATTAAATAAAATGATAATAGACTTTTCTTGTCTTTTCACACACAAAAGGCATCCCTTCTCAAAACACATACATATCTCCTGGCACTTCACCATGCCGACGGCCACGATGCAAAACATGCGCAATTATTAACACAGCCACAGCCATCAACACACACCACACCAGAAACACATACCATGCACAACCTAACAGCACATGCAAAACATCCAACTGCATTTACATACTAGAATGCAGGCACTGTCCTGCATTCTACATCGGCGAAACAAAAAACGCTCTCCACATCCGAATCAATCAACACCGACACACATGCGACTCTATTACAAACAACACTCTGCCAATCCCCACCCACGCTCGACTTCATAACCATCCATTCAATAATTGCTTCACCGCACGAATAATCAAATCATTTTCACCTCCACTGACAGACACTCAACTACGGACATGGGAAGGATCCTATATTTGGTCACTTGGTCCGGGCCTGAACAAGCAGCATTGATATTTACGAGGAGTCAGCACAAGAAACAATGCAAACTTCTTAATAAGACCTTCTTCCATTTCCTATCAATCACTGTAGATGTCATCATTACAAAAATAAAATATTCAGTATCATAAGTATCTATAATTTATAATTATTAATTTTTAACTTTTATTTATAATTGTGTAACTGATGCCGACCACAATTAGTGGTCGAAATATATTTTACTACTTACCTATAATTATATTTTTTGTGTTTTCGTATATATAATATATATAATTTCTTTTATAGAATTAAATGAGACTTGAGGATAATTCATGATTTATATAAAAACGGCTCACCTCAATACGTGTTATAATTAAATAACATAACCTTAATATTATTATTAAATTATTATTATGCATATTTCAGAAAAACTTTATCAGTAAAAGGTGTTTGTAATAGCGACAGCAGTCTATTACAAAAAAATAGTTAATATTTTCAAGTGCCTGTAGTTTCCAAAGCGCCTATTTTCGCAGCCAAGTGTAAGGAAATAAAATGTTGGCTCTATCACCTGCAGTCAGTTTCATTGTAAGTTTCATAGTATTTGTGAAGAAAAATGAAAAAACCCACCAATTAGGAATTTTCCCCGATAAACACCGGGAATTTTCCCAAACGGGAATTAACCGGGGAATTTTCCCGCGCCCATCTCTACGGCACCCATCACGCTGGGACCTAATAATCATCGGTGTAGCATCATTATAACGTCATAATTCAAAGGGGAGTTGTATCGGTGTAGCTGAACTGAATTTCCAGTATAAAGCTCAACTAATGGTCGCAGAGATATTCCAAGTGTCAAACATACTAACACCTGGTTCTCAGTGGCAGGGTGCGATTGCTTGGTATGAGGTCCCTTGGCTCTGGTCTGCGAGACGCCTTCGTGGTAGGCGTCCACCTTGTTCACCTCCTCGTCTGTCTCAGCCAGGAGCTGGTCGTGGGCGGCGTAGAACTTTCCCGCCACGGGGATCGCTGGAGATGTTCTGAGTGTTAAGGCGATATTTAAAAGTTTTAGGGTCCCTGTTACTCCATATGCGAAAAAATCCTCAGTGCGACAACGACGGATTCGTGGAAAAGTAGCAAAAAGTCGGTTTTATATTTTAAAAAAATGTACTAAAGTTGCTATCAAAATTTCGTTTAACCAGAGGGCCTATTATGTATCATTAGTTGCCACCAGCGGGCCTATTGTGTATCTCTAGTTGCCTTCTGGACTGGGTGTCTATCATCAAAAACATAGATATACTATCGAATTCCGATGTCCTAAGGATATTTTCGCACTTGAAGTGACGACACAGATTGTTAATAGTTCAATACCCACTAAAGGCAATTTTGAAATTTCAGTTTTTAGCTATGTTTTTGATGATAGGCACTTCGTGCAGTTGGCAACTAAAGATACAGAATAGGGGGACTGGACTGGGTGTCTATCATCAAAAACATAGATATACTATCGAATTCGGATTGTCTAAGGATATGTTCGCACTTGAAGTGACGACACAGTTCGTAAATAGTTCAATACCCACTAAAGCAAATTTGGAAAGTTGAGTTTTTAGTTTTAGCTATGATTTTGATGATAGAGTGTGTCTAATGAAAGCTGAGAGTGATAATTAATCGTTTTCAGGAACTGGCCACACTGGCTCACACTGCGTTAAATGTCAATTCTTGATTTTATAACCTCATCACCCAACCGTATTTCTGAATAATTTTGTGTATTTCGTCCTAAATAATGCCTAAAACAATAAGAAGCGGTATCAGAAAGATTTTATACGGTTTAATTAAAAACTACCAGGACGAGAAAAGTGAACGTGATGCTGTTCTCAATAAAATAGTGCAATTGTTTACATTGATTTCGGAAATTGCTGATAGGTTTTACTGAACTGGTTTTGATACTTACTAGATTTATTTAATATTACATTTTTAACTCAATAAAACTTTTCAGGATTTACATTTATTAGACATGGTCTATCAACATGGCAATTTTAAATGTTGAGTCTATCGTAATATTATAAATACTTCGATGGTGGATTCGAACCTGGGCGCTGGCAGATTTTATTGTCAGGGGGCTATAAATTATAATTGTATAAACTTATTTGCATCCTTATAATTATAATAAAAACAAGATAATACGTTCGGACAATTACGTCGCGTTTTTTCATAAAAAAATTGTAATAAAAAAAGTGCATCCTCTTGCACTCTCCTCCCGGCGCCCATGGATTATAATTGTAATACATTACAATTATAATTGTCGCAAGTAAAAATTTGGGAGTACCTGCTAAAGAAATGGAAAAACTAATAATAGAATCATTTTCAAGCATTACGTCCAATGACTGGAAAAAATATACAGACCATGTAATTCATGTTGAAAATGAATACAAGAAAAGAGACAATATACTTGAGGATGAACTAAATCAGTTTGTCATTAATGTAAGAGATGATGGTGATAGTGATGATGAAAGTGATGATGACATGGACGATTTTTTTACTGGCATTGAATTCCACGAATCAGATTTCGATTACGATTCGTAATTTTTGTATAATATTTCTATATTCAATATATTTTTATTAAAAAAAAACCTTTATTATTATTGAAGTAGTCTGGTTTAAATCCCTATGTTTTCTTCTAAGGAAACCTCGATAGCAGGAAACATAGAATTATATATATCGTCACGACATGAATCCCCAAGGGCATCTCAGGAATTAACAGATCATCAGAGGTGACATTAATGCATAGATTTAGGATTAATGCATAGAATTATGAAAACTAAACAACTAGCATACGTAATTAATTAGAGTAATTACAATCAAAATGTTAATGAATACTTTATTATTATTAATTTCCTATGCGTATGCACCCAGTCTTACAATCGTAAAAACTTCTCTAGACATTTTTTTGCTTTACAATTTCCTATTATTCTTTAAGCTAAAAAGCAAGTATCAAATACGTTTATTCCTAGTAAATCCGGGGATACCCAACCTATATTTTTTAAATTTGCCGCCGTTTTTCACTCTCAGCTTTCATTAGACAGACTCTAGGCACCTAGTACAGTTGGCAAATAAAGATACAGAATAGAGGGGCAGGTCTAATAAAATATAGTTGCAGTCTATATGTCATTCTAAATTGTCAAACCAGGAGAATTGGTGTCGAAAAGGACCTAATTTCAATAAATATTTCTATCGAGCCGAATTTCTCCAATCGCGTTTCTGTTTTGACACATCCCTAGAAAAAGTATCCAAAAATAATATACTATTTTATCAAAATAATACATTATTTACTGAAGTAGATATGCAAGTCCTTAAAGTGTCGATTTTTTTTTCGTAGCTTAAATGGTCCGCTTTTGACGCTTCTAGCACAAAATACATGCTACCGGAAGGCCGACTCCATCCAACGAGCGAAAACAGACGCACACATGTATGGACGCGTACGTATGATGATCTCGGCAGAATTTCGTATTGGCATTCGACCGACTTCGACCGAGATCGTCGTACGTACGCGTCTATGTGTGCGTGCGCCTGTTTTCGCTAGTTATGCAGAGTGAACCTTCTGTAAGTGGTTATTTTGTGATACTAGTTAGCTAGTTAGCATTGCTTTTTCATCCAGTGTTGCCAACTTGTTTCCCGAGCCCACTAAAAGTTGTTTTTCAAACCACCAGAAAATCACTAGATAGCTAATTTTCTTTGTTTTAGGGTTCCGTACCCAAAGGGTAACCAATGGGACCGTATTACTAAGACTCTGCCGTCCGTCTGTCTGTCCGTCTGTCACCAGGCTGTATCTCAAGAACCGTGATAGTTAAACAGTTGGAATTTTCACAGATGATGTATTTCTTTTGCCGCTATAACAACAAATACTAAAAAACAGAATAAAATTAATATTTAAGGGGGCTCCCATACAACAGACATGTTTTTTTTTGCCGTTTTTATAGATAATGGTAAGGAACCCTTCGTGCGCGAGTCCGACTCGCACTTAGCCGGTTTTTTACCTATGACGTTGTAAAGAGAGCAACTAACCACCAAAATTAGGTCTATAGATCTTGTAGTTCCGGAAGTGTCTGGTCTCTCTGTAGATCATCTCGTTCAGCATGTGGACGTCGATCGGCATTCTGGTGCCAAACGTGCATTTCCCTTTGTCCATCTTCGATCTTCGAATAAGGGAGATTGTATGTTGGGGAAAATTTTGTTCAATATATAGGGGCCGAAGGGATGAACTTAATGATACAACAGTTTGGACCAGAGCCGATCTGTGGCATATAGCATCACCAGAGGGCGTATTATGTATCTCTAGTTGCCATCTGGACTTGGTGTCTATCATCAAAAACATAGATATACTATCGAATTCCGATTGTCTAAGCATATGTTCGCACTTGAAGTGACGACACAGTTCGTAAATAGTTCAATACCCACTGTAGCATTGCAAATTTTGTAGGGTTGGTTATCACAAAAAGTTACGCGTCGAAGTTTGGCTTGATGGTAAATTGCGTTTTACCCTCTTTTCTAGACATGAGGATAATTGCGTGTTTGCTGCAAGTCCGAGGAGTTTTTCTCGTTCATTTGCCAACCGGAGTTTATGCCGACAGCTCGTGTTGAGTTTTTTTTTTACAATAATGGCGGATTTTGCCAACACGACTTCGTAATAGTTCTAAGGTTTGTTTTGAGTTTAAATTTGGGTTATTCATTTGTGTGGAATGGTTATATATTATTGTTTTTGTATTTCAGATAAATTTTACATATGCGTATGGATTGATTTTGAAAAGGAATTTTTTCGTCGGGTTGGTGGGAGTTCTGAAATCGTCAGATCATGGTATGTATTGCTTTCTTTGTATTTTGAGTCACCGGAATTTTGTTCTCATTGTTCCGTGTGGTAAAGGTTTTAATATTGTTTTTTCTCTTCTAATTCCAGGGTGTTTTGTTTTTACAAGATCTTCGTGTTTGTCAAGATCTTCTTGTTTCCGAGATTTACCTGCTGGCAGAGTTTTGATCGCCGCGTGGTGTACGCAGTTGCAGTTCCTTGTCTGCGCGGTCGAGGATCGCTGACCTTGAAGGGGGCAGCGGACGGCGGGTCATTTCCGTGGTGGTTATTGGAAAAATTCAAGTAGGTGTTGGAATTTTTTTACTTTTATCTACACACAATGGAGATACCTAGGACGGTATTGTTTTCTGGACACTTAGTTATGTATCCTATTAGTATTCAAGGTTAAATTCTTCTTCCTGTTTCACCGAATAACCCAAACTGTAAAATTTAATGTTCTGTAATATTTTTTTCTTTCCTGGTAGAACTGAATGGTGTACCAGACGATTTGGTTTAAAGAGTATGTTCGACAAATATTTATTGTTTGTAGGATCTACGGCTCCCCTGAGCTAGATTTTATTTAGGAAATTATTTCCCTTGTTTTGTTTACAAGTTTTGTTACTATTAAAGTTTTTTTATGTAATTTTCACAAGATTCCATGTAATCTATTTACCTGTGGATAAGGCAGTAACAATTCCACCTAGTTATCACTTAAATGTATATTCAAGTCTTGGCAATACTAATTCCAATGTAATATTACTACCAGATGTTAAGGCGGTACCTAACACAACTATTTTAAGGTACTTAAGGTCTTAGTAATGTCTTGGCAGGAAATTGCCAAATGAAGGTCTTGGCCAAGAACTTGTAACTAAGATAATTTTTTCTTAACTTGTGAAATTTAACTTTTTTTAGTTTTGATAAAATTAAATAAACTTAATTGTAACCTTTTAACAACTATTAGGTTACAATTAGGTCACTGTTTAGTTTTATCTTGTCCAGTTGCATGACCGGTGGAAAGACCGGGTACCCGCCGGTTGTGCTATCTGACAATGGCGCCCTTACGTTTTTTTTTAAATAATAATATTTGTCGAAGGGTTATTTGGTGAAACAGGGTTTTTTTTTGTTGTTACTCGGTTTTTTTTTTTGTATGTGTAACATTATTTTTTTTTTGTACTGTGTATTTTGGTTTAGTGTGTGCTTTTGCACATATAAGGAAGCTTAAGTGCTAAATTTTTTTTTGTGAGTAACAACTTAAGGTGTATTTACACTGTTTTTTTTTTTGGTACCAAATTTTTTTTTTTTAAATGGTTTTTAATTTTTTTTAGTTTACACTGAGTTGTATTTGTGGTTGTGTAAATTCCTTTTTGCACTCAGTGAATTTGGTACCAAATTAATTTGTAAAAAACACTTGTAAGAAACAGGAAGCAGATTTTTTTTTTAAAATGGATACTAAAGAAGTATTGTTTCACGCCCTCTTAAAGGATGAATTGATTTACGAGGTGGCTATTCGCGCGGACACGCCATCATCCACGGTTTTAGGTCTTTGGATGCTGTTAAGGAAGCCAGTTTTTTTTTGTGTGTTTTGGTTGTTGATACCTCGGCATTTTATTTTGTTTTAATTTTATTGTGATTTAATTGGAGTTTTGTTTTTTTTGTTTATGTATGGAGCTTCAAAACAGTGATTGTGGTTTGTTTTACACTAATCTTTGGATTGAGCTTCGTGCATGAGGTTGTAAGTTTTTACAATTCTCGGGTTTTGGGTTTTTGTTTTTTTTAATTTATTTTAATTTAGTTTAATTTAATTTAGTTCGTGGTTCAGCTCGCTGCTCGAGTTGTTCCGGGTTTTGTTTTACTTGCTTTTAGGCAAGAGCCGAGGTATCGGGCAGGTTTATTTGTTTGTTTTGTTTTTTTTAACCGTCATATAATAAGCATGGGGGTAATTTTTTTTTTTTTTAGTAATGTTTTTTTAAGTTACTCAAATTTTTGTTTTTTGTTTGTTTAGGGGGATTTATTTTCTTCAATTAAAATTGAGTAACAGTTTTTTTATTTTATGACGTTTTTGTCAGGGGTTTTGTTAGTTTCACGGACTCACGTGTAAGTGAGATTCGTGTTTTGTTTAAAATTTATTCCCCCTGCTGGATTTGTTAGTGACGCGACTTTTATTCGTAATGATCCCGTTTTTCCACTTTTGTTTCATTCGCGAGCCCGGGTGGGAGTTGAGTTTGATTTCATGCCCAGTGTTTGAGTGTCCCAACAATATATTTGGGGGGATACCTAATTTTGTTTGAAAGGTACTGACGGACAGCATAGTCTGGCTCGTTAAGAAGTTTGGATGTTATGTTTAAATGGATAGAATGCAGAGAGGTATGGAAGTAAGGTTGGTGATGTATGCTAGGATACACTGGGCCGGTTTTGTTAGAAGTCAAATTTCGACAGTGACCTACTCCAGCTCAAAGAGGTCTCGGTTTTTTTTTTTGGTGTGGGCCATTACACACTTTTGTCCGCTGCCGTTTGGTGGTATAGGGTAGCCGTGGTTTTTTTTTGGAGTGGGCGATAATCCCTGGACGGCTGGGAGTTACTCGTTTGAGTCTCCTGGTGTTTTTTTCCTCTCACTGGAGTGGCTTGTTTGTGCCGGTAAGTTCGATTAAGTTCGTTGATTCCGGTGATACAGGTCATGTTGATGGTGAGGGGCCGAGGCGGAACTCTTGAATGATTTCATTTGTTTTATTTTTATAGTTTACGAATACTAGCGCACTACTTTTGTTGTTCCTGCAGGAAGGGTTACTTTTGTTTGGTTTTTTGTTTTTATTGTCGTGGGTTCGACTTTGTTTTGAGTTTTGACGGATGTTTGTTTCTTTTGTTTTATGTTTGTCTTTGGTTTTTATTTGGTTTTGTTTGTAGGTGTGCTGTTTTCAGGCACCTACTTTAGTTATTAGGTTTTTGTTTTGTGTTGGTTTTTTTTTTTATAAAATCATCGGGGGGGGTTAATTTTGTTTTTTTTCTTTTGGGTTTTTAAAAAAAAATTAGTTTTTTTGTTGTGGTTTTACGCTGAGGGCAGCGATCGGTGCTCTAGGCGCACCTCTTATGCTTCGGGAGGGGGTATTGTAGCATTGCAAATTTTGTAGGGTTGGTTATCACAAAAAGTTACGCGTCGAAGTTTGGCTTGATGGTAAATTGCGTTTTACCCTCTTTTCTAGACATGAAGATAATCGCGTGTTTGCTGCAAGTCCGAGGAGTTTTTCTCGTTCATTTGCCAACCGGAGTTTATGCCGACAGCTCGTGTTGAGTTATTTTTTTACAATAATGGCGGATTTTGCCAACACGACTTCGTGATAGTTCTAAGGTTTGTTTTGAGTTTAAATTTGGGTTATTCATTTGTGTGGAATGGTTATATATTATTGTTTTTGTATTTCAGATAAATTTTACATATGCGTATGGATTGATTTTGAAAAGGAATTTTTTCGTCGGGTTGGTGGGAGTTCTGAAATCGTCAGATCATGGTATGTATTGCTTTCTTTGTATTTTGAGTCACCGGAATTTTGTTTTCATTGTTCCGTGTGGTAAAGGTTTTAATATTGTTTTTTCTCTTCTAATTCCAGGGTGTTTTGTTTTTACAAGATCTTCGTGTTTGTCAAGATCTTCTTGTTTCCGAGATTTACCTGCTGGCAGAGTTTTGATCGCCGCGTGGTGTACGCAGTTGCAGTTCCTTGTCTGCGCGGTCGAGGATCGCTGACCTTGAAGGGGGCAGCGGACGGCGGGTCATTTCCGTGGTGTTTATTGGAAAAATTCAAGTAGATGTTGGAATTTTTTTACTTTTATCCACACACAATGGAGATACCTAGGACGGTATTGTTTTCTGGACACTTAGTTATGTGTCCTATTAGTATTCAAGGTTAAATTCTTCTTCCTGTTTCACCGAATAACCCAAACTGTAAAATTTTATGTTCTGTAATATGTTTTTCTTTCCTGGTAGAACTGAATGGTGTACCAGACGATTTGGTTTAAAGAGTATGTTCGACAAATATTTATTGTTTGTAGGATCTACGGCTCCCCTGAGCTAGATTTTATTTAGGAAATTATTTCCCTTGTTTTGTTTACAAGTTTTGTTACTATTAAAGTTTTTTTATGTAATTTTCACAAGATTCCATGTAATCTAGTTACCTGTGGATAAGGCAGTAACAATTCCACCTAGTTATCACTTAAATGTATATTCAAGTCTTGGCAATACTAATTCCAATGTAATATTACTACCAGATGTTAAGGCGGTACCTAACACAACTATTTTAAGGTACTTAAGGTCTTAGTAATGTCTTGGCAGGAAATTGCCAAATGAAGGTCTTGGCCAAGAACTTGTAACTAAGATAATTTTTTCTTAACTTGTGAAATTTAACTTTTTTTAGTTTTGATAAAATTAAATAAACTTAATTGTAAAGTACCTCGAAGTTTTCTTCAGAACCTTTTAACAACTATTAGGTTACAATTAGGTCACTGTTTAGTTTTATCTTGTCCAGTTGCATGACCGGTGGAAAGACCGGGTACCCGCCGGTTGTGCTATCTGACACCACTAAAGGGAATTTTGAAAGTTCCGTTTTTATCTATATTTTTGATGATAGGCACCCAGTCCAGTTGGCAACTAAAGATACAGAATAGAGGGGCTGGTCTAAATAACAGCTTTTTTGGTGGAGGTGGAGTTAAAAAGAAAAATAAATTAGTATTGTAGATTTTACAGTGATTTTTAATCAGTATGTTTAGTTTATTCCACCAAGTGCTGACCATTAAAAACATATAAATTTATGAATATATACGTTATCCACCTTTGTTTGACACTAAGCTCATAATTTTACATCAGGTATAATCATAGACTTAGGAATCCTAAGTCTATATTGGTACAAATATAGACAGAAACTATATTGAAATAACGTTCATATCAGCGCGCACTGCATTACGTCACTGGGTCTCCGGCAGAGAATATAAAGTATTATCTCCGGATAGCGCAAAATAGGCGCTTAACAATCTTGAAAAATTAATAAAAAGTTTGTAGCTAAAATTCTTCAAAAATAATCAAAGGAACTCATTTATTGTTATAATATTGTTCATTTGACTAAGTTTTAATTTGTTTCTATGCATACTCAATTAATTAAATTGGACCTTAGTATTAAATTGGACCCCGTTTTGATATTCATTTTCTGAAATTATAGATAAAATTTTAAATTCTAATCAAAGTACATCATGCCACATATTCTGTAGTATATCATATATATTTTAAAATGTTTTACTAAACTAACACCTGAGTATGTGGCTTTCTGATCACCAGCTGTCAGAACCACCTTTAGGTGGCCCTTTCCGCTCAGCTGCGATATATATTCTATTGGTTTTTGTGACGTCCTGATGACTTTAATGTCAATAAAACTTTGCGCACATCTTAAGATATGTTTCTCTACACCCCACACTGCACTCCGGCCCACCTCTCCTCAAGAGGTGCGAGATGGCGAGATATACAAACGGCGACGAATTTGTGAAATGGTTTCAGGTAAAAACTGCTTTCCATGAAACGGTAACTGTTTATCTATAGAAAAGTTTCTTTACATGAACGACGTCTGTATTTCTCTCTTTTTTTATTCCCAGTATAGATGAAAATTATACAACGTGCTAAACTTGCATAAAAACGAGGCAATATTCACGATATCCTGACAGCTAAATAAGATGGTGTTTCATCAAATTTTGCTTTCTGGTCTGTATAAAGACGTAGTTAGACGTCGCTAGATAATACTCATGAAAAAAAAATTAAGAAAATAAGCTGTTGACTTCACAATTCGTTTTTACATTTTGTATGAATCTTGAGAAAAATCCAGGCGTAAGATCCAGGCGTCTTAGATGAGGAACTAAAACCACACGCACGTAGCTCCATAAGTTATGGTGTCAAAAAACACACGCACGTAGCTCCATAAGTTATGGTGTCAAAAACCACACGCACGTAGCTCCATAAGTTATGGTGTCAAAAACCACACGCACGTAGCTCCATAAGTTATGGTGTCAAAAACCACACGCACGTAGCTCCATAAGTTATGGTGTCAAAAACCACACGCACGTAGCTCCATAAGTTATGGTGTCAAAAACCACACGCACGTAGCTCCATAAGTTATGGTGTCAAAAACCACACGCACGTAGCTCCATAAGTTATGGTGTCAAAAACCACACGCACGTAGCTCCATAAGTTATGGTGTCAAAAACTACACGCACGTAGCTCCATAAGTTATGGTGTCAAAAACCACACGCACGTAGCTCCATAAGTTATGGTGTCAAAAACCACACGCACGTAGCTCCATAAGTTATGGTGTCAAAAACCACACGCACGTAGCTCCATAAGTTATGGTGTCAAAAACCACACGCACGTAGCTCCATAAGTTATGGTGTCAAAAACCACACGCACGTAGCTCCATAAGTTATGGTGTCAAAAACCACACGCACGTAGCTCCATAAGTTATGGTGTCAAAAACCACACGCACGTAGCTCCATAAGTTATGGTGTCAAAAACCACACGCACGTAGCTCCATAAGTTATGGTGTCAAAAACCACACGCACGTAGCTCCATAAGTTATGGTGTCAAAAACCACACGCACGTAGCTCCATAAGTTATGGTGTCAAAAACCACACGCACGTAGCTCCATAAGTTATGGTGTCAAAAACCACACGCACGTAGCTCCATAAGTTATGGTGTCAAAAACCACACGCACGTAGCTCCATAAGTTATGGTGTCAAAAACCACACGCACGTAGCTCCATAAGTTATGGTGTCAAAAACCACACGCACGTAGCTCCATAAGTTATGGTGTCAAAAACCACACGCACGTAGCTCCATAAGTTATGGTGTCAAAAACCACACGCACGTAGCTCCATAAGTTATGGTGTCAAAAACCACACGCACGTAGCTCCATAAGTTATGGTGTCAAAAACCACACGCACGTAGCTCCATAAGTTATGGTGTCAAAAACTGATTACGAACAGCCTTCGAAAACGGTAAGACTTTGGCCAATACTCTTTACAAAAGTTTGTAGGAAATAAAAGCCCAAATAATAACAAGTGGATTAAGAAATCCTCTTTGCCAAAAGATATCTCGTACTCATCAATCTGTATGATATATTTATACATCGTATGGACCATCTGCACGTGGAAACATACCTTTAATATGGTTATCTCAGGAAAATACAATAAGTCGAATCTCTTCTACGTCCAAGTATAGATTTCTAATTTCCAAGATTCCTTGATCCCGCAATTTGTCTGTCTTTTTGGATTAAAAGTCTTCAATTTCTGCGTACCTTCATAACACGAGGTCAGATCAAAGCAAATAATACAAAAAGGTGGCAAATAATAATAAAATCATAAACAAATAACATGACATCTTGCATGTCGTTTGAGCTGTCATTTATTTTATCAAAATTTTGTACATAATCATAGAACACATATAACCGTACATAATAGTTTTCAACGTTTTCCTTTTAATTTCGTTATGTACACTACTGCCGTGATTTTTTTCACGTCTCCAAATACAACCGTTTCGCTGGCAGGGGGTGGGACACTTGACTCCAACAAAAATTAACACTTTTAAGCTTAATATTTCGCAAACGAAACCCTGGATCGAAAAATAGTCTTGCCACATCTCCAATATTTTTAAATTACCTATCCAACGACACCCCACACTAGGGGATAGACGAGAAAAAAAATTATCCCCACTTTACGTGTAGGGGAGGTAACCTAAAAAAAAAAATTTTTTTTTTGATTTTACTGTTTTAATAGTCTCAAAGCTAAGCCGCGGACTTACAGACAGACAGACAGATGGACATGACGAAACTATAAGGGTTCCTTGTTGTTGACTACGGAACCCTAAAAAAGTGCTTTTAAATTTGTTTCTCATTGATTCCTAGTTTGTAAAGCATTCTAATAATAATTAGAGAATTCAAAGCGATGGATTTCACAATAAAAACATATAATCTAGGTTAATGAGAACTGTGAATTTCTTGACTGTCTGATGCAAAAGGTATTGTTCCGAATGAGCAAAGGCGTGAAATCACATAACGCCCTCGTTAGCGTTCAGTATGTGCATTACAAGCTGGTATGGCAAGTAGTTACAAAAATTCGGTGTACAGATATGGTGGACAAATTCGTCATTCCAAATACGAACCTCGGTAGCGCAGTCGGTAGCGCGCCTGTCATGTAAGCAGGAGGTCGCAGGTTCAAATCAGTGCGACAATTCAAGGAACTTTTGGCGCGTGGATTGGTCGTGGTCAAAATCGGAACTTACACTGCTATCATATCCCTTGGGATATCTTATTGCTGCGCGCGCCAAAAATCATTGTAGCACTGGTACATACAAACGAGTATAAAGCAGCTCGGACACTGGCACAAACTCAATGGGTTCTGACTGTGGTGTCCTAGAAAATCTGTCACTGTACGGTCACAGAACTAAAGTGCCTCAGGCATTTTTAAACTAGGTTGCGTTTCTAAGAGCCCTGGTAAATGTAATATTTAACTGCCCAAGGACTGGGGCATACCTCGGCCAGAGGATCAGTCTGGCGATATCCAGCAGGGTAATACGGCCAGCCTTTTGGGCACCGCACCCGACGGCAACGGTTTAGAGAATATTTTTTATTTATTATAAGGTTTTAGGGCTTTTTCTTTTATTTTAGGATTATTTAGTTTTAAATGAAGTTACTTTTTTGTTATTTAAGTTTTAAATGTTTGTTATAATAATACAAAAAAAAAACAGTTTATTTATGTAGGTATCTTTCGTGCTAGTAAACTGCCAAAGTTAATTTTACATTTATTTCTGACAATGTTTATATTCAAATACTTCGAGCTGTTCGTTTCCAATCGGGTGCTCAATTTTACTCTATGCTCGGGTGGGTGGTTGTGGAACGGTTGACAGAATTTTTACCTTTATCCCGGCGTTTAGGAACGCTACCCTACTTTCGGAAAAATTATGGAAACAAACTACCTAAATCAATTTTGTAGATAATAGCAATCACCACAAGGATTTACAGGATACCAAATCCCTCGAAATTACTTTTCATTAATACAGTGCTTTGGTTTATGACGTGACATTGGCGGAATTAAATGTGATAGTCACACACATTATCAGAAGCCACAAACAAGAAAATAATAATAAATCAATTTTGTGAACGCTTCCAAACTGTCAAAGCTTTTTGTTTTTACTGGTTTGCATATTTTATGAAAGATGGCGCTACTTGTCGTTGAACTTTTGACGTGAACTTTAGCAAAACTTAACCAAAATATTTGAGCTTTTTTGTGTTAAATTCTTTATTAATACTGTGAGAAATGCAATTAAATTACCACACAATACAGCAGGAATAATAAATGCTTATGATATTATGATTATTTCATCGTATTATTAATGTGATGTGAGTGACGAAAACTTAGTGTATCATCGTTGGGAAAGGTAAGTTTTGTGGAATATTTAGTAATTTTTACGCTTCGACACTACTTTTTAGGCTTTCTTATAGTTTTTCACGCCTTAATTAACCACTACAATATCGATAATGATACATTTTACCACGAGAAAGTTGGTAAATACAACTTCAAGTTATGTAGCACACTTTCTATTATTTTAAATCTCGATCTCATCTGGTATTAACTAAAAGTTGATCACATTGGAGCAGAATGAAAAATTCGTAATCAATACCACTTGTACCACCCAGCCAGTAGTCCACACGACTGTCTTACCAAGTTAAAACAATATTAAAACTTATCCAAAATTAAATTAAGTAACCATCCCTACTTCAGGCTAGAGCTAGACAAAATTTTGTTATAATAAATTTTTGTGTTACTGAATTTAATAATAGTGTTGATTTGGTGTAACACAATTTAACTTATTTGACAGCCTTAAACTAAATTTAGGCATTCTGTCTTTTATTTTCTTTATTGAAAAGACAAGGATACTTAAAATAAGATTAGTAGTTAAATAAGTTAAGTTGTGTTACACCGAATCGACACCATTATCTGCCCCAATTTTTCTTGTCCCTATAATATGTAATCCCTTTGAGAATCTAGAGCAGGAATGGGGAAACTACGGCCCGCAAAGTGTTGAAATCCAGCCCGCAACCATCAAACAAAAATCAAGTGAAGTTTTCATATTGTTAGAAATTTCGCAGCTAACTTGAAAGTTTAATTTAATTGCAATTTGCAATTTCTTCCTTATTTCAATAGTTATTTTGTAATATTGCACAAAATATTTGTGTTTTAGAAAATACATACTAATATTTTTTATTTCAGTAAATAATATAGCCAAAAATGCAACAACTTGGCCCGCCATATATTTCGTTAGTAAATATTGGCATGTGAAGGAAAAAGTTTCCCCGTCCCTGATCTAGAGGAAAAAATTACCTGGGCCATTACTGTCATAAACTTGCCCTTCAAAGATATTTTTCCCCAAAATTACTTGCCTAGACAACTTCACATGGTTCTTAATTTTTGCCTCATGTCTTACATAGGACAGTAGGTAAATAATAATTGACCACATTGTTCTGGCTGTGACTGGTTGTTAATAGTGTTGATTCAGTGTAACAAGAATTAACTTATTTGAAACTAAACTTAATTCAAGCGGTCTGTCTTTTTCTTTCTTTATCGAAAAGATAAAGACAGGATGCTTGAAATAAGGTTAGTCCTGTCAAATAAGTTAGGTCATGTTACACTGGATCGACACCAATGTCAATCATAATCATAGGGTGGGCACATATGCATCAGACAAATCACAAAATAAATAAAAATAAAAAAACTTCGAGCTGTTTGTTTTCACTTGAGTGGTTGTGGAACAGGTGACAGTTAATTTTAACCTTTACCTCGGCGTTTAGGAATACTACCTTAGTAATCTTAGTATCAATAATTCTACACATTGCTTAAAAAAACACTTGTACTTATCCACATATACAGTAAACTTTATTATGCCCGACCGGTTTCGCTGTAAAGCATTTTCTAGGGCCTTTTACAAATTCTAACTAACAGAGAAAATCATTTTATACTACAACCATGTCTAAAAATGACGTGCAATTTTTGTAAAAGGCCCTAGAAAATGCTTTACAGCGAAACCGGTCCGGCATAATAAAGTTTACTGTATATGTGGATAAGTACAAGTGTTTTTTTAAGCAATATTTTATAAATTCCACCAAGTGCCAACAATCACTAGCATCTACAATAATTCTACAGCTTAACTTTCTATTAATAATTTTGTCTGAACTATATTTAACTGGTACCTAGTTCTATCAGTAATTTAGTCTGCACTATATTTTGTTTTGTCTACATTCTAATTCTAAATCAAAGGTGGTCCTGCCTGGATGGATTTTTGAAAATTAATTAAACAATTTTGTGTTTTTTTTAATGTTTCCAATTTTTGCCAATTGCATTTTTCTAATCCTGTTGTTAATCACTATTTTTTTAACATTAAATTTGTAAAGCAGATGCAACAGACAGACGTAATAAAGATCTAAATTTAACTGAGTTAGAAATAAAACTACTATTATTATGATAAATTTATTTCTTACAGATCATTCATTAATTTTTTTATCATTTGTAGTTGTTTTTGTGTTGTACAAGTTTTTTAATAAATTTTTAACCTATTTGTTACTTACAATTAACTATACTCCTTACATTATAGCTTGATGAGAATGACGGATCCCATCAGTTCCTAGATTTTTACAATTTTTGAATCAACTGATGCAATGATGTCTGTCATTCTCGAGCTATAATGTACAACATATAAGTATTAAAATTCATCATCTCCAATCAGTCTTTAATAATACTGAGAAGTATTAAAATCATTGTCTACTCTTCTTCCCTTCGTTATGATGGTTCTTGGATTTTCTGGAGGACTTCTCGTGTCTCCTTCTACGTTCTCTCTCTGACTCACTGTCTGTTGACGATGATGATGTAGAGATGGACGAAGATGATGAGCTGCTGGATGACGAAGTGCTGCTTGATGAAGTGCTGGATGATCTGTATAAATTAATAATATTTAGTTTTATGTAAAAAATACATATGTTTAAGTAAATTTTTATAATTCCTTTATGTTTTTTAAAAATATATATTTTGGTTGGTTCAAATAATATTAATTTTTATGTTTAAATATAAATTTATTTAACAGTATTTCAAAATTAAAAGCAAATAAAATAATGCTACCTGCTCAGTTTTTCAAATTATTTAATTGCTAAGGATGGTTTATCATTGGACGAGCTTTAATCAAGTAATAGCATTAATTCTCAGTGTTCTCTGTGTTCAATTCTCTTCAGTTAAAACTCTGAAAATGTCTTGACATCATTAGTATATTTTAGCTTTGCACTTTGTCATAGTAAAATTCTAGCACGTTTTTTTTGCTATACCCTTTGCAACCAAAGTAACTTTGTCAACATGATATTTTGATTTTTATTGCCCCTATTACCTAGATCGCTTCCGTTTCTTACTCTTCTTCTCTCTCTTTTCCTGGTCTTTCTTTAGCTTTTCCTGCAACTTCTGCTTGAGCTCAGCCTCGCGGAGGCTCTGCAGCGGAGTGGCATACTCCACTTCACTGTCACTACTTGTGCTGCTTACGTCCAGCACTATCTCTTTATTTGGGTCTACCTGAAAAGAAAAACATACTTTATAGCACACTGTGCGTAAAATGACCGCTTTACGCACGCTGCGCGTTTTTCTCGACTCGTGTGATTGCTCACTCAAACTCACACTCGTCAGAAAACATTTCATCACTCTCGTATCGTAATGTACTATTACTCTTCCAGTGCTCTAATAACATATAATAATACTGGTGTGTTTTCAGCAGCAAAATATTAACATTAACTGTATCACTATGCAGTTTTGACGTACAGACCACGGCCTGTTTTGTTTATCCATCAAATCACTACTGTATATAAATTTGAGTCTATGGTGTTGTCATAAGAAATCTTCATTTCAATCATAATTATAAGATTTGAGTCATTATTAGAGAGCTCTATCAATAGTTTGAACGTTGAAAAAGGTTTTTCCTGTTCTCGTCTTGTTTCCAAATGCAAAACATAAGAAATAAACTGATGCCAGGCCCAGTGGGGCCCTAAATATATCTTGAGTAAAATTTTAATTTTTACGTTTCTATTATATTAACTTTTAATTAACTAAAACTACATTAAAAAAGAGACAAATATATATTTATCAATAAGAAATAAATGTGACTTATGGCATTATGCTACAACAGTTATATATCAAATGCTTTTCTAGCAAAATTGTGTTATTTTATGTATTACTTTGTAAATGATCCTGCACAACAGCTTTAATGTATGTTTATTAGCACAATTGTCACATTTAAAGTTGCGGTGATGGTTTACTCATCAAAATGACGTACAACATATACGTTGCAGAGCTTCAGAAATTATTTGCGATGCCCGATGCTTGTCAGTCATGTAAAATGGTTGTTGTTGCTGGAAAAGCCTAATTAACATTAAACTATTGTCATAATGCGATAAAACATATTTATTTAATCATTTTTACTCAAACATAAGAAAAACAAACATAATTTGTTCGTTTCGGAACGAGACACGTTGCAAACACCGTTTTTTTTGTGGTACTGGTTTGTAGTACTCTTCTTTATTCACTAAAAAGTAACCTTACTTATGAAAGACGGTAAAATTAGGTATGGGTATGCCTGTAGCAAACGCATTTCAATCAGTGTGTAGTCTCACAAATGTAGTTTCCGTTTTTAAAGTAAACAACGATAAAACTTACTTTGATGAAGTTTCTGCATTGAAAAGTGAGATGTCCAGCATAACCACACTTTTTACAGGCGGCTCTTGAGGTCTCCTTGCCCATTTTACTGACTAAATCCGGATAATTCGACATTATGTATTTTAATTATTACTTAATCACACGGAAAACGTTAAAACATTACTTATTTAACGCAACAAACAAAACAATTAAATAACAAACAGCAAACAAAATCAATTCGCTTCGTGTCAAACTGTCAAGTAAAGCCGTCATAAAAAATTGTAATGACGTTTTGTTTGCGTTCCGTTCCGTTATACGCATGAAAATTTTGTTTGTCAGAAGTCTTAGGCTGCGTTCAGTTTGATCGTCAGGTGACGTCCGCTCACTGTCCGCCTGACACACCGTCTCTTTTGCAAGCATAGTATTTGTATATGCTATCCTGCTATTGGTGATAGGCGGGCGCAAAAAGCTTAAAACCATACTGATAGTTTTCATAAACTTACACAAAGTTGGGTTTCCTACCCGGATCGCAACACTAACTAACCCGTTCAAATAAAACTCGCGTCTCAACACCGTCCGTTCAAAAATGAGAGTGTCGCTACACTGGTGTCGACTTTTTCAACATCAACTCTGACACACCCCCGACACTTCATAGTCCTCGCTCAAGTTATTTACCTACACTCTCCCGCGCGCATCTGGCTTGTCCGCACACGCTTGTGTGTGTGCGTGAGCTAGTCTAGGGCTATCAGAGGTGTTCCGAGTGTGAACTTTGAAATGCAAGTCACAGTCCACACTCGGTACACCAGCGTTTCACCTACAAATAATACGTTCCAATGTGGTGGGAGGTGAGCCCTATCGCCGTAAGTACTTTGGGCACAAACACACGATTTTTAGGACATACGGGTTTCCTCACTATGTTTTCCTTTACCGTTCAGAAAGTGGGAAGTACTTACCTATAAGCAAATACGATGCGCATTATGTAAATTCCGAAAAACTCATTGGTGCATGCCCAACCGCGGATTGAACCTGGATCTTAAGATTGAGAGGCCAGCGTTCTACCCCTGAGTTACCGCCGCTTTTTCATAACTTTAAAAATAAATTAACATAAAAGAAAATGGCTTAGTTCATCGGAAGGAAGCAAATTTGAAAAATCTCCGTTCTTTATTGGTTGCTCCGTTTTCTAGGCATTCATATATACCACAATAACGAACCATATTATTGATTAAAAATCAGTATCGTAATAAAACAAAACAAGATTTATACTTGCAATTGTCGGCACTTGATGAAACATAAAAATCATCTCGATTTTGAACACAAACACTTGTACTATTTGTTTCATAACATAAAACAAATGTTATGAAACAAATAGTACAAGTGTTTGTGTTCAAAATCAAGAACACAAAACAAAATACGCGCGCAGCGAACGAGTGCTACTCGAGCTCTGCCTGCCTCCAGATTTGCCACTAACTTGCGGGGGACGTTAAATTCGCGCGGGGAGGTGAGTGTCGCTTCTTTACGTAGTGATACTTTATATTCTCTGACTCTGAGCAGGGTTCGCAAGGTTCGCGTAGGCTCCAAACGTCACTTGACATATTTTCGTTAAATCTCGTACAGAGGGGATCTACTTACCGTTATATTTATACTAAATATGATGCAAAAATGACAACTGATGTGTGGAGTGTCGCTACATGACAAAACCCGTTGAAAAACTCAGGTTTACAACCCCTAGGGTTATTTAATTAACGTACTTCTGGAGCGCTTACTGCATATAACAAGGCCACATAAAAAAATGTGACCTTCACATTTTTTACCTTTCAATCAAGAGTAAAGAGACATCGAACGCGAGAAATAAGTAAAGGTTTCATGAGTAATAGAGATACATAGGTCATTTATTCTAGCGTGCGTCTTTCCATAGAGCCAGCACTAGTCTGGTTATAAAGTTCTTAGGCGGGCGTCATCCGGCGATCAAACTGAACGCAGCCCAAACGTAAACTTTGGTCACAGTAGAGAAAAGTAACAGTATTATGTCTTCATATAAAACGGCGAGAAACGATCTCGGCACACCTCGGTAGTAGGGGTGCGCCGCAGTTAAGTACGGACACGGCGAGTGTGAGACGCCATCCGATTCCCACGCATTTGCGGCAGCCCTAATGCATGCGCCTGTCAAGCGTTGTTTCAAGGACACTGCCCAGACGTAGTACTGTTACCTTTCTCTACTATGGTTACATAGTATTATGATATCTATGGTTTCGTGGCGTTCCACCGAACTGAACCACAGACCTTGAATGTCTGTTTGTGAACGGAACCTAAAAAGCACTTAAGAAAAACCGTTAAATTCAAATATAAAACCTCGAACTTTTTAGAAACAATGCACTCAAACATTATCTTATATTTTTCAGCAAAACCAGAAAACGAGCCAGTCCCGAGCAATGTAACTTCAGTATGGCGGAGTTCCTACCTCTTTGCGATGTATTGTTCAACGTGATATCGCTGGCTGGGTACTTCTGTGACGTGGTTTTCGACGTAGTGATGGGGTACGCGCTACTTGAGCGTGGGTACAAGGCCACTTTTGCGGCTGCCATGTCCATTGTCGTGACCTCGCTTCTTATTTCACAGGTAAAGAAATGAATAAATGTTATTATATAAACACAAAGTTCCATGCGGTGCGCCATCTATGGAAAAGTTTAGAATCTTTAGGGTTTTGTATATTATTAATATATACATAATATTAATATATAATGGCATAATTTTGAATTTAAATAACATGAAATGTATGCACATTTCTTCACCTCATAATAAGAAAGCCAAAACCTTACAACCTTCAGATATAAAAATATTAGGTCACGGTTATGAATGTGTTCATATAAATAAACAAGGGTGTACGTGTAAAACTTTAGAAATAGTAGATAAATTTAAATATTTGGGATTAATAATCGACAAAAAATTTAATTGGAAATTACACACAAACGAGGTTTGCAAAAGACTAAGATCAGTTTTAGCACTACCGAGGTTCGTATCTGGAACGACGAATTTTTCCACCATATCTGTACACCGAATTTTTGTAACTACTTGATATACCAGCTTGTAATGCACATACTGTACGCTCACGAGGGCGTTATGTAATTTCACGCCTTGCTCATTCTGAACAGAAAGCGCTGTAGTCGCTACAATACCTGTTGCATCAGACAGTTAAGAAATTCACAGTTCTCATTAACTAAGATTATATGTTTTAATTTTTTATTCTTTATTGTACACACACATATACAGAAACAGGGATACATATAATTTATTTGTTTATTTTATATATATATTTTTTATTGTTATTACAAAAACCACAGCCTTAAACATTTATGATCGTAGCTAATAACATCAAAACTTATACCAATTACGGTTATTATAATTTTTACATTTAAACAATATGCACATTGGCGAGCTTATCTCTGAGAAGAGATTTTATTGCGAAACCCATCGCTTGGAATACTCTAATTATTATTATATTATAATCTAAAATTATTATTATAATCTAAATAATAATTCCGTAAATTTTCCTCAATGTCGCCAGTTTTTCACGATTTTTGTATTGAATAAAGCATAATCACATTTAAAATTTCATGTCAGAATAACTTTTGATCTTTAACTAATAGAATTCAGTAATTTTATTGATAAATCACTTCATTTAAATAGACCAAAATAAAAAATAAACATTACTCCAAATTCCAAAAAAATTGCAATGCAGGCACGCCGTACAAAAAGCGTGATTTTGTAAATTGTAGATTAATAAAATACTTTTTAGTACCTATTTATTAATTATTTGCTTATTTTTGTTTATTTTTTTATCGCTTTAATTTTCCCAAAATATTTTCCAGTACAACCTATTATCGGAAATTTTTTCATATTTTTCTGTCCACTAGTTTCGGTAATAAGGGAGGGACATGAAATTTTTCGAGGTTTTTCAAAGATTACTCCAAATCTGTACAAGTAATTATTACAAAATTGTATATTTTTACAATCTGCTCTGTGGTATCTACAATCAACAATACTTTTTATCACACTATATTATGTGGGCAAATGAAAGCTATTCTTGTGCCAGATTGCATCTTATATAGCTTTATCTTTAACGGTTTAAAAGTTATGAGGCTGTGACTATGGCATACGGATAGACGGACAAGGGAGTCTCACCGTATTGGTTCCTTTTGTAGCCTTTAGGTACGAAACCCTAAAAATAGAAAGGTGATAATCCATTTTTCTTCTCAACCAAGGTATTTTTTACGGCATGAACGCATCCTGCTTACAATTTAAAGAATTGTTTATCTATTTGTACATCCAGGTGCTCTCCCTCCGCTGGTACCTCCACGTGTGGTCGGCCAGTTCACAACGTAAGGGCAGACCTCCCTGGGTGCCGATACTGCTTCACTGTCTGCAGCTTGGCGTCCTTTGGAGATACGCCAAGTTGTTCGTGCCAGTGGATCTGAGACACGTCAAGCATCAAGTTAGAGACCTCTGTAAGTTTAAAGGCCATAAACCCGAACCCTGTTTTGCTCAATCTTTGAAATCCGACCTGTTGTAAGAAACGCTCGTTGCTACCAGAAATTGTAGCATATAAAAAGTGGTAATACTGACTAGTGACGGGCATCGACGTCACTGGTGCGAGGATTCCATAACCACGCTCAGACACCACTAATTGTATGCTAAAGGGTGATACTTGCAGCTGGGGCAGGGGCCCATAGCTGTCCCAGATTCATAGTATACAAGTATCTTATGATCTATAATATTTAATATAAAATGTCCTACCAGACCGTTGTATGATGACGTCATCTGCTGGTCCACGCACGAAGGCCTTTCGCTGCGGAGTCCAAAGTGTTCCGGTGCCGTGACACGTAGATCACCTTCCACGATGAATCTAAACACAAACCTCCTACCCCAGGATGCATCCGAACCCAGAAATAGTAATTAACAAGTCCACTTGTCGGAAGCCGCGTGGACACAGGTTATGTCACACACACACAGGAAATTCACCAAAAAGTGGCCTTCACGCCAAAATAACGTCAGCCATTGATTCACTTATGTTCTTCACGGTGTCCGCACCGATTTCCCCTCTATTAAGCCCTTAATAATACATTTTATGAAATCGGCCACGATCCATATCAAGAAAATTCCACGTCCCTCGTTTTTTTTTGACAGCTCCAAGTCCATAGACAAAATATATAGACCATTGATGGATGCGTTCCGAAATATACATTTTATTCTGAACAGTCCCCCGCTCTGGGCTGAGCAATCAGTCCACTAGCTCATACAACCGTGAGACGGGAGAGAGTTGTCATGGCTCGTCACAAAATCGAACCTTCGACCAACACCTCTGCGACGCGTGGAGTTCCGTCTCCGCCAAAACAACTTTAATATACGGCCCCGGCGCCAAAACAAGGATAGCAAGTTCATATCCTTCCAAAGAATTAAATTTCCTTCCCTAGGATGCTCAGTCCTGTCTGACCACAGAGAGGACGAGAGTTGAGGACCGCTTCCACTTTACAATATACAGTGGCAAGCTCCTCAAAAATTAGAACAGTTTCCCCAATAACGCAGCGGAGGTGGGTCTTCGCCGACTTGACGGCAGCTTCAAAAAAATTCCCTCCCCAGTGAGGGCAATTTGGGGGACTGTACCGCCAAGTTACCCCTTTCCAGGCGAAGATTTAACTTAAACTATCATAGTTATTTACAAAACAAAAAATTATTAATATCTTTTAGATAGTTAGCAGTACCTTTGTAGTTTGTGCCATTGTCAGAACGAATAAGTGAAGGTAAACCCCTACGCGACACGAAACGATCCAACGCGGCGACGAAGGCCTCCGTAGTCAAAGCTGATACCACTGCCAAGTGAACGGCCTTGGTGGCCAAGCACACAAATACACAAGGTATGCTTTCACAACCCGAGCGTTGCGATTGCTAAAAACCCCCGTGCGCATTACGTATGTGTCAATCCGACACCAACAGATTTACCAAAGGTCCGTCTTGGGTAGAAGCAAAGAATGAAGACTTCCGTATGGCAGGTCAGCTCTCCAAAATCAGCCTCCAAAACGCAGAAGTCCTTCATAATCCGTGAAAGGATTCAAACGAGCAACCGCTCACTTCAGCCTGGCGTGATCCTCGCGCAGAACTCGAAGTCTAAACTTGATGAGGTCCGCCTGAAGTACACGTACCCAGTGTACCAATGCGCTCCAACGCTCCTCTGCACTCACGGCTGGGGACAAAATATATGAATTTCATTGACTGGTTGGTATTTCAACATAATACCACCATCATATTGGGATCCTCCAAATCTGCAAACAGTCTATGTTTGTTTGAAAGCCATTTCCTAAGTTCGAACATAATAATCCATGTATCGAATCAAATATCGAATATCCAAAATTGTGGATACCTCCACCAATGAAGAAGAACCCAGAGTCTTTTAAAAACCAAATAGGATCCATCCTAACAAATCCGCGCCCAGGAAAACATCGACTGGGGCCGGATGACAAAACGTGGGTCTGCCAGATGCAGACCTGACGTGCATGAGATTATGGACGGAGGAAGGTCCAAAGAAGGCTGCCAGCCGACAATATTGTCTATAACCATGGCTGCAGCCGCTGATTCAACTCCAGTCCACCAATACCTAGGAGCGGCACCGACGAAACCTCCAGGTTCAAAACCAATCGGTGCGCCACTTGACTTTCCGAGTCGAGGAGGGCCCTAGACGCGAGCCATCGCGGTAGGCAACAGAACCGTCCGCGGTTCCGTACTCATGGCTTGAACAAGCTAGTTACAGGCTACCCCACCTGTGGAGTGCAGAACCAGTCCACTGGCAGTAATAAGGCTGGCGCGTGCACATCCCTACCATGGGGGGAGCGTAGCCTCCAACTCTCCCTGAGTACGGCGGGTGGTACTCTAACCGCGGGTACTCGCGGTACGGCGGTGAGTAACCCCGTGACTCCGTCTTAACACGGTGCTCCATGCCAGCTGGCACCAAAACCGGCGCGGGGAGGGGGGGCCTAGCCCTTGCCAACTCTAATTGGCCCCCGCCCGTAGGGGCCCAATTCACTACATGGCCATATGTGTGATAGCCCGTAGGCAAGCCCCCTACGGGTCCACGCGCAGATACATAACTCACCTCCCGGTGAGGGGGCGCGCCTCGCGCCGCAGTCCTCCGTTCCGACGGAGGGGAGCTCTGCCCGACAGCATGCCTTCCCTGGACCGAGGGGGGGGAAGTTCTCCCTGACGCACCCCCGTTGTCCAAGGGGGGGGAGTTCTCCCTGAAGCACCCCCGACCGTAAGGCTCCGTCGCTGCGGGACCGGTGAAGCCGCTTCAGATCTGTTGGCACACAACAATAAATGGTGAGGCCCCTCACAAACACTGCAACGTCGTGGCTCGGGACAATTACGTTCAAAATGATTGCCCAAGCAACCGAAACACAGGCCCTTACGCTTCACTATGCGTCGCCGCTCGGTGACGTGCAGGTTTCGCCACTGCTGACATCTCAGCAGGTCATGCCCCGTATGGCCACACTGTAAACAGGTCGATGACCTCTCGACCACGGCGACCCCCGCTAAACGCGTCATATCGCGTCCCCGCGACTGCTGCGGTTGTCTGGGCTCCCCACATTCCGATGAGCCAGCAGACGAAAATGATTGCGCCCCAGATGGCGCCAAGTCCGGCTGTGATGTTTCTGCTACCCTAGCTTCATATTCAAGAAACGTTAATAAGTCCGTAAATTTAGGCACAGTGCTGCCATCTTTTTCTGCGGACACCCGCTCAAAACGTGACCTCACGTCATTAGGCAACCTACCTAAAATAATGTGAACGAGTAAAAACGACCACTCGTCCACCGGTAAACCTAATGTTCTAAGGGCATTACACGCCACAGTGACCGGAGTCAGTAATTGCTGCCTCAGCTGTGCCCAGTCGGTTACCCTAGGTAACGTCAACAATTGAGACGCATGCGCATCCGCCAGTAAGCGCATGTTCTGATACCTATCATTTAATAAGCCCCACGCTATATCATAATGATCATCCTCTACCCTGAGGTGCTGGATGAGCGACCTTGCTTCGCCCTCCAATGTTGACATCAAATATGCCATCTTTTGCCCCTTTGATAAATCTACCCTAGAATTTATTAATGACGTAAACATATTCCTATATGAAACCCATTCTTCCATTTTCCCATTGAATTTATTTAGTTTTAAATTAGCCAAACTACTAGACACGCCATCTACCGGTTGAGGCGCGACAACTACAGGACCTCCTGAATTTTGCCTCTTTAGATCAGCAACAATATTCGACGTTATAACCAGCGTCTTACCAGTGGCGCCATCTGTTGGTCTAGGTGTGCTAACAACCGGGCTGCCCGATTGTCGCTTTTTGATCATGGAGGCCGCCTCTGTTAAAGCATCATAAATCCCTTTTATCTGAGCCAAATCCGTAACATACCTCTTCAAAGGCTCGTCACTTTCCTGCAGTGCTGCCACAGCCGCCTCTGCATCAGCCAGCCGCTGATGCATCCGCTCGGCTCTCTCCAGGATTGCATTGTCGCGATCCGAACGAGAAAGCAATCCCTGGACGGTTGTAAACCAGCGGAGCTCTTTCGCCAACGCAGCCTTGTGAGACTTGGACATCATGCCGCAACAAACCGGGAAATGTATAAATAAAACTATTTAGCAAACACCCTGACACGGCACAAAATACAGAAGCACTGCTCAATAGATACCCTACCTATAAATAGAATTTAATTAGCAAAATTAATTCCCAATTACCAATGTAAGTACTGTATCAGTAATACAAAACAAACAAATAGGTTCCTACCTAATTCTATATTACCAAATTTAAATTATATTTGGTGTATACAATACACACAAACCCGAATGCACATTCCACTATGCACTTGTATACATGCTTGTAAGTACATAAATTCAAGCCAAGATAACCGTATATTAGCTAACAAGTTGATTTCCAATCTATAATATAAACCGTTATATGATATAATGTTATTGCAATACAAGAACACTTGATATGTACTAAATTAACAATTTATACTGATATTACTGAACCACATCAATGTGGTACCCTCCGGTAATCAATTATCCACTCAAAGCACTAAACAAATCCAATTTGTAATTGCTACATGTACATGTAAATAGCCTAGCTATGTTAACAGTTCAATGACACTGGGGCCGCCCAGTTCCACTGTTTAAATGAATATAAACCAAAGTTGGGATTAACCACACTCGGCTACCAAAGCTTGTTGGGTAGAAACGCTCGTTGCTACCAGAAATTGTAGCATATAAAAAGTGGTAATACTGACTAGTGACGGGCATCGACGTCACTGGTGCGAGGATTCCATAACCACGCTCAGACACCACTAATTGTATGCTAAAGGGTGATACTTGCAGCTGGGGCAGGGGCCCATAGCTGTCCCAGATTCATAGTATACAAGTATCTTATGATCTATAATATTTAATATAAAATGTCCTACCAGACCGTTGTATGATGACGTCATCTGCTGGTCCACGCACGAAGGCCTTTCGCTGCGGAGTCCAAAGTGTTCCGGTGCCGTGACACGTAGATCACCTTCCACGATGAATCTAAACACAAACCTCCTACCCCAGGATGCATCCGAACCCAGAAATAGTAATTAACAAGTCCACTTGTCGGAAGTCGCGTGGACACAGGTTATGTCACACACACACAGGAAATTCACCAAAAAGTGGCCTTCACGCCAAAATAACGTCAGCCATTGATTCACTTATGTTCTTCACGGTGTCCGCACCGATTTCCCCTCTATTAAGCCCTTAATAATACATTTTATGAAATCGGCCACGATCCATATCAAGAAAATTCCACGTCCCTCGTTTTTTTTTGACAGCTCCAAGTCCATAGACAAAATATATAGACCATTGATGGATGCGTTCCGAAATATACATTTTATTCTGAACACGACCCTTAATAAACAAATAAAGAAAAAATATAGGCAGCAATGGGGACTGCCATAGACTCAAGAGTCTATGGGGACTGCCGACAGAAGTGAAAACTATACTGTGCAATTCAAAGATTTCAAAAGTAAAGATAAGCCGTTACCATACTATGACAGCACCAAAATGTTTCCACCTTTAAATGGGTGGCACTCACACGTTTGGAATCAGTGCTCATCTGAACACAGTGATAGTTGGACGCCTTAAGTGCACTTAATAATTTTAACAACTTTAGTAGTCTAATCAGTTTGCTGACCGTAGGTAGACAGATTGCGCACTCATAAGTGTGCGCGCGTCGGCATTCTGTTAACGCACACATTCAAAAACAATGCAATAGGTTTTAGGTGCCAGGGCTCATCTAAACTTTTGAAATCTTTGATGTCAGGAGTCAAATGATTTTGGCAAGATGATGGACGTTTTCAAACGTTTACTTTGGTTAATATTAATCTGTATAACATGTTTTTTTTTATTATTATTTATGATAATAAATACTTTTGCTTTAAAAGCTTTTTTTAACCGTTTTATTATATATATATACAGATTCTTACGAATATTAAAGTAGAAATTGAATAAAAAAGAAAATTTTCGATATATATTTCGACCCACTTGGGATCGTCGTCAGTCGAATATCATTATTATTATTATTTTAAATATTGAAGATAACTTATTTGTTTTTTTAATCAGTTTATATTATATATTTATATAAAAACACTTATTAAAATAATAGTTTCCAGATATATTTCGACAAATAGTCGGCTTCAGTGGAATTTGATAAAATTTATGTATTATTTTAAAATGTCATAAAATGAAGTGAATGATTGACAGACAAATGAGAGAAAAAAGAAAAAAAATATATTATAATCATGAAAAATAAAAAGTATATATATATAAATAAATAAATATAAAAATTAATAATCAATCAATAACAAAGATAAATAATCATCCACCCATCTCCACACTCCAATTCAAAAACCTACCCACTCAACACATCATAATATACATTATATATATAATTATATAAATATATGTATACATTATAATGTGCTAAGTAGGCAGGTCTCTAAACTGAAGCGTGGAGATTATTATTAATTATTAATAATAATTATTATTATTATTATTTAAGTACTTAAAACAATAAAATCAGACTCGGCTAGACTTTTGGTAAAAAACTGTTAAATGTGGCTTTGTTGTTAAGATATGATTAAAATTTTCCGATTTTTAGTTCTAATGTGACATAGATCTAGGTAATGTCAATGGACTCAACTTGTGGGAACCAATAACTACATTAGAAGTATTACCTATAATTTCGTTTTGTTACTTTTTTATACACGTTCCAAACACTTTCAATTAATTATATACTAGCGAATAATCAGTTCTTTCACAAAAAAAAAAAACTGTTTAATTTTGCTATTCAAAATTTTCATACATTGGGGCTACGAAAGTTTTAAATAGCAAAATCAAATTGTAGAACAGTTTATTTGTATAAAAACTGGTTATTCGCGGGTGTAAAATTAATGGACCTTGTAGAAAAAAGTGACAAAACGAAATTATAATAGTTCTGTCGTTGTTATTGATTCCCACAATATTGTATGAAAATTGCCTTGGACCATCCACCTTAAGCCACATCGTGTGCTGCTATGCGAGCACGTATGCTTCGCTTAGATAAACACGATAAATTCCAAAACTCCCTTATTGCAATCAATCAATCAATCAATCAAATAATTTATTTTTCAATGCATGTGCTCGTAAAGGCCCACTTCTTTTGCATCAAAACCGAACAAAAAGTCGATTATTTTGCCCTAGAGCTTTATTATTATTTTTTTTTATTTATTTACAATGGTTGGCTAACCTGCAGCCTTTCCTGTGTACCATAGATGTTATACTTTTTTTTCCACTGTTTAACGGCTCTGGATACAGTCCTTTTGAGCCAATTATAATTTAAAGTTCACAAGATTATATTTGTTTTATTTCCTCACACTATGCATTGAAAAACGTAGTATGATACACGGGCGTAAAAGCAATAAATTACTCGGTTACGTTTAAAACACTCGCTACGCTCGTGTTTTAAATCGTCCTCGTAATTTATTCCTTTTCGCCATAGTAGCATAAACTACTATTCAGGCTTCTATGGCCCATAGATAAATACCTTACAAACTAACATATATACGATGCTATTACAAAATTGTGTTATTAAATAAAGTTTAATACTATGTTAGTAACGCTTCACATTTTACACTGTGTATTTGTGTTATTAAAATAAAGTTTAATACTATGTTAGTAACGCTTCACATTTTACACTGTGTATTTGTGTTATTAAATAAAAGTTTAATACTATGTTAGTAACGCTTCACATTTTACACTGTGTATTTGTGTTATTAAAATAAAGTTTAATACTATGTTAGTAACGCTTCACATTTTACACTGTGTATTTGTGTTATTAAATAAAGTTTAATACTATGTAAGTAAACGCTTCACATTTTACACTGTGTATTTGTGTTATTAAATAAAGTTTAATACTATGTTAGTAACGCTTCACATTTTACACTGTGTATTTGTGTTATTAAATAAAGTTTAATACTATGTTAGTAACGCTTCACATTTTACACTGTGTATTTGTGTTATTAAATAAGTTTAATACTATGTTAGTAACGCTTCACATTTTTACACTGTGTATTTGTGTTATTAAATAAAGTTTAATACTATGTTAGTAACGCTTCACATTTTACACTGTGTATTTGTGTTATTAAATAAAGTTTAATACTATGTTAGTAACGCTTCACATTTTACACTGTGTATTTGTGTTATTAAATAAAGTTTAATACTATGTTAGTAACGCTTCACATTTTACACTGTGTATTTGTGTTATTAAATAAAGTTTAATACTATGTAAGTAACGCTTCACATTTTACACTGTGTATTTGTGTTATTAAATAAAGTTTAATACTATGTTAGTAACGCTTCACATTTTACACTGTGTATTTGTGTTATTAAATAAAGTTTAATACTATGTTAGTAACGCTTCACATTTTACACTGTGTATTTGTGTTATTAAATAAAGTTTAATACTATGTTAGTAACGCTTCACATTTTACACTGTGTATTTGTGTTATTAAATAAAGTTTAATACTATGTTAGTAACGCTTCACATTTTACACTGTGTATTTGTGTTATTAAATAAAGTTTAATACTATGTTAGTAACGCTTCACATTTTACACTGTGTATTTGTGTTATTAAATAAAGTTTAATACTATGTTAGTAACGCTTCACATTTTACACTGTGTATTTGTGTTATTAAATAAAGTTTAATACTATGTTAGTAACGCTTCACATTTTACACTGTGTATTTGTGTTATTAAATAAAGTTTAATACTATGTTAGTAACGCTTCACATTTTACACTGTGTATTTGTGTTATTAAATAAAGTTAATACTATGTTAGTAACGCTTCACATTTTACACTGTGTATTTGTGCTGTTAAATAAAGTTTTAATACTATGTTAGTAACGCTTCACATTTTACACTGTGTATTTGTGTTATTAAATAAAGTTTAATACTATGTTAGTAACGCTTCACATTTTACACTGTGTATTTGTGTTATTAAATAAAGTTTAATACTATGTTAGTAACGCTTCACATTTTACACTGTGTATTTGTGTTATTAAATAAAGTTTAATACTATGTTAGTAACGCTTCACATTTTACACTGTGTATTTGTGTTATTAAATAAAGTTTAATACTATGTTAGTAACGCTTCACATTTTACACTGTGTATTTGGTGTTATTAAATAAAGTTTAATACTATGTTAGTAACGCTTCACATTTTACACTGTGTATTTGTGTTATTAAATAAAGTTTAATACTATGTTAGTAACGCTTCACATTTTACACTGTGTATTTGTGTTATTAAATAAAGTTTAATACTATGTTAGTAACGCTTCACATTTTACACTGTGTATTTGTGTTATTAAATAAAGTTTAATACTATGTTAGTAACGCTTCACATTTTACACTGTGTATTTGTGTTATTAAATAAAGTTTAATACTATGTTAGTAACGCTTCACATTTTACACTGTGTATTTGTGTTATTAAATAAAGTTTAATACTATGTTAGTAACGCTTCACATTTTACACTGTGTATTTGTGTTATTAAATAAAGTTTAATACTATGTTAGTAACGCTTCACATTTCACACTGTGTATTTGTGTTATTAAATAAAGTTTAATACTATGTTAGTAACGCTTCACATTTTACACTGTGTATTTGTGTTATTAAATAAAGTTTAATACTATGTTAGTAACGCTTCACATTTTACACTGTGTATTTGTGTTATTAAATAAAGTTTAATACTATGTTAGTAACGCTTCACATTTTACACTGTGTATTTGTGTTATTAAATAAAGTTTAATACTATGTTAGTAACGCTTCACATTTTTACACTGTGTATTTGTGTTATTAAATAAAGTTTAATACTATGTTAGTAACGCTTCACATTTTACACTGTGTATTTGTGTTATTAAATAAAGTTTAATACTATGTTAGTAACGCTTCACATTTTACACTGTGTATTTGTGTTATTAAATAAAGTTTAATACTATGTTAGTAACGCTTCACATTTTACACTGTGTATTTGTGTTATTAAATAAAGTTTAATACTATGTTAGTAACGCTTCACATTTTACACTGTGTATTTGTGTTATTAAATAAAGTTTAATACTATGTTAGTAACGCTTCACATTTTACACTGTGTATTTGTGTTATTAAATAAAGTTTAATACTATGTTAGTAACGCTTCACATTTTACACTGTGTATTTGTGTTATTAAATAAAGTTTAACTACTATGTTAGTAACGCTTCACATTTTACACTGTGTATTTGTGTTATTAAATAAAGTTTAATACTATGTTAGTAACGCTTCACATTTTACACTGTGTATTTGTGTTATTAAATAAAGTTTAATACTATGTTAGTAACGCTTCACATTTTACACTGTGTATTTGTGTTATTAAATAAAGTTTAATACTATGTTAGTAACGCTTCACATTTTACACTGTGTATTTGTGTTATTAAATAAAGTTTAATACTATGTTAGTAACGCTTCACATTTTACACTGTGTATTTGTGTTATTAAATAAAGTTTAATACTATGTTAGTAACGCTTCACATTTTACACTGTGTATTTGTGTTATTAAATAAAGTTTAATACTATGTTAGTAACGCTTCACATTTCACACTGTGTATTTGTGTTATTAAATAAAGTTTAATACTATGTTAGTAACGCTTCACATTTTACACTGTGTATTTGTGTTATTAAATAAAGTTTAATACTATGTTAGTAACGCTTCACATTTTACACTGTGTATTTGTGTTATTAAATAAAGTTTAATACTATGTAAAGTAACGCTTCACATTTCACACTGTGTATTTGTGTTATTAAATAAAGTTTAATACTATGTTAGTAACGCTTCACATTTTACACTGTGTATTTGTGTTATTAAATAAAAGTTTAATACTATGTAAGTAACGCTTCACATTTCACACTGTGTATTTGTGTTATTAAATAAAGTTTAATACTATGTAAGTAACGCTTCACATTTTACACTGTGTATTTGTGTTATTAAATAAAGTTTAATACTATGTTAGTAACGCTTCACATTTTACACTGTGTATTTGTGTTATTAAATAAAGTTTAATACTATGTAAGTAACGCTTCACATTTTACACTGTGTATTTGTGTTATTAAATAAAGTTTAATACTATGTTAGTAACGCTTCACATTTCACACTGTGTATTTGTGTTATTAAATAAAGTTTAATACTATGTTAGTAACGCTTCACATTTCACACTGTGTATTTGTGTTATTAAATAAAGTTTAATACTATGTTAGTAACGCTTCACATTTTACACTGTGTATTTGTGTTATTAAATAAAGTTTAATACTATGTAAGTAACGCTTCACATTTTACACTGTGTATTTGTGTTATTAAATAAAGTTTAATACTATGTTAGTAACGCTTCACATTTTACACTGTGTATTTGTGTTATTAAATAAAGTTTAATACTATGTTAGTAACGCTTCACATTTTACACTGTGTATTTGTGTTATTAAATAAAGTTTAATACTATGTTAGTAACGCTTCACATTTTACACTGTGTATTTGTGTTATTAAATAAAGTTTAATACTATGTAAGTAACGCTTCACATTTCACACTGTGTATTTGTGTTATTAAATAAAGTTTAATACTATGTTAGTAACGCTTCACATTTTACACTGTGTATTTGTGTTATTAAATAAAGTTTAATACTATGTAAGTAACGCTTCACATTTCACACTGTGTATTTGTGTTATTAAATAAAGTTTAATACTATGTAAGTAACGCTTCACATTTTACACTGTGTATTTGTGTTATTAAATAAAGTTTAATACTATGTTAGTAACGCTTCACATTTTACACTGTGTATTTGTGTTATTAAATAAAGTTTAATACTATGTAAGTAACGCTTCACATTTTACACTGTGTATTTGTGTTATTAAATAAAGTTTAATACTATGTTAGTAACGCTTCACATTTCACACTGTGTATTTGTGTTATTAAATAAAGTTTAATACTATGTTAGTAACGCTTCACATTTTACACTGTGTATTTGTGTTATTAAATAAAGTTTAATACTATGTTAGTAACGCTTCACATTTTACACTGTGTATTTGTGTTATTAAATAAAGTTTAATACTATGTTAGTAACGCTTCACATTTTACACTGTGTATTTGTGTTATTAAATAAAGTTTAATACTATGTTAGTAACGCTTCACATTTTACACTGTGTATTTGTGTTATTAAATAAAGTTTAATACTATGTTAGTAACGCTTCACATTTTACACTGTGTATTTGTTGTTATTAAATAAAGTTTAATACTATGTTAGTAACGCTTCACATTTTACACTGTGTATTTGTGTTATTAAATAAAGTTTAATACTATGTTAGTAACGCTTCACATTTTACACTGTGTATTTGTGTTATTAAATAAAGTTTAATACTATGTAGTAACGCTTCACATTTTACACTGTGTATTTGTGTTATTAAATAAAGTTTAATACTATGTTAGTAACGCTTCACATTTTACACTGTGTATTTGTGTTATTAAATAAAGTTTAATACTATGTTAGTAACGCTTCACATTTTACACTGTGTATTTGTGTTATTAAATAAAGTTTAATACTATGTTAGTAACGCTTCACATTTTACACTGTGTATTTGTGTTATTAAATAAAGTTTAATACTATGTTAGTAACGCTTCACATTTTACACTGTGTATTTGTGTTATTAAATAAAGTTTAATACTATGTTAGTAACGCTTCACATTTTACACTGTGTATTTGTGTTATTAAATAAAGTTTAATACTATGTTAGTAACGCTTCACATTTTACACTGTGTATTTGTGTTATTAAATAAGTTTAATACTATGTTAGTAACGCTTCACATTTTACACTGTGTATTTGTGCTGTTAAATAAAGTTTAATACTATGTTAGTAACGCTTCACATTTTACACTGTGTATTTGTGTTATTAAATAAAGTTTAATACTATGTTAGTAACGCTTCACATTTTACACTGTGTATTTGTGTTATTAAATAAAGTTTAATACTATGTTAGTAACGCTTCACATTTTACACTGTGTATTTGTGTTATTAAATAAAGTTTAATACTATGTTAGTAACGCTTCACATTTACACTGTGTATTTGTGTTATTAAATAAAGTTTAATACTATGTTAGTAACGCTTCACATTTTACACTGTGTATTTGTGTTATTAAATAAAGTTTAATACTATGTTAGTAACGCTTCACATTTTACACTGTGTATTTGTGTTATTAAATAAAGTTTAATACTATGTTAGTAACGCTTCACATTTTACACTGTGTATTTGTGTTATTAAATAAAGTTTAATACTATGTTAGTAACGCTTCACATTTTACACTGTGTATTTGTGTTATTAAATAAAGTTTAATACTATGTTAGTAACGCTTCACATTTTACACTGTGTATTTGTGTTATTAAATAAAGTTTAATACTATGTTAGTAACGCTTCACATTTTACACTGTGTATTTGTGTTATTAAATAAAGTTTAATACTATGTTAGTAACGCTTCACATTTTACACTGTGTATTTGTGTTATTAAATAAAGTTTAATACTATGTTAGTAACGCTTCACATTTCACACTGTGTATTTGTGTTATTAAATAAAGTTTAATACTATGTTAGTAACGCTTCACATTTTACACTGTGTATTTGTGTTATTAAATAAAGTTTAATACTATGTTAGTAACGCTTCACATTTTACACTGTGTATTTGTGTTATTAAATAAAGTTTAATACTATGTTAGTAACGCTTCACATTTTACACTGTGTATTTGTGTTATTAAATAAAGTTTAATACTATGTTAGTAACGCTTCACATTTTACACTGTGTATTTGTGTTATTAAATAAAGTTTAATACTATGTTAGTAACGCTTCACATTTTACACTGTGTATTTGTGTTATTAAATAAAGTTTAATACTATGTTAGTAACGCTTCACATTTTACACTGTGTATTTGTGTTATTAAATAAAGTTTAATACTATGTTAGTAACGCTTCACATTTTACACTGTGTATTTGTGTTATTAAATAAAGTTTAATACTATGTTAGTAACGCTTCACAATTTTACACTGTGTATTTGTGTTATTAAATAAAGTTTTAATACTATGTTAGTAACGCTTCACATTTTACAATGTGTATTTGTGTTATTAAATAAAGTTTAATACTATGTTAGTAACGCTTCACATTTTACACTGTGTATTTGTGTTATTAAATAAAGTTTAATACTATGTTAGTAACGCTTCACATTTTACACTGTGTATTTGTGTTATTAAATAAAGTTTAATACTATGTTAGTAACGCTTCACATTTTACACTGTGTATTTGTGTTATTAAATAAAGTTTAATACTATGTTAGTAACGCTTCACATTTTACACTGTGTATTTGTGTTATTAAATAAAGTTTAATACTATGTTAGTAACGCTTCACATTTTACACTGTGTATTTGTGTTATTAAATAAAAGTTTAATACTATGTTAGTAACGCTTCACATTTTACACTGTGTATTTGTGTTATTAAATAAAGTTTAATACTATGTTAGTAACGCTTCACATTTTACACTGTGTATTTGTGTTATTAAATAAAGTTTAATACTATGTTAGTAACGCTTCACATTTCACACTGTGTATTTGTGTTATTAAATAAAGTTTAATACTATGTTAGTAACGCTTCACATTTTACACTGTGTATTTGTGTTATTAAATAAAGTTTAATACTATGTTAGTAACGCTTCACATTTTACACTGTGTATTTGTGTTATTAAATAAAGTTTAATACTATGTAAGTAACGCTTCACATTTCACACTGTGTATTTGTGTTATTAAATAAAGTTTAATACTATGTTAGTAACGCTTCACATTTTACACTGTGTATTTGTGTTATTAAATAAAGTTTAATACTATGTAAGTAACGCTTCACATTTCACACTGTGTATTTGTGTTATTAAATAAAGTTTAATACTATGTAAGTAACGCTTCACATTTTACACTGTGTATTTTGTGTTATTAAATAAAGTTTAATACTATGTTAGTAACGCTTCACATTTTACACTGTGTATTTGTGTTATTAAATAAAGTTTAATACTATGTAAGTAACGCTTCACATTTTACACTGTGTATTTGTGTTATTAAATAAAGTTTAATACTATGTTAGTAACGCTTCACATTTCACACTGTGTATTTGTGTTATTAAATAAAGTTTAATACTATGTTAGTAACGCTTCACATTTCACACTGTGTATTTGTGTTATTAAATAAAGTTTAATACTATGTTAGTAACGCTTCACATTTTACACTGTGTATTTGTGTTATTAAATAAAGTTTAATACTATGTAAGTAACGCTTCACATTTCACACTGTGTATTTGTGTTATTAAATAAAGTTTAATACTATGTTAGTAACGCTTCACATTTTACACTGTGTATTTGTGTTATTAAATAAAGTTTAATACTATGTAAGTAACGCTTCACATTTCACACTGTGTATTTGTGTTATTAAATAAAGTTTAATACTATGTTAGTAACGCTTCACATTTTACACTGTGTATTTGTGTTATTAAATAAAGTTTAATACTATGTTAGTAACGCTTCACATTTTACACTGTGTATTTGTGTTATTAAATAAAGTTTTAATACTATGTTAGTAACGCTTCACATTTTACACTGTGTATTTGTGTTATTAAATAAAGTTTAATACTATGTTAGTAACGCTTCACATTTTACACTGTGTATTTGTGTTATTAAATAAAGTTTAATACTATGTAAGTAACGCTTCACATTTTACACTGTGTATTTGTGTTATTAAATAAAGTTTAATACTATGTAAGTAACGCTTCACATTTTACACTGTGTATTTGTGTTATTAAATAAAGTTTAATACTATGTAAGTAACGCTTCACATTTTTACACTGTGTATTTGTGTTATTAAATAAAGTTTAATTACTATGTAAGTAACGCTTCACATTTTACACTGTGTATTTGTGTTATTAAATAAAGTTTAATACTATGTTAGTAACGCTTCACATTTTACACTGTGTATTTGTGTTATTAAATAAAGTTTAATACTATGTAAGTAACGCTTCACATTTTACACTGTGTATTTGTGTTATTAAATAAAGTTTAATACTATGTAAGTAACGCTTCACATTTTACACTGTGTATTTGTGTTATTAAATAAAGTTTAATACTATGTAAGTAACGCTTCACATTTCACACTGTGTATTTGTGTTATTAAATAAAGTTTAATACTATGTTAGTAACGCTTCACATTTTACACTGTGTATTTGTGTTATTAAATAAAGTTTAATACTATGTAAGTAACGCTTCACATTTCACACTGTGTATTTGTGTTATTAAATAAAGTTTAATACTATGTTAGTAACGCTTCACATTTTTACACTGTGTATTTGTGTTATTAAATAAAGTTTAATACTATGTAAGTAACGCTTCACATTTCACACTGTGTATTTGTGTTATTAAATAAAGTTTAATACTATGTTAGTAACGCTTCACATTTTACACTGTGTATTTGTGTTATTAAATAAAGTTTAATACTATGTTAGTAACGCTTCACATTTTACACTGTGTATTTGTGTTATTAAATAAAGTTTAATACTATGTTAGTAACGCTTCACATTTTACACTGTGTATTTGTGTTATTAAATAAAGTTTAATACTATGTTAGTAACGCTTCACATTTTACACTGTGTATTTGTGTTATTAAATAAAGTTTAATACTATGTTAGTAACGCTTCACATTTTACACTGTGTATTTGTGCTGTTCTGTGGCACTTTTCCGCGGAAGCAACGGAACACCACCACCCTGCGGCCAAAAGTTGTCCTCCATGACGAGGTGCAGAAAACAGTCCGGCAATGAAATAAGAGCAACATTTTCATTTATACTACACCTGCTCGGAAAGTACCTTCTTACTTTTTTGAAAACGATGCAGAAAATACGTCATTACTGTCATACAAATATGCGGGCGGAAAAAGTGTATGAAAATTCATTGTTAACGTGCTTGAGCGGGCAGAAAAAGTATATGCAAATCCATTGTTAACGTGCTGTTTTTTTTTTTTAAATAACAAAGAATGAGCAAGTGGCCCAGTGGCCAGTATTATTTTGCGAACTCGTACATAAAACTCGAAAAAATGATACTGGCCACTTGCTTTTCCTGTACATAATAAAAAATAAGAAGGAAATAAAAAGTGACAATCGCACGCGAGTCAGTAGGTTTCTGTTATTGTATCTTGATTTAAAGTAAAATTATACTATTTCCTCGCAGGTGTAGTATAAAGCACTATGTATCACTCGGGAGAAAGTGCGATTCCCAACCCGTGTGTATTGAGGCCCTTGGCTTCGCCTCGGGCCTCAAACTACACCCTCGTTGGTAATCTTCCCCTTTCTTCCCTCGGTGAACAATGTACTATTATCGAATCGATGTGTCGATAGCAAGTTTATGCTAGTACCCCTGGCACGAACTGTAAGCACCATCGTTTGGGGTTGACAGATAGTAAAAAAAAAAAACTTTCGCCAGCCAGACTTAATTTGGCCATACGATTGCAGGCATGCTGCGCCTGGTGCACGCGTTCTGCGAGGCGGCGCCGATGTTGCTGCTGCAGCTTCACGTGCTGCTGACTGTACCCGAGCCCGAGCTACAGGTGGATCCACTTTCGGACCAGCCCGTGGCCGACCATACACACGGTAAGATCGGGAGATTTTTATGTATAACAGACTAGTGAAACAAATGAAGGGTAAGCGGGAAGAGGGATCATAGTCAACAGAAGGTAAATTTGAAATAAGTAGAAAAAACTTGCTTGGGTTATTACTTAAGAACTATGCTTAGTGGGCTTATTGTAATCATAGTTAATTATTGTAATCACAATTTTTTTTTCTCAAAAGCAAACTTTTCTATCAGCCCATAGCCCTCCATATTCACAGTTAAAAGACAATTTGTTTTTACTTTTTGTACTAGTTATGACCTTTTTTTCAAGTTAGGTTTTTAAGCTTCTTGAGTCCGGTTTATTTTTAAAAGCGATATTCTGCGGACTCTGTTATCTTTTTCAAGTTTTTGTTTTCGCTCAATCATTGTTATCCAGACATTTTAGAAGATGGCACTACTAACTCAAATTTTTGAAAAAAACTGATAATCTTTCTTCCCGCTTACCCTTCAAAAACAAATGTACATGTCTCTCTTACAGCTAACGAAGCGTTCGCAGAACTAAACGTGATATCAGCCTCACTGTCGCTATTCAGTTTGCTGGGCGTTCTCTAGCTTCGGAAAGAATGTGACTTGTATTCATTGACTTAGGTTTTATATTTGAATGACACAACTCATTCAACAAGTGGTAGAGCTGATGCCGGGCTCGACTGTGGAGGTACCACCATCTTACTTGGAGACACCCTCGAAGTTATTCGGGGGAGAGTAAGAGGACAGCTCACAGGCAAAAAACCAGGAGTCCCGCCATGCCTGGGACCGATGGATGGCGGTATATCCATCCCTAATAGCCGGACCGGTGTCAGGCAGTGGCGTCACTGGTGCGAGGGTTCTGACACCGTGCTCACCAACCCGCCTGCCCAGCGTATGTGAGTATGGGCAATTCTTCCAAGATGACCGCTGGGAGTGGCAAAGTCCTGAAAAAGCTTAGGTTCAGCAGTGGACGAACTAGGCTATGGATGGACACAACCCTACAAATGCACATGTCTCTCTTACAGCTAACAAAGCGTTCGCAGAACTGAACGTGATATCAGCCTCACTGTCGCTGTTCTCAGTCTGCTGGGCACTCGCTAGCTTCGGAAAGAATGTGGCTTGTGTTCATTCGACTTAGATTTTATATTTGAATGACACAACCCTACAAATATACATGTCTCTCTTGCAGCTAACAAAGCGTTCGCAGAACTGAACGTGATATCAGCCTCACTGTCGCTGTTCTCAGTCTGCTGGGCACTCGCTAGCTTCGGAAAGAATGTGACTTGTGTTCATTCGACTTAGATTTTATATTTGAATGACACAACCCTACAAATATACATGTCTCTCTTGCAGCTAACAAAGCGTTCGCAGAACTGAACGTGATATCAGCCTCACTGTCGCTGTTCTCAGTCTGCTGGGCACTCGCTAGCTTCGGAAAGAATGTGGCTTGTGTTCATTCGACTTAGATTTTATATTTGAATGACACAACCCTACAAATATACATGTCTCTCTTGCAGCTAACAAAGCGTTCGCAGAACTGAACGTGATATCAGCCTCACTGTCGCTGTTCTCAGTCTGCTGGGCACTCGCTAGCTTCGGAAAGAATGTGACTTGTGTTCATTCGACTTAGATTTTATATTTGAATGACACAACCCTACAAATATACATGTCTCTCTTGCAGCTAACAAAGCGTTCGCAGAACTGAACGTGATATCAGCCTCACTGTCGCTGTTCTCAGTCTGCTGGGCACTCGCTAGCTTCGGAAAGAATGTGACTTGTGTTCATTCGACTTAGATTTTATATTTGAATGACACAACCCTACAAATATACATGTCTCTCTTGCAGCTAACAAAGCGTTCGCAGAACTGAACGTGATATCAGCCTCACTGTCGCTGTTCTCAGTCTGCTGGGCACTCGCTAGCTTCGGAAAGAATGTGACTTGTGTTCATTCGACTTAGATTTTATATTTGAATGACACAACCCTACAAATATACATGTCTCTCTTGCAGCTAACAAAGCGTTCGCAGAACTGAACGTGATATCAGCCTCACTGTCGCTGTTCTCAGTCTGCTGGGCACTCGCTAGCTTCGGAAAGAATGTGACTTGTGTTCATTCGACTTAGATTTTATATTTGAATGACACAACCCTACAAATATACATGTCTCTCTTGCAGCTAACAAAGCGTTCGCAGAACTGAACGTGATATCAGCCTCACTGTCGCTGTTCTCAGTCTGCTGGGCACTCGCTAGCTTCGGAAAGAATGTGACTTGTGTTCATTCGACTTAGATTTTATATTTGAATGACACAACCCTACAAATATACATGTCTCCCTTGCAGCTAACAAAGCGTTCGCAGAACTGAACGTGATATCAGCCTCACTGTCGCTGTTCTCAGTCTGCTGGGCACTCGCTAGCTTCGGAAAGAATGTGACTTGTGTTCATTTGACTTAGATTTTATATTTGAATGACACAACCCTACAAATATACACGTCTCTCTTGCAGCTAACAAAGCGTTCGCAGAACTGAACGTGATATCTGCCTCACTGTCGCTGTTCTCAGTCTGCTGGGCACTCGCTAGCTTCAGCAAGAATGTGCGACTGCAGAATGTCCATAGACTCGTGCTCACTTGGCTGGGCGTCATATTTCAGGTGATTATTCCATTTCTATTTTATGCTTTAGCTTAGCAACGCATCTACATAAAAAAACGTGTTGTTTTTCTGTATGTACCTAGTTGAAAGTAAATTTACATTATATCATTGCAGTATAAAAACGCAAAAAGAAAAGTAAATCTGGATGTGAGGAGCTCTGAACCGAGATCGCATTTCTATATTGCAATGATATAATTAATAGAAGATTGAAAGTATGTTTATTTATAAAGTGTAATTAATAAATGGTCTTGAGTCACAAAACACGCCATTTTTTTTTTCAAAATTTTACCATCTACATTGACGGAACTGAATCCAATACAAAACTGATGTTTAGCATTGTGGAGCACCTTAATATTCTCTGTTTTAATTGCTATAATTGGAACTATGATAGAAATAAATTTCTATTTTTGAACACTTGGCGATTTATCCATCGCAAGGAGATATAAATTAACAATTTATCGTTTCTATTCTGCAATGATATAATGTTAATTTGCTATAATTGGGATATTTCTTTTAAGTTAAACAAAAATTGGTCTGTACTTCTTTGTTTTTATATAACTTAGGTATTTTTATATTATTTTTCAGTTCCTATGGCGGCTGGGTACAATATCAGCGAGAATTTGTGCCCTCACAGTGTACGCCCTCACTTATGAGTATTGGGTGTTTTTAGTTATAGGTGAGTGAACTATATTAAATAATGCGTGTTTGCGAGTGATATGATAATCGAAAAAATAATATTTTCACCTCACAAGCTCGGAAAGGCTCTGTTTGTCATTAGAAATCTGGGTGGAAAAGCGCGCTTTATCCGCTAGCGTGGAAAGTGTTTTTAAAATTCGAATATTTTTATCCAATAGAGGTTTCGTACAATAATATTACATATATAAAGAACCTCATTGATTTCCTAATAGTTTATATTCTCTTCAGCCAGTCCACTGAAATGCAAATACTTATTTCATGTCATGCACCAGCCTCATTTAAAGAATAATCGCACTGGCCAGCAAGAAAATTTGATTAAAAACAAAAATTTTAAAATTTCCTTCTCTTTATTCAATTCACTTTCCTTCCATTATTTTGGTTTATTTGTACATGGATACATGTACTGTACATAGATTTCTTTAAATATAACTTGTTCTGTCAGGTCTCCACTGGGTGTCAATGTTCCTGTGGCTGATATCCCCCAAGAACGTGTTCCACGGGGAGCGCATCAGCCGGCCGCGCAAGGCGTACCTCTCGGCGCTGATTGCGTTCGTCTACGTGTTCGCGTACATCAACCTGCAGGACTCCAACCATCGCCAGAAGATGGTGAGACGGATCATTGAACCGAACACCGCCGCTTTTCTGTCAACTACTGCGAAGATAAATGTGAAAGCGTCGATTTGTGAGAACGATTGTGTGAAGAATGACAAAAGAAATGTATGGTGTGCAAGTGGAAGGTAAAGCTTGACTTGCTGCCCTAGAAAGTAGCGTCCTTGAAGCTTTTTGTGCCGGATAACTATCTTCGCGCGAGAAATCATAAGTTGTTTTGCGTGCAGCATGCGCACACTAATGTTCTTAAAGAGTCACCTGTTGTAAAGGCACTCCATCTTTTCAACAGAATCGACAACCTCACGGATACCGATTTGTTTAGTTGTTCTTTGACAGAGTTGGCAAAAACTGCTTTAAATATAATTTGTTACCAATCGCGTTAGGTTAGCCTGTAAAGATTGTGTAGTATAAATGTAAATAATAAATAATAATAATAATAATAATAATCTCGACCTGGCTCACGAGGTTACCGACATGTGGGGCGTGGCATCCACCGAAATAATCCCAGTTGTTTTATCCGCGAACGGGTTAATACCAAACAGCCTCGAAACCAACCTGAGACGGTTGGGATTCCGTGGCAGTTCGCTTCCAGCGCGGATGCAGAAGGCGGTTCTGCTCGATACTGCTCGCATCGTTCGCCGGTTTCTTTCCCTGGGGCTCTGAACCTTGGTCGACTGTGCTTCTGCCGGGGGGTGTACCGTCTCTCTCTCTTTAAATTCTTTTGGCCAAGAGGGAGAGACGAGATCAAAAATTCTCGAAATAATAATAAAATGTTTGCCGAGCATATTGGAGAAGGAACAAGTCAAAAACGCTCGGAACGGCAGAGCTTGTATGAGTAGTATTATGTATATGGAAGTAGCTAAATAAGTGCGTCAGGATCGTATATGATCGGGCTGGCTAGATGGCGCTATACACTGATTCATATATTACGTGTCCATAACACGTTAAGTACACTCAACTAACCTATAACGTCCTGCGTGTGAAAGAAAGAAAGAATTAATAATAGTAGTTTATGCTACAAGGGTGAAAAGGAATAAATTACGAGGACGATTTAACTAACGAAAACGTAACCGAGTAATTTATTGCTCTTACGCCCGTGTATCATACTACGTTTTTCAATGCATAGTGTGAGGAAATAAAACAAATATAATCTTGTGAACTTTAAATTATGATTGGCTCAAAAGGACTGTATCCAGAGCCGTTAAACAGTGGAAAAAAAAAGCATAACATTTATGGTACACAGGAAAGGTTGCAGGTTAGCCAACCATTGTAAATAAATGAAAAAAAATAATAATAATAAAGCCCTAGGGCAAAATAATCGACTTTCTGTTTGGTTTTGATGCATAAAAAGTGGGCCTTTACGAGCACTTGCATTGAAAAGAAATTTATTTGCAAAGACACATGTCACAAAATAATAGTTCTTGTAGGTAATTGCAGTATCAATGAGTCCTTTCATAATAATGGCATGCAATTTTTTATGTACAGTAAATGAAAAATTTAATTAGCGCGCTGCGCTTGTCTTAATAACAAGAGGTCGCAGGTTCGAATCCTGGTCCGGGGAATTTTTTCAAATTCTTGTCTTTGGATTTGTTTCTGATTGATCTTTTCTAGTTTGTAATGCACTCTAAATAATATTTAGAGTATTCATAGCGATGGATTTCGCAAAATAAACATAGTCATGTAATTATTTATTATTTATAATAAGATTGTCGACCCCAGGTGACGTTCTACTGTGTGATGCTGGTAGAGAACTGCCTCCTGCTGGGAGCGAGCGTGTCGCCGCGCACAGTGGTGCCGGCCGCCTTCACCCTCGGGGCCACAGCTGCTGGGCTTCTGTTCATGCTGCTTTACTACAGGTATTTATTTTAAAATCTACAAAATAACATTAAAATTGAACGTAAATAGGTTATTACCTATAAAACTGCCGTTTTCTAAGGAGAATTTGAACGAAACTCAATTTTTAGTACTAACATTTTTGCATTTTTTTTTGTTGGAATGAAAAATTCACATTTTATTATTTCTTTTGTCTAAGACAACATCAAGTTAACAGCAACATTTATTTAATTTTTGGTGTGTGCTGTAAAAAATTGTTACGAATTTTATCATGGAAACGGATGGCATTTACGACGAACATTTTTAAAAATTAAATTTTGGTTATCAAACTGACAATAAAAACGAAATTTAATACGTAGATGTAAAACCTTGAAATCAACTTTCAAACAAAAAACAAACAATGGAAATAGCTATTGAATTACAGAAATTATGAAATTGTAAGAAAATCTCGGGAACTTCATAGGTAATGAAAACTTATTATAAATGGGGCCCTAGTATATATCAATACTGGGTCCGGCATCACTCACAATTATAACATGATAAGGGTAGTAATAAAACTTATTATAAATGGGGCCCTAGCATATATCAATACTGGGTCCGGCATCAGTCACAATTATAACATGATAAGGGTAGTAATAAAACTTATTATAAATGGGGCCCTAGTATATATCAATACTGGGTCCGGCATCAGTCACAATTATAACATGATAAGGGTAGTAATAAAACTTATTATAAATGGGGCCCTAGTATATATCAATACTGGGTCCGGCATCAGTCACAATTATAACATTATAAGGGTAGTAATAAAACTTATTATAAATGGGGCCCTAGTATATATCAATACTGGGTCCGGCATCAGTCACAATTATAACATGATAAGGGTAGTAATAAAACTTATTATAAATGGGGCCCTAGTATATATCAATACTGGGTCCGGCATCAGTCACAATTATAACATGATAAGGGTAGTAATAAAACTTATTATAAATGGGGCCCTAGTATATATCAATACTGGGTCCGGCATCAGTCACAATTATAACATGATAAGGGTAGTAATAAAACTTATTATAAATGGGGCCCTAGTATATATCAATACTGGGTCCGGCATCAGTCACAATTATAACATGATAAGGGTAGTAATAAAACTTATTATAAATGGGGCCCTAGTATATATCAATACTGGGTCCGGCATCAGTCACAATTATAACATGATAAGGGTAGTAATAAAACTTATTATAAATGGGGCCCTAGTATATATCAATACTGGGTCCGGCATCAGTCACAATTATAACATGATAAGGGTAGTAATAAAACTTATTATAAATGGGGCCCTAGTATATATCAATACTGGGTCCGGCATCAGTCACAATTATAACATGATAAGGGTAGTAATAAAACTTATTATAAATGGGGCCCTAGTATATATCAATACTGGGTCCGGCATCAGTCACAATTATAACATGATAAGGGTAGTAATAAAACTTGTTATAAATGGGGCCCTAGTATATATCAATACTGGGTCCGGCATCAGTCACAATTATAACATGATAAGGGTAGTAATAAAACTTATTATAAATGGGGCCCTAGTATATATCAATACTGGGTCCGGCATCAGTCACAATTATAACATGATAAGGGTAGTAATAGAACTTATTATAAATGGGGCCCTAGTATATATCAATACTGGGTCCGGCATCAGTCACAATTATAACATGATAAGGGTAGTAATAAAACTTATTATAAATGGGGCCCTAGCATATATCAATACTGGGTCCGGCATCAGTCACAATTATAACATGATAAGGGTAGTAATAAAACTTATTATAAATGGGGCCCTAGTATATATCAATACTGGGTCCGGCATCAGTCACAATTATAACATGATAAGGGTAGTAATAAAACTTATTATAAATGGGGCCCTAGTATATATCAATACTGGGTCCGGCATCAGTCACAATTATAACATGATAAGGGTAGTAATAAAACTTATTATAAATGGGGCCCTAGCATATATCAATACTGGGTCCGGCATCAGTCACAATTATAACATGATAAGGGTAGTAATAAAACTTATTATAAATGGGGCCCTAGTATATATCAATACTGGGTCCGGCATCAGTCACAATTATAACATGATAAGGGTAGTAATAAAACTTATTATAAATGGGGCCCTAGCATATATCAATACTGGGTCCGGCATCAGTCACAATTATAACATGATAAGGGTAGTAATAAAACTTATTATAAATGGGGCCCTAGTATATATCAATACTGGGTCCGGCATCAGTCACAATTATAACATGATAAGGGTAGTAATAAAACTTATTATAAATGGGGCCCTAGCATATATCAATACTGGGTCCGGCATCAGTCACAATTATAACATTATAAGGGTAGTAATAAAACTTATTATAAATGGGGCCCTAGTATATATCAATACTGGGTCCGGCATCAGTCACAATTATAACATGATAAGGGTAGTAATAAAACTTATTATAAATGGGGCCCTAGCATATATCAATACTGGGTCCGGCATCAGTCACAATTATAACATGATAAGGGTAGTAATAAAACTTATTATAAATGGGGCCCTAGCATATATCAATACTGGGTCCGGCATCAGTCACAATTATAACATGATAAGGGTAGTAATAAAACTTATTATAAATGGGGCCCTAGTATATATCAATACTGGGTCCGGCATCACTCACAATTATAACATGATAAGGGTAGTAATAAAACTTATTATAAATGGGGCCCTAGCATATATCAATACTGGGTCCGGCATCAGTCACAATTATAACATGATAAGGGTAGTAATAAAACTTATTATAAATGGGGCCCTAACATATATCAATACTGGGTCCGGCATCAGTCACAATTATAACATGATAAGGGTAGTAATAAAACTTATTATAAATGGGGCCCTAGTATATATCAATACTGGGTCCGGCATCAGTCACAATTATAACATGATAAGGGTAGTAATAAAACTTATTATAAATGGGGCCCTAGCATATATCAATACTGGGTCCGGCATCAGTCACAATTATAACATGATAAGGGTAGTAATAAAACTTATTATAAATGGGGCCCTAGCATATATCAATACTGGGTCCGGCATCAGTCACAATTATAACATGATAAGGGTAGTAATAAAACTTATTATAAATGGGGCCCTAGTATATATCAATACTGGGTCCGGCATCAGTCACAATTATAACATGATAAGGGTAGTAATAAAACTTATTATAAATGGGGCCCTAGTATATATCAATACTGGGTCCGGCATCAGTCACAATTATAACATGATAAGGGTAGTAATAAAACTTATTATAAATGGGGCCCTAGTATATATCAATACTGGGTCCGGCATCAGTCACAATTATAACATGATAAGGGTAGTAATAAAACTTATTATAAATGGGGCCCTAGTATATATCAATACTGGGTCCGGCATCAGTCACAATTATAACATTATAAGGGTAGTAATAAAAGCTCCGAAAACTAAATTAAAAATGAGGATAAAGATAATAGTAGTTTATGCTACTAGGGCGAAAAGGAATAAATTACGAGGACGATTTAAAACACGAGCGTAGCGAGTGTTTTAAACGTAACCGAGTAATTTATTGCTTTTACGCCCGTGTATCATACTACGTTTTTCAATGCATAGTGTGAGGAAATAAAACAAATATAATTTTGTGAACTTTAAATTGTAATTGGCTCAAAAGGACTAGGTATCCAGAGCCGTTAAACAGTGGAAAAAAAGTATGACATTTATGGTACACAAGAAAGGCTGCAGGTTAGCCAACCATTGCAAACAAATTAAAAAAAATAATAATAAAGCTCTAGGGCAAAATAATTGACTTTCTGTTCGGTTTTGATGCATAAAAAGTGGGCCTTTACGAGCACATGCATTGAAAAGATAATTTTATATGCGTCAAATATGTGAGTGCAGTGCAGTGCAGTTGTTAAATTTAAAATGTCCAACATATTTCACCTAAGAAGGTATGCAAATATTGACAATTATATTATTACATGGAAATTATTTTACCCAAATACACAAACATTGGATATCATAATAATTAAAATTAAAAAATAAACAGAAACTTACATACATATCAAAAATATAAAAAAATTAGGATAAAATTAAAATTGCAATATCAATTACATGTCAAAAATTAGTTTTCAAGTACAAAAACATATTAAATTGTGGATGTTCAATTTATGAATGTTACTGCTTTAAATACTAATCTACCGAAAACTTGTGTGATAATAAATATACGAAAACTACCCAATGAAATACTGAAAATTCTGAAAACTACTGTCAGATATTATTATCGTAGATCTCCGAACAAAAATTATTTTTTTGTATGTCAAGAATTCTGTTAAAACTAGAGACCTCGACTCGCTCCGCTCCGCTTCGCTCGGCTCCTTATTTTATATTACATGTAAACCTAACACGCTCCTTTTCGCTTCGCTCGTCGTCGCATTTATTTTTGACTTTTATTTTATAAGTTCTTTCGGAAGTTCAGTAATTTATTCGGAGGTTCATTATTTAAACTAGGTGGTCGTGAGAAATTTTAGTTTGTTATGTTTAATTTATTTTGTCGGTAGATGTTACACAGTTAAATTAGTATAGTTTTCGATAACTAATTTTGCTGCTGCTCAGATAGTATAACAGTGTGCAGCAGTTCGCTGGAATTTAATTTGTTTTTTGGAGGCTTTATTATTATCCATTTAATAAAGACGATGAAAAATGTTTAAAAACTAAGAACTTGTGTATTGTGTAAGTATCTACATTGCTATAGTAGTTTATGCTACAAGGGCGCAAAGGAATAAATTACGAGGACGATTTAAAACACGAGCGTAGCGAGTGTTTTAAACGTAACCGAGTAATTTATTGCTCTTACGCCCGTGTATCATACTACGTTTTTCAATGCATAGTGTGAGGAAATGAAAACAAATATAATCTTGTGAACTTTAAATGATGATTGGCTCAAAAGGATTGTATCCAGAGCCGTTAAACAGTGGAAAAAAAAGTATAACATCTATGGTACACAGGAAAGGCTGCAGGTTAGCCAACCATTGCAAACAAATTAAAAAATATTAATAAAGCCCTAGGGCAAAATAATCGACTTTCTGTTCGGTTTTGATGCATAAAAAGTGGGCCTTTACGAGCACATGCATTGAAAAATATATACATGTCTTACTTATTTACAGATATTTCCACGTGCGGCGACTCGGGTATATGCTGAGAGAAAATCAACAAGGAACTAACAGCACCAATGCTTCATCGCAGAACAAAAATGGTGAATATTTATATCGCAAAACTTGTGATTGTTTTACTTGTTTTTAAATAACAAGTATTAAATAAAATTAGATACATGGCATTTGGCGATCATTGTTTAATGCTAATTGGGCTTTTACTAGCGAAATTGTGTTACATTATGCTTTACGTATATAATATTGTTTATACTACACCTGCTCGGAAAGTACCTTCTTACGTTTTTGAAAACGATGCAGAAAATACGTCATTACTGTCATACAAATATGCGGGCGGAAAACGTGTATGAAAATTCATTGTTAACGTGCTTGAGCGGGCAGAAAAAGTATATGCAAATCCATTGTTAACGTGCTGTTTTTTTTTTTTAAATAACAGAATGAGCAAGTGGCCCAGTGGCCAGTATTATTTTGCGAACTCGTACATAAAACTCGAAAAATGATACTGGCCACTTGCTTTTCCTGTACATAATAAAAAATAAGAAGGAAATAAAAAGTGACAATCGCACGCGAGTCAGTCGGCTTCTTTTATTGTATTTTGATTAAAAGTAAAATTATACTATTTCCTCGCAGGTGTAGTATAAATCACTATGTATCACTTGGGAGAAAGTGCGATTCCCAACCCGTGTGTATTGAGGCCCTTGGCTTCGCCTCGGGCCTCAAACTACACCCTCGTTGGTAATCTTCCTCTTTCTTCCCTCGGTGAACAATGTACTATTTATAATAGTGTTATACTTTTTGGAGTCGATGGGAATATTGAATTAACGACGTAATTGTGTTTCTCTGTGAAAACAAAAGTTTTATTTATAATACGTTTTTTTAACATTTAACTAATAAAGTTATTTTATAAACAAAATATTCACTCACCTGTGAAAACGAAAGAAACAACATTTAAAGCCCTTATTTCAGGTCTTGTTATTTTCTAAAGGAAAGTTATTTTCAAATCATCATAACCTTTAACTAATATTTTCTAATATGTTACAACTGCCAGCCGTGACATGGCAAATTCAAATTAAAGAAAAGCGGAGACACTAACCATAGAGGAAAAAGGTCCATCTACGTGTGTAGTGATTTTTTATATATAACTATAAACACGCTGTAAAGTTGTCGTGCACGATCATTTACAAAGTAACGCATAAAATAACACAACTTTGTTAGATAAATCTAATTGACATAAATGTGGATGGTCCAAGGTAGTTTTTATAAAAAAAATGTGAGAACCAATAACGACGACAAAAGTGATTTTTATTCAGCAGATAACACATAATTGTAGTACAAACAAGTTGTTATTTAAAACAAAGTTAGAGGAAACTTAGCATGAATCCGTTGAAAAGGTCGGTGACTCAGCTTTTGTCCCTACAGCCAAGAGCAAAGTGGACGCTGTTATTCTGTCACCGCCTATACTAACTTAAATAATAACAAAACTTATATCTGTGACCACAACATACTAATGACTACCTCTGTGTTCTAATGGTTCGAAAGTCTTGAACACGAAGGTGGCAGGTTCAAATCCAGTATGGGCGTATTTGTGTCGGGTCTGCGCGCTTCTAAAGGCACTTTAAGAACAAACATAATGACGCGACCAACTCAGTTGTTGGCGTGGTCAAATGTCATGCTGTTTCATTTCGCTATAAAGTGCACGCTCCATGAAACTTGCAACGACAATACAATCGTGCCGATTTCGTCGCGGGCGCTAAATTGAAAACTTGTTTCTGGAGAAACATGATTTTGGCAAGACTGTAGACGTTATCAAACATTCTTTTTGGTTATTATTAATCTAGATAACATTTTCGATGTTTGACTCACACCTAAAACAATAAAAGCACATTCGGCTACATTTTTGGTAAAAAACCGTTAAATTTACGTATTTTAGGGGTTTGTTGTTAAGATATTACTCGAATTCGACGTAAACATAGATCTAGATAATGTTAATGGACTCAGCCTAAAATATTATAATAACATTCCGTAGACACCCCACAATGTGGTGACAGCGTTTGTATGAATGTTCGCGCGTGATAACGCCTCTTAAGATGTGGGTCCATATTTGGGCACGCTTTACGGTGATAGGGCTCACCACCCATTACGCTTGGAAGTTAATAATCATCTGTGAAACGTGGGTGTACTGTAGCATTGCATTCATACTCTGAAACATCTCTGACACCCCCTTGGGGACTCATGCCGTGACGTTGTATGTTGTATTATAATTTTCCTATTATTTTCACAGGCAAACAAATAGGCCAAGGCGATAATGCTGCTATTCCTGGAGTATTCAACTGCCGGTTTTCGAACCCAGTTGGAAACAGGTAGGACAACAGTAGGCCTAGCATGAGTTTAGGCCTCGATACGTAAGATATTTATATGAGAAATTGTACAGCGCCCTCTGTGGTTTACAAGAGGAACTAGGATTTCTAATACAAAATATTTTACGCAGATGCTAACGTGGGTTGGGACCTAAATTTATGGTGTAAGAAAATGTTTAAGAGGCTGCACAATGCTAAAATTCAGTCCTGCTCTAACGCTTCTGTTTTTTACTATCTATCCTGCTCTAATCAGATGCCGCGCACGCAAAACTACAGTTATTTAAAAATCGCAGCTACATTAGGACATTAACTATAATTTCTTTATGTAATAAAGATGTTTTTTTCTAGTAAGTATATGCGTGTATTGGTTTCGTTTCAATCGGTTTTGAAATATGGAAACTGAATCGATTTTTTCGTGAAATTCATGCTTTTTTGAAAGTATTGTAATGAAAAGAACATTGAAAGTATGTTTATTTATAAAATGTAATTAATAATTGAGTCAAAAACACGCCATATTTTATTTTTTATTTTTACCATTTACATTGATGGAACTGAATCCAATGCAAAACTGATGTTTAGCGTTGTGGAGCCCCTGAAGATAAATATTTTATAACAGCGAATGCTTCACAGTGTTGCTGGCGTGAATCTCGTTTTTGTCGACCTTTGTGGGAATGTCCTAAAATCACTTCTTTCCTGATATCTACATCACACAAGGAACCTACATGTTTCTAGGTCCAGCCGTTTGGTCTGGACGGTGATAGATCAGTCAGTCAATTAGTGTATACTTTTATATACACAGGGTGTTAAGAAGATGGCATACTCTAGCAGCTTTTTTTATTATCCGTCCAGCACAATAAGTCTAATGGCAAAGACTTTATTTGCTTTTAATAGAGGCGATTATATGTTGGCTCTTTGGCCTCTTTTTCTTAGACGCGTAATACTAGTGATCACGCAGCGAAACAACAAATTGGTGTGTTTTTAGCTAATACTGAAATATTTTGTAGGGAAAATAAAATAAACTTTTAACAAAAAAATAGCAACCGACTTCAATAGTAACAGCAGTCATTCACTAAAAAGTTAATAATAATTATATAAAGACCGATGGTACCGAAGCAACACTTTTGCCGACTTCTTTCTTCCTGAAACGTTATGTTATCTGGAAGTCGGCGTTCTTATATTGGTTTTTATGTTGCTATATCGTAGGAAATACGCCGACTTCTAGATAACATAATGTTTCAGGAAGAAAGAAGTCGGCAAAAATGTTGCTTCGGTACCATCGGTCTTTATATAATTATTATTAACTTTTTAGTGAATGACTGCTGTTACTATTGAAGTCGGTTGCTATTTTTTTGTTAAAAGTTTATTTTATTTCACATTTTTTAGTGTTGCTGGGTTAAATTGTGAAATATGGGTAGTTCTTGCAAACGTGGTTTTAATATGAAACGAAGTTCAAGTGAGTATAAGTAGCTATGTTTGAGTAGCTTCCTGCTATCAATCTCGAGTTATGTGCTGTCATTCGTTAAAGAGTTCTACGGTGATGAAGCCAAGATCGAAGGTCAGGTGGGTACATTGGCACCTTTCAAGCAATGCCCTGCAATGAGCACCATAACACAAACTGATTGCCGCAATCCAAAGTTATGTGCTGTCATCCGTTGAGGAGTTCTATGGATATGAAGCCAGGATCGAAGGTCAGGTGGGTATTCTGGTAATCTCCAAGTAATACCCTTGAATTAGCACCCTAACGCAGTGATTGCCGCAATCTCGAGTTATGTGCTCTGATCCGTTGAGGAGTTCTATGGTGAATATGGTGATGAAGACAGGATCGAAGGTCAGGTGGAAGAATGATGATTTTCAAGTAATACCTTGTAATCAGCACCCAGGTACAAAGCGATTACCTCAATTTCGAGAGGTATGCTGTCATTTTCTGAGGAGTTCCACTGCCTATCTCTGAAGACCTTCATCAGATCATGACCAAACCCAAAATGGGACCTACCTGGAAGTACACTCTTTCAAACAAAAAAAGAATTGTTCAAATCGGTTTAGAAATGACGGAGTTATGGAGTAACAACGCCAAAAAAAAAAAATAAAAAAAAAACATACAGTCGAATTGAGAACCGCCTCCTTTTTGAAGTCGGTTAAAATATTGAATTTAGGTGATATACCTTCATATTTCTATTACCTATTTAATGAAATAAAAATCAAGTTGATCTCTTAACCGCGTTCTTGAAGCGAACGTTGAAAACAAAAAAAAGAGGGCGCAAAAAATTTTTTTGACAAATGTATAAATCTTAGAACATTGTTTAGACGTAAGATACCTAGAGAAAAGATTAACTGCATACGAAATTTCAGCTTTCTAGGACTTCAGGAAGTACCCTAGATTTTTGATGATCATCAATGAGTGAGTGACGAAATCGACGTATTTTAGGTATTAATAACATTCAAAGTATAAAAGCTAGACAAATGAAAGTTATCCCGTGTTACTACAAAACGGTGTTTGACTTTAGACAGTGTTTAAATCTGTTGTTGTCGCCTTTTCTTTCATATTGTAAAAGAGTAACAGCAACAAATTTAAACACTGTCTAAAGTTAAACACCGTTTTGTAGTAACACGGATCGAGTTTAATAAGACTGCTTCCTACATGTTATCTTGAGAATTTGGTATCTCTAGTATTACCGAAGCTATGAGGGTTCGAAAATATGACGAAACGCTTCGAGAAAAGGTACGTAGTGCCCCGCTTCCTTTGGCTTGTCTTGGCGGGGGGCACTATCGTGCTCCCAGATAAACCAAATATATTTTTGTCAATACAAGGAGAGTCCGAATTTCTTCAAACGAATCATAGATAGCCTGGAGTTGGTCATGCTCTAGGCTCAGGTACAGTCTTAACATAAAATTGCGGAAGCCGGAAACTGGCGATAATACTCGACCATACGAACAAAAAAATAAAAATTTGTGGATATATTAATAATTTGCAATATTCCGCTAAATACCCCTACCATGCTATTCAAAATGCAGACTCAAGCACCGCCCGCCCTCCCGCATAAAACATGCACAAGCAAAGCAAGCAGTACGAGCACAAAATAAAGCAATCTTAAATAACAAGCAAGAAAACTTATCGACACGTGTTTCGCCTCTAAACGAGGCATCCTCGGGATGTGTAGTCCGCCCGACCGCTCGACAGAAAAATCAAATTACCTATTTGCAAATTATTAATATATCCACAAATTTATGATGGACTTCCGCAAAGTAACGCCTTTTTCAATAAATTTAAAAAAAATAAAACTCACATAACATAATTAATTACTATCGACAGTGCAGCGAACGGTCGGAAAAAAAAGAAGCCGACATCGTTCGTGCCGCCCCCGCCCGCGCCGCCAGCCCCTGCCTCCGCCGCCGCCTTCTGGAGACGACCGCTGCCCGTCAACCATAACCATCATGTAAGTGCTCTATATGAAGTAAAAAAAGACCGACCGACCTGAAAACATTCATATATTTTTACAAAGTACTTAGATATATCATGTACATAGGCGAGCTTATCTCTAAAAAGAGATTTCTTCCAGCAAACCCGGATTGAAAAAGAGAAGTCATAATAAAAAGTAGACATACATACGTGTACACTATAGTAGTTTATGCTACGAGGACGATTTAAAACACGAGCGTAGCGAGTGTTTTAAACGTAACCGAGTAATTTATTGCTTTTACGCCTGTGTATCATACTACGTTTTTCAATGCATAGTGTGAGGAAATGAAAACAAATATAATCTTGTGAACTTTAAATTATAATTGGCTCAAAAAGACTGTATCCAGAGCCGTTAAACAGTGTAAAAAAAGTATAACGTCTATGGTACACAGGAAAGGCTGCAGGTTAGCCAACCATTGTAAATAAATTAAAAAATATATATATATTAAAGCCCTTGGGCAAAATAATCGACTTTCTGTTCGGTTTTGATGCATAAAATTGGGCCTTTACGAACACATGCATTGAAAATATGTTTATATATATATATATATAAATTGTATAATAAAATTGTATAAATTGTATATATATATAACAATTTATTTATTTATTTATTTACTTTAATTAAAACGGACAAACCAATTACAATAATTAAAGATAGTAACACAAACACAAAATGGTACAATCAACTAAAACAAATAAGAATACACATAAAGTCAGAAACAGTCCTTCTCACAAAAACAATATACTTTAAAGATCTTATCAGATAGCAATTATTGATTCTAACGTTTAAGAACAGACATCATGACGCGACCAACTCAGTTGTGGGCGTGGCCAAATGTTGCTGTTTCATTTCGCTATAAGGTGCACGCTCCATGAAACTTGCGAGGACAATACAATCGTGCCGATTTCGTCGCGGATGCAAAATAGGAGAAACAACCTTTTCGCAAGACTGTGGACGTTTTCAAACATTATTTTTGGTTATTATTAATCTAGATAACGTTTTCGATGTATATTTTAATCTAAAAACAATAAAAGCACATTCGGCTACACTTTTGGTAAAAAACCGATAAATTTATGTATTTTAGGGGTTTGTTGTTGTTTGTATTAATCAAATTTCACGATTTTTATTTAAACATAGATGGACTCGGCCTAAAATATTATAATATCATTCCATTTTCCAGGGTTTGTATGGAGGTTTGCGCGTAAAGATACCTCTGAACGTATTTCGACCGACTTGGCAATAATTCCGATTTTTCACATCCCCAGGGCGGTTCATCAGAGAACGAGGGCTCCAGCGTGGGCTCCCGCGTCAACATACAACAGAAACTACAAGAGAAGAAACAAAAACAATTAGCTGAACTGAGAGTTATAGAGGAAGAGATAAAGCAAGGGAAACTAGCCAAAACCACGCCCGTAGCCGCCGAGGAGATATACAGCAGCCTACAAAGACAACCCATCCCTAGGGCCAAAACACATGCGGAACCCCCCACTTGGCCCAGCATAGAAATGACCCACTCATACCAAAATTACCCCGTCCTACCCCACACCTGCAACATGTATCCAACTTACACCGAAATCAAACAATACGACTTCCAAAACTCAAACGATAACACATCAAACGACGACTTGAAAATTCGATTACCAAATAGAAGCTTGTACGGTCAGAATACAAGAACATTTTACGATAATCCGACGAGTAAAAGCGCTGTAAATAGAACCACATTAAGAACAAATTACTTAGGTATAGGAGAGACTAGAAGTTATGAGACTAATAGTTGCAGCAGTCCTAGAAATGTTCTAAACAGTAGTCCGAGAGCGTATGCAGCGGACGTCTCATCTGCTGGCAACTCGTACGAGCGGCCCACGCAGTCGCCATTAGACAAACCGAGGTTACCTTTACAAAATGGCGGCATTTTCGAAGATTCCCGACAAGTCGGAGAGTATTCCGGCTACTGCGACAATAACAACCAAAACATCTATAACAAATACGAGAGCAAAGACGAATATGTAACGGCGTTACAAAATGCGTTAGCAACAGTGCAGGGCATAGACAATATAAGGACGTATACGGAACCGAATAATCCGGCGTATGCACAAAATGGCGACAGGCTGTTTCCGTATCCGGGGCTCCATGCGAAGATTAAACTGGAACAAATGAGGAAGATGCAAAGATGTCGCACTCCCGAGATCCTGTTGGCTCCACATTACTTGGAGGGGTGTAACAGACAGGTTTGCTGTCATTGGGGTGCGCCGGCGCCTTACAATATGTGAGTACATATTTACATTGCGTTATTCTTACTTGTCATGTGCTAAACTAATTATAGACTTTAACCCGCCACTGGTGACGTTATATGTCTGTGAGACCGGGTAGTTCGAAAAAATCTATAATTTTTTTCACCGTTCATCGAATTACATTGCGATTTCGAGTAGCTGCCTTATTCCACACCCCTTACCGTTCTCTTGCCATAAATGTAAAAAATATGTATGCCTTGAGCACGTTGAAGATGAGTGATTTCAGTTTTTTTTTTTTGTTTTTGGTAGAAGTATTACCATGTATGTTTCTTTATTTTATGTTTCCAACGTCATAAAACTAACTAAGGCTGATTTCTTCGTTAAATATTTAAGATCGTTGCGACATCTTTTAGTTCAAAAAATATTGTTTAAATACCTTGTAATTTTAATGCATCCAAAAATATTGTTGTACACGCTAGTACATGAAATGCAGAGCAGATGGGATTTGAGGGAAAATGGATGAGGTGACACGGGAGAATTGTGGAAGAAACGTGAGTGAACTAACCTTTGTTCTGGATGGTTCTGGATGGGCCGGCTAATGCACCGCGTGGCGTCCCTCCTTGTTGGGCTGATTGAGCTGGTCTTGGCCAGGGATGAGCAGGATGTATTGGTTGGAGTAATGTGAACACGACACTGGTATGAGCACAAGGTACGCGAGATTTATCGGCGTGTCGGCGGCGCGAGTGTGCACACGTGTGTTTCGGGAGACGTCCGCCGCGCAAGAGAAGGCAAGCGCCGGCGCACAAGTCCCCCGGCGCGAGTCGCTGCGGCGCGAGACTACTCATGCGCATGCGCGTGCGTCACGCTTGTGGCGTGAACAATTGTCTAATGTTAAAAAAAGAGATTTGATTTATGAAATACCTATGTTTTATTGAAGAAAAAATATCTAATTTTGTAAACTTTCCAATGAAAAGTAGAATGAACAGTAAATTATAGAAAAACTTATATTCAAAAACCCCGGTGCTTGAGACCGGTGTCACCAATAATGTAAGTCAAATACACATCACCAGTGGCGGGTTAAATGTCTCCAAAAAGTTGCTTGATTAAATTTTTTATGTTAAAAGTAACGTGTTTGGAAATTTAATTTCCTTCACATGTATTTCCAACCCGAAATTTTTAAAACACCTAACGTAGATAGATACTCTATGAACAAATTTTACCACTAGAGTCTTTTTCTATGGAAAATCCGCTTTTTAGTTTTTTTCGTTTAGACGAGTACTATTCATAGGCGAAACCAGTTTTTTTTTAGGGAATATTGTCATGAGAGATTATAACTAAACATGTTCCCGGCAGCGTATTTACCCTCTCATATACAGCACAGACAAGAATTACGCTGTCTTCACATAAACTTCCATCCATCCATCAAAAAGTACAGCCACGTGTTTACTTGGTAACCATGAGAGTTTACATGCAGCCAATTAAACCCTGACCAGGAAAATAAAAAACTTGCTCATTTGCTTTTATGATTTTTATTTTATGATTGCAACACTCTGACAGCACACACGAAAAAAGAACACCACACTTTGACAGCAATCGACATAATGACGTTTTAAAGTTGAGGTTGCCAGTAGAAAATAGTAGTTTATGCTACAAGGGCGAAAAGGAATAAATTACGAGGACGATTTATTGCTCTTACGCCCGTGTATCATACTACGTGTTTCAACGCATAGTGTGAGGAAATAAAACAAATTTAATCTTGTGAACTTCAAAGTATGATTGGCTCAAAAGGACTGTACCCAGAGCCGTTAAACAGTGAAAAAAAAAGTATTACATTTATGTTACGCAGGAAAGGCTGCAAGTTAGCCAACCATTGTAAATAAATAAAAATAAAAAAAATAATAAAGCCCTAGGGCAAAATAATCGACTTTCTGTTCGGTTTTGATGCATCAAAAGTGGGCCTTTACGAGCACTTGCATTGAAAAATTAGTTAAAAAATTAATTCCCCAATATGGCGAGGTTTTTTATTTTCTTGGTCAGCCTTTAAACAAATCATGCTTATTTGCAACACTTGGCGACACCTAGTGTTGTAAGGGCGCGTAAAAAATTTGCTACGCCTTGATGTATGGGAGTTGTTGGTCTATACGTAGTAATACTTAGTATATGGTACAACTCAGCTTTTTACAGCGGCGTATTGTTGTTCAGGAACAGAAGGAAGGAGGAGGGCGGAGGTAGCAGCGGCGAGGAGTCTAGTCCGGAGCAGGCGCGGGAGACGCCGCGGCCGCCCAGCGACATCGATAGTCAGGTGAGATCTACGGACTTCGAAATAGCCTTGTAAAATAACGTTGTTGCAGACGACAAAACAAGAATTTGAAAAAAATCCGCGGGCCGGGTTTGTCTTGCCGGGCTTGTCTTGATAACAAGAGGTCGCAGGTTCGAATTCTGACCCGGGGATTTTTTTCAAATTCTTGTCTTTGGGTTTGTTTCTGATTGATCTTTTCTAGTTTGTAATTCACTCTAATAATACGAAGATATCCGTCAGAGATTGAAGGTGACCGACATAGCCTGCCGAATCAATAAGTTGAAGTGGCAGTGGACTGGCTATATTTGTCGCCGACGTGATAACCGTTGGAGCCGTAAGGCATTGGAATGGAGACCACGTACTGCAAAACGTAGCGTAGGCCGCCCTCGTGCCCCCTGGACTGACGGTCTGAAGGACGTTGCGGGTGGCGGGCTGGATGAGGATGACTGAGGACCGTCAAGAGTGACGTAATATGAGGGAGGGCTATGTCCAGCTGTGGACGAATACGGGCTGGTGGATGGAATGAGTATTTAAATAAATTTTTCAATGCATGTGCTCGTAAAGGCTCACTTTATGCATCAAAACCGAACAAAAAGTCGATTATTTGGCCCTAGGGCTTTATATTATTTATTTTTTTTATTTATTTACAATGGTTGGCTAACCTGCTGACTTTCCTGTGTACCATAGATGTTATACTTTTTTTACACTGTTTAACGGCTCTGGATACAGTCTTTTTGAGCCAATTATAATTTAAAGTTCACAAGATTATATTTGTTTTCATTTCCTCACACTATGCATTGAAAAACGTAGTATGATACACGGGCGTAAAAGCAATATAAATTACTCTGTTACGTTTAAAACACTCGCTACGCTCGTATTTTAAATCGTCCTGGTAATTTATTCCTTTGCGCCCTTGTAGCATAAACTACTATTGTATAATATTTTCAGATATCGCTGCCTCGCTCATACACTCTGCCGCGGGAGTTCCGATACTGGCGACGACGGCCGAGACTGAGAGATGCGCATGTCCCTAGCAACAATAGTAGCGACGGTACGTTACAAAGAGACTACAAAGAAACTTACTTGTTGTAACTTGTATTCCTAAATCACCGCTAAGCCCAAAGATTTCAAAAGTAAAGATAAGCCCTTACCGTACTATGACAGCACCAAAATGTTTCCACCTTTAAATGAGTGACGCTCACACGTTTGGAATCAGTGCTCTTTTCATATTCATATTCATATTCTTTATTGTACACATAAAACATCATTTTTACAAAGTACTTAGATATATCATGTATTGAAAAATCGGATTGAAAAAAGAGAAGTAATAATAAAAAGTAGACATACATACTTGTACACTAAATATGTACTAAATGTGCTCTTCTGAACACAGTGATAGTTGGACGCCTTAAGTGCACTTAAAGTTAGTAATTTTAACAACTTTAGTAGAATGATCAGTTTGCTGACCGTAGGTAGACAGATTGCGCACTCATAAGTGTGCGCGCGTCGGCATTATGTTAACGCACGTATTCAAAAACAATGCAATAGATTTTAGGTGGCAGGGCTCATCTAAACTTTTGAAATATTTGGCTAAGCCGAAAACTTTCGACAAAAGTTTTTAAAGGCACTTCAACGCGAACGAAGCCGCTGGCTAAAGCTAGCACCCTATAAATATCATCCATTCAAATAAACATTTATAAAACACACTACCGTCAGCAAAACCATAGTGTGATTTTTTTGCTGATAGTTTGATGGATGTTTATCGTCGTGAATGCTTGGAGTTATGTGAGAAAGATGCAAGAAAAAGTATAACCTAATTATATTTTGAATTATTATTATGTTTTATGTGTACCTGATAATTTAATGTTTATTCAAATAATTGAAATGTATAGCGTAATAGAATTATCTGTAAAGCTGTACTTTTATGTAAATAATAATTAAATAAATAAATAATTTGGACATCGTACAAATCTGTACGAAATATTGGTCACGAATCTAGGGGTCTACCGCGTAGTAACTCGGTGGCGTTCGTAATTGGCTTCATTTTGACGTTTGAAGCCCATGGCTGCGTTCAGGTTTATCGTTGTGCGACGCCCGCCTAACATGCCATCTCATGCATCTCATCAGCTATCAGATTCTGGCGTTGGTAGTGAGGTTCATTAAGGCATTGCCTTTGGTATTTTAAGGATTTTTGCTTAAGGTTAAACGTCAGTCGCTTAGCAAAAAGTGCATAATTTAATTTTGTATTTCTTGTTTAGAAGTTAAAAATTGAAAAACATTTCGGTATGTGGCAATTAACACCAATAGTTCAGTATTAATGAGGTTTATAAAGCATGAGTTTGAAATGATCTGCTCCAAACAAAGTTAAAACAGCATTTTAAGTTGGTTTCAACCAGATCATGGCTAATTTTGCATTAAATTACAAACCCATGCTTTATAAACCTCAATCATACTAAACTATTGGTGTTAACTGCCACATACCAAATTTTTTTTCAATTTTAACAAGAAATACAAAGTTAAATTGTGCACTTTTAGTTAAGCGACCGACGTTTAACCTTAAATATGCTGAGTCAACTACTTACCTGATTAATGTTAAAGTCACAGACATGTATTTTTGGAACTTTATCTTTCCGTGGTCAAGACAGTTGCCTAATTGGACACATTTCACTCGATTTTATTTTTAAAATGACGCCTTAAGTTATAATTACGTTTTATGTATAAGCGGCTTGAGTTTAATGTTTGAAATTTCTGCTATAACACGAAAACATGGTTTATTTTATTTATTTATTTATTTATTTATTTATTTGGTCTACCAACAGATGATACACTTAACAACATACAATTAATCTAGCGTACAGTAGGAATAGAGTGTAACTCCAATAACAGGTAAACACTGCATGCTATAAAAATGAGAGGAGTGACGTGTGACGTCAGTTGGCGGAAGCAGAGACGCACCCGTTTTCCGTTGTCAAGACAAAAAATTCCTACCACAAATACTTTTTCGGAAAATCCAGAAATACCTCGAAAATTGACTGATTATGCGTGCGAAACGAGCGCTCTAATGTAGATTTTCTGACAATATAATCAAATTCAAAATCACACAATAGGATTGTTGTGTACCATGGACCAGGCCTTAAGAGCGCACCGAGCTTTTTACACATACAAACGCGTTTTTATAACCCTTGTTTGAAGTAGTAAACAATTAAATATAAATCTAGGGAAGTATATTGGTATTATTTTGTATATATACTAGAATGTAGGTATGTATACACGATGGAAACACAATTTGATAAAGTTGGCTCGATAGAATAAATTCGCAAAGATATCTCTTTTCGAGTAATTTTTTCCTCTATTTCCCTACTTTTTTATATAAATAAGTAATTTGATACTCGTATTATGATTCACTAACTAAAATAAAGTTCATATATGACTGGAGCGTTTCTACACGATAGTTTTTTATTTAAGAACAATATGATGAAAATAACAACGAAGAACATTGAAAAAGTGCAAAAGTTTGTTTTTTTTCTTTACTATTTACACGTAAAGAAAAAGACAGACAAAGGCAAACGCTCGGTGCGCCCTTAAGGCGATATGCGAAAAAAATACAGGTGTTTCTTTTCTGTATATTTCATGAAATACACAGAAAATTTTAATAAATTTCTGGTATATGCATTTTGACTATATACTCTAGGGTTTTGAAAGTGGAAAACTTGTTTGGATATATTTTCCTCGATAGAAATAATTGTTGAAATGAGGCCTTCAAACACACTTTTTCTCCTCGTTTGACGAATAGGAACCATATACAGAACACAAACATATTTTATTAGGTGTATTTCAACAATATGTAGAGATTTGATATTTGAAATTTTGCTAGCTATTTTAGTTTTTTTAATAAAAATATAAAACCAACTTTTTCCCCTTTAGCCCTGAATCCGCCCCTCTCGCACTGCGCGATTTTTCGCTTGTGATAAAAAAAATAAAATTCGCATAGCCTCTTAATGATGTTCTGTAATGATAATTAAATAATGTACTTCCAGGTGATGTAGACAGCGCCGACGACGCGGACAGCGATCGGCGCTCCAACTGCTCAGCGAGCTCTCAGCTACAGAGCCCCACGTACTCCGACCATCGACACCCGGACATGATCCCGCGACCGGAGCCGGAAGTGAGGGGTTTCGGGGAGGGGGGGCACGCCGGCTGCCCAGAGAGGCGCCGGCCGCGGGGGTTCAGGAAGCAGGTCGCCAAGCCTGAGACTAAGCTATAGCGCTGGTTTTGCGTTTGGTTACCTTTAGCGGTGGTACGGTCAGCAAAAGAGATAAAGTAACCAGGCCTAACGCAAACACTTTGATCCCAAGACCCACTGTGACGAATGATTGGTGTGATGAAGGAAACTTTATCTGTAGTGCATGTGTGAATGAATGAATGAACACTTTATTACACAAAAATAAGAAGATAATACTTACAAATAATAGATAGAAGGCAAGGGCGGACTTATTCCTATAAGAAGTTTCTTCCGGTCAACCTTGGGAAAACATAAAAACATTTTTATCTTATAAATTAAAATCTAAATCAGCGCATAGCATAATAATAAACATGTTATTAATATATTATATTTTGCTTTTATAAGCTTTGTTATTTACTTATTTTTTTAATAAAATAATAAATAATAAAAAGGTACTTTAAACCTGGGGCCTGGCGTCGTATATTTATAATACTTGAACGAAAAAATCACCACATCTTCACAAATTTTGCATTTTGCGTATGGCAAGCCAATTAACTAATTAATATGATTATTACATGGAGAAAATACCTAGCTGCCGTACCTGCGTTTTTTTTTTCTATTATACATTTATATTGGTTTATTCATACGAACACTATGGATTTAATAATGAAAACGAAAATATCCAGGGCTTCGGGAGGATATTACTACATACAAATACATACATATATACATATGAGATGAGGGTCTGTGTGTATTGACCAAGTATTCCTTATATCATCTATCACCACCTGCATTGGCGGCGGAACGAGTATGTATGCATAGTAGCCTAGCATACTAGTGTCATAGAATATTTTGTACGTTATATCTTTTTTTCTATTATTTTCAGGGGGCTTTTCAAGCCTTCGACCAAAATAAAATGAATGACGGGCCTTGTCTTTACAGTGTCTAATCGAATGGGCGGAGGTAGGCATGTATTTATATATGTAACCTATTACTATGTAGTATATAGGATGGGATTTGGTCGGCTGCCTGGATTCGTGCTGGGGGCTCGGTTGGTGATCATTGAACCTGTTCCTGGTCCCTGGCCGGGTCTCCGGTATGGGTTCGGGCGGTTGATTGGATTTCACCTTGTATAATAATATTTTACCTATAATTTTAATCGTATATATATTGCTACATAAATTAAAAAAACATTAAATCTAAGTAGTTCATGTACATTTATTATTTTATTACATATATTTTTATAAGATTAAAATTTGACTTGTGAAACGTGTATTATATATACCTACTTTGCAAAATAAACTTTTTGAATTTTGAATTTTGTTTCCTCACTCATAACGAGTCTCAGCAATTGGATATATACTTCAATACCTAATTTTAATTTTTATGTTTATTTTGCTTTTTGCACTTTGTAAATGCACAAGAAGGTATTTTTTCGTCAGTTATTTGGATGGCATGTAATAATAAGCGTACGTGTCACTCTTCTAACAGACAGAGACAGAGATGAAGTGAGAGCCGGCGCTCACTTTACAGGCTTCAAAAATCTGTACGCTATGGCCCGTCCATTTATTTTATTTTGGTCGAGGTTTCAAGCTAAGGTTTGAGTCCCAAAGCCCCCCCTCCCCTCTCTTCTGCAGCCAATGCTCACCTGTGCGTTTTAGGATCAAAGTGTGTGCGCTGGACCAGGTTACTTATCTCTTTTGTTGACTGTACAGGGGATGACAGGATTAACAATTCGAGTCATTTGACAGGCATGAAGTTAGCTGCTATCATAGACTAAGTATTACTACGTATAGACCGACAACTCCCATACATCAAAGCGTAGCAAATTTTTTACGCGCCCTTACGACAGTAGGTGTCGCCATGTGTTGCAAATAAGCATAATTTGTTTAATTGGCTGCAAGTAAACTCGCATGGTTTCCAAGTAAACATGTGGCTGTATTACTAAGAAAAACTAGATGGCGCTAAGTTGGCAACACTAACAGTGAATATTTCAGCGCCATCTATTATCAAAGTAGGAATTATTTTTATGTTACGTGACATCTCTGTGCCACTAGCGTCACCAATCGATCTTTTTAGCATCGTGTTCGTTAGAGGATTTAGCAACGTCATCTAGATTTCGTTAGAATTTTACACCTTTTTGTGGCTATAAACTGATGTACGGGAACTGCTAGTCTATACGTAAATAAATAGTCTATGCTGCTATACAGTTGCGCGGTCTTCATCTTTGACACCATCTATGACTTTATTCACACCCCCTTACTATGGGGTCCAAGAAGCTTGTAATAGTAATGGAGCGCTAACTTCCTACGTAACAAAATTTGACCTTGAAATTCTTTACCCTTCATGAGGTGATTTATTTAAGCGTGCGCGTTTCAATAGAGGTAAGCACTCTTTTGGTTAAACTTCTTGATGGGACCCGTATACAAAGTTACTTTTATTTATACAGCCAAATTCAAACTGAAGACTCTGTAAGTGTTCGCTTTTGTGAAATTCGAACATTATTATTTTTTCGTTTTTCCCTACTAACGCAAGCCCAGACCAAAGTCGATTAGTTTGGGAGGTCAACGTTTTATTTTGCGGCAAAAGTTTTATCGATCCGTGATACTGACTGACTAAGCCTTCAGTGTGAATTTGGCTGTCTAAACAAATGACACCTTATACATGGTGTTAAGATGATGTTGCGCAAGCCGAAAACTGGTATTAGTACTCGTCCACGAGAAATCGTGAAAAAATAATCAGTTCCTTGATACATTTCGATCGAGTAGGTATGAAACTTTCTATGTAATAGCCTATTTTTTATTCGCGATTTGAGGATTGGTTCATATTAACACCCAGTTTAGGGGACTCTGTTATAGATTCGGAGAGACCCGCGGTTATGTAGGAAAATACAAATACAAAATGGCGCCTATGAATTAATTACATATTGAATAGTTCACAGATTTTCCAAGAAATCCCAGGTACAGGCCGCGGCACGTAAGTCTAGCGGTGACAGTTCAGGTGATATATCTAAATACCTCCAATCGCTATTCTGATAGTCCAAAATCTAGACAAAGATTCCAAAACTGTTATACCAGTTTATTTAACTTGGGACTTCTTTTGAACAGCAGATAAATAACTTCAAAAAGTATCGATTTTGACGATATACCCCCTTAATGCGTAGAAGTCAAAAATAAGGTGACGCGGCCGTGGCGGAGGAAGCGGGGCGCGGGACGGGCGTGCGTATCATAGCGTGAGCGCTGATTGGCTCACGAGTCGCTCTCGATACGACGACGCTCCGCGAACTTCTGGTGTACAGTCGCGTTCATAACTGTATTCGATCGATTGTTCATTGACAACCGGTAGGCAGCCTTCATTTCCACAGTTTTATAACATATTTTTACTTGTGGCAACTCGTTCAGGAGAGCGTTGCTAACAAAAGACGATTCTTAACCGCATTTTAAAAAGACCTGGCCAAAAAGAGTACTAAAGTACTGACATAGTTGTTATAGAAACGACAGAATATAATCTATGAAAATACAGAAAATCGAAGTCCAGTCGGGGTGTAATAATCAAACCAAATGATTGGTAGAATAATTGTCTGAATTATTAAAAAATATTATTATATAGTTTACACAATGGTACAAAAAGAAATTTACATAAATGTCATAAATAACATAATCATAAGTCATAACAAAATATTACCCTAATTATAATTTGAAGAGATAATAATTGCGTGTGCGACTGTACACATGCGCAACTATCCCCTCCGCGTTTCGTTCACCGCTTGACTTGCATACCGCGTAACTGTCGATTTTATTGTAAAGTACCTACCTGCTTTTGCAAAATGTAGGATTTTTGTTCAGAGATTATTGTTTTCATATGTGTTAAACTTTACTATGTTGTACATATTATTGTGTTGAGCATGACATGGGCGTAGCCAGGTTTTAGTTTCGGAGGGGTGTTCAAGAAAATAAAACGACAAAATTTGCATGAAGTAAAATTTAATATGCAATATGTTTGTGAAAAATTGTTTGCTAACGCAGAAAGTACCCGGAAAACGTCAAAGCAAAGTAGAATTGTAATTTTCGAGGGGGGGGGGGGTTGAACCCCAAAAACCCGCCCTGGCTACGCCCATGGAGCGCGATGTATACTTTGTAATCGATAAAACAAAATAAAAGTATTCATAAACATTTAAATAATTTTGAGCTTTAACTTTTTATATTTCTTGTTCGTAGCCCAGTTATTATATTAATTATATCTAATTTAAGTAGGTACTCTTTTAAATATATTTTTATAACGAGTCATGTATACTGTAGTATTATTTAGTATAAATGTAAGCCAGCCATCGCGAAAACCCGTCCACAATATATATAAGGGCAACATGAACGGAATGAAACCGAGTGTCATGTCATATTTCATAAAAATACCTGTCAATAAACCTTAGGAATAGAAATGGCGCTAAGTTGGCAACACTAACAGTGACTATTTCAGCGCCATCTATTTATCGAAGTGCGAATTATTTTTATGTTACGTGACATCTCTGTGCCACTAGCGTCACCAGTCGGTATTTTTTAGCATCGTGTTCGTTAGAGGATTTAGCAACGCCATCTAGATTTCGTTAGAATTTTACACCCTTTTTGTGGCTACAAACTGATGTATGGGAACTGCTAGTCTATACGTAGTAATACTTAGTCTATGGTATGACATAACCATCGTGGTTATTTTCTCATGACAACTCTGAACCATTGTGTATGTCTTAAAATTTGGCCGGCAACATACAAGGTTAAATAATATGAGTTGGCGAAACTCAAAACATAGGTAGTACTAGTCTATATGAACAACTGTTTATATGGGAGCTAAGCGAAATTCTTAAAATTTGTTTTCACCTTTCCATACTGGACCAGTCAGCTGTGTATGGGAGGAGAAAAAAAGTTGCGAATTTCGCTTAGGTCTCATACAAACAGTTGTTCATATAGACTAGTACTACCTATGTTTTGAGTTTCGCCAACTAATATTATTTAACTTTATATAAATTTACCAAATTAACGGTATAAAAGCTCTGACTAGCGGTAAAACGATACTATGATTTCCCTTGTTCAATTTGCATGAAAATTGTCAATAGTTGAAAATTAACTTGTTCCGAATAAGCATTCCATTCCATTATCTATTTCCAAGTATTTGCTTGTCATATTCGGAGTACGAAATTTTCTGATTGGAAGACTTTATATATCGTTTTGTTTACTGACCAGCGGACCTATTATACAAGGTGTAACCATATCTGAAGAGCTTATTCAGTCAATGGTTTAGAACATTTTTTACTATGGAACAAATCCTGTAAATCGAAAAAAAAATTACTCGCTTCATAGGAAAATGCAATGCCGCTCGGCCGAAATGTATGGAAGGGCAGATTTTTTTTTTGAGATTTCGTGCTTGACCCCATAGTAAAAGTTGTTCTTTCCACCTTTCTGTTACACGTTGTATATCTTTGGTTACCAACTGGACTGGGTGCCTATCATAAACATGGATATACTATCGAATTCTGATTGTCTAAGAATATGTTCGCACTTGAACTGACGTAACAGTTCATAAATAGTTCAATACCCAAGAAAGGTAATTTTGATTGCTCAGATTTTATGATAGACACCCAGTTCAGTGAGAAACCAAAGATACAATCCAAGGGCAGCCCCCCTATTCTGTATCTTTAGTTGCCAACTGCGGGCCTATTATGTATCTCTAGTTGCCTTCTGGACTGGGTGTCTATCATCAAAAACATAGATATACTATCGAATTCCGATGTCCTAAGGATATTTTCGTACTTCAAGTGACGACACAGATTGTTAATAGTTCAATACCCACTAAAGGCAATTTTGAAATTTCAGTTTTTATCTATGTTTTTGATGATAGGCACCTCGTTCAGTTGGCAACTAAAGATACAGAATAGGGGGGCTGGACTAGGTGCCTATCATCAAAAACATAGATAAAAACTGAAATTTCAAAATGGCCTTTAGTGGGTATTGAACTATTAACAATCTGTGTCGTCACTTGAAGTGCGAACATGTCCTTAGGAAATCGGAATTCGATGGTATATCTATGTTTTTGATGATAGGCACCCAGTCTAGAAAGCAACTAGAGATACATAATAGGCCCGTAGGACGGCGATTCTGGCGCGTGCGCAAAAATTGCGAAAGCAGTTTATCAATAATTTTCGTGGAAAATCCCTTACAAAATCACTCGTGCCGTAGCAAATTTTTTCACACTTGCCAGAATCGCCGTCCTGCCTTGAAAAAATGTCTCTCTTATGGAATACCCTATGCTTACAGTATTAATTTTAATAATGTATTATTGTATGATACTGTACATTTAATGAAGAGAATTGTTTATTGTTTATAGGAGCGGGAGTAAGAATAAATAAAAGACTTGAATATTTTATTTACCGTTTTACTTCATTATCTATTTTATCCAATTGTAAAAGGGGAACCAGTCACTCGCTATCACTCCGTCACTACTAAGCTACTGATCTCAACCATTTGCACGTAAAAAGAAAAACGTCAACCAAAATAAGGTTAAAATTCACAAATACACATTTAATGTTTTTATGACTATCTTACAGCTAATCGGTTTGAACGCGCCGAGAGGCTTATTGAAGCAATTGAGAACAAAGATAAACAAAAAAGAAGGTTATGGAAATAACCAGAGTGTACAAGAAAAAAAAAAACGAATAACCAATCAAATGCATTCAAAAATAAAGACGAGCAAGTTTAATAGATAAATGGCATATCTGTATTTGTGAACACATTTCAGTAGCGTCGCGGCGCGTTCACACCTCTACACCTACACCCACGGCTTCGACTCCTCGGCCACAAATTACAGTTAATATATTCAAAAATATTGAAGACTACAATGTATCTAGTAGAAATGCGATGAAGCACCCAATGAATGAAGCGAGTGAACCGTGGGCGTAGCCAGGTTGTAGTATGGGGGGGCGGGCAAAAAGTGCATGTAATGAAAATAATATTAATTATGTTTGTCACAAGAAACCGGATAATAATAGGTTGACCGCCTAAAAAATACTAAATAAGCATCTAAATTACCAAGTTGGCATCAACTAGTTTAGGTTTCAACATATTATTTTTGATGCCAACGTAGTAATTTTGATGGTGATGTTTGTATTTTTTATGGTCAGTGAATTACAATCCAAAAAACCAGATGGTTGATTTGATTCTCTACAATTCTCTAGCAATTTAATTCAATTTTATCTGGCTTCCGATAATGTGACTCTGCACATTAGTTCCGCCATTATACTTAACAAAACAACTAATCTTCCGAGAGTACTATTAGATTAAAGAAAGGCAATGCTCTAGCAGAAGTGGCAATCGGTCGGGAAAACGTCAAAGCAGGGGAAGGGCTGTAATATTTTGAACTTTTCGGGGGGAGGGGGTTGGACCCCCAAACCCCCCCTGGCTACGCCCGTTAGTGAACGTCGCTTAGTTCTAAACGTGATCCGTGAAGCTCATGTTATCCGTCAAGTATATTGATATGGTGATTGTATGTAGGTATGAAGTAACATTTATTCGATTACATTGACGAAAGTTCTACGCAGGATTTAAATACATAGTTGAGTTATAAGCGAACCGATCTTAATGATGAACACATAAGTGCCTGATTCCTCAGACTTTAAATTTAGGTAGCGTTCCTAAACGCCAGGGTAAATGTAAAGTTTACTTCGTAAAAGTGAAAGAGATAAGACTGAGACGGACTCTATTTACTAACCGTTTTGGAACGGCCACTTTGTAGTTTATTTACGTGGCAAAGGATATTTTTGGCTTATGTATCATTATTACCGAAATAAAATGCCTTTACAAGTAATGCGATGACAAATGTCAAAGTGACAATTTACCCCTGAATTTACTTGTCAAAATTTAACCGTCAAAAGTGAATTTTACATTTCTGTTGTCTATGAACGACTTCGAGAATTGTTCGGAGCTGTTCGTTTTCACTCGGGTGGTTGTGGCACGGGTGACAGTTATTTTTTACGTTTACCCCGGCGTTTAGGAACGCTATCTTAGTAAGTATAAACTATTAAATTGGGAAAGTTTATTGTAATAACATGGGCATAGGTTTCGTTGGCCCACTATATCTCTTTGAATTTTTCAACTTGTTGTTTAGTTGCAGCGTACACTTGTGTGTGTATATTTAAAAGCAACGAATTTGCACGTGTGTGTGTGTGTGTGTGTGTGCTTTGCAAAAGCGGTATGTTGAATTACTGCTTTGGGTCAGTGTCCTTTTGTATGGTTGCCATCGGTAGACTAGTTCTCATAACAGATTATTGACATCAAATCACTATTTTCAAAATTCAAAAACTCATACTAAGCCCCAATACAGTGCAGTATTTACACACCTTAAAATACTATAAGTAGGTTTACGCAAGTTAAAGGCCTGCTAGGAGCAGGGGTACCTACAATAAAAAAATAAACAATTTCAGTGTTAATTTCCATAAAACCAATTAATTAACAATTAAAATCTTAGTATTTTAAGCCGAAATATAGAAAGACCTTTGTACACTGATACTCTCTCGATGCCAATCAAAGCAAACTTGTATTTGTATTTAATATACATAGTCCAATATGTACTTACAAAATAAACTGACAGCACTGCGATAACAGATGACCCGTGCGAAAGTTTTTAATTTCTCGTCAAACAAAATGGTCCCAAACACTGCTCCGTAAAGATCCATAAATCGAGTCAAAATATAAATTTTATTTATTAAGTTCATAATATCGCACGGGCCACGCTTCATCGCCCACGTTAGCCACTCGATAAAAAATATAAACGTCCTTAATAAAAAAAAACAAAATCTTATCTGACTTGTCTTACGGAATTATTCTTAATCTAGGGGAAATTATTCCTACAACATAAAATATTCTTACACCGCGCCGTGCGTGCTAGGCAGATCAATTGAAACAATGTTCCGCGGTGTCAACGCTATTTGATTAACAAACACTTCCCCAACTTATCATTAAAATGTACCTCTTCGAGATGAAAATCAAAACTTTTAGCTTTTAACTATTTTACTTGTTTTAATAGTTTTAGACTTAAGAATACATATCTGATGTGAGAACTGTTGTATTTGAGCACTATAATATGTCAGCTTGCACTGGACCCACCGGTCGTGTAATATATTTAACTTTAATTATAAATTATTAAGTTCTCATTTTAAGTGAATATTTTATGAGAAATAAAGAATCTTAAACTGATTATAGCTTATACGTCAGCCGGCGTTACCCGGCGTTAACATATTTCAACGAAATATTCGCGAAGTGGTACAGTTTGACACTCGCACACTCGAGAAGGCGAATAACGAGCGCACCGTTCACATATGCGTGTCTGTTTCGCCTCGCCATTCGCGCGAATGTGTGCATGCGCCGTTAGCTTTTACGTCAGCGGAATTTACTAGGAAATAAACTTTAATTAGGTTCCATGTCAAGTTGGACTCGTTAGTCAAATAGCATTTACACCGGCGATTTATGATTAAAAAATGGACGTGGCTTAACAAGAACACGAAGTAAACTGCCGAACTAAGTGAAGTTAGTAACGCATCGATCGGGCAGCGAGCACGGTGCGGTAGCACTCATAATAATATATTTTAGGTTGTTTAAAATGTAGAGCTTAGTTGACTATGTACGTGAATGCGGCCGAATGGTCACTGCTCACGATGATATGAGCTAGAAAGAGAAAAAAATACGGAAATTAGTCAAGTCGGAGCGAAACAGTCGATCCGAGCTAAGGGGTCGTTCACAAATTACGTAACGCAAATTGGAGTCCTGGTACATGGGGAGAGGGGGGGTTGGTTAAGGTTTGCGTTACGTAACGATTTTAGCATAGCCAATCGGAGTTTTTTTTTTCGTTTTTCTCGTTGTAAAGACTACCTACTGCGCCTAATAAACAAATAAAAACAATCGAATAAACAAATAAAAACAATAGACTCACACCGAGAAAATATTCTGGTTCCGTTAACCTGAATATAGTTCATTTAAACAGAAAACACTGTACCATATGTTACGTCTATATTTATTGTTCAGTTTACTTGAACAATGTTCAGTTTACTTGAACAATCTAATGTATACAATAATTCAAGTGAACATAACATAATTCTGTTTTTGTTTACTAGGTATTTTTTACAAAACTATCTGGTAGTATTGTTAAAATATTTTTTCTCCGTGCATAAACTCTTACATAGACCCTTTCAGACTCTTAAAATAGACTTTTAAAGGATCTTTAAACGAAAAAATAAATAATAAACTTTTACAGAGGTTGGGTACTCTCTTCAAGGCAAAGCTGAAAAGGCCAGAAGGCCGAAAGAAAAAAATATCAACACGAAAAAAAATATACCTACTGCGTAGCAAAGCTTATACAAAGCACCCGTTACGTTACGGAATGGAGGGGTCCAAGCCAAGCGTTACGGTTCTGTTACGTGGGGGAGGGGGGTCGAAAATTTAAGAAATTTATGTTACGTAATTTGTGAACGACCCCTAAGGATGGATTTTGTCGCCTTAACTGATTAAAATTAGGATACTTGAATGTGTTCAAAAATTTATAAAAAATGTAGCTGATTTTGGAGACTTTAGTTTTAACATTATCAGAGTTAACATTCAACAGTTAACATCAGTTTTAACTTTAGTCGCTCGCCTCTCAGTCTTGAGATGCAGGTTCGATCCCCAGTCGAGCATGCACCAATGTGTTTTTCGGTATTTATGTGCATAGTATTTGTTCTTACTGAACGGTGAAGAAAAACATCGTAAGGAAACCTGCATGCCTTAAAAAGCTTGTACTTGTGCCCGAAGTACGGCGATAGAGCTCACCACCACACCGTTGGGACGTAATAATCGTCGGTGAAACGCTGGTGTATCGTGTGGACTGCGACTTGCATTTCACAGTTCACACTCGGAACACCTCTGACACCCCCTCGGGGATTCATGTCGCGACGATATATTAATTTATTACATTTATGCATAACAAACTAAAAAGATTAACTAGAAACAAATTTCAAGTAAACAAATATTTGAAAAAACTCCTCGGGTCAGGATTCGAACCTGCGACCTTCAGTTTTAGTTTCAAACTTACATTTTCGTAAGGTAATTCAGGTTTTTTTTTATCAATTTGCAAATTGGAGCAAAACTTACTATAATACTTGGGCGAAATACAAGTTAGAAATCATAGACACCGTCGCACAGGGCGTTTTTTTTTTTTTCAAAATGTAAAAGAAATAATGAGGTTTCATTTTTAAAACTAAGCACAAGAATAAAATGTAACGATAAAATAAAGAAAATAAAAATATTAAAAACACTCTACCTGTATGTTTTAGAATAAGCGGGCGTTTCCATTTCACATTTTCATTGCAAATAATTACTTTTAATATATTATTATTGTAATAATATATAGCTATTTTCCTTGTTAATCTAATAGGTATTACTATGTTGACATCTACACTCCGCCCTTACACTTCTAAAATTTTAAATACACTGCAACAAAAAGAAAAAAACAAAAATCAAAATAATGAAATAAACATGCATGCATACGGTTCTTTTGTTTCATATTGTAATTTTAAAATATAATGTTACCATTCGGCTTTTCTTTATAAATATTGATATATACAACGTGTAACAGAAAGGTGTAACCATATTTGAAGAGCTTATTCAGTCAATGGTATAAGACAACTTTTACTATGGAACAAAACCTGTAACTCGAAAAAAAAATTTACTCTTTCATAGAAAAATGCAATGCTGCTCGGCCGAAATGTATGGAAGAGCAGATTTTTTTTTTGAGATTTCAGGTTTGGCTCCATAGTAAAAGTTGTTCTATACCATTGACTGAATAGGCTCTTCAAATATGGTTACACCTTTCTGTTACATGTTGTATATAGTGGTTTTTGTTAAATTATATACATTAATTAATGATAGCAAGATATATTTCGAGTCCTCTTGGACTTGATGACTTGCAACTGATGCCGAGTCCAACAGGACTCGAAAGATATCTTGCTATCATTAATTATTATTTAATGTGTATAATTTAACAAAAACCACTATATACAAGGTGACTTTTTGATCATCGTCCAAATTCATACTGGAAGCTTGAAAAGTGGATTTCAATTTTTGTGAAATTCGTAACATGAAATTTCGACATCCCATAGTAATTCACTTCCAGTCCCGAGTGAATCACTATGGGGAGTCGACATTTCATTTTACGAATTTTACAAAAATTGTTATTGATCCATGATACAGCCGCCAGTAAGAATTTGGACGATGATCAAAAAGTCACCTTGTATATATCAATATTTATAATGTAATTTTAGCAATAATTATAAATTTGATAGTGGAAAGGCATTATAAATTGTACAACTTTAAACCACAGCCATTCTTTTTATATATATTTTTTTTTAATTGTATGCTGACACCGCAAAGTTTTCATTGGTTTCTGTAAATTAGAATTTTAAAATTTAAAACTTTATAATTCCAATTTACAAAAACCAATACAAAACATAGGGAATAAGGTTTTGTTGAATGACTATTGAGTAAATTTTGAATATAAGTGTTGTTTCAAATAATTAGCAAAAGGTGTTTTTTTCACAATCCGGCTGCTAAACCGCTCTTAATGCGTAATTTCGTTAATAAAACAATATTACTTAATAAATATAATCATTAAAATTATTATTAAAATATTAATATTATTAAAATTCCTGATATGTCAGGAAAATTCCTGTCATCTGGTAACCCTCCCCCAATAGCCTTATAATCACTTCTTACAATGAGTGCATCCGAACACATGAAGCGTCACTACAAAAAATATGTGACCTTGAACAGCAGCTTGCAAAGGCCCATAATGAACTGCAACAAGTAATCATGGAACGAGAAAACCATGAAGCAGAGCGAACCCTACAAACATCTATGGTACTATACGATGAATTAGTTAGCTGCAATGAATCTCATTCAACATTACACACTATCGACTCAACTAATGTGACTGTAACACACCAATCGAGCGAAATCACCGAATTGAGATTGGAACTAGAGGCCATGCGACAAAAATATCATGCTGCAAGGGATGAGCTTATTCAGCAGGATGTAACCTTTGCAGAAATGTTGAAAATTGCTGAATCCATGGGTGAAATCATAGACAGCAATGATGAAAAACTACAGTTCCTTGTAAAAGCGACACAGCCTTCAGAGGAACGTAGCTGCATACACAGTAGCTGCCTGCTGTGTAGGTCATCTGAAACTCCGGCTTTTCCGGACACTCCGCCTATACTGACCCCTCAAAATCTGCATACGTCTATGGGCCTCTCACCATCTCAGAGACACCTTGACATGACAATGACATCACCCGCACAGGAGCACACCTCTGTCACTGGTCTGAAAGTGTCCCCAGGCTCTCCTGAAGTGCCAGTGCCCCCGTCCGAGTCCGGAGGTGAGGACTGTCAGCGTCACCAGCGTCCCAAAACACCGGTCTCCACACCTCAACCTAAGAGCAAGGCTACCCGTCGAAGGCAACGTCACCGTTCTGCTCGCCTTCGTCGAGGCTCCGGTCATGGCGCAGAACCATCATCCACTCCTGCAGTGGAAACCGCGTCAGATCCTGCACCTTCGTCTAACGCGCTGCCCACGCCGAGCTCTTCCCCTCAGCCCTCTGAGCCCTTGTCGGTTGCTGCGTCAGCGACTGGATCCTCGGCGTCGCAAGGACAAAATACTGTTGTGTTTACAGACACTATTGGAAAAAACTTAGGGCCCTTATTAGGAAATAAACTTGTGCAGAAAGTCACCAACATTTGCATGCCAGGTGCATCTTTCATACAAATTGTAGAACGTTTGCTTAAAATGGAATATAAATTAAATACAACAATTGTTCTGTTGATAGGAAATAGTACAGGTATCACACAAAGTGACCTTATTAAATATCTCGAGCTAATGTTACAGCTTAGGGTTAAAAAAATCATTATTTGTGAATTCCCTTATTCAGAATTACTTACAGGGTCACAAAAAACTAATTTATATAATTTGAATATGTGCATGCACAACTACTCAGCGTGTCACAGTGACAAAGTGCAATACTTTAAAACGAATATACACATTCGTAATTTTTTTTTGACAGAAGGTACTTTGTACCTTGCAAATTATTATAAAAAACAATTAGCTACTAAGTTAGCATGCATTTTAGAATGTAGTGAATCTGTTACAAAGTGTGTAACAGGAAATTTTCCAATACCTGTTATAATTGATGGTATTTGTAATGTTAATTATTTACATAATTTTGTCCCTATTGACACGGTTAGTACAAGTACTAACAAAATTGTAAAAAATTCTTTTTAGAATTGAAGACAACGGGAGGGCTGCCTGTATTAAAGGTGGTACATCAAAATATACAAGGCGGCTTTCTCGGCAAAATACTTTCAATCGAGTTGTTCTTAGAGGAATCAAAAACAGATATTTTGTGTGTAACCGAACACCATCTACATGAACATAATATGCAGTTTAATGTGAATAATTTTAGTGTTCTTAGCTGCTACAATAGATTAAAAATACAAAAAGGTGGATCCATGATTCTTGTAAAAAATAATATAAAAGCAAAGGAAAGAAAAGACATAGTAAAACTTTCTGTAGAACATCAAATTGAATTAGCTTGCATAGAAATGAGTACATATATTATTCTCTGTGTTTACCGACCCTCAGGACAAGATTACAACATTTTTGAAAAAGCAATGGAAGAGGTTTTAAAATTATTATTTGATTCCAAGAAAAAAGTTATTATATGTGGAGATTTTAACGTAGATTTACTAGAAAAATCGATTATGCGCTCAAAATTAATACATTTATTCAAATCATTTAATTTGTCTAATGTGTTCTTAGAACCTACTCGAATTACTCGGGATACTGCGTCATGCCTCGACAATATATTCTGTGATTGCGAATATTCAGACAATAAAGTAATCAACCGCTTGCAGTCCGATCACAGTGGCCAAACTATAACCATTAAACAAAGCGTAAATCAATTGCCCAAAAAAGCTTTTTGCAGGCCTATTACAACTCACAAAGTAGATTGTTTCAAAGCAAACCTAGAAGTTAAATTAGCACATTTTAATCTTCTCCAAGACGATCCAAACGCTCTCTTTACAGACCTTTTCAACATAGTCTCCAAAGAGTTCGAAAATACGTTTAAGATGCAAAAACTTTCTAACAAAAGTAAAATCACCTTCAGTGACTGGGCGACTCCAGGTATTTACAAAAGCAGAAATCATTTATACGAATTATACGACAAAAAGTCCTACAATAATAATGTTAAATTTACTGAATTCATGAAAAATTACTCACGCATCTTTAAATTGGTGTGTTTAAAAGCAAAAAGTATCTACTTGAATAAAAAACTTAAAAGGTCCGATAACAAAGTAAAAACAGTATGGAACATCATAAATACTGAAACTGGGAAAAGTAAGAAACGTGATAACGAGCTTAAGTTAAGTATTAACAATGAAGTCGTTACGGGAGATAAAGAGGTTGCGAATGCCTTTGAACAATTCTTTACTGAAATTCCTTCCTTAACAACTAAAGATTTAAATTCAAGCCCTGGGCTTGCGCAGGATCTTTTAATAGATAACGTACCGCAGTGTCTTTCTGTATTTGCTTTTAAACATATTAATTCATTAACTGTAATTAAAGCATTTAAATCGCTTAACTTGAAAAAAACCGAGGACTTATGGGGCTTATCTGTGAAAGTTATAAGTTCTGTTATTGATTTAATAGCTCCTTATTTGGCATTAATTTTTAATAAATGTGTAGATGATGGTGTCTTTCCTGACTTAATGAAGTTTAGTAAATTGATCCCCCTTTTTAAATCAGGCGACAACGGTGACCCATCAAACTATAGACCTGTGTCAGTTTTACCGGTTTTGAGTAAGGTTTTTGAAAAAATTGTTTTTAATCAATTGTTATTTCATTTTAATTTAAATAAATTGCTTCACTGTGAACAGTATGGATTCACTAGAGGGAGGTCAACCACAGATGCAGGAGTTGCTTTAGTTAAGCATATTTTTGATGCTTGGGAAGAAAAGCAGGATGCATTTGGTGTATTTTGTGACCTCTCGAAAGCCTTCGATTGCGTTAATCATGAAACACTCTTATGTAAATTAGATCACTACGGAGTGAGGGGCAAATCTTTGGCGTTAATGAAGTCGTATCTTAGTGATCGTATTCAAAAGGTAGACATTAACGGGGTAAAATCATGTGGAGCATTAGTTAAAATGGGTGTCCCGCAGGGTTCCATATTGGGGCCCTTGCTGTTTTTAATTTACATAAATGACCTTCCCTATTTAATTAAAGACTTAACTAAGATAGTACTATTCGCAGACGACACGTCACTTATTTTTAAAGTTAATAGACGTAAAGATATCCTTGACGACGCGAATACAACTTTATCACTAGTGCTTGATTGGTTTACTGTAAATAATTTAGTTTTAAACGCAAAAAAGACGAAATGTATAAAATTCACGTTACCAAATGTAATTCAAGTGGATTGTAATTTGCTTTTGCAGGGGTCCAAGCTGGAGTTAGTTAACGAAACTAAGTTTTTGGGCATTACGGTAGACTCTCGTCTTCAGTGGGGTCCCCACATAGAAGCCCTATGTGGTAGACTTAGTTCGGCCGCATACGCTGTTAGACGCATAAGGCAAATTACTGATGTAGATACTGCTAGACTAGTCTATTTTAGTTACTTTCACAGCATTTTGTCATACGGCATGCTGTTATGGGGTAGAGCCGCGGATACAGACGCAGTCTTTGTTTTGCAGAAGAGAGCAATTCGGGCTATTTATAATATGAAGCACCGGGATTCATTAAGAGAAAAGTTCAAAGAAATTAATATATTAACTGTTCCTTGTGAATATATTTACCAAGTCCTTAGATATGTCAGAAAAAATGTTGAGTCTCTCCCAAGGCTTGGTGAGCAACATTGTAAGGAAACCAGAAATAAGTATAAACTGGCTTTTCCAAAAATCAGACTCGCCAAAGTGAGTACCTCTTTCGTAGGACATGGTATAAGATTTTACAATAAACTTCCAAAGGAGGTCCTTACTTTGTCAGAGAATAAGTTTAAACAGTATATTAAGCAGGGCCTACTGAAAAAGGCATATTATAAAATAAATGAATATTTGGATGATGGTGAAGCATGGTGTTATAGTGATACTGATTTTAATGAAAGTAGGTAATAATTTAATTAATTAATATAATTTCCTAACTTTTGATTCCTCTTAAGAGTTAACATTAATTAATTACAGACTGTAAAAGGAAATAGACTATATGAGACAGGTAGGCAAAGATATATATGTTTTTCTTTTTTCATTAACCTGAATTCCTGCTGTCTTGTATTTTCTTATCCCTTGGTTAAAGTAGATATAAGTAATTTGATGTATAGTATAAGTTTATGTTAAAAAAAAAAGACATGATCTTGCCAAGTTTCTTGCCCGTTCTTCTTAGCAAGACTAATCGAATGGGCGGAGGTAGGCATGTATTTATATATGTAACCTATTACTATGTAGTATATAAGATGGGATTTGGTCGGCTGCCTGGATTCGTGCTGGGGGCTCGGTTGGTGATCATTGAACCTGTTCCTGGTCCCTGGCCGGGTCTCCGGTATGGGTTCGGGCGGTTGATTGGATTTCATCTTGTATAATAATATTTTACCTATAATTTTAATCGTATATATATTGCTACATAAATTAAAAAAAACATTTAATCTAAGTAGTTCATGTACATTTATTATTTTATTACATATATTTTTATAAGATTAAAATTTGACTTGTGAAACGTGTATTATATATACCTACTTTGCAAAATAAACTTTTTGAATTTTGAATTTTTGAATTTTGAATAGCCTAAGCATGAAAACATCTCCGTATAGTTGCGTTTGAAACTAAACTTAGGTTGCCATACGTAGCTGTTAGTTCCGCTACTGTCCGATTAACCGGATTTCCTGCTGTCTTGTTTTTCTTATCCCTTGGTTAAATACAATATAATATGACTTATAAGTTTTATGTTGAAAAAAAGACATGATCTTGCTAAGTTTCTTGCCCGTTCTTCTTAGCAAGACTAATCGAATTGGCGGAGGTAGGCATGTATTTATATATATGTAACCTATTAGTATGTAGTATATAGGAAGTTTTGTCGGCCGCCTGGATTCATGCTGGGGGCTCGTATGGTGATCACTGAACCTTGTTCGTGGTCCCTGGCCGGGTCTCCGGTATGGGTTCGGGCGGTTGATTGGATTTCCCCTTGTATAGTATAAATTATTACCTATCATTTTAATCTTATATACAACGTGTAACAGAAAGGTGTAACCATATTTGAAGAGCTTATTCAGTCAATGGTATAGAACAACTTTTACTATGGGGTCAACACTGAAATCTCGTAAAAAAAATCTGCCCTTTCATACAATTCGGCCGAGCGCCATTGCATTTTGCTATGAAGCGAGTAATTTTTTTTTTTTGATATACAGGATTTGTTCCATAGTAAAAGTTGTTCTAAATCATTGACTGAATAACCTCTTCAAATATGGTTACACCTTTCTGTTACACGTTGTATATATTTTGCTACATAAATTAAATAAACCTTTAATTTAATTCATGTACATTTATTATTTTATTACATATATTTTTATAAGTTTAAATTTGACGTGTAAAAAGTGTATTATGTATACCTATTTTGCAAAATAAACTGTTTGAATTTGAATTTGAGCGGTTTCCCAGATTCCATACGATTTTGATGTAGTTTGAAACGCAACTATACGGATATGTTTTCATGCTTAGGCTACAGGCCTGGAGCCGTATTTTTGAATCGTTTGTTTTCAATTTTCGTGCGAAAGTACCCATCCATCCATACCCATCTCACGTAGCACATCAGAACTTGTCATTTGCAAGATGAGACAGGTATATATTTTCGCACGTGAATTGGATTCGAACGATTCAAAAATACGGCTCCTAAGCTGTGTATGCGGTCCGTATACGCACCGACTTGACGGTGGCCTTGATGAAGTCCTTCTTGTGCGCGAGGTCGAAGTCCGGGTAGTGCGAGTAGACCTGCTTGCAGACCGTCTTCATGGTGATCTCCTCCAGGTTGGCACCCTCCAGGATCTGCTTCACGTACTTGCGGATCTCGTCGTCCTGCGACATCACCACTAGTTTAGATATCTGTCCGAAATGGGGACCAACAAACCAGAGTGGAGTGCTAACCTCTATTGAAAGCCGCACGCTACAATAAATGAACTTTATGCGTCTCTATTTCTATTACTCGTGAAACTTTTTTCTGTGGCTCTACAATGCTAAACATCTTGTTTTGTATTGGATTCAGTTCCGTCAATGTAGATGGTAAAACTTTGAAAAATATATGGCGTGTTTTTTGACTCAAATTATTAATTTCACTTTATAAATAAACATACTTTCAATTATAATACTTTTAAAAGGCATGAATTTCACGAAAAAAGCGATTCAGTTTCCATATTCCAAAACAGATTGAAACGAAACCAACACACGCAGACACTAGAAAAACCCATCCTTATTATACTCGTATTAAGAAATTATAGTTAATGTCCTAATGTAGCCGCGATTTCAAAATAACTGATGTTTTGCGTGCGCGGCATCTGATAAGAGCAGGATAGACAGTTAAAAAACAAAAGTGTTAGAGTAGGACTGAATTTTAGCATTGTGCCGGCCAGGTATCGCTGTCTTCTATTACTTTTGAAAGGTAAGAATTTCAAGACATATTTTTTGGCCTTGTTGTAGGTTAGTAAAGTATACTGAATCAATCACCTCCTAAATTACTTTCCATTTAAATTGAAAGACCTTATATATATAAAAGTAAAAGTTTGTTGGTTCGTTACCTACCACGTTTTATGTCAGACTGACTTTCATTTCACAGTTTATACTCGAAAACACCTCTGACACCCCTCTGGGGTTAATAACGTAATCTTTTAATTTCTTGAATTAGTTTTTCCGACGAAACCCTAAACCCGAAACCCTAGCAACTAGTGTGTACTCACAGTGGGCGGACGCTTGGCCTTCTTGTCCGCCGGCGCGTCGGACTCGTCCCCGCTCTCCTCCTCCTCTCCACTCTCCTCCTCTTCCTCCTCACTCCCCTCCCCGGACTCCTCCTCAGAAGACGCCTTCTTGCCCTTCTTGGCGGCCGGTCTGCCGGGTTTACCCGCTGGCTTCTTTTTGGCTGGCGAATAAAAAGCGGCATTAGAATTGATAAATTCACAAAGAGGCAAATTTTTTATCCAAACTATAAATATCATTATTATTTTAAAATTATTTGAAAAACAATTTTACTTTAGAAGTTTTTTTTTAATTTTTTATCAGTGAATTTACGTCATTTTAGTACATAGTTTTCATTATTTTGGTATATAAATTAACCATTATTTTTTAATGATATTTTAAAGAACAGTCCGATATGACGTTACTTGAGAATTTTAGACATTACATTGATTGTGATGTGTGATTGCTTATAAAAAAAGTGGTCTGTCTCTGTCTGTCTACTCATCTACCATCTAGCTGTCAAATGAGTCTGAAGCAAATTATTATAAATTTATCTTGGTAGCAAAGGACACATTTCTAAGCCAGCCATTTCTCAAGTGACGTCACACGAAAGCAAATGGAAGTTGCAGCTTTTTCCACCACACCACCAACCACAAGTTCTAAAATACGGCTTGTGACACATAAATCTCGAAATGGTTTTCGAATTAACACACCTTCACATAATTAAGCGAATTCCGTTCCGTATACGCCCACGGTCAGGGAGCGGCGAGGGGGCATGTGTGATAGTTTACCTGGTGGAGTAGGTGGTTTTCGTTTGACAGGGGTCGCCTTCGCGTTCTTTGCAGCGACGACGGCGCCCTTGCGCCCCTTCGCCGGAGGCGCCGGCTTGCCGCGTTTGGCCTTGGGCTCCTGACAAACATGTTCAACTGTTAAACCGTCCGTCATTCGTGAATGAGACTTCAGGGGCTCTACCGCGTAATTCTCATTTTCATCAACATCAACTTGAGATTGAAATTTGACGTGCGTGCGACGACGCTCGCCTAACATGCCATCTCTTTTGCACGCGTTGAATTTTGCATGCATTTGCTTGAAGTTGATACAAATGAGAAGTACGCGGTAGAGCCCCTGATATGAGACTTGGGTGAAAAGATAGTCAAAATTACTGCCATGCCACATATCGCAGTTTCGTGTTATTGGCAAAATAAAAGACAATAAGGAATGTCTGTCCAGTGCTACAAGGATCTTTTAGCGCGTGAATGACTATGGCAGACAGGGGGGCGCAGCTGTGAAACAAGGGGAAACTGCGTTGGTTCCGATTTTGGACACAACCAATCCACGCGAGAAAAGTGCCTTGTAGTGTGGTAGCACTGTAAATTATTTTTCAATGCAAGCGCTCGTAAAGGCCCACTTTTTATGCATCAAAACCGAACAGAAAGTCGATGATTTTGCCCTAGGGCTTTATTATTATTATTTTTTTTATTTATTTACGAGAAGTTGCCTAACCTGCAACCTTTCCTGTATACCATAAATGTTATACTTTTTTTTCCACTGTTTAACGGCTGTGGATACAGTCCTTTTGAGCCAATCATTAACTTACAAAATAGTAACAATGTAACATTCAACTTTAATAATTAAATTGTTTTCTTTGATTATATTTGTTTTATTTCCTCACACTATGCATTGAAAAACGTAGTATGATACACGGGCGTAAGAGCAATAAATTACTCGGTTACGTTTAAAACACTCGCTACGCTCGTGTTTTAAATCGTCCTCGTAATTTATTCCTTTTCACCCCTGTAACATAAACTACTATAAAAAGGTCTGTTACAGATATGTCAAATATAGTATTCGACCCTCCCAATTATGAACTTCTGTTCTTTTTTTTTATCCCGTCAAATAATAATAATAATAAATCATTTATTTCGGACATACATCCATAAAGTGTAAGTAACAATTTACTTATACCTACGTTAGTGTACAAAAACAAACTATTTACAAATTTTTATTTAGCTGCCCTGTCGGAGGGCAACACATGCGTGGCAGTGTAATGCCCGATAATAGGATCATCCATCCTTTCCGCAACAGTGACCAGGATGCTGTTGGCGGTGGCGCACCCGTCAAAACACGGGAAATGTTAATTTGGGAATGTTGTTTAATTCGATCAGAAGATTAAGTGGTTTCATTTACAAATACGTGTCTGTGTCTGTTTACAGCACAGTTTCAGCAGCAAGTCGGGACAAGAAACATATCTACAACCACGGGGATGGCGTGACACAAATTTTATACGAGCACCGCTGTCGCCACTTTTTGGAATAACGTAGTATTACCTAGTTAGTAGACATACGCGGCGCACACATAGATTCACCCGTCTTCATACAGCCAAAATATCAGCGTATTTCTATGAAGCTTAGAAGTAAAATATCAAACACGTCATGGCACTGTGCCAAGCTATTACACATATGTGTTAAAAGCCATGACCAGCTATGACACAGTTAGGTCCGTGTTGATAATGTTTGAAAAAATATACATTACGGCGTTCATATTCTAACTCAATGTGTGACACTCTTTGTCAAATATTGTCTAATTTCAACGCTATTCTACGGTACGCTATAAATATTTCATGGTAAGGTTGAAATTTTATTTACCGCAAGGTTTATTCTGTAAATATCACATAATACATGTTTAAATTACTTACGAGTGAAATGAAATTCCTTTGGATGTCTTATTTGCGTTATTTGAAGAGTTAGAACAATTTGCCACGCTGCAATACACCATTTTTACAATATGTTTGTTCTAACGCGTTCGGTTGAGAAATGAGAGGCCCGCGGGTTATGTCTTGACGTATTTATCAAATCGGTGCGTCGCATTCACGGCTTTCATGGCATTTCTATTCCTTATTAATAGTTCTGTGTCTACAACCGATATAACTCGCATAGAAATAGTCGTATTCTAGAAAATAGCCAAATTATAAATTGTAAGAGCCCTAAACATTGCACTAGTATTTGGAAACGTATTATCCCTAATGTTTAACACTCCATTACACGCGCGGGGCACAGGCGTGCCCCAGTAATGAATATTTTGTTATTATTTGAACACTTTTATAGCGACAGTCTTCTTTTCCTGAGTACCTGCAGCTTGTCTAGTCGAGTTTCAACAGCATCTTTGCAAGTTTTCTAGGAAGATTATACTAATGCAAGGACACGCTTTTCAGTACTGTGACCGATCATTTAGATTGAATGTTGCTTTTTGAGAAAATTCGTCGTGACTTATTTTTTCTCTTTAATTGTTTTAATAATTATTAGAAGTTTAAATATTTGTAGACATTCATGTTAATCCTTAGCACTTATTTATAATAACCTTGATTTTTTTCTTTTCAATTGTTGTAGTTTAAAATAATTTAATTATAAATTGGGACACCCTTGTGCCCCACGCGTGGAATGGTGTAACAATAGTTACATAACAATAGTTAATCTAATAAGATGCGCGTGTAACGGAGTGTTAAATAACAAAAAAAAACATTTATTTATAACACATGTTGTCGAATTCTCCTTTTAAGTTTTCCCCTGTAGTAGGAGAAATTCGCTCTTTCATCTATAGTTGCGACAGAATTCTAAATAAATTTTTAAACAAAGCAAGACTTTAAAATGTACCATCGAAGAAAAGCCCGCCGTCCCATTTATCACCCGCACTACAATAGTAATAACAAAAAACCGGCCAAGTGCTAGTCGGATTCGCGCACGGAGGGTTACGTACCATTATATATAAAAAACGGCAAAAAAGAAATCACGTTTGTTGTATGGGAGCCCCCTTAAATATTTATTTTATTCTGTTTTTTTGTATTTGTTGTTACAGCGGCAACAGAGATACATCATCTGTGAGAATTTCAACTGTCTACCTATCACGGTTCATGAGATACAACCTGGTGATAAACGGGCAGACGGACGGACAGCGGAGTCTTAGTAAAAGGGGCCCGTTGGTTATCCTTTGTGTACATAACCCTTAAAATCAACTTACGTCAGATTCCTCGGCGTCGCTGGCCGACTCTGCGTCGCTCTCGCTCTCGGACTTCTCGCTCTCGTCCTCGCTCTCTGACGCCGCCTTCTTCCCGCGACCGACCTTCTTCACCCCCTGACACAAACACATACTGTTAGTGAAACAACTCTAACGAACTATAAGTATAAAAAATAAACAAACATTAACATTCACGACATGTATCTTCGAGATAAGGAGAGATGCTTGATTCGCCGATTTAAGGTCGCTCAACGAACTATGGAGCGGGCTTTGCTTGGGATATCTCTGATGGATAAAATCCGAAACGAAAATATCCGTCAGAGATCGAAGGTGAGGCATTGGAATGGAGACCACGTACAGCAAAGCGCAGCGTAGGCCACCCCCGTGCCCGCTGGACTGACGATCTGAAGGACGTTGCGGGTGGCGGCTGGATGAGGATGACTGAGGACTTCCAAGAGTGGCGTAATATTGGGGAGGCCTATGTCCAGCAGTGGACGAATACCGGCTGATGTATGGATCGTCGAGGGGTGGACAGTCACTGGGACAGTCAACACTGGTACATCCTCTTTTTGTCGACGATTTTTACGTCTGATTTATTTTAACTTGAGCCTTGTCGTCAATCTTCGGGCACAAATGTTAACTTGTTCATCTTTCTGTTAGCTACCAAGGGTTGCTTGGAAGATATTGCTATTAGCAACAAGTGCCGCCCTTGTACACCATGTTTATTTGTTTCTTTTTTCTTTTAAGTTATTTGTGTAAATGTGCAAAAAGTGTTATAAATTAATAAATACACGCTTTCTAGGGCATGCAGCATGTTGGGTAGAATACATTACATAGAACAAATGGTGAAAAAATTGAATATTGTTTTCTTCATAAAAATGTATGTAGTCCACGATTTATAGTTATAATTTATAGTTACTGTTTATTTTTATTATGTACTTCTGAATTTCTTTCGGTATGCTGAAAGAAATATCCAATAGAGATAAGCTCGTCGCCGTACACAAATTAAAATTATTTACGTATGTAACTATCAGCCACTTGCAGAAAGGGTTTTTAAGTTTAATGAACCTTTAAAGTTGATGCCATCCCTTACATTGTTCTTGACAAAGAAAGTGACGGCATTCATTTTAAAGTTTAAAAACCCTTTCTGCAACTGGCCGTATGTATTTTTGTGTACAAATAATAATGAAAATGAAGAATTCATAAAACCAGTAGTAACCTTTGAAGGCTTCCCCTTAGGCTTGCGCCCCCGCTTCCCCTTCCCCGCGGAGGATCGTCGCCGCCCCCCGCCGCCCCTCTTGCGTGCCGGCGCCGCCACCCCCTCACCCGCCTCCGGGTCGAAGTCTGAATCGCCCTCCTCGGTCCCGCTCGGGTTGAACGAGCCCTGCGAACATACACCAATTTATTGTGAGATCGGTTCCGATCAGCGTATTTTGGGAAGCTGGGGGTAGGTTTCATCGAGCTTTTTCAGGAAATCATAGCGCTGCTGAGCCCGTCGATCAGCGCGCTCAGGAAACTGTTGCACGCATGTGAAACCTATGCACAAACTCATGGGTTGAAGTACAACACCAAAAAGAGTGAGCTCTTGGTTTTCGCCGCGGGCAGCAGCTCCCCACAACACGTACCCCCAGTGGAGCTATACGGGACTGCATTGTCGAGAGTCAAGCAGTTCAAGTATCTGGGTCACATTGTGACAGAGGACCTGAAAGATGACCAGGACATCGAGCGCGAACGTAGAGCGTTGGCGGTCAGAAGCAATATGCTCGCCCGTAGATTTTCTCGGTGTACAGAACAGGTAAAGATTACTCTCTTCAAGGCGTTCTGTCAATCTTTTTACACGAGCGGACTGTGGGTGAGATACACGCTGAATACCTACAACGTTCTACGGGTGCAATACGATAATGCCTTCAGGATGCTATTGGGGCTGCCGTGGCGCTGCAGCGCGTCCGGCATGTTTGCTGAGGCGCGAACTATAGATTTTTACGCAATTATGCGCAAAAAAGTTGCCTCTCTTATGCACAGAGTGTGCGGCAGCCGCAATACTATTCTGAAGGTAGTGGGAGGTAGGTGCGGGTGTCCTATCAGCCATCACTGGACGACACTACACGTTAAATAATGTTTAATTATCAAAATTGTTTAATACTAATTTTCTACGAGTTTTAATTTTAATTTTATTGACATTTTGTTTTATTTTATTGACATGCTGTTTGTGACATTTTTGTATTTTTCTTTTCTGTCTAATATGATGTTGTTTTTTTTTTATTTTTTTTTATGGAACCCAGTTCTGAAATAAACGATTTTAATTTTTTTTTTTATTTTAATAGTAAATAGTAAATACCATAGACTAAGTATTACTACGTATAGACTAACAGTTCCCATACATCAGTTTGTAGCCACAAAAAAGGTGTAAAATTCTAACGAAATCTAGATGTTGTTGCTAAATCCTCTAACGAACACGATGCTACAAAAGACCCGCTAGTGGCACAGCGATGTCACGTAACATGAAAATAATTCCCATTTCGATAATAGATGGCGCTGAAATAATCACTGTTAGAGTTGCCAACTTAGCGCCATCTAGTTTTTCTAAGCAAAGCTATTACAGCCACATGTTTACTTGGTAACCATGAGAGTTTACTTGCAACCAATTAAACAAATTATGCTTATTTGCAACACTTGGCGACACCTAGTGTTGTAAGGGCGCGTAAAAAATTTGCTACGCCTTGATGTATGGGAGTTGTCGGTCTATACGTAGTAATACTTAGTCTATGCCTGTACTATTAAAATACATTAGGGTAAGGGAATTTAAGACTGTAGTACAACAAAATTTATCCAAACATGTTTTCCAATTTCAAAACCCTAGATTATATAGTCAAAATGCAAATACCAGAAATTTGTCAAAACTCTCCGTGTATTTCATGAAATACACAAAAAAGAAACAGCCGTATTTTTTTCGCATATCGCCTTAAGCAAGCTAAATAAAATAAATAATTTTTCAAATATGACTTACGTCAGAATCTTCTGATCCATCTTTGTCAGGTTTCGGTCCTTTCACTTTAGTCGTTGGATCTGACTCATACTCCTCATCTGAATAACCTGCAATAAGAAATAGAAATAGAAAATAGAAATCGTTTATTACATTAACTTAATCATATATAATATTAAAGTGGTTGGGGTCACCTTTTAAGTAAAGATATACCTGTGATAGGAGACCCCGCTCTTCCGTATCACTTTTTATACTTACAATATGAATAAGAAATTAAATAAACAAAATAAAAAACAGTTAAGTCTTAATAAAAACCAATTTTTCCTTTTTTTTTTTTATTAGCTATGCTTATATTTTATGATTTAAAATTAGATTCTTTTTTATTTTAATCCTTTTAGTAGGATTATATCATGAATGAAATCAAAATAATATTAAAATGAACAGATTAAAATTTAACTATATTTAGGATTATCGTTTAAAAAACATTTGATTTGCATTAAAAAATTATTGAATTTTTCAGTTTATCTTAAAATAAGAAGCAAATTTTTGCATTTAATTTCGACTTAAAAGATAGAGATTAATTCTCTTTATTTATTAATTGAAACCAAAATAGAGGTATATCACTGTTAATTTAATTTTTAATTCCAATTAAAGAAATATAAAGTCAAAAATTAAGCTTCTAACTTAATTTTTAGTGGTTAATTTCCATTAATATTTCTATGTTAGTTAGTTCTAGTTTTAGCTTTGTTGTAACTGCAGTCTTCTCTCATTTGTTGTAAAGGCCAAATAATTTAATTTAAATATTCTTCATAAAAGGCCGCGTTGACACCATTAGAGTACGCTTTGACAAAGCACACTTGGATGATAATTTTGTATGGATCTAGTACAGGGTTGGGGAAACTTTTTCCTTTGCGTGCCAATATTTACTAACGAAATATATGGCGGGCCAAGTTGTTGCATTTTTGGCTAAATTATTTACTGAAATAAAAATATTAGTATGTATTTTCTGAAACACTAATTTACTGTGCAATATTACAAAATAACCATTGAAATAAAGAAGAAATTGCAAATTGCAATTAAATTAAACTTTTAAGTTAGCTGCGAAATTTCTAACAATACGAAAACTTCACTTGATTTTTGTTTGATGCCCGCGGGCCGGACTTCAACGCTTCGCTTGCCGGAGATGGCCCGTAGTTTCCCAATCCCTAAATTCTAGTAGATAAATTTTGACTAGAACCGTGCTCCACTTGTCAAAGTACATAGAAACTGGCTCATCCAAGATTGTGTCAACGTGGCTTTAGAACTGGATTATCGAGCCTCTAGTAAGCGCTATTCAGTGAAGAGATTCAAAAGAGATCTTTTATATAAAGCATTTTATCTCTGATGGATAAAATCCGAAACGAAGATATCCGTCAGAGATCGAAGGTGACCGACATAGCCTGCCGAATCAGTAAGTTGAAGTGGCAGTGGACTGGCCACATTTATCGCCGACGTGATAACCGTTGGGGCCGTAAGGCATTGGAATGGAGACCACGCACAGCATGGCGCAGCGTAGGCCGCCCTCGTGCCCGCTGGACTGACGATCTGAAGGACGTTGCGGGTGGCGGCTGGATGAGGATGACTGAGGACCACCAAGAGTGGCGTAATATTGGGGAGGCCTATGTCCAGCAGTGGACGAATACGGGCTGATGGATGGATGGATGGGTGGATGGATGGATGGATTAGAAAAATTAAGATTTGACAGAGATTGGTAGCAAAGACATACAGAAATAAACTGCCAATGTTGATGATTCTACATATACTCACGCCTGTCTTCCACAGCGGCAGGCAAACTTCAGATTTCCATCTACAGATCCTGACACACCTCTTCCACGTCCATCAAACTAGTCATACAACCTCTTCTATTCCGAGTGCTTTTCATTGGCCCTTCTCCAATGTGTCGCCAATTTGGTCGGCATACGTCCTTCTAGGACGGCCTGGTCGAGCTTTACCTTCCACTAACGCAGCATATACCCAGTGTAAATAGATAGGTATCCAAATGAAACAACATCATCGACTTATCATACCAAACAACTTTCACATTACAGTAAAGATAACAAAACCTCATTCCGTATTCAAATAACAGGACAGGTATTGATTTTTTGCCGGCCGCTGATGGATTGTTTTATTTACACCACTATTAGAAGTAAGATTCTCGAAAAATATTCTTCGAAAAATAATGATCGCATTACACGCTTGTATGAGAATTCTTTTTTTTCCGCAAATATGTTTTCTTGGGAAGTTTGTTTAGTGTGATTCCATTTAAAGCAACCTGTCCATTTACCCAAACCAAAATGATGATGATGTTGGCTGGACTCAATATTGATGATTTTATGAATATAAAATGAGTGTCAGGCACCTCTGTTAACTTTGACGGCGGCGGAGCGGCGCGGGCGGCCGCCGGGTGTGGAGGAGGGGGGCGGCGGCGGCGGCTTGGCCGAACCGCGCGCGTGCGGCGAGTTGGGCCCTGGCTGCTGCAGGAACCCCACTATACGCGTCGCCAAGTCAGAGTTCGAACCTGGGGAGAGATCGTGGTTGGATTAAAGAATAAAGAAAGACGAAACATACTCCAACTGCAATTTAGGCCTGTCTTTGAAGTCCTGCTCCTCCCATATGGGTGGTCCAAAAACTTTAAAAATAATCTATGACAAGCACGATGAGGTCAAAAATAAATTTTAAGTTTAACATTTTATTTTCTGTAATTTTTGATAAAAAAAATCGAAGTTATCCAAAGCATCATATGATTTTCGCAAGAATTTTCTTACTCCTTCCGAATGCCTGAAACGATTTTAATGATTGTTTTACAAAATTATAGATAACTTTTAGATATAAAAAAAATATTATTTAAAAAAATGTATCCAGGTTCCATTTTGGTTGTCTCCTTGAGCTTGACATTCCGGCATCCAACCAACAAAATGAACAAACCTTTCTTATCCAGATCGAGCATCCCACAAATGACCCGGAGCTGCTTGGGTTCCATCTTGGTTGTCTCCTCAAGCTTGACATTCCGGCATCCAACTGACAAAATGAACAAACCTTTCTTATCCAGATCGAGCATCCCACAAATGACCCGGAGCTGCTTGGGTTCCATCTTGGTGGTCTCTTCGAACTTGACATTCCTACATCCAACCGACAAAATGAACAAACCTTTCTTATCCAGATCGAGCATCTCACAAATTACCCGGAGCTGCTTGGGTTCCATCTTGGTGGTCTCTTCGAGCTTGACATTCCGGCATCCAACCGACAAAATGAACAATTCTTATCCAGATCGAGCATCTCACAAATGACCCAGAGCTGCTTGGATTCCATCTTGGTAGTCTCCTCAAGCTTGACATTCCTAAATCCAACAAACAAAATGAACAAACCTTTCTTATCCAGATCGAGCATCTCACAAATGACCCGGAGCTGCTTGGGTTCCATCTTGGTGGTCTCTTCGAGCTTGACATTCCGGCATCCAACCGACAAAATGAACAAACTTTTCTTATCCAGATCGAGCATCCCACAAATGACCCGGAGCTGCTTGGGTTCCATCTTGGTGGTCTCTTCGAACTTGACATTCCTACATCCAACCGACAAAATGAACAAACCTTTCTTATCCAGATCGAGCATCTCACAAATGACCCGGAGCTGCTTGGATTCCATCTTGGTGGTCTCCTCAAGCTTGACATTCCTAAATCCAACAAACAAAATGAACAAACCTTTCTTATCCAGATCGAGCATCTCACAAATGACCCGGAGCTGCTTGGGTTCCATCTTGGTGGTCTCCTCGAGCTTAGCTTTGTAGTCAGACGAACCGATCGACCACTCGTAGCCTTTGAACTTCTTTATGTTGCGTTTCACGTTGCGGTCGAGGCACAATTGCTGGGGAATTAAATAGATACGTTGATAACACACAACAAAAAACAAAATAGTAGTTTGTGCTACTAGAGCGAAAAGGAATAAATTACGAGGACGATTTAAAACACGATCGTAGCGAGCAGTGGCGGCTGCACTTTAAGTGCGCTCGTGCGCCGCAGCCGCACTAACATTTTAAATCTTATAAATTGAACCAACCTTCTACCTATACTATACACCTATGTAAAAAATATAAACTTTCAATACAATGACCTATACATATAACAATTCATACATTGTACACAGAAATTACATATCTGATTACAAGGTTTTGATATTCGAGTTAAATAAAATTAAGCTGACCTGTTTTGCTTTCTACTGCAAAAGAATTAGATCTTATTTTTGCTTGAACAAAAACGACCCCGTGCGCTCGGTAAAGCGCACGCAGAGATCTCTAACAACTTCTATGAAAGACGATGTAAACCGCCCGGCGCGTGACACCGAAGATGCTTAGTACAAATTGTATGGCGTTTTTAGGATAGATTCGTGCGCCGCACGGAGCCGGAAATTGCCGAGAGAATACGAAAGACTCTCGCTTGGGCGACGCGACGTTTGGCTCTCGGATGCATGACCCGACGCCTTTTGTTTGACCTACGCACTTGTTGTTATTTTGATTAATTTGTGCGTGATTAATTATTTGTTAATCTAACAAAATAGTGAATATTAAGTAAAATTATTTGAAAATATTTACTAAACCCATGCAGTGCACCACCGGTTCTCTGACACACCAGCCGCCACTGGTAGCGAGTGTTTTAAACGTAACCGAGTAATTTATTGCTCTTACGCCCGTGTATCATACTACGTTTTTCAATGCATAGTGTAAGGAAATAAAACAAATATAATCTTGTGAACTTTAAATTATGATTGGATCAAAAGGACTGTATCAAGAGCCGTTAAACAGTGGAAAAAAATGTTTAAAATTTATGGTACACAGGAAAGGTTACAGGTTAGCCAACCATTGTAAATAAATTAAAAAAATAATAATAATAAAGCCCTCGGGCAAAATAAACGCCTTTCTGTTCGGTTTTGATGCATAAAAAGCGGGCCTTTACGAGCACTTGCATTGAAAATAAATAAAAAGCCCTTGCTTCATACAAGGCAATGCAAAGCGTGCCAGCTGAGATAATAAGAGAGACATTAGACACTCACCCCATACAAGTACTGGTGCAGTAACTTCTGATCATTGGTCTCTGAGATAATAAGAGAGACATTAGACACTCACCCCATACAAGTACTGGTGCAGTAACTTCTGATCATTGGTCTTGAACCTGGAGAGCGATACTTCCACGTTGCCGATGTGACCCAGCGGAATACCTTTGCCGGCCGGCAGCGGGACCGGTGGCTCTGACGGCTGACAAGAAACAATTGTCGCGTTTAACACAATGCATCGCCCGCAGCGATGAAGTGTGTAACGGGTTGCAAAGAGTTATAAACGCGTGACTTTGACAAGCATCGCAAATAATTCTGCATCGTATTCGTATACAAGCCACAAACTTCAAGGTTGACTGGAAGAAATTTATTTTAGGAATAAGTCCGCCCTTGCCTTCTATCTGTTCTTTGTGTGTATCTTGTCTTCTTATTTGTGTGCAATAAAGTGTTTATTCATTCATTCATTCATTCATTCATTCATTCATTCAACTTATCTGTTCGGGTGGCAAAGACTCTCACACAGTGAATATTGAAGCCATTTTAGTTTGGCCCACCGGAAAAGATAAGTTTGTGGCTCTGTATGTTACCTGTAAAAAATGGTCGTTTATCATTATCACACATCCATCGCCACAACCCCTAGCACAGTTCATCGCTGCGGCGATGCGTGGTGTTAAACGCGACAATTCTTATCTCAACACTAATGCTTAGCGTCTCAATTAAGTTATTTACGAGTGCGATCAAATTCTTAATTCAGACGCATATTACTGGGAAAATCACAGCGCAGAATCGTCGTATTATAATTAAAATGTAATATTATAACATCGGACTAACAAACAAACAATGTAGGTACTTATAAAACCGCTCTTGATTTGTTGTAATAACCTTATTATAGTATGGGAGTCGATAAAATTATTGTTAGGGTTACCAGCAAGTAAAATAAGAAAAACAAACCTCATCCTCATTTTTCGATGGCAAAACTTCAGTTCCTAACATTGACACATTTAAGGCCCTACGCATCCAACACAATAATCGTATTAAGTAATTTTGAACTCAATGATATTGTCAGAAAGTCTACATTAGAACGCTCGCTTCGTGCGCTGCGAGCACGCATAAACGGTGAATTTGCGAGGTTTTACTGGAATTTCTGAAAAAGTATTGAGAAATAAATAAAAATGGGTCTATAAGTGTCTTTAGTTATCTGTAAAGAAAATTCAGGAAAAGTTTTAATTCTCTCCGTTGAACACCTTTGCTATAAACACATTTATTCGCAATTTGAGGAGCTTACTTTGTGATTTTTTTCTATCGAGTGAAGTTAACCCAATTACGTGTTTAGATCAACTTGTGTTTTTTAGAGTATATCCTCTATTTTAACATATGTATATTTAACTTATATTTGAATGAGATATTGAACTGACAATATTAATTAAACAAAATGCTCATTTTGGAATGGCAAGGCCTTAAATAATCGTGTATAAAGAACTAACCTCCTTCTTAGGTTTAGGTTTGGGCGCCTCTGCTGCCTCCTCCTCCTCTTCCTCCTCCTCCTCCCCCTCCTCGTCCCCCTCTTCGTCGTCCTCCCCCTCTTCGTCCTCTTTCTTGGCTTTCTTGACTGGAGGCTTCTTGGCTCTAGAGGAGTCATTCACTTCATTCAGAAACAGTATGAGATATTATATCTAAATATACAGAGTGTTAAAATGATTAAGCTGCAAACTGGCGATAAGTATATTTTTTCACGGTTTTTCAAGGATTTCTCGAAATAGATGCAATTAAATATAGCCAAACTATATATTTTTACAATCAACTTTTTAATACCAACAATTTGATACCCATATTGTATTTTTAGGATAATATTTTTTATTTTTCTCACTTTTGTTTTGGAAATATTTTGAACAATTTCAAATTTATCATTTTTTTTAACTCCGTGATACGTGGTCAAATTAATGCTATTTACGGACAACGGAGTCTAACCATAAAGGTTCCTTTTGTACCTTTTAGGTACGGAACCCTAAAAATATGTGTTTACGTAAAGATTACAGGAAAAATAAAGCGATTGAGAAATTCACTAAAAAAATTAAAAAATTAAATTTATCATCCACAATACGGAACCCTAGGTACGCGAGTCTGACTCGCAATTGGCCGGTTTTTTTTTCAACTTTGTACTCTCCTAGAGGCATAATGACCCAACCAATCGGTACTACAGTAGCCGTCAATAGAAATTGTGGACTATGTAAACAAAGCGCCATGTTGTCTTTGTCTATGAATAGATGAACTATCTAGAGATGGGTAAGTATGTGATTATAATATGTTAGGTGCTTAATTAGTTTTCTTTATTTGATTCATCGCTAAAATATTCTGATGAATCGCTAGTCAAATCGCCCACGTTAATTACAAATGGTTCCGTCACAGCGTTGTTGGCCGTATCTATTATCTCATCCAGTTCTTTCATTTTTTCTTCTACTTTTAGGACATGTGCTACACATTTTAGAGCATCGCTGGAAGATCACACAGCTCTCGATAGAATCACTTACACGTTTATGTCAAAGATTATGAAGTAACGCTGTTAAAAAAAAATGACGGAATAAAATAACATCACGAATAAAATAGGTTTATATTCAAATATATTCGTACATCACCAATTTTCAAAGACAATACAGATTCGATGAGAAAAAAATATGACAGCAATCTCGACGCAGTACAGAATTGACTATTGATTCTATGATTTTCCGTAATTAACTGGTGATTATTGAATATTTCATGATGAAATACAGTGAATGACTGGTAAGACTCGATGCTTCATGATTTGGAATAATGTTTAGTGAGACTCCGTGATAGAACGTTGAGAAAAATTGAGAAAACGGTTTGTTTACATAGTCCACAATTTCTATTGACGGCGACTTTACGCGTCCAAGACAATTAGTCAAATAGCGAAGACTTTATAAACTTTTCACAGAGGCGATTATTGGTTGGCTCATTTATCTAATTGTCTTGGACGGGCAGTACAGCCCTTTCGGGGACGGACGGACACCGAGGCTTCCGTTTTTAACAGATACACATACATACATACATACATATACTCACACCTATCCTCCAGAGGGATAGGCAGAGACTACAGATTTCCATCTGCTACGATCCTGACACGCCTCTTCCACATCCATCAATCTAGTCATACAAGCTTTTCTATTCCTGGTACTGGTCCCTACTGTACACTTGGCTTTACATTAAATCGAATCAAGGTTATCTTTTTAATTGAACTTACAACACTAATACCGGTTACTCCTTAACTAGATAGTAACAAGAACAAGTAAATTCGTATGCAAAGTAAGTATGTATTCCACATTTTAAGTTTCGTCCGTCTCGGAGAAAAGTGGCTGTGACAGACAGACAGACAGACAGACAGACAGACAGACAGACAAACAGACGGACGGACACCCGAGACATAAAATAATGAGTTTCTTTTTCCCATTGTTGTTTACGGAACTCTTAAAAAAGAGACCCACTCATATTTCTATGAAAGAAACAGTTGGATAAAAATAAAACCTGAATCCAAAGTTTCACATAACGACCGCAGTTCAAGGTCTACACACTAAAGATTATGATTATATCAAAGTTATTATAATAATAAATAAGATAGTGATTCACAATTGTAATGTGGTGTCATACTGTTCGGTCGCTGCGAATAGGTAGGCGAATTTCGCAGCTCGCTCCAACGACTCCGTGGCGCAACGGTAGCGCGTCTGACTCCAGATCAGAAGGTTGCGTGTTCAAATCACGTCGGGGTCAAACAATTACTTTTTTTTTTCTTTTTCTGTTTTTAGGAACACAATTTCTCAATTAACGAAGATAAGACGAGTTAACGTTCTCTTTGCTACCATCTTTTCATTTTATTTTTGGGGATCCACACTGCCAAATTATCCTTGTAGATGGCGCACCGTCGATTTGGCCATGAAAATCTGTCATTTGTGTACGTTGTTGTGGTTTTTGCGTAGTTTTTTGTGATTTTCGATTGATTTTTTGGAAGTATGCCTTTGTGTGCCGTGCAAGGCTGCTTCAATAATTGTGTTAATTTATTCCCAAAAACCCCGTATTCAAAAATAAAAATAACAAATATATAACATATGGGCATGCAGGTGATAAGAGGAACTAAAAAAAATGCGAGATATTGGAGAAAATAGTAGGAAAACCGGAACACACAACAACAAAGTTTGACATAGCCGGACCGTAGTATTTATTGGCCGGACCTATGCTAGCGACATCTGTAATTAGCTTTGCTTGTGGATCATTATTGACCAAGAACACGTTTGGACGATGGTAGAAGGAATGTGAAAATTGAAAATAAATAACAGTTTTCCTTGAAATTTATCAAAGCGTAGTTGTAAAATCTATTATCCTCCATTTTGTTTATGAAGTATTAAAATGGCCGCGATTGGAATGGGAATGTAAAGTACCGTTTGCATAGTAGTACCACATATTTTTATAATAGTTACTAGTACTAATTAATTAATTACCTTGGCACTTCTAATATCGAGAAAAATAATCCTATTTTTGCGTTTTATGTCTGCGAAGATACTTTCTGATTAATAATGTAGCTTAGCCGGAATCTGAAATGATCGCTGATCCATCAGAAATATTCCCTAAATCTATTAGTTTTATAAAAAATCAATATTTAATTTTTATATGCCATTTCTGTCGCTATTAGGTATTTAATTTTTATCGTCACAAAATCTATAGTAGGTAATTTCGAAAAAAAAATAACTAGTTAAAAAAATCGCAACACTAACTCTAGGTTTTTTTCACGCGCTACTGTTGATAAATGTCATTTTATACATACAGTTGACGTTAAGGCTGCATTCCCATTCAATAATATTGAATCCCAACTTTAAAAAACAAAATAACTATGCAAAACTGACGTTTTAAATGAGCGGGCTTTGAATTAGAAAACTTATTACATGTATTTGATTGGATGATAAAGTAAAACAATTGTATTTAAATATTTATATGAATTTTAGCTTGATAAGTACTTTAACTATTTTTATTTTTATTTATTCATTTTTATATACGTTGATAATTTATAATTGAATTTTTTACCACCGTCTGCAGCCATTTAGATTTTTATTTTTAATATTTTGTTCTGCATCACACTTAATATAACTAATTATCAAAATACCGTTAGTTACATCGCATGTGTCGCAACTCGCGGCCTCTGACGGAAGATCAGCGTCACAGTTCTGCTGTGGCATTTTGCTGAGACATGGACCTTTTTGTTTGCTGCATCTTGTTATAATTTAAAATATATTAACTAACCCTGAGTAAATAAGTGTATTTGTTTACGATGAGGATTCAAAATAAATGTCTCTTCTTTCTTCTTTCTCTACATTAAATTCTTATTTATAATTTTACACTTACTTGGGCGCTGGTTTCTTCTTGTTCTTCACCTCGTCTCCATCCTCCTCCTCCTCCCCCTCGTCCCCGTCTTCCTCTTCCTCGTCCTCTTCTTCACCCTCCTCTTCGTCCTCGTCTTCTTCTTCCGTGTCCTGTTACAATTAATTTGGAAATATTTGTGATTCCTATAAACCTATAAACGTTGTATGGTAGATAGGTTCCTTATATCACGCAGACATCTGGTAAGCTTCGGTCTGGCGATCCTAACGCACAACGTTGCGATGAGCGGTGTGCGTTGTCGATAGAATGTATGCATGGGCGCCGGCAGGATTATTGTCAGGGAAGTGTGTCTAGCTATAATTGTAGTTTATGGTACAAGGGCGAAAAGGAATAAATTACGAGGACGATTTACGAGGACGTTGTGTTAGGATCGCCAATCCAATGTTTAAGGTGGTAGTAACAAAACGCGTAGGACAAATTTCTGTACACCATATTACCCAGGAGCCGACGGACAGTGGCGCGAGTGTCGAGAGTAAATCGCTTACTTACAAAGCCAAATATTGATACTTGTCGTTGTTGGTTCTTGATGGAACATTTGAAACATCTTGTCAATAAAACACATTACTTGGTAACTGCTCCACTTTTATATTTAAACTAGCTTCTGCCCGCGGCTTCGCCCGCGTGGCCTACAGGAAACAAATTACATTTTTTTCAGAAACAAACATTATAAGTGCTCTCACTCCCTCTGGGAGTCAAGGTGTAGTGCTCGGCCGAAAAACTTGCATGCTCAGACTACGAACGCGCCCTGCTCGGCCTTCGGCCTCGCGGGCGCGTTCTCCGTCCTCACATGCTCGTTTTTCGGCCTCACCAGAATGCCAAACGGACTCACCGATCAAAGTTTTTCCAAAAGAGTGTCAAAATCCCTTTCAGTTGTCAAAAAATTTCAAATTTGAATACAGCAGCGTAATTGGCGACCCCGAATGCCCCTTGAGTTTTATGCAAATCGGGATACTTTTTTTGGACCTGTCAAAAAACTGTCAAAACTGTTTAATTTTTTTTTTTGGTCATATAGCCCCAGCTTGACCGATCACAATAGTTGAAACCCGAACTCCCTACAATTAGCCTTTCGGGAGATATGGCCGATCAAATGTTTGGCAATTTTTTTTTTTCGACTTTAGATCTTGCCGAGCCCTTTTCTTAGAGTACCATGAACATGGGTCTATAGCATTAGCTGTTTGGGAGATACGGGCCTGTAAAGTTTTGACACTTTCGGCGGGTAGATCTCGTCGAAACCTTTTCCTAGACACCCATCAACATGGGTCTAAGTCTAGCCGTTTGGGAGAAACAGGCCGTCAAAGTATTCACATAAAAAAGAACTTTTTTTGGTACCCCGTGGTCCAAGAGATAAGGTCCTAAGATATAGATAGATTGTGGATATATAGATAGATAGATACCTCAAAAGGAAAAAATGGAACCCTAATAGGATCACTTGTGTGGCTGTCTGTCTGTTCGTCTGTTACAGCCGATTTGCTCTGGCACACATACTTTCAAGAATTTTCATGTCCACTATATTAAATTTCAAAATCGATGCCATTTTCATAATTAACGTCCCAAAAAAACATAAAAACGACACCCATATTGATATTTACACATTTCAACATATCAACCCCATCGCACCCCAACAGGGGATGATGGTATTTCACGTCCACTTCGTTGGATTTAGAAATAGTTGTTGTTTTCGTAATCCATACAAACGATACCCATGCTGATTTTCAGGATTTGTCACCCCATTTCCCCCTTTTAGGGGTGGAATTCTGAAAAAACCTGAAACACATGTTTACTCATTTATAGATAGGAGTACTCTTGTGAAGTCTCGAATAAAATAGTCTAACTAATCTTGTTTCCCCATATAAACTTTGGACCCCCGTTTCACCCCCTTAGAGGGTGAATTTTGAAAAATCCTTTCTTAGTGGATGCCTACACTATATAAGGTATCTATATGCAAAATTTCAAGTCTCTAGGACCAGTGGTTTAGGCTGTGCGTTGATATATAAGTCAGTCAGTCAGTCAGTCAGTCAGTACTTTGAATTTTATATATACAGAATACACTAGCGACCGGTTTCGTTATACTAACTGCGCCTAATACAATAACCTGAAGATGTTAGTATAACGAAACCGGTCGCTAGTGTAATTTAAATATAAAAGTGGAGCAGTTACCAAGTAATGTGTTTTATTGACAAGCCAAATATTCATAGAAAGAAAAACAAATTGCCGTTTTTTGTCTACAAATATTAAATCCCGTTTTTTTCTTAAAAAGTGCACCTTTGGTGCACCAAATTGGTTTGGGGCATTTCTTGAAACGAGGACGGAATCAGAAGATATTGTCCCATGATGTGCTTGTCCCTATACGAAAAAAATGGCTTTATAAAAACGTTATAAAAAAATGTCAATCAACAACTTTGAGAGCCAGTCATTAACTGCACTAGATGGCATTATCAAAATTATTTTATTCAATTGTTCACTTTTTCCAATCCCTAAGTCCAAACCTCTCCATACACTCGCGCCACTGTGCGACGTCAATAATATTTCGATGTTTTCGTCTGATGGTTTTTGATAGAATATCATCTTCAACAAATAACACACAAATTCTTGTACAAATATTTTTTTATTACTCTGTGACCAGATTAATTGACTTACCTCTTTTTTGGCCTTCTTCTTGGGTGGCGCCTTCTTGGCTCCCTTGTTGTTCTCCTTCACGTCTTCATCGTCGTGTGTCTCACCGTTCTCCTCCTGGGTGCACCAGATAATTGTTCACATCACATCAGACAGACCTCCAGATCACATTATATAGTTAGGGAGGCGAATAGGGGAATTTTCGGTAATACTCGAGCGTGGCAGTTTACGATATGAGAGATACCTTAGACCTAATAGAACAACCTTGTAAAGTATTTAGCTCTATATGTAGTGACGCGCGCCTAGGATAGCCGATCAGATTAGTAAAAAAAAATCGATAGTCTGAAATACTCGAGCGCGTCAGATTAAGATATTGGGGGTTGATTTTAGTGTTTTAAGACTAAATTTAACTAATCTGACGATAAGTCCTTGACGCCGCCGAGTTATAGGGTCGCGAACTTGTAAAAAAAAAACGTTAATCGATTTTATTTTTTTTTATTTTGTAGAATATAATCTAAAACTTACTAAAAATACAAAATCTGCCGGTTTCCGCATGACCAGAAGTGTGGAGGAGCCATTTCGTCTTCCGAAAAACGCGTTGCGGCATATAAGTAGCGAACGATACATTTTACAAAAAAAAAGTTTAAATAAACAAAAAAGGTAATTTTATTTTACACAAAAAAGGTCTCTTTACATTTTGTCCAAAGTTAAAACTTTTTGACTTGAAGCATCATAAAAACTCAAACTCCCGGTTTTTTGAGTATATCTCGAAAACAGGTGTTAAAAAAAAATTATATGAAATAACGATGATTAAATTATGTGACTTTTATTATATCCCCAAATTTTTTTTTTCTAAAGCTTTTCGACAATTTTTTCTAAAGCTTTTCGATAATTTTCGAAAAAAAAGAAAAAAACAAAACCAAAATACCTTTTTCGGTCAGATTAAGAGAACCCACCGCAAACCGGCAGATTAGTATACCGTTGTTATCAGAGGCACTTGGGGCATACGTAGTATGAATATCTGACGCGCTCGAGAATCCCCAAGTAACTGTTTTTTTTAACATTTTTGAAAAACCGTACACGCCAAACCCACCGCTAAAATGGTTTTTACCATACGAGCTTTTCTTTTCGAAATTATTTTATCTTTCGATTTTGATAGGTCTCGACGGCGCCGTTGAATTACGCCATTTAGCTACCTCGCCTCCCTAACTATTAAGGGGCTGCGCAATACTAAAATTCAGTCCTGCTCTAACGCTTTTGTTTTTCAACTGTCCATCCTGCTCTAATTAGATGCCGCGCACGCAAAACTTCAGTTATTTTGAAATCGCGGCTAGGACTTTTGAAATCGAGAGCTTTCCGAGACTAACCTTATTTAAAGCATGTCTTTCTTTTCGATAAAGTAAGAAAAAGACAGAACGCTTAAATTAAGTTTAGTCCTGTCAAATAAGTTAAACCGTGTTACACTGAATCAACATAATTGTAGTCTATAACTTAAGGTTAAACGTCAATAGCTTAGCGCAAAGTGCATAACTTAACTTTGTTTTTCTTGTTTAGAAATTTATAGTTGAAAAGCATTTTGGTCTGTGGCATTTCACACCAATAGTTCAGTATTAGTGAGGTTTATAAAGCAAGAGTTTGAAATTGTATACACAATTACTCATGATCTTCTCAAAACCAACTTAAAATGCTGTTTTAATTTTGTTTGTACAAGATCGTGACTAATTAAGCATTAAATTTCAAACTCATGCTTAATAAACCTCACTTATACTGAACTATTGGCGTCGACTGCCGCATACCAAAATGTTTTTAAAATTTTAACTTCTAACCAAGAAATACAAAGTTAAGTTATGCACTTTGCGCTAAGCGATTGACGTTTAACCTTAAGAGCTCTTGTCGGTGGAATAACCGCAATTCTTCTTTCTTGTGCTAATAATTTGGCCTCTTGATATGAAATAACATTAACTTTCTCCTTTGCTGGAGTAAAGCTCGTGTAGGTCTGTGTAGGTACGTAAAAACTGACACATACCATGACACATACCAGAACAGTAGGTTAACTGTCGCCCCGTGCGAGACTTAAATACCTACTGTTGCAGGGTTGTCGCTTCTTTTAGTTTTTTAGCTAATAAAAAATCAATACTTAAATACAGATATTATAGATATATAGATATGTATCATGTTTGTAAATATTCAGTTATTTACATTGGGCCTTGTTCGAGAGACTTCACTGAGCGCGACCGCGGCGTGACCCCGACTAGCGCCTACCTTGCACGCTAAGATATTGCTATTGTGTGCGTGCTGTAGCTCGTGCGTACTAGCACGCGCACATATTAGCCGCGCGATGTACCTTTGCATGAAGACAAACTACTTTTCTGGTTTTACTATGCACATACCTTAGTATTACTATCCGGTTTGACGTCCTTGTCGTCCTCATCCTTTGAGTCATCTTTAGGATCGCCATCTTTGCCGTTCGCCTTTGCTTCCTTTACGTCACCTGGTGCAATAAAATAATGCTTTATTTTAAGTTTTTAAGAAGATGGCATACCCTAGCAACTTCTTTTATTACCCGTCCAGCACAATAAGTCTAATGGCAAAGACCTTATTTGCATTTCATAGAGGCGATTATATGTTGGCTCTTTGGCCTTTTGTTCTTGGACGCATAATACTAGTGATCACGCAGCGAAACAACAAATTGGTGTGTTTTTAGCTAATACTGAAATATTTTGTACGGAAAAAAATATTGGATTTAGGTAACATCCCTTCATATTTCTATTGCCTATTTTATAAATAAAAAATCAAGTTGATCTCTTAACCGCGTTTTTGAAACGAACGTTTGAAAACCAAAAAAAAGAGGGTGGAAAACATTTGACAAAAGTATAAATCTTAAAACATTGTTTATAGGTGGAATCCCTAGATAAAAGATCGATATATCAAATATATTTTCTTCAATATGAGGAGAGACCTAATTTCTTCCAATGAACCCTTGAAAACCTGCGGGTCTACCGCGTAATTCTGATTTTCATCAACATCAACTTGAGATTGGAATTTGCCGTGCGTGCGACGACGCCCGCCTAACATGCCATCTCTTTTGCACGCGTTGAATTTCGCATGCATTTGCTTGAAGTTGATACAAATCAGAATTACGCGGTACACCCGCTGGTGTTGTTGATGTTCTAGCGTCAGGTGTCCCGTTAAAGCGAATTGATTTTGATAGTAATGTGACACATAACCACATAATTAAATGTACGTATTTTTCTCTACGCGTTTAATTACGAAGCAAAAAGTGAAATTAAAATCATGCACATTCCGTTCCAACTGACTCAATCAATTTTATTATCAACTTGCATTTGCAGAAATTTGGGGCCGTTTATTAAGTTAAGTTATTTAGTTACATGTTAAATTACATTTTAGTTAATTAGTTACATGTTAGTTAAATATTTAATCAATTTTTCAATGCATGTGCTCGTAAAGGCCCACTTTTTATGCATCAAAACCGAACAGAAAGTCGATTATTTTGCCCTAGGGCTTTAATATTGTTTTTTTTTTTTTATTTATTTACAATGGTTGGCTAACCTGCAGCCTTTCCTATGAACCATAAATGTTATACTTTTTTTTTCCACTGTTTAACGGCTCTGGATACACTCCTTTTGAGCCAATTGTAATTTAAAGTTCACAAAATTATATTTGTTTTATTTCCTCACACTATGCATTGAAAAACGTAGTATGATACATGGGCGTAAAAGCAATAAATTACTCGGTTACGTTTAAAACACTCGCTACGCTCGTGTTTTAAATCGTCCTCGTAATTTATTCCTTCTCGCCCTAGTAGCATAAACTACTATTAATATCAACTTGCATTTGCAGAAATTTGGGGCCGTTTATTAAGTTAAGTTATTTAGTTACATGTTAAATTACATTTTAGTTAATTAGTTACATGTTAGTTAAATATTTAATCAATTTTAATATCAACTTGCATTTGCAGAAATTTGGGGCCGTTTATTAAGTTAAGTTATTTAGTTACATGTTAAATTACATTTTAGTTAATTAGTTACATGTTAGTTAAATGTTTATAAGGGAATGCAAAGGAAAAAACGCAGATTCTTCCTTTATTTTATTTGTTACGGCATGTCAATAATTATCTTTCCCGAACGCTCGATGAATAAGTGTCATTCATTAGTGATTGGTCGAGAGAAATCATACTACAAGTTCTCGTCACTGTATTATTGGTCGCGGCACGGTTTTTGACTGCTCCGCGAAAGTGGTGGGGGACTAGCGAATGTGTTCATTCGCGCACAAAATTACTAAGTGCGATAGAGAACAAATGACCAGCGCAGTCAAGGTCAGACCTCCGTGCCGCTACCTGCGGGTCTACCGCGTAATTCTGATTTTCATCAACATCAACTTGAGATTGAAATTTGACGTGCGTGCGACGACGCCCGCCTAACATGCCATCTCTTTTGCACGCACGTCAAATTTCAATCTTAAGTTGATGTTGATGAAAATCAGAATTACGCGGTAGACCCGCTGTACCAGATGAATTACATAATGATTATCATCAACAAATTGATTGTGGGATATCCATTACATAAAGCAGACAGGGGCTCTGCCGCGTAATTCTCATTTGTATCAACTTCAAGCAAATGCATGCAAAATTCAACGCGTGCAAAAGAGATGGCATGTTAGGTGGGCGTCGTCGCACGCACGTCAAATTTCAATCTCAAGTTGATGTTGATGAAAATGAGAATTACGCGGTAGACCCACTGGTGACTTGTGCGAGGGTTTTGGCGCCGCCCTCACCAACCCGCCTGCCTGAGTGTGTGAGTATGGGCATTTCTTATAAACCAGGCTGATGGATGGATGAATCATCACCAGGATAATCGAATCGATATATACCTATAGTTGGAAAAATCCTTGAAAAAGTTTGTAGGTGTGGAGTCTGCTTCTTAAAATATTATTTATTTTGATAGTAAAAATTACGGAAATTACGGCATTGCTTAAAACGTTACGATGATGTACCTAATACTTAATAGATGTTACCGTAAATGTATATTATTAAGAAATTGTGTACAATTCCTAGGAAAATAAAATGCCAAGCTGATTTAAATTTGTTTATAGCACACCGTGCGTAAAATGACCACTTTACGCACGCGCCGTAAAGTCGGCATTTTCCGCACTTGTACTATAAAAAATTATACGAAACTCGTGCGAGAAACTTTTTCTCGACTCGTATGATTGCAGCACTCGCCTTCGGCTCGTGCCGCAAACTCACACTCGTCAGAAAACGTTTCATCGCTCTCGTATCGTAATGTACTATTATTTTATTTTATTTTTGATCGGCCTTCTGTTTTGCCTTTTGCGCTGTTCGGCCTAAATAAGCTCGGCATTTTATAAATTTCCTAGGAATTGTATTCAAAATTTTTAATTTCATTTATTTATTTCTATACATTGCTGGTAGCATATCTATTGAGTTATAGGTACATTACCGTAATTCGTACCGTTTTAAGTAATTCCGTAATTCCAAGATTTTTACTATCAAAATAATGTTATAAGAAGTGGACTCCACACCTACAAACTTTCTCAGTTTTTCAACTTTAGGTATATACAAGTTGTAACAGAAAGGTGTAACCATATTTAAAGAGCTTATTCAGTCAACGGTATAGTACAACTTTTGCTATGGAGCCAACCCTGAAATCTAAAAAATAAATCTGCCCTTCCATACATTTCAGCCGAGTGGCAATGCATTTTTCTATGAAACAGTTAATTTTTTTTTTTCGTGATACTTGGTTTGTTCCATCGTAAAAGTTATATATATCGATCCGATTATCCTATCCCTGATCATCACTATGTAATGATACAAGTATTTCACAATTCGAATTACCTATAGGTTAGTGCTGGACACATTTTTTTTTTCTGACAAATAAATTAAGTAATTGAGTCTGCTTTTGTTTGCATTACTGAAAATCGTAGTTTTAACAAATTTTATGCACGTCGGAGAAAAAACACAGAAAACGTTGGGCGTTATTCGATTTGCATGTCTTCTTCACAAAGTGCCATGTTAAATGCCTAATTGCCTACCATTGTGCAATGGTAAATCCTACCCGCGGGTCTACCGCGAGATTGAAATTTGTCGTGCGTGCGACGACGCCCGCCTAACATGCCATCTCTTTTGCACGCGTTGAATTTCGCATGCATTTGCTTGAAGTTGATACAAATGAGAATTACGCGGTAGAACCCCCGATCCGTAAACATGAACTTGCAACGTGGTAGGCGTCTCCCCGCCTCCCCCGCGTATACCCAAGGCACTATGTTGGATGTAAGTACAATATATAATGTTGCAAGGCATCACACCAGGCATAATGCAGTTTGTGATTGTGTGATTATTGATTAGTCAAAAAAATTACTTGAGAGAATATAATAAGTCTTTAAATATGAAATTGCCGAAATTTTCTTACAGATTCATAAGTTCATAATTCCTGTAATTCAGTAGCTATTTCAATTATTTGTTTTCTGTTTGAAAGTTGATTTCAGGGTTTTACATCTACGTATTAAATTTAGTTTTTATTTTCAGTTTGATTATAAAAATTCAATCTTCAAAAACAGTTTGTCCTAAATGCCATCCACTTCCATGATAAGATTCGTAATAATTTTTTACAGCTGACACTTTTCAAAAATGTTAATGTTGCTGTTAGCTTAATGTTGTGTCATTTATACACAAAAGAAATGACATAATTTGGATTTGTCATTCCTAAAAAAAATGCAAAAATGTTAGTACTGAAAATTGAGTTTCCTTCAAATGCTCTATAGAAAACGGCAATTTTATATGTAAAGACATAATACAACAAAAATGGCTTACCTTCTCCAGGTCTATAATGGAACCACATTCTTAACCTCAGAATTGACAAAATTATGAAAAAGCAACCAATCATGGTTTTAAGCACAATAATAAAAACCATTGTCAATGGTAATTGGTAAATGAGAACAAAGAACAGGTGCAGTATGAAGACAATACAAGGTGAATTTGTGAACATCGTCCAAATTCATACTTGAGTCTTTGTAAGTGATCAGCATCATGAAACAATTACGATTTTTGTAAAATTCAGAAAATGGAATTACGTCTCCCCATAGTGATTCACTCAGGATTGGGAGTGAATTACTATGGGAAGTCAAAATTTCATTATATGAAATTCACAAAAATTGTTACCTATTCATGATGCTGATCACCTACCAAGCCTCCAGTATGAATTTGGACGATGATCAAAAAGTCACCTTGTATACAAATGAAGACAAAACAGGACTGCACCAAAAAGGTTAGTTTGCGATGTAGATGAACGTGAGTACATTCACCAGGACCCATGGTTTAAATAATTTTGAACTACCTTCAAGTTTATTTTCTTCAATTTTTGGCGGGTCAGGTTGATCTACATCGGTGTTACCTTTGGCTTCGGGATTTTCTTCAGACTGTTTGACTTGCGACTCACCCTTGGAGTCCTGTGATGACTCGTCTTCAGTTGTCTGACCGTCACCAGCGGCTGACTTCTTGTCTTCATCCTGTAAAATAGTCCAGTTGTCTGGTTTTAGTTGTGGTCCTTCCGTTAGTAGGAATAGGGGTGGTTTTGAATTGGGTTGTTTGTCTAATTTAATAAAGATTTTTCCATCGACACAGTAGGATACTTAACCCGGCGAATGTCCAATGCACATATGGTAGTGCAAAAAAAGCCGGAGTTGACCTACGCTGTCCGACTTGGATATTTGTTGGGTTAAGTTATGTATGTTTTAAAGTGATGGCAAATGTTCCTGAACTTTGATCACTGGGCTTGAAATGTTTTTGTTTATGCCATTTTAATTAATGTTGTCATGTTTTTGACAGTTTAGGTACTTCTATGATAGAGTGTGTCTAATGAAAGCTGAGAGTGATAATTAATCGTTTTCAGGAACTGGCCACACTGGCTCACACTGCGTTAAATGTCAATTCTTGTTTTTATAACCTCATCACCCAACCGTATTTCTGAATAATTTTGTGTATTTCGTCCTAAATAATGCCTAAAACAATAAGAAGCGGTGTCAGAAAGATTTTATACGGTTTAATTAAAAACTACCAGGACGAGAAAAGTGAATGTGATGCTGTTCTCAATAAAAAAGTGCAATTGTTTACATTGATTTCGGAAATTGCTGATAGGTTCTACTGAACTGGTTTTGATACTTACTAGATTTATTTAATATTACATTTTTAACTCAATAAAACTTTTCAGGATTTACATTTATTAGACATGGTCTATCAACATGGCAGTTTTAAATGTTGAGTCTATCGAAATATTATAAATACTTTGATAGTGGATTCGAACATGGGCGCCGGCAGATTTTATTGTCAGGGGGCTATAAATTATAATTATATAAACTTATTTGCATCCTTATAATTATAATAAAAACAAGATAACACGTTCGGACAATTACGTCGCGTTTTTGCATAAAAAAATTGTAATAAAAAAGTGCATCCTCTCGCACTCTCCTCCCAGCGCCCATGGATTATAATTGTAATACATTACAATTATAATTGTCGCAAGTAAAAATTTGGGAGCACCTGCTAAAGAAATGGAAAAACTAATAATAGAATCATTTTCAAGCATTACGCCCAATGACTGGAAAAAATATACAGTATATGTAATTCATGTTGAAAATGAATACAAGAAAAGAGACAATATACTTGAGGATGAACTAAATAAGTTTAGCATTAATTTAAGAGATGATGGTGATAGTGATAATGAAAGTGATGATGACATGGACGATTTTTTTACTGGCATTGAATTCCTCGAATCAGACTTCAATTACGATTCGTAATTTTTGTATAATATTTCTATATTAAATATATTTTTATTAAAAAAAACCTTTATTATTATTGAAGTAGTCTGGTCCCTAAATCCCTATGTTTTCTCCTAAGGAAACCTCGATAGCAGGAAACATAGAATTATATATATCGTCACGACTTGAATCCCCAAGGGCGTGTCAGGAATTAACAGATCATCAGAGGTGACATTAATGCATAGATTTAGGATTAATGCATAGAATTATGAAAACTAAACAACTAGCATACGTAATTAATTAGAGTAATTACAATCAAAATGTTAATGAATACTTTATTATTATTAATTTCCTATGCGTATGCACCCAGTCTTACAATCATAGAAACTTCTCTAGACATTTTTTTGCTTTACAATTTCCTATTATTCCTTAAGCTAAAAAGTAAGTATGTACTCGTATCAAATACGTTTATTCCTAGTAAATCCGGGGATACCCAACCTATATTTTTTAAATTTGCCGCCGTTTTTCACTCTCAGCTTTCATTAGACAGACTCTAACATGATATTTTTATATAGGTACTTTGTAGATGGCAAAATATTGCGTTCATTACATGTAAATAAGACTAATTTTAGTAACATTAATTATTCATTAACCCAATGATTTTATGATGTTCTGCAACATCTAAATATTAGAAAAGAATAGTGAAGTTATAATGTAAACCATTTATGTGAACTCTTGATTATGCTTATTAATCAATATTTACTATTTTATGAAATAGATTTTTCATCAGATCAGCAAATTCAAGGAGCATAGGTTGATGACACAGTGCAAAATACTGTCGACCTTCAACCCATTACATAAGGTTCATTTTCGTATGACATTATTTCGCAAACGACTGCCATAGTCACCTGTATACATATAGCACAAAATATGTGTAGGTATATAATTTTTCAATGTAAAATGTTCTCTTTGGTCTAATTTAGGAACAAATGTAATGAGTCAATAAGTCGAATTTCATGCAAATTGTGCTTTATTGTGTATTCAATAGAATCGCACAAAAAATGTTGATGCATATTCTATAAAAAAAAACAGGTCAGTAATAAAGGCCCCAGTAAGGATAGTTATGTTTATTTACATTGCGGGCCTAGTTCCGAGCGTAAATAACGAGACGCGAGGCCGCCGCTCAGTGGAGTGGCTACATCTTTACACTATTCATATATTAAATAATCGCAAAAAACTAAATACCAAGGTCATGCGGATTTCCTATCAATGTCATATACATCGTGCACGTTAACAAAGGCTCTGCAACGAAATGCAGAAGGGGCGGGGGTGGTCAAAATAAGCGAAATAAAGATAACTAGCCCATTGGAATCAGTTTCGATAACCGATCAAGATGGCATTCACAGTTTTTATTGCGATTTATTCACAAATATCACATCCCTCCGTGGCGCAGTTCCCGCGTTTAGCGGGAAGCAAACGTTCTGTCAGCCATGTTGAGACGCAGGCAAACATTAGTGATATAACACGGAAATAACACCATTTCACCACTCAAATAACTTTGATAATATGCACATTAAACTGTAGAATAATACTAAAATGAAATATTTCACAACTGTACCTGATTATCACTGATTTTTGCTTTATCGGTATCACCCGACATTTTTCCTACGAAGAAATTGAAAGCGATTTCAAAGCGTCTTCAAACACCGGACAACACAAATTCACGGATGTAAAAAAATGCGTTTTGTTTCTCATAACACGTAAAGCTCACCAACAGTATGAAAAAGTACAGCAGCCTGATAATGACACAACATTAAACAGAAGTATATTATTATTAGAGTTCATTACAAATAAGGAATATAGTAGGTAATTAAATGTTTTATTTTTAATTTTAGTCGATTCTACAGAAAAAATCTTATAACTACTCGTAAGTATACATGTTGTAATATCTCCGTCTGACTTGAACCATGCGAAGAAAACAACGTCAATAAAATTTGAACAGTACTTATTAATTTTTAATATAATAGGTAACTGTGTTTTATATAATTTAACTTATTCATAAAAATAAAACAAAGCAAGTTAAAATGCAAGTAAATTAAACTTTTTAACGCAAAAGAGTTTTTTCAATAAAATGGACTCATCACGAACCAATGTCCTTCTAAGAACTTTTACTTAAAAATTGTAGGATATTTGGTACTTACTTACATACAAAGCGTATGTTGTAGAAAACAAAAAAATCACTAATTTGCTTTGCTTGGGGTGTTTCATAGATAGATATAATATTTTTTCTCAAAAACACGACATAAACACTCATACAAAAACAGAGTAAGGATAAAACAATTGAAATCTTTATAAACTTACTTCTAAATCTAACACAAATAAACAGTAAGACACAAAGAAAAGTCAATCTATTCTGGTGATATGTGTGTGTTGTGGCAAAGAGATAAGGCTCCGACTCAGCATTATGCCGCAAAGCGAAATCTGTGAGCAAACATGAGCACACGGCATACTTTCTACGCACAGACGATGTGATACAACGTGAAACAAACGCGCGTCGTCGCAGCCAGAAACCTTTTCGATACAAATGTAATAGAACTGAAAACGTGCACGTTTCACGAACGCGCGTAGCCTGCGCGTATAAAATACGCCCTGAGCATTGGCTCTTAATCATAAAATATAGTGCGCTGCACTCAATAGTATCCCGAAAAATTGCAGTTAAGGAGCTGGGCAAAATTATCTGCATAAGCGTCCAACACTGCTCAGCCTTGACTAATGCAAGAATATTAACACGGAGGCTTTAGTAATAAGTAATGTTTTAGTAAATGGTGAAAAGTTGCCATTCATAATGACACTATCTAGTCTAAATCAGTTGTTTTTTTTTATATTATTAGGGTGGGAAATGTTACACTCCAAATCAACTTTTTATACAACACGAATCTTCGGCACGGCACCTTCTTGCTACGTAAATAATTGTGAATGCTTCAGGAAAATTTTATCTTTATTAGGTTTAATCATTAATATTAAAATACCAAAAAAAAACCCTTGGAAACATAATGATTCCAAATCTCATCTCCTTGTTTAACAAAATCTTTATTACAAAACAAATACCTAAGCAATGAACACATTCAGAGATAATATTACTAGGTACATAAAAAGGTTGAGAAAAGCGATATTAATAATTACAGACCTATCGTATCATGTCTAATATCTACAAGTTATTCACAAAAATTATACTAAATAGAATAACATGCCTTCACCGAATAACACCAAAACAAGATGATATCCAACCTTGTGAACAAGCGGCCTATCATAGCGCTATTTTGGTCGATTACCTGGATCGACTTGATGCTTACTCGTTGCTGAATAAATAGATATCAATCCCTCCAAGTGCTCCTGCTTTACGTTCACCCGCAAGCATTTAGTAACTACTTTCGATTATAAACTTAAATCTCACTCCTTGCAGAGGTTTGGTAATGTTAGGGATCTGGGTGTCATAATAATAATAATAATAATAAGCCTTTATTTTTTCCAAATGAAATGCTTCAATAAATTTATAAACTCAAGCAGCATGCACACTTCAAATACTCCTTTTTTTTAGACATTTTAAGTAAATAGTTTCAATTAGAAATACAAACATTAATTATAAATTTCATTCCATAATACAAATAAATTAATAATCAAAAATTATACATAATGAATTAGTAAATGTCCTTAAAATTATGTATTAAAATAAGAAAAATGTGAAAAAATAGTGAGTTTAAATGTCAATAGTTGCAGTTTATTAGATATACCTATGAACAAAAAATTAAAAAAAATTACTTTCCATTAATAATAATGAATTTTAAGTGGCATGCAGAATAATATTTCATCTGGGCACCCATATCTGAGTGAAGGCCTCCTCCATCTTTTGCCACAGACGCCTGTCTGCGGCCTGTCTAGTCCAAGTCGGGCCGGCCACCTTCTTAATATCATCATACCAGCGTTGTCGCGGTCGCCCAGGTGGGCGTTTTGCCTCAGGAGGGTACCAATGAATGACACGTTCTGTCCAGCGGCCATCCGTCATACGTGCCACATGACCAGCCCATCTCCATTTGAGCTGGCAGGCTAATGTAGCTGCATCTATAAGTTTGGTTTTTGCTCGGATATCTATATTTTTTATTTTGTCTTTTAGTCTAATGTTAAGCATACTTCGCTCTGTGGCTCTTTGAAATACTTGCAGCTTTTGAATGATTTTCTTAGTCAGTGCCCAATTTTGATAGCCATAAAGCAAGGTTGGCAATATTGTTGTATCCATTGCCTTCTTCTTCAGTCTCAGAGGAATTTTCTCTTTGAAAATGTGTTTTAAGGACCAGTATTTTCCCCATGCTATTTTTATTCTTCTGTCTACTTCTTGCTCGGTTTGTTTCTGGAACGAAATGGTTTGACCCAAATACACATACTCCTTAACATACCTGACGTTTTTTCCTTGGAGTTGAAGGGGTACTTGGTTGCTATTGGTAAGAATACAAGTCTTGTCAGGATTCATCTGGAGACCACATCTACGACTTTCTCTGTCCAACGTTTGCATCATGTATGCCAGATCTTCATGGTTCTCACTTATTATGAATATGTCGTCTGCGAATCGTAAATGACTAAGGTACTCGCCATTAATATTAATACACTTTCCTTTCCAATTCAATTTCCTGAAAATTTGTTCTAATAGGGCTGTGAATAGGTTGGGTGAGATTGGATCTCCTTGTCTCACCCCTCTTTTTATGTTAAATGGTTTTCCCACTTGATCGATTTTTACAGTTGCAGTGCTTCTGTTGTAGATATCTTTCAAGATTGAAATAACTTTTTTTGGTAGACCTTGTGACTCTAATGCTTGCCATAAAGAATCATGCCGAATTGAATCAAAAGCTTTCGAGTAGTCTATGAAAGCAACGTACAGCTTTTTATTATACTCAATGTATTTTTCAATGATTTGGGTCAGGGTGAAGATGTGATCCATCGTTGAGAACTTAGGTCTAAAACCTGCCTGCTCCCTTGGTTGATGCTCCTCTAAGGTTTTTCTTACTCTTCTCAATAATACGCTTGTGAATATTTTATATACTGTTTGAAGCAAGCTTATCGGTCTATAGTTGCCAATATTAAACGGATCGCCTTTTTTATACAGTAAAGTTATTATAGAGTTTTCCCATTCTTGAGGAATAGTGCCAAGATCAAGGACGTTGTTGAAAAACTCAGTTAAGATGGGTGTGATCGGCTCGATTATAGCTTTCATGATATCGTTTGTTATTCTGTCCTTACCAGGGCTCTTCGCTGATTTAAGAGATTTTATAGCTTCATATACCTCAGATGTTAAAATTACTGGTACATCATCCGAGTCTTGCTTTTCATTGTTTGAAATTTGTGTATTTTCATGACAGTCGTATAAGTTTTTATAATATTCTGTGGCTATTTCTATAAGGCTTTCTCGATCTGTATAGGCTTTGCTATCTTTGTCTTTCAGAGACGTAATCCATTCTTTAAAGTCTTGCAAGCGTTTCTGTGACCTTTTGACAGAACATTTTTGTTCCAACTCATATTCTATTATATTAAGCCGGTATCGTCGTGCTGTTCTTTGTATTTTTTTCTTGATTTTACGGTAGAGTTTAGTTAAAAGTTTCTTTTCTTCTTTGGTTTTATTGTCTTTGTTTTTCAATTCTGTCCGTCTGTGTATCAGTTTTTCAATTTCTAAGCTAAATGTATTTTGTTGACTAGGTTTTTTATTGGGTAACAGCTTTACACTTTCTTTTATATTGTTCACAATATTTGAATATTTTTCTTGTAGGTTTCCATCTTTGATCTTTTCTTTATCACATAGATTTGTGAATATGCATTTTAGTGATTCTTTTTCAATTGGTAACAATTCCTTGTCTCTATATCCAAAAGCTTTTCTGTTTCTTTTTACTTTGGTATTTATCTTTAATGTACAACGTACTAGCCTGTGGTCAGATGGAAAGGTAGTGTTTATAATGCTTACGTCTTGTATGTTATTAATGTTTTTTGCAAGTATGAAATCTATTTCATTTTTCGTTTTCCCATCAAACGAAAGCCATGTCCATTTTTGTTTTGGTTTTTTCTTGAAAAATGTATTCGCAATGTACAATTGATTTTCTAGACAAAATTTTATCATGGTATTGCCTCTGTCATTTCTAATACCATAACGCCAGGGGCCCATAACAGGTTTGTCTTCTACCTCCGAGTAACCGATTTTGGCATTAAAGTCGCCTAGTACTATGACTTTTTCTAATGGATTTTGTAAAGTTTCTGTAATTTTTGAATAAAATGCGTGTATTTCTTCATCTTTGGCATTTTCCGTAGGGGCATAAACTTGTATTAAACTAATGTTTGTCTCTCCAAAAATCAGGGGTGTCATACATGATTCTAAACTTTTGTTTGATGATCATATTAACATTAATGCTATTGTTTCTTAAGCAAACAAGGTCTTAGGTTTCATCATGAGATGCTCTAAGGAACTTAAAAATATCAAATCGTTGAAAATTCTTTACTGCGCCTTTGTTAGGAGCATTCTGGAATACACTTGTCAGATCTGGAACCCCATGTATAACGTGTACATTACGAGGATAGAGAGAATTTTGAAACACTTTATCAGAATTATAAATTACCGCACAAGATCTTTAAATACTATCTCATTTCCTGTCAAAAACATCACCGTTTACCTCTTAGTAACCGTCGTAACATAGCTGATATTGTTTTTCAACTTATAATTATAAATGGTGTTATTGATTGTCCTGATTTGCTTGAAAAACACAAATTTTGAGCACCAGATAAGTTGTTGCGTAAGAATACCGTGTTCTCTTTACCCGTAGTATCAACTAATTATAGGCAAAATTCATACTTGTGGCGAGTTTGCTATAAATTCAACGAGCTGGCACGTGATATGGATATTGATTTGTTTACTTTGTCAACAAAAGGGGTGAAAAGATTTCTTAGTTTGAGATTTTTTAATCAACATTTTTAATGTGTCAAGTATATAATTATTTCCTTAAATTAACTTCAAATGGAACCAGTTTTTGTGTTTTTGTATTTCAAGTTTTAATGTTATACCTAGCTAGTATGTACTCTTATTTCTAATTTTAAGCAGGTAAATCCAATTAATCAAGTTACTTCTTGTGGAGACTTTTAAATGACTTTTTATTATCTATCTCAAATTCATTAGGTTTAGTTTTTTATAAGTTGATAGTCTTCTTAAAAATGTAAAATATAATATATACAAAAAAAAATATTCACAATGACTCTGAATACGTAGGTATCTATCTGTATTGCGTTAGAAAAATAATATTATTATTTAAATAATTTATTTGTAACAATGGTTATAAATATATTATTTCTTTTGTTTTTTAATTGGTATTAAAACAATTAAAAAAATATTATTCGATATATTTCGATCCTCAGTATGGGGCTGTCATCATCAGCCGTATGCAAAAAAATATTGACAGATTATGTTTAAAAAAGTAAAAGTGACACTTAATAACAATTTTAGTAATTTTCTTTTAAAAAACGAAAAAAAAAATAGGTTTTTCTACAGATGGTGTTGATTATTGCTATTAATAGCTATTAATAGCAATAATAAAAAAATACTAAAATTGTTATTAAGTGTCACTTTTACTTTTTTAAACATAATCTGTCAATATATTTTTGCATTCGACTTATTTCTAAGAAAGTATTTATAGTCATATTTTTTAACTGAATACACAAGGTGACTTTTTGATCATCGTCCAAATTCATACTGGAGGCTTGATAAGTGATCAGTATCTTGGATCAGTAACAATTTTCGTGAAATTCATATAATGAAATTTCGGCTTCCCATATAAATTCAGTTCCAGTCCCGAGTGAATCACTATGGGAGTCGAAATTTCATTTTACGAATTTCACAAAAATTGTTATTGATCCATGATACTGATCACTTACCCAGCCACCAGTATGAATTTGGACGATGATCAAAAAGTCACCTTGTATAACTAAATCACAGCAGCCGCAATTGTTGATCGCCATGCATGGAGGATTGACTATTGTGTGAACAGCTTCACCATGAACGAGCGCTGACAGTGGCGCACGGTTGAGTTTGGGCGATTATGGCCCATTGTATACTGGGGACTTAAGAAATGCACCTAATTTTTAATGAAGTTTACACTAGCTTTATATAATAATATTATATATAATTTTCGGTTGTTTGAAATATCGAAACGCAAACAATTTCACCATAGACTAAAGACTAGACAAAAAAATAAATAAAATACAAAATGGCGACTGGCGACAGGTATTTTATAGCGCCTACTATTTTAAAGGAAATTAATATTCATTTGTCGCTATAATTTTGTATTTTCAACAATGTTTAGTGATTGGAAGTCAATAAAAAAAGCTGAATAAGTAAAAAATATCTGAATTTCATGTCCAGTATAAGCGGAATTTATTATTTTGTAGAAAAGTCTATGAAAATTATTTGAGGTTAAAATTGGTACGAAAAAGCACCACTTTGCTCTATCCTCTTTCTTTTGTCTATAGTCGGCGTCCGTCTTTTCCCCGATTTTGCGGGACGATTGGCGAAAATTATATTTGGATCTTTTTAGTTTTAGATCCTTTTTGATGGCTGCCGTATTGAGCGGTTGAATGTGCAGTTCAATCCAAACATGAGTGATTATTCTTCTATGGCTACGCTTCAAAACAATAGCCAGACGGCGGGATTGGCAGCGGCGATACAACGTGCTAGATTGGTAAGCTAACTTGACTGCATAATCAGCTTTGTATACGTTCCACCCTCACAATTTATCCGTAACAAGTACTATGACGCTGCGTTGATAACTATTGTTAGAATTTTTACCCTCAATTGGAAATTATAGACACCATAATTTGGCTACGTGTACCTAGTTTCTGTCAATATTTTGTTGATGTGATTTTCGTTGTATGGAAATGGTCAAACGTGTTTTCAACGGTAGATAGATTCATACTTTATCTTACCCTGGTGGAGCCTCAAGGAGGTTAATGTTTTCACCAGAGCTAATGTTGGTTTCTTTGATTACTTATGCGTCAATTATTTTTAGGTTGCAGCTAAGATCGAAGGAGCAGGAAGTAAAAGACCATTGGAAGACGGACCCGAGCCCAGTGCTAAAAAATTAGCTTCAGTTGACTCAGGATATCAACAAACATCACCAATGAGGTACGTAACATGGCTTAGGTTGTGTAGTATGTTACTATGCATCACTAGTAACCAAATGTTTAGGGGCCAGTATAGATGGCGTCGCAATTGCCCATTGCCAGGGCTACGTTCAGTCCGATCATCAAACGATGCTCGCCTAAATTTGTAACGGTGGCGATGTGTCCTGCATTGACTCAACGATCGTGAGTATTGTGCGCTTGGTCAGTTAGTCCAGCCAGGGTAGTTTCTTCAAGTAGCTTCCGCTGACACAAGAACTGATGAAGGGAAGGGGGAGCTCATCATAATCCCTGCTTTTCATCTCATGTCTCATGTTCCACTGTCTCGTCCTTTAGAACAGCGTTTCTTAACCTGTGGTCCGCGGACCCCCAGTCGTGGGTAGGGAATGCAATCCCGGTATTTGCAAGACTGATGATTCTGAGTCCTGCGGGATCCCACAAATGTAGGTAGTTTATAGTGAGTTTTTGCAAAAAATATCCGGTGAAGCACAGAAAACACTGAAAGGTAGACCATCCTTGGACACCATTCGTGACCCCCTTTTTTTCTACACTATTTTGTCTATGAAAGTGGTCAGTAATTTTGATTTTTCTTGACAAAGTTGAAGGAGGATGTGAGTGGAGAGAAGGTGGCGGTACCGAAGAATTATACGACGATGGAGTTGGTGAGGCAAAAAGCTGCTGATGTAGATTAGTCATCCAAATAATTCAATTTTGTTTATATACATATATCACAACATAACTATATCATGATATATTAAAAAAAAATCACAAATACCTACTGATTAAACAAAAAGCAATATATACTTTAAATATTACTTTTGTTATTAATTAAATTAATATAACCATATAATATTACGGATCACACTGAACAAGTTTAACAAAAGAAACAAATATGGCTATGCAAAGGAAAATCATTCCGAAACATTCAAAATTCAAAGTAGGTTTTCAAAATGTGTATGGAAACATGAAATAATTTTTTCCATTTATTTATTTATAGTGTATTTCTAGGTTTAAAAGATTTTAGCAATAATATTGTTTGCTTTACTAGTTTTCTTCTCCTAGATTGTCCTTGACATAAGCCTCTTCCAGGAACCTCCATCTCTCTCTATCCTTTGCCTCTCTAGTCCACGTCTTTCCTGCTACTTCTCTTATCTCGTCTTCCCATCTCCTTATTTGTCTCCTTCTTTTTATTTTTCCTTCTCTCGGGTACCATGGTGTTATTCTTTCTGTCCCTTTTATTTTTCCATTTATGCAGGTTCAATTTTTGGAAAAGTTATGCAGTTTAATCAGCAGAGTATGTGGTTTCATTTAGAGATAGCTGTACATTTACAATCGGTATTATTATTGTTTTGAGACATGAAGGAGTATCTTTTTTGTTTGATACAAACTGCTAGAACAAAAACTCCAAAATAAAAGTTGATTTTGAATAATACATTACATAATACGCTACCACAATTCATTAGCCACAAAATGATCGCTCGAGTTGTTTACAACTTCTACACCGAAACCTGTTCATGTGAATTGTGAAGCGTTAAAATGTACTATTATGATATCATATTGGCTGACCGATTTTCGGATTTGTCAGTTGGTATTTTTTGTTTTTGGAATAACTTGAATTTTTGTAAAATGAACATAGTGCAACCGACCCATGCTTTACTTCAAAATTTTCATTTTCCAAGATGTAATTATTAATTTTTTTCTAGATTAGACTACTTTCAAATATTATTTGACAGTTAAAAACTTTTGTGAAACCCTATAATTGGTCTTTATTTGTATACTTATAAGTTTACCACTATTATTTAAAATGACGATGTTTTTTTAAATAAGCATATTGTAATTGACTGTTGGGTTTCCGAATAAAAAAAAATAAAAAATAAAATATTAAAAAATTATAAGTAATAAGCAACAGTTTTATTATTAAAACTCGCGTGATCTGACATACTAAATTATTATTACATACGGCTTGAACGTCGTCCTAAGAACGACACTCGCCTTGACAATACCGAAATTGTATCGGTGAAACGGTTAGCATATAGTCAACAACAATCACACGTGAGTGTTCAAGCCGTATGTAATAATAATTTAACAGTTTTATTACTTCGAAACTGTTTTTTAATTACTAATATCAAGTTTTTTAATATATGTTGGTAATAAATATACTCTATTCAATGAGCTCTTGACAATGACACCCCAAATGCTAGGGTAAGGAAAAATAATTTTTTCAAGCTCCGTTTTCTTGCATGAAGCCCCCCCCCTGAAAAATAATTTAATTACATTTTAATTCAATATTTTGGGTCAAAATTCTACATAACATATCTCGTTCCGTCTAAGAGCTAGAGACCCGTGACATACGGATAGACAGCAGAGTGACATTAAGAGTCGGAGTTCCGAGATTGGGCAAAACAGGGTTCGGGGTTATGGCTTTTTAAGATAGTAAAATATTAATTTCTGAACAAAATAAATACCACTTGTTACCTTATAAGATGAAGTACAGGTTCATTAAAAAAAATCTTAGCACTAATAATGTATAGTAACTTCAGAAAAAAAAACAGGATTTTCAAGTTCAGGTTACACCCTGCAATGCTATTTGCATTTATTAAATTCCTGTTTTTTTTCTGAAGTTACTATACATTATTGCCGTGATTTTTTTAAATGAACCTGCACTTAATCTTGTAAGGTAACAAGTGGTATTTATTTTGTTCAGAAATTTGAATTTTTACCGTTTTAAAAAGCCATAACCCCGAACCCCGGATCTCGGAACACCGACCCTTAATAGCGCTCCGTTTTGCCCTTCGGGTACGGAACCCTAAAAACATGAATTTCTTTCAATATGCATACTTATTTAACCTCTGGTTGTCAGTGCGGCGGCGGCAGCGGCAGCAGCAGCGGCGGCGGCAGCGGCGCGCATCGCGGCGGGCAACGGCCCCTCCCCTCCCCTCGGGGGACCCCCTGGCATGATGAATGACCAACTCAACGAGTACATCAGAGTACCTGACAAGATGGTCGGGCTTAGTGAGTAGATCCTATATATATATATACACATACGATAAAGTAATTATGTCAGTTTATTGATACAGCTAAATTTACACTGGAGACTGTTATCTTTTTTTTGTTCTGTCCTCATTGTACGTACTTGTTCAAGCTCAACTCTGAATCAACTCGTAACCTTGTTACTGCTTTCCAAGTCTCAAGTATAATTTGGCTATGTCAGTCATTCACCTTGTTTAAACGACCTTATTATTTGCAAAATATTATTCTATGCGTGTCCACAGTAATTGGTCGCGGAGGCGAGCAGATCACGCGGCTGCAAGCGGAGTCCGGATGTAAGATACAGATGGCGCCAGATTCGGGTGGACAGCCGGACCGTGTGTGCACGCTCACCGGCTCCAGAGAGGCTATAGGCAGAGCGAGGTGGGTCACCTTTTCACTAGCATTACCTTCACAAGTACTAGTGCGTCTGCAGTAATCGATTGCAGAGTCAGGATGTAAGATACAGATGGCACCGGACTCGGGTGGACAGCCGGACCGTGTGTGCACGCTCACCGGCTCCAGAGAGGCTATAGGTAGAGCGAGGTGGGTCACCTTTTCACTAGCATTACCTTCACAAGTACTAGTGCGTCTGTAGTCATCGGTTGCAGAGTCAGGATGTAAGATACAGATGGCACCGGACTCTGGTGGACAGCCAGACCGTGTGTGCTCATCATCGGCTCCAGGGAGGTTATAGGTAGAGCGAGGGGAGTCATTGTATCATTCCGCTGAAAGGAAACTATAGTAACAACCTATTTTAGTTTTATTTGTTATGGAAGGGGTTATCCTGATAATGGTATCGATTCGGCATAACACGTCTTAGCTTATTTGACAGGACTAACCTTATTTTAAGCGTCCTGTCTTTTTCTTTATTTATTGAAAAGACAAGGACAGAACGCTTAAATTAAGTTTAGTCCTGTCAAATAAGTTAAGATGTGATTCACCGAATCGATACCATTGTCTCCTTTCAAATTCATTTTAAACCATTAAGTTATGATAATTTACTAATTACATTTAAAATGTCATATTCAGTATTTGATGGATTAATGAATACACACTTTATTGTACATGGTTAAAATGAAAAAATTACAGTACTTAATTTTTTCATTTTGGCCACACAATGTTGTACAAGCGATTTCTTCCAGTGGATTTGATCTTGATATTTTGGCCGATCTGTACACGATTACATGTTTATACACTTCCTGCGTCCAATAAAATCGCAAAGGTAGGCATTTTTTATACTTCAAATATCATTTTGTTTCAGTTATATTAGGTTTTGCAAAACTATTAAATTTAGCGAACAAAGCAACCTTTATAGCTGATAGGATGATGCCGACCAGACTATTTGTCATAACAAGACTATTCCTTTAAATAACTACTCCATTTATGTCTCATGCAAGGGTTTAAACCCTCCGGCCCTCTTAAGTTGTATTCCAAGAGCATATACAGTGTGTCCCTCGTACAAGTGCACATCCGAAAGTGGGTGAAACTAGATCTAAATATATCGACAAAAACAAAGAATTTTTTTTTTTATCTTGAAAAACTATTCCACCTAGGTATCTTTGTATGGGACAATAATAATTAGACCCTTTAGATACACAGAGTTTAATAGTTCGTAAGTATCATGTTAAATTGGTAATTCATAACTGCGAGTGGAATTATTTACCATGTTTTAGGGTTACCTACCCATGTTGTGTGGTGGTACGGAACCCTTTGTGCGCGAGTCCGACTCGCACTTGTCGATTTTATTCCTAAACATCTCTAAACAGCAAATTAAACTAAACCAATGATTCTAATTATGTATATCTGTTGACGCAGGGAGTTAGTAAACCAGATTGTGAACCACAGAGGGCGGGAGAACGCGCCTCTGCACCAAGAGAGCCCGAACATGGGAGGGGGCGGCGGTGGTGGGGGGGGAGGCCCCCCCATGTCCAACAGCAGGGGAGGGGGACTCGCTACTACTGTGAGTATGACTATTATCTATTTAAATTTGGAACTTTTAACATACGGATTTGTGGCTGGTCAAGATATGTGAGGGGCTCGTGGGCGTACCGCGTACATTTTGTTAATAAGGGAACATGGGCAATGCAAAAAAATATCAAATTACATCACGATATGAATCCCCGAGGTGTCAGAGGTGTCACAAGAAGACCAACGTGTCTTCCGAACGCCGAACAACTAGCACCGAGAAGGAAAATTCCGTAACGTCCCATTTCGCCATCTAATCAGTGTTTTTGCACAGACTTGACTATATGCATCTCACTCTCACTGGGGATTGTCTATTTCTATCTCTGCGTAGTGTTAGGTTAGCCAGTCAGAGCGCGTGAAAGCGCGGTGACAGTTGGCGGAATTTATTTCGAACAAACCAAGTGTCATTTCACCTCTTTAGGGGTAGCTTCTTTATGCTTCCGAACCACAAAAAAATAGTAGATCGGTATACGAGTGCATAAAACGAGCCATAGTAACCGAGATATTTAGCTGCTTGAGTTTTGGTAATATGGCTCATTTGTAGCCGAGTTCAACATTATTTTTCACTTCGATTGTGAGGAAATGAAACAATAGATATTAAAGCCGATACTGGTATCGATTCGGCGCAACACAACTGACAAGACTAATCTTATTTTGAGCGTCCCGCCTTTGTCTTTTCGATACAGAAAGAAAAGGACAGAACACTTAAATTAAGTTTAGTCCTGTTAATTAAGTCAAGTTGTGTTGCGCCGAATTGGTGTTATAGAAGGCTTTAATTTTAGTTTTAGTGCTGTCAAAACTTAATATTCTTCATTGCAAACTAGTTCTTAAGTGTTAGGATTAGAAGCAAAATAACTTTGGATAATTTTAAGTTTTGACATAACTAAAACCTAAATTAAAGCCTTCAGAATCTGCTTCATTATTTCATCATCATTGGATGACATATTTAACTTTCAGTAATACTTAATCAAGAAACTAAATATGTACTGCTGGCTGAGAAAAACAACAGCTCTTTCCCGCCACGTTTCTTTTTTCTATTCTTCCACCAAGTGTGAAGGCAAAGGGAACTTACCCCATACAGCCATGTCTAAATAAGCTAAATAAATAGTCAAGACATGCATGTATTTTTATTTATTTCATATTATCTCTCTTTAAAGTTACTGTATATATCCTTCAGCATCATCTGAAGTTTCTGTCCTGTCAGTTCACGCTAATTGAGTTTCAAAAAGTTTGTCTATGAAGTTGTACTGTGTATCTGGCTGTATAGCCTATTACCATAGTCTTAGAAAAAGTAAACACTTTTATGCACTAGAGCATAAAACGTAGTTTTAGTCCGGTTGTAGCAAGCATAAACCGGTACTCTTTAAAACATGAGAAGTGAAAAAATCATTTTCACTTTTCATGCTCGTAAAGTTCTTGTTTATGCTTGCTATAAGCGGACTAAAACTACGTTTTATGGTATAGTGCAGCGTTTCTTAACCTTTTTTGTCCACGGACCCCTTAGGAAATCAAGCACAATTTTAAGGACCCCCTTAATAAAAAGCAGCAATAAATTTCGGAGCATTTATTTTAGTTCTACAAATCACAAAAAAAATATACTTTTTCATATAAAATACGTTAATCCGAAGGTTTTTTGGTGGCAAAAAACTTTTGGTGGCATTTATTTATGATCGTTAAATGGTCCATAGATTAGGCTGCGGACCCCCATACATATGCTCGGGGACCGCCAGGGGTCCGGTGACCAAATGTTAAGAAACGCTGCTCTAGTGCATAAAAGTGTTTACTTCTTCTAAGAACGTACATACAGCCAGTACAACATCATAGACAAACTTTTTAAAACTCAATAATGGTGGAAGAAATTAAAAAAAAAAATACTTTGGCGGGAAAGAGCTGTTGTTTTTCCCAATAGGTACATATATTAAGTTATTTATTTAAATTTGCATTAAACATTACCTACTGAATGTTAAATATGTCATTTGCTAGCAATATCACTGTTTCATTTCCTCGCAATCGAAGTGAAAAGCAGAGTGTATAACTCTGGCATAAAACCCATTTTATCCTCGACTCAATATATGTCCTCGCCGTCTCGGATAAAATGGATTGTTTTATGCCCTTGTTGTACATTCTACTATTTTAAATTTGTTGTCGATGTTTCCTTGTAAGAGTTGCATTTTATTATCACGAACGTAACATGGGGTTGATGAAGACAAGTACATCCGTATGTTAAGATTTATGTGGTGTTGGTGTGTTCTGTTGTCCCATGTTAATAGCTCCTTCACTTTTCCCGGTTTTAAGTTTTCCTGGTTACCCTTTCGACACCTTTAAATATTATTATTTAATTTTTATGGGTTTTGAACAGTAAAAAGATATGGGTTTATCAAGGTGTTTTGCGCTCTGGTTTTTTTTAACTGCAAGCGATTACGTAATCATAATTTTTTTCAATTTAAAGCTTTCGCACCCACCACCCGACGTTTGTGTGCGCTTTGGTCGTTTCCGTGTTCAAATTACTTATCTACTTGTCTTTTGTAAATAATTGTATTTCACGTATTTATTTGTAAATTGTTCTAGGGAAAAGAACAGAGATGGCATGAAGAAAATGAATACGATGAATACATGCCCTGTAGTGGACTGGTTTGTCGATTTCATATAATTAAAAGGAAATATTCAAGTCTCAGAAGGGAAAAATGAAAATGCACAGAACTCCTACCTTTTCTTGGTCATTTCGTATATTGTGCTCCTGGTAAAATATGATAAAATTCATAAATGAAGCAGAGACGAGTGTTAATACGTATAATTTTAAATTGCGCCCATACTTTATTTTCACTTACTATTTATTTACCATTTTATTGTTTCAATTACGTAGGTATATTATTTAGAGTGCATTACGAACTAGAAAATATCAATCAGAAACAAATCCAAAGACAAGAATTTGAAAAAATTCCCCTGGCCAGGATTCGAACCTGCGACCTCTTGTTATCAAGACAAGCGCGCTACCAATTGCGCCACCGAGGTTCCTACCTAGACCGGCGAATTCTTCCATCATTCTTGTCCACTGTTATTTTTGCATCTGCTTGATGTACTAGCTTTCGCTTTAGCTTCAATTTCGCAGTACAAGTTGTACTGCGCATACAGAACGCTCTCGAGGGCGTTGTAATGCACTCTAAATAATATTTAGAGTATTCATAGCGATGGATTTCGCAAAATAAACATAATCTACATAGGTATAGACCAAAATCTATTGTGAAAAGTTAAGATGAGGCATAAAAGGCAGCTTTCCAGAAGCGGAATAGCTTACACGGAAGAACACGTACTTAGAAGAACAACCATAATTTTTCGAGTATTTTGTTTATGGTATCACAGATTTTGGAAAAAATGTAGGTAGTCATCGAGAAAATTGGCAATTATCTCAAAAAAATATCTGGTTTGTTTCTCTTAATCATAAAGGACATAAGTTGATATGGGGTCAACTGAGCAAAAAATACCCATGTAAGTATATTACCCGACAGGTGGGAGTGCGAACGATTTATTTCATACTGACATAGAAAAAGTATAAAATAGACATAGAAAAAGTTTATTTGTCTAAAAAAAACACATAAAAGTGACACAACATAATTAAACACAAAAATACATTAAGAGTCGGAGTTCCGAGATTGGGCTAAACAGGGTAAGGTAACAAGTGGTATTTATTTTGTTCAGAAATTTGAATTTTTACCGTCTTAAAAAGCCAGAACCCCGAACCCCGAATCTCGGAACACCGACCCTTAAACAAAAAGGAGACAGCTCAGCATATGCTGTGAGCATGGTAAAACATGTCTACACAGCGCTGATTTTTAGCTGATCCTGTATCATTTACAATTAAACATCAAGTTCGGTAGGTGATGCACAATATACAAGCAACTACGACATAACAATAAAATAAAATAAAAATATATATATATAAAAAAATACACACCAGAAACAAAAATAAATTTAAATTAAAACCACTATTGAAATATAATGTATGTAACATGTATGTATTCGCCGGCACTCATATCGCGTACAGTGCGCGCCAAACATTAAGTCGCCTCTGAATGAAGAGTGCAAGCTTGCGCAGGTACAGTCAAGAAAACAATAATATCAACGGTTGATTATTAAATGTTTAGGTACTATAAGTGGGAAGGTGTATTTGTTGTACCTGCCTATTGCATTATTTATTTATTATTTTACTGCAATCTTAACTATATAAATAAAACGCATTAATATTAAAACTAAGTAAATTTATAATCAAGAAATATAGGTACAGTAAGCAAATATGTTGTTACTTTATTTACAGAGGTGGGACACCATCTATAAACACTGGTTCCCACTTGAAGAAGGTAGTTCTTTGTCCGAATCAATAATGAATGTTTGTACCTCAAACGCCATTTTCCTACATTGTCGTCTTAAAACGTTATAACGTCCGCGAGCCATAACAATAAACTATATTGACAAACATAAACACACATAGAATTTTTTACTCGAAGGTTCTTTTCATCCAAGAAACTTAGCAAGATGATGTCTTTTTTTTCATAATATTAGTTACAATTTAGCATTTATAGCCTGTAAACATGAGTTCTTGTTAATACCTTGACCTCAGTTGACCCAATAGATACTTACAGTGCTCCCAAAGTGATAATGCGTATACGAATCTTCGCCACTGTTCGGCAAAGTTCGTATTTCCTTACACTTTCTATATAATCAACATGGTCACGTGGTACGTCCGGTCGCTAGATTTGTATTCGCATTATTACTTTGGGAGTACTGTATATTCTTTCTCAGTAAGTGGATACAATAAGATGAAGAAAAAAAACCTATATGCCCCATCTTAACTTTCCATTCTTTATAGTTTTTCTACAGTATAGTCATAGACTAAGTATTACTACGTATAGACCGACAACTCTCATACATCAAGGCGTAGCAAATTTTTTACGCGCCCTCAAGACACTAGCCGTGTTACAAAACGGTGTTTAACTTTAGACAGTGTTTAAATCTGTTGTTGTCGCCTTTTTTTTCATATTGTAAAAGAGTGACGGCAACAGATTTAAACACTGTCTAAAAACACCGTTTTGTAGTTACACCGTAGGTGTCGCCAAGTGTTGCAAATAAGCATAATTTGTTTAATTGACTGCAAGTAAACTATCATGGTTACTAAGTAAACATGTGGCTGTAATAGCTATGCTTAGAAAAATTAGATTGCGCTAAGTTGGCAACACTAACAGTGAATATTTCAGCGCCATCTATTTATCGAAGTGGGAATTATTTATATGTTACGTGGACATAGCTGTGCCACTAGCGTCACCAATCGGTCTTCTTTAGCATCGTGTCCGTTAGAGGATTTAGCAACGCCATCTAGATTTCGTAAGAATTTAACACCTTATTTGTGGCTACAAACAGATGTATGGGAACTGCTAGTTTATACGTAGTAATACTTAGTCTATAGTATAGTATAGTATAGTCGTAGTTTTAGGACTATGACTCGTTTATCGTTAAAATCAATTAATTAAAATCGCTAAAATGCAACCGATTTTAGTCTATGCTCTCTCTATATCGGCTGTAATTAGACAGGTATTTTTTTTAATGAAACCATTATAAATAACTTTAGCTTTAACTTTAGCAAAGAAACATACCAGCGAAAAAGAAATGTGAATTTTGTATGGGCTGAATCTCACTTTTTCGAATTTCATATTGTTGCAGTAGAATTATTTTAAGCGATTATAAAACAAAACAAATAAGTACCTAATAAGTTCTAAGATATACTCAATAGAAATAAATTATGACGTCTAAAATCGTTATAAATTTATGAAACATCTTTTACAATTTAAAATATTTATTTATATTTAAGTTTGAAAATACTCATCCTAAAAGAATAAACGGTTTTTAAGTTTATCCAGTTTATGTAAAACTAGTCCACAGATTGCTGATTCAAGCGTTGCTATCCCCTAGATGGCGCTAGTGGTTGAAAAATAAAACACTAGTGTAAATAAAATATCTAACTTTGCGCACGCTAAACAGGCACAGAATCTAGCATATTTTGAGCAGGTGTATTAAAAAATATATATTGCGCGACACTTTTTGCCCTCGCATTTCAAAGTTTTACAAGAAGTACGGAAGAAAAAAAAATACTAAGTAATTTTTTATATATATTTTCAATGTACCATGTAAAAATAAAGTCATTAAAATTCTATTTATTGTTTTCCTAGGTCGTACGAGAGAAAAAATCTGGTAAAAATTGTTCAAATGAGAAATTACGTAAAGTTACACAGTTCTAATTTAATTTTGTATAATACTTTTTTATGAAATAATTTACATAATGCGTTTACAAAAAAAAAGCAAAAAATAGAATTTGTGTGAACTGCGTGGTTGGTTATGTTTCATTGAGAAAGTTGTTCAAAATGACCAGCAGATTATGTGTTTTTTTTTAAATACATGTCCAACTACACCTGCCCCGGCAGCATGGATGAAAATGATAGACAAGTATCGTGTGAGTGTCACCGACCAATGGAAAGGCAGAAAGCTACCTCTATATCACGTGACCATCGCCTCGATAAACGACTACGCCCGCGTTTCCATTGGTCAAAGGCTTCGTCAAAAGAATATTTCTTTATTAGTTCCATCCAACAAGTTTTATACATTTAGTATACATATATTATACATATTTATACCAGTGGCGTGCACAGACATTTTTGCTGGAAAAGCAAGCAATCAAGAATAACAATAATAAAAAAAAAATGAAAAAATTTAAATATCACTTTGAAAAAAAAAAAGTTTGTATTGGAAATTTTCACTCTAGGGTAGACATAGGTACCGATTCGGTGAAGCACATCTTAACTTATTTGACAGGACTAAACTTAATTTAAGCGTTCTGTCCTTGTCTTTTCGATAAAGAAAGAAAAATACATGACGCTTAAAATAAGGTTAGTTCTGTCAAATAAGTTAGTCGTGTTATGCCGAATCGATACCATTGTCCACCCTGGCGTCATACAATTTTTTTTTTTCAAAGTTTATTTAATTTTTTTCATATTTTTTTATTACTTAAGTTCTGTGCACGCCACTGATTTATACATACATATAAAAATCACTTTATTATAATTAATTTCAGATATATTTCGACTTCTTGTCGACATTAGTAGAACTTAAGTATAAATATTATATAATACTAGATGTGCCCGCGGCTCCGCCCGCGTTTAAAATATAACAATCAATTTACATTTAAAGTTGCGTTGCATGATGCAAAACCTAAACAGTATGAACCGCCGTTTAGACATGCCATACTGATCCGACCGACGTTTCTGATACGCGGAACATTTTGATTTCATAATTTCATTCTTTAATTAGTAAGCGATCACGTATCCAAACCCATATTGTTTATACCGTTCACCATTGTCACAATCTAAGGAATCGAATTGCAACATTTTTTTCGCGATTTTGGCGTCTGTGTGAGTGATAAAGACTGTCAAGTATAAGTTGGCGTTCCTGTTGGCAGCGCCTCCTACACCCTTTGTGTTGTCACTTTTTTCGTTTAGTACGTTTAAAAAATTAGTACGTTTTTTTGCCACACGCCAACTTCAACTTGACGCGCTGTACGCGCACACAAAGGTGTGGAGCGTCATCTCACTCTTTCCCATGAATTTTGTCCCTTTCTAGCTTTTCGATTTTATATTATAAAGAAACTATAATATACTAAAATAGTTAAACGTCAAAAAATGGCAGAATCAACTCAAGTTCCACTGACACTGACAAGAAGTCGAAATATATGTTTAATTAATTACAATAAAATGTATTTTACAGGAATATATAACTATGTATAATATATCCTAAATGAAAAACAAATAAGTTTTTTTTTATATATAAATTTGTTTTCATGTATAAAACCGTAGTCTATGCGCAAGGCAAATAGATGTTAGTTTCATATTATATTTATTTTACCTAATTCCACTGACACCGACATCAACAGTCGAAATATATCTGGAAGTAATTATTGTGATAATGTGTTTTTATAGAAATATATAGTTAAAACTAAATAAAAAACAGATGTTAGTTTCGCTATACATGTCACAGTCAAAAGTCATAACTGATCAAAACTACTTTTGACCGCGAGAATGAGTCAGTCAGTTCCGCGACCGCCATACCTGACCTTCGTGGTTATTTTTTTATGACAACCCAGAAATACTTTTTAATCAAAATTACTTCAGACCAACTTAGTCAAAACCAGTTTTGACTGATTTTCGCAGTCAAAACTACTTTTGACCGGCTATGAGTTTTGACTGCAACATACATAATGATTATAATTAATATAAACGGCTATTCACGATATATTGGTCAGATTTCACCTGACTGCTTTCACAATAATTGTACAGTTTCTTCGCAGGCAAAGCAGAATTACGTGACGGTTCCCCGTTTGAAACGGGTGAAATCAGACTAATTTTGAACCGGCAGTTTATATTAAGGGCGCACCGAGCGTTTGCTTTTGTCTCTGTCTTTTTCTTTACGTGTAAAGATAATAACCAAACATTTGCACTTTTTCAACGTTTTTCGTTGTTATTTTAATTATATTGTTCTTAAATCAAAACCATCGTGTATAAACGCTCCAGCCATATATTAACTTTATTTTAGTAAATGAATCATAATATCAAATGACTTATTCATATAAAAAAGTAGGGAAATAGAGGAAAAAATTACTCGAGAAGAGGTAACTTTGCCAATTTATTCTATCGAGCTAACTTTATCAAATCGTGTTTCCATCGTGTATACAGTCTAGTATATATACCCAACAGTACCAATATATTTCCTAAGATTTGAATTTTATTGTTTACTACTTCAAACAAGGGTTATAAAAATGAGTTTGACTGTGTAAGAAGCTCGGTGCACTCTTAAGTATGAATCTAAACCACGAAACTTTTAGTCAAGTCCCTGTAACTACATTAAGAATTAGTCTGGTAAATTTGTCGGTGAAAATAAAGAATGGGCGTTCTGTAGCATACTTTAACCCCTTGCTTTCCCATCCCTCCTTAGTAATCCATTCCGGACCTATGATTTGAATTATATTTTGAGATACTTTTTTCAGGTTTTACCATCATGACATTAATATATTGGTATGTTCAGGAGGAGATAATGCTCCCAGGCCCAAAAGTCGGTCTGATCATCGGCAAAAGTGGGAAGACAATAAAACAGCTCCAGGAACAGTCTGGAGCAAAGATGGTCGTCATACAGGACGGACCTAACACTGAATATGTGAGTATCGTTAACGCAACACGAAATAACAAGCTTAAGAGCCTTCAGAAGCAACTGCCTTTAGAGACGTTTTTGAATTTCTCTAAATTTTCTATATGAATATTACAAAGCTTCGAAAAAAATATGTGAGATTTATGTTCCCATGTCCGGTAATTGTGATGTTTTAAAACCTTTAAAGCTCTAACCTACAACGAGTAAATAAATACCTTTCAAACAAGCTTAAGAGCCTTCAGAAGCAACTGCCTTTAGAGACGTTTTTGAATTGCTCTAAATTTTCTATATGAATATTACAAAACTTCGAAAAAAATATATGAGATTTATGTTCCCATGTCCCGTAATTGTGATGTTTAAAACCTTTAAAGCTCTAACCTACAACGAGTAAATAAATACCTTTCAAATGCATTAAAATGGTTTGAAAAACTGATAAAATGTTTAAACTTTTAAAATTCAAAAAAGTCAAGGTTAAAACTTGAACACAGACACAAGCAATACAAAAATCTAACATAATGACGTTTAAAACTTTTAAATATCAAATGTAACATGTATAAAAATTATTTTCTCTATTTTGCGCTACCCGGTGACGCAGCGATCGTCGTAACAGCCACTTTGCAATGCACTCTGATATGAATGTTATTTCTATTTTGTTTCCGTTGATATTTGTACCGACACATTTCGAGCTGCTAATCTAGCTTACTGAAGCCCCTTACGGTTAAACGTCAGTCGTTCGGTACAAAGTGCACAACTTAACTTTGTTTTTCTTGTTAAGAACTTAAAAGTGAAAAAGATATTGGTCTGTGGCAATTCACGACAATATAGCCGATTCTGAAGGCTTTAATTTTAGTTTTAGTGCTGTCAAAACAAAATTTTCTTCATTGCAAAATCGTCCTTAAGTGTTAGGGTTAGAAGTTAAATTACTTTGAAAAAATTTAAGTTTTGACAGCACTAAAACTAATATTAAAACCTTCAGAATCGGCTTTAATAGTTCAGTATAAGTTAGGTTTACGAATCAACAGCTTGAAATTTAATGCACTGTTAGTCATGATTTTGTTGAAACAAACTTAAAACAGCATAAGCTTGTTTGGACAAAATCGTGACGATTTGTGCATTTTATTGCACATAAGGTGCACGCTCCATGAAACTTGACGACAATACAATCGTACCGATTTCGTCGCGGGCGTAAAATTGAAAATTTGTTTCAGGAGAAACATGATTTTGGCAAGACTGTTGACGTTTTCAAACATTGTTTCTGGTTATTATTAATCTAGATAACATTTTCAATGTTTGACCCTTATTCATTTTTTGATTTTATATAAAATAATAAAAGCAGATTCGGCTACACTTTTGGTAAAAAACCGTTTAGTCTACGTATTTTAGGGGTCTGTTGTTAAGATATTACTCAAATTTTACGATTTTTAGTTCGACTTAAACTTAGATCTAGATAATGATAATGGACACAGCCTAAAATATTAAAATAACATAGACACCCCACAATTTTGTGACAGGTTTTGTATGGAGGTTTGTGCGTGATGACGCCTCTTAAGAACCCGCTCCGTATTTTTCGTCCGTTTGATGCGAAGTATTTTTTAAATATTTTTCTCATCTTTACCGCGATGTTTTTGTAAAAACTAGGGACATACACCAATTCATATTGGCCGTCTAAATGAAGTCCTAAAATTTATTCGATTGAATTGTTTCTCCTTTGCGAATTATTTTGGTACTTAGACATTATGAAGAACTATTCGGAACGGGCTCGTAAGTACCAAAATAATTTGCAAAAGAGAAACAATTCAATCAAATAATTTTAGGCATTAATTTAAACGGCCAATATGAAGTGGTGTATGTCCTTGGTTTTTCCAAAAACATCGCAATAAAGGCCAGAAAAATGTTTAACAAAATGCTTTACATGAAAACTGTCGTCATCGCGGACCGGGTTCTTAACAACATGTCCAATCCGACAGGAAAAGCCTCTCCGCATCTCCGGAGACCCAGCGAAGGTGGAACACGCTAAACAACTGGTGTTCGAGCTACTGGCTGACAAGGAGATGGGCATGGGCGGCAGACAGAACAGCTACGATGACTCGCCATACCAACAAGACCAGGGCAGTGATAGGAATAGTAATTCTACTGAGGTGAGTTCTGCTTGTTATTATAATATGTCTTTACATATGAAGGGTACAGGGAAAGAAAGATCATTGTTAGTTTTTTTTTAAATTAAGTTTAGGCGCTACGGAAAAAAATCGACACTTTTAGAACTTCTATATCTCCTTCGGTAAATAATGTATAGGTTTGATAAAATAGTATATTATTTTTGGAATCTTTCTCTAGGGATCTGTTAAAACAGAAACGCGATTGGAGAATTTCGGCTCGATAGAAATATTTATTGAAATGAGGTCTTTATCGACACCAATTCTCCTGGTTTGAGAATTTAGAATGACATATGGACTGCGATTATATTTTATTAGATGGGTTTTAACAGTTTCTAGGACCTGGTTAAACGAAATTTTGATAGCGTTTTTAGTACATTTTATATTAATAAAAAAACAACTTTTTGCTACTTTTCCACGAATCCGTCCCTCTCGCACTGAGGGTTTTTTCGCATATGGAGTAACAGGAACGCTAAAACTTTTACATATCGCCTTAATAGTGCCATCTTCTAAAATGTCTGGATACAATGATTGAGCGAAAACAAAAACTTGAAAAAATTAACACAGTCTGCAGAATATCGCTTTTAAAAACAAACCTGACTCAAGAAGCTTAAAAACCTTACTTAAAAAAAGGTCATAACTAGTACAAAAAGTACAAAAAAATTGTCTATGAACTGTGAATATGAGGGGTTATGGGCTGATAGTAAAGTTTGCTTTTGAGAAAAAAAAATTGTTATTACAATAATTAACTGTGATTACAATAAGCCCACTAAGCATAGTGCTTAAGTAATAACCCAAGCAAGCTTTTTCTACTTATTTCAAATTTACCTTCTGTTGACTATGATCCCTCTTCCCACTTACCCTTCATATGAAATTGCCGAAATTTTCTTACAGATTAATGAGTTAATAATTCATGTAATTCAATAGCTATTTCAATTATTTGTTTTTTTGTTTGAAAGTTGATTTCAAGGTTTTACATTTACGTATTAAATTTTGTTTTTATTTTCGATTTGATTATAAAAATTCAATCTTTAAAAACAGTTCGACCTAAATACCATCCATTTTCATGATTTAATTCATAATAATTTTTTGCAGCACACTTTTCAAAAATTAAATTAATGTTCCTGTTAGCTTAATGTTGTCTCATTCATACATATAAGAAATTACAGTACTCCCAAAGTAATAATGCGCATACAAATCTATAGCCGAGGGACAGGACGTACCACGTGACCTTATTGATTGTATAGAAAGTGTAAGGAAATACGAACTTTGCCGAACAGTGGCGAAGATTCGTATGCGCATTATCACTTTGGGAGCACTGTACATAATTTGGATTTAGTTCAATAATTATAGACACAACAAAAATAACAATTTTAAATATATCTCGGAAATATTTAAAATTGTTATTTTTGTTGTGTCTATTAAACTAAATGAAAAGCTTAATATAGCAAAATATAAATATTTATTTCATAATTTGGATTTGTCATCCCTAAAAAAAATGCAAAAATGTGAGTACTGAAAATTGAGTTTCCTTAAAATTCTCTATAGAAAACGGCAATTTCATTTGTGAAGACCTAATATAGAACACAACCACACTAATACACGAATATCTACCCCAACATAATTCCAAGGTCGGATCTAGGTGTTGATTTGGGGGGGGGGGGGGGCGAAATTATTAATTAATTCAATTATTTATTAAAGTTCTTTCATTTGTTACTCCACATGGCAGGTTACAGAAAAAGAAAAATAAAAACGTTCAATTACAAATAGTAGAATCATAACGGAAAACCTATCAGGTGACAAATTTTCCATCCATCAGCCCGTATTCGTCCACTGCTGGACATAGGCTGACTGAGGACCGCCAAGAGTGTATTGGGGAGGCCTATGACAAATGTTTAGCCAGCCGAATTAAAATGACTATGAAATAGTATTCCTGCTAAATAAAATTCCTAACATTACCGTACCGAGATTCTGGACCAACGGCTCTAAGGATCGATGTGAACTAGGGCTGCCAACTACCACTTGTTTATTTAAGGGTTACCAAACTTACCAGCATTTTGTGGCACCGAATCGACACCAATATCTAGTTTAGTAAGTAAACACATCTTCCGTCTTTTTCTTAGTATTGTTTTTTATAAATTGATTATCATATTAGTTCCTAAACTGCTGCCGTTAATTCGAGAGAATGATGACAGATGGAGTGTGGCGATATCTCGAAAAAATACTACAAGTCAACAAGAGCTTCTTCACGACAAAAATAAATAAAGGCACGTTAAAAAAATATCAACGGTACAACAAATGGGACGAAATAAATCCAAATCATGATTATTTAAACTTTTTTTTATAAATAAAAACCCTGGAATAGAATATATATACGATCTTATTATTTGGTAAGGTATATCAGTTTTATAATACGACAACACTGCCTTACACCGCAGATATTATAAACCTTTTTCTGAAATGTCGATTCAAAAAGTCGAGGATTCATACTACAGGCATTATGATTGCTGATTTGACAGAAATAACTTGATACATTTTATTGATTAAAAAAATTACTTCATTCGGCTTCTATCTTTTTCCTCGAATGTTATAAATATGCGATCCGTGTTTGTGTATTAAATATATAAGGTATAATAATATTATATAAGGTTATATTACGTTCTTATATAAGGTTCTTAAATTCAAGTGAACACAGTATCGCTAATAGACAACTTTTCGCCAAAAATAATATTTTTTGCGCTTTTTTTAACTTTTACGTAGAAATTGAGTCAGCTGATTCATTAAGTTTTGTCCTAGGAAGTGGAAAAAATATACGACAAAAATACTTTTTATTAACAAATGGGACCTTTTAAAGATATACAATCTACCCTAAAATCATCATGATAAATATAAAATATTGAAATGCAAAACAGTAAAAAAAAGGTTTTATCCCCTGACATTTGCAAACGTCACCATTCTCTCGAATGAACGGCCGGAGTTTAGTGTAAAATTATGTATATTTATTGTTTAGCATAGTAAAATCCGTTATTGGCACTATTAGCTAATGTAATATTTAGTTAATGTTCACTGTATTTGCTGTGGATTTTTGTTCATAAATAAATAAAATAATGGTTATATTGTTTTATACGAAAAATCATTAAAAAGTTATTTGAATTTTTTTTAAACTTATCTACTAAAGAGCTTTCAAAACAAGCCTTTCATTACGGGAGGCAAATTTGTAAAACTCCGTGTTTCATATTCGCAATTACGAATGCCTGGGTACAGGTAACCCGTAAAATACGGCTCTGGCAACTCTAGTAGGAACACATTTGCCTGAAGTAAAAAAGAACAAACCGGCTAAGTGCATGTCGGCCGCAGTGTAGGGTTCCGTAGTTGCCCTACATAATATGCGGACTTCTTCTCACAGATTGCGCCAAACTTCTAGTACGCTCGGAAGTTGCTCTTCCGAATAACGGCCCATACATTTTGTTCATGCCGATGCTCCCGTGTTTAGAGGGGACTAAAAGTTTGGCGCTATCTTTACTCGTTACTTGTAAAGCCTACTGTGATGGTTTTCCTTTTACTTCGCATAACTAGCGAAAACAGGCGCACGCACACATAGACGCGTACGTACGACGATTTCGGATGTAGTCTGTCGAATGCCAATACGAAATTCTGCCGAGATCATCATACGTACGCGTCTATGCATGTGTGTGTGTATGCATCTATTTTGTGCTATTACTGCGAATTCTTTCACATATCCAAAACAACCGTTTAGCTGGCAGGGGGGGGGGGGGGACACTTGACTCTAACAAAAATTTACACTTTAAAGCTTAATATTTCGCAAACGGATCCCCAAATCGAAAAATGATTTTCACACACCCGCAATATTTTTGAACGACCTATTCAATGACACCCCACACCATGGGAAAGACAAGAAGAAAAAATTCAATCCCACTTTGCGTGTAAATTTATATTTATTTTACCACTTTGAAATGAAATATATTTATTTATGTAATGTAGGTATAACAGATACACTTATTACAGGTCAGTTTTAATATAATATAAGTAACTAAATAATCTATGTGTATAGGTAATAGTTTTATGTCATAAATAATAATAATATGGGGAAATATGCAGGGGAATAATAAAGGTTGGGTTAACTTAAATTTAATCAATTAAATACACTTGAATAAAATTAAAATATAGGAATAAGGAATAAATAATATTATAAATAAATGCCTAACTCCGCCCATTCGATTAGTCTTGCTAAGAAGAAGGGCAAGAAACTTAGCAAGATCATGTTTGTCAGCGTGATTAATATGTATACCCACGCCAAATTACAGATATCTAGTACTAAGAGTCACTGAGCTAAGCTGCGGACAGACATACAGACGAACATGGCGAAACTATAAGTTCCTTGCTGACTACGGAACCCTAAAATGTGTTGATGTTTGCACTGCTCCACATTCAGACTTGTTTTTCACACCATTTGCAACTTCAGACAATGCATCTACGTAATTTTTCTGTATCGATATGCGCCATTGATTTTCGTCCTTATGCGCTTTAAAATAAAGAGTAATTTAAACGACAATAAGATAAGTATGGCATTGTAAAAGGAGCTGTAATAAACAAAAACATTGGACCTTCTAAGGAATCAGTGAGGATGTTTGAATTTATCATCAGACATCATTACATCTTTTATTGCCTCTCTGTTAGTCAACATACATTACTGGCCCGAGACTGATCTTGATTTTTTTTTATTTTTTTTTTTGTTATTGAAAGTAGCACTATGATTACCTGTGTAACAGGCTTTTTGGATTTTATTGACAGCATCAGCTGTAGCCACGAAATTTCTGTTAATTGTTATGATGAAGATGAAGAAGATCTGGATGAGGATTTCATTATAGTTGAAACTGTTTTTAAGGTGTGTTCAGAAAGAAGGTTCAAATTTACTTTATTTTTATTACTCATTAGACATTATCAGGTGGTAGAGCTGATGCCGGGCTCGACTGTGTAGGTACCACCATCTTACTTGGAGACCCCCTCGAAGTTATTCGGGGGAGAGTAAGAGGACAGCTCACATGCAAAAAACCAGGAGGCCCACCATGCCTGGGACCGATGAATGGCGGTATATCCAGCCCTAATAGCCGGGCCTTATATGGAACAGACTGCTGACGAGCAGCGGTGTCACTGGTGCGAGGGTTCCGGCACCGCGCTCACCAACCCGCCTGCCCAGCGTGTTTGAGTTTGGGCAATTCTTCCAGGATGACCGCCGGGAGTGTCAAAGTCCTGGAAAGGCTTATGTCCAGCAGTGGACGAACTAGGCTGATGGATGGATACATTACCATACAAGGAAATGCTTCAATGCCCTGCGTGTTCAGTACAATAATGCATTCATGATACTGATGGGGCTGCCGCGTTACCGTATTGCATCAGGCATGTTTGCTGAGGCTCGTACCCAGGATTTCTATGCCATAGTACGCAACAGAACTGCCTCGCTGATGCACAGGACACGCGGCAGCGTCAATGGTCTCCTGAACAATATTGCCAACAGGACTGATGGTTCAATCCTGAGACATTGGGTCTCAGTACATATACAGTGTGTCCGTCGTACAAGTGCACATCCGAAAAGGGGTGAAACTAGAACTTATTTTATCGACAAAATTTTTTTTTTTCAGGAAATCTTTGTTTTATAAATTTACGTTTTAAAATTGTTTTTGCCTACCATGGAGACTATGTATAAAATATGTCATAATTTTTGACCTATCGCAAGTAATGCAATGAAATAAAACTGTTATAATCCTTAAGAATAGACGTTGCATACCAAATCAAAAACAAAACATAATCAACTACCTTTACCATAAAAATAATATCGTAAAAGATTATTTCTTTAATTTTTCCGTTTTTTTTTCAGTAAAAGTAATTTTTTTTTTAAATAATGTCCCCGTTTCACTATACTTTTATTCCTATTTATCATTTGCCTATTCCATTATCTTTCTAACAAAAAAAAATACAACGTTCTATCATGAATTCAATATTTTCTACGAGCGGTTAACCAAAGGCACTGCGCTCGCGTCCCGTACAAAGATACCCAGGTTGAGTATTTTTTCAAGATTAAAAAAAAAATTCAAAACATTTTTTTCTTTGTTTTTGTCTATGCAAGGTGACTTTTTGATCATCGTCCAAATTCATACTGGAGGTTTGGTAAGTAATCAGCACCGTGAATCGATAACGATTTTTGTGAAATTCGTGTTATGAAATTTCGACTTCCCATAGTAATTCACTCCCAATCCTGATTGAATCACTATGGGGAGTCGAAATTTCATTTTATATTTTGTACAAAAATATTGATTGGTTCATGATGCTGATCACTTACCAAGGCTCAAGTATGAATTTGGACGATGTTCAAAAATTCACCTTGTATATTTAGATCTAGTTTCACCCACTTTCGGATGTGCACTTGTATGAGGGACACACTGTAGAATCCCAAACTAGTTTATAATAATACAGGTTATTTATACTAACATAGTTAATAAGTTGTTTGTAGTACTAACACCTATGGCATAGTACGAAATGAAAATATTTGATTTGATAATTTTCCCGTTCCCTCGCAGGTACTAGTACCAAAGATCGCAGTAGGCGTGGTGATAGGCCGCGGCGGAGACATGATCAAGAAGATACAGGCGGAGACCGGCGCGAGAGTGCAGTTTCATCAGGAGAGGGATGACGGACCCGGAGACAAACGGTGAGAATGTAGAAATCGATACATTTCAAAACCTTGAAGATGTCAATGTTTCATTAGGTTAAATTACGTATGACGAGACAGAAGACCTTTTAAAAAAGACTATGTGAAAAGTTACGAAATATAATTACATAAAGAAACAGTTACAATATTATAAGTATTGAAATCTTACCTTGCACCTGGCAGTATTACATCCAAATTTTAACGGGTGCTCTGTAAAAGCTTTAGTACGTAGTAGGTAGTCTTTACAATAATGAGAACCAACAGAAAAACGTAAAATATCTCCATTTGACTTTGCTAAAATCGAAACTATGATAGAAATAAATTTAACATTATATCATTGCAGTATAGAAACGCAGAAGGAAGTAAATCTGGATGTGAGGAGCTCTGAACCGGGATTCGAACCCGGGACCTCTCGCAATTAATTAAATCGTGAACTGAGTACTGAGTGTCGGAAGCCTGGTGCCCATGTACTGTACTACATGGCATGTAGTAGTGGTAGATAACTAAATATGTTCGCTTGTATTTAGTTTCCGGTGTATGACTGAGCAGCGACCGTTTGTTTCAGGTGTTACCTCCAAGGCAAGCCGCACCAGGTCGACCAAGCCAGACAGATGATCGAGGACCTCATAGCTAGTGTAAATGTGAGTGTACTGCTCAAAACAAAATGTGGTTCACATCTATAACTTTAAGGCTTATTTTCCTTTGCTTCGAACTTACATTCACGCCCATGCTTTCCTAATAACTTTTAACAACAAGGACCCCCTGTTTTATTTTGAGTAGTATATTGTTTTTTTTTTCTTTTTTAATTACCTTAATATCTGTACGTTTATTTTCTTATGGTGTTAACCCTTTGCGACTGACGTGCCCTAATTTTCACAATTCTACTGACGTGGCAGTCTACCAGACACCACTTTGGCAGCTTATATCTTATTAATTTCATTTTAAATACCTCGATTATTTTTGAATGTTTAGGGTGTGTATTGATTTAAAATCGACAAATTATGTTGAATTAAAAAAAAAACAATGTCAATTTCAAGAATATTTGTTGATATGTCAAAATCAGTCCTCAGAAACTTACGTTTATACCAAAAGTATATTTTTATCAAAGTTAACACTTATATTAACCAATTAATAAAGAAATGAGCAAATTTCATTAGTTCAATCAAAAGTTACATGCCCTCAAAATCACCACGTTTTTTGACATTCTTCGGAAATTGATTCGAAGAACCACGTGTACGCCCACCGCGACCGCTCCCTTGAAATTGACATTGTTTTTTTTTTTTTATTCAACATAATTTGTCGATTTTAAATCAATACACACCCTAAACCGGGTCACTAACAAACGCATGATCACGCCGTATGAAGGTACTAAGAACGCGGGAGTTTGAAAAATAAGGACGCAAGACACGCTTTTCGATTTTGCGGTGTCTATCAGACTACCACGTCAGCCGCAGAGGGTTAAAATGACTTTTTCATGCGAAATCGGTGGCTGTTTTATCTCCCGCGCTTACGCAGACTTAAACAACGTATGTTGTACGGTAGCTTTCAGCTGTGTGTAAAAAAATCTTCGCCACTGTTCGTATTTACGAAAACGAGCCGAATCATAAACTGTAAGTAATTAGCATTTGGAAACTTATTATAGAGAACATAAGAGTCAAAGTAATTTTAGAATATGTGCAAGAAATTGAAACCGGAAGCAATTCCCATAGCTTAGTTCCTAAAAGATTTATTTTTTATGATTTTTTAAAGAATTTTCGGATGTGACGTCACTTAGAGGATTTTAGGCATTATAGTGATTGTGGATCCTTGCCTTGCTTATAAAAAAGTGGTCTGTCTCTGTCTTTCTGCTCATCTGTCATCCACCTGTCAAATCAGTCTGAAGCTAATTATTATAAATTTATCTTAAAAGCAAAGGACACATTTCTAAACAGCCTTTTCACAGTCGTCAGACGTCACACTAAGTCACTCGTAAAATCTTTTAAAAATATTCATCATCATGAGGTTTTTTAGACCACAAGTTCTAAAATACGGCTTATTTAACCAAAATCTCGAAATGGTTTTCGAATTAACACACCTTAACATAATTTAATCCATTTTGGCTGTCTTAAGCGACCAGTAGGAACGATCTGTCATGGATTGTACAGAAAGCGGAAATACGAATTTGTTAATCCGAAACCTTATCTGAAAAGTGGCGAAAAATTACTCCTGTACGTTGTTGAAATGTGCGTGATTGCGTGTTACAACGCTAATTACGCGTTAACGTATAAGTGAACGCACTTCTACAACCAAGCCTGCTATGCGAGCACGTACGCGTCGATTAGATTAATTAATATATATTTTTTAAATTTATATTTAAGGAAAACTAACAGCACAAAGTAAGATTATGTTTATTTTGCGAAATCCATCGCTATGAATACTCTAAATATTATTAGAGTGCATTACAGACTTGAAAAGATCAATCAGAAACAAACCCAAAGGCAATAAATCACATAACGCCCTCGTGAGCTTTCTATATGTGCAGTACAAGCTAGTATATCAGGCAGAAGCAAAAATAACAGTAGTAAGTATGATGGAAGAATTCACCGGTCTGGGTAGGAACCTCGGTGGCGCAATCGGTAGCGCGGTTGTCTTGATAACAAGAGGTCGCAGGTTCGAATCCTGGCCCGGGGGATTTTTTCAAATTCCTGTCTTTGGGTTTGTTTCTGATTGATCTTTTCTAGTTTGTAATGCACTCTAATAATATTTAGAGCACAAAGTAACTTAAAAAATAAACAGATTGAACAAGCCAATTAAAAGTTTTCCCTAATAGTAACATAATAAAAATAAAAAAACAATAACAATAACCAACTGATGCTATTAAAATTTGAAATTAAAAAATATAATCTATTTTTGGCGCGCTATTGTGCAAACTGAACTACCTATAGTGGTAAAGACTTTATGTTTCCATGTCAAGACATGCTCAACACAATAGTATTTTGTGCAACTGTAACATTATTTGAGACATTGGGACACGAGTGCTTGTTTACGAAACAAACAAAGTGAGTTTCGTAATAATTTTGCACGAGTGTCCCAATGTCTAATTATGTTCAGTTGCACACAATACTTTATCTACGACCATTAAAAATATCGTCTTTATTTATAATATTTTCAACTAACAATTTCACGAAAAATGAGAAGACATTCGTTAATGAATAAGGTCGAGACTTATTTCTCATCTCTGTTGTTGATTGGATCTCTAGCGGTGTTGTAATAAATTGGGCCAATCGCAGCGCAGAATCACGGCGTAATATTATAACATTGAAAAAACAATGTAGGTACTTATAAAACTGCTTTTGAGGCATGATGGCTAAAAAATTCTAATTAGTCCGTCAGTTAGATTATCAGAAATTATTCGACACGCATTTTTTCTATTGTTAATTAAACAAAAAATTATGAAGATATAGCCAGCTAAAGTTCCGCGTGACGTCACCAGCCCCCATTCCCAAACTTTGACGCGCTTTATCTCTGTCATTTTTTGTTCGATCGACATAAGAAAAAACACGTGTTCAATATTTTTTCATAATCTAAATGAATGGGAGTATTAGATAAAATAAGAAATGATTCTAAGCAACTGTATGCAATCACTCTCTCAGTACAGCTCCTCATGATGAGTCGCTTGGCGACATAGTTTCATCATGAGGGTGGTATCTAGGCATGGGAATGATTGCTACATTTAATTAATTTTCATTTAATGAAATTACTTTAATTTTTCACAGTGATTTCACATGTGAAATTTCACAGAAAATGATTTCTCATGTGCAATGCACTAATGTCACACTTGCTACAATTATCACCTTACGAAATCTATCTTTAATGTTTATTTTTTAAATACTCTCATTCGTTAGTCAAGGACAAAGTTCATCAATACGTCATACGGGTCCCTTTTAGTGTAGCGACGAATCAGCAAAATATACCTTCCTCCTTCTAACACGCCCGCTGTAGTACGATTCGTCCCTACTCGCTCGCTCTCTCTTCTATGCGAATGATCTGTGATTTTTAACAGACTATGTGAAGGAAAGTAGCAGGTGTGACATATTAAAAAGCATTTCATATGATTTTTCTCATGCTACTTGTGAAATATTCCTTGCCTAGTGGTTACTGGTGACAAGCCACGGCCGAAGCCTCCCACCAGTAAAGAGTTACATACTCTCTGAGAATTCGTCTCTGCAGACGGAGCCAAGATAATTTGGCTATGTTTATGTCACCTTGTATAGAGGTAATTGTTCAACGCCCTTGGTTGCCCTTCAGGAGGCTCTTTGAATTTAGTATGAACTCTACATCAATTCGTAAACCAAAATATTACCAATATCTCTTCGCAATAAGGTAAGCCTGTTCGAATTTGTCGAATCGATGCCTTTCGTATACCTTCCGTCTGTAAAACGTCAAAGTAGTTGATTTAATAAACATCTGTTGAATATTCCATTGTGCATAATTAATTACTTAGATCTAAAGCAGCGGTGTCCAACCAGTTTTCTATAAGGGCTACTACAAAATTTTCGCTATGCTAGTGATGTGTCATCCGGGATTTCCCATTTTAAATTTGAAATAATAAGAGATTTGACTGATTACATTTTCGGATGGCATCTTATGCCAGGACTACATGAGTCCGTTTCCGTTTTTGGGTGAAGGGGACAAACTTACACGAGTAAGGGGTATAGAGACTGTTTTTACCTTCAGCCAATCCTGCGGGTCTACCGCGTAATTCTCATTTTCATCAACATCAACTTGAGATTGAAATTTGACGTGAGTGCGACGACACCCGCCTAACATGCCATCTCTTTTGCACGCATTGAATTTCGCATCCATTTGCTTGAAGTTGATACAAATGAAAATTACGCGGTAGAGCCCCTGCTTACTCGCATAGGACGCCGGTTTCATCCGGAATGGGAACGGCTTAGTTTAACCCTGAACTACCAGACGTATTTTTCAGTTACACAACTACCTGACGTTGGTCCTGGAGACCGCTTATAAAAAGTTGAAAAATTTAGTAACTATAATAGTTAAAACAAATAAAATTTATTGAAAAGGCGTTACTTTGCGGAAGTCCATCATGAATTTGGGGATATATTCATAATTTGCAATATTCCGCTAAACACTCTTACCATGCTATTCAAAATGCAGACTCAAGCACCGTCCGCCCTCCCGCATAAAACATGCACAAGCAAAGCAAGCAGTACGAGCACAAAATAAAGCAAATTATTGCTGTCGAGCGGTCGGGCGGACTACACATCCCGAGGATGCCTCGTTTAGAGGCGAAACACGTGTTGATAAGTTTTCTTGCTTGTTATTTAAGATTGCTTTATTTTGTGCTCGTACTGCTTGCTTTGCTTTTGCTTGTGCGTAGTTAAAACAAATATAGTTTTTATACATGTACATATTGTACATATTTCAAAATCCATATCGTTTAATTAAAAACAATAACTTGAATAATTGAGTAAAAATTTACAAAAATCACTTGTAAATTGTAGTTTCAATGTAAGGTAAAAACCCATAATGCAGACTTGTAACCTTTTTTTAATCACCTACAGCGTATTCGCGCAAGTATACACCTGACAAGTGCTTGCAAATTATTGCAAGGCATCGACGAAAAGTTACATAGACGCATAGATTTCGATGGCTTACGTTGGCCGAAAAAATTGGAAAACAAAAGCCGCTGGAGTCTCAGAGACCGACGTCACGTAGTTAAGGGTTAACAATGTGGCTAGTAATTCACTGGCTTTTTTGTGTAAATATTTCCATGTTTTTGACGTCAAAACTGATTCGCTCAAATATGTCGAATTGCATTCATACATATTCGCAAGCTTGCCTTCCTAAGAGTTACGCAGAGACTACATATTTCCACCTGCTTTGATCCTGACACCTCTTTCGCTTCTTCCATCTCCATCAATTGTCCTCAAGTTTTATATGCCTAAAAATATGTATATATACCTGAAAAGGTAAAACATGGAGATCTAGATTTAAGCAACAACGGCCGCTAAATGTGCCCAGACGTTTTAACACAATAAATTTCAATTCAATTCGATTCAATTTAGTCATACAAGCTCTTCTATTCCGGGTGCTTTTGACTTTACTTCTCTCGAGTATGTCTTGAATTTGATCAGCATACGTCCTTCTAGGGCGGCTTGGTCAAGCTTTACGTTAAGGCGTTACAACATGCAAAAGTACTGCCACTTAAGAGAAAAAATGATTTTTACTTTGCTAGAATAATTATTGAAAATCTGCTCAAGTAAATGTCTAGAAATAGCAACGAACTATTTTTACATAGCATAGTTTTCATAATTTTTTTTTTTTTCTGAATTGGCAGTACTTTCGCATGTTATAACGCCTTAAGGAGATATGTAAGTTTTAGCGTCCCTGTTACTCCATATGCGAAAAAAACCCTCAATGCGAGAGGGACGGATTCGAAGAAAAGTAGCAAAAAGTCGGTTTTTTTAACCGACTTCAAAAAGGAGGCGGTTCTCAATTCGACTGTTTTATTAATATAAAATGTACTAAAGTTGCTATCAAAATTTCGTTTAACGAGGTCCTAGATACTGTTAAAACGATCTAAAAAAATATAATTGCAGTCCATATGTCAATCCAAATTGTAAACCAGGAGAATTGGTGTCGAAAAAGACCTCATTTTAATAAATATTTAAATATTTGTATCGAGCCAAATTGCTCCAATCGTGTTTCTGTTTAACAGGCCCCTAGAAAAAGATTCCAAAAATAATGTACTATTTTATCAAAATAATACTTCATTTACTGAAGTAGATATGCAAGTTCTAAAAGTGTCGGTTTTTTCCGTAGCGCCTTAATGTCGGTTGGGCACCACTGATATAATGTACAAAGCCGATTGTATTGAAGATTATTTGTCTTTCTTGTCAGTGACTTGGGAGGTTAGAAGAAGACTGTCTGCTTATTTTATCCATTTCGTTTGTTTGGTGCATAAATAAAAGAAGTTGTGGCGCAGTCAGGTTGCACGATTCCAAATGTGGGTCCAAGTTGCATCTGCCGGCTGCAGCACGCACCAAGGAGTTATGCCGAATCTCTGTGCATTGGTGTTACTTGAAATTTATTCAGAAATTATACAAATAAAAAGAAATGCTAGGCACGGAAAATATCTTGTACCCAAAATCCACAATATTATGAAATAAGAAGCTTAAGTAGTAAACCTGTATTTAAAAAAAACGAAATTATAAAAAACATCTCTTGAATCAAGTCAAAGTCAAAATTGTTTCATAGAAGTAGAGAAATAACTGATTATTTATTTGTTTTTTGTTCTTATTAAAATCTAAAACTTGAAAATTAAACAAGCCTATAAATGTTGTGAACATTGAATAATGAATAATTAAATAGAGGAAAGTAAAAGGGAGCTTTTTCTGCCTACAAACTATTTTGTAGTTTGGTAGAATTATACACAAATTTGTTTACATTTATATGTGTGAATGTTCATGTGAAATATTTTTTTTTTGTTTTGTTTCGAGTCTTGTGAAACACACAAACTCAAATATAAATCGCACTCTTCTAAAGTTTGTTTATGGTGTCAATGTAATTCCATACGCTTTTCCAAAAATTAACAACAATAATCAGCACGTTCCGTTTCTAGATCATAAAAGAGTAAAAGTAAAGAAGAAAGAAAGAAAAGTAATTTATTATAAAATACCACAGACACGAGAAAAAACATACATACATACAAAATAACAAACAATACAAATTAACAAACAGTTCGAGTAAATATAACATATGGAAAACAGTGGTAAATAAAAAAGAATTACAGCTCAGCTTAATGCTGCAGTAGGGGCTACAGCGCTGGTATTCTGCTGAACCCTCACTTAAAATTAATATTAAAACTTTACCTATACCTGTGCTAGGTGGCTTATATTTAAATACACATAAAGACTGACATAACTTTAACCATTAAAATTCTTTTTCTTTTTCTTCAATAAATCGTAATACGTAAACTTTTATTCTGTCATGTTTTTATTTATTGAAGATGAAGTTCCAATTAAAACCATCTGCCAAACAAAACCACCGAAATAAAGAATGACCTTTTTGAAACAGCCAATTTCATACTAGAAAGTCACAGGTGCGAGGAGCGCGACACGATGTTTTTGCGATTGAACAGTACGTCAGGCTCCTCGCACTTGTGCTACGCCCGCAGGAATTATCCTCAAGTTTCATTTAATTGTATGGGCTGTAAATAAAAACCCAAGAATCCCTTTAAGGTATGAAATTATATGCGATACTGATACCATAACGAAAAAAAAAAACCTCTTGAATTTTCACAAAACCTGATCTTATTTTTCTAACCTATGGCTACCCACTCTTACCAATGCAGTTCATTCAACCCGTAGCACAGTCCCGACCGATCTCATTGAGTAATTGTGTTCTGTGCTACTGACGCTATCAGAGGTCAACGACTAGCAAGGCTGTTCACGAGATTAGTGTAATTAAAGATGCCGCTATTTAAAAAAAATACTTAATGAATCATACTAACATACCTTTAAAGAATTCTTTCCTTTGCTTTTACAACCTGTTTATAAAATACCCTAAAAATGTTAAAAACGATTCATCATACAACTAACCCACTTAATCTCCCAGCAGAGAAGGGATCAGGAGTCCCGCGGGGGTGGAGGCGGCGGCGGCGGCGGGGGACGTGGTGGAGGTCCGCGGGGTGGAGGACAGAGGAACGGAGACCGCGGCGACTACCAGCAGTGGCAGGTGAGTTGACACTTTGTAGCGGCCGGTGAAACTACAAAATTATAGCTCGCGAAATATTTACTATAACAGCTTATCTACAAGGTGAAATTTTGATAATCTTTTTCCTTCAAACAGGGTGTTCTACCCATGTATATGAACAACTTTTACTATGGGGCCAACCCTGAAATAGCAAAAAATAAATCAGCTGTTTCATACATTTCGTTGAGTAGGTATTTGAATTTTCTATGGAACTGCTGATTCTTTTTTTCGCTATTTCAGGGTTGGCCCCATAGTAAAAACTGTTCATATTCATGGGTAGAACACCCTGTCTGAAGGAAAAAGATTATCAAAATTTCACCTTGTAGATAAGCTGTTATATTGAGGTCATAAAAACAGAACACCTGTTTTTACAGAAAATTTAAAAGGTCTTGATACAGTCTAATGACTGCTGGTGTTCACACACCTGAACTGAATCCATTAGTGAATGTTTTATATTTTAATATCGTTTTACTGTTTCGCATATAATATGACTCTGTGTGGGTAGATGTAAATAAAAATGTTAAAATTTTTTTTATCTATTTATTTTATAAGCCATACATTGTAAGATTAATTCGGCTTAAAAATAATTACAATGTTGCTTAAACTTTAGATGTTATGATGATGTGTTAAACAGTTGGGATTACTACTATGAGTATTTTTATAATATTCAGATCTAAGGTTCAGTGAGTCTATTATGAAACTTACAAATCTATAACTATATTCGGCCGTGAACCCTGAACTTGAGATTTGATGGAGAAAGAAGAGAAAATCGCCAGTATAGCACCGAGTTTCATTTAAGAAATCCAACCTACATTGTTCGTTGATTTTACACTCTAGGATGTTTTAATTATAAAGATGAAAAAGGTAAACGTTCATTTTCGTCGGCCCGGCGACAGTCGCCGCTGATACGAGCGACCGCAATGGTCTATGCCATTGGTCGATTTTGGACCCCACACGGATGTATTTGCGGATGGATGGCCGAAGTTGAAAAGAGAATGCTTGAAGTTTTGTGAGCGTGGTGAATAAATGGGATATCGTAGATTATAACCAATAATTATATACATATGCCTCCGTGTAGCGATAAGGTTTATATAAACTGTAATGCTATGTAGTGTATTTTCAAATAAAATAATAGTAGTTTATGCTACAAGGGCGAAAAGGAATAAATTACAAGGACGATTTAAAACACTCGCTACGTTTATTGCTCTTACGCCCGTGTATCATACCACGTTTTTCAATACATAGTGTGAGGAAATAAAACAAATATAATTATGTGAACTTTAAATTATGATTGGCTCAAAAGGACTGTATCCAGAACCGTTAAACAGTGGAAAAAAAGTATAACGTCTATGGTACACAGGAAAGGCTGCAGGTTAGCCAACCATTGTAAACAAATTAAAAAAAAATAATAATAATAAAGCCCTAGGGCAAAATAATCGACTTTTTGTTCGGTTTTGATGCATAAAAAGTGGGCCTTTACGAGCACATGCATTGAAAAGAATATTATGATTATGAGTGCTAAAAGAGCAAGTAACTATCTATACCTTAACGAAAAAAATAAAAATATAATGAATTACAGTTGCTTCAGAATATATGTATGTATGAAAGTGAATCTGTATGTGTGGTTAAGTTCAATAGGAAGTGTTAATATTATAAGATGTGAGTGAGGTGTGTTGTGAGTGAGGGAGGGTGTGTGTTTGTGTGTGATATATACAAGGTGACTTTTTGATCATCGTCCAAATTCATACTGGAGGCTTGGTAATTGATCAGCATCAGGGATCTATAACAATTTTTGTGAAATTCGTATAATGAAATTTTGACCTCCCATAGAAATTCACTCCCAGTTTTGAGTGAATAACTATGGGGAGTCGAAATTAAATTTTATGAATTTTACAAAAATCGTTATTGGTTCATGACGCTGATCACTTACCAAGGCTCAAGTATGAATTTGGGTGATGTTTACAAATTCACCTTGTATATAAGGTCTTTCAATTTAAATTGAAAGTAATTTAGGAGGTGATTCAGTATCGTCAATACATCACATTCCACTGCAAAGCACTTTTTTTGCGCGATCTTTTTTTTCACTTCTGAGTACAAAGTGGTCCGATCAGCTGACTCAGTTTGTATGGACAAGTGAAGAAAAAGTTCGCGCAAAAAAAAGTACTTTGCAGTGGAATGTGATGTATTAACGATACTGAATCACCTCCTAAATTACTTTCAATTTAAATTGAAAGACCTTATATATCATCAACGTGATTTTTGCATAGAGATAGTTTCTGAGCTGGAGAGTGACAGGTTACTTTTTATCCCGAAAAAATGCAAACTTAAGGAGCGCGGGCGAAGCCGCGGGCAAAAGGTAGTATTTTATAATTAAAATGCAACCTCTAATTTTTCGACTGTGACCTACAAATGTACACATCCACACTGAAGACTCTTTCAATAAGAATAAATTATGAATATCGCGTTCAACAATTATAATTAATACACAGCTGGTCTATGCAGCGCTCGAGTTGTCTGTCATTTGTACAGGAGCTGTATTTTTGAATCATTCTAGTTTCAATTCGCATATGAATCCGCATGATTCGCATACGAAAACTTGAAATAAGTATTTTTGAAAATTCTCTCCGTGAAAGCTGCAACGAGTGGTCTGACCCACTCGTTTTCCGATTTCTACTAGTAGAAACAATGCAAGAATGACAAGAAGAAAATGTCGATGTCGATGCATCGATGAGACTGACATGACATTATAACTTTTTAATTTACGTTCCGTTCACCTCCATTCATTACCGGTTTTTAAAATGAACGAAATATTGCTTTTCGGTGATAATTTTTTCTGCGTGAAACGAAAACCGTTTACATTGATTTCTACTGATTCAAAAATACGTAAAATCTTGACCAATCGAATTGAATTTGGCACCTGAATTTTTTTCGTGCGTGAATAAATGATTCACGGCGAGTTATTCAAAAATACAGCTCCAGGTCGTGAACGTATGACAAGGACAGCGCTGCAAGCAGCGGTGTCATGAACGCAAGTAGAGTAACAGAAGACGTAATAATGTATTTTCAATTCTCTTTAGGATTCACCGGAGGTTAGAGTCACATTCACAGTGTCTAACGTCAAATGCGGACTGATTATTGGCAGAGGTAAGTTATAAAACAAGATAAGTTTATTAATTTAGGTATTTTACATTAACAATGTTAATATTTAATTTATATTATAAAATTCCCAAATTATAAGCGCACAAAAATTTGCCAAAAGACATCTGGTCCTCTAAAAAGGCCGCTTTGGATGAACCATATTATGATTCCGTTCTAATGCCGTCTCTTTTGCACGCGTGAAAAAATTCTTATTCTATCCTTCTTTCAAATCATTTTATGATTCACCCAAGTCGGCCTTTTTAGATCCCCTGGCCTCGTAGCACAGTGCACAGCACAGCAATTAATGGGAACTTAAAACTAGAAACACCTTTGAATGAAACTTAAAACTAACATACTCTCACTTAAATTATATTAAAAAGGTATATCAGTGTAATTTAAATATACAAGGTGACTTTTGACCATCGTCCAAATTCATACTAGAGGCTACTAAGTGATCGGCATCATGAACCGATAACGATTTTTGTGAAATTCGTATAACGAAATTTTGACTTCCCATAGTAATTCACTCCCAGTCCTAAGTGAATCACTATGGGAAGTCGAAATTTCATTTTATGAATTTTACAATAATCGTTACTGGTTCATGATGCTGATCACTTACCAAGGCTCAAGTATGAATTTGGACGATGTTGACAAATTCACCTTGTATATACGTATAGTATTTACCGGACACAATAGCATTTTAATAAATAAACTGACAATGTATTGAGTTCTTGAGTAAAGCCGGGGATAGACAGACAGATTTACATTGAAGATCCACTTAAAGAGTTTAAAAGAACGCTGCAACTCAAATATTCTCCGCAGGTGGTGAAGTAATAAAACAAATAAACGCCCAGTCGGGCGCGCACTGCGAGCTGGACCGACGCGCGCAGACCGCCGACAGAAACAACCGCACCTTCTACATCAAGGGACACCCCGACAACGTGGAACACTGCAAGCGGATCATCATGGAGAAAGTGGGCATGGTGGGTCATTAGTGTGTAGCGATACGAACCGACGACGGCAGGGGAGGAGCCTCCCCGAGAAAAAATAGTAGTACAGGTTCCGGCATTAAACAATATGAGATATACCCCCGGTTTCTGAAAGGCCAATCAAAGTTAACAGTAGATTAAAAAAACTTTAACCGCAAATAACGGTGAAAATAAAGCATATATGTATGAAGTCTGAATAGTAATGAATCAATAATTAACTTAGTTAATTTTTGATTTCAATGTAAAATTCCCACTTTTCTGGCTTAATCCGGAGATAATTATTTTTTAATCTACTGTTAACATTGATTGGCCTTTCAGAAACCGGGGGATAATGCGTTACTTTACGTTGAGGTTGCATTATATGTAATTGGACATTGTCGAGCTGCGGGCCTATTGTGTATCTCTAGTTGCCTTCTGGACAGGGTGTCTATCATCAAAAACATAGATATACTATCGAATTCCGATGTCCTAAGGATATTTTCGCACTTGAAGTGACGACACAGATTGTTAATAGTTCAATACCCACTAAAGGCAATTTTGAAATTTCAGTTTTTAGCTATGTTTTTGATGATAGGCACCTCGTGCAGTTGGCAACTAAAGATACAGAATAGGGGGGCAGGTGGTGTGACAATAATATTTTCACGTTTCCAGTTTTGCACATAGCATTGCTAGAATGATAATGACAAAATCTATTGGATTATTTATTTCAATTATGACGGGTGAACTCAATTACAATAATTGTTAGATTAACATATTTAACTTAACTTTTAGCCATACAATGTAGCTGATTCTGAAGGCTTTAAGTTTAGTTTTAGTGCTGTCAATCATAATAGTAGTTTATGCTACAAGGGCGCAAAGGAATAAATTACGAGGACGATTTAAAACACGAGCGTAGCGAGTGTTTTAAACCTAACCGAGTAATTTATTGCTCTTACGCCCGTGTATCATACTACGAGGGTGAATCCAAAAGTTCTAAGCCCGACCTACAAAGAGGTATCAAATCTTTGTAAATCTACCGTCATTTGTTAGTATGTTTTTTCGTGATTGATTGTGTGAAGTTGAAGTTCGATACTGCAAGCTATTATTTTTTTGTGATATTTTGTTTAACGCAGTCTGACGGGATTTTTCACAATGGAGAAAATTTAACACCGTGCTGTGATTAAGTACCTCAATAAAAAAGGTCTTTCACCTAAAGAGATTCATGAAGATATGGAAACAACATTAGGGGAATCTGCTCCATCGTATTCCACTGTCAAAAAGTGGGTAGCTGAATTTAAACGCAGTCGGGAGACCATTGAAGATGACCCAAGGAGCGGAAGGCCTTCAACGTCTACCACTAAAGAAAACACTGACAAAATTTGTGATCTCATCCTAGGAGACCAACGATTGACCATTAGTAGGATAGCTGAGATCACAAGCATCAGTTATGGCCGAGTGCAAAACATTATAACTGTAGAATTGGGGCTTTGTAAGGTTTCTGCTCGCTGGGTCCCAAGATTGCTTTCAGCTGACCAAAAACGAGTTCGATTTACAATTTCGCGTGACTGTTTGGAACTTTTTGAGGCAGATGCTGAAGATTTTATGTCTCGTTTTGTTACCATGGATGAAAGCTGGGTTCATCACCATACTCCTGAAACAAAACAGCAATTCAAACAGTGGACAAGATCTGGCTCACCCACGCCGAAAAAGGCCAAGTGCATTTTGTGAGCCAACAAAGTCATGGCATCTGTTTTTTGGGATTCGAAGGGAGTTATTTTATTGGATTATTTACCTAAAGGTGAAACTATAAATTCACGCTATTATTGTAACCTATTACGAAAACTTCGCGAAGAAATAAAAGAAAAACGGCCGGGATGTTGCGTAAGAGAGTTTTGTTTCATCAAGACAATGCACGAGTTCACACTTGGGTTGAAACGATGGCTGTGATCCATGAATGTTGCTGCCCCACCCACCTTATTCGCCGGATTTAGCCCCCTCTGACTATCATCTCTTTCCAAATTTAAAAAAACACTTGGGGGGATTTAAATATTCGACTAGAGAAGAGGTGATAGTCGCAGTTAATGACTATTTTGACGACCTTCCGGAATCATTTTTTTTCGAGGGTATAAACAAGTTGCAGGTCAGGTGGAAGAAGTGTGTTGATCTAGATGGAGACTATGTCGAAAAATAAAAATAATTTTGAACCCACTTTTCTTTCATTTTCACGGACGGGCTTAGAACTTTTGGATTCACCCTCGTACGTTTTTCAATGCATAGTGTGAGGAAATGAAACAAATATAATTTTGTGAACTTTAAATTGTAATTGGCTCAAAAGGACTGTATCCAGAGCCGTTAAACAGTGGAAAACGAAGTATGACATTTATGGTACACAGGAAAGGCTGCAGGTTAGCCAACCATTGTAAGTAAATTAAAAAAAATTATAAATAATAAAGCCCTAGGGCAAAATAATCGACTTTCTGTTCGGTTTTGATGCATAAAAAGTGGGCCTTTACGAGCACATGCATTGAAAAATTATTTAAGGACTATTTTGCAATTAATGAAATTTAGCACTAAAACTAAAATTAAAGCCTTTAGGATCGGCTAGAATAACTAATAAACTTACAAACTAATTGACGTTTAGAATCAAAGTACATGTCAGCAAACGGTTCGTTATTATAAATAAAGACTGCGTGACATATTTTGTTGCATCACAATTTAGTGACCACTTTTATTATACAGCCGGTGAACTTCATCCAAGAAGGCGGCAACGGTTCCGGCGGGAACAACGGCGGTGGAGGTGACTTCTACGGGGGAGGTGGTGGCGGCGGGGGCGGCGGCGGCGGCGGCGGTGGCGGTGGCGGCGGTGCGGGGGGTCCCCCCGCCTGGGGCTACAACCCGCACTGGCATCCCGCTAATGCGCAGAACCAGCAACCACAGGTACGGGGGAGACTAATTACTTGGGGCGTATTAAATTAGAAACTTAGATCCCAACAAAGACTAAATTATATTCACCGTAGTTGTCAGAAAAGCACGAACTTGCGTAATGTGATTTGTTACTTCACTCCGCGCCCGGTATTAACATAGTACTGTTTTCAGCAACAGGTGCAAATAAACCCTGCGACTGGGCAGCCAGACTACTCGCAGCAGTGGATCGACTACTACCGGTCACTCGGGCTGATGAGGGAAGCCGAGGCTATCGAGCAGCAGGCGAAGCAGCAGCAAGGTGGGTCACCTGGGATATCTTAGTGCAACAAGTAAAAATAAACCCGCCAACTGGGCAGCCGGACTGCCGGAATTTAGTGTTTATTTTATTTTATTCATTTTATTCAGAGACAAAAACAGTATTTTAGTTAATTATTACATAGTTAATGTAACTTAATTAATAACATATTATTCAATGCATGTGCTCGTAAAGGCCCACTTTTTATGCATCAAAACCGAACAGAAAGTCGATTATTTTGCCCTAGGGCTTTATTATTTTTTTTTTTATTTATTTACAATGGTTGACTAACCTGCAGCCTTTCCTGTGTACCATAAATGTTATACTTTTTTTTCCACTGTTTAACGGCTTTGGATACAGTCCTTTTGAGCCAATTACAATTTAAAGTTCACAAAATTATATTTGTTTTATTTCCTCACACTATGCATTGAAAAACGTAGTATTGATACACGGGCGTAAGAGCAATAAATTACTCGGTTACGTTTTCGTGATTTATTCCTTTGCGCCCTTGTAGCATAAACTACTATATTGACCTAATAGTCTCCTTAAGGAAAATAAACAATCTGTTAACTAACCCATCTACTCGTATAAGTAAAAATTAATATAAAATTATATGTATATATAGTGTTAGCGTTTGTATGGAGGTTTGCGCGTGATGACTGTCCTTAACAAGACGTGAGCCGACCAAATTGGCGACATTCTTCAGTAGGGCCAAGTCAAAATCACTTGGAATAGAAGAGGAGAAAGAGTTGCAGGATCGTAGAAGATGAATAATAAAAGTTAACATCGTATATCGTTCCACCAATAGCAGGCGGAGGCGGCGGCGGCGCGCCCTCCACCCCCGCTCCAGCCCCGGCGGCCGCCAGCAACGGCGGCGGCGGCGGGCAAGCCGACTACAGCGTGCAGTGGGCTGAATACTACCGCAGCATTGGCAAGATGAAGGAGGCGGAGGCCATCGAGGCGCAGATCAAGCTCAAGGTGGGTTATCGAAGTGGCTGTAACTCAGTATGTGGCGTGCGCTGGTCACTTGAAGATTGAAAAAACCCATGGCTGCTCAATCCGGAGCAAAAGTAAACTAACTAAATATATTGTACCAAGATATATAAATTACTATGGAATGAGAACAGTTGCCTACTTAATACCAAAAATATTTAATTCAATTCCACGGGACATTGATGAAACCTTAAATAGTAGTAAAATAAGTAAAAGTAGATTTAAAAATATTTTAAAAAAGGTGCTTTCTTCATCTCACGTAACTCCATAAACAATTTTTCAATGCATGTGCTCGTAAAGGCCCACTTTTTATGCATCAAAACCGAACAGAAAGTCGATTATTTTGCTCTAGGGCTTTATTTTTATTATTTTTTTTATTTGTTTGCAATGGTTGGCTAACCTGCAGCCTTTCCTGTGTACCATAGATGTTATACTTTTTTTCCACTGTTTAACGGCTCTGGATACAATCCTTTTGAGCCAATCATAATTTAAAGTTCACAAGATTATATTTGTTTTCATTTCCTCACACTATGCATTGAAAAACGTAGTATGATACACGGGCGTAAAAGCAATAAATTACTCGGTTACGTTTAAAACACTCGCTACGCTCGTGTTTTAAATCGTCCTCGTAATTTATTCCTTTGCGCCCTTGTAGCATAAACTACTATTATTTTTCATTTAAAAACTGTGCTCCATATAAAAACATAAATTATTACTTACCTGTATCATAGACTAAGTATTATATTTAGTCTATGCCTGTATAGAACCTGTCAACTAAATATAATGTTTAGATACTCGTAATTACCGAGAGTATAGCCGATTGGCTTCAATTTTTGTTAAAAAACTTGTATATTTTCTGGTAAATAAATAATTCATTCATTCATTGGTATTCTGTTGGGCCTATACGCTATAAAGCGCTCGAATCTCAAATTCAATTTTTTTTTTTTTATTATTTGCTGGCGTCCCCAAAACTTTATAACTCGTCTACCTTATACAAGAAACTTTTTTCTGCAAATATTTGGTTCCGTTTTAACCCCGAAATCAGTGAATTTAATCCTCCCCGTGGACTCCAATGTCGTGGCATGCCGTCATCTGTGCTAACCTCAGGGTATTGAAGGGATTTTTTAGGGTGCAAAATTATTTGATAGATAGATAAATCATTTATTCACAATACGTACACAATTCACATTCAACACAATTAAATATTTACATTAACAATAAAAGGCACGGAACAAGTTTTAACAATAACGAGACAGATACTTAATTATGGACATATTACAATAGTAAAAGGGCTCCGACTCAGTATTTGCTGCAAAGATTTACAATGCAGCACTGATCATTCTGCCGGAACCGTGGAAGAGCGACGTGCTGAACTTTTAATTTTGTGTAACTTAATTAAGAAATAAATAATATAGTATGTAAAGATATATATGGTTTTATAATATTTATGTGAGTGTAATACTTATGAGTGAATGTTATATTTATGTAATATGGTATGAAAACAAATTAAAGTAATATGAAATAAAAATAATAATAAATTAATAAAATTTGTACTAAAACAATGCACCACTGCTTGCCTTAATGGGTATTTCTTAGGGGAAAATTCAGAAGACGCTGTTCAAGACTGTTTAATGTTGATGAAATATTATATAGATAATTAAACTGATTTTTTTATATTTAATTCAAAAATAGTTAACCTTAAATTATGTTTTACTTTTAAATAAAAATACTTAGGGGGAAAATGTCTGTAAGGTGTCAAATTTAGTGGATTTTTACAAAGAGTTAGGGGAAAACCAAAACTCGGAGGGTGGCAACACTGGCTGTCATGTTTACTAAACACAGAACATGTTTGGTGGCACAGCGTTCGTGGTTGAAATTCATCTGTTTTGAAAGATGTTTTAAAATATACCGCTTTTTTACAGTCTTCTCTTTCGATAACCAGACGTCATCATTTGCCGTTCTACGTCTCAATCTCCCATAACTTTACAGCAAGGGGGCGGGCCGCCGCAACAGCCAACCCCGCAGCAACAGGCGCCGCAGCAGCCGCCGTCCAACAACCCGACTCCGCCAGCCCAGAACATGATGCCGGGCGGTCAGTACCCGTACGGCATGCCGTACCCTGGAGCCGTACCGTACCCGGGCTACCAGCCGTACCCGTACGGCGGCGGCAACGCGCCGGGGCAGCCGCCGCAAGCGCCCAATGACCATCACCAGCAGTGAATGTGAGTTTCAAATATACCCTAAGACTTTTTAATTCATTACCAAGGGATTTTGGACGTATTGCTTGTAATTTGTAGTTAAAACGAACACTTGTATCTTTTTAACTTTTCAATGCAAGTGCTCGTAAAGGCCCACTTTTTATGCATCTACACCGAACAGAAAGTCGATTATTTTGCCCTAGGGCTTTATTATTTTTTTTTTATTTATTTACCAGAAGTTTGCTAACCTACAACCTTTCCTGTGTACCATAAATTACCATAAATGTGTACCATTTTTTCCACTGTTTAACAGCTCTGAATACAGTCCTTTTGAGGCAATCATAATTTAAAGTTCACAAGATTATATTTGTTTTATTATGCATTGAAAAACGTAGTATGATACACGGGCGTAAGAGCAATAAATTACTCGGCTACGTTTATAACACTCGCTACGCTCGTGTTTTAAATCTTCCTCGTAATTTATTCCTTTTCGCCCTTGTAGCATAAACTACTATTATAGCACTAAACACATACCATTAGATGTCGCAAGGAGGGCAAACTTTTTTCGCCATCAGATCAGTGCAATTTCACTACTATACAAATGTCATTTCATACTATCCCATCTCTATTTCCTTACTTAGTACCCTCCCCGCAACACCCCGGCAGTGGCAGAAAAAGTTCTTTCTTGTCCGTGGTTGATAAGATGTCTAATGGGTATCTGGGTCTGTGGCACAAAACAAAGAGACTATATAAGTAAGGCTGCATATAATAGACATCGCTCACTGACACGACCAGACATGGAATCTCAAATCCTATCAAAACAGTGCTCTGTATTTAGTATACTGTATTCAGCGATACAATGCAAAGCTGTCCATTCACCCCTCAGTATTATGATACTTAATTTTTGAAAACGATACTTCTGAGTAGTAATTGACTTTTTTGTTATACAATGCAATTAATTACACATGATATCATGGTACAGTATCCGGCAGTAAATAATGCACATCGGCTATCTTTGGCTTCGTAGAGCGCCGTCAGATATGACGATGTGCATTATTTACTGCCGGAACCTGTGCGAGGGATCAGGTCACGAGGCCGGTAGGTCGTATGTGTCGAGAGTGGAGACGAGACGGTGGCATTTCCTTTGACGCGGCGGCAGGTGTCAATCCGGTTCAAGTTCAAGTTCAAAAATATTGGTGGATCAGCTCAGCTCTGCCTTGTAAGGCGTACAAATGATTTTATCACCTAAAAATTAGAAGTCTATATAAAACCACAAACGCACAGCTACAAAATACACCAATCAAAGAAAAAAAAACACGAAAAAAAATATTTGACACATAGCAGTAAGTCAGTAAAGTATTAGTAGCCTATCAACAGATCGAGTAAATTAATGTCACGTTCAGAAACCTGAATTTATAAGTAAGTTAATTTATGTATTACCGAAATTCCGAATATTACCGGGGTAATGACCCGCTTTGCAGCGTCTCGCTAAATGTAGTATAGGTATGAAAAGTAAAGGAGATAAATAAGCTTGACTTCTGTACTCTCTCTGTTTTGTGATTATAGTTGGGTTGTCTGGCTAAGAATGCATTGGTCGACAGATTTTTGCGTAACTATGAACTTCAAGTCGTGCAAAAATTTCTTTATTATAATTTTGTATATGGTAGGGTAGTAGATGTGCTGCCTTGTACCTAAGGTACAAATATTAACTGAAATATGTTGAACATTGACAATGTAAATAGTTATTGATAATTAATAAAAAACAATTTAAAAAGAACCTAAAATTTACCTGGGGTTTTCTTTCCTACTCGCATTTGACCGATTTTTTTTAACAGTCAGGCGATCTATAATTCTTTAAAATATTATTATTATTAAAAATGGAACAGAATGCAAACATATTTAGTAAATGAATTTGCAATTGAGATTCTTCTGGCAAATCAAGGTGTGTCTAATAGATATCAGCCTGCCTTTGCCGTTTTTATAACAAGTATAAATGCGGTTGTTTCTTTGTCTGGCACTCTAGGTTTTAGAATTGTGACTTCGATTATTACCTACACGTTTTTGTTTCATTGTGCAACTTGATTTTTCATATATTGTATTAATTTGTTTATGTTATGATTTTGTAGTGTTTAGAAAATATTTAATTATTCTTCATACTGGTGACGGTTTGATTTGATACATTACACGTGAATTATTTCTCACATCGCCTGCTCTTGCTGTAACCTTTATTTTCAGGATCTGTCCATATTTGATCTGATTTATTATTTAAAATATCAAACCGCATGTCCTTATAATTTAAATTCTCTTTCAGTTGCATGACATTATTGATAATTTACACAAATTTCTATGCAAATTGTTTGCAATATGATTGATAATGCATTATGTTGTGGTAGTTACATAAAGATTTGTACCGCTTCCGGAACTGAATGTTTATATTTTGAGAAAATTGTGTTAAGTGTGTGTAGTGTTGCAGATGTAGGCTCGCCGGCCGGGGTTGCCTGCTCGAGAAACGAAAATACCCTAATTTTATTTTCCGCCATTTGCCATGTTTGTCTGTTTGATTACAGAAGCTGTTCCGACGCGCCAATTCGCCGCAAGATTTCGACCTCTCCATTGTAGATCGTAACACTTAACATTAAGCATTTTCCGGAGAATTAACACTCGCGCGACTCTCTCAAACTACCCACAACAAATAGAAACAGTATTAAATAAAATTACACAGTAAATCCTAAAGCAATTTTCTTTACATATCATTCAGGAAAAGTATTTTTTGTGGGTCATCCTGTAAAAATTGTCAAATAATCTAGTGCAGGAGTTTTCAAATGTAGGTCCTACACAATCCGTGTAATACAAAAGCTAAGTTTTAGATAGAGGAAATATTCTAATTCTCAAATGTACGTTTTTGCTTTACAAGAACCTCTGTTCTGTAACACGTAGAAAGTCGTAAGTTATTTTGACCGATGATTTGTTCATAGAAGGATCGCGGACCGAAGTTTGAGAACCCCTGTACTAGCGTTTGAGATTATTTTCTATGCCGTCTTTACACATTTTGAATGACATGAATTTTTATTGATTTACAACCGGCGTGTGGTATAATTGAATTGTGTCTATATTTCAACTATTCTGATTGATTGTGTCGTGCAAATATTGATCGTTGACATGTAGTCTGTCCAGGTTTTAGTGTAGAAAGCCACACAGCCTATAGCGATGTAAGAAAGAGAGAGAGAGAGCCGACAAACCGGAGCTAGAGAGAGACAGAGCATGCTCGCGTCGCCGCTGCGAGGAGTCGAGGTAAATGCCACTGTATTGAGTGAACTTGCAATCTTTGCACTATGAATTTGTGTCTAATTCTTAGGTTATATACCCGACTATCGATGGCGAGGCGTCACTTTACAATTCTGCATTAAATCTTCCATTGCATAGTGTAGTATACACCTGTTGGCAATCTCAAAGTAATACACCGTAGAATTGAAACTGTCGCTTCGCTGATGAAATGTAGATGTAAGAGATAATGTTCTTTAGATTTAAACAAAAAAAACCTTCGGGCCCCTCTCTTGATAGCTCCAAAGGTCATTTCAATATGGATCATAGACATTGTACTATTAAAAACTTAAATTAGCTTTCATAATTTGGTGTTAGTATAATATAAAAGTTGGAAAAAGGTAATGTAAAATCAAAACTACATTCCTTTGTGAAATCTTAACTATGTTCAATTGAATGGGAAAATCCTATTTCTCTTTTTAGGGGCACCGCTCCCGCTTCATAATTGTATTAATTTTTAAGATATAAAGTGTATGTTCATTGAATACTGTTCATTTTATTTACTGACTGATTTCTATTCGCAGCTCCTTCGGTAAGTATCCCTTTAACGAGTGTATTCTGCGACTTATTTGTCTCTTTGAACTGGTAAACTTCCTTTCTGCGTCAACGTCTTGGTCAACCAGCGCGGCGCACACTTTCAGCCATGGAAGGATCTACTTTTGGAGGGCAAGAAACCGCTGGAAAGGAAGAGCCTGTTTCAGTTTTTTTTTTAAGAGAGCACCGAGCTTTTTATACAGACAAACACGTATTTATAACCCTTGTTTGAAGTAGTAAACAATTAAATTAAAATCTAGGGAAATACATTGGTATTATTGAGTATATATACTAGACTGTATACACGATGGAAACACGATTTGATAAAGTTGACTCGATGGAATAAATACGCAAAGTTACCTCTTTTTGAGTAATTTTTTCCTCTATTTTCTTACTTTTTTATATAAATAAGTAATATGATATTGTGATTTATTTACTAAAATAACGGTCATAGATGACTGGAGCGTGTATACACAATAGTTTTTTTATTTAAGAACAATATGATGAAAATAACAACCAAAAACTGCAAAAGAAAACGTAAAGAAAAAGACAGACAAACGCTCGGTGCGCCCTTAACTGTCTGGTTACTTTTAAAAAAGACAAAAAACAAGATTGTTTTGTTTGACAAAGAAACAGATAAGTCTGTAGAACTGTACAAAATGAATTGAAACTAAACATTTCTGATTGGTGTATCAGCGCAGCGGTGTATGGATATTGCGAGCCACTTTGTCTTATTCACTATTGAATATATTGTTTTGTTTTCACATTTCGGGTCAACTTAGTCAGGAGTGGATGACGTCATAGATGGCGTCACCGTTGTGCACTTTTGGAGCCCTGTGACACTGCACAGCTGGGAGCAAACCCGCCAACTTGGTTGACTCGAATTGTATGTGCATTTCATGTCGGTCTCAAGTTATACAAGGTTTAAATAATTTGCGTCGTGGAAATTTCATTTTAAATTTTGTGGTCGGTTGATAACTCCCAAAATTATCATTTACATTAGGAAAATGGGCATCGTTTACTAATTTCACATCAGCTCGAATCTCGAAATGAGGCCGTAAGAGCCAGAGACACAAAATCAAAATAACCACTTACAGAAGGTTCACTCTGCATAACTAGCGAAAACAGGCGCACGCACACATAGACGCGTACGACGATCTCGGTCGAAGTCGGTCAATACGAAATTCTGCCGAGATCATCATACGTATGGTGCGCGCCAATCTTTTAGTCGCCTCTGATTGAGTTACGAATGCAAGCTTGCGCAGGTACAGTCAAGGAAACAATTATATGAACGGTTGATTATTATATGTTTACTAGAAGTGGGAAGGTGTACTTGTTGTACCTACCTATTTCATTATTTATTTATTATTTTATTGCGATCTTAACTATATTAATAAAACGCATTTATATAAACACCATTTTCCTACATTGTCGCCTTAAAACGCTATAACGTCCACGAGGCATAACAACAACTATAAACTTTAACAAACTAAATCAACAAATAAAGGCAACAAAAACAAAAACATACAGATTCAACGATAAACTTACCGAATCATGGATTTTTTTCCTCGAATGTATTTTTCATGGAACGCGCGCGTGTGTAGTGTACGGACGTAGCACTAACACTAACGCATAGTGTTGACACCTGCTAAATGGCGAGCGGGGGGGTTTGGTGCGGCACGCAGGCGGGTGTGCTCCCCGCTCTCGCTCCTGTAACGTCCCCCTGACACCGTAAAACGGTTATTGCGTCGCCTCGTGCGGCTATCTTCAGACCCCCGTTCATTAATTAACACTTTCGTCAGGTTCCAACACTGACAGCAGGATAGCGTATACAATTTTCAACGCGTGCGACAGAGATGGCAACAGAACCCGTGTCGCGACCTCTAGTTTATGAACGCGCCCCAGAGGCGACTAAAAGATTGGCGCGCACTGTACGCGTCTATGCATGCGTGTGTCTGTTTTCGCTCACTGTATGGAGTCTGCCTTCTGGTAGTATCTACTTTGTGCCAGAGACACCTATTTTTTTTATAAGCATATAAATAATATTGTGTCCGGAAATGACAGCCTTATTTACGAGCTTATTACCGACCATTCGTATTTTGGCACAATTTTATTAAGGGTGAAGCGACGGAACGCGTACCCAAACGCACAACTAATAGTTGTTTTTCTTATTTTTTAGTAAAGAGTTAATAGTTTAATGTCAATTAGGTTTTCCTACCTAGCTAAATTTTGTTATTTTATGCTTAACGTTGTAAATTATCCTACACAACAACTATAAACACGCTTTCAAGTGGTTGTGCAGGATCATTAAGGTGGGCCATCCCACTTAGCTGCCATGTAAATGCTTTAGGTGTTTGTGACGTTCTGACGGCTTTGATTTCAATGAAATTTTGCTCACATCTTTATATAACGTGTAACAGAAAGGTGTAACCATATTTGAAGAGCTTATTCAGTCAATGATATAGAACAACTTTTGCTATGGAACAAACCCGGTATCACGAAAAACAAGTTTAACTTTTTCATGGAAAAATGCAATGCCGCTCGGCTGAAATGTATGGAAGGGCAGATTTTTTTTTTGTGATTTCGGGGTTGGCTCCATAGTAAACGTTGTTCTATACCATTGACTGAATAAGCTCTTCAAATATGGTTACACCGTTCTGTTACACCTTGTTAATGTATGTATACTTTCCCCCCCCCCCACACCGCACTTCGATGCATCTCTCATCAAGAGGTGCTAGATGGCGAGATATTCAAAAAGCGCCGGATTTGTGAAATGGTTTCAGGTTAAAAGTTTTCTATGAAACGGTAACTGTTTATTTATAGAAAAGTATATAAACTTTGTCTTCTTTACATGAACGACGTCTGTATTTCTCTCTTTCTTATTTCCAGTATAGATAAAAATTATAAAACTCGCTGAACTTTGCGTAAAACGAGGCAATATTCACGATATCCTGACAGCTATTCTGATGGTGTTTCATCAAATTTTATTAAATTTTAAAATCAAATTTTATAATAATAATATATAAAATAACACAACTTTGCTAGAAGAGCTTAACTAACATTAAACGATTGTCACGTAATGCCATAAATCGCATTTATTTAATACTTTTTATTCAAAAATAATCAAAACGATAATAAGTTACGCATTCGGGAACGAAAACTGACGCAACCACCTTAACACTATTTTATTAAATCCTTTGAATTTTTGTTAAGTAAAATGATTCGATGCCTGATTTCATTGATGTGAATGATTACATTGATTTGTGAATGAATCGCCTGATATTTATGACAACGGTCAGGTTTCCTCTGAAGCTACATTGGATACAATCATGTTTTGAACATTTTCGTGTAACAGGATCCTAATTAGAAGCGATAATTTATCCCCAATACTGAACCAAGGCTCAACAAGGATTTCAATTATGGAGACATGCAATTTAGTCATTTCTTAGACACTTTTCCCATGTTCTAACTTGTACCTTTTTATACATTGTGTATGTGACTTGTTTTATATATGACTTCTGTTTTTTAATGCCTTTGTATTACTGCATTTCCTTATGTTCATCTTGTGATTTTCATCACTTTCTCCAATTTCACTCTGTTAAAGGTGGGAGATTTCTCTGCCTACTATATATGAATTAAAAGTGGCTCGAAACGACAAATGTTTACCAACGGCACATAAATAAACAAAGACAGCCAAAGTTCGGAGATTGAAACGATATGGCGAGACTCAAATGGGATTAAGGTGGTATTTTTTATGATTTCGGTAAGTATTCTAAGAAAAAACTTATATAGAAACATAACTAGGAATATACGGTACCCACATTCAGCGCATGGTCCTACAAAACCAAGTCTAATGGACCTGCTTTGATTCACTTATCTCGCTCGCGCTACTGTCGAAGCTCTGTGATATCAGAACGTACCCACTGACCTATGTACCGCATCTTCCTCCTTTTGTTATATCAATGAAAAAAAAAAATACTGATGACTTATTCGCGTCAACAGTGAAGGCGGGTGTGATAGTGAAAAAGAAGTGTGCAGCTCACAGCCACATTCACACCCACCTTGGTTGATGCGAGCGTTGAAAATTTACCAATTCTGAATTACTTAGGAAAAGTAGTAAAGAATTTTATGATACAATATTGAAACTATGATAGAAATAAATTTCTATGTTTGAACACTGCGATTCATCCATCGCAAGGAGATATAAATTAACATTATAACATTGCAGTATAGAAACGCAGAAAGAAAAGTAAATCTGAGCTGCAGAGCGAGAGGTCCCGGGTTCGTATCCTGGTTCAGAGCTCCTCACATCCAGATTTACTTTTCTTTCTGCGTTTCTATACTGCAATAATATATTGAAGTATTAATAAAAATATCTTGTGCGGTAGTACCATTATAAATGCGCGTAGGAACCTTCGGCATAGGCTGTATATCTGCTTTCTATACAATCCATGATATATTGTACACTTCCGATCGCCCCGAAAATGACACGGTTCCGACATTTTGCACATGTTCTATAATTAATTTAACTATTTCTGTATAAGGGGCTCCACAATGCTAAACATCAGTTTTGTATTGGATTCAATTTATGCATACAAAAAAAAAATATGGCGTGTTTTTAACGCAACACAATTATTAATAACTCTATAATAAATTAACATACTTTCAATCTTCTATTCATTATATTACTTTAAAAAAAAGCATGAAATGCATGAAAAAAGCTATTCAGTTTCCATATTTCAAAACCGATTGATACGAAGCCAATACACGCAGGTACTTCTTAACTAGAGAAAACCATCTTTATTGTATAAAGAAATTATAATTAAGTATAAAGACTGATGAACTTACATGAATTTATTTCGCGATACGCGACATGTTTCAAATTCCTTCCGAATTTGTTGTCAAGCGAGCGAGGGTCTGTCATTAGCGGATGAAGTCAGGGGCGAAACATGACGCGTATCGTGAAATAAATTCATGTGAGTCGATCCGTCTTTATACTTAATTATGAATTCAACTTACAATCGTTACAAATCTAAAGAAATTATAGTTAAGAGCATGGCTTACCCTAGCAACTTTTTTTATTGCCCGTCCAGCACAATAAGTCCAATGGCACAGACCTTATTTGTTAGAGGCGATCATATGTTGGCTCATTGGTCTTTTTTTTCTTCGACGCGTGATTACGCAGCGAAACAACAAATTAGTGTACTAAAACACTGAAAAATTTTGTAGGGAAAAAGTATTGGATTGAAGTAGAAAACCTCAAGATCTCTTAACCGCGTTCCTGAAACGAACGTTTGAAAACAAAAAAAAGAGGGTGGAAAGAATTTTTTTTTGATGAATTGGAAATATTAATACATTGTTTATAAGTAGAATCCCTAGATAAAAGATCAATAAATCAAATGTATTTTTGTCAATACAAGAAGAGTCCGAATTTCTTTAAACGAATCCTCGAAAGTCTGGCGATGTTCATGCTCTAGGCTCGTGGATAGTCATAATGTCCTAATGGAGCCGCAATTTCAAAATAACTGAAGTTTTGCGTGCGCGGCATCATAAACAATTCAAAAACACAAGCTTTAGAGCATGGCAGAATTTTAGCATTGGTGCAGCCCCTTAATACCTTCTGTTATAATTCGGCTCGTTTTACGAACAGTCACGAAGATTTGTATGCGCACCATATCTTTAGCAGATCTGTATTTTTTTTTGAACTAACGATTTTACCAATACTAGAGTTTAAAATGGGTAGTATTTAAACGAGCGAATATAAATTGCAATTTAAGGTGTTAAAAATGCTGAATATGGCGTACTAAAATACTAAGTGGGTGAATAAAAATGCTGAAAACGGCGACATGAAAATACAAATTCGAGTCGAGTTGAATAATTCTCAGGCGAACAATTTTCTATTTTAGTGACAATTTAATTTTAAGTAATAAAGCTAGGGACGTCGCCTCGCTCCGCTCCGCTTCTCTCGGCTTCTTATTTTATCTTACATGGAAACCTAACACGCTCCTCCTCGCTTCGCTCGTCGTCGCACCTATTTTATGCCTTGTGAAATAAAATTTATACTTGCGATTGTCGGCACTTGGTGAAACTTGAAACACATCTTGAATTAAAACACTTGTACTAGTAGTTTCTAAAAAAAACCTTGTGAAATATTTTCGATTTCATACTTTAAATTCGCCCACTCAGTATTTTTAGTCGCACGCTTTGGTATTTATTCCGGACTCTGGAAGTCGCTCATTATATTTTTATTCGCCTGATTAATAATTTCCCTTTTAAAATCCACGCGAAAATTGACTGTTCTATGATTTCTATGTGATGGCTGAAATTCGAGATGGTGCCTACACCGTGCTAGCAGGCCTTAAGAGTCGATTCTCCGGATTTCTAACAAAATAATAAATAATTATAACTGCAAAAATACAACGTTAAGCTAAGACACGTTTGAACTATAGTTTGCTATATGGATAAACATAATATTTAATGATATTATGGTAGCTTCAAAATAATTGGATTTTCCATAAGCGTGATATTAGATTATTTATAGGTATGTATTCATATATTTTTATATGTAAGTTTATGTCTTAGATATTTAGGTTTATATTTTAATCTTTGCGTAATCTTTAATTTATTATTTTCTGATTAGTATTTACACCTCCACATGTTAATTTGTTCATCTTTCTGTTAGCTACCAAGGATTGCCTGGAAGATATTGCTATTAGCAATAAGTGCCGTCCTTGTACACCATGTTTAATTGTTTCTTTTGTCTTTAAGTTATTTGTGTAAGTGTGCAAAAAGTGTTGTAAATAAATAAAATATTTTAGGAATTTACGGCTGGTATCATGACTATGGAAAAGACAATTGTTTTATAGCTATTGTAATATCATTAAAAATATGTTTATACATATAGCAAACTACTGTTATAAGTTGTTTTAGCTAAAGGTTATATTTTGGCAGTTATAATTTTTTCCTAACATTTTGTTACAAATCCGGCGAATCGACCCTTATACACCCAAACGTTGGGAGATTGATTCTAGCATTTTCCTGCGGAAATATCTCGCGAATGTTTTTACTAGTGAATTGATTGTATTTGCATCCATGATGTTACTCTTTGTTTCCCCTTTAAACATTTTTTTTCTTGATGACTTCTTTGCATTGTTTTTTGTTTTTTATTTTGTCGAACACATTTTTATTTTATACTACAGAATTATTCATATTTGCAAAATGTTGTGTGAACTTTTCACAGTATAGCGGTCATCATCTGCAAATAAAACTTTGTGTAAAAATTCTGTAGTTTTATTTCTCTTTGGTAAATGCGTAAATGTTTGAGAATATAACTTCCATTACCCGTAGACTAATTGACTAGAAAAACGTTTGAATAGAATCTATGACTATGTTATATTACTTGAACACTTATGATAAAAGGTTTCTTTTGCCTTACATTTATACAAGATGACTTGAAATTCATACTGGAGACAGAGTCTTACGGCAACTTTATAAAGGGGCGGCGCTAGGCGTTTGCAGAGGCCTCGCAAATAAGTTTGACAAGTTATTTAAGAGCGCACCGAGCTTTTTACACATATACAAACACGTTTTTATTACCCTTGTTTGAAGTAGTAAACAATTAAATTAATATCTAGGGAAATATATGGGTATTACTGGCTGGGTATATACACTAGACTGTATACACAATGAAAACACTATTTAATAAAGTTGGCTTGATAGAATAAATTCGCAAAGTTATTACTTTTCGAATACATTTTTCCTCTATTTCCCTACTTTTTTACATAAATGAGTAATTTGATATTATGATTCATTTACTAAAATAAAATTCATAGATACCTGGAGCGTTTATACACGACAGTTTTTTTATTTAACAACAATATGATGAAAATAACAACCAAAAACTTTGATAAACTGCAAAAGTTTGGTTATTTTCTTTACTCTTTACACGTAAGGAAAAAGACAGACAAAGGCAAACGCTCGGTGCGCCCTTGAAATTTAAATTCATATTTATCTCATATCAATTTATCCAGAGTCGCCTGTTAACACTATGAAAGCTCTAAAAATGTATTGAAAAAGGCGTCATCTTTTTGTCTGGTAAATGAAAGAGGCCTCGCAGAGCTGATGTTTCTGACGCCGCGCCCTCCAAGTTTGGTCTAGCGTCACTGCGAGAAAGTTGATAATTTATAGGTCAATAATTTTCAGTCTCCAGTATGCCGCACGCATAAAGGCAGGTTTATACAGGGTCAGTGCACAAGTCAGTAGTGCCGGCGCCGACACTGACTTCAAAATATTCGTGTGCGAATATTCAAGTCAGCGCTGACTTCAAGCCACTGTACTGACTTCAAATCAGTTTACACAGGGTTTTTATCGGGTCAGCACTGACTTGCCTCGAATTTGTAGTCAGTTACTGACCCTGTGTAAATTAGCCTTAAATCGAAGTCGCCTTATTGGAGAAAAAAATATTTAAAATTATGCCTTTAAATAGGTATGTACCTAAAAGGGCATTCATGAGCTCGGTATATACAAGGTAAAATTTAATCAACCGCCCGAATTCATACTGGAGACTGTTACCAGGAACAAGGTTCAATGACAATGATCTTTTTTCTGGAAACCAAAAAAATATATTTTTGTTCCCTTACGAATTCGCGTAGCTTAATTAAAAAAAGGGTTTTTTTTAAATTTTTTTTTAGAGAATTTACGCGCTTTTAGATCATAGTTTTCAATATTATGGTATTTAAATTAGTCATTATTTATTTATGATTTTTTAAAGAATTTCCGGATGTTACGTCACATGACTCCTTTTAGGCCTGATACTGAATGCGGACTTTTGCCTTGCTTGTAAAAAAAAAATCTGTCATCCACAGAGTACTATATTGCTACATCCGGCAATAAAAAATCAAACAACAACAACAACGAAACTATGTTGAGTGTTACCAACGTCTGCAAAAAAAAACCCTAAACTGTACTTTGTCAGTCACAAGAGGTGCCTATTAATCACGTGACGTATATTTGGCTGAAATTTAACGCCCTACATCTCGGTTATTAAATTTTAAAAGGCAAATAAACTAGTAGTTCGCCCCGAACTATGAACTCGCGATTCGATCTTGACCGATTTGGCTCGAACTTAAAAATTCAAATTTCATGACGTTCCGATCAACGATACTCGAGTTATGGTCGGACAAACACACAACAATTCATACATACATAATTATATTTGGTATCTCTCATGTATGATTGTCAATATTAATCCATCACAGAAATTGTTGTCATCAAAAATTATATTTATTTTAATAATGCATTACTTCATAACAAATAAAATTAACCGATCAATCTGGGATTTCGTAACAAGACAGCAACACTTACTGCGTTCAGTTATGTTTATACTGTGACCCAGACATGGACTTCATGTTCTGTTCTGTGACTCTGACAGTAATATTTTTTAACTTGATGGCAAGCGACACATTTCTATACAGCCTTCAGTCAAGTGACGTCACACGAAGGTCAAATGAAAGTCGCAAGCTTTTTCGTAAAAATATTCATCATCATGAGGTTTTTCAGAACAAAAGTTCTAAAATACGGCTTATTAAACCTAAATCTCGAAATGGTTTTCGAATTAACACACCTTAACATATTTTAATCTATGCGAATTGGACTAGTTTAAATATGATAAATTACTAGTATATGCATAAAATTTTTTTTTGGATGGTCATCTGAAGGGTCATTAACATTGTTCCTGATCAGTGATCACTAGCCGAGACTCCAGTATGAATTCGGGCTATTGATTAAATTTCACCTCGTAATATTCTTATTTAGGATTTAACGTTAAACTTCAGTCGTTCGGTAGGTACAAAGTGCACAACTTAAACATTGCTTTTCTTGTTAAGAATTTAAAAGTGAAAAAAGATATTCGTCAGCTTAGAGCTTCCTCTGTGGCAATTCACGCCAATATTCTAGTATAAGAAATCAACAGTTTGAAATAAAATGCACAATTAGTAACGATTTTGTCCAATGCTGTTTTAAGGTTTAGACAAAATTATCGCGAATTGTGCATTAAATTTTAAGCTGTTGATGTTGAATCATAAACCAACCTTACTTATACCGAACTGTTGGCGTGAATTGCCAGACATTTTTTTCACTTAACTTCTTAACAAGAAAAACAAAGTTAAGTTGTGCACTTTTTACCGAGCGACTGATGTTAAACCTTGTGGTAAAACAGAATCTCTGCAAAATGCACCTCATAATATTATTTCCTTTTGAATGAAGTAGGCAATAAATGCGTTTAAAGCAATTCGTAGAAATTGCTTTAGGTTTTCACGAGAAAATATGTTTACAGGTATACCTATATAAAATGTAAATTTTCTTGTGAAAACCTAATTATTATAAAACCTCGACTAAATAGAACTAGAAGAGCTTTTTTATAGTCTTCACTGTATCGCTGCGTTCCGAAATAAATAATCGCCAAAATCGATTACGAATGAATGAGGTGAATGGCAAATAAGCCATGAGTGAAGCTGCGTTCCGAAATAGAATTATATCGCTAAAATCGATTACGAAAGTATGAAGTGAATTGCTTATAATCCATTATAATTCTATTACGGACTGCAGGGCAAGTTAATTCGGTCCGAAATATAATTATATCGATTACGAAAGTATCCACTGTAATTCTATTTACTATACGAAAGTATCCATTGTAATTCTATTTTCGGACAATGGATCATAAGCCATTCACTTCACCATGCGGTCCGAAATAGAATTACAATGGATCATAAGCCATTCACTTCATACTTTCGTAATCAACGATATTATATACCAATGTCGTTGTTCGTAATCGATTTTAGGTGCCTTAATTTTAGCGATGTAATTCTATTTCGGAACGCAGGGTATGTGTCTTCTACTCGTCCACCATAATTAGGCCAATGGCAGACTTTGCTTTTGATAGAGGCGATGATTGGTTGGCCAATTATCTTGGACGGTCAATAAATAGTACATTCTCAGACGATGTACAAAACTAGGACGGCCGAGCCGAGTGTTAATATCGAGGAGATTGTTCAGCAGAAGTCTGTGAGACGAGTGAGGTAGAGGATGCGCTACTCGAACGAATCAGGCGCGAGAGTCGAGACAGAGGTGCAGTGGCCCAATGTTCTAACGGACTTCCGGTCTCTGGCACTGGAGATACCCTGGAATACATAAGTAAAGATAATAAAGCCGGAAATTTAGAGAAAACATTGGGGATTTCAGTTGTGGGGGACAAAGTTAATAGAGAAATCATCTTGAATTTGAACACAAACACTTGTACTAGTTGTTTCATAACATAATTATATTTGTTGCACACTTCCCAACCGGTTTCGGAAATCAATCCATCTTCAGGGGATACAGAATATTTATTATTTTAATATACGAGCCATAAAACGATACAATTTTATGGCTCGTATATTAAAATAATAAATATCCTGTATCCCCTGAAGATGGATTGATTTCCGAAACCGGTTGGGAAGTGTGCAACAAATATAATTATGTTATGAAACAACTAGTACAAAGTGTTTGTGTTCAAAATCAAGATGCTTTCTATGTTTCATCAAGTGCCGACAATCGAGAGTATAAATCATAATAGAGAAGTGGTCATACATACCTACTTGAAATGGGGTTGGGTAGTTTGATGGTGTCCTTTATAAAAATTAAGTACCATAATTTTTTTGGAAATCTTATCATTCACGCTTATAATATTTTTATACACAGCTTTATCCCAACAGCTCCGTATTGAATGTATCGAAGGTACCTGCCTAATAAGGGTGAAGCGCTCCCGCCCAGAAAGTAAGAGAGTAAAAGTAGGCTAGGCGTAAATCGGTCTGAATAGGGACTTGCAAAATCTATGGAAATCGGTGCAAAAAGGCTTCTAAATGGAGAAGTTCGGAATGTAACAAAATGCAAAACGCTCACTAAAGACCATTTTAGTTCTCAATAATACAATGACCGGTTCAAACATCGTCTATCATCTTACCTATTGCGCCTAGGCCGTGCAGTTTTAGGTCGTACTTTTCGACGCTCGGGCTTCACTTCTTGGGCTGGAGGGGCACTTTCTACCTCTGCACCGTTGCCTGAACCTGGATAATGAATGAAATCACACATTTCTATTCCGTTATCACAGAATACATTGGTGTTATTTTTCTCCAGCAGAACCATCGGGTATTTACTTAACCAAATAGTTTTTACCGGTAGGCAAGGGTACCTATTTGTTTTTCATACATTTAAGTACCCTAGTAATTATTTCTACGCGACCGTTTACACACGGATATCTACGGCCACGGTATACGTAGGCTACGACAACGATTTGTGGAACACATTGGGGTTTAATGCTCATTGGCAACACTGACCATAGTGACCATGTCTCGTCAACGCCATCTATTGAGACATTAGGGACTAATGTTTTTTTTAATGAGCTGTCAAAAATCACGAAAAAGCTGCAACTTCCATTTGCTTTCGTGTGACATCTTTCTTTTGCTATTAAGATAAATTTATAAAAATTTGCTGCAGACTGATTTGACAGATGGATGACAAATGAGTAGACAGACCACTTTTTTATAAGCAATATCACATCACAATCAGTAAAATGTCTAAAATTAACATGTACTTAACGTCATTACTGACAAATCTTTAAAAAATCATTAAAAATTATGTTTAATTTATTAACCAAAATAATGAAAACTGTCCTAAAATAGCATATATTCTCCGAAAATTAAAAAAAAAACTTTTTGAAATAAAGCTTTGGGAATTTGCACAATAGGTACTGTACAAAAATAAATGAAAGCTTGTCCGTGGTATATATCTGCTGAAAATAATATTAACTCGTAATGCGTAATAGAACTTCATTTAATGAGTGACGGACTTGACACCGTCATTATACATAGATAATAAATATCAAAGACAAAACTAGACGAGGGTATCCTCCACCCTCACACTAAAATCATAATACAGAAACAAAATAAAATACTCAGATAAATAAAATCTTATCAGAAATAGAAACACCAATGAATATAAATTATGAATAATCACTCTAGATATCGTTTTACAGGTTTTCTTATTCTAGTGGATTTGCGAACATCACTAGGACCACCTCTGGGAATGGAGCAAAGAATGTGCCAATGCCTTTAACCAAATTAAATCATCTCTCATGAGCAACAAAGTCTTAGCCCATTATGACCCAAACCAAGAACTTATTTTGACATGCGACGCGAGTTCACATGGGGTAGCGGGTGTCCTTACACAACCCGACAAACAGGGTGACATGTTGATCCGTCCTTACCTAATACCATGTAATCTGATGTGCCCAATTTTCTAGTTATTGTACCTTCGGACCACTTCCAATTGTTATCTCTAAAGTCTCTATATTTGATTACATCACCTACATTTACTGCTTTATTTGTGTCGTTAGATCGAACAACTCTATCTAACAATTTGTTCATAACTTTCGTGGTTTGATCGGGTTTGAGCGCATCAAGGCGAGTTCGTAAATCTCGACCTTGAAGCATCTTTGCTGGACTTTCACCTGTTGTACTGTGTGGTGTATTGTGATAATTTAATAGGAACCTAAGTATTGCTGTATCTACGTCAACCTTTTCAAAACGTGCCTTTTTGATTACGCCTTTGATTAATTTGACAGCTCCTTCAGCGGCACCATTTGAAGATGGATGGTAAGGAGCAGAAAATGTGTGTTGGACCCCGTTTAATGTTAAAAAATCGTTAAACTCCTTGCTTGCAAAGGGAGGACCGTTATCTGATACAATTTGCTTTGGAATTCCCCATTTGGACCAAGACTCACGAAGTTTCCTGATTAAGCTCGCAGCTGAAGTTCGTGACATGTTAAAAACTTCAATCCATTTGGTTCTTGCATCAATTGCAATCAAGTAGGTATATCCTCCAATTGGACCTAAAAAGTCCAAATGGATCCTCTCATATGGTTTGGTGGGCCAGTGCCAGGGCACAGGGGCGCTGGCAGGTGGAGCAGAAGCAACGGCTGCGCAGGCCCTGCAGGAACGACACAGAGCTTCTATTGCTTCGTCCATACCGGGCCACCAAACATAACTTCGAGCCATTGCCTTTGTTTTTACAATGCCCATGTGGGGTTCATGTAGCTCGGCAAGAACGTTTTCTCTGCAATATTGTGGTATCACTACTCTATGACCCCACATAACACATCCTAATTCTAGGTATAGTTCTTGTTTCCTACGAAAGAATGGTTGAAGTTCTCTAATTTCTACTTCTTCTGGCCAGCCATCTCTGATATAACTAACAACTCTGCCTAAAATTGGATCGATTGATGTCCTTGATTTAATTTCATTGCTGTCAATTAATAACGCGTTTGATGCAAAATGTAAGTAGCACTGCTCCGGGGGTTGGAATTCGTTTTGTTTGCCTATAGGCAGTCGTGATAAGGCATCCGCACAATTATCATTTGAGTTGACATACTGGATCTCAAAATCATAACCACAGAGAAGTAGTGCCCACCTTTGCATTCTACTTGACGTCATATTTGGAACCCCTGTTAATGGTCCAAAAATGCTGACCAAAGGTTTATGATCCGTTTTTAAAATAAAATGTCTGCCGTAAACGTACTGATGGAACTTTTGAACGCAAAAGATTATTGCTAATGCTTCTTTATGGATCTGCGAATAGTTTTGCTCTGCTTTATTAAGTTTCCGCGAAACATAGGCTACAGGACGTTCTTTACCCTGTTTGTCGGGTTGTGTAAGGACACCCGCTACCCCATGTGAACTCGCGTCGCATGTCAAAATAAGTTCTTGGTTTGGGTCATAATGGGCTAAGACTTTGTTGCTCATGAGAGATGATTTAATTTGGTTAAAGGCATTGTGTAACAGATCGGACCTCATCTGTTCACGTCTCAATTCACAAATAAATGTTCTTATAATGAACAGGAAGATTGTTGTATGTAATCAAATAAATTACGTTTAAATAAATAAAGCAAATTGAAATCGATCGCGTCAAATTACTGATTTTAAATAATAAATACAGTAAACTAAACCTCTGGCCCCAGCAATCGGTCCAATATTAAATAGATTAAAAACAAACTTTCAATTTCAAACATGATGGTTTCCATTCATGCGTGAACCCTAGTAAGCTGTAAGTTATTACAATGTAGACGAGACGGCGGCACTGGCAGTTGCTGTATACCCATCTCACTCGCTCTTATATCTGTTATCATTTTGTCTCTTTTGGTCGATTTCTTATTGGCGTCAAAAGGACTGCGAGGATTTCATAGGAAAATGGATCTTGTAACAATATGCATTAGGTTGACTCCAATAAGGTGTGAACAAAGAGTACGGTGAGAACGAAGAGAATGCAGAGATTGGTGAGAACAGGGAGTACAGAGAGTACGGAGAGTATGGAGAGAAGGAAGAGTATGGAGAGTACGGAGAGAACAGCACCGAGTATATAAGGTCATGGAAAAGCGGTTTGGGGATCAGATATTTTTATACCGTCGACGAAGTGCTGTCAAGAAGTCTCAAGGTGAAGTCTCATACCAAGTTCAGAGTATTGTTACGGGTTGGGTTTTCTTTGCTTCAATAGTAATTTTGTTTTCGGAACTTGCGATTAAAATACGGAATGTGTCAATCTATCTGTTCGTTTGACCACGGGGTCATTTCGCGTTCGCGTTAGCTTTTAGGTGGCTGTATGCCCTTTTATCGTAAATAGATTCGGTTATGGTCAATAGTTTTTGACTTTTCCGACTCGGAGATTGACACAGACGCGTTTGAATTCGTATAGGGTGAACGAGGAACGAGCTAGATTCCGTGATGTGTAAAGGGTTCGATAATCGTCTTTTCAAGTTCCGAAATTAAAGTATGTACTTAAATAATGTAGTAGTGCATAGGTCGATTCAGGGGTTGATGGGGAGGGCAGGGAGTATGGTCTCTTCTTAGTATTGCCGGACGTGGAAACGGGAAGATGTACCAGGGTGACAATGTGGCATAGGGCTAGTCGCGGGGAAATCTTGAAGAGTCAGGCAGGGAGCTTACAGAGCGGAAGTCGCACTGGGCTAAGATTCAGGTCACCTACTGGTGTGAACGACAGAATCTAGTTTTAACCTCCTCTGGAGGGAAGCAAGCGTCTGGGATGGCCTTGCTCCAGTTTTACATACTGGAAACACATCCCCCATGAAAGGCGATGTTTATGGCAAAGCGTCCGTGCCGTGAAGAGGTTGCGATTTGTTCTAACCTTTGTCATCTGACTGAGCTGGTCATGGTCTCATATCTATATATTTATATATACACATGAACATATAGGCTATCCCAGCCAGCGGGGTGACGTCCTTTTTACCTACTGTATCACCCCCTGTCTGAGTAGGGCAAAGTTTTAGGGTGTTAGGCACACACAGGGGTTCCAACTTGCCCCGCGTCTTTCTGTCGATTAGTTGAGGGGTTGTATGGTGTTTGCTAGCACAATATACAACCACACACACGTTTAATTGTAAATGTGAGGTGACGGACCTCTAGCCTTGAAATCCACACATTTGAAAGCCTAGGAATACTTGATTTTAGGGCCAAATGTTAGGCAGGTAAATTCTAAAATAAAGTCTACTGTTAGGGTATTAATAATTTATTTTTGAGAAATTATACTTAGTGGGAGGTATCAGGTAACCTTAATCATTGTTTAGGAAAAATAGGTCAGTAAATTTAGGTTGGTTTAGGTTATAAGGTTCCAAGTACATAGGGATCTCTGAAAATTTTATTTTAGTGGTTCAGGAATAAGTGTTGTTTGTTGACTAGGTTCATTATTTATTAAAGATGGTTTTATAAACCCACAGAACCCTAATTTTTAATAGTAAAGCATAAGGCTTTGATATTGGCAATAAATATGAAATGATATCAGTATTAGAAAACATTTGAGTTTCACCACTTAAGGATCTCTAAATATGATGTACTTACTTAGGTATTTCTTTTAAGAAATAAAGAGGCTTGAGTTTGGCACAAGAATATGCCTAAATAATAGAGAAAGCATACATAAGTCTTGATTTTGAATTCATGTTGATGAAATGTATTCTGGACTACAAAAGGTCATAACTGTGGTACCTACCAAACCCTTCTTAAGGTCAGTTCTTAGAGAAAACTAAATTGAAATGATTTGAATCTATATTTATCAATAAATAAGAACCTTTTACGTAGGTACCTATCAAATCAAATAATCTGATTGTAGGAGTCCAAAAATAGAGTGCAGTGACTTGACGGCATTGTTTGGTTAGTACTTACTATCCAGAAGAAAGTTCTTAGGTGAAATAGCTTTGATTTTAATACCCATTTGACTGTTAAATTATTTACTTACTGTGGAAATAGCTCTGGGAGATTTTATTCAAGAAATAAGAATAATTTCAATCTTTATCAATATTCAATAAACTTAAAATACAAATGATGTATTTGTTTGCATAAAAGTTTTCCATTGTCTGGCAAACAAGGCCTTAACTATTACTATACACCAAATATGGGGTAGTAAAAGTTGTATCTTCGTCATTGGAAATAAATAAATACATCTATGGAACAAAAACTAAGTTCTATTAGTATTATTATTACTACTTTACCTAGAGCAGGTTTCTCAATCAAAAGTACTTACTTATATTGAAATTATTCTATTCAGTAGTTATAAAATGGACTACATAAATGGCTGTGATTTGTGAAGGATTGAAAGGAATTCTTACCCATCATTTACAATTATATAAAGATAAAACTACTAGTATAAAGTAGCTAGTTGCCTATTAAATTCATTTATATAAGGTAATTTATATTGGCTAATTTTCATGTAAGGGTTTCATTAAATGAAACCTATGTACACATGAATGAAGGTACGGTAATTAGGTAACTGGTATTGAGTCTGGTAATGGTATAAAAAGATGTCCATATGATGAATTGTGTCTTTGGTATGATTAAGACACGTGCTGATGGATTCAACATCTTTTCTAATTTATTTTTAGCAAATTATGTTTATAATATTTTATAAAACATGTACCTTAATTCAAAGAACTAAGTTTCATTTAAAACAAACAACCGTCTAACTTTGATACTATGGTTTTGTTCGTACTATATTATGAACTTTACATCTCTAGTTTGGAAAGCCAATATTAATTACTGTACATTATATTTGCTGAGAAATGCCTAAATGAGATTAAATAAAACACCAGTTATTCTAAAATATATTCAACCAAATATTTTTCATAAATTACAGCTGTTATGTCACCTCAAAGTTATTTTAACTTTAATTCCTCAGCTAGAGATCACTCTTTAGCTATCTAACTTTCTCAAGACACTAAAAGTTAATAGTGCTAGGGACTAAAATTGTTTCTGAGAGCAATCATATATTGTATTTAAAAGACAGACAGATAAACACTCTTTATTTGGATTCATGTTCATAAGTTTTGAAGTTTGAACTCTTAAATTAACTACTGATGAGAGCACAGCTCTTAAATATTATTTCAAGTTAATGTTTATTCATTCAATAAAGTGAAGTCTCCAGGCTAGAGCACTGCTCTTAAATTGCTTCGAGTTAACGTTTGTTTATGACTGATAATAGGTAGTTATTATTATAATGGAATACAACTTTTAATAAGGGTTTGTCTAACTAACTTTATCTCTGAATCACTTTTAAAAAACTTGGGTTCTACTTAAGGCGCGACGTAAGGTTCTAAACTGACGATCACACTTTGGCCATATATCTGTTAAAATCATTTCTATTAAGCACCAAACGTTAAGCTATGTAGGTTGTAAGTGGTTTGTTATTGGAATTTCGTTCAGTATGAGCAGTAATGGTTTTATTAAGAGGTATTAGTACAATTGGCACATTCTTTGCTCCATTCCCAGGGTTCCCCTTTCTTCAAGAGACGGTGTAGTGGATGTAAAATACTACTAGCGTCTGAGATAAATTTGGTGTAAAAGTTAACCATACCCAAGAAGGACCGCAGTTCAGGAACATTTTTGGGTTGTGGCATTTCTTTAATGGCCAAAATTTTACTGGGGTCAGCACGAATACCCTCTTTACTTATGATGTATCCCAAATAACTGACTTCGTCAGCAAGAAACTCACATTTACTTTGTTTTACCTTTAACCCTAAGTCTTTTAATTTGCCTAAGACTGATTCTAGTGTCTTTAAATGTGACGCACGGTCAGGACCGCTGATTAAAATGTCATCTAAGAACGTCCTAGCATTAGGAATATCTCTAACGATTGACTCACTAATCCTGCTAAAAATTCCTGGACTGGATGACAAACCAAAAACTAAGCGGTTGTATTTAAAGAGGCCGCGATGTGTGTTGATAACAGTGAACATTTTTGAATCTTCTGACAAGCAGATTTGATTATAAGCTTGTGACAGATCTATTTTAGTAAACTGTTCGTGACCAGCTAAAGAAGCAAACAGTTCTTCCGCCCTTGGCAACGGATACCTATCCACCATCAATACTGGATTAAGTGTTACCTTAAAGTCAGCGCAGACTCTCAAGCTACCATCTTTTTTATTGACTGGGACTAATGGTGTAGCCCAATCAGAGCAGTCCACTGGTTCAATTATCTTGTCACGTAACATGGCATCGATCTCTGCATCTACTCGTTCACGCAGTGCAAAGGGAAGTGGCCGTGCACGTCTAAAAACAGGAACGGCTTCGGGTCGAACACGTAGTGTCGCAGTGCCCCCCTTGTAACATCCGAGTGTTCCGTCAAAGACTTCCTTATACCTGTCAAGAATAACTGGCAGATCATTATCACTGGATGCAACTTGATTGAGATCCACGTCGTTATCACATTTAATAAAAGGAATTCGGATCGCCAGCTCTGCTAACCACTGTCTACCCAGTAGACTTGTATCTCCTTTTTCCAATACGTATAAATCTAGGTTCTTTTTATGACCATTATATTCTACGGTGGGTGTAATTACGCCCAGAGGTTTAACCTTTGTGCCATCATAGAATTTAAAAATGGTCTTTGTAGGTTTTAATGGCACATTGCTAAAATTTCCACTATAGGTCTCCTTACTAATGAATGAACTTACAGCTCCAGTGTCAATTTCCATGATAATTTCTCTCCCATTTACAATTATTGGCAAACTCACCGCTTTATATTGGCTCAATGCCATTCTGCAGAGAGCCTCTTCAAAATCAGAATCGGATTCTTCATATAGTTCGTCATGTAATTGTTTTTCTTCTTCTTCCTCATTATCCTGTTCGGTTAAAAAATAGGTACTTTTGCGTCCTCTTCTATTTGTCACCGATTTGCTAGTTGATGGTTGATTCCCTGACAACCATTGCGGGCACACTCTACTAATGTGGCCCTTTTCATTACACTTTCTACATTTCTGTGTACGAAAATAACAATCTTCTATAATGTGACTCAAAGCTCCGCAAGCGCTGCATCTAGTTTTCACAGTTGTTAGGTGTGGATCATTAATGTTCTTCATCTGCCGCGGCACGTACCCTTCCTTTAGGTTTGCCACCTTATGTACGTCATTCACGTAAGATCCGCGACCTCTATTCACTTCAGCAGCATTATTTTCTGCTGCTTCAAGAGCGCTTGCTATTTCTACAGCTTTAATAAATGATAAATTGTCCTCTAAAAATAGCCTTTGCTTGACAATTTCTGCTCTTAATCCGCATACGAACTGATCTCTTAAATTTTCAGACAGATTCTCTTTAAATTCGCAAGTACGCGACAGTTCTTTGAGTTCTTTCACATACTGTGAAATTGTTTCTTCGGCCATTTGTATTCTTTGACGGAAACGATATCTCTCCGCCAATATCGATGGTTTTGGATTGAGGTGCTTTCCTACTAGCTCAACTACGTTTTGAAAACCTAATTCTGTTGGCTTTTGGGGGCTAGCCAAGGTTGTCATGAGTTCATAACATTCATCGCCAACTACTGCTATAAGGGTTTCCAACTGAATCTCTGTTTTGATTGAATTGACTTTGAAGTAAGATTGTAGTCGTTCAATATAAGAATACCAATTACCCTTATTTGGGTCGAACTCCTTGATCTTTCCGATCGACATTTTAATGCGTTTTCCCTAGTTTTCTCGTCGCCAATGGTATATATCTGCTGAAAATAATATTAACTCGTAATGCGTAATAGAACTTCATTTAATGAGTGACGGACTTGACACCGTCATTATACATAGATAATAAATATCAAAGACAAAACTAGACGAGGGTATCCTCCAGTCCGATAGGGAGGGACCTAAAGGTGGGTTTACATAAAATCAATCAGTGTTGAAGAAAGGAATTACAGATATTTATGACGTGATTTTCTACCTAAAGACGTCAGATTAAATAAATCATACGATAATAATATTGATAATACTAAAAGTACATAATTAACTGGTAGGGTACGATGACTTACCTGCCTGTTGATTAAAATGTTTGACATTCATTCAATATATAATTAATTTAATTATTTTGTATGGCTGTACTTAGGTACATATTTTTTAATATTGTATTTTTTGAATATGCGATTGTGTAAATTTTTGACATCTAATGTATCTAGTTCTATTGACATGTAATGAAACTTATGAATAAAATGATTATGATTATGCATCATCCATTGAGAATAGACTTACCAACAACGTAAAGGGAATGTTCTATAGGCACCTGTCCTGTAGCGTGTTGTATACAGAGCGGTCTTGCGGCCCGCATTCGAGCCAAGTCTTCACGGCGCACAGCTGCAACGGCTCTGTACATGAAAACGATGTTTTTAAACAATGAGGGGTTTTCAAAGTCAAATTAAAAAAGAAAAAGTAGTACCGAACGACTCGATAGATGGTGCAGCTTGTACTAAAAGTGTCAATACATGTGTTTCTGGCAACACTAAATTCATGTATTATTGCTAAGATCTATTGTTCTTTCTTGCCTTGAAATGTTTTATCCCACAAAATATTGCTGCCCACAGATTAAAAAATAATATTTGATTTTTGACACTTGAACGCAGGGTAACGCCATCTATGTTTACCTCTGAAAGCTTGATCAAGGTCAGTCTGGAAAACCGCTCATTTTCCCTTGTTTTATTTACTAACACGCCTCATAAACTGGAAACCTTATCTTTTGATAAGTAAAGATTGGTGGAATAGAAACGTCGATGTGATGGGCGTTTGTTAAGAAACATTATAAACACCATAAAGTCTCTACAGATATAATAAGCCATTGCCTGAAAATAAATTATCATAGGTAATAGTGGGAAATGCGCTTTTAACTCCTACTCCTAAGATTTCACATTGCAACATTCAAAAGTTCGGTGACAACTTAAGGCTGCGTATAAACCTGGACAAATTAGTGATTTTGCCCCCGCATCCCCGCGCCTCAACTGTTTACGCGACCGGCCGTCACCGGCCGCGAGCGCTATTTCTTAGCTCCAACGAGCGGTGTGGATCCGCGGTCATTAACCCGTGCACGTGCTAGTTTTCAATAATAAGTATAATGCATCTACGATGTATAAAATTCAACCCAGTTGACAAAACGGTTTGTTCGCAATGGCATTTTTTTGCGTAATTGTGTTTGCATCTAATTTTTATATTTCAAAATTTTATTTTTCGAAAGTCATACTTGCAAAGATAATGATAACGATGATGATACAACGATACGTCGATACGACGATACGTCGATACAACGATACGTCGATACGCCGATACGTCGATACGCCGATACGTCGATACGGGGATACGTCAATACAACGATACGTCAATACACCGATACGTCGATACGTCGATACGTCGATACGGGGATACGTCGATACAACGATACGTCGATACGCCGATACGTCGATACGTCGATACGGGGATACGTCGATACAACGATACGTCGATACGACGATACGTCGATACGGGCATACGTCGATACAACGATACGTCAATACGCCGATACGTCGATACGCCGATACGTCGATACGACGATACGTCGATACAACGATACGTCGATACAACGATACGTCGATACGCCGATACGTCGATACGTCGATACGACGATACGTCGATACAACGATACGTCAATACGCCGATACGTAGATACGCCGATACGTCGATACGACGATACGTCGATACGGGGATACGACGATACGACGATACGGCAATACGTCGATACGACGATACGTCGATACGAGTATACGTCGATACGCCGATACGTCGATACGACGATACGTCGATACGAGGATACGACGATACGAGGATACGACGATACGAGGATACGACGATACAACGATACGTCGATACAACGATACGTCGATACGCCGATACGTCGATACGCCGATACGCCGATACGACGATACGTCGATACGGGGATACGTCGATACAACGATACGTCAATACGCCGATACGTCGATACGTCGATACGGGGATACGTCGATACAACGATACGTCGATACGCCGATACGTCGATACGTCAATACGTCGATACGGGGATACGTCGATACAACGATACGTCAATACGACGATACGTCGATACGGGGATACAACGATACGTCGATACGCCGATACGTCGATACGTCGATACGGGGATACGTCGATACAACGATACGTCGATACGACGGTACGTCGATACGGGGATACAACGATACGTCGGTACGCCGATACGTCGTTACGCCGATACGTCGATACGACGATACGTCGATACGGGGTATACGTCGATACAACGACACGTCAATACGTCGATACGTCGATACGTCGATACGGGGATACGTCGATACGAGGATACGACGATACGTCGATACAACGATACGTCGATACGCCGATACGTCGATACGCCGATACGTAGATACGACGATACGTCGATACGGGGATACGTCGATACAATGATACGTCAATACGCCGATACGTCGATACAGGGATACGCCGATACGTCTATACGTCGATATGTCGATACGGGGATACGTCGATACAACGATACGTCGATACGATGATACGTCGATACGGGGATACGTCGATACAACGATACGTCAATACGCCAATACGTCGATACGCCGATACGTCGATACGACGATACAACGATACGTCGATACAACGATACATCAATACGCCGATACGTCGATACGTCGATACGACGATACGTCGATACAACGATACGTCGATACGCCGATACGTCGATACGTCAATACGTCGATACGGGGATACGTCGATACAACGATACGTCAATACGACGATACGTCGATACGGGGATACAACGATACGTCGATACGCCGATACGTCGATACGTCGATACGGGGATACGTCGATACAATGATACGTCAATACGCCGATACGTCGATACAGGGATACGCCGATACGTCTATACGTCGATATGTCGATACGGGGATACGTCGATACAACGATACGTCGATACGATGATACGTCGATACGGGGATACGTCGATACAACGATACGTCAATACGCCAATACGTCGATACGCCGATACGTCGATACGACGATACAACGATACGTCGATACAACGATACATCAATACGCCGATACGTCGATACGTCGATACGACGATACGTCGATACAACGATACGTCGATACGCCGATACGTCGATACGTCAATACGTCGATACGGGGATACGTCGATACAACGATACGTCAATACGACGATACGTCGATACGGGGATACAACGATACGTCGATACGCCGATACGTCGATACGTCGATACGGGGATACGTCGATACAACGATACGTCGATACGACGGTACGTCGATACGGGGATACAACGATACGTCGGTACGCCGATACGTCGTTACGCCGATACGTCGATACGACGATACGTCGATACGGGGTATACGTCGATACAACGACACGTCAATACGTCGATACGTCGATACGTCGATACGGGGATACGTCGATACGAGGATACGACGATACGTCGATACAACGATACGTCGATACGCCGATACGTCGATACGCCGATACGTAGATACGACGATACGTCGATACGGGGATACGTCGATACAATGATACGTCAATACGCCGATACGTCGATACAGGGATACGCCGATACGTCTATACGTCGATATGTCGATACGGGGATACGTCGATACAACGATACGTCGATACGATGATACGTCGATACGGGGATACGTCGATACAACGATACGTCAATACGCCAATACGTCGATACGCCGATACGTCGATACGACGATACAACGATACGTCGATACAACGATACATCAATACGCCGATACGTCGATACGTCGATACGACGATACGTCGATACAACGATACGTCGATACGCCGATACGAGGAAACGATGATATTCATTAGTCCATTGAGACAACCTTTAGTTCAACATCTTTAATAAAACATGACCTATCTACTTATTTTGTTAAGTAATGGCGTACCTTTGCATTACTTTCATCCACTGCTTTATTTTCACTCGTAAAACATTTTTATTCCATTTTTTACATTGGTTGCATTTATTTCCCATGTTTCAAATTACGAGATTTATTTAAATTACGAAACCGGGACGTCGAGAGCGCAAAAACGTAGCCCTCCCGTCTCAACGGAGCGATCACAACTGACCGACGGGTGAGTGACGAAACAAAGCATGGAACAAAAAGCGCGTGCGACCGAGATATCTTGTCGCCGCCTTGTCTCAGAATAAATCGACGTAAGCGCCAATTCTTAGATGTTAAATTAAATGAAAACGAAACAGAATTATTCAAAATCCCCGTGCAATTATACGGGGTCATTTGTTTTCTTATTTTTAATACAAATTTCAAGGCAAACTGTTTTAAGAAAGGACCTTTAACACTCGAAAAACATGAAATATAGAGGTAACTTCGTAATTTTTTTCTATCGAGCGAACTTAAAGCTTTTGCGTTTTTGCTTCTGCACGAATATCAGCCCTATAGTCTATTATCTATATTATTTTTATTAAACCGATTGACCAAGTTACACAATGTTTTATGCTCATTTGAAATTGTGCATCTGACATTATACCGACCCTTAAAACTATAACTCAGTACATACTAATTCCATGCATTATTCAGAGAACAGAACGCAGCCACCCATACGAGAATTCTCGTACAAGGGCATTTTCACTTTCGGTTGCAGCGTGACGTATATGGAAGTGACGAAATAAAAAATCGTTTATTATGTCTTAAATATAGATAGTAACGTAGAAGATATATGTAGGATTCATAATATATATATATGTCGGCATAAATATTTTAAAGTATTGAACAAAACTGTTTTTTTTGTGGAAAGTATGAAACCCACTGCTCCGTTACGTCACGAAATGTTTTAGGCTGTAAATTGATAAGACGAGTTTAAAGTAGGCAAAGAATTTATTATAAAAGAATGCAAACTTAAACATTATTTTAAAATAATAATCAAATGAAAGAAAACCATTTTAAGTACGAAAATATTACGTGCAATTGTTCCATAACGTCACTTTTCGATTCAAACCACTTCTTGTTTTTCTGTACGCTATTTATACGGCAAACTTTACACAAGCAATTACAATTTTTAAATATATGGAATTAAAAGCAAATCCAGATAGAATGGAAACATTTAAAGTACCTGGAATACTCAAGCAATCACGTTAAATTTTCACTCCCTAAAATATTGGGACAGTGACGTTAATGGAATCTTATGTTACGTTAGTGGAAAGGTAAGGCACGTTTTACATAGTGGTCAAAATGTATAGGTATCGGAGTCTCACTAACATTCTTAAAATATGATATATAATGATAATGAGATGACGACTAACATGATAAATTATCAATAATTTAATGCTTCTTTGTGGGAAACTAATGTCGTCTGTGACGAGCTTAAACAGTCTTCTATACTAAAACAGTCTTACCTAAAATTATGTTATACATCTACACAAAGTAACAATATTAGGTTTCCTTTGGATACATCACATTATCAAAGAGATGTAAGCTACTTAGCTAATCAGTCTGAATATTCTATCATGAGCTTAATAATTTCACTTATTTCTTAAATCTAATATAAAAATAACAAAATGAGATTTCCATAAGGCACTTATATCACTTTATAACACCAAATAACAAAATTAGGTTTCCTTGAGCTATCTAATCAGTCTGAATCATCTGTGACGTTAAATATATATATATATATATTTAATATCTAGGCAATGAGATCTTACAACATTTAAAAATAAAAAACAATAATAAATTGAGATTAACTAGCAATTGTAGATGAGAGCATTCGTTTTGTGAATGTGTGTCAAAAAGTAACACATTCCAGTGATATGTTTCACTATACTATTATGAAGAATAAATATACTGTGTGTTTACATTGAGATCACTAAGAAATCCCTCAATATTTATGTCCCTGTCTAGAACATAATTTATGTGTCATATAATTAATCAAATTATTAATTTAATACGAAATCCATGTATGTGAACTATGCCTTACAATTCCAATACGTCACTTTTTGTTATCCGCATATAAGTGACGTGACGTTGTGGATGTGACGAACTAGTCCACATTATTTTGAAAAATGATTTAAATATATAAATCATGCAAATAGACAGTCAGCCTGCACAGTTTTGCATGCTGTATAGTGCAACATCGTAATAAAATATTGTATTACATGCATTAAGCACCAGTTACTTTGAAGAACTGCGTAAATGCGTGGAATGTAGATTTTGACCCCGACGAAACACAAGCACTCTTCACCACATATTTTTGACACTTAACGCGCTAGAACAAAATGGCGGCTTGACTAGATCATATAAATGTTGCGATTATTATAAAACAACAATGTTTTGGTAGAAATCATAGAAGTTGTAAAAATAGCCCGTGACGTTATTAAGGAATTCCACTTCATGCTATTTCGTGGGACAACGTATTTAAGTAATTTATTCTATTTTATAGCCTATTTTATGATGTTTACGGTTCAGAATTGAATTTTTAAGCGTATAAAAATGCTACCAACTTAGCCTATAAAATCGAGAATATTTTGAAACTCGCGCTGAAACTTTAAAAATATGGGTGGGACATTAAAAAAAAGCCAATCTTTAACACGAAAAACTGCATTTATTAATTGATTTTAAGATCAGAAACAATTAATTGTTACTGAACAGTTAGAAAATTATACAAATTATCAGAAATATCTGATAATTAGTGCACAGGTTTAATAGTTTTACAACAACAGTTGATCAAAGTCATGGGACAGCTAGATTTTTGTCTTTGCAACCGAAAGTGAAAATGCCCACAAGTACGAGATTGATAGGTCCCGGTACGAGTTTACATGCTTTGCGCTTAGTTAGACCATTAAGACTGGACCATGGTATAATAAAACATTTTAAATGTTTTATTCGGCCATGGACTGCATCAGTTTTAGGCGTATTTCCACATACAATCAGTACTGCCTCTTTTGGTGGGGGACGAGTTAACCACCCATCCATAACCAAATCATGTTCTTACAAACGCACACACCTGCAACAAAACTTAACGTAAAATAAAAATTTTAAATACGTAGTCTTTGAATGTGTGTATTAAATTAAATAGAGTTGGGAACATGATTATCGATAAATACATCACAGCCAAAATTCCATCAGAATCTGTTCAGGTAGACAATGGTATCGATTCGGCATAACACGTCTTAACTTATTTGATAGAACTAAACTTAATTTGAGCCTTCTGTCTTTTTCTTTCCGTATCGAAAAGACAAAGACAGGACGCTTAAAATAAGGTTAGTCCTGTCAAATTGGTTAAGTTGTGTTTAGCCGAATCGATACCAATATCTTCTTCTCTATACATATAAAATTTAACGTCTGTCTGTCCGTCTGTATGTACGCTTACTTATAGGTAACTTGGAAACCACTCAATGGATGAATTAATCAGTTTATCCATAGAATACTGATTCTATGGAACTCCTTGTAACCACTCTCCCAGTACGGGTTTTCATGATGTCATGTCGGAACACGACGAGCCAGTTGGTTTGGTTTCATATGGTGATGATGATGACAAACCACGGCCGAAGCCTACTGAAAGTTATTACTGCTCGTTTAGCACCTACCGAGGGTCAAGTTTAGGGTCTCCAGTGGCTTTTTCCGGAAAAGCAATCAGAAGATCAAGTACGACAATAAAAAAAAATTTAAATAACACTTTGAAAAAAAAAAGTTTGTATGAAAATGTTCACTCTAGGGTAGGGCAGTGCCTACCCTGGCGTCATACAAACTTTTTTTTTTCAAAGTGTTACTAAAAATTTTTCATATTTTTTTTATTGTCAATCTTGACCTTTTGATTGCTTTTCCGGAAAAAAGTTCTGTGCACGCCACTGAGGGTCTCTAGGGTAAACCTACAGACACTTACAACAATTTTTTTTAAATCCTAAGCACCAACGTTGATACACATTTTTGAAAAATGTGACTTATTACTAACTCTGAAATTTCCCTAAGAATACCGAAACGGCTTGAGAAGTAAACAATAATAAGTCCAGTATTATTGCTCTCTATAAGATATTTTGAATGATTAATTTATCCTGTCTAGAAGAGCAGTAAAAATGTTAAATAAAAGTTTTTATTCCATACAAATACTATATAAATTTACGAGGAATTTACCCTGCTCGCCCTGCACATTTTTAGTTTTGTGACTTGTTAATGCTTAGCTCTCGGGTACAGATATGTAGTGTCAGTGATGCATAGTCAACCAAGTTTCTTCTTTTGTTTGATAATGTTTAAAATTGGGATTCTTCAAAATGGTAAGAACATATTTTCCCAAACTTGAATTCTCAAGCGTGAATCTACGACAAAGAATATCTATAGTACACTTACACTTCTACATCAACGAGTACAACAAAAGACAAAGGACATCACAATATAGGTAATATGATAGACTTGGGATATACTGGCGTATAGACGAACTGACAGCCCAATAACGCGTGACGAATTTTGATTTCGTCAACTAGTGATGTTCATTCTACGTTCAAGAAGTATCGAAGTGTGTCGAGAGGATTGTAGCAGATGGAAATTTGTAGTCTCTGCCTACCTCTCTAGGGGACAGGCGTGAGTATACATATATGTATTTGCAAGTGGCATAGATTAAATTATGTTAAGGTGTGTTAATTCGAAAACCATTTCGAGATTTAGGTGTAATAAGCCGCATTTTCGAAGTTTTGGTCTAAAATACCTCATGAGAATGAATATTTTTACGAAAAGGCTGCAACTTCCATTTGCCCTCGTGTGACGTCACTTGACTAATGGCTGTTTAGAAATGTGTCCTTTGCTATCAAGATAAATTTATAATAATTTGCTTCGGACTAATTTGACAGTTAGATAGACAGACAGAGACAGACCACTTTTTTATAAGCAATCACACATCACAATCAGTATAACTAATGTCTAAAACTTTTAAGTGACAAGTTCATCGGACAAATCTTTAAAAAATCATAAAAAAGCAATGGTTAATTTATTTACCAAAATAATGAAAACAATATCTTAAAATGGCATATATTCTCTGAAAAAAAAAAAAAAACTTTTAAAAATTAAGCTATGGTAATTCAATCCATCAGCCAAGGTGTTGGTTTTGTTGGATGTTACGATTTTAGTCAAATATAAGTTGTATTATTCGAGCTATGGCCTTTAGAGAAAATATATTTGATTAATTACAGAAAGGTGGGTTTTTTACAATCTGCCTGCTAGAGGGCTCTTAACAGAAAGTTTGCAAGTATCCGGATCTTTTTTGCAAAAATGCAAGGATTTTCACGTTGATCCGTTTTTTCCGATTATACTGCGGCATCGATGTCGATAACATTTTAGATAATTGCAAGCCCTAACGTACATGTAAAGTATGTTGTTGAAAAATATTTCTACCAAAATCATGCAAACTATGAACAACGTGACTGTTTTCCACGCAGAATATAAATATTCACAATGCGATTGATATTATTTCGTATTTTTAACAGACTATAACATAAATTAAACAAAAAAATAAACGCGTCGTAGCAATGATGACGTCCTGAGAATTTACCTGTGAAATGTGCAATTATCAGGATTACTTATTTCTTTGATTAACCCCACAGCCACGCACAGAACAAACCAAGGAATATAATACTCTCTCCGAGAGGAACAAACACAAATGAATCCAAAAATCTAAAGAGCTCATTCCTTGCGTGCCGACTTGTGATGACCTGTCATTCAAAAGCGGTTACAGGTCCACTAGATTTGCTTTCCTTTTCACTCTTGCTATATTCCTATAAGGGATTTTTTTCTCCCTCGCACGCTATGTTCGTCTATACGCCAGTATTATTATAAGATAGGAAGTTAGGATTAGGATAGATAGGAACACAGATAGGAACATAATAAAGTCGAATTTGAAGGCTTTAATTTTAGTTTTAGTTATGTCAAAACTAAATTTTCTTTATTGCAAAATAGCCCTTAAATGTAAGGAACATGAGTGAAATTACATTGGAATAATTTTAGTTTTGACAGCAATAAAACTAAAATTAAAGCCTTCAAAATCGGCTACACTAAAGCCAATTCTGAAGGCTTTAATTTTAGTTTTAGTGTTGTCAAAGCTTAAAATTTTCCAAAGAACTTTAGCTTCTAAACTTAACTCTTAAGGACTATTTTGTTTCGAAGAAAATTTTGTTTTGACAGCACTAAAACTAAAATTAAAGCCTTCAGAATCGGCTTTATTGTCTGTACCTCAGAAGAAGTTATTCTGAGGCCTGTACCATATGGTCTGTGCATAGCCTCCTGTCTGTGTCATTCTGTGTACCTACGAGCAGTGTTGCCACCTTAGCCCTTTTCGGGCTAGATCTAGCACTTTTTACTGTAGTTGAACTCGTTTTTTGATGATTTAGCCCGAAAAGAGCAATCTAGCCCTTTTCGTTATGTGTATATTTATAGTTATGTGAACCTAATTAAAACTAAAACCAGAAACAAAATGGGGCTAAAAACAATGATATCCATACTACGGATACGATGGGGTTTACAACGACTGAGAGAGTCTTGCTGTACACACAAGGTGTCAACTGAAATGATAAAAAACTGTAGGATTCATTTGAAATTTTCGTTCAAATCTGCAAAAAACGCAGATGTCAATCAGCCATCAACTTTTTCTGCTTCAGCAGGTACGATTTTTAACAAATTCAATAACTTAGTTTTAATTACTCTGTTGCATTTTCTGAAATTACTTACTACATTTCAAATAAACAATTTTTAGCACTTTTGATAGCAAGATTTGCTAAATCTAGCCCTTTCTAGCTTGTCCAACTGCTCTTTTTCAAAAACCAAGGTGGCAACACTGCCTACGAGGACAAGCAAGTTGTCTGTCATGTTCTATCTATGCATGTCAGCATCTGGCAACCCCTATCTTATCAATGTAAATGTGCAATCAATCAATAAATTATTGTCCATTTTCTGTAGTCTTCAATAACTTGGTTTGTTTGTGTATTTATTATTGTACCAACGCCGGTATGAGTGACACAGACTACGCTGAAGAAAGTAACTCGAACCTTGCAGAAGAATCATCACGACTGAGTTTCTCCAATGACCACCAACACATTCTCAGAGAATTCGTAGAGGAGTACAAAAACCAAAGGTTATTGTGGGATCCACAGCATAATTTCTTCAATAACAAGTATCAGCGCAACATTGCTCTCGACATTCTAGTCAACGTGCTGAAGAAATCATACCCAAACGCTACCCAACACACGGCCAGGAAACAAATAAATTCTTTGAGAACCAACTATAGAAAAGAGAGGAAGAAGTGGGGTGATTTCAAAGGTTCTATGCAAGATGGGGAGAAGCGATTCGGACGAAGATCTTGGAGGTTCCATGCTTTGAGGTTTCTTGATGAAATAACACCTGTAACACCGGGAAAGAGTGAGAGTAATTGTGTGAGTAATATAGTAATCAATTACTTAGTAGGTAGAGTAGTGTTGATTGGGTGTAACATGATTTAACTTATTGGACAGAATTAACCTTATTGCATCCTGTTTTTGTCTTTTCAATACCAAAAGATAAAGACAGAATGCTTAAATATTGGGTACGATCACAATAAACTACTATTTTCCACTGTACACAACCACAATTAGGTCATGACCCTCAACAAACATCAAAAATTGTAGGGAAAAATTGTCTGTCAATCATGATTGTGCAGTTAACTTCAGAGGATCTAAAAAGGCTGACTTGGGTGATTCATAAAATGATTTGAAAGTAGGATGGAGCCAGAGTTTTTTCACGCATGCAAAAGAGACGGCATTAGAACAGAATCATAATATGATTCATCCAAAACGGCCTTTTTAGAGGACCAGGCCACTATAAACCACCATGGTTTGTGCTGTGGTTGTTTGTTTATTTGGTTTATTCTGCTTATTTACATAACCGACACCCACGAAAGCTGAGTGTGTTTATTTTGTTTAATCTGATGACCACACTCTTAAGTTTAGTCCTGTCAAATTAGTTTAGGGCTTGTACTCGGGAATTTATGGAATATCAGCTGGTCTCATTCCCAAGAAATTCAGCATAAGAAAAGTCAGACGACAAGGCTTTATTACTGTGAAATAAAGTTATAAGATGACCTATCGGTTAATGTGCCTTTTGACTTAATCTTTTATCGTGTGGCGGCCTCATCTTTTGACACAGGGTCACCTGGCAGTCAGTATCTTTTGTTATTTTCTACTCTTTATTGCCAAGCTGTATAATTGTTGTATTACGATTCTATTTTGTAGTAAAAACTAATTGCTATTTGTAATAAATTGTACCAAAAGCACCTCTATAATCTTGACGTGAAGGCATAGAATAGTACATTACGATACGAGAGCGATGAAACGTTTTCTGACGAGTGTGAGTTTGCGGCACGAGCCGAAGGCGAGTGCTGCAATCACACGAGTCGAGAAAAAGTTTCTCGCACGAGTTTCGTATAATTTTTTATAGCACAAGTGCGGGAAATGCCGACTTTACGCACGCGCAGCTATAAAATGTGCTATAAAATTGTTTGAAGTTTATTCCTAGGAATTTATTCTTAATTCATATTAAAGTTTATACGATTATATCTTTACAGATTTTTGGTTATTTCTGTTTGAGGAAAAAGGTTCTTTTCTACATATTTTCAGTTATAATATTTTATTGTTTTTAGAGAGACTTTGATTTTTGTTTCTGTGTGAAGAAATGGTCTTATTGCATTAAAATTATTTGAGACTTCTGATTTTTGTCAAAAATTTGGGTTCCATACTCAGAGGGTGCTGAATTTTTTGTCCGATGCTACCATTTCAGTGCCTTGTTTTTTGTTGCTTGGCATCTATCTATGTTTTTCTTATTTACCATAATGTTTTTAGGGTTCTGTACCTATATTGTGAGGTGTTCCATACCTGTATTGTGATTATATTAGATTTGAAGGAGCGAGGTCTTCTGGAACAAGTATTTCTATACTTAAAAGAAGGCCCCAGCATTGTAATTTAATGTATTACTGGTTATTGAATAAACACTTTTTCATTTTTTTTTTTCGTTGTGAGTTAGTATTGAACTATTTTTGCACAAGTCCAAATTGCACTTGGCTGGTTTGGTCTGTTTAATTTTTGGTACTTTGAATATCTGAAATATCTGAATATTTATTAAAATATTATAAAAATATGAATACCTATAGTGGAACTGGCATATGTCAATAAAACATAATATTCTCTCTTTACAGACTTACGAATCCATCGAGAGTGACAATGAGTCATACTTGAAATCAGAAATGATTACATACAATACCACATCAAGCCGGAAGAGACCTCGACAACAAGAATTGGAGGATCCAAGTGAAAATGAGGATCCATTTGAGACAACAGTGCCTGATGCGGAATATGAATACCTTGAAGTGCCAGGAACAATCACCAATGAAGAGTTTGATATAATTGGTAGAAGCGTTTCACTTAAACTGAGGCGAATGACCAACACTCAGAGGAATCATGCAGAGTGGCTCATACATAAGGTTCTGAGCAGCGGTCTAAACCGTTTACTGAATACCGACACTGATCTCACAAACCTTAGTCAAGAAGTTGATAGTGAAAGTTATTCCCCGCCTGACAATAATCAGGATGGTGATGTCATGAAAATTGAAAACTAGGCTTAGCATAATTTTAGTGTAAGTATACTTTTATTAACAGCTTTATTGTTTAATTTTACCGCCAAGTTCGTTATTTTATTTTTATTTTATTTTATTTTATTTATTAGGCATGCACAACAGATAACAATCAAAGCAATTTCTTAAGTCTAAATAATAAATAAGAGTTTCGAGCTAGATTGCCATCCAAATCACACAGCATGCCAAACTTAATTTGTAAAAAAAAACATGAATAATGTTAAAACATAAAATTATAGAAAATTTAAAATACACAGACATACATATTATAATTAGAAAACACTTTTTTATGATTAGTAAAATTACATAATTTATTGTAAATACATAAATAAATACTAAAAAGGACACTGCAATATGAGGTTTTTAGTTTTTGCCTGAAGCCAAATGAACTCTATCGAGTCTTGGGATGGGTAGTTTTGTATCATTCCTTACTAAATTATTTTATTGCCCTCACACTGCGATTTCAGATGATATGCTGGCTTCCCTGGCTGGGGCCACATCTGCGTTATCCGTTTATAAGGCAGTGGCAATATACATGCCACCAATATTTTATGACAGACTGAAAAAAAAAAAAAAACAATTTGCATTTTTAGTTCAAAGTTAATAGAAAAAAGGGATAATCAACAAAAAAAAAAAATACTAAAAACAGAATTATAATAAAAACAAATTTAAAAATAAAAAACATCATTACTTATTTTTATACATATCATTAAACTCATTTTCTCTGCCTTATAATGGGTTATGGCGCGCAAAAACCTACTATGCGTCTGAATTATGAGAATGGCATACCCTAGCAACTTTTTTTATTACTCGTCCAGCACAATAAGTCTAATGGCAAAGACCTTATTTGCTTTTCATAGAGGCGATTATATGTTGGCTCTTTGGCCTCTTGTTCTTGGGACGCGTAATACTAGTGATCACGCAGCGAAACAACAAATTAGTGTGTTTTAGCTAATACTGAAATATTTTGTAGGGAATAAAATATTGGATTTAGGTTCAATATTGCTTATTTTATGAAAAAAAAATCAAGTTGATCTCTTAACCGCGTTTTTGAAACGAACGTTTGAAAATCAACAAAAAGAGGGTGGAAAGCATTTTTTTTCGACAAAAGTATAAATCTTAAAACATTGTTTATAAGGTGGAATCCCTAGATAAAGATCGACAAATCAAACATATTTTCTTCAACATGAGGAGAGACCTAGTTTCTTCCAATGAACCCTTAAAAACCTGGTGTTGTTGATGTTCTAGCGTTGATAGATAATTCCACTGACAGTTCAGATTTTTGCGCGGTAAGACGAAGATATGACCACAACAAAGATACGCATCGAGCAATGGTCTCTTGAGGGCCCGGTATCCCTGACATTGAACACCTCATTTTGCATCAAGTAGAACTGAACTCTATGATCTTTTATCACAGTTCAAAATAGCATGCTCTGAGCCGAGACTGTTACGACAACCGAAACATCGCGCGCTATTAAATAACACGTTTTTCGCCCAAAAAACGTTTATACGTTGGAATTTTCATAAAACTATCCGGAAAAGTACTTAATACATTTTTCAATGCATGTGCTCGTAAAGGCCCACTTTTTATGCATCAAAACCGAACAGAAAGTCGATTATTTTGCCCTAGGGCTTTAATAATATTATTTTTTTTAATTTATTTACAATGGTTGGCTAACCTGCAGCCTTTCCTGTGTACCATAGACGTTATACTTTTTTTACACCGTTTAACGGCTATGGATACAGTCCTTTTGAGCCAATTATAATTTAAAGTTCACAAGATTATATTTGTTTTCATTTCCTCACACTATGCATTGAAAAATGTAGTATGATACACGGGCGTAAAACCAATAAATTACTCGGTTACGTTTAAAACACTCGCTACGCTCGTGTTTTAAATCGTCCTCGTAATTTATTCCTTTGCGCCCTTGTAGCATAAACTACTAATATTTTCCTTAATTTCCTGTAATTTTCTTACAATTTGGTAAATTTGATATAAAAAGAAAAAAACATGAAAAATCGACCAAGTTTCAGTTTTTTTTTCGATCGAGCAAAGTATAACGTGTAACGTTTTGAACCGCAAAAAAATCTGCAAAAAATATTTTTTTTTCAGCCTTAAAATATCACAATTATATGGTTTAAAATTAATCAGAAAAGAGACAAAATTGGGATACGCCCCCCTTAAAAGTAAAATAGTAAACTCACGAGTTAGTCCCGGAACTAGGCTGGTCCTCTCGGGGTGCGTCACTCTCAACGGCACTGCTCTCTGAAGCCACCAAGTACATTGACCTGCAATTGTTATAAGCATCTACAATCTACCGTGGTGGATTTGCCCCAAGGCCCAGTAATTCGGGCCTAGGGCGCCCAGATATTAGGGGCGGCCAATGGTGGCAAAAAATACACCGATGATAACAAGAAACTACCCAAAGTAAGTATTACTTTGTTATTAAATATTTTATTTTATTTTATTTTATTATTAACCTGACGAAACTAAGCGCGTCAAAAATCGAAGAAAAGGCCAAAGCATTACAGATGGTGTATTCTACTGACTTAGAAGACAATTTCTCAGAAGAATGAATGTTTAAGAAGTTTACAACCAGTGCGTCCTTCCATTCCAGTGATGACGTACGGCGCTGAGACGTGGTCTCTTACCAAAGGCTTGATCCGCCGAATTAAGGTCGCTCAACGAGCTATGGAGCGGACTATGCTTGGGATATCTCTGATGGATAAAATCCGAAACGAAGATATCCGTTAGAGATCGAAGGTGACCGACATAGCCTGCCGAATGAGTAAGTTGAAGTGGCAGTGAACTGTCCATATTTGTCGCCGACCGTTTTGGCCGTAAGGCATTGGAATGGAGACCACGTACGCAAAGCGCAGCGTAGGCCGCCCTCGTGCCCGCTGGACTGACGAATTGAAGGACGTTGCGGGTGGTGGTTGGATGAGGATTACTGAGGACCGCAAAGAGTGGCGTAATATGGGGGAGGCCTAGTCCAGCAGTGGAAATTTTTTGGGTGCACAGGGACTACATAGCAACTGTTTGAAAAAAAAATTAAATTTGCTGAACCCACATTTTTTTTTTCATTTTTTTCCCCACCCTACTACACCCGCACCCCACGTCCGCGGCCTGCCAGCACGAAGATTATCGGAAAAGGTTGTTCAGGGAAGTAGCTAACGGAGTTTCAATACAGCTGAATTTCAATACACATGACCGATTTGGTCGCTAGCTCTCAGTCTATTCATTCGCATCACAAATAAAATGTATTCTCTAAAATTGCAACAAAATATTATTACTAGTTTGAATCTATAAATTCATAATGGTGTTAAAATTTACCAAGATAGCATTGCCCCTCTCGGTTACAGCCCGACAGATCATATGATTTTGCTGTACCGTGTACCACGGTCTCGAAAGCGAAGCGAAGATGTGACGACTACAAATTTCTAGAGATGAAACGGATATCCGGTTACTATCCGGTATCCGGCCATTTTTTTGGTATCCGGTATCCGGCCGGATACTAGCCAGTATCCGGCCGGATACCAGATACTTAACTCAGCATAAAAAAGTCGTTTAAATCACAAAATAAATTGTTTGTATCAATGATTGAATAATTCAAATTCACATAAAGTGAATAAGAGTTGAGATAAAGATAAAGACAAGCTTTACAGCAAATGAAAAAATATTTTAATGTTACTTTATTTATTTTGAAAACCTATTGTGAATTTTGAAAGGGCACTGGGCGGGCAGGTTCCATTTTTTTTCAATATGTTACTTTGGGAAATTTGTTCAGTATGAACAGTAGATTACGCAGTTTCCTAGATGCCTGTCCATTTATAAACACCGCTGCAAGGAGAAAAAATATACAAATTTACGAATTTCGTTAAGATCGGATAATGGTTTCGCGTTTGCAGACCAGCATTTGTATGATTGTGGTACGTTTACATTTAAAAATGATCGTCATTTAGAAAATGCACAAATAATCTCGCCCAGTTGCACCCGCACGCACCTTGGTGCATAATGTTTAGACTTGCTCAATTAGTGCGAAACGCATATCTTGAGCCGGATATTCGGCCGCCGGATATCCGGCTATCCGGCCAAGTGCCTCGCCGGATATCCGGTATCCGGTATCCGGCCAAATCACTATCCGTTTCATCTCTACAAATTTCTGAATCATTTTAGAAAAAGCTGCCCGAATCGGGCTCTAAAAACTGATACAAAAATCAAGGAGATAGATAAAGGAGGCTATGGTCTGGTAAACTAGCCAAGTTTCCACGTTACCTGGCTGGAACGTAGAGATGTGGAGGTGGTGGCGGGGCGCGGCGAGACGCAGACCTCGCCCTTCGAGCCCTGGACGCGCGGCCGAGGAGCACTGAATCTATGGACCAAATAGATAACGATATTGAACTTCTATAAAACCAGTCAGTTACTTCCACTTCCGGTCTTCGCTTGCCCGTGATTTCCAGCGAAATAAAGGCAGATGGGTGCGGCAAAGAAACCTACCATCATAAAGATTCTGCATTTTCCTGGGACTTCTACCTAGTCCTGTACTATATTCATCGGCATACAGTGTTATACTTATAGCTGGAGAAAATCAGGAAAGACTTCGCTGTTAGGATTTGCGAAATTCGGAAACACGTTCTGATCTGAACCATCATCGTACAACAAATCAGCTAGAAAATATACGCGGCTGAATAGGCTGCCACAAATATTCTAGTGGTCGGGTTATACTACAGTCCGGACCATTTCATATGGTCCGCGGAAAGTTACTATCCGTCACCTGCGTATAGTATCTTCCCACACCCCTCCGAGATCGCGCTATTGCAGCGCCACCGATGACTAACTTCAAGCCCGCCTTCTGTCCGGTCCCGAAGTGAACCAAACAAACCTGATATAGGATCACTGTCGCAATGGTCCTGCCGGTCTCGTCGCCAGCTGTCGGGCGCGGGTGTGTCGGCCGCCACGCCGAATAGACCCGATACTGCGCCCGCCACCATCTTGCGGGCCGATCGAGCTGCCATCTGTAATTAACACATTGAGGAAATATAAGCGGAAAAATTATTGAATGTTATTGATGAAAATAAATATGATAACAACTAGTATAATAAATAATAGATGCCTGCTTTGAAGGCAAGTTGGCGAAACTTACATTCATGTTAATATCAATTTCTGGGATATTATCCAAGTCAGCAGCTTTTTGAGCCAACTCTTTGATCTGGGATTCCTTGGGACTGGAGCTGTCAGAAAGCACTATCAACTCTCTTAGGTAGTCTCTGAACACTTCGTCGCTGACTGCTGAGGGAAAAGAAACCTTATGTAAGTTTGGTTTACTGAAAGGTAGTTTTTGGATTTACTTAAAGGCATACCTGGTTGTACTGTAACCCCTGGCATAGGTATTCCTGGGAAGAGTCCCATACTCATAGCTGGACCTTGTACTGCCAAACCTGGGACAATCATCTGACCCTGCCCAACTCCAACTGCCATTGGAGCTTGTCCTGGCACCATCATGATTTGAGGAGTTAACATTTGGCCTGCAACTGTTTGTGACATCATTTGGCCTTGTGTTAATCCAGGGGTCATCATAAGACCCTGAGGGGTTAATCCTGGAGACATCAACGATCCCTGTGGCAATGGCCCAGGAGGCATCGTCTGCCCTTGGATTCCTGGTATCACGATCTGTCCTTGAGGTGTAAGTGTCATTGTTCCTTGAGGCGTGACAGCCATCATTTGTCCTTGTCCAGCTGTACCAGGCGTTATTACTTGTCCAGTCAAACCTGCTGTCATTGCTTGGCCTTGAATTGTTGTACCCAGAGCTCTTTGACCTACTTGCAGTCCAGGAGGCATCACTTGGGCTCCAGGTGTTGCCATTTGCCCAGGAGCTGCAACTGTTGTCCCTAAAGCTGCTTTGCCACCAATGACAGGACTTTTAGCTGGCTGCCCTGGAACACCTAGCAGAGTGGATGGCGTAGCCGTAGTTTGCCCTTTTCCATTGACCAAAAGATCAGGTGTTGGCAATTTTTGCCCGATTTCCGCGCCTAGAAAAAGAATTAAACAGCTAGTGATAGAGAAAGAACTTGCGCTATGTAAGCTGAATCATGTTCTAGACTAGCTCCATTTGATCCTAAAACAAATGAAGTTTCACCTCCAGTCCCAAGGTCAAGGTCGATTGCCATGACGTCAAGCGCTGACGTCAGAGCGGATCCTACCCCGTGCACCACGCCCCCGGTGTTACTACCGACCAAGAAGTCAGGTGGTGGCGCTTTTCTGTAAGAATTGTATTAAGTATCTGTAAGAATGTGAATTAATAAGATTAATAAGGTTTTGGCAAATCTCAATGTAAGTATTTTTCCTGGCAGAGAAGAATACTGAAACTGTGTGCTAATTAGTAATAATAAGTAGAGATGAAACGGATATCCGGTTACTATCCGGTATCCGGCCTATCCGGCCATATTTTTGGTATCCGGTATCCAGCCGGATAGTAGCCAGTATCCGGCCGGATACCGGATACTTAACTTAGCATAAAAAAGTCGTTTAAATCACAAAATAAATTGATTGTATCAATGATTGAATAATCCAAATTCACATAAAGTGTATAAGAGTTGAGATAAAGATAAAGACAAGCTTTACAGCAATTGTTGGGAATAAACGTTTGTGCTTTTCTTCATACATTATACCAGCTTCTTTTGGTCTCACAATATACCAGTGTAACTCAACAGGTCATAAAAACACATGTTCTAAGAATCATACTGAACAAGTTTTCCAAAGAAACATACTTGTGGAAATGAAAAAATATTTTCATGTTTCTTTATTCATTTTGAAAACCTATTGCGAATTTTGAAAGGGCACTGGGCGGGCAGGTTCCATTTTTTTTCAATATGTTACTTTGGGAAATTTGTTTAGTATGAACAGTAGATTACTATTGTTTATTATATATTATTATTTATTATATATACTATATATATATATATATATATATATATATATATATATATATATATGCAAGGAGACAAAATATACGAATTTCGTTAAGGTCGGATAATGGTTTCGCGTTTGCAGACCAGCATTTGTATGATTGTGGTACGAAATTTATATTTAAAATGATCGTCATTTAGAAAATGCACAAATAATCTCGCCCAGTTGCACCCGCACGCACCTTGGTGCATAATGTTTAGACTTGCTCAATTCAATGTTTCATCTCTAATAACAAGTTAACGGAACCATTATTACGGGTCTACCGTATAACTCAGTGGCGATCGTAATGGGTTTCATTTTGACGTTTGAAGCCCAGCCCCCCTATTCTGTATCTTAAGTTGCCAACTGGACAGGGTGCCTATCGTCAAAAACATAGATAAAAACTAAACTTTCAAAATTACTTTTAGTGGGTATTGAACTATTTACGAACTGTGTCGTCACTTCAAGTGCTAACATGCCCTTAGACAATCGGAATTCGGTAGTATATCTATGTTTTTGATGATAGACACCCACCCCATTACCCTGCTGTCAGATTCTGGCGTTGGTAGTGAAGTTCATTATTGATGTCCATTACGATTACCACCGGACTTACGTGGTAGGCCCGTAGTCTTCATTAAAGTATTCGTGCATTCATTAATAAAAGCGCACAAATAGCACATAATAAATAATGGGGAAACAGCGTTTTCGAAAATAACGTGAGATTTGTTGAGTGTTGGTTTGTTTAAATAGCAACAAATGTTACTTGGTAGAAGAGGGAGAAAATAGGACCCCCCACCTCTTAGGCCCAATTTCACCGATCACTTTGAAAACCGAGTTGAATAAAACTTAGTTTAGCTAAGACCGAGTTTAAATGGTCAACTTAATCTCAGTTTAGTCAAACAGATTTCACCACTACATTTCGAAAACATTTACCTAAACTCGGTTAAGTCGCAATCACAATAGGTTGATAGATGTTTTATGGCTCAAGTCGCTGATTTCAGATATGGGTCGCTCAGGTAGTAAACATCGCTAACTCAGTTTAAGAGCTGAACCGGCCAAAATCGGGCGTTCAGATTTTAAACTCCGTTTAGCTTAAACTGCGTTCAGTTCATGTAAGTGAAATGCTTTAAACTCAGTTAAGTGTCTAAACTGAGTTCAACTTGAACTAAACGAGTTTAGTTACAGTGGTGAAATCCGCCCTTAACAACTTTTTAACAAGGTAGCATTTGACCAAGTCAAGACTATTTATGCTCCATAGGTACCTCCATACACTATCTTTATGTTATGTACAATCAAAAGCTACTCACGGCTTCGGATGCTTCGTTGGGCTGGAGATGGAAACTCGTCCCCACATCAACCTCCTCAACTCTTCGCCGCTGATGCCTCGCTTCCTCAGCTCTGCTATCGTCACTTTACCCACTCTCTAAAACAATACAATTTCAAGTTAGTTCGTAAAATATCGTCTTAAAAGTAGTAGAAAACCATGAGTTGGGACATTCCACAGTTTTCACTAGAGGTTTTCTTTTCTAGTCATAAAATCTGTCTCGCCTTTCAATTTGTTATTTCAAATGTAAACGTGCCAAGAAATGTTACAAAATCCGGACAAGAAAGGTAAGAAAAGCAAAAAAAAAAAGAAACATTGACATACAAAACAGACAGATCGCAATTGATCCGACAATCACAATCACAAGCATCAAATACCATATTCTTTATTCAAATATACTTTTACGTAAATCCAAATGTGTAAAACGGGACCCTATTCTATTACTAAGACTTCGCTGTCTGTCCGTCCATCCGTCTGTCACAGGAGTCTATAGCTTCAGCCGTTGTTGAAGATAGCCAGTTGAAATTTTCAAAAATTAAAGTCCCGGCCCATATACAAAAACCTCGAAAAAGTACAGTTTTTATAACGTTGTGTATGACCGAAAAATGGGAAAATTATCATTTAAACTTGACTCAGCAGGAGCCGCGAATTTTGTCAGGCTCTACCATTTTAGCGACTTGTTTGTGTCGCCTGAATATTGCTATGGCATCTATATTCTTTTTATTTACCATACGGAAACCTATGTGCGCGAGTCCAACTCGCACTTGGCGATATTGTTTAAACTTTTTTGCCAGACTATACAATATAATCCGGATATAACGACGGTCAAGAGACCGATGATATTTCGTCGTACTAACCGGACCTAACTTGATTAAATAAAACTCCTTGGTACTCGGTTCCACAAATATAATAATGTTTAATTACCTTTTAAGTTGCTACCGGTTTCGTCGTTTTACGACATCATCAGGCACTGTATTTGAGGTGTTAATAATACATTATTGAATACATTTTTTAAAATCCACGAATTTTATGTGTTTACATAAACAGGATTTAGTTTGATAAATAATCAACTTTATTATCCAACTAAACACATCACATTCGTGGTTTTTAAAAAATGTATTCAAAAATGTATTATTAACACCTCAAATACAGTGCCTGATGATGTCGTAAAACGACGAAACCGGGAGCAACTTAAAAGGTAATTAAACATTATTATATTTGTGGAACTGAGTACCAAGAAGTTTTATTTAATATTGCAAGATGTCGTTCCATCAAGAAGCAAAAACATTCACCGTCAACAACCTAACTTGAGTTTGCGTCTACGCAAGGGCGTAGCAATGATTTTTTTCTGGGGGGGCCAGATTTAATTACCCAGCCGACCGACCACTGACAGATAGATGTTAAACACAACGAATACAAAACTTTTCGTTTTTATTTATGCATTTTAGACATGTTAGTTGATGTTAGTATACACATAGGAAGGTGTTGTGGGTATTATTAAAAACATCAACATTGTTTTACGTATATTGCTGATGTATTTTGGTTTTATTTAATATTTTACTTTTATTCTGGGGTGGGCCAGAAGGTTTCTGGGGTGGGCCGGGCCCACCTGCCCCCCCCCCCCTTGCTACGCCTATGCGTCTACGTCGTTAAAAACGGTTGGTCGTTTTAAGGCGCTTAATATCGCCAAATGGGTACTTTCTAAAGCCTACTCCTCTTTTATGGCCAAACCAAAAACATTGAAAAAAATGTATTATGGATTATCAACTCAAGGAAAACATATGCAACATTTATCTTTTTCGTACCACCAAAACTTCTATATGAAAAATTGTTTTAACTGGATGGTGTTTTTTGGCTTGAATTCCCTACTGCTGCTAAGCAGTTTGGTCGATTTAATTCATTTATGCTTTGATAAATAGATAAACTTGATAGCTATAAATTTAACATAGGATTATTCAATCAAACAATCACGTCCAAGTGAAAAGTATTATTTTCTCGTATTTCGCCCTATCAAGGACGCAGCGAGCGTCGTAACAGCTACCACGCATTTTGCGCTGATCTGAACGTTATTTCAATGTGGTTTCCATCGATATTCGTACAGAAAAACATCGAGCTGCTAATTTGGCGACGTTAATCGCCTTAAACAGAGTCGTACTAAACGGATTTCAATAACACCAATTCGGCGCAACACAACTTGACTTAATTAACAGGACTAAACTTAATTTAAGTGTTCTGTCCTTTTCTTTCTGTATCGAAAAGACAAAGGCGGGACGCTCAAAATAAGGTTAGTCTTGTCAGTTGTGTTGCGCCGAATCGATACCACTGTACCTTCCAGTTAGTAAGTGCTCCCTTCCTCTGCCTTGCTCGAGTCTTCGCTTTCGACTTGATGACCATAACGGCCCGCTGCTCGTAGCGCGGGTCATCTGAAGGCCCAAGCCCTATGGAGTACTCCTGGAGATATCTATGGGCATCCTCCTGCGCTACTGATCGTTCTAGCGACACGACGATTTTTGCCCACTGGAAAATCAAATTACAATAATAGAGTAGGAACTTTTTTTCAAACAATTGAAATTAATTCTGCAAGAATTTTTTGCTCTTGGTTTTGTTTCTTCTCTTTATCTTTTTATTCGCAGAAGAATTTAAGTATTTAGAATGGAGACCACGTAGAGCAAAGCGTAGCGTAGGCCGACCTCATGCTCGCTGGACCGACGACCAGAGGATGTCGCGGGTAGCGGCTGGATGAGTATGACCATAGACAAATAAATTAGTCTATGGTATGACGCAGGACCGTCAAGAGTGGCGAAATATTAGAGAGACCTATGTCCAGCTGTGGACGAACACAGGCTGATGGATGGATGGATGGATGGAAAAGTGACTTACATCCATTTTAAAATAATATTCTGATGTTAAGAGGGTGCTTCAACTTGGAATAAAGAAGGAATGATATGGTCGCAGAACGAGCCAGTTTTAAAGACGTAGAATATTTTCGTTTTTTCCCCCTTTTTGTTTAATCGAACCAGGACTTTTAATTGTTCAAGTTTCTACAAGAGAAGTTCACCTGTTTGTTGGTTACAGAATGACCCAGTTTCAAAAATAATATTTTCGTCTATTCCTTCTTTTCGTTTGATTGCACCAGGACTTTTAATTGTACAAGCTTCTACAAGAGAAGTTCACCTGTTTGATGGTTACATAATAACCCAGTTTCAAATTGACACAAAATATTTTCGTGTGTTCCCCATTTTTGGCTTTTAATTGTACAAGTTTCCACAAGAAAAGTTCACCTGTTTGACCCACTCCTTTTCCGACTGCTCAATAACGTGTGCGTAAGTGTTGCCCATCATAGCAATCAACATGTTCAGCAGCAGGATTGGTACAAAGACCATGAACACTGCGAACACGGTCTTCGAGAGGTTCGGGTAGGTGGTCATTCCGAGGTCTGAGTACTGAAATATAAACAGAAATAGTAGATTTTATGATGATGGTATTTTTAACCCTTTTGGTCATAGCTAATAAAGCCGATTCTGAAGGCTTTAATTTTTGTTTTAGTGCTGTCAAAACTAAATCTTCGAAGCAAAATAGTCCTTATGAGTTATTGTTAGAAGCTAAATTACTTAAGAAAATTTTAAGCTTTGACAGCACTAAAACTAAAACTAAATTCATTTGCTGTCGAGCGGTCGGGCGGACTACACATCCCGAGGATGCCTCGTTTAGAGGCGAAACACGTGTCGATAAGTTTTCTTGCTTGTTATTTAAGATTGCTTTATTTTGTGCTCGTACTGCTTGCTTTGCTTGTGCATGTTTTATGCGGGAGGGCGGGCGGTGCTTGAGTCTGCATTTTGAATAGCATGGTAAGAGTGTTTAGCGGAATATTGCAAATTATTAATATATCTACAAATTTAAAATTAAAGCCTTCAGAATTGGCTTTAGTGCCTGAAGACAGTGAAATATTTAATTTAATAGGCTATGCGAATTTTATTTTTGACACTGTCACCTTAAGCGAAAACACGCTCAGTGCGAGAGGGGCGGATTCAGGGCGAAAACGAAAAATCCAAGTTTTATAATTTTTATAAAAAAACTAAAATAGCTAGCAAAATTTCAAATATCAAATCTCTAAATATTGTTGAAACACATATACAGAACTCATACCATATACCATATACCATATACAGAACTCAAACATATTTTATTAGGTTTTTTATTTTATTTTATTTTATTCGTCAAACAAGGAGAAAAAGTGTGTTTGAAGACCTCATTTTAAAAATTATTTCTATCAAGGAAAATTTATCCAAATATGTTTTCCAATTTCAAAACCCTAGATTATATAGTCAAAATGCATAAACCAGAAATTTATTAAAATTTTCCGTGTATTTCATGAAATACACAGAAAAGAAACAACCGTATTTGTTCGCATATCGCCTTAAAAAAATAAACCTAATACTTATCAGCAACAAAACAAAGTGTATATTTGTATCGATTTGGCGCAACACAACTTATTTGACAGGACTAAACCTAATTTGAGCGTTCTGTCCTTTTCTTTCTGTATCGAAAAGACAAAGACAGAACGCTCAAAATAAGGTTAGTCTTGTCGATTTAGTTAAGTTGTGTTGCGCCGAATCGATACAATTATCTGGCTTATAATTATTTAAAAAACAAATTTGTTAAATGCAGATTGTGTTTTATTCAAACCATTATAGTATTTGGATTCAATCCTTTTTTGGCTGTCTGTACTTTGTATGTGTGGACGAGATGAACACCAAAAAAATAATTAAATCGAAAGGTGGGACTCGCCTTTTAGGGCCAGTTTTCTTCGGACCAGTTGACCGCCGAGCCCCCTAATTATTTCCAGTTCTGCTTGTTTGCACATTTTCTAAAAATACTTTGACTTTTATATCCTCTATAATAAGTTTCCAAATGCTAGAGCAATGCTAAAATTAATAAAAATATATGTGTTTAAAATTTTAAATATACAAGTTGACTTTTTAATCATTGTCCAAATTCATACTGGTGGCTTGGTAAGTGATTAGTATCATGGATCAATAACAATTTTGGTAAAATTCGTAAAATGAAATTTCGACTCCCCATAGAGATTCAATCGGGACTCGAACTGAATTTCTATGGGAAGCCGAGATTTCATTTTGTGTATTTTACATGATCAAAACGATGATCAAAGTGTCAACCTGTATATTTAAAATTTTAAACACATACATTTTTATTAATTTTAGCATTGCTCTAGCATTTGGAAACTTATTATAGAGGATATAAAAGTCAAAGTATTTTTAGAACATGTGCCAAAAAAGCAGAACTGGAAATAATTAGGCGGCTCGGCGGTCAACTGGTCCGAAGAAAACTGGCCCTAAAAGGCGAGTGCCAACTTTCGATTTAATTATTTTTTTGGTGTTCATCTCGTCCACAGCCACACATACAAAGTACAGACAGTCAAAAAAGGATTGAATCCAAATACTATAATGGTTCGAATAAAACACAATCTGGTTACCTGAATGTAACTAATTTATTATTTAAATAATAATAAGCCAGATAACATACATTTTGTTTTGTTGCTGGTAAGTAGGTATTAGGTTTATTTTTTTAAGTACGTGTACTTACGCTGTAATCACCTAAAGTTATTTGGAACAGTGCCATCCATGTGGTCGCGTAACTTGAAAATAATGTGCCTTGAACATTTGGGAATCCTGAAATGTAAAAAAACGTATAATGCTGTGACGAGGTCGAAATATAAATAAATTAAATTGTGAACTTTATTTTTAGAAGAGTACAAAGTAAAAAAAAACTGACGTCAAAAATTAATAGTATTATTTTAGTCCTAAAAGGAACCGCTTGCACCACAAAAACATCTACAACCAGAAAAAAAAACGGCCTACTTTCAAAAAAAAAAAATGTTTGAGAAGGACGTCATGGAAATTACCCCTGTCAGATAAATTAGGTCGATACCAAAAAAAAGGGGTTTTCCGAATCCATTTACTCCACTATAAAGTCATCTACGTATTTCATTTTTGGGTAAGTGTTTATTGGGTATTTGATTAAGATTCTCACTGAAGGAAAACGCGATTGGATGAAATTTTCTCGATAGAATCATGGACGAAATAATGGAATTTAATTCCGAAAAGACCTATAAATTGTTTTATTTTTTCCTGTAATTCTGAAATCTTAACTAATTTAATTGTGAAATTGCATTCAAAATGTGGATATTATGTATTTGTAATGTCTCCTTGCAAATATTTTTGACTATATAGCTTAGTACATTTTATATTAATAAAAAAACCACTTTTTGCTACTTTTCCTCGAATCCGTCCCACTCGCACTGAGGCTTTTTTCGCATATGAAGTAACAGGGACGCTAAAACTTTTACGTATCGCCTTAAATATAAATAGTACGATGAATAGTTCATATTGATTTCTGTATTCGTGTTTTACATGTTTTTGATGTTTTATTTTGTAAGTTTATTAAGTTGTGTTTATTTAATTTTATTTTATTGTAATGTCTTATGGTTAACCTTTTAAAAGTGTATGTTTGTTTGTTTATTTGTAATTTTGTGATATGGGCCTAGATGCTCGCAATAAACTTTATATCATTATTATTATTTCAAAAAAAATCGGAACAAAGAATGGCAACGTGCAGTGTACCTATTTCATATCCGTACCTTTGTAGAGGAAAAAGAAAGACTGAGAAAATCCAAAAAGTACGATGCAGTAGATGATGCCAAAAGTGAACATGTCACCCGTGATCATGCTGTATATCATCGTAACGAATGGTCCAGTTAGTTTAACAGCTCTGTAACGAAATAACAAAGGTCAAGTACAATGGCTGACGCGCCAAGGGTGGGTTCCTTATTACTTATAAAAATATGTATCGGTATTATTCCATAAAGCTCATATAAGATTTCATAGTTTTTAATATTTAATAATTTATTTTTTTATTTTTTTAGAAAAGAGATACTAAAAAATTGTTTACAAGTGTCACTTTTACTTTTGTACTTTTTTATTATCATACCTAACTTATACTATGTCAATATTTTTTTGCATTCGATTGATGACTGCCCAATACCGAGGGTCGAAATATATCGAGTAATATTTTTTTTTATTGTTTTAATACTAATAAATAATCATAGGAAGTAAATTTTTAATATTCCGAAATGTATCCAAAAGTTCTAAATTTCCGTATTTATTCTATAAAATTTACAAAATTGTCTATTAGCATTATTAGGGTTCAATAGTACCTAAAAGGTACAAAAGAAACATTTATGGTATGACTCCGTTGTCCGTTCGTCCGTATGTCACAGCCTCATGCATGACTTTAGAATCGTTAAAGATAAAGACTTGAAATTTGGCATAAAAATAGCATTAATTTTCCCACATAAAAAGATGTAAAAAAAACATTTAAATATTTTAAATTGATCAAAATATGTTCATCACAAAAGAAAGAAAACATTAAAATCCTCAATATGGGTATCAAATTGTAGATATTAAAGTGCTTATTGAAAAAATACTCACCTTAACGATATTTACCAGCACTGATTGCGAGAAATCTTTGAAAAACCACAAAATAATGTATGTCTCCCCCTTAACTCCGAAACTGATGGACCGAAAAATATGAAAAAAATGTCGATTACAGTTCAGAACTGGCCAATTACAGGAAACTTAGCGATTTAAAAAAAAATTAACACAAACGGGAAAATAAAAAAAAAAGTAAAATAAATGAAACAATGTTTATAAAAATACAATACGCGTATCAAATTGTAGGTATTAAAGAGTTTATTGTAAAAATATATAGCTTCGCTATATTTACTTGCATCTATTTCGAGAAATCCTTGAAAAACCACAAAAATGTGTGTCCCTCCCCTTATCTCCAAAACGGGACCGAAAATTAAGAAAAAAATCATAGTAATATGTGCTTACGCAAAGATTACAGGAAAAATATAGCGGTTGAGAAATTCACGAAAACAAAATGATAAAATAAAATTTTCCATCCACGATACGGAACCCTAGGTATGCGAGTCTGACTCGCACTCGACCGTTTTTTTTTTTTTTATAATTTTCACTGATTAGTTTTAGTAAAGATTTTCATGTTTCTGAGATTTTCAAATATTTCTTCTTATAGAATATTTTTTAGTTTTTCAAATCTAAGCAAGTACCTACCTACTTAGCACAAATAACTATGATATTTTTTTTATTAATTTCCTATTACTTACTCAAAATTTAACAGCTATAAAATATTTTTACGGAAAAAATATCTATCTATTCTTTTTTTGTCTGTTATGGTTTATTTTTTTTACAATATCCTATTTTAATATACATTATTTTACCACTTATTTCAACGGATCAAAAGTTACGAGGGCGAGGGTGTGACATACAAACGGACGGACGGACAGATGGAAGGACAACGAAGTCTCACCGTAATGGTTCCTTTTTTACCCTTTGACTACGGAACCCTAAAAATGGCAATTAAAATGAAACTTTTTTACAAACATAATGAGTATTAATTTTATTTCATGCACTTTTTCTCGTTTAATCTTCTTGAGCCCGCCCCTCTCGATATTAAGACCTGGCTATGCCCACAGAGCACCCGCCTGTGACAACACTTTGAGCAATAACTTAGTTTAAGATGGACTTACCCTGCAAAAAACATGAGCAGAAACCAAGAGCCTGGTAATACGAAGATAAGTATTGCTTCCTCCAGATTTGACTGAACACTTAGACGAGCAGGTATGCATGCTAGCAGGAGAATGTTTGATACTAAAAAGATAAACTTCGCAGGTTCATGGACCTAAGCAACAGAAAAAAATCAGGTGGCATTATAACTTCAAGGGAGGGACCGATGTTCGAAGGCCATATTATTCGTTGACTCACCAATTGTTTGATGTACGCAACAAGTCCTTGGTTCTTTAATTCATCTCCTTGCTGCAGTATGATGTAGCAAAGAGTGCTGGCAATGGTCCCCAGTTCGCTGGCCAGTCTGACTCCACTTCTGAAGTCGCTTACTTCCAATCCCCAATTGGGATGGGCATCAGCTTCTATGCTGCTATGACGCAGGTACACCGACATCGAGAGAAGGAAAAGGTGAAGCATCAGGATCATAAGGCGTTTGAGGAATTTGTTCTGCAAATACAAGTGATATTTAGGTTTGTCTCACGAAATACTATCTGTGGTCTCGTAAGTATACCTCCTTCCACTTACTCTTGCAAATGTCTTCCACTTCTCTTCAAGCAATCTTTGAATGATGCCGCCATCTAACATGTTTAGATGCTCTTGCTTCGTACCGTTCAAAATAATGAATAACGCCGAGTTCCAGTCTAAAAAGAAACACCATAAAGTTGGTTTCTATACACAGGTGTACAGGTACAATCGTAGCATCATGGAGTGGCATAAAGGGCACTCACTAGTCCTCCCATCAGGCAGCAATGTATCTAAAGCATTGAGTGGATAAGCTGAACAAGTGATGTTAGAATAGCGCCAGAACTCCCTGGCCGATAGCTCCAACATCTCTCTGAAGACCGACGCTCGACCCAGCTGGCAAGCCAGGGTTAAAGGTGTGAAGCCAGCTTTGTTCATCCGACCGTTGCTTGCCGGCATTTTTGGGTGGCGAAGGGCGTAGCCGAACATATCCTGTGAAGAATTGAGGTGAGATAATAATCGATTATTGCAGTAGGTTGTTTGTAGTATGAAAAGGGTAAGAAGGGGGTCTTTCTCACCAACTTATCACAAACTACAACCATGTGTAATATCATGTTTCCGAAGGAGTCTTGGGCATCAGGGTCGGCGTTTGAGTCCAGAAGGAGGTTGTATACAGCTTCATTTGCACAACAAGCAGCCCAAGCCAGGGGATACTCCCCCAAATAGGCTAAACCTTCATAATTGGTTTGTCGAGCCGGTGGATTGATTTGTTGGTCGCGTGGCAGGAAAAAGCTTCCTGTAAAAACCGTCAAAATAAAGAGATATGTCGTTCAGGTTTAAAGACGATCGACGAGTTAATAAACTTACCTATTGCTCTTTGACTGACATCTGCTCCACATTCCACTAGATCTTGGACTAATTCGTTGTTGCTGTAAGCGATAGCCAAGTGTAAGGAACTAGCTCCTGCAAGATAAATTTTTAATTCATCAGACGTTTGGCTAAAACACTGACGTGCATATTCTTAGGCACTTGAGGAAAATCTGCCCTGTAGCACTTTGAAAGTGTTGTATGCAAACTTTTCTTACGGACCAGAAACTAAATTAAGGATATTTTAATATTACTAACCTAAGTATTCTTCACCTTCAACAACATCCAAGGACAATTTTGGAAAACATTTCACCAAAGTTCTTGCCAGTCTTGTGTGTATCTGCAAATTAAATTTAATTGGTAAGATTTTAAATTTACCCGGTCACTATAAACATTATTAGGAGTACGGGACTCACCGTGTTTAGTTTTTATATTTTCCCGAATTTTCGGCAGAGTTTCATCTGCCATGGTCGCTGGATGACTGGTCGATGCAGCGATGACAACAGGCTAGGAAGCGTAGCGATCTACCCTCCGTCTCTGTCGTTTATTATTACTTGCGGTGACGACAGGATTTTCATCTACCGGCCTACATACTACACAGACGATGTTTTACGAGCCTTGCTCTTGCACAACTCAATCACAGGATTCCAAGTACTCGACAGTTTGAAGCCATCTTCTCGGTTGAAAGTTTTATGTATCTTAATTTTAACTGCTTCCCTCACTAATCTTGGAATAGAATGACGTTCCGTCGACAACATAATTTGTTTATGCAGTTCAATCCAATAATTACCTGTTCCAAGTAAAACCAAACACGGTGAGTCCCGTACTCCTAATAATGTTTACTTGGTACTACCTCACATACATATAGCGAGTCCAGGGGATCTAAAACGGGCGACTTGGGTGAATCATAAAATGATTTGAAAGTAGGATTTCACACGTGCAAAAGAGACGGCATTAGAACGGAATCATAATATGATTCATCCAAAGCGGCCTTTTTAGAGGACCTAGTACAATACCTTAGTATCACAAATGATGAGTACATGCAACAACGACTCTCCTAGAGCTCCTCGGTAACACATCTGCCAACACGCCATGTGGTCTTCCCATTTCGCCAGGGGATCGTAGGGAGACAGCGATGCTTCTATTGGCAGCACTACCTATTCCAACAGACAAGTTAGCAGTTAAAATCCGCGTCATGTGCAAAAACATGTCAGATCCTGAGCGGGTAGATTTAGCGCAATTTGACTCGTTGGCGATGAATCCGTAATGAGTGCTGAATGCCGAAGTCACGAACACCGTGGAAAAATTGTTTGCCACTCAGTTTTTAGGGTTCCTTAGTACCTGAAAGGTACAAAAGGAACCTTTATGGTGAGACTCCGTTGTCCGTCCGTCCGTCCGTATGTCACAGAGCCTCATAACTTTAGCACCGTTAAAGATAAAGACATGAAATTTGGCACAAAATAGCATTAATTTGCCTACATATCACGGTGTAAAAAAAATATGAAAAATTTTAAATTGTTCAAAATATTTTCAAAACAAAAGTGAGAAAAATAAAAAATATTATCTAAGTATGAATCATTAAATGAATGTAAGTATGTTTCTTTAATTATAGTTTGATCACTTTATTCTATAGCCTGAAGGTCTGTTCCCAAAAAAAAATATTAATCGTTCAATCATCAAAATGATAGATCTGTTACCTAACAAATAGATCAGCTCCTTAGTTCTACCATTCGTCCATGGTTCTACGAAAAAAATTCGTAGACTTGGACAGATCGTTAAGTATGAAATCGAAAATTTTTCACCAAAAGTCAACAAATAAGAGCGACGACGAGCGGAGCGAGGAGGAGCGTGTTAGGTTTACATGTAAATACATTTTGGCAGCCGAGCGAAGCGGAACGGAACAAGGTGACCTTCCTAATATTTACAAAAATATGATAAATTTCTAGGTAAACATTTTTACATTGTTTGGTGATTCAATTTTGGTGACACTTCTATTATTTTGAAACCCAATACAATTACTTGATGCTTAATATTATTTCCTTGTAATTCTTAATTAATATTTGGGTAAGCGTTTTGATATTATTTGGTGATTCAACTTAGGTGACAGATCTACTATTTTAGGAACAAATAATATACAACGTATAACAGAAAGGTGTAACCATATTTGAAGAGCTTATTTAGTCAATGGTATAGAACAACTTTTACTATGGAACAAACCCTGTATCTCGAAAAATTAAATTAACTTTTTCATAGAAAAATGTAATGCCGCTCGGCCGAAATGTATGGAAGGGCAGTTTTTTTTTGAGATTTCAGGGTTGTCTCCATAGTAAAAGTTGTTCTATACCATTGACTGAATAAGCTCTTCAAATATGGAAACACCTTTCTGTTACACCTTGTATAATAGGTCATTGAAAATGCATTGATAAAATCACACCAGATTCCTTTAAAAGATTAGTAATAGGAGTTTTCTGGGTGAGAGGCTCTTTAATCTCATTCGGCGCGGTAGTGACCAAGCGGTAAAAAAGGTGATAGTACAAACCTGCTCTTGGTCTCTGAACTTCCATCTCAGGTACTCTGCTCTGTTTATGACCCTGCCTCTCCCCCCCGCGTACATGTACGCTGAAAACTGCTCTCGTATTAACTTCTCAGCTGCCATCATGCCACCCTTCGCGTACGCCTCTAAAAGGAGGCCACCTGGAATATATATTTTGACGTTATTTGCTCTTTTCGTTTCTAGGTATTTTTTGTCACGGCAGGTGGCCAAAGTCGAAATTAATGTTTTGCTGATAATTTAAATTAAGATTAATCCAGGATTTTTAAGCATTTTGCATCAGTTATTGACAAAATAACACTTTCGACATGTTAATCACTATTCCTGACTCCATACACGTCAAAAAATAATATTTCGAGAGCTTTCCAAGCGAATGCTGGCACTAACCATGTTAAAAATAGTGAAAATTCTCAAAGAACCCTAATTTGGCAATAACTTGAAAACCGTGCATCTTTTACTGGGGTCATGTTAGGCTGGTTCGATGCCACTTGAGCTGGCCTACCTCCAGTGTCACTGTGGCGAGTCACTTATGGGACACCTGTAGAGTGTACTTACTTTCAAGATGCTATTAGGATAGCATCTAGCGGTTTAGTGTCGATTCGGCGTAACATGTTTGACAGGACTAAGCTTATTTTAAGCGGCCTGTCTTTTTCTTTCTTTATCGAAAAGACAAGGATAGAACGCTTAAATTAAGGTAAGTCCTGTTAATAGGCTATGCGAATTTTATTTTTATCACTGTCACTCCAAGCGAAAAAACGCTCAGTGCGAGAGGGGCGGATTCAGGGCGAAAGCAAAAAATGTTAGGTTTATATTTTTATAAAAAAAACTAAAATAGCTAGCAAAATTTCCAAAATCAAATCTCTAGATATTGTTGAAATACATCTAATAAAATATGTTTGAGTTCTGTATATGGTTCCTAGTCGTCAAACGAGGAGAAAAAGTGTGTTTGAACACTTCATTTCAACAATTATTTCTATCGAGGAAAATTTATCCAAACATGTTTTCCAATTACAAAACCCTAGATTATATACTCAAAATACATATACCAGAAATTTATTAAAATTTTCCGTATATTTCATGACATACACAAAAAAGAAGCACTCCTATTTTTTTTACACATTATTAACATAAGTTAAGATGTGCTACACCCATTGACGTACCTATGCCTGTGTGCATTCACGTATGTGTGCGTTACCAAGGCTGTCATAAACAGATTTATATAATATATTTTTCTTTTTCTTCAATTTTTCAGTTATTACTTGGTTATTGCCTTGTTTTGTAATTAAAATGTTAATTTTCATGGTCTTTAAGGCAGCATTAGTGCATTTTAACCGACCCTTTCCATCGATGTTTTTTTTAGGGTTCCGTACCGATAGGATAACCAACGGGACCCTATTACTAATTCTCCGCTGTCCGTCTATCAGTCCGTCTGTCACTAGGCTGTATCTCATGAACCGTGATAGTCAGACAGTTGAAATTTTCACAGATGATGTATTTCTGTTGCCGCATATAAAAATGTTTTCTGCAACCTTTTTTTTTGGTTTTCAAACGTTCGTTTTAAAAACGCGGTTTAGAGATCAACTTGATTTTTTTTTATGAAATAGGCAATAGAAATATGACGGGATGTCACCTCTAAATCCAATATTTTGTCCCTACAAAATATTTCAGTATTAGCTAAAAACACACCAATTTGTTGTTTCGCTGCGTGATCACTAGTATTACGCGTCCAAGAACAAGAGGCCAAAGAGCCAACATATAATCGCCTCTAAGGAAAGCAAATAACGTCTTTGTCATTAGACTTATTGTGCTGGACAGGTAATAAAAAAAAGTTGCTAGGGTATGCCAATTCGCCCGTGCCAGTCACACTCAAAACAAGCTGTACCTTCAATATACTCTATGGCTGTACCTTTCTTATAATCCGCCAGTTTATACAGAACCGTGTTGTCCTCGCTTGAAGCCTGAGATATGACTCGGTCGAGCACCGAACCTGCGGCTTGCAAGGAGCTGCCTGATATTAACTTCCGGAACACTGCACCCATCGCTGAAATTATAAAAGTTTTAAGTAAGTAATTGGCATTGATTAAATTATATAGCCGATTCTGAAGGTTTTAATTTTAGTTTTAGTGCAGTCAAAACTAAATTTTCTTCGTTTCAAAATAGTCCTTAAATGTCAAGGTTAGAAGTTAAATTACTTTGGAAAATTTTAAGTTTTGACAGCACTAAAACTAAAATTAAAGCCTTTAGAATCGGCTTTTATGTTAGGTGTGTTAATTCGAAAACCATTTCGAGATTTAGGTTTAATAAGCCGTATTTTCGAAGTTTTGGTTTTTTATATGTATATATAAAAAAACTCATGATGATGAATATTTTTACGAAAAGGCTGCAACTTCCATTTGCCCTCGTGTGACGTCACTTGAGTAATGAGTTGTTGAGAAAATGCTCTTTACTATCAAGATAAATTTATAATAATTTGCTTCAGACTAATTTGACAGCTAGATGACAGATGAGTAAACAGACAGAGACAGATCACTATTTTTTTATAAGCATTCACACATCACAATCATTATAATGTCTAAAATTCTCAAGTGACAAGGTCATCGGACAATTCTTTAAAAAATCATGAAAAAATAATGGTTAATTTATATACCAAAATAATAAAAACTATGTCCTACAATGGCGTACATTCTCTGCAAAAAAAATTAAAAAAAATCTTTTAAGGCTCCAGTCCCCTAAAAATCAGTATTCTTGCAGAATTATCAGAAAAGAAAGATTTTATTTTAGTTAGTAAGAAAGCAATAAATAAAATACATTTTACGTTAATTTATAGTGTGGAATTTGAAGATTTCAAAACACATTTTTTCATTTACTTTAATGCTACTTTTAATAGGTTTTTTAGGCTTTAAACATACCTTTATTTATGTTCTACGCGTTGAGAGTCTCATTCATGCAAACGTCACGTAAAAATTATGACAAAAACAAGAAATTTATTCAGGTAACATTTATTCCCATATGTTCAACAATAATCTTACCTGGTTACTTTTTTGGATAATACTTTAGTTTTCTTATTTCGAGTGCTTTAAGTAGTTGTGATTTTATGAATTCAACCACTGATAAAATATTTTTTTTCTACTAGAAAACTATCGTTTAGCGTAGTCAAATTTAAAACACGTAGAATAGAACTATTAATAAGTGAAATAACAAAAAACGGTATTTAAAAAAATATTTTAAGAACATTTATCAAATCGAAACTTATCGAGAGTTTAAAACACAAAACGCGTCGATATTTCCCTCAGTTTCGCTGGGACATCGCAGCGTTCAGACGTGTGTTGTGTAACTCGACGTCATTTTACCTCCCGCTCACACGGTTGCTCCTTTTCCCTCGCGTAGATTCTTATGGAGAGGCGAACTGTATCATGAAAATTGCTCTACTTGAATATTGCACTTATCATTTAATAAGTAAACAACTATGGATAAAATATTTTTTTTATATTTTAAGAAATCCCTGTTTTGATAAAATAAAGTCTAATCTACGTCCGTCCGCATTTCACAGCATCATAACTTTAGCACCGTAAAGATAAAGACATGAAATTTGGCACAAAAATACATATTACATTGTAAAAAAATATGAAAAATTTGAAATTGTTTAAAATATTTTCAAAACAAAAGTGAGAAAAATAAAAAATATCCTAAAAATACAATATGGGTATCAAACTGTAGACACTAAAAAGGTGATTGTAAAAATATTATACTTTTACAATATTTACTGGCACTGGTTTTGTGAAATCTTTAAAAAAAACACAATAATGTGTATGTCCGAAACTGGTAGACCGAAAAATATGAAAAAAAAATCCATTATAGATCATAACTGACCAATAACCGAGAAAACTATAGTGATTTAAAATATAAAAAATGTAAAATATATAAAAAAAAAATATAAAAATACAATATGGGTGTCACATTGTAGGTATTAAAAAGCTTATTGTAATAATATATAGTTTGGCTATATTTAATTGCATCTATTTCGAGAAATCCTTGAAAATCTATAAAAAAATGTATGTCACCCCTCTTATCTCCAAAACTGGTGGACCGAAAAATATGAAAAAAAATCATGGTAATATGCGTTTACGTAAGAATTACAGAAAAAATAAAGCGGTTGAGAAATTCACGAAAAAAAATGAAAAAACTAAATTCATCATCCACAATACGGAACCCTAGGTTCTGACTAGAGTCTGACTCGCACTTGGCCGGTTTTTTTCAAGATGTTAGCGGTAGGCCGTTTTTTAGGCCTTTATTTAGTTTTCGGAGCTTTTATTTTTACCATAAGTATCCGGTTATCCGGATAATACATTATCCGTTATCCGGATAGTAAAAATCTGCAAATAATTGCATGCCCTAATTCGCTTAGATTAAGTTATGTTAATGTGTGTTAATTCGAAAACCCGTAAAGCCGTATTTTAGAAGTTGTGGTCTAAAAAACCCACGGGGATGGCGTGACACAAATTTTATACCAGCACCGCTGTCGCCACTTTTTGGAATAACTAAATAATAATAAATAACTACATCATTTTTATTACTTTACTTACTTTTATTTAAAATATCTTAAAAAGCTATCGAAGTCACTAAAACCGACAGTCGAGATAACAACGTGCTAGACAATAATGCATCAAAACAAAAGAACGTACGCAGCTGCGGTTCTTATCATTAAAACATCACATTTCTAAAACTACATTTTTTACCTTTTTTATTGCACCTTAGTCATAATCATGGACACATAAACTGACAGACACTTAATTACCGTAAGAGTTTCTATTTTTGATATTATATTACTTAAAGAACTGATTGTAATATGTGTGTGAGTATTAGGAATACTTAATTTTAAATGTTTTCATTGTTACGATTTGATTATTAATTTTCTACATTTCCAAATTTTAAAAAGGTATTTTTTATGTCAGGCATTAGTTAAATGAAAATCTTGATGAATAAAAAAATTTTAGGGCACAACTACACGCTTTTTAGGGCATGCAGGTTTCCTTAGAGCGATAGGGCTCATCACGTTGAGACGTAATAATCGTCAGAGAAACGCGGGTGTACTTATAAGTACACGTATGGGTGGAATTATGACTTGCATCTCACAGTTCACACTCGGAACACCTCTTGACATCCCTTCGGTAAAAATCTGCAAATAATTGCATGACCTATAAAATGTTTTGTGTCTAAATACTAATCACTCTTACTGCTACCAATAAGCCATCTATTCCAGGTAGATTTACTTTTGTTTATTTTGCTTTTGCAAATTCATATTGTTTGTTCCGATAAACAAACCAAACTTTGTAAATTACCGTTACTTGAATAATTAAAAATCTTCTCATGTCAAATTTTAAGTAATCGTACACTCATTTAACGAAGTAGAGCAACATTCAGGTGCGGTCTCTAACATCTTAATGCAGCGGGGGGAGCGCCACTTCTAAAACCTCAGGTAAGATGAAAGCGAAATATTGCAAAGAGAGTCTGGGGCCTTAAGAATTAAGCTATGGGAATTGTGAATTATTAGGTCTTTACTTTACATATGAAATTATCGTTTTCTATAGAGAATTTCAAGGAAACTCAATTTTCACTGCTAACATTTTTTTTAGGAATGACAAATCTAAATTATGTAGTTTCTTTTGTGAATGAATGAGATAATTTAATGTTTGAAAAGTGTCAGCTGTAAAAAATTGTTACGAATTGTTGAAAACGTTACGGCATTTAGGATGAACTGTTTTTGAAATTTTAATTTTGGTTATCAAACTGACAATAAAAATAAAATTTAATACCTTGATATAAAACCTTGAAATCAACTTTCAAACAAAAACAAATAATTGAAATAGCTATTGAATTACAGGAATTATGAACTTATGAGTCTGTAAGAAATTTTTGGCAATTTCATATGTAAAGATAATTTAAGGGTTTTGAGGTAAAAGAACACGTGTCACTTTTTTGCAAAATTTACACCAGAAACAAAAAACAAAAAATACACTCCAAATAAGGTTCTATAAAAAAAATGTAGTTTTTCGAATAAGTTGACTAGTGATGTTTTTCCAATGCCCATACATTTATTTTATATATAATATCTGAATCACAGTTTGGATTTCAACAAGAAAAAAGTACGGAGGATGCAGTCCTCGAGTTAACTAAAAATATTACAAATTATCTTGACAATAAAAAAAAAACTCTTTGTATTTTTCTTGACCTCAAAAAAGCATTCGACAGTGTCTCTGTCCCCATTCTTATACGGAAACTTGAGAAGCTTGGTATTCGTGGTACTTTCCTGGACCTTCTCTCGGATTATCTTCAACATAGAACACAACGTGTCAAACTAGACGAAAGTACCTTCAGTACGGATGAATCCACCACCCAGTATGGTGTTCCGCAGGGTAGTGTTTTGGGACCTACCCTGTTCCTAATTTATATAAATGATATTAATAACATCAAACTAACAAATGGGAAAGTCTTTTCTTATGCTGATGACACAGCTTTGCTCTTCCATGGAAGCAGTTGGACAGATGTGTATGCTTTGGCGGAAGATGGTCTTCGTCAAGTTATATATTGGTTACAAACTAACCTTCTCACATTAAATATTAATAAAACCAATTACATTACCTTTTCTTTATTAAAATCAACACAACCTGATAATCAAATAAAACTTATTGCACACACGTGTAATCGAAATGAAGAAAGTGAATGTAAATGTTCGTCTCTGGAAAAAGTTACTACTACCAAATACCTAGGCGTCCACATTGACCAACTGCTTACATGGCACAAGCAAATCGATATGGTCTCAGCTCGTGCTAGGAAACTCATTTGGCTTTTTATGGTTTTTGGCTAAGACACATTGCTGATAAAGAATTGCTCATCTATATCTACAAAACACTGGTTCAGTCTATATTATTGTACTGTTTGCCTATCTGGGGTGGATCACACAAAACTAAACTCATTATGCTAGAACGTAGTCAAAGATCTATACTCAAAGTGATGATGTTTAAAAAAAGAACCTATAGTACTACTAGTATTTTTAATGACACAAATCTGCTGACAGTGAGGCAACTATATATTTTACAGTGTGTCTTAAAATTACATAAGCACTTAATACCTAATCCCAAATTAAAAAATAAACGTAACCCATGTATCATTAAATCAGCTATTATCAAAACCACTTTTGCATCAAATCAATTCACAGCTAGATCAACTTACTTATACAATAAGATAAATAGATTACTAAATATTTATTCACTAAAATTCACAGAATGTAAAAAGACTGTTATTACCTGGATAAAACAACTTAATTACGATGAAACTGAGGATTTACTGAAGCCAATATCATAAATATTCACATGTCTTAAGTTATCGCAGTCTAACCTTACCGAGTACAATCATCGACAGGCCTTACTAACCTATTGTGTTACTCATAAGAGTGAATCTCCATCGGTAACACTTTTATGAACTGGTTCCATTATGTTTTCTCCTTCTTTGCACCTTAGAATAGTTAATAGTTTTTGCCACCTACCCCCCATGCTGTGTTGAAGTATGATAGATAATTAACAGTTACTTGTTTCTAAATTAAAACCAAAACACGAGAATTACCTACATATCATTTAAATAAAAACGGCATCTTATTATTATTATTATTATATTATATAAGTATATTCATGCATATTATTATTATTATATCCATACACGTATGTATACCACACAGATTTCAGCACATACACTACACACGCACACACACCCTCACAAACACATACACCATCTCACCCTTTCTCCTACTAACAAAAGCACAAAAACAATGTAACAAGGGAAGAACGGTCCCTCCTAATACAGGTTATTGTTAGCTTAAAAGGAGGGTCCAAAGAATTGTAAAAATGACTTGTGTATAAATAAAATTTTTGTATTTTTGTATTTTTTTTTGTATTTTGTATTTTCTTGTCATATCTCGTGAATAAAGCGTTTTTTCCCAGAACTTCTTATATACGTCGATAGAGGACAGTAAGCCAAAGACAACAAAAAATCGATTTAGATTTTTTTGGACAAGTGTTGTTTTTCCTCGAAAGCCTTAAATTTATTTTTGTACATAAAAACGAATATCCTGACTGACTTATTTATCAACGCCCAAACCAAACCCTTGGCTCTAGAAAGCTGAAAATTTGCACAGAGGTTCCCTATATAATGTAGACAAGGAATAAGACTGTTTTTAGGGTTTCGTACCCAAAGGGTAACCAACGGAACCCTATTACTAAGACTCCGCTGTCCGTCTGTCACCAGGCTGTATCTCATGAACCGTGATAGTTAGACGGTTGAAATTTTCACAGATGATGTATTTCCGTTGCCGCTATAACAACAAATACTAAAAAAAAATAGAATAAAATAAATATTTAAGGGGGCTCCCATACAACAGACATGTTTTTTTGCCGTTTTTATAGACCCTTTTTATGGTACCCTTCGTGCGCGAGTCCGACATGCATTTGGCCGGTTTTTTTCAATATTCCCACGGGATCGGGAGAAACTGAATTCTCGCGAGCAACGCCGCAGGCGTCCGCTAGTACATGTGTGTGTGTGTGTATTTCCCAAAGACATATAATATGGTATTTCTGTGTGTTGTTTCTTGTCTTGGTACTTTTTTTTTTTTAAACATAAAAAGTATTTATTTTCATACACAAAGTCACAATTGTTTTAAAGCAACTGGCTCCCAAAAAGTTAATACTGAGATTCAGGAACTAGTTTCTCCTCTTATATTATAAATTATACAGATCAAAGTGTTAGCGTAATAATTATTTACAAAAAAATACAAACAGGAATGTGGTTAGTAGGTACATAGAAATCTTATAATATCATATTAGTGGGTTAGTATTACCATTAGGTTTTAATTTTTCCAAAAAAGAAGGTGAATTAATTAATTAGGCAAACTATGTAGAATAACAAATAGAAGAAAAAGGTATGAATTTGAGTATGAGGGTGAGTAATGTGTGAATGGTATGTGTGTGAAGTGTGAGGATGAATGCGTTGTGTTTGTGAAGATGTGTTTGTATATAATAAAACTAATAGTATAATATACCTCGCTATATTTATTTTATAATTTGGAAGATTAGAGGGTCGAGCAAATCCTCGGTTACTTACCGTTAACAGTATTAAATAACACGCACACTAAAATCTTCGATAACTCCGCTCAACTTCCTCATTTCCCTAAATTTCTTGTCTCTGCGAATCACATGATTAATATATTTTAAGGGCAAATATATTTTCTGGCCACTGCTGCATTTGCTGTATGACAGTACAGTGGAGACCGCATCAAGTAAGACACATTGGACCTTGTACCTATCTTATTTTCTTCTCTGTAGGGGCTAATGTCGTACTGCAAGTGTATAACTTGATGTGGTCTCCACTGTACCTAATAAATGAATGTTAATACTTGTCTTCTAATTATGGAGTGAAGGTATTGATTAAACAAATTATTAAACGTAAAATGCTGTTTTGAACACTTCGACTGTTATTTTTAATGCTTTTACATGTCCTAATATCACTATTAAATATCCAGAATAAAAAAAAAAAGAAAATGAAACAAAGAAAAATTTATGCAATACTACAAATGAATATTTTAGTTTTGTATGATATTTCCGATTTTGTAAGTTAGCCACTAAAAACTTTGAAATTGACAATAACAAAAGAATGCAAGTTGCTCTATGTAGAGTACAGAGGTACTAATATAAACAAATTTAGTTGCCATGGTGACCGTAACACGGGGCCCTTTGCACCATTCATGTTGTATTGTCTGTGGTGTTATCAAGGGCCTACGCAGGGGGGGGGGGGCAGGTAGGGACAGTTGCCCCACCCTGTGCAAAAATAGCCCCCTCCTGGAGTGTGAGACAAGCAAGTGATTAAAATTAAATATCTCGCTTTACACTGAAAACCAACTATTGTCTTAAAAGATAAATTTGATATTGAAAATTAATACATATTAAAGCCAATTCTGAAGGCTTTAATTTTAGTTTTAGTGCTGTTAAAGCTTAAAATTTTCCAAAGAAATTTTGCTTCTGATACTAAGTCTTAAGGACTATTTTGTATCGAAGAAAATTTAGTTTTGACAGCACTAAAACTAAAATTAAAGCCTTCAGAATCGGCTTTATTGTTCAATAATTTGTTTGCTTGGACGATGTTTGTCTATTTCGTTTTAGAACCTATGCCTATATTATTGAGATTCTGCCCCCCCCCCCCCTGAGTGAAATCCTGCGTACGCCATTGGTTGTTATAGTTCTTCCATATTCCATACTAGAAACCTGATTAGGCTGTATTTATGAATCGACTGAGAACTATCGATTACTTATCGAAAATCATTTACAAACGAAAAACCTACTTATGTACATAGATAAGATAACATAAGAATTTATTTAGCTTTCTTGTTGTACAAAAGGTGTTTTAAATAATAAGTATCAAACAAGAACCCTGTAAGGGCGCTGCTAAATTTAGTCAGTGTCTATAGTTACATACAAGGTGACTTTTTGATCATCGTCCAAATTCATACTGGAGGCTTGATAAGTGATCAGTATCTTGGATCAATACCATTTTTGTGAAATTCCTAAAATTAAATTTCGGCTTCCCATAGAAATTCACTTCCAGTCCCGAGTGAACCACTATGGGGAGTCGAAATTTCATTTTACGAATTTCACCAAAATTGTTATTGATCCATGATACTGATCACTTACCAAGTCACCAGTATGAATTTGGACGATGATCAAAAAGTCACCTTGTATAAGTATAACAAGTATAACAACTTACAAGTCTTAACGGGACCCCTGACGTTAGAACATCAACAACACCAGGTTTTCAAGGGTGCATTAGAAGAAACTAGGTCTCTCCTCATATTGAAGAAAATATATTTGATTTATCGATCTGTTATTATTTTTAGCAAATATTTGATTTAGATGAGTTCAGTATTTTTAATTATTTAATGTGTTTAATTCGGTAAGTTTTTATTATTATGGCTTTTTAATACTTTGTTACTACCTATTTCTATCAAGAATTATATTTTACTTTTTTATTTAAATACCCACAGGTTATGCATGTCTCAGGCCAATGGCCTGTCGAACAATAGTCCAAGAGCCTGTACCAGTGGTCAGGCATCGCTGGAGAACCAAGTTATATGTCCAGATTGTCCCCAGGCACGATCATTTAAGGGAAAAAGAGGTCTCAGTATCCACAGATCCAAAATCCATAATGTAGAAAAACAACAGGTACTACATTCATCCCAGATTTCAGGACCTTCAAACCCTAATTCATCTCAAGATAAACCACTCTGGCAGACAATCTCAAAATTAAAAAAATTATATCCTATAGTGAAAAGAATACCACGCGGAGCAAGGATTAGCGTCGCAGAAAAATTATCAAATTGTATAAAAAATGTGGTAGCAGAAAACACACAAAGTGCCTGGGAATCTTTTTTTAAATTCCCGTACGAAACTCTTCATGCAGACAATGAAGCCCGGAAACGCAGCTCCCTTACAAAATTAATAAAAGACAATTGCATTTATAACCAACCATTGGACTGTAATAAAAAACACACTAATTTTCAACCCCGCAACATTTATAAAAAATCTGAAGAAAAAGTGGCCGACGGAGACATCAAGGGAGCTGCGCAACTCCTTTTCTCCAGCGATGTCATTGCACCAGAGTCACCCGAAACCCTTTTGGCCCTTAAAAGTAAACACCCTTCACCTTCAGCATCCCTCAACCTCCCACCGCCACCGCAACCTGACGATCCCAGCATCAGGGCCACCGGGAAGGACATCATGTCAGCCGTGATGTCATTTAAAAACGGATCAGCGGCAGGTATTGACGGCCTTAGTCCGCAACACCTCAAGGACCTGCTCTGCGGAACGACCGGCCTAGCAGGCGAGAACTTATTGAGTGCCATCACGGACCTGGTGAACCTGATGCTGGCAGGTAAAGTTAATACCGATATAACTAGTATACTGTATGGTGCTAATCTCTGCGCTCTTATAAAAAAAGACGGGGGAATAAGGCCTATAGCAGTGGGCGCAACTCTTCGCCGTATGGCATCAAAAATATGCTGCCAAAATATCCTCCCTAAACTTACTGAATTATTCCAGCCTTATCAGCTAGGCTTCGGCTCTAAGGGAGGCTGCGAGGCAGCCGTTCATGCCATGCGGACATACATCGAAAACAATGGAGGTGAGGTGGTGCTCAAGGTGGACATAAAAAACGCGTTCAACTCGGTGGATCGGGGCGCCCTGCTTTCCGAAGTAAAAGAAATCATTCCAGAAATCTACAACTACATTTGGCAATGTTATGGCTCTCCATCAAAATTATTATACAGAGATAATGTTTTAGAATCAGCAGTTGGCTGTCAGCAGGGCGACCCACTCGGGCCAGCGATATTCAGCCTCGCTATCAATAAACTAATTAATTCTTTAAATTCAAAATTAAACATTTGGTATTTCGACGACGGCACCCTGGGAGGTGATGCAAATACAGTTCTGAACGATTTAAAAACAATAACTCAGTCTTTCCAATCTATAGGTTTGGTTTTAAATTTCTCAAAATGTGAACTTTTCATCTCTGAGAGAATACCCGATTCAACAAAAATCGTAACCGATTTTAATAATTTGGCTCCGAATATCAAAATTCTAGACAAAAAATCACTTCGTCTCTTAGGTGCTCCAGTCCTCGAAGATGCCATGCCCCAATATTTGGATGACCAATTATCTAAATTCAACGACACATTTCCGCATCTTGAAAAAATTTCCTCCCATATGGCATATCAAATTATCCGGTTTTGTCTATTCGTCCCTAAATTCACATATGTTATAAGATGTTCACCAATATTTAAATGTGAATCACTTCTCACAGAAGTCGACAATATGATTCAATTGGCATTAACCAAAATTCTAAATTGCAACATCACAGACAGGTCCTGGCTCCAGGCTTCCTTACCGATTCGATTTGGAGGACTGGGCATCAGATCAACAAAGAGCATTGCGCTTCCTGCCTTTTTGTCTTCTGTCCACAGCACGGAGACCTTGTATAAAAAAATTATTCATCCATCCTTGGGTGATATTGAGGTCTCGTGCTGTGGGGAAGCCAGGGAGACATGGTCGCAAGCTTGTCCGGGTGAAGATCCACCTCAAAATTTAACAGTTCAACGGCAATGGGACGAGCCGCTCTGCAAAATTAAACAAAAACAACTATTAGAAACCTGCATCAGCGACACAGAGCGGGCACGTCTCCTTGCCGTCTCAGAACGTGAGTCGGGATACTGGTTACGGGCTCTCCCTTCGCCTAACATAGGCACACTTATGGATGATATTTCTTTTGGCACCGCCATCGGCCTGCGGCTAGGCACAATCTTAGCACATCCACATCGCTGCCCCTGTGGAACCGACGTTGACCAATACGGCCACCACGGGCTCTCGTGTCGACGCAGCGCTGGCCGTCTCTCCCGCCATGCCAGCCTAAATGACATCATCCGGAGGGCCCTTGTCACCGTCAATACACCGTGCACTCTCGAACCAAAGGGGATTGTACGAGACGATGGCAAGAGGCCTGATGGTATGTCATTAATCCCTTGGAAACATGGGCGTCCGCTAGTGTGGGACGCTACATGCGTCGACACACTGGCGGCCTCCCATGTTAGACAAACTTGTAAAGCTGCTGGTGCGGCGGCGGATTCGGCCGAAAGCAACAAACGGCGCATATATGTCAGCTTAGACAGCTGCTACATGTTTATGCCGTTTGGCGTCGAGACTTTGGGCCCGTGGGGTCCAGAGGCAAGAAAATTATTTAAAGAACTGTCATCGCGCCTGGTCAACGTCTCGGGTGACCAGAGGGCTGGTGCTTACCTCGGCCAGAGAATAAGTCTGGCCATCCAGAGAGGTAATGTAGCCAGCATTCTGGGCACCTTACCAAGGGACAGAGATCTGGATCCAGTTTTTTATTTGTAATAGGTCTATTTTATTTATAGGATAGTTTTAAGTTCTTATATAAGTTTTTGTGTTTTAAATAAATAATAAAAGTTAATACATTATTTACTGAAATAGATATGCAAGTTCTCTTTTATATAGGGATTCCACCTATATCCAATGTTTTAAGATTAATACTAATGTCAAAAAAAAAAAGTTTTCCACCCTCTTTTTTTTAGTTTCAAACGTTCGTTTCAAAGACGCGGTCAAGAGATCAACTTGATTTTTTTTATAAAATAGCCAATTGAAATATGAAGGGATGTTACCTAAATCCAATATTTTTTTCCCTACAAAATATTTCAGTATTAGCTAAAAACAAACCAATTTGTTGTTTCGCTGCGTGATCACTAGTATTACGCGTCCAAGAACAAGAGGCCAAGAGCCAACATGTAATCGCCTCTATGAAAAACAAATAAGGTCTTTGCCATTAGACTGATTGTGCTAGACGGGTAATAAAAAAAGTTGCTAGGGTATGCCATCCTCTTAACTAATTTGCTTAAACCTATTAATCGTAAACTCAGCTTAGAAAATAAGAAAACAATCATTTAAAAAATGTTATAGTTAAACAATAAAAAACAGAACTGTCAATGAGATTATACAGAAATATTTATTAATTAGTTTTTTGATTATTTCACTGCGTAGGTACGTATTTCCTTTGTAAGTACATCACAGTAACATAGTTAAAGCCGTGATATATTTATTATATCCCTAGAAATATAGTTATTATCTCATAGTTATACGAAAGAGGTTCATATACAAGGTGACTTTTTGATCATCGTCCAAATTCATACTGGTGGCTTGGTAAGTGATCAGTATCATGCATCAATAACAATTTTGGTGAAATTCGTAAAATGAAATTTCGACTCCCTATAGTGATTCACTCGGGACTGGAACTGAATTTATATGGGAAGCCGAAATTTCATTTTACGAATTTCACAAAAATTGTTACTGATCCAGGATACTGATCACTTATCAAGCCTCCAGTATGAATTTGGACGATGATCAAAAAGTCACCTTGTATATGTTACTAGGGATATAATTATGACACGGTCGCAATCTAGTATTATAAGAATCTTACTAAACTAATCTAGTTAAATGGTCATAAATTGACCGAAGGATGAAAAATAAAACGTTGATTTATAATTATTTTCTTCAATTTACATCACTGTTACTCATTTTAAATATAAAACGGTCCAATCAAATAAATAAAAACAACTTAAATCAATCATAAACTTTTATTTCCGTTTAACGTCACAACCGTTAATAACGATAACAATAACATTATTTCTTTAGCAACAGTAATTATATCTAGTAATTAAAGTTATTATCAACTTTAATCAAAACCATTCGTGTATATTTCGGAATGCTAATTCATTAAAAAAGTGACAACTGACCAACAAGCACAAAACTTTTTAATTATTATTTAAAAAAACCGACCAAGTGCGAGTCGGACTCGTGCACGAAGGGCAAAAAAACAGGTCTGTTGTGTTGCATGGGAGCCCCTTAAATATTTATTTTATTCTTAGTATTTGTTGTTATAGTGGCAACAGAAATACGTCATCTGTGAAAAAACTGTCTAACTAACACGGTTCATGAGATACAGCCTGGTGACAGACGGACAGCGGAGTCTTAGTAATAGGGTCCCGTTGGTTACCCTTTGGGTACGGAACCCTAAAAAGGATTGTCACGTAAAATTCGTGTGCAGTCGTTCATTCGACGAAAATGAAATTCAAGCTGGGCAACCGCCAGCAGCCAAAGATTTCAAAAGTAAAGATAAGCCCTTACCGTATTATGACAGCACCAAAATGATTCCACCTTTAAATGGGTGACGCTCACACGTTTGTAATCAGTGCTCATCTGAACACAGTGATAGTAGGACGCCTTAAGTGCACTTAAAGTTAATAATTTTAACAACTTTAGTAGTCTGATCAGTTTGTTGACCGTAGGTAGGTAGAGTCATAAGTGTGCACGCGTCGACATTATGTTAACGCACGCATTCAAAAACAATGCAATAGATTTTAGGTGCCAGGGCTCATCCAAACTTTTGAAATCTTTGCCAGCAGCAGCATCAGCATCTCAAGAAGGACCAAAAGAAATTCGACTTAGCGTTCGTTAAATATAGTTTCACTTTTTTCTGTAAAAGTTCGTTCTGTGGGCAACCCTATCGCAGTCATGATCATGGACGTGTGATCGCAGTAGGCAGTAGGTAAATTGTAAGAGCCGTGACATTATAATTTCACTAGTGAACTTTTTCACGGTAGGTTTTTGTCAGGTTTTTTGTAATCTTACCTAACCTAGTAAAAACATAATTTCATGGCTTTGACAATAATTTACCTGCGACAAATACTACAATATAATAAACCGTAAACAAGGACACATTTGGGTTGGAGAGGGGGTTACGTTAAGTGGAGGGGGGTAAGAAAGGAGAAATCGCATATATTATTAATAATTTTCTGTCTTCGGTGACTATCAGTTTTCTTTAAAAATTAAAATACCGTAAACAAGGACACATTTGGGAATGTGTCCTTGTTTACTAATAATTAATAATAATATGTGCGATTTCTCCTTTCTTACCCCCCTCCACTTAACGTAACCCCCTCTCCAACCCAAATGTGCCCTTGTTTACGGTATTTTAATTTTTAAAGAAAACTGATAGTCACCGAAGACAGAAACAATAATTTCTGCTGCAAATAAAGTTTAAACTTTATTTTTGAGAAGACTAACGTTCTCCGAAGTTATAGCTAGCCGTATTGCTGAAAATAAGCAAAACCTACAATTATTATACTCAAATAAATGAAGTCAATGATACCTAGAAGCTATTTAAAAAATTGCAACAAATTTTTAGAATATAAGCAGCAAGTAACGCCATCTATGGATCCCTTCTAAAACTTCTCTTTTACCGTGCAACATGCGCTATCTGTGAGAACCTTAGCGGTCAACAGAGTTTGTTGTTAGCGAAAAGTATCGGCTAATTTCACAAAAGATAAACGCAACCCCAAATCTTGAAAAGCTAGAAGTCTGTGACCTACGTAATACAATTACTAATATCTAAAATGTACTGACTGTGCAGAGAAAATATTTGTTCTTAATTATTTTGCAGTTTCTACTAAATATGTCAAATCTATAATAATGCTATGCTATGCGCCCTCTAGAGGCTGTAAGAAAAGCTTGTTACTTGAGGAACGTTTCGGCTATTTTCACTACAAAACTGGAATTATTTTGTAATTTTCTTTTTATGTCCAATTTCTTAGGTAGCATTCCTATCCTAAACGCCTAGCCTGGGTAAGTATAAAATTTAGACTGTCAAAGTGAATTTTACATTTCTTGCAAGGTTTATGTACTGTACGTTACTACGTTTTCACTCAGATGGTCGTGGAACGGTTGACAGTAAAATTTTACATTTACCGGGCGTTTACGAACGCATCCGATCAAGGCTTTAATTTTATTAGTGCTGTCAAAACAATTTTTTTTAAATCTTAGATTCCATTTTGCAATGAATAAATTTTATTTTTGACAGCACTAAACCTAAAACTGAAGCCTATTATGAATATAAAAGGGAAATCTCCGAAATTAGGTGCTACAAACTTGAAATTTTCTAGCCTAATACAAACGTGTAAATAATTGACTAGTGAAACTTTTGAATCATCTGTTCATGTTAGTCAATTTAATTCGGACCACCACCGGTTTAGTATCACATGCCAGTATAGTTGGCGGGCCTGAAAGTGAAATTAGCTTTCACCAAGTATCCCCTCCCCCCCCCCGTGCACCACTTCGTCGAAGCTCCGAGAACCATCTGTGACTGCTACCACGTGACCACCTTCACGACGAGTTCACATTATTTTACAGAATAAGGAAGTTCACACGCCCGTCTTCTGTACGTCTTCTGTACTTACTTGCACAAACTGAAATGATTTAAGGGGTAGGTAGCCGCCAACGACCTTGAGTTAACCTGTGTCGGTACAAATATCGCAGAAACTACATATATTGAAACAACGTTCATATCAGCACAAATTATTACCTATCATTTTAATCTTATATATATATTTTGCTACATAAATTAAATAAACCTTTAATTTAGTTCATGTACATTTATTACTTTATTACATGTATTTTTATAAGATTAAATTTGACGTGTAAAAAGTGTATTATGTATACCTATTTTGCAAAATAAACTATTTGAATTTGAATTTGAAAAAAATTGGCATGAATACTTTTTCTGAGCAATATTTTCCTTGTATTTTAGTGCAAGAACCATACAAACAATTTTACTTAATTTTAGTCTAAAAACAGCTTGACTTTGAACAATATTTCTTACTATGCTATTTCTTATTCGCGAGAATAATTTCCTTAAATGAAGTTGCTATTTACAGTTAGGTATATTAAATATACCTATACAGAATGCTTGGAAATTTGACCTATTCCTTGAAGAGTTATACCTGCTAGAAATCATTTCTAAAAATTAAGCCCTATCAACTAGGGGTCGAAAATAAAAAAATAAAAAATTTTATTAAATAAAATTACGGAGGTTTTTAAGATATTTTTCAAACTTTCAGACTGGTAACCAAAAACATATAATTTAAAAATAAATACTCCTCTCTTGGCATTTATTTGTTATTTTTCTGAGTTATGATAAATGAGGGATTATTTATAAAATAAAAAACATGCCCTGAAAATGGTGGAAAGAAGACCTTGTTTACTTTGTAAATTTCGCAACTTTAACGTGTTTTATTGAAAAAAATATACATATACTTACTTACATGATTTTCGACCCCTAGCTGATAGGCATTATTTATTGGAAATGATCTCTAGTATAACTCCTTTCAAGGAATGTCGAATTTCCAAGCAGCCTGTATATTTTTTCTAATTTTTAAACATGTAACTTTATCAATATTAATCATTTTCGGATGACACTGGGAAGAGGCGCCTTAACAGTTCACTGAACTGTGTAGTGACGCAATTTTGTTCTGAACGAACTTTGGTACCTATGCAACGACTAAGAACAGCTGTTTAACCTGCACCACAGTATAAAACTGTGCCTGCTCGCACTGGGATCTAAAAAGGCCGACATGGGTGAATCATAAAATGATTTGAAAGTAGGACATAGTCAGAGTTTTTTCACTTGTGCAAAAGAGATGGCATTAGAACAGAATCATAACATGATTCATGCAAAACGGCCTTTTTAGAGGACCTGGGGATCTAAAAAGGCCGACTTGGGTGAATCATAAAATGATTTGAAAGTAGGATAGAGTTAGAGTTTTTTTACGCGTGCAAAAGAGGCGGCCTTAGAACAGAATCATAATGTGATTCATGCAAAATGGCCTTTTAAGAGGACCAGGGGACCTAAAAAGGCCGACTTGGGTGAATTATAAAATTATTTGAAAGTAGGATGGAGTCAGAGTTTTTTCACGCGTGCAAAAGAGACGACATTAGAACCGAATCATAATATGATTCATCCAAAGCGGCCTTTTTAGAGGACCAGAATCATAATGTGATTCGTGCAAAATGGCCTTTTTATAGGACCAGTGCAGGTTAAACAGCTCAGCTGTTCTTAGTCGTTGCATACCTACCTACCAAAGAAGTCTCACAAACCAAAATGACTTCTACGGTATTTCACCACTGCCAAGACTTATTTCGTAGATCCTGCTTGTGCGGTAGAAATTAGAAATGTGGCAAAGGTCATCATCACATCAACTTTGGGCTTTCTGAGTGAAGGTCGAGGATAGTAAGTACCTAGCACGACGATTGTCGGTCACCCACCCCTAGCCAACTTGTACGGGGTTCACTGCCCTCGCTTGTCCATCCAACGATCATAAGAAAGAAACAGCGAGAAGAGTGAACGGGACAGATACAGACGCACCCCCCCGCACTTCACCTGAGCCGCAATAAACCGAGCGAGCCGAGCCCGAGCCGACTTCAGCCGATAATATAATATAATGGCCACTGCCAACGTGTATTATTTCAGATTTTTTCTGTTTTTGGTTGTTTAAAACTCTCTGTTACTATTAAAAGTAATAAATATTCGTTTAGCAATACGTAGTGAAGACGAGAATAATGGAAAAGTGGTAAAATTAACGGTTTTCTGCTGGGATCAGTCAGCTGTTCCGAAATCTCATGCTTGGATGGATTGGAACGACGACACGACGCGCAATATCGGCCGAAGATCCCGCGTCTTCAAGTTCGTACAAACGAAGGTACCTGGGTTATTTCTACTCCTCAAATAAAACTTTTCATATTTTTTTCGGAAGATATCTTCTATCAACATATTTAGTCAACATTGGCGATAATGAAGTATTATGGGTCGTGCCGCGTGCCCGTGCCGCCGCGCCGCTGGGGCCGTGGTTTGTGTTTTGTGTATTTTTGTCCGTGTGTGAGTGTGTGTACGTAATCACAGTAAACATAGAGCAAGTATAGAACGTCGGCAACCACAGTGTAAAAAAATTTAATCATGTCTGTCCGAAGGGATATGTTTATTTGCACTTCAAAAATACTATATTGCACATTTTGCCATCACAAATCCTTCAGCGCAGAAGAGAGCCGGCGCACAGTGGGTTGAAATCAAATTTTCGTGGAATTAGTGATGAATGAAAACCAACTTTTCTCTTCAGATTTTTTGTTGATACCAGCGTATTCTACTAATTACGATGATGATTTATTTCTTATGATTTTTCTTCCTAAAACGTATACTTTGGCCATTAAACGCCTTTGTTTATTTTTTTGTATAGAGAAAAATACTTTTGGTCAGTTTATTCAAAAGTCTCAACATATCGGTTAAGGATTCTAATAGTCTGTATGATTAGCTATGATTATACATATAGGGGTGACCTCGCAAATGCTCGCAACCGAGCCAATTTACTGATCAACTTAATAGTGTAGCTGAGTCCATACATTTTGTTCGGTTGCATAAGTTTGTCGTAGACATTTTTGGAGATACCTAGAAAATTTAATATGTACTATTGTCTACAATTTTAGACATTAAAGAGCTGATTGTAAAAATGTACTTAACTATATTTACTGGCACTGATTTCGAGAAATCTCTGAAAAGCCACAAAAATGTATCTATCCCCCTTATCTCCGAAACTGTAAACCGAAAAATATGAAAACAATGTTGATTATAGGTCATAACTAGCCAATTATAGAAAAACTATAGCGGTTTAAAAAAGTTGTATATAAAAGAAATTTCAAAAAAAGTTTTTTTTTTTTTTTTTAATAGAATCAAATTGTAGGTATTTATGTGCTGATTGTAAAAATATATAGCTTGGCTATATTTACCTGCATCTGTTTCGAGAAATCCTTGCAAAACCACAAAAACATGTATTATAAGGGGCCCTTATCTCCAAAACTGGTGGCCCGAAAAACATGAAAAAAACCATGGTAGTATGTGCTTACGTAAAGATTACAGGAAAAATATAGCGGTTGAGAAATTCACGAAAACAAAATGACAAAATTCCCAAAACTGTCGAATTACGGAACCCTAGGTACGCGAGTCTGTCTCTTACTTGACCGGTTTTTATTTGTCTATCTCCTTTATTTGGTTAAATCCCTCATTCTGAATGTATTGCAAAATACAAAAAAATACTAGATTATACATTTTCAACCCATTTGGAAATATAATTAGATTAGAACGCAAATGAACATAATTTTATTTATAAGCAAATTATTGGCAAAAAATAATTTATTTTAAGGATTTCACATTTTGAAATATTTATTTATTTACTCATAGGAAGATTAACAGACAAATAAGTACAGTAAAAATTTAGAATAAATAACTAAATGACGATAAAAAATCTTCACTAATTGGATGACAAAATTAAATAGAAGTGAGCCGTAGGGGCATAACAGTTTAACTTTACAGTTTAACTTACAGTTTAAGCTTACAAATAAGCACAGTATATTTCTTAAACTGTGAAATAAGTGTGCCGTAGGGGCATAACAGTTTAACTTACAGTAATAAGTGAGCCGTAGGGACATAACAGTTTAACTAACAGTTTTAGCTTACAAATAAGTGAGCCGTAGGGGCATAACAGTTTAACTAACAGTTTTAGCTTACAAATAAGTGAGCCGTAGGAGCATAACAGTTTAACTAACAGTTTTAGCTTACAAATAAGTGAGCCGTAGGGGCATAACAGTTTAACTAACAGTTTTAGCTTACAAATAATTGAGCCGTAGGGGCATAACAGTTTAACTAACAGTTTTAGCTTACAAATAAGTGAGCCGTAGGGGCATAACAGTTTAACTAACAGTTTTAGTTTACAAATAAGTGAGCCGTAGGGGCATAACAGTTTAACTAACAGTTTTAGTTTACAAACAAGTGAGCCGTAGGGGCATAGCAGTTTAACTATCAGTTTTAGCTTACAAATAAGTGAGCCGTAGGGGCATAACAGTTTAACTAACAGTTTTAGTTTACAAATAAGTGAGCCGTAGGGGCATAGCAGTTTAACTAACAGTTTTAGCTTACAAATAAGTGAGCCGTAGGGGCATAACAGTTTAACTAACAGTTTTAGTTTACAAATAAGTGAGCCGTAGGAGCATAACAGTTTAACTAACAGTTTTAGTTTACAAACAAGTGAGCCGTAGGGGCATAGCAGTTTAACTATCAGTTTTAGCTTACAAATAAGTGAGCCGTAGGGGCATAACAGTTTAACTAACAGTTTTAGTTTACAAATAAGTGAGCCGTAGGGGCATAGCAGTTTAACTAACAGTTTTAGCTTACAAATAAGTGAGCCGTAAGGGCATAACAGTTTAACTAACAGTTTTAGCTTACAAATAAGTGAGCCGTAAGGGCATAACAGTTTAACCATAGATAAATAAAGGAAGGATAGATTGCTATCTCCTTGTACTGTTCGCAATACTGGAAATAACGTTGCTAGATGGCGTTACTTGTCTCGCTGGAAATAAAATTTGTCTGAAATCGACGAAATATAGCATTTTACTGTTCTGGTTCATCATATTTATTTATTTTATTAAAAAAAACACACAATTTTCATAACATCGCATCAGAAAATAGTGAATTCTTAATGTTAACATTTTTTTCATTAAACTTTCGGTGGTAAGCTGGTAATCTAACTAAGCGTGCAGATGGTTATTCTGGATTCCGGTAGATGACGCACAACGATCAATCAAACAAACTATGTGCATTAAAATACGCTTTATTTACCTAACACACACTACTCATATATACCGGTATATAACTTTACTCTTTGACTCAATTGTCATGCACGGTTGAGCGATTTATCCTCAGATTTATCGTATGTCATGTGTCGCGTATTGTCGTATTCTAGCAATTTTTTGTTTTTGTAGGCGCAGTATGGTTGCTACACACACACATCGAATTTTGTTTCATCAACTGTATGTCACAATATATCTAGTATAGTAGCGACATCAAAAATAATAAGTCGAACTACTAGGTACCGGCGAAAATAATAAGTTTTACGCGGGCTTTGTTCTAATGTATGGAGTGAGCAATCTATCCTTCCTTATTTATCTATGGTTTAACTAACAGTTTTAGTTTACAAATAAGTGAGCCGTAGGGGCATAGCAGTTTAACTAACAGTTTTAGCTTACAAATAAGTGAGCCGTAGGGGCATAACAGTTTAACTAACAGTTTTAGCTTACAAATAAGTGAGCCGTAGGAGCATAACAGTTTAACTAACAGTTTTAGTTTACAAATAAGTGAGCCGTAGGGGCATAACAGTTTAACTAACAGTTTTAGTTTACAAATAAGTGAGCCGTAGGGGCATAACCGTTTAACTAACCGTTTTAGCTTACAAATAAGTGAGCCGTAGGGACATAACAGTTTAACTAACAGTTTTAGTTTACAAATAAGTGAGCCGTAGGGGCATAACAGTTTAACTAACAGTTTTAGTTTACAAATAAGTGAGCCGTAGGAGCATAACAGTTTAACTAACAGTTTTAGTTTACAAATAAGTGAGCCGTAGGGGCATAACAGTTTAACTAACTGTTTTAGTTTACAAATAAGTGAGCCGTAGGGGCATAACAGTTTAACTTAATATTGTACCCTTTATCTGTCTCTCTTAGCACAAGACGATAACAAAAATAATAACACTACAATTATTACTTTGAATTTTTCTTAGGAATTTCCGGCTGAATTGACGATTATGGGGAATAAAATTATGTTGAAGCTACTTTTATATAATTAAAACTTTGTTCTTAAAAGCTTTTTTATTCAAATTTTAGATTTAGTCTAGTCATACTACTTTAATAAGGCGCTAATACTGCAAACGTGCTGCCACTTTAGAAAAAAAAAAAACATGTCTCATTACCAGATATTTTTTCTAAAGGTGCATGCAGCACTGGCACAGCTATTAACGCCTTAATAAAAAAATATACAATATAGAATACTCAGTTATTTTATTTTTGTATGCTGCGTTTTATTGTAATTTGTTAGTCTGTTGATTGATTGTGTATGTTGTGTGTGTGTTCCTTGGCGCTTTCCATTTCAAAGTGTGAGTGTGGGTCACCGCGGTCGCGTGACAGAGGCCTTCGCTCAACAAATTACAGTGCGAATGATTTCATAGTAGTAAAATAAAGTTCCGCTAAAGGCGGATATGAATATATTAACAGAAAGCGACGCATTTGCTCATTATCAGAGCGTTGAGGTGGGGAAGAGGGCTCAACAACGGCGAATGTGAATGAAAAAAACAACCATATAGATCATTCTCATATAACAACATTAAGGGAATAATAAACAATCAGCTAAAATGGTAAAAGAATTTTTGAAATTGGTCCAATAGTTTTTGAGTTTATTCGTTACAAACATACAAAAATACAAATCTTTCCTCTTTATAAGGTCTTTCAATTTAAATGGAAAGTAATTTAAGAGGTGATTCAGTATCGTTAAATCATCACATTCCACTGCAAAGCACATTTTTTTTGGCGAACTTTTTTTTCACTTCTCAGTACAAAGTGGTCCGATCAGCTGACTCAGTTTGTATGGACAAGTGAAGAAAACGTTGGCGCAAAAAAATTACTTTGCAAAATAATTTAAGAAATAGTAAGTACTTTGCAGTGGAATGTGATGTATTAACGATAATGAATCACCTCCTAAATTATTTTCCATTTAAATTTAAAGACCTTATATAATATTGTTAAAGTGTAGATGAGAAGCTTTGTTTCAACATCAATTTTGTCCACAACTCGAAAAAAAGTACACTATCAATTCTAAATGCTAGTAATTACGTTTGTCTATGACTTAGCAAAATTTGGCGGTCAACAAAAGGTTTTTTCCTGTAGAAGTTTGTGTATGACAAAATGAGTGGACAAAATACATTTTGAAGCAAAGCTCTTTTAAAACTGTTTTAAGGTAAGTTAACCAACCGTGAAAAGAAATATGGCAGTTTTTCCTGACCCTGGGCTTAGATCCCATGTGACCAACCGCGGGTTAACAGGGCTCCGTTTTGCCCTTTGTATATAATAGAACCCTAAAAACATACTGTTATTAGTAATGCACACTTTGATTAATTTAGTGAAGATTCGTAACGCCCTTACTCGGCTGATTCGAGAAATGGAACAGGTATTTCGTACTATGTATATGCAATTACCATCAGCGAAAGAGATAGATTGACGAAACAAGACTTTTGAGCGAGCAAGACAGGATATTGCTTGGTCAGCCCGGTTCGTTACAAAGCCGAGAGAAAGCGAACTGAGCCGAGTGGTTAAGTCTAGTGTTACCGTTTTGTTACATGTTAAATATTACCGTCCTTTTCTGCAAGTGGCGTAGTGTAATCAAAACAAACAGAATGTATTTTAAGGAAATTTTCTGGTTTTGCTGTACTTACCAGAAGGTGATGCCATGAAATTTGTTTTTTGTCCTTGAGTGATTTGTACACCATATAAATGCACACGAAGGCATATCTGCAGGTTTTTTCTAGATTTTATAGCACAGGTTAAGGTTTTTTCAAATACGTGCACACAAACGCCGCCTGGAATACTACTAAACAAAGATAGGCCCGCTGGACCTGTATTTGTAGATCCAACCGCGTTGTAGTTATACCGCATCTTCACTAAATTAATCAAAGAATGCGCACTAATTTAGTGTATGTATTTTAACTGACGCGAATCGCACCTCTCTGTTCTTCTGTCGTCGCGTCGGGCGAAGTCGGGCGTCCTCGTCATGGTGATGGATTAACATTAGAAAGAGACAGACGATGGCGTAAATCGCGTTTCGGGCGGCAGTGACCTCTTTTTTCGATCGAATGAAACTGAAGGGGGAGGAGGGGAATATATCAATTTTGTTTTTTTTTTCTCTTATAATTTAAATTTGTGTTGTTATTGTTACAGATCCAGAAAAAATTAAGATTTTAAAACTGACAAAGTTGAAGAGAAGAGAAAATTAAAAATGAGTGATTTAGGAGTAAAGGATTCGGGCGTTGAGCATATACGGATAATAAATTCATTTACTGTTTCTGATAATGAACCTTCAAGTTTAACAAGTAAGTCGCGTGAACTCATTGACGTTCATAATATTCTTATTATTTAGATTTGTACTTAGTAAATTTTTACACTCGAAAAAGCGAAAAAAAAAAACCAAAGATTTCAAAAGTTTAGATGAGCCCTGGCACCTAAAATCTATTGCATTGTTTTTGAATGTGTGCGTTAACATCATGCCGATGCGCGCACAATATGAGTGCGCAATCTGTCTACCTACGGTCAGCAAACTGATCAGACTATTGAAGTCGTAAACGAGCTTTTTACACATACACACACGTATTTATAACTCTTGTTTGAAGTAGTAAACATTAAAATTAAAATCTAGGGAAATATATTGGTATTATTGGGTATATATACTAGACAGTATACACGATGGAAACACTATTTGATAAAGTTGCCTCGATAGAATAAATTCGCAAAGTTACCTCTTTTCGAGTAATTTTTTCCTCTATTTCCCTACTTTTTTATATAAATAAGTAATTTGATATTATGATTCATTTACTAAAATAAATTTCATAGATGACTGGAGCGTTTATACACGATAGTTTTTTATTTAAGAACAATATGATGAAAATAACAACCTAAAACATTGAAAAACTGCAAAAGTTTGGTTATTTTCTTTACTCTTTATACGTAGACAAAGGCAAAAGCTCGATGCGCCCTTAAGGCGTCCAACTATCACTCACTGTTCGGATGAGCACTGATTCCAAACGTGTGATGTGATGTGAGCGTCACCCATTTAAAGGTGGAAACATTTTGGTGCTGTCATACTACGGTAAGGGCTTATCATTAATTTTGAAATCTTTGGTAAAAACGTTGTGATTGTTCAAATATATTTACTTAGCCCAAAACTAAACTTTTTACAATATTTGTCTGTCTGATTTTTCATCTCGAGATTCCTTCAATGGATTTGTTGTATCTTACACGTTGTAATGCTCACTTTTAAGGCGATTACCATCGCCAAACTAGCAGCTCGATATTTGTCACTACAAATATCAACGGAAACGACATTGAAATAACGTTCATATCAGCGCGCAATGCAAAGTGGCTGTTACGACGCTCGCTGCGCCCTTGATAGGGTGAAATAGGAGAAAATAATACTTTATCTATTTATCATTATAATTTATCTATTTATCAAAGCATACATTAATTAAATCACCTAAGCCGCTTATGAGCAGCAGGAAATTCAAGCCCAAAAAACACCATTCAGTTGAAACAATTTTTCATATAGAAGTTTTGGTGGTACGAAAAAGAAAAATGTTGCATATGTTGTCCTAGAGTTGATAATCCATAACACATTTTTTCATTATTTTTGGTTTGGCCATAAACGAGGAGTAGGCTTTAGAAAGTACCCATTTGGCAATAGTAAGGCCCTTAAAAATCAAATTTGACTATGCCAAAAATATTTATTAAATAATCATAAATAGTCCACAAGGTAAAAAAGATAGTTCCATCATAATTACGAAGTTACAGGTTATAGGTTTGTGAGGATTATGGTGTGAAGGTCACGGTATAATCCTCACAATTCATGCTAGTCAAGGGTGCGTAGTACCGACTTGGTTTCAATTCCAAAAAATAGTCATGACGTCATGTCGAATCTAGTCTTTCTAGCGGGCGTAGCATAGTGTTTAATCGCGCGCGACGTCACTAGTTGAATAACAAGTGCGAGGAGCGAGGCGACGTGCGAAAAATATACGGGTGTTTCTTTTCTGTGTATTCCATGAAATACACGGAAAATTGTACATTTCTGTTGACTATATAAGGTCTTTCAATTTAAATGGAAAGTAATTTAGGAGGTGATTCAGTATCGTTAATACATGACATTCCACTGCAAAGTACTTACTATTTCTTGCGCGAACTATTTCTTCACTTGTCCATACAATCTGGGTCAGCTGATCGGACCGCTTTGTACAGAGAAGTGAAAAAAAAGTTCGCGCAAAAAAAATGCTTTGTAGTGGAATGTGATTTATTAACAATACTGAATCACCTCCTAAATTACTTTCCATTTAAATTGAAAGACCTTATATAATCTAGGGTTTTGAAATTGGAAAACATGTTTGGATAAATTTTCCTCGATAGAAATAATTGTTGAAATGAGGTCTTCAAACACACTTATTCACCTCGTTTGACGAATATGACCCATTTACAGAACTCAAACATATTTTATTTGGTGTGTTTTAACAATATCTAGAGATTTGATATTTGAAATTTTGCTAGCTATTTTAGTTTTTTTAATAAAAATATAAAAACAACTTTTTTCCCGTTTGCCCTGAATCCGCCCCTCTTGCACTGCGCGATTTTTCGCTTGGAGTGACAGTGACAAAAATAAAATTTGCATGGCCTCGTGTCGCGCTCCTCGTACCTGATCGCAAGCGATTAAACACTGTGCTACGAGGACTGGATTCCAAAAGTTATAATTATAAAGGTTAAGGCGATTAGTGACGCCAAATTAGCAGCTCGATGTGCGTAGTACGAATATCGACGGAAACGACATTGAAATAACGTTCATATCAGCGCGCAATGCATAGTGGCTGTTACGACGCTCGCTGCGTCCTTGATAGGGCGAAATAGGAGAAAATAATACTTTTCACATGGACGTGATTGTTCGATAGAATAATCCCATGTTATGTTTATAGCTATCAAGTTTATCTATTACTCAAAGGCCGCTTAGGAGCGGTAGGGAATTCAAGCCAAAAAACCGGCCAAGTGTAAGTCAGACTCGCGTACCTAGGATTCCGTATTGTTGATGATAAATTTAATTTTGTCATTTTTTTCGTGAATTTCTCACGAAAATTTGATACCCATATTGTATTTTTAGGATATTTTTTTTCTCTCTTGTTTTGAAAATATTTTGAACAAAAATCTAATTTTAAATTTTTTTACACCGTTATATGTGGGCAAATTAATTCAATTTTGTTTATTTATGCTAAATTAACGGTGCTAAAGTTATGAGGCTGTGAGATCGGACTACGGCACCCCAAAAATTTAATTGGACTACACAAACATTTCGACTGATATAAAAATATATTTTCGTCGAAAGTACAAAAATTCAAAATTCACTTCACACTGTAAAATGTCGTTGCAAACAAAAGAAAAACTTTTAACTTATTTACAAATGTGCCTGTATTTTATTATTTTATTTTGTAGGAGACTCCATCGTTAACCAAGAATCAGGGATTAAAAAAGGAACCCTGGACGATAAACTGTTTAAAGAAGCAATCGTTTCTACTAGAAGACTCGACGATATGGTAATTTTAAATGGTGATATTGATGACCTTCCTGCTAGGTTTGTATATGAGTCTATTGAATCTGAAAGCAAATCTAGTAGAGCGTATAACTGTACAATATTTCAGTCTTACACTAATAAGATTGACTATTCCACGTTAGAAAGAAAATTAAGCTTATTCAACAAACAGACCGAAAAGCAAGACTTGAATCAGATTCAAAAAGTACAACTACCTAGTGTTGAACAATTTGTTATTGAATCTAAAATACTTGAATTGTTTGGCAAATGCAGAGAAACACTAACCAATTCTATGAATTCGACCGTTGATGTCGAACGTCAGAATGGTCAAACATTTGTTCGTTCTAGGACTACTGAAAAACAGAATATTAAACCCAAAAGAAAAGTTTCTAAAACACCGATAGTTCCAGGGATCCCAAGAAAACGTAAAATTGGGCAAACAGGTGATACAAGTCGTAAATTGACGAAAACACCTTTACTTGTACCAGCAATTAAGCCAAACGAATTAGCGACCGACGAAAGTAATATAATCGTTGATAAATCTACTAGCGGTCAAAATAATGAACTGGGTATAACAAAAGCAGCGACCGGTCTTATCATTAAGAAAAATTTTAACTCGGTGTCTTTAACAGTATCTCTGGCAGAAAATATATCATTGATCGAACAAACTCTACCAGTTGTAGAAACTAAAGAAACATATTCATCTGAATCAAACATACTTCTTCCTAATGTAGATATTACTCAATACGTTCAAGGCCGACCGTCACAAGTAACAACTAACGAAGCAAAAACAAAAAAGTCCTTTTCTGAAATAAATGTCACCGCCGCTGAAACTAATATGCTTACTACAACTGAAAACAAAAATCTTAGCCATCGGCCAGAAAATATTGATGTCTTGTTACAATCGAACCAGTCGACAGAATTCAGTGCTTTGATAAAACAAGAAACATGTGATGCCGCTGATAAACCTGAAACAGATCACTTACTGGTTATTGGTGGAAGCTCTGACCTAATTTCAAAATCTGGAACCGAAGTTTCGTTTGTATTGCATCAAGATCAATATCCATCCACAGAATGCATGGCTTCTATAAATCAGGAAAAAAATGATACTGAATCTGATCACGGCTTAGTAACTGGTGAAAGAACAGGTTCATTAAAAAAACTAGAAACTGAACAAATCTCATTTAAAAATAGTTCAGATCAATTTTCATTAACAGAATGTGAAGCTATGGTAAAGCCGGAACCAAATGATACCACTTCTGAAACTAATAAATTACTAGTTAATAGTGAAAGCACGGACAAATTTGTAAGCCCAGCAACAGAAGATATTTTATCAGAAACTATTGAGATTACTTCTGACATTGATCTATTGCTAGATGCAAATGAACGCATCATAATACCTGACAGAATACCTGAAGACATTTTATTAGAACAAGAAATACACGAGGCCACTGATAAACCTGAAACTGATCACTTACTGTGTATTGGTGAAAGCTCTGACTTAATTTCACAACCTGGATCTAAAGTTTTATTTGTATTACATCAAGATCAATGTCCAATACCCACAGAATGTATGGCTTCTATAAATCAGAAAACAAATGATACCGAATCTGATCACTGCTTAGTAACTGGTGAGAGATCAGGTTTATTAAAAAGACTAGAAACTGAACGAATCTCATTCGAAAATAGTTCAGACCAATTTTCATTAACAGAATTTGAAGCTATGGTACAGCCGGAAGCAAATGATATCACTTCTGAAACTGATGACTTATTAGTAAATAGTGAAAGCACGGATAAATTTTTAAGCCCACCAACAGAAGATATTTTATCAGAATTAATTGAAGACCACTCTTTGATAAAATCAGAAACTTTTGATATTACTTCTGACATTGATCAAATGCCAGTTGCGAGTGAAAGCATCATAATACCTGAAGATATTTTATTAAGTAATGAAGAGCAAATGTCATCATCAACAGAAATCATAGATCTAATAAATTCGGAAAATACCGATACCACTTCTGAAACTGATCGCTTATTAGTAACAGGTGAGAGTACGGACCTTTTCCTTGGTTCACAAATTTTAAAAATTGCAACAGATGCTCCTGAAATGGATCCTTTGCTAATAATGACTGAAGTCACAGACCTAACGCTTAGTCCAGAATCCGATCAAGATTCGACAACAGCAGGAATAATAACTCCGTTAAAGCCGGAAACAAAACACTTACAAGCGAATAAAACTAACAATGCAAATGCTTTAGTTCAACGAAAGAAAAAAGAAAGATTGTCTAACATGAATGCAGTGGCAAAATCAAAAACTTCATCTGGGCAAAAATACACAAAACTTCCGACTGACATAATAAACATGCTATCCTCAAACGTAAAAAAGCTAAAAATGCACATCGTAAAAAAACCAGGTGATTTATTTGAAATCTTACCTCTATCTTTCTTCCGAAAAAACAAGAAAAAAATAAAAAAGTGCAAGCCTCTAACAATTACTTTAATAGATTACAAAGTGTATGCTAAAATGTCAAAATTATACGAATATGAAGTGTTTAACGACATACTACACCTAACAAAATATGTTCAACAAAATTATTTAAAAAAAGGTAATACCAAAACAAATGTTAACAAGCCCAAGGGTGTACGTGAACAACCACTGCGTGGTGAATATCATAAACCTAAATCGACAACTAGAATTGAAATTTTAGATTTAGCTTCGAAAATGTTTGAAATATATGAATTCGATGGCAGATCTAATATCGCCAGCTTTGAGAAAAACAAATTACTTGACGACTTCGATTTAGAACATTTTAAGGCAGGAATTGGTCTAAAAGAGCCAACAAGAGCTATAGCTTGTTGCTGGTTTAGTAGGCGAGCATTGGTAAAATTATTATGCACTAAGTTTGGCCAGCAGGCATCGTTCAGTTTTATAAATAAAAAACATACATGCCCTTTTGGGAAATGCAAATGTTGCGTACAGTGTCAAAATGAAAATGGAGAAAGCCCGTCGTTGCCAAATAAGGTAAAATATGATCATACTGTCAAGTCATTACGTAAAACAACAACATTATCAATACCATCTGAGCCTAAAACTCTAATTGATAAGGCACTAGCTTATGCAAAAACCTTATCATTTAAACATAGGTTATCTGTTATATCTGATAATATTGTATCATCAGCTCAAAAGCAAATTCAAGCATTAAGTAAGCCATGGCTAAATAATGAAATCATAGAAGTGCGCAATCATTCATCCGGTATTGTAGAAATATACGATGTTGATAGTAAAGGAGAAGTGCAAACCTTGACAAAGGAACGCTATATTGCGTACAATTTGCAATTCAATTTGTTATTACTAGGGGACATCATAGATGTTTCTAAAAAATCTAATTTATACAATGCTTGTTGCTGGAATAAGAGAGAACAGATAATTGAAAAACTCGAAAATTTGAAAGTAAAATCCGAAACACTCAATTTTATTAGGCAGAAGCATATGTGTCCTATTGATAGTTGTCACTGCTGCTGTCCATACGTTCAAGTTATAAATTTAAAAGTTGTCAATAATGATACGATAAATGAGCTGAAAAAAATAAAACAAACATCTTCCGTATCAGATCAATTAGAAAAAAATATTCAAACAAATCCATTGCCGAATATGAGTAACAACAATGAAAATACTACTAATATATCACAGAACAAAAATGATAATCTCATGCAGTCTATCATTGATGAGGAAATTTCAAATCTCATTAAGGACTCTAACAGTCCCTTGTCAACCTTCTACAAAGTTGGTATTCAAAAAGAACCAAAACATGCATTTCCCAAACCAGGATCTAGTGGTCTTGTAAAATCACCTGAGAAAGAAGTTCCAGTAATTGAAATTGTTGACGATGACGAGAATCAATCCATTGCCAACGTTTTAACAAATGATACTGCAAACGTACCAGGACCACCTCCACTCGTTCAATCACAGCAACCACCAATTGATGAAGTAAACACAATTATAGCTCAAATACTTAATAGGTTTCAAGACCTACGATTGAACATAGGTAAAAAGGGACAAGTGCAGGCAGTTTTACAAAATACTCTCGATAACGTGTCTACACTGGAATTGTCCCTTCTTAAGCAAATACTTTTACATGCTCAATCTTTAGTCGACAAATACAAAATAACATCCAATGCAAATTTAAGTAGTATGATGGGATTAGCGGGAAAACCGCAGTCACAACTCTACAACGAGCAAGCAGCTTCAAGAGGTGCACAATCTAGTGTAGCTCCTTGCAATATACCAATGGCATCGATACCAACTGAAGTACCTCCAGCGGTACGAGTACAATCCAATAGACTTAGACTGGCTAGACCTACATTAACGCAGACTCCAATAATAAAAAATGTATATTCTTGTCAACCAAACTCTCAACCTAATACTTTATCACAAGATAACACTTTTTATCAACCAAATTCAATATCTAGACCAATTCCTATAAAAAATTATGTTGATTCTCAGCAGAGAAACCCTATGACGAACCCTGTACATGATCACCAATCCTTTCAACCAGACCCAAGGATTCGAACGACTGCTGAACATACTATAAGCGAGACTGCTGTAGGCTCAAACCAACCACAAACGGCTGCCGAACCTGCTACTGCACTGTTATCGAGTCTTCGGACAAATTTAAGTAAAATGATCAACAAATCGGCTACACCACCCCAGTCTTTAGACGATAGACTTCCTGCGCTCCCAAGGCTAGCTCCAAAACCATTCAGTGAGCTAGCAAATCTTACTCTTGCAAATATGCTGAGTTCGAATACGTATAAAAAGCCAAATTTTCAAACCAACAATATAAATCTAGAGCGGATATCAGCTCCCGTACATGATGTCTCAATGGCAACATGTTCAGTAGGAACAACAACAGTCGATCTTGGCAATAAAACCACAAAGAAAAGAAAAAAGGAAGATCTACAAAAATCTTATGAAATGTTGTCCCGGATACAACCAGTTGTTCTTTCCAAACCTCCCCCACTTCGACCCTTTCCTATTAAGAAAGTTACGTGTACAAACAATGCTTTAAAGAACAATCCCTCTAAATCAGGAGACTCTCTAATAACAGGAATGCCATTTGGTAATAATTCGGCAACTTTGACACACGTTATTTCAAACACAGGAGCTGCTAATTTGAATCCTATACCAGTTCTGTCTAACGTAGTATCACTACAAGAAAATCCTATTGCAAATGTATCTGTCGGAGAACCTAAATCTTTTTTGGAACGAGATCCCTCAATACCTAACGTAGATGCTTCATATTTAAACCCATATAAAAATGAGACTACAAGATCTTCAGATCAAAATTCATCATCTACGGATTCGACTACAGACTCATTAAAAACTGATAGTGGATCATCATGTGTGACAGTATGGTATAGAAAACCGCAACCAAAATTATTAGAAGAATTACTAGACCAGACTCAAGATTCAAGCTCAAAGCATAAATTATCAGATGAAAACGAAACGCAACTTGAAAAAAAAAGAAAACTCTCACAGGATCCGCCTCTAGATTTTCCCACTACAAAAACAGAAATAAAGGAAGAAGACGAAGATGATATTATATTTTTTTAGAGATCCTATTGAAAATCAATGTGAAATTACTTTGTAATCAAACTAATATAAAGTGACTGGATGATAATATTGTAATATATATATAATATGCCTCTATGTATATCACATACAAGTACTTGACTGATGACGGCCTACTAAGGGCCGAAATATATTTCAAGTTCAAAATTTTCTTTTATTTATTAATTATATTTAAAGTTATATATGTGTAATTGCAAATATAAAGCTAATAATATTGACAATATAGCCAAATGAATACTTCCTAAAGACTCGGTAAGTCGGAACCTTTCTGTCGAAAACGAGGATTGAAATTTAGGATACATACTTATACTAATTGAATCGGGGTTGTTCTTAAATTAGTGCAGGAGCACATATGAAAAAAACACATATTTTGCAGAAAGGGTTATTGCACCTTGGTCCTGTCTGGGGATCTAAAAAGGCCGACTTGGGTGAATCATAAAATTATTTGAAAGTAGGAAGGAGTAAGAGCTTTTTCACGCGTGCAAAAGAGACGGCATTAGAACGGAATCATAATAAGATTAATCCAAACCGGCCTTTTTAGAGGACCTGATCACTTACCGAGTCTCCATTATGACAAAAGTTACCTTATATAATAAATTATATTAATATTTTGTAAAAAAAGAGCAATCAAATTTTACTTTCGTAAAATATTTAAATGCGTAAGTACCCAACAAATCTTACTGACAATCACAAAACAACATTTCTAAGGAAGTCTTTAAGAATAGAGTAAAGGTACATGTACCTTAGATATGTATATCTATCTAAAATTCAGAGGTTAGATTTTAAAAGAAAAGCATTAATATTTTCATGTTTAGACAATAATATGGTTTCCCTTCATATTGGGTTATTAATTTGTAATTAGGTTTCAGGAAATGATTCCTAGCAATCTTTTCGTTCAAAAATGTCTGCCAGAGACATACACATAACATGTCTGCAGTTAAAAGTAAACCGTTTCACTTTCAACATCTTTGAGGTTTTTATAGATGTTATATAATAACTATAAGAATTATTGTTATATTGTAAGTCTTTGTTTTGTTAATTCCTTAAAAACCCATGTTAAATAATAAAGCCGATTCTGAAGGCTTTAACTTTAGTTTTAGTGCTGTCAAGACTTAAATTTTTCCAAAGTAATTTAGCTTCTGTTCTTCACACTTATGAACTATTTTGCAACGATGAAAATTTAGTTTTGACAGCACTAAAACTAAAATGAAAGCCTTCAGAATCGGCTACAATGTCTGATATGATTTATATTATGAATAAAAATTGTTTTTTTCAATCGATTGGTATATTTTTTTTATTTTTACATGCTTTGACAAGATTGTATTTATTAGAGTGAAGTAATAGTGAAAATATTGCCCTGGTTGTCGTGGGACCACCGGTAGACATGGGCAGACTCACACAGACCATTAGTGGGTCTGTGACTGTGAGCAGACTTGATACTTTTTCTTCGGTGGCTTTGGGAAGGAATCTCAGAATAAGGAATGAAGGGTTGGTTGACTAATGCCATAGACTTAACCCTTAAATGCATAGTGATGTAAATTTACATCAACTCATTTAGCAACGAATATATCTGTATATATAAAATTCAAAGTCCTGACTGACTGACTGACTGACTGACTGACTGACTGACTGATATATCAACGCACAGCCTAAACCGCTGGTCCTAGAGACTTGAAATTTTGCATATAGATACCTTTTATAGTGTAGGCATCCACTAAGAAAGCATTTTTCAAAATTCACCCCCTAAGAGGGTGAAATTGGGGTCCAAAGTTTGTATGGGGAAACAAGATTAGTTACACTATTTTATTCGAGAATTCACAAGAGTACTCCTATCTATAAATGAGTAAACATGTGTTTCAGTTTTTTTCAGAATTCCACCCCTAAAAGGGGGAAATGGGGTGACAAAGTCTGAAAATCAACATGGGTATCGTTTGTATGGTTTATCGGGTCGCTGATTACGAAAACAACAACGATTTCTAAACCCAACGTAGTGGACGTGAAATACCATCATCCCCTGTTGGGGTGCGATGGGGTTGATATGTTGAAATGTGTAAATATCAATATGGGTGTCGTTTTTATGGTTTTTTGGGACGTTTATTATGAAAATGGCATCAATTTTGAAATTTAATATAGTGGACATGAAAATTCTTGAAAGTATGTGTGCCAGAGCAAATCGGCTGTAACAGACGAACAGACAGACAGCCACACAAGTGATCCTATTAGGGTTCCATTTTTTCCTTTTGAGGTATCTGTACATCTATCTATCTATCTATCTCTCTATATATCTATCTATCTATCTATCTATCTATCTATATATCTATATCTTTCAATATCCCAGCAAAATATTTTTGGAATGGAAGGTTGAAGGGGTTGGACCACGGGGTACCAAAAAAAGTTTTTTTTTATGTGAAAACTTTGACGGCCTATTTCTCCCAAACGGCTAGACTTAGACCCATGTTGATGGGTGTCTAGGAAAAGGTTTCGACGAGATCTAACTGCCGAAAGTGTCAAAACTTTACAGGCCCGTATCTCCCAAACAGCTAATGCTAGACCCATGTTCATGGTACTCTAAGAAAAGGGCTCGGCAAGATCTAGATGAAGTTAAAAAAAAAGTCGAAAAAAAAATTGCCAAACATTTGATCGGCCATATCTCCCGAACGGCTAATCGCTGGGAGTTCGGGTTTCAACTATTGTGATCGGTCAAGCTGGGGCTACATGAACAAACAAAAAAATTAAATTTGACAGGTTTTGACAGTTTTTTGACAGGTCCAAAAAAGTATTCCGATTTGCATAAAACTCAAGGGGCATTCGGGATCGCCAATTACGCTGCTGTATTCAAATTTGCCATTTTTGACAACTGATATGGATTTTGACACTCTTTCGGAAAAACTTTGATCGTTGAGTCCCCGTGTTTGGCATTCTGGTGAGGCCGAAAAACGAGCATGTGAGGACGGAGAACGCGCCCGCGAGGCCGAAGGCCGAGCAGGGCGCGTTCGTAGTCTGAGCATGCAAGTTTTTCGGCCGAGCACTACACCTTGACTCCCAGAGGGAGTGAGAGCACTTATAATGTTTGTTTCTGAAAAAAATGTAATTTGTTTCCTGTAGGCCACGCGGGCGAAGCCGCGGGCAGAAGCTAGTTATTTATATATAAAATATTTTTTAACATTTTTGTTACTGTGGCACCTTTCTAAAGGACTATTACATGAAATTAAACGGAATGAAAAAGTACACCGTTTTATTTGCTTTTTTTTACATAAACATATATTTTTGTAGTATTTGCAAATAAAATAGTACAAATCTGAAAATAAGTGGTCGCGAAAAAAACCAGAGTAATTTGTTTATTAATAATTTTTTTTGTGTTTGATAATACAGTTTTTGGTAAACTCGTGTCAAATAACTGTTCTGACCGATAAAAACATAAAAAATGAAAAAAAAAAAAACATTTTCTGTACAGATTTAAAGAAAATCATGTTTTTTTTTATTAAATTCGATTTTACTTCTAAAACAACGAAAAAAAAATATTTTTTATTCTTCTCATATTATTTGACTAGTTCTCTATCATATATCTCACTTTCATTTAAGGCTGCGCCGAGCGTAGAACGATTAGACACCTCGCTTGTTCTCTTGGTCGTTTTTTATCGTGGTCGTATTTATTGAATTTAACAGAAAAAATCATATTTAATTTACCAGACAAAATTTAAAAAATGTAAAACGGCCCAATTGTATTTTATAACATTTGTAATTGTCTTGAATTGTGGTTGAGACAAAATTCGACAGTTAAGTGATTGAAATTACTAAAACCCCAATACCTTTTTTACATTTTGGGCCTACTTTAGATAGATTTGTTTCTTACACCATAAGTTATTTTTAATATTCGCTGCGGCGGAAGTGTAGATACATTTTCTGTGATAATAAATATATATTTTAGTTATTTATCATTGAAATATTATTCAATAAATCAATTTAACAGTGACTGTCGTTTTGGATTATTTTGCTCGACGCCCTCTTAAAAAGAAAAAAATCATGCATTTAAGGGTTAAGATGTAATCCTAAGTATATGACTAATGCAAATGAACGACAATGAAAAAAAAACCACGAAAACTGGCGGAATATGTGGAGTATAAATTGTGGAGCCCCTTTTCTTTCGAATGTTCAGTCATGTTGATATTTTAACAATCTGCCACTAAGTAATTTTGCGACCTATTTTGCGATTATAATATATATTTATTACTCTGACAATGTTTGAATATGCAAACTGTCATAGTCGCAAAATTTTGCAGTAGCAGAATTTCTAATTCTTAAGAGGTCGGCGAAAATGAATGGTCCTTACAAACGTAATACCAAAATCATTTGCATTTCGAGCATATTTCAACCATATTATGCTGTTGTTCTATTCTGATTAAGACAGTATTTTTATAGGTTCATGAATATGTTTTCTTCCAAAATACTAACCTGAAACGAAATGTCAGCGATTTGCAATTCGCACATTTTTACACCGTAAATTACCTGTTTTCTTATATGTTTCGTATTAAAAACAACAAAACGTATGATATTGTTCGAGCGGAAACATAGCCTATGTTATCAAGTTACAGATGATTAAAACAAAATTTAAAACACATTAAGTTTTCATTCATCATTTTTGGTATTACGGAACACACCCGTATTTAGTACAAATTCTGAACGGCTAGTAGTGGTGTCGCATCCTTGTTGTTTTGACGCACGCACGCATTCACACAGTAGAGACCTCAGAATAAGGAATAAGACATAGAGAGATGTCGCGCGGATTCGCGTGTCTTGGGCCTGCCTGGGGCTCCTTTGGGTTAGAGCAGGGGTCGGCAACCTTTTGACATAGGAGGGCCACAAATGTTACCAGAGCATCAGCGAGGGCCGCATATAATAAATAACGAGTTAGTCAATTTCGTGTCATATTTATTGTAGTTTAAAACACAATTTATTATTAAAATCTAATGCGATTTTTGCGGCTGCATTTGACTTGCATTTTAGACGTGGAAATGCGCAGTAATAGGTCTAAATGTGCATCCGTTAACTGAGAACTATGGTTGCTTTTTCATTAGTTCAGAATGGAAAATGTCTGCTCACACAAATATGTACAACCAAACACAGTTATCATACAGCGATTAGGAACCTTGAGGGCCGTACCGAAGTGGTTCACGGGCCGCATGCGGCCCGCGGGCCGCCGGTTGCCGACCCCTGGGTTAGAGTACAATACAATAGTTTTGCATTTTACTTTAGTTGCTCGCTCGATAACTGTCAGTGACGATTACTTTACTGTGTATGCATGCGTGTTTGTTGGTTGAGTAATCTACACATTCTTAAGGCTTTTGTTCACATTTGGTTTGATCATGGACACCGATCGTTGGGATGTATCGCTCAGTATGTATCTACCTACTTTCGTAGCTAACTAGATCGATAGGTATTTAATTATGTATTTTCATATTTGTAAACACAGACCAAGAAAACAAAGATATTTTTTTCTTGGTTTGAGTTTTTATAGTGACCAAATGACGTCATACATTTGATTCCAATTTAATTGCATTCCAGTGAGGTACTTACTTATACCTACTAGTCTGTAAAATATAGGTTGAGCCCTGTGACAGCTGTCAGCGCTATACTTATTTGAGCATGAGAAAAAGAGTTAGAAATACAAATTGCATAGCGCTGTCCTGCTGTCACAGGACTCGAGCTATATTTTACGGACTATAGAGATATTTTGTATTGTACAGACAGTGGAGACCTCATCAAGCTTTATACTTGCAGTACGACATTAGCCCCTACAGAGAAGAATATAAGATAGGTACAAAGTCCAATGTGTCTTACTTGATGCGGTCTCCACTGTACCAGAGATAAGCGCACTTTTGGTTAGCACTGCCTGCAACCTGCAAGGCTGATTTAGTATTCATAGCGTGTATTTCTGTGATGGGGATGGAAGTGTTCTGCCCCCCTATTCTGTATCTTTAGTTGCCAACTGTACTAGGTGCCTATCATCAAAAACATAGATAAAAACTGAAATTTCAAAGTTGCCTTTGGTGGGTATTGAACTATTAACGAACTGTGTCGTCACTTCAAGTGCGAACATATCCTTGGGAAATCGGAATTCGATGGTATATCTATGTTTTTGATGATAGGCACCCCGTACAGAAGGCAACTAGAGATACATAATAGGCCCGCTGCTCGAATGGTGTTGGTGCGTTCAGTAACTAAGCCGTTCAGAGGCACGTCATGCGGGCCTCTTATGTATCTCTAGTTGCCTTCTGAGGGCCTATTATGTATCTTTAGTTGCCATCTGGATTTGGTATCTATCACCAAAAACATAGCTATACTATCGAATTCCGATTGTCTAAGGGCATGTTAGCACTTGAAGTGACGACACAGTTCGTAAATAGTTCAATACCGACTAAAGGCAATTTTGAAAGTTCCGTTTTTAGCTATGTTTTTGATGATAGGCACCTAGTCCAGTTGGCAATTAAAGATACAGAATACAGGGGCTGGACTGGGTGTCTATCATCAAAAACATAGATATACTATCGAATTCCGATTTCCTAAGGATATGTTCGCACTTGAAGTGACGACACAGATTGTTAATAGTTCAATACCCACTAAAGGCAATTTTGAAATTTCAGGTTTTATCTATGATTTTGATGATAGGCACCTAGTTCAGTTGGCAACTAAAGATACAGAATAGGGGGGATGGTTGCAAAAAATAATGAAATTTCGACTTCCCATAGTAAATCACTCCCAGTCCTGAGTGAATCACTATGGGGAGTCGAAATTTCATTTTATGAATTTTACAAAAATCGATATTGATTCATGATGCTGATCACTAACCAAGGCTCAAGTATGAATTTGGACGATGTTCACAAATTCACCGTGTATACAAGGTGACTTTTTGATCATCGTCCAAATTCATATCAGAGGCTTGGTAAGTGATCAGCATCATGAATCGATAACAATTTTTGTGAAATTCGTATTATAAAATTTCGACTTCCCATAGTAATTCACTCCCAGTCCTGAGTGAATCACTATGGGGAGTCGAAATTTCATTTTATGAATTTTACAAAAATCGTTATTGGTTCATGATGATCACTTAGCAAGGCTCAAGTATGAATTTGGACGATGTTCACAAATTCACCTTGTATATACAGGTTGTAATCGTTAAGTGTGACCAGGCGATTATTCCGTAACTATTAAAGATATCAAAAAAATTTAAACTGATATCGAAAGTACGTTACCTAATCAGTAAAATGACATCAATAACTTTTTGAAAATCAAATCAATTTCATACTTAATGTATGGGAATGTTTAATGTCAAAATTTTGGATACTTCTCGTTTGATTTTCAAAAATGTCATTGATGTCATTTTACTGATTAGGTAACGTACTTTCGATATCAGTTTAATTTTTTTTGATATCTGTAGTAGTTATGGAATAATCGCCTGGTCACACTTAACGATTACAACCTGTATACAATATAGCAGCGGTAGCTCAGGGGTAGAACGCTGGCTTCTCAATCTTAAGGTCCCAGGTTTGATCCCCGGTCGGGCATGCACCAATGAGTTTTTCATATACATATAGGTAGGGTGTCCATACAACCGGATTTGTGATTTGGATTTGTGATGTGATTTGGACATGTGTCGCTTTTGGCCTCTCGGTCCGGATTTCGACTGAGCATTTTTTGTGAAATCTACGCGGCAGCGTATCCAGGGCCAAGTTCAAAAAAGAAAAAGCAGGGCGCACCAACCATCAAGATCGTAGGTATCAAGTTAATTTGGTATTCATTAATGTATGTAGAATAAATTTCGTGACGGTATGTAAAGGCCTCTCATTGCACGATTCTAATTACAGTGCGCGCCAATCTTTTAGTCGCCTCTGAAGATAGCCGCAAGAATCGACGCAATAGCCGTTTTACGGTGTCAGGGGGAGGAAAATGGTATTAATATTAATGCGTTTTATTTATATGGTTAAGATTGCACTAAAATAATAAATAAATAGGTAGGTACAACAAGTATACCTTCCCACTTATAATAAACATTTAATAATCAACCGTTGATATTATTGTTTCCTTGACTGTACCTGCGCAAGCTTGCACTCGTAACTCATTCAGAGGCGACTAAAAGATTGGCGCGCACTGTACATTCACGTGGATGAAACCGCGGGCAAAGTATCTCGTGTCGACAAGAAGAAGAACTGGTAAATCGACTTCATAATAATCTGTGTAAATATTTACAGAGCCACGACAATCATTTAAAAAACGCTTATGGCCATCAATACCAAGACGGAAACACGCAAAAAAAAGAAAAGAAAATAGGCGTCCATTCAGGTGAGTTATCGTGCAAATGTATACCATAATAGATCTAACAGCAAGATGGTGAATTGTAATTAGGTAAATGATTTGGATTTATCAAAGCAAGGAATCATTTTGCTGTAATTGTTTAATATTTTTGTTGGCAGTTCAAGAGATACATCAGTGCCACCTCGACATGAATATGCCAGTAGGTATGTAATTAAAAAAATCCTTAAAATTAAAAAACCTTGTAAAAAAGACGGAAAATAAATTCGGTTTGGTTCCAGTAACATTACGAAAAACTCTAGATTAATAGTAGTTTATGAAACTGGCACATAAAGAGGATATTAAAACACTAGTATCACACGAGTGTTTTAATACCTAATTATGTGCAGTTTAATACACTACTTTATCTACACTCATGCAATAGGTATCAATTTTAAATAAAACACAAAAGTTAGAACAACAACGAAATTACATTATTTATAGTTTACATTTTGAATACTAAAAATACTCAGTGTACTTTTAATCATGGAGTATTTAGTCCACAAGGATGAACTCTTAAATTTATCCGATAAGTCTTTGAAGTAGGCCAATAACACGTCTTCAGAGAATGACGTGACCTTTTTAAGCATTTTCCACTCTAACAATTCTTGAAAGCATCGGTCGTGAGATTTTTTCGATTTTTCTGAAAGTAGACTGTTTATCATTTTCGTCGCCGTTTGGAGAAGATCAGGTGGAATCAAGTTATGATCAGAATCACTGCTATCAGTAAACATTATAGAATAAAACTTCCTGAAACCTACGAAAAATTATCAAGTTTCCTTTTGGTAAACTACTGTGGTATGGCGCCAAAATAAAAAGTCAACTGCGCATATGTGCGCGCCGCACGCGCAAGTTAACTTTAGCAAGACACTGATGTACTTTTTAAAAAAAGAGAAGACTTTATTTAATATTACATAAGTTCTTCTTATGGACTATAGGATTATACTGCGCTGACTCTATACACTTCAAGAGCTTTTATACTAGAGATGGCGTCGGTTGCCATTGAGCTTTCTGGGGGAAAGCTATTTTTATGAAAATGCATTTAAACAATTAAGATTTTGGGGGAAGTGCATTTGGTAATAGAATGCATCTAAATGTATCTTTAAAGTATCATATATTACTAACGTCCATTATCTTAAGTACACTATCTTGTCGTCCTGGTAATGGTGTGGGTGGTCGCTATCATTAACTCCTCCCTCCTAGAACTGGAAATATCCCTTCTGGTTGATGGGATGTTGAAGATGTTGTCATCGGTCTTCGTTCAGCCATCTCGACGTCAGGGGCAGGTGAATACTGTTGCTTTCCTTGTCGTATGACTTGTAGTTTTGCATAACATTTTCTCCATAGAATTGCAGTGATGATTATTATAATGAGGATCCATATAATCATATTTGTGGTAAGTATGAAACTTGGATCGTTCTTGACTTCTTGTAAGTCTCGTAGTCGTTGAATTTGTTGCTTCATATGTTCCTCGTCTTTATTGAAGTAAATAGGCTTGATTTGCTCCATTCGCTGCATATGTAGCTCAGGTACTCGTAGTATTTCTTCAGGTGTCTCGATTGCTTCGATAACGTGTTCTTTGAATTTGATGCGACAATTTTCGTTGCGAATTAACACAGACCCTTTGATTGTGGTTTGTCTTAATCCTGTCTTGCATTGTACTTCTATTTTTTCAGTTTCAGAAGTGTAGGCTAAGTAGATATTGTTGTTTATCTTTGCCCATTGTTCTGCGGGACAGTGTATAGTTGTCAGGTTACAAGTTTGTTCTTCAAATTTTATAATATTTTCTTCACAAGGTGACAGTTTGGTTGCTTGTTTGGTGCATATGTAGTCGTCGATCTTCATGCAGTCGGTCGCTTCATATACCTTATCGTGTCGCAGAAACTGTCTATGTTGGGATACTGGATAGGTACATAGGGTATCTTGGAACGGTTGGATTATTGGGGTAATATCCAAATATTCGTACTTGATTTCTTCTACTAAAGGCAGTGAGATTATAAAATAATATTCGTTATCTAACTTATGTAATATAACTTTTAAATAAGAACTTAGCATTAAAAGATTGTCAGTGATCAATTGACTTTTGGGTACATATTTTATAGAGTCTATCAAAACATTATGTTTTATAATAGAGTAGTGATACATTCCATGTTGAGCAAAAGTTATTGCTGTAGATAATCTTTCTAGTAAATTATTTAACGTTTCCACATGATAAGCTAAATTAGCATACAAGAAATAAGTACCAGTTGTATCCATTACTTTTTGTATATCTTTAAACAGCTCTTCTTGATTCTTTGTTAAATTTATCAATTGATTATGGAAGTCATCTAAGATATGAGAGGTTAGGGAAATTTGTTCCTTAAGTGCATGTCGATTGTGTTCAATTTCCGTTGTTAATCGATCTAAATCTTCGTTATCGGGGTTGCCTGTGATGGCCTTTATTATGGTCCCTAAACCATTAATTAGTCCTCGTTTAAAGCGTGTATTTAAGTTAACATGATCAATTATCTCATCATTTTGTTCCAATAGATAAGTTATTCTGTTTATTATAGCTTGTGTTGTTGCATTGTCTTTAGATTTTTCGTTAAGGTTTTTAAAGTTTTCCTTGGCTTGGTTTTGTTGTAATGTTATTTGTTCTATATTTAGTTTGTGGATAATTTTCCATTCTCCTGATCTTACTTTAGCGCTTCCCAGGTTCGTGATTGCGAAGTGTTGGTTCGGTTTTAGTTGTTCGAAGTTGACGGTTGCGGTTGCGATTCCGATTCCGTACCTGCAATTTTTATCTCGTTAATATGTATTTTTAGTTTCGCGTTTCCTCGCTGATATATAATAGTTTTATGTGGGCCTAAGCCGATAACTTTAAATGGGCCAATAAATTTATTTTTATTTTTTCCGCGTTCTGTATTGCGAATAAATATCATTTGACCTACGTCAGGCATTTGGGTATCGTAGTACGGGTGCGTTCATAAGTAATTCCTTACATTTTTCGAAAGCTTGAATAAATTCAGGTGTGTGTTTAATAATTGCGTTTTTCTTTGTACATTCTGTCATGGGTTTCGTTATCTTACTAAGGTCCTTAATAAATTTGCGGTAATAACCTATCATACCTAGAAAGGCTTTTATTTCTTTAAGGGTTTTTGGCAAGGGAAAACCTTTAATAGCTCTAATCTTTTTTGGGTCAGGTTTAAGGCCTTCTTGATTCAATACGTGTCCTAAAAACTCGACTTCTTCCTGAAAAAAGTCACTTTTGCATAAAGAAACCTTTAGATTTGCTGATTTTAACGTTTCAAAAATAGTTTTTATATGTTTTAAATGCTCTTCTTTTGTTTTAGAGTACAGAATAATGTCATCCAAATAAACCAGACATATCTTACCTAAGTGCTCCCTAAGGACATTATTCATCAGACGTTGAAATGTACTCGGTGCGTTCTTTAATCCGAACGGGAGACGCAAAAATTCATAATGTCCGTCTAATGTAGTGAAGGCTGTGCACTCAATACTATTCGGGTGCATTAAGACTTGATGGTATCCGCTAGTTAAATCAAGCGTTGTAAAGTACTTATTACCATGTAATTGTGAAAAAATGTCCTCTATATTAGGTAAAGGAAATTTATCGCTGCGAGTCTGTTCATTCAACTTTCGATAGTCAATGACCATTCTCCATTTCTGAATGCCGTCTTTATCTATTTTTTTTGGGACAACATGAACGGGGCTCGACCACGGGGAGTCGCTGTGCCTAATGATTCCGTTATCTAACATTTCGTCTACCTGCCTTTTTATCTCTTCCTTTTGTGTTTGAGGTAGGCGGTAAGACCTTTGGTAAATCGGTTCGTTTTTTAATAGTTTGATTTCATGTTGTATGTTTGGCGTGTGACTGCTTGATACGTCGTTAGAAAATATATCTTTATATTCATTTAATAATTCATCCAAGGGTTCTTGTTTTTCCGTATAGTTTAGATGAATAGTTTTATGAGGTGTTTTTAATTTATTTTCGTGCATCATTATGTCTGCCTTCATAAGTTTTAATAAGTCTGTACCTATGAGTACATCGTATTTTTTACTGAAATCGAATATGTAGAACGTCATTTTACCGTCATTTGGGCCAAATAATTTTTGCCAAAAGGGTGTTCTAACTAATCCCTTATGGGTTGAAGCATTATGGGCTGTTTTAACCGTAAATGTTTCAGGTATATATTCTTGATCCCTAAATAATTTTTTATATGTATCGTTAGTCATAAACGATTTTCCGGAACCCGTATCTATTAATATTTTTAAACCATATGACGACTCTACTACGTATGGTAGGTCGGAAAATGTAACATTATTTAATTGTATTACGTTTCTTCTAATGGAGGGTTTTCCTCGTGAAAATTTTCGTTCAAATTTTCGTGTTCGATCTCTTCGTGTTCCTGGTTGAACAACTCTTGCGCTACCATTCCTCTGCCTAAATCTATCGCGGGACCGCGATGACTTCTATTTGGGTTTGGTGCTGTCCGCATACTAACATCTTGGTTATTTTGATAATTGCGTTGATAGTTATTATTACGCGGTTGTTGTTGTTGTTGTTGTTGTTGTTGTTGGCGCATAAGCGACTGCGGTCGCGGCGGATATGTGTGACGTTGCGGATTTTGATAATAATAATAATTATTATAATGATTTTGTGCTGGGTGATGGTGCCCATTATGCATTAAATTATTTTGCGGAGCGCGATAGTTGTTAGGGTGATTATTATTAATCACGTTGTTTGGTTTGTTAGGTTTAGGACTATCGTGATGATTTCTTTTGTTTTGCAACATTTCGTGCGAGCATAATTGTCGTACATGATTGCATAGCGACGAGTAATCCAATGATATACATTGTGTTTGGATTTGAAACGGGAGTTGGCGTAATAATGCGGTTTTCGCATCTTGTTTGTAAATTTGTAACGCGAATCTTGCTTGTTCGATACCGTGTAGGTCGATTAACATTGATTCCATCGCGAATAATTTTGAATCTAGTCGAAAAATCATATCTCCGAAACTTCCATTCCCTATATTTGTATTTAAAATTTCATGTTTATACAAATCGATGGTTTTTCCACCACCGCATCGATCTATAAGCGCAGTTTTTATCACTGGCCAATTATAATTATGGGTTACCATGCAAACTGCATGGGCAGCTTTGCCTCTTAACCTAGACAATACCTGCTCAATTATTCGCGGATTGTTACCATGCGTTTCAATGAACTGTTTTGATGCATTTAGAAATCCGTATAAACTATCGGAATCTCCATCAAAAGTAGGTATCGCATGTAAGCTCTGGCCTATATCTACATAGACATTATCGTGGGCCATTTTTAAAATTTAAATTATATTAAATTTAATAAATCAACTAAGAATATCAAATCCCGATTATCTGGATATAATGGGGTTTAAGGATAAGGATGGAACGGTGTATTCCTATATGGGAAACACAGACAGTATAAAAGCGAACACTTACAGTATGAGCGTTGCGGTATACATCAGGCCGTTGCTGGGGTTCTTGATTGATGGGCGTCACCTTCGATCTTGAAAGATCAACGAAGAAATCTCCAACGATGTTGGGTCGACTGGACTGCAGATTTTTCGCGATGACGCCCCACGTTGGGCGCCAGTTAACTTTAGCAAGACACTGATGTACTTTTTAAAAAAAGAGAAGACTTTATTTAATATTACATAAGTTCTTCTTATGGACTATAGGATTATACTGCGCTGACTCTATACACTTCAAGAGCTTTTATACTAGAGATGGCGTCGGTTGCCATTGAGCTTTCTGGGGGAAAGCTATTTTTATGAAAATGCATTTAAACAATTAAGATTTTGGGGGAAGTGCATTTGGTAATAGAATGCATCTAAATGTATCTTTAAAGTATCATATATTACTAACGTCCATTATCTTAAGTACACTATCTTGTCGTCCTGGTAATGGTGTGGGTGGTCGCTATCATTAACTCGCATGCGCCCAAGCTCGCGCTGCCATAGACAATAAACTGAAAGAAGTTGAATCGTAGTCTCCTTCCGCAATGTATTGTTTTGTACGTATAATAAAAACCTCGTTGGTATAAGATATTAAAACCTGAATTATGACTGTATGGACTAAGTTAGCTTTGCCTTTCAATTTCGTGTAACTTTTTTTTTTATAGCAGAAAAAGTTATTTTAAAGCATTATTTTGTTCAGAAGACTGTACTTTAATTTAATTTTTTTTCTGTATTAAAGAGGTTTGTAAAAAAAAATGTGATTATGCACAATTTTTGAGATCATAATTAGGATTTTACGATATGAGTGTAGATAAAATATCTTAAGATTACGAAAGGCCATAAAAGGAGCGGTCAATTACACGACCAAACTACCAAATATGACTATGGAGGAAAAAATAAATAGTAAGGCGTATGACCAAGCTAAATAAGCAACTCGATGTGTGTCGGTACAAATATCAACGGAAACGACATTGAAATAAAGTTCATTTCAGCGTGCCTTGAAAAGTGGCAAACGACAAACACTGCGTCTCCGGCTAGAGCAAAATAGGAGAAAATAATACTATTCACATGGACGCCATGAACGAAGAAAAAAAATTTGAACTTAAATTTTTTAGATCTAAAAATTTCCTATAATTTGGGTAAATAATGATTAAAATCGCTTTAGGCTTTTCGAAGGAGTAAGAGAATTCTTGTGTTAATCGTGTGAAACTTTCGATGACTTTCGATTTTTTTTGTCAAAACTTACAATAGAAAAACATTTTATGAAACTTAAAATTTATTTTTGACTCTATAATGCCTATCATATATTTTTATGAAAGTTTTTGGACCACCCGTGTGAGAGGAGTAGGCCTTCAAAAACAGGTCCAAATTGCAGTTGGCGTATCCATTCGCCTTAAAACAAGATTTGTTAAATAGCCCATGCCATGTCTTCGGTGAACCCCAAAAATGTAAACATTATTTTTGCAAAGGAGTAAATGTTGGAAATTTCGTCCCTGAAATGAAAAAATGTGGCTTGTGGTACGACATTTTTTCAATTTTGAGCCTTATTGTAAAAAAAACGTAGAATGGCTCAAACAAATAACATTGCAGAGCAATTTAATTCGATCATCGCAAAATTTATTGGCGGGAAACGGGCGAACTATTGCCTGCGCGGTGCCTACGAATCACGGTGCTTCGCAGCAGCGGCAAAACAAAACACTGGTAATTTAGTGGAAACGCTGGCAAAAAAATCTCAAATAGCAACAAAATATTTAAAACGTATTAGGTACATCTAAAAATAAAAGGAAAGCAGACACAAATAGAAGCGCAAAAAGAATAAAAAGAAATGTTGCACCTGCAGATGAGCATTATGGAAATATGGAGAAGGAAGCTGACCTGGACAGTGAAGTTTATAATAAAAAGAAAAATGAACTGTTACTAGAATTAAATCAAAGTGTGTGTCAGAGGCATAGGTCAAGGAGCCAACTAAGAATGGCTAAAGCAAAGAAAAATGAGGTTGACCGTTTCATTCTTTGGTCTAGTCCGCAAACTAAGAAAAACGACGTCTTGTAAAAACATAGTCAAGCAATTATTATATAACACATTCAAAGGCAATGATGCTACAAAATATGGAAATGAAAATGAAGCCAAATCACTAAAAGATGCCGAAAAACTTTTAGGGCTTCATACCGAACCGTCCGTGTTATTTATCGACGAAAAACGTAATTTTCTAAGAGCAAGCTCAGATGGTTTGATAGGTGATGATGACGCTATCATAGAAATAAAGTGTCCTTCGAGCGCAGCAAACTTTACACCGGCTGAAGCAATAGATGAAAAAAGAAATCACTTTTTGCACAAAGGATATTGATGATAAAAATAAAATGAAATTTTATTTATTTATTTATTCAACGTACATCTTTACAGGACTAACCTAAGACGATAGTGTAGAACAAAAACGCAAAATCAAAAATAAAAATACACAATAGAAAATAATAGAAATAACACAAAGATATAGATCTAATTTACATAACACAAAACACACAATGTAGCTTTTGTGAATTCATTCAAAGAGCAATGAAACACGTCAATGTTTCCCGCCACCTTATTGATTCTACGAAAGGCTCGCGTAAGGGGTGCATCCGACAACAGTTTAAATTAAAAATCACAATTTTTTTTTAAATACGAGGACAGCTACACATTACAAACCACAAATAATGTATTTTCATTGTATGGACGCCTCAAGGACTAGTATATGAAAAAATTGAAAAAGACGACGTTTTCTGGAACTCTAGCGTATTAAAATTAGAAGAATTTTATTTCAAATGCATATTACCTGAAATAATAGATCCCCGTTTGCCTAGAAATCTGCCTATCGGAGACAGAATGTAAACTTATTAGTTCACGAACAGAACATTCATACATTCTGCATCGTACTAAATATATATATATGTATATATATTTGAATTGGTGTTGTATTTACTTTGCTCTATGGGTTATATATGAATATTATTTAAACTGGCTGTATAAATAACATGCTCATTTATGACACTGATATTATCGTTGACTTTTCTCCAATGAGTAAAGGAACCAAAGGAAAATAAACGTGCTGTTACATAATAATTGCGGATTTTACCTTCACAAATACTGCTTATTTCGACAGATTTTGACAGATTCTAAGCGGACCGGCTGCAGACAGGATTCTGTATTTATATGACCATAGACAATTATTGCCTCTTTGGTTTCTTTAATCATTGCATTTCTCTCATCTTTGACATTTCTTTCACTTTTTAAAAATATTTCCTCGCGATGGGGAGTCAGTTGAAATTTTACAACCATATAAATTTCAATTTATTTTTATTTTATTTATTTAATATATAATATATATATGTATCGTCACGACATCAATACCCGAAGGGTTGTCAGAGGTGTTCCGAGTGTGAACTTGTCAAGTCACAGTCCACACTCGGTACACCCGCGTCTTTCTGATTACTAAATTTCACTTTTCGTAAATCATTTGGTCGATATGGTCATGGTCACCCTACACCCTATTTTTTTTTTTCATTTTTTTTATTTAAATGTGTATCGATGAACATAACAAAATATATGTTTATTCGAAATCCTTGTTTTGTTTTACTTTGGGTAGCTTTTCTCTACAAAGCCCAGATCCCCGGATATTTGGAATTATTTATCATAATCTTTTTAGGGTTCAGTACCCTGTCAATACTCTTTTTCTAAACCTATAAGTTTGTATGGAACCCTCGGTGCGTGGGTCCGACTCGCACTTGGTACTTACTTTAGGTAGGTTTTCTCTACAAAGCCTCGATCTCCAGATATCCTTATATTTTGATAAATAAATAATTTGAGAAACAGGCATTGACTTGTAGAGGAATTTCTATAAAACGCATTACTAGTAGGTATGTATATATATTCACGCGCCACGCCGATGACGTATTTGCTAATGACCGGCCGACTCCGAGACACGCGGTAGTATTTTTAATATTATAGTAATTTAAGTAAATGCGTAAACAAGCCACGACGTGTCGCTCTCGAGAAAGCGTGCGAACTTGAACCGAAGCTCGGCCGAACTTTTCATTTTAACCGAATGTTCGGCCGAAGTTCGGATTCGGTTCAAACCACATTCGGCCCATCTCTGACTTTTATAATTATCTTATCTATTATACACACACACACATACCCTACCCTACACTACAATATGCACAACACTCACAAAACATATCACATCATCTACAAACTATTATTATTTTTTTAACAATATATTCATATATACCGTCACCAGCTCCCATATACAGAGTGTAATCGTTAAGTGTGACCAGGCGATTATTCCGTAACTATTAAAGATATCAAAAAAAATTAAACTGATATCGAAAGTACGTTACCTCATCAGTAAAATGACATCAATAACTTTTTGAAAATCAAACGAGAAGTATCCAAAATTTTGACATTTAACATTCCCATACATTTCCCATACATAAGGAAACTAAAACCTTTCTACTAATCTCATACTAAATGTGTGGGAATGTTTAATGTTAAATTTTGAATACTTCTCGTTTGATTTTCAAAAAGTTATTGATGTCATTTTACTGATGAGGTAACGTACTTTCGATATCAGTTAAATTTTTTTGATATCTGTAATAGTTACGGAATAATCGCCTGGTCACACTTAACGATTACAACCTGTATACAAGATGGTACATTTTAGAGTCTTGCTTTGTTTAAATATTTATTTATAATCCTGTCGCAACTAAGAGCGGATTTCTCCTACTACAGGTTAAAAGGAGAATTCGACAACAAAAACTGTTAAATATGTTATAAATAAATGTTTTTTTTTTAAATCTTTGCATTTTATAAATTTCCTAGGAATTGTATTAAATTCCTAGTTTTTTTTATTTCCTTTATTTATTTATTTACATTGCCGGTAACACATCTATTAATCATCATCTATTAACACATTATCGTAACGTTTTAATTAATTCCGTAATTCCGGGATTTTTACTATCAAAATAATATTATAATTAGCCAACTCCACACGTACAAACTTTCTCAGTTTTTCCAACTTTAGGTATACAAGATGACTTTTTGATCATCGTCCAAATTCATACTGGAGGCTTGATAAGTGATCAGTATCATGGATCAATATCAATTTTTGTAAAATACGTAAAATTAAATTTCGACTCCCCATAGTGATTCATACAAAGTCACCTTGTATATACAAGGTGACTTTTTGATCATCGTCCAAATTCATACTGGAGGCTTGATAAGTGATCAGTATCTTGGATCAGTAACAATTTTTGTGAAATTCGTAAAATGAAATTTCGGTTTCCCATATAAATTCAGTTCCAGTAACGAGTGAATCACTACGGGGAGTCGAAATTTCATTTTACGAATTTCACCAAAATTGTTACTGATGCATGATACTGATCACTTAGCAAGCCACCAGTATGAATTTGGACGATGATCAAAAAGTCACCTCATATATACTTATCGATCCGATTATACAACGTGTAACAGAAAGCTTATTCAGTCAATGGTATAGAACAACTTTTACTATGGAACAAAACCTGTATCTCGAAAAAAAAAAAAAAAACAACTGTTTCATAGAAAAATGCAATGCCGCTCTGCCAAAATGTATGAAAGGGCAGATTTTTTTTTTGAGATTTCAGGGTTGGCTCCATAGTAAAAGTTATTCTATACCATTGATTGAATACGCTCTTCAAATATGGTTACACCTTTCTGTTACACGTTGTATAGAACAACGAGTATGCGACTGTCAGTTATACAAGGTGACTTTTTGATCATCGTCCAAATTCATACTGGAGGCTTGATAAGTGATCAGTATCTTGGATCAGTACCAATTTTTGTGAAATTCGTAAAATGAAATTTCGACTTCCCATAAAAATTCAGTTCCAGTCCCGAGTGAATCACTATGGGGAGTCGAAATTTCATTTTATGAATTTGACCAAAGTTGCTATTGATCCATGATACTGATCACTTACCAAGCCACCAGTATGAATTTGGACGATGATCAAAAAGTCACCTTGTATAAGTATTGTAAAAACGTTTCCAAAATAACGAAATCGTTTGCGCTTGACTCTAACCTGACTGAAATGGTGTTACCACACAAATCGTGTAAACGCCATCGCTGATACTTCTGATATAATCGTCGTATAAAGTAGTCGTCAAAACGTTTTTATGACTAACTAAAATGACTTAATGGTTACAAAAACTAAAACATTTTATAATAAACTTCTATAAAACTGTTCGGTTGTTACTAAACTCGGGTGATATCCAATCTCCCCAAGTTCCAAGTTCCCCAAAGCTAAAAGTTGTACGACTCTATCTTGACCGAAATTGTGAATGGTACAGTCACGGAATCAATTCTTACGTTCGTATTGTTTAATGTTATTTGTTGTTACTTGATAGAACCAATGGGGTAAAAAACGGAATATTTTCATGCTTAATTCATACTTAAGTATTATTAACATTAAGCAATAATGATAAGTGATTTTAGATAACAAACGACGTTGTTCTGTACTTAATTACCAAATAGGCGCTCATCAGTAGAGGTGTCAATGAGTGCGAATGAGAGGGAAATATCAAAGATCATTAAGAATTCCATGCTGGATCCAACTCACCCTAAATTCTTTCCTTATACTACATTTTTCCCTAGAACAACCCGCATACATAGCTGACTCACCCCCTGGATACGTCCTTAACACATCATGCATACATGATGATTGGTAATTCGACCTATTCCTTGAAAGGGGTTATACTAGAGATCAATTCCAACAAATTAAGTCCTATCAACTAGGTGTCGAAAATGAATGGTCTCAAGAGTTACGAAGGTTTTTGTATTATTTTTCAAACTTTCAGACTAATAACCAAAAATAAATAATTTAAAAATAACTATTCCTCTCTAAGCACTTATTTATTATATTATGTCTGATCAATGATAGATGAGTGATCATTTATAAAAAAAAATACCCAGAATGCCCATAATCTCAGAATTAAAAGGTCTTAAGTGGAAAGAAAACCTTTTTATCTTGTAATTTTTGAAATATCGACGTGTTTTACTTGAGAAAAAAATCATAATTTTCGACCCCTAGTTGATAGGCATTATTTGTTGGAAATGATCCCTAGTATAACCCCTTTAAAGGAATAGGTCTAATTACCAATCACCCTGTATATCTCGAAAACATACAAAGCACAAATTATACGTAATAGGATCAAATAAGAAACTATATATCTTTCAATGATACTGATTTTATTTTATTCTAACACTTTTTGACGCGTCAGTACGAGGATTGGTCAAGTGTGAACTTTACAAATAATTTAATTTTATATTTTGGGGACGTTGGGAATGAATATATGAAAAATCATTTTGGGGAACTTGGAACTTGGGGAGATCGGGCATCACCCCTAAACCCTTATGAAACTAGAGTTGCCACTTTGCCAGGCCCATAAATAGAAAAGCTGGACTCAGATTCATATTTAGCCGGTCACTTAGCACCGAAAGCTTGACACACTGTTTTAGAGTTCCGTACCCAAATGGTAACCGACAGGACCCTATTACTAAGACTCCGCTGTCCGTCTGTCACCAGGCTGTATCTCATGAACCGTGATAGTTAGACAGTTAAAATTTTCATAGATGATGTATTTCTGTTGCCGCTATAACAACAAATACTAAAAAAAGAATAAAATAAATATTTAAGGTGGCTCCCATACAACAGACACGTTTTTTTTTGCCGTTTTTATAGATAATGGTACGGAACCTGTCGTGCGTGAATCCGACTCGCACTTGGCCGGTTTTTTAATAAATAAAAAAATATTGGTATTTATATTTGTTTATTATTAATCAGTTTATAAATTTGAGACTTACTCTACCCGTATCTACTTACCTAATTATATGTTAAAATGAATCATGTTTTGTTATCATTAAAGTATTTTGTAACTTCCTTACGAAATTACTTAATTAAAACAAGCAATAGACAGCCTTATCAATTGTAAATAAATTACCATTATCTAGGTAGGTGTAACTTTCCATCCATCAGCCTAGTTCGTCCGCTGCTGGACATAAGCCTTTCCAGGACTTTGCCACTCCCGGCGGTCATCCTGGAAGAATTGCCCATACTCACACACGCTGGGCAGGGTTGGTGAACCCATCAATTTCAATTGAATTTTCGCCATTTTAGGACATATTTTTCATTATTTTGGTATACAAGGTGACTTTTTGATTATCGTCCAAATTCAGACTTGAGGCTTGATAAGTGATCAGTATCTTGGATCAGTAATAATTTTTGTGAAATTCGTAAAATGAAATTTCGGCTTGCCATATAAATTCAGTTCCACTCCCGAGTGAATCACTATACGAATTTTACCAAAATTGTTATTGATGCATGATACTGATCACTTACCAAGCCACCAGTATAAATTTGAACGATGACCAAAAAGTCACCTTGTATAAATTAACAATTATTTTCTAATGTTTTTTTAAAGAATTGTCCGATATGACGTCACTTGAGAATTTTAGACACTATACTGATTGTGATGTCTGTCTCTCTCTCTGTCACTCATCTGTCATCCATCTGTCATCCATCTGCCAAATTACTCGGAAGCATATTTTTATAAATTTAATTTGATAGCAAAGGACACATTTATAAACAGCCATTTCTCAAGTGACGTCACACAAAGACTAATGGAAGTTGCAGCTTTTTCACAAAAATATTGATCATCATGAGGTATTTTGGACCACAAGTTCTAAAATACGGCTTATTAAACCTAAATCTCGAAATGGTTTTCGAATTAACACACCTTAACAATTTACCGATTCATGATGCTGATCACTTACCAAGCCTCCAGTATGAATTTGGATGATGATCAAAAAGTCACGTTGTATTTCATTACCTGTGAAATTGCCGAAATTTTCTTACAGATTCATAATTTCTGTAATTCAATAGGTAGCTATTTCCATTGTTTGTTTGAAAGTTGATTTCCAGGTTTTACAATTTCGTTTTTATTGTCAGTTTGATAACTAAAGTTTAATTTTCAAAAACAGTTCGTTCTAAATGCCATCCGTTTCCATGATAAGATTCGTAATCATTTTTACAGCACACACTTTAAAAAAAAATTAATTAATGTTGCTGTTAGCTTAATGTTGTCTCCTTTGGGAGAGATATCATCATCTATGAAAATTTCAACTGTCTTATTATCACGGTTCATAAGATACAGCCTGGTGACAGACGGACAGACGGACAGCGGAGTCTTAGTAATAGGATCCCGTTAGTTACTCTTTGGATACGGAACCCTAAAATTTATGAGTAAGTTACACTAAGTACTTATATATAATTTCACATTTAACTAAGATATGAAAGACAAATAAATACAAGGTGACTTTTATTTATGCAGCAAAATTCATACTAGAGGCTTGGTAAGTGGTCAGTATCACGAATCAAAAACACTTTTTGCGAAATTGTTTTCAAAGGTGAAATTTAATCAACCGCCCAAATTCATACTAGAGACTCGGTTAGTGATCAGGAACAAGGTTCAACGGCTCTTTTTTCTAAACTTTTCTGTAGGTACATCATCACCTAGTAAAGTAAGTACAAAAAAATAAATTAAACTTTTAACATAAAAAATAGTAACCGACTTCAAATGTAATAGCAGTCATTCACTAAAAAGTTAAAAGTTATTGTAATAAATGCTCGATGGCACCGAAACAACACTTTTGCCGACTTCTTTCTTACTGAAACATAATGTCCTCTAGAAGTCGGCGCCCTCATATTGGTTTTTCATGCTATATCATAGGAAATACGCCGACTTCTAGATAACGCATGTTTCAGGAAGAAAAAAGTCTGAAGAAGTGTTGTTTTGGTACCATCGGTCATTTTACAATTAATTATTGTAAACTTTTTAGCTGTTACATTTGAAACCGGTTACTATTTTTTTTGTACAAAGTTCATTTTTAATTAATAGTTGATTTATAATTTTAAAGTAAACTGTAATTTTTGAGGAGTTTTGCCGCCTATCTCTGAAGACCTTCATCAGATCACAACCAAACCCAAAATGGGACCTACTTGGAAGCACACACTTCAAAACAAAAAAAAATCATTCAAATCGGTTCAGAAATGACTGAGTTATGGAGTAAATTAAGTGTTTAGTTTATGACTGCTGTAACATTTGAAGCAGGTTACATTTTTTTTCAATAAAAAGAAAAATACAGTCTAATTGAGAAACTCCCCCTTTTTCGAAGTCGGTTAAAAATTACAGAGGTCTGAAAAATCATCTTGTGCTAAAATCAGGCTTTGCCCCGCCCCGGGCGCAGTTTTATATTCGCACGGTTCTGGACGGTACTATGTAGGTCAAAACAAAAATCAAAATAAAAATCATTTATTTATAACATTATGTAACAGTTTTAGTTGTCGAATTCTCTTTTTAAGTTTTCACCTGTAGTAGGAGAAATTCGCTCTTTCATACATAGTTGCGACAGAATTATAAATAAATATTTAAACAAAGCAAGACTTTAAAATGTACCATCGAAGAAAAGCCCGCCGTCCCACTCATCACCCATATTATGTAGGTATCTGGTATGTTTTACGCTACGCGCCCTAGGTACATAACAATAATAACACCTATTACATATACCTACACATACGGTGACTTTTATTTATATAGCCCAATTCATACTGGATACTCGGTAAGTAGTCAGGCCCTTTTTGTGAAAAACGCAAAATAAAACTGGGGCTTACTCTAATTGACTCAGCGGAGTTCGTAAATTAGTTCATGGGCACTTTCATTTTGCGTTTTTCACAAAACACGACTTACTCCTGATCACTTACCGAGTCTCCAGTATGAATTGGGCTATATAAATAAAAGTCATTTTATATATATATAACTAATAGGTACCTACTTATGTTATTATTGTTATGTCATCTTATATAAAACAGTTAATTTATGAAAGCAAGTAGATGCAAAAAAGGTATTATTAGCACGGTACAAAGTAATTTAAAATTCTAATAATATGTAGGTACAAAACAAACACCCAACTCTACCCTGACCAGAACCTGGATCAGAACCAATTTTCACTATGACTTGAAGCTTCAGAGTTTTATTTGTTGGAACCCCAGTGTCATCTATTGTTATTTGAACCCCAGGGTTAAAAACTTATAACGGTATTCAAAACGTGATCGCAGGCAGTGAGTTAGCCCGAGCGCGAGAACCAGTCTTTCGTTACAAGGTTATAAATACGTCACACGGATCAGTCGATATCTACAGACCGTCGGACCCACGCCACGGGCAGCAAAGCGGAATAATTCCATCATAAACAAGTTTATTTCTTCGTCACAAACGAAATTCTCAATGCTTCTGAAAAAATTACTCCGAAATATTTATCGATATAAGAACAGCTAACATACCTATGCAAAAAAATACTATTTTTCGATATATTTTCCAGAAATAACTGAGGATTTCGACATGCGTGCACTTGCTTCGACGGTCCGGTACAAAATGATTTTTCTTTGAAACCGGCGCGTGACAGAGAACGCGATATTTTTTTCTATATTCTCTCTCGTGGCATGTTTGAAACTCGCGTTTCGCCATTCGTATTTTGCCCGTCGACGCGTCCACATCTCGTAATTTTGGCTTTACATAAAATGTTTCTGGTGTACTTTTGGTTAAAATAAGTGATATTATGTCGTAAAACAGTATCGGGAAGTTGCCAATAACCTTTGGAGTCAATATAATTGACGCTGTGAATAGAAATTAGGTAAATATGTCATCACAACATAATCAAGCAGGGGACACATATTACGTTTATATTTTCTTGCTTTACTTATTCGTTTCCTTTTTATTTACTTTCCACCATTTATCTATCACATCAGTGGATCGCTTTTCCTTCTATTATTATCAAACGCGTAGTGAGTGCCATGAATAACGGAGGGGACATTGTTATGGTTAACAACTTCGGGTTGCGAGCGCGGTTAGTGGCGACCACTCCGTGTGAAATGCATGTTGATAATGCGCTGCTGGCGGCCATTTTGATAGATGCCGCGTCGTCGGCGCGCGATAAATAATATTTTGGTAAATTGATTCAAATCGAAATGTGGACACTGGACTTGGACAGTGCACCTGTTTAGAAAAGTACTTATTTAACCAAATAATAGAGCAGGTAGGTATTTTTTCAAATTCGGTTAGGTACTGTCAGCGAAATAAATATTTTAATTACAATCGCCCGTCATAGTAAGTACCTACATAGTAGCAAAGTATATGGATTTTTAAACTCTGTAGTAATTAGCAAAGCGTGTTCGCTGAGTACACTCGCTGTAGAAATATAATGTTTTACTTATCGTGGGAAGTTGCGCTAACCACGTTTCGTATTTTCAGGGTTCCGTACTCGAAGGGTGCCAAAGGGGCCCTATTACTAAGTCTCCGCTGTATGTTCTGTCACAGGGGTCTACAGCTTCAGCCGTTATAGGTAGAAAGTTGAAATTTTAACAGAATACATGTTACTATTACTATGGCATCTTTCACGGTAAATAATAAAAGTAAAATAAAATTGAAACCCAATATAAACATATCTAGATAAAAAAACTTCGAAAAATTGGTATTTTTTAATGTTATCATGTCCGCACCTTTATCTCCGGAACGAGAGGACCTAAAAATATGAAAATTATCATGGTAATAGGTGATTGTGAATACATGAGAAATATAGCGGTTAAGATATTAGGGTTTTGTACTCAGTGGGAGCCAGGCGCTACCATTTTAGTTTCTTGTTTTTGTCGCCTCAATGATGCTATGGCATGTATTATATACATTGTTGTTTTTTACCATAAAGTTTTTAGGGTTATGTACCCGTATAGTATGGCTTTACAGGACCCGTTATGCGCTAGTCCGATTCGCATTTCACTTAACCAATTTATTTTTACGAGACGAGCGTAATAAAACAAGTGCGAAAGGTTGGTCGCCGCATTTTTTTCTGATACAATTGGGTAAAATTTCTACAAACAGCAGCTAGGTACATAATACATTATTATGTACATAATAATATATAGTATGTACCGATCTAGCTAGAACAGAGTTACAGTTACTACCTAGTGGCATAGATAAAATAAAGTGGTATGTAGGGTAATATTTAATTTATAAGTTTAACGTTTTGAATCGTCCTAATATTCAGGTTCAAAATTAAACAAATCGTTTAAAATAATAAACTTAATTACCTACAAGATAACAATATTTACAATCATCCACACACACCTAAGTTACACTTGAGTTCGCAAACACCGTGAAGTATAAATTAGAGACTTATAAGTACTAAAGAACATACAGGTATACTACTATTCTTAAATAACATCAAAATTAGATGCTTTGAGAAATTTAATATGTTTATGCATTACGATTTACGATAAACCTACATCCGTTAGTTATTCTGTCGACGTGCGTCAGTCGCTAGACGACAAACAACGACCTGCCCCCCTATTCTGTATCTTAAGTTGCCAACTGCACAGGGTGCCTATCGTCAAAAACATAGATAAAAACTAAAGTTTCAAAATTGCTTTTAGTGGGTATTGAACTTTTTACGAACTGTGTCGTCACTTCAAGTGCTAACATACCCTTAGACAACCGGAATTCGATAGTATATCTATGTTTTTGATGATAGACACCCAGTCCAGAAGGCAACTAGAGATACATAATAGGCCCGCTGCTGCGCAAAGCATTTCTCGTGGCGACTGTACTCTACAAATCATTAAACATTCTCTACAGGTCGGGTGGGGGGGGGGGGGGGGGCGGGGGGGCACGTTCTCTCGGTAACTCGTGGTAGTTATATGTCAGTTATATGTAGAGGCCGGCAAACATAAAAAAAATGCATTGTCTCCCTGCGGCAGACTGAAGGGTGAAATTCGTGCGCCAACTTCCCCCGCTAGGTACCTACGAAGCGCCGCGCCGCTTTTTAGGGTTCCGTACCCAAAGGGTGCCAACGGGACATTACTAAGTCTGTCTATGTGAAAAGGTACTTTGTGGTCGGTCTGTCCGTCTGTCAAGTGGTCTACACTACAGCTTCAGCCGTTAGGTAGCAAGTTCAAATTTCACAAAATACGTGTGTTAGGTAAATATGGCCTATATCACAGCCATCTATCTATTAGGCACATATTTCCTATATGTATTGCATATATTTATAATATTATTTATTCCGTGTTCCTAAATTTAATTTTATTCAAGTGTATTTTTTTATAAAATTTATGTAAACCCAACCTTTATTATTCCCCTGCGTATTTCCCCATATTATTATTTATGACATAAAACTATTACATATACACATAGATTATTTAATTACTTATATTACATTAAAACTGACCTGTAATAAGTGTATCTGTTATACTTACATTACATTACATAAATATATTTAATTTCATTTCATTTCAAATAATAAAATTAAAAATTAAAAACTCGAGGGGGAAAAGTAGATGGTTTGTCGGGCGTTTTAGCAGCTTGTTTGTGTCGCCTTAATGTTGCTATATTGTTGTTGTAATTAACCATGTTTTAGGGTTCCGTACCCGTATTGTGTGGTGGTACGGAAGGAACCCTTTGTGCACGAGTAATTATTTCTCAAGATGTTTATGTTTACCTGAAAGTTAAAGTTTTTAGGGCTCCGTACTGAAATAATGAGAAAAATAAACCCTTATGCTTATTTTAGGTATGTCTTTCTGTCACACACACAGCCACTTTTCTCCAAGACAGAATCTGAAAGCGCTGTCAAGACTCTTCATTGCAAAGTAGTATTTCGTTGTAAGGAACAGAAGCTAAATTACTTTAGAAAAAATTAAGTTTCGACAGCACTAAAACTTTAACTGTGTTACTACAAAAGGGTGTTTAAACGATGTTTAACTTTAGACAGTGTTTAAATGTGTTGCTGTCACTTTTTTACAATATGAAAGAAAAGGGGACTGCAACAGATTTAAACACTGTCTAAAGTTAAACACCGTTTTGTAGTAACACCGTAAACCTTTAAAATCTTTACTAACCTATTATTCTTAAGAGGCAGGTAGTCGCTAACGACTTTGAGTCGACTTGTGTCGGTACAAATATCGACATAAACTTTATTGAAATAGGTAACTATGATAGAAATAAATTTCTATGTTTGAACACTTGGCGATTTATCTCTCTCTCTCTCTCTCTCTCTCTCTCTCTCTCTCTCTCTCTCTCTATACAAGGTGTAACAGAAATGTGATACCATTGACTGAATAAGCTCTTCAAATATGTATACAAGTTTAAATATAATCAATAAATAAAAAAATAATTGTACTTGAAATATATTTCGGCCCTTAGTAGGCCGTCATCAATCAAGTATATTTCAAATACTTATATATCAAAATATAAAATATATTTCAAGTACAATTTTTTTTTTATTTATTCATTGTATTTAAACTATATGTGTTATTACAAATAAAAAGCTAATAGAGGCATATATTTATTAAAGTATTACTCTTCAAATATGGTTACACCTTTCTGTTGCACGTTGTGTATATTGAAATAACGTTAAATCAGCGCAAAATAGAGGAAAATTATACTAAATATTATTACTATTATTATACAAAATTATACTTTTCACATTTACCCGATAGCAGAGAATATAAAGTAGACTGCAGGATTGTCGGCTTCGCTTCGTGGTACGGAACCCTTTGTGCGCGAGGCCGACCTGCACTTAGCCAAATTATGCGTTTTAAAAATGAATCGTAAAGCTTGTCCGCGTCTCGCTAGTTTAGGAATCTTCTATACAGGATGATTTTTAACCAAACCCCGATAATTTTGGATTATATTGAGTAACGTTAGTAGAACACATTGTTAATGTAAAAACAATTAAAATAAGAAGTAAAAAAATATTAAAAAATGTAACTTTAAAATACAATTTACGGTTATCCTAGCAATTCCTATACGGAACAAGTTCAAAATAGCCTAAAACAGTGGGATCAACAATAAAAATTACTTTGGATTTTACGGAAATCTTTGAGTGGCTCTAATTTTTTTTTTATTATTAAATGAAATTTGGATGGTTGTTAATTTATTATAAAACCAGTTTTTATTCTTCTACAATCTATCAAATTATCGGTGTTACATTAAAAGTCAACCTGTATATGTATGGAGAAGGGGCCAAAGTATGAGGATGTTTAATATAATTTTTTGCTGTAAGTACTTGCATTGTGTTTCAATGCCTTTGTGTATGTGGGCACATTTTAGAACCAGAATCAACTATTTAGAATCCAAGTAACGCTTAGATCCTTAATTTCCAGTCATTCATAGGGGCCGTCCATTAAAGCGATATATAAAAGTTTCAGCGTCCCTGTTACTCCATATGCGAAAAAATCCTCAGTGCAACAGGGACGGATTCGTGGAAAAGTAGCAAAAAGTCGGTTTTATATTAATAAAAAATGAACTAAAGTTACTATCAAAATTTCGTTTAACCAGGTCCTAGATACCGTTAAAACCCATCTAATAAAATATAGTTGCAGTCTATATGTCATTCTAAATTGTCAAACCAGGAGAATTGGTGTCGAAAAGGACCTAATTTCAATAAATATTTCTATCGAGCCGAATTTCTCCAATTGCGTTTCTGTTTTAACAGGTCCCTAGAAAAAGTATCCAAAAATAATATACTATTTTATCAAAATAATACATTATTTACTGAAGTAGATATGCAAGTCCTTAAATTGTCGATTTTTTTTTCGTAGCGCCTTAATCACGTGATGTAGTTTTAGCAACTTTTTAACCCCCCCCCCCTCCCCCATGGTGAGGTTTTAGACTACCCCTCCCCCCTACCCAAAATCACGTGTATTTTTTTTGGTAAAAAGTATATTAAAAAAATTCAGAATATTATCTTGAAATTAAATTACGATCCAAGTTTTGATGTCATAAGGTCACACACCGTTTTTCAGTTCAAAAATTGCGCGTTCAAAGAAAAAGTAAATACACGTGATATCTCACTACACCCCCCTCCCCCCTAGTGATATTTGGTAATTTTTTCCGAACCCCCTTCCCCCCTTTCGAGCCTGGACGGCCCCATAACAACGATATCCACGCTGGATGGCGTTTCCGCGGGCAAAAGCTACTATAACGTACAATGAATATTTTCGTAACGAAAAGACTCGCTTTGATTTTTGTGAGAAATGCCCGACGTTTCGGAGTGACCTTCATCACGCTTCGCGGGGTGTTTCGGCGCGTGCGACACCCTTTGCGATAATTTTTGTCTCAATTTTGCTATTCACATTCCAAATTATCACAATGTTTTTGGATTATAACCTGAAAATATCTACACATACCAAAACATAATTTATCTAAATCCACCAAGTCCGTCTATATAGCAGGATCTAAAATATACAATGCACTTTCTAATGAAATCAAATCTTGTAAAGAAAACACAACATTCCTAACTAAACTAAGAGCATGGCTACTTAAAAAAGCGTTCTATAGTATTAAGAAATATTACACTTCAACAAATACATAATAAACTAAAAATGTTAATACTTAAGTACTTATAGGAAAATAATGTAATCCATAAAAATATTTTCATTTCAAGTAAAAATATACTATTGACGTGTAAATAATTTTATTTATCAATAAATTGAGTTTGAGTTTGAGTTTGAAATACGCTTTCATGTTTAGAATGTATGTAGGTATTTTATAACAACCATTGAATCGAGATTTCTTTTTTTATTAAAGTTTAAGGGCCTGTTTCACCACGTCCAGATAAGTGATATCCAGAAGATAAGTTCAAAAATGGAACACATTTTGTATGCGTTATATGTCACATATAACTATCAGGCACTTATCTGGAAGTGGTGAAACAGGCCCTAAGTAAAGTTATAAAGGCATTGTTATCTATTGTTAAGTTCGACCGCTAATTAGCAGTGCACAACGAAACGCATAAACAACAAAATATTTCATGTTAATGGCAACTTTACCGAGTAAACAATGAGGGTCAAATTTGAACGGCAACGCATTTCAGATAGTACTTTTTGAAATTATACCAACAGTTCCAACAAACCTTCACTCTTTTATCCAGTACCAACATGACGGAACTTGACAAGTTCAAGCGGCGCCTGATCCGCTCAGTGGGGCGACTACTGCTCAAAGAGAACAAGGCGCCGGATGAAGTGTGGGCGACGCTGCACAAGGAGACTGGGCGAGACTGCCAGGAGATATGGTGAGTGAGGGACACTTCCATGTACAGTACAGTTTGTACCAGTACCAACATGGCAGATGTGGACAGTGGGGCGACAGCTGCTCAAAGAGAACAAGGCGCCGGCAGAAGTGTGGGTGACGCTGCACAAGGAGACTGGGCGAGACTGCCAGGACATATGGTGAGTGAGGGACACTTCCATGTACAGTACAGTTTGTACCAGTACCAACATGGCAGATGTGGACAGTGGGGCGACAGCTGCTCAAAGAGAACAAGGCGCCGGCTGAAGTGTGGGCGACGCTGCACAAGGAGACTGGGCGAGACTGCCAGGAGATATGGTGAGTGAGGGACACTTCCATGTACAGTACAGTTTGTACCAGTACCAACATAACAGATGTGGACAGTGGGGCGACAGCTGCTCAAAGAGAACAAGGCGCCGGCTGAAGTGTGGGCGACGCTGCATAAGGAGACTGGGCGAGACTGCCAGGAGATATGGTGAGTGAGGGACACTTCCATGTACAGTACAGTTTGTACCAGTACCAACATGGCAGAGGTGGACAGTGGGGCGAGAGCTGCTCAAAAAGAACAAGGCGCCGGCTGAAGTGTGGGCGACGCTGCACAAGGAGACTGGACGAGACTGTCAGGAGATGGTGAGTGAGGTACACTTCCATGTACAGCAGAGTTTGTACCAGTACCAACATGGCAGAGGTGGACAGTGGGGCGACAGCTGCTCAAAGAGAACAAGGCGCCGGCTGTAGTGTGGGCGACGTTGCACAAGGAGACTGGACGAGACTGTCAGGAGATATGGTGAGTAAGGGACACTTCCATGTACAGTAGAGTTTGTACCAGTACCAACATGGCAGAGGTGGACAGTGGGGCGACAGCTGCTCAAAGGGTACAAGGCGCCGGCTGAAGTGTGGGCGACGCTGCACAAGGAGACTGGGCGAGACTGCCAGGAAATATGATATACCTATATAAATACTAATATACCTATAAAAAGGCGAAAGTGCATAGATAATAATGGTAAATACTTCGATAAATTTTTTTCGTGTTACTTTTTCCATATAAAACACCAATTTCATATGTAAGGGCCTAATATTATATAAGTATTTGCGCTTCGGGAATATAACGTATTCAAGTATTCTAAGATTCCAAGCTACCTAACAAGAAATAGCATATCGATTATAGACCTTATTGCCTTTTATTTCCGAAGGTAGACGAAAATAGCCGAGGCGCATATCTTTCATCGTAGTACTGTACTGACGTCATAACTCCCTCATGCATACGTTTCCAGGAAGCGCATGCGAACTCTTACCCTGAAGAAGCTCTCCCGGCTCCTGGCGGCTGACGATTACGCGGACAAGGTGGGCAAGATCGCCAGGATGTCGCTCACCGACTGGCTCATGTTCGACATGGTGCTGGTACATGAGAAAGTTGACGTCATCAGTGCGGTAAGATTTGAAAATACCCATGGCTGTTATTACCAATCTCGTCTTTGGGCCCTTTTTTGTGCAAAAGTATAATGTGGGATTCACCCCACTGCTTTGGAATAATCCCTGTGCGCAAGATGTCGCTGAATAGCGCTGCTAAAATTGGACTTAGTTCCTCTATTGTTCCTCTCATGAGAACATTTGTAATTTTGTCGGGGCCTGGCGCTTTTTCCAATTTGGCAATGGATAGAGTCCAATGGAAAGAGTTGGAGGAGGCATTTGCCAAAAGGCAAACAGAGACCAGAGACAATATAAAAGTTAACTAGAATATATTTACTGTATATAACACTCTTTGGTATTCTCTGTAATAAAGGCTATTTTATTTAATTTATTATTATAGCTATTATAAAATATATAAAAAAACGAGAGGTGTCCAGACTTTGCTACTGATGCGCTCGCCGCACGTCTATACTGCTCTACATAGGTTACATAGACAGTACCCGGCAGTAAATAATGCACATCGGCTTCGTAGAGCGCCGTCTCTGTCACCGCACTGTTAGTGCTTCGTGCGACAGAGATGACGCTACGATACGATGTGCAATATTTACTGCCGGGATCTGTTTGTTTGTAAACACACATGCTAACCTATATACACAGCAAAAGTGCCGTGATGGTCAAAATCTTACACTTTTTTCGGTTTCTCTCATTCACAAAGTGTCTTAACGGAAGAAAATGGGAGGTCCGCTCCAAAGAAAAAACACATCCTTGTACCTACATAATAATAATAATAAAAATTATTAAAAATTATATACATGATGTACTTATATAAAAATAAATATATATATATATATATATATAATACAATCAATAAAATAGAGGGAATATAGTATAAATACATACAAATGGTAAATTAAAAAACATAAAGCTAGGTATACAAATACATAAACATACATGAATAATACTAGATATAGACGATGACTCTAAATGACAGTGACTTAAAACAAAATCAACAATTTTGTGATTATAAGTAGTGCTGGTAAACTTTATTTTTGAAAACAGCAATAGTTGGCGAATCTCGAATAAACAAAGGTAGACTATTCCAGAGGCGGATCGCGGATACTGTAAACGAATAGGAGTACATGTCTGTGTTGTGTATAGGGGTACGAAGGAGCAGAGATTTACTAGGTCGCTGAAGGCGGTCGTGGGGATCAGGCCTGACAAACCGATCTTTGAGATAAGGGGGAGAAGAGGGATCATTAAGGACATTATAAAGAAGCGTGAGAATATGGGCGTTACGTCGATTTCGAATACTAAGCCAATTTAACTCAGATCGAGACCGTGACACATGGTCATATTTGCGGAGACCGAAGATGTACCTTATTCAGAGATTGAGAATACGATCGAGTGTATGTGGCAATTCTTCTGTAAGGTCAGGGTAACATACATCAGCATAGTCTACAATTGGTAGTAAAAGAGAATTGACTAGCGTTACCTTAGAATAAGGCAAACACTTTTGCATACGTCTAAGAGTGTGCAAGGAGGCATACATTTTTCTACTAATTTCAGTCACATGCAAGTCCCAAGATAAGTTGTTCTGTATGTAGAGCCCAAGGTTTTTAACGGGAGTGCAGTACTTCAATGCTGTACCATTGTAGCTAACCGGTGGAAGAGAATTGAGATCTGTTTTGTCTACAAGGGCTCTACTGCCAACGATCATAAACTGAGTTTTGGACGTGTTTACAATTCAACCAAACTGTTCTGACCATTGTCTGATGTGGTCTAAGTCTGATGTCATCTTCTGTACTGCTGTTAGAATGAGGTCTTGTTTAGACGTCATGTAAAGTTGTAAATCATCTGCATACATGTGGTAGGAGCTAAAGTTAATGACAGACACAATTGTGTTTATAAAACAGAAGAGGGGATAATACGCCACCCTGAGGGACCCCGGCCGTAACATCACACCATTCTGAGAAGTTATTATCCAAGCTTATACGCTGCTGACGTAAAGATATGAGTGGTACAACTTAGTGACTGGTTCGGACATATTGAGGGATTGGAGAATCGAAAGAAAGATGTCATAGTCCACACAGTTGAAGGCGTTGCTGAAGTCAAGAAGGGTAAGGAGAGTAAGTTGCCTATTGTCCATGGCTTCATGAAAGTCATCAGTTATTTTAATGAGAGCAGTACTTGTGCTATGGGATGGACGGAATCCCGATTGAAGAGGGTTGAGAAGTTTATTTGAATGGAGGAAATTCGTTAACTGCCTATTAACTACACGTTCCAAAACCTTGGAGAGAAAGGGAAGTATGGAGATAGGTCGGTAATCTTTGAATTGGATGGGTTCTAAAGTTTTAGGAACTGGTATCATGTACGCAAGTTTCCATGAGTTTGGAAAAGTATTGGAGGAAAGAGAGAATTTATAATATGTGTATAATAGGGAGAATTTCTTCCAAAATTGGGAGAATAAGATCTCGATCAATACCGTTATGACCCACTGCTTTACTAGGGATAGAAAATATAATTTTCTCAATATCGGACTCGATCCCATTACTATGGGAGGTCAACATTTTATTTTGCGAAATTAGCAAAACGTGTTGTCGATCTGTTATTCTGATCGCTTGCTTAGCCTCTAGTATGACGTTACCTACTTATTAAATAACGAACTTAAAATGTCGTCGCATATTTAAGAATAAATATTAAGTTAGGTTATTATTTAAGTACATTGTAATGCTTTACCTATGCTATAAGAACATTATGTACCAAGATTACGCAAATAAATATTCTATTCTATTATATTTCAGGACAAGAGCGTGAAAGCATCTAAACTGACGTCTATGTTTGATCTCTTCGAGTTGGTGGACCACTTCAAGATAGAGACGATGGGTGATGATGACCCGCACGCCAGGGCTGAGGCCTGGGCTGCGCTAGTACTCAAGTATAATGAAACGTAAGTTGCACCTGCTTCATTTTAGGGTCATACCCACGGGGATGGCGTGACACAAATTTCATACGAGCACCGCTGTCGCCACTTTTTGGAATAACGTCGTACAGCGGTTGCCGTATCTCTACCCTCCTATAATGCTCTTAGTCAGACGGCTGACTAAAGGATAGTTGTTAGAGTATCTAATAACAATCGTATAAAAGTATAACTCTACACTCCTATAAGTCCCTTAGACAGGTATAGGTGTTATTAATCGCAATAATGCAGCTCATACATCACGAGTGAACTGTAATAATGCTTCAAGTACACCTGGGAACGAAATGTGTACTCTTAAATTGAGTAAAATGCTATTTGGGTAGATACCTAACTCTAAGTTTCGATTATAATTTTACTTATCGATGAAAACTTCGTAATGCTACTCGTATTATAACTTTTACTTTATTGCCCTTATTGTATAATAGAATAGCTGTTTGTTTTCCTTAAATAAATAAATTAATCGGTCCCAGCCATGGTGGGCCACCTGGTTTTGCCTGAGAGCTGTCTTCTTACTCTCTCTCAAATAACTACGGGAGGGAGGGGGGCTGCGAGTAAGACGGTGTTACCTTCACAGTCGAGCTCGGCATCAGCTCTACCACCTGAATTAACAAATAAATTAAATCAAATCTACAATAATCTTTGAATAAAAAAATAACTACTTTTTTAATTTTAATTTTATCACCTGTCTACAAAGTATAACCATGTAACTATGTAGGCTAAGTTATGAGTCAATAAACAATTGTATTATATTATTATTATTATTATTTTTATTCTTAATTTCTCTCTTTTTCTAAGAGGTAAAAGTGGCACGGACCGAGGCCAAGTGCAGAGTAGTTTACATGAATAGGTATGTGTTCTGGGATGAGTTAGACTGTAGGAATTTTCTTGTGATACGACAGGTGTTCAGAATTACAGCTTTTTGCAGGAGATAAATTGTATGAGTCGGGATATCCAAAGTATTTAAACTAGTCACAAGATTTTTAGGAATAACACCTGTAGTTGATATTACGATAGGGACTATTTTAACAGTGTTTACACGCCATTGTGTTTTAATTTCCATAGCCAGATCTTTGTACTTGCTTATTTTTTCTGTGTGTGTCGATTGCAGATTGTGAGTATTGGGTATCGCTATATCTATCAAGTAAACTGTGTTCTTTTGTTTGTCGTGAATGGTAATGTCCGGTCGGTTAAAATGTACTGTTTTATCTGTTATGATTGTGCGGTCCCAGTATATTTTCAAAACGTTATTTTCGAGAATTTTTTCAGGTTTGTATTTATAATATGGGGTCTTTTGGTCTATAAATTTATTCTTGTATGCAAAGTGTTGGTGTAAAATAGAAGCAACTTGGTCATGCCGGTGCTTGTAGTCCGTTTGAACTATAGTTTTACAAGCTCCCGTAATATGCTGAATAGTTTCTGAAGCGCTGCTACAGTGTCTGCATAAGTCATTTGATAGATTGCGTTCTTTTATAATATGTTTCCTGTAATTTCTAGTATAAATGACCTGGTCTTGAATAGCGATCATAAATGCCTCCGTCTCCGGAAAGAGCTCGCCTTGCTTAAGCCATGCATTGGACCAGTTTTTATCAACGTGCAGTTGCTCAAGATCTTTGCGGTGTCTTCCGTGGAGGGCTTTCTGTTTCCAAGTATCAATTTTTTCGGATGGTAATGTTTGTGACTCATTTACTTGCATATTTTTATTGCTAAGGTTGAGTGGTGTAAGTTTTCTATCTATCTTTGTTATGTAGTTGTGTAGCTCTGAATGTTCAGCTTTTGTATGAAAATACTGTCTGAGGGTCGATATTTGTTTGTTGTGTAGGTTTTGTAGATCTATTATTCTTCTTCCTCCTTCTAGCCGCGGTAGTGTTAGTCGTTGTGTGCATGATTTGGGGTGGTGTTTTCTGTAATTAGTCAAGTGTACATTAATCATCCTCTGTAATTTGGTTAGGTCAGTCTTCGACCACTTAATTATTCCGAATGAGTATGTTAAGATGGGGATAGCGTAGGTGTTGATAGCCTTAACGATGTTCCGAGAGCATAAGTTGGTTTTTAATATCTTTGTTAATCTGTCTTTAAATTTTTTTGTGAGATCTATTCTGGTTTGTTTTTGTTCAATGCTTTTTGCTTGGTTAAACCCTAAATATTTATAAGTGCAGTTTTCATTTAAGGACTCAATTATGTCTCCTGTTGTTAGCGTATAGCTATTTTGTACGATTTTGCCTTTTTCAATTGAATTTATTTTACATTTATTTATGCCAAACTGCATTTTAATATCATTAGAGAAAGCTTCAGTTATATCTGCCAGTTTAAATAATTCTTCTTTGTTAGTAGCATAGAGTTTGATGTCATCCATATACATAAGATGTGTAAGTTTAAAGTGAGTGTTGTTATTAATAAGTTTGAATCCAGTATTGGTGTCATTCAGTTGGTGTGAAAGTGGGTTTAGGGCTAAACAGAACCACAAAGGACTTAACGCGTCACCTTGGAAGATTCCCCGTTGTATTTTTATCGGTTCTGTTATTATTTCTCTATCATTGCTATTTATTTTTAATATAGTTTGCCAGTTTAACATAATTTTTTCCAAAAATTCTACTATTGTATTATTAATTTTGTAGGTTCGGAACACTCGAACAAGCCAGCTATGAGGGACGGAGTCGAAAGCTTTTTGATAATCAATAAACATGTTATTATCATTATCATATCTCGGGCAGAGAATATAAAGTATTACTACGTAAAGAAGCGACACTCACCTCCCCGCGCGAGATTAACGTCCCCCGCGGTCCCCCGCAAGTTAGTGGCAAATCTGGTGGCACGTAGAGCTCGAGTACCACTCGTTCACTGCGCGCGTATTTTGTTTTTTATTTTATTACGATACTGATTTTTAATTAATATGGTTCGTTTTTGTGATATTCATGGATGCATTGAAAACGGAGCAAAAAATAAAGAACAGAGATTTTTTAAATTTCCTGCCGATGAACTAACGCAAGGAATTTTCTTTTATGTATTGGTTTAGGAAGTTAACTGCAACTCTCAAACAGTTGTCAAACAGTTGGTAAGAATTTCAACATTAAGTTGGAATTTTAAAAATCGAATGTTTTTGTGTGACCGTTCGACTTGAGCAAATTTCAACATGTCCTAAAAAATGTGTATTTGTGCCCGAAGTACGGCGATAGGGCTCACCACCGATCACGTTGGGACGTAATATTTGTAGGTGAATCGCGGTTGTACCGAGTGTGGACTGTGACTTGCATTTCAAAGTTCACACTCGGAACACCTCTAACACCCCCTCGAGCATTTGATTCAAGTCGTGACGATGTATATATTTTTAATACAAAAATAATCCATGGGGAACCAGAACTAGGACCTAGGGATTAACCACGCTAAAATTTAGGAAGAGAATCATATAAGTTGCTGAATGAAAATGTTGTCCCTCTCGATCGACGACGCTCACACGCTTGCTGCCAGCCCTAGACTAGCTCACGCACACATACAAGCGTGTGCGGACAAGCCAGTGCGCGAGTGGGAGTGTAGGTAAATAACTTGAGTACTCAGTATGAAGTGTCGGGGGTGTGTCTCGGGACTATGTAGGGACCTTTGGGAGGCGCGCGTGGGGCCGAAGCCAACACGTAGAGGCCCTTTAGACAATTTAATCCAAATGTGATGTGACCCCAACCGACGATTATTTCTGTACGCACTTTATTATTATTATAATCAACTAAATTAATGAAAGTACTTTAAAAACACTCAAAAAAATGTTTCCGCCCCACGGGCGCAATGACTGACATGATGACGTATAGAGACTTTAACGATGACGTCATGTTACATTCCAGTGGACGCGAGTGTTCCCCGATGCTGCTCCAGCTGCGCTGGTACCAAATCAAGGAGACGACCCGCGTCAAGTTCTACCGGTTCTGGAACGCGTTCCGTGGGAACAAGCGGAACCTGCCCGGCGCCAAGATCTACGAGCCCACGCCCCTTCAGATGCAAATCGCTCAGAAGTGAGTTATTGTGTGAGGTGAAGTCGAAGGTACAGTACTCCCAAGGTATACAAATCTTCGCCACTGTTCGGCAAAGTTCGTATTTCCTTACACTTTCTATACAATCAATAAGGTCACGTGGTACGCCCGGTCGCTCGGCTATAGATTTGTATGCGCATTATATCTTTGGGAGTACTGTACAGTACGACAAGATTAAGTTCCACCGAACTTTACCGAATCAAAAACGACTACAACCAATGACGCGTTTTCCAGGCTAGCTTCCATTCAATTTCCATAGATGGCGCTGTCTAAGGACTTAAAAAAATATATAATCTCTTGGCTAAAAGGGCCTTTTCCAAAGATTAAAACAAATCAAAGTCAATTTTGGTTGACCTCTGGGTGTCTGTTATAACATTCTACGCCTTCACTGTCTTTGTTTTGTTATAATTGGATAACTTTAATACATAATGTTACATCCTACGAAGTCTACTTGGCTATGGTTGTAGTAGTGACGTGTACAGATACGCGTGTTTTGTGTGTGTTGCGCGTTTTGTACTCTCCCGAGGTCACGCACACTAGAAAAAGTGCGTGAGCATGCACTACTACAACCATACAGGTAAGTAGACTTCGTAGAATAAAACATCTGTACCAATACTATCTAGAATCAAATATTATCTGGACACCGATTTCTACTGCTTAAGAAGATTTAGCTATGCAACTGTTTGAACACCAGTGGCGTGCACAGAACTTTTTGCTGGAAAAGCAAGCAATTGGTCAAGAATAACAATAAAAAAATATGAAAATATTTAAATATTTAAATATCACTTTGAAAAATAAGTTTGTTTTGGAAATTTCACTCTCACTTTCATTGTCTACCCTGGTGTCAACAATTTTTTTTTTCAAAGTGGTATTTAAATTTTTTAATATTTTTGTTATGGTTATTCTTGACCAATTGCTTGCTTTTCCAGCAAAAAGTTCTGTGCACGCCACTGTTGAACACTGATAATGACGACGATTTTAGACTTGGGTATCTTTGGTGAAACTGATCTGCTCAAAGCTAGTATCATTTTGAGCAAATACTACGGCTCTTGGTCCCTAATAGCACTTAAAACAGTATTACGAGTAGACAAGCGAAATGATAAGCGACCAGGGAAAAATCTGGTAACTATTAGGTATTTATTTAAACTCGTTAGACATCTCTGAGATTTTTATGGAACTAGCTTGGAAAACGGCTCATTAGAGTTATTACTCTAATTACTCGTTTTTTAAGCTAGTTCCGTAAAAATCTCAGAGATGTCTAACGACTTTAAATAAATACCTAATAGTTACCAGATTTTTTCCTGTTCGCTTATTTGCCTTATTAGGCAAATCTCTTCTGATCTGATTGTACGACATACTCTTTACAGCTTTCTTTCTCTTCCAGGTTCAGCCGCATAGTAACCGAGCCGTTTAAGTCCTGGGAAGAGCAGATTAAAGAGAATAAGGTGATTCTATTGGAACATTTCATTGTGCTGAAACAAAACAAGAAGTCCGCCATTAAGGAGGTGTTTGAACAAGGCTGCTTCCTGCCCCCGGATAACTATATTGCCTGCTCTTCTGAAACTGCTGCTAATGGTATATTATAAAATTATATATTTATTTTCTTTCAAAATTGTCTCCATATTAAAGCCGATTCTGAAGGCTTTAATTTTAGTTTTAGTGCTGTCATAAACAAATTTTCTTCGATACAAAATAGTTCTTAAGTGTTAGGATTAGAAGCTAAATTTCTTTGGAAAATTTTAAGCTTTGACAACACTAAAACTAACATTAAAGCCTTAAGAATTGGCTTTAATATAATCATAAATATAGTTACTCATTGATTTATAAAGCCAAGGAAACACCATGTGACCAAAATCGATTGTCAATGTGTGTGACACATGCTTATGCGTGTGTAGTAGTGGGTACCCTAAATGTGTTAAAAAATAAAGAGGGTGGTCATGGAAACAAACACGTTCACTAAATCAAACAAACCGGTCTTGACATCGTGACCGACCACTAGGGTTGCCAGGTATTTTTTTGATCCTGTAAGGGACAAATGCTAAATTCGGCAAAAAAAAAACGGGATTTTAAATTTTTCCCCGGGACAAATGAAAAACGTGTCTTTTACGTTCTTATTTTCATGTGTTTTTATTGCTAGTTATAAGAGCCCTTTATCAGTCTAGTTAAAGAAAAAAAAAGTATTCTATGTCTTTGATTATAATATAAACATACATTACGACAAGACTCAAAGGTTCCATCGTGTAAGTTCGTATACCGAACTTTACCGAATCAAAAATGACGACAACGAATCACGTGCCAACGCCATCACAAAAACAATTAACTGACGCACTCGAAGCGGGCACGAATAGACGCTGAGGCGGGAAATGCGTTTATTTCTATTGGTCGAGCGGGGAGGTACATCGTTGGAACCTCCGAGTGTTGTCGTACATAAATATACATTACACATAAATATGTATAAAACCATTATTTTCAGTTGTGTTTTTATTTGTATATATACCTATACAGGGTGTAAAAGCAAAAGCAAGAATCCTTCTAGGGTATGTTAGTATGAATCATACAGTGTTTAAAAAAAATAGCGGCAATTTTTTTTTTATGTAGCAGTACCACATAATAACACGATTTGTTAAACTTGAAATACTCTAATCTGGTGGACACTCTCGCTGGTCGTTGACCTCTGATAGCGTCAGTAGCACAGAACATAATTACTCAATGTGATTGGTCGTTACCGCACTACGGGGTGAATGAACTGCATTGATAAGAGTGCGTAGCTGGATCTTAGGAAAACAATATAATTTTTGGTAAAAATTTAAGGTATACTTTTTTTTTATCGTAATCGTATCAGTATCGTGTATACTTTCATACCCTAAAGGGATTCTTGGTTTTGCATTTACACCCTGTATACAACGTGTAACAGAAAGGTGTAACCATATTTGAAGAGCTTATTCAATCAATGGTATAGAACAACTTTACTATGGGGCCAAAACTGAAATCTCAAAAAAAAAAAATCTGCCCTGCCATACATTTCGACCGAGCGGCATTGCATTTTTCTATGAAACAGTTAATTTTTTTTCGAGATACAGGGTTTGTTTCATACTAAAAGTTGTTCTATACCATTGACTGAATAAGCTCTTCAAATATGGTTACACGTTGTATAAGGTTGAATTTATTTATATGGTCAAATTCATACTGGAAACCTGCATGCCCTAAAAAGCGTGTATAAAGCCCGAAGTACGGCGATAAGGCTCACCAGTGAGTCACCAGTTACGTTGTCACGTAATAATCGTCGGTGAAACGCGGGTGCGCCGAGTGTGGACTGTGACTTGCATTGACAACCACTCGGGGATTCATGTCGTGACGATATATTTTTATATTTTATTTTTCATTATTAATGTGGAAATATCACATAGTCAATTTAAACTCAAAATGTCACGTGACTTTTGATCAGACCATCCCCCTCTTCTTACGTAACCCACAGACATTTATTGACAAACTAGCCTTTCGCCCGCGGCTCCGCCCGCGTTTTTGCTCCGTTTTCAGCTTGGGTGTTACTATATCAACAACCCGTATAACCTATATGTTGACCAGGGTCACTGTGATGATAATAAAGATAACCGCATCCAAATCCGTTGAGTTCTCGAGTTAAAACGGAATATATCTACCTACAGACAAAAAGACAAAAATTCTAAAAAAAAAATCGCGAAAATATTCATTGTACAGACACAAAATTTTTAAGACATAAGTAAGCTCTTCTGAGCTAAAGGTTTTCTGAAAAACTAGTCTTAAATGGGGTTTGGAAGGTAAGATATGTACCATCAAAGAAATTGCCGCTAACCCACTTTTTACTAAAGACCTTGATATTGAGCACTTACGGAGTCTTCAGTATGAATTTGACCACATAAATCAATGTCACCTTGTATATTTATCTGTATAAAATGTTATCTATATCAAATATTTTCCATTATTTCAGATAATGAACCAGATGTAGTGGTTTTAGAACCAAAAATAGAAACGATTACACTCGGCGATGATTCTGATGACGAAGATAAAAGAAACAAGCCTTCAACACCTCAAAAACCCCAACAAAATGCGTCCACAATAACTGAACCTTTAAGCGGATCAACAAATGAGATAGATTCTCCATCTGAAACAGCAGAAACAAACACACAAATTGATCAAGAAGTTGAGATAAAGAAAGAACTAGTAGAAAGTACAGAAATACCAACAGAACCTGAAGTTGATGGGCTAATAAATGTAGAAATTATTTCAGCTACTCATGTGCCCACAGAAGAAATCGATGAACCATCGGATGATCATGAAATTGATTTGGCTACTAAGCAATTAGAAACATTGAATAGTGAAAATAACGTAGTAATAGATGCTCCTTCTATAAAATCCGAAATAGATTACTTTATTGAAGGTAACGCAGTAATTAATCAAGAAGCTTTTGATAAAAGCAGACAAGATAAAGAATTAGAAGATCTAAACGATGCAAGTCCATGTCTAGAAACTCCAAACGTCACTAAAAAAGACCATTCTGTAGTTAAAGATTTAGAAGATATAGAAGATCCTAGAATAAGGGTAGCTGTAGAAGCCAGTAATGATGTAGAAACTGAAATGAATGAAACTGAACACAAAGAATCTACAAATTCTGTTAGTTCAAATGTTTTAAACACTATTGGGGAGATACCAAGTAACTTAGAGTTCCTAGATGATGGAATTGATATAGATGAAGAATACGAGGATGATGTATTCGAGGATAAAAGTCAAAATCAAAATAGTAAGTACTTTAATTTGTATTGCTTACGTTTTCTAACAAGGCTCCATGTATCTTTATTACAACTGCAACGAAAAGCAGACAAAAAAGCAGATCTTTAAGATTTATAGTATTTTGTGCTACTGTTACATAATTTGAGACATTGGAACACGAGTGTCACAATGACTAATTATGTTCAGTTGCACATCATGCTTTATCTACGATCATCAAAAATATCGTATTTATTTATAATATTTTCAACTAACAATTTCACGAAAAATGAGAGGATGGACATTCGTTCATGAACTTCGGGTGCGTCGCCCAGTAACGCTGTCTTGAAGGCCGATGGACAAAGGGGCTTAAGAAATCAAGTCGCGACTTATTCCTCTTCGCTGTTGTTGATTGCAGTGGCGTGCACAGAGTTTTTACACAGGGTAGACATAAAAACCGGTCAAGTGCGAGTCAGACTCGCGTACCTAAGGTTCCGTATCGTGGATGAAAAATGTAATTTTGTTTTCGTGAATTTCTAAACTGCTATATTATTCCTGTAATCTTTACGTAAGCACATATTACCATGATTTTTGTTTATTTTTCGATTAACCAATTTTAGAGATAAGTTGAGGGACATCAATTTTTTTTTGTAGTTTTTCGAGGATTTCCCAAAATAGAGGCAAGTAAATATAGCTAAGCGGCATCGTTCCAAACAGTTTGGTTATTTGAACATAACAAGCAGGAGAAACAGTCGATTAGTATGTTTACAACCTGTCAGCCAGTTAAATGTTTCATATTGTTTTGGATTGAATTTTCTAGTTGCTTTACCTTTTATTTGAATCCGGTACGAAGCGGCTTTTCTCGATTACTTCTTTTTTTTCAGCATAACACAGTTTTGAAAACGTACCTATTCTTAATTTTTGCACACACACATTCCCAGCACAACTTTCACAGTAGTTACTACCACCACTAGCTATTTTTTGCAATTTTTAGACCCAATTTTATTTTATTTATACTGCTTGTCATCAATTTGCGTAACGAACGAACGCAAAACAATAATGGATGGCGCCGGCTCAGCTGCTAAGGCGGCTTCGTAAGACTTCGGTAATTTTCGGTGAATGTCGTAAAACTAAAAAGACGTCGTCTTTTTGCAGAGTTTTCGCATACAAGTCGCACGCAAACAAGCAAAAGCTTTTGCATTTGTGTGCCATGTACTTACAGTAACGCACACAACAAAGATACTGTTGGAATAATGACCCACACATAAAAGCCGGTACTGGCCGGTAGCCACCATTCCGCGATGGCTGGTCCGATATTGAATTACAACGAATCGTAAGCCATTCACTTCATAGTCTTTCGTAATCGATTTTAGCGATGTAATTCTATTTCGGAATGCTCGAGCATAGATACTTTATCTATGGCTGGAGTGAGCGAGCGAATCGCAGCTGTGAACTGAGACTCGCAGTTCCCGCTAATGACAATAGATGGCGGTCGGTGTGGCTACACTTTTTTTTTACGATATGCGTAAAAATGCGTAAATGATGTGTATTTGTCAGGGTAGACAGTGTCTTTTTGTCTGTATGGACTGCACGCCACTGGTTGATTGTGTCTCTAGCGGTTTTATAATAAATTGCGCCAATCGCAGCGTAGTATTGCGATGTTGTAATGTAATATTTTAACGTCGGATAAACAATATATATAGGTACTTATGAAACTGCTTTCGATGTTGCAATTGCCTTATTGCAGTATGGGGGTAGATAAAATTATTCCTTGCAAGAATAAATCATTTGTAAAGTTGTCTTATACAATAAGAAAATGTGTGGACGTAATAATATGTAATAAATAACCATCTTGCTTCAAACTACGCGGGAAAAATTTCCTCGAAATTATTAAATTATATTAAATACCACTTGTCGTGTAACTAACTACTCAAAACAATATTTTCTAACCAAATTCAATAAACAAAGTCTAAAATATATATTTTTTTCAGATTCAGAACAGACACCATCTTTTAGAAGTACTGGAGCTGAAACAAACAGTGATAATGAAAACAGCACAGACACTGATAATAGCGAGGACGAAGCGCAATCACCCAAATTTGACCTCAAACTCATTATGTTACCTGTAGTCTACACCACTAAGCTAGACCATATGAAAATGTTTAAAGATGCAGACCTTAAATATCTTAAAACTGCTGGTCTCATAGATAGAATACTTGCTGAAAGCAAACCTTTTAGCAAACAATCTGTCAATAAAACACCAGAAATACTAGTAGAACCTGAGAAAAAACAAGTTATTGATTTGAAAACTAAAGAAAAAACCATTTCTGATGATCTCATAACGTTAGCGCCGGCGATCAAAACAGACGGATTGGTAGATATAAAAGTTGAAACAGAACTTCAAGAAGAAAAAGATTTTGATTCAACAATTCAGGGTAAAGACACTGATGAAGATCTAATAAAACTAGCACCGGAGGATGAAGAAGAATACGAAGGTAGTGGAGACGAAATTCACGAAGACCAAAAAGTAAAACAAACAAGTAATATTTTTAAAAAACCACGCACTCGTAACTACACTCCGATACAATTGTGCAAAAATCCAGACTTCAATACAAGACTAAAGAAATTATCCATTGGATTTTTTACATCTGAGCGTAACAGACAACTTTTAACTGCTTGCAAACCTCTTACTATTGATTTGCACAAAACTTTTGAATTTAAATTAATTAATAATACTATTTACTTTAAGTCAAGTGGACTATTAGAGAACCCGCAACCTATTACAGAGGAAAAACCCTCCGAACAGCAAATAGCTACTGTTGCGCCGTCTGCCATGCCAGCGCAGAGCCTTATTAATCAAACAAGTAAAGTTGATATTGAAGATCTATTGCCAGCAAATGAAAACCAAGAAGATGAAGTTCTCATTGCAGAAAGAAACAAAAATAAAGTTATAAATCTTCCAGATATAGAGAAGGTGCGGCGCTTGAACCAGCGTTTGGCGACAGCTGAGGTCTCACCAATTCAAGTTAAAAACACTGGGGTAATAGAAGTATCACCAATGGTTTTGAGTCACCATGTTCAATCAGTAAACTATGATAATGCTCCGAAAGATTTAGACACAAAACTGCAGGAATTAAAAAAGGAAATAGTTTCTGAAATAACGGAGACGATAGAATCTCAAGCCCCTGAACAAGATATAGAATATAATCATGTATATAATCGTTCTGAACTTGATAGCTTAAATACAGACCTTAGTGAAACTGGTGACGATAGTCTTGATGGAGAAAGTGATTCGTCACGAACGCATAAACGAGAAATGTCTAAAAGTAGGGCTGAGAAGTTTAGAGAATATATGAGTATGCAAGAAAAACCACCACCCGTCGTAACTTGTTTGAATCCTGAAAGTGTAAAGGAACTATTAGACCCCGCCATTAAGACAAACAAGTCAACTAAATTGTCGTTCCGATGCAAAAATAAACCTCATACCCCTTGGTATAGCACGCATGTAGCTCCTTCTTCAAAACCGGTGACACCACGCGAATTTTCCATCAACTATTCGATAGTAGGTGAAACTTTGTTAACATTAGACACCCTCGATAAAATGCTGAGTTTGTTGCACGGATCTGCAATAGAAAATCTTTTTGGAAATTATAAAAAGAAGAAAATTAAGAAAGCGCCGCTACCGCGAAAAAGAAAACTATTGGCAACAGAAGTTATTAACTTGGATGATAAAGAAAAAGACGTCGAAGAGAAAGAAACGGAACAACATGAAGCAGTGAAATCTATTGAAACACCACCTCCATTGGTGCAACTGAGTGAAAAGTCAATTATTAAAAAAGTGAAACATAAAGTAAGGGTAGTGAGAGACAATCAACACTCAAATCCAAGAAAAGTCAAGCCACTAACTGCTCCGACGGAGCTGTGTTGCTGGGCGCGAGAGAAAATACAAACATTGGAAACGAATATGACCATAATCGGTGAAGTAAAGATGCACCGCTGCATTGTCGAGAATCGACCGTGTAGGTGTTGCTGCATAAAAGATCTCTTGGCGTTTAAATTTACGCCACCACCTCAAAGACTAGATTGTTGTTGGGCTCGAGAAAAACTAACCAATTTAAAGGTGAACACCGAAGATTTCTACAAGCCACATCGCTGTGCATTGGAAAGTCGTCAATGTGATTGCTGTTGCATTAAAGATCTCGTTTTATATGAAACTGACCATCTTCCTTCAATCGCTAGTATTAATAAACCTACTACTAAATCAAGTCTTTTAAAAAAAACATTATATACTGTAAATGAAATCGAAAACGCGGTCAATGTGCTAAACGTTGAAAGCCCTAAACCACAGCCCGATGAAACGAAAGCTTCTTGTGTGACAGTAGTTGCTAATACAGAGTTAAATTTTGTTCCTAAAACCATAAACGCAGCTGATTTGCTATTGGATTCAGTAAACAGTGCCACCAATAATTTAAATGATTCTGTCGTGAACAATAAAATTGAAACTAGTAAAGAATCGTTAGCAACTGTCTCAAAAGATTTAAATGAATCAATTGATTCTGAACAGTTTATTCTGTTATCTGACGACGATATTGATAATGACGTTACGATAGTTAATGAAGCAGAAAGCAATCGGGATGTAGCGTCTGTAGGAGGTTCAATAAATGACCAAGAAATAGTTTGTGCACCAGTGAGTGAAATAATAGATAATATTATTAAACACAACGAAAATGTATTGACACCTATGACAGGTATTGATCAATGTGTAAAAATTAGTCCAAAAACTCATGACTCGAGTAAGGTCTCCCTACTGAAACCTACTGTAGCCAAGAACTATATAGTACCACAAAAACCATCTTCAGTAAAAAGGAAAGTATGGAAGACAAAGTACGTAATTAGATGCGCCAAATCGCAATCAAAATGTCCAATAAATATGGGTGAAGGAAAGATTTTGTTGACAAACGCTAAAATTCCATCAGAATTGCTAGATCCAGAGATAGCAGAACAGATACCAAAAAATCCTGTGCTAACGGGACCATCAGTGGAACTGCCTTCCTTAGAGATTCCAGGGTTCCCAATTCCTGATGGTATTTCATTGGTATTGGCGCCAAACGGAGATATTTCTTGTATAATGGAGCCAGGCATTCAGTTAGATGCATCATTACAATTACAATTGAAAGCTATTATCGAAAATTTACAGTTACAAATAGGAAATTCCATAGTCACACAACTATCAACCCTGCCAAGTCATATTGTAGAAAGTGATGTCTCTATTATAACTGACGCCCAAAGTGCTGAGAACGCAGATAACTCTGGCAATGTTACCTCAGACTCAATAGAAAAAGGCTCTACTGAAACCAGGGTAGAACAAAATGAATCATCTTCACTAGTCCATTCTACTGACAATATTGTTTGTAATGATAACGAACTACTTAGCACAAATACTTCAGAAGTTTCAATAGAAACTGCTCCCGAAAAAGCGCATCATATTTCTGAGGTAAAAGATGACTCTAATAACAAATCAATAATTAACACAGAAGTGGCGTCCTACGCATCCGAAACACAGAAAGGCCAATGTAGTAGAAGTAATAATTTAGATGGCGAAAAAGATAAATCGAGAGATGTCGATGCTGTTGAAAGTTCAAATAAAAAGTCTGATCTTGGACAAGATAATTCGAATAAAAGTACCAGACAGGGCGAACAAGAACATGTTATAAGAACTGCAGATGATTTGAGTGATAAAACATCTGAAACACGTGAAGTACGTGAAAAAAGAGAAGTAAACAATAAAGAAAAGGAGCACTCAGATCAACATAGTGAAAATGCAAATAATATATTGTCTGCAAAGAAGTCCATCTTATCAGATTTGATGGAAATGTCCGGAATATCTTCAGAAGATATGCTGTCTGCAACTGAACCCATTCTTGTGCCTGCCGCTGCTTCTGAGCCGTCAGTGGTCCCAGTAGTAACACCTAACACACAGGAGTTGACTCAAATTACAACTCTCGCGGCTCTAAAAAACGCACACAATCAAAATGCTCGGTTTTTCAAGTACGACGTTGCAAACGGAACTATGGTTTTAATCAAGGTATCCATAGAAAAAGTCCAGAAACCCCCTGGCCCACCTACAACTAAAGCTGTTATCGACCTAACAGATGATGTGCAGCAAAATGCTACAACTACTAAGGTTGCGAAAAATAATAAAATTAAGCACCCACGTCTGGTCACTAATAGAGATGCAATAAAATCAAGAATAGAAAACGCTAAAGAAATTATTAAACCACGACAAACTAGAGCTAGACTCGAAAATAAAGTTGAAAACGCAAAGAAGAATAAAAGTATTTTACGGCAAGATTGTAAAGCGGCTATTGTAAGCCGTAAACGTAAACGTAGTCTGGATGTTGAAACACTAATACTAGGTTCTTGTATACTAAGAAAGAGACTCAGAAAACCAAAAGTCGAAGCTAGAATATGTCTAGACGATTCAGACGGACCAATGGAGGAAGAATACTTAGTCGACAGTAGCTCGGATTCAGAAACAGAAAAAGACTTAAAAACGTCACATCAAAAATATCTGGAGGGCTTACTTGGTCAAAAAAGACCTCAGAAAGACAAAGACTCAGCTGACGAATCATCGGATGATGAGCCTTTAGCTAAAAAAGCATTGCGTAAACGGAAAGAAAATGACAGTGTTTTCACTGTTGCTGTAGAAAATCTGGATACGGAGAAGACAATGTATGATACATTGGTACCTATAGGTGAGCCGGAACCAACTGAAGTTGCTAATATAACTGCAACCCCCGTTTTATTTGACGACAACGATAATACATCACAAGAAGGATCTGATGATTTTATTCTCGGAGCATAGACGGCAAGACCTAACTCCAGGTCATTCATTATTGTTTATGAAATAAGCCAGACCTGTTATCCCTGCGAAAATACTAATAAAATCAATGTAAAAATATTCAATTTCAGGGTCAAGTTTTTTATTATGGATACTATTGTATGGATTGTTACCAAGTATACACTTTCCTAACAGATTTCCTCAAGTACTAGATCTTTGTAACTGATGCAAATAACTTAAAGGGGAAAAAAAAGGTCAAGTGCGAGTAGGACTCGCGCCCTGAGGGTTCCGTGACATTTGAATAGGTTAATATATTTAAATAATTTGAACAGAAATTACAAACTTATCACCTACAAATCGCATGAAACAAAACTGCAAAATTAAGTTGGTTGAGTATTTGGGGACGTAACCCTAAAACTACATCATAAATCGGCGTTTTCAGTATTGGTTATTTAAATACAACATATGGTACATAATATACAGAAATGGTCTAAAAATGACAAGTTTGATAGCCTCCCATTTCTTTATATTCGAAGAAAAAAGAAATACATTTATACTTTTTCTTCTGTGACTCTACATAATGAGCTCTAGACAATGTTGGCTCGCAGGTTTCCACGTTGCTCACATAATGTTAAAATAACTCTTCAGAGCATTTTGTACAACTTTTTACACGTCCAGCCTGTGGGCTAACTATTTATACTCAAAAGTCTTATAACGTCCTCCGCGTACAATATAATAATGCCTTCAGGGTGCTGTTGGGGCTACCACGCTTCTGCAGCGCATCAGGGATGTTCCTAGAGGCGCGAGTAGATTGTTTTTATGCAACGATGCGCAAAAGATGCGCTTCGCTGGTGCGCAGGGTGCGGGGTGGAACCAATAGCATTCTGAAGTCATTCAGACTTGAGTCATTGCTGCGAAACATCGGAGGGAGTGGTGAGGAAATAACGAACACACCACTTTCCCTAAATTTGTTTTTTTTTTGTTTCTTTATTTTTTGATTGTACAATTTCTATTTTTTTTTTTTTAAGTTGTGCTAACAAAGTTTGAGCCCTTGATTCTTTAATAAATAATTATTCTATTCTATTCTAATGACACCCGAAACTTTGGAGTAAGAAAACGATTTTTTTTCGTCTCCATTTTCGTGTATGAGGCCTCTCCTGAAAAATTCGGTTTTGGGTCAAAATTTTACACAACATATCAAAATATCAGGTCTCTATCTCATTCTGTCTTAAGAGCTAGAGACCCGTGACATATGGACAGACAGACGGATAGCGGAGTGAACCCAATAGGGCTCCGTTTTGCCCTTTGGGTACGGAACCCTAAAATGATATATATACACATAGCATGCTTTATGATTTTATACAAATAAATTAAAAAAAATGCATGAGAAAGTCAAAAAGAAAAATGTAAAAATAGTTTTTTTTTAACAAACTTTAACGTTTGCAATAGTGATTCGTCTTTTTTCCCTTTGAGTTATTTACATCGACCGAGATCTGTAAGAAAACATGGTTAACTCTTAATACATATAAAAACAAAAAAAACGACTCTATGCAAACTTATTTCTATCGAACTATTTCAAAGATTATTACAAAACGCGGTCGAAGACCAAGTAATGAAAACTGATGCTGAAGGCCGAGCTACGAACACAACTTGTTGGTCTTGGTTTTTTCCATTTTTTATTAAATTTTTATTTTATTGGCGACGGTTTTACGGTAACGGCCCCGAAAGACCGACAATTTCTCTCTTATTTATTCTCAAAACATTTTTGTCGGACACATTACTTTTTTCAAAAAAAAAAGTTACAGCTAAAAATTAAATAATCGATTTAATTCCAAAGCTTAGGTACTTCGTATTTTTTACGGTTGAAAAATGAAAGCGTAAAGCGTTGTTTGTCAGCGATTTTCGTACAACACCGGTTTGGTTACTTTCAAAGGGCCCCAAATTCTTGTGTGCCCAAGGGTCCCAGCATAGTTTAAGACGGCCTTTTTGCCGGTGTCAAGTTAGATTTTGACATGGTTAGTAAAAAAAAACATTGGAAAATGGGCCGAAAAAACTGTAAGACTTTGACCAAAGAGTACATTATACATACTTCGACCGTCATAACACTTTTCCTATAGTATGTGTGTTTGCAAGCGTAGCGTATGTTTATGTAAAGGTATATTACTGTAGTATAGACGTGTGGCGTGCGCGTCAGTAGCGAAAGGAACTTCGTTCCAACCGGGTGTCCCACGCTTCTCACGTATTTTTTCTAATTTTAAGATAACTTATGTTATATAGGTAGTTACTTAAATCTTTAGAGTAAAATGAAGACTATCTGTGATATAAGAATTCATTGTAAAACTTGTCCTAAGTAAATATTTGTGAGATGATGTTAGATATTTATCAGTATAGATTCTGTGGTACTATTGTTTTAAACTGATGTAAATTATAGATATTAAAGCCGATTCTGAAGGCTTTAATTTTAGTTTTAGTGCTGTCAAAACTTAAAATTTTCCAAAGTAATTTAGCTTCTAATACTAACAATTACGGACTTTTTTGCAATGAAGAAAATTTATTTTTGACAGCACTAAAACTAAAATTAAAGTCTTCAGAATTGGCTTTACTATTTTGTAATTTTTCGATTTAGAGTTTCTTTTAGTACCCTTGATTGATTGGTAATAAATAAATTATGATAAGGCATTTTGCGTTTTTTTTTTTGGGTGGCGGGGGTTCCCTAAAATATAGATGCGAAATCTTTTAAAAACAAGCTATTATTTAAGTCATGGAGTATAATGAAGTAAATAAAGTATATATTTCGACCCACTTGTCCCTCTGAACCCCGGTCAACTGCTTCTTCTCCATTTCTCTTTTAATTATTTTGGCCTTCTGGATAGATGGAAAACCCTAATAGTAGTTTATGCTACAAGGGCGCAAAGGAATAAATTACGAGGATGATTTAAAACACGAGCGTAGCGAGTGTTTTAAACGTAACCGAGTAATTTATTGCTTTTACGCCCGTGTATCATACTACGTTTTTCAATGCATAGTGTGAGGAAATGAAAACAAATATAATCTTGTGAACTTTAAATTATAATTGGCTCAAAAAGACTGTATCCAGAGCCGTTAAACAGTGTAAAAAAAAGTATTACATCTATGGTACACAGGAAAGTCTGCAGGTTAGCCAACCATTGTAAATAAATTTAAAAAAATAATAATAATAAAGCCCTAGGGCAAAATAATCGACTTTTTGTTCGGTTTTGATGCACAAAAAGTGGGCCTTTACGAGCACATGCATTGAAAAATATTTTATAGCAGGTTGTATGTAATAATTCCCTCTATCTAAGTCCCTGTGCTGCCAAAAAACTCAACTGAACTCATTCAGCTCAATCTCAGTGGATTCAATGTGAAAGCTATAAATACGCCCGCGTAACTATCCCTCTGTTTTTTTTTAATGACTAATATGTCGACTTTTTGGCCTTTACAACTTTGGCTTAACTGGAGGGGCACAGAGAGTACCCCGCCTCATTGTTTACTTTAAGGCGCTACGAAAAAAAAATCGACACTTTAAGAACGTGCATATCTACTTCTTTTGAAAAAATATATATTATTTTTGGATTCTTTTTCTAGGGATCTGTTAAAACAGAAACGCGATTGGAGAAATTCGGCTCGATAGAAATATTTATTGAAGTGAGGTCTTTTTCGGCACCAATTCTCCTGGTTTGACAATTTAGAATGAGGTATGGACTGCAATTATATTTTATTGGATGGGTTTTAACGATATCTAGGACCAGCCCCCCTATTCTGTATCTTTAGTTGCCAACTGTACTAGGTGCCTATCATCAAAAACATAGATAAAAACTGAAATTTCAAAATTGCCTTTAGTGGGTATTGAACTATTAACAATCTGTGTCGTCACTTGAAGTGCGAACATATCCTTAGGAAATCGGAATTCGATGGTATATCTATGTTTTTGATGATAGGCACCCAGTACAGAAAGCAACTAGAGATACATAATAGGCCCGCTGGTTAAACGAAATTTTGATAGCAACTTTCATACATTTTATATCAATAAAAAAACGACTTTTTGCTACTTCACGAATCCGTCCCTCTCGCACTGAGGGTTTTTTCGCATATGGAGTAACAGGGACGCTAAAACTTTTACATATCGCCTTAACTGGAGGGGGACAGAGTGTACCCAGCCTCATTGGCTCCTCTGATTACTTAAAGCACTAACAAATCAAACAATAACTACATTTCAACAAATCAACAGTTTATTCACCTAATTGTAACATCAAATGCTTTCGTAACAGCTATTTCTATTTCTCTATGCACTCTGTTCACTTCCTCCTGTGTCAGAGTTCTCTCTAGATGTCTGTAGATGATGCTGTAGCAGAGACTGTGCTTCTTGCTCTTCGGGTGCACAAACTTATCCTTAAGTTGCACCTGGAAGTATTGAAGAACAGTTAAAATAAAAATCTCCTAAGATAATCTTATAAGAAGTACCTAGAAGTGGCTCATCATTGAATATAGGTATCTCTTCTTAATAATATACGTTTATTAGAATGAAGTACAGAAAAAAAGCGGCATTACAACGCTGGCTACTCAATTTTGAGACCCAGGTTCGATACCAGTGGGTCTACCGCGTAATTCTCATTTTCATCAACATCAACTTGAGATTGAAATTTGACGTGCGTGCGACGACGCCCGCCTAGCATGCCATCTCCTTTGCACGCGTTGAATTTCGCATCCATTTGCTTGAAGTTGATACAAATAAGAATTACGCGGTAGAGCCCCTGGTTGTCATGCCAACATTGGCATGACTTGTTTGGAATTTAAGTGCATAGGTGGTGCAAAGTGGTGTTGATTCGGTGTAGCACATCTTAACTTATTTGTCAGGACTGTACTTAATTTAAGCATTCTGTCCTTGTCTTTTCGATAAAGTAAGACAAAGACAGGACGCTTAAAATAAGGGTAGTCCTGTCAAATAAGTTAAGTTGTGTTACATCGAATAGACACAATTGTTTCTGTTATTTACCACTTGCTGAATGGTGAAGGAAAACATCTTGAGAAAACCTGTATGCTCTAAAATGCATGTATTTGTAGATTTATATATAAGGTATGGCGAATTGTGCCATAATGCGGTTATTTTTTATGACAACTCAAAAGTACTTTGGCCTAGATTTATCTTATTTATCATAGAAAAGATAAACTTATAACAAAACTAGCTTTGACTCTTGAAACCATTTGATGAAAACGAACAAGTTATGGAAATTACCTGTTCAATGATATCTCCACCCACATCTCGCACTAGATCATAGAAATCATTGTTCATGAATGTTTCAATAGTCAAATGGGCGGGCAACCAGAATGACATGTCATTCGTACACTGTGGATAGTTTGAAACTGGCTTGTATGTGATCTTTGCATTTAAATCTTTATTCTCAAATTGTGACATGAAACCAGAATCATTACTCCACATTAGTCTTATATCTGGGATCTTATACAACGCCATGGCCAGCCTTTCTAAGCCCAACCCAAAAGCATAGGCGATGGTATTATTTGGCCCTGCATTAGCTAGGATTTCATTCCGAACTATACCACAGCCTAGGACTTCTAGCCACTTGTTTTCATAGAAGATTTCTAGTTCCCATGATGGGTGAGTAAACGGGAAGTAAGCTTCAACCCATCTGTGTTTTATATCTTTGCCGAATAAAGCTCTGACCATGCCAATGAGATGGTTTTTCAACTGAGTTTCCATGAGTTTTGTAGCTTCAAGCGTATGGCAGCTTTGTTTCATAGGATCTGTTATTGTGTTGGTGAAATTATGTGGATTCTTTGGGTCAAATATTGGTTCAAATATTTCTAGGTCTGGTTGCTCTGGGAACAGTTGCCTTTTAGTTTGTGATCTAACTGCATCTATCTGGAAAAGAAAAAAAAGTATGTTGAATTGTGTGTTATTTATTTCTGAGCTCAAAATGCACAATAGTACATTGTTCACCGATGGAAGAAAGGGGAAGATTACCAACGAGGGTGTAGTTTGAGGCCCGAGGCGAAGCCAAGGGCCTCAATACACACGGGTTGGGAATCGCACTTTCTCCCGAGTGATACATAGTGCTTTATACTACACCTGCGAGGAAATAGTATAATTTTACTATTAATCAAGATACAATAAAAGAAACCCATTAAAGAAACCCATCTTGTTATATGCTCTGTGAAGAAACCGACTGACTCCGTGCGATTGTCACTTTTTGATTACCTTCTTATTTTTTAATTATGTACAGGAAAAGCAAGTGGCCAGTATCATTTTTCGAGTTTTATGTACGAGTTCGCAAAATAATACTGGCCACTTGGCCACATGCTCATTCTTTATGTTATTTAAAAAAAAAAAAACAGTACGTTAACAATGGATTTGCATATACTTTTTCTGCCCGCTGAAGCATGTTAACAATGGATTTTCATACACTTTTCCCACCCGCATATGTGTATGACAGTAATGACGTATTTTCTGCATCGTTTTCAACAAAGAAAGAAGGTACTTTCTGAGCAGGTGTAGTATAAATAAAGTTTTATAGGTCAGTGGTTACCTGGTGAAAGACCGGAAAATGAGTAGAATCTATTTCATCCCTTCTGTAGACATCCCCAATCATCAGGAAGTTGTCTAAGCCAGACCTCAGCAGTTCACTCTGATGTGCAGTCATGTGTGCTCGGAGTAATGTGTCTCTGTTTATATAGTAGCAATCTGACTTTGCTCGGCTGACATGATCAGCAGGAATCAGTAGGTGATCAAAGTTCTGCTTCGTTGTGACAATAGGAGACAAGTTATCGTAGACACTAAACGTCGGGTTACCTCCATGTGTGAAAGAGGAATAGAAATATTTGACGATTCGTTGCCGAACCAGAGATAGGGGGTTATTTTTCTGAAGGTGCAAATTGCGGTTCAAGTACGACATAATTTTGGGTGTAATGTTTGTGTAGTCATCAGCTATGAATTCTTTGTCATTTACTTTAATCGTAGCGACACATTTGGCCGCTGTACTGTATCTACTGCGAAGAAAACAAGCAGAGATGAGATGGTTTGACCTAAACAGTATTTTTGTCATATTGGCACTGGTTTTTTTGTAGTATGTTGTGAGGATCTAGTAAAGCACTTTACATTTATGAGTTTATTCCACTCTACTTTACAAATAAAATTAGTTTTCACATTGATAATCAGATTTTTGTGAAAATATTTTATTTTTGCCTATTTTTGACTGACACTGACAGACAGATCCCAGGGCCCAGGGCTGCGTTCAGTTCAGCTTGAGCGTCAGTCGAAATGTCATTGAGAGCTGGATAGCATATATACATTCAACACGTGGAAAAGAGATGGCATGTTCAACGGGCGTAGTCTGACGATTAAACTGAACGTAGCCAAAGCAACAATATGGAAGTTTCATTTTTAATCATAATAAGCTTGCATAAAAGCCTAGTGAAGGTTTTTTTTCAATAACTTAATAAATGATGAACTAATAATATACTTTTCCCGCCCGTGTTTGAACTTTTCCGCGCGAGGCCAGTCACCCGTGCCTGACGTCACAATATTCGTTCGGCTAGGGGGCCCGCCGCGGCGTTTGTTTGCGGTGCAGGCAATTAGTACTTGTGTTTAGCTTAGGACGGTGGCTGGTATCGTTGCGTAATTATAATGGAGGCTGTAAAAACTTATAATAAATCAAATTATAAATACTACGTCGTGCCTATAATAGTACAAGTACAACTGTATGTAACAACACCCGATAAAATAAGAGCTAAGTGGTGCCAAATTATGAAACGAAAAAAAAATCTGTACGGTTTTAATAATATAAAAAATAACTTCTTTGATGTTTTTAGACTCGAGTTACTGCACATAGGCACAATGCAATATTTCTTCGTCATTATCTTTTCTTTTTCAGAATAGCGCGCGCTAGCCGAATGAGCCCGACCGATCCGATCACCTGACACTAGTTGTGACGTCATCACTGATCCTACATGCCACGCTCAGTTGACAAAATCGTTTCGCGAGGAGTGGAACTTTGAGCTTTAATAACTCTGTAAATTTTTAAGATTAAAAAAAACTAAAAACACAGAATTTTAAATTTTTTTTTTACAATTTAACTGCGTTCACAGAATTTTCTCTTGGCCAGAGTTATTCAGGACAGACTCACAAAAAATCAGGGTAGCTGAAAGCTGACATTGTCCACTACTAGCTTTTGCCCGTGGCTTCGCCCGCGTTGATTAAGCTTTTGTGTATTCCTAGAATCTGTCGAGATTTTTCGGACCTTTAATTTTGTAGAACGTATTTTTTGACTCTGGTTTTGAATATTTTTGGTGTACCTATTTGATCCTGTATTTCTTTTTCTCTGAATTTGGATCCTCTGCTTAAGGCCCCTCAATTATAAAATTAACATTTTGTTTAATTCATACCGTTAGTAATTACGTTATTAAAAATCCAAAAAAAATATATATTAGAAACGAGGATATACTTAAGTAACTTGTCGTTCTGAAAACGTAATTTAATTAACTTCGCTCGATAGAAAAAAATCGCAAAGTCAGCTCTAAAAAAATCTTAACATCGAGCTAATGATATGTATTTTTAAAGCTATACATCTCAAAATATGCGAGAATTTTTTACATACATTACTTAAGTTACTTGTTGAACGCTTTTTGATCACAATTAACATTTGAAATAAATATGAAATAATACATATAATTTCTTCCCGCAACGCTCTGATCGCTGTGTGTCGCCTGCGACCAGTTCGCGCTGAGGCGCTCTGGAGGTCGGACCTGTGCCAGTTTTTGCTCTGCGCTATAAAACCATAAACATTTTAAAATATATATATAAAATGGGACAAAAGAAAATAAAATTTAAAGGAGATCGAAGTAAATTTTCATATAGAGAGAGACAAAAAAGAATGTTGGATATTTTAAGGTAAGAGTAAGTAAATATTATATTATATATAGTAAGGTAAGAGTAAGTAAATATTCAATTTACTTTTTATTATAGGTGCCCTAAAAAGCATGTATTTGTACCCAGAGTAGGTACGGCAATAGGGTTCACCGTAACCACCACCCATCACGTTGGGACGTAATAATCGTCGGTGAAACGTGGGTTTACAGAGCGTGTAGAGTATGACTTACATTTCACAGTTCAAACTCGGAAAACCTCTTGACACCCCCTCGAGCATTCATTTCGTGACGATATATTATATTGATTTTATTTATTACTTTTGTTTCTTTACAAACAAAATTGCACCAGTACATTATTTTGACGCGGTGTATAATTATTTTTCTTCAACTTTAATATCGTAAATTATGTACTTAGAGATGCATATTACGTATATCAACTAATAATATGAATAGTTTTCTTTCAGATCGAGAAAAGATAATGAACAAAAAGATGAATCAGATGATGTGAATGAAACTAGGTAGGTAAACCTAGCGCCGCCGCCCGCGCCGGGCGCTTCCTTTGAGCTCAAACCAAGCCGACACAGGTGTGGCCAGACTGTGGAAGTGGGTAATCACTCCTTCTCGGCAAAACGAAACGAAACTAGCTATTAGTTTTTTTTCACGGGTATTGAAACGCTTGAATTTCAGGAACTATTGATTTCTTAATAACCGTTGACGGACTGATGTAACCGTTTACAATATTGACGTTAAGGTGATAAGGTGACGGTTTTTATTGGTACACATATAGGTACACGTGATATTATCAACAAATGAACTTTCCTTCATACTTTTTTTCCAGGCTTAGGACTGGCTTCATTATTATCGGCTAATACATCATTTAAAACATCAATTACGTGTAATTTTTTAAAATTGCTACCGACATCATTGGAAACAATGCAGGCGTATTTCGAAGTTCATCTGATTTCTTTGTACATTATTTATATTATTTACATGGTTTTATGTACATAAGTGCTCATTCAAACCTTTTTGGGTCCAAATTGACATTGAGAAAAGTTAGCTGTCTAACTTTGGACGACATGAGCCGCGTACGCCGGTCATTAATTATTAGTCCCGTTTTACTAAAAATAAAATTATAATTTTATTTTAAATTATAATTAATATAAATATTTCCGCAAAACTAAAGTCTAAAAATAGAACAAACATTTTGTGTCATTTGGATGGAGTTCAAGGCCAAAGTTCAAGTGTTATTTACTAATTAATCAATCAAAAAATGCATTTAAACATAAGACAATAAGAGATAAAATCACGACTTGTATTATATTTGAGAATACGAGAAAGTTTCATGAAACCGTTCATACATAAGTATCCTAATACCATAACAATAAAGGTGAATGTCAAGAATTACCTGGACCGGAGTGTGTGGTATGGCACGCACGTGCAGTAAATTTCGTCCAAAACGATTAGATAAATGAGTAAACCAATAATCGCCTCTGCCACAAGGTAATAAAGTCTTTCCCTTCGTCTAATTACTTGGACATTTAATGCAATGACGCAACCAACATCGTTCGCTCTCTTTATTTCACCCAATCGGATGGTCAGTGTGATTCGGGAGAAATCGGATGATATCGGTAGTTTTCGTTTCATGTCGTGATGACGTAGAGGGTGAGTGAGTATTGCATGTATCGAGAATTCAAGAACGAGCGAGTCGAGCGTTTTACGCATTTCACAGTTTCACTGTTTCAATAGTTTTCGTGCGACTCAGACAACGTTTCTCGTTTTTGCATCCTTCACACGTTCTAATAACTATTGACGTTTCGGAAAACTCACTCCTACTCTGGTGCCATACACCTGTGTCGGCTTGGTTTGAGCTCAAAGGAAGCGCCCGGCGCGGGCGGCGGCGCTAGGTTTACCTACCTAGTTTCATTCACATCATCTGATTCATCTTTTTGTTCATTATCTTTTCTCGATCTGAAAGAAAACTATTCACATTATTAGTTGATATACGTAATATGCATCTCTAAGTACATAATTTACGATATTAAAGTTGAAGAAAAATAATTATACACCGCGTCAAAATAATGTACTGGTGCAATTTTGTTTGTAAAGAAACAAAAGTAATAAATAAAATCAATATAATATATCGTCACGAAACGAATGCTCGAGGGGGTGTCAAGAGGTTTTCCGAGTTTGAACTGTGAAATGTAAGTCATACTCTACACGCTCTGTAAACCCACGTTTCACCGACGATTATTACGTCCCAACGTGATGGGTGGTGGTTACGGTGAACCCTATTGCCGTACCTACTCTGGGTACAAATACATGCTTTTTAGGGCACCTATAATAAAAAGTAAATTGAATATTTACTTACTCTTACCTTACTATATATAATATAATATTTACTTACTCTTACCTTAAAATATCCAACATTCTTTTTTGTCTCTCTCTATATGAAAATTTACTTCGATCTCCTTTAAATTTTATTTTCTTTTGTCCCATTTTATATATATATTTTAAAATGTTTATGGTTTTATAGCGCAGAGCAAAAACTGGCACAGGTCCGACCTCCAGAGCGCCTCAGCGCGAACTGGTCGCAGGCGACACACAGCGATCAGAGCGTTGCGGGAAGAAATTATATGTATTATTTCATATTTATTTCAAATGTTAATTGTGATCAAAAAGCGTTCAACAAGTAACTTAAGTAATGTATGTAAAAAATTCTCGCATATTTTGAGATGTATAGCTTTAAAAATACATATCATTAGCTCGATGTTAAGATTTTTTTAGAGCTGACTTTGCGATTTTTTTCTATCGAGCGAAGTTAATTAAATTACGTTTTCAGAACGACAAGTTACTTAAGTATATCCTCGTTTCTAATATATATTTTTTTTGGATTTTTAATAACGTAATTACTAACGGTATGAATTAAACAAAATGTTAATTTTATAATTGAGGGGCCTTAAGCAGAGGATCCAAATTCAGAGAAAAAGAAATACAGGATCAAATAGGTACACCAAAAATATTCAAAACCAGAGTCAAAAAATACGTTCTACAAAATTAAAGGTCCGAAAAATCTCGACAGATTCTAGGAATACACAAAAGCTTAATCAACGCGGGCGAAGCCACGGGCAAAAGCTAGTAGTGGACAATGTCAGCTTTCAGCTACCCTGATTTTTTGTGAGTCTGTCCTGAATAACTCTGGCCAAGAGAAAATTCTTGTCAGTTACCAAAAATCTAGGTTACATAAATAATGTTTTATTTGAATTAAAGTTTCAATTATACCACATTGCAAAAAAAATATATAATACCCTCCATTTCGGATGTTGATGAAGAAAGGTATAAACAAAATTTTTAAAAACTTTTTGTCTCTTAGTTGGCTAAATTAATTCAGCTGTTTGAAATTCAATGATTTAGAGAAAACACCTTAAATTCTCTATATTATTAAAAATGCGTTCCTACGGGTAAACCGGCTGTTTGTATCCCAAATTCATGCGGACGTCCTTTAGTGTTTAAGGGTAGGTTCTGGTCTTTTACTTGTTACCTACTTAATATTGTATTTAAAAATAACTATTATTTATTGAAAATCTACCATAAATATAAAAATATCTGGTTTACACTACCAAACTCGTGTTTTGTTACAAAAAACGTCAACGCCTCCTACCAAAAGTATTATTCAAACCCACACTCACAAGCAAATCCTTATAAACAGATAAGAGTTACGGTCAAGCATGCCAACTACGGTCATTGATCCCGAGGAACTAGAACTTCGTATAAACACGTTCCTGAGCAACTTAGAGAAAACTCAAAAGCAAAGGTTAAGAATCGAAAAGGAAACCATTCTTCAACGGGATTGCAGTGATGCCAAGTGCGAGTCGGACTTGCGCACGAAGGGTTCCGTACCATTATCTATAAAAACGGCAAAACAACATATCTGTTGTATGGGAGCCCCCTTAAATCTTTATTTTATTCTGTTTTTTAGTATTTGTTGTTATAGCGGCAACAAAAATACGAGTAAATCATCTGTGAAAATTTCAACTGTCTAACTATCACGGTTCATGAGATACATCCTGGTGACAGACGGACAGCGGAGTCTTATTAATAGGGTCCCGTTGGTTATCCTTCGGGTACGGAACCCTAAAAAGGGAAACATCAAGGTCAACGTTAGTGCAAACACTTCTCTATAAGCAATACTTCAGCAATGTAAAAGCAATAAGCGTGTTAAGAAACGGCGTTGCGAATGAAGCTAATGCACTCAATCAGCTGTCAATTCAACTTGGGATTGCTATACAGAACTGCGGATTATTCGTTCATGCTCAAACTCCCTACCTTGGAGCAACACCGTATGGACTCATTGGAAATGATAAAGTCGTGGAAATTAAGTGCCCTTTGTCAGTTTACAAACAGAATTTGAACGACGTAGATGTCTTAAATAAATTACCATTTTTCAAAAAGAAAGACGTTGCACTGGTAATTAGCAAGAATCAGGACTGGTTTTATCAAATGAGTAATTTAATTTTTGAATCTAGATCTAGTTACTATTTAACAGGTTTCTTTTCTATTTCTTCATGTTTAATTTTTCAGGTTCAGGGCCAGTTACTTATAGCGCGAAGTAAAAGTTGCGTTTTCAGTATATGGTCTGGGAAGAACAACCCGTTGCACATAGAAACTATTGACCTGTGTGAAAATGACACAAAAAAAGAAAAAGAATTCTAAAGAAATCAGTTCTATTCTTACATTTTAGCAGATGTATGTTTTAAATAAAAAAATAAACGATTACAGTGTTAGTAAGATTAAGCTTGTAAAAAATAAACGATATTTTCTTTTTATTTATACTGTTAGTAAAATTAAACTTTTAAGTTAATACAATATTCACAAATCATATACATATGATTATATTATTTATAGCAAAATCCTTCGCTTTAGAAACTCACAATATTATTAGAGTGCATAGTAAAAACAAAATCTCAGGGGCTCGAAGCGAACTTTTTTCAAAGAATTTTGTTTCTGATTGATTTTTAGGGTTCCGTGCCTAAAAGGTACAAAAGGAACTTTTATGGTGAGATTCAGTTGTCCGTCCGTCCATCCGTATGTCACAGCCTCATAACTTTAGCACCGTTTAAGATAAAGACATGAAATTTGGCACAAACATAGCGTTAATTTGCTCATATATCACGGTGTAAAAAAAATATGAAAAATATGATATTGTTCAAAATATTTCAAAAACAAAAGTGAGAAAAATAAAAAATATTAGCTTAAATCATGGTAATATGAGTTTACGTAAAGATTACAGGAAAAATAAAGCGGTTGAGAAATTCACGAAAAAAAATGACAAAATTATATTTATCATCCACAATACAGAACCCTAGGTACGCGAGTCTGACTCGCACTTGGCTGGTTTTTTTTCATGTTACCTTGCACTCTAATAATAAACGTATACATTTTGTGTAACATTTAAACAACTCCGAGGTGCGGCGCCGCTACGCCAACCAAATTTGATCGGCGCACAGTCGCCGCCGGCAAATTCGAGTCGGCGCCCACGTCTAAAAAATATAGTAGGTACTAATGTAGCAGTTAATTAGGGAAATACTAAAAATGTTTGTATTATTATGTAAACAAATGTGACTATGGTCAAAAGTTTTAAATTTAACTTATATTCTCGAAATGTATATTTTAACTACCGTTTTGTTTTAACATTTAATTAAATAAATACTTGATGTCCACAAATGTTTAATACTTTAATACATATTACCCAATTTTCTGTTTCAATTTATCTTTTCCAATAGCTATGCAACATTTCGCACACAAGCGCCTCTAGTGCCGATTTGTGGCACTAAAATTCATTTGCGGGGAAGCGCGGGGGAAATCTCAATTTCTCAGCGGCCTGGGCCAAGCCTTAAGTGTCTTTGGCGAGGCCGAAGGCTTAGCCGCGTTTCCGGATGAAGAAATTTTTTACACCGAGCCGTTTTCCAAAAATCTCATAGCTAGCTGTCTAAGAATTTAGGATAAATATCTTGAAAGTTGCAGCTTTTTTCCTGTTTGCATATCATTTCGCTTCTTTATATCTGTTTTGACTAAGAGTTTTAGTATTTTTGATACTAGTTTTGAGCAGTTCAGTTCACAAAATCAGTTTCGTCAAAGGTATTGAAGTCCAAAATCGTCGTCGTTATCATTGTCTGAACAGTTGCATAGCTAAATCTTCGTTGAAATTGGTGTCCATAATATTCGGTGCCAGATAGTAAAAGCATAAATTATAGCAAAACAAACACAGTGGAGGCGTAGAATTTTATAGCTGACAGCCAGAGATTAACCAAGATTGACTTTGATTTGTTTTTTAAAATTCAATTCAAAATTCAATTAGTTTATTTTGCAAAGTAGGTATACAAGGTGAATTTGTGAACATCATCCAAATTCATACTTGAGCCTTGGTAAGTGATCAGCATCATAAACCAACAACGATTTTTGTAAAATTCATAAAATGAAATTTCGACTCCCCATAGTGATTCACTCAGGACTGGGAGTGAATTACTATGGGAAGTCGAAATTTCATCATACGAATTTCACAAAAATTGTTATCGACTCGTTATGCTGATCACTTACCAAGCCTCTAGTATGAATTTGGACGATGATCAAAAAGTCACCTTGTATATAATACTTACACTTTTTACAAGTCAAAATGTAATCTTATAAAAATAAAAATATGTAATAAAATAATAAATGTACATGAACTAGAATAAAGGTTTATTTAATTTATGTAGCAATATACAACGTGTAACAGAAAGGTGTAACCATATTTTGAAGAGCTTATTCAGTCAATGGTATAGAACAACTTTTACTATTGAGCAAAACCTGTATCTCGTATTATCGTAACGTTTTGAGTAATTCCGGGATTTTTACTATCAAAATAATATTATAATAAGCCGACTCCACACCTACAAACTTTCTCAGTTTTTCCAACTTTAGGTATATACGAGTACCTATACTTATCGATCCGATTATACAACGTGTATCAGAAAGCTTATTCAGTCAATGGTATAGAACAACTTTTACTATGGAACAAAACCTGTGTCTCGAAAAAAAAAAAAACTACTGTTTCATAGAAAAATGCAATGCCGCTCGGCGGAAATGTATGAAAGGGCAGATATTTTTTTTGAGATTTTAGGGTTGGCTCCATAGTAAAAGTTGTTCTACCATTGACTGAATAAGCTCTTCAAATATGGTTACACCTTTCTATTACACATTGTATATACGATTAAAATGATAAGTAAAATATATATTATACAAGGTGAAATCCATTCAACCGCCCGAACCCATATCGGAGACCTGGCCAGGGTCCCGGAACAAGGTTCAATTATCACCAACCGAGCCCCCAGCACGAATTTAGGCGGTCGACTAAATCCCATTCTATATACTACATACTAATAGGTTACATATATAAATACATACCTACCTACCTCCATTCATTCGATTAGTCTTGCTAAGAAGAAGGGCAAGAAACTTAGCAAGATCATGTTTTTTTGTAACATAAAACTTATACTATACAAATGACTTATTAACTTCATTTAGCCAAGAGATTATATAATTTTTCAGGTCCTGTAGATACCGCCATGTAAGAAAATTCAATGGAAGTTCACCTGGAAAACAGCTAACTAATTTGAACCCTTCATATAGAATGTTCAGCGAGGCCGAAGACCGAGCTGCGTTTCCGGACAAAGGTATTTCTTGTTCATTGAATTGATCTTCTGGTAAATAATACTTAGCCCCACTTGCGCCAAGCAACATAATCAAAGTTAACTAACTTTTTATGCTATGTCCTTATTTCTATCGCTTGATGTGACAAGGACAAAACATTAAAAGTTAGTTAACCTGTGTGGCCTTAGTTTCGTTATCAATATTTACTCAAAAAATGGAAATCCAAAGCAAACTCTGGCTAGCAGCTAGGGCGACTAAGGTTGCCCTGGCGTACCCCTGGCTACGGGCCTGACACGAATGTGAAGTTAAGTTATGCAAGCATCTCTCGAGAGTTGTTCAGCAGAGCAGTACCTAGCATTTATGTGCTTGCTTCAAGAATGCACCTACCTTTGCTGCCTTTCGCAAATCGTGCTCCGGCTTTTTCGTCATTGTATGTATGTATAAAGTTTCACTATATAACTGTCAAACCACGAAAAAAAATGTTTAGTATCTGGGAACGTTCCGTTTCTTGATTTTTGTTTGACATGAAATTATTCAACAGCTGATTATTAATTAAACGTAACCTCAAAAAATTTAAATTTAATGCTAATTATTGATTTTTAAATAAAATCCAGCATAATATTGGCTTCATTAACGCCCGGTATCAAGTGCATACAATGTTTACCAAGAGATTTTTGAATTTCGCTCAATTAAGTGTCGTGGGCCTAACTGGATATTACGCGGGCTTATACAAAAGTAACAGTGAGAAATACTTCAAAGAAGACTCAGTGGTGATAAATGGTAGAACTGTGAAGAGATTGCCGGGCCTTCCGATATTCGGGACCGTCTCTGCGGCTGTACCTTACTCTGATAGTGGTACAGTCAAAGACAGGGTCGGTTACTACTTCATTGTGTTTGGTTATTCATTCATTATTAAATATTTTTTAAATAATTAAGGTTGTCTAAGTGGGCTTTATACATTGCTGAATTATCAACACTGAATGAGAAAGCAATGCTAAATCAGTAATGTCTAAAGGTCTTCAGACATTGCACTTTCAGAGTTCCAAAGCCGTTGCTGATTTAGCATCGCTTTCTCATTAAATGTTTCTAATTCAGCAACGTCTAAAGGGGGTTAAAGTCCTTAACTCGGTCACAGTGTCAATAAAGGGTTACAATCGGCGCCCATGGGAAATATTTCACATACAATTTATACTTCCAACTGTCAGCATTTGGTGAAACTTGGAAAGTGTCTTGAAATATTAATTCATTAATATTCAAAACCGTTTGGGTGTAAAGTGTTAATAAATTAATAAATAATTGCGAAACAGTGTACAAGAGTGTTTTCTACAAGTTTTTTTCGAATAGATTCCCTTAACCTACTCTCAACTCTGAACTTGAAACTCTGAAAGTTGTTAAAAAGGCATAAATTAGTTTTTTATTCTCTTCATTTACAGGTATCCCAAATTATGAAATATGGCTTCCCCAGTCTAGACAATGTGCGTTCATATGAAGACTTTGTGTTATCTTATGACCGACGCAATAGAGTTCCGAACTGGGTGTTTGAGCACATAACCAAGGATCATGTAAAGAAAAATGATGCTGTTGACCGTAGCAGGTGTGACTTCAAACCTGATGAGAGCATACATCCCTTCTTTAGGTAATTATTATTGTCATGTTGTAGGGAGTGCCAGAGGTTACAAGCAGGAGGTTACATCTAGCCATTTTAGCCGCACTAGGCCGTTCTGTACTAGCCACCTCTTGGTGCGAACTTTTTACTAAGTATAGAAATGTTAAGGTGTTTAAAAATTGGCAACCTGTTTGATTGAACCCACTAGACATATATTATGTTATTTCTGAGTTTGAAGTTTTTATTTTTATAATACAGCCTGGATATGCTTGAGCTAGATAGAGCTTGCTGCCGTTGGCGCAGAATAGTTGCCCCTAATTTAGCCTACCTGGGACTAATTGGCCTTATGAAGTTCACCTATAAAGTGTCAATTGAATACTAACCCCCGTTTTCTGAAAGGCCAATCAAAGTTAACAGTAGATTAAAAAAACTTTAACCGCAAATAACGGTGAAAATAAAGCATATGAAGTCTGAATAGTGATGAATCAATAATTAACTTAGTTAATTTTTGATTTCAATGTAAAATTCCCACTTTTTCTGGCTTAATCCGCAGATAATTATTTTTTAATCTACTGTTAACATTGATTGGCCTTTCAGAAACCGGGGGTCAAACTCACAACCATGTTTCACTGAAGAAATATTCTATCACTCTGATTCCTATGCCACCTCTTGGTGCAAACATTTATTTTTAAGTAAAGAAATGTTAAGGTGTCTAAAAATTGGCAACCTGTTGGGTTGAACCCAGTAGACGTATGTTATTTCTGAGTTTGAAGTTTTTATTTTTACAATACAGTTAGGATATGCTTGAGCTACATAGAGCTTGCTGCCGTTGGCGCAGATTAGTTGCCCCTAATTTAGCCTACCTGGGCCTAATTGGCCTTATTAAGTCTACCTATAAAGTGTCAATTTAATACTCAAACTCACAACCATGTTTCACTGAAGAAATATTCTATCACTCTGATTCCTATTTGAGATTATTGGTTTTTGACGGCGTACAAGAAACAATATAAAAAATTTCCGTAAAATCATAAGAAAGCTTCTAATTGACTCCAAATCCAAACATTATTTCATGATATAATTTTCTCTTTGACTCTTCAGATCTCAAAACAGTGACTACAAGGGTTCAGGTTTTGACCGAGGCCACATGGCGGCTGCCGGCAACCATCGTATTACTCAGAAACATGTAGACCAAACCTTCTTCCTAACTAATATGGCACCCCAGGTAAACAGAGCTTGTGCTTAAAGATGATAATGTCACTTCCTGTAAATACTATAGTATTAATATAATTTGAAACATTAATTTGTTTCCTAATAAATTTGCACGAGTGTCTGTCTTTGTATTTTCGATTAAGAAATAAAAAAACAGAATGCAACAATGTCTAATTATGTTCAGTTGCACATCAAGGCTCGACTGTGGAGGTACCACCATCTTACTTGGAGACCCCCTCGAAGTAATTCGGAGGAGAGTGAGAGGACAGCTCACATGCAAAAAACCAGGAGGCCCACCATGCCTGGGACCGATGGATGGTGGTATATCCATCCCTAATAGCCGGGCCTTATATGGAACAGACTGGTGACGGGCAGCGGCGTCACTGGTGTGAGGGTTCCGGCACCGCGCTCAACAACCCGCCTGCTCAGCGTGTGTGAGTATGGACAATTCTTCCAGGATGACCGCCGGGAGTGGCAAAGTCCTTTAAAGGCCAGCAGTGGACGAACTAGGCTGAGGGATGGATGTGGATGGATGGCACACAATACTTTATTTACTATCAAAAATATCGTCTTTATTTATAATATTTTCAACTAACAATTTCACGAAAAATGAGAAGAACAATCGTTCATGGATCTCGGGTGCGTCGTCCGGTAATGCTGCCCTGAATGCTAATCAGGATAAAGGAACGTGGCTTAAGAAATACGGTCGGGACTTATTTCCAGTCTCTATTACTGGCTCTCTAGCGGTGTTATAATGAATTGGGACAATCGCAGCGCAGAATCCCGGTGTTATAATATAATATTATAAAATCGCCATCTTAAGTACTTATAAAACTGCTGTTTATGTTGCAATTACCTTATTGCAGTATGGGACTAGGTTTAAAAGCTCGAAAAAATTTATTATTAAAATTATATACTTTGCGTTCCTAAATGCCTGGGTAAATGCAAAATTTAACTGTCAACTGTTCCACATCCACCGGAGTAGAAATGTAAAGTACATAAACCTTGTCAGAAATGTAAAATTCACTTTGACAGTTTAAATTTTACATTTACCCAGGTGATTGGGAATGCTACCCTAAATTATTTATTTAATCCAAAAATAAGAGAAAGTTAATTGAAGTTTAAAAATAAGTAGGGATAAGATGAGGATTCCGGAAAAAATACGGAGGATATTGAAGTCACATTCAAAAATTACGTAGGATCTTTTCTTATCTTACATTTATTATTGAGAATGGGATACAATTAACTGTATTTAACTCTGCAGGTAGGAGATGGCTTCAACAGACACGCGTGGAACAATTTAGAGAAACATGTCAGGAAGCTAACGAAGGTCTACAACAATGTGTATTGTTGCACAGGACCTTTGTACCTTCCAAAGTAAGTATATGGCTTCTACAGCCTATTCTAAATCCGAAATAATAAAAAATTTAACAAAAGACGTCACATTTACAAAAAAATTGAAAATATTACTAAATACAAAATGCTACTTCTCACTGAATGAATATTTAAATGATAGATTACAATAATTTTAATAACCTTCACTTTTTTTTTCAAAGTGTTATTTAAATTTTTTCATATTTTTTTTATTGTCTTACTTGACCTTCTGATTGCTTTTCCGGAAAAAAGTTCTGTGCACGCCACTCACAACATAGTATAAAACAAAGTCGCTTCCCGCTGTCTGTCTCTCCCTATGTATGCTTAGATCTTTAAAACTACGCAACGGATTTTGATGCGATTTTTTATAATAGATAGAGTGATTCAAGAGGAAGGTTTATATGTATAATACATGCCCGTGCAAAGCCCTGGCGGGTCGCTAGTAACCCATCAATAAATACTGTCCATCTACATAATTATAAGTACTAAGTAAGTGTTTGTAAGTAGATTGATTAGTAATACGACTATTAATAGCTTATTAATACTATAAGTAAAGTAAACAATGTATATCCTCTCCTCATTGTCAATTTTGCTGTGCCCCTACGGGGTATCACATGATCTCAAAAAAAACCTGTCATCTTTATTGTATTATGTGATAAAGTCTGGCTACTGAAATATGAACCTAGCAAAGCGCGGCAAATTTAAATAATCTTATGCTGGTATTACAGTGTATAGTAGGAATTTTAGTTTTGATACTTTTCATTTTTCGAACTGGCATTCGGAAAATTAAATAATCCGAATCTTTAATTACTGTGTATTTATACATGAAAGAAAATAAATATATAAAACCAATGTGGGAACTATGATATGTATTAGTAATAAGAATTAATAGTTTTTCTATTTTTAATTTTTTGGGATAAAAGGATGGGAGTACTTAAAACAAAACATGACAAAAATATATAAAATTTATTATTCGCTATAATCAAAGTCTGTGTCCAGATATTCAACTTCATATTCATCTGAACTTATATTGTCATCATTTGCATCACATACATTTATAATAAAACTTTCCATTTGCTCCATAATTCCATGTTTTTCTTTATATTTTTCTTCAATGTGAATAATATGGTCAACCATCTTCTTCCATTCCTCTGAAGTTATGCTGTCAAAACAGTGTTTTATCAAATTTTCCATTTCAGATGCGGATCTTGCTATATTTTTACTAGCCAATTTTCGTTTTCCTGTACTCCAAATAAGCTCAATAGGATTAAGGTCGCAATGATACGGGGGAAGTCTCAACACTTGGTGGCCATGTTCTTTAAGGATTTGATCGGCTTCATAAATTGGCTCAGATTTGTGCTTAACAACCAAGCACAGAAGTTCATCCCTTGATTGAGTTTCTTCAAACGAAACATGATTGCAACGTAGCCAATCTTGTATTTCTGCTTTACGACTGTTGGTGTTCGGTGCCTTATTCACTTGCACTGTATGATAACTCGCATTATCCATGACGATGACACTAGGTTCCGTCAAATTGGGTATTAATTTCTCCCGTAACCATTTATTGAAATTTGAAGCATTCATGTCATGATGATAATCAGCTTTAGTGGATTTTGTACTGAATACTAATAATGCATTAGGTACAAAACCGTTTTCTGATCCAGCATGAACGATAATAAACCGTTTTCCTGAAGAGATATTATCTATAACACCTTTCGTTGAAGGTCCCTGCCATGACTTTTTTGGTTTATAATTTTGATGAATATATGTCTCGTCTAAATATACTATTTTCTTCCCTTCTTGTCGTTTTGAAGTAATGGTCCGTAAGTACCTATGTCGCCACGCTGCGATGTCATAACGTTCAACGAGCAAAGAACGTTCATTTTTGTTTTGCTTGAATACAAATCCAATGGCTAATAGGATTTGGCGTAAATTTTCTCTACACCCTGTAAAATCAATGCTTTCCCTCAAGTCTATCAAGAGATTTCTAAGCGTGGGCACTTGCTTCCTAACAACATAATATTCATTAATTTTATTTCTGATTGCTTGAATATCAAAGCTGTCCAAGTTGGATATTGTCGCTTTATGTGGGCGTTTTGTACTGTAACATATAGCTAGGCAATATGTTAGGTTTAGGTAAGGCTAGGTTTTATAGGTAGGTTAAAGGACTATTTGTTCGTGTTTAGTTGGCAATCGATAACCTTTATGGATCGACATACGTCGCATTGACTGAATTATTTCGTGTTTTCCAAAAATAAATACAGATCGAGTATAAAAGATCTTTCAGACAAAACACGAGCAAGATACCTCAGAGAGTCCGATCAGTGCGGACGTAGTTCTCCATATAGGAAGATTCCTCAAAGAGTCCGATTAGTGCGGATATGCTTCTCCATCCGTAAATTATCGAAGGAATATAAGAAGCGAGTGCTCTACCAAATTTGGAGCTCCCCTCCCTTAATATATATATGATAATTAGGCTGTGTATAAAAAAGAAAAAAGAAAATATAAAGAAGATAAACAAAATATAAAATAGTATAATTATAAGAAATGTCCCCATAAGATCCCGAGTGCGCGGTGCGCATCACAGTACCTGGGGTGCTGAATACTCCATTATTCAGTTTGCCTTCATTGTTTATTCTTTTTAATGTGGATACACTAGTTTCAGTAATTGATGCAATTTTTTGGAAATATTTATTTTGAGATAGATACTCTTGTTGATGCAATTCTTTAATTTTCTTGAGACTTTGTAAAGCTGCACAAGCTTCTTTAGTATTAAAATTCTTTTCTGTAAAATAATAAAAATTATACATTTATGCGAACCAAGTATATTCTTAGGTAGAATATTATAATTTTAATCCACATTCAAGTATATCATAGTAAATACTTGGTAATTTTTGATATGAACATGACATAGTTCATTTTACATTTTAATAACATGGATAAAATTATCAAGATGGGTATGTTACACTAACCTATGAATTCCATTGCAACATGTAAACAATTCTCTTTTTGCTTGATTCTAGCGATGTACTCTTCTTGTTTTTGTTTATATTTACTAATCATAGTAAATAAAATCTGTCGAACAGCACTCTTCACAGTTTTAGTCATGATTTATGATGGAAAATAATAAATTTTATCACAAATTCAAACACAACGTAATTACAAAGACTACGTCAACAACAACAAACGCCATGATGACATTTTCAGCAAGGTTGCCGCTATAAAAATCTCTGGGTTCAGCTTTCGCTAGCCAGTCTCTAACGCAAATAAAATAATTTGAATTTGAATAGTACCTGACATAGAGCACCTCATTTTGCATCAAGTAGACAGGGATTAGCAAGTAGAACATGAACTCTATGACGTTTCATTATTGTTTAAAATAGACCGCGCCCTGAGCCGTGGTTGTTATGACAACCGAAACTTGACGCGCTCATTAAGCGCGCTTCACGCAATAATAAGTACATTACTGCCGCGGTCTGTAATGACTCCGTTGCTGGCAGCGCTGAGGATGGCCGAAAGCGCAGCTCCAAGCCTACACAGCACGGTCAGCATTGCAGCCCTTGATAGAAAAGTTAAGGCGCGGACAGCAAGGGCTGGACTGATGACCAAGCTTGAAGGGCGAGAGCGTAGCTAAGCTAAGCTCGAGGCCATCATAGCGTGGTGAGCGACACAGTCATTGCAAACCAAGGCTTGTATAGTGCTTGTAATGTGGTCTTAAAACGGAGACGAAAGAGGTGTGTCTGTCTGTATCGTAGCAGATGGGAATCTGTAGTCTCTGCCTACTCCTCTGGGAGACAGGCGTGAGTATATTTTTGAAACAATAACGGATTTTCAAAGAAAATTGATGGTGGCTAAAATTCACCAGCAATTAAATTCCACATAACTTTGCTGACGCCTATTCGAGTAGCGCGGAAAGGTCGACTTTGCACAAAGAATATTGTCAAAATAATGACCACATTACAAGTATTATTGAGGAAATCAATTTAACGTGAAAATAATGCTTATTTTTGAATGTAAAACATTGTAGGCGTGCTTTATATTGAGAATTTAACGAAATCAAGTTTTCTCCACTTTCTAGGCGGTAGTATCTATTAGTCCTCAACTACTTTACCATATATTTTTTTCAGAGTGATAAGTGCGGTATTGTTGATGTAACAGGGGATTTTGCGAACTTGCGAAGTATAATCCCCGCAAGTTGCTAATGCGCTCGCACGTCATTTTTTTTTGGCCACTTAGTACCGTTAGCATCGCTGTCGAGTACATTTTGTTCCTGGTATCTACCTATATATTTATGATCCTTACACTTTAGCAATATGAATAAAGGAACAGTGACGAAAGAAATGTATGGTGCGCAAGTCGAAGGTATATCTCGACCAGCCCCCCTATTCTGTATCTTTAGTTGCCAACTGTACCAGGTGCCTATCATCAAAAACATAGATAAAAACTGAAATTTCAAAATTGCCTTTAGTGGGTATTGAACTATTAACTATCTGTGTCGTCACTTGAAGTGTGAACATATCCTTAGGAAATCGGAATTCGATAGTATATCTATGTTTTTGATGATAGGCACCTAGTACAGAAGGCAACTAGAGATACATAATAGGCCCGCAGGCCGCCCTAGAATGACGTATGCTGACGAAATTGGCGAGATATTGAAGTAGGGCGATGTCAAAATTACCCGGAATAGAAGAGCTTGTATGACTAGATTGATGGATGTGGAAGAGGCGAAAGAGGTGTGTCAGGATCGTAGCAGATGGAAATCTTTAGTCTCTGCCTACCCCTCTGGGAGACAGGCGTGAGTATGGTATTTAATGTATGGTATTATATATAGACTTTTTTAAGATCATAAGTTTTTTGTCATCACATCAAATCATTTCATTCATCATGCTGGGATTTAATAATCGTCTATGAAACGTGGGCTGTGACTTGCTCACCCAACCTCTGACGCCCCTTCGGGGGTTTAGGTCGTAACAATGTATTTTTTTATAACAATTCCCATAGCTTAATTTCAAAAAGATTTTAAAATTCTTTTTCAGAGAATATACGCCATTTTAGGAAAGAAAGAAAGAAAAGAAAGAAAGAAAAGAAAGAAAGAAAGAAAATATTTATTTGCTGTGATAAGGGTACATAGGTTATTAGGAGTATACAAAAGAACGCCTTAATCAGCTAAAGTAGTCACAATGTAATAGGTCCGTTTTGACACATGTCATCGCAACGTATCTATGGATGTGAACCATGCAAATCGGTAACTATGTCAACCGATTCTCACGAGAAATCGATTCAAAATATTATGAGTTTGTTATCGTTTGAAATATTTTCAAGTTTATTGGTTATAATTTCCAGAATAAACATAATTGCAAAGGTCAACGTGAAAGAAAATATAAACAGTTCAAAAGTAAAGCCTAAAGTCACAAGAAAAAAACACTAAAAATAAACGGGAGCACAACGACTTCCAATATGGTGACATAAAGATATTTCGGGTGCTAAAACCAGTTTTTTTTTTTTCTTTACGAAAAGAATCTGAAATGAAAATTCTTACGTGCCAGTAATATTTTGTAATGTTGTACTTCACTGACCTCAAATTAGGTTGATAGATATAAAATACTTGCCAGTAAGAAAAATATGTAGGCTTCAACATGAAAATATTGCTCCTTGCCTTATGAAAAAAAATACTGCCATATTTCTTACCAGCCAATCTGTCTATTGATAGGATGTTTTATGGAAAACTGCCTGTAAACCAATTCATTAATAAAAAAAATGGGACTTCAAGCAATAAATGCATGTTTTTTATATATATATTTTTTGTTTTTGCAAACTATAAGTTTAAAAGCTAAGTGGTATGTAACATTATTTAGCACAATTATTATATTATATTTTTTGGTATACGCGACACCGTTACAAATACGTTACGTTAAAAATACATGCAAATGTTCAAATCTAAAAAGTTCATATTTGCAAAAAAAAAAGCAAATTTAAACTTGGCTTTTTGTGTACTGGTCTCACAAAAGCTAATTACAGATCATTACAATTATTTTATCAATATTAAAACAAGTAAATTATTTTCACGTGGAATCGAATTGAGTCCGTGAAATTAGGCGATTATCTGGTTACAACACTATTATTAAGAAAAAATTGACTGAGAATGTAACTGTTTTTGAGACATTGTGTAGTAATTCAAAATTGCATTTTATTTTGGAATATGCGTGAAAATAATACTTGAAATATGTTCCGTGATAATTAAATAACATTTATTTATTTTCTTTAAACCCAAAAAGTTAATAATTATTTGTTAACCGTTTCATTTATTACATGTAGAGTTATATTCTATGGTCGTTCTTATCTGTCAAAACGGGCCTCTTATTTTGTGGCAACTGTAGTGTTATAGCATGCAAATACTTAAATTAATGATAATGTTGTCAACAAATTATTTACAATTAAATACAATTACTAATTATGTTTTACAATGCCTCTTTTTAAATAACTAAGTATGATTATAATTACAAACTTCCCTAAATTCTTTTATTGAATAGAAACAATGTCCCTGCAACCATTTAAAAAGATTACTTTTAAATTGATTAATTGGCAATGACTTGAGGTTATCAGGGATGCCATTGTAGATTTTTATGGCCATATATGAACAATTTTTTTGGTACAATGTTGTCCGGGGTGTAAAGTCAACCACTAGTCTGTCAGGGTTCCTAGTATTTCTTTGGTAAAAATCACTTGGTTTGTAAATAAGTCCAAATGCAGTTTCACAAACTTACAAATTTCAAAAATATATAGACACGGCAATGGAAGTATATTACATTCCTTGAAATAAGGCTTGCATGATTGGTCTGGACATGGTTTTCAGTATTTTTGTATATAAGGTCTTTCAATTTAAATGGAAAGTAATTTAAGAGGTGATCCAGTATCGTTAATACATCACATTCCACTGCAAAGCACTTTTTTTTGCGCGAACTTTTTTTTCACTGCTCAGTACAGAGTGGTCCGATCAGCTGACTCAGTTTGTACAAGCGAAGAAAAAGTTCGCGTAAAAAAAAGTACTTTGCAGTGGAATGTGATGTATTAACGATACTGAAATACCTCCTAAATTACTTGCCATTTAAATTGAAAGACCGTATATAAATTAAACATTATTTTTTTTATGATTTTTTAAAAAATTGTCTTTATGTCGTTACTTGAAAATTTTAGACATACTGATTGTGATCTGTCATCCATTGTTAAATCAGTCTGCAGCAAATTTTTGTAAATTTATCGTGATAGCAAAGGACACATTTCCAAACAGCCATTTCTCAAGTGACGTCACACGAAGGCAAATGGAAGTTGTAGCTTTTTCGTAAAAATGTTCATCATCATGAGGTTTCTTAGACCGAAAGTTCGAAAATACGGCTTAATAAATCTAAATCTCGAAATGCTTTTTGAATTAACACACCTTAAGGGCGCACCGAGCGTTCGCCTTTGTCTCTGTCTTTTTCTTTACGTGTAAAGAGTTAAGATAATAACCAAACTTTTGAACTTTTTCAATGTTTTTCGTTGTAATTTTCATTATATTGTTCTTAAATAAAAAAACTACCGTGTATAAACGCTTCAGTCATCTATGAACTTTATTTTAGTAAATGAAACGTAATAGTTAATTACTTATTAATATAAAAAAGGAGGGAAATAGAGAAAAAAAAAACTTGAAAAGAGGCAACTTCGCGAATTTATTCTATCGAGCCAACTTTATGAAATTGTGTTTCCATCGTGTATACAGTCTAGTATATATACCCAATAATACCAATATATTTCTCTAGATTTTAATTTAATTGTTTACTACTTCAAACAAGGGTTATAAAAATGTGTTTGACTGTGCAAAAAGCTCGGTGCGCTCTTAACATAATTTAATCTAAGCGAATTAACTCTGCAGGAAAGAATCGGACGGCAAGTGCTACGTCCGCTACCAAGTGATAGGTGCTAACTCTGTCGCAGTCCCGACACATTTCTACAAGGTCATCGTGGCTGAAGCACTCAACGGTTCACTGGATATGGAGGCGTATGTAATGCCCAACCAGAGGATACCTGACGAGACGCCTGTCTCCGCGTTTATGGTGAGTCGACGCCATCCGTACCCCTATTATAAATGCGAAAGTGTTTGTTGGTTTGTCCTTCTTTCACGCAGCAACGGATCGACGTGATTTTTTGCATAGAGATAGTTTATGGACATAGGCTACTTTTTATCCCGGCAAAATGCAAACGAAATCAGCGAGGGCGAAGCCGCGGGCAAAAGCTAGAGTCTGTCAAGCCGATCTTGTCAAGAACTTAGTGGTAAAATATTCATATAGCAACAAAAAATAAATAATGTCACCTGTCATTAAACTTGTCTTTGGCTCTCTTGTTGATTTCATTTACGAATTAAAATTAATGAAATAAACTGAATTTGTTGACCATCATGCCTAAAACTGTGCCCAGCGATGTGAGGTGCATGTTGTTTAAGATGTTGAGTGCGTACGATGAAGCAAAATCAAGGTTCCAGCGTTATGAAATGGAAAAAATGCAAGCTTTGGAAAATATGTCAGTGTTAGTTGGCAATTTAGGTTTGACCAAGTTTGATACTTTATTATCTATATATATTTGGTTATTATTTTCTAGAAAGTAATTTTTTTTTTAGATTGCCTTGGCAGCAACAATGTTAAAAAAGATCTTATGATTGGTATCCAAAATAAAATGTGTTGTTTTTTTTTCTCTTGTTTTTTAAAACAGCAATGACCCGTTATCTAGCCAAATTCGAGATTTTTGACTTAACTTTAGACTTTTATACCTTGTTTTTCACAGAAAGGGTAATTGAGTCGATTTCTTCGCTTTATACCGACATTCTACAAAGCCACCAGTATAAATTTGGGTATCGGTAAAGTCAAGTTACATAAATATCAAGATTGTTAATTTTGGGGTATCATATGTAGTATACTTCAGTGGTGCAATACTGTCGATTTCATTTTTCCCCACCAAAAGTGCGTTGCCATAACTCGCTTGAGAGACTCTAGTAGAGAATAGGCGAGGAAACGTGGCTGGATACTTACTGGACAGTAGGAGTGACCGCCGGGAGTGGCAAAGTCCTGGAAAGGCTTATGTCCAGCAGTGGACGAACTAGGCTGATGGATGATCATCTAAAGTGATAATGCCGAACCTTGTTTTTGCCCAATTTCCGAACTCCGTCCCTTAAAGATTCGTTTTCTTCGCAGGTACCTCCAGAATCAATAGAAAAGGCAGCCGGTCTTCTTTTCTTCGACAATATCAACAGAAGTAAACTGAGCAGAATTAACGGGAAGAAAGTGTGAAGTTTCAGACTTGACTGTTTTTACAATTTAGTGCAAGGGTCTTCAACCCACGGCCATCGGGCCGCATTCGGCCCGCCGGGACATTTTTTGCGGCCCTCAGAGGCTAAGGAAATTTTCATCTATTCTATAAGAGATTTTTAATTCACTTGTTTGGTTTTAAATTATTGTTGAGGTAGTATGTTTACGTGCGGCAATTTGACAGACCTGGAATAGATGCCCTCCAGCTAAAAAAGGTTGAAGACCCCTGATTTAGTGCAATGGCAAGTTTTAGTTTTGACGCAGACGAATAGTGATATATTGTTTATTAGCTAATTGTTATGTCCTTGGTCTGATTTTTATGGATTTGTAAATAGTTACGTAGAATAATAAATTATGTTATTTTATTTTTACTTTTGTATTTGATTGTCGCAGTATATAACAAAATGCAGTTGTCGCAGACAACTTGATATATATTAATTTAGTACCCAAAAATAAAATAAAAAAATGTAATTTTCAAAGATATCCTTTATTTAGTGTTCTGACAGGCAAAAAACGCAATTACGATAGTTTTCCTCAATAGAAAAAAATCACAAAGATTGGTCTCGAAGCAAAGGAAAAATAGCCTTTTAATCTGTTTTTTTGAGGACAGACCCACAAAATTTTTCATAAATATTTGTCTTACCAACCTTTATGGCAAAATTCCCCGGAGTAAAAGAGCTTGTATGGCTAGATTGATGGACGTGGAAGAGGCGAAAGAGGTGTCTGGATCGTAGCAGATGGAAATCTGTAATCTCTGTCTATCCCTCTGGGAGACTGGCGTGAGTAAATGTATGTATAAAATAAAATAATACCATTCGCGTCAAGCAAGAAGACGGGTGTGAATATAGTTTCAGATGGCACCGCAGTTCTTTTTTGGATTCTCGGAGCTTTGACGAGGAAGGGTGCGCAAGGGGATCAGAACTGTCACATGGACCAAATAAAAAGTCCGTAAAAGACCGAAAATGTATAAAAAGCTCTAAATCATCAAATAGGACTTTTTCAACCGTGAGCGAACCCGCGGACCACGGACCGATCGGGCTTCGGGTTAGTCCGTTGTGTTTAACGAAATGATTATGGATGGTTTTATGCAAGTATAGCATGACAAAATAATGTTATTCGAAGGATGTGATGAAGAGTCCGCTGTCCGCTGCCCGAGATTCCTGGGTACATCGTAAACGTAAAAGCTATTCAATTTGTGGCTTTAGGCCCTACAATTAAGATTTACTAATGTGAAACGGATGCCACGCACCGTCACTAGGGCATCGGAACCGGTTTTTCTCGGTTCCAAAAGAACCGGTTTTTCCCGGTTCTGAGACTCACAAAAAGAACCGGTTCCAAAATATCAAAACCCGGTTTTTTCGGTTCTTTCGGTTCTCTTCAAAAAGTGATGAAAATGTTAGCGACTACATCTCAATTAAAATAATTAGGTACTATACTTTGTATTTTAAGGATGTAGGTGCTAACTGCGCTTTCCAAATGGCGCTAATAGTGCTAAAACTACCATCATCATGCTGCACTGGGTAAAAGATATAAAAAAGACGCTTAACCCAAGCAGCAACACTGCAATACCTGACCAATATCTGGGCGAGTACAATTTTTAATTTTAAAAACGTTTGAGCAGGACTTCTATCCTTGGAGCGATTTCCAAACTCCGACCCTTAAATTTGATATGTTTCTGATTTGTTATGTTTGTTTGTGTTTAATCTAAACATTTTAGAATTTTTCATTTGTGTTTAAAGTTTTCTTTTAAATATTCTAAGTTCTTCTTGACCAATTCTTCTCAAAACAACCTATAATGTTGATTATACGTTTGGTTTAGTTAAGCAGAAGTATTCAATTATATATGTTTCTGTTATAATTTTTGTTTAGTATTCCAAGTCCAACTTGATTAATTGTAAGAAAATGAATGCTCTCTTTGACTGAATATACCTAATTCATATCACAAGTCACAATTTATTAAACAGTTTGTGATTACCGAAAGAATTGATTGTTACAAAATTACTAGATTAATTAGTACAATTATTTTTAAGAACTGATTGTTACCAAAATACTAGATTACTTTTTTAGAAAAAAAAAAATATAATTATTCGTGTTTTCAACAAAGTTTTTGATTTTATGATCATTTCTTATTCGTCCTACAAGTTTCATTATATTCTTTCAGTTCTATTTATAGCAAAACTTTGGAAAGAACCGGGTACCCGGTTCTTGATATCGTTTGGAACCGAAAACCCGGTTTTTGAAAATTTGACCGGTTCTCGATGCCCTAACCGTCACCATGACTCTCGTACGCTTGCGTGACTCAAGTTTGTGTTCTTGTATCATAAAAACGTATCTTTTTTGCATTTTGCAGTGGGATAAAAAGATTTAACCTTAAATTAGTTTTCAGGTATTTCAATATTATTCAATAAAATACACGAAATATTTTCGACTATTTATCAAATTGTAGTACTGCATTTATTGCATAACTCTCTTTAAGTAATTTAACAGACTGTTTCGGACCAACTCGGACCAGACCGGCTTTTTACCGAAATAAGACTAGTCCGTTCGGTCTGCTTGAGTTTAGGGCTTACCATAAAAGTCCATCGGACCAGGTCCGAGTCCTATTTGAACGGACCAACTTAGGGCTTTTATTTGGTCCATGTGACAGCTCTGAAGGGGATACTGCGCAAGTGGCAACTAACTTTACAGCCTTACATGACGATAAAAACAGCGGAACTGTATAAAACAACTGTATATATTCAGTGAGGCTCTCATTACATAATGTAGATAGTGGTTGGTATATATGGTTAGTCCACCTCGGGGTCGCGGAATCAATCCTCGCCGTCGTCGTCGGACGCTCCGTTCTGCTGCGGTTCCGCCTCGTCGATGTCCACTTCGCCCATACCTGGAAAAAAAAAACTGTCAGTATAAGAAAAAAAACACCAAGTACAGTGAAACTATAAAGTCATGAAATAAATAGGGGCGCCACTTTCTTTGCCAAAACAGAATTAATATGGCAACACCCGAGATCTTTTGTATGGGAAAATCAGGTGTTACCAGTAAAAACAATTTTAGTTCAATTTCGTGACTTTATAGTTGCACTGTAAATACTATCCGTGAATAGTGTACGGACGCCAGTATGACAGGCTACCTAATGGCAGTTCATATTGCGGCTTTATAGCCGTTAAAATAGCTTAAACTGCATGTTTTAACGGTACCCTAAAAACATCTTAACACTGAATTTAAAAATTAACTGTCACCCGTTCCACAACCACCCGAGTGAAAACGAAGACCTCCGAACAATTTTCGAAGTCGTTCCTTGTCAGAATGAGCGATTTTCTCGTTGTTTTTTTTTCTTAGTTCTTAGTTTTCCTCCAGATGTCGCCGTCCATGTCACCATAGACAAAATATGGTTCGTACCTCAGATAAAGAACCAGTAGATGGAGTCAAGTAATGACGTTTAGGTAATAGAGCGAGATCCCTTGTCGGTTAACAGATGTGAAAGAATGAGATAAGAGATTAGTTTCTTGTCCTTGTCAGCGTGGCCGGATTTTTTGTTTGTCACAACTCGAGTTGTGACAAACAAACAACAGTGTTTGCATATTTCCAAGTTTTTTAAAGTTTAATTGCATTTTAGGATTAAATCAACGAAAGTATTATTGTATTTAGTTTCTGCGCTATGGTTGGCTGTAGTATTTTAGGCTGTAAAAGCAGCAGTGAACGAAAAATTTACGGAATAACATTTCACTCGTAAGTAGAGAATTTATGTACTTTGTAAAGCCTTGCAATTATCATTCATAGTATTTTGCGTAGTTTCTGAATGCTGTTTGTTAATAAAATTAAGATTTATTACATAATTTCATTAAAATACTTTATCGTAACGTTCAACAATGTTGCCATCGAATGAAAGTTATCTACCCTAATATTTTTATATCACATTTTAGGTTTCCTTCTAATGCTGAAATACAAAAGAAATGGCTGCACGCTACTGGGCGACAAAATTGGAAAGCAACGAAGTATTCAAGAATTTGTTTAGTTGACTTTGATGATCATTTATTCGATATAAAAGAAAAAAGGGTGCAGTTAAGACAATGTTCTGTATTCCTACTATGGCGCTCTCTTAGCTCTTTGTGCAACCTGATTCTTTTGTGATTCAGGTTACATGTTTAATAACTACATTTGTTTTATTTTAATATTTTTATTTATACCATAATATAAAGTAACAAATTTAAAATTAAATAAGATTTTAAATTATTATTCAGAATATTGTTTTGGTCGACAGTTTCCGTTACGTGGGTGTCAGTGTACGCAATGTGTATTCAAGAAAATATTTTATAAATAAAAACAAATAACTAGAGACCAATCCTTTCTGGTATTGTTCATAAAACATTTTTTTACAATAACGTGTAATGAAAGCTGCGGACAAAATGTCCGCATGTATATGTAGGTTTTAAATGTATATTTAAAAACATGTAGGAACCTCAAAATTACACACAATATTTTTTTTGCAATATTCCCCAGTTTTGGGTAAAATTTCAACATTGGCAACATTCTAAACATCTATCGCTGTCTCATGCACAGCCACGCTGAGGGTCCATCTACTGGTTCTTTATCTGAGGTTCGTACTCAGAATAAGGACAATCACTGTCAAAGTGGTTATACGTTTGTTTGGAATCCGTGCAAATTTTGTCTTTGATTCTGTTGCTAAAGAATACGACAGTGCCATCTAGGAATCTTAATTAACACTAAATTTGACATAAAGAAAAACGCTCATTGTAAAATTAACTTTTGACAGTTATTTTAAATTTTACACGCCGTAAATTTTCACTTTGGCATTTTGTCATAACATTACGCGCCAATTTTTAGTTTCTGTATTATAGAATTCTTCGGAATGACTTGTAAAGCCATTTTATTTTGGTACTAATGATACATATACAAAAAAAAAATATCCTTTGCCACGTATATAAGCGTTATTGTGCAATAAAGATTTTTTATTATTATTATTATATAAACTACCTTTACAAAGTGGCCGTTCCAAAACGATTAGCGAATAGACTCCGTCTCAGTCTTATCCCTTTCACTTTTACTAAGTAAACTTTACATTTACCTCGGCGTTTAGGAACGCAGACTTGACTTGTAGAACAAAAAAAAATGTAAATAAATTAAGCAACATACAGGATGTCCCGTTTATAGACGTAATTTTTTTTTCTGTGCGTTAAGTCTAGTCTTATAAAAAATGCTTCAGTTCCGCAAAAGTTTAGAAGTTTTCTTTTTAGTAAAATTATTTTTTGAAAATTTGGTATAGGTGCCGATTCGGCGTGGAACAATTTTAACTTATTTGACAGGACTGAACTTAATAGGGGAGATGACAGGGTAAACAAAATATTATTCTCTTTAGTCCGTCATTTAGATTATCAAAAAATATTGGACACGTATTTTTTCTTTTGTCAGTCAAACAATAAATTACAGAGAAACAGCGCGTCTAAGTTTGGAGTGGGGGCTGGTGACGTCTCGTCACGCCTAGGTAAAGTGTACTTTGACGTCACGCGGAACTTTAGCGGGCTATATTTTCATCATTTTTTGTTTAATTGACAAAAGAAAAAATACGTGTCGAATATTTTCTGATAATCTATAATATATAATACTAATTATATAGTTCCCATGGTCGTCATCTTCGTCTCCCGCGACTTGCGCGTTCTCGGCCTCCACGCGCTCCCTCTGTCGCGCCAGTTCCGCTTCCTCCGTTACTGTGAGCACCTCAGTGTGTAGATATATACACGCCGAGGTATTATACCTTGGCCCTCGTCCTCCTCGGCTTCGTCTCCCGCGACCTGCGCGTTCTCGGCCTCCACGGGCTCCATCTGTCGGCGCCAGTTCCGCTTCCTCCGTTGCTATGAGCAGCTAACTGTGTAGATATGTACACGCCGAGGTATCATACCTTGGTCCTCGTCCTCCTCGGCCTCGTCTCTCGCGATCTGCACATTCCCAGCCTCCGCGCGCTCCATTTGCCGCGCCAGTTCCGCTTCGTCTGTCGCACTGAGCACCTCAGTGTGCAGATCTATACACGTCGAGGTATCATACCTTGGTCCTCGTCCTCCTCGGCTTCGTCTCCCGCGACCTGCGCGTTCTCGGCCTCCGCGCGCTCCATCTGCCGCGCCAGTTCCGCTTCGTCCGTCGCTGTCACAACTTTAGGCTGAAAGGTATAAAAATAAATTAAAAATAATGTTTCGTTACGACATATACCTCCGAGGGAGTGTCAGAGGTGTTTCCGAGTGTGGATTGTTAGTCGAACAGTCCACTCGTACACTCTCTTTTCACCGACGATTTTTTCGTCCCAATGTGACAGGCCTTATCGCCGTATGGCACAAAAACACGCACTTTACCCTAAGTTTACCTCACACGTGTTTATAGTGTGTAGTTTACTCGTAGTATTAAATATTAGGTCTTTACATATGAAATTGGCGTTTTGTATGGAAAATTTGAACGAAACTCAATGAGGACACTGTGAGGTAAACTTCGGCTAAAAATTTTCAGTACTAACATTTTTGCATTGTTTGTAGGAATGACAAATCCAAATTTTATTATTTCTTTTGTGTATTTGTGTATGAATGAGACAACATTAAGCTAACAGCAACATAAATTTAATTTTTGAAAAGTGTCAGCTGTAAAAAAATGTTACGAATCTTATCATGGAAATGGATGGCATTTAGGACGAACTATTTTTGAAGATATAATTTGGGTTATCAAACTGAAAATAAAAACGAAATTTAATACGTAGATGTAAAACCTTGAATTCAACTTTCGAACAAAAAACAAATAAAATGTATTGAATTATCGTTATTATTAACTCATGAATATAGAAAATTTCGCCAATTTCAACACCCAATATAAATATCATGCAAATAATTTCCTAAAAACTCCAAAGAGTGTGCCAAAGTGCATGCTTGTCCAGCGGTATTTGTACACGACTGTCATATTGATAGGCCCGCCATCTTACGGACAGAGCTACCGCTAGTGGGGGAATTCATTAGTAATAAATGAATGTTTATTTTTAGATTAAAAATCCATAGGTAGGTTAGTGTTAAACTTAAAACTAGGTTAGTAAAACAAAGGGAACATGTAAAAATTTGATTATCTAAATAACCCAATGGATCGTACCATTCGGTCCGCAATCGTCTTCAGGATGCCGTTGCCACTGCCCCGTATTCTGAGTAGCATAGAGGCAGTTTTCTTGCGCATTATGGCGTAGAATTCATCTGTACGCGCCTCCGCGAACATGCCAGATGCACTGCGGAATCGCGGCAGCCGCAACAGCATCCTAACGCCAGGTCCACAGCTTCAGGCTTCTGGTGGCGCTTCTTGCTGCGCTTCCAGGCGGTTTTTGCGACGGGCTTTGCCCGGCCATGACACCCGTCGGCGTCTTCAAAGCGCTCGGCACTAGGTTCGTCCTGTACGCTCGATCACTGTTTCAACCGCCCACCTCCCCGCACACCGCCGTCGAGAGAGCGTAAGTCACTCATAGCCGGATAACACGCGCGAGCGACGAGCCATGGCCGGCTCTATACAACTTCATACATTTGTTCTCTCCGCCGGCGCCGTCGCAAGAAGAACCGCTTGCCGCGCCTCGCGAAGCCTGAAGCTGTGGTCGTGGGGTAAAGGCGTTGTAAGGATAACATACCGCCATCTGAATGTTGAAGACTCCTCCGGCGGAGGTGATGGTCTCCTTAATCTTGTCGATTGCATCCTGCAGGATCTTGAGACCGTCCGTCTTCTCGGGCGTCGATGTCGTCATTACTGGAATATTACAAGAAAATGGGAATAACAGAACTGGCTATAAAAATCAGTTAATAACTTTAGATATATTATTATATATAACTTTAACTTTAGATAGAGAGAATGCTTAAATTATGTTTAGTCCTGTCGTTAAATTGTATTACAACGAATCGACAACAGTAGCACTTCAGATACAATAGATAGATCTAAACTTGTCTTTGCGTTTTGATTCCATAATCCTAGCATTACAAAAAGAAAGGCCGGAAGTTACTGTAAACCATAGACTAAGTATTACTACGATAGACTAGCAGTTCCCATACATTAGTTTGTAGCCACAAAAAAGGTGTAAAATTCCAATCAACTTAGCAACATCTAGTGTTTTTAAGCAAAACTATTTTAGCCACATGTTTACTTGGTAACCATGAGAGTTTACTTGCAGCCAATTAAACAATTATGCTTATGCTTATTTGCATCAGGGCGCGTAAAAAATTTGGTACGCCTTGATGTATGGGAGTTGTTGGTCTATACGTAGTAATACTTAGTATATGGTTATAGGTACAAAAGATTTTTATCAAATGTACAAAAAGAAGCAGCAGTAATTTAAGACTTATATAGGTAAAAAATATTTCTAATGGTTTGATAATTTTATTTTATTTTATTGTATTTGCTGTTTATAAATATGTATATTTTTCTGAATTTTTCCACCGCTGTTCTGTTCTTTTGTGTAAGTTTGTTTATAAATGTGTATGACTGGATGCCAACCCAATCTTGTTATTTATTTATTAGTTTACTTTACTTAAAACGGACAAACCAATTACAATAATTAAAGATAGTAACACAAACACAAAACGGTACAATCAACTAAAATAAATAAGAATAACACATATAAACTTGTCTATAAATGTATAATTTGTATTGTTTAAAAATGTGTATGACTGGATGCCAATCCAATCTAAAAACCTGGGCATCTGCTGAAAATCAGCGTGGCGGCTACAGCTGCGACATTATGCTGAGCGGAGACTCTTTTGGTATCATTTAGTTTTCAAGTAGTTAAAATGTTCCTAAAAATTTCTTATTATTATGTATAACTCGTTATTAAGTTTTAAGTTTTGATACCAAATAAACATTTTTCTTTCTTTCTTTAATAGTATATAGACAGAATACCTGTCTACTTAAGAGGCGTCATCACACCTAAACCTCCATACAAACGCTGTCACCACATTGTGTGGTGTCTATGGATTTGTGACAGATTTTTTCAAATTCTGTGTCTTTCGACCGCATTCATCGATGTCTACGGGCCCGTGGTTTGGCACCTAGATGAGCCCCTATGCAGAGGAAAGCAGAGCGATCCTAAATAGGGCTGTTTTGTCGTCAATTGTGCTGCCGAACCCCGAGTCCCGTCTCAATCGACTCCGGGAGCGACCACTCTCTCCTGGCCGCCCACGTACAGAATGCTAACTAAAGCTTTGGCACATCGTTACCTTAGCCCTTCGCTAGCATCCCATCGCCGCAAGACTTTCTTGTTTGCTCAAATCCGATGAGAATAGCTAGGGTCATCTGCGCGTGAACTTATTTAAAGTGGACAAACAGTTGCGCTGGTGTAAGACCACTCTCTCGTCTCGCTCTTTGTTGTCCAATGGACCGAGGAAATCGGTACGATCGGCAGAGATTCGGACGCAGCGAAAGGGCGTTAACCACTGATGGATCCTGTTAAATGCTCTTGAAGAGTTCCGCGTTACCTTGTCTGCAACCATGGTCAGGAGTTAGTGCCATATCGATGCAAGTAAACTCGGGGATCATCCAGTAGCTAACCTAATGTTCGTAGATATAGCCCCCTTCTCTAAGTTAAGCCCACTGACGTGGTTTACCGGAGTGTGGCCGCTGTGTCTACAGCTTCTTGGAGCCACTAGAGAAGAGATTATGGAAGTTACATAGTACGGAACACTCCATTACACTTCAATGATAGGTAAAATCTATAATTATATACTATATTTAAATAGGTTACATAATAAATACACGCCTAACTCCGAGAGTTACTAGAAACTAGAGCTCCGAGATATCAGGAAACTACTGTTTTTCCTTTACTTACCATATAAAGGTGGAGCAATAAGGTTAATCTTTATGGGCATCTCAATGGTGGACAAGGCAAGCCCTGACTTCAGCGCTGTCTTTACTGCATCAATTCCTTCATACCCATAGCAGGCACACTCGATATCCGCTCGGATCTTGACAGCTTGGGAGGTGAGCTTGCGGTTGATGTTGGCGAGGAGAACTTCCTTAGTCTTCTCGTCTAAACCGCATTCGTCCAGGACTGACGGATCACTGGTAAAGGATTAAGAGGAAAGTTGGTTATGTCTGCAGCTGCTTATAAACATACTGTGATAGCTAAAGCAGGAAAATGGCTAGTCTTTCTCTGCCTGACAAAAAGGATGTATATGCTTTTGATGACAGCAAATTGTTTGATATCACACATAACATATTGAATCACCATAGATTTTATTAAAATTTTTGTTCTTCTAATGAAAATACTGCAGATCTAGAGAAAGCTGAAATTAAGATACTGGTGTGATTAGAGAAAGTTATGGGTCGATTATTTGGATTTGTTACAAAATATTAAGAAATACGTTTTGTACACTTAGTTTGCAATAAACGTTTGAGTTTGAAATAATTATAACAGCCAAAATACTAACTCTTTGCTAAGACAACTTTTAAGAATAATTTGCTATATGTATGAACATATTTTTAATATTATGGTAGCTTCAAAATTATTGGATTTTTCATAAGCGTGATATTAGATTATTTTAGAAATGTATGGCTGGTATCATGACTATGGAAAAGGCTAGTTTTATTGCTACATTTTTCTGCTAAAAACTACGTATATTTTTATGCTGATATAGCCAACTATTGTTAAAAGTTGTCTTAGCTAAAGGTTGTATTTTGGCCGTCATAATTATTTTTTATAATATTTTGTTACAAATCTGGAGAATCGACCCTTAACTGCCCAGTGTTTTCTAATACAAAACTTTTAATCCAAATCAGGAGTGGGCTTATAATAGATACACAAATTTGGCCAGGGCTACTAGTATTGAAAGTTTTACTTATTATATACAATTCTGTTAGCTAAACCACTTACACAGCAGCCTGTTTAAAGAAGTCATAAGCTGATGCCTTCTTGAACTTCTCTTCAAAACGCCACGCAGTACGTTTGTACAATTCCTCCAGCTGTTCTGAGCTCTCGTAGTGAAGTAGTTCTGCGACGTGCCGTAAGATGGAGTTGACCGCTTTCGCTTTGGCGTACCTCTCTGTACATTTGTCTATGTCTTCTGCTGATACACGTCGTTTTGACAAGTCTATGTAACCTGGAAGTTTTATCGGACAAAATGCTGTAGAGATGTGCTACAGATATAAGGCACATACAAATTTATTAGCTGACCGACTAGACGTGCACTATCTGTCATGGATTGTGTATAAAGCATAACAAAATCCTACGATTCCTATACGCACTATTTAAATGGTTCTACTGTATTGCAGGATCAACCATAACGTAACTAGAGTAGAGAAATATAGGCTGCTATTTGTAAAGATTACCAACTGTCAATTTGTCAACATTTGAGGTTGGTCCAAAATTTCTGTAGTAATTAACAAAAAATCTGTACTTTGATAACTCTGTAAAATATATCTTCAATTTAAAAGACTATATAGCTTGTCAACTTCATGCTTACCACGGGGTACAGTGGATGGGGGACAGCCTCGCAAAGGTTGCGGGTAGTGTGAGCAAGTGCGATGCCTGTTTGATCACCCTCCCGCATCCCGTCTGAGGCTGTGCCACAACTGTACCCCGGGGCGCGGTAAGCACAAATTTGACAAGATAATTACACAAAGATGTACACTATTTGTTAAATGAACCTTAACCTGGATTTGAAACTTTGGTATCATTATCAAAGTAGCTATTGTTCAAATAATGCTATCTTAAAGAATCACCTGGCACTTAGAATAAAGAACTTCCATTTGCTTTCTAATCTTCGCATGGCATTTATTCAAAATTCAAGATCTTGATCTTTATAGATATATATAAGCAAATCTGATAAATTTTAAGAATTCAGTTCATTTGCAAACTTTAGAAAATATTAAGGAGGCGTTCCAGTACACCTGGGTAAATGTAAAATTTAACTGTCATAGGGGTGTGGTCATCAGATTAAACAAAATAAACACAGCTATCATGGGTAAACCAACCACCATAGTACATACCATGGTGGTTTATATTGGCCTGAAGTTAGCTGCACAATCACATTTTATAGCCAATTTTCCCCCATGATTTTTGAAGTTTCTCGAGGGTCATAACTGAATTGTGTGTTTATAGTGGAAAATATTAGTTTATAGTGATCTGATGACCGTACCCAAGATTTATTGGACAACTTCAAGCTGTTCATTTTCACTCGGGCGGTTGTGGAACGGGTGACAATTAATTTTTACCTTTACCCTGGCATATAGGAACGCTACCTTAGTGTAGTGAAATATGACAGAAAATTGTACCTTTCTCTTTGTCGACTCTGATGACGACAACCGGCTCCGTTTTGCCTACTCTGATAAGCTTATTGATAGACCTAATACGTCTTCTGGACAATTCTGAAAGCAGGATCATGCCCTCAATGTTATTGTATTCGAGGAGATGGACGTACGCGCCCATTTCCGCAATTGATCTTACGTTTACCATCACCACATCTTCTACTTCAGGATACTTCTCCTGGTAAAATCTACACGACAACGGCATCTGAAGACAAAAAGTTATAAATTATAACCTCCAAAATAAGTATCAGGACAAGGGTTTAGTGAAAAGAAAATACGTAGAAAGATTTATTAATTTACCTTGTTGGTGGTTTCCTGTGTCTTTTATTAGAATAATGGCTTTTCTTTTTAAAAATGATGAAATAATTCACTTGTTCACGTTGAATACCGACGACAAGACAACTTTTGCGTTTCGTTTTAGGAACATCAAACTATTTAATCATTTATTTAAAGCGCTTTCTTTTTTGCATGCGGTATTTTATTAATATTTGAAATACATTTTTTTTATTTGGCTAATAAGCTTTTCATTTAATTTGATACTAATATACACAGGAAAAATAAGAATAAAATAATATACTTAAATTGTTATTTTTCCTGTTTATTAGTATCAAATTAAATTTATATATATTTCCGTGAGCTGGAACGTTAAAACATGTCAGTATTGCCAGGTTGTAAAAATTTATCTTTACAACGATAACGTTATTTATAGCAGGAACTTAGTTTTTCTATTTCATCATAGATGGCACCTCTTGCAGTAAATTCCGTAAGGGTGATTTATTCAGCTAATTTCATACTGGAGTTTATTGTGCCCCCTCCCATACTTTTTTTAAAGCAAAGCCCATTTATTTCAAGTTTTAACGTGCTACCTGCTGCAGTTTTGTAAAACTATTAAGAGCGGTTTCGCAGTCGGATTGTGAAGAACCTGCCTTTTTCTAATTAATCGAAACAGAACACTTAAATTCAAAATTCACTCAATAGTTATTCAAGTATTAATACGAGTAGTATTAATTTAGTACCAAAAAATTTCAAAAAAATAAGTGTTGTTTTTAAGGATATGCTTTAGTGTTCTGACGGGCTAAAAACGCAATTACGATAACTTTCCTCGGTAGAAAAAAAACACAAAAATACGTCTCGAAGCTAAGGAAAATCAGCTATTTGGTCTGCTTTTTTGAGGATACCGCCACGAAAATTTTCATAAACTTTTAATGTTGTGACAGGAAACATTTTTAATTACAAGTCCTTATGTACCCGCAAACTCAAGTGGAGTTTATTAGAACAGGATAGACAAATCAAAAACGTTGATGCAGGACGGAAGTATAGCTTGATACTTGGGATAAATAAAATATCTTTATTTTTATCTTTTTCTCTTCTTCATATAAACGATTAAATACCCTGACTGACTGATAGATCTATCAACGTCCAGACCAAACGGCTGGATCTAGGAACATAAAAATTGGACTGTACGATCCTTGTATGATGTAGACATCCGCTAAGAAGAGATTTCAGGAAATTCCCACGGGATCTGGAAAAACGGGACCCACGCAAGCAACGCTACGGGCTTTAAATTTTTACATAATTTTATATGTAAAAATACATGTTTTCGGTTAAGGCGATATGTAAAAGTTTTAGCGTCCCTGTTACTCCATATGCGCAAAAACCCTCAGTGCGAGACGGACCGATTCGTGGAAAAGTATCAAGCAAAAGGTCGGTTTTTTGTTAATATAAAATGTACTGAAGTTGCTATCAAAATTTCGTTTAACCAGCCCCCCTATTCTGTATCTTTGGTTGCCAACTGAACTGGGTGCGTATCATCAAAAACATAGATAGAAACTGAATTTTCAAAATTGCCTTAGCTGGTATTGAACTATTAACAATCTGTGTCGTCACTTCAAGTGCGAACATATCCTTTGGAAATCGGAATTCGATAGTTTTTGATGATAGGCACCCAGTCCAGGGAATCTAAAAAGGCCAACTTGGGTGAATCATGAAATGATTTGAAAGTAGGATAGAGTCAGAGTTTCTTCATGCGTGCAAAAGAGACGGGATTACAACAGAATCATAATATGATTCATCCAAAGCGGCCTTTTTAGAGGACCAGAAAGCAACTAGAGATACATAATAGGCCCGCAGATCCTAGATACCGTTAAAACCCATCTAATGAAATATAATTGCAGTCCATAATTTAAGTCATTCTAAATTGTCAAACCAGGAGAATTGGTGTCGAAAAATATCTCATTTCAATAAATATTTCTATCGAGCCGAATTTCTCCAATCGCGTTTCTGTTTTACAAATCCTTAGAAAAAAAATCCAAAAATAATATACAAAATAATACATTATTTGCTGAAGTAGATATGCAAGTTCTAAAAGTGTCGATTTTTTTTCCGTAACGCCTTTAGCAGTTTCCCATGAAAATTATTTTGTCATTGACCTAATCTTTAAAGCTAGGTGCAGCAGAGTGCGTTTCTGACAGTACCTATTTTTTTTTCTTGGTCACCCACGCCAATCTCCCGGTCTTCAGCGAGCGGCGTTTCTGGACGACAATATATTCTTGGTCCATGACCTAGCCCTCTGGTCTAGTTTCTTCGCGAATTGATACAAATTTATTTATTGATCGAGGTCAAGATACGTTTTAAACTGAAATGGTTGTGTTGATCTCTGAACTTATCTCCTAGCTTACAATCTTCGACAAGTTATTAATGTATTCTTTGTGATAGTGATAAATGATCTAATCTTCTGGTCTAGAGCGTCTTTGTCAGAATTTTTTCTGAACAATACTATTTTTTGTGAATGGCCTATTCTTCTGGTCTGAGAGTTTTCAATTGGTCCAATCCAAAGAAAGATATCTTCCAAGTTTACGAGCCTTCGGTGCTGCCAGCGTCGGACTGGGCCTAAGGGGCCCGGATTGTGTCAGATGGCACGACCGGCAGGTACCCGGTCTTTCCACCGGTCGTACCACTGAACAAAATAAAACTAAACAGTGACCTAATAGTAACCTAATAGTTGTTAAAAGGTTCAGAAGAAAACTTCGAGGTACTATACAATTAGGTTTATTTAACTTTATCAAAACTACAAACTAACATTCACAAGATAAGGAAAGATGTTAACAGAAAAAATTTATCTTTGTTACCAGTGTTTGGCCAAGACCTTCATTTGGCAATTCTCTGCCAAGACATTACTACGACCTTCCGTACCTTAAAATTGTTGTGTTAAGAGCCGCCTTAACATCCGGAGTAATATTACATCGGTATTAGTAATGCCAAGACATAAATAAACCAGTGGCGTGCACAGAACTTTTTGCTGGAAAAGCAAACAATTGGTCAAGAACAACAATAAAAAAAATATGAAAAAATTTAAATATCACTTTGAAAAAAAAAAGTTTGTATAGGAAATTTTCACTCTAGGGTAGACATTGTCTACCCTGGCGTCATACAAATTTTTTTTTCAAATTGATATTTAAATTTTTTTATATTTTTTTTATTGTTGTTCTTGACCAATTGTTTGCTTTTCCAGCAAAAAGTTCTGTGCACGCCACTGAAATAAACATTAAAGTGACAACTAGGTGGAATTGTTACCACCTAATCCACTGGTAACTAAATTACTTGGAATCTTGTGAAGATTACATTAAAAAAAAAACTTTAAAAGAAACAAAAACTTGTAAACAAACAAGGGAAACAATTCCCTAAATAAAATCTAGCTCAGGGGAGCCGTAGATCCTACAACAATAAATATTTGTCGATCATACTCTTAAAACCAAATCGTCTGGTACACCATACAGTTCTACCAGGAAAGAAAAAAAATAATACAGAACATTAAATTTTACAGTTTGGGTTATTCGGCGAAACAGGAAGAAAATTTAACCTTTAATACTAAAAGGACACATAACTATGTGTCCTGAAAACATACCGTCCCCGGTATCCTAACTGTGTGTGGATAAAAGTAAAAATTCCAACACCTACTTGAATTTTTTTTCATTACACTCCACGGAAATGACACACCGTCCGCCGCCTCCTTCAAGGTCAACGATCCACGTCACCGCAGACAAAAGGAACCGATTACGGCGTACACCACGCGGCGTTCATTCCACTGCCAGCTGGTAAATCACGAAAACAAACACCCTGGAATTAGAAGAGAAAAAACAAAATTAAAACCTTTACCACACGGAACAATGAGAACCAAATTCCGGTGACTCAAAATACAAAGAAAGCAATACATACCATGATCTGATGATTTCAGAACTCCCTCCACCCGACGAAGAAAAAAAATCCTTTTCAAAAATCAATCCACACGCATATGTCAAATTTATCTGAAATACAAAAACAATTTTATATAACCATTCCACACAAATGAATAACCCAAATTTAAACTCAAAACAAACCTTAAAACTTATCACGAAGTCGTGTTGGCAAAATCCGCCATTATTGTAAAAAATAACTCAACACGAGCTGTCGGCATAAATTCCGTTTGGCAAATGAACGAGAACAACTCGGCAACGCGGCAACGCGCGATTAACTTCATGTCTATAAAAGAGGGTAAACCCGAAAATTTCCGGCAAGCAAATAAACGACGCAAATTCTTTTTGTGATAACCGCAACTACCAAATTTGCAATGCTACAATACCCCCTCCCGAAGCATAAGAGGTGCGCCTAGAGCACCGATCGCTGCCCTCAGCGTAAAACCACAACAAAAACTAAAAAATTTTTTAAAACCCAAAAGAAAAAACAACAAATTAACCCCCCCCCTGATGATTTTATAAAAAAAAACCAACACAAAACAAAAACCTAATAACTAAAGTAGATGCCTGAAAACAGCACACCTACAAACAAAACCAAATAAAAACCAAAGACAAACATAAAACAAAAGAAACAAACATCCGTCAAAACCCAAAACAAAGTCGAACCCACGACAATAAAAACAAAACCAACAAAAGTAACCCTTCCTGCAGGAACAACAAAAGTAGTGCGCTAGTATTCGTAATGACGAAATGCTACCCCCCAACTATAAAAATAAAACAAATGAAATCATTCAAGAGTTCCGCCTCGGCCCCTCACCATCAACATGACCTGTATCACCGGAATCAACGAACTTAATCGAACTTACCGGCACAAACAAGCCACTCCAGTGAGAGGAAAAAAACACCAGGAGACTCAAACGAGTAACTCCCAGCCGTCCAGGGATTATCGCCCACTTCCAAAAAAAAACCACGGCTACCCTATACCACCAAACGGCAGCGGACAAAAGTGTGTAATGGCCCACACCAAAAAAAAACCGAGACCTCTTTGAGCTGGAGTAGGTCACTGTCGAAATTTGATTTCTAACAAAACCGGCCCAGTGTATCCTAGCATACATCACCAACCTTACTTCCATACCTCTCTGCATTCTATCCATTTAAACATAACATCCAAACTTCTTAACGAGCCAGACAATGCTGTCCGTCAGTACCTTTCAAACAAAATTAGGTATCCCCCCAAATATATTGTTGGGACACTAAAACACTGGCCATGAAATCAAACTCAACTCCCACCCGGGCTCGCGAATGAAACAAAAGTGGAAAAACGGGATCATTACGAATAAAAGTCGCGTCACTAACAAATCCAGCAGGGGGAATAAATTTTAAACAAAGCACGAATCTCACTAATACGTGAGTCCGTGAAAACTAACGAAACCACCTGACAAAAACGTCATAAAATAAAAACCTGTTACTCAATTTTAATTGAAGAAAATCCCCCAAAACAAACAAAAAAACAAAAATTTAAATAACTAAAAAAAAACATTACTAAAGAAAAGAAAAAAAAAAAAAAATTACCCCCATGTTTATTATATGACGGTAAAAAAAAACAAAACAAACAAATAAACCTGCCCGATACCTCGGCTCTTGCCTAAAAGCAAGTAAAACAAAACCCGGAACAACTCGAGCAGCGAGCTGAACCACGAACTAACCCCAAAAAAATAAATTAAAAAACATAACCCCAAAACCCAAGAATTGTAAAATTACAACCTCATGCACGAAGCTCAATCCAAAGATTAGTGTAAAATAAACCACAATCACTGTTTTGAAGCTCCATACATAAACAAAAAACAAAACTCCAATAAAACCACAATAAAATTAAAACAAAATGAAATGCCGAGGTATCAACAACCAAAACACACGAAAAAAACTGGCTTCCTTAACAGCGTCCAAAGACCTGTAAACGTGGATGTTAGCGTGTCCGCGCGAATAGCCACCTCGTAAATCAATTCATCCTTTAAGAGGGCGTGAAACAATACTTCTTTAGTATCCATTTTAAAAAAAAAAAATCTGCTTCCTGTTTCTTACAAGTGATAAATTCTTCAAAATAAAATTTGGTACCAAAATCACTGAGTGCAAAAAGAAATTTACACAACCACAAACACAACTCAGTGTAAACTAAATATAATTAAAAACCATTTAAAAAAAAAATTTTTGGTACCAAAAAAAAAAACAGTGTAAATACACCTTAAGTTGTTACTCACAAAAAAAAAATTAGCACTTAAGCTACCTTATATGTGCAAAAACACACACTAAACCAAAGTACACAGTACACAAAAAAAATTAATGTTACACATACAAAAAAAACCCGAGTAACAACGAAAAAAAAAACCCTGTTTCACCAAATAACCCTTCGACAAATATTATTATTTAAAAACGTAAGGGCGCCATTGTCAGGTAGCACGACCGGCAGGTACCCGGTCTTTCCACCGGTCGTACCACTGAACAAAATAAAACTAAACAGTGACCTAATAGTAACCTAATAGTTGTTAAAAGGTTCAGAAGAAAACTTCGAGGTACTATACAATTAGGTTTATTTAACTTTATCAAAACTACAAACTAACATTCACAAGATAAGGAAAGATGTTAACAGAAAAAATTTATCTTTGTTACCAGTGTTTGGCCAAGACCTTCATTTGGCAATTCTCTGCCAAGACATTACTACGACCTTCCGTACCTTAAAATTGTTGTGTTAAGAGCCGCCTTAACATCCGGAGTAATATTACATCGGTATTAGTAATGCCAAGACATAAATAAACATTAAAGTGACAACTAGGTGGAATTGTTACCACCTAATCCACTGGTAACTAAATTACTTGGAATCTTGTGAAGATTACATTAAAAAAAAAACTTTAAAAGAAACAAAAACTTGTAAACAAACAAGGGAAACAATTCCCTAAATAAAATCTAGCTCAGGGGAGCCGTAGATCCTACAACAATAAATATTTGTCGATCATACTCTTAAAACCAAATCGTCTGGTACACCATACAGTTCTACCAGGAAAGAAAAAAAATAATACAGAACATTAAATTTTACAGTTTGGGTTATTCGGCGAAACAGGAAGAAAATTTAACCTTTAATACTAAAAGGACACATAACTATGTGTCCTGAAAACATACCGTCCCCGGTATCCTAACTGTGTGTGGATAAAAGTAAAAATTCCAACACCTACTTGAATTTTTTTTCATTACACTCCACGGAAATGACACACCGTCCGCCGCCTCCTTCAAGGTCAACGATCCACGTCACCGCAGACAAAAGGAACCGCTTACGGCGTACACCACGCGGCGTTCATTCCACTGCCAGCTGGTAAATCACGAAAACAAACACCCTGGAATTAGAAGAGAAAAAACAAAATTAAAACCTTTACCACACGGAACAATGAGAACCAAATTCCGGTGACTCAAAATACAAAGAAAGCAATACATACCATGATCTGATGATTTCAGAACTCCCTCCACCCGACGAAGAAAAAAAATCCTTTTCAAAAATCAATCCACACGCATATGTCAAATTTATCTGAAATACAAAAACAATTTTATATAACCATTCCACACAAATGAATAACCCAAATTTAAACTCAAAACAAACCTTAAAACTTATCACGAAGTCGTGTTGGCAAAATCCGCCATTATTGTAAAAAATAACTCAACACGAGCTGTCGGCATAAATTCCGTTTGGCAAATGAACGAGAACAACTCGGCAACGCGGCAACGCGCGATTAACTTCATGTCTATAAAAGAGGGTAAACCCGAAACTTTCCGGCAAGCAAATAAACGACGCAAATTCTTTTTGTGATAACCGCAACTACCAAATTTGCAATGCTACAATTGCATTATGATTTTTTTCAAAATTTCTAGGCTAGCTTTCAATCGGCGGGGGGACTAACGGTTTTCTATTTTTTAATACGCAAAATCACGAGCTTAGATAATAATATGCAAATTTTCATCACCTGCAATTAATATTTAATACAATAAAAATCGTTTTTTACTCTGATATCTCGAAAAGCACGCTTTGTTTATTGATAAAAATTATGATTTTACGTAGTTTTGCAAAATATTTAGACAAAGGGAACTTTGAAACATTCCCTTCGTATGTACATATGTGAACTATTTTGCGTGTAGATAGTATAGTAAGAATAGGGGCAGTCAGCGCAGGCAAGGGCTCGGGTGGCAAGGGCCCAGGTGGCAATCGCCACCCTGACTCTATATGGCCAGTCCGACCCTGGGTGCTGCTACAAAATGGATTTTAGGTAAAAAAAACCAAGCAACTTTTGCAACAAGCAAAATGCTGGTAGGGATTTAAACACAACTGAAAAATTATATGTCTATACAACGTGAAATTTAAGTCATTTTGCTAACGAAAACTGGTGATAGTACTTATCCATTTAAACAACTTTTACTATGGAGCCAACCCTGAAATCGTAAAAAGAATATCAGCTGTTCCATAGAAAAGTTACTACCTACTCGACCCAAATGTATAAAACAGCTGTTTTTTTTTCACGATTTCAGGGTTGGCTTCATAGTAAAAGTTGTTCATATGGACGAGTACTATCACCAGTTTTCGTTAACAAAATGACTTAAATTTCACGTTGTATACAAGGTGACTTTTTGATCATCGTCCAAATTCATACTGGAGGCTTGATAAGTGATCAGTATCTTGGATCAGTAACAATTTTTGTGAAATTCGTATAATGAAATTTCGGCTTCCCATATAAATTCAGTTCCAGTCCCGAGTGAATCACTATGGGGAGTCAAAATTTCATTTTACGAATTTCACCAAAATTGCTATTGATGCATGATACTGATCACCTACCAAGCCACCAGTATGAATTTGGACGATGATCAAAAAGTCACCTTGTATATGTATATATTTATATAATAAATAATATCCCGATTTGACCGACTGACTAACTGATCAATCAACCTAGACCAAACGGATGGACTAAAGAATATTAATTTTGGACTATAGGTTACATATAGAACGTGGACATCCACTAAGAAGGGATTTTGGAATATTCCCACGGGATCGGGAGACAGGATCCTCGCGAGCAACAAGAAATTTTTTATTACCTAATATTTTGAATGAAATGCCTGTAACAATAAGAAGCAAGGAAAAAAATGTAACTAAGCGTACTTATAAAAAATATGTTTATAGTCATCTTTTGGATGACTACACAACTAAAATAAAAAAAAATTGAAAATCTGTTTAACTTTAATATAAGTAATTTTTCTTTTGTAGTATTAGTCGGCTAGTAGTTAAGGGGATATACCGACATCGGAGTGGGTTTTTCATTTCATTTTATGACACAACTACAATATATAAAGATCTGGTTTCAGACTATATGAATCTTGGGCATATTCTTCAAATTATGTGCTATGGAAAACGCAATTGGATAAAATTTTCTCGATAGAAAATAATTCCAAAGTAACGTCTTATATTTCCCTTTTTTTCATTTTACTCCTTAATGGTTCAACGTATCCTAACCACGATTTTTCTCTGAATGTGAAACGTTTTATTTTAAATTATCTGCTATCATTTTTCAGTTGGGTACTCTAGTTATTTTTTTACGATTTTTTACATGAATTGCGCGTCAAGTGACGGTAAGGTCGAGATTTGCGCGCACTATTGTTATCGCGTGTGCTACTGCTGCTCTGTACGTTCGGGCTATAGTGCTGTCACACTCGTTCACTTTCTTCAGTGCTCGCTGAGCTCTACCGCGCGAAGGACCTGTGCTGCGTTTGATCCTCTTTGTTTTTCCCCGTTTCCACAAATTTTAAGTTTGTTATCAATCATAATCTATTGCTAAGTTGATATTAATTATTGCATTATAGTTTTTATCTCGTTAAGATTCGTTTTAGGGTTAAAACTGATTGTTGTTTACTGATATAAATCGTAATCGTAAAACAATACCCCAAAATGGGGAATAAATAAAAACAGAACAATCATACGTAAAAAAAATATAAGAAGTACATGCAAGCTAGAGGTCACGACATGGTCGCAAAAATCCTACATATGATTTTTATTTGTTACTTGTCAACTTGCAAGGACGGACTTTTCTGGAATCTAGTGTAGTATCTGTAAAACGCTTTACTTATATATTATGTGATATTTTTCAGGGCTAAAAGATGTTTACATAACCATGAAAATAAGATAGATTATATAAACCCATTAGCACAGACAGTTCAATAACAGTGCAAGTGGTTCGGGAGCAACAGAACAAAGCAAAGTCATGGAGTCGTCATTGATAATTTTTAATTTAAACGAGCAGAGAATTTTAAACATCCAGTCGATTCCAAAAAGAGGGTAAGGGTTTCAAAATGTTATGATTATTATAATTTTAAGTAAAATATGATGTTAGAAATATTTAAGTGTAGTAATTTGTTATTTTTTCTTTCTTCTCAAAACAAATTTGGATAAAATAGCTACAAATATATATTACATACCTAGTATAAAAAATTTAAATATGTCCAATATTTAATTTTTTTTAAATGAAGCATCATATATATTTCATTATACCAAATCTATTTTTTCACCATTATCATTGTCACATTTTCTTTATATTTTTATAGGTCTAATCGATCTTTATCAGTTGATGATGTATTAATATCAGACTCAGGGACAGATTATTCTTGTAAAATTATAGGACAGGAGTTACTACTACTATCTCCAGACAAAAATAGCTCGTCTGGCATATTATGCATCTACCGACTTCGAGCAAAATCAAGAAAGGTGAGCATTTTGTAACCAAAAATTTGTTTCAAACAAAAAGTTTATTTGTTTACTTGAATTCGTCATTTTATCCGACCGCCCGCCCGAGGAAGGGTTATGTTTTTCAGGGACCCGGTGATGGTATAAGACATGAGACATAAGATATATTTAGGAAGGACTCTTATATAAGTATATGTACCTATGTATATGTTTAGAGGGGGAGGGGGGGGTATAATTCCTCCGCCGAAGAGGGGGTACCGGAAATCAACAGTTTTTTTTTCAAAATAAAAAATTTCTAGGTTATTTTAGGTAGAATAAAATACCTCGAATATACGTATAGTGGGAGGGGGGGAAATGAAAATTGTTTAAAAAAAATAAATCAAAACAAAACCTCACTTTTTTGTCTCTTTAACTTTAAAGACCCAAAATTACTTTTGCAATTGCTTTGGCGTTGCGGAAAGTGCAGCCCCTTCGCCCTTGCGTAACAAAGCATAGGCACCCGTGCGAGCCGTAGAGGCTGAAGCTGGTCGCCGAAGGGCTGCCCTTCCTCCATGCCTACGGCTTTTTATATACACTCTAGGGGTAGTACCCACAAGACTGTATAGATTCAGGGTGCTCTGATTCTGTTTTGGAACAGATTCAACCTATTTTTTGCATGGAGTCAGGTGCTCTGATTCGGTTTTGCAACAGATTCAACCTATTTTTTCTATTAAATCACTAATCAGCATAAATACAACAAAAAGGCAACCTATTATTTTTGGTAAGCTAAATAAAAGACATGCATAAACTTTAAAAACTTTGAATGAAATCACAAAGAAAAAAAATGCCTGCATTGGTTTTATACTATAACAACAAAAAAAATTAAATTACGTCAATTTTAATGCATGACTCACAGCAGTTTCGGAACACAACCAAAAAAAAAAATATCAAGTCATAAAATCAATTAAAATTGCATCTTTAAACAATTTTTGAGGTTATTTTACGAAACTTGAAAAATTTTTTTGAGGAAACTATCGATTTCCGGTAACTGAAATTTCGTGAGATTAATAACAATAACAAGAGCTATTCTGGAAAAAAAAATGAAGGTAACTTTGTTCGTATACTCTTATAAGAGACGAGCCTATATTTATTTATAACCGCTGGTTACACTTCTCAATGTAGTTAACACAAACAATTGGAATCTAAAACAATAAAAAAGTAAAAGAGGATAAATAATTTAAAAAGTAAATAAATTCAATACAGATGTCAAAAAATTTTATCTAAACAATAATAATCTAGCATCACATTTATCAAAATGTCAAAGTAATATAATATCAAAGTAAAAAAGTAAAATATTCTGTTTATAAATAATTTTAATACTAAGTACTAATATATTTCTATTAAGGGGGTATTATCCCAAATTTGCCTCTTTTCAATATAATTTTAAACCTTGGAATTGGGGTAATGAAATAAAATATATATATATATGTATATATGACATATTTTAGTCTTTAATGTTGAAAATGTAACTGTGAATTGTGTGAAATGTGAAAATCTTTTGTTTGAATAAACTCTGCAGCCCAGCTACCCAGCAAACTCTGCCCATACGGCAAATACAGGTTGTGTCTCCTTACGTGTATTCCACTGTCACATTCGTATAATATTGTCTTTTTATTCTAGACCTAAGGATGTGACTAAGAAGCGCAGACATGAAGAAGATCATACTGATGATGACGAACAAGAACATCCATACGAAATAGGCATCGAAGATTATGTGAGTTTCGTGAGTTTATGAATAAATAAAGACAAAATATTTAAAAGTAAATATATTTTTAGCTTTTTGTTTACAATATTCACTTTTGTTACAGAATGTATTCAAATGAATTCATAAAGATGCATTTTTGGCGTAAAAATAAGAAAACTGGACAGATAGAAGTAAACCAAAAATCTGATTGGTTTATTCAAGCTCAAGGCCAATTATATATTTGTCAAAAAGGAAAATGTGCATTGGCCGTATGGTACGGAAATAATCAGATAAAAACCGAAATTATACTAAAGCATGACCAATTATTATTTTGGCATGAAAAAATGGAGCCACATTTGCTTTCGTTTTTCAATGATTGTCTTTTACCAGAAGTGGTTGATCCCAGACACAGACTAAATTTACAAATTCGTGATCCAGAATATGTGAAAGAACAGGATAAAGAAAACATGTGTCCGAAAGCACCTCCAAGAAATAATTATCCAGAGACAAGCTTGCGACCAAAGGTCGTAGTAGTAGAAAATAATGAGGAGATTGTAAACCACGTGGTTGATTTTGAATTCTTCTGATTAAAATATTTTAAAAGAACCATTGTCCTTTTCTTTTTACAATTTATCCTGAAAATGACGTGTAAAAAATTCTCTGGGCTCCTATACCAACGATTAGCTTATCATCACGAAAGTTATTTTTTTGTGGTCAATATTTTTGAAAATAAAACCATAATAGCGACTCCACTGCTTCTGTTCTAAAATTTCAAAATACAGTGAAAACTTGATAACTGTATCTGTATGATAATTAAATTTATTTCTATTTAATAATATAATATATATTTTTGAATTGATTAGTTATTTAGTATGTTATGTGGAAATTGTGGAATATTGCAACGGCAATACTCCTGCAGCTGCGGTTTGTCGCGCTGACTCGCTGTAATACTTTATATTCTCTACTCGCGGCGAGCGCGAAACCACGCCCATCAAACACTGATTTCGCCACGGTATATCCTCTTAAGTTAAGAGAGTAACATCTGCCAATAAACTTTTTTAAAGTTTGGCGGAAACAATCAAAAATGTAATGTTGTTTTTTTTCTGCGAATAAATTTTTCGTATTTTAAAAAAAAAAAAAAAAACGCGGGGGGCGTTCACTAGTTATAGGTAATTAAAACCTAATTAAAAATTGTTTTCTTACAAACGAACCATGAAAGTAGAAAAATGTATTCTAATCGTTACTTGACTTGTAGTAGGATCATGGGATCATGGGCGCCAGCAGAATTATTTTCAGGGGGTGCATCTACTCATAAATTATCCCATCCCATCCAGTGGCGTATTTCAAGATTTGGCGCCCTGGGCCTGTAAGGTTTGTCGCCCCATAAATGAACGAGAAAAAAACCGGCCAAGTGCGAGTCAGACTCGCGTACCTAGGGTTCCGTATTGTGGATCATAAATTTAATTTTGTCATTTTTTTCGGGTATTTCTCAACCGCTTTGTGTATGCTTGTATGGATGGATGGATATTTGTTACTTCTTCACGTCGTAACTACTTAACCGATTGGGCTGAAACTTTGCACAAATATGGTTCTAGACCTGGAATAGTATATAGGCTACTTTTTATCACATAAATCAGTTCCCATGAGATAGCAATGGGGTGTCAAGTTCCTATAGAAAAGTGACTCGTTCACGCCGTATCTACTGAACCGATTGGGCTGAAACTTTGCACAAATGTAGTTCTAGACCTAGAATAGGACATAGGCTACTTTTTATTCCATAAATCAGTTCTCATGGGAACAAGAAATAGTGTCGTTCAGAGACGCGGCTCGGCATTCAGCTTCGCTAAACATACTTACTAGGGAATTAAATCAGTTATCAAAGACCGGCAAAGACACATTAAAAATATTTACAGATTCAATACGACTATACAAAAACTCAATCAACGCGGGCGAAACTGCTGGCAAAAGCTAGTATAATATAATACTTATTCGCATCCTTACAATATAGATACAAAAAAATATAGTTTAGGCATTTATGTTACGTTAGTCACTTTCAATTATGAAATTAATTTTAAAATATGTTTATTATTTTGTTACTATTTTATTTTTGTTATTTTTAATTAATTTATTATTTTTGTTTAGTTTTCTCCAAGTCAAGGGGGTGGAAGTGCACCCCCTTGCCCCCTCCTTCCGGCGCTCATGGCTATGATCTCTGAACTGTTAAAATAACCCACTTAGGTCCTTAACATGGTAAAAAAATCTTTGCGATTTTTATCTAAAACAGAACTTATTTGTAGCTCCATCGTCTGAACCATACTACAGTATAATATAAGTAAAACAGTATTATGTCTTCATATAAAACGGCCGAAACTTACGATTCCCGCGCATTTATGTGGGCAGCCCTAATGCGTGCGTCTACCAAGCTTTAATAGCTAAATATGTAAAAAGCTAAAATATGTAAGTATTTCTAATTTTACCCAAAATTTGATTACAAGCGGCCTTACAATGTAAAATACACACCTTCACACTCTCATGCATTACACACTACACTCACAAACATACACATACTCATCCTCCCTAGTAGCTTTTCAATACTGATCCCAAGACTTCGGTCGTAGGGTCGTAGAGTCGTAGGGAATCTCTGTCACACTTACACACACAACCCCTCACTTATTCACATACATTATCACCTAATCATATATTGTGTTAAATAAGCTAAATAAATAAGCTAATCATAAGTTTGCTGTCCACAATGGAAGAGCGGAGTCTCCTACTACAGGTATTATTTTACTTAAAAGGAGGCTCCAACAACCTGTAAGTACCTATGATTGTGTTAATGAAATAAATATTTTTGTATTTTGTATTGTTTCAACCTGTAATGTAATGCCACAGAATAAAATACTACGTACAGAAGAATCACCTTGCAAAAACATTGAAATAATTAGCTACTTTCGCTGAGCAGCAATAAAGTACAAACTAGCTCGCACCCGCCCTTCGGCAACTTTTTATAATTACCTACAGTCAGGTACCACACGTGTGTGCAAGCGAAAATGTATGGAATTACTACGCGCTAGAGCTTCTTTTACTGTGACGGTCTCAAGGTCATAAATCACTGTTCACTCGGTAGGGTTGTTTAAAATGTTGCACGCGTGAAAGAGGTATTTTATAAGGTGCTTATGCAGCTAAATTCATACTGGATGCTTGGTAAATGATTAGCATCACAGATCGATAACAAGTATTGTTAATTTCACAAAATAATATGTTGACCTACCTACCATAGTAATTGACTCGGCGCTAGGCTTGCGTTTGTAGGGAACAGGGTTTTTTAAAATAAGGAAATAATTTTCGAATTTCCCAAAAAAGGTCATCGAACCTTGATACCGACATCTTACCGTGTCTTCAGTATGAATTTGGCTGCATAAATTAATGACACCGTATATTTTAGTTTGTAAAATTATTTATAAATGAATGATGTAATATTTTGTTTTATTACTCATACATTATATACGACAACTGTATTGTATATTAATAAATAGACCTGACATGCATCTTGACTGAGGGTAAATTATTTATATTTATATTTTGAGGACCTAATAAAAGTAGTATCAAGTATATGTAAGCTTTCTTTGACTATCCATAGCCAGAACAGAACATGAAAAGTCGAGACGCATAGGTACAAGTGAGAATGTATCACAGAGCGTGCGTAACACTCGACTGACTCTAGTGCCGACGACGGGTTGCGTCGTGGTAGGTATTTATCGCGGGTCACGTGGTCAAGTGAGACCCCCCTGGTAATGCCCCAGATGTAAGATGTAATACTGTTACTTATCTATACTGTGACTATACGCAGCAGGCCCGTTAGCCGACGTGGCGCTATGCTATAATAAAAAGACTGTCACACAGCGAATTAATTGATATATCACCATGCATCAAAACCGCGACATGAGATGTCTTGTGCTTTGATTACCCGACATCAGTTGTTGCGATCAGACGTTTGATGAAAATATTTCGCAGTGTGGCTCTCAGAGTATATATAAACCAAACGGGGCTAAAAAAAACATGACCTTTTTAATAAGTTTTGTGTAAATATTAGTTAAAATGAAGTGTAACTGGTAAGAATACTTTTTATTTGACTTTGGAAGCAAATTAACAGCGCTATTTGGCGCAATTTGGCCGAGCTTTTTGTAGTCATGGCTTAGTGATATTACCGTCCCAGGGCGGGTATACAAGTAACATTAATTTATATAACCAAATTCATATTCAAGACTCGGTAAGTCCTTAGTATCAAGGTCAACATTTTTATATTGCGAAATTAGCAAAATGTGTTATCGATCCGCGGTACTAATCGTTTACCTTGCCCCCAGTGTGAGTTTGGCTGTATAAATAATTGTCCCCTTATAGCTTATATAGAAGCACCAAATTTGGTATTTGGTATTTGGTATGAACCAAATTTGGTAGTATAGTTTACCTTAGGTAAACTCTTCTTACTAGAATTTTTTTTCTTAGTTTTCTCAAAGCTGTAATTGAAAATGAACAGTAAAATATTTCATTATTAATTTTCAATTACAGGTTTGAGAAAAATTATAAAGAAAAAAAAATGTTTTTTTAATTCCTTGGGTCTCCTAGTCTAATATTTATCAGTAGAACCGAAAGTACGTTCATACCAAATTTGGTGCTTCTATCCGCCCGGTAAATAGGCAAGTTCGCAAAACCGCGCAGTGCTTCCGACATTTAGCGGAAAAGTTATCCTGAAAATTATATGACAGCCTTGCGGTCGGATTTACATTAATCCTTTGAAATTGTAATTTGTTTTCAGTGATATGATAAATTATAACTAAGTATCTAGGAACTCAAAACTTTACGACACGGACAACCAACTTCATAGGTTCGTTTGTAGTGTTGTATTCCTGTTTGAGATTTTGAGATAGAGGTCCAAAAAAGCCAAGCTTAGGTTCAGATTCTCGATGTAGCATCAGAAACAATTGCTCATTAAAACCATGACAATCTCTTGCCTAGAAAAACTAACGAGTAGATTATATAGTTTATACAAAACATAAAATATAAAACTGTTGATTTATTAACCTAACTTATTAGTAAACTATTGTCGTGAATTGCCACAGACCAATATCTTTATCACTTTTAATTTCTTAACAAGAAAAACAAAGTTAAGTTGTGCACTTTGTACCGAACGACTGACGTTTAAGGCGCTACGGAAAAAAAATCGACACTTTCAGAACTTGCATATCTACTTCAGTAAATGATGTATTATTTTGATAAAATTGTATATTATTTTTGGTATCTTTTTCTAGGGATCCACTTAAACAGAAACGCGATTGGAGAAATTCGGCTCGATACAAATGTTCATTGAAATTAGGTCTTTCTCGACACCAATTTTCCTGTTTGACAATTTGGAATGACATTTGGACTGCAACTATATTTTATTACATGGGTTGTTACAGTATCTAGGACCTGGTTAAACGAACTTTTGATAGCATTTTTAGTACATTTTATATTAATAAAAAACCGACATTTGGCTACTTTTCCTCGAATCCATCCCTCTCGCACTAAGGATTTTTTCGCTTATGGCGTAAAAGGGACGCTAAAATTTTTACATATCGCCTTAAGGGGAAACGAGTCGCAGCCTCTACGAAACGCACAACTTAAGATTACTTCTTATTTTTAAATTACAGATATTAAATAAACGTGATTTATGTCATTTCGCGAACATAGTTTAGTGTCAGTTATGCTTTTCCGGCAAAATTTTGTTATTTTATGCATTACGTTGTACATTTTTGGGCACACAAACTTAAAACACGTTTTTAAGTATGTGTGCCCATACATTTACAAGGAAATGCATAAAATAACAACATTTTGCCGGAAAAGCCCAACTGACACTAAACTATGTTCGCGAAATGACATAAATCACGTTTATTTAATATCTGTAATTTAAAAATAAATATAACCATCTTAAATTGTGGGTTTAGTAGCGGATACGAATCGTTCCCCCTTAATGACATTGCAGCCCTACAGAAATTTTGAATACATTTTTTAAGTTTTGGATTTTATGCAAAAGATGCGAAAACATAGAAACTTCATCTGTAAGGCGAATTTTAACGGTACTAAGGCAGCGTTAGAAATAGCGCTTGTCAGTGTGATGTTCACTTTTCTCGGAACAATTCACTAAGACTTGGCTATGGCCTTATATTTAAATGTACAGGAAAAAAAAATAAGACTTGGCTGTACGGGTTACTGTCCTTTGTCTATTGAAATAGGACTCAGAATAATTATTCTGAGGAATAGGACTAGACGGAATGAAAAACGAAAAAAAAATGCGTTTCAGAACACTTTCGTGCAACTGTCAGGTAACAGTTCGTTTTCCCTCGGTTTCACTCGTGTCGATATCTGGACCTCAGAATTTATTCTGAGATCTGGACGCTGCGCTTTGTAGGGTAAAATTCGCATCACTCCAACCCTGCGGTCCGAAATAGAATTACAATGGATCATAAGCTATTCACTTCATACTTTCGTAATCGATTTTAGCGATATAATTCTATTACGGAACGCAGGGCAAGTGATAATCGCTCGTTTGAAACAAAACTAATAGACCCCCGCGGGGATGTATATATATCGCGAAGGTGTGTTTTTTGGCATATACTTATTTTAGATAAGTAATATCTAAATCTTTCTCAAAGTTATGACGTTGCAACATAGATCTCTGCTGCCGAATTAAAACCATTAAAACGACCGTTTTTATAAAACGTTACGTTAAGTGCTTCTAAATTGGCTCAATAAAATCTCGTAAACCTCTGACTGATTTGCATTGACGGGATATCGTGTCAGGCTTGTTGCTTGTAGCCTAGATGCCTTGGTTTTATTATTATTATTATTTGCCGTTATAGAGGCTATAGATATAGAAATTTCAACTGGCTACCTATTATTACGGCTGTATCTATAGACCCCTGTGACAGACAGACAGACAGCAGGAAGGCTCCCGTTTAACACCTTTCGGGTACGGAACCCTAAAAAACATTCTTACTAGTGTTTTGCTATTCAAGAAATACAAAAATATTCATGATGTGTTGGCTTAAAACTATAAGACTTACTTCGGTAATCGTCCATTTCACAAATTTAATTTTATTGTTGAAACTTAACTAAAAACTTAAATAACATTCAAAAACTTAACTAAAGATGACTTAAATAAAAACCTAACAAAGTAAACCTATAATCTGAAATATTTGTAACTAGCGACAAGGATTAATGCTGTATTGCTTAAAATTATTTCTCGTAAAAAGTAAAGGATATAAAATGGTTATTGTGGGTTATCTCTAAGAGATAGATATATACCATCTTGGATTTTGTGTAGACCTTTTTGAGGTGTACAATACTGTAGTACATTATTTTGATCTATCTCGTAGGGTTTAGCCAGCGTTTGCAATGTAAGCGCAAAAAAATGTGTTTATTTACGACATCACATTAGAAACCTCTAAAATTATCAGTGTTTCTCTACTATATTATGCATGTATTATACATATAAACCTTCCTCTTTAATCACTCTATCTATTAAAAAAAACGCATCAAAATCCGTTGCGAAGTTTTAAAGATCTAAGCATACATAGGCACAGACAGACAACGGGAAGCGACTTTGTTTTATACTATGTAGTGATGATTAATAGAAAATGCTGGCCAGATCGCTGCCGTCGTTAGGAAGGGTGCCCAAAAGTCTGGCGGCGTTGCCACGTTGACTAATTCTTTGGCCAAAGTAGCTTCCAGCACTTCGGTCACCTGAAGTGTCGATCAAGAGCGACGAAATTTCTTTATTATAAAGTCGCCGCGCTTCTGGACCCCATGGCCCAAGAGTTCCTACAGTAAAAGACACAAATATGAAGCCTACTTATTACCTGACTTATAATAATTATCTCATAACTGAAAATACGTAGGTATATTTAGTTACTTTTTTAGTAAGATTCATTGATGAGTTCTTTATTAAAAGCTTAAGCATGTTAGATGGATCGCAAGCAATTTTTTACTTTTAGGTTATTTCTTTCGGTCGTAAGTGTCTCGGTGATAATGAATAACTTAATACATACATACCTACTGACATGGCTCTGCCTGCAGAATTCGTTGCTACAAGTTAGTAACTAAACATTGTTAAAACAGTAAAAAAGAGCCATCAGCTAGTTATAATTTACTCAAGTTGGTAAAATGAGCGATGAACAAAACAGGAGATTATTTATTTTATTTTAAATAAATAAAATAAACGATTTCTATTTTATTTCTATATAAGGTGACATTAATTTGTATAATCAAATGCATATGGAAGCTTCGTAAGTGATCACTGATCAGCAGGGATAGGATAATTGGATCGATATATACTTAAAGATGGAAAAATCCTTGAAACAGTTTGTAGGTGTAGAGTCTGCTTCTTAAAATATTATTTATTTTGATAGTGAAAATTACAAAAATTGCGGCACTGCTTAAAACGTTACGATGATGTATCTATTACTTAAAATATGTTACCGTAAATTTATGTTATTTAGAAATTGTATACAATTCCTAGAAAATTTATAAAATTGTATCTATTACTTAAAATATGTTACCGTAAATTTATGTTATTTAGAAATTGTATACAATTCCTAGAAAATTTATAAAATGTCATCTAAACAAATAGATAAATATCTATTGGTTTATTTTATTTTATTTTTGATCGGCCTTCAGTTTTGCCTTTTGCTCTGTTCGGCCTATATAAGCTTGGCATTTTATAAATTTCCTAGGAATTGTATTAATTTCCCTTTTTGTTTACTTCATTTATTTATTTATTTAGATTGCCGGTAACATATCTATTAAGTATTCCAATATCGTAACGTTTTAAGTAATTCCGTAATTCCAAGATTTTTACTATCAAAATAATATTATAAGAAGCCGACTCCACACCTACAAACTTTCTCAGTTTTTTTCAACTTTAGGTATAATATATCGATCGGATTATCCTATCCCTGATCAGTATTACGTATCGATAAAATGTTGATGTCCCATTATAAAATTGCGTCGGGGCTGGGCTTGCGTTTCTAGGGAACAAGAAAAAAATAAATTTGCGACTTTTACAAAAAGGGTCATCGAACCTTGATACCGAGCACTTACCGAGTCTGCTGTATACATTTATGTCACTTACCTTTAAAGAAAATGCGTATGGATATAATATTTTATACCAAGCTTAAATCGAGCTCCATTAGTCGACCGTTCTCAGAGTGTAGTGATTTTAGATATCTCTATTATAAATTGAAGAAATCTGAGTTCTAATGAAAACATTAGCAGACTTCAATCTTTGTCAATTTCTTAATTATAGTTTATCTTTGAAGATGATAAACTTTTGATTGATCACACGAACGCTCGCGTTTAACGCACACGCATCGCTCCAGCGATGAATTGTGCAACGGGTTGCGGCGATGGATGTGTGTTAAGACTAATAAGGGTCCGTCTAAGGTCAGATGCACAATTTCAAACTTGGCCAATCAGTTTAATGTAGATAGTAGACTATAGGGCTGATCATTTTAGCATTTTAGAAAAAACGGAAAAGCGTTAAGTTCGCTCGATAAAAAAAATTACGAAGTTACCTCTAAATTTCATGTTTTTCAAGTGTCAAGGGGTCTTCCTTAAAGGTAAGCCTTGAAATATTAGATTAAAAATAACTGAATCTCAACCACGTCTAAACATTTTGGAACATTATAATAATTGTATCTAGAAGCCGAGTTATTAAATAAAACCGCAGTTTATCGTGAGCGCGTGTTACTTGGTGGTCGTAACAGTCACGGCTGAGGGCGCGCTATTTTAAACTAAAAGGAAACGTCATAGAGTTCAGTTCCGATTGATGCAAAATGATGTGCTCAATCTGACCTTATATGCTCTCTTAAACGGCTATTTTTACCTAACAAAATAATAGCTATGACAAATTACAAAGCCACAAACTTATCCGTTACGGTGAGCCAAACTGAAATGGCTTCTATATTCACTGTCTGACAGTCTTCGCCACCGGAACAGATAAGTTTGTGGCTCTATACACTGGAAAATATTTGTGACGCTCGATGCTTGCGTCGACGCTTGTCAAAGTCATGCAAAGGAGACGGCCAGTTCTCCATAAGCAAAATGCCTTAAGAGTGTACACAAATATATTGTGGTAAATGATAAAGAACAAATTCAAAATAACACTTATAGACTATCCATTTATAACGGACACCATCTTTTAATAACTTTTCATGATAAATCGTTTGTATTTTGAGGTTATTTTCATATGGCATTGCGAAAATAAACTTAAGCGCGTTTGAAACGTTTATAGTTGTAACAATGTTTCACGATAATTCTGATATATTTAAAAGAGTATGCTCGAATGTCAGTTGTAATGTAATCTCTATCAAAATCCAGAAGAAAAGCATGAATCGTGAAATAAAAAGCGTAAGCTGGAAGCGTAGTTTGTGGACTACTTGGTAGATGGCGCGCGCTTTCGTCTCGTTCGGTGTTCGCTCTCATGACCGGCTGCAACATTAAGTACTTATTTATTTTAATATATGTGTCCGTGTTATTATAAAAGTGAAACTAGCTACGAAAAAATCTAACAAAAATTATAGTATACATTTATTTCATGTACGCGGTTAAGGCCGATTCTGACCGTTTCCTTTCTATATTCACTGTATGACAGTCTTCGCCACCGGAACAGATAGTTTGTGGCTCTATATACGATGTAGAGAACATTGGAAAATATTTGCGATGCTCGGTGCTTGTCAAAGTCATGCAAATGGTCGTTTATAACTCTTTGCAACCCGTTGCACACTTCATCGCTGCGACGATGCGTGTGCGTTAAACGCGACAATGGACTCGTCTCGGTCAAAATGATCAAGAGTCGCTAAACTTTATTCAATTACGCAAATATGCGAGTTCATTCACAATTAATTAATATTTATAACTACTATACTATAAACATCGTATGAATCATAAGACGAGTGGTGATTACGTGGAAGTTCGTTTTGAAATATGCATGACATCAACGTAGCATCTTCTTTCAGCTGTAGTAATAACCTCAGAATAAGGAATATATTCTGAGGTAATAACACTGCTATTTATGCACATACATATTATGCACGTAATTTGACATGCGTGAAATTGCCCACTTGCAGCATGATCGAGAAAAAATCTTTAAGGCGATACGTAAAAGTTTTAGCGTCCCTGTTACTCCATATGCGAAAAAACCCTCAGTGTGAGTGGGACGGATTCGTGGAAAAGTAGCAAAAAGTTGGTTTTTTATTAATATAATACTTACTAAGCTATTTTGTCAAAAAGATTTTCAAGGAGACTTTACAAATACATAATATCCACATTTTGAATGCAATTTCACAATGAAATTAGTTAGGATTTCAGAATTACAGGAAAAAATAAAAAAATTAAGAGGTCTTTTCGGAATAAAATTCTATCGAGAAAATTTCATCCAATCGCGTTTTCCTTCAGTGAGAATCATAATCAAATACTCAATAAACATTTACCCAAAAATTAAATACATAGATGGCGTTATAGTAATGGATAGGAGTAAATGGATTAGAAAAAACCCCATTTTTTATAGTATTCGGGTTAACTAACCCAAGGGAAGAGTTAACTAACCCAACATTTCATTAGTCCTACTATTGCACCATGATAATATCGAAGCGGGTTAGTAAACCTGAGCGATTGTTTGACATTTGACATTTATTTAGAATGTTACCATAAAGTATTTAGTTGCAACCAATGAGGTACAGTATCTATATAATGTCATTGGAAACAACACAATTTAAGTCAAACTGGTAACATTACTTCGCTAACTAGAGTTTAACACGAGGTGACAGTCGGGTTAAATTATGATGACCTTCTCTTAGTTTAACTCTTGTTTAACCCGAGATTTTGAGGGGTGCAAGAGAGCTTTTTCTTAACCCTCTATTTTATGACTTAACCAGAGTTAAAGTCGAGTATACTTGAAAAAACGCTCCGGGTAGTTTCAAAGATCGGTAAAATAACTTTTTGAGTGCCTCTCCAAAAGTAGAGGATGAATCCAAAATCTACTTTTTTTTTACGGGACAAAAGGTAAGTATGTTTCACGTCCATCTTGCCCTATTGAAATTCGTCTAAACTACTGCCGTGATTTTTTTCACGTCTCCAAATACAACCGTTTCGCCGGCAGGTTTAATATTTCGCAAACGGAATCCTGAATCGAAAAATGGTCTTCTCACACCCCCAATATTTTTAAATTACCTATCCAATAACACCTCACACTAGGGGATAGACGGGAAAAAAAATCATCCCCACTTTACGCGTAGGGGAGGTACGCCAAAAAAAATCTTTTTCAAATTATTACTGTACCACTTTATCAGCGTGATAAATATGTATACCCATGCCAAATTACAGCTTTCTCGTACTCATAGTCTCTAAGCTAAGCCGCGGACAGACAGACGGACATGGCGAAACTATAAGGGTTCCTTGTTGTTGACTACGGAACCCGCAAAAGGGGTAACCACGAAAAATAAAAATAAAATGCAAGAGTGTATCAGCCAAAATAGAGCTTCATTTCGCCAATATTGAGCGGCGCGTGTATTCACAACTAAAAGATCCTCTTATTGACGACCGATATTGACTCGCGAAGGTCACAAGAACTGGGTCACATCTGCAACTGTCTTTTAGATCAATTTATTTATTGAAACCATCGACAGATTTGATGGCCGTTTCGTTCGTCATAGAAAGGAATATGTACGAAAATAAACACAATATTAAGCTGATTCTGAATTATTTGGCTTTACTTTTAGTTTGAGTGCTGTCAAAACTTACATTTCTCCAAAGTAAATTAGCTTCTGTGACTAATACTTAAGGTCTATTTTACAGTGAAGAAACTTTAGTTTTGCTAGCATTTTAACTAAAATTAAAGCCTTCAGAATCTGCTTTTTTCTTTTCAAGAAGGATGTGCAGATCTTTCCCTTCCATTAAAATTCTAACTCACGTCTTTCGTCTTTCTTTTTTTTATCACATTTATCAAATGGGATATAAGACGGCCTCGAAAAAACATAGAACTAAAAACTAAAGTTTGTAGATCACACGAATAATTTATCGCAAAGTTAATCTCGAATAAATGCTCTCTAAGTCGTCTTCTGAAACGGGTATCAGCTTTCATATATTACCATTGTGCCATTTTATAAAGCAGCGTTGTTTGGGTATATATTTTATAATATTGGTTCGAAATTAATACCATTGTATGTATAAACCTAATAAATTATTTAATTTTCAGGTTACATTTGGCTACAGCCACCCTCTTCTTACCAGCTTTATGCAGAAGTCAAACTACTGGTGAGTAAAATAGTTATAATAAGTCAGTCAGCATTATTAAAGTTCCATCAAATATGGCCATCCTACTTGATTCTCTTACTATACTGAGTGGTAGCTTATCCAGGAATAGTAACTCAGTCGGTAGTACGCCGGACTCTCAATATTAACTCAGTCGGTAGTACGCCAGACTGTCAATAAAAACTCAGTCGGTAGTACGCCGGACTCTCAATATTAACTTAGTCGGTAGTACGCCGGACTCTCAATAGTAACTTAGTCGGTAGTACGCCGGACTCTCAATAGTAACTTAGTCGGTAGTACGCCGGACTCTCAATAGTAACTCAGTCGGTATTACGCCAGACTCTCAATAGTAACTCAGTCGGTAGTGTTGAACATAGCAACATTCATATTTTCTAATTAAAACTATTAAGATGTCTTGTCTATAATTTGCGACTGCTGCCTTGCCTGCCATAAAAGATGGCGTTGTTATATTTTTGTAAGAAGAAATAAAGTTATGTTTTTAAGTTAATAAATAAAGATTTAGTTCAGAAGAAACTAATATTTTTAACTCTAGAACTGCCCTGGCCCTCAGCAAATATTCAATAGGGTTATGGGCCCAGGATTTGCGTGAAAACGAAAAGTGGAAAAGACGCCGTGCAGCCATTGTTGTGTTGGATGGAAAAGAAATTGAAAACGGAAAATAAAAGTTTGATCGGAAATACGGATTGAAAAGAAGAAGAGAAGAAAATAGTAACATGGAGACGAAAGATAAGTTTTATTTGAGCAGATTTGCGGGAGAAAACTTCGGGGCGTGGATGTTTCGATTGATGTCAATTTTGAGAGAAGCCGGTGTGCAGAAAGCGGTTCAAGAAGAAAATTTTGCTGCGACTAAAGAAAATGAGAAAGCGGAATCTAAAGCTCAGGCTATAATAATAAGTGGCGTTGCGGACAGCCATTTGGAATACTTGAAAAACAAGACAACTGCGTATTCTATGATCAAAAACCTGGAAGAAAGTTTCAAAGAAAAAAGTGTAAGAAGCCGTTTATTTTTACGCAGAAAGCTATCAGATATGAAGTACACGGAGTCTCAGCCCCTCTTACAACATTTTATAAGTATGGAAGAAATATTTTCTCAACTGGTAGACGCTGGGAACGAGTTGACAGAAGAAGAAAAAGTTAACTACATACTTCTGTCCATGCCGAAATCATATGAGGCGATAATAACGGCGCTGGAAACAGTAGATAACCTCAAACTAGATTTTTTGAAAAATAGATTATTGGGTGAAGAAGAAAAAAGGAAGAAGCTATCAAACTGTCCCAGTTATGCGGAGAATGTTGCAACAAGTTTCACTTGTTATTCATGTGGACAGAAAGGACATAAACAGTATCAGTGTAATAATTTCAACAACAGAGGTCAAGTGAGAGATCAGAATCGTGGAAGAGGTTATTTTCAAGGACGTGGATTTCAAGGACGAGGAGGCAATTTTCATGGAAACGGTTTTAATCCAAGAAGAGGACGAGGTCAAGGCGGTTCTAGAGGAGAACATTCACGAGCATTCATGGCGGAAAGAGAAGAGGATGGTCAGGCGTTTGTGTGTGGAAATAGGATGAACAAAAATTATCGAAGTAAAAGTGAAAATGTAGAATGGTGTTTGGACTCGGGTTGTTCTGATCACCTTATCAATAGTAAAGAACTATTTTATGAATATATAGACTTGAAGGTGCCGAAGAAAATATGTGCAGCAAAGAACGAGGTGACACTTGAGGCCCAAGGAGTCGGAAATATCAAGGTAAAATGTATGGTAAACAATGAGCCTAGTTACTGTACTATAAATAACGTATACTATGTGCCAGATTTAAGAAAGAATTTGTTGTCAGTGTCAAAAATGGGATCGTTTGGGATGAAAGTAATTTTCAATGAACGGAACGTAAAAGTTTTTAACCAATATGGGGAATTAATCATGATGGGTTACTGTAATGGATCATTGTACACGGTAAACACAATGATAAATGTAACTGAATGTAATATTGTGCAAAATACTGATTTGGATTTGTGGCATCGCCGTTTTGGTCATTTGGGAGTTAAAAATATTAAGTTATTGAGTCAAAAGAATTTAGTTCACGGAATTTCAAATGTAAACAATGGTAATGAACAGTTTTTGTGTGAACCATGCTTGCTAGGTAAAATGTCAAAGCAGCCTTTTAATAAGCCAGGATATAGAGCGAGTAGGCCACTAGAACTTGTACACAGTGACGTTTGTGGACCAATAAATCCCACTACATGGGACGGTAATAGTTATTTTGTAACATTTATCGATGATTATACTCACTTTGTGATGGTTTACTTGATCAGACAGAAGTCAGAGGTATTTGATAAGTTTAGACAGTACTACAATTATGCTACTCGACATTTTAATACAAATTTACTGAAACTTAGAACTGACAATGGGGGTGAATATGTGTCAAGGGAATTCAAGCAGTTTTGTGAGGATAATGGAATTTTAATGCAGTACACAGTAGCTTATAATCCAGAGATGAATGGAGTAGCTGAGCGAATGAATAGAACTTTGATGGACAAAGCACGCACTATATTGATTGAGTCAGGTTTAAGAAAGGAATTTTGGGGAGAAGCTGTTTATTTCTCAGCATATGTTACTAACAGAAGCCCTACAGTATCAAAAGATAGGACTCCCAGTGAGCTATGGGAAGGAAGGAAGCCGAATGTAATTAATATGAGAGTGTTTGGAAGTATTGCATACAATCATGTACCAGGTCAATTGAGAAGGAAGTTGGATGATAAAGGAAAGAAGATGATTATGATAGGATACTGTACAGGAGGATATAAACTATGGGATGACGAACAACATAAAGTAATAGTAGGGAGAAATGTTATATTTGATGAAAGACCACAAAAGGTGAGAGATGTAGTCGTTATTGAAGGAAGTAGTATAGATGTTGAGGAACAAGAGAAAGAGAACAGAGTAGAAAGAGTCAATAAAATGGAAAAAGAGGAAAGAGTGGAAACAGATGAAAGAGTGTATGAACAACGACCAAATACAAGTCAAGAGGAAGGTCAGTCAAAGACACAAACAAAAAGAACGATTAATAAGCCAGCATGGCAACAGGATTATGTAATGGATTTTACTGAGGAAGAGGAAGCATTGTTTGCTTTGTATATGGGACAGTCAAATGATGTACCGATTATCTATGAGGACATTGAGGCAAGAGAAGATAAGAGAGAATGGAAGAAGGCGGTAGAAGAAGAAATAAATGTGTTAGAAGAGAGTGAGACATGGAAAAGTGTGCCTAAACCAGATGGAGCCAAGTTAATTGATACAAAATGGGTTTTTACAAGGAAAGATTTGAATGACAAAAGTGTATGTAAGGCAAGACTTGTTGTGCGAGGGTTTCAGCAGCAAGATACATTTGAAGATGTGTATTCACCAGTATTAAAATTACAAACTTTGAGGATTGTGTTGTCAGTTGCTGCTCATAGGGATTATAACATACATCAAATGGATGTGAAAGGAGCATTTCTGTATGGAAGAATAGATGAAGAGGTATATTTGAAGCCACCTAAGGGTATTGACATTCAGGAAGGGCATGTACTAAAATTTAATTTTGTGAAACAAAAAGTTGAAGAAGGTGTTATTCATCTGGAGTATATTTGTACACAGAAACAGTTAGCGGATGTATTAACTAAACCTTTGTCTAAGAGAATGTTTAATTATTTTATCGCTGAGTTAGGTTTGTGTGATAACAAAAATGTGAATGTTGAGGAAGGGTGTTGAACATAGCAACATTCATATTTTCTAATTAAAACTATTAAGATGTCTTGTCTATAATTTGCGACTGCTGCCTTGCCTGCCATAAAAGATGGCGTTGTTATATTTTTGTAAGAAGAAATAAAGTTATGTTTTTAAGTTAATAAATAAAGATTTAGTTCAGAAGAAACTAATATTTTTAACTCTAGAACTGCCCTGGCCCTCAGCAAATATTCAATAGGTAGTACGCCAGACTCTCAATAGTAACACAGTCGGTAGTACGCCAGACTCTCAATAGTAACTCAGTCGGTAGTACACCAGACTCTCAGCAGTAACCCAGTTGGTAGTACGCCAGACTCTCAATAGATACACAGTCGGTAGTACGCCAGACTCTCAATAGTAACTCAGTCGGTAGTACGCCGGACTCTCAAAAGTTACACAGTCGGTAGTACGCCAGACTCTCAATAGTAACTCAGTCGGTAGTACGCCGGACTCTCAATAGTAACTCAGTCGGTAGTACGCCAGACTCTCAATAGTAACTCAGTCGGTAGTACGCCGGACTCTCAATAGTAACACAGTCGGTAGTACGCCAGACTCTCAATAGTAACTCAGTCGGTAGTACGCCAGACTCTCAATAGTAACTCAGTCGGTAGTACGCCGGACTCTCAATAGTAACTCAGTCGGTAGTACGCCGGACTCTCAATAGTACCAACTCAGTCGGTAGTACGCCGGACTCTCAGTAGTAACTCAGTCGGTAGTACGCCAGACTCTCAGCAGTAACTCAGTTGGTAGTACGCCAGACTCTCAATAGTTACACAGTCGGTAGTACGCCGGACTCTCAGTAGTAACTCAGTCGGTAGTACGCCAGACTCTCAGCAGTAACTCAGTTGGTAGTACGCCAGACTCTCAATAGTTACACAGTCGGTAGTACGCCAGACTCTCAATAGTAACTCAGTCGGTAGTACGCCGGACTCTCAATAGTAACTCAGTCAGTAGTACGCCAGACTCTCAATAGTAACTCAGTCGGTAGTACGCCGGACGCTATCAGAAGTAACTCAGTCGGTAGTACGCCGGACTCTCAATCTTGAGACACGGGCTCAAATACTGCCAGTAAAGTGAGCACTAATGAGTTGGTTGGAATTAATGTGCATAGTATTTGTAAACCAAATACGGTGGAGGAAAACGCTGTAAAATGAACTTGCATGCACTAAAAAGCCCGTATCTGTGCCCGAAGTACGGCGATTAGGGTTACCCATATCACGTCGGGGCGTTGAAATCGTCGGTGAAGAGAAGGTGTACGATTGTTGACTGTTTTAGTGGCACTTCACATATAGAATCACCTCTGGTACTCCATATGTTGTGACGATATACAATTTGATGTTACTCTTACAGAATACCCATCATCCGACAACTTCACCACAATCTCACCACCTGACAACCTGACAACGAGCTCCCCCCTGGACTCCGCACCCTGCTCCAAGCTCAGGCCTGGCGATGTAGACTTGCAGACCATAGACCTCCTCGCGGTGTATCAGCTGGACAAATCAACGACCCCTGGCGTGTCCGTGGTACCAGGGTCTAATGAGTGGCAGAGAGCTTATAGGATCCGTAATGGCGCTAACCTCACTTTTCCTTTATTGTAAGTGTCAGATCCAATGAGGTAACTTTAGTACAGTTTGCGAAATATTATGTGCAGTGATAAATGAAAAATAGGCTTATCTCCTAGTAGCAATAAGGTAATAAAAACAGACTTCCTGATTTTACAAACAATGTAATTTGAGTAAACGGTCTTGATACATTCTAATGAGTTCATGCGTGTGCATGCACTACTGCAACCATAGGTCAGTAGACTTCATAGAATAGAATAGAATAGAATATAATAATTTCTTTATTTAAGGCCCTGCCCATCCAACAAAACAATCTTAATAAGTGATTTTGAACTCAAGTATATTGTCAGAAAGTCTACATTAGAACGCTCGCTTCGTGCACTACGGGCACACAGAAGCAGTGAATTTGCGAGGCTTTTCTGGAATTTCTGAAAAATTATCGAAAAATAAATAAAAATGGGTCTATAAATGTCTCTGGTTATGCGTAAAAAAAATTCAGGCGAAGTTTTAATTCTCTCGGTTGAACACTTTTGCTAGAAACACATTTAATCGCAATTTGAGGAGCTTACTTTGCGATTTTTTTCTATCGAGTGAAGTTAACTCAATTACGTTTTCAGATCAACTTGTGTTTAGAGTATATCCTCTATTGTAACATATATTTTACTTATATTTGAATGAGATATTGAACTGACAATATGAATTAAACAGAACGCTCATTTTGGAATGACAGGGCCTTAAGACAGTAGGTTACAATAAATATTAAACACTAATTTCCACTGAAAGTTTCCTTGTAATGTGGAAAACTAGGCTCTTTCTCAAAAACATAAGACTTGAAGAAATTAATTTTATCTTATGTTAGACTATGATTATAGTACATTACGATACGAGAGCGACGAAACGTTTTCTGACGAGTGTGAGTTTGCAGCACGAGCCGAAGGCGGCGAGACGCGCAGCGTGCGTAAAGTGGTCATTTTACGCACGGTGTGCTATAAAAGACTTTAATTTAAGCTATATAGGAATACATTTTAAAACATCTGTAATCTATTTATTTTTTCAGACAAGTGTTCCCAAAAGGTCTCCCTGAAGAGTTCTCCGTAGTTAGCACGTTCAACACTCAAGGTCACCGAAGACCTTGGAGCATAGTTCGGGCCAGGTCTAAGAATATGCAGTTGTCCTTGACTTTACTACCACATGCAAGGAAGATTGCAGTCTACGTGCAAGGGTATAGAGCTGTTTTTGAATCGGAGAAGGTGAGGTGTTATTTTGAAATATGGAAAAGGAAAGTTAAATGAGTCTTGTTATTGAATTTTCTTTGAAGAATCTCTGCATCCTAATTTTTATGGAGAATATCGAACCATGGTAAGAGCGGAACCAGGACTTTAAATTGGGGGTTAGCTAGGGTTCGGACCTTGTGTCAAGATTTAAAAGGGAGTTGGAGGCACTGGCAAAAAATAACGCAAAGGTCAAATAAAAAAAAAAACACTAAAAAGATATCGATTTACATAAATGAACCAAAAACTCGCATCACATGGCCTCATATTATAAACGTTGCTACAAACTACTCTAAATTCTAATTGATATTTTCTAGTTTGTAATGCACTGAATAATATTAAGTTTTCAAACTAAGAATTAATAAGACCGCTAGGGTTGCCAACTGTCCCGATTTAAGCGGGATGTCCCGTGTCCCGACGAAGCGGCTGGCGGGACGCTAATTGTCACGATTTTTAACATCAACCCATTTTCATTAAATTTTTCCCGCCATTCTTGCTTATTCCGGCGTCAAACGCACATGCAGAGAGATTTTTTTCTCTCTGTGGTAAAAATTGGACTGATGATAGAAACAACTGACGCCTGAACAATTGAACATGTTAAATTACAAATTAGAATGAATTGCAAATTAGAGTTAATTTTAGCGAAACATGTTCTGAATTTTTCGGTTATGTGGTAAAAAAAAAAATATTCTAAAATGCGCAAAATCGCAAAACAAACATTAAATTCAGTTTGTATTGTACGGGCAGTTCATTTATAGTTTTACCTATTATTATGATTATCATTATTCTGGAAATTTCAGAAGAAAAATTTCATTTTGTTTTTTTATTTTTATTTATTTAGGACACAAACAGTCTTATAGTAATACGTAATATTATTCTAACATCGACAAGGAGGTCCCTAAAGTAATAATAGTAAATATATTTAAATAATTTGTTGTCTGATTAATTAACACATTATTAAACACGTATTTTTAAGATGTCCCGACTTTTTCTTACCGGTCCCGATTTTTTTTCTAATTCATTTTCAGAGTTGGCCGGCAAGGGCCTACTGCCCCTTCGTGTCCTGTATCCCCCCTTGAATTTCAAAATGTAGCAAAAAAGTAGTGGTCGAGGTCTCTGAACCTCAGAAAGCACGTTAGGCCGTTATTTTTATTATTAGTAAACGGCCAGCGCCAGCTCTAGCCCATGTAGCGCCCGAGTGCAACCAATACCCTGGAGCCCTCAAGAAGGCGCGCAATCAAAATGGAATATTTACCTACAGTTATATTTTACCCAGTGATCGGAAATTTGGATGCAAATAGTGCAATTAGAAATGATGTTGGGAAGCGATAGCCCGTTTATTTCGCTTGCGGTACGTCCCTGTGGACCAGCGGGGCAGGACTCGAGGGTAAAAAGTATTATTTAGGTATAGAGGGCTTATATAAGAATAAGAAACCACAAATTTGTCGTTAAATTCAAAAATATCTATCAAAATATAACACGGGCGCATGGTCTTTGAGAACGCCGCGAGTGACGCAGGCTCTTTGGTTTTGGAGGCGTCGCGAGCGGCTGTGATGGCGCTCGGCACCTCCTAAAACCTTGCGCCCGTGTGCGCCGCCGCACACCCTGCACCATGGGTGCAGCCGCACCGAAGACGGCAATCAAAAACCAGCCAAGTGCAATTCAGACTCGCGTACCTAGGGTTCCGTATTATGGATGATACATTTAATTTTGACATTTTTTTTCGTGAATTTCTCAGCCGCTTTATTTTTCCTTTAATTTTTACGTAAACACACATTTTACACACATTTTTTTCATATTTTTCGGTCCACCAGTTTGGAGATAATAGGGGGAGATATATTGCTTATGGTTTTTTAAGGATTTCTCAAAATAGATGCAATTAAATATAGCCAAACTATATATTTTTACAATCAACCTTGTAATTGTAATTTTTTTCCTGTAATTGGCCAGTTATGATCTATAATTGACATTTTTTTCATATTTTTCGGTTTACCAGTTTCGGAGACAAGGGGGGGGGACATATGTACATACTTTGTGGTTTTTTAAAGATTTCTCGAAACCAGTGCCAAAAAATATAGTAAAAGTATATTTTTATAATCATCTTTTTAATATCTACAATTTGATGTCCATATTGTATTTTTAGGATAATATTTTTTATTTTTTACTTTGATCAAAACAGTTTAAAATTTATCATATTTGTGAGCAACCGTGATTTTTGTGCCAAATTTCATGTCTTTATCTTTAACGGTGCTAAAGTTATGAGGCTGACAGCCAGTTGCAGAAAGGGTTTTTAAGTTTAATGAACCTTTAAAGTTGATGTCATCCCTTACATTGTTCTTGACAAAGAAAGTGACAGCATTCATTTTAAAGTTTCATTAAACTAAAAAATCCTTTCTGGAACTGGCCGTGTGGCATACGGACGGACGGACGGAAAACGGAGTCTCACCATAAAGGTTCCTTTTGTACCTTTTAGGTACCACGAAATCCTAAAAATGGAACAGCTTTTGCTCAGGAATTCCTGTAGGTGCTTGAGTAACTGCAGTTCCCAAGGTGGCGATTAAAAATCACGAACTCCGGATTGCTCTACTTCACTGAAACTTCACAACACAGCACACTGTAAAAGGGATCATGAAACAATATCTAAATAAAAGTAACTTGATTTCCTCTGCAGCTTTTTTCACCTGGCTGGCACAAGATCCACGCAGCTGTGACAAATGATACTGTCAGATTAGCAGTGGATTGTTTAGAGGTAAGAAATATTATACCAGATATTTATATTGTGTTCAAACTAGCGAAACCAGAGAAACAACTAATAAATAATTTCCTTGACAGCTTGAACCGGAAAGCATTGGCGAACATGATTTAAGCAATTCAAGCTCATTCACAATCGTCTCCAACGATGATGGAACACCTGCATCGGTAAGAGTTTCAAGCTATAAAAGCTGTGCCAACCGACGCTTTAGACCGGAGTCACGCTTATGACACAAAATAACCACTTACAGAAGGTTCACTCCGCGTACCTAGCGAAAATAGGCGCACGCACAGATAGAGGCGTACAGTGCGCGCCAATCCTTTAGTCGCCTCTGAAGATAGCCGCAAGAGGCGACGCAATAGCCGTTTTACGGTGTCTGGGGAACGTTACAGGAGCGAGGGCGCGGAGCACACCCGCCTGCGTGCCGCACCACACCCCCCGCTCGCCATTTAGCAGGTGTCAACACTATGCGTTAGTGTTAGTGCTAAGTCCGTACACTACACACGCGCGCTTTGCATGAAAAGTACCTTCGAGGAAAAAAAATTATGATTCGTTAAGTTTATCGTTGAATCTGTCTGTTATAGTTTATTGTTTTTGTTGTCTTTATTTGTTGTTTTGTTGATTTGTTAAATTTGTTATGCCTCGCGGACGTTATAGCGTTTTAAGGCGACAATGTTGGAAAATGGTGTTTAAGATTGCACTAAAATAATAAATAAATAATTAAATAGGTAGGTACAACAAGTACAGCTTCCCACTTATAGTAAACATTCAATAATCAACCGTTGATATTATTGTTTCCTTGACTGTACCTGCGCAAGCTTGCACTCGTTACTCATTCAGAGGCGACTAAAAGATTGCGCGCACTGTACGTACTACGATCTCGATCGAAGTCGGTCGAATGCCAATACGAAATTCTGACGAGATCATCATACGTACGCGTCTATGCATGTTGCGTCTGTTTTCGCTCGTTGTGTGGAGTCGGCCTTCTGGTAGTAACTATTTTGTGGTTGTGAGTTGTAGGTAAACAACTGGCTAGAATGTCTATGTCTAGAATTTTAATCTCTGAAAAGCTGAAATGCTTAACCAAAGTACACTCAGGGACATAATTAGAGGAACGCAAAAAAAAGTGAAGTTATTTAAATTTCATGATTCCTTTTTTTAGTTTAGGTTAATTTTTTGCAATTAGCTTTCCAAAAGTCATATTTTTCGTAACTTTATGAAAGTTTTGAACTCATTAATCGTTACAAATACATTTACAAAAAACATAAAACAGGACATTTAAAAACATTGATATTGTACAAAGGCGACACTTATTGCAAATAGCAATATCTACAAGGCAACCTTTGGGTGAAAGAGAAGGTGAGAAAAAAACAAATAAAAGGGGAGCATGTAAATGTAAAATAGAAACTAAATGGAAAAAATATAATATTTTTTGCAGGTCGATCTCCAGTGGTTATCTCTGAGCTGTCATCAATATAATTTGACTGCAGATAGTTGTGAAGAAATTGTAAGTACCACGCTTTAAGGTCATAAGAACTTGGCTCTTGGAGACAAAGAGTCTTCATAAATTTTCTATAAATACTGATTGCTTGGTTTACAGGAAAAATCAGAGTTCATAATTGCCACAGCAGCACCAAATGTGAGTTATTAAACAAGTAGGTCCACAATTATTGTAATATTCGAGAGATATACATTAACCTAACTCTGATAAAACTTTTTTTCAGTTTATCGATTCAGCTGCAACCACGAATGTGTTTCCATTCGGTCAAATTTGTAACACGACCTGCCCACCGGTAAGTATGGAAATTTTGACACCCTTTAATGTTTAGTGCCTGCGTAACAGTTCGAGCTAGAAAATCTTGGCGAAAAAAAAAATAGGCCTTAGATTAAAATCATGTAAAGGTGTTTTAATTCGAAAACCATTTCTAGGTTTTGGTTTATAAGCCCTATTTTAGAACTTGTGGTCTAAAAAACGCACCCTTTTTTTGCCAACCCTGTGGTGTCAAATAACGACTTTTTTATTTTGGTTGTTTTAGCGGGTGCAATGGACAGGTACCTTTTAATGAAACCACATAATCTACTGATCATACTGAACACTTTCCTAAAAGAAACATGCACAAAAAACCGGTGAAGTTACTTATTACACGGTATATGGTTCCGTATCGCGGATGAATAATTTAATTTTGTAATTTTTTTTTCGTGAAGTTCTCAACTACTATATTTTCCTGTAATCTATACGTAAACACATATTACCATGATTTTTTTCATATTTTTCGGTCCACCAGTTTTGGAGATAAGGGGGGGACAATTTTTTTGTAGTTTTTCGAGGATTTCTCGAAATAAATACAAGAAAATATAGCCAAACTATTACCTAAAGCCTCTTTATTACCTAAATTTTTTCATTATTGAAGTTTTTTTTATATTTCTCATTTGTGTTCAACTTTTTATTAAATTTCTATAGTTTTCCTGTAATAAGCCAGTTATAGAAAAGAATAATTATTTTTTTAGAATAATTATTTATTAAAGCATCAAGTTATGATCGACATTTTTTTCATATTTTTCGGTCCATCAGTTTCGGAGGTAAAAGGGGGGACTTACGTATTTTTATGATTTTTAAAAATTTCTCGGAAACCACTGCATGTAAATATAGTAGATATATATTTTTACAATCAAATTTTTAATATCTACAAGCCATATTCGATAGCCATATTGTATTTTTAGGACAATATTTTTAATTTTTCTCTCTTTTGTTTTGGAAATATTTTAAACAATTTCAATTCATTAAATTAAATTTTACACCTTATTATGTGGACAAATTAATGCTATTTTGTGCCAAATTTCATGTCTTTATCTTTAACGGTGCTAAATCTATAAGAATAAGAATAAAGTTTATTTTTCTCAAAAACACAGGAAGAATATAGTTTAGGTACATCTGTACTTATATATTATTATATTATTATCCTTACCGAATGTAGGCTTGATAAAAACTCTCCCGTAATTAACCTAAAAAATTATACTTATCACTGTAACAAAAACTACTTAAATCAAAATGACGGCATCATTGTATTTGCCAAGCAGGATCTGCAAATTCAAATAAAAGAGCCACATTTCAAAGATGCAAATTGCCTTCTTATCAATATAGGAACTGAATATAGTATAATTGCTATATATAGATCTCCCTCAATATATAACACAGATAGTTTTTGTAACTCTCTCGAAGAAGTCATGGGTTCAGCTAAGGGCGAATCGTGCTTTATAACTGGCGATATAAACATAGACATCAAGGACGACACAATTGATACACGATCCGAACCTTATCTTGATCTCGTCCATCACAGCGGCTACTTCCCGGGTCATAGACTGATAACACATGGGCTTACTTGCCTAGATCACGTTATGGTCAAAAGTAAGAAGATGGTCAGTGTGGTCGTTTGTGATACAGAAATCACAGACCACGACACGGTTCTCTTTGGTGTTGAAACTGTTAAGCCTATTCGCAATAATACCTCGAGAAGCTATATCAAAATAGATTATAAAGAACTTACTGATGACCTGGAACGTACTGACTGGAATGATCTCTACTCACACATAGATATCGATAAGGCAGTAGACACGTTTGTATCTATAGTAGGAAACAAAATCGATAAGCATAAAACCCAACGTACCCTAAGAAGTCGTGAAATTATACGTAAACCATGGATAACTAAAGGCCTCCTGAGGTGCATTAAGAAAAGAGACACTCTGCATCAGAAAGCAAGAAGGCGTCCCAATGATCCAAGTTTCCAAAATAAATACAAAACCTACAGGAACTACTGCAATAACGTCCTACAAAATCTAAAAAACGAGCATGACAAAAACTTACTTGAGCAAAGTAACGGAAATAGCAAGAGCACTTGGAAAGCTGTAAAAACTATTCGTAATTTGAATACTTCTAAACCAAAAAGCCTAGAACTTCTTACTATGTGTAGCCACCCAACTGATTCACTTAATAATGTAAATAATTACTTCTCGACTGTAGGTGAATCCATGGCAAACAATATCCTGAGCAGGTTAAACAAAACCGAGCTGGAATTGGCGGCCGTTAATTCCACTCATTTGGGTGCAGGATCTCCAATAAACTCCTTCTACCTCTATCCTACAGATGAAATGGAGATTTTGGGGATTCTTTCCCAGTTAAAATCTGGCTCTGCGCCTGGGTGGGATAACATTAGCAATGACATACTGAAAACTAGTAAACGCGCCCTTGCAGCTCCTATAACTTTTCTGTGTAATCTCAGTATGACCTCCAAAAAGATGCCAGCAAGTCTTAAAGTTGCTAATGTTTGTCCCATCCATAAAGCAGGTGATAAACAGTCTGCTGCTAACTATAGGCCCATCTCGCTCCTAACCTCAATTTCTAAAATAGTTGAAAAGATTGTCAACAGGAGACTAATGAGCTATTTAGAAAAGGAAGAGCTTTTATCTAAAAACCAGTACGGTTTTCGCAATGGCAAATCGACTGAGGATGCCGTCACTAATTTAGTTGACTTTGTGACCAATAAATTGGATGAAGGTAAAAAATGTGTAGGCGTCTTTATTGATCTCGCCAAAGCGTTTGACACGATTTCCAGAAAAATACTCCTTCTAAAAATGGAACATATGGGCATTCGTGGGGACGCTCTAGAATGGTTTCACTCCTACCTCTCAGATAGAAAACAAAGAGTACAAGTTGATGGGCATTTCAGTGATTACAGTCCCATTAAATTTGTTGTCCCACAGGGAAGCGTACTGGGCCCCTCCCTTTTTCTGATATATATCAACGGTCTTTGCTCTATGGAATTACTTCAAGCTAACATCTATGCATTTGCAGACGACACCGCTATCATATTTCATGGTAACACCTGGTCTGAGGTTATTTCTATTGCTGAGAGAGGTCTCCAGTCCGCTTCCGAATGGCTTGAACTTAACCTGCTAACCCTAAATGCTCAAAAAACTAACTACATCACCTTTAGTGTATCTAGCCGAACTGCCCAAAAAAACGGTAATTGCTTAAGACTGCACTCATGCAATGCCGAAGTTGTCTCATCTTGTTACAAATGTCCAAAATTAAACAACGTCGACCACATTAAATACCTGGGCATCTTCATTGACAAACATTTAACGTGGAAGAAACAAACTGAAATAACCAAGGGCCGCATTAGGAAACTCTTACATATCTTCAAACGTTTAGGACCAGTTGCCAATGAAAATATCTTGAAATTAGTATACCAGGCACTCTGTCAGTCTGTCCTGTCATACTGTGTGATTGCCTGGGGAGCTGCATGCAAAACAAACCTAATTAATGTAGAAAGAGCCCAAAGAGCTGTTTTAAAAGTTGCCTATCGTAAGCATGTTCGTTACGATACGAATGCTTTATATAAAGAAACAGGTGTGCTTACTGTCAGACAGTTGTTTATTGTTTCCGTTATAGTGAAGTTTCACAAAAGTGCACCAGACACAGTTCGTGCGGCAACAAGAAGTCGAAGATATCCAATTTGGCCCATACCACTTCGTAAAACAGTATTTGGTAGACAGTCGTTTTCTTTCACGGGTCCTTTTTTGTATAATAAAGCTAATAAAGCAATTAATGTTTTAACACTTACAAAAAACAGCTGCAGAAAAGCTACAACTTCTTGGTTGAAAAGCCTCAACTACAATGATACTGAAGAAATCCTCCAAACACAAAAATAAGATTAATAATTATGTTCATGCAAAAAAAAAATAATAATAAAGAAAAAAAAAAATAAGTAAATAAAATAACAACTGCATAAGAGTATAACACCTCCTTCCTTGTTTTCTTCACGAAAACACAGTAATTATGTACATCATTGAACAGTAACTATGTAATCACTCACTCTCACCCATTATACACACAACCTCACACTCTCTAACACACACACCTCCCTTCACACACCACACGCAAGCTTTTAATGTAAATCGAGTTCGTTATATTAACTTATCTAATACCTATATTTATTTTTAAATAATTAATTAATGCAATTATTAATTTTAACTAATGATTATTTTTTTTTTGTTTCTAATTAATAATTAATAATTTAATGTTTAGCATATTTTCAATTTTTAATATTATATAGTTATGGAAGGACCTAGTCTCCATGTCACCAGGGAATCCTAGTATGGAGGCTAGTGTCACAATTTAGTATGTAAGTTATTTGTTGGTGTCAATAAATATATTTTTCATTTTCATTTTTTTATATGTTCTTCCTTATAAATAAATGATTATGTACAAACTTGTTAATTACATATTTATTAGGTTTATTTATTTATTTAAAATACTATGTACACTTAATGCAAACCAATTGAAGGTTATGAACGGCGAACTACATGACCGTCAAACAGTTTTTTACTAGCACGGTGTGTAGTTTTCGACCCTTGATACCCGTTAACAATTATGTGCATTAATGTCTAATATATTAAAGTATATTATTTAGGTTAGTAAATTAAATGTATATACATATAAGTAAGTTAAGATAGCCCTAAGTAATATAATAATGTAACGCACAAAAATACTACATTATGTACTTTCTTTCTGAAATAAATTCATTCATTCATTTATTCAGTTATGAGGCTGTGACATACGGACGGACGGACGGACAACATAGTCTCACCATAAAGGTTCCTTTTGTACCTTCTAGGTATTACGGAACCCTAAAAATTGGAGCTGCCCTTAAATTTATATTTACAGTAAGTTTTTTTTTTACGAAAACGCGAATATATGTATTCCTTAATTTCCGCATGTTTCTTAGGGACAGTTGTTATGATCACTGGTTTAATTAAAATATGTATCTATTTTTACCTGTAATAATATTTTCAGGGACCCGTTGGACCACCAGGCGAGATGGGACCTCGAGGGTTTACAGGACTACCGGTAATACATCAAATCAAATTATATTTATTTGATGATTTATTTAAGAAGATGAATACGTGATCATAACTTTAAAAACTACCTAAGTACCTACTAAAAACTCTTCCAGCGCTTAAACTTTTAACCGATAAAATAAAAAAAAATGGTCGCCTTTCATGTATTTCTTTTGTTTTGACTATTTTGGCACAACAAACTAAGAAGCTTAAGACAGTACATGAGCCTAGAGCATGAACAACGCCAGACTTTCAAGGATTCGTTTAAAGAAATTCGGACTCTCCTTGTATTGAAAAATATATATTTGATTTATTGATCTTTTATTTACGCGGTTCAGAGATCAACTTGATTTTTTTATAAAATATGTACTTAGACATTTTTTTTCCTAGAAAATATTTCAGTATTAGCTAAAACACACACATTCATCGCTGAATGATTTAGAGTATCCTAAAAACATATAATTATAATAAGTACCTGCTGAGCAAACAAAATAAATGTGTTTTTCATTAGCTTGTTAAATTGTGTAATAAAATAAGTCACCTGTGTGAGTAATCATAATCAACAAACCAGGCTGATATTAAGAGTATGGCCTATCCTAGCTATTTTTTTTATTACTCGTCCAGCACAATAAATCCAATGGCAAAGACCTTATTTCCTTTTGATAGAGGCGATTATATGTTGGCTAATTTTCTTTTTGGTTCTTTTTCTTGGACGCGTAGTACTAATGATCACGCAGCGAAACAACAAATTAGTGTGTTTTTAGCTAATACTGAAATATTTTGTAAGGAAAAAATATTGGATTTAAGTAGAATCCCTTCATATTTCAATTACCTATTTTATGAAGAAAAAAAAACCAAGTTGATCTCTTAACCGTGTTCTTGAAACGAACGTTTGAAAACCAAAACAAAGAGGGTGGAAAACTTTTTTTTTTGACTAAAGTATAAATCTTCACGGTCAATGCTGTTCGACTCTGGAATGAACTTCCGCAAACCCTCAAAGATCTTCCTTCTGTGTCCTCTTAGATACAACTTGATTTTTTTTACCTCTCCTCTCTGAATGACTTACTGACTAAGCTACTGTTTGTTTGTATATATGAATCTGTGTATTTATGTATGTATTTGTATATATTTATGCGTAAGTTATAGGTTTAAAATAACATTTTATTATTTATGTTATGCACTGGTTTAGTTTTAAATTTTCAAGATAATTTTTTTTTATGTTTTCCCAAGGTTGTCTGGAAGAAATAAAGAAATAAATCCGCATTTGCCTTCGGTCTGTTCTTTGCATGTATCTTATCTTATTTGTGTGCAATAAAGGGTTCATTCATTCATTCACTCATTCATTTTTAATACAATGTTTATAAGTAGAATCCCTATAAAAGATCAATCAATCAAATATATTTTTTTCAATACAAGGAGAGTCCGAATTTCTTCAAATGAAACCTCCAAAGTCTGGCGTTGTTCATGCTCCAAGCTCATGTACAGTCTTAAACGTAAGCGTTTGGGGATACTAGCTTTATCATTCACTGTAATGTACATATTGTTTTAGGGTTTTCGAGGCATGGAAGGAGCACCAGGCCAACCGGGGCTGGTAGGAATGAAAGGAGAAAAGGGAGAGCCAGGCCCTGCAGCTCTGGTAAGTGACTACAGCTCTCACAAAAAGTATGTGTGAGAAAATAAGGATAGTGCGGTAATGCACATACATAAATGTTGACAGCAAGCATTCCTTATTTCCGCAATGTTATTTGGCATAGAATGGCAACTGGAGAATGGCACATTTAAAAGTACCTGCAATAGTAGATTGGACAGACCAGTGACTTAATTACTTACTATAAATCCATGATAGTAAAGCCGATTCTGAAGGCTTTAATTTTAGTTTTAGTGCTGTCAAGACTTAAATTTGTCCAAAGTAATTTAGCTTCTGTGCTTCACACTTATGAACTATTTTGCAATGATGAAAATTTAGTCTTGACAGCACTAAAACTAAAACTAAAGCCTTCAGAATCGGCTACATTGTCTTTGCGACGTCCGCGCAACGGCGATGTCATGCTTTTTGACCAAGATTTAGAGTTTGTAGAGTTAGGGTTTGTAGAGTTAGGGTTTGTAGAGTTAGGGTTTGTAGAGTTAGGGCTTGCAGAGTTAGGAGCTTGGCTATACATGAACTTTTGTAGTGGAAGCGTTCTGAGCTTGAGTCTTGGCAGTACTTTACATGATATGTTTTAGTGGGATTTATCTTTTACGAAATTGAAGAACCATAGTCTACAATATCAGTCAGGCCAGTGGTCAATACGCTTATGAAAGCCTATTCCTACTTATTTCTACTATGTCTACCTATTTATTTCTATTATGTCTACTATTCCTACTTACTTATTTCTATTATATCTACTATTCCTACCTACTTATTTCTACTACTTATACTATTCCTACCTACTTTTGAAAGCCTATTCCTACTTATTTCTACCATGTCTACTATTCCTACCTACTTATTTCTATTATATCTACTATTCCTACCTACTTATTTCTACTATGTCTACTATTCCTACCTACTTATTCCTGCTATTTAAACTATTACCACTTCTTTCTGTTGCATTGAGTATTTTCAGTTGAAATCACTTTTTACAATTTTTATTACCTAATGTGAAATTGACATGGCCAAGTCAATAAAAAATGCAACTTATTCCGCTGTCAATCCCCATGAACTCTGAAACAACATGCTGTTTACATAAATATATGTACATAGATCGGATTAAGAACAAACACAGAACGACAGAAAAACGAACGAAACCGATTTACACACAACCACCGTCTATTATAAAGTATGTGGCAGGTGGCAAATGATGGGTCAGCAACTGCTCCACCAGGCAGAAGGGGGATGAAGGGGGAGAAGGGAGATTCTGGACAGAAAGGGGAGCCGGGAGAGGCTGGCCTGGTCGGGCTAGCTGGCGTGCCTGGCCAAGATGGCAAAGATGTAAGTAATTGATGCATATTTAGCGTAATATCCTTAGATAAAATAATATAAAATGAAATAGATGTAGATGTACAATTGTATATGTAGTTATGCTGTATATGTTTGTTTAAGTAAATTTGAATAATGACATACATGCATAGGAATATACAATTTGAAAATAAACTTTTAACAAAAAAATAGCAACCGACTTCAATAGTAACAGCAGTCATTCACTAAAAAGTTAATAATAATTCTATAAAGACCGATGGTACCGAAGCAACACTTTTGGCGACTTCTTTCTTCCTGAAACAATACGTTATCCAGAAGTCGGCGTATTTCCTACGATATAGCAACATAAAAACCGATATAAGTTCATGACAGACTATGCTTTGCCCAAATTAGTGGAGGTGGCACAAAAATGGTACCAACGTTTGCCAAGTTTAAAGTTTTCATGGATAGAAATAAAATAAAATATATTCCTTTATTTATGTTATGTAGGTATACATTAGGTACACTTATTACAGATATTTAATCAATAATAACAGATATTTAATGTCGGAAAAATTAATAATAATTAAAAAGTTAATAATAATTCTATAAAGACCGATGGTACCGAAGCAACACTTTTGCCGACTTCTTTCTTCCTGAAACGTTATGTTATCTAGAAGTCGGCGTTCTTATATTGGTTTTTATGTTGCTATATCGTAGGAAATACGCCGACTTCTACATAGATAACATAATGTTTCAGGAAGAAAGAAGTCGGCAAAAGTGTTGCTTCGGTACCATCGGTCTTTATAGAATTATTATTAACTTTTTAGTGAATGACTGCTGTTACTATTGAAGTCGGTTGCTATTTTTTTGTTAAAAGTTTATTTTATTTCACATTTTTTAGTGTTGCTGGGTTAAATTGTGAAATATGGGTAGTTCTTGCAAACGTGGTTTTAATATGAAACGAAGTTCAAGTGAGTATAAGTAGCTATGTTTGAGTAGCTTCCTGCTATCAATCTCGAGTTATGTGCTGTCATTCGTTAAAGAGTTCTACGCTGATGAAGCCAAGAACGAAGGTCAGGTGGGTACACTGGCAATTTTCAAGCAATGCCCTGCAATGAGCACCATAACACAAACTGATTGCCGCAATCCAAAGTTATGTGCTGTCATCCGTTGAGGAGTTCTATGGTGATGAAGCCAGGATCGAAGGTCAGGTGGGTATTCTGGTAATCTCCAAGTAAAACCCTTGAATTAGCACCCTAACGCAGTGATTGCCGCAATCTCGAGTTATGTGCTCTGATCCGTTGAGGAGTTCTATGGTGAATATGGTGATGAAGCCAGGATCGAAGGTCAGGTGGAAGAATGATGATTTTCAAGTAATACCTTGTAATCAGCACCCAGGTACAAAGCGATTACCTCAATTTCGAGAGGTATGCTGTCATTTTCTGAGGAGTTCCACTGCCTATCTCTGAAGACCTTCATCAGATCATGACCAAACCCAAAATGGGACCTACCTGGAAGTACACTTTTTCAAACAAAAAAAGAATTGTTCAAATCGGTTCAGAAATGACGGAGTTATGGAGTAACAACGCCAAAAAAAAAAAAAAAAAACATGCAGTCGAATTGAGAACCGCCTCCTTTTCGAAGTCGGTTAAAAATGAACCTCCTAGCTATATTGAAATATATGAATCAGAATGACTAATAGAACCATCGAAAAATAGAACACAGAATCATTAATAAAAACTTTTTTCTCATACTTTTATTGGCAATATTTTCCAACTTATAAATAAATAAATGGCTAAACGCGACGCGACATGTGACAATAGACCGTCGGGCCTTCCCGCAAAGAGCCTCCGACTCCCAGCCATCGATGAAAAACATTCCCGACGCCCTTAAGGCTGCGCCGAGCGTAGAACGATTAGACACCTCGCTTGTTCTCTCGTGGGCGATTTTTATCGTGGTCCAATTGATTGAATTTAACAGAAAATATCATATTTAATTTACCAGACAAAATTTTAAAAATGTGAAACGGCCCAATTGTGTTTTATAACGTTTGTGATTGTCTTGAATTGTGGTTGACAAAAAATTCAACAGTTAAGTTATTGAAATGACCAAATCCCCAATACCTTTTTTTGATTTTAGGGCTACTTTAGATAGATTTGTTTCTCATACCATAAGTTATTTTTAATATTCGCTGCGGCGGAAGTGTAGATACATTCGCTGTGATAATAAATATATATTTCGTTTATTTATCATTGAAATAATATTCAATAAATCAATTTAACAGTGACTGTCGTTTTAGATTATTTTGCTCGGCACCCTCTTAACGCCCACCCCCGTAATCTTTACTTTTAAATATTAAACCATAGACTAAGTATTACTACGTATAGACCGACAACGCCCATACATCAAGACGTAGCAAATTTTTTACGCGCTTCTACTACACTAGGTGTCGCCAAGTGTTGCAAATAAGCATAATTTGTTTAATTGGCTGCAAGTAAACCCTCATGGTTACGAAGTGAACATGTGGCTATAATAGTTTTGCTTAGAAAAACTAGATGGCGCTAAGTTGAAAACACTAACAGTGAATATTTCAGCGTCATCTATTATCGAAGTAGGACTTGTTTTCAAGTTACCTGACATCGCTGTGCTACTAGCGTCACCAATCGGTATTTTTTAGCATCGCGTTCGTTAGAGGATTTAGCAACGCCATCTAGATTTCGTTAGAATTTTACACCTTTTTTGTGGCTACAAACTGATGTGTGGGAACTGCTAGTCTATACGTAGTAATAATTAGTCTATGATTAAACAAAACAAGCTTTTGACAGCTGGCTAGTTGCGATTGCGTAAAGCATACGATATAGATAATAGGTCTTTACATATGAAATTGCCGAAATTTTCTTACAGATTCATGAGTTCATAACTCCTGTAAATCAATAGCTATTTCAATTATTTGTTTTTTTTTTTGAAAGTTGCATATTAAATTTTGTTTTTGTTTTCAGTTTGATTATAAAAATTAAATCTTCAAAAACAGTTCGTCTACATGCCCATTCATAATATTTTTTTACAATTGACACTTTGTTGTTGCTCATTCATACACATAAGAAATTACATAATTTGGATTTGTCATTCCTAAAAAAATGCAAAAATATTAGTACTGAAAATTGAGACGTGTAAATGACGTGTAAAAAGTGTATATATCTATACCTGCTTTGCAAAATAAACTATTTGAATTTGAATTTGAGTTTCCTTCAAATTCTCTATAGAAAACGGCAATTTCAAATGTAAAGACCTAATATTTTTCGTACATTTTGTATAAAGTGGGACATCTTTGACAGTATAAGTGATCTGTGATCTCGTCTAATCCGAGGGACCGCCACGACCAACACTCGGTTATGACCTCCCTAGACCAATTTAATTTTAAGATCTTATTCCAGGGTGCTGCAGGACCACCTGGCCCGATCGGACCGCGCGGGGATCGAGGGCCAGTCGGACCACCGGGTCCCGTGATTACTGTCAACGCTACTCAAGTGGGTGAGGAACTGGACCTTAACGACATAGACATTCAAATCAAATTAAATCAATCAAAATGTTTATTTATTTCCTTACAATTTTATAATTACAATGTTTGGGTCTCTCCATCCGACACTGTTTCTGCAGGGACGCTTGGGTTTCGATTCTCTGGAGCTTAGAAGGAATTTGGCTTTGGCTAAGTTTGTACTTAATATTATGAAAAACAAGATTGATACCATTGATCTAGTCGAGAACGCGGTAAAACTGTTTGTACCTGATAGGTACCTCAGGGCGCGGAGTCACAAGCTATTAGCGGAAGCAAGATCTCGTACCAACCTGTGGGTCTACCGCGTAATTCTCATTTTCATCAACATCAACTTGAGATTGAAATTTGACGTGCGTGCGACGACGCCCGCCTAACATGCCATCTCTTTTACACGCGTTGAATTTCGCATGCATTTGCTTGAAGTTGATACAAATGAGAATTACGCGGTAGAGCCCCTGTACCGGTACTCGCCCGTCGCGCGAGCACTCGATATGCTCTGCTCCCTGCTCGCTAAAGCACCAGAGTGTGATGTGTTTGTAGATGGGATAGGATGTGTGATGAGTGTGTGTAAGAGAATGCTAGAAGAAAGTATGTTAGTTAGTGCTTAAAATAAAATTATGTATACATACAATATTGTAACGAATTGGTCTGTAATTACTGTAATGTTATAATATTTCGAATATAGTAGTTTATGCTACTAGGGCGAAAAGGAACAAATTACGAGTTTTAAACGTAACCGAGTAATTTATTGCTTTTACGCCCGTGTATCATACTACGTTTTTCAATGCATAGTGTGAGGAAATGAAAACAAATATAATCTTGTGAACTTTAAATTATAATTGGCTCAAAAGGACTGTATCCAGAGCCGTTAAACAGTGGAAAAAAAAGTATAACATCTATGGTACACAGGAAAGGCTGCAGGTTAGCCAACCATTGTAAATAAATAAAAAAAATAATAATAATAAAGCCCTAGGGCAAAATAATCGACTTTCTGTTCGGTTTTGATGCATAAAAAGTGGGCCTTTACGAGCACATGCATTGAAAATAAATAAATGTCTAAATCTAATTGCGATCATCCCCCCTGAAAAAGTTTCACAGAAACTTGTATTAGAAGAGGCCCCTTTCTCTTATGTTTCATTACAGCGATGATTTTTAAGGCGATATGCGAAAAAAATACGGTTGTTTCTTTTCTGTGTACTCGTATTTCTGGAAATACACAGAAAATTATAATCAGTTTCTGGTATATGCATTTGGACTATATAATATAGGGTTTTGAAATTGAAAACATGTTTGGATAAATTTTCCTCGATAGAAATAATTATTGAAATGAGGTCTAAATTTACACTTTTTTGATATTCTGACAAATTGGGATAGCATACAGACTTCAAAAATATTTATTAAGATTGGTTTTAAGAATACCTAAATTACTGGTTTGGGAATTTTCATAGCAATTTTAGTTAATTTTGTATAAATTTAAAACCGAGTCTATGTCAACTTTCCCCGATTCTGTCCCTCTCGCACTGCGAGTCTTTCCGCCTGGAGTAACGGGGACCTTTCCACGGACGATATAATCCCTGCGTTCCGAAATAGAATTATATCGCTAAAATCGATTACGAAAGTATGAAGTGAATGGCTTATGATCCATTGTAATTCTATTACGGACCGCAGGGATCGCCTCACCTCCGTCGCATGAGACACGAAAGTCATACGAATGAATGAAGGCATTTGCTTCACTATGGATTATATTAGCCATTCACCTCATTCATTCGTAATCGATTTAAGCGAAATAATTCTATTTCGGAACGCAGGGAATATGATGATATTCCGAGGAAGCACCGGCACGTGCAATACTCATAAGGACTGAGTGTCCCCGCTACTGTCACCGCTGCCTCCGCTAACGTACTCCGCGAATTCTGACAAAGATCACTAGATAAAAAGCGTGGCGTAACCGAGCTAGGTAGAGCGATGGTTTGGTCACAAAATAGATACTATCAGAAGGCCAACTCCATCTAACGAGCGAAAACAGACGCACACATGCATAGACGCGTACGTATGATGATCTCGGCAAAATTTCGTATCATGGCAGTCGACCAACTTCGACCGAGATCGTCGTACGTACGCGTCTGTGTGTGTGTGCCTGTTTTCGCTAGTTATGCGGAGTGACTTCTGTAAGTGGTTATTTTGAGGTTTGGTGGTGGCTTAAAGAGTCAAGTTGAAATATTTTTCAGGACTAAAAGGTGAAAGAGGGTCTCCAGGCAGGCCAGGTAGAGACGGAGATCCGGGTGCGAGAGGTACACCTGGCGCAGACGGTCTGCCGGGGTCCCAGGGACCAATTGGGGTCCCGGGTGTACCAGGAGAGAGAGGTCACCCAGGGCTACCGGGGTCTATGGGTGAACGAGGGTTTGAAGGGCCACAGGTATAGTTCTCGTTTTATTAAACGTACAGTAAAATTGCTTATTTAGATTTTTAGGTATAAGTTAGTAATTAATTTAATTAAAGTACCATTAATTTCGACTGTGGAGGTACCACCATCTTACTTGGAGACCCCCTCGAAGTAATTTGGGGGAGAGTAAGAGGACAGCTCACAGGCAAAAAACCAGGAGGCCCACCATGCCTGGGACCGATGGATAGCGGTATATCCATCCCTAACAGCTGGGCCTTATATGAAACAGACTGTTGACGGACAGCAGCGTCACTGGTGCGAGGGTTCCGGCACCGCGCTCACCAACCCGCCTGCCCAGCGTGTGTGAGTATGGGCAATTCTTCCAGGATGACCTCCGGGAGTGGCAAAGTCCTGGAAAGGCTTATGTCAAGCAGTGGACGAACTACGCTGATGGATGGATGGATCATTAATTTGTTATTGTACGTACTTATCTACAATTTTCATTTAAAATTTAATTTAATAATTACAAACACAACGAAAACAACAGTTTTCGAGATATATTTCGGCCCACTTTGGGGCCCGCATCAGTCGAATCAAAGTGGGCCGAAATATATCTCGAAAGTGCTTAAAACTGTTGCTTTTGTTGTCTTTGTAATTATTAAATTAAATGAAAAACTTATTATTATAGGCATATAAAAATATTTATTTCAATTTTATTTTAAATGCGCGCCCACCTACTTCTTGTATTTCTAGTACCATCAGTGAATTGACCAATAGAAAATAATATTATGACGCAATCAACTAAATTGTGGGCGTGGCCAAATGTCGTGCTGTTTCATTTCGCTATAAGGTGCACGATCCATGAAACTTGCGAGGACAATACAATCGTGCCGATTACATCGCAGGCGCAAAATTTGAAAACTTTTTTCAGGAGACATCAGATTTTGGCAAATCTGTGGACATTTTCAAACATAATTTTTGGTCATTTGTTTGGTAATGTTTGACTCGTATTAATTTTTTGATTTTATCTAAAAGACTTTTGGTAAAAACCGTTAAATTTACGTATTTTAGGGGTTTGTTGTTAAGATATTACTTACTCAAGTTTCACGATTTTTAGTTAGACTTAAACATAGTTCTAGATAATGTTAAGGGACTCAGCCTAAAATAGCATTCCACCCCACACCCCACAATGTGGTGACAGCGTTTGTATGGAGGTTTAGGTGCAGTAAAAGTGTTCTGTGTTTGGGTGTGATGTGATGACGCCTCTTAAGTCAGCCAGTTTTTAATTTTTGATTATGATGAATATCCTTTTCCAAGAAATCTAATGAAGATAATTAATATTTTATAATTTCTTTAATCTTTTTATTATGTTACTATTAGTGGAAACTTGTAATTGGCCTTATTTAAGTTATTCTATTGATATTGTTAGTTACATTGTGCTGTAAATTTCCCTTGAAAATAAATAAATATTTAAATATATTCTAGGGTCTCATTGGACCCCAGGGTCCTGCTGGTCTCCCCGGCCCCCCAGGATCGTCAGCCGCAGGAGTACCCAGTGTTCCTGTACCTGGACCTTCTGGGCCTCGAGGAGAACCAGGTCCCGTGAGTATTATTGAAACTGATGAGTAGTTTTTTAGGTGTCCTTCTAAAAATTCATTGTACTGACAACAAAAAAAAATCTGTCTCTTTGACATCTGTCACAAAATCAGTATAAAATCAAATTTTATTTCAATGGTATTAATGCCAAATCTAATTTTGACATTTGCTGTATGTCCCAAATAACCAACCTTTGACATCTGTCACAAATTATGTTTAAAAATAAATCATCTGTCAATTTTGACATTTGACTTTTGACATAAAATATCTGTCACTTTGACATCTGCCACAAAATCAGTGTAAAAATAAATTTCATTTCAATGATACTTTGATTACAATTCTAATTTCGATATTTGCTGTATGTCCCTCAGACCACCTGAGAGTTGGTTGGAAGGGCATTAAGACTGTACCTGAGCCTAGAGCATTACCAAACCCAGGTTATCTAAGATTCGTTTGAAGAAATTCGGACTCTCCTTGTATTGAAAAAAATATATTTGATTTATTAATCTTTTCTCTAGGGATCTTACGTATAAACAATGTTCTAAGATTTATACTTTTGTAAAAAAAAAAGTTTTGCACCCTCTGTTTTTTTTGTTTTCAAACGTTCGCTTCAAGAAAGCGGTTAAAAGATCAACTTTATTTTTCTTTCATAAAATAGGTAATAGAAATATGAAGGTATATCATCTAATTTCAATATTTTTTTCCCTACAAAATATTTCAGTATTAGCTAAAAACACACCAATTTGTCGTTTCGCTCCGTGGTCACTAGTATTACGCGTTCAAGAAAAAGAGGCCAAAGAGCCAACATATAATCGCCTCTATGAAAAACAAATAAAGTCTTTGCCATTAGACTTGTTGTGCTGGACGGGTAATAAAAAAAGTTGCTAGGGTATGCCAGCCACTTAAAAAAAGGAATTTTCGTCTCGGATCAATCTGTTGGTCGGTTAGTTGGTCCGTGGGTCAGAAACGAAATAACTTTCTCGCGATATATGTTAAATAGTCGTCTCCTCACGAACTTCAGTGTACCATACGCAGCGTAGTTCTTAAGCCAGGTCCGCTGCGCCATGTTTTCGTGGTTTTCTAACATCTAACATTGTTCTCTCCGCTCACGTCGTCGCAAGAAGAACCGCTTGGCGCCTTTCGAAGCCTGAAGCTGTGGCCGACCGGTTAGGGCTGCCCACATAAATGCACGGGAGTCGAGTGGCGTCTCACACATTCCGTGTCTGTGCTTAACTGCGGCGCACCCCTACTACCGAGGCGTATGCCGAGATTTGGAAGCGCGCGTTTCAGCCGTTTTAATTTTTGTTTTAGTGCTGTCAAAACTAAGTTTCTTTCATTGCAAAATAGTCCTTAAACGTTAGGAACAGAATCCAAATTACTTTGGAATAATTTTATGTTTGACAGCACTAAAACTAAAATTAAAGCCTTCAGAATCGGCTACATAATACTGTTATTTTTCTCTACTGGGCTGGGACGTATGCTGACCAATTGGCGACATACTCGCAGTGGTAGATGTGAAAGAGGTGTGTCAGGATCGTAGCAGATGGAAATCTGTAGTCTCTGCCTACCTCTCAGGGAGACAGGAATGAGTATATGCATGTATATTGTATGTATGACCGTAAATTGTATTTTTTTTTTCAGAAAGGAGAAGCGGGTCTGCCCTCTGCACCAGGTAGAGATGGCTTAGACGGTATACCTGGCCCTCCCGGCCAAAGAGGACCACCTGGACTACCGGCACCACATAGCTTAATTAGCCAAGTAAGTTGGGTTTATTTGCGATAGTCAAAAAGACAATGTGCACCGCGGGGATTGAACGTACAATATCTGGGTTAGGAGGCCAGGAAATATACAGTTTGACCTCGAAGTAAAACATAACCGGGTTTTCAAAACAAAATTCAATATTTTGTTTTTTTTTCAAATACATTTATGCAATTGAAATATTTGGTGATTTGTAGTAAAAAATATATAATTAAAATAACTAATAAAATTTGTTTTTTTTTAAAGAAGTTAAAATCTGCGTAGTTTTTTGTTAACATCTTTTGTATAAAAATTTGTCTATCTATCGAATTTTGATGCTATATCATGATTCACGCCGAACTTTGATCGTGGTAAATTCCCTGGCCTATATAGTAGGCAGGCGGTGCACGGGCAATCGACCGTCCATTCTGCTACATTGCGGCCCAGTTATGTTCAACGTGTGTGTCATGTTATAACTTTACTTTAAACATTTTATTTATTCATCAACTGAGTGCCTACCTATACTTAGGATATTGATATTGTACCTACTTAACTACCGTAGAGATCACAGCTAGGGAAAACTATCTTTTCTCTAGAATAAACCACCTTCAAACTCCACAGTCTGTTTCCTTTTATACAACTCCACTTCATCTAATACAACTCCACTTCATCTAATACAACTCCACTTCATCTAATACAACTCCACTTCATCTAATACAACTCCACTTCATCTAATACAACAACCACCGTACGGCCAGACCTGATCACTCTGACCAAAGAGGCGGTATACCAGTCATTTTATCATTTCCAGTTGTCATCGCTATCAGAGAGAGATGTGAGGAATATCTGCGAGGATCTGATACGGGAGCGCTTGAAGGATTTAACAGGGGGGATGGTGGGGCCTCCGGGAGCACCAGGCAAGAGCAAACGAGGACCGCCTGGCAGACCGGGAGCCACTGGATCTCCAGGTGAACATAGTTTAGGAAATATAATTTGAACTAATTCGGATTAAATTTGGATATCAATTGAACAATAGAGGCACGTACCTGTAAGCACAAAATAGATACTACCAGAAGGCCGACTCGACGACGGAGCGAAAACAGACGCACACATGCATAGACGCGTACGTATATGATGATCTTGGCAGAATTTCGTATTGGCATTCACCCGAGTATCTCCGAGATCGTTGTACGTACGCGTCTATGTGTGCGTGCGTCTATTTTCGCTAGTAATGCGGAGTAAACCTACTCACGTTTACGGCTATCTATAAACTGTGAACAACAATGTTGAGACTTCTAATTCTTTATGTGAGTACGCAGACCGAACGAAAACAAATGTGTTGTACGGGATTCTTCTACAGGATTGGAACCGGCTGATCGAAATACCTCCGCGATATTTATAGACTTCCCATATAATTTTGTAAACTCTTTAGCAGTAGACAAACAAACAAATAGATAAACAGACAAAACAGACACCCAAAGTTCCGATTTTCATAAGGATACCAATGTTATCGAAACAAAAATATGTCTGTCAGATTTCGCCAATGACTTCGACATCTGCCTCATTTAACAAGAATCCAGGCTTTAATTTTAGTTTGAGCGTTTTCAAAACTAGAATTTTGCCGTAGTAATTTAGCTTCTGTTCCTAACTTTTAAGTACTATTTTGCAAAGAAGACAATTTAGTTTTGACAGCACTTAAGCCTTCAGAATCTGCTTCAATGTCTTTTTTTTATAAATTTTCTAGGTGTCCCTGGAGAAATAGGGTCACCAGGCCTTCGAGGCTATCCAGGTGAAACCGGAGAGCCGGGTAGACCAGGAGCCCAGGGTCCAAGCGGGCAGAAAGGAGATAAGGGAGAGAGGGGCCCGGAGGGGGTCGGCTTGCAAGGACCTGAAGGGCCTAGGGGAATCCCAGGTATGAATCAAACACTGTAATATTGTGCTGGCCCGGCACTCCCAAAAAGATTCGGTCGATCGTTTATCGTTCGAGCATACGTCCATCTTTGACGCACACAAAGAGAGTGTGATAGAGATGGATAAACGACCGAACGATATTCGATCGAATTTTGTCACTTCGGAGTAGGCCCTCTATTACGCATGACATAGTGAACCAACTGAGCACGTCACCCTAATATCTCAACCACTATATTTTATCACTTCGGAGTAGGCCCTCTGTTACGCATGACATAGAGGACCAACTGAGCACGTCACCCTAATATCTCAACCCCTATATTTTGTCACTTCGGAGTAGGCCCTCTATAACGCATGACATAGTGGACCAACTGAGCACGTCACCCTAATATCTCAACCCCTATATTTTGTCACTTCGGAGTAGGCCCTCTATTACGCATGACATAGTGGACCAACTGAGCACGTCACCCTAATATCTCAACCCCTATATTTTGTCACTTCGGAGTAGGCCCTCTATTACGCATGACATAGTAGACCAACTGAGCACGTCACCCTAATATCTCAACCCCTATATTTTGTCACTTCGGAGTAGGCCCTCTATTACGCATGACATAGTGGACCAACTGAGCACGTCACCCTAATATCTCAACCCCTATATTTTGTCACTTCGGAGTAGGCCCTCTATTACGCATGACATAGTGGACCAACTGAGCACGTCACCCTAATATCTCAACCCCTATATTTTGTCACTTCGGAGTAGGCCCTCTATTACGCATGACATAGTGGACCAACTGAGCACGTCACCCTAATATCTCAACCCCTATATTTTGTCACTTCGGAGTAGGCCCTCTATTACGCATGACATAGTGGACCAACTGAGCACGTCACCCTAATATCTCAACCCCTATATTTTGTCACTTCGGAGTAGGCCCTCTATTACGCATGACATAGTGGACCAACTGAGCACGTCACCCTAATATCTCAACCCCTATATTTTGTCACTTCGGAGTAGGCCCTCTATTACGCATGACATAGTGGACCAACTGAGCACGTCACCCTAATATCTCAACCCCTATATTTTGTCACTTCGGAGTAGGCCCTCTATTACGCATGACATAGTGGACCAACTGAGCACGTCACCCTAATATCTCAACCACTATATTTTTCTTGTAATGTTTACGTAATCACCTATTACCATGGGTTTTTCATATTTTTCTGTCCTCTCGTTTGGAGATGAGGGGAAGGACATGATTACGTTAAACAATGCTACTTTTTTAGTTTTTTTTTGGTATGGGGAGTCCCCTTAGATTTCAATTTTTTTTTGTTATTTGCCGTGAAATATGTCATAATAACACATTATCTTTGAAAATTTCAACTGGCTACCTATAACGGTTGAAGCTGTAGACCCTTGTGTTAGACGGACGGATGGACAGGGAGCGGAGGTTCCCTTTAGTACCCTTTGGGTACGGAAACCCTAATAAAAGAGTCCCGTTTGGCACGTTTCGGGTACGGAATCCTAAAAAACGTTCATCGTACTCCACGAAGCTTATGCAACTGTCTATTTAACAGTGTTATATTTTGAGTAATTGGAAGAAAACTATAATGTTTCTACTTTCAGGCCCAACCGGACCTCCAGGGTCTACCGGAAAAACAGGACCAAGAGGCGAAACAGGCCGTGAAGGTACGCTAATAACCAAGTTATAATGGCTAGATCTGTGAAAACATTAACTTACTAAATGGTACCAACCACCATGGAACTAGGCAATGTAATTAATGCAAACGAAGGCCTGCGGGCTAGTTGACCACTAAATTAAGTTAATATATCATAGTTTTGACTCCAGGTTGAGTTGCCCCCGAAAAAACTTTCCACATCACCAAAGGTTAACTGCCAGAGAATGCTAATTGGCATTAAGTTCGCCTTTGTGTATTGTAAATTATTTTGTGCAATAAAGTATTTACATACATACAAAAAATTCAATATATTTGCAAGTGGTCAACTCGGCCTGCGGGCTAAATTTGCTGCGGGCTGACTTATCCCCGAAATCCTAAAATCGGCCTTATTTCGTACATGAAATAAAGTGTAATTTTACTCAACAGGTTCGATAGGACCACGAGGTACACCTGGACCGAGAGGCAGCTGTGATTGTCCCACGGCTGCTTTCTATGCGTACGCACCACAAGGGAACAATAAGGGTCCGTAGTTTTGTTGTAGATTTTGTACCACGTTTACAAAGATGATGCAAAGCCGGTCATGCCACCGTGTCAAAGTAAATGCCGCCGTCTCGATTCTCGACTAAAAAGAAGGGTCGGGGAATATTCGTCCTCTTTTCTATTTTCGGGAAAATTCGTCCCTCTTGACTCAAGCAGGGTAAATTCGTCCCTCAACTCATATACACGCATACACAATAACACATCAAATATTATTGCTTTTCAATAGTACAATGAGAGTGAAAAGTGAAAGCAGAACAAAAGAAAAGTAAATTTTTATATAAGTGTGAAACAATATGGCTAGCCCAGATGTAATAATCATACTTAACCATTATCAGAACATTGTATTTTATTGTGAAGTGCGTCCTCGTACCACGATAATCATGTGTAGTTGCGTTTTATAATAGAAATCATACATGTTGGAAGTATCGTTTTCTAAAATTAGGTATCATAATACTGAGGGGTGAATGGACTGCTTTGCATCGTCTCGTTAAATACAATATAGTACTTTAGTTATTTTTAAGGCTAAATTTACTTAAGTCTAGCTTCAGGAGTGAAATGTACAAAGTATGTATACTACTAAATCTGTGAATATAATTATAACTTGAGATTTATTTCAGTATTTATTTATTTTAGTTTACATAAAAGTTTTTAATAATATACCTAGAGGTACATTAAAATAAATCCATAGCAAATACCGAATACAAAATACATTTCAAAGAAAAATTGCTTATATTGTTCTGTAGGAAACAAATGACTAATAGCTACAGTACTCCCAAAGTAATAATGCGCATACAAATCTTCGCCACTGTTCGGCAAAGTTCGTATTTCTTTAAATTTTCTATACTAATAAGGTCACGTGGTACGTCCGGTCGCTCGGCTATAGATTTGTATGCGCATTATTACTTTTGGAGTAATGTACGTCATTCTACAAATTCAAAGATTACCGCGCCACCATCTTATCTATTATTCAGGTGGACAAAATAGGAACTAAGGCCAAATACAAATAAAACTCATTTTGTTATGGCAATGTTGTGCTTCTCTGTTATTCAAATCTAGTTTCAGTTACTTACGTCAACGTCTCGGTAGCTATAGCTGTTTCGTTTACCTACAACCTTCGATCAAATAACCCCTAGATCTATTATTCCATACAAAATCAGTTCGAAATCATGGTCCAAGTATGTTATACAATTATAGTTACATCAATCTATACATCGCAATAAAACAACAATAACATAAGAGCTAAGTTATGATTTTTCGAAAATAAACCTGGTCCGCACTTTCATAATATTTGTTTTCCACGATCCATTTCAGGACAAATTCTATTTTGCTTTCGTAGCTCGTAAAAACTAGTACAAAGTCGTAAAATCATATCAACCAGCCAGCGAATAAAGAGCTCAGTGATTATTATTTTTATATCTTTCAGCTTTAAAGTAATGCATTAAGGTAGAAAACTGAATGACGTAAACGAATGCCAAAAATTGAATTTAGCATCAGTTTTCGGAGCCGCTTTTTGTGCGCTGATTCAACATCTAGGGGTTACTTGATCGAAGCCTACAACGGGTTAAGTCAAAGTTTGACTTCGTCTGGCGGCATGAAAGCAACGAGTACACGGTCTGTCATTTCAAATGCAGTATATTTGGTGAGTGTACAGGAATGTATTAAAAAAAAATTTTTGCTCAGCGCCTCCTAGGCCATAGACTGGGCATAAAGCTCACTGAGTAGAGTACAAATGTATTTTAATAAATTTTTGTCTTCTGAAATAAAGAAATAAGAGGCCGTCAAAATTGTCAGTTTTACCCGTATTAACTGTATTTTTATCTCAGTTTATTATCTCAAAGACTAAACTAGTTAGGCATTTGGAATTTCTATATATTATTTTAATTTATATATTTTATATAATATGTAATTATGTAATCTAGAACAAAAAAATACTCAAAACATCTATTCATAATGTAGTTTGTAAGCTGTGACCAAAACAAACGAAAAAAAATCTTTCACGGGTTGTAACGGTGTTGGAACCCTAAAAGAGCGAGGTCTGACTCGCACTTGACCAATTTTTGTATCTGATAAATATCTGACAGAATTCTACATTAACGACGCGACGCTGTAAGCTGAACAAATAAGATCATGGTTTCGACAGGACTGACCTATTTTAAGCGTCCTGTCTTTGTCTTTTTGATAAAGAAAGAAAAAGACATAATTCTTAAATTATGTTTAGTCCTTTCGTTAAATCATATTCCACCGAATCGAAACCAGGAGCACTTCAGATACAATAGATTGAACTAAACTTGTCTTTGCGTTTCGATTCCATAATCCTAGCCTTACATAAAGAAAGGCCGCAAGTTACTGTAAACCATAGACTAAGTATTACTACGTATAAACTAGCAGTTCCCATACATCTGTTTGTAGCCACAAAAATTCTAAAAATTGTAAAATTCTTACGAAATCTAGATGGCGTTGCTAAATCCTCTAACTAACACGATGCTAAAAAATAGCGATTGCTGACGCTGTACAGTGGCACAGCGATGTCACGTAACATACAAATAATTCCTACTTCGATAATAGATGGCGCCGAAATATTCACTGTTACTGTTGTTAACTTAGCGCCATCTAGTTTTTCTAAGCAAAACTATTATAGCCACATGTTTACTTGGTACCCATGAGAGTTTACTTGCAGCCAATTAAACAAATTACGCTTTTTTGCAACACTTGGCGACACCTAGTGTGGTAAAAGCGCGTAAATTTGCTACGCCTTGATGTATGGGAGTTGTCGGTCTATACGTAGTAATACTTAGTCTATGCTGTAAACGCAGTCGTTGTCGTGAGTCCAGGAACAAAATCAATATGTTAGTGACAAAGTATGTAAGTCTATTTGCTTAGCGTTGTGTGGCGTCTATGTCTGTGACAGATTCGATGTCGGCTTTGCAGAAGAAGCACTGCTTACTGTTGAGAAGATGTTGCATCACGCAGGGCCTGAAAAAATAGAATCATAGTTGTGAACTATTTTTTTTTTTCGCCTGATGACGACCCCACTGAGGGGTCGAAATATAACGCCTAAAAATTAAGTGTTAATATTTATGTAAAGTGCAGCATACAAAAAATAAAAAAGCCCTTAAACGGAATTTTGTAAAAAATATTTTTTTGGATAAGCGAGACCTGATGGTGGCTTTTCCTCTCTTGCGGCCTAAATTCTCAAAACTGACCAGTAGAAAAAGGTGTTACCAAAAAGGTAGGCCAACTTGGGTGAATCATGAAATGATTTGAAAGTAGGATAGAGACAGAGTTTCTTCATGCGTGCAAAAGAGACGACATTACATCAGAATCATAAAATGAAATCTAAGCGAATTCTGGCACAAAAAACACGCGGTCCGTCTCCGAGAAAGCCTCCACAGTGACTGAACTCTTAAAAGCCCGACTATCGATTAACATAGCCGAATGTTTCCGATTTTTTGTGTTTACACAGTAAGCTAATCAAATATAAACTTTCATTTGAGACACCCTGTATACATTTTAACATTTTAAACCATACCTGCAAGAATGATGTCCACAAGGCACGAAGGCAGTGTCAGCCACTCTCGCGTAGCAGATGGTGCAGAGGAGCTCCGACTGCGCGCCGCTGGACCCTGGTGACCTGGTCATATCCTTGGCTATCCTCAGCCGTTCTACCACGATCTCCAGGGCTTTCATCTCTTCGGCTGTCACGTCATCTGGGTCTGCAGATATTGGAAGTCTCTTGATATTTTTGTTTGTTTGTTGAGCGTTGATATTTCATATTATTATCATGATTTATTTATTTAAGTAAAAGGAACTTAGGAGTAGTACATTGAAAATAACATCTTACGGCTAGTGAAAGGTAAAACTAAACTACGAAAGTAGCCTCTACTTTAGGCGTTAAAAATTTGTCAGAATATCAATAGGTCAGATTAAAGATAACAATTTGTCAGAATATAAATAGGTCAGATTAAAGATAATAATTTGTATACTTAAGAATTAATTAAATGTTTCAGACAAAACCTTCAAATTAAATTAGATAAACTATCTACTTAAACTAATTAGGCATCTTACAACATCTAATTTACCACAGAGAGTAGGTTTTCCGTCTCATCGCAGGACAGACTTTGTAACCATTCTGAGACTTTATTTTTGCATTTAAAACTGGTAAGGTCGTATAAGTGGATGATTTTATTAATTTTATTGTAAAGGTACGGGCCTAGAAATAAGAAGAATTTTTGTGCGAAAGCGTGTTCAGTGCGTGTTTGAGTGTAGGCTTTGTCCATGTCCATGCGTCTTTTGTTTGTTATTTCCGGGTTGTATGGTGTGGATTTGTGCTGCATTAGAGTTATTTTCATAATGAAAAGTTGAAGACTTTGCAGGATTGATATAGTTCCGTGGTTGGGAAGTAAAAGACCGAAAAGTTGAGACCTTTAGTATCGTTCGTTGTGCTCGTTCAAGTGTTAGAAGAGTACTCTTAGCAGCACCACCCCATGATGAAATGCAGTATGTTAGAATAGACTGAGATAAGGCTGAGTATACTTGATTGAGCAGTTTCTTGTGAGCGAGGCATAGTAGTCTTTTGAAGACATAAATAAGCTTGCGGACTCTGGAAGCAAGTAGGTTTAATTGTTGTTGAAACGTAAGATTTGCATCTACCATTACGCCCATTTTGTGGATGAGAGGACATGCATTGCATACTTGCCAATTGGATTGGATCTTCTGATTGGAAAAGGAACAGTGGTGAGCCCTAATTGTTTTATCCAGTAATGGTTGTTGAGGTTTTTTTATTGAAAAAGCTTAAAACGATAAATTATTGATTAATTGAACGATCTTCTACAAATTGGTAAGACTACTAACACGAATAGAAGGAGAACTTTTCCTCTCGGCCCACCATGAAGTCCAGTGCGTCGACTCTGTACAGCGGCTCCGATATCAGCGCCTTCGTCACTTTGTCCAGGTGCTGGTCAATTGGGCAACGATTAGCCAAGAATGAGGGCGTCCATAAAACATGTGAAGCTTATTTGGCTGAATTTTAACCCCCCATTCTTGTACTCTCCTCCTCTCCCTCAATGTCAAGTTTAAATGTATTAAAACGTTTAACACCAAGGAGTTGAAACCAGCTGGTTTTACCTGGAGATAAAAATCACGTGACATTTGTTCAGGATATCCCCCCCTACAAGATCCTTAGTGACATTGGATGAAAACCCACCCCTTCCCTAATAAGCGTCATGTCATGTGATTTATGGATGTCCCCAATAGTACAAATATCGTCAAGACATAAACCCCCAAGCGGGCGTAAAAGGTGTTTCCGAGTCATCCCTCCATCCATCTGCCTGTCTTCGTCCACTACTGAACATAGGCCTTTCCAAGATTTCCCTACCCTTGGTGATCCTCTTGGAAGTAATGCCCATACTCACACACGCTAGGCAGGCGGGTTGGTGAGCGCGGTGCCGTAACCCTCGCATCAGTGATGCCGCTGCACGTCACCAGTCTGTTTTATATAAGGGCCGGCAATTGGGGATGGATATACCGCCATCAATCGGTTCCGAGGATGGTGGGCCACCTGGTTGTGCCTGTTTGAGAGCTGTCCTCTTGCCCTCCCCCGAATAACTTCGGCGGGGTTTGCGAGTAAGACGGTGGTACCTCCACAGTTGAGCCCGGCACAGCTCTACCACCTTCGTTTCCGAGTAATGAAATCTAAAAGGCTTCCGTTTTTTTCATGGTTTTTAAAAACTCTAACGTTGTAGCCATGGAAAGTTCCAAGGTTACGAAAACATAACCAGATTGGAAGAGACGAGACTACTTGCTATTAGCGAAACTGTTCAGACAATTGATTGATAATTTTTCGCTCTCAAATTCAGTGCAATACCTCAGGTGGTTGCTTAGGATCCAGCATTCTAATGAGACATCCAGCCACTGGAGCCAGAGCCACGTAGTAGTGAATGCGGTCAGTGTCAGGCAGACCTCGTGAGACGAGACGGGCGAATCCTTCTCCTCCACCCCCTCGCACGCACACCCGGGACACAACTGCCATTAAGATCTGGAATTCAAGGAGGAGATAAGTAAGGTTACAGCTTGGTCACATAGTATTCATAGCAGGAGCGCTTGATCAATCCCGAGTCAGGTTTGGTCACTCTGTTTTTCTGAATGATGTCAGGTTAGAAAAAACCTAGCCTTTGACCTGGCTATTTGCAATATAGGCACTCTTGGATTGCATGTATGAACCTGAGAACATTTTTTTGAGGTCTTAGCGGTGTGTGGCCTCTGGAAGGTGATTATTTCATCATAGTGGGCAAAAGAGTATTGGCTCCCATAGCCGCCCCAGGCTATTCAGTACCAGCCGCCCTTTTTTACGAAATTTGCAGCGTAGGAATGTGAGGTTCCGCGCATGCTCCGCACGTCTTTGAGCTAGATAGCGCTCTTGCTAGCTGTTATGTTGTGGACTGTATGGTGGTTAAAATTTAGATTTGTCGAGCGTCGTTGTGTCTTTGCTTTGAAATGTGAAAAGAGAGCACCAAAGGAAATTGGAGGGACTTACAGGTAGTTGATGATATTGATGTTCCTGATTATCTCTGCTGCTGGCTGGGGGCTCCTTGATCAATCCTGGTGCTATGTACACGCATAGTTCACTAAATTATATATTATTTTATAATAATATTTAGACTGTATTACAGCGAGGTTTTAACATGTTGAGTTTGGATCGGTGAGTGAATGAAATCCCGAGGAATGAATGGATTGACTGGGAAAGGGAATGAAGTGGATTGGTTGTGCTTTTTAAATTTGATAAATGAAGTCTTAACACTAGCGCCGCGCCGACCGCGGGCGCGAATTAACCGCCTCTTATATCTTGCCACCCAAGGCCCCGGCCTAGTCGGTTTTTATAGGAAATCCGCCACTGATAGTGGGCTTCTATCGCATAAGGTTCAACAACTCACTTGGCAAGTCCTCCCCAGTAGCAGCTCATTCTGATTATCGATGGTGGACTTGGAGAGTAGCCATGGAGCCAGACACAGGATCATCTCCAGAGCCCGCGCGAGCCCGTGGTAGATGTCGAAGCAAGTAGCGCATAGCTTGATGTGACGGGACTCTAAGTTGCCGTCGACACTGACGCGATCCATCTGAAGTTGGGTGGGTGAAGGAGAATATTGGAAACATAGGGACAGTTTGTGGTGACCTATATGTCCGCTTATTGCGAGACTAACTAAGAAAACAAGCACCTATCTACCTCACGCAAAAAGTATTTTTATATATTATAAATTCTAAATATGATAGGTATATGTATAAAAACCGAGATGAGCAAAGATGAAATAGATGAAATGTTGCAAGAATAGTACCTAAATACTCTACAAGTCTTCAAATGTGATAATGTCGTTACTATTTTGACATCCTCCTTTGAGCAAAGGCGACCTTTCCACGTTACTTGAATAGGCGACAGCAAAGTTGTATGGAATTTCATTGCTGGTGAGTTTTATAAGTAATTTCCTTTGAAAATCTATTGCTCTCGAGTTTCTTTTCGAAAAAACATACATATACTCACGCCTGTCTCCCAGAGGGGAAGGCAGAGACTACAGATTTCTATATGCTACGATCCCGATCTTTCGCCTCTGTTTCAAAAATAGTCAGGTGCAAATGATCACTTTATAAGCGTTTTTGAGTAAAACACTACACGAGCCTTGGTCCGCAACGACTGCGTTGCTGACCACGCTATGATGGCCTCGAGCTCAGCTTAGCTACGCTCTCGGCCTACAAGCTTGGTCATAATTGCAGCCCTTGCTGTCCGCGCTATAAAGGCGCAATGATGACCACATTTCTAATTAATCGAAACAGAACACTTAAATTCAAAATTCACTCCATAGTTATTCAACAAAACCTTATTATTATATTATTATTGTGTATGTTGTCATCGCAAAGTAAGTGTAAAATTTTGAAAAATCAAAAATTTTGAAATTTTGATTTACAGAAACCAATCGAAACCGATTCTACGCCACTGAATTCGCTTGCATGTCCATGTGTAGTGGCGCGTGGAATCATGCTTCTATACATGTAAGCTATCGATGTTTTAGCAAAAGTTACTAACAATAGCATAAGTTGTTTTATTACTAACATGTTTTTATGTATCTTTGATTTGAAACTTTGCGATAGCAACATACACAACACATAGGTAATAAGGTTTTGTTGAATAACTATTGAGTGAATTTTTAATGAAAGTGTTCTGTTTCAATTGATTAGAAAAAGGCGGATTTTTCACAAACCGGCTACGAAACCGCTCTTAAAGCTGAAGGTATAAATTTTATATCTTCTGCTTAATCAAAATTCATACATTTATTGAACCAAATGACTTTACCTCCTGCATCATCGTGATGAACTCTGAGAAAGCCCAGTTCAGTTGGCTAAGCAAAGAGTTTAGAAATGCTGCAGCTTCTGTGGGATGGGTCGTCAAATAATCTCGAAGTCTGCCTTGGATCACTTCGGATGGACAAGGACCTTAATCCGAAGGAAAATGTGATGTAATTCCCATAGCTTCATTTTTAAAAGATTTTTTTTGTAAATTTTTTTTCAGATAATATACTCCATTTTAGGACATAATTTTCATTATTTTGGTATTTAAATTAACCATTATTTTTTATGATTTTTTAAAGAATTGTCCGATATGACGTCACTTGAGATTTTTAGACATTATACTGATTGTGATGTGTGATTGCTTATAAAAAAAAGTGGGTCTCTGCCTACTCATCTGTCATCTAGCTGTCAAATTAGTCTGAAACAAATTTTTATAAATTTATCTTGATAGCAAGGGCACATTTCTAAACAGCCATTACTCAAGTGACGTCACACGAGGGCACATGGAAGTTGCAGCCTTTTCGTAAAAATATTCATTTTCATGAGGTTTTTTAGACCAAAACTTCGAAAATACGGCTTATCTCGAAATGGTTTTCGAATTAAGGGGCTGCACAATGCTAAAATTCAGTCCTGCTCTAACGCTTTTGTGTTTAAGGCGATATGCGAAAAAAATACGGGTGTTTCTTTTCTATGTATTTCATGAAATACATAGAGAATTTTAATAAATTTCTGGTATATGCATTTTGACTATATAATCTAGGGTTTTGAAATTGGAAAACATGTTTGGATAAATTTTCCTCGATAGAAATAATTGTTGAAATGAGGTCGTCAAACACACTTTTTCTCCTCGTTTGACGAATAGGAACCATATACAGAACTCAAACATATTTTATTAGGTGTGTTTCAACAATATCTAGAGATTTGATATTTGAAATTTTGCTAGCTATTTTATTTTTTAATAAAAATATAAAACCAACTTTTTTCCCTTTTGCCCTGAATCCGCCCCTCTCGCACTGCGCGATTTTTTGCTTGGAGTGACAGTGACAAAAATAAAATTAGCATAGTCTCTTAAACTGCTCTAATCAGATGCCACGCACGCAAAACTTCAGTTATTTCTAAATCACTGCTACATTAGGCCATTAACTATAATTTCTCTATGTAATAAATATGATTTTTTTCTAAAGTCGAGTCCAGAATTAGGCGAACTAACTTGACAGCCGAAAATGTTGCCAGACATAGGAAAAAATAAATAGTGATAGGTTTATGTCGACACAAATATGTCGATATAACCTTGTGCCTTTTATAAATCTGATTCTATTTATGTTTTATCAAGTAATTTTCGTCGAAACTTTCACAGTCATACATACTTGCCAAATAGGGACGAACTACAGCAATTTATATGATATAATATGATCTGAAGGATGTACTGTTTAAAGCGGATATTTACGATACTTTCTCCTCAAATTAGGAATAAAATACAAAAATAATGATGTTATTACAACAGGCCATTGTGATCCTTTTAGGTGGTATCTGTCGGGCTACTATAATACATTACATTTCATACACATAGCTTTCATGCTAGTACATTTCATGTACCATACATATAGCATTCATCCCTTTCTTTCTGGCAAATATGACAGTGCGATAGAGACAAACGCTATTATATCGTCGATGATAATTCCAAATCCGTTATGTGTTCGATTTTAATTAATTTAATCAATTTTTATTATTATTATTTTGATTAGTAAAATTATTAGTTTGATTCCAAACACAATAATAATGATTAACTAGACTTTTTAAACATCGATATTAACAGCACTAGCCAAACTGTGGCAACATTAGTGTACAATGAACTGTCAAGTTAGTTCGCCTAATTCTGGACTCGACTATAGTAAGTATCTGCGTGTGTTGGTTTCGTTTCAATCGGTTTTGAAATATGGAAACTGAATCGCTTTTTTCATGAAATTCATACTTTTTTAAAAGTATTATAATTAAAAGAAGATTGAAAGTATGTTTTTTTTTTTAAGTGTAACTAATAATTGTCTTGAGTCAAAAAGCATCCCGTATTTTTTTCAAATTTTTACCATCTACATTGACGGAACTGAATCCTATGCAAAACTGATGTTTAGCATTGTGGAGTCCCTTATTACATCTTAACATAATTTAATCTATGCCAATTGGTAGAAGGTAGGGTTGAAGATAAATTGAAGAATAAAAATAAGTGGTAAATGAAGAAAATTTCTAACCAAAGCATTGGCTCATCAGACCAGCATCTACTTTTGCCCCGAGGTTGTTAACAGTTGGGGCTCTGTCCCCATATCTGCAAAAAAAAGGTGACTTCTTCAATAATTTGTGCAGAAAAAAGGACAAAAAAAAGGTAAATGGAATGTCTTACTTGGCCGCCAAATGAGGCCACTGCCTATGCCTGAAGCCGAATCCAGAGCCGTGCCAAAACCGCACCAGCACCCAGTTAGACTGCGCCCACGCTCGGTTCTGGTAAGGTTTCAACAGCTCTTCAACCAGGGCCATCTGCCTGGAAATTGATTTAATTTTACGTTCGACAGAGTGTAATTATTATAAATTTATCTTGATAGCAAAGGAAACATTTCTAAACAGCCATTTCTCAAGTGACGTCACACGACGGCAAATGAAATTGCAGCTATTTCGTAAAAATATTCATCATCGTGAGGTTTTTTAGACCACAAGTTCTAAAATACGGCTTATTAAACCTGAATCTCGAAATAGTTTTCGAATTAACACATCTTACCAAAATTAAATTAATCTAAGTGAATTATTGCCAGGTGGTAGAGCTGATGCCGGGCTTGACTGTGGAGGTACCACCATCTTACTTGGAGACCCCCTCGAAGTAATTCGGGGGAGAGTAAGAGGACAGCTCACAGGCAAAAAACCAGGAGGCCCACCATGCCTGGGACCGATGGATGGCGGTATATCCATCCCTAATAGCCGGACCTTATGTTATGGAACAGACTGGTGACGGGCAGCGGCGTCACTGGTGCGACGGTTCCGGCACCGCGCTCACCAACCCGTCTGCCCAGCAGTGGACGAACTAGGCTGATGGATGGATGGATGGATGGAAGTGAATTATGTCCATGAGTGAATATTTTATTCAACGTTGATATAAAGAGTGACTCACTGTTTCAACGGTACCCGTTCAATAGCTCTCATCGTGGATGGTTGGGTGGCGAAAGAAGCCAGGGTCTGAACGACAGCCTCCCTGGTGCTGGCCAGCACAATGCGAGAGTCAGCGAACTCGGTGCAAAGGAACGATGCACAGGATACTGCTAGTTCTTCCCAGTCTGGAAATAATCATTTTTCCTGAAAGAGATATATTATGTACTTATCCAATAGTTACCCATATGGCTTGTTACCAGCAAGCCGTTTGGGTAACATTGCCTTTTACCACCATTTCTAATCAAGTAAGTATTAGTGTACCGCGTTGTCCAGATATGCTCCATATAGTTGAAAGACCACCTATTTGTTATTTTAACCCGGTATTCGAGTATGGAAAGTCTTTAGACTCCATTTTTAAATAATTTAGAAGATTATGTTTATTTTGCGAAATCCATCGCTATGAATACTCTAAATATCATTAGAGTGCATTACAAATAGAAAAGATCAATCAGAAACAAACCCAAAGACAAGAATTTGAAAAAATTCCCCGGGCCAGGATTCGAACCTGCGACCTCTTGTTATCAAGACAAGCGCGCTACCAATTGCACCACCGAGGTTCCTACCCAGACCGGTGAATTCTTCCATCATACTTGTCCAATGTTATTTTTGCTTCTGCCTGATATACTAGCTTGTACTGCACATATAGAACGCTCACAAGGGCGTTATGTGATTTCACACCTTTTTCAAATTCTTGTCTTTGGGTTTGTTTCTGATTGATCTTTTCTAGTTTGTAATGCACTCTAATACAATTTAAGGGATGTTTAAATAGTTTATTGGAAATTTTTGTTTGAAGACGTACAATAAAGTGTAATAGAGTCAATAATATATTAAATTGATTAAAATAATATATTAAAGAGAGAGTTTGAGCGCAATGAACTAGTTAAAGCAACCAACACTAGTCTTAAAAAAACATGGCAGGTAATTTCCAGAATTACAAATCGAAAAACTAATAGTAAGAATGCGACTGATATTTTAAAATCAGGAGGTTCAGCTGAAGAAGCCGTTAATAATGCAAATTCGTTTTTTGCCAATGTTGGGAAAAATTTAGCTGAGACAATTTTACTATCACCAGCTGACCAAAATCATGGTTATGTTGCTACGGTCCCAGCTCTAACTGAATCTTTCTGTCTTCTTCCAACTGACCTTCTAGAAATCATCTCCATTATTAAATCATTAAAAACTACAAGCTCAGTAGGGTGGGATAACGTACCATCTTCAGTTATAAAACAGAACACTCAGACTCTCGCTCCTCTTCTCACTCATATTTTCAATTTTGCTCTCACTTCTGGTAAGTTCCCGACAGCCTTCAAAAAGGCTATTATAATACCTATTCACAAAAATGGTGATAAACTGTGTATTAATAACTACAGGCCAATATCTATCCTCCCCACCTTTTCTAAAATACTAGAAAGAATTCTTAACGTTCGTCTTACTAATTACTTAGAAAGCAAGTCCTTACTCTCACCTAACCAATTTGGCTTTCGAAGGGGTAAGTCTACAGCCGAAGCAGTGTCGGAACTTACAAAATTGGTTAGTGAAGGTCTAGAAAAAAAGAAAAAATGTGTTGCCATATTCCTAGACCTAGCGAAAGCTTTTGACACTGTTTCGACTCCGCTACTCCTAAGAAGGCTAGAAAGCGTCGGTATTAGGGGTGTCCCTCTAGAACTATTTAGGGACTATCTTAGTGAGCGTTCCCAATGTGTTAGGGTTGGAGAGTTTACAAGCCTTCCACTGCCTGTCACTTTTGGGGTTCCGCAGGGTAGCATCCTCGGTCCGACCCTTTTCCTGATGTACATTAATGACCTGTGTAATCTTTCACTCGAAAATGGTAAAATTATCACCTTTGCAGATGACACAGTCCTTTTGTTCCGGGGAGAGGGCTGGAAGCGACACATTTAAGCGAGCACAACTTGGCTTTGATAAGGTTCATGGATGGCTGTTGTGTCATAAACTAACACTTAATGCTGATAAAACCAAATGTGTACCGTTTTCAATAAGAAGGCCGCAATTACCACCATCTGCTCACAAAGTTCTGGCTCATTCTCTCTGTTGTAGATCGTCAAGCCTGGTTGACACATTATTTCCCTACAGTCCAAACCCTCTCTGTAACTGCCCTAAACTTGAATTAGTATCAAATATCAAATATTTGGGTGTGATAATAGACTCTCACCTTACTTTCAGGCAACATATTACGAACATCACACTTAGAGTGAGAAGACTCATGGCCATTTTTAAAACTATACGCCATGTAGCAGATGCGGGGATAATAAGAATGCTCTATTTCACTTTGTGCCAATCAATTACTACTTACTGCATAGGATCATGGGGTGGCACCTGTAAGACTTTTCTTCTTCCTCTTGAAAGAGCTCAAAGAGCAGTTTTGAAAGTTAGTACGTTACGTCTCTTCAAATACCCAACAGCTGACTTATATAAGAAATGTGATGTTCTTACAGTGAGGCAACTATTTGTTCTTAATGTGATTCTGAAACAACATTCAAATGCTCCATACACTCCCCCACAGGACATCTCTTCTCGACGAGTACTCCCCATCTTCAAAATATCACGTTCACGGACGTGTTTCGTGGAAAGATTTGAGAACTATCTTCGTCGGTTTCTCTATAACCTAGTAAATAACCTTCACGCTATCTACTCTCTAAATGCGTATGAAGTTAAAAATAAACTAATACCCTGGCTTAAGTCCCTAAGTTATGAGGAAACAGAGAATCTTCTTGTCTCTCGTTTTAAATGCTAAATGTAAATTTACTTGTTGTTTAATATTTTTCATCAAATTTTTGACACACTCACCCACACATTCACAAACACACCCTCTACACACTCCCTCCCTAGTAGTAAATATACGGATCCCAAGATCTTGGTCGTAGGGCTGGGGAAACACATACACCCTCTTCCTACACGCACACTCTCATTCTCATCCACACTCTTCACACAGACCCACCCTCTCATATGCCCTTGATTTTTTGTATTTTTTGTTTTTATTATAAGTTAAGCTGCATGCTCTGTTGTTTTTTTTGTATTCTCGTTTATTTTATATTACTTCTAATTTTTAATGTAATACTCTGTAAGGGAAGAGCTTGGCGCCTATAGCACCGGTACATACACCCTTGTAGGTGTCAAGGTAATCCTATTCTGTTATTGTGTAATTTTTAGATGAATAAAATCATATTCATATATTCTATTCTAATTCTTTTGTCGTCGTCGAGTCGGCCTTCTGGTAGCAGTGGCGTGCACAGAACTTTTTGCTAGAAAAGCAAACAATTGGTCAAGAACAACAATAAAAAAAATATGAAAAAATTTAAATACCACATTGAAAAAAAAAAATTGTATGACGCCAGGGTAGACAATGTCTACCATAGAGTGAAAATTTCCTATACAAACATTTTTTTTTCAAAGTGATATTTAAATTTTTTAATATTTTTTTATTGTTATTCTTGACCAATTGTTTGCCTTTCCAGTAAAAAGTTCTGTGCACGCCACTGTCTGGTAGTATCTATTTTGTGGTAATAGGTACATATTTGCAATGATGTATAAACAGAACCGACCTGGTATTTGGTGGACGGCAACAGTTGGATGCATGTAAAGACGAAGCGTATTGCAGAGCTCCAACATGGCGTCCACATGGTACTCCGGGACGAACGCAAAGAGCGACTCCGAGAATTCTTGATTCACATCGTTGGTAGTTTCTGATGAACATGGCAAAAGTAATCTTGTTATCACGCAGTATAAGGGCTATATTTGAATGCAGATGGAAGTGCTTACGGTTTTGAGCTGCAACTGCAACATGAGCTTGAGATTCTATGCGCGGTGTAGCAGGCCTGGAAGTTTGACTCTGTGGACTTATAGAGAAATCTCGTAATAAATTAACGCAAATTCATGACCAACGTTCGGAATAACAACCGCCATTCTCAAAATTTATCCCTGTTCTGCACAAAGTTAGAGACTTCTTTGTAAATTGACATAATTTTCTCCTGTCTTGTATTTTTTATCTCTTTATTCAATTAAAGTATAGACTTACTTTTTACATTTAGTTGTCTTAACTAATATTATGAAAAAAAAAGGACATGATCTTGCTAAGTTTCTTGCCCTTCTTCTTAGGCAGACTAATCGAATGGGCGGAGTTAGGCATATATTCATTATATGTATTGCATATATTTATAAATTATTTATTCCTTATTCCTATATTTTTATTTCATTCAAGTTTTATTTAATTAAATTTAAGTAAACCCAACCTTAATTTCCCTATATTATTATTTATGACATTAAACTATTACCTTATACTTCATTTCATGAGTTTTTTTTTGTAAACTCCTATGCATCTGATACTGACCACAAGTGGTGTTAAATGTATCTTGTATATTTATTTTAATTAAGGTTCACTATGAAGTCAAACATAAAATATCTTAAAAAAATGATCAGCTGTTCGATTTTGGTCAAGTGCCAGTAGAATATTGATTCTCGATTCTCTTTCAGTTTGATCGTGCCTCCTGCCACATTACTGGTTAAATATACTACCAAGAAATATACAAAATATACAAAATTAAATATACAAATCAAGAATACGATAAAATAATTTTCAATAATATTAGTAAGTCTCCACTGTCCGGAACAGAGTTAAATCTTTGTAATTCCGATATTTTTAGTCTTTTGTTTAGGGCAATGCTTACCTTTGATCAGATTCAGAAGTGTATTCCAATTGTAACGAAGCATAACTACCATGTCCAAGTAGAGAACTTTTGCCCAATAGAATTTCTTTACTAGCCACCTGAAATATATATCAAATGAGTGGTCATTCATTTAAATAAAATCAATGTCAACCTTATTGCATTGTCAGAAGAATGTGTACAGTGCTCCCAAAGTGATAATGCGCATACAAATCTTCGCCACTGTTCGGTAAAGCTCGTATTTCCTTACACTTTCTATACAAGCAATAAGGTCACGTGGTACGTCCGGTCACTCGGCTATGTGCATTATTACTTTGGGAGTACTGTACTTTGTTTTAAAAGTTGATATTTTTCATCCCAGACAGAATCTAGTAAAATTAATGAACGTAATTTGTTGGATAGCTATAAAAAAATTTGTAGCTACTTAAAGCAAATTAATATTTTAACAAAACTATTTTTGAAGCAGTTAGAATCATAAAATACGCGACATAATTTGAGATTTTGACTTTTACACTTAACAACTTTTACAATTTGAATTTGTGTTGAGGTTTAAAGCTATATTGTCTCTTAGACAAACGTTATTAGAAAACAAAAACATGGCCTTGAAGCACACACCTTTTACAGCACCATCAATATGAACAAATCACGCCCAATGGATGTCTTAGACGCATTTTTTATTTTCTATCGAGATTTTAAATGAATTTTAAGATTTCTTGCTCATATTAAAACAATATATATTTTCTATCTTATCACAAGCATCAAGATCAAACTTTTATCACATTTTCATCCATATCAATGGAATATCAAAAACCCAAAATACATTCGTGTTTTTACAACCGAAATCTGCAATTATTTTTTTATGATAAAAATAACAATCAATTGTTTATTGTAGTTTAAAACCTATGGATATTAGATCGATGTTCTAGAGTTTTCTTGGAACCTTGCTTCTTTAAGGCGATACCAAAAAAAAAATGGGGCTTTTTCGAATCCATTTACTCCACTATAGCGTCATCTACGTACTTAATTTTTTGGTAAATGTTTATTGAGTATTTGATCAAGATTCTCACTGAAGGAAAACGCGATTGGATGAAATGTGAAATTGCATTATAAATATGGATATTATGTATTTGTAAAGTCTCCTTGAAAATCTTTTTGACAAAATAGCTTAGTACATTTTATATCAATATTAAACCGACTTTTTGCTACTTTCTACGAATCCGTCCCACTCGCACTGAGGGTTTTTCGCATATGGAGTAACAGGGATGCTAAAACTTTTACGTATCGCCTTAAAAGCAGTAACAGAACTTATGGCAGGACTAGGTACAGCAGAGCACGTTTGAAAATCAGTAATAATAGAACTGCACTGCAAGTGAATTTTAGGAGCATCATTGAGTAAACATAACAACTTCAGGTTGTGTTAGCTAAGGAGTTGATCACAATACCGAGGTTTGAGCTAACAAACACAGACCACAAGCTTTGCCTACGTTTTTCCACCTGGCTTGACAATATATTTGAGTCTTACTTGCGCAGCAAGATAATCAGGGTCCGAAGCTAATCTTAAAGAATGTAGTGCTCCTGCAAAATGTTTGGCCAGCTCCGATTGCCGCTGCTTCGTCCAAAATGCTCCAATCACCCAAGCCATTTGTAGAGCACCAACTTCTAGCTTTTCCTGCAATGAAGAAAATATCCCTAATTGAAGTTCTTATATCAAGAAGTGGTGTGAAAAACAAATTAGGTAAGGATCTGATACGATCTGTGTTATGTTCACCCAATCCATCCTTCTAGTAAAAGAACCAACCAGAAGGACGTCGCGCGTCGGGTGCAAAGTTGAATAATCATACAAAGATTTCAACAAGTAAAGATAGGCCCTTACCGTAGTATGACAGCACCAAAATGTTTTCACCTTTAAATGGGTGACGCTCACACGTTTGAATCAGTGCTCATCTGGACACAGTGATAGTTGGACGCCTTAGTGAATTTTTCCGAGAAAAGGGGTCTCAATATAGCGTCGTGTGCATTTTTAAAGTGCACTAACATTTCAATAAATACGAATAAAGCCAAAAGTGTGACATTTCACATTTAAAACACATTCAAAAACAATGCAATAGATTTTAAGTGCCAGGGCTCATCTAAACTTTTTGAAATATTTGTTATCATATGGTGACAGAGGCATCCTTGAAAAATTTAACAAACCTCATAAACAGCTTTAGATCTTTCCAATTCCTTAAGAATCCTCTCCATCAGTTGCCTTTTCACTTTTTCGTCGTCTGACAATTCATGTTTAGTGACACTGATAGTTCTTATTTCAGACGTGAGTGAGGACATCCGTTGTTCAATGTCGTGCAGACAATCCGCCATATCGAGTTGGTTGTCTCGGAGCTCACATAGCTGGAAACAGTAATACCTCTGCAATTTAGATTTTTATCTGGCATTCTACTGAGATATCTTTTCACAAAAAGATGTTCATGTTATTTTCAGTTTAATTTCCTTATTAGTTTATTTTCCTTTTTAGTTTCATTCCAGGGACTATTTTCAAAATCACCTATTTGGAATTAACGGAAGTAAAGTACCTAAGAGCATATACGTGGTAAAAGCCCTCAGAACAATAACTAAAGCACAGAAGTAACAGTAAAATCGGTGAAAATTTTGCATGTTTTTCTCGCTTCTTCCAATAAAAATATGTATATGCTAGAAAAAGACACCCATAGACATACTTTTTCGTTTTGACTCATGTGTACAAACAGTACTGTCAAACTGGTTCTATTTCGTTCTAATAGTCGACCAAGTAAAAAAGGTCTCGTTCGTCACATTGTTTATACTAAAGTTGCAGAAATTTAAACAATTCGGATATTCTACGCTATAAACTTGTTCCCATTTCTAACTATACACTCTACTTATTTATGGTATCTTTGCGTAGCTAAAATCAGGTACAACCTTGTAATTTGCGAAACATGTTGACAAGCAGTTTTCTCTCTTTAGCACTCTAAACAGAGATATAAGAAAAAAGTAAAGAAAAGCAAAAAAGAGTTGCTATTTTATGATTACTTCTATGCTTTAGATATTGTTCTAAGTAAAAGCCAAGACCAGAAATGAGGGACAGAAATATTCGTTGCAGCAGATAACTTCAAAATATGAATGTAGTATCAAATAGCGTGATTTGCAAGCAACAACAATAAAGTGGAACATTGTTGTGTAGATTCACCTTCTCAGCGTGTTTGATAGCAGTGAAATGGTATAAAGCCAGCAGTCCATCAAGAAGACGTAAGTAACCTGCTCTGGCATCTATGTTTCCAGCACCAGTCATCATCGACCGAGCACCTTTCAGAGCCAGCGCTGTTTCACCATTTGTTCTGAAATGAGTTTTATTATACTTGGCAGAATAAAAAAAAATATAGAACTTGGCTTTATTCTATACTAGCTTGTCCGCTTTGCCCGCGTGGCCTGCAGGAAAGAAATGACTTTTATTTTTTTCAGAAACAATAATAATAATTTAATAATTTTTAATAATTTTTATTCGGAAACCCAACAGTCAATTACAATATGCTTATTTAAAAAAACATCGTCATTTTAAATAATAGTGGTAAACTTATAAGTATACAAACTAAGACCAATTATAGGGTTTCACAAAAGTTTTTAACTGTCAAATAATTATTTGAAAGTAGTCTAATCTAGAAAAAAATAAATAATTACATCTTGAAAAATCAAAATTTTGAAGTAAAGCATGGGTCGTTTGCACCATGTTCATTTTACAAAAATTCAAGTTATTCTAAAAACAAAAAATACCAACTGACAAATCCGAGAATCGGTCAGTCAATATCATAATAGTACATCTTTATTTTAACGCTTCACAATTCACATGAACAGGAAACAAACATTATAAGCGCTCTCACTCCCAAACTGACAATATCCTAAACAAAACTGTATCGAGGCCGAAAAACTTGCATGTTCGGATTACGAACGCGCCAATTCGCGACACTGCGAAGAACTTTATATACTAAAGTTACACAATTACTAACTTCAGATGTTAGTGTGTAAAGTATTATAGTAGGTATGTGCCCGACCTAACCCGCATTTATTCAACTCTGCCCCGTTTTCGGCTTGGGCGTTATTTTATTAACACTTATATATGTTGAATTATGTTGATATTATGTTGAACAGGGTCACTAAAATGATAATAAAAAAAACCGCATCCAAATCCGTTCAGTGGTTTCGGAGATGAGCGTCAACAAACAGACAGACAGACAAAAAAGAATTCTAAAAATCGCTGATTTGTACAGACACACAGGGTTCTACTCTTTTATTATATGTATTGATATACATACATACATACATATTATATTCACGCCTGTCTCCCAGAGGGGTAGGCCGAGACTACAGATTTACGTCTGCTACGATCCTAACACACCTCTCGCGCCTCTTCCATCAATCTATTCATACAAGCTCTTCTATTCCAGTTAAAATAAAAGACCAAATAATCCATACAGGTGAAGGGGGTGAGTTTTTTGTGCAGCAATAGAAACAGGCCTTACCGATTTGCCATAGGAACGATCTGAGGATGCATAAACCTTGCCATCGAAGAGATAACTTGGGGCAAAGTTGCCAGACCTGGTGATCCAGCAGCTATGTCACTTACACCTGTAACCGTTGAACCTATAGACGATTAAACGATTTGGTAATGGATTTATAACAAAATAGATAAAACTATTATAACATACGCACCGGTATCAATACCCCCTGATCTGTTGTAGTTGGGTTCAAAGCTTTGAATGAAAAGATTATCTTCTCCTAGCACACCGATCAGATCTTGGCTGAAAAAGATATCAACTATGATAATTTAAAACTTTCCGAAATAATTTATGAGCAAGGAAATTTTCCGAGCTTTGGGATCGTCTCCAATAGTAGCAACCGCATTTTTTTTAAATCGAGAACGCAAACATTCACACAGAAATCTTAATACATTTAACAATAGTAAAGAATAGACCTGGAGGTTCCTGAAGCATTGTGGGCGATACCCGGTTTCAACTATCTCAGGAGACGCCTAAACCAGATGTATAAATATTAAAGTATTGCTTAAAGCAAAAACACGTTTCACCAACCCATAGATAGGGCATTGACTAATGGAAGTATTTGCTAAGAAAAACAAGGCGTTACCTAAATAAGGAGACATCACCGTTTTCATTATAAGTGAAAACGTTGTGAGCTTGTATAATTTTGTTCAAGCATGATTCTTTGATCTTTACAGTACAAGTTTCAAGTAGCCAGGTCAGAGTTATTTTGTGAAATAAGGTGCTTACCGCAAGGTCCTCACTAAGAATGGTAAGACACCTCCAAGTCTGTCAACGTTGTAGAAGTCGAGTTCACCATCGATGAAAGTTCTTGGTGGAATGCAGGGCAATTGATTCCTGTAAACGTCAAGAATGTAACTGAAAGTGACATTGTTGTGGTAACCAATCGAACAACCAAACTAACTAACTTTTGTAACTACTAACACGAACAAAATATTTTGTCAGTAATCCTTTATTGAAGTTCCATCAAGTAGTGACAACTTACAGTGTAAATTAAATTTTAATGGAGATACACATAAATCAGGAATTCCCAGCTTATACTTTCTCCCCGCTACCATCACCCCCCCTAGACCATGGGTAAACCATGCTGGAACTTGTATTAAGAAACGTATGGTGCACTAACGCGCTCCCGAGTGGATTCTCTGTGCCAAGCTTGAGGATAGCCGTGAGGAGACGAGTGTAGCAGCACCAAGAGATGGCCGGAGAGTTACGGGAGATGTTGAACAGCCTCTGAAATGCCAGCTTTGGCTATTTAGTATGCTGATCAATTGGTGAAAAAACCTATTAAAGATAGAGAAGGGAATCTTGAAGTGGATAAGAACAGTGTGGTCAGATACTATGGTCGTGAATTCTAGTTGGTTTCATTATAGCTATATTTGTAAGAGCCAAACTAGTGAGAACACGGTCTTCACATCATAGGTCTAATGTTGCTTGCTTATGTACAGACTGTTACATGTACATTCACACACTCACAATAGTCTCTCAGAGGGAAAGACAAAGACAACCAGATCTTCATCTGCTACGGCTCTGGTATACTTCTTTTGCTTCTTTCACATTCATAATATATTTACAAAAGTCCTTGTTTTTCGGGTGCTTACTGCTGTTTACTTAGCCCTTCCTGCCCTATTGGCATACGCACAGAACATTTAAATCAAATAGAAAGGCTAAGTGGGCGTGTCACGCGCGCCACAACTACTGTTGAACATCAATACTTAAACCGAAACACGCGATCGCTGCCCATAGTCGCACGCGAACCGTGACTCTGTGAACAGCTCTGCCTAATCTAAAGAGAAATGCCGTCTTGTGCAATAATTACTTGCAGAATCACGAATAAGAAAGCACACCGGAAAAATTGAGATATTTCCTTTCACCTGTAATTATAAAAACTTTGTATAATATGAGAATTTTAGATAAATAACTAATTTACTCATGGTGACAACAAAAATATACATTACCGGCAATGTACGCTCACAATTTTGGCTAAGATGTAGTAAACAAGTAATGTATGCTCTTCCTACTTGTCAAACTTGCTTGCTAGTGTTGTGCCGTATCGTGGTGTCACACAATCGATAGACGTTTTTTATTCCTTGAGCGATATTAAGATTTAAGATAAAACTTTTATAACATTCGAGAAACCGTTGTCAGTTACCCCAAAATCGACCGGAAAACTGTACAAGCAAGGAGAAAAGTTTTTATATAAAATGTATGAGAAAATATTTAAAAGTGAATAAGTGTGCGTTTATTTCCTCTACGGTGTAATTCTTGGCTATGCATAAATACATATTTTTCAAAATACATGAGATATTTGTACAGTCGAGAACAAAAGTTTTCGGGTGAAATGTATGAAAAAACATTTGAAAGTGTAAAAGTGTATTTTATTTACTCTACAACGTAATTCTAAGCTATGCATATGTATGTCTAAAAAGTGTACAAGTGTCTGTTTATTTACTCTATATGGTAATTCTAAGCTATGCATGCATATCTTGAATATATATTTACAGTAGTTACAGTATCAGAGTTGGTATTATATGTAGAGAAATAACTGGGTACTAGGGTTCAATGTATTTTATTAAATCGAAAGAATAAAGGAAAACATTTTTACATTTTGATAGCAAGCCAACCGTCTACCTGACGTCTGAGTAAAAGACAATACAGACTTTTTAATCAACCTTAACATCCTCTCCTAATTTTACAAATTACTAATCTTAAAGTTGAATAAAACAAAATTTTATATATATTGCATCAGACGCCGAAACACATAGCCTTTTCTAAGCTTTAAAGTTTAAACTAAACAAAACAAAAAAAACAACATTTTATAGTCAGACCTAAGCGCAAAACTAAACAAAAATCATTAACAGAACATTATTTTATGGTCAACTGATCTAATCAAGAAAGCTCCTATTATTACACTTACATAAAACTGTAAAATATAGAAGTTATAAACTTATAACTTACTAATGAGCGAGCCCTTATGTCTTAAAAACTTTATACTGTTCAATGATTTTGTCAGTATGTCAGCTGTTTGAGAATTTGTGGGGCAATAATTAATTGAAATCTCATTTTGACAATAAAGCTCATGAATGTAATGAAATCTCACATCTATATGTTTAGAGCGCTTATTAAATATTCCAGTTTTAATCAGTTGAATAGCACTCTGGTTATCAACGTAAAATTTAACGTTTGCTCGTACATTAAGATCGGCTAATAGGGATTTGAGGAACATCGCCTCCTTACTGCATTCAGCGGCAGCTATAAACTCGACCTCAGTTGAGGATAGCGCCACAACTGGTTGTCTTCTTGAACACCAAGCCACAGGTCCTTCACCAAGCATAAGCACATAGCCTGTAGTGCTCCGCCGTGTTTCTAGATCTCCTGCATAATCAGAGTCACAAAAAGTTTTTAGCTCTATATCAGTATTAAACTTGTAGAAAAGTCCTTCTTCCATGGTTCCTGCTAGGTATTTAAAGATCCTTTTTAATGCTGTAACATTTTGTTTGTCTGGGTTTTCCATATGTCGACTGGCCATTCCAACGGCATATGCTATATCTGGTCGAGTTCTTGTAGACAAGTACAGTAAACTACCAACTGCTTCCCTATAAGGAAACTTAATATTTTCTTCTTGTGTATCTTTTCTTTCTTCTTCGTTGAGACAAGGTGTTTGTACGGCTTTGCAATCCTTCATATTATACTTATTTAAAATATTTTTGGTGTATGAGTTTTGTGTCAAGTAAATGCCCTTTTCATTTTGTTTTATTTCCATACCCAAAAATATAGTCGGCCTTTCATATATCTTGATCTTGAATTTTTCATTTATGTTTTTTTAATACTTTTAGTATATCTTCTTTGTTATTTCCTACAATAAGTCCATCATCAACATATACGGCCAATAATATTGAGGCGTCTTCATTTTTTTAGCACGCAAGGCTCATTTTTTGTCTGAATGAAACCTAAACTTTTCATAGTTTCTATAAACTTTTCATTCCATCTTTGTGGAACTTGTTTTAATCCGTATAACGATTTTTTAGTTTACAGATATTTCCTTTCTTGTCATCGAACCCATACGGCAGTTTCATGTAGATCTCATTCTCTTCCTTTAACTCGCCGTTCAGGAAAGCTGTTTTAACATCGAAGGTCATAACCGTGTATTTCTTAGCAGCAGCTAACGCAAACAAAGTTTTAAGGGCAGATTGGCATGCGACTGGACTAAATATTTCATCAAAGTCCATGTTATGCTGTTCGCAGCCTCTGACTACCAATCGCGCTTTATATGTTCCGTCTTCTTTTACACGAAACACCCATTTATTGGTAAGTATTTTATGGTTATTTGCTTCTTTTATATCTACTATCTCCCATACCTCATTTTCTTTCAATGACTTCATTTCTTTGTCAATTGCTTTTTTCCATTTTTCTTTTTTCAGGTGATTGCATCGCTTGTTTGTAGGTAAGCATAACGTAATCCTGATATTTATCTGGAATTATTCGTTTTCTATTGCTTCTCCTTAATTCTACTTGTTCTTCTTCTGTTTCTTCTTCAACATTAATCGTATTTTCTGTTTCAGGATTTTCACTTGATTCTTCTGGAGAGTTAACGACATCTTCATCGTTGTATTCTTCATCATCATCGTCTTGAACATTTACAAATTTCATGTCTTCAATCAAGACTTTTTCTTCTGGTTTTATGTCCAAGATTTTATTTTTAAACGTAACATCACGTGCAACTACAATTTTCCGTTTTACGTTATCAAACAGCCTATAACCATTATTAGCGTATCCAACCATAATGTATTCTTCTGTTCTGGAGTCTAGTTTCTTTATAGGTTTTAATACTTTTGCAAATGCTTCAGATCCAAACTCTTGTATATTTGCTAAGTTTGGTTTTCTTCCATTCCACAGTTCAAATGGCGTTCTGTTTTTAATGGCTTCACTTGGCAGTCTATTAATCAAGTATGTAGCACAGTACGCAGCTTCACCCCACATCTCTTTGTGTACATCTGAGTTAAATAGCAGTGCTCTTACCTTTTCCAATATAGTCCTATTCAATCGTTCAGCTTTGCCATTCAGTTGTGGGCTATGTGGTACCGTATAGTCTAGTTTTATGCCTACATGTTTACACCAAGCTTTTAATTCATTGCTTGTATACTCGCCGCCATTATCACATCGAAGTGTCGATACTTTCATGTCTTTTTCTCTCTCTGCTTCTTTAATAAAATCTTTCAGACTATCCGAAACTTCGCATTTATTTTTAAGCAAATATATAGTCGTAAAATGACTATAATCATCCATTATGGTTAGTATGTAGTATTTTCCATTCCAGGTTTTTATGTCTAAAGGACCACATACATATGTATGTATTATTTCTAGTAATCTTTCTGCACGTCTACGCTGGGTTTTAAATGGAAATCTTGCCTGCTTTGCTTTTATGCAAACTTCACATTTATCTACCTCTTCAATATTCTCTACTTTTATGCCATCCGCGACTTGAGGTAAAATCTTCAACATACCTTTTCCAGGATGTCCCATTTTTTTATGCCACTCTATGGCTGAACTATTTTTATGGGTAGAAATTAGTGCTTCATCTTGGTCTTTAGCAAGATCTAGTGTGAACAGGCCTAAGTCATCTTTTCTTCCTTTTATGATTCCTGAACTGCTAGAAATTACTACGCGATCTCTCTCAAACGTCACTTTTCCGCCGTTTTCAGTAACTGCTGAAACTGAAATTAAATTACGCGATAGATCTGGTACATATAAAGTATTTTTCAAGACACAAGTTTTGCCCAAAAATTCTCCCTGACATACTGACTTCATCTTTTCGGTTGTTTTAGCCACACCGATATCAGTTACGTGACTTTTTATGTTGCACAGCGCATTTTTATCATTAACCATGTGAGCTGTGCAACCAGAATCAACGACAAATTTTATGGAGTCTGACTCCTCAGCATTATCGTACACATGAAATGCTGACTTATTTTTACCCAATTTTATGGAGTCTGCCTCCTCAGCAATATCATGAACAATAAATGCCGACTTGTTATTACTGTTTTTATGTTGATTCTTAAAGAAACAATTTTTATCTCTGTGGTTGGTTTTCTTGCAGATTGAGCAACAATTTCTACAATCTTTGGCAAAATGCCCTACTTTATTACATATAAAACACCTAGTATTCCTGTTATTACCTCTGTACGCCGACTTATTATTACCATCACCTTCATTTACTTTACCCTTGTTTTTATTACTCGTTACAGTTTTGTATGCGAAACTAGTACTTGCTTCACTATTTTCTTTTCTTTTCTCCTCTTCTTTTATGAGTCTCAATTTTAGGTTCTGTAGAGTCTTTTCATCTTTGGATGTCGATTCCCAGGCGGTAACAAATCCCGTATAAGCAGATCCTAGACATGTAAGCATTTTACTCTCCAACATATCTTCTGCGAGGTCTACTCCAATTTGCTTTAACCTATACGTAATGTTTTCTAGTATAGCCCAATTTTCTGTCATACTCGCTTCTTCGTTAAATTTGAAGTTGAAGAAATCTTGCATTAGAGAACCTTTACGGCGATTTTCGCTCCCGTCAAACAGCTCGCAGATTTTTCTGTACATCTCGTGTGATGTTTTACACGTAAACAACTGGACCAACAACTTTTTCTCCACTGTTTGAATTATTATCGATTTTGCCTGGGCATCCCTTTTTTGGAAAGAGGAGTTCCCCGTTTTCTCTGTCTCTTTACCCTCTACTATATCCAAAAGATTTCTTGCTTGAAATATTATATTTGTTTGAAATTTCCACATATGGTAAGAATCGGCATTACACAGTTTCTCAATAGATTTTAATTCGTCTGCGCTGGCCATTTTTCATCTACTTTCTTGTTTTATGCAAGCAAATTTTTTTTTTTGTTGCTGAACTTTTTTTAATGCGGACTTTTATTTTGTACCAATTTTATGCCAGCTTATGTAAAGCGTAATTAGCCCATAACCTGTAGAGAAATAACTGGGAACTAGGGTTCAATGTATTTTATTAAATCGAAAGAATAAAGGAAAACATTTTTACATTTTGATAGCAAGCCAACCGTCTACCTGACGTCTGAGTAAAAGACAATACAGACTTTTTAATCAACCTTAACATTATATACTAAAGGTTTTTACAAAATATGTAGAAAAAAAGAGCTTGGAATTACACTGAAGAGTAAATAAACCCACACTTCCAAGGAAGACAGTCAAGACTGTGCAGATGCCTCTTATATGTTGATAAATAAGTATTTAATCATATGCATGTTACACACACTTGTACGGTTTTAAATATTTTCTCATACATTTTATATGAAAACTTTTCTCCTTGATTGTACAGTTACCCGATCGATTTTGGAGTAACTGTTAACGGTTTCTCGAATGTTATTATAACACCTATTTATGTCACCTAACACAAGTGTATTGGTGGTATGGACCAAAACGCAAATTCTCCTTTGAAATGGGATTTTCCATAAGAGTGTTTATGAAAAATCCAATTATTTTGAAGCTACCATAATATAATTTAAAATACGTTAAATCTTAATATATTCGTCGGTGAAACGCGGTTGTACCGAGTGTGGACTGTAACTTGCATTTCACAGTTTACACTCGGAATACCTCTGATACCCCCTCGGGGATTCATGTCGTGACCATATATTATCATTATTACTGATCACTTACAAAGTTTTAAGTATGAATTTGGCTATATCAATGAAATGACCTTATATACACCTAATACACGTTAAAACAATTTTTCTAAAATGTGTAAAACAAGATAATAAAAATAGAAAAAAAAACAACACACAAATTGTCTCAGAGCAAATTGGTTTCTCGATTGATTATAAAAAAAGTTAGTCGAAGTTTTACATTAAGAAAATACATCTGTTCCCATCCCTAGCAATAAATCATCACGTCATATAATCAGACTGTGTTTAATATTAAGTTCGCAATACCGCTCCGGTCAAGTTATCAACCACCTAAAGCCGGTAGGTTTATAATGGTCATATGGTATCAAAACTAAAACGTCGTAAATGAAATCGTTTGTTTGAAAAATACACCGTTTTACACAGAGATACGGTAGTTTTTTCATTTGATAAGTTTTCGATATAAGTCATTTGTTGTGCGTAGAAAGAACAACCACTTGGATTAAAGTTTTGATAGTATTTCAATTACGACAAGGTGTGTGCCTGTGGGTGTGAGGCGACAAAGGTTCTGGTACGCATACAGCTCCAAGGCCTTTCTAACTATTTAAATGTTCTGAGGGCATACGTCGAGCTGTACCTACTTAAAATAACACTATATATAAGTACCATGTCTAGGATGCAGCTGTCCATGATGTATCTCCTGAACTTCTCCAAGAAGATCTTCCTCGTTGACGGCACAATATTAGTGCCATCAGTGTTGTCTAGTAGAATCAGGAGAAACTCCAACTGTTACAGAATTAGTATTAATGAAGTTTTTAATTCCATGAACAATGGAGTCAAGGTTGAAATGAAGAATCAAGCGGACCTATTATTGACCAGGAGATCATAAAACTATACATCGTGCGTTTTATGACAGCTGCTACTGGTATTTCAGGAGAAAAAAAACACATTTTTTTGTTATTTATTTTACTTTTTTCATTTCTCCTTTGTGTTCAACTTTTTTTTAAATCGCTATAGTTTTCCTATAATTGGCCAGTTTTGACCTTTTATAATCATAATTTTTTTCATATTTTTCGGTCCACCAGTTTCGGAGATGTGAGAAAAGATACATTGTTTTTGTGGTTTTTCAAAGATTTCTCGAAATCAATATACAAGGTGACTTTTTGATCATCGTCCAAATTCATACTGGAGGCTTGATAAGTGATCAGTATCTTGGATCAGTAACAATTTTTGTGAAATTCGTAAAATGAAATTTCGACTCCCCATAGTGAATCACTCAGGACTGGGAGTGAATTACTATGGGAAGTCGAAATTTCATCATACGAATTTCACAAAAATTGTTATCGATTCGTTATGCTGATCACTTACCAAGCCTCTAGTATGAATTTGGACGATGATGAAAAAGTCACCTTGCATGAAAGGTTTTCAAAAAATAAACGGTAGTTGTCGCTTGAAATTTTGAGGTCTTGCAGGTAATGAAAGCTTATTTTCGAAACTTTTCCGATTCCTGTTTGGTATTTTTTTTTTTTTTTGCGTATTTTTAGTGACTTAACACATGACGTCAAAACATTTAACTTATAGGCTAATCGTGATTTCAACACGCCTTAATAATGGAACGATGACTTTGGAATGATTTACAGTGGAGATCACAACCAGTATAGGGTGTTAATAGCGTCCCTGTTACTCCATATGCGAAAAAACCCGCAGTGCGAGAGGGATGGATTCGTGGAAAAATAGCAAAAAGTCGGTTTTTTATTAATATAAAATATACTAAAGATGATATCAAAATTTCGTTTAATTAGGTCTTAGAAACCGTTAAAACCCATCTAATAAAATATAATTGCAGCCTATATGTCAATACATTATTACAACAATACATTATTGACTATGCAAGTTCTTAAAGTGTCAATTTTTTTTCGTAGCGCCTTAAAATGTATTTGTGGAAGCCGGAAGCTGCCGATAGTACTCGGCCATACGAACAACTTTTACTATGGAGACAACCCTCGAATCGCAAAAAAAATCAGCTCATCCATAGACAAGTTACATAGCTAACCAAAATCTACGAAACATCAGACATTTTTTTTCGATTTCTCAATTTTTTTTCACGGAAAGTTGTTCGTGTGGACTATTGCCAGTTTTCGACATCCGCAACTTCATCCTAACAGCCTGTATATACACATTGGACTTTGTACCTATCTTACTCGTATATATCCTTCACTGTAGGGGCCAATATAGTACTGCGAGTACTATACAGCTTGATGTGATCTCCACTGTACAACAACCTCTTGATATTCCTTCACCAGGAGATCTTTTGAAGTGTCACGTTCACCTGTATCTGCTCCAGCGGTGCAACAGCGACGGTGATTTTATTGCAGTCTTCTTTATACTGCTTCTCTATCTCTTTGTCATCGTGAGCTGGCTGCAACTTGTTAATCTTACTCGCATCTGAAGACAAGTCGTTTTTTAGGGTTCCGTAGTCAGCAAGGAAACCTTATACTTTCACCATGTCTGTCCGTCTGTCTGTCCGTGGCTTAGCTCAGGGACTCTTAGTACAAGAAAGCTGTAATTTGGCATGGGTATACATATTAATCACGCCGGCAAAGTGGTAAAATAAAATCTTAATTTTTTTTATATGTTACCTCCCTTACATCCAAAGTAGGGATGTTTTTTTTTTCTTGTCTATTCTATGGTGTGGGGTGTCATTGGATCAGTGTTTCCATGTGAAAAATTTAGATTACCGTGTTGCTAGGGTTGAAAATACCGTGTTTTGAAGCAAAATACGGTGCATCAGCTTGAAAATTACGGTGTCAATCATCGTGTTATTATACCATGTTCATAATGTTTGTACAGGAAAAAATAAAGAGTTTTATGTATGTGTAGGTGACTAAAGTAAAACCTTTTTATTAATTTTCATTAAAATTATTGTCACAACTATATATTGGTTAGAATCAGAATGGTTTTTGCGTAGAGCGAGTAACTCTACGAGTTTTTGTGACAAGTCGTCAACATAAAGAAATATTTACAGTTATTCTCATGCTGAATCTTCTAAGAGGACAACTTCTTTTTCGTACATTGAATGGTTCATTTTCCGAATCATCTCACTGGTTGGCTTAAAATGAGATAAAGATAAAGACAAACTTTACAGCAATTTTTGGGAATAAACGTTTGTGCTTTTCTTCATACATTACACCAGCTTCTTTTGCTCTCACAATATACCAAATGTAACTCAACAGGTCATAAAAACACATGGTCTAAGAATCATAGTGAACAAGTTTTTCAAAGAAACATACTTGTGGAAATGAAAAAATATTTTCATGTTTCTTTATTCATTTTGAAAACCTATTTTGAATTTTGAAAGGGCACTGGGCGGGCAGGTTCCATTTTTTTCAATATGTTACTTTAGGAAATTTGTTCAGTGTGAACAGTAGATTACGTGGCTTCCTAGATACCTGTCCATTTATATACAGTATACATTATACACCGCTGCAAGGAGACAAAATATAAAAATTTACGAATTTCGTTGGGATCAGAAGATGGTTTCGCGTTTGCAGACCAACATTTGTATGATTGTGGTACGAAATTTACATTTAATAAAAATTATCGCCATTTAGAAAATGCACAAATAATCTCGCCCAGTTGCATGGTGTGTGATGTTTAGACTTGTTCAATTAGTGCGAAACGCATATCTTGAGCCGGATATTCGGCCGCCGGATATCCGGCTATCCGGCCAAGTGCCTCGCCGGATATCCGGTATCCGGTATCCGGTCAAATCACTATCCGTTTTATCTCTACTTAAAATCAATACAATTTTTACCAATCCTTTTTATTGATTGCTGGGCGAAAATATTTCCTTTTATTGTTTTCGTCAACAAGTTATTTCTTTTTTGCGTCTTAATATCGTTGCCATGACTGAAAATACGCTCATATTCGGCATTTGAGTTAGGCAGCGATTCGTTAAACGCAAATAAAACTAAAAAAAAAGCTGCTCGGTGATTCATAAATTCATAACCAAAATTACGGTGAAAAACGACACGGTAATGCATGTTTAGTGTAGGCGGTAGATTGTGCTTGATAACGGTGTATCTACGGTAATTACCGTGTCATTGGAGACACTGCGTTGGATAGACGTTAAAAAATGTTGCACCAAAATGCGCGCGAAATGATCTAGAATGAGTCTGATTTCAAGATTAAAATTGACTAAAATTACAATAAACTATTTAGGTTAATTTTTAGGGTTCCGTACCTAAAGGTTAACCAACGGGACCCTATTACTAAGACTCCGCTGTCCTTCTGTCTGTCCGTCTCTCACCAGACTGTATCTCATGAACCGTGATAGTTAAGACAGTTAAAAATTTCACAGATGATGTATTTCTGTTGCAGCTATAACAACAAATACTAAAAAACAGAAGAAAATTAATATTTTAGGGGGCTCCCATACAACAGACATGTTTATTTTGCCGTTTTTATAGATAATGGTAGGGAAACCTTCGTGCGCGAGTCCGACTCGCACTTTGCCGGTTTTAATTTTTTTCTTGTTATCTGTCTCCTTACACTCCATAGAAATGAATTACGAAAACATTTGAATGGTTGACAAGACAAATGGACTTCAGTTTTGTTCGGTGCTGGAATAATGAATAATAAACAAGTAAAAAATGAGAACTGACAGTGAACAAGGTTCTTCACTCACCAGTCTCTGTCGGCGCGATGGAACTCTGTGCGATTGTCCCCTTTTCAGTCATTTCTGCAACAAATTCTTGTATTATAAGTTAAGTCGAGCATTGCTTGACGAATACTCTTTAAATAAAATGTATTCTCAGTTACCTAGTAATTACTAATAATTAGACATCGGATTATAATATATGCACTTACAAAGTGCCAAAATATGCACTAAAAAGGCCGAAATATGCACTAAAAACAGTTGATATGCCCAAAATATGCACAATGCAAAATCAAAAAACCATTTTTATTTTTATACATTTTAATTAAATACGGTACAAAAACAGCGAAATATGCTTAAAAATAGTTTTTGTGACAGTATACGATTAAGTATTTTTCCAAATTTTCGAGTGCAATTTTGTGATGTTTGTCACCCAGTAGCAATTTGTACGCCGAATCGACGTCTCTACATCAACTGACGTCATTGGAAAAAACGCATGCACTGGTCAGTCAGTTTGCGCTCACACTCCACGTCTTCGTCACCTAGGTCCTTATACGTACCTCCCGCTACTAAACGAAATATGCACGATTGGGAAAAAAAGGCTAAAATATGCATTAACGCCGTAAATAGAGTGTTATATGTTTAGTTATAGTGTTATAGTGTTATATGTTTTAATTATTATTAGTAGACATCGGATTTTATGCATTTGCATATGCAAATATGCAAATGCATAAAATCCGATGTCTACTAATAATAATTAAATTATTAAGATTTGTAAATTATCATGTGAAGTGTTGAGTTCTTATTACCTATTTATATAAATAACTGAATCTCCAAGTCCAATAGTAACTCATTAATGTAACTAAATAATATTTGTATAAGACTGTTTGTACCCGAAATAAATAATGAAAGCCACGAAAGAAATCCCGCGGACTAAGGCACTTCGTATTTGTTATTTGCAATAATCCTGAAAATAATTATGATGATTGAGAAATTCCTTTTCTCGTTTTCCATCTTAGACATACTAACTAGCAACTTGTTTAATGTAACTTGTTTTTAAGTAATCATGTACAACAAAACTGTTATATGATAATTTGATTTAAATGAACTTATTATTATTATTATTCCAAGCCTTTGCAATCGTCCTAGGATTTTTGCGCTGATCCGCTTCTGTTAATTACCCTGTGACATTGAATTATATGTCGTAGCCTGATCGAAGAATTGGAAGTATAACAAAAGTAGGAAGAAGCGAAGCTTCATGCGAAGCGAACTGAGGTATTATAGAGCCTCAAGTAAATAACACAAAATACTAGCCAGCTATTCTTGGGTCGGTCTCCCCATGTACAGTAGGCTGGAGCGTGAAATTTTTTTTTGGCTTTTGATTTGGGCGGAGTGGGGAATCAGTGCTCCATAGGGATATGAACGAAAGATACTATGACAGGATTTTGATATTTTCAGTGGAAATTGTGCCCCAAAGCCACTGAAAAAAACATAAAAGTCCAAAAACAGGGGTTCAAATAAAAATCAATAAAAAAATAACTTTTAGTATTTTTATATATTTTATTTATTAATATTATTACTTGAATACCAACAAAGGCATAAAATTAAATAGTTTATACAATTAACACAAGGAAAAATTAAGAAAAAATACTGAAAATGTGGTAAATTTCTTAAAATTACTTATTTCTGTACTCTGCCTTGGTATTGCAAATCGGCATGATTTTACAGGATTCCAACGTATTTTTTATACATTCTTCCCGTTTTTCGGGCCCACATACAGCAGAGCACGCTTCAGTCACAAGTTTGATGCACCTTTCAGTTGCTTGAGTGTGACAGGGCATTTGACGAAAGAGTGTCAAAATATGAGTTTCTACTATATCTGGGTTGGTGGTTCAGAAACTTTGTCCCATTCAATCAGGTCATAGTATTTCTCTGCGTTGAAGTTCAAGCTTGGTATCTTGAAGACTCTGATAGGAGCGAACCCCGACGTTTGTTCCCTGATCTTCACGATCCACCTTAGAGCTACTTCTCGGACGTGGCTTCTCTCATCGTTCATTAAGTGCGTTGGAAGATACCGAGTCAATTTAATGGTCTCCTGTAGGTGTTTTGCCCCGTAAACACACAAAGGTTTCGTTTTTATATGGAACCACATTGGTGCGTAAACCTTCAAGACGAATTCAGTCACAGTCATCTGTTTTTCAGTCGGATTCTTAGTGGAAATGTACAGCCTGAGAATTGAGTTGCCGTCGTCAACCAACGCGAATGACAGATTTTTCCCTGGAGACCTCATAGCCAAGTTTTCATCACAATTTCCTGCACTAATAGTCTGACATATTTCCAACAAATATAGCTGGTCTGCGCTTATATCCCGGCGAGCTTTTGTGATACCAGGCAGGTAACATGTTATTGGTACAAAATCAACTACTGGTATTCACAGTTTTTCAGCTGTTTTCCCAGCTGACCGCTGAAGCTGTTTGGACCTATTGTCGTCCCATGGATAGATTCAAAAAGGTGACGCAAGCTTAATTCATTTGCATGTAACTGGCACACTAGCCACTGCAGCGGTCGTTTAAATATTTTTTCTAAAAGGCGTGTGATACCTGAATGAATCCCAGTATTAACGGCAGTACCGTCGCATCCGATGGCTTTGATCGTAGTTAGATCGATCGATTTCGCTACAAAATAAGCTAACAGTTTGTTGGCAATAGTTTAAGCATCGCTAGACTTGCAAATAATGTTGCCAATGTATTGTGACCCAGGTTCTTTTAACAGAGTGATGTGTTCCTCTACTACAAATCTTCTGCGGTTGCCCTCCATCACTTACGTTTTATCCTTTCGTCCGTCAAACGAGATACAAATGGACTGTCCTAAGTCGAGTTCAGTGGAAATCTGGGAGTTCCTAGTTTGGGTACGGGTTCGGCGGATCTTACTGCGATCGGCAACATTCTTGCAACCATCTTCAGTCACTAAGCCGATATCTTGTAATGGAGCAGACACGATGGCAGCTCCTGCCCGATCGGAAATGCCATACCGATCCAAAGTTCTGGCTACAACTGGCAAATTAAGGCGATTGATTTGCTTGGTTGCTGTAGCAGTAGCTGTATCCAAGTGTACTACACCACCAGACGTGGGTGGTTGATCGCCAGCGGACTTGTCTTCCCTGTTTTGAAGTTCAGCGCTATTGGGACAGATTGATATCACACTCCGAGACGTGGGCGGTAGGTTTGAGACCTGGGGTTGGATGTTGTTCTTTTCTTGGAACAGTTTTCGCTTTAATTTTCGAGGAATGAGATCTTCATTTTTCTTAGAAGATTTTCTGTCTAAAGCACCGAGCATCAGCATCCTATCAGTTCTTTAGTCTGTCAGAAACTTGCAAAAAATTACAAAATTTCGCGATATTTTACTCAATTGTCAACGATATTTCGCGGGTAAATAAATGTTCTTTTATGTTTTTTTCGCTATTATTCTGTAGTTGTGTTTGTCGTTAATCAATACTAAGTGAGAAAATGTTTATTTCACTTTTAGAATTGATACGAGACAAGTTGTTGCACTACCCTCTTTTTAGAATATTTGTGATATTTCAAGGGCTTTGGGGCACAATTTGCAGTTAAGATATTTAATCCAAATTTTCTGTGCTTAATATGTATGTACCGGAGCACCGATTCCGCACACCGCCTTTTAGAAATTTGAAAAAAAAAAAAACCTCCATACAAGCACGCTCCTGCCTAATGTACAGCGGTCGGCCGCTGCCACCACGCCTTGCGGATGACGCTGCGTAATGAGGTGTCATCGAGACATTTCACATTAAGTTAACAAGTAAATAACACAAAACACTAGCCAGCTATCCTCAGGTCAGTCTCCCCATGTACAGTGGTCGGCCGCTGCCACCACGCCTTGCGGATGACGCTGCGTAGTGAGATGTCATCGAGACATTTCACATTAAGTTAACAAGTAAATAACACATAATACTAGCCAGCTATCCTTGGGTCGGTCTCTCCATGTACAGCGGTTGGCCGCTGCCACCACGCCTTGCGGATGACGCTGCGTAGTGAGGTGTCATCGGGACATTTCACGTTCAGGAAGTTGTCGAATCTGTCAAAACAACATAGCATAGAATTGCGACTATAGAACCTCGTCACTGTAAATATACTTTTCTGATTTTTTTAAATTGACTTTTCAAAAAAGTTTCTCTAGTGGATCCATTTAGATTTTACGATCGTACTGACAGAATATAATTGGCTCTAGGGAATTTAAGTTTTTTAATTTTGCAATAATAGTAGTTGATTTTTTATGCTACAAGGGCGCAAAGGAATAAATTACGAGGACGTAACCGAGTAATTTATTGCTCTTACGAACGTTTTTCAATGCATAGTGTGAGGAAATAAAACAAATATAATCTTGTGAACTTTAAATTATGATTGGCTCAAAAGGACTGTATCCAGAGCCGTTAAACAGTGGAAAAAAAAGTATAACACTTATGGTACACAGGAAAGGCTGCAGGTTAGCCAACCATTGTAAATAAATAAATAAAAAAAAATAATAAAGCCCTAGGGCAAAATAATCGACTTTCTGTTCGGTTTTGATGCATAAAAAATGGGCCTTTACGAGCACTTGCATTGAAAACTTGTTTACGGGTAGATAGATCGTTGGACGTCGAACCCTCAAACGTGTGACAAATTAATTGTACGGAATTTATGTGCATTGTATTCGGGGCCGTCCATTAATTTGCATATATTAAATTATGTTATGGTGTGTTAATTCCAAAACCATTTCGAGATTTAGGTTTGAGAAGCCGTATTTTAGAAGTTGCGGTATAAAAAACCTCATGACGATGAATATTTTTACGAAAAAGCTGCAACTTCCATTTGCCCTCGTGTGACGTCATTTAAGAAATGGCTATTTAGAAATGTGTCCTTTGCTGTCAAGATAAATTTATAATAATTTGCTTCAGACTCATTTGACAGATGACAGATGAGTAGATATACAGAGACAGACCACTTTTTATAAGCAATCACACATCACAATCAGTGTAATGTCTAAAATTCTCAAGTGACGTCAACTCGGACAATTTTTAAAAAAATCATAAATAAATAACGGTTAATTTATATACCAAAATAACGAAAACTAAAAAATGGCGTATATTTTATAAAAAAAAAAAAACTTATAGAAATTAAGCTATGGGAACATTGAGGTATGGGAATTACGTAAAGCGTTTAGAAAGGTTCATATCGTGAATATTGCCTCGTTTTTACAAAAAAGTTTAGCAATTTGTAAAAAAAGAGAGAACTACAGACGTCGTTCATGTAAAGAAGACTAAGTTTATGCACTTTTCTATAAATAAACAGTTACCGTTTCAGGGAAAACAGTTTTTACCTGAAACCATTTCACAAATTCGGTGCTTTTTGAATATCTCGCCATCTTGCAACTCTTGATAAGAGATGGGTCGGAGCGCAGTGTGGAGGGGAAGGAAAACATAAGATGTGTGCAAAGTTTAATTGAGATCAAAGCCATCAGGAAGTCACAAATATGTAAAGCATTTATATGGCAGCTGAGCGGGTGGCCGACCTTAAGAGGAGGTCTTCCTTTTTTGACAGTTTTTGAACGATTGTACTGAATCTACCACAGACGCAATCAATATGAAACTTATATATATGTTTTTTCAAACCTTTATCTTTTCGTTGTAAGTAGCGATACCTAATTGGAAAATTTTCGCTCGATAGATTTTAATTTCGAAAATAGTCTCTATTTGAGTGTTTTTTTTGGTTTTCAGTTTAATCCATGCAATTTTTAAGTGTCATATTTTACTATCAATACGAAAATCTTGTTTATTAACCAATGTAAGTTGGAATATGACTTAAAAGCAATATTGTAATTTTAGTCAATTTTAATCTTAAAATTAGACTAGTTCTGAATCGTTTCGCGCGCATTTTGGCCCACGCGATTTTCAACTTTATGAACATTAGTCTACGGGTTATAATTGCAAAGCCGCTGTGCCCCTAAGGAAGGCCTTGTCTGTGACGATGAACAGAGTAAAAGAAGTATGACTGACGTGATTTTGTTGAAGAACACGTATTTGACGAGGTGATGCCTTGTCTCCCGATGCTGCATCAGACCACACAACACGTACAGACACTCGATCTGCTGCATGAACTGCATGTCCTGGAAGAGAATCATGGATAAGCGGAGGACTATCCTCGTTTGAAGGTTTCGTATCCTAAGGGGAAAGAAGGAACTATGGTAAGACTTCATGTCCGTCTTTGTATTGTATTGTCATGTCATCCATCCATCCATCCATCAGCCTAGTTCGTCCACTGCTGGACATAAGCCTTTCCAGGACTTTGCCAATCCCGGCGGTCATCCTGGAAGAATTGCCCATACTCACACACGCTGGGCAGGCGGGTTGGTGAGCGCGGTGCCGGAACCCTCGCACCAGTGACGCCCCTGCCTGTCACCAATCTGTTCCATATAAGGCCCGACTATTAGGGGTGGATATACCGCCATCCATCGGTCCCAGGCATGGTGGGCCACCTGGTTTTTTGCCTGTTAGCTGTCCTCTTACTCTCCCCCGAATTACTTCGAGGGGGTCTCCAAGTAAGATGGTGGTACCTCCAGAGTCGAGCCCGGCATCAGCTCTACCACCTGATATGTATTGTCATGTATTCTATTGTATTTTCTTATCCCTTAGCTAAAGAAGATATAAGTAATTTGTATAGTACAAGTTTTAGTATGTAACTGATATGTTTTAAAAAAAGATAGATCTTGCTAAGTTTCTTGCTCTTCTTCTTAGCAAGACTAATCAAATGGGCGGAGGTAGGCATGTATTTATATATGTAACCTATTAGTATGTAGTATATAAGGTGGGATTTTGTCGGCCGCCTGGATTCGGGGGCTTGGTTGGTGATCATTGAACCTTTTTCCTGGTCGCTGGCCGGGTCTCCAGTATGGGTTCGGGCGGTTGATTAGATTTCACCTTGTATTAGTTTTAGATTTTAATCGTATATACAAGGTGACTTTTTGATCATCGTCCAAATTCATACTGGTGGCTTGGTAAGTGATCAGTATCGTGGATCAATAACAATTTTGGTGAAATTCGTAAAATGAAATATCGACTCCCCATAGTGATTCACTCGGTACTGGAACTGAATTTCTATGGGAAGCCGAAATTTCATTTAACGAATTTCTCAAAAATTGTTACTGATCCAAGACACTGATCACTTATCAAGCCTCCAGTATGAATTTGGACGATGATCAAAAAGTCACCTTGTATATCGCTACATAAATTAAATAAACCTTTAATTTAGTTCATGTACATTTATTATTTAATTACATATGTATATTTTTATAAGATAAAATTTGGCTCGTAAAAAGTGTATTATGTATACCTACTTTACAAAATAAACTATTAGGTCTTTACATATGAAGTTGCCGTTTTCCATAGAGAATTTAAAGGAAACTAAATTTTCAACACTAACATTTTGAATATTTTTCATAACAGTACGAATATTTTTACAAAAAAATCGAAAAAAAATTAAAATATCATCAAAATACCTGTGTAACTAGGTCATACAGCAGACACTCGCGTATGACGCAATGCTCCAGCACGTCACAAAATGGTGACTCCTCGAGGAAAGTCCAGAGCAGGTCCAGCAAGGCGCAAAGACGCGGCTGTGGCTGCGCGCGCAGCTTCAACGCCAGGTCCACCTGATGATGTGCATGTTGGAGGTTTTACCATGAAATAACTTCGCTTCTTTTAAGGTGATATATCGTCCGTGCAAAGGTCCCCGTTACTCCAGGCGGAAAGAACCGCAGTGCGAGAGGGACGGAATCGGGAAAAATTGACAAAAAGTCGGTTTTAAATTAATACTAAATTAACTAAAATTGCTATGAAAATTTCCATAACCAGTAATTTAGGTGTAGTTAAAACCGTGTAGTATTCGCCCTTAGTAGTATATTATTGGGCACGCTGTCCCAGTTTCCAAACACACAGCTCACTTTGCTTCGCTTCGCTCCGCGCCGTTCGCCCGCTCACTCCGTTCGCTTGTGTGTTTGGAAGCTGTGACAGCTGTGCCCAATAATATATTGTAAAAAATTAACTTACATTAGTGTCTTCTGTTTTGCTCCGCTCCATTCACCCGCTCTCTCCATTCACTCGTGTGTTTGGAAGCTGTGCCCAATAATATACTGTGAAAAAGTTAACTTACACGGGTCTCTTCTATTCTGCATATTTCAAAAATATAACCGATATCTCACTTAGTAATTTTAAAATATATATTTTGACTAGCAGTTATGAAATGAGGCCAGCTAAATTTAACTGAGAAATGTAATAGTTTCAAGACCCGAAAACACGTAGTTCTCGTTTAAATCTTGATTGATCCCAGAAACGCTAAGTTCCTGCGTAAGATCTAAAACTAAATCAAGACCCAAAAACACTTAGTTCTTGTGTAAATCTTGATTGATCTCAGAAACGCTCAGTTCCTGCATAAGATCTTATACTAAAATCAAGATCCGAAAACACATAGTTCTCGTTTAACTCTTGATTGATCCCAGAAACGCTCAGTTCCTGCGTAAGATCTAGTACTAAAATCAAGACCCAAAAACACATAGTTCTCGTATAGCTCTTGATTGATCCCAAAAACGCTCAGTTTCTGCATAAGACCTATATCTAAAATCCCGAAAACGCTTAGTTCTCGCATAAGATTTCAAAACCTGTTTAAATTTTTGAAATTTAGCTGGCAACATCAACTCCAAAGCCGCTTGGTCTTTGCATCAAGTTGAAAAGAATCTCAAAGACGCACAGTCCTTGCATTAGATTCGTGAAATTCAAGTATGATTGCAATAAAAACAACGAGCACACTGAATGATATCTTCACTGTTAGTCTAATAGTATGTTACATTTATATGTGTGTATGTAAGTATTGTGAATCAGACGTTTGAAACTATCGGCTTACTTTTTCATTCAATTAATGAATCATTTAGAAACAAAAAATTGAACAAACGCTTCTATTTATATAACATATCGATAATATTCATCTCAACTATGATATTGTAATAAAATATGTATAATTATAGGTATAATATAATAGAAATTCTAAATAAATATCTACAAATCTAAGAAAGTGGGGTGAAGGCCGTTTTCTTATTAAAATAGCTTTAATTATCCTTTAATTTAGTGATCAACTATTATATGTACCATCTAATTTTTAAATAAATTTAATTATCCATTAAATTAGTGTAAAACTATTTTTAAAAATTAGAAAGCATTAGCTTTCATCCAGATACAAATTAGGAACAACAGGGTCAATTGGGTTCATATATTTGTCTTGTACAGAAAAGATATACCCAATCAAATCAAAAATTTTATAAAATTAAAAAATGTTTAGCGCTCCTTCTGGAACTAAAACTATTAAATTAGGTACCTGTTCTACTTTCGTTTACCACGTGCTGCCGAGTCAGTTTATAGAGTTGCGGAAGTGCATGAAATTTGAGAACTTATTGTCGTTCATGTTGCGAAATCATATTATACTGGATGTATTTTATATAAGTGACTTGTTGATAGAACCAAATTCATACTGGTGACTCGGTAAGTGATCACTTCAAGATTCACCGATCAGAGATCACCTTTTTTGTAAAATTGATTTTATTGTTATTATTTTTTGTTTCCGACAGTCAATTACTATGGGTGATAGTGATCACTTACCAAGCATCCAGTATGAATTAGTTTATATCCACAAAAGTCATCTTTCAGTTAACTTGTAAATAATTATAGTAGTTTTAATGTATATTGCTAATCATCATTGACCAAGAGCTACCTGTTCTACTTTCGTTCACCACGTGCTGCTGAGTCAGTTTATAGAGTCGAGGACGTGTATGAAATTTGAGAACCTATTGACGTTCATGTTGCGAAATCATATTATACCGGATGTTTTTTATATAAGTGACTTGTTGATAGAGCTAAATTAATACTGGAGATTCGGTGAGTGGTCACTCTAGTATGAATTTGTTTATATCCACAAAAGTCATATTTCAGTTAACTTGATAATAATTATAGTCGTTTTAATGTATATTGCTAATCATCATTGACCAAGAGCTACTTGTTCTACTTTCGGTCACCATGTGCTGCTGAGTCAGTTAATAGAGTCGACAGCGTGTATGAAATTTGAGAACTTACTGACATTCATGTTGCGAAATCGTATTATACCGGATGTTTTTTATATGAGTGACTTGTTGATAGAGCTAAATTAATACTGAAAATTCGGTGAGTGATTACTGCAGCATGAATTTGTTTATATCCACAAAAGTGACCTTTTAGTTAACTTGTTATTAATTATAGTAGTTTAAATGTATATCGGTAATCATCATTAGCCAAGAGCAATATCTTGTTTACGCTCTGTGTAAATAACTTGTATTTTTAAGCTTTATCTAGTAAAATAAAAATATAAAAAATATGATTTCCATCACTATCTATTATATAATTATATCATATTCCATCATTTCATGAATATGTTGTGTTTAAGAAAGTATACCATTTAATTTACACCCCGTAGAAAGTGTATTTTTACTAAATTGCTCGGAAATGTTGGTATTTTATTTATTTAAAATTTCTGGTCTAGACTTCATTGCGATCTAAAAACTTTACAGATAATCATATTCTACGATCCTTACACCCCTCTTTCACTCTTTTCACATTAAGTTAATAGTGGTATCGATACCTGAATCGGAATCAGAAAAAAAAAATATCAGTACATTAACGTTATAATACATAGGTATCGTTATCGTTAACGAGATATAGGAACAGATACCATTACCATTATCAAAAACGGTAGCAGTAATCGTATTATTTACAGTTCTCGCCTTCGACTCGGTCTTAAAATTTATACTCGTTAAGTATTTGCTTATTTTCCGTGCTCTACAATAATTATTGCAGTAAAATTATAAAATTTTTGATCGAATACCTACCTAAGGTATTAAAAAGTACTTACGGAAGTATAGATCTGTATTTTATATGTAAGGTGATAAAACATATAATCGATTAACAGGAATACATCATTACTACCTTTAAAAGATAGGCTGTTTAAACTGTTTATCATGCATTATTTTTGTACAAAAACTAATTGTTTACGGTTTGGAGCACACATTTTCCCTAATTTTCAAGTGAAGTTAGTGCGAGTTGCTGCCAGTCGTCACCTCTGTTAACGTTTTTTTCTCTCGACCACGAAGCTCATAATCCAAGTATGTAAGTACCTTTTACCCTTATTTTCAAAATTTTCTTATCTGTATTTTTATTTTAATTTCTTAATGCAAGTACGTCTTCCAAAATTCTTGATTTTCTAAATTGTCTTGTCTCTTTTATTAGCTTTATGCTCTTAGTCCAAGTATGTGTACGAAAGCCCTTTAATATACAAATTACCTAATCTCTATTTTTATTATAGCGTTTTTCTTTATTAAATTTGAAACATACACTCCTAAGATATAGTTAATAAAAACACTTTTATTATGATTTTTTTTTTTCAAATTTATTATTATTTTTCAGGTCTGACTCAGAATACGAAAGTGTTAGCGTAGTGGCAGCCCCCATTGTCCCTCAAGCATCGACAAGCAACAAAAAAAGGACTTCAACGAACAAGCGTAAAGCTCCTGCTACAGCTGAAGATACTAGGTTAGTATTTATTTATCCTCAAGTCTCATTTAATTAATAGTTTTTTTATTTTATTGGTATATACTTTTTAGTTATGATTGTTTGTAGACCTGTCTGATTTTACTTTAAATAAAGTACTTGAATTAACACGACTACGATAAAAAATGACCACGGGTGAACAAGCGCGGTGTCTAATAGTTCTACGGTCGACGCAGCCTTAAATGAACAAAAAAACACTATATTTTTTAAACTCCTATTTTTTTATATGTAACAGATTTTGTTAATTGAGTTGGGATAATAACATGTTTGACTGGAAAGATCTAAACTCCACGAACAAAAACTCACCAACAATATTATTTATATTTTAACTAACTTTAAATTTTAATATTTATAGGACGAGCAAGAAAAAGGCAACACCAGACGACTTGTTTGGGCTAGAGGAGTCAAAGTTTGGCCTAAATCCCACCGGTAGTCTCACGTCTTCGATTGTCAGCCGAGTTGCCAACGGGAAAGTGCGAAGAACGATCGAAGGCGACGGGGACTACTACATCGAGTTAAAGGTGTATCGTACGGCGGACGCGGTCACCTCCAAGCCGGAGGAACGTTGGAAGAAGGCACAAATAGGCTTAAAACTTCAAACAAATGAGGGCACGTTAGAGTGGGAAGCCCTCCAAAAGTTTGTAAAAAGAGGTTTTGAAGTTTTTAGCAAAGCCGAACCTATATTTTACAGTGGTTGATATATGTATAAATTTTAAGTATATGTTTAAATTGATCATTTAATTAAATTTAAACTTAAGTATTGTATCAAACGTTGTTTTTAAATTAATTTTCTCCGTTATCCCGTACCTTACCGATAATCATAAATTTTAATTAACTTCTTATTTATTCCTTTTGTTATAAAAAGTAAGTTTCAACATGCCTTTTTGTACAGTTTGCCGTGAGTCTGTTCCTAATAAAAAGTGGACAGGACATTTGAGAAGTCGCGAACATAAAGATAAAGGTTGCATTATTATAGGCGAAGGCATTGAAACGGTTTCATCGGCTTTTCGAAGTCGAATTGCTACTTATCGAATTACGTCTACTAATGAATCTGATGCAAATTCTATTGAGTCCTTCTTCAATAACATTAAAGATAAAATAAAAGGACTTTTAGATAAAAATTTAAAGGCCCATACCTGTTTAAAAATTAACTTTGAACTATTTGCGTTGTTTCTTTTGTTTAAAGATAACACTCAGGAAATAAAATCATTTAATACAAAAAATATAATAGTGTATTTGAATCATAATTATGATGAGTTAATTTCTTCTTTTACAAATAATTTGAAGAAAAAAGTCGAAGAATTCCAAGAAAGGGATAGTGGGTGGACTTTTATGACAAACTCACATCTAGAAGTCAATATAAACAAATATCAACCGTTACGAGGTTCAAGATATATTGATTTACCTAAATTTATCAAAAGTAAGAAGGCATGCTTAAATATTCAAAATAAAGATGATTATTGTTTTTTGTGGTGTATCACTGCATTTTTATGCCCAGTTAAAAAACACCCTGAGCGAGTTTCATCTTATCCTAAATTTCAAGGATTATTTAACATTCAAGGTATGTCTTTTCCTGTTGGTTTTTCAGACATAGCGGTGTTTGAAAAGAACAATCCTAATATTAGGATCATGGTTTATGGTTTAGATAACGGTAAAACTGTTACGGGCCCTTTATATAATTCGAAAAATGACAAAAGTAAAAAAACAATACATTTATTATATTTAGAAAGTGATAAGGGTAATCATTATTGCCTCATAAAAGATTTACCACGTCTAGTTCGAAGCCAAGTGACAAAACATCATGAAAAGTTGTATTTTTGTGAATGTTGTTTACTGTTTTTTAACTCGACTATAAAATATGAAAATCATTTATGCTGTGGTGTAGCTACCGAACTTCCACGTGAAGGTTCCTTCATACAATTTAAAAATTATAATCGTAAACAAGAGATGCCTTTCGTGATATATGCTGATTGTGAAACGCTCCTTGAACGTTATCAAGGCTGTGAGACTGATCCTAGCCTAAGCGGTACAAGTACGTTACAACGTCACGTACCTGCGGCGTTTGCTTATCATATTGTGTGTGTGTCTGATTCTAGTTATAATCGTTTTGTTTCTTATCGAGGACCTGATTGTGTGCAAAAGTTTGTTGCGTCTCTGTATGATGATGCAAAAAATATTCAAAGAATTTTAGCTCAACCTGTTAGCATGAAAATTTCAGAAAAACAATCCAAAGAGTTCAAAAACGCTAGTGTGTGTCACATTTGTAATAATTTACTCTTATGCGATAAAGTGCGTGACCATTGTCATGTGTCAGGAAACTATCGTGGCGCTGCACACAGACATTGCAATTTGCAATTTCAGCTGCCTGAGTTTATACCTATAATTTTTCATAACTTGTCAGGATACGATTGTCATTTATTTATTAAAGAATTAGGAGAAACACCTGGACCTATAAAAGTCATTCCAAAATCAAAAGAAAATTATATTTCATTCACGAAGTATATCCCTATCTCTGAAGATATTAGCATTCAGCTTCGATTCGTAGACTCGTTTAAGTTTTTGAATACGAGCTTGGAAAAATTATCCAAGACTATGATAAATGAGCAATTCACAAATTTGAGAAAATATTTTTCTAATGAAATTAAATTTAACTTGCTTACGAGAAAAGGGGTTTATCCTTACGATTATATGTGTCAGTGGAATCGTTATACAGAACAAAATTTACCATCTAGGGATAAGTTTTATAATTCTATTACTAATGAAGATATTAGTGATGGTGATTATGAGCATGCCCAGAGAGTTTGGAAAACGTTTTGCATCCACGACTTAGGGGAATACACTGATTTATATCTCAAAACAGATGTGCTTTTGTTAACTGATATATTTGAAAATTTCAGAATCACATGCAAAAAATTTTACGAAGTCGACTGTTTATTTTATTTGACTGCCCCGTCTTTGTCTTTTGATTCGATGCTTCTTAAAACAGGGGTCCGATTAGAATTAATAACTGATTTAGAAATGTATCGATTAATTCAAAGTGGTATCCGGGGTGGGGTGTGCATGTGCTCGAAACGGTATGCCAAGGCAAATCATAAATACATACCTAATTATGATTCAAGTCAGCCTGATTCCTTTATAGTATATTTAGACTGTAATAATTTATATGGGTACAGTATGTGTCAAGCATTACCATTATCAGACTTTAGGTTTTTAAACGAAGATGAAATGGCTACTTTAGACGTTAGTAAAATTCCGGACAATTTTGATTTCGGTTACATACTAGAAGTAGATTTGTTGTACCCAGAGACTTTACATCACGAACACAATGATTTACCTTTTTGTCCTGAGAAGTGCATTCCTCCTGGTGGAAAAAATTCTAAACTCGTTCCAAACCTTTATAATAAATACAAGTACGTCATTCATTATGTCCATCTCAAAAAATGTTTGGAAAATGGTTTAGTACTGACTACAATTCATAGAGTAATAACGTTTCGTCAAAGTTGTTTTTTGAAGCAATATATAGATCTCAATACACAACTTCGTCAAAAAGCTAAAACTAAATTCGAACAAGACTTCTTTAAGCTACTTAACAACAGCATATTTGGGAAAACGTTGGAAAACACTGAACGTAGAGTTGATGTCCATTTAGTAAAGCACTGGGCTGATAAAACAAACAAAACGAAAAAAATGACAAGTGCTGAACGACTGATTGCAACCCCCAATTTTCATAGTGTTTCGGTTTTCTCAGAGAATTTAGCTGCTGTACAAATGAAACCTCGTCGAGTTATTCTTGATAAACCCATTGCTATAGGCTTTGCCGTTTTAGAACTTTCGAAATGTCATATGTATGATTTTTATTACTCTGTAATAAAACCTAATTATGGAAAAAATGTCGAATTATTATACACAGACACAGATTCATTTATTTTGGATCTAAAAACACGAAATTTTTATGAAGATGTAAAAAACATCTTTCTTAATTATTTTGATACCAGTGATTATAGTCCTGACAATGAATTTAGTTTACCTTTACTGAATAAAAAAGTCCCAGGTTTATTTAAAGATGAAATGGGAGGGAAAATTATATCTGAGTTTATAGGCTTACGTTCAAAACTCTATTGTATAAAAACTTTAGACAGTAGCATCAAAAAAGCTAAAGGGGTCAAAATGTCAGTTGTTCGTAAACTTAGTACAGCGGATTATAAAAATACATTGCTCAGTGGAAATATGATTCGTAAGAAAAATATGTTGTTTAAATCCATAAAACACGAGGTGTTCACACAGAGCGTAAACAAAATTGCGCTGTCAGCCAACGACGATAAGCGATTAATTTTAAAAGACAAAGTTTCTACCCTACCTTGGGGTAGTTCATTTATTTTACCCTCAACATGAACTCTTACAACCTAATATACTAGATGTTAATCGATACTGCATGTTGAAACTTACTTTAAAATTCAAGTTTATGATGTAGTTATATTTAAAGATAATTATTTAAACATCGTTTTTATTGTTATTTTCTGTTAATTCTGATAAAAAAAATATAACTATAGAAATAATTAAATGGCATTTTTATTTCCCGTGATATGTGTTTATTGAAGTATAATATATTTAATAAATGTTGGAATTTGCAAGTGAAGTCACGAGCAAAAAGTTAGTTAACCATTTATAAATTTTTACCTATATCATCACTTTTGCGGACTACGTAAAAGTAAACAATGTGTGAAGTAGACAAGTCTTAAGTGTACAACCCGTCCAAAACATCTTGGTACCTCAGTTTATCCACAAAGACAGGTAGAACCCATGTGGGAGGGGGGTTTCAAGTATCAAGATATTTTGGACGGATTGTAGCTGTGTGAATGCTGATGACACCAATCTACTATGTACACAATTTCAAAGGTAATAAGATTCAGTAACATTATTTAAAACAATTGTGCTGCATTCAGATGCATGGTTTAGCATTCATTTTGTTGTTAACCATCAAGCAACCAACACCTCCACTAATTTATAGAAAATCACAGAATAACAACAATTACCTAAATATACAACGATGTCTCATTTGGTAAGTTTTTGTAATCAAACAGCTTTTCTTGTGATTTATTATTTTAACAGTTCACTAATTTTCTATTTGTTTCCAGGGACTACATACTGATCCGAATGATCCATATTATTACGCACAAAACATGCTAGAAGGGCTGGAGAGTGATGTTGAACTAGTACAACCACAATTTCAAGCCAATATTGTTAAAAAAAGGATGAGGACATCGAAAAAACGTCCAACTAAAGATTTGATGCAATCGAGTTTTGGATCACTAATAACTTTCGACGAGGAAATAAAATTATTAAAATTGAAGTTTATGATCTTAACGAGTGTCAGGAGATAAACAGTGAAAAAGCTGCAGTGAGTGTTCAGTGGGTTTGTGAAGATTCAATCGATGAAATACTTGATTTAACAGAGAACGTCATAAAAAGAATCTCTAAAAAAATTGGTGACAGTAATTTGTAACATGTTATAATTTTATGTGTATTTAGTAATCGTATATTTAATATTTTTTAGTGCATTGAAATTTATTTACTATGATAATGCTTTATGTGTATAATTAGTAAATTTTTATGTTTACGAAATTAAAATCGATTTATTTGATTATATTTTTGATTTAAATAAAAACAAATCGAGATTTTTATAAAGTGTTTTATTTTTATGAATATGCTTAATTAAACTATAAAATACATTATGATCTTAAATGAAACACCCAAAATAAAAATGAAAATTAAAATTTAGTATAAAGAATTCTTAAAAAACCATTTTTTTATACAAATTACGTTTCTTAAAGCACAGTATTTTCTATGATTGCTAAAACAGAATAAGTCATTTTCACAATATGTATTTAATAAATTTAGTAGGTTAGGACATCCCTTATCTCCAATATCTATTACAACACAGGTTTTACATAATTCATGTATCCACAATATCTTATCGCTTCCCTTGACAATAATTTTCTTATTATTTAAATATTCATAAATAATTCTTCGAAATTCTCTATAATCAACATAACCTTCTGACCACATGTATCCTAGATTTTTTTCAACCCATTGAACTTGTTTCTTTTCTTGGTAAGATAATGATGTAAAAGGGAAAGGTGGTTTTATAAGAAATGTTTGTGTAAAAAGCGTTGTGGCCAATGCAAATTCTTTTAGAATAAATCCATTTTTGGAGTCCTTAAAACCTTGTAAATCACAAAAAATATACTCAGTACTCATGATATTTTTTTTACGATACTTGTAAGTGGTTTATATTCAAATATACAATCATTTAATATAAGACAGTATGCAGATGTTTTATCAGGAAAGTCAACATCACTTTCTAAATCAATTCGCACATCAATAGGCCCTGTTTTTATTGTTTCGTTTTGTCGACAGCAGTCAATTACAAACAAAGGCGCTTTTTCTTTAAACTCTTTAAAACTTATTGACGGTTCACAACGACGACCATAATATGAATGTTGGAATGTTGCAAACGCTTCGTATAATAAAGCATATCTATCTTCGCCAAATTTTATGTCTAAACTTTCATACGGATAATAAGTGGAATTCAAGAAAACTTTAACATCTCGTAAATGACAATGATCAAATTGCGACATGTCCTTTGTACCATTACTTTTTCGATCAGTTTGTAACCCTATAACTACATATCTAGGTTTTTCTAATTGGGATGATGTTTTTACAGACCAAGTGTGTTTTGTTGTCCTTGGTAAAAGCGAGTATTCATATAGATCCCAATTTCTAAATGCTAAATTGATTGCTCTGTCCCTTTCTAAATATCTTAACAAATTAATTCTCTCACGATCAGATACTTTTATATGAGGCATCCTCCATACGACTTTGTTTATAGAAATGTCTTGCAATACTTCGTTAGTGTTTAATTTTATAGCATTTAGGTTCGTGTTACTACGCAAAAGAATTAACTCATGCTTAGCGTTCATGATAATTTTTTTATAGTCTTCAGCAAATCCAAGAATTTTGTTAAGAGGTATGCACACCGAAAAATTACCTCCTGTAGTATTCTTTATTCCATCAGTATCCCAACCCCAAAACCTCGACATCTTCGATTCATTTTCATTCATAGATAGTAATGATTTTATGGTAGTTGATACTCCAGCATTTTTTATTCTATCAATTTCTATGCCGTTAATTTCATATTTTATGTCTTGAAAGAGAAAGAGTATAGAATTGTTTATAAACTCTATGCTATTAACTTTCTGTTTTGGATCACCACTTTTGTAAACTGTAACCGAACCCTCTATATATAACGTGCTCAATGAGGGTAAAACGTAAAGATCTTGTTGATTAATAGGTATACGTATTTCATCATTTTGATTAAAACTGTTTACGTAAGGTTTGTAAGAATGCACCTGATAGCTTTCAATGCTATTGTCTTGAACGAATGAGTCTGCTATATTTAAAATGCTCATTTTAGAAGCTTAATAATTTTCAAAAATTGTTTATTTTGTTTGGTTAACTTATGTTTTTTTATAGGTGGTCTCTGGGAGAGTTTGCTGCGTAAACTGAGCTCTTTATTAATAGGTTCTGATATTTTATTAAAATCTATCATTTTCGTTTTAAATGCAAATACAACTGTAGTTCTTCGTTTCGCAAATTGATTAGGTTGTTATTAGTATCCAATAATCGTATGTTTATTTCATTAATGCTGTTCCGGGTCACAGGTAAGTAAATCAAGTTTTTTGGTATTTCAATTATTCTATAGCCCGGTGGTACATTAGGTGCAAATTCATAAATAATATGACTAGGATTTCCGTTAACAAAGGATCCGCTCACAATATCACATTCGATTCGGATGATGGTTGTTGGTAAAATGCTTATAGGAAAGCAGGATTCGTGTAATATATTGGCTTCTAATGTTTCATGTCCAAAGCCCAACATACTGCCTATAGAATTATTGTGATCAAAGTTAATATCTTTTGAACAGATAATTTTAGTGCTTAGAGTATTATTATTACAGATCAATTTAAAAGAACAATCTTTAATATTCTGTTTTAAAAAGTCACTAACGTCTTCAAGCTCATATGAACCTTCTGGTATTTCAACCACTTCATTTTTACCATAGTGAAACTTGTTGTTTCTACTATCTACATTAGGTATAGAATTGAAGGTAGAAAAATATATGAGACCACACTCATATTCACCATCGAGCTGTAACGGAGGCGAATAATTTGTTAGCAAAGCGGATTTATTTCCAGTTACTGATAGTGTGAACGACATATTGAAAGTGAGTGCTTTTAGAAATTTAAATTCAATTTAAATGTTTTTTCCAAAATTCATCGAGGAACTTTATACACAAGTGTCCACAATTAACTGTATTAGGTTTTTGATAATTTTTATAGTTATAGAAGATATCGCTACTTTTCAGGTATCTTATTAATTCCATAGGTGGTTTTAAATCCCCAAAACTATCAAAATATTCACAATAATCTTGTATTTTTATATAGGCTACCCAATGAGTTCCTGGGTTTTCAGAACTATCTAAATTCATAATCGCACATTCAATATTTTTTGTTTTAGATGGCAAACCATCTCTCATAAAAACACCCCGAAAATATGGTATATCATGAGTATATTTTATGATATCAATATTAGTTAGTGCCCTTTTGGGTAGCCTAGCTACTAGTTTTTTGAAGAACGCAAACATAAACCCTTTCCTTTTTTGTATGGTGTAATGTATAAACCTTTCCCTAAACTCATTGACTCCATCACTTTATTGTGACGCTGAGATTCTAAAGTATTTTTTTGAGAAGTCTTATAATCATTAACAGCTTTGGCTATTCCAGCGGCACCGCCTGCCAAAGATCCTAACGCTGATAGTCCAGCAAAAATAGGAATTAAAGGAAGTATTCCTCCAGTTTTTGGAATAGGAATAATCCTAGGAAGCTTGATTTTGCTGTCTTTATGAAAAATTTTTTTAGCAGCCTGGTACGCAAACTTAATTGCATCATTGTTGTTTCTTGGTTTGAATTTCTTTAGTTGAGATTTCAATTTGAAAACGGCTTTATTAAATTTTTTGACACCAGCGCCTGATTTTAATTTAATCCTCATAGCCTTATCTACCAACCAAGAGGCAATTTTTTCACATTTACTAGAATCTTTTGATTTCAGCCTTCTCTTTGCCATGTTCATCAACTCTATATCAGCTTTATGTCGTTCTTCTAAATTAGTATAGTTACTGTATGCTATGTCGTGATGCTTACATGCATTATCTAATTCATTAATACCTCTATCACCTCTTTGTAATCGCTCTTTTAAGCGTGTTCCTGGTCCACAATAGTTATATCCAGGTAAATGTAACTCAATCGGTAAATTATTGATCAAATTATTAATAAGTCCACTCCCTTTCATAACTAACATAGTAATGAACATCATTCCAGCAGAAATGTTATAATATACATCATCTATGTTCAGTATGAATGTGAGTTGATGCTATTTATTTTTAACGATAGCACTTCTATCAATCCAACTATTTTCATTGTTACTTAGACCTAACCACTTTACAAAATACTTATTACCATTTTTCTTAATAATTTTTTCAATCAAATAAATATCAGGATAATTTGTTTTTTGAAGTTCTTGTTCATAAAAACAACCTTTTATTAAAACTTGATGTTGATCTGTGATGCAATAAGTAGGTGGTATTGTTTTATTAATTCTTTTTATGGTAAATAATTCAGTAGACCAATTAGGAGTGTAACCCTTCTGAAAAGTTCCTTTATACTTGCTAATACGGACCTGATCACCCACTTTGAATTTATTGATACTTTGAACAGATTTATTATGCGTTATTCGGATATTACTAGCAACGATTGTTTGATTAGATTTTTTTACTTCAGATGGTTTATATTTGGTAGTGTGATGTGTGGTATTGTTATATGTGTTAACGATATCTGCTAATGGTTCACCAATCCATTTGTAATTACCTATAAGGCTGAAGTATTTAAACAATTTACTTTTTAAAGTCCTGATTAATCTTTCCACTATTGAGGCCTTTTTTGTTGAGTATGTAGAATAATGGTTAATTTTATTGATCTTTATTAGCTTTTGGAAGATGTCATTGTAATATTCAGATCCAAGGTCTGATTGTAGATTAAGGGGAACTCGTCCACCCTTCAAAATGTTATTAAATGCAATAGCTACTTCGTTTTTTGATTTGGTTTTTAATGGAACTGCCCAAGCATATTTTGAAAACGCATCAATAACTACTAAAATAAATTTAAAACCCTTATTAACTTTATGATATCTGCTTATATCGATCAGATCTGTCTGCCATAGATCGTCAATCCCTTTTAATAGAATAGAACGACGCATAAAATTTCTTCTGGCTCCTTTGTGAATCTCATCTACAACGTTATATTTACTCATGATTTTTATTTCTTAAAGATACTAAATGATCTTTAAGAATGTTACTCACTTCTACTCTTGAACACTTCTCATTTAACTGATTTTGAACTAACTGTATTTGATTTTTTATACCCTGCAGTTCAACGAATAGGTCATGCTTTTTACAAAATAACTGAGTATTTCTATCCACATACTCTTTATTCACAGCTTCATCTAATGCCTGCGGTATTTTTAAACCTATTAATCTGTTGGGTTTTAAGTCGTAGTCACCAGATATATTTTTTAATGGAACTTTTTCAAATGTGTTTAGATCATTCAAATTTGAAAGTCGAAGTCTTTTATGAACATGATGACCAAATTTATCAACGTTCATTTTAATAGACGGAATTTTGTCAATGGTTTATATGCAAATGATACAAATAAAAATAGTCATGGTTTATATTCATTCTATAATACCACTTTCTCGCAATTCTTCAATAATCGAGATTATTTCATTATCCAGCCCAGTGTTACCAGCATCGCGAGAAGCAATAAGCAACTTTAACCTTTCAACTAGTTCGTTTGGATCGTCCCAGTACACGTAATTAACATTTTCTGCAATCTTTTTAAACTGCGGCAATCCTTCACCTTTTGATATTATATTTTCAGCATCGAGTAATTTAAATAAGGGTTTTATAATTTGGTTATATTTATTACCTCTGTTACTTTTGATTGGCTGACCGGGATCGTAGCCACGGCGATGAGCGTTTGTATTTATTAGTATCGTTTTGTAATTTTGCATATCATCTTGAGTTATTTTATTGAAATCAGGATCTTTTTTAAACATCAATTCCGTTAGTCCAGGGGTCTTAACATATGTTTTACTTGAAACTGAAATTCTGTCATCCGTTACAAATACTGATGCTGAACCCATCATTAACTTTCCGCTTACCATTCTTACACCAAACGGAACATCTTTGAACACTTCAGATGAAAATGACCGAGAGGAACCAGTCTCTTTACTTGGACTTTTTTTTGAATCGTTAGTTTCAAAAAATAAGTCACTGTCATCATCCCTGTTATCACTTTCTGTATCAGGATCACTATTTTCGGAAACAATTTCGTCAGAAATATTAAATTTCCGTTTCAGTGGATAATTGTTTTGTGACAAAGCGCTGGTTTCAGATATATTTCTTTTATTTGTATTATTTTTATCATTTTCTAACCAATTCTCTTCAACATTAACCTTTTCTTCTTCACACTTATTTTCTAATGCGTCATCATTTTCGAGGTGGTATTTTTTGTTAGCTAATTGATTTAGAGGATCTATTATTGGTTTTAAAACAGATTCAAGTGCTATTTCATTATCCATTTTGATATTATTTATGCTTTTAAGCTTCTTCTTAACGGCTTCCGAAGACTTAATTATCAGTTGTTTTATTAAAGTGTTGATAATCCCTCGTCCGACATTTGGAAAGTAGTTAAAGCTTTAAATCCCAAATCCACTGCCATCCCACCTCTGCTCAAAGACGACGGCTCCTCCACAAATGACGTCCAGGAACAATCTAACATCCTGGCGAAATCCTTTCATTGCAATATGCTGCTTACCTCAGACTGGGCAAGTCCAGATACTGATAAAGAAGTCGAGAACTCCATGTCACTTCTTAACAGCTGTGCTACCTCGTGTTCAGATATTATCCCTGTAACGCCAAAGGAAATCTGGAATCACTTAAGAAACCTAAAATGTCGCAAGTCTCCTGGATATGATGCTATCTCGAACTCCCTGATAAAAAATCTACCCCAGAAATGTATCGTCCTTCTTGTCAAACTTTTTAATGGTTGCCTTCGCCTTGGGTACTATCCATCATCATGGAAAATAGCAAAAGTTATCGCCATTAAGAAACCCGGTAAGGATGACGCCATTCCTGTGAGCTACCGGCCTATAAGCCTATTGTCTGCTATCGGAAAGCTATTCGAACGTATCATACTTACCAGGTTGTCTCGGACCTGTGATAAACACCTCATATGTGAACAGTTCGGCTTTCGCAGTGGTCACTCCACGGTCCAACAGCTTGCCCGTGTAGCTGAACATATTGCACACAACCTCAATATAAGGAGTTCGACAGGGATGTTCCTACTCGATATTGAAAAAGCGTTCGACACTGTTTGGCACGCAGGCCTACTTCACAAGCTGATAAACCTCGGAGTACCATTAATTATGGTGAGGCTGATCCAGTCATATCTTACAAATCGCCAATTTAGAGTTCATATTGGTCGTAATGTAAAATCTCTTCCTTACGACGTCCCTGCCGGCGTCCCACAAGGCTCTGTCTTGGGTCCCTACCTATTCCTGGCCTATTTGAATGATATTCCTAAGCAACCTCATACACAGTTAGCATGCTTTGCTGATGACACAGCTTCCTTTTCCACATCTAGTGACATTGACCTTATTATTAGCCGCTTGCAACTCTCCATCGAGTTACTAACACAATTTTTTAGGAAATGGAAACTTAAACTGAATGAGTCCAAAACCGAGGCCATTCTTTTTACACGTGGTCGAACTCTGCCGACTAAAAAACTTTCCATCAACAATTATAATATTCCTTGGAGCCCTAGTGTAAAATACCTAGGTGTAGTTCTTGATACCAAAGTTAAGTGGACAGAACAAATCAACTTATTACGCCAAAAAGGCATCAAATCACTAGGTGCACTAAGTCGAATTATGAACAGGCGGTCCAACCTAAGCCCATACACTAAACTCAGAATCTACAAAACATTAATTAGACCCCGTATTACTTACGCCGCTCCAGTCTGGAGCAGCACTTCCAACACCAACTACGACAGACTTCAGGTTATCCAAAATAAAGCGTTAAAGATTTCATTTAATACCCCGTTTTATACTAATCTTAAAAATCTACATTCTGCCATTAACTTACCTACACTAAAATCATATGTACACAAAATTTCACACAAATTCTACATTGAAAAAAATCCCCACCACATAAACAAATTAATTTCATCCATCGGAAAATCCCGGCTATGTACCCTATCATACATCGATACTTATCGATCGTACAGATTACCTCATCACTACTTCCTTGACTTCGGTTAAGTTAGCGGCCGCATTCCATTCTTATGCTCGCATGATAATTTTGTTAATCTACCCCCTGACGTGTTTTGTTTGCATTTAATCTGTTATTTCCTATTTTAAGTAATAGTAATATGTTATACGTAAAACTTATTAGCCCTCTTTATTCTTAAACCTATAAAGTAACGTGCAACGTTTTATCACTTTTGTCCCTTTTGGGCCTTATCATTGTAACAAATATACAATACAGCAAATTGTTTATATTAAGTAGAAGGTATGATTTCATCTTAGAAAATATTTTCATTCTATGTAAAACTATTTTAATGTAATTGCCATAAGTTTTGACAGGTGCATGTAAAAGCCTTAAAAAGCAAAGTAATATTATGTTTATGTGCTTACTGACTATGTTGTAAGTTTTCATACCATTGTATTTATCCTGTTAAATAAAGAACCTTGAAAAACAAACAAACAAGTTGTTTTATTGATTTCTCGTCATTCATTTTCAACAAACGAACAAGTTTACTTCTTGGTTGTCTAAATAGTAATGATAAATAAATTAAAGAATAGGTCATATATTTCATGTAACCAAACAAATAAATGTATCAAATTTAATTCTATAGCCACCATCATTTTTTTGACAATCTTTATTTATAACTAGATAGCTAAAATGATCTTTCCAGGCCTGTGAACACATATCCCTAAATTGGTTCCAAGTCATGTCAGTGTTTACATGCTCATCATATATGTGTCGTAAATTGATATCGTCTTGTTTGAAAAGTACAATTAAATTTGCGTTATCCCGTATAAGCTGTTTCGGTATTTTGCTATAAGTTTGGTTGAGATAAAAACAGTCTATATTTCTATGTCTTCCCATAGCAAAGAAGTCGCGAATATTATTCTGATTCTCACAAGCCACGTCATCAAAAATTATAACTGAATTCGAAGCTGCCTCATTTGGACTAATCATTTCTTCATTATCACGAAATTGTGAGTAACCTATTTCTGGAACAGACTTTAGAACCTTCTCCAAAAAAACATATTTTGGTTGATATAGAGTTTTTGAATAAACGTATACATTATGAAAACGCAAACCGTTTTCATGTAGAAGGAGTCCTATCACAACATTAGTTTTTCCGCAATTAGAAGGTCCACAAATAATACATCTTATTGTATTTGGTAAAAGTTTTCCATGGCGAGAAGACAATTTTTGTGATTCAGGACATATTTTATCAAAATTTAGTGACTGTGTTTGTTTAACAAATTTCATTATCATGAAAAAAATCTGATGTGCAAACGTCAAGGTTGTACTGTTAACAGTGCTATATCTGCACTCTGTGCATGTTATTTATAAACACAGAATATGCAGAACGGGAGAGAATCACGTAAGGTAATTTTTTTTTTTCAATATATTATTGGGCACAGCTGTCACAGCTTCCAAACACACAAGCGAACGGAGTGAGCGGGCGAACGGCGCGGAGCGAAGCGAAGCAAAGTGAGCTGTGTGTTTGGAAACTGGGACAGCGTGCCCAATAATATACTACTGCCCTTCTCGCACTGAGCGTGTTTTCGCTTGGAGAGACAGTGACAAAAATAAAATTCGCGGTGCTTTTGGCAAACCTACTGTGTAAAAGTGCATTCATATAGATTTGAAAAGTCGGGTCAAACATAAGGAATTCCTGGGCGTTTTTGGGGGGGCATGACCTCTGGCTCGGCAACAATTCAGCCATCACCACGTACGACAGTCGCAACACAGCGCCTAGCTCGTTTACTATGATGGGGGCTAAAGACACGAGGAAACAAGGACTCACGAAATTCGTCTCTCTGGCCTTGGTATAGAAGTCAACGGCAGCGTCATCAGTCCGCTTCTCTCGGTTGTGCAAGCCCAGAGCCGCTCGGAACCTCGGCAACAGTTCAGCCACCACCACGTACGATAGTCGCAACACAGCGCCTAGCTCGTTCACTATGATGCGGGCTAGGGACATGAGGAAAGCCTGAAAAGATTGCATTATGATTATTATAACCAGCACCCATGGTAAAGACTTACCATGGTCTAGTCTGGGAGCCAATGGATACTGCTTTCAAAATGTAAACTGTTTTTCATGTGAAATAAATATTTTTTTCATTTTTCATTTTCATTTTCATAACAATGTTTTTTAGGGTTTCGTGGCTACTAGACTGTGCACTACTACTAATTTTTTATAATCAAACTGAAAATAAAAACAAAATTTAATACGTAGATGTAAAACCTTGAAATCAACTTACAAACAAAAATCAAATAAGTGAAATAGCTATTAAATTACAGGAATTATGAACTCATGAATAAGTACGAAAATTTCGGCAATTTCATAGGTGAAGACCTATTATTATTGAATTGGAATGTTGGAATAATTCAACATTACATTTTAAATTGCAATATTTTGATAATTATTTGCAAATTTATTTTAGAGAACTTAGAAGTGTTGAGTGTAACTAATCACGGTCACGGAAAGTTGTATAAACAGAATATTTACAAAAACACGGATCTTACTAATTTTCCCGCCAATTTCACAGTGCCAGTCGCCAGGCTTTGCGGATTTTATTTTTATCACTGGCACTCCAAGCGAAAAAACGCGCAGTGCGAGAGGGGCGGATTCAGGGCAAAAGGGTAAAAGTTGGTTTTATATTTTGATTAAAAAAACTAAACAAGCTAACAAAATTTCTAAAATCAAAAATCTAGATATTCTAATTATTATTAGAGTGCATTACAAACTTGCAACCAATCAGAAACAAATTTAAAAGCACAAATATTTTTGAAAAAATTCCTTGGACCAGGATTGGAACCTGCGACTTCCTGTTTATTTATGACAGGCGATGCTACCAATTGCACTACCGAGGTGGTTTGTTTTAATATAGGACGACCAAATTATAAAAAAGTTTTTTAAAATGTAATAAATGACATTTATGCCTTCTAATTTACCACAAAGACACTTGTAGGTGATGTGCAGCAGTTGTGGGCACACAATTTTGTTTGTTCCGTGTAAAAGGACTTCATCTGGAAGCTGCTATGGATTAAACAAAATTTTCAGCTAACCAACGATTTTAAAAGAAAGCTGAATCTTAAAAGAGACCAGAGATATATCCAGGTGATAGGCAGCAGCCCGTGGCATACACCTGTACAAGTCTTATACTGTAGCAAATCATCTGGAAGTTGTAAAACGCACATTCTTGTAACTAGTCCTAAAAGGTTAATAAAAGTTTATGTTTTCTTTAAATTGCACCAAAATTATATCCAGGTGACCCGCAAAAATCCTCTCCATACACCTGTATAGGTCTTAAGCTGTAGAAAATCATGTGAATCGACGTATTTTTCCACCATATCTGTACCTGTACCTCGAATATATTTGTAACTACTTGGTCTTGATACATTTTAATGATGTTTATCGCATTTTTAACCATTACAAAATGTTTTTAAAATTTTCTTTTACTATTTCGTACTGTGTGGGTAGTTGTAAATAAAAATGTTGGGTATACATTTTAATGATGTTTATCGCATTTGTAACCATTACAAAATGTTTTTAAAATTTTCTTTTACTATTTCGTACTGTGTGGGTAGTTGTAAATAAAAATGTTGGGTATACATTTTAATGATGTTTATCGCATTTGTAACCATTACAAAATGTTTTTAAAATTTTCTTTTACTATTTCGTACTGTGTGGGTAGTTGTAAATAAAAATGTTGGGTATACATTTTAATGATGTTTATCGCATTTGTAACCATTACAAAATGTTTTTAAAATTTTCTTTTACTATTTCGTACTGTGTGGGTAGTTGTAAATAAAAATGTTGGGTATGTCCATTATTACTCCGTAGATCCATCATCGAGTTCATCCACCGATGGACATAGGCCTTTCTCCTATTAGGCGTTCTAATTCCTAATAATTAGGTATTAAAACACTCGTGTCTCACACTCGTGTTGTAATAACCTCTTTATGGCCCAGTTTCATGAACTACTATTCTTACACGTTTACTATATAAATCATCTACATATGGTAAAAGGCACAATGCACTTTTTTTTTATGCGTTTATTGTGTAAATACAAGTAGAATATACAATATTATAAAACTTGTACAGCTAACGGAAACCATAAGGAGGTTTATGTGTCGCTGCAAGCGCTAACAACTAAATTTTACTTATTTAATTTTATCAATTTTTTTTTTGAGATAATTAAGCCGATTCTGAAGGCTTTAATTTTAGTTTTAGTACTGTCAAAACTTGAAATTTTCCAAGGTAATTTAGCTTCTGTTCTTAACACTCAAGGACCATTATTATGCAATGAAGACAATTTAGTTTTGACAGCTCTAAAACTAAAATTAAGGCCTCCAAAATCGGCTTTAGTGATACTTTTAAATAGTTTTTATTTTGTGAGGATTACGATTCAGTTAACTTATAATTTCACTTGGTAGTTCGTTTAATATCTTTGGGAGCATGTACTCCCAAGTGCGAGTACCATAGTTATTGTTGTATGAGGGTAGTTTGTATGTCGGTAAGTATGTCAGTTTACGAAGTTGATTTGGTCTTGTTTTTTTTATATTAGGTCAACTTTGTCGTACTCCTCACAAATAGTGTCCAATTTTACTTTGTTGAAAAAATTTATGACTTTGCAGTATTTTAATAATTCGTCTTCTTTGTAGTTATGTCTAATCTTTGACCAAAATAAAATGAATGGACGGGCCTTGTCTTTACAGTTTCCTCACTCATAACGAGTCTAAGCAATTGGATATATACTTCAATACCTAATTTTTATTTTTATGTTTATTTTGCTTTTTGCACTTTGTAAATGCACAAGAAGGTATTTTTTCGTCAGTTATTTGGATGGCATGTAATAATAAGCGTACGTGTCACTCTTCTAACAGACAGAGACAGAGATGAAGTGAGAGCCGGCGCTCACTTTACAGACTTCAAAAATCTGTACGCTATGGCCCGTCCATTTATTTTATTTTGGTCGAAGTGTCTAATAGACAAAGGCACAATAGTTTTAAGTAAACGAAGTTGCATTGTATAAATGCATATGTTTTTGGTGCCAAATGGTTTAATTCAGCTTTTGAATGATATATCTCTAAGTTTTCTAGAGGCTAAATCGATACATACGAGTAAAAAGAAAGAAAGAAAGAAAATAAATTAATTGACGTGTTCACAAAAGAATAGAATACTTAAAATTAACAAAGCAAAAGAAAGGTTCACTTAAATAGAGATCTATTTATAAATAAGAAAAACAACATGACAAAAGGATATAGCTCAGCTGTATGCCATCCGAAACATGTTTTGGTTGGCGCTGGTTTTCTGCTAGCTCCATTACAGTTGCCTGATAATGTAGATACGAGCAGTTGGCCCTTTTTTTTTTACTAAATTGAAAGACAATAACAATAAGCAAAAAAGTGCAGTATAAATAAATACATGATAGAAACATATTTTCAATACAGTTGCTCAAAAAGTGGCGTATTGCAGGGACGTATAGCGTTCGGGATGTGGGCTATTACATACTCGAGCTTTTTCTTTACCTTTTCCGAACTCGTGCGTTCTCTTTCCCAACTGTCAAAATAATGTCTATTAAAAAGCAAAAAACAACCACGAAGTTTTTACCAAAAAAAATTCATAGAAGTTTTTATGATTCATGCAAATATTTCTAAAAAGGAGCTACTAATTTGTTTCAATATCAGATTTAATGATTTGATTCGATGAGTTAGGTTAGGTTTCATTTCATTTCATCTCATTAAATTTCATTTTCATTTCATATAAATAAAAAAATTCTACTGAAGACTTGGTTGTATGGGCATAGTTCCCTTTGCCTACCCAGAATAGATGAAAAAAACAAAAAAAATCTCTGCTTATATTCTTTTACGGTTGGCGCCGTTTTCCAAAAATTTTCTTTGCGGGTTTAGTTGTTTGTTGCACAAAATTAGTAATTTCAACGATATTTTATTTGAATTAACACCACCGGAACTCAGTATAATTGCACAAAATGCTTCGGAGAACATTTTACCGGAAAAGTCAAAAAGTCGCTACATATCTACATACGAAGAATTTATTGCGTGGAGTATTAGTTAGTTGAGTTTATTGTGTTTTTATTATTTTATTAAATTGCTTCATTTTTTCGCAACTGTATTAAAAATAGTTGTTCAGTACACGTGCGGAACCGTCATTGCAACTTGTTCCGACTGTCAACCCTCACCTTCGGCTGCGCCTCGGCTCGGGTAGACATTTGTCGGAACTCTTTGCAATGACAGGTCTTCCGCACTCGTAATGAAATATACTATTCTGATTGTGTCAATAAATTATTTTTTAATACACTTGCTCAAAAAGTAGCGTATTGCAGGGACGTATGGCATTCGGGATGTGGGCTATAATTATTACATACTCGAGCTTTTTCTTTACCTTTTCCGAACTCGTGCGTTCTCTTTCCCAACTGTCAAAATAATGTCTATTAAAAAGAAAAAACCAACCTCGAAGTTTTTACTAAAAAAAATTCATTGAAGTTTTTATGATTCATGCAAATATTTCTAAAAAGAAGCTACTAATTTGTTTCAATATCAGATTTAATTATTTGATTCAATGAGTTAGGTAAGGTTTCATTTTATTTCATCTCATTAAATTTCATTTTCATATCAATAAAAAAAATCTACTGAAGACTTGGCTGTATGGGCAAAGTTCCCTTTGCCTACCCAGAATGGGTGAAGAAAACAAAAAAAACATCTCTGCTTATATTCTTTTACGGTTGGCGCCATTTTCCAAAAATTTTCTTTGCGAGTTTAGTTGTTTGTTGCACAAAATGAGTTTTTTCGACGATATTTTATTTGAATTACCACCACCGGAACTCAGTATAATTGCACAAAATGCTTCGGAGAACATTTTACCGTAAAAGTCAAAAAGTCGCTACATATCTACATACGACGAATTTATTGCGTGGAGAGAAGGGAAAAAAGCAAATAGTTTTTTAGAAAATGTTACGAGTATGTTGGCATACTTCTCCGAACTCTCACCAAAATTAAAACCTTCTACGTTATGGTCGAGGTTTTCGATGATAAAAAGTATGCTGAAAATAAGGAACAACGTGGATATAAGTGAATAAGTACCCAAAACTAAATGCTTTCTTAAAACGACAATCAGACGGTTTTACAACTAAAAAGTCGAAAACATTAACATCGAATGAAGTGGAAAGGTTTTTGAACGAAGCTCCCGATGATCGTTATTTAGCCACAAAGGTAATTTATTAATAAATACTTACTTATATTTTTCTTTAGTATTCAGTTTACGAAATCGCAAAAGTCAATATATTATTTAAAAAAATATTAATCAAATCCCTTTTTTTGTAGGTTGCGCTGATTTTTGGCGTTGTTGGAGCTTGCCGCAGAGAGGAGTTAGCCAATATTACTTTAAAAGATATTGAAGCCCATGGAAAAATGCTACTAATCAAGAGAGAATGTATATGTGAATTATAACTTTTATAAAAAATAAATGATTAGTTAGTTGAGTTTATTGTGTTTTTATTATTTTATTAAATTGCTTCATTTTTTCGCAACTGTATTAAAAATAGTTGTTCAGTACACGTGCGGAACCGTCATTGCAACTTGTTCCGACTGTCAACCCTCACCTTCGGCTGCGCCTCGGCTCGGGTAGACATTTGTCGGAACTCTTTGCAATGACAGGCTTTCCGCACTCGTAATGAAATATACTATTTCAATGCATGTGCTCGTAAAGGCCCACTTTTTATGCATCAAAACCGAACAGAAAGTCGATTATTTTGCCCTAGGGCTTTATTATTATTATTTTTTTTTTAATTATTTATAATGGTTGGCTAACCTGCAGCCTTTCCTGTGTACCATAGACGTTATACTTTTTTTCCCACCGTTTAACGGCTCTGGATACAGTCCTTTTGAGCCAATTATAATTTAAAGTTCACAAGATTATATTTGTTTTCATTTCCTCACACTATGCATTCAAAAATGTAGTATGATACACGGGCGTAAAAGCAATAAATTACTCGATTACGTTTAAAACACTCGCTACGCTCGTGTTTTAAATCGTCCTCGTAATTTATTCCTTTGCGCTCTTGTAGCATAAACTACTATTTTGTATAATACCGTTTAATGGCTTTGTTATTTATTCTATGTTGTATTTACATAGATATAAACACTTGAGTAAATATTTATAGGACTTATAGGGGTCGTCATCAGACGAATAGAAAAATATTATATGACATATACAGGCTGTAATCGTTAAGTGTGACCAGGAGATTATGCCGTAACTATTACAGATATCAAAAAAATTTAAACTGATATCGAAAGTATGTTACCTAATCAGTAAAATGGCATCAATAACTTTTTGAAAATCAAACGAGAGGTATCCAAAATTTTGACATTAAACATTCCCATACATTCCCGCACAACAAGGACGTCACTTCGAACATCTGCTTTGAATACAAAATTTTGTACTTACTAAGAAATAAATATTATTCAATTAAAAGATAGTTTTATTACTTTGTTAGGTTAATAAACAGTTTCCTTTAATATCAGTACTAAGCTAAAATAATCTTTGAAAATAAGGAAACTAAAACCTTTCTAGTAATCTCATACTAAATGTATGGGAATGTTTAATGTCAAAATTTTGGATACTTCTCGAATGATTTTCAAAAAGTTATTGATGTCATTTTACTGATTAGGTAACGTACTTTCGATATCAGTTTAAACTTTTTTGATATCTGTAATAGTTACGGAATAATCGCCTGGTCCCACTTAACAATTACACCCTGTATAGGTGTTTGTAGCTAGAAAACCGCTGGCATGTATTGGCATAAAATTATAAACAGTATATTTTAAATCATGAACTAAACTTTCAATATAAATAAATAAAATAAACAACTTTTAAATATATTAAACAAAACGAAAAAATAACTTAACGTTATCAACATGAAAGCAATAATGTCGCGGATAAAGTTGCCGCAAAATGGGATAGTAAGCAATTACCATAGCTTTTTAATTTTTTTTTCAGAGAATATACGCCATCTAACCATTATTGTTTTATGATTTTTAAAGAATTGTCCGATGACCTTGTCACTTCTGAATTTTAGACATTATACTGATTGTGATGCTGATGTGTTATTGCTTATAACAAAAAGTGGTCTGTCTCTGTCTGTCTACTCATCTGTCATCTAGCTGTCAAATTAGTCTGAAGCAAATGATTATAAATTTATCTTGATAGCAAAGGACACATTTCTAAGCAGCCATTACTCAAGTGACGTCACACGACGGCAAACTTTTCGTAAAAGTATTCATCATCATGAGGTTTTTTAGACCAAAACTTCGAAAAGACGGCATATTAAACCTAAATCTCGAAATGGTTTTCGAATTAACACTCCTGAACCTAATTAAATCTATGCCAATTGTCCATGCCCTTGAGCATTGACCTCTAACCAATAATTCTAAAGAACAAGTCTGTCCGTCACGCGAAAAGTTATTTCACTTTACATAATCAATTTCACACAAATTTTTGACACTCGCAAGGGAATTAAAACCTATTACATTAAAATTTGAATTTTTAACAGGTAGGCCTTATATTATATTATAACACACACATTGGAAAAAATCAGAAAATTACAAATATTTATTTATTTAGGAAGTTATCTACGACCAATTTAATTATACCCTTTAGATACATAGAGTTTAATAGATCGTAAGTATCAAGTCCTTGATAACTGCAAGTGGAATTATTTACTATGTGTTTAGGTCCTCATTGATATTATTTACCATCTGTCCCACTCGCACTTGGCCGATTTTTCATACGCTCGTGTTTTTTGTACAACATAAGCTCAATTCCTCTGCCTTATCAGTTGCGGTTGGTGGGCCTTAGAGCAGGGGGTTCACTTCATTATATTAGTATGGAAAACACTAAATATACACAAACTCAGTTAAACTTGGCAATAATCAATCAAGACCCCGGGCGCGTACGAACAATGACAACAAACCTATGCAATGCAACAAACAATCAATGGCAACCGAATGTGACTCGCAGCGCTTCAAGCGCCAAAGCTGATAAAAAAAAATGAGTGACTAATATCATAGTAAAACCAGAGAATATAAAGTATTAACTATGGTTTCTGGTTTTACTATGGCAATACACTTGCTTAATGAGGTGTGATTGTTTCGGTTCGGTACGGCTCGGCTAAATTCGGCGCATCTCGGCGTGAGCGGCGCGCAGTATTTTGTGGAATGCCCCGACTCACGCGTACGGGCCTTGGTACCTCTCTTTCTTTTCTACCTACAAATTTTGTATGCGACATTTTATTCATAGGAGCGCTTTTTCCGAGCGCTCCGCACTTCCTTTCGCACCAGATGACGGCCCGTCTATACCTATTAACTAATTACCTAGCGGTTTGTATTTCATATTATTGTTCTATAGTTTATGCTCTGGGTATTAAAGTACCTACTGTAAGTATAGTGAATTTCACCGCTCCAACGCTCCTTAAGGCGATTACCGTCGCCAAATTAGCAGCTCGATGTTTGTCTGTATGAATATCGACGGAAACGACATTGAAATAACGTTCAAATCAGTGCACAACGCGTGGTGGCTGTTACGACGCTCGCTGCGTCCTTGAAAGGGCAAAATAGGAGAAAATAATACTTTTTACATGGGCGTCATTGTTCCATTAAATAATTCTATGTTATATTTATAGCTATCAAGTTTATCTATTTATCAAAGCATAAACGAATTAAACCACCTAAGCCGCTTAGGAGCAGTAGGAAATTCAAGCCAAAAAAACACCATTCAGTTGAAACAATTTTTCATATAGAAGTTTTGGTGGTACGAAAAAGAAAAATGTTGCATATGTTGTCCTAGAGTTGATAATCCATAATACATTTTTTCAATATTTTTGGTTTGGCCATAAAAGAGGAGTAGGCTTTAGAAAGTACCCATTTGGCGATATTAAGGGCCTTAATACGAACCGCCACTGTGCCTTATAAAGGGTGAAGAATCCAAGTCACCTGCGTTTCTGAAATTGCGGTAAGATTTTGCTGCGCTTCCTTGCAGTGAACAAAGTGATGTGATGAAAATAAAATTTATCAGTATGTCCAAAATAGCAGACGGAATTTCTTCACTAAATTGATAGTAACAAAAAAATATTGAAATTGGTTGATTTACCGCAGGCAGCCAAGACTGATGTAGAACTTAAGAGCGGTATCGCAGCCGGATTGTGAAATATCCGCCTTTTTCTAATTAATCGAAACAGAACACTTAAATTCAAAATTCACTCAATAGTTATTCAACAAAACTTTATTACCTATGTATTGTATATGTTGCCATCGCAAAGTTTCTATTGGTTTCTGTTATTTTTTTTTCCAAATGTGAGTGGTTGACCAAAAAGGGACCTGGAGGGATTGGAAACGTTTTTTTTTTTAGAATTTTTGAATCTATGGTCTTTTAGCTTTGTTTTGGTCTAACCAACATATTTTTAGGTGCCGTAGTTTTTTTTTTGTGAGCCGAGACAGTTTTGTAGAAATTACACCTTACTACACACAGCGCACACTAGTTTTTGTTTCTGCTTCAAACTTCAAACGCGATTTACTCGAAATCAATTATTTTTCCATGAGGTCCCTTTTTGGCCAATCCCTCACAATTTATTGAAATTAAAATTTACAAAAATCAATGGAAACTTTGCGATGGCAAGATACACAAGACATAGGTAATAAGGTTTTGTTGAATAATTATTGAGTAAATTTTGAATTTAAGTGTTCTGTTTCGATTAATTAGAAAAAGGCGGGTTTTTCACAATTTGGCTGCGAAACCGTCTTCTGAGATAAAACCCGAAGCGATACATACAATTGAAGCCTGCATTGTTATGTTAATAGACAAGTTAGTCGCGTATTCGTTTCGAAGTCAACTACACATCTGTTAAAATCTTAAAAACATATTTAACTGGTGATGTCAGTGTACATGTTGTGATATTGGCCCGTATTTTCAGAAGTTATTATTATGTAGAATTAAACGAATTACCCTCAAGGCCTTAATAATGCTTCCTTTTCTTAACCAGGTATGTACAAACTAGAAAACTTTCTTAAAAGTTCTTGAATAAGAAATATTGAATAAATAGTTCTTAAGGCGATACGTAAAAGTTTAAGCGTCCCTGTTACTCCATATGCGAAAAAACCCTCAGTGCGAGTGGGACGGATTCGTGGAAAAGTATCAAAAAGTTGGTTTTTTATTAATATAAAATGTTCTAAGCTATTTTGTCAAAAAAAATTTCAAGGAGACTTTACAAATACATAATATCCACATTTTGAATTTTATTTAATAAAATATAAAATAATAAAAATAATTTTAATTTATATTAATAAGGGTATAATAAATTAATTAAATTAGTTAGGATTTCAGGATTACAGGAAAAAATAAAACAATTTAAAGGTCTATTCAGAATTAAATTCTATCGAGAAAATTTCATCCAATCGCGTTTTCTATCAGTGAGAATCTTAAGATGCTTCGCAAATTTTATTTTTGTCACTGTTACTCCAAGCAAAAACACGCTCAGTGCGAGAGGGGCGGATTCAGGGCAAAAGGGAAAAAAGTTGGTTTTATATTTTTATTAAAAAAACTAAAATAGCTAGCAAAATTTCAAATATCAAATCTCTAGATATTGTTGACACACACCCTAATAAAATATGTTTGAGTTCTGTATATGGTTCCTATTCGTCAAACGAGGAGAAAAAGTGTGTTTGAAGACCTCATTTTCGCTTCCCTTCCCTTTTCGCTTGGAAAGACAGTGATAAAAATAAAATTCGCATAGCCTCTTAACAAGACTATTCAAACGGGCGGAGTTATTGAAAAACTAGAAAGGGACAAAATTCACGGGAAGGAGTGAGAAGGCGCTCTACACACCTTTGTGTGCACGTATCACTCACACAGACGCCAAAATCGCGAAAAAAATTATGCAATTCGATTCCTTGGATTGTGACAATGATGAACAATATGGGTTTGGATAAGAAATTATGAAATTAAAATGTACGGGTATCAGAAATGTTAGATCTGTATGGCACGTCTACACGGCCATTCATACTGTTATGGGTTTGCAAAAACGTGACATCATACAACGCAACTTTAAACGCTAATTGAACATCAAATTATTTTTCCAAATTAATTTTGTATTAATTAATTAATTCCAGAGATTATATTCTACATACAATGTCACTCACAGCTATCTCCTCTCTATGATGCAAGTGTATCAAGATTTTGTTTAGTTTTTATTAATAATTATTATATTTTTTGTAAAAAGAAATTAAAACATAATATTAGGTATTTACATATAAAATTGCTGTTTTCTATAGAAAATTTGAAAGAACTCAATTTTCAGTACTAACATTTTTGCATTTTTTTTAGGAATGGCAAATCGAAATTATGTGTTTTCTTTTATGTACGAATGAGACAACATTAAGCTAAAAGCAACATTAATTTAATTCTTTCAAAAAATGTCAGCTATAAAAAGTTATTTCGAATCTTATCATGGAAATGGATGGCATTTAGGACGAACTACTTTTGACATTTTAATTTTGGTTATCAAACTGAAAATAAAAACAAAATTTAATAAGTAGCTGTAAAACCTTGAAATCAACTTTAAAAAAAAAAACAAATTTAATAATGGAAATAGCTATTGAATTACTGGAACTATGAACTCATGAATATGTAAGAAAATTTCGGCAATTTCAATAGTAAAGACCCATCAGAATAGAATAGAATAGAATAGAATAGAATAAGTTTATGTATATGTACATTAACAGTGGTCCCCAAAACTAGGTCGACCCTGAACCGCGGGGGCCTAATAGAATTACATTTGTAATAGTAAAGCCGATTCTGAAGGCTTTAATTTTAGTTTTAGTCCTGTCAAAACAAAATTTTCTTCGATACAAAATAGTCCTTAAGAGTTAGGATTAGAAGCTAAATTTCTTTGGAAAATTTTAAGCTTTGACAGCACTAAAACTAAAATTAAAGCCTTCAGAATTGACTTTAATATTGACTATAGATCAGATTACAGTGATTTTAATTATTTGATGTGTATGTAGAAAATATGATAGTGTGTGAAGGTGAGGGAGAGGGTGTGAAAGGGTCTGTAAGAGAGGGTGTGTGTGTGTGTATGTTTTGAACAAAGATTTGGTGACATAATGATTTATAAAATTATATACAATGTGTAACAGAAAGCCATATTTGAAGAGCTTATTCAGTCAATGGTATATAACAACTTTTACTATGGAGCCAACCCTGAAATCTCAAAAAAAAAGTCCGCCCTTTCATTCATTTCGGCCGAGCGGCATTGCATTTTTCTATGAAACAGTCGATTTTTTTTTCGATATACAGGGTTTGTTCCATAGTAAAAGTTGTTCCATACCATTGACTGAATAAGCTCTTCAAATATGGTTACACCTTTCTGTTTCACGTTGTATCGTATGATATATAAATATGATATAATAGATAGAAATATATATTTATATTTTAACGTTTTATATTATTTAAGTTTCTTGTTAGATAGAATATGTTTATGTGTAGCATAGCGTAACAGTTGATAGGGTTATATTTGAACAATTTCAGTTATGGGTGCTGCTGGGCAGTTATGTTAGCCTCCTGGGTATAATGATGATCGTGGCGTATCCATACAGTCTACTCCCTGGACTTAGAGCTATGGACTCGCCCTTTAAGGTAGACCTTGAAACGGAATCCTGGTTAGGTGAGTAAAAATTTATAACAAACAACATTAAACTGCTCGCGTTATTCAAAAGAAAGAAATGCCATATATTTATAAATATTTTTCATGACAATTTGAAATCAGTGAAAGTTCAGTCCCTATTAGAAGGATATCTATATCTATAAGGATATCTAATTATCTAATTCCGCCTTTTTCTAATTCCCATAGCCAAATTTTTTTTTTTTATTTTTTTTTTTTCCATAGAATATACGCCATTTCAGTTTTTATTATTTTGGTATTAAAATTAACCATTAATTTTTAATGATTTTTTAAATAATTGTCCGATGACCTTGTCACTTGAGAATTTTAGACATTATACTGATTGTGATGTGTGATTGCTTATAAAAAAGTGGTCTGTCTCTGTCTGTCTACTCATCTGTCATCCAGCTGTCAAATTAGTCTGAAGCAAATTATTATAAATTTATCTTGATAGCAAAGGACACATTTTTAAACAGCCATTATTCAAGTGACGTCACAAAAGGACAAATGGAAGTTGCAGCCTTTTCGTAAAAATATTCATCATCATGAGGTTTTTTAGACCAAAACTTCGAAAATACGGCTTATTAAACCTAAATCTCGAAATGATTTTCGAATTAACATACCTTAACATAATTGAATCTGTGCCAATAAATCGAAACATAACATTCACTCAATACAGTTATTCAACAAAACCTTATTCCCTACGTATTGTGTATGTTGCCATCGCAAAGTTTCTATTGGTTTCTGTAAATGAGAATTTCAAAATATTTTTAATTCAAAATTTTTGATATTATTATTTACAGAAACAAATTTAAACTTTACGATGGCAGCATATACAATCAATACATAAACTGCTGCCGTTAATTCGAGAGAATGATGACAGATGGAGTGTGGCGATATCTCGAAAAAACACTACAAGTCAACAAGAGCTTCTCCACGACAAAAATAAATAAAGGCACGTTAAAAAATATCAACGGTACAACAAATGTGACGAAATAAATCCAAATCATGATTATTTAAACTTCTTTTATAAATAAAAACCCTGGAATAGAATATATATACGATCTTATTATTTGGTAAGGTATATCAGTTTTATAATACGACAACACTGCCTTACACCGCAGATAATATAAACCTTTTTCTGAAATGTCGATTCAAAAAGTCGAGGATTCATACTGCAGGCATTATGATTGCTGATTTGCCAGAAATAATGAGCAGAAGGAAATTTTAGTTATAGCACGAGCTCTTTGAAAGGTGACATTTATTTATACAGCCAAACTACCATATTGGCAAGTAATAATAATTCATTAGCAACACGGATCGTAATACTTTTTGCTAATTTTGCCAAATAAAATGTTGACTTCCTATAGTAACTGACTCGGAGCCAGGGACTCGGGAAAACGATAAAAACAAATTAACGAGTTTCACAAAAAGGGTAATAGAACATTGATCACTTAGATACAGAGTCTTAATTCAATATGATTTCCGCTACATAAATAAAATGACATCCTCTATATAAGGTTCTTAAATTCAAGTGAACACAGTATCGCTAATAGACAACTTTTCGCCAAAAATAATATTTTTTGCGCTTTTTTTTTAACTTTTACGTAGAAATTGAGTCAGCTGATTCACTAAGTTTTGTACTAGGAAGTGGAAAATATATACGACAAAAATACTTTTTATTAACAAATGGGACCTTTTAACGATATACAATCTACCCTAAAATCATAATGATAAATATAAAATATTGAAATGCAAAACAGTTAAAAAAAAGCTTTTATCCCCTGACATTTGCAAACGTCACCATTCTCTCGAATGAACGGCCGGAGTTTAGGTAATAAGGTTTTTTTGAATAACTATTTAGTGAATTTTGAATTTAAGTGTCCTATTTCGATTAATTACAAAAAGGCGGGTTTTTCACAATCCGGCTGCAAAACTGCTCTTAAAACTAGGAGGGTCGCCTCGCTCCGCTCCGCTTCTCTCAAATTTATTAACATGTAAACCTCACACGCTTCCCCTCACTTCACTCGTTTAAACTTTTGGTGAAAGATTTTCGATTTCATATTTTACGATCTCCCCCACTTGTAAGATCTGCCTACGACACATATAAAGACATGCTCTATGTGTAAGGGTAAAACTTATTGCTGTATATAATTTATACTTGCGATTGTCGGCACTTGGTGAAACTTGGAAAGCATCTTTAATAAAACTCACTTGTACACTATTTCACACATTTAATATAGTTATACACCCAACCGGTTTCGAATAATTAATTCATTTTGAAAACGAATTAATTATTCGAAACCGGTTGGGTGTATAACTACAAATTAAATGTGTGAAATAGTGTACAAGTAAGTTTTATTAAAGATGCTAATTGCTGTAATTTATTATACTTTATAGGTAGTTCATTTCATAGTTTTTAACTGCCCCATTCGAAAATGAACATCACACTTCAAACTTCAAAAATAGCTTTTTGTGCAACTGTGACAAAATGTCTAATTACTATTTTAATTTATTATTTAATAAATTAATTATTTTTACTTTTACTATTTTAATTTCAGCAACCAGCATGACAATAACCTTTTGTCTTGGGTGTTTACTGACGTCGTTTACTATGGAGGTGTTCGGTCGTCGACTGGCAAATGGCTTATTCCTCCTGCCATGCATTCTGGGCTGGATCCTCATCTATTACTCTGCTGACATCACCATGATCATGATCGGCCGGTTTCTTGGAGGGCTGGGTTTAGGGAATACATTCATCTTAGGGGCAGCTATAACAGGAGAATATTCTAGCCCAGAATACCGAGGATTTTTTGCAGCTTTAAGAGTTGTAACAATATGTTTGGGCTTAGTATTGACTCACTTATTAGCCTTTTATTTTAATTGGAGAACTATTGCATTAATAAGTATAGTCCCTCTAGTTATATCTCTTTGTATGAATCTGACTTGGCCAGAAAGCCCGTCGTGGTTGGCAACAAAGGGAAGATATGAGAAAAGCAAAGAATCATTTGTTTGGTTAAGAGGGAATGATCAGAAATCTGTAAAGGAATTTGAAGTTATGATTAAAGCGCAGAAGGAGAGATTAAGGACTAAACCTAAGATTATTTTGAAAGAAAGGGTGATAGGTTATTTATACAAATTTACAGGAAAATCTATTTTGAAACCGATATTTTTATCAGTTCTGATTAGTGCAATGGCAGAAGTCTCTGCAAGAAATTTGTTTCCCGCATTTGCAATGGATATGATAGGAGATATTAACAGTGATTTGAAATCAAATATAACCATGATAACGATCATAATAGATGTTTTAACGTTGTTATTTTCGAGTATTGGCTGCTATTTGGCAAAGAAATTTAAAAGAAGGACTCAATTGTTTGCCAGTGGTATAGCGAGTTTAGTAGTATTGGCATTGTTTTGTGGTTACCTGTTTTTAGAATCAAGAGCGTTAATATCAAAAGACAGATCATGGATACCTGTATCATTGTTAATCCTTTACTTTTGTGTGATAAATTTAGGAGCTATACCAGTTTACATGAATGTGTTCGGGGAAATATTTCCATTAGCTGATAAGGGGGTGGTAATGGCTATATCTTCAGTCTTTTACAGTATAACATTTATATTTTGGTTTAAAGTTACTCCAGGATTACTAGTTTCTTTAAGAGTTTATGGAACATTTGCTGTTTATGGTATTAACATGGCTTTGATGTTAATTTGCTTATATTATACTCTACCAGAGACGAGAAACAGGACATTACAAGAAATAGAGGATTATTTTGTTCATGGTTCTTTTCTCAATGGAGATACTAACAAAACTACTGACGAAGAACAGGTAATTGAAATGCTGTGTGAGAAATAAATCAGACCGTGAGTAAATAAAAAAGAAAAAACAGAAAGATGAGCAAAAACAAATCTTATTTTTTTTAACATTACTCGTATTAATACTATTATCTTGAGTGAATCACCCGCCTTTTTCTAATTAATCGAAACAGAACACTTTTATTCAAAATTCACTAAATAGTTATTCAACAAAACCTTATTACCTATGTATTGTGGTTGGTGCTATCGCAGTGTCCATTGGTTTCTGTAAATTAGAATTTCCACAATTTTAAAATTTTTGCGATGGTAGCATGCACAATACATATATAATAAGGTTTTGTTGAATAACTATTGAGTGAATTTTGAATTTAAGTGTTCTGTTGTGGCCACTTTGTGAAGGCAGTTTATTTACGAGCCAAAGAATATTTTTTGTATATGTATTTTCAAGTCCTTCCGAAGAATTTTATCACACAGAAACCAAAAATTGGCGCGTAATGTTATATATCAGTTATGTATGACAAACGTCAAAGTGAAAATTTACCCCTGAACTTACAATTTAACTGTCAAAAGTGATTTTTACATTTCTGATAAGGTTTAGGAACGACTTCGAGAATTGTTCGGAGCTGTTCGGAGCTCTTCGTTTTCACTCGCGTGGTTGTGGAACGGTTGACAGTTAAATTTTAACCAACGCAACCTTGGCATCACGAAGTAATGCTTCGTGCTCGGCATAGATCACGAAGATAGATAGATATTCGGTTGATCATGGATAAATGCATATTCAACATTATGGGAATTCAACATCATGTTCCTAAAGGAAATTCCTTTGTTCATCCACTGTATAATAGCTTGATTCAAATGAAGGTCATAGGTTCAATTAAATTCTACAGTATCAAGGGGTACTACAGTATCAGTGGGAAGGGGTTGCCAGCGTTAATTAAAAGTACCAAGCCGCCGTGAGCCGTGAGCGCGCTGACGCGTTCGCTGGCTGATATCTGAGCCCACATGGAAATTATTATGATTTTGGTACTTTTAATTAACGCTGGCAATTCCTTCCCACCACCCAATCAACTTAAAATTTTTTTTTGGTGCACAGGGAGTACAGAGCAACTGTTTGAAAAAAAAAATTAAAGTCGCTGAGCCCACATTTTTTTTTCTTTTTTTTCCCCACCCCACTACACCCGAACCCACCGCCCGCGGCCTGCCAGCACGAAGATTATCGGAAAAGGTTGTTCAGGGAAGTAGCTAACGGAGTTTCAATACAGCTGAAGCCACATGACCGATTTGGTCGCTAGCTCTCAGTCTATAAGGTAGGGGAGCTCTGAGCTTCGTAGAACACTCGCTTGTCGTGTGGGAGGCACTGGGACTATACTCAAAGAAGACACCCTGTCTCCTAGGAGAGTCCAATGGAGAGTCTTGGAGCAACACCTTTACTTAGAGAGGACTCGAGAAGGTATCTTGTTCGTGTTTTGTTTGAAAGATCTTTTATATTGGATCTGTATTCATTTTTGGAAAACACGAATTAAATCAGTCAATACGACGTATCTCGATCCATAAAGGTTATCGATTGCCAATTAAACACGAACAAATAGTCCTTTGACCTAACAATAAGACCTAACGTTACCTAAACCTAACATATTGCCTAGTTATAATTACAATATTGTATAAATGTATAATTTATGAATAAGTTCATGTTGAAAGATCGCATTATATCGCATTAGGTTATCCTGTAATGGTAGATGTAAGTTGTAAATAAATAAATAAATAAAAATGAAAAAATCTTATATCTAGTCTACATACTACATAAATAGGCACCAGCGCCGTACCGCCTAGAAGTCAAAGTGATAGATAGATAGATACATAAAAACTTTATTCAAAGCCTCTTACATAAAAAACACAAAAAGTACACTTTTAGAGCTTAACAAAACAAATACATTATAATCCTTAAAATAATGATAATCTTTGACATAGAGGCTGAAAGGGCGCTGGCTCAGCATACGCCACAGAAAAATCTGTGACACTGATATTCTGCCACTACCATGCATTAAAAAGATATATGTCGGCTAATCAAATTAAGACAATAAAGCCGATTCTGAAGGCTTTAATTGTAGTTTTAGTGCTGGCAAAACTAATTATTTTTCGATACAAAATAGTCCTTAATAGTTAGGATTAGAAGCTAAATTTCTTTGGAAAATTTTATTCTTTGACAGCACTAAAACTAAAATTAAAGCCTTCAGAATTGGCTTTAATGACCTCATAAAATTGGAATGGTAAATATACTTACATGTAATAAATTTGACAATAACAAAAATAAAATAGACACATATAATGAGAAAAGGGGGAGGGAGAAGAGGCTTATTTATCACCATTTTCATGATTTGCTACTAAGCATGCTGCTTTTGTTGGTCTATAAGATACCGTTTGTAGTGAAACTTGAATGTTGCTATTGTTTTTAAATTGCGGATTGGTGGTCGAAATAGCATAATAATAGGTGATTCAGTTGGAACGACGACGGCAAACTCAGTTTTAAGATCCAGGTTCAAAACTAGCCAATGAGTTCTTATATACGGTAAAATTTAATCAATCGCCCGAATTCATACTGGAGGCTCGGTTAGTGAGCGGGAACAATGTTCAACGTCCCTACAGATGAAATCTGAAAAAATAAATTTTGCTCCCATTCTGCCTATACTAGAAATTGTATTAGAACTAGTCTAGTTTATATGGGAACAGTAGTATTTTATGCTACAAGGGCGAAAAGGAATAAATTACAAGGACGATTTAAAACACGGGCGTAGCGAGTGTTTTAAACGTAACCGAGTAATTTATTGCTCCTACGCCCGTGTATCATACTACGTTTTTCAATGCATAGTGTGAGAAAATAAAACAAATATAATCAAAGAAAACAATTTAATTATTAAAGTTACTTTGTTACAATGTTGCAAGTTAATTATTGGCTCAAAAAGACTGTATCCAGAGCCGTTAAACAGTGGAAAAAAAAGTATAACATTTATGGTACACAGGAAAGTTTGCAGGTTAGCCAACTTCTCGTAAATGAATTAAAAAAATAATAATAATAAAGCCCTAGAGCAAAATAATCGACTTTCTGTTCGGTTTTGATGCATAAAAAGTGGACCATTACGAGCAGTTGCATTGAAAAAATATTTATTTTCTGGTTTCGAAAAAAGGGACCATTGTATCTTGTTACTGATCACAAACCGAGTCTCCAGTATGAATTCAGGCGGTTGATTCTATTTCACCTTGTATAGGTATGTGAAGGAAACCATTGTTTTACCTGCCGGCGACTGAAAAAAACATGGAAGACGCATTTCTAACAAAGTATAATTCGAAAATTGCAACGGAGACTGAAAAGGGCAAAAGGCTCATGATTGGTTCGTACTGTTGTCATATGACACTCGGCCATGATTGGCTGACTCAAAGACACGGTTAATGCTATTGGAACCGCCGCTATAAAAAAAATATTTGTTTTTAACATACTTGATCGTGGGTTCATTTTGCAGGTCTAATCAGACTTCTACGTTTTTTTAGTTACTGCTAAAAAGCATGTATACTCTACATGTGCCCGAAGCGCAGTGATACACGTTGCTCAAATCGTCGGTGAAGTGAGAATGTACAAGAATTGGCACTTCCAGTGAAGTCGATACTTAGAAACACCTTTGATACTCGACACCTCGACAATACCTCGCGAACGATACATTTGACACTTGCACAGGACTGATCCATCTATCCATTAGCCCGTATTCGTCCACTTCAGGACATAGGCCTCCCCCATATTACGCCACTCTTAGCGGTCCTCAGTCATCCTCATCCAGCCGCCACCCGCAACGTCCTTCAGATCGTCAGTCCAGCGGGCACGAGGGCGCCGACGCTACGCTTTGCTGTACGTGGTCTCCATTCCAATGCCTTACGGCCCCAACGGTCATCACGTTGGCGACAAATATGGCCAGTCCACTGCCACTGATAAATAAGACAATTGAAAAGTCTGACCTTTTTTGACAGCCTCTTGTTGAACTCAGTGTTCGGATCGTCTATGGAATGAGGAGAGAGGGACCGCTTCGGAGTGTAGACGGAGTCACGACTGTGGATCCTCAGAGTCACCTCCTCGTCAATCCCACGGGATGATTCCGATTTCGTCTGGAAAAGGTTTCTGAGTTTACTTGAAGATGTCATAGGTGCGCGTTAGATGGCGCTGTTAACGGTTTTGGAACCGGTTTCCATGGTGGCGGTACATATAGATTTATTAGGTGCAGTAGAGACAGGGGAGACGAGGACGAGGCGAAGATGAAGCGCCCCTTTCATATACTTTCAAACAAAATGTATAGAAGCGTCGTGGCGAAAACCATACAGAGTAGACGGGACGAAGACGCGACGCAGGAACAAAACGCTAATTCTTCGCCTCGTCCTCGTCTTACGTCTCTCCTGTCTGCCTTGCGCCTTAAATGCCATGCTCTACAGTGAACGCCACAAAATAACTCCAATGATGAAGTACTTATGTGTCAAGGAATAAATCTGAAAATGCCCTAACCTGTAGGATTTCTTTCGTGATGTCCACTCTATGCTTCATTACGAGCATAAAGTAGACGTCAAGAAAGAATTGAAGATATGTTTTGCGGGTGTGAAATTAGCTACAGATCGCGTCGCAGCTGTGGATGCCTGGGGGAATACTGCGCAGGTGACAGCCATCTTCACGAGTGCCTTCTGTAGTATGGTCTAAACGGTTACTCCTCATTGTGTCATTCAAAGAACTTTGGTAGATGTGAGTGCAACGTTGACGTAGAGCTGTGTAGGTTAAAATGTCTGCCCCTTCTCTTCTTTTTTCCTTCTCTTCTCTATACAGGCATGTGTATATTCCCTTATATTATAACTTTAGAACCTGTACGTACAATATACCTAAGGATCTGCTCACATTAGTTCTAGAAATCTCCAATAGTAGAAATTTTCCGATTTACTACATAGAAGGAGAGAAGAAGTAGAAGAAAATAGCACCAAAGCTTGTAAATTCTTACTCCACCAGATCCTTTAGTCTTGAGCGCGGCGCTGCAGGGCGGTTTCCACTCCGCCATCTGGTTGAGCTCGTCCATCAGAGCGTCCAGCGACTTGAACAAGACTGAAGCTTTGGAGCAGTCCCGCACCGGGGCGGCCTGCAACGGTGCGTAGCCCTCGATGGGGAACCTGGGAGATACCGGTTTTAGGGGAAATTTTCTGATTTTGAATAAATTTCTGATAAATAGAACGCTTGACTTTAGGAATAAATTGCGCTTCACCCAAAAGGAGTCGTACAGTAGCCTTTTAAGTTAAACAGGCGGTTGGCGTCAGGGCTCGTTCCTAAATGTACTACTGACTGCACTGTTCTCGAATTTTTCGTGAGGGTCGGTGTGTGTGTGTGTGTGTGTGTGTGCGAAGATGTGTGAGGGTGCGTGTGTGTGTGTCTACAGGATTTAAGCCCCGCATCCTCCGGATTATCGAAACGTGTCTTTGACTTGTCAGTTTTCGTTCCCATACGCAACAACTTATTATTGCTTTCATTATTTTTGTAGAACAAGAATTCAATAAATGTGATATATGGCATTACGCGACAAAAGTTTAATGTTAGTTAAGCTTTTTTAATAATGTTGTGTACTTTAATACGCTTAAAGTATAAACACGCTTTAAAGTTGTTGTACAGGATCAATAACAAAGTAAAGTACATATAAAATAATACAACTTTGCTAGAAAAGCTTAACCAACATTAAATTATAGTCGCGTAGTGCGATTAGTTAAATCACATTTATTTAATTCTTTTTCTATAAACATAATGAAAACAATAATAAGTTGTGCGTTTGGGAACGAAAACTGACAAGTCAAAGACACGTTTCGATAATCCGGAGGCTGTGGGGTTTAAAACCTGTAGATACACACACCCTCACACACCCTCGCACACACCCTCACACACCCTAACCCACACGTAAAATTCGGAAGTTAGATTTGTGCAAGAAGAACGGTGATAAGGCTTACCGCCTGTTACGCTGTGACGTGATAATCGTATCGAAATGTATATTGTAGCGTTTCTTTTTAAGATATTAGTTTTAGCTACTTCATAATCACGAACGTAATTTGGTAGGTTCGGCCTAAATTTGGACTGCCACCAGGCAAGCCTGGAGATAGCCAAAAAAAGAGGTAAATCTGGATAAAGAAACTGTATAATTTAACTTTAAATGAATTAAAAATAACAAAACTGAAGTAAAAAATATGGTATAAAACACGATAATATCTGTAGAGTATTGGGTACTAAGGAATCTATAAAATCAACACAAAAATTATGCCTAATTCGTCTTATTTAGGATTTTGTTTTCCTTTAGCTTAAACGACGCATTTGTTCACAAAATAATGGATTTAAATTTTACATTTCATATTTCTGTAGCAAATTTGTCTTCCTTGTACCACGATACTCTTTGATATGAGAAAAATAACAAAAAAAATCTGACAAGATATTCCAAATTTTCGAATTTGAAAATTCAGTAAAGCAATCAACGATAAAGAAAGACTAAAAATATATGAAAAAAGTTGAATACTTGTAGCGAATGCTACAATGTGTAATAGTCAGAGTAAAAGGAGCAAGCGAGAAAGGCAGTTCCTTTTTCAGTGCAGGCGGAAACGCGGACAAAAGGCTTCTGGGTATACGTAAACATACCTATAAACATTGACATACAAACCATGGACCTCGGGTCTAGTACAAGATTTACGAAAAAAGTGTCCTTAGTGAAGTGTCAAAATATTAAGAAACAAAAATTTTTAATTTGAATCGTATATCATTGCTGTATGGCTCAATTTTGATTGACGTGCGATTGACACGCTTTTCTAGTTTTCAATGGTTTTGACACTCTTTTGTTTCGGACACTTTTGGGCGCAGATCTGATGTCTACTGTTAGTAGATACGCCAATGCCTATAAAACAAAGATGGAAGGTGGACGGAGGCAGTTACAGATGGCCAAGGCGAAGTTTAGTTAGAAGATCTATGCCTTCTGCGTCTCCCAGAGAGGTAAGCAGAAATTACAGATTTCCATCTGTTACGATCCTGACACTTTTTTGACTTTTGCGTCTTTCGCATCCATCAAATTTTCTATTGCGGCTGCTTTTGACCTTGACTCCTCCTTGGGCTGCTGGATCTAGCTAATATAATAACTACACGTATATGAACATGTAAACAAAGTAATAGGTCTTTACATATGAAATTGCCGAAATTTTCTTACAGCTTCATGAGTTCATAATTCCTGTAATTCAATAGCTATTTCGATTATTTGTTTTTTGTTTGAAAGTTAATTCAAGGTTTAACATCTACATATTAAATTTTGTTTTTATTGTCAGTTTGATAACCAAAACTAAATCGTCAAAAACAGTTCGTCCTAAATGCCATCCATTTACATGGTAAGATTCGTAATAATTTTTTACGCTGACACTTTTCAAAAATCAAATTAATGTTACTGTTAGCTTAATGTTGTTTCATTCATACACAAAAGAAATTACATAATTTGGATATGTCATTCCTAAAAAAAAAATGCAAAATTGTTTCCTTCAAATTCTCTATAGAAAACGGCAATTTCATATGTAAAGACCTATTATCAACTACTGACTGGGTCAGAAGGTTATACCGTGACAAGGCTCCATAATGGGTCACTGGTTGGCCATCGCAATTTCACCAACTAATCAGTGCTTTTGCATAGACTTGACTATATGCATCTCACTCCCAATTCGCTTAGATTAAATTCGAGATTTAGGTTTAATAAGCCGTATTTTAGAACTTTTGGTCTAAAATATTTTTACCAAAAAGCTGCAACTTCCATTTGCCTTCGTGTGACTACACTTGAGAAATGGCTGTTAAGAAATGTCTCCTTTGCTACCAAGATAAATTTATAATAATTTGCTTCAGACTGATTTAACAGCTGGACGATAGATGAGTAGACAGACCACTTTTTTATAAGCAATCACACATCACAATAAGTATAATGTCTAAAATTCTCAAGTGACGTTATATCGGACATTTCTGTAAAAAATTATAAAAAATAATGGTTTATTTCTGTATAAAAATAATGAAAACTATGTCTTAAAATGACGTATATTCTCTTATAAAAAGTTTAAAAAAAACTTTTAGGAATTAAGCTATGCGAATTACAAGGATTCTCTATCTCTTTCTCCATCACTGCGTGGCTTAGCCAATCAGGGAGCGTGAAAGCGCGTTTAGGGATAGTTTCTTTATGTCCTTGGGCTCTACCGCGTAATTCTCATTTGTATCAACTTCAAGCAAATGCATGCGAAATTCAACGCGTGCAAAAGAGATGGCTTGTTAGGCGGGCGTCGTCGCACGCACGTCAAGTTTCAATCTCAAGTTGATGTTGATGAAAATGAGAATTACGCGGTAGACCCACGGGACACAATGACTCACACGAACGGCACATGTCCAAAGTTGGCGTACAGATGTTCCTGCATCGCCAGTGAAGCAGCTGGGAAGTATGCCAGTCCAGAGCCATGGTTTACACGATCGAACGCCATGCCCAGTGATTTGCCGTTCCTGAAAGCCAGGGATTTACCGTTCCAGCTGCAATTATAATTTCGGTGCAATTTAAAGAAAACATTATTACATTGTTCACCGAGGGAAGAAAGGGGAAGATTACGGGTTGGGAATCGCACTTTCTCCCGAGTGATACATAGTGCTTTATACTACACCTGCGAGGAAATAGTATAATTTTACTTTTAATCAAGATACAATAAAAGAAACCGACTGACTCGCGTGCGATTGTCACTTTTTATTTCCTTCTTATTTTTTATTATGTAAAGGAAAAGCAAGTGGCCAGTATCATTTTTCGAGTTTTATGTACGAGTTCGCAAAATAACACTGGCCACCTTGGCCACTTGCTCACTCTTTATGTTATAAAAAAAAAAACAGCACGTTAACAATGGATTTGCATATACATTTTCTGCCCGCTCAAGCACGTTAACAATGAATTTTCATACACTTTTTCCGCCCGCATATTTGTATGAGAGTAATGATGTATTTTCTGCATCGTTTTCAAAAAAGTAAGAAGGTACTTTCCAAGCAGGTGTAGTATAATAGTATAATTTTACTTTTAATCAAGATACAATCAAAGAAACCGACTGACTCGCGTGCGATTGTCACTTTTTATTTCCTTCTTATTTTTTATTATGTACAGGAAAAGCAAGTGGCCAGTATCATTTTTCGGGTTTTATGTACGAGTTCGCAAAATAATACTGGCCACTTGGCCGCTTGCTCATTCTTTATGTTATTAAAAAAAAAACAGCACGTTAACAATGGATTTGCATATACTTTTTGTGCCCGCTTAAGCACGTTAACAATGAATTTTCATACTCTTTTTCCGCCCGCATATTTGTATGACAGTAATGACGTATTTTCTGCATCGTTTTCAAAAAAGTAAGAAGGTACTTTCCGAGCAGCTGTAGTATAAAAACTTTTATTGACCTTTTAGGACCAGGGATGTAACGGAGGTCAGTTAACGGAGGCGGAGGCAGAGGCGTCTAAGACTCAACCTTTGAAAGTTGTTTTGAAAGTTGCGGAGGCGGAGGCGGAGTCACGAATTTATGCGGAAGTTCCGCACTTGCGGATGCAGAGGCGGAGCTCCGTTACATCCCTGCTTAGGGCTAGTTACAAGAATATGCGTTTTAGAACTTCCAGATGATTTGCTACAGTATGAGACTTGTACAGGTGTATGCCACGGGCTGCTGCCTATCACCTGGATATATCTCTGGTCTCTTTTAAGGTTCAGCTTTCTTTTAAAATCGTTGGTTAGCTGAAAATTTTGTTTAATCCATAGCAGCTTCCAGATGAAATCCTTTTACACGGAACAAACAAAAGCCCACGACTCCTGCACATCACCTCAAACTGCTGCACAAACTCCGTACCAAAACTCATTTCCGAAATATATTTCGGCCCACTTTGGGGCCGGCATCAGTCAAATTATACATAGTAAATGACATAAAATATATACAACCTTATGACTAATGAGTTTAAAATATACAAGGTGACTTTTTGATCATCATCCAAATTCATACTGGTGGCTTGGTAAGTGATCGGTATCATGCATCAATAACAATTTTAGTAAAATTCGTAACATGAAATTTCAACTCCCCATAGTGATTCACTCGGGACTGGAAGTGAATTTATATGGGAAGCCGAAATTTCATTTTACGAATTTCACAAAAATTTTTACTAATCCAAGATACTGATCACTTATCAAGCCTCCAGTATGAATTTGGACGAGTCATTTACTGTGTATAAATCGACTGATGCCGGCCCCAAAGTGGGCCGAAGTATATTTCGAAATAAAATTTTGGTACGGAGTTTTAATTATGCAAAAAATAAAAATAAAAATAAAATATTTTATTATATAAAATATATATTTATCTCTATGATAAATAAGAGAATTTTAGTATTTTATTTATTTATTTATTTTTATTTTATTTATTTAATAACCAAAAAGAAATACATATTTTACAATAATAAGGTGTATCAGAAACCTGTAAGGGTTTTTACGTACACCGTCATTCCTGTCTTATGCAAGCATATAGAAAATTAGATGTACAGGTAGTCTAAATAAATATTGATAATGCCTTATGATATCGAAATGCTTTGCGACAAATTCGTAAAATAATGGAATACACACAAATGTAACTAGGTAGGTATCTTTATAGATACTTACTTACTTATGACAATATGAGCAAACGTCCATTGTTGCTCTTTTTAATCATGGAGATGGAGATAGCAAAAAAATACAAAGTTAAATAGCCGTTACAAACTTATCAATTGTCTTTCACACAAGAGCATAAGAACTATTTTAGTCCGTACATAACTTGATCTTAACTAGGAAGTGGAGTACAAATAAAAAAGGGCAAATCTTATTTTTTATGTTTAATTTATTTTTCGTAAGCCGTTTTTTATAATAAGCATAGTGAATATAACCTGCCCTTTGACGGAAGTTGCTGATTAACAACCTGTATATGAATAGTATTTGTTTACTTGTCACTAGCTGAACGGTGATGGAAAACATTTTGAGGTAAACCTGCCTTTAAAAGCATGTATTTGTGCCCGATGATGATGATGATGTTGAGGTGGGACGCCTGCTGGGCTCAGGCGGATGGTCAGCTCTCTATTTAGAGCTATTCAATCCAATTCCCATTGCTTAGAGCTTTGGTATCCTTATGTCCCAGGGGCATTCCTTCCACTCTTAATAAATCTAAGTACTCAAGTTACTTGAGATCTTCCTCCTTGATGTGGTCATCACCAAGTATCTCCCATCTTAGGCTAGAATATATGAAGCATTCTCCTAAGTAATGTGAAAGCCGACATACGGCTTACCGTCCATCACGTGAGGACATAAAATCGTCACTGAAAAGTCGGTGTCGAGTCACACTCGAAGTAACAACTCACTCGGATGTTTTTACGTTTTTTTTTTTGTTGTATCGCTTTTCGCTCTTTGAATTAAATAACAGGGACGTAAAATCTAATTTATGAGCGTTATTTTCTTGACAGCGTCAAGAAATAAGAGTTAAGATACTCGAATATTTCAAAAAACGCTTACCTGTAGTACTCCAAAGTCCCCTTATCCAGGTCTAAGCAAGATCCAATGACGTCACCCGGCAGCCAAGGCTCGCCGTACGGGCTGGTCGACACGTTCCACTTCCTGACCCTGCCTCCGTCGTACGCGTACGAGTTGATGGTGTCTCCGACGCCGGTGTCCATGGAGAACGAGCAGGAAGCCGTGCACCAACCGATCTGATTGGTCGCATCTTTGTTTTAGGATTTTATTGCATTGGATTCAGTTCCGTCAATGTAGATAGTAAAAATATGAAAAAAATATGGCGTCTTTTTTGACTCGAGAAAATTATTAATTACACTTTATAAATAAACATACTTTTAATCTTCTTTTAATTAGGTATATTACTTTTAAAAAAGCACGAATTTCACGGAAAAAGGGATTCAGTCACCATATTTGAAACCCGATTGAAACGAAACCAACACACACAGATACTAACTAGAAAAAAAAAACATCTTTATTACACAAATAAATTATAGTGAATGTCCTAATGTGGCCGCGATTTTAAAATAACTGAAGTTTTTCGTGCGCGGCATCTCATCAGAGCAGGATAGACAGTTAAAACTCAAAAGCGTTCGAGCAGGACTGAATTTTAGCACTGTGCAGCCCAGCCCCTTCATATCCTTTAAGAAACGTACAACTTCTTATTTTTGAATTACAGATATTAAATAAATGTGAATTATGGCATTTGCTCGGATTTATGCTCGAAGTTTCTTTGATGGATCACATCAGAAATGAGGTGATTCGTCAAAGAACCAAAGTCATCGACATAGCCTCTAAGATAAGCAAGCTGATGTGGCAGTGGGCTGGCCACATCATCCGAAGAACCGACAACCGATGGGGGAGAAAGGTTCTCGAGTGGAGACCACGAACCGGCAGACGCAGTGTAGGACGCCCGCCAGCTCGCTGGACTGACTGACGATCTAAAAAAGATTGCCGGTAGTGGCTGAATGAGGATGGCCGAGGATAGAAAAATGCGGCGTGCCCTTGGAGAGGCCTATGTCCAGCAGTGTACCGATATTGGCTGATGGATTGGATTGGATTTTGTCGATACCTAGATTATTGCTCAACAGATTTTATGACATGGTTAAATTTTGTTGATACCTAGATTAGTGCTTTACAGATTTTATAACATGGTTAAATTTTGTTGATACCTAGATTATTGCTTAACAGATTTTATAACATGGTTAATTTTGTCGATGCCTAGATTATTGCTTAACAGATTTTATGACATGGTTAAATTTTGTTGATACCTAGATTATTGCTTAACAGATTTTATAACATGATTACATTTTGTTGATACCCAGATTATTGTTTTACAGATTTTATAACATGGTTAAATTTTGTTGATATCTAGATTATTGTTTAACAGATTTTATGATATGGTTAAATTAAATTATTGCTTAACAGATTTTATAACATGGTTAAGTTTTGTTGAGACAAAGCCCGAAAAAAAAACCGGCTTTTAATTTTGGCTGGTTTTCCATACCCTACCCATGCTGTCTCCAACAAGGAACAGCCAACAGTTTCTCTCGTCTCATCCTGAAGGTTAAATGCTAAGGAACATCACCTGCATAATACCCTTCGTCCCAAGCTGGACCTCGTACATCCATTTGCCACCGAACGCGCAGGCCGTCGCTCTGATGGTCGCGAAGCTGGAGAGTCCCTGGACACTGACTCGCTCGTCTCCGACAAGGACCAGCCGACCAGTACCTGTGTTGAGAAGTTCAAAACAAATGCGACAAATGACCTAATAGTTGACTGGAGATGGTGATGGTATTAAAATTAAGAGGCTATGTAAATTTAATTTTTGTCACTGTCACTCCAAGCGAAAAATCGCGCAGTGCGAGAGGGGCGGATTCAGGACAAAAGGGAAAAAGGTTGTTTTTTTATTTTTATTAAAAAACTAATATAGCTAGCAAAATTTCAAATATCAAATCTCTAGATATTGTTGAAACACACCTAATAAAATATGTTTGAGTTCTGTATATGGTTCCTATTCGTCAAACGAAGAGAAAAAGTGTGTTTCATTTCAACAATTTCAACAATTATTTCTATCGAGGAAAATTTATCCAAACATGTTTTCCAATTTCAAATCCCTAGATTATATAGGCAAAATGCATATACCAGAAATTTATTAAATTTTTTCGTATATTTCATGAAATAAACAGAATAGAAACACCCGTATTTTTTCGCATATCGCCTTAAAGATGAGCTATTATGACTAATTTTGATAATCGAAAGGTTCGAAACTACTCATATGGACTACAAAATAAGTTGACCACAAATACTCATAATCGAAAAAAAACATTCGATTTATACATTCCGAATGTCACGCAAAATTAGCCTTTATCTGCTTGACATAAAGTAAAATTTTTGTTGATGGCGGGTCATCAATCGAGTAGGTTTCTATTATGAGTACTTCCGAAAGCGTTCCAAAACACGAACACAGCTTAGACTTTTTAACTACAATATCCCAAACAAAGCTAGCAAAGACGAAAAACGCGCCCGCGACGCCTCGCTAGATACTCCCGGCTTCCGCGACGGTGAAGAACTTTATAAACTAAAGTTTTAGGCTTGGGGGTTATTTTATTTACACCCCTTATAGCCTATATGTATAACAGCGTCACTAAGATGATAATAAAAAAAAACGCATCCAAATACGTTCAGTTGGTTTCGGAGATGTGCGTGAACAATAAGACAGAAAAGAATTAAGAAAATCGCTGATTTGTGTTCTATTACTCTACGTTAGTCACCCCCTTTCTATTTTTATTAGTTTTCTTCAATGTACAGACACACCGGGTTCTACTGTTTTATTATACAAGGTGACTTTTTGATCATCGTCCAAATTCATACTGGAGGCTTGATAAGTGATCAGTATCTTGGATCAGTAACAATTTTTCTGAAATTCGTAAAATGAAATTCTGGCTTCCCATATTCAGTTCCAGTCCCGAGTGAATCACTATGGGGAGTCGAAATATAATTTTAGGAATTTCACCAAAATTGTTATTGATCCATGATACTGATCACTTACCAAGCCACCAGTATGAATTTGGACGATGATCAAAAAGTCACCTTGTATGTATATGTTTTGCGCGGATAGCGCATAGATCACACGGTTGTCGTCGTAACAGCCACATTGAATTGTGAGCGCTGATATGAACCTTCTTTCGATGTTGTAAATCACATATTAGTATAAGTATTTGTCATGTTATACAATAGTAAAGTCCAACACTTCACGCTCTGTGTGTTGGACTGTACTGTACAGGAGAAGAAGTTTGATTAAATGTTTTTGGCAAAACGTAAAGGAATGAAAATGATTACCGGTCGAGGCATCAAATACAACCAACTTTGGTCCGAGACGCCCAGGTCTCTCGTCCGTCGATGTGTCTGTTGTTGCCTAAAACAAATTCTGAAAATGTTACACAGTTCTGTAGCAGATCGAACGCTGTACGATGGGGCGTCGCACTGAACGGAGGTAAAGCTGTAAAGACTGTAAAGGCACTAAAATTGAAATTAAGAACAAGTTAAAAGATTTATTTTTATTAAATCTAGATTTTATTGAAACTATTACATAAAAGAATATATATTGTTAGTTTCATAAATATTCTCAATTTAGTATGTAAACTATTTTTGCTAAAGTAAGTCATGCTACGGTATTGCACACTGCAGTTTGTTTGTCACCACACAAAACTACTAGTGTTGAGCTGTTGTAATTATGTATAACTACCCTCAACGAGGTAATTTTTTTGTTTTATTAAGTTTAGTGATTATTAGTATAGATCAGGTATTTATTTAACAAGTTTATGTAATCATAAGTGCTAGCATTAAAGAGAGTGTATGTCTGCCGATAAACTGTCTTAACAGTTTGGCGGAAAATTATTGTTTTGTTTATATTACTTACGATAAATAAAGTTTTTAAAAATGAAATGAAATGAGCTAAGTATACACGACGACACTAGACACCAGACACTCAGTCGTGGGCAGATCCTAAATTATGAAATCGAATATCTTTCGCCAAAAAGACAAAAAAAGGTGCGACGACGAGCGGAGCGAGGAGGAGAGTGTTAGGTTTACATGTAAATAAATTTGGAGAACCGAGTGGCGCAAGGTCCTTGTTTATTCTAGAGAAAATGTAGTTTTCTCTAGCTTTAATCTCTACGGTCGCTAAGTAGGTACTTAGTTAATGTATAAATAAAATGTATAAAGTAAAATAATAATATGACGTACACGTTGGACATAACTAGGCCGCAACGTAGCAGAATATACGGTCGATTGCCCGTACAATGTATAATATATGTACATATTGTAATGGCCGCAACACCGAGTTGCAGTTGCAGATCTAGTTTCGGTGTCGCTCAGTGTCAGGTGGCGATGGCGCTGTCGTTGCCGTGGAGACAGGACGCGTTGAATGTCTGATACAAGTGTCTCGAGTTTAAAACGTGTACGAAACTTTTGCTAGAGCGACATGGTGTCGCGGGTGTGGTTATCCGAAGAAACAAAGACTTTAATTTTCTATAATGAAGCATTTTCAAGCTACGAATATAAAAATCGAGTGATTAAGACCAGCCCCCCTATTCTGTATCTTTAGTTGCCAACTGTACGAGGTGCCTATCATCAAAAACATAGATAAAAACTGAAATTTCAAAATTGCCTTTATTGGGTATTGAACTATTAACAATCTGTGTCGTCACTTGAAGTGCGAAAATATCCTTAGGACATCGGAATTCGATAGTCTATGTTTTTGATGATAGACACCCAGTCCAGAAGGCAACTAGAGATACATAATAGGCCCGCTGGTCCTCTAAAAAGGCCGCTTTGGATAAATCATGTTATGATTCTGTTCTAATGCCGTCTCTTTTGCACGCGTGAAAAATCTCTTACTCTATCCTACTTTCAAATCATTTTGTGATTCACCCAACTCGGCCTTTTTAGATCCCCTGCTGTCTTATAGGAAATACAACGGAGAAATTTTCAAAAAAAAATTCAAATTCAAATAGTTTATTTTGCAAAGTAGGTATATGTAATAAATTTTTTACAAGTCTAATTTAATCTTACAAAAATATATGTAATAAAATAATAAATGTACATGAACTAAATTAATGGTTTATTTAATTTATGGAGCAATATGTGAGGTCTTTCAATTTAAATGGAAAGTAATTTAGGAGGTGATTCAGTATCGTTAATGCATCACATTCCTCTACAAAGTACTTTTTTTGCGCGAACTTTTTCTTCACTTGTCCATACAAACTGAGTCAGCTGATCGGACCAATTTGTACTGAGAAGTGAAAAAAAAGTTTGTGCAAAAAAAAGTGCTTTGAAGTGGAATGTGATGTATTAACGATAATGAATCACCTCCTAAATTACTTTCCATTTAAATTGAAAGACCTTATACAAGGTGAATTTTTGAACATCGTCCAAATTCATACTTGAGCCTTGGTAAGTGATCAGCATCATGAACCAATAAATATTTTTGTACAAAATATAAAATTAAATTTCGACTCCCCATAGTGATTCACTCAGGATTGGGAGTGAATTACTATGGGAAGTCGAAATTTCATTACACGAATTTCACAAAAATTGTTATCGATTCACGGTGCTGATTACTTACCAAACCTCCAGTATGAATTTGGACGATGATCAAAAAGTCACCTTGTATATACGATTAAAATGATAGGTAAAATAAATATTATACAAAGTGAAATCCATGAACCGCCCGAAACCGTCCTGGCAGACCCGGCCAGGGACCAGGAACAATGTCTTACTACTTCTACGGAAACTACTAGGAAACTGCACAATTTAAAAAGTTTGTTAATTTGCGCAGGTATATTATGTTTCTCCGGAAACTCATTCGGTATGATCAGTAGAGAGAATACTAAATAAAGTCTGGATAATGTACACCTGTAATGTCAATGCAATGTCACAAGACTGCCGCGTTCAGGGGTAGCTTTAAACACGAAGCCACAAAGTGTTGGAATGATATACCACCACCTTTGAGGGAATTAAAATCTAAAAATAACTACAAACAATCATACTTCAAATATCTTCTGAGCAACCAAACCAACACGAACACATAAAACTTATCTGTGTAGATGGTTTTTAACCGACTTCAAAAAGGAGGCGGTTCTCAATTCGACTGTATGTTTTTTTTTTTTTTATTGGCGTTGTTACTCCATAACTCCGTCATTTCCCAACCGATTTGAACAATTCTTTTTTTGTTTGAAAGAATATACTTCCAGGTAGGTCCCATTTTGGGTTTGGTCATGATCTAATGAAGGTCTTCAGAGATAGGCAGCGGAACTTCTCAGAAAATGACAGCATATCTCTCGAAATTGAGGCAATCGCTATGTACTTGGGTGCTGATTACAAGGTATTACTTGAAAATCGACATTCTTCCACCTGACCTTCGATCCTGGCTTCATCAACATATTCACCATAGAACTCTTCAACGGATCAGAGCACATAACTCGAGATTGCGGCAATCACTGCGTTAGGGTGCTGATTCAAGGGTATTACTTGGAGATTATCAGAATATCCACCTGACCTTCGATCCTGGCTTCATCACCATAGAACTCCTCAACGGATGACAGCACATAACTTTAGATTGCGGCAACCAGTTTGTGTTAGGGTGCTCATTGCAGGGCATTGCTGAAAATTGCCAGTGTACCCACCTGAATTTCGATCTTGGCTTCATCACCGTAGAACTTTTCAACGGATGACAGCACATAACTTTGAGAAGCTACTCAAACATGGCTACTTATACTCACTTGAACTTCGTTTCATATTAACACCACGTTTGCAAGAACTATCTATATCTCACAATTTAACCCAGCAACACTAAAAAATGTGAAATAAAATAAACTTTTAACAAAAAGATAGCAACCGACTTCAATAGTAACAGCAGTCATTCACTAAAAAGTTAATAATAATTCTATAAAGACCGATGGTACCGAAGCAACACTTTTGCCGACTTCTTTCTTCCTGAAACATTATGTTATCTAGAAGTCGGCGTATTTCCTACGATATAGCAACATAGAAACCAATATAAGAACGCCGACTTCTAGATAACATAACGTTTCAGGAAGAAAGAAGTCGGCAAAAGTGTTGCTTCGGTATGGTACCGAAGCAACACTTTTGCCGACTTCTTTCTTCCTGAAACGTTATGTTATCTAGAAGTCGGCATGGTACCGAAGCAACACTTTTGCCGACTTCTTTCTTCCTGAAACGTTATGTTATCTAGAAGTCGGCGTTCTTATATTGGTTTTTATGTTGCTATATCGTAGGAAATACGCCGACTTCTAGATAACATAATGTTTCAGGAAGAAAAAAGTCGGCAAAAGTGTTGCTTCGGTACCATCGGTCTTTATAGAATTATTATTAACTTTTTAGTGAATGACTGCTGTTACTATTGAAGTCGGTTGCTATTTTTTTGTTAAAAGTTTATTTTATTCATTAGAGCAATGATCTGCCTATCTTATAACTTGTATGTATGACCACATATTGATTACTCGCTTATTATCTATGTATGTTTATTGTACACCATTATTTTCAAGCAGAAGAAGATGCATTTTGGAAACACCTTTATGTGGAACTAGCTTTGCACAGAAGTTCGGAAATTTTTTGGGGCCTTATCTTTTAAAACAATTTGCTAAGGATAGCGACGTGATGGAACCCAAAGAGTATATGAAACAAATCAAATTATGGCTTATGCCTCTCAACTACGAGAAGACAGAAAAACTTTTAGAGATAGTTAAATAGGTGCAACTTCCCGAATACATCATTCACAATACTCGTATTTCCTGATCCAGTAAACCTTTCATAAATCCTTACAAACACACACACACTCTCACACACCCTCACCTTACTCACAAAAGCGTGCACTATTTAGAATTAAGTTCACAATTTTATTATTATTCTTATTTTTATTGTTTAAATATGTGTCTATATCCCTGATTACATTATTGTAACTGACATGCTGCAAGACGGCTGCAAAGCCAGCGTAGGTGTCAGGAATTATGTTTTTTACAAAATGTCTTACTTTGTCTGTTTTAATTTGTGTTGCTATTTTGTTTTGTATGCTTGTGTTTTATAGACCAATAAATGTATTTTTATTTATTTATTTATTTTATTATGTTGATTACTAATGTTATATATAATTAAAATAGTAGTATGTATTATACTGTAACTAAATGTATCTATGTAAGTATGTACATTAAAATGTCGGAAGTATGCGTGACAAAACAATGGTTCTGGCATAATAACAGCGTTGTAGTCTACTGGCTGCAACACATGCTGAGTCAGGGTCTTTTTACCCAGCACTTCATGTTTTGTTTTGTACCTAAAATGTGTTTGAATTATTTTGTTGATAGTGCTTAGTAAATAAAGATTATATCTATCTATCTATCTATGTATCTAAATACAATGCAGTTTTTAAGAATAGCAGTGTATTTACAGGGTAGGGTATGTATAGAGTAGATGGCGCACGTTACCTCAGCTGGTGCATGCTTCTTCTTGTTCTTGTGTGAGACCTTCGTATCCAGCACCTTGGATATATTGTCGCGGACGTGACCGAGGTATCTACTCCTTCTAGGGACAACACAATGGTAGTTCAATTTTCTTTCAAAATTAATTGTGTTATTTAATGCTTTACTTTGTAAATGATCTTGCGGAACGTGTCTATAGTTGTTGTACTTTACTTTTTCTTTACGTGTAAGGAGTAAAGAAAATAACCACACTTTTGTACTTTTTCGGTGTTTTAAATTGTTTAAAAATAAGGGATATGTTTATTAAAACCCACTTACGTGGTCGACCTAGAAAATGTAAAGAGCAATATTACCAGATATGTTTCGTAAATAAAAGAGTGGAATTATGGAAATGGCATGATTTGAAAGGTCTTATTACATGCTGTGTTCGTGAATTATTTCTATCGAGCAAAGTTTATCTGATCGTGTAACACATGCGTGGAAGATCTAGAAAAAGGTTCGAACTATATTGCGTATTTTTTTTTGGAAGTTTTAGACGATATTTGAAAGTTCTATTTGACTTTGAAATTACTGATTTTGGGATAAGAGCGCCTTAAAAGGCAAGTGCTCTCCCGAGATTCTCACCTGAAGCCTAAGCATGAAAACATCTCCGTATAGTTGCGTTTGAAACTAAACTTGGGTTTCCATACATAGCTGTTAGTTCCGCTACTGTCCTCTTGGAGCATTTTGATGTAGTTTGAAACGCAACTATACGGAGATGATTTCATGCTTAGGCTACAGGACCGTTCAACCCTCGCTCGAGGAATTTTACACAACTTTTTGTCTTTCTACTTGAATAATAATAAAATATGCATATTTCCTCCTTTCGAGCAAGCTTGGGGCTTGAATTTTATTTTTGTCACTGTCACTCCAAGCGAAAACACGCTCAGTGCGAGAGGGGCGGATTCAGGGCGAAAGCGAAAAATGTTAGTTTTATAATTTTTATAAAAAAACTAAAATAGCTAGCAAATTTTCAAATATGAAATCTCTAGATATTGTTGAAAGACACCTAATAATATATGTTTGAGTTTTGTATATGGTTCCTATTCGTCAAACGAGGAGAAAAAGTGTGTTTGAAGACCTCATTTCAACAATTATTTCTATCGAGGAAAATTTATCCAAACATGGTTTCCAATTTCAAAACCCTAGATTATATAGCCAAAATGCATAATATATACCAGAAATTTATAAATTTTTTCCGTCTATTTCATGAAATACACAGAAAAGAAACATCCGTATTTTTTTCGCATATCGCCTTAAGAAAAATGAGTTCTTACTGTGTATATCGGTCAGCATTGTCTTTTATCACCATATCATTACCAAATATCCTTCTGATTGTATCGTGAACTTCAGCCTTTTGCGACGAACTACTGCAATTCGCAAACATGGACTTTAAAACGTTCATTACTAAATGAAACCTACACAAAAGCGAGCAGAACTGGCGGAACAATTACGTGACTTATTAGTACTTTAATGAAAATATATTGTGCAGTAATAACTTTGTAAAGTAGAGGAGAAAAAAATACTGCACAAGCAAACAAATACAAAATAGGACATTTTGAAGCTTATGTCAGATTGACGTTGAAATAAAAAAAAAAAAATCTACGACTTTACGTGGCCAGCTGGGCCGGAGACCTACAAAGGAGGTCGCATATCGCAAATTTATGACCTCGACAGCGGCCTTTCCACGTAATTCTGATTTGTATCAACTTCAAGCAAATGCATGCGAAATTCAACGCGTGCAAAAGAGATGGCATGTTAGGCGGGCGTCGTCACACGCACGTCAAATTTCAATCTCAAGTTGATGTTGATGAAAATCATAATTACGTGGTAGACCCGCAGATCATCAACCTTTATTGCTTGAACATCGAGCAGAAGGGATTTCATGCTCTGTGTGGCCGGGCAGCGTATTGCTAAACTGTTGTAATAGACTAGGAGCGTACAGTCGGTAACCCTATTTATTGAGTAACAAGATGGGACAAATTTGTAGTAGGTATAGAAAAATAAACTACATCAAAATAAATAGGCTTGGCTGGGCGTAACCTAAACTCCGGCCGTTCATTCGAGAGAATGGTGACGTTTGCAAATGTCAGGGGATAAAACCTTTTTTTTACTGTTTTGCATTTCAATATTTTATATTTATCATGATAGAAAGAAAGAAAGAAAGAAAGAAAATAAATTTATTGGCGCGTTTACAAAACTATAAAAAGAACTTATAGCTAACACAGTAGATAAGTTTATTTAAGTAGGAGTAATCTATAGATAAAAATAACACGACAAAAGGATGTAGCTCAGCTATGTGCCATCCAAAACATGCTTTGGTTGGCGCTGGTTTTCAGCTACCTCCGTTATAATTGCCTGATAAGGTATTAACGAGTTGTTAACAATTTTATTTACTAAATTGAAAAATCAATAAAAATTGGCAGAAATGGCTTATAACTAAATTAAAGAAAATAAAAACAAAAACCAAAAATGCGTAACAAGACAAAAAACAATAAAACAAAAAGGTAATTAGTATATACAGATATAGACTTATTAGTAGGGTGTATAGTCTTAAGCATTGTAGGCTTTCCAAGGATGTTTCAAATGTCCAGTGTCCATTTGCTTTTTCATAAGATACTGTTTATACCTAAACTTAAATGTATGGGCTGAGCACTTTTGTCTCAAGGGCGGTGGTAAATTATTCCATATTTTTGCACTTCGGTATGAAAAACATCCTCGGAATCCTGCAAGTTTATGTTTAGGAGTATACAGTAGGTTTTGATCCTTTGATCGTGTTCTAAAACAATTAATATTTTTCAAAAATTTTAATTTTTCAAATAGGTAATTAGGACACTGTTTGTAAATAACTTTTTGGATTACGCAAGCCAAATGCAACTCCCTTCTAGCTTCCATGTTTAAAATTTTATGTGCGTTTAGATAAGGAGTGACGTGGGCGCGCCTCGGTATCTTATAACAGAACCGCGCACACGCATTTTGAACTCTCTGTATAGCATTTGCTGTTTTCCTACATATTCGATAACCATAAACCGCACTGCAATAGTTAAATGGAGACAATACCAGGAGCTCGACCAGGGTTTCTCTTATGTCTTTGGTTAGGTAATCTCTTATCCCATATAGAACTTTAAGTTTGAAAAAGGCGTACCTAATTTTTTCTTTAATATGAGACTGAAACTTTAACTCTTCATCGTAGATTAAACCAAGATTTCTAGGTTCTCTATCTAATGGTATTTTTTTATTGTCAATATGAATGTCAGGGTTCTGATTTAGTACACTATTAATTTGATGTCTGGTACCTATCACAGTGAACTTTGATTTTAACGGGTTTAGAACTAAGCAATTTTTTTGTGCCCATTTAAATATTTTACTGAGATCATCATTAATTCGTGAAACCGCCAGCGCAGTTTCAGCCTGGTTAAAAGAATAATAGATTTGTGTGTCGTCCGCGTACAAGTGGCACCTACAAGTGGTTAGAAGTTTAGGCATATCTGCGGTATAAATTGTAAACAATACAGGGCTCAAAATTGATCCTTGTGGTGTACCTCTGTCTAATTTAGAAAGATCGGATGTCCTGATGTCTCCATTAGCGTTCTCTGTCGATACGTATTGTGTCCGTCCCGTAAGGAAGGAGCAAAACCATTTACAGGTATTATCAGAGAGTCCGTAATATTTCAGTTTAGCGACCAAGAGTTCTACGTTAATACAATCAAATGCACGTGAAAAATCTAGAAGTATCAAAATTGTTGTGAGTCCAGTATCGGACGCCGAAAGTATGTCATCTGTCACCTTTAATAACGCTGTTTCGGTACCGTGCTCGCTACGGAACCCAGATTGTATAGTCGGCATAATTTTCTCATTAGACAGGTACTGAGCTAATTGTTTTTGTATTGCTTTTTCAACCACCTTAGACAGTACTGGTAGCACGCTTATCGCCCGTAGATCTTTAAGGCTAGAAATATTATTTGTTTTAGGTATTGGTGTTACAACTGCTTTTCTATAACTGTGTGGAAATGTTTGTGTTTCAATAGATTTATTCACAATTGCCGTAATTACAGGTAATGTGTACTTCAAGGTCAACTCGATCATTTCTATTGAAATTCCATCATGTCCTCGAGCATTCGTTTTAATATTTGACAATATTTTTTCTATTTCGTGTTGATTTACCAGTATTAGGGTAAAAAAGCTTTTATTGAACCTAGATGTTTTAAAATAATTTAAAAGATCTTGCTCAGCATAAGAGTTTCCGGGTATATTAAGAAAATGTTCATTTATTTTTTGTGGGTCATTCAGTTCTGCAGGGATATCAATATTTTTGTTTGAATAGAATGATGATGTTTCTTTAAAATGTTTCCACATTTTGCGAGGATTGCATTTATTATTGTTTACATAATGCTTATAGTAAGCAATTTTTTCCCTATGTATTGTTGAGGTGACTAAGTTTTTGAGGGACTTATAATATTCAATGGCAGATATTGTTTTACTTTTATTCGCTTTTTTTAAGGCTTTATCTCGTAAGTCTATCATAAATCGAACCATGTTCGTGATCCAAGGTTTTTGTTTTTCTGTTATTTTAGTTTTTCTAATTGGAGCATGAATATCAAATAATGAAGTTATATATGTATTAAAAAGGTCCACCATTGAATTAATATCCCGCAACTCTAAAATACCTTGCCACGGAGTATTAGCCAAATCTATCTGAAATTTTTGTAAATTTATTTGTTTTAATGGCCGGGTAAATGTGTAGCTGACAGCTAGTTTCGGTTTTTTTATGTCAAAATCAAGCCACACCAGCCCATGATCACTTAGGCATCTGTTATGGATAACACTTATCTTTTTTACTTTACTAGGAGTGTCAGTAATAACTAAATCTAAGAGAGTTGCTGTTTTGTCAGTAATTCTAGTCGGCTCGCGAACTAACTGTTCTAAATTAAGCTGATGAAGGAAGCTTCTTAATTTATTTGCATTGTATGAATCCGATATCATGAGATCTGTGTTGAAGTCCGTGAGCAAAAATACATAATTACAATAAGAAAAAGTAGCAACGGATTCTGTCAGTGCATCAATTGCCACTCCTCGGTTAACTTCTTCAGGTCTGTACGCGGTACCAATAGCTATGCGGGTGCCGGATATAGATAGTTGTAACCACATCTGCTCAAGCTCAGATACAGGGTGCTCTAACACTTTTACTCGAAGTCCTCTGCGCACATAGAACCCTACCCCACCCCCTCTAACTGTCGCCGATCTAGCATGAAGCTTTAAAGAGTAACCAGAAATCTTAGGAGCGATCATTTCTGCACCTTTCTTTATCCAAGTTTCATTTAAAGCTAAAATGTCTAATTTCAGTTTTGTAACTGTAGAGTATAATTCATCTGTACCCGTATTTAATGACCTAACATTTAAAAGACCTAATCGTAAATATTTATTTTTAATAGCCATGTTAAAGATCTAAAGTAGATACTAATAAGTCTAGTGCTAAAGTTTTACCTTTTTGTTAGCGCTCTTAGGCGCCCTCATAATCGGTAGAGTTTATATATTTAGTTTCAGCATATTTCCGTGCAGGGCAAGTTTCGTCACCGGTTTTATGGTCATTTGGTTTTTTGAAGCGTAGACAAGTTGCACATACTGGTGTCTCGGCTTTCTTATTGCAGTCCGTAATGGTATGACCGAGCTGCCCACAATGACCGCACGTCGAATCTGTGTCTCGACAGTACTTAGCTGAATGACCATATTGCTGGCACTTATAACACCTGGATACATATGTGAAGTCTCGCACTGGACAAGAGGTCCAGTTTAGGAAAACACGACGCTTAGATATAATAATGTTTCTTAAATTACCTGGTACCTCTAGAATAAAGTTACACGTCGGACCGTCTTTTTTGCCTGATTTGTGGCTTATATTGATGGAACTCACAACAGACTCGCGTGTTGCGTTTGGAATCAGGTCAGCTAAATTTTGCTCGTACAGACATTCCACAACTTCCTTGTCGCTTAAGTTGTTCGGAACACCAATAATAATGATCCTTGGTTTTCGTTTGTTGACGTCTGTTACTGTTAATCCAGAAGTTGAGAATTTCTCCGATTGCTTGAGCTTCTGTATATCTTCTTTCCTTTCCGTGTTGATAATTACACCGCCATTTTTCGTTTTTCGTACACTACGCACGTGAAGTTTCATTTCCTCAGGACAAATTATAGATTGGACTAAAGCTTTTGTGTCCTCACTGCTTGTTTCCTTATTTTTTGGGAATATAGCTACGGAACTTAAATTGGATGGTCTGATTAGTTTATTACTGCCTTTTTTGGTAATTTCAGCAAAAGACAATGGCTCGGAAGTCTGCTTTTTTGATGCATCTTGAATTGAAACTTTGAGGTCTTGAATACTTTTCACCAAAACATCCTGTGCTCTTGTGTTCTGAATAGTGATATGGGCTGAAATGGCTTTTTGTTTTAAGGATTGGTATTCAACTGCCATTTGGGACGTTCCGCCTGCAATTTTGCGGCACAGATTTTGTATTTTCAGTTTTTGATCTGAATTCAATTTTCCCTCCGCGGAAATGGAACAAACTTCATTTAAACAGTGTTCGATTGAGGTCATCCATTTCTGAATTTCCGGCGTCGAGATCACATCAATGGCTGGTACACTAGGGGCCCCGTCATCCTCTGGACATGGAAGGGTTGGCGGAGGGCTCCTCCGAATCAAGGAGCTGCGGTTAAACGGGCTCTCTGCTGGGTTTGACATTGTAATGTTAGATTAAATGTCCATATTCATCACTCACTAGCACTCACGTATGACACACTTATTGCCAAATAATTGCTTACTCGTGAACTAGATTATTATTTAATGTGAACAAATAAAACTTATAAAACGCGACCGTACATGACGGCGTCGCGCAAGCAAAAAAAAAAAAGATGATTTTAGGGTAGATTGTATATCTTTAAAAGGTCCCATTTGTTAATAAAAAGTATTTTTGTCGTATATATTTTCCACTTCCTAGTACAAAACTTAATGAATCAGCTGACTCAATTTCTACGTAAAAGTTAAAAAAAAAGCGCAAAAAATATTATTTTTGGCGAAAAGTTGTCTATTAGCGATACTGTGTTCACTTGAATTTAAGAACCTTATATAAGAACCTTATATAATATTATTATACCTTATTAATTTAATACACAAACACGGATCGCATATTTATAACATTCGAGGACAAAGATAGAAGCCGAATGAAGTTATTTTTTTAATCAATAAAATGTGTCAAGTTATTTCTGTCAAATCAGCAATCATAATGCCTGTTGTATGAATCCTCGACTTTTTGAATCGACATTTCAGAAAAAGGTTTATAATATCTGCGGTGTAAGGCAGTGTTGTCGTTTTATAAAACTGATATACCTTACCAAATAATAAGATCGTATATATATTCTATTCCAGGGATTTTATTTATAAAAAAAGTTTAAATAATCATAATTTGGATTTATTTCGTCCCATTTGTTGTATCGTTGATATTTTTTTAACGTGCCTTTACTTATTTTTGTCGTGAAGAAGCTCATGTTGACTTGTAGTATTTTTTCGAGATATCGCCACACTCCATCTGTCATCATTCTCTCGAATTAACGGCAGCAGTTTAGAGCATTTTGTTTTTCCTGACTGTATGTAGAAAATGCTGGGTTACGTCTAGCCAACCATGTTTATTTTGAATTCAACAAAAAATTATTACCTATGTATTATCATGTATTATCTATACTGCCATAGAAACGTTTTCATTGGTTTCTGTAAATTTTAATTTTAAAGTTTTAAATTTTTAATATAGAACATCAGACCTTGCGTCAAATCTTGTGATTTTTGGTCAGCTGTTTATGATGTTGGATCAATGAAATCATTTTTATGGTTCCGTACCCGAAGGTTGCCAAATGGGCTCCTATTACTACTAAGCTCCGCTGTCGGTCCGTCCGTCCGTCCGTCTGACGGTAGCCAGTTTAAAATTTCACAGAATAAGTTTTAATGGCCTGCACAAAAGCGGAAAAAAAAATTGAATCTCAAGGTAGCTTTATGTAACGTTATCATGTCCCCCCTTTATCCCAAAAACAAGTGGACTAAAAATCAAGTCGATCCCTTAAGGCGATGTGTAAAAAAATAGAGGTGCTTCTTTTTTGGGTATTTCATGAAATACAAGGAAAATTTAAATAAATTTTTTGGTATACGCATTTTGACTATATAATCTAGGGTTTAGAAATTGGAAAACATGTTTGGATAATTTTTTCTCGATAGAAATTATTGTTGAAATGAGGTCTTCAAACACACTTTTTCTCCTCGTTTGACGAATAGGAACCATATACAGAACTCAAACATATTTTATTAGGTGTGTTTCAATAATATCTAGAGATTTGATATTTGAAATTTTGCTAGCTATTTCAGTTTTTTTATAAAAATTATAAAACTAACATTTTTCGCTTTCGCCCTCAATCCGGCCCTCTCGCACTAAAATTCGCATAGCCTCTTTAACCGCGTTCTTCTAAGAAAAGTCTAAAATAAAAAAAAAAAATAGGTTGGAAATGATATTTTTTCGACACGAGTAAATATTTATTTATTTAATTTAACAACTAACACTGTTATTACAGGTTAAAAAACCTAATGCAATAGTGTAGGTATAAAAGGTAGACACAATAAAAAAATACGAGAGATATAAAAACACAAAAAATATAACATAGTAATTAAAGAATACATGACATTTTAAAATGTACACAATTTATAGATAGCACAAACAATATAATGTTGCTCTTGTGAAATCACTCAACGAACACGAAAATATATCAATGTTATTTCCAACTTCATTAAGGGGAACGAAAATACAAACAGAAATAAAATGTCAGCTTTCGGATGATTTTGTTGCAATAATTAGGTTACGTATAGCCATAATAAAAAATACATGTTTTTGGTTGAACTTTGAAAAATACATGTACTATGTTCCACTAATATATTTAAGTACGATTACGCTACCGGTTTCATCGATTTAATCGACATCTTCAGGCTTGTTTGCTTATACGTGCTTATATTAGTGGAACATGGTACACGTATTTTTAAATTTTCCATCATTATTAAAATGTTCCATCACGAAGTGACAACATATACCATTAAGGCGATATGTAAAAGTTTTAGCGTCCCTTTTACTCCATATGCGAAAAAAATCCTCAGGGCGAGAGGGACGGATTCCAGGAAAAGTAGCAAAAAGTCGGTTTTTTATTAATATAAAATATACTAAAGTTGCTATCAAAATTTCGTTTAACCAGTCCTAGATACTGTTACAATCCATCTAATAAAATATAATTACAGTCCATAAGTCATTCCAAATTGTCAAACCAGGAGAATTGGTGTCGAAAAAGACCTCATTTCAATAAATATTTCTATCGAGCCGAATTTCTCCAATCACGTTTCTGTTCTAACAGATCCCTAGAAAAATAATTCAAAAATAATATGCTATTTTAGCAAAATAATAAAGCCGATTCTGAAGGCTTTAACTTTAGTTTTAGTGCTGTCAAGACTTAAACTTTTCCAAAGTAATTTAGCTTCTGTTCTTCACACTTATGAACTATTTTGCAAAGGTGAAAATTTAGTTTTGACAGCACTAAAACTAAAGTTAAAGCCTTCAGAATCGGCTACATTACATTATTTACTGAAGTAGATATGCACGTTCTAAAAGTGTCGATTTTTTTCCGCAGCGCCTTAAGGCGATTACCTTCGCCAAATTAGCAGCTCGATATTTGTCACTACAAATATCAACGGAAACGACATTGAAATAACGGTCATATCAGCGCGCAATGCATAGTGGCTGTTACGACGTTCGCTGCGTCCTTGAAAGAGCGAAATAGGGGAAAATTATACTTTTCACTTGGACGTGATTACTCGATTGAATAATCTTATGTTATGTTTATAGCTATAAAGTTTATCTATTTATCAAAGCATAGATGAATTCAATCGGCCAAGCCACTCAGGAGCAGTAGGGAATTTGAGGTCAAAAAACACCATTCAGTAAAAAAAAATATTCATGTAGAAGTTTTGGTGGTATGAAAAAGAAAACTGTTGCATATGCTGTCTAAGAGTTGATTATTCATAATACATTTTTTCATTATTTTTGGTTTGGCCATAAACGAGGAGTAGGCTTTAGAAAGTACCCATTTGGCAATAGTAAGGGCCTTAACAATTCGGGTAGCGTGTTGAAGTGGTGTCTCCCCATGGAGGTTTGTCCTTGTTTTCGGCAGCCTGAATAGCCTCCCGCGACGTTGGCGATATATTTTTACCTCTTACTTACACACTATCTTCGTCTATATTCGCACATGGAAATACAGATAGCATTAAAAACAATAAATAGCAGTCAATGTGTACATATTGTCGATCGCTCAAATCCCATACTTTGACGTAAATATGTCACGGCCGCGTTCATAAATTAGGAGTCGCGATACGTGTTCTAATGCCATCTCCGTCGCACGCGTTGATAATTGTATACGTTATCCTGCTGTCAGTGTTGGAACCAGACGAAAGTGTTAATTTATGAACGGCTACCAGCACTCGTAGCACAGTGTTTAATCGCGCGCGATGCGACTTAGTTGAATCAAGTGCGAGGAGAGTGACACGATGTTTTTTGCGATTAAACAGTATGTCACGCTTCTCTCACCTGTGATTCAACTAAGCCGCGTTGCGCGCAATAAAATACTATGATACCGGGCCAGCACTCGTAGCACAGTGTTTAGTCGCGCGCGGCGCCACTAGTAAAATCACAAGTGCAAGGAGCGTGACGTACTGTTTAATCGCAAACACATCGTGTCACGCTCCTCGCATTTGTGATTCAACTAAGTCGCATCGCGCGCGATTAAACACTGTGCTACGGCTGCAAGTGTGTGTTTGGCTTACGCTGACAGTCCAGCCAAAGCGGGCGCACATGTTGAATCCCAAGGTCTTTTGACTCAGTTTATACCAGATCCATTTGTTTACTTCGTTGGTCATATCACGCACAATAACGCCCAAAACCCATAACTTATTTGAGGATATTTATTTTCCACCAGGAGGCCAGAGCACGTAAACATCGTACAAATAAAACAATCAGTTATGCTTCCAACATCGCCCACAGTCTCTGTAAAAGGTCAGTTATTTCTTGTCTAGCCTAAACCTACACTTTTCATTGTTCCCTGGTCCATTCCAGACACGCCCCGGGGAGTCCTATGGAAGTTAGACCTTGAGGGGGATGGGATAGGTCATGAAATTGGTGGAAATGGTACCTATTAACTTGTTGACAAACAAGGTTTTCGAGCTAAGGATTTAGTGATGTTCTTTAGGACAAATCGAAGTTTTGGTCAATAATAATAGTTCTTGAGGATGTTAGCGACAAACAGCTTTGCGGGTTGAACGTAAAAACACAAAAATAATTTTTCACGTCACTAGCTCGAAAAGCGCGCCTTTGTTGCTTAAAAACAGTGAGCAAAATCGACTTTTGCCCACTGGTTTTTTTGCCCATTTGCGTTTTAGATCGGTAAATCAGAGATTTTCGGATTTTTGACGGCTTTTGGGATTCAATTAACATTATGTAACCTGTATTTTAAAGACAAAACCAGTGAATTCTTATAAGTTTGTTCGAAAATGTAGTGTCTTTACATATTGTGTTTTCTCGCTCTTGAGGTAAAAAGTTGTATAACGTGTCACACGAGAGCAAATTTATTTTGTTTCTTGTGTCTTTGAAACTCTACCTATTCGGTCCGACTCCAAGCCCGCAAGGACCCTGAAAAATTCATATTACGGGAAAAAAGATTAAAAAATATGTTAACATTAGCTACAACCCTTCCAGAAAAGTGTCACAAACAAGTACTATAACCTAAGTTTGCAGCACAATAAAGGCCTAACTTCTCACTTTTATTTGCTCCCTTTTGCTAAGTTTATCGACTTGAATAAATTACTTGTTTCGTCGGTTACGTAAACAGAAGAAAAACAAAGCGATTCCCATAGTATAATACCAAAAAAATATTTTTTTTTTTTCAGAGAATATACGCCATTTTAGGATATAGTTTTTATTAAATTGGTATATGAATTAACCATTATTTTTTATTATTTTTTAAAGAATTGTCGGTTATGACGTGACTTGAGAATTTTAGACATTATACTGATTGTGATGTGTGATTGCTTATAAAAAAAGTGGTCTGTCTCTGTCTGTCTACTCATCTGTCATCCATCTGACAAATCAGTCGGCAGCAAATTTTTACAAATTCATCTTGATAGAAAAGGACACATTTCTAAACAGTCATTTCTTAAGTGACGTCACACGAAGGCAAATGGAAGCTGCAGCTTTTTCGTAAAAATATTCATCATCATGAGGTTTTTTAGACCAAAAGTTCGAAAATACGGCTTATTAAACCTAAATCTCGAAATGGTTTTCGAATTAACACAATTAATTTAACAAACAATTAATTTAATCTCAGCGAATTCTGTGAGGGTTCCATTTTGAAGTGGATACTACTTTGTTCACGCCTCGTACGGGATGGGGACCTGTTCAGAATTTGAACTTCACGAAAGATTTTTGCAGATCAAGGCATTTTCGTAGTACTTGACAATAAAAGTTTTGACAGGGAAGTTCTCTCTTGAATAGAATTTTAGACAAATTTGTATTTTTTGACGATGGATTATTTGATTTCTTATTACAGATTATTTATTGTTAGTTATTATTTATAATAAATTAATGCTTATTTGATCGACATTATTAAAAAAAGACTAAACTCCGGCCGTTCATTCGAGAGAATGGTGACGTTTGCAAATGTCAGGGGATAAAACCTTTTTTTACTGTTTTGCATTTCAATATTTTATATTTATCATGATGATTTTAGGGTAGATTGTATATCGTTAAAAGGTCCCATTTGTTAATAAAAAGTATTTTTGTCGTATATATTTTCCACTTCCTAGTACAAAACTTAATGAATCAGCTGACTCAATTTCTACGTAAAAGTTAAAAAAAAGGCGCAAAAAATTTTATTTTTGGCGAAAAGTTGTCTATTAGCGATACTGTCAAGTTATTTCTGTCAAATCAGCAATCATAATGCCTGCAGTATGAATCCTCGACTTTTTGAATCGACATTTCAGAAAAAGGTTTATAATATCTGCGGTGTAAGGCAGTGTTGTCGTATTATAAAACTGATATACCTTACCAAATAATAAGATCGTATATATATTCTATTCCAGGGTTTTTATTTATAAAAAAAGTTTAAATAATCATGATTTGGATTTATTTCGTCCCATTTGTTGTACCGTTGATATTTTTTTAACGTGCCTTTATTTATTTTTGTCGTGAAGAAGCTCTTGTTGACTTGTAGTATTTTTTCGAGATATCGCCACACTCCATCTGTCATCATTCTCTCGAATTAACGGCAGCAGTTTAAACGACTTTGTTAGAGAATGCGTGCTGATGCGCGCGCCGCCCCCGCCGCCGCCGCCATACTTGGCCGCCAGCCCGCCTTCTTTATTCTAAGGTTTTTTCTATGATTGACATCACCTTAGTGCGACCTTGTGTTGGTGTCAATAATGAGCGTTTTTCTTAATGTCAAATTTAGTGTTAAATAAGATTCGTAAATGGCAATGTCGTATTTTTTAGCAACAGAATCAAAGACATTTGCATTGATTCCAAACAAACGAAAAACCATTTTGACATTGATTGCAAACACATTTTATCTACGGTGACATGGACAGCGCCATCTGGAAGAAAGCTAAGAACTAAGAAAAAAAAAACAACGAGAAAAACGCTCATTGTCCGCTACATAGCAAATGTACGAGTATAAACATATTATACTTCTTATTTACTGGTGATTTTCTAAAAATATTGCTTGGCATTGAAGCAGCGCGTACGATGTCAAAGAAATTAAAACACTTCCAGCATAATGTTTACGTCTTCATTAACCAGATGGCGACACTGAAATAGAACGCTTCGATCGATCGAAGAGCCCTTTGATGTATCCCACGTGTAGTGTAGTTTAGCCGGAGAAAAAACATTACAGAATTGTGTGTTTTTAGAACAAATGGATATTGGAAGTGATTTGATATCATGACCTTAGGCTAAATCCGTCTGCAACCATACCTTTATACTTTTAGGGTTCCGTAGTCAACAACAAGGAACCTTTATAGTTTCGCCATGTCCGTCGTCTGTCTGTCTGTCTGTCTGTCCGCGGCTTAGCTTAGAAAGCTGTGATTTGGCATGGGTATCACGCCGATAAAGTAGTACAGTAAAATTTTGAAAAAGATTTTTATTTAGGGTACATCCCCTACACGTAAAATGGGGATGATTTTTATTCTCGTCTATCCCCTAGTGTGGGGTATCTTTGGATGGGTAATTTAAAAATATTGGGGGTGTGAGAAGACCATTTTTCGATCCAGGGTTCCGTTTGCGAAATATTAAGCTTAAAAGTGTAAATTTTTGTTAGAGTCAAGTGTCCACCCCCTGCCAGCGAAACGGTTGTATTTGGAGACGTGAAAAAAATCACGGCAGTAGTATACATAACGAAATTAAAAGGAAAACTATCACAGCTAAGTAGGCTTTACAAGTTAACGAGTAATAGTCGATTATAGATAATGGTATGGAACCCTTCGTGCGCGGGTCCGACTCGCACTTGGCCAGTTTTCAGTCATAAGCAATCACATGACCACATGTAGCAATTTTTCGTAAAACAAAACTTACTTATGATATAAGCCATATCGTATAACACGTTCCGCTTGCTTACTACCCTGTTACTCCATGCGGGAAGACCCGCAGTGCGAGAGGGATGGATTCTGGAAAAAAGTCAAAATGACAACTTTTTTCACTAATTTTATTATTTTAAAATAAAGCGAATGTGCTATGAAATATATGTCCTGTTAAGAGTTATATAAAGTTTCTACAGAATTTAATTCATAAGTAATATGAACGGGTTTTTACTTAAATAAACTTAAACCTCGACACGAAAACTTTTTTAAGAGCTATATTGTTAATAAAGAACTTGTAATAAATGAATATTTCATGGGTATCTCGTAAAACAGATGAGTGCAAGACCAAATGTTTATTATACAAATTTTATCTTGAACAATAATCCTACCGATTCGTATAATAAGATAGCGAGGGTTTATTTTTAAAATTTTTAGTTGGTTCGATTCCCGGGTGAGACAAGCGAATAAGATATTTGAATGCAGTTTTGTTTCTTTTAAGAAATAAAGGAATGTTTCCTTTCAGTAAAATCTAAAGGATTTAAGGTAGTTCCCCTCCAGGGCCCTTGAATTTTTTCCAACCTGTATATACCTAATTTGCAAAATAAACTATTTGAATTTGAATTTGAATTTTAGGAGGCTCTATTACTTACCAAAGGTAAATAATAAAAAAATATTTATTTAAATTATTTATATAGCCAAATTCATACTGAAGACTTGGTAAGTGCTCAATATTAAGATTCGATTTATTAATCAATTAATTTAAATAATACCCTGCAATCAGCACCCAAACACAGTAATTGCCGCAATCTCGAGTTATGTCTTTATACACATGTATATATTTTGTATTTAATTGAATGTAATATGTATTTATTTTGTGTCTAGCTTACGTATTTAGTTAATATATACATATGTTTAGACTAATATTTAAGTGTTTTTGATTATAATAGGTACACCGCCTACGCCTTCACGTGCTTCCAAAATATTTTCCACCCAAAGATTGTCTGGAAGAAATCGCTCTAAGCGATAAGAGCGCCCATTGTTGCCTATATTTTTTTTCCAACTTTGTATTGTCCTTTTTGTTGTTTTTCTTTTGGTGCACAATAAAGCGTATTTATGTTATGTATGTTGAGTTATGTGCTCTGTTCAAAAACGTTGAATTGTAGTTAAAATACCGCCGGACATTTTTTGCGTGCAATTGTAAAAGATTCCCACGCAATGGCGCGTGGTATAGAATATAGAAACAAAACGAATTCCAAATATAAAGTACGTGTCGATCGAATTGGAATTATTTGTAAACAAATCCGAATGTGATTTGTACCAAAGACTGAATCATTCCGAAGCATGTTTACAAGTCTTTGCTCACTAACGTTTATTTCGGATACAGGAAATCCAGTTTGATGGTTAGTATTGTGCATTTGAGGCGAGAATATTGGAATATTCTTGATTTATGAACGACGTTTGTATTTTTCTCTTTTTTTATTTCCAGTATAGATAAAAATTATACAACTTGCTAAACTTTCCGTAAAAACGAGGCAACATTCACGATATCCATTATGATGGTGTTTCATCAAATTTTGCTTTTAAGGCTGTATAAAGACGTATATAGGATGGGATTTGGTCGGCCGCCTGGATTCGTGCTGGGGGCTCGGTTGGTGATCATTGAACCTTGTTCCTGGTCCCTGGCCGGGTCTCCGGTATGGGTTCGGGCGGTTGATTGGATTTCGCCTTGTATAATATATATTTTACCTATAATTTTAATCGTATATATATTGCTACATAAATTAAATAAACGTTTAATCTAGTTCATGTACATTTATTATTTTCTTACATGTATTTTTTTACAAGATAAAATTTTGACTTGTGAAACGTGTATTTTATATACCTACTGCGCAAAATAAAAGTTTTGAATTTTGAATTTGAATTTTGCAGCCGGATTGTAAAAAACCCGCCTTTTTCTAATTAATCGAAACAGAACAGAAATTCAAAATTCACTCAATGGTTATTCAACAAAACCTTATTATTACCTTTGTTTTGTGTATACTGCATTCGTAAAGTTTCCATTGGTTTCTGTAAATTAAAATTACAAAACTTTTTTAATTCAAAAGTTTTCGCTGAATGTTTCAGCAATGTTAGTTTTCCTTTTATATATAACGTTTATATCCCACTAATATTATAAATGCGATAGTTTGGATGGATGGATGTTTGTTACTCCTTCACTCCGTAACTACTTAACGGATTGGGCTGAAACTTTGCACAAATGTAGTTCAAGACCTGGAATAGGACATAGGCTACTTTTTATCCCATAAATCAGTTCCCATGGGAACAAGATATAGTGTCGTTCAGAGACGCGGCTTGGCCTTCAGTCTCGCCAAACATTATACTAGGGGATTAAATCAGTTATCAAAGACCGCCAAAGAGACATTAGCAGAGGATTAATTTAGAGAACCAAAAATTGTGTCGATCAGAAAAGCGGCCCGACCAAAGATACTTTACATGGGGATCAAATTAGAGATGATGAGAATCCAAAACACTCCATATCTCCAAACCAGAGTCAGGTCAACTACGTACTAATAAATGAATGAGCTGAAAAATATGATGCGTTGATTAAGGCCCTTACTATTGCCAAATGGGTACTTTCTAAAGCCTACTCCTCGTTTATGGCCAAACCAAAAATAATGAAAAAATGTATTATGAATAATCAACTCTTAGACAACATATGCAACAGTTTTCTTTTTCATACCACCAAAACTTCTACATGAATTTTTTTTTTTACTGAATGGTGTTTTTTGACCTCAAATTCCCTACTGATCCTGAGTTGCTTGGCCGATTGAATTCATCTATGCTTTGATAAATAGATAAACTTTATAGATATAAACATAACATAAGATTATTCAATCGAGTAATCACGTCCAAGTGAAAAGTATAATTTTCTCCTATTTCGCCCTCTCAAGGACGCAGCGAGCGTCGTAACAGCCATTATGCATTGCGCGCTGATATGAACGTTATTTCAATGTCGTTTCCATTGATATTTGTAGTGACAAATATCGAGCTGCTAATTTGGCGATGGTAATCGCCTTAAGTTTTTGTATAGTCGTATCGAATACAGATTCAATACGACTATACAAAAACTTAATCAACACGGGTGAAGCCGCGGGCAAAAGCTAGTATTTTATATATAAAGGCCAACTGATTGTACTTACGTTATATGTATAATTGTTATTTTACGATTTTTGTTTCCTTTTCTGTTCTGTGTAATGACTGATTTCTGTGTAATGACTATTAAATAGGTCCCTAAATTAAATTATTAACGATTGTATTTAAATAATTATTAAAAGTTCGCGAATTATTTTAATTTTAATTTTAATTGTTGCATGACATTTTCTATTTCATTTTGTATTTAATTTAATTTGGTATTATTAATTAAGTTTATTAATTTTTCTCCTCGAAAGGCTGGTAAACTGGGAGACTATTACCACACCCCCCTCTACTCTAGATGGGGAGGCCGTTATAGTTATTTATTTTTAATTCAATAATACATTATGCATGCTATATTTTTTTTTATAAATGGCTTTCTGATTCTGATTTTGTGTTGTTACAAAAACAACTTGGCGGGAAAACTATGGGAATGTCGTAGCACTTGCTACATCGCACCGGCACCGTAGCAAAAGATTTCATAAACTATCGGGTAAATTACCCAGACCCACTTTATTTATTACCCCTCATCCCAGGGTATTTGGCAACATCTTTCGGTACCATCTTCTCAGCCAGAGCCAGACAGACAAGATACTATGACACCTCGTGGCCCTACTACTAAGGTTTCGGTTTCTTGGCTGAATCCTAAAATCTATCGAGAGAAAAAAGGATTTGTTATTATATTATTATTAGGGCCAAGCTTTTACGATACATACATATATTCACGCCTATCTCCCAGAGGGGAAGGCAGAGACTACAGATTTCCATCTGCTACGATTCAGGCACACCTCTTTCGCCTCTACCACATCCATCAATCTACTCATACAGGCTCTTCTATTCCGGGTACATTTGACATCGCCCTTCTTTAATATCTCGCCAATTTGCATAGTGTTTAATTGCGCGCGACGCGACTTGTTGAATTACAAGTGCGAGGAGCGTGACACGCTCCTTGCACTTGTGATTCAACTAGTGGCGTTGCGCGCGATTAAACACTGTGCTACGAGGCCAGCGGGCCTATTATGTATGTCTAGTTGCCAACTGGAGTGGGTGCCTATCATCAAAAACATAGATATATTATCGAATTTCGATTGTCTAAGGATATGTTCGCACTTGAAGTGACGACACAGTTCGTAAATAGTTCAATACCCACTACAGGAAATTTTGAAAGTTCAGTTTTTATCTATGTTTTTGATGATAGGCACCCGGTCCAGTTGGCAACCAAAGATACAGAATAGGAGGGCTGGTCGACATACTTACGCACCATAAATTTCTTTCGTTTTCTGAAAAAAACCAGACCATAAAAGTTTTCTGATAAATTCGAAACAGTTATTATAACTACGCAAGAAATGGAACATGGAAATTGAACTATACCTAAAAAATATGTAATGACAATAATTTTTAGAGTTCCGTAAAAGAACGGGACCCCTATTACTAAGTCCGGTCTGTCCGTCTGTCTATCACATGGGTCTACAGCTTCAGCCGCTGTAGGTAGCGAGTTAAAATTTTCATTTATTTAATTTGTTTTTTGTTGGAGACCCCCTCGAAGTAATTCAGGGGAGAGTAAGAGGACAGCTCACAGGCAAAAAACAAATTCCCATGGCTTAATTTTTAAAAGAATTATTTAAAAAAAAAACAGAAAAATTACGTAATTTTAGGACATAGTTTTCATTATTTTGGTATATAAATTAACCATTAATTTTTCAAGATTTTTAAAGAATTGTCCGATATGACGTTGCTTGAGAGTTTTAGACATTACACGGATTGTGATGTGTGATTGCTTATAAAAAAGTGGTTTGTCTCTGTCTGTCTACTCATCTGTCATCCAGCTGTCAAATTAGCCTGAAGAAAATTTTTATAAATTCATCTTGATAGCAAAGGACACATTTCTAAGCAGCCATTTCTCAAGTGACGTCACACGAACGCAAATGGAAGTTGCAGCTTTTTCGTAAAAATATTCATCATCTTGAGGTTTTTTTAGATCATAAGTTCTAAAATACGGCTTATTAAACCTAAATCTCGAAATGGTTTTCAAATTAATCTAAGCGAATTGTTCTAGCACTACCGTTTTAGCACTTTGTTATTGTGACCTTAACAGTGTATATTATTGTATTTACCTAAATGTTTTTAGGGTTCCGTACCCATATTGTTCTGAATTCAAACACTGACACTGATGATTAATAAAAGGGTGGTCTATGGTAAACCAAAAAAATGGTGTCTGTCTTGTTTTATTTACTGGAAAATAATTAAATATGAAACGAAAGAGACTTCTAAAAACGTAAATAAGTCTAAAATTTAACACATATCTTGTAGCAGTACGGAACCCTACCTGCGCGAGTCCAACTTGCACTTGGCTGATTTTTTTATAATAATATAAATCTTGACAAGGTTCAACTTTAGGAAATGTATACTGTGAGTTACCTTAATTCCTACGTATTATATTATTTATATATTATTGTAAATATTTATCGCATTATATGTATTTGTATGTACAATGTTATACTTGAGTATTTATTTTAGATATTTGCTATCCATTTAATTATTATTATTTATTTTGTGCACCACCTTCGCGTTATTTTTTCCAACGATCAATTTCCACCCAAAGGTTGTCTGGAAGAAATCGCTATAAGTGATAAGGCCGTCAATTGTTACCTTCTCTCATAAGTTTGTTCTTTTACCTTATTTTATTTATTTGGTGTACAATAAAGAGTATTTGTCTTGTCTTGTCTTGTCTTGTCCTATTCCTTCTGTGATATAAATATGAGAGGAGGGAAGATAAGTACTGCCCCAAGACTTGCCTTTAGCATACACGCCATGCCAGCTTTTTATGCACATCCCGTTCAGGGTTGGATTTTGTAGTATGATTATACTATTTGTACCATATTTTCATGACATGTAGTATGTAGTATCGTAATGGAACTATACTACGTAAAAAAAATACCATAATTTATCTTCAGGCCGACCGACTTGTTTTATTGGTTGAGACGTTTTGCTTTTTAACATTTGTCCTACAGTGTAGGGAATTTCTGTGCGTTATGAATTTCCTTATTATTATTTTTTTTAATTTCATTAACAAATAGGCTATTTTATTAAATTATGAATATTTTCAGTAAATTTTTGAAAAATTTCACTAACAAATAGGCTATTTTATTAAATTATGTATATTTTCAGTAAATTTTTAAAACATTTCACTAACAAATACGCTATTTTATTTTAATTCAAAACAAAAATCGACGAAAAACGAAACGTAGTATAATTTTAGCCAAGTAGTATACTTTTAATTCCCATAGACAATAATTTTCCGAGGGTCTGAATCCAACCCTGCCCGTTCCAAGAATGCTACGAATTCATTATTCAAGGAGAAATATCATAGTTGGACGCATTCCCTAATAAAAACCCATTTATTCCAGAGAATGTACAATATAAGAGCATTAGGCTCATTTTATGGCGACATGAATTCGCGACACGATTCTGTGAAAATTTTCAATAGGCTCTATCTAACTTCAGCGATAATTCAACGTAACCCTACCATTTCTAAAACCACCCATCGCCAACCCTCCAACTCAAGCCGACCTACGCCAGAAGTTGGTTGTGTAGCACGCTCACAGAGGATCGCAGACTTTTCCGTAATCCAACCGAGAGTCGTAGTCCACTTTTCGTTAAACCTTCCAGTTATTGTGAAGCTTTTTAAAACAGGAGTGTTATACGAGCGTTGCTGCCCCGCCCTCCTGAGCAGCCCCTGATTTTCATTCATCGGTATTTCAGGCTGAGCCTCCGCCGTGACCGCTAGCGTGTCCCGAGTGTCCCGCGCGTTTGTCGTGTCAAAAATAAATAAACATTGAGTCAAAAATTGCTTTTTACACCTCGTGAACCGTTCTAATGAAGACAAGTGTCTAGGGGGGGAAAAGGTGAGTGTTTTTGCCCTTTTATCTGTGTGGTTGCTAGGATTTTCTTCTTGTGTCGAAATGAGACATGGCACGCGTGTTTGAGAAAACAAAAGGTATGTGAGAATTTGTTTGTAAGGTCGTGTAATAAAAATGAAAATTTTCTTATCTTTATTAGCCCGAATGCCTTACCGTTTTACAAAATATCTAAATACACGATTGAATCCATGTTTTAATAAAAGAAATGTTTGTTTGGAGATTTGAAAGAATAAAACTGATTCGTAATAAAAAAACAAATTATATTTGGTCTTTACGTATGAGATTGCCGTTTTCTATAGAAAATTTAAAGGAAACTCAATTTTCAGTACTAATATTTTTGCATTTTTTTTAGGAATGACATATCCGAGTTATGTAATTTCTTATGTGTATGAATGAGACAACATTAAGCTAACAGTAACATTCATTTAATTTCTGAAAAGTGTCAGCTGGCTCTGTAAAAAACTATTACGAATCTTATCATGGAAATAGATGGCATTTAGGACGAACTGTTTTTGAAGGTTTAATTTTTATACTCAAACTATAAATAAAAACAAAATGTAGATGCACAACTTTGAAATCAACTTTCAAACAAAAAACAAATAATTGAAATAGCTATTGAATTACATGAATTATGATTTCATGAATCTGTAAGAAAATTTCCGCAAATTTTATATGTAAAGACCAATTAAAATTAGAGTGCAAATAAAGAAACAATATTGAGTAAAATAATAATTGAATGAAAAGAAATTTAAGTTTTCGTGTACATTTTAGACATGCTCTCAGATATTGGTAAGGTGATACCAAAAAAAAAATGAGGATTTTTCTAATCCACTATAACGTCATCTATGTATTTCATTTTTGGGTAAATGTTTATTGAGTATTTGATTAAGATTCTCACTGAAAGAAAACTCGATTGGATGAAATTTTCTTGGTAGAATTTAATTCCGAAAAGACCTCTAAATTGTTTTATTTTTTCCTGTAATTCTGAAATCCTAACCAATTTCATTGTGAAATTGCATTCAAAATGTAGATATTATGTATTTGTAAAGTCTCCCTGAAAATCTTTTTGACAAGATAGCTTAGTACATTTTATATTAATAAAAAACCGACTTTTTGCTAATTTTCTCGCACTGAAGGTTTTTTCGCATATGGAGTATTCTGCGTATTAAATTTTGTTTTTATTGTCAGTTTGAATAAAAAATAAAATTTTCAAAAACATTTCGTGAAAATGCCATTCATTTCCATGATAAGATTCGTAATAATTTTTACTGTTGACACTTTTCAAAAATTAAATTAATGTTGCAGTTAGCTTAATGTTGTCTCATTCATACACAAAATAAATGACATAATTTAGATTTGCCATTCCTAAAAAAAAATACAAAAATGTTACTACTGAAAATTGAGTTTCCTTCAAATTCTCTATAGAAAATGACAATTTTCATATGTAAAGACCTATCATACTTTAAATGCGATATGTAAAAGTTTTAGCGTCCCTGTTACTCCATTTGCGAAAAAGCCCACAGTGTGAGAGGGACGGATTCGAGGAAATGTAGCAAAAAGTCGTTTTTTTATTCATATAAAATGTAATCAAGTTGCTATCAAAATTTCGTTTTAACAAGGTCTTAGATACTGTTAAAACCCATCTAATAAAATACAATAACAGTCCACATGTCATTCTAAATTGTCAAACCAGGAGAAAGGGTGTCGAAAACGACCTCATTTCAATAAATATTTTTTGTCGAACCGAATTTCTCCAATCGCGTTTCCGTTTAACAGATCCCTAGAAAAAAATTCCAAAAATAATATACTTGTTTATTAAAACAATACATTATTTACTGAAGTAGATATGCAATTTCTATAAGTGTATACATTTTTTTTTAGCGCCCACAAAACATATTAGCGCCTTATTATAGTTTATTTTTTAATTTAGATTTATTTATTTAGAAGAAAGAAAGAAAGAAAGAAAAGGCGTTTATTTTGAGAGCTACACCATTACAAAAAACCAAATACTCTAAGCAATAAACTATTATACAGCCTGAGGTAGTTTATAAGATGCAGCCAACAAAAAGGTCTCTGACTCAGCAAAATGCCACAGCAGAACTGTGACGCTGATCTTCCGTCAGGGGTCGCGAGTTGCGACACATGCAATGTAACAAAATTTAATGATGAAACTAAAATTGTCACTGTAACATAAGAAAATTTACTAATTTAATAATTCACTACAAGAAAATGAGTTTTACTGGGTCGATCATATAATTTAATACAAAAAAAAGAAGAAAAAAATATATATATATAAATTAATTAAAAAATACTTACGTCAATAAATGAATAATTTATATATATAAAATAATGAATAAAAACAGACAGTGACTTATACATTCTACTTAAAATTATTTTAAATTTAATACAGACAAGAAGGTCCCTAAAATAATAAGAACTATATATAAGTTAATTTACATATGTAATGTGCAGTAAATGTAAGTAAGAACTATATCAAAACATTATTTTAATTTGAGCTGTAATACTTTAGTAATATTGAGCTTGTTTCATTTTTAAAAGAGTTTAAAGGGGTTGCAAAACAATCCGCATCTTTAACCCCCGGTTTCTGAAAGGCCAATCAAAGTTAACAGTAGATTAAAAAAACTTTAACCGCAAATAACGGTGAAAATAAAGCATATAGGAAGTCTGAATAGTGATGAATCAATAATTAACTTAGTTAATTTTTGATTTCAATGTAAAATTCCCACTTTTTCTGGCTTAATCCGCAGATAATTATTTTTTAATCTACTGTTAACATTGATTGGCCTTTCAGAAACCGGGGGTAGGTGTTTTATTGTATATGTTGCAGCTGCAAATATCAAATATCAATAAATAAATAGGTAACTGTTCAAATACATCTATTCTCCCATTAAACTTCGATAAAGCCGAAGCCTGTACTGTAGTACAATGAATTACTTATTTGCGAGAGGCATAGTATAGCAATAGCATAGTATAGCATAGCATAGTATAGCCTAGGTGATGTTTCTAACGTCATATTCAGGAAATTAAAAAAACGAAATTATTGTACTCAAAACGATTTTGGATTACACGACGGCGATCCTGGCGCTTGCGCAAAAATTGCGGAAGCAGAAATATCAATTATTTCCGTAGAAAATCCCTTGTAAAATCACCCGAAATCCACTGTAGAAAATTTTTTCGCACTTGCCAGTATAGCCATTCAGGAACGCTGTCAAAATTACGTAATATCCATATTTTTTTTTATTTAAAACATTTAATTCGAGCAACATGACTCATATAGTGAACTTTAAACTACTGAGTAGTTACATATAATTTTGTTAGTAAAATTAATACTACTGTGTTAGTAACAATTTATAATAAATTAATGTTTATTTGTTGCGTGTGACGTGAAGGCCGCCGCAATGCAATAAAAAAGGGCAATCTACCCTGCCAGCTATCATCGCCAGCCCTCCTATTCTGTATCTTAGGTTGCCAACTGGACAGGGTGCCTATCGTCAAAAACATAGATAAAAACTAAACTTTCAAAATTGCTTTTAGTGGGTATTGAACTATTTACGAACTGTGTCGTCACTTCAAGTGCTAACATACCCTTAGACAATCGGAATTCGATAGTATATCTATGTTTTTGATGATAGACACCCAGTCCAGAAGGCAACTAGAGATACATAATAGGCCCGGGACGATGTTGGGGCTGGCGCGCACCCTGCGCACCAGGGACGCGCATCTCTTGCGCATCACTGTGTAAAAGCAGTCAATTATCATAATATATTACAAAAAATATAAATAAATAAATATATCGTCACGACATGAATCCCTGAGGGGGTGTCAGAGGTGTTCCGCATGTGAACGGTACATCCGCGTTGTACCGACGATTTTTACATCCTAACGTGGTGGGTGGTGAGCTCTATCGTCTTAGTTTGGGCATAAATACACGCTTTTTAGGGCATGCAGGTTTGCGGTTTGTTGCGGAAACAGATGATTAATAGTAGTTTATGCTACTAGGGCGAAAAGGAATAAATTACGAGGACGATTTAAAACACGAGCGTAGCGAGTGTTTTAAACGTAACCGAGTAATTTATTGCCTTTACGCTCGTGTATCATACTACGTTTTTCAATGCATAGTGTGAGGAAATGAAAACAAATATAATCTTGTGAACTTTCAATTATGATTGGCTCAAAAGGATTGTATCCAGAGCCGTTAAACAGTGGAAAAAAAAGTATAACATCTATGGTACACAGGAGAGGCTGCAGGTTAGCCAACCATTGCAAACAAATTAAAAAAATAATAATAATAAAGTCCTAGGGCAAAATAATCGACTTTCTGTTCGGTGTTGATGCATAAAAAGTGGGCCTTTACGAGCACATGCATTGAAAAAATATTTTCATATGAAATAAAATTACAAAATTTTCATAATTTGCAGCAAATTTACAGCGTTGCGCCTTCACGGTTTGTTTATAGTAATTCGACAAGGACAAATACATAATTATATCCCCTGGACAACAATAATTTAATCAAAAATTACAGAAAAATGTTCAACAACAGTTATTTAAAAACATTGCTGTATGATTTAATTAGGAAACAATCATATTTTTGGTAAGAAAAAATCTAAATTGTAAAGGACCAAAAAAGTGTGGACAAAGAAAGTTGATTGACCTACTAATACACGTCTCCTGTACCCTTGTACCAGCATCAATATTCAGAAAATGGCAGAATACCTTTTAAGGTGGCTCCGTCGGAATAATTAGCAACTCGATTCGCTGTGGTTAAAATTTCGAACAAAACCATATTAAAATAAAGTCCTTAGCAGCTCGCACTGCAACATGGCTGTTACGTCAGTCGCTGCGGCTGACAAGTGCGAAAATAATGTGTTTATAATTTATTTTATCTAAAATAAAATTAATTTCCAAGAACTGAGAAAACCAAATCATCTTATATTATTTTGTCTAGAAGTTTATAAATTTTCATACTGTTTTGATAAAAACTGCAGCAGTTATGTTGTTACAAGTGAACAAAAAATCGAGAAATAAGGGTAAACTTTGAATTTTCTTGCTTCACTTCTGTATATTATAATGAAATTCAGGAAAAACCACATCACTCTTTGTATCATGTAGATTACTATGTATTTTTCTTCTGCTGAAAAATGCTATAGTTACCGTATAAAATGGTTACAAAGTTCCTTAGTTCAAGGTCGTTGGCGTTGGTAGAAGCCTTAAGTAGACTCGGTTAGATCATCAAAGTCACGGCCGCAACGCAAACAGGCAGTCTATCGATTGGTTCAATAAATAAATAAGCATTCTATTCCTGAAATACTCACCTCGATTCGACGCGAGACGTGCGCGAATAAGGCTTTTTATGATAATGCGAACCTCTTTGGTGAAAGCACGTGTAAACCTTCCTAAGTATAATTTGAGTGCCGTTTATATTCCTGAAATATAGGGTGGCCCATAATTTGGATGATGAAATAAAAATACAAATTATTTATCAACTGAGGTTTGACTATAAGAGATAAATGAAACATTGCCACATCAAGATTTTAAAAGTACAAATGAGTACAGTGGAGACCACATCAAGCTATACACTTACAGTACGAAATTAGCCCCTACAGAGAAGCATATAAAATAGGTACAAAGTCCAATGTGTCTTACTTGATGCGGTCTCCACTGTACCTATAGTAAAGCAGATTCTTTTAGTGCTGTCAAAACATAAATTTTTTCAAGTAATTAGCTTTTGTGCCTAGCATTTAAGGACCATTTTTGCAATGAAGAAAATTTTGTTAAACTTAAACTTAAACCAAAATTAAAGCCTTCAGAATCTGCTGTATTAAGAAATTAAGGTTATATTAGGTTAGTTAAGAAAAATATTGTCTTTTTTTTATTTCTTTTCCTGTTTTCATTACTATGGTATATTTTTCTTTTTTAATACTTGACAGATGACGGCCCACTAAGGGCCGAAATATATTTCAAGCTAAAAAGAAATATTTTATTTATTAATTATATTTAAAGTAATATATGTATAATTACAAATAAAAGGCCAATAGAGGCAATATTATATATTTATTACTGTATTAAGAAACTAATATAAGGAATCAAATAAATTTCAAGAGAAAGTCTACGGAAGGTTTCCTCTAACTTTAGAGCCAATTCTCCGGATTTGTAATAAAACATAAAGAAATAATTATAACAACCAAAATACAACTATACAAACTAACAAAACAAAACTACTTAATACTAACAAAATACTTTGCTAAGAGCAATGTATATCAAATTACAACTTTTAGCTAAGAGCAATATATACCAAAATACAACTTTTATCTAAGAGCAATGTATACCAAAATACAACTTTTAGCTAAAAGCAATGTATACCAATAGTTTACTATAATAATATGCATAAACGTATTTTTAATTATATTATTGTAGCTTTAAAGTAATTGGATTTTCCGTAAGACTGAAGTAAGAATTATTTAATTAAAAATTTCTACTTCACTCTTATGGAAAAACTAATTAATTTGAAGCTACCATAATATCATTAAAAATATGTTTATGCGTAAGTAAAGGATTCAGTTATAATTAAAATCTATAATTATAATCAATCTCTTAAGTTATAGACAGATAGATGCATATAGTAAACTATTGGTATGAATTATCATCCATCCATCCATCAGCCTAGTTCGTCCACTGCTGGTAAGCCTTTCCAGAACTTTGCCACTCCCGGCGGTCATCCTGGAAGAATTGCCCATACTCCACACGCTGGGCAGGCGGGTTGGTGAGCGCGGTGCCGGAACCCTCGCACCAGTTACGCCGCTGCAGTCTGTTCCATATAAGGCCCGGATTTTAGGGATGGATATACCGCCATCCATCGGTCCCAGGCATGGTGGGCCTCCTGGTTTTTTGCCTGTGAGCTGTTCTCTTACTCTCCCCCGAATTACTTCGAGGGGGTCCCCAAGTAAGATGGTGGTACCTCCACAGTCGAGCCCGGCATCAGCTCTACCACCTGGGGCTCTACCGCGTAATTCTCATTTGTATCAACTTCAAGCAAATGCATGCGAAATTCAACGAGTGCAAAAGAGATGGCATGTTAGGCGGGCGTCGTCGCACGCACGTCAAATTTCAATCTCAAGTTGATGTTGATGAAAATGAGAATTACGCGGTAGACCCGCTGTTGTCAATAGTATTATTATTAGTATAATATAGTATTATTATAGCAAACTATAAAAAACTATTGCTCATAGCTAAAAGTTGTATATTGATTGTTATAATTAATTCTTTATATTTTGTTATATTTTATATTCCACATAAATATAAATACTTAATTAAACAGTTTTAGGCGCTATATTTCGACCCCTCAGTGGGGTCGTCATCAGGCGAATAGAAAAATATTATATGACATATGGGTATTTGAAGTTAGAAAACCGCTGACATCTGTTGACATAAAAATATAAAAAAGTATATTTTAAATTATGAACCAAACTTTTTAAGAAAGAGTTTAGTTAGCCGGTGCTAGGTGGCGTTATCTTGCAGAGTGCTCCGATTCTGAATATTTTATTATATTAAATTAAACTGTAAATTTGGATTTGATTATAAATTTTGGTTTGAGTCTTTTGTTTTAAATCCAAATTTCTAACATCTCCTCTCTATAATTCAAGTGTTTGAAGATATATATTTTTAATAATTATTATTATTATTTTCAACGCGGGCAGAGCCGCAGGCACATCTAGTGATTAAAGATTCAAAAATATGGTCCAGTGGATCGTGGACAAACAACAGCTACGCTTTAAAGGTTTCGGTTTTTGGTTGGAACCCTACAAACGTAAGTTTATATTTAATACTAGCTTTTGCCTGCGGCTTCGCTCGTATGGAAGTGTTTTTCAGTTGTAGACAGTTTTCGGCTCGGTGGTTATTTTATCAATCAATCAATTAAATAATTTATTTGTGAAACATAGGTTTACATGCGTATATGACAACAATATTTAATAATGTGCTCTATGTTTTGCCTCAGAGGCGTACAAAATTTCATAAAAACAATAATACACAATAACAAAACAGTTTTTATATAGATACATTTATCATAACATCATATTTCCCCTTATAGTTTATATGTTGACTAAGGTCACTATGGTGGTTACAAAGAAAACCGCCAAATCCGTTGAGTGGTTCTGGGGATAAAACGGAACATACAGAGAAACAGACAAAAACATTTAAAACTTTAGTTTTGGCCTTGTATTTCAGTTATAGACAGTTTTCGGCTCGGCGGTTATTTTATCAAAACCCCTTGTAGTTTATATGTTGACTAGGGTTACTATGGTGGTAATAAAGAAAACCGCATCCAAATCCGTCGAGTGGTTCTGGGGATAAAACGGAACATACAGAGAAACAGACAAAAACTTTTAAAATTTTAGTTTTGGCTTTGTCTTTCAGTTATAGACAGTTTTCGGCTCGGCGGTTATTTTATCAAAACCCCTTGTAGTTTATATGTTGACTAGGGTCACTATGGTGGTAATAAAGAAAACCGCATCCAAATCCGTCGAGTGGTTCTGGGGATAAAACGGAACATACAGAGAAACAGACAAAAACTTTTAAAATTTTAGTTTTGGCCTTGTCTTTCAGTTATAGACAGTTTTCGGCTCGGCGGTTATTTTATCAAAACCCTTTATAGTTTATATGTTGACTAGGGTCGCTATGGTGGTAATAAAGAAAACCGCATTCAAATCCGGTGAGTGGTTCTCAGGTTAAAACGGAACATACAGAAAAACAGACCTCTTAATAAATAACCCGTTTCATTTTTATAACTTCGCAAAAATATTCAATGGACAGACATGACTTGTTAATTTTATTATTAGTATAGATCAGGAATGGGCAAACTTTTTAGTACGCGGGCTAATATTTATAAACAGTATTAATAGGGGGCCAGGTTTTTGTATTATAATTCTTTATTAAGGCGAATGGATACGCCAACTGCAATTTGGACCTGTCTTTGAAGGCCTACTCCTCCCACACAGGTGGTCCAAAAACTTTCATAAAAATATATGATAGGCATTATAGAGTCAAAAATAAATTTTAAGTTTCATAAACTGTTTTTCTGTTGTAAGTTTTGACAAATAAAATCGAAAGTCGTCGAAAGTTTCACATGATTAACACAAGAGTTCTTACTCCTTCCAAACGCCTAAATCAATTTTAATTATTAATTCACCAAATTATAGGAATTTTTTAAGTTCAATTTTTTTTTTCCGTTCGTGGCATCCATGTGAAAGTAATATTTTCTCAAATTTGCGCTAGCCGGAGACGCAGTGGTTGTCATAACAGCCACTTTTCAAGGCACGCTGAAATGAACGTTATTTCAATGTCGTTTCCGTTGATATTTGTACCGACACACATCGAGTTGCTTATTTAGCGTGGTCATACGCCTTAAAATGAGCATATTTGTATTTAAGTTATTTACTGACTCATGTAGGTTTCAGCAACATTAAAAGATCTCTTATTAATGCAAAATTAAATTATTATGAACTATAGACATTCAAATCAGGTAGGTACACTATGAAATAGGGAAATTGCAGGTAATCTATAAAATAGAAACAAGATTTATTATGGTTAAACGTCAGTCGCTTAGCGCAAAGTGCATAACTTAACTTTGTTTTTCTTGTTTAGAAGTTCAAATTGAAAAATATTTTGATATGTGGCTGTTCATGCCAATAGTTCAGTATTAGTGTGGTTTATAAAGCATGTGTTTGAAATTTAATGCACTATTAGTCATGATCTTGTCCAAACAAAGTTAAAACAGCATTTTATGGTTGTTTTGAGAAGATCATGACTAATTGTGTATACAATTTCAAACTCTTGCTTTATAAACCTCACTAAAACTGAACTATTGGCGTGAAATGCCACATACCAAAATGCTTTTCAATTTTAAATTTGTAAATAAGAAAAACAATGTTAAGTTATGCACTTTGCGCTAAGCTACTGACGTTTAGCCTTAATGTAAGCAAGTTCACTATTTAAGTAGTCGTGGGCCGGATTGCAAACGTTCGCGGGCCGGAGATGGCTTGCGGGCTGGAGATGGCCTGCGGGCCGGAGATGGGCTGCGGGCTGGAGATGGCCTGCGGGCTATAGTTTGCCCATCCCTGGTATAGATGATGGTGCAAGATTATACAGTTGCCTAATCGTCTTATTTGGCGTTTACGAAAACTATATGCTCGAATCAAAAAGTAGTACAATAAATAACAATTGATCTGACGACATCTCTTTTGTTGAGCATACAGGTTAAGGGGCTGCACTACGCTAAAATTCAGTCCTGCTCTAACACGTTTGTGTTTTAACTCTCTGTCCTGCTCTTTTCAGATGCCATGCACGCAAAACTTTAGTTATTTTGAAATCGTGGCTCCATTAGGACATTAACCATAATTTCTTTATGTAATAAGGACGCTTTTTTCTAGTTAGTATCTGCGTGTGTTGGTTTCCTTTCAATCGGTTTTGAAACATGGAAACTGAATCGCTTTATTTGTGAAAGACATGCTTTTTTAAAAGTTATATAATTAACAGAAGATTGAAGGTATGTTTATTTATAAAGTGTAATTAATAATTGCCGTGAGTCACAAAACAAGCCATATTTTTTTTTTTTTTTTACCGTCTACATTGACGGAATTGAATCCAATACAAAACTGATGTTTAGCATTATGGAGCCCCTTAAAAAACTTTCTTTCCTTGGCCTTGTCTAGATATTTTTCTTTTTTTATATTCAGTTGGAATGTTACTTCCATTATTCAGTAGACAAAACGCGTCTGATCTACTATTATAGATCATTGCTACGACGCTCTTTTTCGGATTACAGCCAAAAAACTGATGTGTAAGGTTCTTTATGTCCAGTGTCACTTTATTTGTGTATGTAGCTCTCACTAGATGTGCCTGCGGCTCAGCCCGTTTGAAAATATAATAATTATTAAGGCGATACCAAAATAAAGATGGGGTTTTTTCGAATCCATTTACTCCACTATAACGTCATTTACGTATTTCATTTTTGGGTAAATGTTTATTGAGTATTTGATTATGATTCTCACTGAAGGAAAACGCGATTGGATGAAATTTTCTCGATAGAATTTAATTCCGAAAACACCTCTAAATTGTTTTATTTTTTCCTGTAATTCTGAAATCCCAACTAATTTCATTGTGAAATTGCATTCAAAATTTAGATATTATGTATTCGTAAAGTCTCCTTGAAAATATTTTTGACAAAATAGCTTAGTACATTTTATATTAATAAAAAACCGACTTTTTGCTACTTTTCCAGGAATCCGTCCCACTCGCACTGAGGGTTTTTTCGCATATGGAGTAACAGGGACGCTAAAACTTTTACGTATCGCCTTCAAAAAAAAAAACCTTGAAACACTTGAATCATAGACTTTGTGAGTGACGTTGGATGTAGGAGATAATCTTTGGAATTAATTTGATGTTCAATTTGCATTGTATAATGTTACGTTTTCGCAAACCCAAAACAGTATGAACGGCCGTTTAGACGAGCCATACAGATCTGCCGTTTCTGAAACGTGGAACATTTTGATTTCATAATTTCATTCTTTAATAATTAAGCGATCACGTATCCTAACCCATTTTGTTTATACCGTTCATCATTGTCACAATCCAAGGAATCGAATTGCACGATTTTTTGTTCGGTCTAGGCAATCACGTGGTATTAGACTCTAAGCAATCACGTGGTATCAGACTCTAAGCAATCACGTAGTATCAGACTCCGTGGTATCAGACTCTAAGCAATCACGTGGTATCAGACTCTTAGCAATCACGTGGTATCAGGATGTACTGCGATGAGAAATTGATTTTATTAAAATTTTTATAATTTATGTCTGGTTCACGACGGTTAACAAGTAATTTCACAGTAAAAATTAGATTTTCATGTAAATAAATTTCGGGAGCCGAGCGAAATGGAGCAGAATGAGGCGACCGACCCGCTTGAATTTAACAGAAATATGATATAGAAAAAAGAAAGAAAAAAAGAAAATATTTATTTCAGACCGAAATCCATATTTTAGTTAGTAACAATATAAGCTTAAAAAACATGTTAGTATCCTAATCTACACACAAAAACAAAAAATACAAAAATATGACACAGAAAAGGTAGCGGAAGTCGCTGTTGCAGACATCATCACGGGACTGTCCCAACGATTAACAATGCCCTCCAAGCTGCCGTTGGAGATGCCCCTTAATTGGATATGCCCAGTTCTACGATGTGACAATGACATATATAAATCAATCTGACGCGACGAAGTATTATATTAAATTATTATATTCTATTAACGGAAAATAGAAACTAAACACAATATCTACACAGATATAATTATTAAAACAAACAGAGCTAGTAACATTCCCCGGAGAAATCAGTTCTACGATTGAAGAAACAATTCCAAAGCGCTAATCCCCGAAGACTGAGGGAATATATCTGACAGGGAATATCACGGGAATTCATTAAAAGTTTAACTGAACCCTAATTATAACTTTTACAATCTGACTTGGCAACAAGTGGTCAAAATTATTTGGCGTCTCTAAAATGGGATTTAATCAAACATAGGTAATTGAAAATATTTCTGAAATTTAGACTTCTTCTGTTATTTAAGTTTTATGGTTTCTATTATCATCCTTTTATTTAAACTGTATAAGATTAAAAATCAATATGTTTTTCTAAAATATTTAAATATAATTAATATTGATTTATATATAAAAACCGCGGGTCTACCGCGTAATTCTGATTTTCATCATCATCAACTTGAGATTGAAATTTGTCGTGCGTGCGACGACGCCCCCCTACCATGCCACCTCTTTTGCACGCGTTGAATTTCGCATGCATTTGCTTGAAGTTGATACAAATCAGAATTACGCGGTAGACCCGCGGCTCACCTAAATACGTGTTGTGATCGGGAAAGCCGACCAGTTTCAGCAGATTTAGACTGCCTTCATCTGGGTGAGTAAAGACGTTTACGTGACGACGTTACGCCTCACCTCAGTGAGCACACTCAGTATTGAGGTGAGCCGTTTTTATATAAATCATTAATTATCCTCAAGTCTCATTTAATTCTATAATATAGGTAATTAATATTAAATAATATTTTTAGGGTATGAATTTTATACTTGCGATTGTCGGCACTTGGTAAAACTAGAAACACATCTCGAATACTATTTAGGTCTCAAGTTTAAGGTGAAATGTTAAAAACGTTAAAAAATTAATTTTTTTTTGCGAAACCCGCTCGGTGCAAAGTGCAAAACTTTAACTTTATTTTGCGAAACTCGCTCGGTGCAACGTGCAAAACTTTAACTTTGTTTTGCGAACCCCATTCGGTGCAAAGTGCAAAACTTTAACTTTATTTTGCGAAACCCGTTCTATGCAAAGTGCAAAACTTTAACTTTGTTTAGCAAAGCCCGCTCGGTGCAAAGTGCAAAACTTAAAATTTGTTCATCTTGTTTAGAATTAAAACGTGACAAAGATTTTGGTCTGTGGCGATTGACGACAATAGTTTAGTATTAGTGAGGCGGGGTAGTTATATAGGCATCTATCGTTTTTGTGATTATGAGAAGCAAGTTTTGCGACGAGCCAATGTTGGGGGCATTGAGCGATGTAATTTGATGCGATGCGATGTGATGTGATGCGATGAGATGTGATGTGATGCGTCGGCAGCTTCGGTGGTGCGGACACGTTCCACGGATGTCAGAGGAGCGAGTGGCGAAGCGCAGCTTTTATTCTGAACTGAAGGTAGAGTACGTTAAACATCGAAAGTCTATCGATGCTATTGATAGTTAATGACTATCGATAGTAATCGATATTTTTGGTATCTATCGATTGTTGGCTACATGACAACTTGTAATGGACTTTATTGCAACTATTGTCTATGCTTGGGGAAATCCGAAATATAAGATAGGCGCTACGAGTTAAGTCCCGCGGGTTTAGTGACTATAGTTTTTATTTCTTGATGTTAAGTACTTCGAAGTAATTAGAATTAAAGAAAAATTTTAAATTCTAATTTACAGAAACCAATGGAAACTTTGTGATGACAGTTTACACAAAACATAGGTTATAAAGTTTTGTTGATGAACTATTGAGTATATTTTGAATATAAATATTCTATTCCGTTTAATTTGAAAAAGGCGGGTTTTTCACAATCCGGCTGCTAAACCGCTCTTAAGGTGGCCCCGTCGGAAAAATTAGCAACTCGATTCGTCGTGGTTGAAATTTCGAACAAAACCATATTAAAATAAAGTTCTTATCAGCTCGCACTGAAGCATGGCTGTTACGTCAGTCACTGCGGCTGGCAAGTGCGAAAATAGTGTGTTTTTAATTTATTTTATCTAAAATAAAATTAATTTCCAAGAACTGAGAAAACCATATCATTTAATATTATTTTGTCTAGAAGTTTATAAATGTTTATACTGTTTCGATAAAAACTGTAGCAGTTATATTGTTACAAGTGGACAAGAAACCTAGAAATAAGGGTAAACTTAGAATTTTCTTGCTTCACTTCTGTATATTAAAATAAAATCCAAGAAAAACCACATCACTATTTATATCATGTAGATAACTATGTATTTTTCTTCTATTAAAAAATGCTTTAGTTACCGTATAAAATGGCTATAAATTTACTCAGTTCAAGGTCGTTGGCGTTGGGAGAAACCTTAATAAAATAAGTCTGTGAAGTCGTGTGAAGTTTATGATCGTTCCAAAAACACGCGAAATAATCATCAGTTAATTTGCGACCTACTTGATAAATAAACCTATTTCGTTAAATAACTTCAAGGGGTACCTATTAAGAATCTAGAGTACCTCGTACAAACCTTGTCACCTTGTCCTTGTACCTTGTCACCTTTGTACCTTGTCAAAACAATCAAATAAGTAGACTAATTAACATTATATCATTGCAGTATAGAAACGCAGAAAGAAAAGTAAATCTGGATGTGAGGAGCTCTGAACCGGGATTCGAACCCGGGACCTCTCGCTTACCGGGAGATTGCTCTACCAACTAAGCTATCCAGGTTTCTATACTGCAATGATATAATGTTAATTTATATCTCCTTGCGATGGATAAATCGCCAAGTGTTCAAACATAGAGACTTATTTCTATCATATAGTTTAGGTACTAAACTATTTCACAGAAAATACAAGCGAAAATTAAAATTCCTATACAAAATTTGCAATATGTTATTAAAGTTAGTATGGACAGAACTTTTTAGGGTTTCGTACTTAAAGGGCAAAACGGAGCGAGCCTGTCATGTAAGCAGGAGGTCGCAGGTTCGAATCCTGGCCTGAGGAATTTTTTCAAATAGTTAATTAATTGAAATTTGTTTCTAGTTGTTCTTTTCTAGTTTGTAATAATGTATGTTACTGCTAAACCCAATTTTAGGCGAAACTAGTGTTTCGGAAATCCTTCAGCGCATAAGAGAGCCTGTAGGTCAGGTTAAAAGTGGTTACACAGCCGGATTGTGAAAAACCCGCCTTTTTGTTATCAATCGAAACAGAACACTTACAATTCAAAATTCACTCAATAATTATTCAACAAAACCTTATTATCTATGTACTGTGTATTTTGCCATCGCAAAGTTTCCATTGTTTTCCATATTTTAGAATTTCAAAAGTTTCTATAGAGAATTTGAAGGAAACTCAATTTTCAGTAATTAAATTTTTGCATTTTTCTAGGTATGTCATATCCAAATTATCTAATTTCTTTTGTGTATGAATGAGACAACATTTAGCTAACAGCAACATTAATTTAATTTTTGAAAAGTGTCACCTGTAATAAATTATTACGAATCTTATCATGGAAATGGATGGCATTTAGGACGAACTGTTTTTAAAATTTAATTTTGACTGTTAAACTGACAATAAAAACAAAAGTTAATACGTAGATGTAAAACCTTGTAATCTACTTTCAAACCAAAAACAAATAATTGAAATAGCTATTGAATTACAGGAACTATGAACTCATGAATCTGTAAGAAAATTTCGGCAATTTCAACAAGAATGATGAAGGGGAGTTGAGAGGAGAAGATTATTTGAGGATCGAAGTATTCTATCATGATTGTCAGACATGAATTTTATCAACATGCTGTTTATTTGTCTTTAATCCACTGAACATCTAGCAAGGACGTGATGAAATAGGTACAAACGGCCACACACGTGGCTACATAAATATTTTATTATGACCGCTATGTGTACACAATAATTACCGAGATGGTATACCGATAGGTATTGGAGACTGCATAGTGATGATCAACTAATCACATCAAGCCATACATGTTGGACTTTTTACTAATCTTATATCCTTCACTATAGAGATTAATTTAGTACTGCAAGTAGCTTGATGTGATCTCCGCTGTACCTACAAGGTTGAAGCTTCAATAAATGAAAACAAAAAATTTGGACGCTCTGTTATTCTCTGGCAAATGGTTTTTGCTCGTGACTTTGCGTGATGTACGAGTGTTGTGTTATCCCCAAGGAACTGCCCAATATCCCGGAATAAAAGTTACTAAAAAAGTTTCAAATAAACCCAAACCCATAAATGAAATAAAGTATGTTAGCTGAAACAGTTCCAGTACACCCGCACGCTCTTTTGGATATCTACTATGTGAAAATAATTAACTATCCGAGCAAATAGCTACGGTACAGCCAAACGGAATTATGGAATATCTTTAAAATACCCATATCTTCCCACGGACGAAATAGTATATTTCGTGACGAGTATAAAATTACGGATTTTCTTACTCGAGAAATGAAGCTGGCGAACGTCGAAAGCTTAGATTCCGATGGTAAGAAAACCCATTTGCCATCCCATCGTTGCGAATGATACTTTTTCTACTACCTGATTTATGTATTTAAATATTTAATTTTTCCTTTCAAATTTAATGTATTTTATGACTTTGCAAAGTGCGGCGCGGTTTTTACCTTTTTTTTTTCAGGCTTCGACCGGCGGCTTTTATTTGTGGCCAGTATCATTTTGCGAAAAAAGAGTGTCAGACGCGATATAATCGTGAATCGGAACGCAGGGAATTTTGATTGTAAAGACAAACTAAGGAAGTCAAAAAGAACCTAATTTAGCATGAAATGAAGACAAACGACAAAAAATAACAAATTTTGCAATAAATGAAATTTCAATACGATATTTCAAACTGACCAGTGGGTCTACCGCGTAATCCTCATTTTCATCAACATCAACTTGAGATTGAAATTTGACGTGCGTGCGACGACGCCCGCCTAACATGCCATCTCTTTTGCACGCGTTGAATTTCGCATGCATTTGCTTGAAGTTGATACAAATGAGAATTACGCGGTAGAGCCCCTGATAGTCATTCCGCAACGGGGCCCGGAAAGTTCGATTTTCAAAACAAATTTCGAGTATTAAATGGAACTTTTTCATAAAGGTAGTAGAAAAAAATATTTTCGATGCGTAAAATATCAAACACCGTAACGTCCTGATGTAGACTGACTGACGAGCGCTTTTTCGCATGCTTTGAGCTTAAGGCGATTACCGTCGCCAAATTAGCAGCTCAATGTTTTTCGGTACGAATATCAACGGAAACGACATTGAAATAACGTTCATATCAGCGCGCAATGCAAAGTGGCTGTTACGACGCTCGCTGCGTCCTTGATAGGGCGAAATAGGAGAAAATAATACTTTTCACATGGACGTGATTGTTCGATTGGATAATGCAATGTTATGTTTATAGCTATCAAGTTTATCTATTGTTCAAAGTATAAATGAATTAAATCGACCAAGCCGCTTAGGAGAGGTAGGGAATGTATGCCAAAAAAACATCATTCGGTAGAAATTTGTTTTCATATAGAAGTTTTGGTGGTATGAAAAAGAAAAATGTTGCATATGTTGTCTCAAAGTTGATAATTCATAATACATTTTTTTCAATATTTTTGGTTCGGCCATAAACGAGGAGTAGGCTTTAGAAAGTACCCATTTGGCGATATAAGGGCCTTAAGAGTCGGTTTAGCAAAGTATAACGTATCGCGTTTTGAACCGCAAAAAAATCTGCAGAAAGAATTTTATTTAAGACGTTATATTTTTTTCATACATAAAATATCACAATTTCATGGTTTGAAATGAATCAGAAAAGAGACAAAATTGGGATAAGCCCCCCTTAAATACAGGTTTATCTCACGACAATGAGTCAGGCCTGGTTGTAGTAGTCCGTACACGTATGCGTTGCTGCAGTGTGCGTGAGATTAGAGCGCGCTCACGAGGCGCTCACACACACTTCCGCAATATATTTGTATAAAACAACCTATGTCACTTTCATGTTCTTTGATTGTTTTTTTGTGAGTTTATTTAATTTTCCATTTTATTTTATTGGGTCTTGGATACTTTTCTTTTTATTTAGTTTAGCCTAACTGTTTAATGCAATTTGTTTTCTTTATTCCGTATTTTATTTGGATCTTGCTAATGTTTGTTTTATTTTAAATTTTTATTGTGTCTCTATTCAGTCTACTTGCAATTGTCGTGTTTCGTGTTTTGTATGAAAAGGGACGAGCTGAAAACCAAAGCGGGTCTATTATGTATCTGTAGTTGCCAACTGGACTGGGTGCCTATCATCAAAAACATAGATATACTATCGAATTCCGATTGTCTAAGGATATTATTCCCACTTGAAGTTCAATACCCACTAAAGGCAATTTTGAAAGTTCAGTTTTTATATGTTTTTGATGATAGGCACCCAGTCCAGTTGGCAACTAAAGATACCTAATAGAGGGGCAGGTCCTCTAAAAAGGTCGCTTTGGATGAATCATATTATAATTCTGTTGTAATGCTGTCTCTTTTGCACGCATGAAGAAACTCTGACTCTATCCTACTGTCAAATCATTTCATGATTCACCCAAGTTGGCCTTTTTGGATCCTCTGATCTCTGATACGGAAGCGCAATCATGTTTCCTACGAATAAAAATCGTAATACACGTAAAAAGTTGCTAAAATACCTACCTGCGCTGTGTAATGGTGTGGAAAAACCAGTACAAACAGTAACTTTAAACGGGATGCAATCAAATTTCTAAGGTAAGTACATAAATATTTAATACACACTTCACACTCGGAACACCTTCGAAAACCCTTCGTGGATTCATGACGCGACGATATATTTATAAATTAATTAATTGATTAACTTATTTGGAACTACACTTGCAAATTCCACATCACCAAAGGTTAACTGGTAGAGAATGCTAATTAGCATTAAGTTCGTTTTTGAGCATTGTATATTTTTGTGCAATAAAGAATTTACATACATACACAGCCGTAATTATAATCAAACTATATAATGTACGTAGTATAATTTTGTTTACTTAGGTACCTACTGAGATTATCTACCCATACCATAGCCAGGGGTGGGCAAACGGTCGATCGCGATCGACCGGTCGATCGCAAGGGAATCTATGGTCGATCGCACGCATTCCTAAAAATGTACTGACGTGTTGGGCTAATTCCAATAACAGTGGCCTTTTCACCAGTCAAAATACCAGTATTTAAAGTGCATTCATAAAAAACCGCAATCGACTTACCGACGAACATTTGTCTTCCTGTTTACGTTTGGCACTTAGTAAATACGTGCCTTCCTATGAGAAATTAGCAGAAAATACGCAGTGCCATGCATCGACCTCTAAGTAAATCGGTCCAGAGAGGCCCGAAAACTGATAAAAACACTCTTAGTTCATGTGATTGGCTTCATACTTATTTTTAGTAGTTATTAGTTATTAACTTGTATAATAAGAAACTGTACTTCTTTAATTGTAAATAAAAGTATATTTAAATAGTAATATGTGCGCAATACCTACAATAAACGATTTAACATAAAAAAATATTGTCTTATTGCAAGTCGATCGCTTGTCGTCTCAATTTATTGATATAGATCGCCATTAGTGAAAGTCTGCCCACCCCTGCATAAACTAACTATACATATTTACAAGTAATATCTATGCCTATACTGACGAAAATAAGACCTAGACTCTAATCTATAGTTTTCTGCCATCCGGAATATTCCGGAATAATCCGGATTACGTAAGTACCGGCTGTAGGTAGGCTCTGTGCTCGGAATAAAATGTCTACCTCGATATTGTCGATATCGCGAGAGGGGCTTAGTGCTAGATAGTAGGGTGGCATTTATCTCTAGACATGGACGTAAATAAGGCGGGGTCTAGCCAACGAACTGAAATTTTATGGAAGCGTAAACTCGCTTAAAAATTGACCCACCGTTTATGTGCCCAGGTGGGCAAGGCTTATATTTTTGTGTATTACTTTGATCAGTCCGCGCTAGTGAGCACGTCAAAATTATAACAAAATACCGGGTTGCACCGTGAAATGGTGCATAAGCAACTCGAGCAAACACTGCAAGAGTCATGGCATCAGTTTTTATGCGTAAGTATTCGAAATAACATTATAAACGATTGACAAATTACCACGTATAGTGCTTTTTACATTTTCGTCTTTTATACAATAACATAAAGACTACGACTAGGTCCATTCTTTTCGGTCCGACTCAAGTCTATGATTGGCTGCAATCGGAATGTCGTGATAGCTGGAATCGGAATGGCGTGATTACCACTAGCCAATCATATTGCGACTATCGTAGTGAGCTAAGTACGTGTAGTATTTTCAAAATCACACACAACCTCCGTGTCGTGGGGGCATAATCCTAGGAACCCTATTTCCATAAAATTTTAGTTCGTTGGGTTCTATCATAAAGTATCAAGTTCAAATTCAATAGACGTAATATAAAACCCTCGAATATTTTGTAACAGGTTGTATGTAATAGCTACTTCTAAGTCCCTCTGCTTCCAAAATAATGTGTTGATATTAAAATTGTCTGTGTGAATTTCCTTATGGTAGTTGATAATAAATAGGTCACATATGAAATTGCTGTTTTCTATAGAGAATTTGAAGGAAACTCAATTATTAGTACTAACATTCTTCAATTTTTTTTAGGAATGACAAATCTAAATTCTTTACGTATGAATGAGACAATATTAAGCTAACAGCAACATTAATTTAATTTTTGAAAAGTGTCAGCTGTAAATAGTACATTACGATACGAGAGCGATGAAACGTTTTCTGACGAGTGTGAGTTTGCGGCACGAGCCGAAGGCAAGTGCTGCAATCACACGAGTCGAGAAAAAGTTTCTTGCACGAGTTTCATATTAGTATATTTCATTACGAGTGCGGAAAGCCTGTCATTGCAAAGAGTTCCGACAAATGTCTACCCGAGCCGAGGCGCAGCCGAAGGTGAGGGTTGACAGTCGGAACAAGTTGCAATGACGGTTCCGCACGTGTACTGAACAACTATTTTTAATACAGTTGCGAAAAAATGAAGCAATTTAATAAAATAACAAAAACACACTAAACTCAACTAACTAATACTCCACGCAATAAATTCGTCGTATGTAGATATGTAGCGACTTTTTGACTTCTCCGAAGCATTTTGTGCAATTATACTGAGTTCCGGTGGTGTCAATTCAAATAAAATATCGTCGAAATTACTCATTTTGTGCAACAAACAACTAAACCCGCAAAGAAATTTTTTGGAAAATGGCGCCAACCGTAAAAGAATATGAGCAGAGATTTTTTTTTGTTTTCTTCACCCATTCTGGCTAGGCAAAGAGAACTATGCCCATACAGCCAAGTCTTCAGTAGAATTTTTTTATTGATATGAAATGAAAATGAAATTTAATGAGATGAAATGAAATGAAACCTAACCTAACTCATTGAATCAAATCATTAAATCTGATATTGAAACAAAATAGTAGCTTCTTTTTAGAAATATTTGCATGAATCATAAAAACTTCTTTGATTTTTTTTTGTAAAAACTTCGTGGTTGGTTTTTTTCTTTTTAATAGACAATATTTTGACAGTTGGGAAAGAGAATGCACGAGTTCGGAAAAGGTAAAGAAAAAGCTCGAGTATGTAATCGCCCACATCCCGAACGCTATACGTCCCTGCAATACGCCACTTTTTGAGCAACTGTATTGAAAAATTTTTTTCAATGCATGTGCTCGTAAAGGCCCACTTTTTATGCATCAAAACCGAACAGAAAGTCGATTATTTTGCCCTAGGGCTTTATTTTTTTTTTTTCATTTATTTACAATGTTGGCTAACCTGCAGCCTTTACTGTGTACCATAAATGTTATACTTTTTTTTCCACTGTTTAACGGCTCTGGATACAGTCCTATTGAGCCGATCATACATTTAAAGTTCACAAGATTATATTTGTTTTATTTCCTCACACTATGCATTGAAAAACGTAGTATGATACACGGGCGTAAGAGCAATAAATTACTCGGTTACGTTTAAAACACTCGCTACGCTCGTGTTTTAAATCGTCCTCGTAATTTATTCCTTTGCGCCCTTGTAGCATAAACTACTATTTTGAAAAGTGTCAGCCGTAAAAATTATTACGAATCTTATCATGGAAATGGATGGCATTTAGGACGAATTCGGGGGATTGATTATTATATACCCAACTTTTTCTAATTAATCGAAACAGAACACTTAAATTCAAAATTCACTCAATAGTTATTCAACAAAACCTCATTACATATGTATTGTGTATGTTGCTACCACAAAGTTCCCATTGGTCTCCGTAAATTAGAATTTCAAAAATTTTGAAATTGTAATTTACAGAAACCAATGGAAACTTTGGGAATGCAGTATACACAATACATAGGTAATGAGGTTTTGTTGAATAACTATTCAGTGAATTTTGAATTTAAGTGTTCTGTTTCGATTAATTTGAAAAAGGCGGGTATTTCACAATCCGGCTGCGAAACCGCTCTTAAGCCTGATTATTAAATGTTTAATTATTCAAATAATTTTAATAATTATTCATTTACTCAACAGTACAACTTTCCAATTATTTTGCATCGTTTATCAGTCCGCTGCAAGCACATCCGTAATCCGGATATCCGCTTTTCAACTGCTCCGGAATTTCCGGAAATCATGATAGCGGCGCTCTGTAATGGAAGATTTTGCATAATAAATCCTGACGATTCAGCAACTCGGGTCATGCATGCATGTGTTATGATGCATAGCTGGGTGTATTTCACAGTTGTGATCATGATTTGTTTGCTTGACGTCGCCAAACCGGAAATAACTGGTTCAGTTATAACATAAAGTCCATAGGAGGAAATGTAGATTTATATGTTAAAATGTAAACAAATGGTCTCCTCTATACTGATATTCATGGAATGGTCAGTTTGTTTTTTTTATTCGGACCATTGCTTACTCATACAGTGTAAGTAATTTAACAACGTCGTTACGCGCAAACGCTGTCACCACATTGTGAGGTGTCTAGGGAATATTATTATAATATTTTAGGCTGAGTCCATTAACATTACCTAGAATCTATATATATGTTTAAGTAGAATTAAAAATCGTTATATTTGAGTAATATTTTAACAGTGAACCCCTAAAATATGTAATTTTTACGGTTTTTTACCAAAAGTATAGCCGAATTTGCTTTTATTGTTTTAAATAAAATGAAAAAATAAATACGGGTCAAACATCTAAAATGTTATCTAGATTGATAATAACCAAAAATAATGTTTGATAATGTCCACAGTCTTGCCAAAAAATTTAAAACAAGTTTTAAATTTTATGCCAGCAACGAAATCGGTTGACTGGAAGAAATTTCTTTAAGGAATAAGTCCGCCCTTGCCTTTTGTTATTCTGTATTCTGTGTTTTATTTAAATTTTCTGTGCAATAAAGTATTTATTTATTCATTCATTTAAATCTGCACGATACACTGTGGGGTGTCTATGGAATGTTATTATATACAAGGTGACTTTTTGATCATCGTTCAAATTCATACTAGTGGCTTAGTAAGTGATCAGTATCATGGATCAATAACAATTTTGGTGAAATACGTAAAATGAAATTTCGACTCCCCATAGTGATTCACTCGGGACTGGAACTAAATTTATATGGGAAGCCGAAATTTCATTTGACGAATTTCACAAAAATTGTTACTGATCCAAGATACTGATCACTTATCAAGCCTCCAGTATGAATTTGGACGATGATTAAAAAGTCACCTTGTATTTTAGGCCAGTCTTGTTTCTCCTGAAAAAAAAAAAAAAAATTCCACCCGCGACGAAATCAGCATGATTGTATTTGGTATGCTACCATCGCAAAGTTTTCATTGGTTTCTGTAAATTAGAATATTTTATTTTTTTATTTCCAAGTGTTGATAACGTACGATTATTTTTGTCAAAAATAACTATAGAAAATAAAATATTAAACCTAAAATTTATTTTTGACCTCAGTGCCCATAATTTATTATTTTTGAAGTTTTTGGACCATCGGTGTGGAAGAAATATGCCTTCAAAGACAGGTCTAAATGAAATGAAATATATTTATTTATGTAATGTAGGTATATCAGATACACTTATTACAGGTCAGTTTCAATGTAATATAAATAATTAAATAATAATATGGGGAAATGCATAAGGAAGTAATAAAGGTTGGGTTTACTTTAATTTAATTAAAAAAAATGAATAAAATAAAAGTATAGGAATGAGGAATAAATAATATTATAAATATAATAAATATATGCCTAACTCCGCTCATTCGATTAGTCTTGCTAAGAAGAAGGGCAAGAAACTTAGCAAGATCATGTCTTTTTTTTCATAAAATATTACAACATTAAATTGCAGTTGGAGTATGTATTCATCTACATTACATTATATACATTATCATTCGCTAGCTTTATCCTTGGAAACGGGCAAATTCAACGATAAAATTTATTCCGTCGTTGGGAAATCTAAAACAACAATTGATAAGGGCGTAAACCAACAACCTTCTCTCTCACCTCCTGATTACAGTTTTGTTCAACACTAACCCACAAATACTTTATTAGGTATAATTCGCTAAGCTGTTAGCAAACAATTTTGAACCCTACACCTTTGGACTAAGGTTCTATTTATCCGTTGAATTGTATCCGGGGTCAAGGACATGATTCTGCATTACTCGGCACGATTATGAACTTTATTATTTGAAAAGAAAATTTATTTTTCCTTGGCTTCGCCTGATCTTGCATGATAAAGAAGCTTTAGAAAATTATTTATTGGTGAGCCTACTTCAAATCCTTGAGGTATTTTTTTTTTATGGCAAATACGGACTCCTTTTTTAAAGGTCAGTTTTGCCATTGTCAGTAATTGGTGTAAAAGGCAAGCTTGTCAGTCTAACACTGGTTTCTATTGAATGACACACGAGCACATAGACATTTCATTATACATCATAGAGGATGCATCTTATCCTCTTATTTTAATAAACCAATCATCACCTTATATAACAAAATAAGCTTTTATTTTTACTTTTTTTATTGTTATTTATTTATATCGCGATCTAGTAATGAGCGTTTTTCCTTGTGTCAAATTTAGTGTTAAGGGCCATACTATTGCCAAATGTGTACTTTCTAAAGCCTACTCCTCGTTTATGGCCAAAGCAAAAATAATGAAAACATGTATTATGAATAATCAACTCTTAGACAACATATGCAAAATTTTTCTTTTTCATAGCACCAAAACTTCTACATGTTTTTTTTTTTTACTGAATGTTGTTTTTTGACCTCAAATTCCCTACTGCTCCTGAGTGGCTTGGCCGATTGAATTCATATATGCTTTGATAAATAGATAAACTTTATAGCTATAAATATAACATAAGATTATTCAATCGAGTAATCACGTCCAAGTGAAAAGTATAATTTTCTCCTATTTCGCCCTATCAAGGACGCAGCGAGCGTCGTAACAGCCACTATGCATTGTGCGCTGATATGAACGTTATTTCAATGTCGTTTCCGTTGATATTTGTAGTGACAAATATCGAGCTGCTAATTTGGCGATGGTAATCGCCTTAAATAAGATTCCTAGATGGCACATACTTTAGCAACAGAATCAAAGACAAAATTTGCACAGATTTCAAACAAACCAAAAACCACTTTGACATTGATTGCTACGAAACATAATTTATCTATGGTGACATGGACAGCGACATCTGGCGAAAAGTTAAGAAGTAAAAAGAAAAAAAACAACGAGAAAAACGCTCATTGGACCTTTAATATTGGCAAAATTTTCAGCAGACTGGAAATCGTGGGTGTAGTCAGAGTTAGGTTTTGATGCAGATGCCGTCTGGACTTTGTCTATATGTTCAGCACAAACCCCTTCTCTATTCAGATCAGGCCTACTACGAGCTATTATACTTTTCAAAAAATATTACTTGCTTAAACAGTAAAAATATTACTGCTTCGACTTTGTTACGACTTTTTGTAATAAATTAATTCTCCCCAAATTCTAACCCAACCTTATTAATTTTAATACCACTTCCATTGTAATATTAAATTACTTAAATAGGCAATTCTCTCTTTTTAATTTGTTTAGTTACTAAGATTTCCAAATTGTTTATCCTTATGAGCTATGAATGTTTTAAAATATAAGTGAATGTCGGAAGACGCTGGTATCTATTGTACAGTGCTACACACTAGCATAGATGCCAACGGCTATCCTTATTGGTTAATACTCACCTTTGTATTTATGTTTTTAAGTCTATATAAGGATAATTTGTTATTTGCTTTATGTAATAAAGAAATTTTGAATGCAGAACATGCTTTACTTTTACTATAAACTTGCCGAAATTTTCTTACAGATTCATGAGTTCATAATTCCTGTAATTCTATAGCTATTTCAATTATTTGTTTTTTGTTTGAAAGTTAATTTCAAGGTTTTACATCTACGTGTTAATTTTTTTTATATTTTCAATTTGATTATAAATATTAAATCTTCAAAAGCAGTTCATTCTAAATGCCATCCATTTCCATGATATTTTTCGCAATAATTTTTCACAGCTGACACTTTTCAAAAATTAAATTAATGTTGCTGTTAGCTTATTAATGTTGTCTCATTCATACACGTAAGAAATCACATAATTTGAATTGTCATTCCTAAAAAAAGTGCAAAAATTTCAATACTGAAAATTGAGTTTCCTTCATATTCTCTATAAAAAACAGCAATTTCATATGTAAAGACTAATATATATATATAGATTAGTATGCTTGACTAAGGTAGGTATTTTGGTAAGTAATTACGATGAAATATCTGAAGTTTCTATCGAAATTTCTAAAATGCCGTCTATTAATGGAGCCATTAATCTAACAGCAATAATTTCTTCGATCGATAGCTTTACAACCGATGCTTGAAGAATGTACACGATGATATCAAAAGTAAATATTGCCTTGCAAATGGCTGACTTGTTTTCTACATATACGGTACTAAGATTTATTGGTCAGTATACATAAGTATGCTGACCACATTGGCGACATGTCAAAGAAGGGCAATGTCAAAAGTAACCGGAATAGAGAGCTTGTATGACTAGATTCAAATTCAAAATTCAAATTCAAATTTATTTATTAACAGGACAAAAACAAAGATTGGCGTTCTCTAGTCCCCACAGTAGGATTCCCTGGGTGGTGGGGACTAGCATCCTTTACTCGTCTCTTACATAACTTTGGTGTTCCATGCTGCTAGTTTGCTGATTATACAAAATTATAAACACAGATCTTAGCTACAATAAATTACTCAGTTACCATTAATTACATTGAATTTAAAATTATAATAAATTGATTGAATTATGAATTTACATCTAATATGAATTATATTACTCAATTAAAATTAAATAAAAATTTAATTTAAAATGTCAATGAAATTATAAATTAATCACAAAATTAAGATAAAATAAATTAAGATACAAGATTAGGATTATGGGTGTGTCCGGATCGTAGCAGATGGATTTTTTTGCTTCGCTTGACTACCCAAATTCATTTTCATGTACGGAAAAAATATTATGAAGTTACGTATTCCTAATGATTTAAGAGCCGTTTAGCAGGAGGATTGTTGTGTCGGAGATACAACTGATTATTTTAGCGAATACTTCTTGCCATGTGGCTCCTTTTGCCACCATGTTCAGTTTTGGGGTTATTTTCTTGATATTTACCGTTTTGGACCAGTAACTTTTGCAAAAAAAAAAAAACCATCTACGTCCGAAGCAACACACTTTTTTCATTTCGCTATCATAGGGATCTTTCATCCTTGGATCAATAGTAAATGTACTATTTTTAGTAATTAGACACTGCATGTTGACAACATTAGATGCCAATCACAGAGAAAAGCATAAAGAATTATTCCTGATGGCGCGCATTACGGAGCCGAAATAAATGTGTTTTTTTCTTCTTTCTTTCTTTCTTTTTTTTTCAATTGTTTTATTATTGCGATCAAATAAAAAATAATTGATCATAAATGATATCTAATAACAAATAAGGAACGATTAAAAAACGTACTAATCTGTAATAATAATAAATCGTTCGTCAAAAATAAAAGGTTATCCTAAACTTTTTTCATGAAAGCAGTCCCCTTAAAGTCTAAATACTCTTATTGTCAAGCACTAAATCTAGTGATGTGCCGATTATGACTGTGGCCGATTAGCCGATTGGCCGACTAGTCGGTTGAAAAAATTCCGACTAGTCAGCTAAGTCGATCATTCCTTTCGATGATTTCGTAGCACGATGCCTACTTTCGCGCGGCATATAAAATATATAAAATTATTATGCTGGTATATAAAAATAATTCAGGTATATAAAAAATATGTGACGTAATAAGTTCTTAATTCAGTGTTGTAGAAAGTAGCGTTTAGATTTTTTTTTAATTAAATGTGTAGTTCTTGATTTAAGTACAAATATTTACTATCAAAGAAAGTGTTTCTATTCCTAGATTATTTTACAAACTGTAAGGCTGATTGTAACTAAAATAAAAATTAATAACAATAAAGATTACGATTTCAATTCAATCACTCTATTTTAAGCATAGAAATATGCCGAATAGTCGAGGCTTTTGCCGACTAATCGCCGACTAGTCGCCGACTACAAATATGGCTGGATAGTCGGCTTTCCCGACTAGTCGGTACATCTCTACTAAATACGAAAAAGCCTTGATCTGTGGAATTCTTTCCTGGATCACGGAAGTGACATACAAGTTCTGAATTGGACCCCATATCTATCTGAGGCGAGAACAAATAAGCATTCGCTTCAAAACCCGCCTTTTTGTAATAAAACAAAACTGAAAACATATATTTGAAATTTGCTCAATAATTATTACCCAACAAAATCTAAATACCTATATAAGGTCTTTCAATTGAAAGTAATTTAGGAGGTGATTCAGTATCGTTAATACATCACATTCCACTGCAAAGCACTTTTTTTTGCGCGAACTTTTTTTTCACTTCTCAGTACAAAGTGGTCCGATCTGCTGACTCAGTTTGTATGGACAAGTGAAGAAAAAGTTTGCGCAAAAAAAAGTACTTTGCCTGAATCACGTCCTAAATTACTTTCAATTTAAATTGAAAGACCTTATATAATTATGTATGATACCATCGCAGTTTCCATTGGTTTCTGTATTTGAATTTTAATAGCATTTGTGAAACTGTATACTTTATCTACGACTATCAAAAATATCGTCTTTATTTATAACATTTTTTTAATTTCACGAAAAATGAGAAGAAGACATTCTTTCATGAACCTCGGGAGCGTCGTTCCGGTAATGCTGCCTTGAAGGCCAATACAGGGGGCAAGGCTTACAAAATAAGGTCGGGATTTATTTCTCGTCTCTGTTATTGATTGGGTCTTTAGCGGTTTTTTAATAAATTGGGCCAATCGCTGCGTAGAATCGCGGTGTAATAATGTAATATTATAACATCGGTTAACAATCTAGCTACTTAAAAAACTGCTTTTGATGTTACAATTACCTTAATAAATATAGTAAATAACAGTATTTATTGTCATAGTCCCACACATGCGGGCTTGTGAACTTAGAGGGTAGTTGACGATACTTTGCTAGTGGGCTTGCCCTTGTTTGACTTGTTAAACTGTGCTAAAACCAAGACTTTATAGTTATACTAGCTTTTGCCCGCGGCTTCGGCGCGCTGATTAAGTTTGCATTTTTTCGGAATAAAAAGTAGCCTTTGTCACTGTTCGGCCCATAAAATATATCTATGCATAAAATCACGTCGACCCGTTGCTCCGTTGCTGCGTGTAAGAAGGACAGACCAACAACCAACAAACACACATTCGCATTTATTTCATTATTCGGATAGATATAGTCTATGCTTCCATCATAAATCACGTTTTATAGCCAGGGCTGGATTTAGGGGAGGGCAACCGGGGCTACAGCCTAAGGGCCTCTACAAGAGAGGGGCCCCCACAATAGATTTTTTTTTCCCAATATCGATTGATATGCGGATTTATATTTTACAAAAATATCTAATTTCTGACAAAAGAACAAAGTTTCCTTTTATATATTTTTAAATTTCATTTATCTCGCAATTAGTTATTGGAATACAAAAAGGAAAAAAATATATAATAGGTCTTTACATATGAAATTGCCGTTTTCTATAGAGAATTTGAATGAAACTCAATTTTCAGTACTAACATTTTTGCATTTTTTTCAGGAATGACAGACCCAATTTAGGTAGTTTCTTTTGTGTATGAATGAGACAACACTAAGCTAACAGCAACATTAATTTAATTTATGAAAAGTGTCAGCTGTGAATAGTACATTACGATACGAGAGCGATGAAACGTTTTCTGACGAGTGTGAGTTTGCGGCACGAGCCGAAGGCGAGTGTTGCAATCACACGAGTTGAGAAAAAGTTTCTCGCACGAGTTTCGTATAATTTTTTATAGCACAAGTGCGGAAAATGCCGACTTTACGCACACGACTTTTATCACATTATGATTCTGTTGTAATGCCGTCTCTCTTGCACACGTGAAAAAACTCTGACTTTATCCTACTTTCAGATTATTTTATGATTCACCCAAGTCGGCCTTTTTAGATCCCCTGTACAGGTGTACAATATTACTTCATACAAAAGCTTCTCCTTTTTTTCGCAATACACCCTAAAATTACAAGGTAAAAAATGTCCATTACGTTATGATAACCGGAATGAGTTCCGTGTCCAAGTCATTAGGTCCGGTCACGTGGACCGTTACCGGTTCCGGTCCGGTAACAAACGAGGATTCCATTCAGTGCAGTAATTAAAGCGTTAAGGTAATGATTATGAGCGGCGCCATAAGCGATGGGAGGGTTGAACAAAGAACAATTAGTGGGTCGTAATACCAGTGAGGGAAATTTACGGAGTCCCTTTGGTACATACATATTGTCACGACATGAATCCCCGAGGGGGTGTCAGAGGTGTCCCAAGTGTGAACTGTGAAACAGGGATGTAACGGAGCTCCGCCTTCGCATCCGCAAGTGCGGAACTTCCGCATAAATTCGTAACTCTGCCTCCGCATCCGCCTCCGCAACTTGGAACTACTCGAAACGGAGGTTTAGCGGAGTGGAGCTGGATTAATCTATGATCCACTGCGAAATAGATTGGATGAAACTGCTTTTCTTGAAATATAATTTGCCTCTCTTAGAATTTAATTATAATTAAATAATTACAAACAATTTTTAGTATAAACAAAATGTAATAGTAAATTTTCTTGTTTTTTTTTCACCTTCACCTCCGCCTCCGCGGAGGTTGAGTTCTAGACCTCCGCCTCCGTTACATCTCTGCTGTGAAATGACGAGTATTACGTCCTTTCTACCTGCTAGCCCAGAGGTCGTGGGTTTATTCCTCGTGCACATTAAGAGGATGGCATACCCTAGAAACTTTTTATTACCCGTCCAGCACAATAAGTCTAATGGCAAAGACCTTATTTGCTTTTCATAGAGGCGATTATATGTTGGCTTTTTTTCCTCTTTTTCTTGGACGCGTAATACTAGTGATCACGCAGCGAAACAACAAATTGGTGTGGTTTTAGCTAATACCGAAATATTTTGTAAGGAAAAAATATTGGATCTAGGTAAAATCCCTTCATATTTCTATTGCCTATTTTATAAAAAAAAACAAGTTTATCTCGTAACCGCGTTTTTTGAACGAAACGTTTGAAAACAAAAAAAAGGGGTGGAAAACTTTTTTTTTTTTGACAAAAGTATAAATCTTAATACATTGTTTATAGGTGAAATCCCTAGATAAAAGATCGATAAATCAAATATATTTTCTTCAATATGAGGAGAGACCTAGTTTCTTCCAATGAACCCTTGAAAACCTGGTGTTGTTGATGTTCTAGCGTCAGGTGTCCACATAATTTGTGTTAGGAGTTTAGAACTGCATACTTGGACTTCGGAAGGCACGGTCTGAGAAATGCGTTTGTGTGAGTGATGGCAAACTGTACAGTCAGATCAAAAGATTACATATAGAGATCTATTTACTTACAATGTTGTAATATTTTCTACACCTCACACTGCATCTTCATCAACTTGAAATTTCCGTCCCATGTATCGCCTACGTTTATGATGACTCGCTCTTTTCGAGCATCAATAGCGGCGTCCGCACCTTAAATTTAATGACATCCTTAAAATGGTTTATCAAGTTTAACACAATTTCTTTCGATTGGCTGCTCAATGGTTTTCGTGTACTCATGTAGGAGCTATTTCACAAATTTGTACTGACAAAAATCAAAAATCGAATCAACTAAACGCGCCTCAATCTGCTACCGGTACCGGGGGTGAAATGCGGAAAGTGCGCGGCAGGGTGACAGTGTTGCCAGATGAGGAAACTGATATTACAGTGTTAAGGGCTCAAAATTACAGTGTTTGGGACCAAATTATAGTAGAATTCATTCATTTTCATATTTTTCGCCATTTTCAACTAACTTATGTGATTTTTGGCATTAGAAAATTACAGTGTCTCCATACACTGTAATTTTACTAAGTGCTACAGTGTAGAGTAGATCGTGTTTAATTACAGTAGATCTACTGTAATAACAGTTTGTCTGGCAACACTGGGGTGACGCCACGTGCCGGGCGGGGGCGGCTTCAAGCAGATTGTAAAAAGCGGTCAAGCGGACGCTCCACGCTTCAAGCCGCTTTGCTCCCTACACTGTAGGTGTGCAAGCACACAAACGCAATTCTCAAAAAAAAAAAAAAAACTTTTATTTACGTGACAAAAAGACAACAAAAAAAAAACACACTTATCTTATTTAACTTATAAATGTAATTTCTTACTATTAAGTAACGTTGGAGACCAATGTAGGCGAAAACCTGAGTTATGGCCTCCAGCGCCTTCTCACAGGCCAAGTTAACGTGATTGAGATACAGCAATATATAGGCACTTTACTAAACTTTATTCGGTAGATGTAGATAAGGTAATGATTTTATATAGTATTTGACATGAGTGTGAGAGTGTGGATGTTGAAATATCAGTGTGGATAATATTAATATATATATATTATTATTTAAATATATGAGAAGATGGACACAGAAAATCGTGTAAAGTAATTTACGGAGAGAAAAAAATACATGAATAATAATAATAAAATAAAAATATTTAAGATCTCAGGTCTCGCCTTCTGCAGTGTATTGTACATTTACCACTTGCTGAACGTTAAAGGATTTGACTAATAGATAACATTGCATGCCCCAAAAGCGCGTATTTTTGCCAGAAGTACGGCGATAATTAAAATTGTCAGTGAAAAGAAGTCGTACGAGTGTTGACTGTCCCAGTGACAGCGGAAACATCTCTGACATTCCCTCCGGGATATAAATGTCGTGACAATATGGTACGTTTTGTGAACTGAATAATCCCTAAAAATTGTCACATCTCAAATGACCACCATTAAGGCACCTCTTCCCAATGTCATCCAAAAATGAAACGGTATGTTTAAAATGTATGAATATATATATATATATATATATTTATGTTGTTATAAATTTAAATTATATCATTGCAGTATAGAAACGCAGAAAGAAAAGTAAATCTGGATGTGAGGAGCTCTGAACCGGGATTCGAACCCGGGACCTCTCGCTCGAATCCCGGTTCAGAGCTCCTCACATCCAGATTTACTGTTATTTCTGCGTTTCTATACTGCAATGATATAATGTTAATTTATATCTCCTTGCGATGGATAAATCGCCAAGTGTTCAAACATAGAAATTTATTTCTGTCATAGTTATACAACGTGTAACAGAAAGATGTAACCATATTTGAAGAGCTTATTCAGGCAATGGTTTAGAACAACTATGCAACAAAACAAGTAACTCAAAAAAAAAAAAAAAAACTGTTTCATAGAAAAATGTATGGAAGGGTAGATTTTTTTTTGAGATTTCAGTGTTGGCTCCATAGTAAAAGTTGTTCTATATCATTGACTGAATAAGCTCTTCAAATATGGTTACACCTTTTTGTTACACGTTGTATATTGTTAGTTAAACTATAAAGAACATAAATTATTCTCGCGTATAAGAAACAGCACGAAAATATTGTTCAAAGTCAAGCTGTTTATAGACTAAAATTAAGTAAAATTGGTTATTTGAAATCACTAATGGTATTTGTTAGAAAATATTGCTTTCAAGAATCATTTATGGATTTTTTTTTCTGTCCATCGCGTCCATTTGAAAAGTATTATTTTCTCCTATTTTGCGCTATCCGGAGAACCAGCTATGTCGTAATGCAGTACGAGTTGATATGAACGTTATTTCAATATAGATCTACAAAAAGTAAATTTTACAGGAGATAAAGAAACAATCAGTGTTTTTATTTGGATAAAATCAAATGAGCTATAATAGTAATATTATTCCAAAAAATAGAACAATTGTAATGGTAAAAAGCATTTTAGATGTCAACTTATGAAACAATTCCTGCTAAATCGGTTCCCACTAAAACATCAAAATCTATAAAATGGAAGATAGCAGTATTTAGTACTTAACCGTCGATTTGTATCGACAAAGGTCGACTCAAGGTTGTTGGCGGCTATCTGCCCCTTAAAGCTTAGCCCACAATATAAGCTACAATAAATCCGAATTCCGTGACCAGCCACAGCGGGTTGTGAAAATCTTTCTTTCTATTTAAGGCGCTACGGAAAAAATCGACACTTTAAGAACTTGCATATCTACTTCAGTAAATAATGTATTATTTTGATAAAATAGTATATTATTTTTGGAATCTTTTTCTAGAGATCTGTTAAAACAAAAACGCGATTGGAGAAATTCGGCTGGATAGAAATATTTATTGAAATGAGGTCTTTTTCGACACCAATTCTCCTGGTTTTTCAATTTAGAATGACATATGGACTGCAATTATATTTTATTAGATGGGTTTTAACGGTATCTAGGACCAGCCCCCCTATTGTGTATCTTTAGTTGCCAACTGCACGAGGTGCATATCATCAAAAACATAGCTAAAAACTGAAATTTCAAAATTGACTTTAGTGGGTATTGAACTATTAACAATCTGTGTCGTCACTTCAAGTGCGAAAATATCCTTAGGACATCGGAATTCGATAGTATATCTATGTTTTTGATGATAGACACCCAGTCCAGAAGGCAACTAGAAATACACAATAGGCCCGCTGGTTAAACGAAATTTTGATAGCAACTTAAGTACATTTTATATTAATAAAAAACCGACTTTTTGCTACTTTTCCTCGAATCCGTCCGTCTCGCACTGAGGGTTTTTTCGCATATGGAGTAACAGGGACGCTAAAACTTTCACATATCGCCTTAAGTGGGGACAGTCGAGAACCACCCCGGGAATTCCGGGATTATCCGAGATATATTGCGCCGATGTGATCCCGCCCTTACATGAGATTTCGTCGAGTGTAGGAAAAATCACGCTTTTATTTATCTGAAAAGATCCCTGAGTGTTCTGATCCTTTTTAAATGCCTTAGATGTGGATTGATGTTAGGTTAGGGTAACCATTTCAAAATGGAGGAATGCCTGTCGAAGGTGCCTAAAATGCTAGATTTTTCAGAAAATTGTCTAAAAGGCCGATATTATACTATTACTTTTCTTTGATCAATGTTTTGTATTTAAATTTAACGTCAAATATTTTATGTCAATTTTGTATGAAAAGGGATATTACATGATGTAATAATGGATCCAGTTTCCTTTAAAAGTGATAGGCTTAGAGCAGGGGTCGCCAAACTGTTTAGCCTAAGGGCCAGACTAACTCCTCCACTAAGTCTTAAGGCTCCAGTCCCCTAAAATCAGTTTTCTTGCAGAATTATCAGAAAAGAAAGATTTTATTTTAGTTAGTAAGAAAGTAATAAATAAAATACATTTTACGTTAATTTATAGTGTGGAATTTGAAGATTTCAAAACTTATTTTTTCATTTACTTTAATGCTACTTTTATTAGGTTTTTTAGGCTTTAAACATACCTTTATTTATGTTCTACGCGTTGAGAGTCTCATTCATGCACACGTCACGTAAAAATTATGACAAAAACAAGAAATTTATTCAGGTAACATTTATTCCCATATCTTCAACAATAATTTTACTTGGTTACTTTTTTGGACAATACTTTAGTTTTCTTATTTCGAGTGCTTTAAGTAGTTGTGATTTTATGAATTCAACCACTGATAAAATATTTTTTTTCTACTAGAGAACTATCGTTTAGCGTAGCCAAATTTAAAACACGTAGAATAGAACTATTAATAAGTGAAATAACAAAAAACGGTATTTAAAAAATTATTTTAAGAACATTTATCAAATCGAAACTTATCGAGAGTTTAAAACACAAAACGCGTCGATATTTCCCTCAGTTTCGCTGGGACATCGCAGCGTTCAGACGTGTGTTGTGTAGCTCGACGTCATTTTACCTCCCGCTCGCACGGTTGCTCCCTTTCCCTCGCGTAGATTCTTATGGAGAGGCGAACTGTATCATGAAAGTTGCTCTACTTGAATATTCATTTAATAAGTAAATAACTATGGATAAAATATTTTAAGAAATCCCTGTTTCGATAAAATAAAGTCTAATCTACCTCCGTCCGTATTTCACAGCATCATAACTTTAGCACCGTAAAGATAAAGACATGAAATTTGGCACAAAAATAGCATTAATTTGCCTACATATTACATTGTGAAATAAATATGAAAAATTTGAAATTGCTTAAAATATTTTCAAAACAAAAGTGAGAAAAATAAAAAATATCCTAAAAATACAATATGGGTATCAAACTGTAGACACTAAAAAGGTGATTGTAAAAATATATACTTTTACTATATTTACTGGCACTGGTTTTGTGAAATCTTTAAAAAAAACTACAATAATGTGTATGTCCGAAACAGGTAGACCGAAAAATATGAAAAAAATGTCCATTATAGATCATAACTGACCAATAACCGGGAAAACTACAGTGATTTAAAAATATAAAAAAAGTAAAATAAATAAAAAATATATATTTATAAAAATACAATATGGGTATCACATTGTAGGTATTAAAAAGCTTATTGTAATAATATATAGTTTGGCTATATTTAATTGCATCTATTTCAAGAAATCGTTGAAAATCTATAAAAAATTGTATGTCCCCCCTCGTATCTCCAAAACTGGTAGACCGAAATATATGAAAAAAATCATGGTAATATGCGTTTACGTAAGAATTACGGAAAAAATAAAGCGGTTGAGAAATTCACGAAAAAAAATTATAAAACTAAATTTATCATCCACAATACGGACCCCAAGGTTCTGACAAGAGTCTGACTCGCACTTGGCCGGTTTTTTTTCAAGATGTTTGCGGTAGACCGTTTTTTTGGGCGGTTTTAATTTAGTTTTCGGAGCTTTTATTACTACCCTTAATTTTTACCATAAGTATCCGGTTATCCGGATAATAAATTATTCGTTATCCGGATAGTAAAAATCTGCGAATAATTGCATGCCCTAATTCGCTTAGATTAAGTTATGTTAATATGTGTTAATTCGAAAACCCGTAAAGCCGTATTTTAGAAGTTGTGGTCTAAAAAACCCACGGGGATGGCGTGACACAAATTTTATACCAGCACCGCTGTCGCCACTTTTTGGAATAACTAAAGCTGAAGCTACATCCTTTTTATTACTTTACTAACTTTTATTTAAAATATCTTAAAAAGCTATCGAAGTCACTAAAACCGAGAGTCGAGATAACAACGTGCTAGACAATAATGCATCAAAACAAAAGAACGTACGCAGCTGCGGTTCTTATCATTAAAACATCACATTTCTAAAACTAAATTTTTTACCTTTTTTATTGCACCTTAGTCATAATCATGGACACACAAACTGACAGACAATTAATTACCGTAAGAGTTTCTATTTTTGATATTATATCACTTAAAGAACTGATTGTAATATGTGTGTGATTATTAGGAATACATAATTTTAAATGTTTTCATTGTTACGATTTGATTATTAATGTTCTACATTTCCATAAAGGTATTTTTTATGTCAGGCATTAGTTGAATGAAAATCTTGATGAATAAAGAAATTTTCGGGCACAACTACATGATTTTTAGGGCATGCAGGTTTCCTTAGAGTGATAGGGCTCATCACGTTGAGACGTAATAATCGTCAGAGAAACGCGGGTGTACTTATAGGTACACGTATGGGTGGACTTGACTTGCATCTCACAGTTCACACTCAGAACACCTCTTGGCACCCCTTCGGTAAAAATCTGCAAATAATTGCATGACCTATAAAATGTATTGTGTCTAAATACTAATCACTCTTACTGCTACCAATAAGCCATCTATTCCAGGTAGATTTACTTTTGTTTATTTTGCTTTTGCAAATTCATTTTGTTTGTTCCGATAAACAAACCACACTTTGTACATTACCGTTACTTGAATAATTAAAAATCTTCACATGTCAAATTTTAAGTAATCGTACACTCATTTAACGAAGTAGAGCAACATTCAGGTGCGGTCTCTAACATCTTAATGCAGCGGGGGGAGCGCCACTTCTAAAGCCTCAGGTAAGATGAAAGCGAAATGTTGCAAAGAGAGTCTGGGGCCTTAAGGGCTTAGGACCTAGCCAGCTCATCATACCAACATACTGTACTTTTGAATTACGCCCAATTTTGATTAGATTTTCATAAAAATGCAAACGATATTAAGATTTTGCAAAAGAAACCCTTGGCCTAGAACTTCAATTGGAAACGGTTAATTTGCAATGTAGCGATATTTTTAAAGAACAGTATATTCAGTTGCATTTTGCTCTTGGCTTTTTTCCCCTTTTGGAACTACTTTTTGTGTGAACTTCAAGTGAGAAAACATTCTCCAAAATTAAATATACAGAAAATATGTACATATCCAAACTGACTGTTCACATTTGAAGTCGCTGCTAATAATTTCCACTACTAATATCGATCCACAAATTCAAACAATTATCAGTGAAAAGTTACAGCTGCATAAATCACATTATTCAAAACTTCATTACGTTTGACTAATATTTTACATGACTTATTGACATTTTAAATTTTACAATGTATTCATTATGCTACCGCGGGCCGGATTGTTGGTGCTCCCGGGCCGGAGCTTGCCCGCAGGCCATAGTTTGGAGACCCCTGGCCTAGAGCATTAATGGAAATATGCGCAGTAATAAAAAAAAATACTTTAGTTGAAATGTCATTTAATAAATCAACACAGTCCGTGTGTAGTAACCACAATAATAATAAAAAAATTTGGAGTGGTATTTTTAAGACGACGTATTTATTTTCAAATGATCCTTTGTTTTAATCTTAAGAGCGGTTTCGCAGCCGGATTGTGAAAAACCCGCCTTTCCCTAAATAAGGCGATATGCGAAAAAAATACGGGTGTTTCTTTTTTGTGTATTTCATACATTTTCATACACGGAAAATTATAATCAGTTTCTGGTATATGCATTTTGACTATATAATCTAGGGATTTGATTTTATGTTTGGATAAACTTTCCTCGATAGAAATAATTGTTGAAATGAGGTCTTCTAACACACTTTTTCTCTTCGTTTAACGAGTAGCAGCCATGTACAGAACTCAAAACATATTTTATTAGATGGATTTCAACGTTATCTAGATATTTGATATTGGAAATTTTGCTAGCTACTTTAGTTTCTTTAATAAAAATACAAAACCAACTTTTTTCCCTTTTGCCCGCGCGATTTTGTGACAAAAATAAAATTCGCAAAGCCTCATAATCGAAACAGAACACTTAAATTCAAAATTTACTCAATATTTTTTCAACAAAACATTATTATCTATGTTTTGTGTAAACTGTCGTCGCAAAGTTTCCGTTGGTTTTTAAACAAGAATTAAGTTTCCATTGGTTTCTAAACAAGCAAACAAGAATTTCAAAACTATGACAGAAATAAATTTCTATGTTTGAACACATGGCGATTTATCCATCGCAAAGAGATATAAGCGAAAGGTTCCCGGTTCGATTCCCGGTTCAGAGCTCCTCACATCCAGATTTACTTTTCTTTCTGCAATGGTATAATGTTAAAAAGAATTTCAAAAATTTTGAATTAAAAAAAATGTAATTCTAATTTACACAAACCAAAGGAAAATTTGCAATGGCAGCATACACAGTACAAAGGTAATAAGGTTTTGTAGAATAAATTTTGTGAAGTTTGAATTTAAGTATTCTGTTTCGATTAATTAGAAAAAGGCGGGTTTTTCACAATCCTGTCAAATGCGGCAAATGCCTGTCATTTGGTAACTCCTTGTCAAGTTATATTACATTATTTATGTTACTAGCTTTTGCCAGCGACTTCGCTCTCGTGGAATTCCCATAGCTTAATTTCTAAAAGATTTCTTTTTTAAATTTTATTCAGAAAATTTACGTCGTTTTCATAGTTTTTTTATGTAAATTAACCATTTTTTTATGATTATTTAAAGAATTGTCTGTTATGATGTCACTTGAGAATTTTAGACAATATACTGATTGTGATGTGTGATTGCTTATAAAAAAAAGTGGTCTATCTCTGTCTGTCTACTCATTTGTTGTCCAGCTGTCAAATCAGTCGGAAGCAATTTATCAAAAGTTTATCTTGATAACAAAGGACACATTTCTAAACAGCATTTCTCAAGTGACGTCACATGAAGGCAAATGGAAGTTGCGGCTTTTTCGTAAAAATATTCATCATTATGAGGTTTTATAGACCACAAGTTCGAAGATACGGCTTATTAAACCTAAATCTCGAAATGGTTTTGGTATTAATTAACACACCTTAACATAATTTAATCCAAGTGATTTTGCAGCCCGACGGTTATTTTATCAACACCCCTTATAGCCTATGTTGATCGGGTCACTACTATGATAATAAAGAAAACTGATACCAATTAAAATCCTTTGAGTAGTTAAAATACAGAACAGACCCACAGATAAAGTGACAAAATTTCAAGAATGGTAGTTAAGGCCTCAATACAATATTAATTACCCCAGTTTCTTAATGAAACTCAGACTTTCTACTTGAAAGTCTGGCACCTAACCGACTTGAGTTTCGATGTTGAGGATAAAATAACAAAAATAATTCGCGGCACGTGTAAACAACTTGTAAGGTTTAAGAAAATTGTTCTGAACATCCAAGGGCAGGAGAAAGCAACCATTTGTTACTGGTCCCATTTCTTATTCATGGAGTTTGTGACACTTAAATTAATCTTGGTTTTCTTTTTCTGTTTGCCGAATTTGCGAGCCATTACGTTAATAAGACGTGGAAGGGACATGCGGTATATGAATCGTATTTATGCAGTAGTAGAGGAGGTGCCCGCTGGACTGACGATCTGAAGGACGTTGCGGGTGGCGGCTGGATGAGAATAACTGAGGATCACCAAGAGTGGCGTAATATTGGGGAGGCCTATGTCCAGCAGTGGACGAATATGGGCTGATGGATGGATGGATGGAGAGGAGGTAAGAAATGCCTAAAAACGCTAAATTAAAACCGAAATAAATATTTATATTTGCCTTTTTAAGGATTTTCATTTAATTTAATAATTATAAACAACAAACATAACATTTTGAGTATTTTCGAAATATATTTCGGCCCACTTTGGCGCCGGCATCAGTCGATTGTTGAAAGATTTAATTACAGAATTACATGAAATGAAAAAATATACTATTATATTAAACAAATTAGTAGCGAAAAGAATAGGTAATAGGTATACAACTTTTTTGAACACGTTCAAAATGATAACAACAGGTAGTTTCGCAACCCGTTTTGCAATTTATTGTATTTCTGTTCTCTAACGGTTTTGAGACCGAGAATCTCTACCGAGAATTCTCGGAGATTTATAGGTTTTGCTAATTTCTCGTGAGTTTGAGAAACCTGAGGATATCTAGGGATATAGTTATTAGGTTCTAATGAAGGTGTATATTTTCCAAATCTAGATAAAATTGTCTTTCCAAATAAAAATAATAGTAAGAATAAATAATAATAAAGAAAATCCTAAACGTCACACAAGCAATTTTTAGTCTCTGGTGCCATTTTAGAATGACACTAACTATGTAAGAAATAAGTCTTCTATGTTTTCGCTGATTATGTCGGATACCTTCCCTTACCTGAGATAATATCCGTAAAACTTTGCATGCTTTCAAGAAAACGGTAATAAACTGTTAAATCTATATATCAAACATTTTAGACAACTTCTTTCTGCGTAATTCTGAACCGTAAGAGTTGAAACGTATTCTTGCACCTGTCAGCTCCTCTACCATAACTTACCGTAGGAATTTGTGTCAGCTTAACCAAGGATTAACATCACGCTGTCTTCCTGGCTTACTGTCGTGTTTCTATCTGACTTTTTGGTTCTTCTGATTATAACTAACCATGAGTAACTATGTCTTTTATATAATATGAGTATATATATTTTTTTCGGAGCTATGTTGTTTACGCAGTAGGCGCAGCCAAATTGGGAAACTTTTACCTGTGTTTATTTTGTTTTTTATAGTTATACGTAATATTATTTCACAATAATAACGTGTGGTTGCTTATTATTTCTACATTTCTATGTGTAGCCAGTTCAGTGAGAAAAGGGTCTTGCTGAAAACTTGCGCTGCGCTGTGAATCTTGCTGAGCATGTTCCCATTTGTTGGTAGAACAATCTCTAAAAGTCAATGAGATAGATTATTCATAAATAAATGTTATATATAAACACCAACGATTCGGTCACGACCCTCAACAAACGTCAAAATTCGTTGGAAAAAATTGGCTGTCAAACGTGATTGTGCAGCTAACTTCAGGCCACTACAAACTATGCTAATCTTAGTGGTGGTTTTTCGTCATCTATCAAAAAGCGCGCGAAAAGAGAAAAGGAATGTATGGAACCAGGGGAAGGGCAGCTAATAATTCCTTCAGCTGTTCTGAAAATTGTTTTAATATTCTGAAAAACGTGTTGTGTTCGAGCTTTCCACCAAAAGAACAAAATTGTCAATTTGACACTTCAATACTCGGTCACGAAGTCCGTATGGGTTTGTTCGGTTTGTTTACGTAACCGACTTACCAACGATAGCTGAGCGTTTATTTTGATAACCACACGTATAAACACAAGAACTATAAGTACGGCACTAATAGTATACATGCAAGAAGAGGGCGTCGCATCAACCTGTAGCCACTCAATTGACATTGGGTCTCGTATGCATGAGGTCTATTTGTGGTCTCATGGATTCGCAAGCGCCACGCCCCCTTACCATATCTCCTTGGTTCAGATATTTGTGGGCTTATCTTAGCTTATCTCCAGGAACTACCGCAAAAATCTACGTAAGTCGGTAAAGAATTACTGATACTGCGTGCAACCACGCCCTGGTACCGCTGCTCATGACGTCATGAGTGTAGTGATTGAGCCACGGCTGAAGCTTAGCATCAGTAAATAGGTGCCTTTTACTCGCAGAATATCAGTTTCACAGATTATTCTGTGGCGTATGCTGAGCCAGCGCCCTTTCAGCCTCTATGTCAAAGATTGTTATTATTTTAAGGATTCTAATATAAGTATTTGTTATATTTTAAGCTCTAAATGTGTAAGAGCATTGAATAAAGATTTGATTTGATAGTTTTTATGTTTCTATGTCATCTCGTCTCTGCAGACGAGGCCAGTGATTATCCCTTATTTTACATCATCTGTCAGAAGACAAAGTGACAATATTCTTTTTAGATGACGTACACGTCACGTAATGCCAAGATTCTGCCGTTATCTATGCTTATCTTATAATGAGCGTTTTTCTCGTTCTTAGTTCTTAGCTATCCTCCAGATGGCGCTGTCCATGTCACCATAGATAAAATTCGTTTCGAGCAATCAACGTCAAAGTGGTTTTTCGCTTGTTTGGAATCGGTGCAAATTTTGTCTTTGATTATGTTGCTAAAGAATACGACAGTGCCATCTAGGAATCTTATTTAACACTAAATTTGGCATTAGGAAAAACGCTCATTAAAAAGAGCGTCTTCATAGATTAATTAATGTTTGGAAAACTTTGAACAAGGAGTAGGGGGTAATATCCGGTGCAATGTTCTACTATATTATGCTTTAAGCTTTTTACGAGATAACAGCGTAAATGTATTTATTTTCCGACACTTTACCTGCTGTAACTCAATTTTATGGCTGTTATAAGCGGATCTTATGAATTTAAAATGGTTGAATGTTCCCGTCTATTAGGCTGTAGAATAAAAAATACACGGGAAATGCTTCCCACACCGCCTTTTTGCTACGGCGCGCGTAGTGTAGCAAGTTTGTACAAGGTGGCGCAAAAGTAATGTCAGAATTTGAATTGGTTGCCATTTTTAGTTAAATGAAAAAAAAAAACCTTATTTGAAAGTGAAAATATTAATATTTTATATCGCTCAAATGGCCACCTCCCGAGTTGATGCATAATTGCGCTCGTTTTACGGCATTTTGAATTGTTTCTCGCAAAACATCTGGCTATCTGGCTCCAAATTGGCGATTTCTTCTTCAATGTTATCTTTTAAGACTTGCAAGGTTCGTGGTTTGTTGTGGTAAATCCCCAAAGGAAGAAGTCTGGTGCTGTTAGATCTGGCGATCTGGACGGCCAGTTCAAATCTCAAAAAGGGGAGACCAAAATTTGTCAAATAAGCAGTAACAATAATTCCACGTTCTTGAGGTGTGTATCGCTCCAATGGCTTGTTGACAACTAATTCACTATATTTCTACATCATTAATGTCAAAGCACAGTGACATTTGACGCCATCTGCAAAAATGGCAGTCAATTCAAATTATGACATTACTTTTGCGCCATCCTGTACTAAGACCCTTTAGTTTTCCTGTTTCGTAGCTAAGTCGTAGTCTAAATTACGACAAACGGTGTCAAGATGAAGTTGTGGAAACCAAAAACTGGCAATAGTACTCTTCCAAACATACAACTTTTCGTGAAAAAAAATTGAGAAATCGAGAAAAAAATATCTGTATGTAACACTATTTTGTTTCGCGGTTCTGGAGATTGATTCCATAGTAAAAGTTGTTCGTATTGACGTGTACTATCGCCAGTTTTCGGCTTCCGCAATATCATCTTAACACCTATATAGATACGCCAGAGGACGCGTACGTGTCAAAAGTTTAGAAACAATCTAACAATGACAATGACAATTAAAGACGATATTTTTGTAAAACAAAAAAAAAGGAATCAATAACAAAACACGCAAAATAATAAGAAATAAATATGTTTATCGCTACATAGAGCTTGTCATATATTTGATTGTTCAAAGAAGTACAAAAAAGCATATAAAAAGATATTTTCGTAACATATTTCGGCCCACTTTGGGGCCGACATGAGCATCATCGATTCGGCTGATGCCAGCCCCAAAGTGGGCCGAAATATATTACGAAATATATTTTTATATGCTTATTTTCTACTTCTATAAACAATAAAATACGTAAAATAAAAAGAATGTATTTGAATAAACTGTAATTGTTACCCTTGAGAGCGACTTCGTGTAGAAAGGTCTAAAATGTGTATCCACTTACAGATTTAGAAAGAAACATTCAATACTTCGAAGTGCGATTCATTACTCACGGTTTTTATGTTAGACTTTATTGAATTTTATTCGCCGATCCCACATTAAACAGGCCAAACATTCGTTAACTCATGTCCAAATAGTACCAATTTACGGAGCGAAACGTTTATCCGGAAAAAAAACGATTCACAAATCACCGTGAGAATAGCCAAATGGACATTTCCACAAACAATGAGGAACGGTGTTCGGTTGGTAATAAAATGTACAATTTATTTTAACTGACTTCAAAAAAAAGGAGGCGTATCTCAGTTCTCTTGTATTTTTTTCAGGGATGTAATTCATCAAGGGATAACGGCACTTAACTTGAGGTTGTGGCAATCAGTGTCTAGGAAGCATATTTTCAAGTAATGCCCTGTAATCAATCCTGAATCAATCAATCCGTTTACAAGAACTATCAATATTTCACAATTTCCATCAACACTAAAATGTGTGAAATGAAATGAACTGTAAAAAAAAACTGTAAATGACTTCAAATGAAACTGCAGCAGTTCACAAAAAAGTTTAAAATAATTATATACTGGCCGATGGTCCCGAAATAATACTTTTGCCGACTTCTTTCTTCCAGAAACATTTATGTTATCTAGAAGTCGGTGTAATCCCTACGATACAAAAACCGGAAATAGGGCGCCGACTTCTAGAGAACGTTTATGTTTCAGTAAGAAAAATGTCTACATAAGTGTTAATTCGGTACCATCGGTCAGTAAAAGTATATAATTATTTTAAACTTTTTAGTGAATGACTGCAGTTACATTTAAAGTCGGTTTCTATTTTTTTGTTAAGTTTATTTTATTATCACTAGGAATTGTAACGGTTACTGACGGTAATGTGTCGACGGCGCTGTTTGTATTCGAATCAATAACAGTTTTAGAGTAATTGCTAACATTTCTGAATGCTGATTTCTGAATTCTGAAATCTGAATTTCTGGAAATCTTACATTTTTCAGTATTATTAGTTCTTTTATCCATCCGTCTGTACTTCTGTAAATAAAATTTCGGTTTTACACAGTCATTTTTAGGGTTCCGTAGTCACAACAAGGAACCCTTATAGTTTCGCCGTCTGTCTGTATGTCTGTCTGTCTGTCTGTCTGTCTGCGGCTTAGCTTAGAGACTATAGTACTAGAAAGCTGTAATTTGGCATGGGTATACATATTTATTACGTCAATAAAGTGGTCCCCTACACGTAAAGTGGGGATGATTTTTTTTTCTCGTCTATCCCCTAGTTTGGGGTGTCGTTGTATAGGTAATTTAAAAATATTGGGGGTACGAGAAGACTTCGATCCAGGATTCCGTTTGCGAAATATTAAGCTTAAAAGTGTTAATTTTTGTTAGAGTCAAGTGTCCCCCCCTGCCAGCGAAACGGTTGTATTTGGAGACGTGAAAAAAACCACGGCAGTAGTATACATAACGCAATTAAAAGGAAAACTATCACAGCAAAGTAGGCTTTACAAGTTAACGAGTACAGGCCGGCACTCCCAAAAAGATTCGGTCGATCGTTTATCGTTCGAGCATACGTCCATCTCTGACGCACGCATAGAGAGTGTGATAGAGATGGATATACAACAGAACGATAGGCCCTCTGATCGCGCCAAACTTTTAGTCCCCTCTAAACACGGGGCGATTCGCATCAGCAGTAACAAAATGTATGGGCCGTTCTTGGGAAGAGCAACTTCCGAGCGTGCTAGAAGTTTGGCGCGATCTGTATTATTATAGATAATGGTATGGAACCCTTCGTGCGAGAGTCCGACTGGCACTTGGCCGGTTTTTTTTAAATGTAGTTCTGTATGTCAGTGAGTTGCTTTTTAGGGTGCCAAACGGGACCCTCTCCACCGTCTGTCTGTCTGTCTGTCTGTCACAGGGGTCTAGAGCTTTATTATAAGCAGGCAGTTGAAATTTTCACAGTAATACGTATTACAATGGCTTCTATTACAGAAAATAATAAAAATCGGCCAAGTGCGATTCGGACCCGCGCACGAAGTTTTCCGTACCATTATCTATAAAAACGGCAAAAAAACATGTCTGTTGTATGGGAGTCCCCTTAAATATTTATTTTATTCTGTTTTTTAGAATTTGTTAAATGGCATCTTTATTATTGTTATATACCTCCCACAATATTTTATAGGGTTCTGTATCCGTACATGTTAGTAGTACAGAACCCTGTGTGCATGAGTCTAACTCGCACTTAGCCAAATTTTTACATTCTGTGTGTAGTCAAACAAAACAATATTTTTTATTGTTTTATATTTATATATATTATATATTTGTTGACGCCAACAGGAAACTTATAAATTTGTTATGAATAAAATTATAAAAATATCGTATCAACAACCATCAGACGACATAAAAAATCAAGAGCGCACACCTTGTAACGGGTGAAGCAGGTCAAAAGTAAGACAGCTTCGTGTTGGTACACGTCTTGAAACTCACACATGCGCAATCTGTCTCAGTTATAACTACGCGGCAACACTCATTCAAACATGTATACAAAATCGGCCTCACTTCAATGTTGACAGCACTCCGTCTTGAATTATTTGGTCTGAGTGAACAAGCCTCCAGTTTCTTCTGTTATCTTTTAAAGATTCCTGTTCTTGTTTTATTTCTTCTATCATTTTCTTAATCCTTTCCTCTAAAGTATCATGATTTCCCATGTCATCAACGATACGTTGAATTTCTTCGTTCTGACCGACCAAGTTTTGTTCTGTAAGTATATTTTCCTTATCCCATAGCAAATCAGGTTTTGAATTTAACTCCAGATGGTTTTGGACTTTAAGAGCTCTTGAGGTTAAAAAATCATACCAGGTATTACCTGTATCTATAATTATTTTGATTGTTTTCGCTACAATATCCTTTAAATTACCAAAAATACCAAGATTTTCTTTTTGTGAAGTTTTGTTTTCCTTTGTCGGTTCTGTTGTTTCGTTCGAAACTTTTAAGTCATTTTGGTTTTTAAGAGCTCTAGAGACTGAAAATTCGTGTGATGGGATTCCCAAAGATTCGAGTTTTCTAACTAGTTTATTAATACGTTTAATTGAACTTACTATCACTTGAGATAAAACTACCATTTTCTCTTCTTCAGTTAATTCAGTTAATTCAGGTAATACTTTCATTTGAAACTTCACAAGAAACGCTAGTGACCCTGATATATCACTATTGCTGAATCCCAAAGCTTTGAGTGATTTAAAAAGAGCTTTTAAAGATAAGAGAGTTTGCTTTATATCTTCTTTACTGCTGTCCAGTCGCTTTGCAAATGCCTTTGATACAATGTTCAAAATATTTTCGTCAATTCTGTCATTTCCTATAAATGCCGATACGAATGCGGTACCATCTCCTCCTAACTGAATAACGTCCAATATTATGTTATATAATATACCTGCATATTTTTCTTCGTCTAATGCGTGCTGTCCATCCAATTGCATCATCGAAACTAATTTCTCGTGTTCATTTCCTTCTTTCAAACTCCTTGAAGTGATAATTTGATGTACTATTGATTTCCAGAATTCCAATATATCTTTAATATGGTCCAGAATTAGTTCTTTGTCTTGTGTTGACTTCTGTGGCCATTCAATTTGCGAATTCGTTAGGTCACCTTCAGGGTTTGAAGTTGTGGGACGATCTGTGATTGTGGCATATTCTTCAGTTGTGACATAATCTGTGGTTGTGGCATAATCTGTGGTTGTTGCGTCTGGTTTAGCTGTCACTTTTTTATTTTCTTTTGGTTTCTTTTTATCTTTTGGAACCACTTTACTGAGGACTAGGCCGACTAGTAAAAGAAGTATAAGCACATTTAACTTCATTTTCGGTTCTTTATTTCAACTTTAGCGTTCTACTGAGAAAATGTTAAATGAATACTTCACTTACCTTTATACCATTTTTTACACGTGTATTGTATGGTTATCTTGTTTAACTTAATATGTGCATTAAAAATATGTGAAAACAAAATATTTCGCATTTTGTTTTCAACCCGTGCAGTCGTAAACCAAAAATTTTTGACATTGTATCTTTTCGATATATACCAATTGAGTCATACTAATAAATCAACGGCCAGTTGCAAAAAGGGTTTTAAAGTTTAATGAAACTTTAAAATGAATGCTGTCACTTTCTTTATCAAGGACAACATAAGAGATGAGATGAACTTTAAAGGTTCATTAAACTTAAAAACCCTTTCTGCAACTGGTTATGCGTGTCCTATCTTAGGGTTTTGTCAATAAATAAAAACCTCTTCGTTCTTTGCCTTATTATCGTATTTGAAGAAAACCGCTGAAATCCTAATAAAGATCATTGTGTAATATTGTTATACAAGGTTAAATTAAATTAGTTGGCGAAATTTGAAACATATGTAGAACATGTCCATATGAACAACTTTTTCTATGAGGATTGTGCAAAATTCTTACAATTAGTTTTTACCTTTCCATACTGGACCAGTCAGCTGATCGGGGCAATTGGTATGGGAGGAAAGTGAAAAATAGTTACGAATTTCGCTTAGCTCCCATACAAACAGTTGTTCATATAGACTCGTACTACCTATGTTTTGAGTTTCGCCAACTAATATTATTTAACCTTATATAAGTCCCAACAATGGGAGGTTCAATGTTCGGGCACAAATACACGCTTTTTGAGGCATGCAGGTTTCCTCGCGATAATGGTACCGATTCTGTGAAGCACATCTTAACTTATTTGACAGGACTAAACTTAATTTAAGTGATCTATCCTTGTCTTTTCGATAAAGAAAGAAAAAGACAGCACGCTTAAAATAAGGTTAGTTCTGTCAAATAAGTTAAGTGGTGTTATGCCGAATCGATACCATTTTCCTTCACAGTTAATAATAATAATAATAATAAACACTTTTTTGCACACAAAAACACAGATAAATACAGATTTAAGAGAAATACAGGGCAAAGGCGGACTTATTTCTGAAAGAAATTTCTTCCAGTCAACCATAAATGACAGAGATGAAGAAATTTAAAATGAGTGCATAGTGAGTGATATAAATATGTATGTAACTATAATAAATACAATAGTCAACATACACTACCAACCTAAAAATTAATAAGTTCAGCAAATAATAAGTGTTAGGTAATACAAATAAATAACTGTGCACTTAAATTCCGAAAAATTCATTGGTGCATCCCTGACCGGGGATTGAACCTGGATGTCACGATTGAAAGACCAGCGTTCCACCGCCTGAGCTACAACCACTTATTTTACTCCGTTATTTATTTTTTATTTTTGTCACTGTCACTCCAAGCGAAAAATCGCGCAGTGCGAGAGTGGCGGATTCAAGGCGAAAGGGAAAAAAGTTGGTTTTATAATTTTATTAAATAAACTAAAATAGCTAGCAAATTTTCAAATATCAAATCTCTAGATATTGATGAAACACACCTAATAAAATATGTTTGAGTTCTGTACATGGTTCCTATTCGTCAAACGAGGGGAAAAAGTGTGTTTGAAGACCTCATTTCAACAATTATTTCTGTCGAGGAAAATTTATCCCGGGTTCGATTCCCGGTTCAGAGCTCCTCACATCCAGATTTACTTTTATTTCTGCGTTTCTATACTGCAATGATATAATGTTAATTTATATCTCCTTGCGATGGATAAATCGCCAAGTGTTCAAACATAGAAATTTATTTCTGACATAGTTTCGATAAGAGAAATGTGTATTCTTCACTACCCGATACTGTAACAGGTGACGGTAGGGCATAATGGTCTTTGACTAGCTTTGAATACACTAGCGTCCTCTAGGCGCCAAGTGGCTCACTATAAAGTGGGTATCTATAAATAACATTGCAGTATGGGAAAGCACATCGGTAAATTCACGAGTTGTGTTGAGACCTGGATAGCTCAGAGGTTAGAGCAATCGCCCGGCAAGCGAGAGGTCCCGGGTTCGATTCCCGGTTCAGAGCTCCTCACATCCAGATTTACTTTTATTTCTGCGTTTCTATACTGCAATGATAATTTTATCCAAACATGTTTTCCAATTACAAAACCCTAGGTTATATAGTCAAAATGCATAAACCAGAAATGTATTAAAAATTTTCATGTATTTCATGAAATACACAGAAAAGGAACACCCGTATTTTTTTCGCATATCGCCTTAACAACATTTTTCGCATTGAATGTTTTATTATTATTGTTATACACGTGAACTATGTTAAGAGCGGTTTTGCAGCCGGATTGTGGAAAACCCGCCTCTTTCTAATTAATCGAAACAGAACACTTAATTCAAAATTCAATCAATAGTTATTCAACAAAACCTTGTTACCTATGTATTGTGTATGTTGCCATCGCAAAGTTTCCATTGGTGCCTGCAAGTCGGAATTTCAAAAATTTTTATTATAAAAAATTTTAAATTCCTATTACACTTTTTTATTGTTATTTCCAATATTTCAAATTAAGTTTAAATATGTCCCATTACTAAATTACCTCTTTTTAATGTCCTGTAATTTTTATACAATTTGGAAATGTAAATCTACACTAATATTATAGTTTTTTTTAAAGATGTAAATATACTGATAAATAGGATATACAAATATAATTAAATCTCAAGATATATTTCGGGTCCGACCTGGACCCGGCATCAATTGAGTATCTTAATTCATACTAATATTATAAAGATATTTGCATTTTCGTATGGTTTTTATGGTTGTAACAAATAAACTCAAAAACTACTAGACCGATTTCAAAAATTCTTTCACTATTATACTGCTATAATCAGCGAGATCGCTACCTATTATTATATAATGCTATATATTAGAATGTTTAAAAAATAAATAACCACCCGTGCGAAGCCGGGACGGGTCGCTAGTCATCACTACATAGTATAAAACAAAGTCGCTTCCCGCTGTCTGTCTGTAATGGATTTTAATGCGGTTTTTTTAATAGATAAAGTGATTCAAGAGGAAGGTTTATGTGTATGATACATACATAATATATTTATTTATTTATTTATTCACTTAAATGGTTAGTATTACAGAAAAACTTAATTAGGCCTATCCTAGGGTTAGTAAAATACAAAAACAGAGAAAAAAAAAATTTGGGACTAATAATACCCAAAGCAGGCTTCCGACACATTAACAGATTCTTTCTTAGACTGTAAAACTAACAACTTAGCACATAATAATAAATTCGAATATGTGTGCTCCGATACTAGAATATAGTAGAGAAACACTGATAATTTTAGAGCTTTCTAATGTGATGTCGTAAATAAACACATTTTTTTGCGCTTACATTGCAAACGCTGGCTGAACCCTAAGTGATACATCAAAATAATGTACTACAGTATTGTACACCTTAAAAAGGTCTACAAAAAAGTTTGCAATAGTATATGTCTATCTCTTAGGAATGACCCACAATAATCATTTTTATCCTTTACTTTTTACGAGAAATAATGGCTTATTTACGAAGCGATTTTAAGAAATACAGCATTAATCCTTATCCAATTAAGTACCTTAAATACATTGTGCATTTAATATAGATCAATATGGTCCTGTACAGCATGTAATTTAAATGAATATTTTCAGGGACATAGTGGTTGTGGCAGTACTGGCCGGGGGGCCGGCGGCGCGTGCCTTTAACCCTAGCTCACTAACCTTAATTTCCAGTAACGTTATCACTAACCATTCGTAAATTTTACGACGGATTAAAACATCAATATTTATTAAATCAACTTTATTTATGACACACAACGACCTTAATTAGCAGTCTTAGTTTTCTCTTAATCAAATAACATAATCGGTTTGAGAATTAATTTACATTGAACAATGATTGCACATAGAGACAATATGCTCCCTGCAAATCGCTTTTTTGCAGCCCTTGCAGAAGTTAGTGGTCATACGAGGTTTTTTTGCAGGGACAATAACGACGATAACACAATATATCCCGATCTAATGAGCGTGCATCCGCAATGAGTGATTGCGGGTCACTAGCGATGCGAATTAGGAAGGTATAAGGAACGGGGGGGGTGGCGGGGGTGGGGATCCTACCAAAACACTAACCCCGCGTTCCGAAATAGAATTATTTCGCTAAAATCGATTACGAATGAATGAGGTGAATGGCTAATAATCCATGAGTGAAGCAAATGCGTTCATTCATTCGTATGACTTTCATGGCTCATGCGACGGAGGTGAGGCGATGTGAGCGTTGAACGGAATGGAATGTCAAAAATTGTTTTCGCTCCATTATTTCAGCAGTTCAGATCAGACAAACCATAGTATATGTTTTATTCGGCCATGAGAGAAACAAATAAAAAGTCGTGTGGAACTTTTCGTCGAAAAGGAAGAATTTATATGTATATATATTTTTTCGTCGCTATCTGAGTCTACGTTAAAGAACAGTGCTACAAACTCTTCTTGTTCCATCACGAATCACGGCACTTTGACGAAATAAAATCAAATAATCGTATTGTATTCTGTGATAAGAGGTTATGGTTAAGATGTATCTTTTTTAATGCGGTCCGAATCATAAGCTATCTTTCACATCGTTTGCTAGCTCACAAATTACGGACCAGTCATCGCTCACACTTGAATTCATTCATAGCTTTTATCTATGAAATTCTATTACGGACCGCAGGGTAAATGTTCAAGGTACGCGTCGTCATTTTGACGAATGGTTAGTGAGCTAGGGTTAAATATATCATATATTATGTCGCTCTTTCAAGAGTAACCTCTAAAGAAAACACATTTGTATTATCTATACCATATATATCTATATCTGTGTCGATTTTTCACTCCCAATAATTATGTTCGCGGCCGTAAGCACAGGTTTTTCGCTGTGCCGTCGTGTCGCACAAAGGTGCGATCTAACTCGCCCATACCGCGTACTCTTCTCTCCCTCAACGCTCTTCTAAACGCCAATCAGGACTGTGATCTGTTTATGATCTGAAATTTTGTCAGAGTGTTTGTGTTTTTGTGAGAGGGACTGTTTCTGACTTTATGTGTTATCCTTATTTATTTTAGTTTATTGTACCATTTTGTGTTTGTGTTACTATCTTTAATTATTGTAATTGGTTTGTCCGTTTTAAGTAAAGTAAATAAATAAATCTAATGACAAAAAGCTGTGAACGTTGTATATAAAGACTTTCTGTAGTAAATTTAGTATATCAGCATTGCACCCGTGCGAAGCCGGGGCGGGTCGCTAGTTGTATATAAAACGAAAAAAACATGAATAATCAACCAAGTTTCGTATTTGTTTCGATCGAACATAGTTCAACGTATCACGTTTTGAACCGCAAAAAAAAACAGCACAAAGAATGTATCTAAAAACAATATTTTTTTAGAGAATAAATATCACGATTTCATGGTTTAAATTGAATTATAAAAGAGACAAAATTTTCTTTCCTTTCGCCCGCGTTTCCGACCGCGTTTAATAAATCTTTGCCCCGTTTTCGAACTAACGGTTATTTTGTCAACAATCCTTAAAGCCTAAATATATATTTCGAGGCCATATCGTAGAATCGACCATTTTATGATCTGGTTGGGCAGATCGCAAAGTATGAAATCAAAAATCTTTCACCAAAAGAAAAATAGGTGCGACGAAGAGCGAAGCGAAGCGGAGCGAGAAGGAGTGTGTTAGGTTTACATGTAAGATAAAATAAGGAGCCGAGCAAAACGGAGTGGAGCGAGGTGACCCTCCCAATTTTAACAGAAATACGATATGGCCAACCAATTCTACGATATGGCCACGACACATACATATGATGACCAAGGTCATTGATAATAATAAAGAAAACTGTATCCAAATCCGTTAAGAGGATGGCATACCCTAGCAACTTTTTTTATTACCCGTCCAGCACAATAAGTCCAATGGCAAAGACCTTATTTGCTTTGTTGGAGAGAATAATTTAAACACCTTGTGTGTGCATCCTCTTTACTACCTTACTATTTAGTTTTTAAAATATAAACATATTGTTTTTGGTAAGGCTCGCCGCCATTACTTGCTTGCTTGTCATGTCTTGTCTTAATACACGCTAAAACAAAAAACTACTTTTATGATAAACCACAACATGCTTTTCATAGAGGCGATTATATTTTGACTCTTTGGCCTCTTTTTCTTGGAAGCGTAATACTAGTGATCACGCAGCGAAACAACAGATTGGTGTGTTTTTAGCTAATACTGAAATATTTTGTAAGGAAAAAAATATTGGATTTAGGTAACATCCCTTCATATTTCTATTGCCAATTTTATAAAAAAAATCAAGTTGATCTCTTATCGCGTCTTTGAAACAAACGTTTGAAAACCAAAAAAAGAGGGTGGAAAACATTTTTTTTTGACAAAAGTATAAATCTTAAAACATTGTTTATAGGTGGAATTCCTAGATAAAATATCGATAAATCAAATATATTTTCTTAGATGTGAGGAGAGACCTAGTTTCTTCCAATGAACCGTTGAAAACCTGGTGTTGTTGATGTTCTAGCGTCAGGTGTCCCGTTAATTGGTTCTCGAGTTACAACGGAACACACAGTAGTTGTTATTACATTTATACAGTATTTTATATTACCAACATTTTAGTTTTGGCATCAGTACTATACTATAAAACCGATTTCATTTATAATTACGTAGAAATATTCAATGTGCAGGCACGAATTTTGAACTACCTACCTAATAATAATAATAAAATTCTTTATTGCACGGAATAAAATTATCGTACAAAGGCGAGCTTAATACTAATTAGTATTTTCTACCAACTAACCTTTGGCAATGAGGAAATTGTTGAGGGTAGTGCCATACTATTTAAATAGGTAATCCTGATTATTATAGTAATTATTTAGAAATTTATTATAGTGATATACTCGTAGATAATTTGTTTAACTGTATACCATATTTATATAAATTTTACGACGATTCATTTTTAACGTTTCGGTAAAAATATTTTACAAATAATGTAGATACATAAGAAATTGCCGAAATTTTCTTACAGATTCTTGAGTTCACAATTCCTGTAATTAAATAGCTATTTCATTTATTTGTTTTTTGTTTGAAAGTTGATTTCAATATTTGACATCTACGTTTTAAATTTTGTTTCTATTTTCAGTTTGATTATAAAAATTCAATCTTCAAAAATTAGCTGTTCCTAAATGCCATCCATTTCTATGACAATATTCGTAATATGACAGAAATAAATTTCTATGTTTGAACACTTGGCGATTTATCCATCGCAAGGAGATATAATAGTAGTTTATGCTACAAGGGCGAAAAGGAATAAATTACGAGGACGATTTAAAACAGGAGCGTAGCGAGTGTTTTAAACGTAACCGAGTAATTTATTGTTATTACACCCGTGTATCATACTATGTTTTTCAATGCATAGTGTGAGGAAATAAAACAATTATAATCTTGTGAAAGGGGTGGACTGTATCCAGAGACGTTAAACAGTGGAAAAAAAAGTATAACATTTATGGTACACAGGAAAGGCTGCAGGTTAGCAAACCATTGTAAATAAATTAAAAAATAATAATAATAAAGCCCTAGGGCAAAATAATCGACTTTCTGTTCGGTTTCGATGCATAAAAATTGGGCCTTTGCGAGCGCTTGCATTGAAAATTAACATTATATCATTGCAGTTTCTATGCTGCAATGATATAATGTTAATTTATATTCGTAATAATTTTTTACAGCTGACACCTGTCAAAAATTAAATTATTGTTGATGTTAGCTTAATGTTGTCTCATGAAACTACATAATTTGGATTTGTCATTCCTAAAAAAAATGCAAAAATGTTAGTACTGAAAATTGAGTTTCCTTCGAATTATCCATAGAAAACGGCAATTTCATATGTAAAGACTTAAGGCGATATGTAAAAGTTTTAGCGTCCCTGTTACTCCATATGCGAAAAAATCCTCAGTGCTAGAGGGACGGATTCGTGGAAAAGTAGCAAAAAGTCAGTTTTTTATCAAAAGTTGCTATCAAAATTTCGATTAACCAGCCTCTATTCTGTATCTTTAATAGTTGCCAATTGTACTAGGTGCCTATCATCAAAAACATAGCTAAAAACTGAAATTTCAAAATTGCCATTAATGGGTACTGAACTACTTACAAACTGTGTCGTCACTTCAGGTGCGAATATATCCTAAAACAATCGGAGTTCGATAGTATATGTATGTTTTTGATGATAGACACCCAGTCCAGATGGCAACTTAAGATACATAATAGGCCCTCTGGTCCTAGATACCGTTAAAACCCATCTGATAAAATATAGTTGCAGTCTACATGTCATTTTAAACAGTCAAACCAGGAGAATTGGTGTCGAAAAGTAAATATTTTTATCGAGCCGAATTTCTCCAATCGCGTTTCTGTTTTAACAGATCCCTAGAAAAAGAATCCAAAAATAATATACTATTTTATCAAAATAATACATTATTTACTGAAGTAGATATGCAAGACATTAAAGTGTCGTTTTTTTTTCCGTAGCGCCTTAATATTATGTTACTCGTAAATCTTGAAAAGACAGGCAAATTGCCTTCAATAGCTTTTCCCTTTTTAAAAAGAGCTTTACAAAAGCTCGCTCTTTGGCTGAGTTTACTTGACCTTGACCTACCTTAAGCTGCACCCTCCATGACCTCTGTTTTGTCAATGGAAAGTTTTTTCAGGTTTCATATGAGTTTTAGAGGTATTTGTAAAAGTTCTTACTTAGTGTTTGTTCTTTTTAGGGTTCCGTACCTAATGGGCAAAACGGAGCTCTATTAATGTCACTTCACTGTCCGTCTGTCTGTTCGTGTGTGATTGAAACCTGAAATTTTTCTATGTTGTGTAAAATGTTGACACAAAACCGAATTTTGAATTTAAATTGTAATTACAGGGGGGGGGGCATGAAAATGGAGCCGAAAAAAAATGTTTTTTTCTTACCCTAGCATGTGGGGTGTCATTACTAGAGCTCATTAAGTAGAGTATAAATTGATTTTTAATCTTTTTTTATCTAAAAAAATAAAGAAATGGGGGGCTATCAAAATTACTATTTTTAGACCATTTTTGTTACGGGGTCTATCTCAAAGGCCAAAGCAGTTGGGAATTTGAAATTTCTGTATATTATGTACCATATGCTTGCTGTATTTAAACAACAAATACTAAAAACGCCGATTTATAAAGTAGTTTTAGGGTTACGTCCTCGAATAGACATCTTCTAGTTTATACAACTATAACTTTGCTTTATTTAAATGTTTATTAGGATGTAGTCTAGTTATGTATTATTTAAGTACTATTTTCATGATTACACCGTTTAAATAGTATGGCACTACCCTCAACAATTTCCTCATTGCCAAAGGTTAGTTGGTAGAAATTACTAATTAGCATTAAGCTCGCATTTGTACGATTATATTATTCTGTGCAATAAAGAATTTTATCATCATTTTTATTAATACTCGACCAACTTAATTATGCAGTTTTGTTTTATAAATTTTGTAGGTAGTGATAAATTTGTAATTTCTGTTCAAATTATAAATTTAAATGGTACGGAATCCGCAGGGCGCAAGTCCTACTCGCATTTGACCGGTTTTATTAGATGTTATACTTGGAAAATAATCATATTTTCGCTTAAAAATAAGAAATTATCGCATAGATTTGAACGTAAATTGGCAACCAAACAACCCGTGGGACCTCCCCGCTACTAGTGAAATTATAATTTTACGGCCCTGACAATTTACCTGCGACATAAAATGTAATATAATAATTACTAAAGCTTTTCTCGGCGGCAGACCGCGCTTTCTGTGTGCGAGAATTTTACAAGTTCCCTAAAAAAGGTAAGTCGGCAAAAAAGCACGGAGAAGATTTTTCATTTAGAGTTGTCTTCAGTTTTTCTAACGGTCAAATGCAGTTTTATGGTTTGGCCATAGACTTAGAATTCGCTGCGGGCGATATGCGAAAAATATACGGGTGTATTTTTTCTTTGTATTTCATGAAATACACGGAAAATTTTAATACATTTCTGGTATATGCATTTTGACTATATAATCTAGGGATTTGAAATTGGAAAACATGTTTGGATAAGATTTTGGATCAGAACTGTTGTGTTTTTTAGTTTTGCATGGTGTATTTTTCTTTGTCGTGCATTAATTTATTTGTTTTGATACTGTTAAGTGGAACCTGTTTTTGGTTTAAGTATTAGCTATTATATTATTAGGAAGTATGTAAAAATAATAACTGTTTGTTTCCCAATAAAGAAAATGAAATGAAATGAAATAAATTTTCCTCGATAGAAATAATTGTTGAAATGAGGTCTTCAAACACACTTTTTCTCCTCGTTTGACGAAAAGGAACCATATACAGAACTTAAACATATTTTATTAGGGGTGTTTCAACAATATCTAGAGATTTGATATTTGAAATTTTGCTAGGTATTTTAGCTTTTTTATAAAAATTATAAAACTAACATTTCTCGCTTTCGCCCTAAATCCGCCCCTCTCGCACTGAGCGTGTTTTCGCTTGGAGTGACAGTGACAAAAATAAAATTCGCCTAGCCTCTTAAAAGACGTACATAGCGTGTAAAAGAGATGTCCTACCTTTACGAACACCTTGCAAGAGAGAAAGAGATGCACAACAAAGAACAGCTGTGTCAATGTTTTTTCGAGTAAGTGCCCATAGCTACCCGCTTGCTTGGGTGTGATTGCGGATTTTAAAATAATATTTCAATAATACGTACCTAAATTGATAAATAGTGATTGGTTTATCTTGTGCTGTAAGTAATTGTGATGTGACAAGGAGAAATAACCCAAATAATTACACATTTCACGGGTAAATATGATTTTGTCATTAGAATGTTTTGAACCACATTAATCGGCCCAAAAAAAAAGATTTTACAGTAACGTATTGATTTTCTTTGTTGTATTTAGTAGTTATATGCAGGATTGTTCAAAATATTAAGTAAAATAGTAAATGTAATAGTAATGTCATAGTAATTTTTTTTGTATAATTTTCGCTACTACATTGTTTATCTTGTACATTCTAAATCTATGGGTTTGGCAATACTGTAGCTGCCATATATGATCTCTACAAACTTGTCGGTGGATTCATCACAATCAATAATGCGCTCTAATATTCAACTATTATGGAACATCGTGATGCCACGGATATGTTTGTAGATTTGTAGTAGAAACCATAATGTAGCTTTTCCTTTTGAAAGAAAGAAGAAAGAAAACAGATTTATTGCCAAAAAAAAAAAGTGTAACAATGAAGACATATAAAAAATTAAAAGATAATACTTACGAACTAAATTTAAAATAAAAAAACTTAAAATAAATACTATGGTATGGTATGGTACCTTTGACCTACCCTCTAAGATAAAATCGTATTATGAACATTTAATATCCCACTAATATTATAAATGGGAAAGTTTGGATGGATGTTTGTTACGCCTTCACGCCGTAAATACTAAACCGATTAGGCTGAAACTTTGCACAAATGAAGTTCTAGACCTGGAATAGGACATAGGCTACTTTTTATCCCATAAATCAGTTCCCATGGGACACTAATATTATAAATGGGAAAGTTTGGATGGATGTTTGTTACGCCTTCACGCCGTAAATACTAAACCGATTAGGCTGAAACTTTGCACAAATGAAGTTCTAGACCTGGAATAGGACATAGGCTACTTTTTATCCCATAAATCAGTTCCCATGGGAACAAGAAATAGTGTCGTTCAGATACGCGGCTCGGCATTCAGCCTCGCCAAACATACTATTCTAGGGGCGGCTTGCACCAAAATCATAAATCTAGATTTAGTCGTTAAATCGGGTTAACGATCTGTCAGTCAATACATGTCTGTCAAATTAAACTTAGCTTACGTGCTAAATCTAGATTTAAATGTTGGTGCAAGCCGTCCTAGGGGATTAAATCAGTTATCAAAGACCGCCAAAGACACATTAGGAGAGAATTAATTCAGAGAATAAAAAATTGTGTCGATCAGAAAAGACGGAAACGTGTCTTGGTCTTTGATCTCACCAAAAACACTTTAGATGGGGATCAAATTAGAGACGATGAAAACCAAAAACACTCCAAATACTCCAAATCAGTCAGGTCAACCACGTACCCAAAAATTAATGGTTTGGAAAATATTTACAGATTCGATACGACTATATACAAAAACTTAATAAATGTGGGTGAAGCCGCGGGCAAAAGCTAGTATAACATAAAACATAACCATGTATTAACTTAGATTCATTAATTTACTTAGCAGATCTTAGAGCTGATGCCGGGCTCGACTGTGGAGGTACCACCATCTTACTTGGAGACCCCCTCGAAGTAATTCGAGGGAGAGTAAGAGGACAGCTCACAGGCAAAAAACCAGGAGGCCCACCATGCCTGGGACCGATGGATGGTGGTATATCCATTCCTAATAGCCGGGCCTTATATTGAACAGACTGGTGACGGGCAGCGGCGTCACTGGTGCGAGGGTTTCGGCACCGCGCTCTCCAACCCGCCTGCCCAGCGTGTGTGAGTATGGGCAATTCTTTCAGGATGACCGCCGGGAGTGGCAAAGTCCTGGAAAGGCTTATGTCCAGCAGTGGACGAACTAGGCTGATGGATGGATGGATTAATTTACTTATGTGTTAGATTCTAACAGCACCGCCAAAACCCCTAAGGGTTTAAGTGGTGTATACTTGAAATATGTTTGCGCAACTGTATAAGTGTAAATAAAAAAATTAAAAATAAAATAAATCATACAAAACGGCCGCTGTTATACGCCAAGGCTCTCATGCTAAAGGCTTTACCGGGCTTCAGTAGCGCGTTGCGGACGCTTGTTATAATTGGCCTCTAGAGTTTCATATTAGAGCATGAAAAGTTAATTACAAAACTTAAGTACCACAAGTAGAAAGTTTCAAAGACATCATTTATGAGCGCGCACGTTCTGCAAGAGCGTTCTTCCGAACCTGGCACTCACCTTGGTCTTTATTAGTTTGGTATAAAAGGTAATTTCGTATGACCCAAGTGCCAAGTTAGCTTGTACTTCTACACAGAACATATTAAGAGGATGGCATACCCTAGCAACTTTTTTTATTACCCGTCCAGCACAATAAGTCTAATGGCAAAGACCTTATTTGCTTTTCATAGAGGCGATCATATGTTGGCTCTTTGGCCTCTTGTTCTTGGACGCGTAATACTAGTGATCACGCAGCGAAACAACAAATTGGTGTGTTTTTAGCTAATACTGAAATATTTTGTAGGGAAAAAACATTGGATTTATCTAAAATCCCTTCATATTTCTGTTTTTAGCTAATACTGAAATATTTTGTAGGGAAAAAACATTGGATTTATCTAAAATCCCTTCATATTTCTATAGCCTATTTTATAAAAAAAAAACAAGTTGATCTCTTAACCGCGTTTTTGAAACGAACGTTTGAAAATGAAAAAAAGAGGGTGGAAAACATTTTTTTTTTGACAAAGGTATAAATCTTAATAGATTGGTGGAATCCCTAGATACAAGATCAATTAATCAAATATATTTTCTTCAATACGAGGAGAGACCTAGTTTCTTCCAACGAACCCTTGAAAACCTGGTGTTGTTGATGTTCTAGCGTCAGGTGTCCCGTTAATGTACGTCTAGAACAGGGTTGGGGAAACTTTTTCCTTTGCGTGCCAATATTTACTAACAAAATATATGGCGGGCCAAGTTGTTGCATTTTTGGCTATATTATTTACTGAAATAAAAATATTTGTATGTATTTTTTTAAAACACTAATTTACTGTCCAATATTACAAAATAACTATTGAAATAAAGAAGAAATTGCAAATTGCAATTAAATTTAACTTTCAAGTTAGCTGCGAAATTTCTAACAATACGAAAACTTCATTTGATTTTTATTTGATGGTCGCGGCCCGGATTTCAACGCTTCGCGGGCCGGAGATGGCCCGCGGACCGTAGTTTCCCCATACCTGCCCCCCTATTCTGTATCTTTGGTTGCCAACTCAAAATCGTAGATAAAACCTGAAATTTCAAAATTGCCTTTAGTGGGTATTGAACTATTAACAATCTGTGTCGTCACTTCAAGTGCGAAAATATCCTTAGGAAATCGGAATTCGATAGTATATCTACTCGTATGTTTTTGATGATAGACACCCAGCCCAGAAGGCAACTAGAGATACATAATAGGCCCGCAGGTCTAGAACAATGCTCTCGGCTACACTAGCTTAATATTTCCTGCTGAAACTATATTTATATTTATATGTATACACAGGTTGTCAAAAGAAGCGGTCGAATGACGAGAATACATTATTATTCTTTTTACAAAGATTTTAAAAGTAAAGATAAGCCCTTACCGTACTATGACAGCACCAAAATGTTTTCACATTTAAATGGGTGACGCTCACACGTTTGGAATCAATGATCATCTGAACACAGTGATTTACACTGTAACACACAGGACGCCTTAAGTGCACTTAAAGTGAATAATTTTAACAACTTTAGTAGTCTGATCAGTTTGCTGGCCGTAGGTAGACAGATTGCGCACTCATAAGTGTGCGCGAGTCGGCATTATGTTAACGCACACATTCAAAAACAATGCAATAGATTTTAGGTGCCAGGGCTCATCTAAACTTTTGAAGCCTTTGTCTTTTTAAAGATTTTTTTACCCTAACCAGAATCAAGAATCCTAGATAGCTCAAATAGCAATTTTGTGGTTTTGGTGCTTTGTAACGGCACCGTTCTGTAGTACTCGTAGATAGGATAGTCTTGCATCATTTTGTACCAAATCAAAGAAATGCGTTATTTTTTGTATTTTGCAAATGGGTGGCTTAGTTTCCCGGTTAAAGTACTCCATAAATATTATTAAAAGATTTTGACATTCGTATACTATTCCCTATAAATAATTATCACACATTTACTGGATTCTAACTTTCAAAGATTTGTTTTCCAAAATATTCGTTGGGATCGATGTTATTAGTTTTCAATTTTGTGTTGTTCATTTTATTTACGGATCCCTAAAAAGTGAGTCCAATCCGCAACAAAACATTCCTGATGTCAACTCACTCTAAGGTAAAAATAATGCTATATTATATATAACGCTCATTATTTTCAACGTAGGAGTTCTCTCATTAAAATTGGAACCTTCATTAGCGAAACTCCTCTCTCTAAAACGTGGTGATGGGCAGCGGCGTCACTGGTGCGAGTTTCGGCACCGCGCCCCCCAACCCGCCCGCCCAGCGTGTGTGAGTTACTTCCCTGGGCATTACTTCCGCTAAGAGTGGCGAAGTCTTGGAAAGGCCTAAGGCCTGGACGCCATTAGTTGAACCACAAGTGCGAGGAGCGTGACACGATGTTTTTGCGATTAAACAGTACGTCACGCTCCTTGCACCTGTGATTCAACTAGTGGCGTCGCGCGCGATTAAACACTATGCTATGAGACCAGGTTGATGGATGGATGAATGGAAGCCCGAAGAATGAAAATTAATTTATTTCCGTTTCGGTGTTAATAATGTTAATAAAAAGTGATGCTTTAGGTCCTTCCCAGTGCAGGGCGCAAGTAGGGATGCAAACGATACCTCGATGTTTTGAAACATCGATGTGTCGTTCATAAAACATGCATCGATCATCGACGTTATCCATGAACAATGGTTAGACCGATGTGTTTATGACAAGTATAGGTCAGTAAAAGGCATTTCATTCCTGTGAAATAATCATGTGCAGAACAGTAGAAAAAAGTTGAGAAGAAATGTGTCTAAAGTGGCATGATTTGACTATAGTGAGTGAATTAAAAAGTGAGGAAACGTCTCTCAAAATTACTGTTTTTAAATTCTATGACATTAAAAAAACAAATACCTCTGCAACAGTGTTGCCAGATAAGGAAACACATATTACAGTGTTTGGGACCAAATTACTGTAAAATTCATTCATTTCCATATTTTTCGCCATTCTCAACTAACTTATGTGACTTTTAATTACAGTGTCTCCATACACTGTAATTTTGTCAAATGCTACAGTGTAGAGTAGATCGTGTTAGATTACAGTAGATCTACTGTAATTACAGTGTGTCTGGCAACACTGCTCTGTAATGTTTTAAAAACACAATAATTTATAAAATTTAAAGAATGGTGTTATAATGGCGTCTATTAATAAACAAAAACTTGAGAAAACATCGATACATCGATGTTTTTATGACAGACTTTTTGACATCGATGTTTTTTTTTAAAACATCGAAGTATCGATGCATCGATGTTTTTATGAGCGATGTTTGCATCCCTAGGCGCAAGACAAACAGAAATGACGTATAAGGCGAGGACGGGGCGGGGACGTGGCGGGTAGTTAAGAAGTTAAACTACATTATAGTTCAATTATTATTACATACGGCTTGAACACTCACGTGTGATTGTTGTTGACTATATGCCAACCGTTTCACCGATACAATTTCGGCATTATCAAGGCGAGTGTCGTTCTTAGGACGACGACGCGGCGTTCACCGTCGTTGTCAAACGGGCACTGGCAGCCGCCGATCGGCGAGCTGCACGCATTGCTCGTGCGCTGAACGTTGGCTGCGTCGTCGAGGGGGGTGGGATGGTGGATGCACTTGATTCTTTTAATTGTTCCAATTGTTTGTTATTAGGGACGGTTATTAAACAAAACGAACTCACAACATCGTCACTGTTACTGGGCACTGTTCTAAAGTTGCTAGATCCATCGAGAACCGGTTTCCAAGACGGAGCCAGCTGCCAACCATGATCCCTGTTGAATTTGGGATTACGACTTATCTCGATGGCTTCGTGTATTTTGCGAGGAATGGTACATTTCTCCTTCACTAATACTGTAGCCTAGTCGAAACGGATGAAGTAGGTCGTATCCGAACTTAGTGCATGTTCTGCTACGTAAACAAAACTCTATGCAACTCATGTACTCAGTGGGTATGTCATTGCCGTTTTCGCGGTAGTCAATAAAAACAAGTTAGCTGGATTGACAGAACATTTGAATAACATCCATCCAAAAATTTCCTTTACGATCAAATCAATCACAGTAATCGCGCTAACAAAGGTGATTACGAGTCTGAAAGCCATTAGACTGATGATTTGGTACACTCTTCGACGACACAGCCTTCGTTCCGTCGATGGCTAAACTGAATTCATCATCGTCTAAAGCGGGATCATCATCGCGCCCCGACAACGCCACGCTTTCTGTTTTTAGGAGCAACTAGTGGTCTCGCCGCGCCCACGAGGGGTCGCGTGCAAGTTGGACACATTACGGAGATGACGCGTTCACTTGCACTGGAATGGTGTAGCTGAGCTTATGCAGCGTTTAGATGAGCTAGTAGATGTGCTGTACGTATACAGCTTAATTCTGACTGCGGACTTTGTTACTCGTCAGTAACAAGGTTCAATTACATTTAGTACGAAATAAAACCGGGAATTTGAAAAAAATAATAACCGGCCCATTGGAGTCGGGCTCGCGCACACAATACGGGTACGGAACCCTAAAAACGTTAGGGTAAATAATTCCACTTGCAGTTATTGAAAACCAACTTAACTTGACACTTACTATCTATTCAACTCTATTATCTAAAGGGTCTAATTAAACGGGTTTGTATGAAATTGATTATGTAAAGTGCAATTACTTTTTTTGCCGTTGAGTTAGTAGCCTGATGTGTTTACAGCACTATGGGGCCGTAAAATTCTGTAGGAGGTATCAGTTTCAACGGGTCCCGAGCAAAAGGGTTTTGACAGACGGATGGATGAACAACCAAGTGAACCTTTCCGTTCTTTCATTTTGAGGTTTGGAACCCTTATAATATTTGGCATCAAAAAAGAGACCTTAAACTTGGTTTCTGATTACTAAATGCTACTAAATATCCACTTAAATCTCTATATAACTAGCTAGACGTTTTCACATGATTTGCAGATTAAATTGATGTGGAGTTTCTTGGAGAAAACTTGCATAGAACTTTCAGCATGATAAACTCGCTCGAGTCGCTTGAACATGCGAATTCGCCCGAAGTTACCCGAAGAGACGCGACGGTTCCCGAATCCCGATGCTATAAAAGCGCCATTAACTAGAGGGCCACCCACTAAATCACTTGCAGATTAAGCTTTATAAAACATCGCTTTTTTCCCGGAAATTGTGTGTCAAAGAGCTATTTAGCGTTTTAATTTATTGCTTACTTCTTAGTAGGGTAGCGTGGGGTTAAAATAAAATGCTCAAGAAACATTTAAGATAAGGTAATACTTTTTTAAAATAAAAATACGCTGAAAGTTCCGCTGATCCACTTTTCAGTTTTATTGCTTTATGACCGCTTTGGAGCATCTGGGTGATTCTTCAAAGATCGACTTCCTCGTAAAATGAACTATAGTGCTCTTTTTTTATTATTCAGCTTAAAGTAAAATAGCTAAAACATGCAAAAGATAGATAGATAAATAGATATAACATTTATATTCAAAAACACGACACAAACTTACATACAAAAACGAAGTAGCGACAAAACAATTGAATAGTACATTACGATACGAGAGCGATGAAACGTTTTCTGACGATTGTGAGCAATCACACGAGTCGAGAAAAAGTTTCTCGCACGAGTTTCGTATAATTTTTTATAGCACAAGTGCGGAAAATGCCGAAAAATGGAAAATAAAGTGGTCATTTTACGCACGGTGTGCTATAAATATTATTAAATATTTCAAGATTACTGATTAGATTAATAAAGATTACAGAAGATATTAATCTTATTATATCTTATCAAAAATCTTATTACTAATTTACAATGAAATTCAAACAAATTTGAAGAATCAGCCAACTAGTGTCTTTCAGAGCCTTCGCAAGTCGGGCTATCTTTGGCCATTGAAAGATGACATCTGAAAAATGTGGCAAATACAAAAAATAATTGTATTTTATCACTGGTTCTAGTATACACAACTGATAAAGGGATCAGATAATCCAACTTTGATATTTGTCTACCGTGAAATGCATAAATTCAAAAAAAAGGAAATGTAAAGTGTTTTTTTTTTAAGCTTTTCTTGTGTAAGAGCTACATAACTACTTACATTCTTTTCTTACAAAAAAACATACGTAAATTATTTCGTATCGGTTTTTTATGATCCACCCTAAATGTGTGGTCTGAAAAAAGAAAAATACGGCTGCAAACCAGACGTTTATTATGTTATAAAAATATCGGTGGATCGTGTTTTGTAGCATTGTCATTGATTATTTATTTTATGCTCGTTTAACATAAAATAAACGCTATATATCGTTATAAAAAAACGTGTGACGTGTTTTTTTATAACGCTTTTAAAATAAAAGGTCAGCTGGAAACATTAAGACCCCGGCGGTGTGACTTAAGGCGCTACGGAAAAAAAATCGACACTTTTAGACCTTGCATATCTACTTCAGTGAATAATGTATTATTTTGATAAAATAGTATATTATTTTTGGAATCTTTTTCTAGGGATCTGTTAAACAGAAGCGCGATTGGAGAAATTCGGCTCGATACAGATATTTATTGATATGAGGTCATTTTCGACACCTATATAACAATAGGTTGGAAGTTCGAAGAAACCTTGCACTTAATTATTATTACATACGGCTTGAACACTCACGTGTGATTGTTGTTGACTATATGCCAACCGTTTCACGGATACAATTTCGGCATTATCAAGGCGAGTGTCGTTCTTAGGACGACGACGCGGCGTTCACCGTCGTTGTCAAACGGGCACTGGCAGCCGCCGATCGGCGAGCTGCGCGCATTGCTCGTGCGCTGAGCGTTGGCTGCGTCGTCGATAGGGGTGGGATGGTGGATGCACTTGATTCCTTTGATTGTTCCAATTGTTTGTTATTAGGGGCGGTTATTAAACAAAACGAACTCACAACATCGTCACTGTCACTGGGCACTGTCCTAAAGTTGCTCGATCCATCGAGAACCGGTTTCCAAGACGGAGCCAGCTGCCAACCATGATCCCTGGAAATTGTATCGGTGAAACGGTTGGCATATAGTCAACAACAATCACACGTGAGTGTTCAAGCCGTATGTAATAATAATTTAGTATGTCAGCTCACGCGAGTTTTAATAAACCTTGCACTGGCCAAATACTTCTTCAAACTCATAAGGGGTAAATTAGTTAACAGGTATGTACTAACTTCATTATCTCTGGCAGTACCAAACCCCCGACTAAGAAAAGAAATTAGGCAAAAAAAGTTTACTGTGCCGACCGCTCGCACTAATTTACAGAAATATTCACCATTGGCCAGGGCTATACAGATTTTAAATGATGTGGCACGTATGACTGACATAATGAATTGTTCTATGGCAGAATTCACAAAAGTAGTCCTGAATGTATTGACTTTGACGAGAGATTAAGATTAGTTGATTATTGAAAATGTACTAGATATAATAATGACATGTATTTCTTATTATGTAATTATTTCTTCATTGCTTGCTGAATTGGTTATACACTGTAATGGTTTGCAATTTGTTACTTAAATCTATATATATAAAAAGAGAAGTCCTGACTGACTTACTGATTCATTCACTGACTCATTCACTGACTCATCAACGCACAGCCCAAACCCTTCGACCTAGAAAGCTGAAATTTTGCACAAAGCTTCCCTTTGTAATGTAAACAAGGAATAAGAAAGGGTGTTTCAAAATTCACCCCCTAAGAGGGTGAAAGGGGGGTCCAAAGTTTGTATGGGGAAACAAGATTAGTTAGACTATTTTATTCGAGACTTCACAGGAGTACTCCTATTCATAAATGAGTAAACACGTGTTTCAGGTTTTTTCAGAATTCAACCCCTAAAAGGGGGAAATGGGGTGACAAAGTCTGAAAATCAACATGGGTATCGTTTGTATGGTTTATCGCGTCGCTGATTACGAAAACAACAACGATTTCTAAATCCAACGTAGTGAACGTGAAATAACATCATTTCCTGTTGGGGTGCCATGGGGTTGAAATTTTGAAATGTGTAAATATCAATATGGGTGTCGTTTTTATGGTTTTCTTGGACATTAATTACGAAAATTGCATCGATTTTGCAATTTAATATAGTGGACATGAAAATTCTTCAAAGTATGTGTGCAAATCGGCTATAACAGACGGACAGACAGACAGTCACACAAGTGGTCCTATTAGGGTTCCATTTTTTCCTTTTGAGATATCTATCGATCTATATATCAACAATCTATCTATCTATCTATCTGTCTATCTATCTACCTATCTATCTATCTATATATATCTATATCCAAGCAAAATATTTTAGGAACGGAAGGTAGTACATCCCTAGGGGTTGGACCACGGGATGCCAAAAAAAAGTTTTTTTTTTTAATGTCAAAACTTTGACGGCCTGTATCTCCCAAACGGCTGGATATAAACCCATGTTGATGGGTGTCTACTGTCTAGGAAAAGGTCTGGACGAGATCTGTCTGCAAAAAGTGTCAAAACTTTACAGGCCCATATCTCCCAAACGGCTGATGCTAGACCCATGTTCATGGTACTCTAAGAAAAGGGCTAGGCGAGGTCTAGATGACGGTAAAAAAAAAAGAAAGTTTGAATGAAAGTTCGTTATTATAAAGTTCGCCTGTTTCGAAGTTAGGATCTTTAAATTTTGTGTTTAGACTGACAATTGAAAATTACTTTATACGTGTCTCAGCGTTTGTGATAATACCAACCTCGAAGGGGTGAAAAGGGGGATGAAGTTGTCTTTGGAAAGTCCTTCATTTTCAAAGTAAAATGACTAAATTTGTTATTTAGGCTGTCCGTCTGTCCGTCCGTATAAACGGGAGACTCGGTAAGTGGTCAAGACCAAGGTGCAATGACCCTTTTAGCGAAAAACACAAAATAAAATTTGTGCCCTATACTTTACAAATTTAAGAACAACTCCCAGTCAATTAGTATAGCAAACCTATTGTTTTTGTTGTGTTTTTACTCAAAAAGGGTCACTGACTACTTACTAAGTCTTCAGTATGTATTTTTGGCTATATAATTAGAAGTGACCCAATGTAGGTACCTCACCAATATTGCAAGTATTAGGGGTGTGTTTACTTTCGTAAGTACTTTCTAAGTCCAATAAAAGGAATAGAAAATGAGTGTTTTGATGTCCATAAAAATTTAAGGGATGAGTTAATGTTCTTTCGTCTTGCGGATGCACTCCTCTCATGTTAGGTACATCCAACTAATATTATAAATGCGAAAGTTGGGATGGGTGGATGTTTATTACTCTTTCACGCCGTAACTGATGAACCGATTGCGTTAAAACTGCACAAATGTTGTTCTAAACCTGGAATAGGACAAAGGCTATTTTATATCCGATAAATCAGTTCCCATAGGATGGCAATGGGGTGTCAAGTTCCTATAGAAAAGTGATGTACTGTTACTCTTCCACGCCGTACCTACTTAACCGATTAGGCGAAACTTTGCACAAATGTAGTTCTAGAACTGGAATAGGACATAGTAGACCACTTTTTATCCCATTAATCAGTTCAGAGGCAATTGGGTGTCAAGTTCCTATAGAAAAGTGATGCACATCTTCACGCCGTACCTCCCGAACTGATAGGGCTGAAAATGCTTTAAATGTAGTCCTAGACCTGAAATATGACATACGCTACTTTTATATCAAATCAGTAACCAAAATAAAAATTTCGTTTGGAAATTTCTCACCAAAGACCCTTTAGCAGAGGATTAATTCAGAGATCAAAATATGGTGTCTTTCGGAAACGCAGCCCTGCCTTCGGCTTCGCCAAAGACCGCCAAAGATACTTAAGCAGATGATAAAAATTAATTAGAAAACAAAAGATAGTGTCGACTGGAAATGCGGCTCGGATTTTAGCCTCGCCAAACATGCTATACTAGGGGATTAAATCAGTTATCAAAGACAGCCAAAGACACATTCAGAGGATTAATTCAGAAAACAAAAAATAGTGTCGATCTGCAAAATGGCTCGGGCTTCGGCCTCGGCAAAGACGGAAACGTGTCTTGATCTTCGGCCTCGCCAAAAACACTTTACATAGCGATGAAATTAGAGATGATGAGAACCAAAAACACTTTAAATACTCCAAATCAAAGTCAGGTCAACTACTAAAACTAAAAATATTTACAGATTCGATACGACTATACAAAAACTTAATTAACGCGGGCGAAGCCGCGGGCAAAAGCTAGTAAATAAATAAAACCAATTCCCCTGGTTTGACAATTTAGAATGACATCTGGACTGCAATTATATTTTATTAGATGGGTTTTAACGGTATCTAGGACCCGGTTAAACGAATTTTTGATAGCTTTAGTACATTTTATATTAATAAAAAACCGAGTTTTTGCTACTTTTCCTCGAATCTGTCCCTATTGCACTGAGGGTTTTTTCGCATATGGAGTAACAGGGACGCTAAAACTTTTACATATCGCCTTAAGTCAAGCAATAGTTAAAAATCTGATTCTTATTCTCTATTGTACATAAAATATTTAATTACATTTTTGTTGAGGTCTATCTCAAATCATGAGGTCTATATCAAAGAAGTTGGGAATTTGTAATTTCTATCTATTCTATACCACATGCTGTACTTAAACAATAAATACTGAAAACCCTGATTTATTAAATAGTTTTAGGGTTACCTCCCCAAATACTCAACTAAACATAATTTTGCAGTTTTGTTTCATACATTTTGTAACTTAGTAATTCTCGTTTAAGTTTAAACGTCAGTAGCTTACCGCAAAGTGCATAACTTAACTTTGTTTTTCTTGTTTAGAAATTTAAAATTGAAAAACATTTTGGTCTGTGGCATTTGACGCCAATAGTTCAGTAAGCAAGTAATAAAGTGAGAGTTTGAAATTGTATACAGAATTAGTCATGATCTTCTCAAAACCAACTTAAAATGCAGTTTTAACTTTGTTTGGACCAGATCACGACTAATTGTGCATTAAATTTCAAACTCATGCTTTATAAACCTTATTAATACTGAACTATTGCTGTTACATGCCACATACAAAAATAAAATTATCTTCGAAATAAGAAAAAAAAATTCTAGCCCATTTCACCTTTAAATAACGACCTGTATGACGTAACGCATGGCTTGCGTGACGTAACATATTGCTGCTTATTTTGTTTATTGTGCTATATTTTGTTTTTTCTCGCTATCTATTTTCATTATCGTTCCGGATATAAAGCAGGTAATGTTATAATTTTTTTCTACTGTTTAACGGCTCTGGATACAGTCCTTTTGAGCCAATCATAATTTAAAGTTCACAAGGTTATATTTGTTTTATTTCCTCACACTATGCATTGAAAAACGTAGTATGATACACGGACGTAAGAGCAATAAATTACTCGGTTACGTTTAAACGTAATTTATTCTTTTTCGCCCTTGTAGCATAAACTACTATTAATGTGCACAAAGTGTTTTAAATAAAATAAAATGAGATTGCAATAACAATTTTCTCCTTTTGTTTCAGATGAGAAGCTGAGGACAATCTTAATTTACCTTGTAACTTATAACTTTTCTTTATTACGTTAACTACCATAAGTATAAAGATATTTATTTACAAAAACAAAAAAAAACTTAAATATTCTCAAAAAAACACTGACAATAATCCACGCCAAATCCTTAGCAAAAAAAAAAGATTACAGGAAATTATTTTTTAAATTACGAACGCGTTTAGAAGCCCGCTAGTGTAGCGTTTAGAGTTCGAATTTTGAAGTTTAAAAAGTAAAAATGAGCATTGACTCGACAACTTCAGCAGCCTTGAGGCTTAGCTTGGAGAGTGCCAAGAACTTCATGAGGCAATTCCGAGATCCTGACTCGAGGGAGCTCAAGAAGCTGTCAGCCAACCAGTTCATGGAGGTGTGGAGCCATTACGATAAAGATGGTAAGTCAAAACTAATTTGAGTTATCGTAACTTTTTGTGTCCCATTAAGAAAACGGAAAGGAACCCGGAAAATGTACGAAAATAGTTTAAAAAATAGTTGTTATGAAAATCTTCGTACATATTTTAATTACAGCTTTTTTGACCGAGCTTATAGCCAGTCAATTACCTAAACTAATCGGTTAACCTCTCAGCGACATTGTTTTATTTTTTCAAAATTTTATAATAATAATAATAATAATAAATCTTTATTTCGGGCACCAATAACCCATACAGAATACAAAATACAAAAACAATAATACACTAATAATGACAAAAATTGATAACTAGACTAAATGTAAATAAGAAGTAAAGATTACTGACACAAAATATCCTTTAAGTATAAAAATCCACTAAAAAAGAGTATATTTGTAATAAATTTATAATAAAATTATTAACATAAACTTGTGTGTTAGCGTGTCTGGCTCAAATCCTGCAACTGAATTTTAAAACACTTTCATCGATTTTATTTTTAAAACAAGTAAAATTATGAATGACTTTTATCACATTTTTACCAATAACTATTTTTTATGAATGTTTCTTATGATTATCTAAGCTACAAATCCTCATAAAATGTAAGGCGTGGGCAAACCCTCAATGAACTTTAAGAATTATGTTTTTTTTTTTAATTGTCAAAGTGATGAAGTGAGCAGACTTGACATAATAGACATTCATAAAAGCATAGACTAAATACTTAGTCTATGATAAAAGTGGTGGTAGAGCTGATGCCAGGCTCGATTGTGGAGGTACTACCATCTTACTTGGAGACCCCTCGAAGTAATTCGGGGGAGAGTAAGAGGACAGCTCACAGGCAAAATGCCTGGGACCGATGAATGGCGGTATATCCATCCCTAATAGCCGGGCCTTATATGGAATAGACTGGTGACGGGCGGCGGTGTCACTGGTGCGAGGATTCCGGCACCGCGCTCACCAAACCGCCTGCCCAGCGTGTGTGAGTATGGGAAATTCTTCCAGGATGACCGCCAGGGCTGGCAAAGTCCTGAAAAGGCTTTTATGTCCAGCAGTGGACGAACTAGGCTGATGGATGGTTGGATGATAAAAGTAATAAATAAAAGGGAACCGAAAAAAAATATGTACAACTTATATAAAATGCCCTCATGAAGGTAAAGTTATAACCATAAAATGTAAAATTAAATCAAAAAAGTATATTAGTAGCTATGACAGAAATAAATTTCAATTTTTGAACACTTGGCGATTTATCCATCGCAAGGAGATATAAATTAACATTATATCATTGCAGTAATGGTCTTTGACGGGCTTTGAATACACTAGCGTCCTCTAGGCGCCAAGTGGCTCACTGTAAAGTGGGTATCTATAAATATCATTGCAGTATGGGAAAGCACATCGGTAAATTCACGAGATGTGTTGAGACCTGGATAGCTCAGAGGTTAGAGCAATCGCCCGGCAAGCGAGAGGTGGTTCGAATCCCGGTTCAGAGCTCCTCACATCCAGATTTACTTTTCTTTGTGCGTTTCTATACTGCAATGATATAATGTTAATTTATATTAGTAGCAAAATTGGTACAAACTATTTTCGATATGCCATTGTAAAGCCATGTTCACTTTGCGTCGACCCGCGTCGCATGGTTCCCGCTCTGTGTAATAAACCGTTTGTGTACGTTTATATACCTACGTTTTATGTACGTAATCTACTCGCAATATCCGACTGTCGGTTGATATTCAATTTGCATGTACCGTCACGTACAGACTGCGAACTGTTTAAATCGGATCGATTTGGAGATAACCGTATCAGTTTAATAAATTGTTTTGAATAAGAGGAACATGTAAAAATAATTATATCAAAAGGTTTTGTATACGATTGTACACATATACAGATCTGCCACGGATATAATACTCATAGATCTGTATATATAAAATTCAAAGTCCTGACTGACTGACTGACTGATATATCAACGCACAGCCTAAACCGCTGGTCTTAGAGACTTGAAATTTTGCATATAGATACCTTATATAGTGTAGGCATCCAATAAGAAAGGATTTTTCAAAATTCACCCCTAAAGGGGTGAAACGGGTGTCCAAAGTTTGTATGGGGAAACAAGATTAGTTAGACTATTTTATTCGAGACTTCACAGGAGTACTCCTATCCATAAATTAAAAAACATGTGTTTCAAGCTTTTTCAGAAATCAACCCCTAAAAGGGGGAAATGGGGTAACAAAGTGTGAAAATCAACATGGGTGTCGTTTGTATGGTTTATCGGGTGACTGATTACGAAAACAACAACGATTTTAAAATCCAACGTGGTGGACGTAAAAAAGGCTTTTCCAGAATATATAGGGGTTAAAAGTTTGTATGGGGAAACAAGATTAGTTAGACTATTTTATTCGAGACTTCACAGGAGTACTCCTATCCATAAATTAAAAAACATGTGTTTCAAGCTTTTTCAGAAATCAACCCCTAAAAGGGGGAAATGGGGTGACAAAGTCTGAAAAACAACATGGGTATCGTTTGTATGGTTTATCGGGTCGCTGATTACGAAAACAACAACGATTTCTAAATCCAATGTAGTGGACGTGAAATACCATCATCCCCTGTTGGGGTGCGATGTGGTTGAAATGTTGAAATGTGTAAATATCAATAATAGGTGTCGTTTTTACGTTTTTTTTGGGACGTTAATTACGAAAATGGCCTTGATTTTGAAATTTAATATATTGGACATGAAAATTCTTGAAAGTATGTGTATCAAAGCAAATCGGCTGTAACAGACGGACATACAGACAGCCACACAAGTGATCCTTTTAGGGTTCCATTTTTTCCTTTTGTGGTATCTATCTATCTATCTATATATCCACAATCTATCTATCTATTTATCTGACAATCTATATATCTATCTATGGGTATCTATCTATATCCCAGCAACATATCTTTGGAACGGAAGGTGGCACATCCCTAGGGGTTGGACCATGGGTCGCCAAAAAAAGTTTTTTTTTATGTCAAAACTTTGACGGCCTGTTTCTCCCAAACTGCTGGAGTTAGACCCATGTTGATGGGTGTCTAGGAAAAGGTCTCGACGAGATCTACCTGCCGAAAGTGTCAAAACTTTACAGGCCCGTATCTCCCAAACGGCTGATGCTAGACCCATATTTATGGTACTCTAAGAAAAGGGCTCAGCGAGATCTATATGACGGTAAAAAAAAAGTCGAAAAAAAAAATTGCCAAAATTTTGATCCGCCATATGTCCCAAACAGATAATTTTACGGAGTTCAGGTTTCAACTATAGTAATTGGTCAAGCTGGGGATACATGACCAAAAAAAAATGAATTTGACAGGTTTTGACAGTTTTTTGACAGATCCAAAAAAGTATTCCGATTTGCATGAAACTCGGTATCAAGGGGCATCTGGAGTCGCCGATTATGCTGCCGTATTCAAATTTGACATCTTTGACAACAGATAGGGATTTTGACACTTTTTCGGAAAAACTTTGATCGGTGAGACCCGTATTTGGCACTCTGGCGAGGCCAAAGGCCAAGCCAAGTTCCACGAGGCCGAAAAACGAGCATGCGAAGCAAAACCTGAAAGTGTGTTATGTTTTAATATACGTGGTCAAATATATGCTAAGCCGCAAAAGTTATAAGGGTGTGACATACAGACGAAGTCCCACCATAAATTATTCCTTTTTAGGGTTCCGTACCCAAAGGGTAACCAACGGGACCCTATTACTAAGACTCCGCTGTCCGTCTGTCTGTCCATCTGTCACCAGGCGGAATCTCGCGAACCGTGATAGTTAGACAGTTGAAATTTTCACAAATGATGTATTTGTGTTGCCGCTATAACAACAAATACTAAAAAACAGAATGAAATAAATATTTAAGGGGGCTCTCATACAACAGACATGTTTTTTTTGACGCTTTTATAGATAATGGTACGGAACCCTTCATGCGCGAGTCCGACTCGCACTTGGCCGGTTTTTTACTCTTTGGGTACTAAACCCTAAAAAGATCTACGTAGCCACACCGTAATAATAAAAGTCTACGCCACTACGCGTTGTAAATAAAAGTCTACACGCCCACGTAATGAGAAATACCGTTAAAAACCTGTTGCTGTAGCAATTGCTGAATACCAAGAAACGAGCAATAAAGGCTGGCAATAAAGTGCTGAAAGCTGTTGCCTAAACGGTTTTTTCCCTATAAAGTATCCATTGTATTCTATCGCAATAAAGTTGACTTAACAACCTTGTGCAATCTGCGTACTGCATGTATTTGTATACAACGTGTAACAGAAAGATGTAACCATATTTGAAGAGCTTATTCAGTCAATGATATAGAACAACTTTTACTATGGAGACAACCCTAAAATCACAAAAAAAAATCTACCCTTCCATACACTTCGGCCGAACGGCATTACATTTTTCTATGAAACAGTTAATTGTTTTTTTCGAAATACAGCTTTTGTTCCATAGTAAAAGTTGTTCTATAGCATTGACTGAATAAGCTCTTCAAATATGGTTACACCTTTCTGTTACACGTTGTATAGTTCAAGCCGACCGAAAAAAGCTTTGGCTTATAGTCGACTAATATTTAGTATCTCTGTAACATATAATGCAGACGACCTGCAACTGTGGTGGCGCGGGTGGTGGGGCGATATGCGAACCTTCACTCTGTTACACTGACCCCATGAAATTGCTATGTCTCTTGCCCTTCTTCTTAGCAATACTAATCGAATGGGCGGAGGTAGGTATGTATTTATATATGTAACCTATTAGTATCTCTTTGCACCTTAGAATAGTTAATAATTTTTGCCACCTACCCCCCATGCTGTGTGAGGCATGATAGATAATTAACAGTTACTTTTATCTCAATTACCAAAACACGAGAATTACCTACAGGCATCTCATTATTATTATTATATTATATAAGTATATTCATGCATATTATTATTATTATATCCATACACATATTTATACCACATAGATTACAGCACATACACCACACACGCACACACACCCTCACACACCCTCTCAAACACATACACCATCTCACCTCTTCTCCTACTAACAAAAGCGCAAAAACAATGTAACAAGGGAAGAACGGTCCCTCCTAATACAGGTTATTGTTAGCTTAAAAGGAGGGTCCAAAGAATTGTAAAAATTACTTGTGTTTAAATAAAATTTTTGTATTTTTTGTATTTGTATTTTGTATGTAGTATACAGGGTGGGATTTAGTCAACCGCTTGCTAGGATTTGTATTTGAACTAGTACAGTGTGAATGGAAGCAGTTTTGTTTTATTATTATTTCGAAATAATTGATCATTGTACTTTGTTCCTGGTCGCTGGCCGGGTCTCTGGTATGGGTTCGGGCGGTTGATTAGATTTCAACTTGTATTATTAATTATACATTTTTACTTATCATTTGAATCGTATATATATTGCTGCATACATTAAATAAACCTTTAATTTATTTCACAGTCCCTTTCAATAAAATCCGGCAATTATGTAAACAAATAATATTTTATAAAAAATAACAGATAATGCAATTTGTTATAATAATAGTTATTATTATTAGATATTATTACAGGCTGTAATAATAATAGATTATTATAACAAATTGCATTAGCTGTTATTTTTTATAAAACATTATTTGTTTAAATTATTACCGGATTCTATTGAAAGGGAGAATACGCTTATTATTTTATTAAATATATTTTTATAGGATTAAACTTGACTCGGAAAACCTACTTTACAAAATAAATTATTTGAATTTGTGACACAAAACAACAACTTCATGAGCTCGGGTTTCCCTCTGCCTACCCCTCAGAGTCCATTCTTCAGTACAAAAGAGAGCGGCAGGGATGACATGAATTAGTTTGCCGGCTCCAAACTTGTTTCTTCGCGACTTGACGAAGGTCTGACGTGCCAAGAAAACTGTTTAAGTAGGTTTCAGGGTTGGATTTCGTAGTATAATTATACTATTTGTACCATATTTTCATGACATGTAGTATGTAGTATCATAATGGAACTATACTACGTAAAAATACCATAATTTTATATTCAGGCCGACCGACTTGTTTTATTGGTTGAGACGTTTTGCTTTTTAACATTTACCCTACAATATAGGGAATTTCTGTGCGTGATGAATAATTTCAGATTTTTTTTTTTTAATTTTGACAATCAAATAACTAAATAAACAAATATTTTATTAAATTATGAATATTTTTAGTAATTTTTTTTTTAAATTTCACTAACAAATAGTCAATTTTATTTTAATTCAAAACAAAAATCGACGAAAAACGAAATGTAGTATAATTTTAGCCAAGTAGTATATTTCATAATTCCCATAGACAATAATTTTCCGAGGGCCTGAATCCAACCCTGGAGGTTTATTGGTATAAAAAATAAATATATATACGAAGACAGATACTAGTATGCTCATTTCCCCACTCTTTTTAAACGAACCGCTTTAAGGCGATATGCGAAAAAAATACGGGTGTTTCTTTTCTGTGTATTTCATGAAATGCACGGAAAATTATAATCAGTTTCTGGTATATGCATTTTGACTATATAATCTAGGGTTTTGAAATTGGAAAATATGTTTGGATACATTTTCCTCGATAGAAATAATTGTTGAAATTAGGTCTTTAAACACACTTTTTCTCCTCGTTTTACGAATAGGAACCATATACAGAACTCAAACATATTTTATTAGGTGTGTTTTAACAGTATCTAGAGATTTGATATTTGAAATTTGGCTAGCTATTTTAGTTTTTTTAATAAAAATATAAAACCAACTTTTTTCTCTTTTGCCCTGAATCCGCCCCTCTCGCACTGCGCGATTTTTCGCTTGGAGTGACAGTGACAAAAATAAAATTCGCATACCTTCTTAATAACGAAATAGATAAAAACAGCTAAGACTCAATTTGATTTATGCGAGAAAAGCTCGACGTTTCGGTCAACTTAAGAGTACCTTCATCAGGCCTCGCAAGGTGCTCCGGCGCGTGCGACACCCTCGCGAGAACTGATCCGCTTTAAACTTAAACAAAGTTGGGATTTGACCTCTTTTTTTCCGCCAAAATTTACGTTTTTTGTATGGAAATTTTGACATGTATTTTTTCATCCTAAACGATCCTCTTGCTGATAAGGAACATAATGCTATATGGGGCCAACCGAGGTTAACGTATTAGAACTCCCAGAAAACGCACAATAAAATTCCCATACATTTAGTATGGAATAAAGTTTGAACTGTTATTTTATCAAGCAAAACGTGCAAAGTTGCGCCGGTGTACGAAATGTTGTGGTTTCCACTGAAATATAAACTGAAAGCTAACCCTTAAATTCTAAAAGTATTTCAGGTCAATAATGCTACTGAACCCAAAATTTAATGCGTGTACGATACGTACTTGGCTGATTTGTTCAGATCGTTAGCATATTTATCTCCTTACCTTTCACATTTTGTTCGTGACTTCTAACTTAGCTAATTTTCTTACAAAAGTTAGAGTTAAGAGAGATAATTAAGTTTCCATTACTTCTTCGCTTTTCGTTTTGAAGTGTATTTTCTTTGACGTTTTGTAACTTAAATTTGGTTCAAAAAAAATCTTTTGTGTACACAGAAACAAAAATCAAACAAAACATAGAAAAATAACTACATATTTTCGATGCGTAAAATATCAAACACCGTAACGTCCTAATGTAGACTGACTGACGAGCGCTTTTACGCCGGTGTCAGCCTCCTTTGAGCTTGTGTCGGTCAGTCACTTCACGGTTCATTCAGTATCACTGATCTCTAAACTCTCGAGCGTTGGACACTGGACAGTGTTATTGCGCCCGCATGGCGAACATGACATCTCTCAATGGGTTTGATCAAAAGGGTCTTGACAGAAGGACTAAAGTAGAGCCACTGAGTGATGGCACTTATGACAGCTGCATTTAGTGATGAGGTACATTTCAAATTTCGGTTAAAAATAAAAATCAAGTGTGAGTTTACTCAACATTAGACACGTCATTCAACATTCGACATAATGATACATAAGGAAAATGTGCCAAAACCAGTGGCGTAGCTATCGGAGGGCTATGCGAAGTAGTGCCCCGGGGCCCCCATGAGATGTTTAAATATCTAAATCGAAAAAAGTATTTTACTATCATTTATTTTCGTTTAGTTTAACTTCGTCATTGTTTTGTTTTTAATTAAATATTATTGCGTAACTTGGCGACCTCAAACACGACCTATAAAAAATGAGAAACTTTTTTTTTTAAATTCTTTGTTTCTATCTGAATTCTATTGCACAATAAAGCAACGTTCAAATCGAAAAATAATAACCGAAACAAGTAGTACATCACTATCAACAATGAAGTATTACATTTTTTAATTCACAGTTGCTTATAAATAATTACGATACTTTGTAGGCATTTAAACGTCATAGGCGCCATCACTCAGTGGCTCTACTGTAAGTGATCCTACAATGGTTCCGTTTTTTTCATTTTGAGGTACGGAACCCTACAACTGGGAAAGTATAAATAAATAAACGAAATACTACACAATACAGAATTCCTACGAAGCTCTGAGAATATGAAAACAGTCCTCAAGCGAACCTGACGACATCTCAAGACGACTCAAGGCTTGAGTCAAGGTTGCTTACGGCGCGCGATGAAGAAGGCTTTCTGAGAAAAAAAAAAGAAATCTTAGGATTCCGTCAAATAACGACAAAGGGGCTGACTAAATCGAAATAAGTATAGGATTATACTGGAAACCCGAAAGAAATAAAGTTAACAATGAAATGAAATATGAAATAAAATATATTTATTTATGTAAATATTATTTCGTTGAATGTAGGTATATCAGACGTACTTATTAAAGGTCAGTTTTAATGTAATATAATTAAATAATCCATGTCTATAGGTAATAGTTTTATTTAAGGTTTACTTAAATTTAATAAAAATATACACTTGAATAAAATACAGGAATAAGAAATAAATAATATTATAAATATATGTGAAATAAATATTTGTGTTTGCCTTTTTAAGGCTTTTCATTTAATTTAATAATTATAAACAACAAAAATATCAGTTTTAAGTATTTTCGAAATATATTTCGGCCCACCCATTTTCGACTGATGCCGGCCCCAAAGAGAGCCGAAATATATTTCGAAAATACCCAAAACGAATATCGTAGAATTCGGCATATTGAAATTTGCCTAGACATATTCTGTTAGAAGTGTTGTGTAGAAACTGACGACACTGTTTGTAATCTGACGAATTATACAATTTGCCTGCAGAGTTTTTGCTTGTTATGACAATGTCAGTCGTAAAATGATAACTCCCATCTTTGATATCCTTCCCCCCGTGATTGCCTTAGAAAATCCGTCATTGACGTAAATTCTCATACTTTTTGAAAGATGTCCAAATAATTTATATATACATTACAATAGCAAAGGTCCCAATATCAAACCTGGTTAAGTTTGGTTAATCTAACAAATTGACCTTTATTAAAATCCAATTATTTACTTCCACGAGATGTGTTTGTACTCTAATTAAATGGTGATCGGATTGAAAATTTTACATACTAATAACACGTCGTGCGATAGAATTTTCACAAAATTGTAGGTTTATGTTACCAATTGTTAGTTGATTAATAACAGTCTCAACCCACCCACAAAAATTGCTACAAAAGCAAACAAAGTTAAGACGTATTTTTTACGAAACAAAATATAATGTAAAATTGGAATTCGTCGTAGATGATGTTTTTCAACCTATGGCGTAGAGGGTCTACGTCGTGGACGCTACGAAGATAGAAAGCTGTAGCGTCGTAGCACCTGCTACGCTGTAGCAAAAGGGAAACGCTTTCTACGTATTTAGCTTATACCTTCAGCCCACATGCACCATGATCGAGAAAAAATCCTTAACCCTCGGGTTAACTAGCCGAAGGGAAGAGTTAACTAACCCGACATTTCATTAGTTGAAAAGAGAATGCTTGAAGTTTTGTGAGCGTGGTGAATGAATGGCATATCCTAGATTATAAGCAATAATTATATACATATTCCTCTGTGTAGCGATTAGGTTTATATAAACTGTAATGCCATATAGTGTGTTTTCTAAATAAATAAATTAGTCCTATTGCACCATGATAATATCGAAGCGGGTTAGTAATCCCGAGCTAAGTGATTGTTTGACATTTGACATTTATTTAGAATGTTACCATAAAGTAATTAGTTGCAACCAATGAGGTATAGTATGTATAATGTCGTTGGAAACAACACAATTTAAGTCAAACTGGTAACATTACTTTGCTAACCCGAGTTTAACTCGAGGTAACAGTCGGGTTAAATTCTGATGAATTTTTCTTAGTTTAACTCTAGTTTAACCCGAGATTTTGTTTGGTGCAAGAGAACTTTTTCTTAAACCTTTTTTGACTTAACCCGAATTAAAGTCGAGTTAAGAACATGCTGCAAGTGGGCCTTAGAATTACAAATTTTAAGAGTCTCTACAGAATTAGAAACCATTTTAATTCATTATTATGTAAATTTCGATAACTTGAAGTTTTAAATAAATATAGCCAAACTATATATTTTTACAATCTTTTTTTACACTGTGTTATGTGAACTAATTTTTGTGCCAAATTTCATGCTCAATCTTTAACGGTGCTAAATTTATAAGGCTGCGACATACAGACGGACGGACAACGGAGTCTCATCATTAAGGTTCCTTTTACCTTTTAGGTACTAAGGAACCCTGAAAATATATTATATCGTCACGAGATGAATCTCCGAAGGGACGTCAGAGGTGTTTCAGAGTGTGAACTGTCACAGTCACAGTTCACACTCGTCCACCCACGTTTCATCGACGATTATTACGCCCGAGCGTGATGGGTCCCTTTCTCCGTACTTCGGGCACAAACATTTTTCAAATAACGATGAAATATGTAAAATTTAGAATAAATGTTGGTATAAAATTGGGTCACCCCTTCAGCAGGTCGAAAAAAAGAATAGTAATGGAATTTAACCACTAAAAATTAAGTTAGCAGCTTAATTTTTTACTTTATATTTCTTTAATTGAAATTAAATATTCAATTTTATCTTTGATTTCTTAAAATATTTTATTTCTTGTTTCATTATAGTTTTTTCTTTAATAATATACTTCATTAATCACCCTTTATTGTAAGCCATTATAAAATTATGGGCTACCTTTTATTATTTACAAACCTCGGGCACAAAATAACCACTTACAGAATGTTTACTCGGAATAACTAGCGAAAACAGGCGCACGCACACATAGACGCGTACATACGACGATCTCGAAGATACTCGGGTGAATGCCAATACGAAATTCTGCCGAGATCATCGTACGTACGCGTCTATGCATGTGTGCGTCTGTTTTCGCTCCGTCGTCGAGTCGGCCTTCTGGTTGTATCTATTTTGTGCCTCGGGTCTTCTAGAAACGACACAAAAAATCTACTACAATGTTTAGGACAACAAATTTATATCACTATTAACTGCTTCTGCATCGTAAACTGTGTAAATAAAAGCGTAGATAAAGTCCAGAAGAACATATAAATTAATGACCCGTAACCCTCAGCCTACAGTTTAATATCAATGTAACGTTAGTTCTTCTATTTTATTTTATTGTATTATCTATAATTTTTTCAATTAAATTTATAGTTATTTAATACGATTTGATCGTGTTTCCTACTGTTAGTAGATTTAATTAATATGATAATAAATATCTTTACTTTAAAAGCTTTATTTTAAACGTTTTATTATATATATATATACAGATTCTTACGAATATTAAAGTAGAAATTGAATAAAAAGAACATTTTCGATATATATTTCGACCCACTTGGGATCGTCGTCAGTCGAATATGGAATAATATCATAAATAAAACAGAGTTAACAAAAAATTGACAAACTTAACCTATTTTCTTAACCTACTTAATTTACCTACCTTTTTGCTCTCATCTGGTGAAGGTAGAGCAGGGTCTGTCTGTCGGTCAGTGTTGTCTGACAGTGACAACACTGACCGACAGACAGACCCTTCTCTACCTTTTAATTAAATAATATTGAATTGTATTACTTCTTAGCTCTAAACCGTAATTAAATTCAATTCAATTCAATATTTTTATTTCAGACAAAGAGGCGTAAACAAGCCATTTTATCCTAAAAACATACTTAAGCCGAGTCCTGCTCCAACGCTTTCATTTTACACTCTCGCGATTTCAAGGTGTTTTTATTTATTATTTTGGAATCGGAAAGATAGGTTTTTAATACAATGGCCAGTTTATATCTCATTTTGTACCACGTTTATTTTGGTATAAGTTTTATTGTCAAAAACCTAATATAACTCAAATGAAATGATATTTATAGCACACTGTGCGTAAAATGACCGCTTTACGCACGCTCGGCATTTTCCGCACTTGTGCTATGAAAAATTATACGAAACTCGTGCGAGAAACTTTTTCTTGACTCGTGTGATTGCAGCACTCGCCTTCGGCTCGTGCCGCAAACTCACACTCGTCAGAAAACGTTTCATCGCTCTCGTATCGTAATATATATACTATTAGATCACAGTTTAGACCTATCTTAACGTTTTTTTGGATGCATGGTAATGCAAGTAATTGCGTATTGAACGGCCGAAATAATAGGCTTTACCTATGAAATTGCCGAAATTTTCTTACAGATTCATGAGTTCATAATTCCTGTAGTTAAATAGCTATTTCAATTATTTGTTTTTTTGTTTGAAAGTTGATTTCAAGGTATTAAATTTATATATTTAAATATTATAATTATCTTATTATATTATAATTATCTATTATATTATAATTATATATTATAATTATCTAGGTATTAAATTTTGTTTTTATTTTCAGTTTGATTATAAAAATTTAATCTTCAAAAACAGTTCTTCCTAAATGCCATCCATTTCCATGATAAGATTCGTAATATTTTTTTACAGCTGTTATTTTTCAATTTAATTAATGTTGCTGTTAGCTTAATGTTGTCTCATTCATACACAAAAGAAATTACATAATTTGGATCTGTCATTTCCAAAAAAATGCAAAAATGTTAACGCTAAAAATTGAGTTTCATTCAAATTCTCTATAGAAAAACGGCAATTTCATATGTAAAGACCTTATATTAAGATCAAAAAATAAGTTATGCCATGTATTTTTTTTTTAAATCTAATTATCATATATTCACGTTTTAAAATGTTTTCGAAAAGAGCTTAAATGGGGTGAACCCCGCCTTAAGCAAATAAAATAATTTTGTTATACGTAACCTAAGCTCTTGTTGAACATTTTAATTTAATTCCGGTTTTCCCGAGCTCCACGAAGGTAATCCATGCCCGGGTAGCGAAGGCTTTCGAGGTCGTTACACGCGAAGTTCCCGGAACTCCACTTATCAGAGGTGCTGGATGGAATAAATAATTTTTCGATGCAAGTGCTCGTAAAGGCCCACTTTTTACGCATTAAAACCGAATAGGAAGTCGATTATTTTGCCCTAGGGCTTTATAATTATTTTTTTTTTTTATTTATTTACAATGGTTGGCTAACCTGCAGCCTTTTCTGTGTACCATAAATGTTATACTTTTTTTCCACTGTTTAACAGCTCTGGATACAGTCCTTTTGAGCCAATCATAATTAAAAGTTCTCAAGATTATATTTGTTTTATTTCCTTACACTATGCATTGAAAGACGTAGTATGATACACGGGCGTAAGAGCAATCAATAAATCGTCCTCGTAATTTATTTATTTTCGCCCTTGTAGCATAAACTACTATTTTAGCTTTGCGTGTTTTGAACTTTGAACTAAGCAATGTGAAGGTGTTTCATTCCGCCTTTGTTGGGTAGGAGAACTGTTATCTGTAAAATATAATTATAATTTGACACCAGGGACTACAGTAGAGCCACTGAGTAATGGCGCCTATGACGTTTAAATGCCTACAAAGTATCGTAATTATTTATAAGCAAGTGTGAATAAAAAAATGTAATACTTCATTGTTGATAGTGATGTACTACTTGTTTCGGTTATTATTTTTCGATTTGAACGTTGCTTTATTGTGCAATAGAATTCGTATAGAAACAAAGAATTTTTTTTAAAAAAGTTTCTCAGTTTTTATAGGTCGTTTATATTTAATTAAAAACAAAACAATGACGAAGTTAAACTTAACAAAAATAAATGATAGTAAAATACTTCTTTCGATTTAGATATTTCAACATCTCTTGGGAGCCCCGGGGCACTACACCGCATAGCCCTCCGATAGCTACGCCACTGGTTTTGGCACAATTTCCTTTTGTATCATTATGTTGAATGTTGAATGACGTGTCTAATGTTGAGTAAACTCACACTTGATTTTTATTTTTAACTGAAATTTGAAATGTACCTCATCACTAAATGCAGCTGTCATAAGTGCCATCACTCAGTGGCCCTACTTTAGGGGATAATCGACACCCATTGTTGTGCTACACTTTTTATTTTCATTTTACCCAGTTGCGTTGCCATAGAACAGTTCTGACTACGTCTTAAAAGGGCAGGGTAATCTTTATATTATGCTGTAAATACACAGATGTATACAGGAATCGATGAATAAAGAGAATGCATAATCAAAAACATTTTTGTATACACAGTAGTGTCAAAAGCATAGAGCCTTCGAATTATGCTGTAAATAGACACATGTATACAAGAATCGATGTATAAGGAGGATTAAAGCGCTAAGTAAAAGTTTTAGCGTCCCTGTTACTCCATATGCGAAAAAACTCTCAGTGCGAGTTGGACGAATTCATGAAAAAGTAGCAAAAGGTCGGTTTTTTATTAATATAAAATGTACTAAGCAATTTTGTCAAAAAGATTTTCAAGGAGACTTTACAAATACATAATATCCACATTTTGAATGCAATTTCACAATGAAATTAGTTAGGATTTCAGAATAACAGGAAAAAATAATACAATTTAGAGGTCTTTTCGAAATTAATTTCATTCAATCGCGTTCCAAAAATTAAATACGTAGATGACTTTATAGTGGAGTAAATGGATTCGAAAAAACCCAATTTTTTTTTATGGTATCGCCTTAACTATTGGGATTTTTTTTTGGGTAACCAAACCAAAGGTTAACAACCAAATGCGCGGCATTTGAGCACCTTTTTCACATTAGATTCTTCATCGTTAAGGCGATATGCGAAAAAAGTACGGGTGTTTCTTTTCTGTGTATTTCATGAAATACACGGAAAATTTTAATAAATTTATGGTATATGCATTTTGACTATATAATCTAGGGTTTTGAAATTGGAAAACATGTTGGGATAAATTTTCCTCGATAGAAATAATTGTTGAAATGAGGTCTTCAAACACACTTTTTCTCCTCGTTTTACGAATAGGAACCAATGGTTCCGAACCATATACAGAACTCAAACATATTTTATTTGGTGTGTTTTAACAATATCTAGAGATTTGATATTTGAAATTTTGCTGCTATTTTAGTTTTTTTAATAAAAATATAAAACCAACTTTTTTCCCTTTTGCCCTGAATCCGCCCCTCTGGCACTGCGCGATTTTTCGCTTGGAGTGCACAGTGACAAAAATAAAATTCGCATAGCCTAGTTATACGCGGAGAAAATAATATAAAGTTGTCTTTTAGTCATTAAAAATTGTATACCTCAATTAACTCCTTACTATATAATTTCTGACCAATCCTCATAGAGGGTCATGTCGTGACAATATTCAATTTAAATTTAGTCAAAACTCGATTTTTCGTCCTTGGACTTAAATTTTACCTTCACGTTTACCTTCAATAATTACGTCACAAACAAGAAATGCCTCAGCAATCGCAATTCATTGTTCATCGAAAATATCCTCTATTACAAAAGTAAATAAGAGTTTCTTTGTATCTAGGGACGCGGTGGTAATAATAAAAACTTTTGCTCTACATAAATACAAACTGTAAGATAAATAAACTTCGCTTTAGGGTGACGACAACTTCTTGCCAGATGTCCGCGGATATGTTATTTGTTTGGCTTTGGTTTGTAGGGTGAAGTATGTCTGTATATTAGGTTAGTTTGCGTTTGTTGAAAAAACTACTATTTAACAAGTCAGTCTGCTTCTCACACAGCGCGCTAACAATGAGGGGTTTTCAAAGTCAAATTAAAAAAGAAAAAGTAGTACCGAACGACTCGATAGATGGTGCAGGGGCTCTACCGCGTAATTCTCATTTGTATCAACTTCAAGCAAATGCATGCGAAATTCAACGCGTGCAAAAGAGATGGCATGTTAGGCGGGCGTCGTCGCACGCACGTCAAATTTCAATCTCAAGTTGATGTTGATGAAAATGAGAATTACGCGGTAGACCCGCTGCTTGTACTAAAAGTGTCAATAAATGTGTTTCTGGCAACACTAGATTCATGTATTATTGCTAAGATCTATTGTTCTTTCCATAGTGAATTCTTAGGGAAACTGTGTATTCCTATAATTTTACAATTAGCCACAACGCATGGGCTGACCATGGTGAAAGTTGAATGAAACACCAAGTAGAAAACAACACCATATATACACAACAAAGTAAGAATATTTTTGTGAAGGGTGTTGTTGGATTTGACACTTGACTTGAAATTTTGTAGCCCATGATTAAAAAATAATCTTTGATTTTTGACACTTGAAAGCAAGGTAACGCCATCTATGTTTACCTCTGAAAGCTTGATCAAGGTCAGTCTGGAAAACCGCTCATTGGCGAGCGAACAACCAGGGGCTCTACCGCGTAATTCTCATTTGTATCAACTTCAAGTAAATGCATGCGAAATTCAACGCGTGCAAATAGATGGCATGTTAGGCGGGCGTCGTTGCACGCACGTCAAATTTCAATCTAAGTTGATGTTGATGAAAATGAGAATTACGCGGTAGACCCACAGTTTTATGGTGCCTCGGCTTATCAATAGCTTACCTACCGATCTTTGCAATAGTCCTATTAATATTAAGTCTAAATTAAAAAAAAATCATTTTCTTGATTCAAATAATTCATCATAACTACCTATACTACGTTTTTTTAAATTTTTTCGCTTACCTAGCTCCAGTAAAAGATAACAAATTACTATGTATTCATTTATAATTTTAGCTGTTTATTGTAAGCAAAGTGCCAAATTATTATTTTGCTCTCGTAGCTAAGTGTAACGTGACTCACGATAGCACAAGTTTAAACCTTTGTGGTTTTTAGCTGCTATTATTATTTTCTGTTATAATTTTGTGTAAATGGTAAATAAATTTTAAACATATATATATATATATATATATTTGTTGACTAGTTGTACCTGCGACTTCGTTCGCGTGGTTTAAAGATATGTTGTTAATTTAATGCGTTTGAAACAATCATTAAATGTTTGCTTTTCATGTACGACAATAAACAAAACAAGCTTCGAATGTTTATTAAGGGGCTGCGCTATGCTAAAATTCAGTCCTGCTCTAACGCGTTTGTTTTTTAACTCTCTATCCTACTCTAATCAGATGCCGCGTACGCAAAACTTCAGTTATTTTTTAATCGTGGCTACATTATGACATTAACCATAATTTCTTTATGTAATAAAGATGTTTTTTTCTCGTTAGTATCTGCGTGTGTTGGTTTCGTTTCAATCGGTTTTGAAACACGGAAACTGAATAGCTTTATTCGTGAAATTCGTGCTTTTTTAAAAGTTATATAATTAATAGAAGATTGAAAGTATGTTTATTTATAAAGTGTAATTAATAATTGCCTTGAGTCACAAAACACGTCATGTTTTTTTCAAATTTTTACCGTTTACATTGACAGAACTGAATCCAATACAAAACTGATGTTTAGCATTGTGGAGCCCCTTAAAAGTAAGTAACTACAGTTTATGCTTTGGGCTATGTGGCCTTCACAAATAAACTAACAAATAAAAGATTATTATTAGGTATAAAGATATTCTTTGTTTTACAACTCCGGTCTCCGTTTGAAGCAGAAATATATAATCAAACCGGCCAAGTGCGAGTCGGACTCGCGCACGAAGGGTTCCCTACCACTATCTATAAAAACGACAAAAAACATGTCTGTTGTATGGTAGCCCCCTTAAATATTTATTTTATTCTGTATTTTTAGTATTTGTTGTTATAGCGGCAACAGAAATACATCATCTGTGAAAATTTCAACTGTCTAACTATCACAGTTCATGAGATACAGCCGGTGACAGACGGACAGACAGACGGATAGCGGAGTCTTAGTAATAGGGTCCCGTTGGTTACCCTTTGGGTACGGAACAAAAAAAAAAAGACAAAAATATTTATTTCTCAAAGCATAGATTTGCAAAAATACCCACTTTAGAAACACAAAAAAAGTAAGTTTAGTGTACAGTATTGTGACAGACTATTGAATTATTACTTAAAATATTGTAACATTTGAGCGAGAGGTACATAATAATTGATATAACAGCAGACCCCGCACTAAGTCTAACTTGTCTACGCGGAGTCTAGACACCAGTTACTAGAGAGATTTGCAACTGGGCTTAGATACATGTTCTGAACAACATAAAACAACTAGAAAATGTCTACAAGGAACCCTAAAAAACAGCCAATATATTCGTAAAGGGAAGAGAACGAAATGATATATATATGTATATATAATACATAAGGAAAAAAAACCTCTCACTTCAAATATTTGTATGTATTTTTCACTTTTTTCATCTAATTAGTTTACTTATTACCCACGAATAAGATCAAAAATCTCCACACAAACATACATCCGCTCCTTAAAATAAAAACTTATGCACATAATAAATAAATTTAAAAAATTACGACATACACATAACTCCGGAATAAATATTTTTTAATGTAGGTATACTGCACGCGCCTCTAATCAAAATCAGCGAAATATATGTCAACTGCCATGGTACATGCCGAAAACCAGCGCTGTTTGTAATTTTTTACATTTCACAGACAGCAATTGCTGAGCATGTATCCATTTGCCAAAACTGTATATGGGTTGGAAAAAATTTAAGGGCCCTGGAGCGGAACTACGTTAAATCCTTTAGTTAGCTCGTTTTACTGAAAGGAAACATTCCTTCAGCTTCATCTTTTTGCAGGGTTAAAAAAGGCAGAAACAGTAGAGGTGGTTCCTGCATTATGGTCAAATCTGGGACTAACTTTAGTGATTTACAAATTACTAAGGACATAGCAAAAACTTATTATTTTGAATGTTGTGGTATAGACCTTAAAAAGCTTAATACAATAGTAGTATGCGTTTACAAAACGCCAACTATTAACAAAAAAAAGACAGATGATAAGGAATTTTTAAACAATTTAGAACTTTTATTGTATAAGTTGACCGAAAGATATAAAAAAAAGAAAATCATTATCACAGGGGATTTTAACATTAATATTTTAGAAACTAATAATACTACTAGACATTTAAAAGACATTGTTCAAAACTACAACTTCAATTTTCATATAAAGGAAGCAACCAGACGGAAGTCATGTATCGATCATATACTAAGCAATATAAAAGATGCCAAAGGATATGTGCTACCGTTAGGACTTTCTGATCATGAAACATCACAAATAGTAACGTTTTATGTCAGAAATAAACAGTCTTTGCCAAAATCGGTCTAAGCATACAAAAGAGACTACTCACAAGAAAACACCGAAAAATTTAAAAGTTGTCTCAGAAGCCTCTCTTTCTCTGATGTTTTCGAGAAAAAGGACTTAAAGACAGCTTTCGACTTATTCCATGATACTTTTACCCTCTTTTATAACTTATGGTTCCCAACAATCAGAGTAAAAGTTAATACGCATAAGAAACAAAAATGGTTTTCTAAGGGACTCCAAACTAGTTGCAAAACTAAACGAGCTCTTCGATTTAAGTTCTACAAGAAAAAGTCTAGTGAAAACAAAAAAAAATACGAGTCATATTCTAAATTATTAAAAAAGTGTCTGGTTCAGTCACAAAAGATGTCAAATAATAAATATGTTAGTGAAAGTACGAATAAATGCAGGGCTGCTTGGAATGTAATAAAAAATGAATCTGAGATGTTACCACTTCCAACTCAAACAATAGACTATATTGAACATGAAGGCAAGACTATACAGGATCCTGACAGTATTGCTACGACATTTAATAACTATTTTATTGAATTGACTAATAGGGTAAATCACAATTTAAACTTGACCAACACAAATAATATAATTCAGAACACTATATTTCTTAATCCATACAATGAAGGTGACATAATTAAAATGATATCATCATTGAACAATACAAATTCTGAGGGATTTGATGGTATAGCAACAAAAATATTAAAAGCATGTAAAATTGAAATTTCTTCTGTATTAACTTATCTCATAAACCTATCTTTGGAGACTGGTTGTTTCCCTGAAAAATTAAAAATGTCTATTGTGAAACCCTTATTCAAAAAGGGAGAGAAATCTGAAATAGGAAATTATCGTCCCATCACACTCACACCAGTTCTCTCAAAGTTATTTGAAAAAGCCATGTACAATAGGCTGATACATTTTTTTGGCAAATATAAAATTTTAAAACAAGAACAACATGGCTTTCAGAAACAAAAATCAACAACACTCGCTGCTTTTAAACTTATTAATGGTATAACCCGTAACGTAGATATCCAAAACTTTACAACAGTGTTGTTCTTCGATATGTCTAAAGCCTTTGACTTTGTCTCACATAAATTACTGCTATCCAAGCTCGAAAATTATGGAATAAGAGGTCCAGCGATTCGTTGGCTGAGAACCTATCTAGAAAATAGAGAACAATGCGTGGAGATAAGCAGACTAATAAAAAACGAAATCAAATGTCATAGATCAGAGTTGAAATACAATAAATTCGGTGTCCCTCAAGGAAGTGTGCTTGGCCCACTTCTATTCTTAATTTATATTAATGATCTTCCTGAGATAACTAATCAAAAATGTATTTTATTCGCAGATGACATTTCTTTGATTGTTACTTATAAGAAAAACTTTGCTAATACTATTAAACATGAATCTGACATTAACAATACTGTGTTATCGGTAATTAATTGGCTTAATTATAATAATTTGCAAGTGAATTTGAATAAAACAATGTACATTAATTTTAATGATTATAGAAATGACATAAATTTAAACATTAATCATAAAGGACAAATTCTAAAGGAGGCTAATAATGTGACATTTTTGGGTATTGTTATTGATAAAGATTTAAATTGGAAAGAACATATGCTTAAAATATGCTGCAAATTAAATAGATTTGTTTTTGTGTTAAATAAACTACGTAAGACAGCTTCTCTTTGTACTGCTCTAACGGCCTATCACGGATATGTTGAGTCTGTTCTTAGATACGGACTTATTATTTGGGGGAATGGAACGGACTTTCAGAAAGTGTTCATAGCACAAAAAAAATGTGTCCGTGCGATATGTGGTATAGCACCAGACCAATCATGCAAGCCTTATTTCAAGGAATGTAATATACTTCCATTGCCGTGTCTATACATTTTTGAAATTTGTAAGTTTGTGAAACTGCATTTGGACTTATTTACAAAAGCAAGTGATTTTTACCAAAGAAATACTAGGAACCCTGACAGACTCGTGGTTGACTTTACACCCCGGACAACATTGTACCAAAAAAATTGTTCATATATGGCCATAAAAATCTACAATGGCATCCCTGATAACCTCAAGTCATTGCCAATTAATCAATTTAAAAATAATCTTTTTAAATGGTTGCAGGGACATTTTTTCTATTCAATAAAAGAATTTAGGGAAGTTTGTAATTATAATCATACTTAGTTATTTAAAAAGAGGCATTGTAAAACATAATTAGTAATTGTATTTAATAGTAAATAATTTGTTGACAACATTATCATTAATTTAAGTATTTGCATGCTATAACACTAGCTGATTAAGGCGTTCTTTTGTATACTCCTAATAACCTATGTACCCTTATCACAGCAAATAAATATTTTCTTTCTCTTTCTTTCTTTCCTTTATTTTTTAAAAGAAACAAAACTGCATTCAAAGATATTCTAAAATTCGCTTGTCTCACCCGGGAATCGAACCAACCAAAAATTAAACCCTCGCTATTTTACTAAACGAATCGGTAGGATTATTGTTCAGAATAAAATTGTCTAATAATCATTTGGTCTAACACTCATCTGTTTCATCAAGCTTGTACTTCATACGATGTCTTTGGATGTAAGAGAGATAAGAAATTTATAACGTGTCATTTACTTGTTACAAGTGAACAGAACTTGTAATAAATATTCAATTTCATGGGTATCTCGTACAACAGATGAGTGTAAGACTAAATGTTTATTAGACAAATTTTATCCTGAACAATAATCCTACCGATTCGTATAATAAAATAGCGAGGGTTTATTTTTTTGTTTTTAGTTGGTTCAGTTTCCGGGTGAGACAAGCAAATTTTAGAAGATCTTTGAATGCAGTTTTGTTTCTTTTAAAAAATAAAGAAATGTTTCCTTTCAGTAAAATGAGCTAACTAAAGGATTTAAGGTAGTTCCCCTCTAGGGCCCTTACATTTTTTCCACCCTGTATACTTAGTATGTATATTAAATTATGTTATTGTAAAATGTAATTATAAAATGTTCGAAGTTTAGTTTAAGTTTACTTTTTTTTGTTCACCTTTAAATGTGTTTTGGCAATAAATTTCCATTTTCTTTCTTTCTTTCTAAAAACTTGTAACAAATCAGTGCTGTTTGCACTGTTCACAATTTCGTTACTTTCCTTTCGGAAACTCAACTAAAAGTTAGTTCAAACTTAAAACTTTCAAGTCCCCTTTATTCTTGAAGCCGTTTTCGTTTATGTTTCCTCGAAGCGAAACAATTTGTTAAACGGTCGAAAACTTTTCACTAATAGCTTGAGAATAAAATGAGAAGATAAATCGGTTTTGGGTTCCGTCTAACTGCGGAAACCTTTGTTTAAGAGTAACAGGAAATGAAAAAGTTTCTTAGGGGGCTTCTGAGATATGCAATAAATTACGAAAAATATTTTTAAGGCGAGAAATTGGAATCTTGGCACTTTTTAGGGTTCGGTACCCAAAGGGTAACCAACGGGACCTTATTACTAAGACTCCGCTGTCCGTCTGTCTGTCCGTCTGTCACCAGGCTGTGTCTCATGAACCGTGATAGTTAGACAGTTAAAATGTCCACAAATGATGTATTTCTGTTGCCGCTATAACAACAAATACTAAAAAAACAGAATAAAATAAATATTTAAGGGACTCTCATGCAACAGACATGTTTTTTTTTGCCATTTTTATACATAATGTTACGGAACCCTTCGTGCGCCAGTCCGACTCGCACTTGGCCGGTTTTTATTGTAGTCGTTTTGATTACTTTCAATATAAAGCTACTAGTTTGATTTTTGGAACTTTTTTCTAGATATCTGTAATACAGAAACGCGATTGAAAAACTTTCACTCGATAGAAATAATAATTAAAATGAGGTACCTATTCATCGACACAATTTCTCAAATTTTGACAAATAAGAGTAACATACAGACCGCAACTATATTTTATTAGATAGTTTTAAACAATATCTTTAATTTTGTAATTGAAAATTTTGACATCTATTCTAGTTGTTTTTTAATATAAATAAAAAAGCTACTTTTGTATAAAAACTACTGTCACTGTGCGTTTTTCCGCTGGAAGTGACAACCCAATTCCTCGCCTTATAAAAGTTTTGGCGTCCCTGTTACTCCATATGCAAAAAAACCCTCAGTGCGAGAGGGATGGATTCGAGGAAAAGTAGCAAAAAGTCGGTTTTTTATTAATATAAAATGTGCTAAAGTTGCTATGAAAATTTCGTTTAATTAGATCTTAGATACTGTTAAAACCACAGAACATTTAATTTAAATGTTCTGTGGTTAAAACCCATCTAATAAAATACAATTGCAGTCCACATGTCATTCCAAATTGTCAAACCAGGAGAATTGGTGTTGAAAAAGACCTCATTTCAATAAATATTTGTATCGAGCCGAATTGCTCCGACCGCGTTTCAGTTTAACAGGTCCCTAGAAAAAGATTCCAAAAACTATTTTAAGAAAATAATACATTATTTTCTGAAGTAAATATGCAAGTTCTAAAAGTGTCGTAGCGACTTAATTTTAAATTCACTCTCGAGAAAATCTTGCTGAATAAGGCCTGTTATACCGTGAGTGAGTTCTTGCAAGATGATTAAGTCGAGGAAATTTCAATTATAATTCACAGTTCTTTGTGCATTTCCAATCTTGGACATATTTCATAATTTTAATTTTAATTTTACTGTCGTGTATGTTGATTGTTTTCTATTTTCCTAATGACCTCGTCTCCTGAAGTGAAATTTTAGTATAGTTTTTATAGTAACTGACTAATAAGCTTTTGCAAAGCACAAAATTTTCTGAATTTTTGACAAATTTCCAGGGTTGCCTGGAAGATATTCCTATTAGCAATAAGTGCCGCCCTTATACACCATGTTTAATTGTTTCTTTTGTCTTTTAAGTTATTTGTGTAAATGTGCAAAAAGTGTTATAAATAAATAAATTAAATTAAAATTCCTATTGGTACCGAAGTTAGCATTAGCGATATTAATCACAGTATGAAACCGTGTCGGATGACGTCATGATACTTGCCGTTAAGCTCACTTTGATTGCCTATAACTTCGTAAAAAAGGTAAAAAAATTGATTGCGGTAGACCCGTTTATAAATATTGTATATTATATTATTTATTATATGACTATTTTTAATTGTAATATGTATGGATTTTCACGTGAATATCCGTTCTTACGTTCCTACTAATGCGTAAAAAGTTATTGTGGACCAAAGATTTCAAAAGTAAAGATAAGCTCTTACTAGTATGACAGTACCAAAATGTTTCCACTTTTAAATGGGTGACGCTCACACGTTTGGAATCAGTGCTCATCTGAACACAGTGATAGGTTGACGCCTTAAGTGCACTTAAAGTTAATCATTTTAACAACTTTAGTAGTATGATCAGTTTGCTGACCGTAGATAGACAGATTGCGCACTCGTATTACGTGAACGCCCACATTAAAAAACAATGCAATTTTAGGTGCCAGCGCTCATCTAAACTTTTAAAATCTTTGTTGTGGACAACTTTTGTTTTAAAACGTAACTAACGCAATTACACAACTTTGCCCAAAAAGCCTCATTGACATTTAACTATAGTCGCTAAATACCATAGATCATTTGATCAACATTGATTCATTTGAATAATAACGTTTATTTAATACTTTTTATTCAAGTATCAGAAAAAAATTATAAATATACTGATAAATAGGATAATACAAATACAGGTAATCTCAAGACATATTTCGGGTCCAATGTGGACCCGGCATCAGTTGAGTTTTAATTAAAAAAAAAAACATTAAAAACTGTTATAGTGTATTTAATTTTAAAAAACAATTATAGTGCATTTTTCACCTGATTTGTATAGGGATTCAATAAAAGAACTCCGTTTTACTTGATGGCTTGTACAGTCGAGACCACATCAAGCTATACACTTGCAGTACGATATTAGCCCCTACAGAGAAGAATATAAGATAGGTACAAAGTCCAATGTGTCTTACTTGATGCGGTCTCCACTGAACTCAACTGATTAACGGACTACCTACGAGTACGTACAGATATAAAATTTGGTTTACACCTACCTACATTAGAGATGATGAATATAACCATCAACCATTAAATTTAACGAATATTGATAATTAACCACGATATTCAATAATAGTAGTTTATGCTACTAGGGCGAAAAGGAATAAATTACGAGGACGATTTAAAACACGAGCGTAGCGAGTGTTTTAAACGTAACCGAGTAATTTATTGCTTTTACGCCCGTGTATCATACTACATTTTTCAATGCATAGTGTGAGGAAATGAAAACAAATATAATCTTGTGAACTTTAAATTATAATTGGCTCAAAAGGACTGTATCCATAGCCGTTAAACGGTGTAAAAAAAGTATAACGTCTATGGTACACAGGAAAGGCCGCAGGTTAGCCAACCATTGTAAATAAATTAAAAATAATAATAATAATAAAGCCCTAGGGCAAAATAATCGACTTTTTGTTCGGTTTTGATGCATAAAAAGTGGGCCTTTACGAGCACATGCATTGAAAACAATATTAATGCACTAACATTTCAAGAAATACGAATAAAGCCAAAAATGTGACATTTCACATTTAAAAATGCACACAACGGCATATGGAGACCCTTTTCTCGTAAAAATTCATTCACGCGTCCAACTATCACTGTGTACAGATGAGCACTGATGCCAGGGCTCATCTAAACTTTTGAAATCTTTGCCCTATAGTAAAAGTTTTTTCACCGTGCTTACATACGATGGTTTCGGCTCCACATTTATATACCTGTTTAATAGCAAAGTTTTCCTCCTGTCCCCTAAGGGCCTTTTTCGTAAAATGATCAATCAAATTGACGGCCGCATATTACTTTGTCAAAATTTTGACAAAGTTGCGTGACGGAAAAATTACGTTTTTGTTGGTACACCGTGGATTCTTTTTGTATTCGTTATGGGATCTCGATAAGGAACATCTTTTTAAACTGTTTGCTTTTAAACAAAGTTTAAAAAGACAGATGTTCTACTGGTCAAACTAAACTATTTTCCCACAAACACATGCCCGCAGCGCATCGTTGATTGTTTGGCGACTCAAAGTTAGTTTCATTAGATTAAGAGCTTAGTTATTAAGAGTCGGAGTTCCGAGATTGGGCAAAACAGGGTTCGGCATTATGGCTTTTTAAGATAGTAAAATATTAATTTCTGAACAAAATAAATACCACTTACAAGATGATGTACAGGTTCATTAAAAAAAATCTTGGCACTAATGTATAGTAACTTCAGAAAAAAAAAACAGGATGTCAAGTTCAGGTTACACCGGTAGCGCTGCAATGCTATTCAAGAGATTTTCTTGAAATTCCTGTTTTTTTTCTGAAGTTACTATTAGAAGTTATTGCTGTGATTTTTTTTAATGAACCTGCACTTCATATTGTAAGGTAACTTCTTCTTCTTCTTGGGGGTGCCATATCCTAGCGGATGTCGGCGACCACCACACGAAACTCTTCTCTATTCTGTGCCAGTCTGCAGAGACTGGCAGCGTCTTTTATGTTAGTCCAAGTTTTTACGTTATCACTCCATGTCATCCGCCTTCTCCCCCTTCCCCGTTTTCCGTCCATTTTCCCTTCTAAAATGTTCTTCAACATGTTATACTTTTCATGTCGATAAATGTGACCAAAATATGCTGTTTTTCGTCTCTTAATTGTTTTTAATACTTCAAGCCTTTTATTAAATCTGTTAAGCACTTCTTCGTTTGTTATTCTATCTCTCCATGTAATCTTTAACATGCGTCTATAGAGCCACATTTCAAAAGCATTCAATTTCGATTCAATGTTTTTATTTAAAGTCCATCCCTCGGCACCATACATAAGTACTGACAATACGTAGCATTTGACCAGTCTCCATCTTAGTTTGAGTTTAATATCTTTATTAGTGAAGAGTTTATTCATTTTCATGAAGGTACTTCTGGCGATTTCAATTCTGATACGGATTTCCCTTTCTGGATCCCACTTTTCATTCAGCCAGCTTCCTAGGTATCTATATTGTTTAACCCTTTCTATTAATTTGTCTTTAATTGTGAGCTTACTAGAGTATGTCATTGTACTCGAATCTACCGCATTCTTGTTGATTATCATGTATTTGGTTTTCAATATGTTCATTTTCAGACCATAGTCCTCCACTTTTGTATTTAAACGATCTAGCAAGTATTGTAGATCCTCTAGTGAGTGTGCAAGAATGACGGTATCATCAGCGTACCTAAGGTTATTGATTATTGTTCCGTTTACTTTAATTCCCACTTCTATTTCATCAAACGCTTCCTGAAAGATGTTTTCCGAGTACAAGTTGAACAACAATGGTGAAAGGATACATCCTTGTCTAACTCCTTTTAGAATTTTTAAATCTCTAGTTGTGAAATTTCCCACTTTTATATGGGCTGTCTGATTCCAATATAAATTACGTACTATTCTCTGATCCTTGGCGTCTACTTCAGTTCTTTTTAATATTTGCATCAATTTATCATGTTTTACATTATCGAAAGCCTTTTCAAAATCTATAAAGCACGCGTAGACGTCTCTATTAAACTCTAAACAGTTCTGTATCAGTACCTGTATGGCAACAAGGGCTTCTCTTGTTCCTACTCCGTTACGAAAACCAAATTGTGTATTCGATATGTTCTTATCAATTTTGTTGTAGATTCTCAAATGCAATATTTTCAAAAACACCTTAAGGGCATGGCTCATCAAGCTTATCAATCTGTGATCACTACACTTTTTTGCATTAGCTTTCTTGGGAAGTGCGAGAAAGGCAGATTGGAGCCAGTCTTTTGGGAGCTGCCCCGTGCTATATATATCATTGTATAATTTGACCAATAAATGCATACTATCATTATCTAAAAATAATTTCAACACTTCTGAATATACTCCATCTGGACCAGCAGCCTTCCCATTCTTCATATATCTTATAGCCCTTTCTACTTCATCTTTAAGAATTGAGGGTCCTTCTGGTTGTTCATATCCTTCACTTTCTTGGCTTGCAACTTCTCTGTCCCCCTCAAACAGTTTATCTATATATTCTTCCCAGGTCTTACACTGTTGTACTTTATCTGTTATTAATTTGTTCCCAGCATTTACTAAGTTCCCGGTTATAGTTTTCTTCCCAGTGTTTGTGAACTCCTTGACTTTTTTATGTAAGTTAAAGCTATCGTGTTTTTTTTCCAACGTTTCTATCTCTTTGCATTTGTTTTCAAGCCACTCGTCCCTTGCTTCTCTGATTTTTGATCTAATTACATTATTAACCTCTTTGTATTTGACTTTGTCTAGCTCTTTATATTGTCTTCTTTCTTCCATTAAATTAAGTATGTCTTCTGTAATCCATTCTAAGCTTTTAGTAGGTTTTCGGTAACCCAAACAAATTTTTGATGTCTCTAGAATTACGCCTTTAATTTTGTTCCATGTTTCTTCAACATTAACATTATTTCCAGTCTTCTGATCTGTAATTTTTTGGATATCTTCATTGAGTAGTTGCTGTGTTTTTAATTTTGTATGTACATTTTTAAGTTTGTCGATGTCGATATTTCTGTCGTATTTTGCTTTTTTAACTACTTTTAGTTTTAATTTTAATTTTGCAATTAGAGGAATATGGTCCGATCCAATATCAGCGCCTGGGTAGGTCTTCACGTTGACAATAGAGTTTCTGAATCTCGAGTGTATCATAATGTAATCTATTTGATTCCTAACTATGTGATCTGGTTTGTCTTGAGGCGAGATCCACGTGTACAGTCTTCTTGCTGGGTGTTCATACCATGTGTTTGACAGGATTAGGTCTCTTTCTACACAGAACTGTAGGAGTCTATCACCCCTTTCGTTTCTTTCACCCAAACCAAAATTCCCCACAGTTTTCCCTACTACCCCTTTTCCTATCTTTGCATTCATATCCCCGAGCACTATTAATATATCTTGCGATTTTATGCTGTCCATCACTTCTTCAACCTGTCTGTAAAAAGATTCAGTCTCTTCATCCGATTTCTGTGCAGTTGGAGCATACACTTGTAATACATTCAGGTTGAAGGGGCGTGCAATAAACTATATCAATATACATCTGTCTGAGTATGGGACGAAGTTGGTTACGTATTTAGAGAGCTCTTTCTTTATCATATCTCCGACTCCATGGTGGTGATCTTTCTCAACTGCTGGTTTTCCAGAGTAGTATATTACGGTATCATCTTTATCTATTCTTCCATTATCAGACCACTTTACTTCGCTCAGTCCCAAAATATCTAGTTTTAGTCTCTTCATAAGTAAGGTAACAAGGTAAGGTAACAAGTGGTATTTATTTTATTCAGAACTTTGAATTTTTACCGTCTTAAAAAGCCATAACCCCGAACCCCGAATCTCGGAACACCGACCCTTAAGACTCAAAAGGTTTATTTTATCGTCAGTTTAACTTTTTGTTAAAAAAGTTTTGTGTCACCATAGACTAAGTATTACTACGTATAGACTAGCAGTTCCCATACATCAGTTTGTAGCCACAAAAAAGGTGTCAAATTCTAACGAAATCTAGATGGCGTTGCTAAATCCTGTAACGAACACGATGCTAAAAAAGATCGATTGATGACGCTAGTGGCATAGCGATGTCAGGTAACATGAAAATAATTCCCAATTCGATAATATTTGCAATACTTGGCGACACCTAGTGTTGTAAGGGCGCGTAAAAAATTTGCTACGCCTTAATGTATGGGAGTTGTCGGTCTATACGTAGTAATACTTAGTATATGGTGTCACTATATAATATCAAATTCCATCAGAAAATGATCCGTACGCCAAATTGTATACTGAGTTACACAATTTTATTTACAAACACAATATTTGTCGTTATGTTAATAACTTGTCATAAGTTGGGACTTGTATGAAACTTCATTATAATATCACTATCTTTATAATAATGAATCGTCCGTCCGTACCATAGATTTAGCGCAGCGAATCCTATGTCTATGGTCCGTACAGTGGCGTATTTTAAGATTTGGCGCCCTGGGCCTGTAAGGTTTGTCGCCCCATTAATTAACGAGAAAAAAGCAAAAATATATCAATTGTAAAATAAAATCCAGCAGTGTGTTGATGTGGGTTGTGATAATAATGAATGAAAAACTTTAAATACCCTACAGACAAATAAACACCATTTATTCAATATTAACATATTTTTCGATGTTTTTTTTAATGGCAGTATTAATTCAAAAAGCAATATAAATTAAAAGATACCTTGGATGAATAAACTAGATAGGTATCTAACGATCGATAATGAAAGGCGCCCAAAGCTGAGCGTGAGGTACAGCTTGTGCCGCCCCTCACAGCCTGCCGCCCCTCACAGCCTGCCGCCCCGAGCCATGACCCTTTTGGCCCTAGGGTGAATACGCCACTGCGTCCGTATTTAATGTATGGGTTAAAGTTGTATAAAAATATGTAACAAAAACCGCCGGTGATTGTACTATCATTGAAGTCCTAAGAAAGTGAACCACCAAGTAACTTCAAAAGTATCGACATACACACGCGCCTGTCTCCTAAAGGGGTAGGCAGTGACTACACATTTCCATCTGCTACGATCCTGACACACCTCTTTTGCCTATTCCACATCCATCAATCTTCTATACCAGGTACTTTTGTCAATGCCTTTCTTCAAAACGTCGCCAATTTGGTCAGCATACATCCTTCTAGTCTAGGGCGGCCGGCGGGCCTATTATGTATCTTTAGCTGCCATCTGGACTGGGTGGCTATCATCAAAAACATAGAGATATACTATCGAATTTTGATTGTCTAAGGATATGTTCGCACTTGAAGTGACGACACAGTTCGTAAATAGTTCAATACCCACTAAAGGCAATTTTGAAAGTTCCATTTTTATATATGTTTTTGATGATAGGCACCCAGTCTAGTTGGCAACTAAAGATACATAATAGAGGGGCTGGTTGAGCTACACTTTCCACTTGCGCTACATAAATTTCTTTCGTCACTCTACTTTCATTCATCCTCTTTATTATGTCCAAAACATGTCAAAAGTATCGTCTACATGTCAAAAGTATCGAATATCGAACAATAATCGTTCGGAAACCTATTTCTATAACCCTCCCTTGTCCGAGCCATTTCTGACGACAGAACTAGGTCAAAACTTTAATTATGTAATAACCAATCGAATGCTATAAATGTGGCATTATTTGGTACTAATCGATACGACTATATTATTTGTTTCGTCAACTAAACATTTATCTTTCTTTTGGTGTTTAAAATTGTAACTTTGGTCAGACAGAATTTCCAGCGTCACCCAAAAATTACTTTTACTGATAAGGATATTTTTAAAAATTATAAAAATTATAGATATATAGTGTTATTTAACATATAAGAAAAAGAATTCATTTCTGAAAATTAAGCTTGCGTTAAAAACAGTATGAAAATGTTATTCAAAGTCTAGCTGTTTTTAGACTAAAATTAAGTAAAATTGGTTATTTCTTTGAAACCACTTATGGTATTGGTTCTTGCACTAAAATTCAAAAAGAGCTAGCTAATTCTTCGTAAACAGGGACTAAAATGGCTCTATAATCCCTAGGGACTAAAAGCAATTTGAATTTGGAATGTGGATATTGTTAGTAAAAGCATACTTTATATTCTCTGGTAAAAGCTTCAATCACCAAAGAGATCAACCAAGTTTTTTTCTTTTTTTTTGGAGTTTTGTGGCCTGGTTGCAAAGACTTTTAGGCCAATCAATCACGAACATTGTACGAACAAGTTGGTAACTAACTGGCTGTAAACCGCGAGCGGGCAAAATAATTTTTTTTTTAAGAAAAAACAAAAAACGCGCGAAATTCATTCCGCCTTCGATCGTAAAATGTTTTACTCGAATTCAGATTTTATTTAGTTTTATAAAAAATGAGTGCGTCTTCCCCTAGCGAAAGTATTAAGTACATTAACTCCAGAGAACATTGTATCGGACGCTAAAAATGTGATACAAAGTCTTTTACCTACAAAATCCCGTGAAAAATATATGAAAGCATAAAATAATTTCATCCTTTGGAAAAATGCAAGAAAAGCGAAATCTTTTTCGGAAAATGCGTTTTTGTCATATTTTCAAGATTTAGCCAAATTTAAACAACCTACAACTCTTTGGAGTATATTCAATGCTAAAATCTACAATTAGTAACAATAACGACATTAAAATCGAAAAATACTCAAAATAAAATTGTAACGATGTTCAAATGTAAACATTAGCCTCTAATTGGAGTTCTCTATGTTATGTCTTATTGTTACTAATTGTATGTAATAGTAGTTTATGCTACAAGGGCGCAAAGGAATAAATTACAAAAACACGAGCGTAGCGAGTGTTTTAAACGTAACCGAGTAATTTATTGCTCTTACGCCCGTGTATCACGTTTTTCAATGCATAGTGTGAGGAAATAAAACGAATATAATCTTGTGAACTTTAAATTATAATTGGCTCAAAAGGACTGTATCCAGAGCCGTTAAACAGTGGAAAAAAAAGTATAACATTTATGGTACACAAGAAAGGCTGCAGGTTAGCCAACCATTGTAAATAAATTAAAAAAATAAATAATAATAAAGCCCTAGGGCAAAATAATCGACTTTCTGTTCGGTTTTGATGCATAAAAAGTGGACCTTTACGAGCACTTGCATTGAAAATAAATAAAGGTACTTACTCTATTTATTCATAAGTTGCACTTCCTTATTTTGTCATAGAGGGTGATAAAAAGTAGAGTGTCCACCACGGGAGCAACACTATTTTAAGCTCGAGTGACGTACTTTGAATCCCTCCCTACGCTCGGGATTCTACTCTAGAATCCTTCGCACCGCTCTGGATTCAAATAAATAAATAAAATAAAAATAAAAGATAATTTATTTGTCTTACAAATGTGCTAATACATATACACAAAACAATAAATACAAAAGTGAAAAGACAAAAAGGTCTAAGCTCGGCATACAGCTAGCTACACATGCAGACAGCCGCCGATTTTCAGCTCAGCCTTGTAATACTACATGATGAAACACATATTAGATTAAATTAAAGTAACTACAATAAATATTAACTACAAAATAAATTGAAAAAAGAAAAAAAAAAAAAAAGCCTACAAAGTTTTTTGAAACCAAAGAACAAAATAAAAATAATAATTAAAAAAATAAAAGAATAAAAAAAATAATAATAATGTTTAGTTTTAGGAGGGAACACGTAGAGCCTGAGACTGCTTCAAGAGTAGCCATCTGCTACACTTAGTGCGGAAAGAGCCTAATGACTCGACATAAACACTCTCGCCTTTAAAATAGTTGTTTGCTCCCTAGGTAAACAATCTTCTTTACGTCCATGGCATCCATGTGAAAAGTGTTATTTTGCGCTATCCGGAGATCCGCGACGTCGTAATGCAGTGCGCACTAATATGAACGTTATTTCAATATAGTTTCTGTCGATATTTGTACCGACACAGGTCGACTGAAGGTCGTTGGTGACTATCTGCCCCTTAAGGCTCAGTATCAAGCTAAACTTCCGTCCTGCACCATCGCTTTTGTTTTTGATCTGTCCATCCTGCTCTAATAAACTGTTGCGCACGCAAAACTACAGTTATTTTAAATTTGCGGACTTATAATTAAAAGTATTTCCTGTCACAACATTAAAGGTTTGTAAATCAAATATTTATGAAAAGTTTTGTGGCGCCATCCTCAAAAAAGCAGACCAAAAAGCTGTTTTTCCTTAGTTTCGAGACTCATTTTTGGGATGTTTTTCTATCAAGGGAAATGATCGTAATTGCCTTTTTGGCCCATCAGAACACTAAAGTATATCCTTGAAAATTACATTTATTTTTTTGAAATTTTTAGGTACTAAATTAATACCTATAAAGTTGTCTACGAAAACTGCATTTTACTTTATACTTCGCCTTATGGCTCCTAAACTATAGAATGAGCGTTTTGTTGTTAGTTCATTATTACATTACAAATACAAGTAAAATATATATATATTACAATGGATTGAATAGAGGATATACTCTAGACCAGGGGTTGGCACCCTAATGATGTAGGAGGGCCACAAATGCTACCAGGGGATAAGCGAGGGCCGCATTTTGTGCAGTATTGCGTCTATATGTGCACCTTTTAACCGAGAATAATGCTTGCTTTTTAGATAGTTCAGAATGGAAAATGTCTGCTTACACAAATATGTACTACCAAATATAGTTACCATGCAGTGTTTGCGAACCTTGCGGGCCATACCAAAGTGGTTCAAGGGCCGCATGCGGCCCGCGGGCCGCCGATTGCCGACCCCTGCCCTAGACATTTTCCTGATCTGAAAACGTAATTGAGTTACCTTCGCTCGAGAGAAAAAGACCGCAAAGTAAGCTCCACAAATTGCGAATAAATGTGTTTTTAGCAAAGGTGTTCAACTGAGAGAATTGAAACTTCTCCTGAATTTTATTTACACATAACTAGAGGCATTTGTTTTTTTTTTTATTAAAGATATTTATTTATCAGAAAACTTAATACTACTACAATTTATTTTCTTCCAAACTGCATAAAACTTTGTTGGCAGATGAGTTCTTTCTTAGTAAACTTAGATATAAATAATAAGTACTTAAAATTTACATACTTTTACATACTTACAGTACAGGCTTACATCACATTTGTAGATAATTTTTATTTATTTCTCAATAATTTTTCATAAATTCTAGAAAAATCTCGAAAATTTACTGACTATGCGTGCCCACAGCGCACAAAGCGAGCGTTCTATTGTAGACTTTCTGACAATGCACTTGAGTTCAAAACACTCAACCCTCTTAATTCTCGTTTTCTCTAAAACAATAAATCACAGTTCACTGATCATGGCTCGGATTCATCTTACAGGTTTATCTCGGAAATACACAAATCTCCAAAATACACAAAACTAGGCTACTCACTGAACACAATGCTATACTGAGCTTAATAAAAATAAGAATAACTGTTTCATGTGTATTATTATTTACAACAAATTGCAACAAAATATAACAGATTTCCCGTCGTGAAACTCTTAAAGAGGATTTACTTAATGGGAAGTTATTAATCGGGCGAATAAAAATATAATTAGTGGGCGAATTGAAACTACAAAATCGAAAATATTTCACCAAAATTCAAAAAATAGGTGCGACGATGAGTGAAGCGAGGAGGAGCGTGTTAGGTTTACATGTAAGATAAAATAAATAAGGAGCCGAGTGAAGCGGAACGGAGCGAGGCGATGTCCAGTTTTATTACTTCAAATTAAATTTAAGTAATTTGCTGTATACACATATTATAATTTTTTTCTTTACTATGTATCCTGATTGTATTGCATGCTGTGTTCACCTTTAATTGTCTAGGCATATAACTAAAAATGTATATTTAATTTTACAATGTATTTACTTATGTACTAGATGTTGGTGTTCCTAATAAATAAAAATCTAAAAATCAAAAAAATTTTCACTAAAATAGAAAATAGTTCGCTTGACAATTATTCAACTCAACTCAAATTTGTATTTTAAAGTCGCCGTTTTCAACATTTTTATTCGCTCACTTAGTATTTTAATACGCTATATTCAGTATTTTTGACACCTTTAAATTTTAATTTATATTACCTCGTTTAAATATTAAGGGTACTTAATATTTTGGCGTCAGAAAAATGCTGAAAATGAAGTTAAGGCGCTCTTATCCCAAAATCGGTAATTTCAAAGTCAAATAGAACTTTCAAATATCGTCTAAAACTTCGAAAAAAAATACGCAATATAGTTCAAACCTTTATCTAGGTCTTCCACGCATGTGTGACACGATCAGATAAACTTTGCTCGATATAAATAATTCACGAACACAGGATGTAATAAGACCTTTCAAATCATGCCATTTCCATAATTCAACTCTTTTATTAACGAAACATATCTGGTAATATTGCTCTTTAAATTTTCTAGGTCGACCACGTAAGTGGGTTTTAATAAACATATCCCTTATTTTTAAACAATTTAAAAACCGATAAAAACAACGAAAAAGTACAAAAGTGTGGTTATTTTCTTTACTCCTTACACGTAAAGAAAAAGACAGAGAGACCGCGACGCTCGAAGTGTGTGGGAACAGAACGTGCATGGAGACGCGTATTCATTTTTAACTTGTCAATTTCAATTATATTTTAAGAAAAAGGTGAAGTATATTATGTCACCGTTAGATTTTAAAATGCGATAGTTTATAATTTCACTACTAAAATTATAATGAAATACACAGAAAAACAAACCCTTATTTTTTTCGCATATCCTATTAATTATTTATTTTATAATTATTAACTTCCCCTTGTTCCAGGTAACGGCTACATCGAGGGCACGGAGCTGGACGGGTTCCTGCGTGAGTTCGTGTCCAGCGCCAACTTCACCGACATCAGCCCTGATGTGAGTACCTCATCTCATACATATGGAGTACCTACTTCATTTGCCTTTTAAACTCACCTGATTTTGGTCCAAAGTTCTCCGAAGATAACGGGTGTATCTATTAGATTCTATTCCGCCTTTCAAAGCAAAGTTTTAGTGGCCAAAAGGCAAAAAACAATTAAAAAATCAAACGAAAAAAAATATATATATGGTTTAAATCATGTATGGGCAACGTTTGAACCGGCCAAAAATCGTAATATTTTTGGTACACGCATCGAAAATTTCGATGGGTACCAATACAAGGATTTCAAAAGTTTAGATGAGCCCTGGCACCTAAAATCTATTGCATTGTTTTTAATTGTGTTTTGAATGTGAAATGTCACACTTTTGGCTTTATTCGTATTTCTTGAAATGTTAGTGCACTTTAAAAATGCACACGACGGCATATTGAGACCCTTTTCTCGCGAAAATTCATTAAGGCGTCCAACTATCACTGTGTTCAGATGAGCACTGATTCCAAACGTGTGAGCGTCATCCATTTAAAGGTGAAAACATTTTGGTGCTGTCATACTACGGTAAGGGCCTATCTTTACTTTTGAAATCTTTGATGGGTACACGCTACAAGAGAGCTGCTGAGTAAGAGCATGAAAAAGCGACAAAACTTATACATATAGGTAATTATGTCCACTACATTTGTTCCACACTTCTTACATATTAGATAGCAGTGTGTGCAAACAATGAATAACTAAGATGTCGATAGCCACATTTTTATCGCATTAACGGGACACCTGACGCTAGAACATCAACAACACCAGGTTTTCAAGGGTTCATTGGAAGAAACTAGGTCTCTCCTCATATTGAAGAAAATATATTTGATTTATCGATCTTTTATCTAGGGATTCCACCTATAAACAATGTATTAAGATTTGTACTTTTGTCAAAAACATATGTTTTCCACCCTCTTTTTTTTGGTTTTCAAACGTTCGTTTAAAAAACGAGGCTAAGAAAACAACTTGATTTTTTTTATAAAATAGGCAATAGAAATATGAAGGGATTTTATCTAAATCCAATATTTTTTTCCTTACAAAATATTTAAGTATTAGCTAAAAACACACCAATTTGTTGTTTCGCTGCGTGATCACTAGTATTACGCGTCCAAGAAAAAGAGGCCAAAGAGTCAACATATAATCGCCTCTATGAAAAGCAATTAAGGTTTTAGACTTATTGTGCTGGACGGGTAATGAAAAAAGTTGCTAGGGTATGCCATTCCCTTAACTTGATAAATGTATAAAATATACCGTTTTTTTTTTTCACGACTACCTATTATCTACGGCCCGCAATTTCGTTAACACCCTAAAGTTTGGCCCGCAACTTTCAAAAGGTTGCCCATACGGTTTAAATAAATGGACCAGTGTATGTTATATACTAGCTTTTGCCCGCTTATTCGCCTTTTGGTGAAAGTTTACAAAGTCGAAGTTTACAAACAGCGGGCATTTAAAATTTTCCAAACGGCGTATTGCAAAAGTTAGCCTATAGAAACTGACGACGCCGTTTGTAAAATGCCGGATTTTGGTTTAGGAAACGATAACTACGTTGACAAACCTAAAATCGTGAAAAAAAAACAGCTGTTTCATACATTTTGGTCAAGTAGTTATTTAACTTTTCTATGGAACAGCAGACTTTTTTTTGAGTATTGTTTCCATAGTAAAGTTATAGTATTACAAGTGTATGGATGGTTGCCACAATCAAATTTCAGTGGCATACAACCACACGATCAAAACCATAGACATAGCATTCGCTGCGCTTAAACGACGTCCATAGCGTGTAAAAGAGATGTCTTACCTTTATAAACACCTTGCAAGAGAGAAAGAGATACCCAACAAAGAACCACTATTTCAATGTTTTTTCGAGTAAGAGGCCATAGGATCCCGCTTGCTTGGGTGAGATTGCGGATTTTATAATAATATTTATAAATAATACGTAACTAAATTGATAAATAGTGATTGGTTTATCTTGTGCAGTGAGTAATTGTGATGTGACAAGAAGAAATAACCCAAATAATTACACATTTCACAGGTAAATATGATTTTGTCATTAGAATGTTTTGAACCACATTTTGCCCAATTTCTCGTATTAATCGGCCCAAAAAAAAGTTTTTACAACAACGTATTGATTTTGTTTGTTGTCCAAAATATTAAGTAAAATAGTAAATGTTATAGTAATGTCATAGTAATTTTTTGGCATCATTTTCTCTACTACATTGTTTATCTTGTACATTCTAAATCTATGATCAAAACCACCGTCTATAGTTCTATATATATAATTATAGAATGTATGTAGATCCCTTTTCACGAACAAAAAGCAATTACCGACGATAAAGCCCAAGTAATTGAGCGTCTAATCCAGGAATTACAGAATGATGAAAAGTCAGCCACGAAACTGTACGCCGCCATTTTGGTGGGTTCCAAAACGTTTACGTAAAAAAAGTATTTTTTTACATATTTTCAAATCTTTATTGAAATGTTTGAGTTAAATGTTTATTATGTTAAATAAGATGTTACAAACGAAAAGTGCAAGCGCAATGGACTGTCACTAAAACAGTCAACACTCGTACACCCTCTTTTCACCAAAGATTTTCACGTTTCAACGTGTTAGGGGCAGGAACCTGTTAACCGGGTTTGAAAGTTAAGCCTAGCATACGGTTGATTCTCCATAGGGTGTAACCCAGCATAGTGTAACACAGGGTTTTTCATAGGGTTGTAAAGGGTTTTCAATTCTTTTAACACCGCCATTTGAAAAATCTCGGCCATTTTCGCGCCAGTATATGTTCGATCTACAAGTAGGTAAGTCTCTAAGCACGTAAGCATCGATTCGATTAGTTTGACAGATAAAATCGATAAATTCTAAACGATAACCCATATAATTGAGTTTGCTTACCCAATTTAAATAGGGTTTGCTTACCACTTGCGGATAGGGTAACACTACTCTGAGGGTTTCATGCAAAAACACTTTGTAAAACCCATAAGGTTACCCTATGATAGGGAAGCAAAAATGGGCAACTTTTATCGGCTGTATTTCGGGCACAAATACACGTTTTTTAGGCATGAAAGTTTACCACACAATTCATTTCCTTCACAATCAGAAAGTGGTAATTAAACATTATACTCTATGACAGGGGTCAGTAAGTAATTTTAAATGGGGTCCGGGATACAGTTGAAAATTGTTATCGAGGTCCATAAAAAATCCTCATAATACTTACTAGTTGAAAACTTTTATTTTGACTAATATAAGGTTAATATAAAACACAACAGGTATTCTTAAAAATTAATTAATTTAATTAATGCGAGAAATTACACCTACATTCTTCGTGGCAGTTTTATAAAAATATTATTTAAATTTAATAGGTGGGTAAGTTTTTTAACAATATTCGGCGGTCCGCCTGTTGCCGACTGATGCTCTATGCTCGTAATTGCTAATGAGGATAAGTCACATAACGGGAGAATCCAATTTTGATTATTACATTGCATGTGTTATGATTTTCTGAGTACACTACTTTTTGATTTTTTGAAATCCGTCCATAAATGGCAAAGTTATTTAATATTTTATCGGGCTTGATTTTAAAACGCGCGCCTCCCGCCCGTGGATACCGATGCGATGTCGTCATCACACACAGACCCCGCGCGATCGCAGTCGTCCAGTACGCACATTCGTGATTAGTAGCGAACACTCGGTTTTTTTTCGAGTTTTATGCATTATCGGTTTATTGTTTCGGTGTTCTGTAATAATGAGCAACAAATTGGAAGATGGATTCGAAAAAGGACAGTCAGATAATCTACCTAAAGTGGATTCTTTCATGGTTTTTGAATACTTAAACAATCATGTGAAGTATACCAGCGCTGAAATCCGAGGTTGGAAGCTTCAACGGTAAGTACCTACCAAATTTAATGTGTTAGTTAGTGAGTTTAGGCCTAGGTACTTTTTCCCATGGCTGTTGCGGTAGGTAATGTGAAAATAATAAAATAACCTGGGTAAAAAGGTACATGGACAGCATAACACACTCCATCATAAAAACGTTAGTCAAGTCAAGTACCTACATTATTTCTTCCTACGGAGTTCGAGTTGATGTTTTTGTAAGCAGGCAACTGCAGGCATGATTCATTGCGATTTAGTAAGTGCCGGTTTCAAGTTCACCTAAACATTATAGACCGGGAGCGCGCCGTAGATTAACTAACATTAGCGGATACCTACCATGTTTTTTGTTTCGATGCACTTAAATGGTGCAACCGCATCAGGTAATGTGATGTAGGTATTTAATGCTGTATGATTATTACAGGTCTGTACGAGAGTCATATGGCGACGATGCCGTAGGGTATGTCCAAGTCCAAAGAAATGGAAATGTGTGCACAGTAAAGGCAAGAATAACACCGGAGCATAAAGTAAAAACTAAAGGTTATAGCTGCACTCTCAAATGTGAAGAAAATGATAAAACTATTATTGATGTTACTTGTCATGATTGTGCTGCACAAAAAGGAGGTTGCAAACATAGTGTAGCATTTCTTATGTGGATACACAGACGCAGTGAAGAGCCTTCTCCAACTGAAAAAAAATGTTATTGGGCCAAACCAAAACTGGCCACAGTGGGCACAACCTTGAAATTTATAAAAGCCAAAGATATCGGTTCCAGCGCTGGAGATATTGACGATAACGCTAATGTAAGAAGTGAACAATTTTTTAACAAACTGGTGCACAATATACAGTTAAATTCTATTAGGATTCAGTTAACAAGTTACGTTACACAGAATGAACTTACGAAATTATCATTGCATAACTTGATAAATGATTATAAAAAAGAAGGTAACGACACGAACAGTGCACAAGGCTTCATCGATTATTGTACAACAAAACAAACACCAGAAAAGTGTTCAAAAATAGAACAAGAAACTCTATCTCAAGCTCAGTCTCCTTTATGGCATGAGATGCGATATTGCAGAATAACCGCGTCAAAAATACACGACGCCGCCCATTGCAAAACCCCTGATGGTTCATTAGTTGAGCAAATATTCGGTGCAACCATACCAGAAACTCCTGCAATGCGAAGAGGCAAAGTACTGGAACCTGATGTTAGGGCAAAAGTAGCAAAATTGAGAAAATTTGTAATCGAAAATGGTGGGCTGTTTTTGAAAAGTGATTGGCCTATTTTAGGTGCATCTCCTGATGGCTTAACACAAGAATATGTCATAGAAATAAAATGTCCCATGACCACACAAGGCAAAGAAAGCTTTATTAAAAATAATCGTCTCACAAACAAATCAAAAGGTCAAATCCAGCTGCAAATGTTTTTTTGCAACAAAACTAAAGGGCTTTTTTGTGTTGCTGATAAGAATTTTGAAGCTAACAAAGAAGTAGAAATCTTTGAAGAAGATTTTGATGAAATTTACTGCAAAGATCTTTTGGAAAAGTCAACAAGTTTTTGGAAACACTCAGTCTTTCCTAAATTGGTCAAAACTTAGGTTAAGGTATAAAAATAAACAGATGGCTTAAGATATAAATATTGTTTTATTTTAAACTTGGTTTCTAAATAAGCATTCTTGAAGATTAACTACTCCACAAGCAGATGTCACAACATAGTCTAATATTCTAACATAATCAATGTCAACACATGCATGAGGTGCAATCATTTCAAACTCCCTTAAACGCCCTATACTTCTCTCGACGTGTACTCGAAGGGCCGCTATTCTTTTAGTTTCTAAAACTTCTTCTTTACTTAGTTTTGATCCCGAATCAACGCTAGGAGGCCTTAAAAGTTTGCAACCTTGACGTTCAAGTAAATGAGCTATATTCTTAAATCCCCTATCAGCCATCACTACGTCACCTGGGGATAACATCTGAAGAAAACCGCAGTCTTCAAAGATAAGGGCGTCCGATGTCCTTCCTCCATAACCTTCGGATATGAAGTTTATAAGTCCATTAGGTGTTATCGATATTAGATATTTTATAGTATTCGCATTTTTATATTGTGACCACGTCAGCGCCTGATGTACTGCTGAGCTAGGTTTCTCGATTTGAATTTCTAAACAATCTATGATGCTGACGACTGTTGAATAACGCCTCCTAAAAGGTATCGGAAGATTTGAGCGAATATCGTCGCGAGGAGGAATAAAAATCAGTTTCTCCATGCATTGAGCAACCTTAGGTATTGTTTCTTTGAAATGTCTGGCGACTGTAGATTCCGAAACTCCAAATTGAACAGCAAGCACGGAATTCGGTTCACGCCATCTCAGTTTTTTCAAGCTCAATAATACATCCATCAGAGGTCTCTCAGTAGATTCACTCAAATATTCTAAACAGAAATACACTTGCGATGGTAATCCGAGAAAAAGCTTAGGTTCTCTAGATATAGACATTAAAGTTCCTTTTTGCATGTGTTCCTTAAATAACTCAGTATCTACTTGTCGTTTCATTTCACAGGCGTCAGTATTTACACTGAATCCACTTAGGCTCGCAGAAACTGATGAGGTATTAGAGTAAGATGTGAAGCTATCATGCATTGGTTCCCGATGATGATCCCGACGATGTTCTTTTGGTTTCACCGTTTTTATTTTAAGAGCAAACTCTTCAACCCGGTCAAAACCGGCGTCAGTATTAATGCCCTTGCTTCGAACTTTTGGCTTTATATTAACTTGCACTGCGAGTGATTTATATTTAGGATCATTGTGTAGATTTGCCGCATTATCTTCTTCAAGCGGGTTTATAGCCTCTGTATCATTTGAATTAAAATCAATCGTTTCACACGCCACGAACTCTTCTTGTGTTATTAGGTTTTCATGACCAACTTCCGGATTAAGCACTCTTTCAAAGTACTCAATCTGCTGTCTTTTTTTATATCCAGTCCGTTCTACAACGGCGTTATCCTTTCTTTGGCAGTCAAATTTATGCGGCAGAACTCCTTTTTTTAGTCTTAGTTGACCACCCATCAATCGGTACCTTATATAATTTTCCATGTCATTTTCGACCTGTAAAAAGTAAAAACAGATTAAAGATTCTTTATTTTATTTTTAAATAATACTTTACTTACTGAGAAAAGCAGATCCAAAAAATAGGTCCTACAGCAAAGAAATTAAAATTCGAATCATTACCTATTGTTGATAGGTATTCATTATCGTAGATAAAAATGCGGTAGTCTCCCGGACTACAAATATCATACCTACGTTGATTATTGTTTATTGTTATTACCTCATACGATTGTGTTAAGGTTGAGACAATATGACATAAAAGGATTAAGTTTTAAGGTTTTTGATTCCATTGATCGATAAAATAGGTGACATTTACTCAATAATACGAGGAAATAGGTATACGTCAAGTATAAGGTATAACGTAGGAAAGGTACTTACGTCGAAATGATCTTCGCAACAGTAATGAGTACTTTTGCTTGATAAAGGATCTCTCTTCATAACACTACACCACTTTTTTCTAGCTTTTTTGTCTGTTGGAACATGAAAAAATAGTTTGTCGGGCGTACTACTACTTGTACTCTTGCACTTTGGCACGACACAATATTTGTAAGACATTTTTAAGGATATTGATACACAACAATAAATCTATAACAAAGCGACCGTGACAAGCACAGCTCAAGAACTGCGCGGGAAACAGAGTACACCTACAGAACTGAAGAGCGCGTGCGGGGTCGCGCCCCGGGTATGTGTGGGATGACGTCACGCGCTCGCGGCTGGTACTGGCGGGCGTTATTTGAACTGCTACAGTAAAATTGCTGTACTTTCGACATTTCTTGTCCGATTTGGATATTTTTTTCACCATAAGTCATGTTTTTTTTACTGTCATCGATCTACATACTTAACAAAAATCGTGACTCTTCCTCATTGCTCGACCGGCAGTAACCGAACCGGATCTCAAGATTGACAATCGCTGCTTCTTTGGATGTCTGATTAAGCAGTTCGAAATTGATTCCAAATGCAACAGAACCCTAAACACGTCTCAAAAAAAACTAAATTGAGACATTACAGCCCAGAAATGTCTTAAGTACTTGTTCTCCGCGAACCGAAGAAAAAATATAGGACAAAACGAAAATGAAAGACAGGGTTTCATCCGGCTTAGGGTTGGCGAGATGCTATTCAAATGTCCTATTTAATATTTAAGATGAATTTACCGCGAGCACGCTCCACTCAAACGGTTTTCGGTCATATTTTAGACAATAACTAATCAAACTTGACAGTCCGCACTCGGAATCATCTCTAACAACCCTCTGGGGGTTATGTCTCGTGACGATTTATGTTATGTTTAAATATTTATAACTAGCCCACGACTCCAGCCATGCCCCATTATGGCCAAGAGGTCGATAACGACCCAATCCAAATTCAAACATTCAACGTTCAAAAACATACTGAAAATTAAAAAAAACATTAAGCAAATGTAGATCACTGTAATTCTTTGTATGTTCTTCTTCTCTGTCTACACGTGTGTGATTACTTCATTTATGTTACTTTTTCCTATTGTGATGGTTTTGCTGTCAGAAATCTCTGTTTAGAGATAAGCTCGCCAATGTGCAACTTTTTTCACTGTCATTTTGTTTATGTTTATATTTCCGTGTATGTACAATAAAGAATAATGAATCTGGACATATGGGTTAAAGTGTAACAAACTATAACAACCTGTATCACAACTTAGTAATTTCAAAAATCCTATATTAGCAGGTGCCTAAGGAACCTATCGCATAAGGAACCTACCTGTCAAATATAAAGTTTGTAGACTGTTCGAATATTTCTTGGTGAGTATGTGAGTAAATAGTAAATCGCATCAATACACTCCTAAAAAAAAAAACTTGTCTATATGTCAATATCCCTTATCGTCACTTCATCGTATTACGTTTTACTGTCACCCTAAATAAGATTGACTCAATATCTCTTATATTTGATCGTCTTTGCCAACCCTAACACAAAGTAACAAGAGCCAGCTAAAACCGGCGACTTTTTAGACATTTCCACTCGAAAAGTTACCCAGAAACATAAAACAAAAGTAAGTCATCAAAAATTCTCCTCGTTGGGTATAATTTTATTTCTGCCGACCTCTTCCTTTTATTTCGTCTCTCCTTTTTGGTCAACATAAAGTATAAACTGGTGAAACTTAAAGCTGGGTTTATATTGGATTTTTGTGTTCTAACGATTTTTTTTTTCCCTAAAAGATGGTCTTCTTGTCTGTGTATTTGATGAAATCGTCAGTCGAAATAAAATAAACAAGTTAAAGTATAAGTTTTCACATATACGTGGGCTTGGGGCGAGTCTTGCGGTGTAAGCGTTTAGCTTCCAGTCGAACTGTTTCAAAGTTCTCGGTTCCATCATGCACAGATTTTCGCCATTCAGGTCGCTAAACGCTTACACCGCAAGACTCGCCCCAAGCCCACGTATAACTATACGTACAACAGGATATTTCTGACGAAACTCGGATTTTCCAGCCACATCCGAGCTCATGCCAGGAAGCAATAAGGGTCGCCGTCGACGGATACGTCAAGGAGGACATCATCATTTCACATATTAAGTACATAAATAGAAGTTTTAGTAGTATTTAGTGTGCTCGAAAGCCATAATTTGTCAATGCTATGCATCTGTTGCAGGTAATTGTATAATTCGTCAGTTTACAAACAGCGTCGTCAGTTTATAAACGCTCGCTGTTTAGCAATTTTCCGTTCGGCAAATTGTAAAACGCTCGCCGTTTTGTGATTTACCGAAGGCAAATTGTAAAATGCTTCGTCATTTTCTAAAAAGCAGAAATCGAAAGGAGCGAGGAGGAGCGTGTTAGGTATATCAGTAAATTATTGGGTACCGAGCGAAGCAGAGCGAAGCAGAGCGGGGCGAGTCGACCCTCATAGTTCTCATAGAAATACGATATGCCAAGGCAAATTATAATATTCTACGATGTGACGACGATGACGCAAAATGCAAAACAGCAAGCGTTTAGAAACTGACGACGCCGTTTGTAAACTGACGAATTCATTTGCGAAATCGATTATTAAGAATAATTTTGTCATCAGTTAATTTCTCATTTTTCATTTAAATACATGCATCGCCGAATACAACGAAGTGTATTCAGCTGGTCAAACAATGAGTCATCGAAACCTTACCTTCGTAATAAAAGAGCATAAAATCCACGTCATTGAACATTGTCTTTACATTGATCTTGCGCAAAATTCATAAATTACAATTATTTATTTAATTAATAATAAACAAAAGTACGTACTCATGCGCAAGCATTACGCATATCTACTCATAAAATTGCATGTGAACATTATTATTGGCACATATTATAATGAGAAATATATATGAATAGAAATAGAAATAAATTATATATATACAGGATGGAAAAAATGAAAGGGCCCTGGAGGGGAACTACCTTAAATCCTTTAGTTAGCTCATTTTACTGAAAGGAAACATTCCTTTATTTTTTAAAAGAAACAAAACTGCATTCAAAGATCTTCTAAAATTTGCTTGTCTCACCCGGGAACTGAACCAACTAAAAATTTTAAAAATAAACCCTCGCTATTTTACTATACGAATCGGTAGGATTATTGTTCCGGATAAAATGTGTCTTCTAAACTAAAGTCTTACACTCATCTGTTGTACGAGATACCCATGAAATTGAATATTTATTACAAGTTCTTTATTAACAAATCCTAGTACTGTTCACTTGTAAAGTAATAATTATACGCTATTATTACACAATGACAGCATGGAATGAAAGCAAAACAAAACAAAATTTGAATTTCGAACGAATACTTTTATCGATTTTAAAAATGTTGAAAGTTATGGTTCGAACTTCAAATTTGTTGCTCCGCGTTGCAAAAAAAATACGTTCCTTTTTTAAACTTTTCGTCAGTACGCCTAGTGCAAGAAGTAATTGTGCTCTGCATACATTTATTATTACCATTTAACGATTTTCTTATTGAATTATTCAATAACATTGGCAAGCTTGTACTTCATACAATGTCTTTGGATGTAAGAGAGATAAGAAAATTATAACGTGTCATTTACTTGTTACAAGTGAACAGTACTAGGTATTGTTAACAAAGAACTTGTAATAAATATTTAATTTCATGAGTATCTCGTACAACAAATGAGTGTAAGACCAAATGTTTATTAGACAAATTTTATTCTGAACAATTATCCTACCGATTCGAATGATAAAATAGCGAGGGTTTTTTTATTTTTATTTTTAGTTGGTTCGATTCCCGGGTGAGACAAGCGAATTTCAGAATATTTTTGAATGCAGTTTTGTTTCTTTTAAAAAATTAAGGAATGTTTCCTTTCAGTAAAATGAGCTAACTAAAGGATTTAAGGTAGTTCCCCTCCAGGGCCCTTAAATTTTTTCCAACCTGTATAAATATACAAAATGAATTTTTGATCATCGTTCAAATTCATACTGGAGGCTTAATAAGTGATCAGTATCTTGGATCAGTAACAATTTTTGTGAAATTCGTAAATTGAAATTTCGGCTTCCCATAGAAATTCAGTTCCACTCCCGAGTGAATCACTATGGGGAGTCGAAATTTCATGTTACGAATTTCAACAAAATTGTTATTGATCCATGATACTGATCACTTACCAAGCCACCAGTATGAATTTGGAAGATGATCATAAATTCACCTTGTATACAACGTGTAACAAAAAGGTGTATCCATATTTGAATAGCTTATTCAGTCAATGGTATAGAACAACTTTTACTATGAAAGAAACCCTGTATCTCGAAAAAAAAATCGACAGTTTCATAGAAAAATGAAATTCCGCTCGGCCGAAATGTATGGAAGGGCAGATTTTTTTTTATATTTCAGGCTTGGCTCTATAGTAAAAGTTGTTCTATCTACACCAGCGTTTCTTAACCTTTGGTCCGAGGACCCCTGGGGGTCCCCGAGCATATGTATGGGGGTCCGCAGCCTAATCTATGGACCATTTAACAATGATAAATAAATGCCACCATAAGTCTCGTAAATGCTACGCACGCCCTGCTACTAAGTAACACGGTGAACGTGACCCAACAGGCGTTTTCTCAACGACATACCTCTGTGAAAAGGCATTCTCTGCTCTTGTGTATACTAAAAACAAATACAGAAATAGATTAAAAGTGGAATCCAATTTGTGACTACAACTCAGTACTAATATAAACCCAAATATCACTAATTTAGTTGCAAAAAAAAGCAGCACCAACCTTCTCATTAACGTATTTTATATGAAAAAGTATATATATATATATATATTTTTTTTTTTTTTTTCTAATTTGTAGAACTAGAACAAATGGTGCGACATTTATTGCTGCTATTTTATTAAGGGGGCCTTAAAATTGTGCTTGATTTCCTAAGGGGTCCGTGGACATAAAAGGTTAAGAAACGCTGATCTATACCATTGACTGAATAAGCTCTTCAAATCGAAGGAACACTCTGCGAGTTAATGCAGAGTGCTTTCAAAGTCGTTAACAAATGGTGCGAAGAGTACCAACTAACAGTGAACCCGAAAAAAACCGAGTTAGTCCTGTTCACCAATAAGAGAAAACTGGCGAACATGAGACTACCGAAACTTTTCGGCACTGAACTAACCATATCAACTGAAGTCAAATACCTAGGAATGATACTTGACAACAAGTTGAATTGGACAAAACACATGAGCAACAAACTGAAAAAGGGAACCATAGCACTATGGCAGTGCAAACGCATGATGGGCAAAAAATGGGGACTACGCCCAAACATAATGCTATGGCTATACAAAGCAGTGATAAGACCAATGGTCTCGTACGGTGCCGTCGTCTGGTGGCCTAGGACGGACGCCGGCTATGTACAGAAAGAACTGGAAAAATTTCAAAGGCATGCTTGCATGCTTACCACAAGCTGCATGCGAACCACGGCATCCGCGGCCCTTGAGATCATCTTGGACGTCCCACCGCTACACCTCTTTATACAACAGGAGGCGGCGGTTGCAGCGTTCAGACTCAGGGCGGCTGGACAGTGGAAAAGCGATGACAGGGCACCACACACGCGCATTCTTGAGTTGGCCGTGTCCCACCAACCCATGATGGACGCACCGTGTGACAGAATACCTAAAAAGCATGTCTTTAATAGACAGTACAACGTCCAACTATTTGAGGAAACAGCAGATCACTCTAATATCCATGAGGTAAGGATATATACGGATGGATCCAAAACAAAGGTGGGTACTGGGGCCGGAGCGTACTCAGCTGAACTTAACATTCACAGGTCAACAGCCTTGGGTAAGCACAACACGATTTTCCAAGCGGAATGCGTAGGAATTATCCTGGCCACAAGCGCGGTGCTCAGAAGGGAAGTTAAAGGCCTCAACATTCGTATACTTTCTGACAGCACGGCGGTACTACGAGCCCTAAGCAAGACTATTGTTAACTCTGGGCTAATACTACAGTGTCTAAATCAACTGGAAGAGGTAAGTCGACACAATAAAGTCACCCTCCAGTGGATAAAAGGACACAGCGGATCGCTGGGCAATGACGCGGCAGATGAACTGGCAAAGGAAGGTGCAAAAATGGAACCGGTAGGTGCTGAGCCACTGGTTCCCTTGCCCTTTAACCAGATACGAACCTGGCTGCGTGAGAGAACCAGCTCTCAACATGCTGAGCAATGGGCAAGTATAACAACTTGTAGACAGACGAAAGCGGTTCTACCAACCGTGGACCGTCGCCTGACAAAGAAACTACTTCGTCTCAATAGGCTGAACCTTCGCATGATGGTAGGGCTAATTACGGGACATAGTAACCTCAACAGACATTTCTATAATATAGGTCTGACGGACAGTCCTCTATGCAGAGCTTGTATGGAGACCGAAGAAACGCCGACCCACGTGACGATAGACTGCGTAGGCGTCAGCACACAACGGGCTAAGATCCTCGGTGAACCGGGGACGCTTCGCCAATCCTGTGGCGACCTAGGCCGCCTCTTGGGATTCTGGCGAGAGCTGGGCTGGCTGGAATAGCCAGCTCCACACTTTCCACGCACAAAGGTCCAAGTAAGAGACTAGGTGCGGAAACCGAGCCCACCAAGAAGAAGAAGAAGAAGCTCTTCAAATATGGTTACACCTTTCTGTTAAACGTTGTATAATGATATATTTATGCTTTGATAAATAGATAAACTTGATAGCTATAAACATAACATAGGATTATTCAATCGAACAATCACGTCCATGTGAAAAGTATTATTTTCTCCTATTTCGCCCTATCAAGGACGCAGCGAGAGTCGTAACAGCCACTATGCATTGCGCTCTGATATGAACTTTATTTCAATGTCGTTTCTGTCGATATTCGTACCGACACACATGGAGCTGCTAATTTGGCGACACTAATCGCCTTAAAGACTGGTTTTAGATTTTTTGACAACCAAAGATTTCAGCGGATGTTACGACATCTAAATCCCCTGCATACGGCCCCGATCAGTGCGGTTTGCTAAACTGAAAGTCAATAACTCAAAAAAAAAGGCCAAGTGCGAGTCGGACTAGCGCACGAAGGGTTCCGTACCATTATCTATAAAAATGGCAAAAAAACATGTCTGTCGTATGGGAGCCCCCTTAAATATTTATTTAATTCTGTTTTTTAGTATTTGTTGTTACAGCGGCAACAGAAATACATCATCTGTGAAAATTTCGACTGTCTAACTATCACGGTTCATGAGATACAGCCTGGTGACAGACGGACAGACGGACAGACAAACGGACAGCGGAGTCTTAGTAAATGGGTCCCGTTGGTTACCCTTTGGGTAGAGAACCCTAAAAACGATTAAATAGACACTTTGTTTGATTTTTAAATTACTTTTTGGTGTTTGGTCTGAGAAGTGTTACTTTTACCCAGAAAAAAGCCCCCTTTTAATTAATTTTTCTGTTATTTATTTTTAATATAATATATGATTAATATATTTTCTAATACGTTCATATAATTATTTATTGTTAGTTTTTTATTTTATTATTAAATTTGTTAAGTTTTTTATTGTTATTTAAGTTGTTTTCTAGAGTCCCTTTTTAAGCGAGAGAGATGATGAAAAATTACTCCTAAATATTGACGACAGTGTTGTCGTATATTTATTTTACCAACTAGCTTCTGCCCTCGGCTTCGCTCGCGTGGCCTACAGGAAACAGATGCCATTTTTTTTTCAGAATTAAACATTTGCGCCCTCACTCCCTCTCAATTAAATATACAAACTAACAATATCCCAAAAAAAGCTAGCGAGGCCTAAACGAGCATGCGAGAACGGAGAACACGCCCGCGAGGCCAAAATGTGCCTTGCCCGCGACCCCACCCGCATTTTTTCAACTCTGCCCTGTTTTCGGCTTGGACGTTATTTTATTAACACCTTATTTTATTATAGCTTATATGTTGAACGGGATCACTACGATGATAATAAAAAAAACACATCCAAATCCGTTGAGTGGTTCTCGAGTTAAAACGGACATACAGAATGGTAGTGTTGGCTTCAGTATAATACTTATAACATTTATAATTTTGAAAAAGAATTCCATTTACAAACATGACTTGTTTAATTATTTATATAGATTCAAATAAAAGTGTTTTTTTTATTATTTGATAGAGTAATATAATACCTAACAATGGCAAAAATTACATAAGAAAGAAAGAAAGAAAGGAAATATATTTATTTCAGACCGAAATCCATATCTTAGTTAGTAACACTATATGCTTAAAAACTATGTTGGTATCCTTATCTACACACAAAAATAAAAACACAGAAAAGGCAGCAGAAGTCGCTGTTGCAGACATCACACAACTAAATGGAGTGATACCTACAGGCTACAACAACATCCTCCTGGTGAAGCACTGTGACTCCAAGTGAACCCTGTTCCAGAATACCAGAACGGGACTGTCCCAACGATCAACAATGCCCTCCAAGATGCTGTTGGAGCTGCCCCTTAAGGCGCTCTTATCCCAAAATCAGTAATTTCAAAGTCAAATAGAACTTTCAAATATCGTCTAAAACTTCCAAAAAAAAAATACGCAATATAGTTCGAACCTTTATCTAGGTCTTCCACGCATGTGTTACACGATCAGATAAACTTTGCTCGATAGAAATAATTCACGAACACAGCATGTAATAAGACCTTTCAAATCATGCCATTTCCATAATTCCACTCTTTTATTAACGAAACATATCTGGTAATATTGCTCTTTAAATTTTCTAGGTCAACCACGTAAGTGGGTTTTAATAAACATATCCCTTATTTTTAAACAATTTAAAAAACGATAAAAACAACTAAAAAGTACAAAAGTGTGGTTATTTTCTTTACTCCTTGCACGTAAAGAAAAAGAGAGAGAGTCACTCTTTTGGGATAAGAGCGCCTTAAACGACTCATAAGGGAAGCCACACGTTTTCAGACTATTGCTGTAAGGAACAGAGTCCCTAAATAATCTAACTAGCGTTTGCCCGCGGCTTCACCCGCGCTGATTTCGTTTGCATTTTCCCGGGATAAAAAGTAGCCTATATGTTAATTAAAGGTATAAGCTATACCCATTCTAAATTTCATCCAAAACCGTTCAGCCGTTTCAGCGTGAAAGAGGAACACACAAACTTTCGCATTTATAATATTAAATAGTGTGATTCATTTATTTTATAAACTATCTTTATTTGAAATCTTAAAGTACATAGCAATTTCACAGCAATCTTTGGTTAAACATAATATAACAAAAAAACAGGTTAATTTTGCAAAAACAAGCTAATTTTGCAACTGCACAAGTACACAAATTCCGTTCACTACGATAGACCCTGGTGGGCAACGTCTGCCCACCCCACTCGGTTTCATTTGCAGCATCATGTTCCCAATAGATCCTTGAGCTGGAACTGGCTTTCTGTTAGCCATATTATATCTGTTGAAGTAGTTTTTCTTGAAACCAGAAAACACGCGCTCTTTCTCCAACCTCCAAATCGCAGCATTCCTCTTTGTTTTCTCTTTCATTTTCCTCAAGTTTTCATCAATTTCCTGTGCAAAATCTGGAAAAGATTTTCTGTTCTTGGTCATTTCTGCCGTATCCTTTTCAAAATCTTGAAAGAGCTCCACCTTTGGAAGTTCAAAGACGTGTTCAGCAATTTTAGATTTTTGATGCTTAATTAAATATGTCATGTTTTGGAACGGATGAAAACCAAAACTAGGTGCCAGATTAGGATCTATGTCCCTTTTTCTATTCTGCAGGGTTCTATGTAGTCTATCCATGTAATCATCGTTATCAAGCGCGTAGATTGTATATGTAACACAAAGCACAACTATCGCAATTGCTTTCCACATGTCGACTGATTTTTTCCGAATGATGAGTAATTTTGATTTCGTACGGGTCTCGCGAATTGCGCGCGTGTATTGGTTATTATGTTAATTGGTAATAATTTAACAAATAGAATGAGATGCCATTGCAAATTTCGAGCCGGCAATGTTTGTGCCTGAGGCACTAATTCGGTGACTTTCGAAAACGAAATTATTGACGTTCGAGAGTAAATTGAATGTTGCGTAAGAACGTTTGTCCACGGTCCGGTATTCCATAACATGTGCAGCTTATCGGTCCGTCAAACACCGGATGGAATACCGGGCCGTGGACAAACGCTCTATGCTGTCAGCTAACAATGGATACTCGACCGCCTCAGTCAGGGTTGGATTTCGTAGTATAATTATACTATTTGTACCATATTTTCATGACATGTAGTATGTAGTATCGTAATGGAACTATACTACGTAAAAATACCATAATTTATCTTCAGGCCGACCGACTTGTTTTATTGGTTGAGACGTTTTTCTTTTTAACATTTACCCTACAATATAGGGAATTTCTGTGCGTTATGAATATTTTTAGTAATTTTTTTGAAAATTTAAGTAACAAATAGGCTCTTTTATTAAATTATGAATATTTTTAGTAATTTTTTTTAAATTTTCACGTACAAATAGGCTATTTTTTTTCAATTCAAAACAAAAATCGATGAATAACGAAACGTAGTATAATTTTAGTAGTATATTTTTAATTCCCATAGACAATAATTTTCCGAGGGTCCGAATCCAACCCTGGCCTCAGTGGCTGCTCCACGTTACATGCAGCAGGTAGGAAATAGAAATCGAGCATTCTTAACAGATATTTATCTATAAAGTCGGCGCCCTCAACTTCGTTTTTATATCGTAGCGTAGGGAATACGCCGACTTCTACATGACATGTGGTTCAAGAAGTCTGAAGACCTTCATCAGATCATCAGAAATTATTGACGTTCGAGAGTAAATTGAATGTTGCGTAAGAACGTTTGTCCACGGTCCGGTATTCCATAACATGTGCAGCTTATCGGTCCGTCAAACACCGGATGGAATACCGGGCCGTGGACAAACGCTCTATGCTGTCAGCTAACAATGGATACTCGACCGCCTCAGTCAGGGTTGGATTTCGTAGTATAATTATACTATTTGTACCATATTTTCATGACATGTAGTATGTAGTATCGTAATGGAACTATACTACGTAAAAATACCATAATTTATCTTCAGGCCGACCGACTTGTTTTATTGGTTGAGACGTTTTTCTTTTTAACATTTACCGTACAATATAGGGAATTTCTGTGCGTTATGAATATTTTTAGTAATTTTTTTGAAAATTTAAGTAACAAATAGGCTCTTTTATTAAATTATGAATATTTTTAGTAATTTTTTTTAAATTTTCACGTACAAATAGGCTATTTTTTTTCAATTCAAAACAAAAATCGATGAATAACGAAACGTAGTATAATTTTAGTAGTATATTTTTAATTCCCATAGACAATAATTTTCCGAGGGTCCGAATCCAACCCTGGCCTCAGTGGCTGCTCCACGTTACATGCAGCAGGTAGGAAATAGAAATCGAGCATTCTTAACAGATATTTATCTATAAAGTCGGCGCCCTCAACTTCGTTTTTATATCGTAGCGTAGGGAATACGCCGACTTCTACATGACATGTGTTTCAAGAAGTCTGAAGACCTTCATCAGATCCTGGTCAATCATAAAATGGAGTCTACTTGGAAGCACACTCTTTCAAACAAAAAAAGAATCATTCAAATCCATCGACTTTTACGTCCATGTCCAAATTGGTTCAGAAATGCCAGAGCTATGGAGTAACCAAAAAAAAAACAGTTGCATTGAGAACCTATTTTTTTAAAGTCGGTTAAAAATACGGTGATTGGGACGCAGTATTTATTTCACTGTTAATATCAAATCGATTCCTAAAACCAGAAACTCTGAATCAGGTACCAAAACCACACTCTTATACTTAAGTACATACAGCCAGTGAAGTAAACACACGGAAAACATTTGTAAAAACATTAACATGACAAATAACATATAATGAACGTACCATTACACTATAGTATATTATATATGACAATGTGCCCGAAATGACTTTTAAAAGATTAACTTTAACTAATGATTAACTTTAACCGACAAACACTTCAACAAAAGTTAAGTGCGTACATTTACTCGGATTGGTTTGCCTAAATGATTTTATTGTTTCTCTAAATTGCTGTAAACCGATGACAGATCGAATAACAATAGGTATTAGCCGCGTCAATGAAGAAGCGTTTTATAAATGGCGGCCTTTCTTTGACGTACGCACACGTAAGGTATGGTCAGAAAAACAGACTGTCAATCTATGATTTTTCTATTACAAAGGATTCTTAATTCGACTCTGTTTTTATTGTTTGTATTTTACGCAATAACTACGCCGATTGAGAACCGATGCTTATGTAACTTTATTTGAAAATTAACAAAAAAAAATGCATGTTTTGATCTTCTTTATTTATTGTGAAGCAAACTTAAAAAGGATAGTATGTCTCACGTGGAACTCGGTTTATAATATCAGAATTGGGTAAAGGAAATCATGAAAAATAATTTCCAAGAAGTTCCTTGTAAAAGTAGTTTCATTTTCGTAAAATTTTCCGTCACTTGACTGTAAAGGCAACCCGGTAGCCAACAAATAAAACGATGCAAAAAAAATGGGGTTTTTTTTAATCCATTTACTCCACTATAACGTCATCTACGTATTTAATTTTTAAGTAAATGTTTACATTATAGTTAAGATTCTCACTGAAGGAGAACGCGATTGGATGAAATTTTCTCGATAGAATTTAATTCCGAAAAGACCTCTAAATTGTTTTATTTTTTCCTGTAATTCTGAAATCCTAACTAATTTCATTGTGAAATTGCATTCAAAATGTGGATATTGGTGTCGATTCGGCTAAACACAATTTAACTAATTTGACAGGACTAACCTTATTTTAAGCGTTCTGCCTTTGTCTTTTCGATACGGAAAGAACAAGACAGAAGGCTCAAATTAAGTTTAGTTCTGTGAAATAAGTTAGCCGAATCGACACAATTATGTATTTGTAAAGTCTCCTTGAAAATCTTTTTGACAAAATAGCTTAGTACATTTTCCACGAATCCGTCCCACTCGCACTGAGGGTTTATTCGCATACGGAGTAACAGGGACGCTAAAACTTTTACGTATCGCCTTAAATTGATCATGAAATTTATGATATAGATCGCACAGCACTCGCTAAACAGTGACCATTCGTGCTTTTCGAACGGCCAAACTTTTCTCTCTAAAATTGGTGTCGACTTTAGATTAGATTTGACGACGTTTTTTGCATGTGATGTTCGAGTAAAGCATGCTTTGGCTCTGCCATTTTATAAGACGAGTGAATTAGTGATCATTTAAATTGATAATTTTGATGCTATTTTGGTGCAAATATAGACGGAGATAGTGTGTAAGTGAGAGGTGGATAGAACGGTCGCCATTTCTGCTCCAGAATTCTATTGATTCGGGTAATAACTTGTTTACTTATTAACCAAAGAAAAGCAGCCATTGTTTTCTGTTTTCTGTTTTTTTTTTTATTTCGCATGTATATATTGACAATACTTTTTCCTTTTCAATTTTTTTTTTTCTGTTGTCTGACAGGGATCCTTCTGCGTGTTCCTAGTGGTCGGCCAATTTTCTTGGCGTCCTCTCTCAAAATACACGTTTTGGTGGGAGTGGGACGTTGTGTATGTTTGGTTGTCGGTGTGCGCGGGCGGATCCTTCCGGGCTAAAATTGTTTTTAATTTATTAACTTATTTTTTCATTTCCTCGACATCGTATTCGAGTTCTGATCATCCATCCCATCCATCAGCCTAGTTCGTCCACTGGACATAAGCCTTTCCAGGGCTTTGCCACTCCCGGCGGTCATCCTAGAAGAATTGGCCATACTCACACACGCTGGGCAGGCGTGTTGGTGAGCGCGGTGCCGGAACCCTCGCACCAGTGACGCTGCTGCCCGTCACCAGTCTGTTCCATATAAGGACCGGCTATTATATTAGTGATGGATATACCGCCATCCACTGGTCCCAGGCATGGTGGGCCTCCTGGTATTTTGCCTGTGAGCTATCCTCTTACTCTCCCCCGAATTACTTCGAGGGGGTCTCCAAGTAAAATGGTGGTACCTCCACAGTCGAACCCGGCATCGGCTCTACCACCTCCTCGAGTTCTGATATTTAAGGCAAATTATTCTTATAATTTCAACAAATGTAAAATAACTAGCCGTCATGTTTAAACTTCAATACGAAAAAACCGGTCAAGTGCGAGTTAGACTCGCGTACCTAGGGTTCCGTAATGCGACAGTTTTGGGAATGTTGCCATTTTGTTTACGTGAATTTCTCAACCGCTTGTAATTGTTAGATAAGCACATATTACTTACCACGATTTTTTTCATATTTTTCGGTGCACCAGTTTCGGAGATTTCGGACATACATATTTTTGTAGATTTTTAAAGATTTCTCGAAACCAGTGACAGTAAATATAGTAAAAATATATATTTTTGCAATCAGCATTTTAATATCTACAATTTAATATCCATATTTTATTTTTAAGATAATATTTTTTATTTTTCTCACTATTGTTTTGGAAATATTTTGAACAATTTAAAACTTTTCATATTTTTTTTACAGCGTGTTATGTGGGAAAATTAATGCTATTTTGGTGCCAAATTTCGAGTCTTTAGCTTTAACGGTGCTAAAGTTAAGGGGCTGTAACATCCGGACGGACGGACAACGGAGTCTCACCATTCCTTTTGTGCCTCTTAGGTACTACGGAACCCTAGAAAGCACTGTATTATTTTGTAAACATGTGTATATCCATTTGGTTCAACGAATACAATGGCATTGGACATAGTTGATGATTATCAAACCGTTATCATTAGTTTAGTAGGTGTATAATAAACCAAGGCAACTTGACAAACGGCGAGACTCTATCGGCTTGCGATAGAGGTGACTTTTTATGAGTTTATTTGTCTAATTTCTTGGTATTAATGTAATGCACGTGTAATGGTTGTTGCGGATAGGGTTGTCAGACGGAAAAAGGAAAAAGGAGAGCAAATTACTGGTACTAAGAAAAAAAAAGGACTTCAGAAAAAAGGAGGACATGCTGAAATAAAACGACGTAAATATTTTTTCTGTTTTATTTATTACCTACATATTTTTAGAACTACCTATTTAAGCTGATATTTGAATGTCTTGCCAGTGTAACATAAAAAAATGTTTAGTGAATCCGTCCCCCGAGAAGACTGGCTTATGATAGTATAACTTTGGTAAATAAATAATTAAACATCGAACGACCAAATCCGCCCGTGAAGCAAATTTCACTGTTAGCCCCGTAATAATTGTCAGGATATCGAGACCCGGGCCCGTAAGACTTCTTGAAATTACCTTAACAATTTAAAAGTCCAATGAGTGAATGTGACAGCGATACGGTAGGTGTGGTGCACGCAAAATTTGAAAAGGGAGGACAATAGATAGGTGAGACAGGACAAATTATTAAAAAGGAGGACACGTCCCCTTTTAGGATAACATCTGGCAACCCTAGTTGCGGAGGCGTGATTGCTGTTTAATAACTATTGATGACTTGATGAAAGAGTAATGAATATTGAATACCTGTCATTATGGTCATTATGTAGCTTTTGGTTTTGCGGAGAAAATGCTATAAATTGTAATGATGATATAGTTTTAAATGAGACTTCTTTGTTAGCATCTTGTAGGTATTTGGGGGGGGGGGGGTTAGAACTTGTACGTCGTTTTAACGATAGAATTTCTGATTAGATGAGAACAACAACAGCCTAATATTTCCAGACACAATAGGCATAGATTAAATTATGTTAAGGTGTGTTAATTCGAAAACCATTTCGAGATTTAGATTCAATAAGCCGTATTTTCGAATTTTTGGTCTAAAAAACCTCATGGTGATGAATATTTTTACGAAAAGGCTGCTTTGCCCTCGTGTGACGTCACTCGAGTAATGGCTGTTTAGAAATGTGTCCTTTGATATAAAGATAAATTTATATTAATTTGCTTCAGACTAATTTGACAGCTAGATGACAGATGAGTAGACAGACAGAGATAGACCATTTTTTTTTATAAGCAATCACACATCACAATCAGTATAATGTCCCAAGTGACAAGGTCATCGGACAATTCTTTAATGACAATTCCTATATGAGTCTTGGTCACTTGAAATAAATGAATTTTAATTTTAATTTAATTTAATTTAAAAAATCATAAAAAAATAATGGTTTATTTATTTATATACCAAAATAATGAAAGCTATGTCCTAAACTGGCGTATAAGCTCTGAAAAAAATAAAAAATAAATCCTTTAAAAATTAAGCTATGGGAATTGATTCTTAATTCGCAAGGATTAATTTTTGAAAGATTTTTTTTTTTATTTTTCTACATAGAATTTAGGATATTTAGGACATAGTTTTCATTATTTTGGTAGATATATTAACTATTATCTTTTTATGATTTTTTAAAGAACTGTCCGATATGACGTCACTTGAGAATTTTAGACATTACACTGATTGTGATGTGGGATTGCTGATAAAAAAAGTTTTCTGTCTCTGTCTGTCTGCTCATCTGTCATCCAGCTGTCAAATCAGTCGGAAGAAAATTTTTATAAATTTATCTTGATAGCAAAGAACACATTTCTAAACAGCAATTTCTCAAGTGACATCACACGAATGCAAATGGAAGTTGCAGGTTTTTCTTAAAAATATTCATCATCATTAGTTTTTTTAGGCCAAAACTTCGAAATTACGGCTTATTAAACCTAAATCTCGAAATGGTTTTCGAATAATTTAATCTATGCCAATTGTGTCTGGGAATGTTGGGCGATTCTTGCTCTCAACGCCTCAATATTACTATCCCTTGACCGTCCTAAAGTTGGCCTTTCCTAGGTTCGCGGGACGTAGGAGGGGGAACACGCTGGGTGCTTCCAATCTCGATCCACGACTTTCAACCCTCAAAAATTTTGTGGCGTGTTCATTTTATTGCCTAACATTGTTGGGTAATTTATCCAGACTGCAATATTGGTAACAGATACCTGTATGTATTCTTGATTTTTTTTTGTGATTCCCATACCAAGTTTAATAAGAAAACACAAAAATAAATAATTGATAAATATTTTTAGATTTTTTTTGCTATCATTACTATCTCAATCAGCCGAAATGTGTAGAGATCGGAACGAATTTAGTCGAAGTTAGAAACGGAATAATTATTTTTGGTTGTGAGTACTTATGAGTCATGGGTTGAACATTTTGTTACGAGTTCGGAAGTACCCAGCGCTTTTCACGCGCATGTGCGCACGGATACACAAGGCATTTCAGTACCCGTTTCGTTGCTAAGCAACGCTTTGTTTTTAAATAAAGCTATGTGCCTGCCACACATTTTGTATACATGGATTCACCGACTCAGCGTAATAAAAAGTTAAACCATCAAGCAAAAATAATGTTATTAAATGTAGCAAACTATTTTAAAAAGAAAAAAGAAGGAGGAGATGGCAAGTAATAATTTATGGGACATGGGCAAAAAATTGTACCTTGTAATTTTATTTGTGAGACCTTTTTTAGTGTTCCGTACCCAAAGGGTAACCAACGGGACCCTATTACTAAGACTCTGCTGTCCGTCTGTCCGTCTGTCACCAGGCTGTATCTTATGAACCGTGATAGTTAGACAGTTTAAATTTTCACAGATGATGTATTTCTGTTGTTGCTATAACAAATACTAAAAAACACAATAAAATAAATATTTAAGGGGGCTCCCATACAACAGACATGTTTTTTTTACGTTTTTATAGATAATCGTACGGAACCCTTCCTGCGCGAGTCCGACTCGCACTTGGCCGATCTTTTTTTATTTTTTACCTCCTTGGAAGATGATTTTCTGAAACAAATCATTCTCAATGTCTTACCAAAAGGTTCAATACCAATTTCCATTGTTCTTTTTATCGTGTATATTTAAAAAATATAATGGGTATATATTGTGTTTCAGTGTATGTAAACGTTTACTATTTATTATCAAACTCTCACACCATAGTCATATTTCTTAAATTGGTCTTTAGACACATCATAACTTGGAAATACCGTGTGTAACCGCGCGCACCCGCCCCCTTGCGTCCCGCAAAACTAGGAAAGGCCAACCTTAGGACGGTCAAGGTATAAGCGTCCGCTGTCCATCTGTCACAGTGGTATACAGCCTAAGCCGTTATGTAGCCAGCCAGTTGAAATTTTCACAGAATACGTATTACTGTGGCGTCTTACATGGCAAATAATAAAAAAAAAATAGAGGTTGGAAAAAAGGCGCGAAGAGATAAAATGGTGTAATTTTTTTGTTTTATTGAAAAAATATTGCATTTTGGGTGTCTTGATCAATAATAGTGACAGAATATTGTGATTTAAAATCGCCGTTATTACACAGTGTAGTGTGTTTTTCAATGAAACAAAAGTGAAGGCTTTCGTGTGTTTTTTCTAACCCAACATTGTGTTTGTGTTATGGGTCTATAGCTTTATAGAAGCTCTTTAGCACGAACTGACAGGACAGCGACTACGACAGGACAGACACATCAGATGATCGTCAAGAGAGGATATCACATACAGTGACTATAAACAGGCAATAAAACCTCAGAAATGGCCTTTTATCAAGACAGATATAACAACAGACAAGGCAGTATGGCTTAGTTCCTTAGCCTTAGCGGAGGATGCGTGGTGTTAAACGGGACAATTATTTCGTTATGTGTGTTTTATCTATCTATCTAGTTTTTTTACTGAAAACTAATTTTGTGATAAAGACATAAATAACAAAATAAAAGCCGTCTTAACGTATTCGTTTGAGTAGCAATACATCTACTCGTATTTAAGAGCTGTTTCGTAGCCGGATTGTGACAAACCACCTTTTTCTAATTAATCGAAACAGAACACTTAAATTCAAAATTCACTCAACAAAAATTCAATAAAACTTTATTACCTATGTATAGTGTATGCTGCCATCGCAAAGTTTCCATTGGTTTCTAAATAATGTTAATATTTGCGTCGATTCGCCGCAACACGACTTAAATTATTTGACAGGACTAAATTAATTAGAGCGTTCTGTCTTTTACTTTCTGTATCGAAAAGATAAAGGCAGAATGCTCAACATAAGGTTAGTCCTGTCAAATTAGTTAAGTTGTGTTGCGCCGAATCGACAACACTGTGTATCTTTGTCATTTCTGTTAATAAGATTTTTTTTAAAACCTTTGAATAAAAAAAAATGAAAAAAAAAATTTTACAGAAACCAATGGAAGTTTTACGATGGTAGCGTAAACAATACATAGGTAATAACGTTTTGTTGAATAATTATTGTGTGAATTTTGAATTTAAGTGTCCTGTTTCGATTCATTAGAAAAAGGCGTGTTTTTCACAATCCGGCTGCAAAACCGCTCTTAATGCTTTTCTCGATAATACTCGAACATATTTGATGTCAAGAGCAGAAAAAAGAATCATTAATCTTGTGCTGGACATTACATTAGTAAGGTATACAAATAGGTTTGCTGTTGTAGCAGTTTTGGCACACATTCTAGGGTCTCAACAAAAAACCAAACCCTGATACATAACGAAGCTTATATGTCGCGGCGTATTTCTTAGCTTAGAGAGATACTAGCGACCCGCCCCAGCTTCGCACGGGTGCAATGCTGATACTAAATATTACTATTTTTATAATTATTATTACTATTTTTAATTATTACTATTTTTATATAAATATACAATTTTTATAGGCACGCGCTGCCGCCGGCCCCCCGGCCGGTACCGCCGCAACTGCTATGTCCCTGAAAATATTAATTTAAATTACATGTTGTGAAGGGCCATATTGATCTATATTAAATGTACAATGTATTAACGGTACTTAATTGGATAAGGATTAATGCTGTATTGCTTAAAATCGCTTCGTAAATAAGCCATTATTTCTCGTAAAATGTAAAGGATAAAAAATGGTTATTGTGGGCTATCCCTAAGAGATAGCCATGTACTACCCTGAACTTTTTTGTAGACCTTTTTAAGGTGTACAATACTGTAGTACATTATTTTGATCTGTCGTGTAGGGTTCAGCCAGAGTTTGCAATATAAGCGCAAAAAAAATTAGTTTATTTACGATATCAAATTAGAAACCTCTAAAATTATCAGTGTTTCCCTACTATATTATGCATATGCATGTATTATACATATAAACCTTCCTCTTGAATTACTCTATCTAATTAAAAAAACGCATCAAAATCCGTTGCGTAGTTTTAAAGATCTAAGCATACATAGGGACAGACAGCGGGAAGCGCCTTTGTTTTATACTATGTAGTGATAGCATAGACGAACACGTCCATGGTGATAGTGATAGTGAAGCTCGCCGGCGCGGCGCTGTCCAAAATTTTATACAACGTGTAACAGAAAGGTGTAACTATATTTGAAGAGCATATTCAGTCAATAGTAAAGAACAACTTTTACTATAGAGATAACCTGCAATAAAATGCAATGCCGCTCGGCCGAAATATATGGAAGAGCAGATTTTTTTTTTGAGATTTCATGGTTGTCTCCATTGTAAAAGTTGTTCTATACCATTGACTGAATAAGCTCTTCAAATATGGTTACACCTTTCTGTTACACGTTGTATATTAAATGCTTGTGTTTACTTGGCAGGTGGTAGAGCTGATGCCGGGCTCGACTGTGGAGGTACCACCATCTTACTTGGAGACACCCTCGAAGTAATTTGGGGGAGAGTAAGAGGACAGCTCACAGGCAAAAAACCAGGAGGCCCACTATGCCTGGGACCGATGGATGGCGGTATATCCATCCCTAATAGCCGGGCCTTATATGGAACAGACTGGTGACGGGCAGCGGCGTCACCGGTGCGAGGGTTCCGGCACCGCGCTCACCAACCCGCCTGCCCAGCGTGTGTGAGTATGGGCAATTCTTCCAGGATGACCACCGGGAGTGGCAAAGTCCTGGAAATGCTTATGTCTAGGCTGATGGATGGATGGATGGTGTTTACTTTATTACGTGTAAAATAAAGAATAAGAATAATATTTTATGTCTTTGGTCTGGGGCAATGTCTAACTTTAATATATATCGATAGCAACTTTAGTACATTTTATATTAATAAAATACCGACTTTTTGCTACTTTTCCACGAATCCGTCCCTCTCGCACTGAGGGTTTTTCCGCATATGGGGTAACAGGGGCGCTATAACTTTTACATATCGCCTTAACCGACAGATACAATATAAGAAACCTCGAGCAATTTTGACAACGTATCACACAGGGTGTGGCACGGAAACTTACTGATTTGAAAAGTCTATAAAAGAAAACGCAGTAGATATATCATTATAATTAATTTTTTCTTGTGAAATAATGGGTCTTTACCTATGAAATTGCTGAAATTTTATAATTCCTGTAATTCAATACCTATTTCAATTATTTGAAAGTTTATATCAAGGTTTTACATCTACTTATTAAATTTTGTTTTTATTTTCAGTTTGATTACAAATATTAAATCTTCAGAAACAGTTCGTCCTAAATTCCATCCATTTCCATGATAAGATTTGTAATAATTTTTTACAGCTGACACGTTTCAAAAATTAAATTTACCTTGCCGTTAGCTTAATGTTGTCTCATTCATACATATAAGAAATTAAATAATTTGGATTTGTCATTCCTAAAAAAAATGCAAAAATGTTAGTACTGAAAATGAGCGTTTTTCCTTATGTCAAATTTAGTGTTAAATAGGATTCCTAGATGGCACTGTCGTATTCTTTAGCAACAGAATCAAAGACAAAATTGCACCGATTCCAAACAAACTTTGACATTGATTGCCACGAAACACATTTTATCTATGGTGAAATGGACAGAACCATCTGGAGGAAACCTAAGAACTAAGAAAAAAAAACAACGAGAAAAACGCTCATTGAGTTTCCTTCAAATTCTCTATAGAAAACAGCAATTTCATATGTAAAGACCTAATATACATCTGAATTTTTTCATTACATAGTTTTAAAGATAAGTTCGGCCAAATGACAGCCCTCATTGTCAAAGCCAATGCATTGAATTACCAGATTTCTGAAGATTCGTTTATCCCTTTCAAGCATATTGGCGTACCTATGTTGTTTTTAGGTGAGGTATCGTCCATAGACGGTCACTGGTGTTTTTAGGTGAGGTATGGTCCATGGACGGTCACTGGTGTCTTTAGGTGAGATATGGTCCATGGACGGTCACTGGTGTCTTTAGGTGAGGTATGGTCCATGGACGGTCACTGGTGTCTTTAGGTGAGGTATGGTCCATGGACGGTCACTGGTGTTTTTAGGTGAGGTATGGTCCATGGACGGTCACTGGTGTCTTTAGGTGAGGTATGGTCCATGGACGGTCACTGGTGTCTTTAGGTGAGGTATGGTCCATGGACGGTCACTGGTGTCTTTAGGTGAGGTATGGTCCATGGACGGTCACTGGTGTTTTTAGGTGAGGTATAGTCCATGGACGGTCACTGGTGTTTTTAGGTGAGGTATGGTGCATGGACGGTCACTGGTGTCGATTCGGCGCAACACAATTTAACTTGTTTGACAGGACTAACCTTATTTTGAGCGTCCCGACTTTGTCTTTTCGATACAGAAAAAGACGGAACGCTTAAGGGGCCTCCACAATGCTAAACATCAGTTTTATATTGGATTCAGTTCCGTCAATGTAGATGGTCAAAATTTGAAATAAATATGTCGTGTTTTGTGACTCAAGGTAATTATTAATTACACTTTATAAATAAACATACTTTCAATCTTCTATTAATTATTTAACTTTTAAAAAAGCATGACTTTCACGAAAAAAGCGATTCAGTTTCCATGTTTCAAAACCGATTAAAACGAAACAAACACACGCAGATACTAACTAGAAAAAAACATCTTTATTACATAAAGAAATTATCGTTAATGTCCTAATGGAGCAACGATTTCAAAATAACTGAAGTTTTGCGTGCGTGGTATCTAATGAGAGCAGGATAAAGAGTTAAAAAACAAACGCGTTAGAGCAGGACTGAATTTTAGCATTGTGCAGCCCCTTAAAATAAGTTTAGTTCTGTCAAATAAGTTAAATCGTATTACACCGAATCGACACCATTGTAAACAACAGATTTCAGATAACCCCATAAAAAAGACCTCACCTAAAAACCATGCGATCGCCAACATACCCGTCGATATGCTTGAAAAAGTTGAACGGAACTTCAGAAATCGGGTAATTCGGGCCGTCATTTGACCGATCTAATTTTTAAAACTATGTAAAAAAATCAGATGATATATTTTACAAGAAAAATTAAATTATAACGATATCTCTACTACTTTTTCTTTTATAGATCTTTCAAATCAGCAAGTTTCCGCGGCGCATCCTGTATTCCTTGCATAACACTGAACCTGGCTGGTGGAGACGAGTGGTGCCATCTGACGCCTCTCTGGACAGCCGCCAACTGACCAAGAGCGCCGTTATGACACGCTGGCGATTGTACGCCACTGAGATAGGAAGGTTTGTTTGGTCTCGGAATAATTTACCTTTTAGTCACTTATGTAGTATCATAGACTAAGTATTACTACGTATAGACCGACAACTCCCATACATCAAGGCGTAGCAAATTTTGTATGCGCCCTTACGACCCTAGGTAATATGTGTAATTTGTTTAATTGGCTACAAGTAAACTCTCATGGTTACCAAGTAAACATGTGGCTATAATAGTTTTGCTTAGAAACACTAGATGGTGCTAAGTTGACAACACTAACAGTGAATATTTCAGCGCCATCTATTATCGAAGTAGAAATTATTTTTATGTTACGTGACATCACTGTGCCACTAGCGTTACCAATCGGTCTTTTTAGCATCGTGTTCGTAGAGGATTTAGCAACGCCATCTAGATTTCGTTAGAATTTTAAAAGTTGCTCCGAACTGATGTATGGGAACTGCTAGTCTATACGTTGTAATACTTAGTCTTATCTTATCTTATCTTATCTTATCTATGGTAGTATTAACATAATATACAACGTGTAACAGACAGGCGTTACCATATTTGAAGAGCTTATTCAGTCAATGGTATAGAACAACTTTTACTATGAGGTCAATCCTGAAATCTCAAAAAAAAAGTCTGCCCTTCCATACATTTGGCCGAGCGGCATTGCATTTTCCTATGAAGCGAGTATTTTTTTTTTCGATATACAGGATTTGTTCCATAGTAAAAGTTGTTCCAAACCATTGACTGAATAAGCTCTTTAAATATGGTTACACCTTTCTGTTTCACCTTGTATATTCTATTTTACTCAAAAGACAAGAACTTAATTATATTACATTCAAATAACGCAACAATATTTGTACAACTTATTGTAATCTAAAGAAAATGTTTAACCTGTTAGACAATACTTTCGCTAATTTGATATCCCACATAGTAAAAGTTGTTATTAAAACACGTTGCTTGCAGTTAACGAACAGAACAGTTTATTTTTAATTCCATAGACTACAACAGCCATAGAGGCATAGACAATGTTCATCGCTGGTTCACATTATATCTAATAGATGTCGCTAGTAACCTTTTGATATCTATTTCCAACAGTTGTGCTATAACATTTACTGAACAAGCTCTTTAAATATGGTTACATTTTTCTGTTATACATTGTATATACACTACCGGACACCTAAATCGAGCCTCCCCGCATTTTCAGTTTGTATCGCCCATAGCTAAAAAAAATTGTTTTATCGACCAAGAAGTTTTTATGCAATTTTGAAGCTGGCACATTCAATATTAGTCTCATGTGCTGCTGTTCTGAATAAGCTCTTCAAATATGGTTACACCTTTCTGTTACACATTGTATCTCATCCATCCATCAGCCCGTATTCGTCCACTGCTGGACATAGGCCTCCCCCATATTACGCCACTCTTGGCGGTCCTCAGTCATCCTCATCTAGCCGCCACCCGCAACGTCCTTCAGATCGTTAGTCCAGCGGGCACGAAGGCGGCCTACGCTGCGCTTTGCTGTACGCGGTCTCCATTCCAATGCCTAACAACCCTAACGGCCAACAACAACACATTGTATACAGTGTACAAGTGCACATCCGAAAAGGGGTGAATTAGACCATATTTTATCGACAAAAAAATGTTTTTTTTTTTTAGAAAATCTTTGTTTTTGTAAATTAACGTTTTGAAATTTTTTTGCCTATCATGGAGACTATGTATAAAATATGTCATAACTTTTGATCTATCACGAGTAATGCAATGAAATAAAATTGTTATAATCCTTAAGAATAGACGTTGCATACCAAATCAAAAACAAAACATAATCAACTACCATTACCGTAAAAATAATATCCTAAAAGATTATTTCTTTAATTTTTTCGTCTTTTTTTTTCAGTAATAGTCAATTTTTTCAAAATAATGTCCCCGTTTTACTATACTTTTATTCCTATTTATCTTTGCCTATTCTATTATCTTTCTAACAAAAAAAAATACAACATTCTTTCATAAATACAATATTTTCTACGAATGGTTAACCAAAGGCACTGCGCTCGCGTCCCATACAAAAATACCCAGGTGGACTATCTTTTCAAGATACAAAAAACAATTTTAAAAAAAAACTTTGGTTTTGTTGATATATTTAGATCTAGTTTCACCCTCTTTCGGATGTGCACTTGTACGAGGGACACACTGTATAATATAATTTATATGTTATATATAATCCATAAATAAAAAGCCATTTAAGTCTTATAATAAAAAGAAATATTTACTATTTAATATTATAAATTCGATAGGGTTGAAAATAATCCTACCTCCATGGCGGGTCATTTAAACAGCATGGCGCATGGCGAGCCAAGAGTTCAGCAATGTTTGTGACACCATCAAGTTTTATGGCGCAACTTGTAGAGCCACCCTCCGTGTGACTGTTATAAAATTATTGTTGTTTATTGTTTTTATTTGTAGCGCAATTTTCTTTGTGGCTACTGATTTGTAATCTCTGTGTATTTTTATGGAATGTTTAACTATCTTACTTTTAGTTAAGTACCGATGTACCAGAAGAAAATGAAAATGAATAAAATGTTTTCCTTATAAACCCTAAAAATAATACCTAATTATGGTGACTTTACATGATATAGCCAAATTCATACTGGAGAGCCCTTTCTGGGAAAAACGCAAAACAAAATTTAGGCTTCCTATACTATTCGGAACTGGTTTAGGAAAGCACAAATAAAATGTTACGTATTTTGCAAAAACGGTCCTGACTTACTGAGTCTCCAGTATAAATTTGGCTATATCATGCAAAGTCATCATATACATGTAGAGGGCAGATCGTAGAATTGGGCTAATGAAAAATCTTTCACCAAACGTCAAAAATAGCGGAGCGAGTAGGAGCGTGTTAGGTTTACATGCAAGTAAATTTGGGGAGTCGAGTGAATCTGAGCGGATCATGATTTGCCAAAATTCAACGATGTGCAGACGACTTACATTCAAATTTTATTTCACAGTTATTTCCGCCGAACAAGCTTTCACAAGTAGATTAAGGATATTTTTCACTCCCAATAATTATCTTCGCGGCCGTAAGCACAGGTTTTTCGCTGTGCCGTCGTGTCGCACAAAGGTGCGATCTAACTCGCCCATACCGCGTACTCTTCTCTCCCTCAACGCTCTTCTAAACGCCAATCAGGACTGTGATCTGTTTGCTGATGGATGGCAGAAAATATTGTCAGAGTGTTTGTGTTTTTGTGAGAAGGCCTGTTTCTGACTTTATGTGTTATTCTTATTTATTTTAGTTGATTGTACCATTTTGTGTTTGTGTTACTATCTTTAATTATTGTAATTGGTTTGTCCGTTTTAATTAAAGTAAATAAATAAATGGATGACCTGAGATTGAGCATCTCATTTTGCATCAAGTAGAACTGTACTCTTTGACGTTTCACGACCTCAGCCGTGGCTGTAACGACAACCGAAATATCACGCGCGCTCGAAAAACTGCGTTTTTAATAAATAACTTTTTTTTAATGTTTTATTTTTATTTTCAAAAGTCTTAACCTAGTTACATAAATGCACAATCAACAAAAACCCACAGGGTTTATCAGTGATTGCGGAGTTCGGTACTTATATTAGGGCGCTCTTATCCCAAAATCAGTAATTTCAAAGTCAAATAGAACTTTCAAATATCGTCTAAAACTTCCAAAAAAAATACGCAATATAGTTCAAACCTTTATCTAGGTCTTTCACGCATGTGTTACACGATCAGATAAACTTTGCTCGATAGAAATAATTCACGAACACAGCATGTAATAAGACCTTTCAAATCATGCCATTTCCATAATTCCACTATTTTATTAACGAAACATATCTGGTAATATTGCTGTTTAAATTTTCTAGGTCGACCACGTAAGTGGGTTTTAATAAACATATCACTTATTTTTAAACAATTTAAAAACCGATAAAAACAACGAAAAAGTTCAAAAGTGTGGTTATTTTCTTTACTCCTTACACGTAAAGAAAAAGACAGAGAGTCCCTCTTCTAACCATAGCTGGGTAGTGATCGCAGTCGGTCCGCACACAGTCGGTCAGTTTTTAAAACTCAACTTCTGGTTGAAATAAAAACACGATGTGTTCAAACTAGATAGATATTATTTAAACAAATTTTATAAAGAAACAACCAACTAAATCCTAACACCGATACTCGAGAGAATATCAATATAAAATCTAAAATTAGTAAGATAGAGGTTTACAAAAGATTTTATTTACAGCAAATGTATGAATCAATTGACGTGGTTTGTTCAAACTTACTTTATAAACGTTAAGAGAACATAGGTGTATTTTTATAATGACCGTGGGTTTCCTCATTGCTGCAACAAAATCATCCAAAGTGTGTTATTTTATTTATATTTCCCCCGGTTTCTGAAAGGCCAATCAAAGTTAACAGTAGATTAAAAAAACTTTAACCGCAAATAACGGTGAAAATAAAGCATATATGAAGTCTGAATAGTGATGAATCAATAATTAACTTAGTTAATTTTTGATTTCAATGTAAAATTCCCACTTTTTCTGTCTTAATCCGCAGATAATTATTTTTTAATCTACTGTTAACATTGATTGGCCTTTCAGAAACCGGGGGTTTGTCTCATATTTCCCCTTAACGTCCATAGATGTCGACAAGGTAGTAGTACCCATAGCCCCGGTAGGATTGTGCCCTGACGGTGGCGTTGTTCCAACCGACGCCGCCACCGACCATCCACACACTCGCGTATTGAGTGCTGCCTTGCTCTATCGCGTATACTGTGGAAATGCGAATGGTAGCGTTCCCTCGGTAGATCAGGTCTTCTGATTGTATGGTGTTCGGGATAGCGGCTCTGTAGAGGTATTGTCTGGAAAACGAGTTCTCTTTTTACTTTTTTTTTTTTTTTTCACAAATGGAAAGCGTTGGTGTTACCAAGGATGAAGAATGATTGGCCAGAAAGTACCGAGTAGCGTAGCAGTATGGTTTCATCATGTGGGTGGTGACAAACCACGCCCCAAACCTACCACCACTTGAAGTGAAAAGGATTTTTCAGTTATTTGGGTCTTGTTTTAATATTACTAAAATTGTTTTAGGTGGCATACAATATTTATTTACTAAAAAGTAAAGACACCATACAAATATCAGTAACATTTGTTCACAAAAACCTATCATTAATTCACATATAACGCTTGTAAACCTTCATATTTTTTTAAACCTTTCAAAATGAAGTCATTTTATGTAAATTAATGACAGGTTTTTGTGAACAAATGTTACTGATATTTGTATGGTGTCTTAACTTTTTAGTAAATAGGTCTTTTTTTAAGTGTTCCAGGCGTATCTGGTGTAATAAGTGGTTGTATTTCAGTATTACGCCATTCGGAGACTCCTTTCATGCACCGCATAATCTGTCAAATACTGTGTATCGCTCCACCCGCGCTAAATCAGAAAGTATTCTTGTCCCCCCTAACACCACAATATCCATGGCCCCCCTTTCCCCACAATATTCCACTAAAACGGTCACTAATCAGCTCCCCTTAATCTTCCCTAAGAAACTACTTACCATACAATATAAACTGAATCAAAATTTGTCCAGTGGTTTTTGAGTTATAATATGACATACATACAGACAGGTGTTGCATTTTTTACGTATTGAGAAGAGAATATAGAAAAGAAAAGAAGGGTAGACGATTTGTAGAATTAATATGAAGTACCGGTGAAGTAGTCTATCCCCGGCAGCTATGCCACCCGCAATGAGGTTTGTTCTGATCTGAGGCGGGGACCTCAGCACCGACGCGTCGCTGGCGGTTGCAGCCAGCATCGCCAGGGCAGCTAGGACCAGGGTGGCCTTCATGGTCTAGAAGAAACAGCTTTAGATAGGTTGGTTTCTTATTTTCCCGGTCAATAGGAGATGTGGAATATTATTGAAAAATATTGAAACTGTTTGGGGCCGTCATCAGTCGAATGTAAAATAATTATAAGATATAAGATAAGATACCTAAATTATATGTCAGAATGTCCGAGGGCCGAAATATATCGAGTTATAAATTTTTTAAATTGTTTTAATAATAATAAATAATCAAAAGCTCGTTAAAGTAATAAATCGAATGGTCTTTTTTAAGAGGCTATGCAAATTTAATTTTTGTCACCGTCTCTCCAAGCGAAAAATCGCGCAGTGCGAGAGGAGCGGATTCAGGGCAAAAGGGAAAAAAGTTGGTTTTATATTTTTATTAAAAAAAACTCAACTAGCTAGCAAAATTTCCAAAATCAAATATCTAGATATTGTTGAAACCCATCTAATAAAATATGTTTAAGTTCTGCTACTCATTAAACGAGGAGAAAAAGTGTGTTAGAAGACCTCATTTCAACAATTATTTCTATCGAGGAAAGTTTATCCAAACATGTTTTCCAAAATCAAATCCCTAGATTACATAGTCAAAATGCGTATACGAAAAACTGATTATAATTTTCCGTGTCTTTCATGAAATACACAGAAAACAAACACCCGTATTTTTTTCACATATCGCCTTAAGTGGTTATTTTTTGGGTTGAACATTAGGGTATAGTTTAGAATATTAGTCAATAAGTCATTCTGAGAGAGGAGAGGTACATTTTTTTCAAGTTATATCTAAAAGAAGACACAGAAAGAAGATCTTTGAGGGTTTGCGGAAGTTCATTCCAGAGACGAACAGCATTGACCGTGAAGGGTTTTTTATCGTAATCTATTTTTATAGGTATGAAATAGTGTTGGATGACGTCATACATCCCGTTAAACCTACTTTGAAAAAACCTACTTCGTCATTTTTAGATATCGAAAAAATAATTTTACTACATACTGTTATAAAATTTTTAAACGAAATTCATTATCATGAAAATCTTCATGTAGAAGACGAACTCATTGCCACGGACCACAATCTTTTTCACTTAAAACTTCTAAACAAGAAAAACAAAGTTGAGTTGTGCAAGAGAGTGTGAGAATAATTAATGACCCATTTTAATTGTGTTTTTATTTTTTATTTTACCCAAATGTTGAATGTAAATACTAGTAGTAATTGATAGTAGTTTATGTTGCATGTAATGTAGTAAATATTTAATTATCTAAGATAATTTGTTAGCTTTAAGTTGTGTTCCAAATTTGCAACGCCTATTTAGGGCATCTAAGTCATACGAACAAACATTTATAAGATCTGTATACACTTAGATTGCAATAAACGTTTGAGTTTGAGTGCACTTTGCACGTTTAATCTGAATGGGAAATTTGTGTACAGACGAACGAAATAGCTTATTGTCTGAAATGAATGACGAAATTGAAATCTATTTTAAACATAGCGAAATCGATCAATGTATCTTTTCAATGGATTATTGTGGAAGGGGCATTTTTTCGCTTACAGTGACAGTGACAAAAATGAAATTCACATAACCTCAAAGTTTAAGCGTCCCTGTTACTCCGTATGCGACAAAACCCTCAGTGTGAGAGGGACGGATTCGTGGAAAAGTAGCAAAAAGTCGGTTTTTATTTATGTAAAATGTGCTAAAGTTGCTATCAAAATTTCGTTTAACCTGGTCCTAGATACCGTTAAAACCCATCTAAGTAATAAAATATAATTGCAGTCCATATGTCATTCTTGTTAAAGAGGTTGTATCAGTTAGCTTTACCAAGCTATGGTCATCTGAGTGAAGTGTGACGTTTGTTTTGTTGTTGTTAATTATTGAACTATTGTCTTGTGTCGTATACTCGTATATTCAGTTTTTCGTTATTATATATTTCTATTGTAGCTGCATCTTTTATTAATCTAATCGCGTGATCTAATACTTTAACAATTCTAAATTGTCAAACCAGGGGAATTATGGTGTCGACAAAGACCTCATTTTAATCAATATTTCTATCAAGCCGAATTTATCCAATCGCGTTTCTGTTTTAACAGATCCCTAGGAAAAGATTCCAAAAATAATATACAATTTTATCAAAATAATACATTATTTACTGAATTTCTTAAAGTGTCGATTTTTTTTTCCGTAGTTACCGGTAGTGACAAAAATAGTAGCTATTCACAAAAGTACTTCTATCTAGAAGTACTAAAAGTTATCTAGGGTCTCCAGATAACCAAGTCCTATCTATAGAAACTCCCAAGACGTACCCGCACACAAAGAAAACAGGGCCGCTATAAATTGAAAAAGGGAATAAAAATAGAGAAGTTCTTCGTTTTCCGTTATTTCTTTCTTTCAATTTATTGCAAAGGCGTTGAAATTACTTTTGAGTTTAGAAAACTCTTGATGTTGCAAATATAAAACTAATGCAAACCCTTCTAGATATAAAATTGTAATTAAAAACTGTTTTTTTTTCCATTGAAGTATTCATTAAAAAAACATTAACCTACATTAACAATAGTTTGTACATGTAGAGAGGATGAATGAAATGAGAGGGACGAAAGAAATTGCGCAAGTCGAAGGCCGCCCTAGAAGGACGTATGCTGATCAAATTGGTGACATATTGAAAAAGGGCAATGTCAAAAGTACCCGGAATAGAAGAGCTTGTATGACTAGATTGATGGATGTGGAAGAGGCAAAAGAGTTATGTAGCAGATGGAAATCTGTAGAATATCACTACATAGTATAAAACAAAGTCGCTTCCCGCTGTCTATCCCTATGTATGCTTAGATCTTTAAAACTACGCAACGGGTTTTGATGCGGTTTTTTTTAATAGATAGAGTGATTCAAGAGGAAGGTTTATTATGTTTAATACATGCCTGCGCAAAGCCGGGGCGGATCGCTAGTGTATGTTTGTAATAACCTACCTTGGTGATAATAAATTCAATTTCCAATGTAAATGAAATATGATACTACTAAATATCACTGATTCAAGGATAACACTGCCACCTGTTCACTGAATAGCCACACTGATAAGGAACCTGACACACTAGGCGGTTATATACTTCGATAGTCAGCTTGACACTTTATCTGATAAGAAGACATGCTCAAGAAATTATTATAGCTGTCGCTGATTCATCTCTTTGTTGTCACGTAGAAAATACTTTAATAAAAAACAAACCATTATTGTATTATTATTATTTTGTATTTGGTACCTCGACAAAATGCAAATTATGTATTTTGAAACAGCGCACTGCAAAGATATTACCGGTTACTTATCCTCAAATGGGCTTTTAGGTTTTCGTGCGTCGATAACAAGATATGTAATTTATCTTTCATTGTTTTTTTTTTGCAATGGGATTAAGATAATTAAGTAAAGTGCCGAATTGAGTGGGCTACTGAGCTATTTCAAATTAATTTCTATTTACACACACATTTCTATTTTTTCTTTTTACACTCACCGTTTAGGTAAAATTTTTAGCTCTCGCTATAAAGCATAGTTTACCTGTACATATATTGACGAAACCCCTACATTATTTTCGACGTCAATTTTCAGACCTTTTCACGCCGAAAAACACATCTGGGTAAAACGAATATGCCATAAATTTCAGTCTAACCAAATTTAAAATTCCAGCCGCACATGAAAGATTGTCCAATAAAGCAAAATTGTGGAAGCGATGGTAAATTGCGAAGCCTGACGCAGCTTGGCAATGCGCCATAATGGCGCTTTAGTACTCGTGTAGTGTGCGCTGTGCTTTATGATTTTATGAGACTTCCTTGTACTGGCTGTAAATCTTGAAAGTTTTTAAGCTTCCTTTAAAAACGGAAATTGTTCTTTTGAGTGATTTTTCGGTCCCTCTGTCTGTGATTCCGCCTGCAGCATGGCTCAAAACCAGCTCAAAACTAACTTAACATACATAAAACATAAAAACATAAAAAGTATTTATTTTCCAGCACAAAGTAACAAGGCTCCCAAAAAGTTAAAACTGAGATTCAGGAGCCAGTTTCTCCTCTTATTTATAAATTAATCAAACTGTTAGCGTAATAATTATTTACAAAAAGAAAATACAAACAGGAATGTGGTTAGTACATAGAAATGTTATAATATCATATTAGTGGGTTAGTGTTACCATTAGGTTTTATTTTTCCAAAAAGAAGGTAAATATTATCTATTAAGCAAACTATGTATAATAACAAACAGAAGAAAAGAGTATGAATATGAGTATGAGGGTGAGTAATGTGTGAGTGGTATGTGTGTGAAGTGTGAAGACGAATGTGTTGTGTGTGTGAAGATGTATTTGTATATTATAAAACTAATAATATAATTTAATATACCTCGCTATATTTGTTTTATAATTTGGAAGACTAGAGGGTCGAACAAATCTTCGGTTTCCTTAAGAGGCTTCAGTAAGCTAAATTAGCAGCTCAAAATATGTCTGTACAAATATCGACAATAACGTAATATAAATAACGTTCATGTCAGAGTGCATTGCAAAGTGGCTGTTACGACGATCGCTGTGTCGCCGGGTAGCGCAAAATAAAGAAAATAATGCTTTTCACATGTGTAAAGTTTGATATTTAAAAGTTTTAAACATCATTGTGTTAGATTTTAGTATTGCTCGTGTGTGTGTATAAGTTTTAACCTTGTCTCTTTTGAATTTAAAAAGTTTAAACTATTTATCAGTTTTTTAAAGCATTTAAAAGGTTATTAAAGGTATTTATTTTCTCGTTGTTGGTTAAAGCTTTTAAGATCTTAAAACATCACAATTACGGGACATGGTTCTATATGTGTAATATATTTTTTTCAAAGTTTTGTAATATTCATATAGAAAGTTTAAACCAATTTAAAAACATCTGTAAACGCAGTTTTGCTTCTGAAGCCCCTTAAATGGTAAATTTTGAATCCAGTCTTTGATGGCAATTTTACATTGTCTCAGAGGAAGAGGGTAAATATTAATTTTTCCGTTTACTTTGTTGTATAGGCGGCCACTCAAGCTTGGATATATTGGTGCATATAAGATGTGAAATTCAACGGAAATGTCGGGAATATAGAAAATATTTTTTTCAATGCAAGTGCTCGTAAAGGCCCACCTTTATGCATCAAAACCGAACAGAAAGTCGATTATTTTGCCCTAGGGCTTTATTATTATTTATTCACAATGGTTGGCTAACCTGCAGCCTTTCCTGTGAACCATAAATGTTATACTTTTTTTTCCACTGTTTAAGGGTCGGTATAATGTCAGATGCACAATTTCAAATGAGCATAAAACATTGTGTAACTTGGTCAATCGGTTTAATAAAAATAATATAGATATTAGACTATAGGGCTGATATTCGTGCAGAAGCAAAAACGCAAAAGCTTTAAGTTCGCTCGATAGAAAAAAATTACGAAGTTACCTCTATATTTCATGTTTTTCGAGTGTTAAAGGACCTTTCTTAAAACAGTTTTCCTTGAAATTTGTATTAAAAATAAGAAAACAAATGACTCCGTATAATTGCACGGGGATTTTGAATAATTCTGTTTCGTTTTCATTTAATTTAACATCTAAGAATTGGCGCTTACGTCGATTTATTCTGAGACAAGGCGGCGACAAGATATCTCGGTCGCACGCGCTTTTTGTTCCATGCTTTGTTTCGTCACTCACCCGTCGGTCAGTTGTGATCGCTCCGTTGAGACGGGAGGGCTACGTTTTTGCGCTCTCGACGTCCCGGTTTCGTAATTTAAATAAATCTCGTAATTTGAAACATGGGAAATAAATGCAACCAATGTAAAAAATGGAATAAAAATGTTTTACGAGTGAAAATAAAGCAGTGGATGAAAGTAATGCAAAGGTACGCCATTACTTAACAAAATAAGTAGATAGGTCATGTTTTATTAAAGATGTTGAACTAAAGTTTGTCTCAATGGACTAATGAATATCGCTATGTTTTTCGTCTGAGGTATTTTTTTTAGCTTACAATTTAATATCACAATAAATATGGTTGATGGATGTGGAAGAGGCGAAAGAGTTGTGTCTGGATCGTAGCAGATGGAAATCTGTAGTCTCTGCCTAGCTGCCTACCCCTCTGGGAGACTAACAAAACCTTATCTCACCATCACCATCGGCGTATCGACGTATTCTCGTATCGACGTATCGACGTATCGGCGTATTGACGTATCGTTGTATCGACGTATCGTTGTATCGTCGTATCGACGTATCGGCGTATCGACGTATCGGCATATCGACGTATCGTTGTATCGACGTATCCCCGTATCGACGTATCGTCGTATCGACGTATCGTTGTATCGACGTATCCCCGTATCGACATATCGACGTATCGACGTATCCCCGTATCGACGTATCGACGTATTGACGTATCGACGTATCCCCGTATCGACATATCGTCGTATCGACGTATCGGCGTATCGACGTATCGGCGTATCGACGTATCGTTGTATCGACGTGTCGTTGTATCGACGTATCCTCGTATCGTCGTATCGACGTATCGGCGTATCGACGTATCGTTGTATCGACGTATCAACGTATCGACGTATCGGCGTATTGACGTATCGTTGTATCGACGTATCCCCGTATCGACGTATCGTCGTATCGACGTATCGTTGTATCCCCGTATCGACGTATCGTCGTATCGACGTATCGTTGTATCGACGTATCCCCGTATCGACGTATTGACGTATCGACGTATCGGCGTATCGACGTATCGTTGTATCGACGTATCCCCGTATCGACGTATCGTCGTATCGACGTATCGGCGTATCGACGTATCGGCGTATCGACGTATCGTTGTATCGACGTATCGACGTATCGTCGTATCGACGTATTGCCGTATCGTCGTATCGTCGTATCCCCGTATCGACGTATCGTCGTATCGACGTATCGACGTATCGGCGTATCGACGTATCGTTGTATCGACGTATCGTTGTATCGACGTATCGACGTATCGGCGTATCGACGTATCGACGTATCGTTGTATCGACGTATCGTTGTATCGACGTATCGTCGTATCGACGTATCGGCGTATCGACGTATCGGCGTATCGACGTATCGTTGTATCGACGTATCCCCGTATCGACGTATCGTCGTATCGACGTATCGTTGTATCGACGTATCCCCGTATCGACGTATCGACGTATCGTTGTATCGACGTATCCCCGTATCGACGTATCGACGTATCGGTGTATTGACGTATCGTTGTATCGACGTATCCCCGTATCGACGTATCGTCGTATCCCCGTATCGACGTATCGTCGTATCGACGTATCGGCGTATCGACGTATCGGCGTATCGACGTATCGTTGTATCGACGTATCGACGTATCGTCGTATCGACGTATCGACGTATCGTCGTATCGACGTATTGCCGTATCGTCGTATCGTCGTATCCCCGTATCGACGTATCGACGTATCGTTGTATCGACGTATCCCCGTATCGACGTATCGACGTATCGGTGTATTGACGTATCGTTGTATCGACGTATCCCCGTATCGACGTATCGTCGTATCGACGTATCGGCGTATCGACGTATCGGCGTATCGACGTATCGTCGTATCGACGTATCGTTGTATCGACGTATCGTTGTATCGACGTATCCCCGTATCGACGTATCGTCGTATCGACGTATCGGCGTATCGACGTATCGGCGTATCGACGTATCGTTGTATCGACGTATCGTTGTATCGACGTATCGTTGTATCGACGTATCGTCGTATCGACGTATCGTTGTATCATCATCGTTATCATTATCTTTGCAAGTATGACTTTCTTTAAACTTTGACTTTTTTTAAAAATTAGATGCAAACACAATTACGCAAAAAAATGCCATTGCGAACAAACCGTTTTGTCAACTGGGTTGAATTTTATACATCGTAGATGCATTATACTTATTATTGAAAACTAGCACGTGCACGGGTTAATGACCGCGGATCCACACCGCTCGTGGGAGCTAAGAAATAGCGCTCGCGGCCGGTGACGGCCGGTCGCGCAAACAGTTGAGGTGCGGGGATGCGGGGGCAAAATCACTAATTTGTCCAGGTTTATACGCAGCCTTAACGGCTCTGGATACAGTCCTTTTGAGCCAATTATAATTTAAAGTTCACAAGATTATATTTGTTTTATTTTCTCACACTATGCATTGAAAAACGTAGTATGATACACGGGCGTAAGAGCAATAAATTACTCGGTTAAGTTTAAAACACTCGCTACGCTCGTGTTTAAATCGTCCTCGTAATTTATTCCTTTGCGCCCTTGTAGCATAAACTACTATTGTAGTGTTACATTTTTAAAATAAGAACGTGTGGGTTATCTTTGTGGCCCATAGTAATATTTAAAATTTTAAAAATAATGCAAAACCTTTTATTTTATTTTATTTATAACACTTTTTGCACATTTACACAAATAACTTAAAAGACAAAAGAAACAATTAAAAACGGTATACAAGGGCTAATAGAAAGCTTGGTAGCTAACAGAAAGATAAAAAAAAAACATGTGGAAGTGTAAATATTAATCAGAAAATAATAAGGAGATCAACATTAAAATATAAACCTAAATATCTAAGACATAAACTTACATATAAAAATACATGAACATGCAATAAATGAATAAAAAGTGGTAGCGAGAAGATAACTGTTTGGCAAGGATGTTTATAAATATATAAAAGAGTAATGGAGACAAGACACCACCTTGCGGAACACCTGTTGTTAATTGACACCAGTCTGAACAACAATAATTAGCCTCTTTTAAGAGGCTATGCGAATTTTATTTTTGTCACTGTCACTCCAAGCGAAAAATCGCGCAGTGCTAGAGGGGCGGATTCAAGGCGAAAGCGAAAATTTTTAGTTTTATATTTTTTATAAAAAAACTAAAATAGCTACCAAAATTTCAAATATTAAATCTCTAGATATTGTTGAAACACACTTAATAAAATATGTTTGAGTTCTGTATATGGTTCCTATTCGTCAAACGAGGAGAAAAAGTATGTTTGAAGACCTCATTTCAACAATTATTTCTATCGAGGAAATTTATCCAAACATGTTTTCCAATTTCAAATCCCTAGATTAGAAACTGATTATAATCTTTCGTGTATTTCATGAAATATACAGAAAAGAAACACCCGTATTTTTTTCGCATATCGCCTTAAAACAATCTTTATGTTTTTTTAATCCAGTGACAGAACTAACAGTCACTTTCCTTGGAAAAGAAACAGCAAGTAAACTTTGTATAGATACATATGTTCTTACAATGCTGTTTTCCCTGAACTTTTGCAATAAAATTCGATTTAGTACCAAACTCTCTGACTTCCAATTGACCATTCAACCTAACAACCCTATTTGAACAACATGTTTCAAAGAACGAAACAAAACGCTAAATGTTTCGTAGAATTTCCACCAGTGTGAAATGGTCGTTATTTTGTTTGTACTTTACATACGTATGGAGGCTTAGAACAGAACATTGTCACAATAAATATCTTCTGTAAAGAAAACACCAACTATGTATAGTATACTCACATGATTATCATGGCAGGCAGTACCGGATTAGCCTAAAAGCAAATTAAGCAGTTGCTTAGGGCATCACGTCTCGGGGGGCAACAAAAACAGCACCGAAAAATATTTAAAATATTATTGAAAATCTGCGCGTAATAAGTAATGAGATTGACTAAAGTACTGAGATGTCGTTGCATTGACACATGAACCCACGTTAATTTACAAATCTTCCGAATAGTCAGGTATTAAAAACGAACGAAAATGCTACAAGAGAGGCCCGAGGCTTCATCGATATTGAATATGGAGGCAGATGTGTATATACTGGTATATACCTATAGAAATTTGACAATATCGTTCGTGAGTTTGCTGTCTGCGTGAATGAAAAAAATGGTATGCTTTGGTTTTTATTATAAATCCACCTGATCTATTCCGTGCAATATTCTAAGAAAAGTATTATATTCTTTGTTCGTAATGATCGATTTCTTTGTAATAAATACGTAACATTTTTGAAAATCCGATACTGATTTACTAGTGGATAGGGAGCCCCATAGGTGTGGGTTGCTTAGGGCATCAAGTAGTCTTAATCCGGCACTGATGGCAGGCAGGAGATGCTGCATAACAATTTGATTCACTCCCATAACAATTTGATTCAGTTATTATGGGACAACCTATATAAATAAGGTGACTTATATAGTCCAGAAATATGTAAAAATTTATTCCGGAGACTCGGTAAGTAAATACTTTCTCACACAAACTCTGGAGTTGTTTGTAAATTAGTAGGCAAAGGGGCACTACAGAAAAATGAGGGGCACAAACATTTTTTCGTATTTAGCAAAGAGGGTCTTTGAACCTTGGCCCTGACCACTTACCGAGTCTCCAGTATGAATTCGGTGATGTACACAAAAGTTATATTTCACTTTATATTGAAAAATATAAGATTATACAGTGGAATTTAAAATTACCTGACTTAATAACTGTCTAAGCGATGTTGTATTTTAGCCTTATACATAATCAAAGATAACGTATCGATAAATCAAAATACATAAAAAGAAACGTTTTTTGTGCCTGTTTTCTTATACAACTGTTGTTTTATCATTTCTTTTGCCTTATAAAGGTTTAAGGAGATTTGTGTTGCCAAATTAGCAGCTCGATATCTGTCGGTACGAATATCGACAGAAACGATATTGAAATAACGTTCATATCAGCGCGCAATATATAGTGGCTGTTACGACGCTCGCTGCGTCCTTGATAGGGCGAAATAGGAGAAAATAATACTTTTCACTTGGACGTCATTGTTTAATTTAATAATCCTATGCTATGTTTATATATTATGTGTAATAGTAATAAATAAATTTAATCGACCCAGGCAGTAGGGAATTCAAACCAAAAAACACCATTAGAAAAGAAATTTTGGTGGTATGAAAAAGAAAAATATTGCATGTTATTTTTGTTGTGTCTATAATTAATAAACTAAATGAAAGGCTTATTTAAATAAAATGTAATATATTTATTTCAAGTTTATTTTACTTACAATTCTTATCATCTAGCCCCCCCCCCCCTGGCCTATTCGCTGGCGACGCCCTTGCTATATAATATATTTATTTAGACCGACAATCTTTACTGCGACAGGGTTCCATAGGGAATCACAAACAGTCGCAGTTTCCTTGACTGTACCTAATTATTAGTCTCGCTTTGATGTGCAAATGATGCCATGTATTATTTAAATTGCCTTCGCCACTTCAGTAACTATGAATGAAGCTATATTCATAACTAATATTAATGTTAAGTTCCACTGACACACTGTTTGCTCTTATTTCAATACTGGTCAACGGAAAAGTCTCCGATAGTACATAGAACGAGAGCCTGGGGCTATAATAGTTGGAATAAATTTTCATGTTTAAAGTAACTATCATAATTTTAACCTTTTTCCTTGCTTTGTCTTTTATTTACAAAACAGACCTACGAGTAACCGAATCAGTGTTGCCACCTTAGCCGTTTTGGGGCTAGATCTAGCGATTTTTACTATTAGATTTCTCCAGATTTCACTATTTAGCCCTGTTATCCCGGTTCAGAGCTCCTCACATCCAGATTTACTTTTATTTCTGCGTTTCTATACTGCAATGATAAAATGTTAATTTATATCTCCTTGCGATGGATAAATAAATTTATTTCTGTCATAGTTGCGATAATATTAGGTCTTTACATATGAAATTGAATTTGAGGGCAACTCAATTTTCATGATGACATATCCAATTTATGTAATTTCTTATGTGTATGAATGAGACAACATTAAGCTAGCAGCAACATTAATTTAATTTTTGAAAAGTGTAACTGAAAAATTATTACGAATCTTATCATGGAAATGGATGGCATTTAGGACGAACTGTTTTTGAAAGATTAATTTTGGTTATCAAACTGACAAAAAAAATAAAATTTAATACGTCGATGTAAAACCTTGAAATCAACTTTCAAACAAAAAACAAATAATTGAAATAGCTATTGAATTACAGGAATTATGAACTCATGAATCTGTTAGAAAATTTCGGCAATTTCATATTTAAAGACATGTGAATCAGGAAGTATCATAATAAAGCCGATTCTGAAGGCTTTAATTTTAGTTTTAGTGCTGTCACAACAAAATTTCGTTTATTACAAAATAGTCCTTAAGTGCTAAGGAACAGAAGCTAAATTACTTTGGAATAATTTTAGTTTTGACAGCACTAAAACTAAAATTAAAGCCTTTAGAATCAGCTACAATATCAACATAAAATTTTTTATTGTGACAAATCAATATACAAATAACAAATAACATATTATAAATCATTTAAACAAAATTCAAAATTCAAAATTCAAATTCAAAATTCAAAATTCAAAATTCAAAAAGTTTATTTTGCAAAGTAGGTATATATAATACACGTTTCACAAGTCAAATTTTAATCTTATAAAAATATATGTAATAAAATAATAAATGTACATGAACTACTTAGATTAAATGTTTTTTTTAATTTATGTAGCAATATATATACGATTAAAATTATAGGTAAAATATTATTATACAAGATGAAATCCAATCAACCGCCCGAACCCATACCGGAGACCCGGCCAGGGACCAGGAACAGGTTCAATGATCACCAACCGAGCCCCCAGCACGAATCCAGGCAGCCGACCAAATCCCATCCTATATACTACATAGTAATAGGTTACATATATAAATACATGCCTACCTCCGCCCATTCGATTAGTCTTGCTAAGAAGAACGGGCAAGAAACTTGGCAAGATCATGTCTTTTTTTTTTAACATAAACTTATACTATACATCAAATTACTTATATCTACTTTAACCAAGGGATAAGAAAATACAAGACAGCAGGAATTCAGGTTAATGAAAAAAGAAAAACATATATATCTTTGCCTACCTGTCTCATATAGTCTATTTCCTTTTACAGTCTGTAATTAATTAATGTTAACTCTTAAGAGGAATCAAAAGTTAGGAAATTATATTAATTAATTAAATTATTACCTACTTTCATTAAAATCAGTATCACTATAACACCATGCTTCACCATCATCCAAATATTCATTTATTTTATAATATGCCTTTTTCAGTAAGCCCTGCTTAATATACTGTTTAAACTTATTCTCTGACAAAGTAAGGACCTCCTTTGGAAGTTTATTGTAAAATCTTATACCATGTCCTACGAAAGAGGTACTCACTTTGGCGAGTCTGATTTTTGGAAAAGCCAGTTTATACTTATTTCTGGTTTCCTTACAATGTTGCTCACCAAGCCTTGGGAGAGACTCAACATTTTTTCTGACATATCTAAGGACTTGGTAAATATATTCACAAGGAACAGTTAATATATTAATTTCTTTGAACTTTTCTCTTAATGAATCCCGGTGCTTCATATTATAAATAGCCCGAATTGCTCTCTTCTGCAAAACAAAGACTGCGTCTGTATCCGCGGCTCTACCCCATAACAGCATGCCGTATGACATAATGCTGTGAAAGTAACTAAAATAGACTAGTCTAGCAGTATCTACATCAGTAATTTGCCTTATGCGTCTAACAGCGTATGCGGCCGAACTAAGTCTACCACATAGGGCTTCTATGTGGGGACCCCACTGAAGACGAGAGTCTACCGTAATGCCCAAAAACTTAGTTTCGTTAACTAACTCCAGCTTGGACCCCTGCAAAAGCAAATTACAATCCACTTGAATTACATTTGGTAACGTGAATTTTATACATTTCGTCTTTTTTGCGTTTAAAACTAAATTATTTACAGTAAACCAATCAAGCACTAGTGATAAAGTTGTATTCGCGTCGTCAAGGATATCTTTACGTCTATTAACTTTAAAAATAAGTGACGTGTCGTCTGCGAATAGTACTATCTTAGTTAAGTCTTTAATTAAATAGGGAAGGTCATTTATGTAAATTAAAAACAGCAAGGGCCCCAATATGGAACCCTGCGGGACACCCATTTTAACTAATGCTCCACATGATTTTACCCCGTTAATGTCTACCTTTTGAATACGATCACTAAGATACGACTTCATTAACGCCAAAGATTTGCCCCTCACTCCGTAGTGATCTAATTTACATAAGAGTGTTTCATGATTAACGCAATCGAAGGCTTTCGAGAGGTCACAAAATACACCAAATGCATCCTGCTTTTCTTCCCAAGCATCAAAAATATGCTTAACTAAAGCAACTCCTGCATCTGTGGTTGACCTCCCTCTAGTGAATCCATACTGTTCACAGTGAAGCAATTTATTTAAATTAAAATGAAATAACAATTGATTAAAAACAATTTTTTCAAAAACCTTACAAACAAAGAATTCTACCTGAATATTGTATGTTAAATAACATTTAAATGAATCGTTGGTAACTGTGATAGTATATCTCGTACAAGTGCAAGTGAATTTTATTTTAATCTTGAAAAAATACTCCACCTGGGTATCTTTGTATGGGACGCGAGCACAGTGCCTTTGGTAAACCGCTCGTAGAAAATATTGTATTTATAATAGAACGTTGTATTTTTTTTTTGTTAGAAAGATAATAGGCAATGATAAATAGGAATAAAAGTATAGTGAAACGGGTACATTATTTTGAAAAAAATTACTATTACTGAAAAAAAAACGGAAAAACTCTAGAAATAATCATTTAGGATATTATTTTTATGGTAATGGTAGTTGATTAGGTTTTGTTTTTGATTTGGTATGCAACGTCTATTCTTAAGGATTATAACAGTTTTATTTCATTGCATTACGATAGATCAAAAGTTATGACATATTTTATACATAGTCTCCATGGTAGGCAAAAAAAAATTTAAAACGTAAATATATAAAACAAAGATTTTCTAACAAAAAAAATCATTTTTTGTCGATAAAATAAGGTCTAGTTTCACCCATTTTCGGATGTGCACTTGTACGAGGGACACACTGTATAACTGTAAAAACAGTCATCAACGCCTTCCTGTATATGAGCAAATAAACAAGTCTTGCGTGTCACTAGGTATTTTGGTCAAGATTAATTACAATATGGTTTCAATATTCACAAATAAACATTTAAAATAAAAGCATATATTTTTACAAATGAGCATTCTGTGAGGGTTTGAGTAAGTGTGAGAGGGTGTGTGTGTGTGTGTAGAACATCTCTACGTACGTAGATGAATAAAATCCCCGGTTTGAACCACTGCTTCTGCAAGATTTCCACAAAATTGCTTCCTATTCTCGAAGCTTTGCGACATTTGTTCCACTTTGCAATACATCTGTCGTAGCCACGAATGTGTGAAATTGCTGTTTGTTGCACCATAACGGAAGATTGCCAGCGATATTCTTGGTAAAAGTTTATTGTACGAGTTAGCATTTTGTCGAAGACAGAAAACAATCTATACTGAAACAAACCACTGAAGATGCCTAATTATTATTTGGGTATTAATTTTATTAAAACTACTTAAATTATACAAAATTAATTATTAAACTGGATTTTATAATCATTGTTTTTCGCTAACTGATGTGGTGATATCACTTTGTCCAAGGTTAACTATAATGTTAGTCCCCGTTTACTTAAAAAACGGGACAAGTATTGAGTGTTTCGAAATTTTGTTCTGTTTTTGTAAATTCGTTAATATTAGGAATATCTTTATAAATTTTCTGGTTTAGTATAATTTATATATAGGCCCCTATGTGTCTACATGTAAAACCCTCCTATCTCTAGAAAGCTGTGTGACTCTACAATATTCTGGAAAAAAAATCTACGGACATAGAAAACCCTTCAATAATATTCACACCTAGTTTTCTCAAAATTGCTCTCCATTCAAATGCTATGCGACAATCAGCTGAATCCAGCAGAGACGGATTATTGAATTCAGAAAATTGTGCAATGTGCATAGAATAATCCAATCGGGGAGGATTCACCCAGTTTGGCTTGACCTAGCTACCATAGTAGCAAATAGGAGCGTATAAAAGCAGATATGCGGTTAAATTGCTGACTTACTGAAGAAGGGTCAAGCCAAAATAGGCAAGATTGTATGACTCAATTGATAAGTGATGAAAAAGTGAAAGAAGTGTGTGAAGATCGTAAAGCATGGAAATCTGTAGTCACTTTCTACATCTTTTGGAGACATGATTGAATAGGTATATAATAAATAGTAGGTCATATTTTTGATGCGAATGCGAGTGCGAATCTTTGGAATGCGAATGCGATAGTTCTGGAAAACATAAAAATATTTATTGTAGGTTTAAACAACTTTAGTTAAGTTATAATTTTTATTATCTACTTATTTAAAATCAAAATTTTATGATTTTTGTCGCAAGCATTGCATTTCGCATGGTCGCGATCTGTAGGTGTGAAAAAACCCCATATCTCACATTTCTTTCATGGAGCCATGTAAAAAACCGTCAGAATGGCTCAAAAACGATTAGAAACTTGTTGGCTACTTGTTTAATATCGTAATTTAGCGACAACTAACTGTCAACAAAAACCAATGCAAGCCAAACTAACCAAGCAATCACAAACAATCAGCGAGTGAAAAACGCTTCCTATGGGTCGAATGAAACACGTGATGCCTGCTTGCGACATGACCTGCACAATATTCGCATTCGCAAAACATTTCCCTGTTTGCGAATGCGAATTTTTTAAATGATGCGAATCATTCGCTAATACGAACATTCGTAACATACTCGTACCTAGTATATAAGTATGTATGTTTTGCTAAAGATATACAGAATTGTTCGGTCACAATACCTTTCTATGCCATGTTGGCTTTTATTCATAAATTGATGTGATAACATCACCCAATGTTTCTACTTCACATATTCTGTAAAACGATATTCACGAGCTCCTCTATTTTCAACTGGTTATTTATTTTGTATCCTCGTTTGAAGGACGAGAATGTGAATTTTCTTATTCAGACTTTGTCGCACGACAAGAAAGACTAACACAGCTAGATTGTCCATTTAAATTTGTAATGCGACAGTCCCTGTAAGCTGTAAGGCAATGGAATTGAAAACTTATTTCTTTCTAGAAATTAGTCTTCTTTATAGCTCAATATATCTATTGTCGGATACACAGGTCTTTTGCTATTTTATTTAGCTTTTAAAAGGACACTTAAAATCACGTGTTGACGTAATAACCGTCGGTAAAACGCGGGTGTACCGAGTGTGGACTGTGACTTGCATTCCACAGTTCACACATTTGGGAACACCTCTGACATCCCCTCGGGGACTTATGTCGTGACGATATATTGTATATATATATATATATATAAATGATAAGAATAACATAAAACAACCTAAAATAAAATTTTAGTGAGATATATTTCGAGCCATTCGGGCCCGGCATCAGTCACAATCAAGCCCGAATGGCCCGAAATATATCTCACTAAAATTTTATTTTAAGTTGTTTTATGTTATTCTTATCATATACATATATATATAAAATGACACTTATTGAACGGGACAAGATGGCATATAAAACCAAGTTTTAAAGGAATTCCAAGTAGCAGGAATATGACTAAAATACATGCGACAATCAATAGCGATTTTTTTTGGCATTTTGTTTACTTTCAAAGTTATTTATTACTAAGTACAGACTTTGGTTGTAGTAGTGCATACGCACGCACTTTTTCTAGTGTGTGTAACCTCGGGAGCGCTTACAAAACGCGCAACACACACAAAACACGCGTATCTATACACCTCACTACTACAACCATAGACAAGTAGACTTCATAGGATATAACATGTATACATTTCGCCCGTGACTTCTGCCGTGCTAAACTGTGATATTGTGCCTTGAAATGATTTTTCCTTATTATTCAGTGCCTTTTACACCTTGATAACACCTTTCCTTATCACAAATTTATCACTAAAAAGTCAAGAAACAGGAAACAGCTAATGAGGTTCTTATATCAGTACTTTAGAATATACTTGAAACAGCGTTTATAGCACTTTTTATCTGGAATTGACTCACAATGGAGATTTTAGCATGTCGTTCTTCTCTACATAACACAATATATATATTTGTAAACATTATATCATTGCGATATGGAAAGGCAGAAGAAAAATAAACCTGATGTAAGCTTCGACCAAGTTAAGGATGTAAGGAGCTCCGAACCGGGATTCGAACCCAGGACCTCTAACTTACCGGGCGATTGCTGTATAATATTAGGTCTTTACATTTGAAATTGCCGTTTTTTATAGAGATTTTGAAGGAAACTCAATTTTTAGTACTAACATTTTTGCATATTTTTAGGAATGACAAATCCAAATTATGTTAACTATGTCAGCTGTAAAAAATGATTATGAATCTTATCATGGAAATGGATGGCATTTAGGACGAACTATTTTTGAACATTTAATCAAACTGAAAATAAAAATGAAATTGAATACTTTCAAACCAAAAACAGATAATTGAAATAGCTATTGAATTACAGGAATTGTGAACTCATGAATCTGTAAGAAAATTTCGGCAATTTTATATGTAAAGACCTTATATACAGTTGTCTTTATTATTAACCTATAATGTTAATTTGCATCTCCTTCGATGGATATATAAAAATAAAAATAACCATCGTAAAATTTGCGTTTGGAAAATTGAGCTTTTAAATTTTTGTTGCCATACAATAGTTGCATATAAATTGTGGTTTTGAACATAAACGAAGTTAGGCGACATACATACCTTATTTCGTACTGCTGTAAAAAAAAAACATTTTTGTTCAGAGAAAGTAAGTCAGCCAGGGGGGCTATTCCGGAGAGACACTCAAAGGGATTTCTAAAACTCGTATGAAAAGTTTTAGCGTCCCTGTTACTCCATATGCGAAAAAACTCTTAGTGCGAGAGGGCCGGATTGGTGGAAAAGTAACAAAAAGTCGGTTTTTTAATAATATAAAATGTACTAAAGTTGTTATCAAAATTTCGTTTAACCAGGTCCTAGATACCGTTAAAATAAAACCCATCTAATAAAATATAATTGCAATCCATATGTCATTCTAAGTTGGTGACGAAAAATACCTCATTTCAATAAACAATAATCGCGTTTCTGTTTAACAGATCCCTAAAAAAAGATTCCAAAAATAATATACTATTTTATCAAAATAAAACATTATTTACTGAAGTAGATATGCAAGTTCTAAAAGTGTCGATTTTTTTTCCGTAGCGCCAGGATTTTACGGTCAAATAGGCTAATTCAACAGACTGAGAATTTGAGTCCAGCCCCCCTATTCTGTATCTTTAGTTGCCAACTGCACGAGGTGCCTATCATCAAAAACATAGCTAAAAACTGAAATTTCAAAATTGCCTTTAGTGGGTATTGAACTATTCACAATCTGTGTCGTCACTTCAAGTGCGAAAATATCCTTAGGACATCGGAATTCGATAGTATATCTATGTTTTTGATGATAGACACCCAGTCCAGAAGGCAACTAGAGATACACAATAGGCCCGCAGAGGGCCTATTATGTATCTTTAGTTGCTATCTGGATATGGTGTCTATCATCAAAAACATAGATATACTATCGAAATCCGATTGTCTAAGGATATCTTCGCACTTGAAGTGACGACACAGTTCGTAAAGAGTTCAATACCGACTAAAGGCAATTTTGAAAGTTCCGTTTTTAGCTATGTTTTTGATGATAGGCACCTAGTCCAGCCCCCCTATTCTGTATCTTAAGTTGCCAACTGCACTGGGTGCCTATCTTCAAAAACATAGATAAAAACTAAACTTTCAAAATTGCTTTTAGTGGGTATTGAACTATTTACGAACTGTGTCGTCACTTCAAGTGCTAACATGCCCTTAGACAATCGGAATTCGATAGTATATCTATGTTTTTGATGATAGGCACCCAGTCTAGAAAGCAACTAGAGATACACAATAGGCCCGCAGTTGGCAATTAAAGATACAGAATACAGGGGCAGGTAATGTGTAAAACCATCGTGTATTATATATAGAACATATATTTTGTATTCCGTGGTCGTATCCAATAAAACCAACCGCCCCAGTCATTTAATTCCCGACACAACAATAATACAGCGTCTCACGAAAATTAACTTGGGCTTTTAGCGTGGATTAACTTAGTTTCTATTTACTTGAGTATTGTTGGCCACTGAAATTTCACTTGGTTGAAATAAAACCGTTTAGAGTCTGGCCAGGGAATCCTGTCACAATGAGCGTTTTTCTCGTTGTTTTTTTTTTTTTCTTAGTTCTTAGCTTTCCTCCAGATGTCGCTGTCCATGTCACCATAGATAAAACATTTATTGTAGCAATCAATGTCAAAGTGGGTTTTCGTTTGCTTAGAATCGGTGCAAATTTAGTCTTTGATTCTGTTGTTAAAGAATACGACAGTGCCATCTAGGAATCTGATTTAACACTAAATTTGACATAAGGAAAAACGCTCATTATTTTTCAAGAGTTTTATCATGGCAACATTTTTAACTGTCAAATGAGGAACCATTGATACTTTAAAATAAGGGGATAATTATCATTTATAATGAGTGACCAATAATTATGTTCCTTTTTTAATATTAATATATTTATTTAAAATATTTTTAAATTAAAAAAGTTACATAAATTTAAAACTAAATAATCCTATGAAATATTAAAAACTTAAATAAACTAAACTGCTAAAAATAAATATATTACAAACTAAACTAGATAAAAATATATTTACACTAAATAGAAGATTTTGTTAACACTGGGCAGGTTTATTTATAAATATTTATTAAATTAATAAATCTAGATGAATATTTAAAGTGTAATGTTTTATTATGTTATTTCTTATTTAGTAAGATAGTCGTTTTCTGCGGAAATACATCATTAACTTACGGATATATGTACCTATATATATAATATTATTAATATTGGAATATTGCAAATTATTAATATATCCATAAGTTTATTTTAATTCTTCATTGGTATAAAATAATATAGCATATTGCTCTTACACAAGTATACTAAAATGTATCAAAGTTGTTTTTTCAGAGTGTAATAAGTGTCAACAGCGTGAGATTTTTAAATTTGCCGCGCTTTTGTTGTGACACGTTTCCCTGGCCAGACTCTAGCTAGGCTTAGGGCCAGTTTTTGAATTAAAGCGATACTTATAGGCGACGAATTCGCCAATCACAGTGCTGTATTTCTTCAAGTGATACCTATTTTGATAGTTTTATTTTATATTCTTATTTTATATTTTTATTTGGATTATTCGTGTAGAATGTTGATCCAAAACCGAATATTGAATTTTATGAAATTGTCAATAATGTTTCATGAAAAGAAGCCAGTGTTAGTGTTAGTGTTAGTGTTAGTGCTAACAACCTATCACGCTGGGACGTAATAATCGTCGGTGAAACGTAGTTGTACCAGTTTGGTCTGCGAATTGAATTTTAAAGTCTACACTTTTTTATTTTTTTTTATTTACATACGAGGGGCATGCCAAAAGAAATTAGATACTCGAAAATTATAAAATTTATTCTTTATTACAAGTATCGATCTTTTCGAAGTATTCACCCTGAGCACGTATACACTTTTCCATACGTCTGAACTAATTGGAAAATACCACTGACCACTCTTCTTTAGACACCTCAGAAATCTCGAAAATATAGGCAGCCAGTGCATCTTCTTTGCTTTCAAACTTCTTCCCCTTTATTTTTTTTTTTGATTTTTGGAAACAGGTAAAATCACAAGGTGCTAGGTCAGGGGAATTTGGTGAGTGAGGGAGGATTGACGCATTTTTTGAGTCGAAAAAATCAAGTGTTTTGGCAGACGTGTGCGACGCCGCATTGTCGTGGTGCCCGAGAAGGCGTCGGATTCCTGACTTCGGTCGCTTGTCACACCAAGCTGATGTTACTGTTGGAGCACAAACTGTCACATACCATTCGGAGTTCATCGTTCTTTGATTCTCTAGCACTACAGTAGCAATATGATCCGTTTTGCTGAAAAACGAGGCGACCATTTGTTTCTGTGTGCTTCGTGAACGGCGACATTTCGTTGGAGTTGGCTCATCTTCAAAGCACCATACAGTCGAATGTCACTTTGTTTCGGGATCATAGTTATAAAGCCATGTTTCATCACAAGTCAGTATATCATACACATTTTTTTTCTCGCCACCGTCGAATTTATCTATCATGAACAGGCACCAATCCAACCGACGGTCTTTCTGTTCATCGGTAAGTTTGTGCGGCACCCATCTCAAACAACATTTACGGAGAGAAAGGTGGTCGTGAATTATGGTTTGCATTGCTGCTGATCCAATTCCCTGTTCTCGCTCCAGCTCTACATATATAATTCGTTGGTTTTCGCGAATAAGTATTCGACTGCACGAACGTTTTCTTCTGTGACCGCGGTTGGCAGCCGAACTGTCTTCGCTTCATCTTTGAGACATCCCCGTCCTCTTTTAAATTCAGCGAACCAATTAAATACTGTTGCTCGCGAGCAACCAGACTCACCAAAAGTAGTAGCCAAAAGTTCAAAACATTCTTGAGGCTTAAAACTTTTTTATAGTCATAATAAATCATAGCGCGACAATCACTTCGACTGAGCTCCATTGCTGCAAGCGAATTCCCGCCAGATTCTCGGAAAAATGATGCTCATCCAAATAAAAAAAAAAGAAATGAAGTGCGTTCTATTTTCAGATATATCAACAAACAACCAGCCTATAAGATGATATATAACTTTCCAGTGTCAATCAAAGGAGTAAAGAGTATCTAACTTCTTTTGGCATGCCCCTCGTATTACAGCTATTATTACAGGTAATCCTAATCCTACAATAGAGTAAGAAGTCAACCAACTTAATTTAACATAAACAACCTAAATAACAATTAAAACATACATTTTTATTTATTTTTACTACGAGTAACACATAAAAACCCACATAGCAGCCCTTACGAACTCGCTCAGAGAATTTTAGACCAGATTTAGTGTGCACATGGTGCGTGTCAAAGGTGCTTTTCCGAGCAAATTGGTCCTGCGTGGGGCACCGCGAAAATAAGCGCCATCCTGCGCCTGTGCACATAGTCATCCGGTACACACAATTTCACCCCCTCCAGTATGCTCGTATTGGCAAGTTTACCTCGAAATATCTTAAAAATGTATAGTGCGAGGGACATATTTCTTCTAGTTTCTAGCTTGTTGTATCCAACGATGCTAAGCACGAACGAGGTCGGATACGTCAATGGATAGAAAGGGTAGACACCATACATTTTCCAGTACAAGTATCTTGTAAAGGAGACGGTCAGTTCTCCATAAGCAAAATGCCGTAAGAGTGTATAAAGAACAAATTCAAAATAACACGGTTTGACTATCCATTTAAAACGGACACCATCTTATAATAACTTTTTATGATAAATCGTTTTTATTTTGAGGTTATTTTCATATGGCATTGCGAAAATAAACTTAAGCTCGTTTGAAACGTTCATAGTTGTAACAATGTTTCACGATGATTCTGGTATATTGTAATAATGTCGTAATGTAATCTCTATCAGAATCCAGAAGAAAAGCATGAATCGTGAAATAAAAAGCTGTGACTGCCGATTGCGACTCTATCAAAGCACGCTGGAAGCATAGTTTGTGGACTATTTGGTAGATGGCGCCCTTTCGTTTCGTTCGGTGTTCGCTCTCATGACTGGCTGCGACATTAAGTACTTATATTATTTTAATATGTGTGTCCGTGTTATTATGAAAGTGAAACTAGCTACGAATAAATCTAACAGAAATTATAGTATAAATTTATTTCATGTACGCGGTTAAGGCCGATTCTGACCATCTCCTTTGTTTTTTATGCGCTTCAACATTCTAATATACTTAGTTTCGTGTGGAGCCCATACTGTGGCGTTATTGCGTTATTCATCCCCTCGGGGATTCCTGTGTGTCATGACTATGCATATCGAACTCTATGCTCGTCATGAAAGGTTTTCCACAACTTTGCACACCACCATCTATGAACTACAAGTTCTGTCATCCGATTTCGGTAACTGCACGTATAGCGAAGTCGACGTATATACAGGTCCAGTGACAGTAGGTTCTCTCTTGTCCCCAGGCGGTGTCTGACGAAATGCTGGTGGAGCTGAAGGCCTGCTTCATGGAGGCGTACGATGACAATCAGGACGGCAAGATCGACATTAGAGAAGTATAAAAAAAACTTTTTTTATATTGTGTATAAATAACTTTGCTTGGTACATAAAGAATGTTAAGTATTACTACATGAAAAGCGACACTTATCTCCTCCTGCCAGTTTGACTGTTGTATCAATCAAAGTCGCTATCACATTAGTTATATTGTAGAGTAAGTAAGATCATTGCATGATTTACTGTAAATCTAATATATAGATACTATTTAGTCCAATAAACGGGCAGTTGTCATCGACCTATCCGTCTGTTTGATTGTCTCAAATTCCTCATCCTTACAATATGTTGAAATTTTAGTTTAGCAAACTGAGTAACTAAACACTGAAAATCTGCCAGGAACCTCGTTATAGAAGTTACATAATAGAACCTAGTCAAAATTTAAGAAAATTGTGAAAACGCTTTTCCGAAAGTCACTAAACGTGGGATGCAATATTATTGGGCCTATGACGTTTCATTCCACGACGACATTTGGAGAATGAACTCTATCAAAATGATCCTTATTACTTGTTCTTAAAAGTTAGTGCAGAGCCATCCAAATTCTGGAAAAATTTCGTTGCTCATGAAAATTTACATCTAATACTAGTCAATAATAATGACAAATTTAAAAATACGTGTACTATGTTCCACTAATATATTTAAGTACGATTACGCTACCGGTTTCATCGATTTAATCGACATCTTCAGGCGAAAACAATTAGAAACCGGTCACAATCACATATTTGTCTGTTAATTATTATAAATAATGTTTACATTCAGTGACTAACGTGGAACATAGTACACGTATTTTTCAATTTTCCATCATTGTTAAAATGTTCCATCACGAAGTGACAACATATACCATTAAGGCGATATGTAAAAGTTTTAGCGTCCCTGTTACTCCATATGCGAAAAAATCCTCAGTGCGAGAGGGACGGAATCGTGGAAAAGTAGCAAAAAGTCGGTTTTTTATTAGTATAAAACGTACTAAAGTTGCTATCAAAAATCGTTCAACTAGCGGGCCTATTATGTATCTCTAGTTGCCTTCTGGACAGGGTGTCTATCATCAAAAACATAGATATACTATCGAATTCCGATTTCCTAAGGATATGTTCGCACTTGAAGTGACGACACAGATTGTTAATAGTTCAATACCCACTAAAGGCAATTTTGATTTTTCAGTATTTAACTATGTTTTTGATGATAGGCACCTAGTTCAGTTGGCAACTAAAGATACAGAATAGGGGGGCAGGTCCTAGATACCGTTAAACCCATCTAATAAAATATAGTTGCAGTCTATATGTCATTCTAAATTGTCAAACCAGGAGAATTGGTGTCGAGAAGGACCTAATTTCAATAAATATTTCTATCGAGCCGAATTTCTCCAATCGCGTTTCTGTTTTAACAGATCCCTAGAAAAAGAATCCAAAAATAACATACTATTTTATCAAAATAATACATTATTTACTGAAGTAGATATGGAAGTCCTTAAAGTGTCGATTTTTTCCGTAGCGCCTTAATTACTAGTCAATAAAATAAAGTTGCCCAATGAAACGTCACAGGACCGATAAGGTCGCGTCCCATGTATAGTGACTGTGGAATTGACATAATATGATGCAAAGCGTATACGTCGTATCTTGAAAGGAATTTTTCATTCGCTCACAAGACATTAAAATATTTCAAGATAAAGTATTAGATATGTTTCCAATTCCCGTTAATTTTCATGGTGACACATTGCGCTAAGAAGAGGTATCCTTTTAGATTGTTACATGACATTTATTAATAGATTTGAGTAAATCAATAATTTATAATACCTATATTTATACGTAAATAAATGCGTGTTTTTTTTTCAGTTAGCACAGCTACTACCAATGGAGGAGAATTTTTTACTTTTGTTTCGATTCGACAACCCTCTGGAATCTAGCGTGGAATTTATGAAAGTAAGTTTCTATATATGATATAAATATTTATATGTTGCTAAAATAAGCTTTTCAATTAGTTTAATAATTATGAACACAATTAACAATAACAATTTTAAATATTTTCGATATACATATATTTCGGTCCACTTTGGGGCCTGCATCAGTCGAATGAGTGAAAAATTTTGATACAGAATGATATGAAATGAAATATATATATATATATATAACGTAATGTCTAATTAAATTAGCTTCACCTACTTTTCAACAAAAAATCAAAAATAAATTGATCAATTTTATTTCATGTCATTCTGTATTCAAATTATTCACTCATTCGACTGATGCCGGCCCCAAAGCAGGCCGAAATATATAATATACAGTTTTCTATAAAATATTGACATATTTAAACTATGATAGAAATAAATTTCTATGTTTGAATACTTCGTGATTTATCCATCGCAAGGAGACATAAGTTAACATTATATCATTGCAGTATAGAAACGCAGAAAGAAAAGCTCTGAACCGGGATTTTCTATCTGCGTTTCTATACTGCAATGATATAATGTTAATGGACTTATTTTGTTATTAATCGTGAAATTTAAGTGGTTTTGGAAACGAAAACTGGTGATACGAACAACTTTTACTATGGAACTAACCCTCAAATCGAGGAAAAAAATCAGCTTTTCCATAGAGAAGTTACGTAGCTACCCGACCAAAATGTATGAAATAGCTGACTTTTCGTGATTTCAGATTTGGCTTCGTAGTAAAAGTTGTTCGTATCGACGAGTACTATCACCAGTTTTCGTTTCCAAAACCGCTTTAATTTCACGGTATACCTACATGTATACAGGATGCTCGGAAATTCGACCTGTTCCTTGAAAGGTGTTATACTAGAGATCATTTCCAACTAGTCTACTAGTGGTCGAAAATGATGAATTTTTGTTTAATAAAATAATTCGAAAATTACAAAATAAAAAAGGTTTTCTTTCAACCTAAGACCTTTTTTTCTGAGATTATGTGAATTCAGGATATGTGTTTTTTTATAAATGATGATCACTCATTTATCATTAATCAGAAAAATAACAAATAAGTGCCGAAAGAGAAATAGTTATTTTAAAATTATTTGTTTTTGAATATATTTTAAAAACCTTCATAATTCGGAGACCATTCATTTCCGACCCCTAGGATAGGGCTTAATCTGTTGGAAATGATCTCTAGTATAACTCCTTTCAAGAAACCTGTTTACGCACTACTTGTTTTTACGAACTATCGTTGAGTTTTATCACACATGTGTGAATGTGTGTATCAAGTGTGCACATACTCTGAACGAACGTAACTAAAAAAAAATAGTACCTGCATTACACAATATTTATAATTTTAAATAACCATAAAATTGTTATTTTGTGTTCACGCAAAATTAATTTTTCTGCAAACCCAAACAAATCAAATTCCAATGGAAACAAAACAAACTTTGATTGAAAGTCATTGACCTAAAGGTAAGGACCAGGCCAACGAAGCGAGTAAATGACCCCAGTGCGTAAGTGCTAAAATGCCAATTTAGCACAAGCGCGACTCAGTGTTCCGCGGGAGCTTGTGCAGTGTGTTTGTGTTTGAACTTCTATTAAAAATGCCTTGTTGCACAGTAAAAGACTGCAAAAACTATGAAAAAAATTTTAAAAAGCCAGATGGGATATCGTATCATCAGAAAGTAACCGTACATCATGTTTTTTGCTTGTTTAACAACTAAATAAACCATTTTCGAAGCGATAATTATATTATCGAAGTCCATAATGGCGGCCATGATGTTCGCTACCACCTCACGCGAGTTTGAACAAAAGCAACTTTGTACGGGCGTCATTTTTATAAACCTGTATTTTATTTTTGTCTTAGAAACTTATGTAGGAAATTTAAAATTTTGCTAAGGGGAACTTAATATACGATACTAGGAAAATATAATAATCATAGGAAACTAAAAATTAGATGAAAAAAATAATGAAATGAAATAATTAACTTTATTTTCAGAAGTAAAATACCACGAAAACATTTTTCTGATGTCAATAAATCTAATAATAACTTCGGCCTGGATAATACTAGAGAGCTATTTTTTTTTAGGATAAGATTTGGTTAGCAGACTAATGGAATAAACTTAGTTTCATTTGTCTAGCTTTTTACCCGACCACGACGAGTAAGTAAGTTAGTTACATACATATATGAACCCTGAAAATATGTATAACTCTTTTTGGATGGTCGTGTGCCCTGAAATGAACCCTGAAAATAGAAAACTCTTTTTTGGGCAGTCGTGTACATACCTACATACATACATGAAAACATAACGCTTTTTTATGGGAAGTCATGTAAAAAAATAATCGTTATCATTATAATCATATTAATCTAGGTATGCAATTCAGTAGCGGAATCTCAATTCGGCTCGAAACTGGTGCTATAGGGCCTTTATGGATTTTTGTAGCAGTCGGATTGAATGTCAATTGTATCTTAAAAGATATGTACACAAATAGCGAAAGTGATTATTGTAAATTGCAAGTAACATAATTAAAATTGTATGTGTATATCGGTGTGGAACTGACTTATTAACATAAAAAAGAAATTAAGGATTCATATACGCACGTACAAGGTTACATCGCACACCTACGCAACGCGGCATTCATGTTCGCGCCAAACCCGAGTGAAGTTAGTACCAGCGAGACAGAGAGAAAAATATGAAAGAAATATATGATGTATGAAAGAGAGAGATATACTAACGTCCGAGGCGTCATAAAGTGTGGTGCCGATTGTAGTTTGGGAAAATGTTTAGATGGGCACCTCCTTCCTTCTTGAACTCATTGTTGAAAGTTCAATTGTTTTCCAAACAAAACTTCAGATTGTTTTGTGTGTGACTCTGACTCGCCCCCAAACCCTCAAAGGACATTACACTGGCTGTTAATTTGATAACCTTTTTCCTTCAAACAGGTTGTTCTACCCATGAATATGAACAACTTTTACTATGGGGCAAACCCTGGAACCGCGAAAAAAATATCAGCTGCGTCATAGAAAAGTTAAATACCAACTCGACCAAAATGTATGAAACAGCTGATTTATTTTTTGCGATTTTAGGGTTGGCCCCATAATAAAAGTTGTTCATTTTAATGGGTAGAACACCCTGTTTTAAGAAAAAAGGTTATCATCTACATTCTAAATACACAACCTGTATAAGGATACTTTTATTTATGCAGCCAAATTCATACTGTAGACTCGGTAAGTGATGAGGACCAAGGTTTAATGACTTATAATGCACAATACAAAAAAAATTGTGCTCCTGTACTAATTTACGAAATCCGAGATTAGTATAAGAAGCCTAAATGAAAAGGGTGAACCTTGGTCCTGAGCACCTACCGAGACTCCAGTATGAATTTGGCTATATAAATAAAAGTCACCTTATATTTCAAGTTGGCTTAGACCAGCCCCTGTATTCTGTATCTTTAGTTGCCAACTGGACTGGGTGCCTATCATCAAAAACATAGCTAAAAACGGAACTTTCAAAATTGCCTTTAGTGTGTATTTAGCTATTTAGGAACTGTGTCGTCACTTCAAGTGCGAACATATCCTTAGACAATCGGAAATCGATAGTATATCTATGTTTTTGATGATAGATACCAAGTCCAGAAGGCAACTAAAGATACATAATAGGCCCTCAGGTATGGGCAACTTTTTGCAATTTTTTTCAATTCTAATTTACGGAAACCAATGGAAACTTTGCGATAGTAACATACACAATACATAGGTAATAAGGTTTTGTTGAATAACTATTGAGTGAATTTTGAATTTAAGTGTTCTTTTTCGATTAATTAGATAAAGGCGGGTATTTCACAATCTGGCTGCGACACCGCTCTTAAGATGTTCCGCGGGCCGGTTCAAATGCAGTGGCGGGCCGCATCCGGCCTCCGGGCCGGGCGTTGCCCAAATATGGCTTAGACTTTTAGAGGATATCATTGGTGAAACTGGCTGACACCGTGGGCTCCTCATTTGACGTCACATGAACTTTTTAGAACGTTGAGTAGTATTAAATAGAGACGCGCTAAGTAGTGCTTGCCGTCTGAAGGTTTACTGGCACGATAGCCTGCTGTCTTAAGGCGATTACCGTCGCCAAATTAGCAGCTCGATGTTTGCCGGTACGAATATCGACGGAAACGACATTGAAATAACGTTCATATCAGCGCGCAATGCATAGTGGCTGTTACGACGCTCGCTGCGTCCTTGATAGGGTGAAATAGGAAAAAAAAATTATGTTTATAGCTATCAAGTTTATCTATTTATAAAATAATAAATGTATTAAATCGACCAAACCGCTTAGGAGCAGTAGGGAATTCAAGCCAAAAAAACACCATTCGGCTGCAAAATTTTTTGATACAAAAGTTTTAGTGTTATGAAAAAGAAAAGTGTTGCATATGTTGTTTTAGAGTTGATTATTCATAATAATTTTTTTTCAATATTTTTGGTTCATCCATAAACGAGAAGTAGGCTTTAGAAAGTACCTATTTGGCGATACTAAGCTCCTTAACTTTGCGAAGCTCCAGTAACCGTTCATATAAAAAATAATATTTTATGCTCGTTATTTTGCAACACTATTCACGTTAGGAAAGAAGGCGATAAATAGTATATTTCGTGACGAGTATAAAATCGCGGATTTTCTTACCCGAGTAATTAGTTTAAATTACATTCCGCTTACATTCCGAGCTTACATTCCAAGGGTAAGAAAACCCATTTTTACTCATTGCGTACGGTACGTTTTCTACTACCTGATTTATGTATTTAAATATTTTATTTTTCCTTTCAAATTTAATGTCTTTTATGACTTTGCAAAGCGCGGCGCGGTTTTTACCTTTTTTTTCAGGCTTCGGGTGGCGGCTTTTATTTGTGGCCAGTATTATTTTGCGAAAAAAGAGTGTCAGACGCGATATAATCGATTATGTCGTGAATCGGAAATCGGAACGCAGCGAATTTCGATTGTAAAGACAAACTAAGGACGTCAAAAAGAACCTAATTTAGCATGAAATGAAGACATACGTCAAAAAGAACCTAATTTTGCAATAAGAGAAATTTCAATACGATATTATCAAACTGATATTTCAAACTGACCTGATAATCATCCCGCAGAGGGGCCCGGAAAGTTCGATTTTCAAAACTAATTTCGAGTATTAAATGGAACTTTTTCATAAAGGTAGTAGAAAAATAATGCAGCTTTTGTCTTACGCTGTGGTACTGTGATATACTCGATCACGTAGGATACAGACCACTAAGCTATTAGACGTCGTATGGAGGACAAACCTTTTTTGCCAACACATCAGTGCAATTTCATGTAATTCCCCCGTATCCCATCTCTATTTCCTTGCCGCATTACCCTGCAACACACCAGCAGTGGCGGAAAAAATTCTCACTTGTCCATGGTTGATAAGATGTCTAATGGATAAGTGGTATGTGACGTAGAGTGGCCAACAGCGAAGCACTCAGTCCATGAGTTGAGAGAACGAATTTAGAAAAATCAATATTATTTATTATTTACCCGTTCGACCTATGAGCGATGGAAATTAGAATATCCCTATAATAATATATGTCCAACAATTCTACTTCGGATAATAGGTATTTTGAGTTAATTCTTACTATATATATAATACTTACTATAACAATAGCCGAGTCCAACAAAAGTTATGAAGCTATTTTTATTAGGTCTTTACATATGAAATTGCCGTTTTCTATAGAGAATTTGAAGGAAACTCAATTTTCAGTAATAACATTTTTGCATTTTTTTAGGAATGACAAGTCCAAATTATGTAATTTCTTATGTGTATGAATGATATAACATTAAGCTAACTGGAACATTAATTTAATTTTTAAAAAGTGTCAGCTGTAAAAAATTATTACGAATCTTATCATGGAAATGGATGGCATTTAGGACGAACTGTTTTTGAAGATTTAATTTTTATAATCATACTGAAAATGAAAACAAAATTTAATACGTAGATAAAACCTTGAAATCAACTTTCAAACAAAAAACATATAAACTGCTGCCGTTAATTCGAGAGAATGATGACAGATGGAGTGTGGCGATACCTCGAAAAAATACTACAAGTCAACAAGAGTTTCTTCACGACAAAAATAAATAAAGGCACGTTAAAAAAATATCAACGGTACAACAAATGGGACAAAATAAATCCAAATCATGATTATTTAAACTTTTTTTATAAATAAAAACCCTGGAATAGAATATATATACTGTCAGATGCACGACCAGCGGGTACCCGGTCTTTCCACCGGTCGTGCTACTGGACAAGATAAAACTAAACAGTGACCTAATTGTAACCTAATAGTTGTTAAAAGGTACTGAAGAAAACTTCGTGGTACTATACAATTAAGTTTATTTAATTTTATCAAAACTAAAATCTAACATTCACAAGTTAAGGAAAGGTGTTAACGGAAAAAATTTATCTTAGTTACAAGTGTTTGGCCAAGACCTTCATTTGGCAATTTCCTGCCAAGACATTACTAAGACCTTAAGTACCATAAAATAGTTGTGTTAGGCACCGACTTAACATCTGGTAGTAATATTACAATGGAATTAGTATTGCCAAGACATAAATAAACATTTAAGTGATAACTAGGTGGAATTGTTACCGCCTTATCCACAGGTAACTAGATTACATGGAATCTTGTGAAAATTACATTAAAATAAAAAAACTTTAAAAGTAACAAAACTTGTAAACAAACAAGGGAAATAATTTTCTAAATAAAATCTAGCTCAGGGGAGCCGTAGATCCTACAAACAATAAATATTTGTCGAACATACTCTTAAACCAAATCGTCTGGTACACCATTCAGTTCTACCAGGAAAGAAAAAATATTACAGAACATTAAATTTTACAGTTTGGGTTATTCGGTGAAACAGGAAGAAGAATTTAACCTTGGTTATTAATAGGACACATAACTAAGTGTCCTGAAAACATACCGTCCTAGGTATCTTAACTGTGTGTGGATAAAAGTAAAAATTCCAACACCTACTTGAATTTTTTTTCATTAAACTCCACGGAAATGACACGCCGTCCGCTGCCCCCTTCAAGGTCAACGATCCACGTCCACGCAGACAAAAGGAACTGCTTACTGCGTACACCACGCGGCGGTCATTACTCTGCCAGCTGGTAAATCCCGAAAAAAGAAGATCTTGTAAACACGAAGATCTTGAAAACAAAAACACCCTGGAATTAGAAGAGAAAAAACAATATTAAAACCTTTACCACACGGAACAATGAGAACAAAATTCCGGTGACTCAAAATACAAAGAAAGCAATACATACCATGCTCTGACGATAGTCAGAACTCCCTCCAACCCGACGAAAAAATTCCTTTTCAAAATCAATCCATACGCATATGTAAAATTTATCTGAAATACAAAAACAATAATATAGAACCACAAATGAATAACCCAAATTTAAACTCAAAACAAACCTTAAAACTATCACGAGGTCGTGTTGGCAAAATCCGCCATTATTGTAAAAAAATAAGACACAAGACACGTCTTGACAACCCAAAAGACTGATCGAGCAATGACCGGAAATGGTCTCGCTACTCCACCAGACAAAACGAACGAAGTTCATGTCAGCGAACAGAGGGTAAAACCGAAACTTTCCGGCAAGCAAATAAAACGACGCGAAAACTTTGTGATAACCGCACCTACAAAATTTGCAATGCTACAATACCCCCTCCCGAAGCATAAGAGGTGCGCCTAGAGCACCGATCGCTGCCCTCAGCGTAACTAACACAACCAAACTATCAAAATTAACCAAAAAAAAACCAAAACACAAAACCCAAAACCAATACCACCACCAAACATAAGCTATAATTCGCAGAAACCCACAAAAAAAACTAATAACTAAACCTCAACTAAAGAACCAAGAACACACCGCCGAAGAACTGGCTACGAAAGACATCGATAGAAAGGAAAAAACACAATAAAATGACGGATACCCAGAAGGGTCCTTTTAAATTATAGAGGCGAAAACAAAATTGCCACTGACCACCTTCGCAACAACTGCAGGCAGGAACCGTTATAACCTTAAGGGTTAAGCGGATTAGAAAGTTGGTGGTCCGCCACGCCAATCAAGTCATTTCGTAGTCTTCAGAAACCAAAATATTTAAAATATACCTGAACATCGAACCCACACAAACCAACCAGGATCACCATTGACTTACTAATGGTCGAACCAGGGAAAATCCAACTCATAATCAAAACTTAACAACCTAAAATTACCAACCACCAGGGTTACCAATGAACAAACATTTGGTCAACCCGGGACTCTCCAAACTCCCAACACCAAACAAAACCCTATCCGAATCCTTCCAAAATAACTGGAAACTAATCCCAAACCGAAGGACTGTACCTTGTTACTACAAGGTTAGTTTCCCAGCCTTACTGCGAGCTTATCTTTATAATAAGTCGACTCTTAAATCTTTGTTCTGACGATAACCCCCCAAGCGATTCACTCCATCAGCCCTTCGCAGTGTGCGCCAAGCTCTAAAGTGTGACGAGCAAGAAATCATTAGCAACCACCCACGAGGAACCAATACAGTGAAATCCCCCAGAAACAAAGCTATAATCAGACAAAGAGGAGGAAGAGAAAAAAAAATTTACTAAAATCATTGTATTGTCCTAATACAAGTAAAAAAAAAACGTTTGTTGGCTGACAACCCACTCTTGCTCCTATCGACGACCCAAAACTTGCAAGAGAAAAAAAACAACTCCAATGAAAACAGCTTACTAAACTGTAACATGAAACAAAACCAAAATAAGTTTAAAAAAAAATAAAACCCGAGTTATCTAAGCCAACGAATGTAACCGTCTCCCTTTGATTTCAAAACTTAAGCCAGTATTCTTCCCTGCAAACAAACTTTCATTCACCTATCAAAAAAACAAACATCCTTTATCTACAAACTCTTAATGAAACAGTCTAGCTGTTCATCAGTACTCACTCATTAAATTTGTGTAAAACCAAAATTATATGTTAATACACTAAAAATACTTTGGCACGAAATCAAAGTTTACAGCTTTAAATCCTTGATGTGCCATGTACCTAAGGAATGGCCATCAAGTCTCTCCAATTCATACACCAGTGGGGACAAAATACGCTTGACTCGGCACTTTTCAAATTTAGGAGCCAACTTCTTCATTTTAAACTTATCCGCATCACTTTGAATAAAAGTGCGTTTCCAAACAATGTCGCCTAAATTTGCCTTAGCTGCCCTCCTCCTCAAATTATAAGGCTTAGCATTAGCCGCGTGAGCCTTAAACAAACATTCCCTCACCTGGTCAAAAATTTCCTTCAAACAACCAAAATTCCCAGCATATTCCTCTCTTGGCACACCAATTTCATATTCCCTCTCAGAATCCTTATAAAACGAACCATTAATGAGCGGTTCTCGCGCATGAACCAAAAAGAACGGCGAAAAACCCGTGGACTCATTCACTGCGCTATTTAGTGCAAACTGAATCTTAGGCAGATTTTCGTCCCAAGCTTTATGGTTATCTTTAACGTACGACGCCACCGCAGTCATAATAGATTTGTTGTAGCGTTCTACAAGGTTCACTTGAGGACAATATCTCGGTGTAAAGTGCATATTTGGAACATTATAACGTTTTAAAAGCTGCTGGAACTCCGATCCCGTGAATTGCGTTCCATTATCCGCAATCACGGTTTCAGGTACACCATGCATCAAAATTACACTTTCAAAATGTTTGGCAACTAATGCACCGGTTGCTCTACTCAAAGGAAATAACAAAGTGTATTTTGAAAAACAACAAGTAACTACAAGTAAAAACGTTTTTCCCGATCTAGAACGAGGCATTGGTCCAACCAAGTCTGTTGAAACTACTTGAAAAGGCCTGTTACACACTTTAGGCTGACCTAATAAACCGGGTGTACTTTTGGTGGAATATTTGTAAGCTGCACAGGTATCGCAATTCTTTACAAAATCAACCACATCCCTATACATGCCTGGCCAAAAGTAAGTTAAGCATAACCTTCTATGAGTTTTAAAAACCCCAAAATGTGCAGCGGTAGCTTCACAATGATTTTGTTTAATAACCGACTGCCTTTGACCCTTTCTAATAACCTCCTTCCAATCATATTCGCTAGTTAAATTATACTTGCTTTTGCTAAAACGAAACAACTTGTTGTCTTTTATACAAAAATTTGGAAAATTAGTTGGAAAAGTTTTACAACCTTTAAAAATTCGTTCATACCATTCATCTTTCAACCCCGAATCATCCAAATCAATCGCATTAACTTTCATTAACCTAGACAAGGCATCCGGTACTACGTTATCAGTGCCTTTCCTGTGCTCAATTTCGAAATCAAACTGAGACAGTCTACACCCCCAACGAGCCAATCTACCAGACGGATTTTCTAAGTTCATAAACCACTTTAACGACGAATGATCTGTAATTACTTTAAAATGACGAGTACCTAAATATGCTTGAAATTTCTCAACGGAAAATAAAACCGCCAAAGCCTCCCGTTCCGTGGCACTATAATTCCTTTCTGCACCAGACAAAGAACGACTAACACTTTGCGAGATCATTCCACCAATTCCATAAGCAGAAGCGTCAGCATGCACTACGAAAGGTTTATCAAAATCCGGAACAGCCAAAACCGGGGCTGAAACTAAAGCATCTTTTAGTTTATTAAAAGCCAATTCCGCTTCGTCACTCCAAGCAAAAGCAGGAGTGTTCTTCCCTTTACTCGTCAATTTATTTAAAGGAGCTGCAATGGTAGAAAAATTTCTAATGAACCTACGGTACCAGGAACAAGTACCCAAAAATATCTTTACCTCCTTACTTGTAGTAGGAGTAGGAAAATCCAAAACAGCTGTGACCTTCTCCGGGTCTGTCCTTAAACCAAACTCATCAACAATATAACCCAGATACTTGAGAGACTTCCTAAAAAATTTCGACTTATCTTTATTAATTGTCAAATTTGCCAACTTCAGCTTCTCTAAAACACGGTTTAACAATAATAGATGAGTTTCAAAATCAGAACTACAAATTACGATGTCATCAATATAGCAAAAAACTAACCCATTCTCTATATCACTACCAAAACCATGCCCAAACAACATATCCATCAATCTCTGTTGCCTAGAGGGTGCGCCACAAAGTCCAAACGGCATTACCTTAAATTTATAAAGGCCTCGACCAGGAACTGTAAAACTAGTCTTCTCCTGAGATTCCTCACTTAATAAAATTTGCCAGAAAGAAGAACTCAAATCTATAGAAGAAAGAAACCTAGCGTCCTTTAAACTGTCGAGAATCTGAGGCATGTACGGAATAGCATAAGCATCCCCCTTAGTGATGGCATTTAACTTCCTACAGTCAAGACAAAACCTCCAATCACCGTTTGATTTCTTCACCAATAAGGCCGGATTATTCCAAGGACTTTCACTGGCACTGGGTACTACCACATCTAACTCCAACATTTTGTCTAACTCCTTCCCCAAAATTTGGCGTTTCTCAGGTGAAAGTGGATATTGTTTCGTCCTTACCGGTGAAGCATCACCAGTATCAATAACATGTTCAATCAACGAGGTTCTACCTAAACCCTTAGACTCAGATGAAATGTTATCAAACTTGCTAATTAAACTATCAGCCAACTCCCTCTGAGCAGAAGTCAAATTGTTGTAATCCTTAATTGAGCGAATCTGGTCGATGTCATTCTCAACCATGTTGCACGTAAAAAAAATTTCAGGAGTCTGGATATAGTTGAGGTTTTCAAAAATTTCTGACGCTAAATTGAACGCCATAAAAAAAACCACACCCAAAATAACATTTATGACAATACTCGGAATAACAATAAATTTGATAATTTTAGTAATTCCCTTAAATGTTATCGGAACAAAAATAACCCCAATTGACTCTATTATTACCCCATTTGCAACACTGCAAGACGTAATACCAGACTCTTGAAATTTATAACCAAAATCTATAAAACGCAAATGCGAGTTATTTCCCAAAATCGAACAACAAGCTCCAGAATCGACCAAACTCCAAACTTCAAAATTGTCTACATTGAATTTGATGTGTGGACGCACATCATTACTATCGGGAGAAAACAGAACCGAAGCGACAGAGTCAAAATTAAAAAATTTTGAAATATTTTCCAAACACTCTCTACTCTGAAAATTAGTATCGCTTCGATTCTGGCCATCTAGTTTTTTGAACTACTATTTGGCCTAACAATCTTCTTGCTGCACTCTGGGCAATTTGTCCTGATGAAACCTAATTTCCCGCAGCCAAAACAAAACTTTTTCGAAAAATTACCCCGCGACGAAGACTGAGGTTGAAAATTTCTCCTTGGCTCCTTTGTCTGGACACTTGGGTCAGAAATTGGTGCAACTGTTTGACCTTTACCTTTGTAGGCGAAATCCGCACTAAGCAAAGGTGAGCTGCTAGGTTCCGAAAATAAATCCATCCGTTGCCTAACTGCCTCCAATTTCTTACACTTATCCTTCAAATCGGACAAAGAAGACACCTCAACTAACGCCAACTGTTGCGAAAAATAAGGGCGAATATTGTGCAGCAAAATATCAAGTTTCTCCTTCTCACTTAAAGCAGTTCTTAACCTTCCAAAAAGACAATACATAATGGAGAAATAAATATGTACCGCTTCATCAGCTCCTTGAGTCCTAGCACGAATTTCACCCAAAAGCCGGTAATCAAAATCCACAACTTCAAATTCCTGAAGAATCAGGTTCCTAAGTTCTTCCCAAGACGAAACCTCTCCTTTGATTCCTCTATACCACAAAAGGGCCTGGTCAGAAAAAAGTTGTGCCGCGCTGTTAAATAATTTTCCATCCGAAACACCGTACGATAGCTTGAGCTCATCTACCCGCTCCAAAAATGAACGCGGATCAGTGGAACCATTAAATTTCAAATTCCATCTTGCCACGTTCTTGTCACCCGCACATTCGACGGGAGACTCCAACCGCTCTGAAATAACACCAACAGACTTCGGCAACTCCATAGTCGGAACCAAAATTTCTATCAGCTTCTCAAATCTACCGCTAAGCTTCTGTAGCTGCTCAGAAAACTTCTGCTTTGGTACTTCAAAACCCACCCCCTCAATACGCCATAACCTAGCAGATAAATGGTTATATAAAGCTCTGAACCGAGCCACGAGATGACGCTCCTTTTTATTTTCCGCCTTTACTAAAACCTCATACAAAGTTTTAATGCCGCCTTCCACAGCCAAAATCTCTTTGTCCGGACTAAATTCAGTGTCTTTTATGGTATCAGCAGGACACTCAGCTACTAACTTCCTTAATTGCTTCCTAAGACCTAAAACCGTGGGTAATGGCGTGTCCGCGCGAATAGCCACCTCGTAAATCAATTCATCCTTTAAGAGGGCGTGAAACAATACTTCTTTAGTATCCATTTTAAAAAAATCTGCTTCCTGTTTCTTACAAGTGTTTTAAAATTCTTCTCAAAAAAAATTTGGTACCAAATTCACTGAGTGCAAAAAGGAATTTACACAACCACAAACACAACTCAGTGTAAACTAAAAAAATTAAAACCATTTAAAAAAAAAATTTTTGGTATTAAAAAAAAAAAAAAAAAAACCAGTGTAAATACACCTTAAGTTGTTACTCACAAAAAAAAATTAGCACTTAAGCTTCCTTATATGTGCAAAAGCACACACTAAACCAAAATACACAGTACACAAAAAAAAATTATGTTACACATACCAAAAAAAACCGAGTAACAACAAAAAAAAAACCCAAATTTAAACTCAAAACAAACCTTAAAACTATCACGAGGTCGTGTTGGCAAAATCCGCCATTATTGTAAAAAAATAAGACACAAGACACGTCTTGACAACCCAAAAGACTGATCGAGCAATGACCGGAAATGGTCTCGCTACTCCACCAGACAAAACGAACGAAGTTCATGTCAGCGAACAGAGGGTAAAACCGAAACTTTCCGGCAAGCAAATAAAACGACGCGAAAACTTTGTGATAACCGCACCTACAAAATTTGCAATGCTACAATACGATCTTATTATTTGGTAAGGTATATCAGTTTTATAATACGACAACACTGCCTTACACCGCAGATATTATAAACATTTTCTGAAATGTCGATTCAAAAAGTCGAGGATTCATACTGCAGGCATTATGATTGCTGATTTGACAGAAATAACTTGACAGTATCGCTGATAGACAACTTTTCGCCAAAAATAATATTTTTTGCGCTTTTTTTTAAGTTTTACATAGAAATTGAGTCAGCTGAATCATTAAGTTTTGTACTAGCAAGTGGAAAAAAAATACGACAAAAATACTTTTTATTAACAAATGGGACCTTTTAACGATATACAATCTACCCTAAAATCATCATGATAAATATAAAATATTGAAATGCAAAACAGTAAAAAAAAGATTTAATCCCCTGACATTTGCAAACGTCACCATTCTCTCGAATGAACGGCCGGAGTTTAGTAATGTAAATAGCTATTGAATTACAGAAATTTTGAACTCATGAATCTGTAAGAAAATTTTGGCAATTTCATATGTAAAGACCTATTATTACGAAATGGAAATCACAATCGAATATTTTATCACCACCATTAGCTTTCTCTCCTATTGTGTGCGATGAAGGGACAAATTTAAACAAATCGATACATTTCCAGATATGGCGGGAGTACGACACGGATGGGAGTGGGTACATCGAGGCCGACGAACTGAAGGTAACGCCATGATGTCTGACTGCTGTACCGTCAGGAAAAAGTGCACGAGAGTAGTCTTCTTTAGGGTTACGTACCCTATTACTAAGTCTTCGCTGTCTGTCTGTCCGTCTGTCTGTCTGTCCGTCTGTCTGTCTGTCCGTTTGTCACAGGGTCTATAGCTGCAGCCGTTTTAGGTAGCCAGTTGAAATTTTCACAGTATACGTTTCACCATTGTCTTTATCACGAAAATAATAAAATTGAAAAATATTGGGACCCAAGATATACAAAAAACTTTGTTACGTGTGGTGCAAATGGTGCCGGCTAGTGCGCGTTTACCTTTACTTACCTAAGATTCTTAGTTGAGTAATAATTAAGTAAAATTAACCATAATTTAAGAACTTAAAAAAAAAAAACTTTCCCAATGGTAGACGACATGTCAAATTGTAGGTATTAAAGAGTTGACTGTAAAAATATTTAGTTTGGCTATATTTATTTTCATCTATTACATTCATCTGAAAATGTATTTCCCCCCCCCCCCCCCTCCAAAACTGGTGGACCAAAAAATATGTAAAAAATCATAGTAATATGTGCTTACGTAAAGATTACAGGAAAAATATAGCGGTTGAGAAATTCACGGAAACAAAATGACAAATTTCCCAAAACTGTCGAATTATGGAACCCCAGGTACGCGAATCGGTATTTTTTTTTTATTTGCTAGGTAGGTATATTTCTTTAGCAACATCTTCAATTGCCGATCCGATTTCCAAACATCACAAAATAAATAAATACAAGGTGACTTTTTGATCATCGTCCAAATTCATACTGGAGGCTTGATAAGTGATCAGTTTCTTGGATCAATAACAATTTTTGTAAAATTTGTAAAATTAAATTTCGGCTTCCCATAGAAATTCACTTTCAGCTCCGAGTAAGTCACTATGGAAAGTCGAAATTTCATTTCACGAATTTTACAAAAATTGTTATTGATCAATGATACTGATCACTTACCAAGCCACTAGTATGAATTTGGACGATGATCAAAAAGTCACCTTGTATATCTTGCTTGAGCCCTGTAACAGGGACAGCTAGGGAATGCAATCTCGTCTCGCCGAGATCCCGATCTCGCGAGATCCCGGCCATATTTTACGAGATTGTATCTCGTCAAGTTTCGTACGAGATCTCGCGAGATAACGAGATCGACAAATGCAGCGTGACGACGTGTATTTCATAGCGCGGCTACTAACTTGCCTTTCCGTACCTTGATAACTTCATCTGACTTCTACTTTAAACTTCTTTTATTTGATTAATACGATCTCACAACATTTATTTAAGAACTTGTGAAGTTAAGTTTTTGTTTTGTTGTTTTTATTTACCATAATTAATGTTCCTATTACTCTTAATTATTGAAACTAAAGTAATAATTTACAAAAGACTAAATATAGATAATTATTGTTTTGTTACCAATATTGTAAGAATTTGAACTGATTAGCTAGAGTAGGTATAATAATTATAGACATAAACAAATGTTATTAGAGTTAGAGACAAAATAATAAGTACTCTGTTGATTTTTAAAATAAAACTTACATTATTTTTATAACTAAGCAACGCAGTTTCTATTTAATTACATATCATGTCAATTACTAGTTCTTAAAACAAGCATTTGCATATGTTTTAATTGCGATTCTCCCAATCTCGCAAGATCCCGTAATTTGCGAGATCTCGCGAGACTGGGTTTTGAGTCTCGCGAGATCTCGCTAGGCGGAAATCTCGTACGAGATTGCATTCCCTAGGGACAGCGCTATACGATTTGTATTTCTAACTCTCTTTCTCATGCTCAAATATGTATAGCGCTGACAGCTGTCACAGGGCTCAAGCTTTATTTTCCGGACTGTAGGTAGTTATTATGTCAACAGATAACCCCAAGAAATTAATTTAAAAACTTCAAACGATATTTTTCAGAATTTCCTCCGAGACTTACTGAAGGAGGCGAAGAAAATAAACGACGTATCAGAAGACAAACTTATCGAGTACACCGACACAATGGTAACGATTCATACCTACGGAACCTTTCTACTTTAACTTTATACCCCTTTACCTTTCGGGATAGCCTTCGAAACCTTTTGGCTGGAGCTGATAGCTTTTCGATAAGTGGAACAGGCGAAGGTTGTTTTCAGTGTTATTTTTCTATTTCGCTATAGGAACACACCTTCTGTGTTCTTAAAAAAGGTAAAGCTTTTAAGGGGCTGCACAGTGCTAATACTCAGTCCTGCTCTTTCGCTTTTGTTTTTTAACTGTCTATCTTGCTCTAATCAGATGCCGCGCACGCAAAACTTCAGTTATTTCGAAATCGCGGCTACATTAGGACATTTACTATAATTTCTTTATGTAATAAATATGTTTTTTCTAGAAAGTATCTGCGTGTGCTGGTTTCGTTTCAATCGGTTTTGAAATATGGAAACTGAATCGCTTTTTTTGTGAAATTCGTGCATTTTTTTAATTATTATAATTAAAAGAAGATGAAAGTAATCGTGTGTTCATTTATAAAGTGTAATTAATAATTTTATTGAGTCAAAAAACACGCCATATTATTTTAAATATTATTAGAGTGCATTACAAACTAGAAAATATCAATCAGAAACAAATCCAAATACGAAGTAATGCACTCTCATAATATTTAGAGTATTCATAGCGATGGATTTCGCAAAATAAACATAATCCCATATAATTTTTTTACCTACATTGATAGAGCTGAATCCAATGCAAAACTGATGTTTAGCATAGTGAAGCCCCATAACAGCTTTGATTTTACCCCGAAAATCTAATGAACGAAATCTTTCAAAGACGAAGAATTGTGCGATGCATAAATCAACATTCTCCGAATTACGGCACAAATAATTATCAACATTCTCCGAATGACGGCACAAATAATTATCCCAGCCAATCTTTAACAGGTCTAGAATGTTGAAAGGAAGTTCCTTATCGTATGTACTCAGACACTTGGCGATTGAGAGCTAGGCCGAAAAAAGTGTAAGACTTCGACCGTCACGACACTTTGTGTGTTACGTAGTATGTGTGGTTTAACATAGAATGACAGAGTCAAAAATATCGACATACGGGATCGTTGCTGCATGAAAGAAGATATAGTGACTAGAATAGAAAAAGGAATGCTTCGGTGGTTTGGACATGTAGAGAGGATGAATGAAAGTAGAATGACGAAAGAAATTTATGGTGCGCAAGTGGAAGGTACAGCTCGACCAGGCCGCCCTAGATGGACGTATCCTGATCAAATTGGCGACATACTGAAGAAGGGCCATCTCAAAAGTACCCGGAATAGAAGAGCTTGTATGACTAGGTTGATGGATGTGGAAGAGGCGAAAGAGGTGTGTCTGGATCGTAGCAGATGGAAATCTGTAGTATCTGCCTACCCCTCTAGGAGACAGGCGTCTCATATGTATGTATGGAAGTGTGTTTACAACCGTATGTCTATGGATAGGTGCGGCTTGCGTGTCAGTAGCGAAAGGAACTTCGTTCCAGTTTTAGCAGACCGGGTGTCCCACGAACCCTCTCGTTTTCTTTTTTAATTTTTTATTTTACATATTTTATCAATTGATAGACACTATTATTTGTTTGTGAACTTTATTTTGTTTTGGGTCACACAAGCCACACAATAGCAGTTCTTGTGAAAATAAATGAAACTTTCACAAAATGAACTTGTTTTTCCATGTGTGAACAAATACATAGTCGCAATTTGTTCTTTTATTGTCTGGGTATTGCCATTACACTGGGGTGAATATTATAGCGGCAGGCACATTGGCGGATACAGGGGGGGGGTTATGGAGGCCATGCCCCCCCCCCCCAAAACGCCCAGGAATTCCATTTTTTTTTTCTTTTATTGCGAAAACAAACAGTCACACAGAAACATAATACAGTAAGTTATCTGATCAATTAAATCGACCTACAGTTTTCCGAATTTACGTATGATACAAATTTTAAACCTAAAATAATCTAAATTAAGTAAAGAAAAATAATAATAACAAAGTAACTTATATTAGTGCCTAAAACATTTATTTTTTTTTGTTTTTGATTATTTGACTCGACTTTTCGATTCGATTTGGGTGCACTTTTGAACAGCGTAGGTATCCATCCATCAGCCCGTATTCGTCCACTGCTGGACATAGGCCTCCCCAATATTACGCCACTCTACTTTCATAACACGTATTGAGGTGAGCCGTTTTTATATAAATCATGAATTATCCTCAAGTCTCATTTAATTCTATAATTTAAGAGTGTTTTGGAAACACAACCAATGTCACTTTTCTGACTTTTCTGACATTTTACAGGAAGTAAATATCAACATCAATCAGCCCACAATCCCACATCCACCAACTGTTAGGCATAGGTAAATAAAACCTTATAAAACCAGTTACATGGGAAAATCCCTATTTATGGTTTTTTGTTAAACTTGGATATATGAAAATACTTAATTTTGTAAATAAAAAGTTATAAAATATTTGTAAATTTATTGGCTATTCTTCATAGAAACGTTACTGACAGTGGTTTTCCCGTAAGCACCCTGTTTTTGTAGATACATTTTCAAAGGACTTTGGTTGTTTTTGCTGATTATAATATTACCAGATTATTGTATGCGCAAAAAGGGAATCCTTAGAGCGAAAAAAAAACAAATTCGAAAAAATTGGACGTTGCTTGTTTTTCCAAAACACTCTTCATGAATTTTCTTTCGAATTTCACCTACAGGGTTATTAAGTATTGATCCTGATCACTAACCGAGTCTCCAGTATGAATCCTGGCAGTTTATTAAATTTCACCTTATACAGATGAAAAATTAACCCTCTATATAATATAGCTATATTGAAATTTATGAATCAGAATCACAGAATCGTTAAAAAACGCGTTTTTTTTTTCATATTATTTATTAGAAATATTTCCCACATTTGAATAAATGGCTAACTTACGCGATGCAATATGTGACTGACAAAAGACCATAGGTCCTTCCCCACAACGAGCCTCTAACCCCCAGCAATCAATGAAAAACATTTCCACCCCCCAAAAGCCCGCCCCCGCAATCCACCCTTCCGCCCGCGATCGACTTTGACGCTCAATATCTTTTTTTTTTATTTTGAAACAAGACAAAAGTAATAAAACTTTTTTTTTTTTATTTCTTTTAGCTAGAGTGTTCATTATCAATCTGTATAATAATTTTTATTTTGATTCTAGCTACAAGTATTCGATTCAAATAAGGATGGCAGACTACAACTATCGGAAATGGCGAAGTAAGTAACAACCATTTGTATTTATTTCAGTTTGGTCTAAGCAAGGGTTTCTCAAACTTATAGCTCCACGTACCCCTATAAAGTTTCTCAGTCGACTGCGAACCTCTTTAAAACAAACTTGCCATAGAATGATTTTCATTTAAATATAAAAGATAATACAGTTACAAAGTAATGTTGTTAATTAGTTAATGTGATAGGTGGTCTTGATTGAACTGAGTCGATTTTCTGAGCAATTTTGCTCAATTTTCGTGTTACTTATGCGAGCTAGCCAGCCAGCCGCCATAACGTAAATCTTGTCACGAACTCCCTACGGTCAACTCTCGAACCCCTGGGGGTTGGCGTACCCCACTTTGAGAAACCCCGGTCTAAGCCCACAACCATCATAAACATAGACTGTAATTTAAACTACAGTGCTACAAGGATATCATGGCGCGTGGATTAGTTTTGTCCAAAATCAGAACTAACACCGCTACCAGGTTATTCCCATCGGCTCAGTGGTCCCATGCAACTAGCAACGGATCACCCTAAATTATTCCCATCGGCTCGCCGTCCGTCCGTGCGCGACCGTCCTACATGACGTCATCAATGAGACGAGGTCAAGAAGCTTATGGTTTTAAACTTCTTGGACGAGGTACTAGAGTACTACTCTAGACGTCAGCGGGGGACGGATGTTGTTCATTCACCGACATTCACAACCGCGGGCCGCGCAATCGAAACTACTTCGCCCCCGCCCCCCGCCAACGCTACGTAGTTAGCGGTTCAACACCACACGCGCCGTACACTTAGGGTTTCCACCCCTCCCGGAATGCCCGGCAGACTCCGGGAATATTGTTCAACCTCCCGAGCTCCCGGGATGCAATAAATTCTCCGGATTTTTTAAAATAAAATAATTGTCATTAACGAAATAAATAAACCGCGCAAAAAAAATAATTTAATGAAAAAATACATTTTTATTTTTCATATCGATTATGGATGATGCTTCTACAAAACAAAGCAAATTAAAAATAACAAATATTACCGACTTTCATTCAATTGCTCAATGATTTGTTCAAATCTCCCGGGTTGGTTCCTCCGAGAGTTTGCAACCCTACGTACACCGAACCGACCGATTGCAAAATTTCGAACTCTACGTATATGTATGTATATGGACACAACCTCCCGCACTTATCAGTGTGTTCGCGGGGTCGATTCTCCGGATTTGAAACAAAATATTGAGAAATAATTATAACGGCCAAAATACTACTTTTAGCTAAGAGCAATGTATACTAATAGTTTACTATAGGTATGCACAAACGTATTTTAATGATATTATGGTAACTTCAAAATAATTGGATTTTCCATATGAGTGAAGTTAGAAAAATTAAATTAATTAAATTAATTAAGTAATATTAATAATCCGCGCAATCTTCACCTCATCAGTCTTTTGCCGGCTCAAATACAAATATGTACATTCAAGTACATGATACAAATATGTATATTCAAGTACATGATACAAATATGTACATTCAAATACATGATTTGAACTGGCTTTCAGACACGCAATCACAGCCGGATTGTGAAAAACGCGCCTTTTTCTAATTAATTTTTCTAATTTCTAATCATGGTTTGCGATGGCAACATACACAATACATAGGTAATAAGGTTTTGTTGAATAACTATTGAGTGAATTTTGAATTTAAGTGTTCTGTTTCGATTACTTAGAAAAAGGCGGGTTTTTCACAATCCAGCTGCGAAACCGCTGTTAACGTTGGTTACTGTGATTGATTCAGTGCCCGATATTAATAATCGTCCAAAGGGCCTTTTACTTAGCTATGAAAATATGAATTCCAGGACGATATTCCTTTACCATTTAAATTATCAAATAGTTTAATTTTCTATCTGATTTTGACAGTTCCCCAAATGGGATCTCCCGCCAGAAAGGGTTTTCGATTAACTTTCCGTAATCGAGTCATGTTCGGTCGAGTCGTGATTACATGACAGATACTCAATAACGTGCTTTCCAAATATTCCCAATTTTGAACTTAATTCGACGTGAGATTTTAGATTAAACCACGTTTCTGATAGGATGATCTGATTGGGTTTTGTGATGTTTTTCAGCTCTCCCTGATTGTTACATTTTGACAGTTTTACGAGTATATTCCCTTTTTACTCTTCAGTAGTTGCCAACGACCTTGAGTCGGACTGTGTCGGTACAAATATCGACAGGAACTATATTGAAATAACGTTCATATCAGCGCGCACTGCATTACGACGTCGCTGGGTTTCCGGATAGCGTAAAATATGATTAAATAATAATTACTTTCATTAATAATTACTCATGGACGCTATGGATGGCAAAAATTTCATAAATGATTTTTCTAAGTAATATTTTCCTTGTATTTTAGTGCAAGAACTACACAAATAAAGCCATTGGACTTCTTGTGCTGGACGGGTAATAAAAAAAGTTGTTAGGGTAGGCCATCCTCTTAAAGAAAATATATTCGATATTTTAAAAGCAGCCTCAAGTTTCCATTGAAATAAAGCTAACATGCATTTTTATCTCCAGGCTTCTCCCGGTAAAAGAGAACTTCCTCTGTAGACAAGTATTCAAGGTGAGTGACATTTCATTTCCTCATTACTTCCAAGCGGCCATCTTGTTTTGAACTCGAAAAACGCCATTCTTTCCGCCTCGTCTCATAGTCATCCACGACACCATTTCATGTTTAGGAGGCAAAAGGTAAAAGACATCTTTAAAAAAAAAAGTAAAAATTTTTGTGACATATTTTCTTGAACAGGGTAGATAAATTTTCAAAATGTGAAACCTTTTTTGATTAATTTTTAAAACTAAAACGTTACTTTTAATAAACAATGCTTTAAAATATTTTGCATTTGCGGATAACAGAGAGAAATTATAGAATTAAATAAGACTTGAGGATAATTCAGGATTTATATAAAAGGCTCACCTCAATACGTGTTATGATCGGGATAGCCGACCAGTTTCAGCAGATTTAGACTGCCTTCATCTGGGCGTTTACGCGACGACGTTACGCCTCACACTGCGGGCTGCGGCCTGCAAGGCTCGGGATGACATCGATGCAAACTGGTCGGCTATCCCGATCATAACACGTATTGAGGTGAGCCGTTTATATAAATCAAAAGAGAGAAAATTCATAAGCTTACTTATCTCCATTGAAAATACCATTTAGCTCAGAAAATATCGGAAAAATACACTTTTATTCAGCAACTGAAGCGTTACAACGATATATTCTATTTACATTTACGACGTGAAATGAAACGTGATAAACTTGCTGCTTCTATTCCCTGAAATGGAAATAATAGAATAACAAAACTTTGTGCTAAAAGCTAAAAGCACACTCCACCCGTCGATTTTTAATAAAAGCGCATGTTTTCACTGAAAATTTTATCTCGCATGGTTTCACTTTCTTCACACGCTTTGTATATTGTAGTTAGAAAATCATATTACGGTCTTGTTTTATGGATTTTTTGCACATTGTTTTGTTACATTTAACGACAACATTCTATATACATGCCACAAACTACATCACAATTGCATTTCATACCAAAGGAGCATTTTTTTTAAGTCAAAGATTTCAAAAGTAAAGATAAGCCGTTACCGTACTATGGTAGCGCCAAAATGTTTCCACCTTTAAATGGATTACGCTCACACGTTTGGAATCAATCAGAGCTCATCTGAACACATTGATAGTTGGACGCCTTAAGTGCACTTAAAGTTAATCATTTTAACAACTTTAATAGTCTGATCAGTTTGCTGACCGTATGTAGACAGATTGCGCACTCATAAGTGTGCGCGCGTCGGCATTATGTTAACGCACCCATTCAAAAACAATGCAATAGATTTTAGGTGCCAGGGCTCATCTAAACTTTTGAAATCTTTGTTTTTAGTACTTTAAATTACATACACCAGTTTACGTTTTCAAGGAAAATGTGACAGAAATATTGGAAAATTTAATTCATCTTCAATGCCAGATTACAAGGTGATTTCTTTAGCTACAAAATGAAAGTCATGATTTTTTGTTTAAGGGGGTAGGTACATCGTCAAAATCGACACTTTTTGATATGATTTATCTGCTGTTCAAAAGAAGTCCCAAGTTAAATAAATTAGTATAACAATTTTGGGACCTTTTTCTAGATTTTGAACTATCAGAAACGCGATTGGAGGAATTTCACTCGATAGGAATAATTTTCGAAATAAGTCTAAATTTACACTTTTTTTGATATTCTGACAAATTGGGATAGAACACAGACTTCAAAAATATTTATTTAGGTGTGTTTTAACAATATCTAAATTACTGGTTATGGAAATTTTCATAGCTATTTTAATTGATTTTGTATTAATTTAAAACCGACTTTTAGTAATTTTTCCCCGTTTTCGTCCCTCTTGCACTGCAGGTATTCCGCCTGGAGTAACGGGGACCTTTGCACGGACGATATATCACCTTGAAATGTAGCATGTTGTAGCGGTGCTACACGCGGCAACGATGACGTAGCATACACTGCTAGAATTTGCTACGGCGTAGCAAGAAATCTACACATAACATTATTTTCTTCACTCTATATAAGGTGTGCTTTTCCGTTATTTAACCCTTAAATGCATGATTTTTTCTTTTTAAATGAAAGTGGGATATATGATAGAGAAGTGATACAGAATTATGGGAAAAATAAAACGAATGTTTATGGTATAAAATCAAAAAGACATTTTTTTTTCATATTAGTATAAAAAATTGTTTATTTTTTAATTTTTGTTTTTTATCAGTTATTACAGTCATTTGACACCAGTTTACAAAAATCCTATTTAATAAAACAAAAGCATGAAATTTTCATGATTTTTTTTCGCGACCTCTTATTTTCAGATTGGGACCATTTTTTTACAACTGCAAAATTATGTTTGTATACATTAAAAAAAAAGCAAATAAAACTAAATTTTACATATTTTTATTTTATTCCGTAATTATTTTTCATACAATAGTCTTGCAGGAAGAAAAATATACGTAAGAAAAAAACAGTTACACTAGAAAAATAAAAAAATAAATATATGTTGCCATTTGGCAACAGGATGCATTTAAGGGTTAAATCTAGTTTCAGTTACTTACGTTAACGTCGGCTAGGTGCAGCTGTTGCATTTACCTAGAGCGGGTCAAGTCTTAAGTTTGATGTCGTCTGGTAGCATGACAGCAAGGTGATAAACTGATAACGGACTGTCTTTTCTAATGCAGTATATGTATTTGGCGAGTATACAGTCATATACAAAAGAATCAGCCTCGTCATTTTCACGTTACTGAGGTCCCCCCTCTTGCAACCTCACATAAGTCTGTCATAGCTATGTTTATTTAACTTTAATACCGAAAATTCCTTTGTCATTATCACGTATTTACCAGCCTTGCTTTTTGGATATTTAATTGACCCGCTCTAGGTAAACGCAACAGCTGTGACTTGAAAGACGCTGACATAAGTAACTGAAACTAGATTAAGATAACGGAGCATATAGCTAATATAACTATGGACTAATAAGGCGTGAACTAGTTTTAACTAGTTTCGCTGCTATAGGAGTCTAGTATAGCAATGATATCGGTGGCAATGAAATTGTTAATAAAACTAACAACAAAATACCCTGACCTACTATACAAAAAAACATACATTGTATAATTTCTTCTCGCTTGGTGTCTCTTTCATTGATTTGCCTGTCCGTCTGTCCTAACACAACGCTTGTGTCCCGCACACTTTAGGAGGGCATAGAGGTAAGTCCTCTACACAATACAATTTAGATATGTTTGCTTCCACTTTAAATTTTATAATTTATATATTTAATAATGTTGTTGTTTGGTAAGTAAGAGATGGTATCTTTTATTGTGTAGATTATATTTTGGTTTGATATTTAGATAAAATCATCTTGACATCTTTTTTCGGCACCACCCAAATTTATCCACATCAGCAAAGGTTAACAGAAAGATAATGCTAGCTAGCTTTAAGCTCGTCTTTTGTACAAGTTTTATGTGCAATAAAGAGTTTTTCAATGCAAGTGCTCGTAAAGGCCCACTTTTTATGCATCAAAACCGAACAGAAAGTAGATTATTTTGCCCTGGTGCTATATTTTTTTTTTTTTATTTATTTACAACGGTTGGCTAACCTGTGCTTCCTGTGTACCATAAACGTTATACTTTTTTTTCCACTGTTTAACGGCTCTGGATACAGTCCTTTTGAGCCAATCATAATTTAAAGTTCACAAGATTATATTTGTTTTATTTCCTCATACTATGCATTGAACAACGTAGTATGATACACGATAGTAAGAACAATAAATTACTCGGTTACGTTTAAAAGTAATTTATTCCTTTTCGTCCTTGTAGCATAAACTACTATTATTATAATTATTAAATGGAGAAAAGGGACAGAAAATCGTTGTTTTTTTCTCCTGTTCGTCTAAAAGTGAGCTTCGCATTGTTGATGACCGGTTTCATATATTAAAAGTTAAATATGTCTCAAACCACGGAAATATACCTGTATCTCAAAAGTTATTGAGTGACTTTGGAAAACGGTTTTTGATTTTTAAATACACAAACAGTAAACTGTTGCACCTACATTATACTCTTAGTTATATATTTTTTATATACAGTACCCTCTCGCTAATCCGCCACCGAAAAATCCGGACTACCGGCGAATTACCGAAAACGGCGGATTATAATGTACAGGAACATCAAATTGAGGAAAACAACAAAAAAACATAGTAATTTTGTATTAGTACTTATGAAGGTAAATACATATGTACATTTGTTTTGAAATTTAAAAATGAACTGACACATTAACTGATTACTCAGGTTTTGAAAAATACTGCTCTAATTTGGCTTGTTTTTTACCAGAATAAATCTTCGTAATGACATGATTACAGAGAGACATCGACTTGCAAAAAATGGGCGGATTATAGTAGTTTTCAGATTAACAAGCGGCGGACTAGCGAGAGAGTACTGTATACCGATGTATTCTTACATGAAAAGAAATTTAAGTTTGCTAACACGCTCCCCTCGCTCCGCTCGTCAGCCCTCTTATTTTTTTACTTTTGGTGAAAGATTTATATTTCATACTTTACGATCTGCCGTCATGGGCATATATGTACCTATATACATATATATATACAGGGTGGAAAAAATTTAAGGGCCCTGGAGGGGAACTACCTTAAATCCTTTAGTTAGCTCATTTTACTGAAAGGAAACATTCCTTTATTTTTAAAAGAAACAAAACTGCATTCAAAGATCTTCTAAAATTCGCTTGTGTCACCCGGGAATCGAACCAACTAAAAATTTAAAAAATAAACCCTCACTATTTTATCATACGAATCGGTAGGATCATTGTTCAGGATAAAATTTGTCTTATAAACATTTGGTCTTACACTCATCCGTTGTACGAGATACCCATGAAATCGATTATTTATTACACTATATTAAAATAGTGACGGTTTATTTTTTTAATTTTTGGTTGATTCGATTCCCGGGTGAGACAAGCGAATTTTAGAAGATCTTTGAATGCAGTTTTGTTTCTTTAAAAAAATAAAGGAATGTTTTCTTTCAGTAAAATGAGCTAATTAAAGGATTTAAGGTAGTTCCCCTCCAGGGCCCTTAAAATTTTTCCACCCTGTATATATTCATATATGTATACAACGTGTATATTTGAAGAGCTTATTCAGTCAATGGTATAGAACAACTTTTACTATAGAGCCAACCCTGAAATCTAAAAAAAAACCTTCCCTTCAATACACTTCGGCCGAGTGGCATTGCATTTTTCTATGAAACAGTAAATATTTTTTTTTTTGAGATACAGGTTTTGTTCCACAGTAAAAGTTGTTCTATAGCATTGATTGAATAAGCTCTTTAAATATGGTTACACCTTTCTGTTACACGTTGTATATATACATACCTATATTCATATATGTATATACCTATACTAATAACAAAGTAGTAAAAAGTCGTGTTTATAATTGAATAAAACATTGAATATATATTTTTAAAATTTTAATGTAAATGGGTTAAGTATGGTACTGAAGCCAAAATTACCATTTTTAGAATTGTTGTCTGCCTGCCTGTCTGTCTGTTCCGTTTTAACTCGAAAACCACTCGACAGATTTGGATGCGGTTTTCTTTATAATCATCGTAGTGACCCTGACCAACATATAGCTTATAAATAACGCCCAAGCTGAAAACGGGGCAGAGATATAACCAAAGAGAGTTTGGTTATAAAAATTTATTGAAACTTGCTTGTCTCAACTTCGACGTGTGTTGGTTTTGGGAAGGCTATTGCCGTGAAAAGAATAAAAATCACAATATGAAACCGGTCAACAACTTCGCTCTTTATACTGCTGTACTTTACTTTCCATACGACGCTTACACATATTCTACCGATCATGCATACAAAAATAACCGGGCAAATTATTTCACTTTCCACTTTTACTTACAAAATTTTACTTCTGTGAATTTTGTATGACGAAGTTTTTTTTTTAATATGTGGTAGCATGTTTCTTTAGAAAAATTGTTCAGCAGACTAGTTTATACCACATTTAAAATAATAAATTCTTGTGAGAAAGTCGTTTCCATTTAACCCTTAAGCGCATGAGATTTTATTTTTGTTTGAAATTGAAAACAGTGATATAAAAATACCAAAAAATATTAAAAAATAATTTAAAAAAAAAGATTTTATTGAAAAGACGTTTTTACAAATATAGACGAGAAAAAAATAATTTAATTGACTATAAAAATATGATATGACTAATAAAATATGACTATATAATATTCCATTCTTTAATTTTTCTTCTTTTTTAGCTACTTGTAAAACTGAACTCTTTTCGACTGTAATATTAAAAAAACTATAAAAATAGAGAAGCAAGAAGAATATTTATTAGATTTTTTTTACAAAAGCTCTCTTTATCAATTTTCCCGCCAAAATACTAGAAAATACAAAGAAAAATAAATGAACGAACTTTAAATTTAAAAAAAAAATTAAGAGCTGTTGCCAAATATATTTTTAGCTCATATAAACAAATAATTATAAATTTTTACAAAAAATATCATTAAAATAAATTTACAAACCCTCGTATAATTTTTGATACGCTATGCATTTAAGGTTTAAGAGGCCGCGTAGTCTAATTTCGCACGTAGATCCACATAAACCTTTTACAATATACTTGCACATGTAATAATAATAATAATAATCACACATGAGCAGTTGAGCACAGAATAATAAAATTATCGTATTTGCAACACTCATGAAACGAAGATTATTGTACAGTCACCTACCAAGTACAGTATCCGGACTTATATTTTATTGATTATTTAATGACAACTGAAATATATTATTAGCAGGGATCGGAATAGGGTGAATTTTTAAGTACCACATGACATCAAATTCACTACGAAATTTTAATATGGATATGCCTTTTAAACCCGGAAAAAATACGTGGACATAGAATACCTAAAATACTAAATTATATCGTGAACACAAAATTTTTTTTTTTATTTCGTAGCAGCTTGATCGATTAAAGGGCTGCACAATGCTAAAATGCAGTCCTGCTCTGATGCTTTTGTTTTTTAACTGTCTATCCTGCTCTAATCAGATGCCGCGCACGCAAAACTTCAGTTATTTTGAAATCGCGGCTACATTAGGGCATTAACTACAATTTTTTTATGTAATAAAGATGATTTTTTCTAGTTAGTATCTGCTTGTGTTGGTTTCGTCTTAATTGGTTTTGAAATATGGAAACTGAATCGCTTTTTTCGTGAAATTCATGCTTTTTAAATGTAATATAATCAATAGAAGATTGAAAGTTTATTATTTATTATTTATAAAGTGTAATTAATAATTGTCTTGAGTCAAAAAATACGCATTATTTTTTTCATAATTTTACCATCTACATTGACGGAACTGAATCCAATACAAAACTGATATTTAGCATTGTGGAGCCCCTTAAGGCAGTAAATATTTACATTTGCAACAATAATTACATTGTTGTGACACAACATTTTTTTCAAGACAGACGTCATTGTTACTTGGGATCAGAGACAAAACCATAATTATAAACTACCTCCATGCTTATTTCTAGCCAAGTAACACGAAAAACAGAAACAAATAGAACAATATAGAAACACGGCCTCAGTGTAATTATTAATTATTATCAAAAATAAAATAAAGAATAAATAAATTGGGTGTATTCATCAACCCCAAAACAGATTGGCGGTTTTGCATGTTATGATTGATCATACATATCCATGTTATGATTTACGTGTCTACATGAAAACTCTACCTATTCCAATCCTAGATTATTAGTCATAAAGTGTTGTTTTGCTCATAGACTTAGGATATACTGGCGTATAGACGAACTGACAGCCCAATAACCGTGACAAATTTTGATTTGTCATTGTGTGCGTCAACTAGTGATGTACTTTTTACGTTCAAGAACTATCGAAATGTGTCAGGAGGATCTTAGCAAATGGAAATCTGTAGTCTCGGCCTACCTCTCTAGGAGACAGGCGTAAATATGTATAAGGTCTTTCAATTTAAATGGAAAATAATATAGGAGGTGATTCAGTATCGTTAATACATCACATTCCACTGAAAAGTACTTTTTTTTGCGAGAACTTTTTCTTTACTTGTCCATACAAACTGAGTCAGCTGATCGGACTACTTTGTACTGAGAAGTGAAAAAAAAGTGCTTTGCAGTGGAATGTGATGTATTAACGATACTGAATCACCTCCTAAATTACTTTCCATTTAAATTGAAAGACGTTATATATGTATATGTATGTGCAATTCCATCCATCAGCCATGTTTGTCTACTGCTGGACATAGGCCTTTCCGGGATTTCGCGACCTTGGTGGTCCATTAATTAAAAAAAGATGGGTTCTTTACAATCTGCCTGCTAGAGAGCTCTGCAATTATCTGGACCTTTTTGCAAAAATCCTAAGATTTTCACGTTGATTATTTTTTTCCGATCATCTTACGACATCGATATCGATAACATTTTCGATGATTTCAAGCCCTAACGTACATGTTAATTATGTTGATGAAAAATATATCCACCAAACTCATGTAAGCTATGAACGACATGACTTTTTTCCATGCAGAATATAAAAATTCACAATACGATTGATATTATTTCGTATTTTAAACAGAATATAACAGAAATTAAACCAAAAAATAAACGCGTCGTAGCAATGATGACGTCCTAAGAATTTACCTGTGGAATATGCAATTATCGGGATTATTTCTTTGATTAACCCCACAGCCACTCACAGAACAAGTTATCATTGTTGAAGACTTGTAGTAACTAAGAATAAACACGAATAAAAACAAAAAAAAAACAAAGTCAAAAGAGCTCATTCCTTGCGTGCCGACTTGTGATGAACTGTCATTCAAAAGCGGTTACTGCTCCATTAGTTTCGCTTTTCTTTTCACTCTTGCTATATTGTCATAAGGGATTTTCTTCTCCTTCGCACGCTATGTTTGTCTATACGCCAATATATCCTAAATCTATGGTTTTGCTAATTTCACTAAAATAAATTTGATTAAATTTTAACTAAGTCAGTTTCGTTACATATCAATGGATACTGCAGACTGAACAATGGCATTACTTATTGTTTAAAAGCACAAAAGTTAATTTTTACCGAAAGCTTTTCTAAGAGTGTAATGTGTATGTACCATTGGGGAACGCGCACTCATCTACTTTTTATTGAGGGTTCGAGAGTGAAACTAAGCAATTGTCCGCGATAGTACATGCTAGAGCAACTGCTGGAGTTAATGATAAGCCAAAAAATATTAGTAATTTAGTAAAAATCTAATTTCTACGTTAAGTAAGTAGTTAGATAGAGCTGATGCTGTTGTTGCACATAAATAATAACTTTCACATTCTCGTTATATATAGATATTAGATTGTTTTAACAGCTTATAAAAAAAAAATTGTAGAAGCTTGTATTTATTTATTTTATCATGCTATTATTTTATATTATACAATTATTTGGTTTTCACATGAAAAACATTATTCAATCACATTGTAACTGAAATATTTTAGTCTAAAGTTAATAATTTATTTTTTCCACAGGGTGCTACAAAATTAACGAAAGATGACATCGAAAGAGTGTTTTCACTTTACGACCGTGTAAGTTTATTATTTTTAACAAATTGTATAGAGTAGAATAGAATACAAAAATTTATTTTAGACACCATATAGTCCATAATATATTAGTAACAAATTGAACTTATCAACTATGTTAGTAAACATTAAACATTAAAAACAACACTAAACAAACAAAACACTGGACACAATATTTACAAAACACATGTATAGGGCTGTCCATGTGGTTGGAGAAAGTTTTCAGGAGGCTATTGGCGCTGCCGCAGACCCTGCACATCAAGGATGCCACTCTCTTTCACATAATAGCGTGAAAACAATCTGTGCGTGCTTCTGCGAACATTCCGGATGCAACACCGGAAGGTGTTGTTGTAATGGACGCGCAAGGCATTGTATGCCTTCTGCGTATATTTGACCCACAGGCTGCATGTGTAAAACGATTGGCAAAAGGCCCTAAATAGTGTAATTTTGACTTGATTTGTACACTTTGCAAACCTGCGGGCCAACATATTGCATCTAGGTAACCCTATTTATCGGTAACAAGAAGGGATACATTTTTAGTTGTATAGAAAAAAAAATCTATATTTAAATAAATAGGGTTGGCTTGCAACCTGCAGCAAAAAACAGGCAGCAAAAACAAATTTTTAACAAAACAAAAAAAAACTGTTTATTTTGATGTAGTTTTTGTTTCTACACAATTACGAATTGGTCACATCTTGCTGAAAACTATGCTGTTTTTTTCAAATAAATCGACCTTTGATAATATCAGGCTGACTCACGTTAGTACCAACACAGGACGCGCAAACCTTATATTTTAAAGCACCTTTTGATACGCTCTTCTATCGAACGTAGAAGGGCCCTACTTGTTATCTATAAACGTTATTTTTTTTTATCATAAATAATTGAAAAATGTTAGCCAACCCTGTTCATTTTGATATAGTTTTTTTTTTCTACACATCTCCGTATTGGTCACATCTTATAACTCGATACATATATGCGATCAGGTCCTCTAAAAAGGCCGCTTTGGATGAATAATTTATATGATTCCGTTCTAATGCCGTCTCTTTTGCACGCGTGAAAAAACTCTGACTCTATCCTACTTTCAAATCGTTTTATGATTCACCCAAGTCGGCCTTTTTAGATCCCCTGGTCCTCTAAAAAGGCGGCTTTGGATGAATCATATTATGATTCCGTTCTAATGCCGTCTCTTTTGCACGCGTGAAAAACCTCTGACTCTATCCTACTTTCAAATAATTTTATGATTCATCCAAGTCGGCCTTTTTAGATCTCCTGCAGCACGTATTCTAATAAAATTTAAAAAAGATTTAAAACGTTTAAAATTTCCGCAAAAATACATTCCCGTAATTATTTGTGGATAGGTTAGGAATTTAATGTTGTCACAGGAAGTTTTATTTTATTTTATTTATTTGTTTATTTATTATTTACACTTATACTATACAATCCTTACAGGCTAACCTAATGCGATTGGTAGCAAATTATATTTAAAGCAGTTTTTGCCAACTCTGTCAAAGAACAACTAAACAAATCGGTATCCGTAAGGTTATCGATTCTGTTGAAAAGATGAAGTGCCTTTACAACAGGTGACTCTTTAAGAAAAACAACTTATGATTGCTCGCGCGAAGATAGTTATCCGGCACAAACAGCTCCAAGGCAAGGACGCTAGCAACCGCGGATTGAATAATATACCTCGCAAAACTTTAAAAAGATAAATTAGTAGCGCCAGCATGGCAATTCTGGCACATGCGACAATTTGCGAAGGCCAAAGGCGGGTGATTTTTAGAAGCTATTTGCACAGAAATGTATAAAGCTATTAAAATGAAACCCTTTTGCCCCGATTCATTAACATGTTGTACATGTCTTTTAAGGAGTTTTACTTATTGGTATTACCATCGCACGGCATTTATCACGCGATTAACAAAGTCGTATGAAACAAAAAGCATGTGAAAAATGTTGCGAGAATAGCCGCCTTGGTCTCTCCTCACTTCCAACTTACTATTATCCAACCATACCTATAACAAACAGGTTTGGATACATAAGTATTATATATTAAATTAATTCTTTTTTGTGATTTCAAACGTCCTATAAGCAGGTGAACAAAAAAAATAACCGCATTGTTTAATATTTTTAACTAATAGTTAAAAATATTAAACAATTAATTCGCAAAATAAACATAATCTTAGTTAATGAGAACTGTGAATTTCTTAACTGTCTGAAGCAACAATATTGTAGCGACGACAGCACCATCTGTTTCTTAAGAACAAGGCGTGAAATCACATAACGCCCTCGTGAGCGTTCTATATGTTGTAGCGTTATTTTTAAAAAAAAAAATATTATTTTCCGCCATTACATACTAACGAACGTAATTTCGAATTAAATTTGGACTGCCACCAGGCAAGCCTGGTGACAGCCAAAAAAAGAGGTAAACCTGGATGAATAAGCCGTATAATTTAAATAACAAAACACAAAAATAACAAAACCGAAGTAAGAAAAATATGGTACAAAAGAACAATAATATCAGAGGAGTATCGGTATAAAGGAAATTCTTAGATCAAAAAAAATTATTATGTCAAATTCCACTTATTTAGGATTTTAATTTCCTTTTAGCTTGAACGACGCATTTATTCATAAAATAATGGATTTTAAATTTGGTTGTCGACACTAGTTTATAGGATCCTTTAAACTAAGATTTCACGGAAGTTTTGATAACTCTTGATCCGAAAGAAAAACGTAATAATAAGGTGTTACGAGCAATCGTTATCTAGCTTTACACTAAGGAATAAAAATAATCGATGCTGAATATTAAGCTACAGATATTAAAAACCTGGTAAGGGTCTCTTCGTGACTTTGGGAGTTTCCGGTGTTCCCGGGAGCAGTCGATGAAGCTTGGCGATTTCAATTTTAGTATCGGAAGCTTTAGCTCACCAGGGACGTGGTCCTTACATCAGGCCTCAATAGGTACAACCGTACGAGATGGCGGATGGGATAATCAGACTGGGGAGACCCAGAAACCCTTTAAAAATTAATCCCGAAGGGTCGCTGTAAAGAAATAAAACAACGGCGTCAAGACATGCTTATGAAACGAGGGAAAGGAAGTTAACGTATTGGAAACGGGACAAAAAGGATTTTCAGAGAATGAAACCAAAATTACACAAAACTCACCGGGAAATGCAGGAAAACTGGCTTACACAATGCTCAGGGCAATTGCGCTCTGTTTCTATATTTTAAATATTAAATTTGTTATTTTGCAAAAGTGATTTTCTTTCCTCTGTCACGATCTTCTCTGATATGAGAAAAATAACAAAAAAATCTGACAAGAATATTCTAACTATTTGAATTCGAAAATTCAGAAAAGCAGCCAACGATAAAGAAAGACTAAAAATATATAAAAAGGTTGAATACTTGTAGCGAATGCTACAATATCCTCAAACGACACAAAAAAATTTAAACTAGCTTAAAGGAAATTAACTTCCAGTAGGATAAACAATCGAATAAACACCTAGACTAATCAAAATGCCTTGAAACAAAAGGACTTGATTAAGTAAAAACAAAGTAGTAGCCTATATTGCTCTGTGACCCACAAACTATCTTCAGGCAACAATCACGTAGAAACGTTGCACCGTTGCTGCCTGAAGAAGGACAAACCAACACACTAACAAACCACTAAACAACAAATGAACGACCAACAAATCAATAACCAACAAACTAACAACCAACAAACAACAACCAACAACTCAACAACCAACAAATCAACAACCAACAAATTAACGATCAACAAATCAACAACCAACAAACTAACAACTACCAAACCAACAATGAACAAAACAAGAACTAACCAATTAAAAACCAACAAATCAACAAAACAACAATCTAAAAACCAACAACTCAACAACCAACAATCCAAAAACCAACAAATTAACTACCAACAAATCAACAACCAACAAATAACTACCAACAAACCAACAACCAACAAATTAACTACCAACGAATCAACAACCAACAAACTAACAATCAACAAAACAAATAACCAACAAATCAACAACCATCAAACCAAGAGCCAACAAATTAAAATCGAAAGGATACATTATTTAACAAAAAGGGAGAATTTATCAAAAATAGTGTAAATCGGAAGCCGCAATGATATGTGCAAAAAAAGGTTTTGCTATCCAATTGACCTCCATACAGCGAAAATAGTTTGTTAAAAAATGTAAACCAGAAAGTTCAAAATAATAGACAAATATTCAAATGTCGACTTTGACAGTTGACAAATCTGAAAATGTAAACAAAGATTTCAGCAATTGCAAAACCTTTTCAAGAAAAATTTCAACGTTTGTTCTGTAAAAACAAAAAGATTAATTCGAGGATTTGCGACAAAATTTCTTGCAAGGAAGAGACAATCTCAATATTATTGTGAAAATTTTGTAACGAAATGAGATTGCCTATATTGGATTAGGGATCAACAGGAAACGAATAAAGTGACCATCCGGATCTACTGGTATCAACAATTATGCTAGAAACACAATAAATATGTTTAACTAGTAACTACCACATTTATGGATAAATTACAATAAATTTATTTGACTTGAAAACTCAGTGTAATTTATTTACTAGAACAGGTAACAATTATTAATGATAGATATGGAAAGTAATAGGCTACTAAATATTGAAATGCACTTACCTGCAGGTCCTACCTAACTATACATAAGGAAATTAGGTTAGGGATAGGATAATATACACACACAAATAAAACAGGTAATACACAAAAAGTGTGTAAATACTTTATTCCTTTATTAAAATTTGCAAAACATAGATTTCACAAATTAAGGGTACTCATAAAGACAAAAAATATTCTTCGTGGAAAAATTTGGTTCCTTTCGACAGCTTGGTATTGGGGTTCCTTAGAAGAGAAAACGCTGCCTGAAAACAAACAAAATTTAGTAGGTTGGAAAATTAGTCTACGAAAGCGTAGACACCACCGTCGAATTGAGAAAAAAACGTTAAAGTACAGCAAGTAATATTCAGAAAACCGTACTTACCTTTTGTTCGGGCGCCATATTTGTAGCGTTATTTTTAAAAAAAAATTATTATTTTCCGCCATTACATACTAACGAACGTAATTTCGAATTAAATTTGGACTGCCACCAGGCAAGCCTGGTGACAGCCAAAAAAAGAGGTAAACCTGGATGAATAAGCCGTATAATTTAAATAACAAAACACAAAAATAACAAAACCGAAGTAAGAAAAATATGGTACAAAAGAACAATAATATCAGAGGAGTATCGGTATAAAGGAAATTCTTAGATCAAAAAAAATTATTATGTCAAATTCCACTTATTTAGGATTTTAATTTCCTTTTAGCTTGAACGACGCATTTATTCATAAAATAATGGATTTTAAATTTGGTTGTCGACACTAGTTTATAGGATCCTTTAAACTAAGATTTCACGGAAGTTTTGATAACTCTTGATCCGAAAGAAAAACGTAATAATAAGGTGTTACGAGCAATCGTTATCTAGCTTTACACTAAGGAATAAAAATAATCGATGCTGAATATTAAGCTACAGATATTAAAAACCTGGTAAGGGTCTCTTCGTGACTTTGGGAGTTTCCAGTGTTCCCGGGAGCAGTCGATGAAGCTTGGCGATTTCAATTTTAGTATCGGAAGCTTTAGCTCACCAGGGACGTGGTCCTTACATCAGGCCTCAATAGGTACAACCGTACGAGATGGCGGATGGGATAATCAGACTGGGGAGACCCAGAAACCCTTTAAAAATTAATCCCGAAGGGTCGCTGTAAAGAAATAAAACAACGGCGTCAAGACATGCTTATGAAACGAGGGAAAGGAAGTTAACGTATTGGAAACGGGACAAAAAGGATTTTCAGAGAATGAAACCAAAATTACACAAAACTCACCGGGAAATGCAGGAAAACTGGCTTACACAATGCTCAGGGCAATTGCGCTCTGTTTCTATATTTTAAATATTAAATTTGTTATTTTGCAAAAGTGATTTTCTTTCCTCTGTCACGATCTTCTCTGATATGAGAAAAATAACAAAAAAATCTGACAAGAATATTCTAACTATTTGAATTCGAAAATTCAGAAAAGCAGCCAACGATAAAGAAAGACTAAAAATATATAAAAAGGTTGAATACTTGTAGCGAATGCTACAATGTGCAGTACAAGCTAGTTTAACAGGCAGAAGCAAAAATAACAGTGGACAGTATGATGGAAGAATTCACCGGTCTTGGTAGGAAACTCGGTGGCGCAATTGGTAGCGCACTAACAAGAGATCGCAGATTCGAATCCTGGCCCGGGGAATTTTTTTCATATTCTTGTCTTTGGGTTTGTTTCTGATTGATCTTTTCTAGTTTGTATTGCACTCTAATAATATTTAGAGTATTCATAGCGATGGATTTCGCAAAATAAACATAATCTTAATAGTTACCATCACAGATGTTATACAGTCGCATGTAGCTCAAACCATAATTCTATGTAAGTCTATGGTTCAAACTCTCTATTTCACCATTTTTTCTACTCGTGTATCGCTATAAAAACTGCCACGGGATATGTTGACATTTGGGCGACCGTACACCCTTAAGGCAGTGGCGTGCACAGAACTTTTTTCCGGAAAAGCAATCAGAAGGTCAAGTACAACAATAAAAAAAATAGGAAAAATTTTCAATAACACTTTGAAAAAAAAAAGTTTCTATGACGCCAGGGTAGGCACTGCCTTTCCTAGAGTGAACATTTTCATACAAACTTTTTTTTTTCAAAGTGTTATTTAAATTTTTTTATATTTTTTTTATTGTCGTACTTGACCTTCTGATTGCTTTTCCGGAAAAAAGTTCCGTGCACGCCACTGCCTTAAGGCAATTCTTTTTACGAAATAAACCTTTTTTTACGATCTTTTTCAGGATAACAACGGTTCAATAGAAAACGAAGAGCTTAGAGGGTTCCTGAAGGATTTATTAGAGTTAGTGAAAAAGGTAAGCTAAGCTATTTGACAGCGAAACCTCTTTTTTTAGGGTTCCATACCGAAAGGGTAACTAACGGGACCCTATTACGAAGACTCTGCTGTCCGTCTGTCTGTCCGTCTGTCACCAGGCTGTATCTCATGAACCGTGATAGTTAGACAGTTGAAATTTTCACAGATGATGTATTTCTGTTGCCGCTATAACAACAAATACTAAAAAACAGAATAAAATCAATATTAAAGGGGGCTCCCATACAACCGACATGTTATTTTTGCCGTTTTTATAGATAATATAATAGTACGGAACCCTTCGTGCACGAGTCCGACTCGCACTTGGCAATTTTTTTTTTTTTTTAGAAATTGTCTCATTGATTGTTTATTTCTGAATAAAATATCCACTAGAACCCAAACCACAAGCATTGTGTATATAGCTATATAGTTAACGTATTTTTTACGTAGATATTAAAGCCAATTCTGAAGGCTTTAATTTTAGTTTTAGTGCTGTCAAAGCTTAAAATTTTCCAAAGAAATGTAGCTTCTAATCTTAACTCTTAAGGACTATTTTGTATCGAAGAAATTTAGTTTTGACAGCACTAAAACTAAAATTAAAGCCTTCAGAATCGGCTTTATTAAAGACTTATTCTGTAAGCTTTAATTTTAGTTTTAGTGCTGTCAAAACTAAATTTTCTTCATTGCAACATAGTCCTATAGCGTTAGAAACAATAGCTAAATTACTGTAGAAAAAAATTAAGTAGTTTTAACAGCACTAAAACTAAAATTAAAGCTTTTTGTATCGGATTTATTTACACTTTATTTACGCTAAAGTGTTAGTACTGAAAATTGAGTTTCCTTCAAATTCTCCATACAAAATGCCAATTTCATATGTAAGGAATTAATACATTATTTTAATGGACTTTCAGGACTATGACGCCCAGGACCTCCTCGAGTTCGAAGAGACCATTCTCCAAGGAGTCGAGTACAACAGTGATGGCAAGATCAATAGGAAGCAGTTGACGATGATTCTGCTAGCGCTCGCCAAACATCATCAAGAAGACCCCGAGGATGTGGCCACACCTTGAGAGGAGCTCGGTATTCGATAAGCTAGGGTGCGATTGTCTGAACTCTGTCCTTTAGCCGCCATTTTGTAATTTGTACAGCCAAATACTCAAAGAAGTTCACACACCGACTTTTGTAAAAGTAAATAGCACCTTACAAGCATCTCTGATTATTAGATATCTGACTTTAAAAAAATTGCGTTTCAAATATTATATACAGATGTGTTATCCGAAAAAGTTGTAAATTTTTAATTTGGAGCTGCGTTATTTTTTTGTATGATTTTATATGGTGAAAGCGAAAACAAAGATTTTTTTTGCTCGAAATACCAAAAGGTTGAACAATAACAGTGAGGTTACCGATTCGTGTTAAAAGTTAAAATAAGATCAGATGATCTAAAAAGGCTGACTTGGGTGAATCATAAAATGATTTGAAAGTAGAATAGAGTCCCTGGAGGACCTTAGAGGACCTGCGGGCCTATTATGTATCTCTACTTGCCTTCTGGACTGGGTGTCTATCATCAAAAACATAGATATACCATCGAATTCCGATTGTCTGAGGGTATGTTAGCACTTGAAGTGACGACACAGTTCGTAAATAGTTCAATACCCACTAAAAGCTATTTTGAAAGTTTAGTTTTTATCTATGTTTTTGACGATAGGCACCCTGTCCAGTTGGCAACCTAAGATACAGAATAGTGGGGCTGGTCCTCTAAAAAGGCCGCATTGGATGAATCATATTATAATTCCGTTCTAATGCCGTCTCTTTTCACGCGTGAAAAAACTCTGACTCCATCCTACTTTCAAATCGTTTTATGATTCACCCAAGTCGGCATTTTTAGATCCTCAGTTCTTTCGTACTTAAATTATAATAATTATTGAACAAGTCATTGGTCAAAACATATAGTTTTAGTTTTGATCATATGTTAATGTCAGAACGTTTATACCTTACTACCGTGTCTGATCTGATCACAGACTACTTACCACAAAAATGAAAATAAAATGTACATTTGATATTAGGAGACTTTATTGCAGCCATATTCACACTGGAGACTTAGTAAGTGATCAGTACCAACCAAGATGCAATGACCCTAACGAAATATCAAATGCGAAATAAATGAGTTTTGCTTCGCATATTATCAAATTTAAATTAGCCTCTTTGATGTTTACCTAATACGGAAAAAATACACCATGCTTAGGTTGATCATTTTTCTAGTCACTCACCGAATCTTCAGTCTGAATTTGGTTGTATCAGTCAGTCACCTAATATACCATCAATTTTACAATAGCCAATCAAAGCTATATTCAAGAAATAAGTTCGAATATGTTTATTTGAAGAATGGACAATCTGACACTGAGCGTTTTTCTCGTTGTTTTTTTTTCTTAGTTCTTAGTTGTCCTCCAGATGGCGCTGTCCATGTCACCATAGATAAAATCTAAGGTTTCGTAGGAATCAATGTCAAAGTTTGTTTGGAATCGGTGCAAATTTTGTCTTTGATTCTGTTGCTAAAAATACGACAGTGCCATCTAGGAATCTTATTTAACACTAAATTTGACATGAGGAAAAACGCTCATTAAGGTGGGTGGTCCAAGGTAATTTTTATCAAAAACTTGTGAGAACCAATAACGACGACAGAAGTATTGTTATTTAATTCTGTTACCTTTTTCCACACGTTCCATCAACTTTACACCCGCGAATATTCAGTTTTTCTTAAAAACAAAATGTTTTAACAGTCTAATTTTGCTATTTAAAACTTTCATACATTGAATTACAAAAGTTTTAAATAACAAAATTAGATTCTAAAAAAGTTTGTTTGTAAAAAAACTGATTATTCGCGGGTGTAAAGTTGATGGAACTTGTGGAAAAAGGTAACAGAATTAAATAATAATACTTCTGTCGTCGTTATTGGTTTCTACAAGTTTGTATGAAGATTGCCTTGGACCATCCACCTTAATGTATAAACCCTACGACCTTGTATACGTGAACATAGAACAGCATTCTGAAGTTTTAATTCAATTATGTGCGAATTAAGTATTCAGCAGCTGTGCATACTTAATTAAGCAAGCGACTGCACAGATTTGTGTTTTAGATTAAAATCTTGTTCACACCGGCGTAGCCAGGTATTGGAGGGGGTTCAAGAAAATAAAATGGCAAAAAAGTGCATGAAATAAAATTAATATTCAATGTTTGTGAAAAAAAAACAGAAGGTTGATTTGATTCTAGCAGCTACTAGCAAAAGTGGCACTTGATTTGGAACACGTCGAAGCACCCCTGCTTAAGGGTTATAATATTTTTAACTTTTCTCGGGGGGGTGAGCCCTCTAAACCTCCCCCTGAATACGCCCATGCTTGTTTTGTTTTTAAACAAAATGATAAGTTTACTTACAAATGTCAAGAGTTTTTTACTAGACCGGCAGTCCGTCCTCAATGTACTCGAATAATATCAAGACTGTCCAAAGCGATGAATTTCGTTACAAAACATATAATCTCTGACAAAAAATATGTTTGCTAATCATTAAAATTACCAAATTCACTTGCGATGGAAATTTTTGAGATCCATTGTTTCTTGAAAATATTTGACATAAAAATGGATAGAGACAGTGAACGAAAAAAACATAGAAGTCTGATTAGAGCTGCAAAATGACCTGACGATAAATGACCCAACCAACCATGTGGGTTGAGCACAATTTTGTATGGCGACGACTCCAATAGCATTCACTGTGTCTTTGAGTCTGCCAATCACGGCTGACCTAATGTCGAATGATATCAGTACGAACCAATCTTGAGCCTTTTGCCCTTTTCAGTCTCTGGTACAGCGGAGACCACATCAAGCTATACACTTGCAGTACGACATTAGCCCCTACAGAGAAGAATATAAGATAGGTACAAAGTCCAATGTGTCTTACTTGATGCGGTCTCCACTGATTTAAGAATGACACTTCGTTAGAAATGAGTCTTCTATGTTTTTTCATTCGCCGGAAAGAGATCAGAGTGTCAAGTCAATCTTTTATTAAAGCTAAGTTCCTTTGTCCATGGTAACAAACATAAAGCAGATTCCGAAGGCTTCAAAACTACATTTTCTTCATTGCAAAATAGTCCTTATGTGTTAAGGACAGAAGCTAAATTACTTTGGTAAGTTTAAGTTTTGACAGTACTTACATTGAAATTAAAGCCTTCGAGTCTGCTTTATTGTTACGATATAATTTAAACTAGTGAAATACCTAATCAAAAATTGTGTTGTGTGTCTGTAGCTCATTATTTTAGAAACTTATTTATTAATTGTTGTTTAAATGTGATACTTGTTAACTTAATACCTAAACAGGTCTTAAAAAAATATATTTGTGTTGAAAAAAAAAAAAAGTACTTACTAGTTGTATATAAAGGTGTTGTTTGTTGTGCATTCTCTCATATTTTATAAGAAACAGCATAATTTTGTTGTGTGAAATTCTAAATAATTTGACAATATATACCGATTTATTATAGATCAATAATTCCCAGATTTTGTACAAATTATTTGCATCAAACTGCGTGGAGGATATTACGAAAGAATTCGTATATAAAATGTGAACTTTTTTCCACTGCACACTAATAAATCAAATATCGCCAAATCGAATGCCAAATATTTTTAATCAGTAGACACGATCACGATTTATATATTTTCATAAATTACTTATATAATATATAAGAAATCAGTATCTACTTATGAATTACCTAGATATCTTTCATGTGCTAAAAGGAGGCAATCCGACATATCATTTCACATCAATAGAAAATCAAAATACGAAAAATATGCTCTCTATTTAAATAAACATTATTGAAAAAACTCAGGAGATATTTTAAAAGTTCCTAGTGAAAAGTATTACCTTAAGAAAGAAAAATATTAATGTTGATATTACCAAAGATTTCAAAAGTAAAGATAGGCCCTTACCGTAGTATGACAGCACCAACATGTTTTCACCTTTAAATGGGTGACGCACACATGTTTGGAATCAGTGCTCATCTGAACACAGTGATAGTTGGCGCCTTAATGAATTTTTACGAGAAAGGGGTCTCAATATGCCGTCATGTGCATTTTTAAAGTTCACTAACATTTCAAGAAATACGAATAAAGCCAAAAGTGTGACATTTCACATTCAAAACACATTGAAAAACAATGCAATAGATTTTAGGTGCCAGGGCTCATCTAAACTCTTGAAACCTTTGGATATTACGTTGAAATTTTCAAAATGAATCGTAATTGGTAAAATTTAATTCCCTTGTAACACGTAGCTATCCAAATAATAAATCATAAGTCACTTTTACAAATTACAAAAAATGCACGGAGGAAAATCTTAAGAATATCCATATTAAACAAATAAGCACTGATTTTTAACACATTATTGAATGTGATGACTTAATGAGTGAATGAATACGAGTATCTATTGTGGCGAAAGTAGTTTTATACAAAACGTATTGCTATAATATTATTTTTAATTCACCGCGTGGTAACGATTTAGAATAAATTTTATTACAAAGATATTTTATGTGACCGTTCTGTAATTTATAAACCCACCCTATATAAAGTGTCTTAGTTTAAAATTAAAAATAGCAGTTTATTTACAATTTGCTGTTTTCTTATTATTTGTGTCAATTCGGCGTAACACGACTTACCTATTTGACAGGACTAACCTTATTTTAAGCGTCCTGTCTTTTTTTGTCTTTATCGAAAGATAAGGACAGAAGGCTCAAATTAAGTTTAGTCCTGTCAAATAAGTTAAGATGTGCTACACCGAAGCGATACCATTACCTATCTTTTGTCTTATTAGCAACTTACTTGGTCGCCAAACACGATTATTTACTCGAATGTACTATGCTATCGAGAAAAATTCTTAATCAATATTGTCGTAATAGGGTCGAAGAGTATCTCAGCAGAACTTTGCTCGATAGTACAGTGAATAAACTAATTTTTCAATGCAAGTGCTTGTAAAGGCCCACTTTTTATGCATCAAAACCGAACAGGAAGTCGATTATTTTGCCCTAGGGCTTTAATATTTATTTTTTTACGAGAAGTTGGCTAACCTGCAACCTTTCCTGTGTATAAATGTTATACTTTTTTTTCCACTGTTTAACGGCTCTGGATACAGTCCTTTTGAGCCTATCATAATTTAAAGTTCACAAGATTATATTTGTTTTATTTTCTCACACATGCATTGATAAAACGTAGTATGATACACGGGCGTAAGAGTAATAAATTACTTGTTTAAATTTTAACATTTTGGTGCTGTCATAGTACGGTAAGGGCTTATCTTTACTTTTGAAATCTTTGGTTTTAGTAGCATTATATCAGAACACCTATTTACACAAAAAATGTAAATGAAGTAAAAGGTTTTGATACATTTTAATGAGTACTGGCATAGTAAAACCAGAACAGTAGTTTATCTTCAAGCATTTGCTCCTCGCAATTTATTCCTTTTCGCCCTTGTAGCATGAACTACTATTGTATCCAGAGTATTTTTGGATATGTACCATCGGGGAAATTACCGAAGACCCCAGTGGCGTATTTACCCTAGGGCCAAAAGGGCCATGGCCCGGGGCGGCAGGCTGCGAGGGGCGGCGCAAGCTGCACCTCACGCTCAGCTTTGGGCGCTTTTCATTATCAATCGTTAGGTACCTATCTGGTTTATTCATCCAAGTCTTTTTAATTTTATTGCTTTTTGACTTTATAATATTGTCATTAAAAAAAAATTGTTCGTCGGAAAATATGTAAATATTGAATAAATGGTGTTTATTTCTTTGTAAGATATCATCACAGCCCACATCAACACACTGCTGGATTTTAATTTATAATTGAAATATTTTTGCTTTTTTTCTCGTTAATTTATGGGGCGACAAATCTTACAGGCCCAGGGCACTAAATCTTAAAATACGCCACTGGAAGACCCTTTTTTCACTCTTATTTCTAAAGCAATAGGGCGAAAAGTGGGTCTACGTAATTAGCACCGATAGTACACACAGCTACGCATTATCACCCGTATGCGGGCTTACTTAGTTACCAACGGGCGTAGCATAGTGTTTAATCGCACGCGACGCCACTAGTTGAATCACATGTGCAAGGAGTGTGACGTACTGTTTAATCGCAAAACTATCGTGTCACGCTCCTCGCACTTGTGATTCAACTAAGTGGCGTCCCGCGCGATTAAACACCGTGCTACGAGTGCTGGGCTGGATACCTAATTTTTATGGTAACTGTATCTACTAAATGTTCAATATTTTAAAACACTTAGACAAAGGTGAATAACAAATTCAAGTATTTTTAGTTTTTAACCAATGTTAAGGATTTTGTATGTAGATAAATGGCGTTTACTTAGTTCTAGATTTAATTTCGTATTGTTATGGAAATTGTATCTTTTATTCAATGGATGGTCGAAATCTGTGTTAAATGTTTGTTGTGATGATGTAATAGCTAGCTTTAACAGAGTTTGAAAATAATAAAATGTATCTCAATGCACAAAACGCCAATCGACGTATATTAGGACGTACATGTATGTATACTATATATGAAAAAATTAAACAATAATATAAGATGAATGTCAAAAGAATATATTCGAAGTTTTAGAATAAAACAAAAGGAGGAAGATACGGTAACTGCTTCCTGCGCGTGGTCCTACAAAACCAAGTCCAATGAACCTGCTTTGTCTTGGTTGTCTCGCTGACGCTGCTGTCAAAGTTCGTCGCTCTATCTCTGTTTCGGTGGCACTTGTTTATACATCAGGCCCATTTTTCAGAGGACTATATAAGAACGTACCGTATCTTTCTCGATGACTTTATCTTCAATGACTCGAATCAACAAAACCTAAACACGGGAACATAGATTCAGCAAAAATACCAAATCGAAAAGTGGAAACGAATCCATGAAAGAACTTTACATAGATCGGTTTAGACCAGGTCCTCTAAAAAGGCCGCTTTGGATGAATCATATTATGATTCTGTTGTAATGCTGTCACTTTTGCACGCATGAAGAAACACTGACTCTATCCTACTTTCAAATCATTTCATGATTCACCCAAGTTGGCCTTTTTAGGTCACCTGTTTCGTCATATGTCTTCGGCACATAGTAGAACTAGGCATATCATGATCTGCCTAGGCACACCAAGTTTCTACTCAGAGCCATTTAGCAGGCGTATTGTAAAAACCCGCCTTTTCTGTAAATTGGAATTTTAAAATTTAAAACTTTATAATGTAATTTACAGAAATCAATGGAAACTTTGCGATGACAGTTTATTTGTTTAAAACGGGCATTATTTATTAGTTTGGATGGACATTTTTGAATATTTTGCTGTTTTTTCTATGCAGCCAACTTTTCTCTATCACGGTTCGTGCTGTCCAAAAAAGGCCCTATTATCAGAACCCTATCAATTGTATCTATCGTTTTTTACTACCTACGCCGTCTTGAAACTAGAGGGGCCGCCTCGCTTCGCTCCGTTTCGCTCGGCTCCTTAAATTTATTTACATATAAACCTTACACGCTCCTCCTCGCTTCGCAAGTCGTCGCACCTATTTTTGACTTTTGGTTATTTCGATTACCTACTTTACGATCTGCCCAATTCTACGATTTGCCCACGAGATCTATTTGTCGTGCTCATAATCATGATAATCAAGAAATTTACAAAAGATTTCAACAATAAGTCAAAAATAGGTGCGATGAAGCGTATTAGGTTGCTGGTTGGTCATAAATTTGGGAGCCGAGCGAAGCAGAGCGGAGCGAGGCATCCCTTTAGTTTTAACAGAACTCAATATTACTATGGCCAACCAGATCACGATATGGCCATTTCTGTGATATGGCTACGACATGTACATACATATGCATGGTTTGTCTATGAATCCTAGATTGTCGCGTAGAGCTATAAATCACATTAATTTGATACTTTTATTATTAATAAATAAGAAAAATAATCGTAAGTTGTGTGTTTGGAACGCGTTCCTTCGCATCCACCTTAATAATTATATTTTGTTTTCTATTTTTTTTTTAAATCTTTTGATGAGGCGTTCTAATAATGCTAAGAGTTGTACCGAAGCAAAAAGATTCACGCAAAGAGTTTCACTCAAAAAACATAAATGTGATTATTTCGAAAGTCCGGACATACCTACTAGGAGTTATAAGTATAAGGTAATTATTGTCAATGTTATATATGTATTAAAAAAATTGTTTTAGTACCCATGGAATGTACGTAAATAAATTATTTGAGTAAATTTATTATTATAGCTAAGCTCCCCCAAAAGCCTGGCACTAGATGTTTTAAAAGTGATTTTGTTATAAAATGTTTATATTTGTAATCATTTGTTTCATTTACCAACTTATCTAATTTTATACTTGACTTTCTTAAACAGCAGGTAGCACGGTCAGGTCGGTCAGTACCATTTCTTGATCAAAGTTCGAACCCTGCCGATTGTCGATGCACCTAGGAGTTATTTGGAATGTATTAAAATTATTATTAATTAAATTCAAAACAAATCAGATATATTCTTAGAGTATAGTAAGTCTGCTTTGTATGCTTTTCCTTACAATCGAATCGCAAATTGCCTCGGTGAAAAGGAAACTCCTTCCTGCTGCTTTCTATTGACTTGTCTTACCAGTAGAGTTTATTCCCGGGAATTCCCGGGAATTTGGCTGTTCCCGGTCCCGAGAAAAGTCTGTCTCGAGTCAGGTCAATAAAGGCGAGACAACGAAACATTATGATCTTACAATTTTTGACAAGATTTTTGACAATAAAGCTATAAAAGGTACCTTTGAAACTCAATTAGACAATGCTATCGAAGGTGTTTACGCAATGAAGAGTCAGCCAACTTAGCCCTCCCAAAATCAGTTGTAAAAAAAGATATTTTACTATTAGAAAAAGCTGGCAAAAGGTCTCTAAATTTGGAAACAATAACACCGATTCGGCGCTACACAACTTGACTTAATTGAAAGTACTGAACTTAATTTAAGTGTTCTGTTCTTTTCTTTCTGTATCGAAAAGACAAAGACGGGACGCTCAAAATAAGGTTAGTCTTGTCAGTTGTGTTGTGCCGAATTGACACCATTATCTGTACATTACTTTCAGTCAAGCCTACTTCAACTGAAAATGAACGAGTGTTTTCAATGGCGGAAATATTTGTCACTAAGATAAGGCCATCAATGCTTTAGTTTTTCTAAAAGGATATTTTATTAGAAGAACTATGTAAGTAGATCTTATGATCCAGCGGCTCACAACATTTCTGTGGGGAAACCGGCGCGGTGTACAGAGAATTTCTCTTCTGAACTAGTTACTAGGATGTATAAGAAGCAAGAAAAACTTGGGTGGATGATTCCCACCCTCACGGTTTCCCAGAATGACGTCATTCAAGATGGCCGCCATTACTCCGCTACGATTTTAGCGAAAACTGTAAACGGTTTGCCCACAAAAGTGTTGTGAGCCGCAGGATCATTATACGGGTTAAGTCGTAACAACATCTAACTCATAACTTTCTTTAAGTAAGTAGTTAAAAGTTATGCTTTATACTTAAAATTGAAAAAATATGGTGTTGTTTTTAATTAGTTTAAAGTTCCTTAAACTTCATTAAAAAAACTCAATTGTTCTATGAGATATTATTTTTGTTTTTGTTATCGGAGAGAGAAAAGTTCCTACTTATCTCACTATTTCATTTAGGTCATATAATAGTTGAGTGGTTTTTCTAGAGATTTTTGGTAATTTTTTTTGAGACAGCAGATTGTTGATTTTTTTTATCATTTCTGTCAAAAAAATATTTGTTTTTATTAATTTATGTATTTGATCATTTCTGTCTAAAAATATTTACATGTTTTTGCATTTAAGTTGAAGTTATTTGAGAGACTGTTGATTACCCAGTATTTTTCTTTATTTAGTTGATAAAAAGTAGTAAATTTAAATTTCTCGATTTCCCGGGAAGACTCGAGGAATGAAAAACCTATAATAAATCCTACTTACCAGTTACACTTTTACATCACCAACTTAGCTTAGACCATATTATTATGGTATATTATGTATAACAAACGATCCCTGTATGTGAATGCATTCAAAAAAAAATGTTTGCCTCAGGAAACGAAAAGGCTGTAGCGCCATCTATTGAACGTAAAAGGTAAAATTATAACGAGTTTAACAGCTATTTTAATTAGTGAACAAATGCTGTATTAATGCTATGGCAACTTGCAAACGAACTTCCGGTTAAACCATAGACAAAACTTGGAATTGTCTATTTATCGGTGCCTCCGGCGAATAGTCTACAACGCGACATGGCTCTTTTGGTGCGTGGATTGTTCATGGTCAAAATCCGAACTACAAAATTGCTATCCTATCCCTTATTTTACAGGTGCGCCTCCCCTGTCGCTGCCATCCATGCGCCAAAAGATCCCTGTAGGACTGTAGCGGTGCGTACCATACAATAGCGCCCTGTCTATGGACTGGCCACTGCGCTGTACCGTCAGTCACGTGACTAATTTATATACCTTCGCTTGGTTCGTCACTTCAGAAATCGAATTTAAGAAACCAAGTTTTGGGGTTCAAATCCTCGTCTTTTTTTATGGACATTGGAAAATTTACGAAGGTCTTTCAACAAATAGTCAAAAATGGGTGCGACGGCGAGCGACGCGAAGCGGAGTGAGGTGACCACCGTAGTTTTAACAGAATTCATAATATGTATACATAAAAAATTACCTTTTGTAAACACGTTGCAAGGTCAACGTTAAATAGCCAGTCCATAGTGAAAGCGCTATTAAATGGTGTGCACCATCATATAGATCAAAATATTATTCGTTGGGGGTATTGATGAATAGAAGCGAGCGTCACCCAATGATCAAACTGAGCGAATTTCTTAATTTTGACAAGATGGCAGCGTTATTTTTCTTTATCTGAGCGTTTTTTTTTTAAATTTTGGCAAGATCTTAGCGTTAGTTTTTTATTATCTAATGGTGTGAAGATAAAAAAGAGTTCTTTTTTTTTGACAGTTCGAGAGAGATATATATAAATGTATATTTAATTTTTATTCCTACTTTGACTGACATTGCAAACACACTTCATCGATTTTTTGACATTTCTCGGAAAAAACCAGAAAAGTATATCGCTGACCGATGACCCTTGGACCCGGTGATAAAGCCCGAAATGATGGTGACGCCATATGACGGTGCGCACCGTTTAATTGCGCTTTCTCTATGGACTGGGGCGGTTTATCAGTGTCCTTGCAATGTGCTCACAAAAAGATTTTCTTTGTGTACTTGTATAATAAATTCTGTTAAATCTATGGGGATCGCCTCGCTTCACTTCACTTCGCTTGGCTCCCCAAATAAATTTACGATTTTAAATGTAAACCTAACACCCTCCTCCTCGCTCCGCTTCACTTCGCTCGTCATCACACCTATTTCTGACATTTTGTTGAAAGACTTTAGTAAATTTCCTAATGCTGATAAATAAATAAAGAAAAACTTCCGACAGGGATTCGAACCCCAAAACCTGGTTTCATAGTCTTCTTACCCACTGCACCAACGTAAAATGACGAATCGAGAAATTAGTCACGTGACTGTACACCGATGGACAGCCAATCCAAAGACGAGGCACTATTGAACTGAACGGTGCGCACCGCCCCAATAGACTGGAGTACTATTTGTCAGGGGCACCGATATAAATACACTTTCTTATTTTTTTCTTAGCGGCAGGCAACCCTGCCGCACCCGCCCGCCCCCGCCATTGAAGACTGCAGAGGTTGCTTTGTGGCGTGGTTTCTTAAATTTTCTATCGATTACTTGTAAATACAGCCCATAATAATGGGTGTTGATGTTGAAACCATCAAATCTGGGGATGGTAAGTACCTTGTTCTCATAATGCAACTCACCAACTTATTTAGAAACAAATCTTACTTGGCTAACTAAACTTCAAAATTTTGCATAAAATCAGTGACATTCTAAGTACCTACCTAGTCTGAATGTTTCCCGATCTGTACGTACATTTAAACTATGTTTCCAATCACTGTAAACTAATAAGATGCATTGGTTGGGGTGTAGAAAAGGGGGCACTATGGGAAAAAAGACTTAGAAAATTTTCGCTTGGGCGCCGCCTGGTCGTAGTGTCGATAAGGGGGCACTGAGGAAAAAAACACAATGACAATTTTTATTATTCTAATAAAGTAGGGCATATAAAGTAATATAATTAAATAAGTAATAAAGGGGGGTATCGCGCCCCCTTATCTACACTCCGACCGATGCATTTGCTCATTGACACCATTCAAAACTTGAACCTTTTGCCCTCGTCCTGACCTTGCTCCAGCCGGCTGCCTTGCCGTGTGCGGCGCTGGTTACTTATCAAACACCTTATTTACCATTTCCAGGGTCAACCTACCCCAAAAAAGGACAAACCGTAGTGGTCCATTACACTGGCACACTGACGAATGGACAGAAGTTTGATTCGTCGCGCGACCGTGGAAAACCTTTCAAGTTCAAGATTGGCAAAGGAGAGGTTATCAAAGGCTGGGATCAGGGTGTTGCCCAGGTATGTAGCTATTTCTTTTGTTTATTTCTAGGGTAAAATTTTTGAATCGTGCGTCCATAATTGGGGGGTGGGGGTGGGGGGGGGTGCTCCCTTATTCCCCTAGTATATTTTATTTTGTGCGGAAATGTATAAGTTTTGAGAAATGAATTATTTATTTTATAAAATTTTGAGGTTATATTTACATTATTTTGTAAAATTAAACTGGTTGGAGGGGGGGGAGGAGGGCCCATTCCCCATCTGAACCTACCAGTGCAGAAGCCGATTTTAGGACCAATTCAACCTATCAGTACAGCAGTCAATTTTTTGACAAAAATTCACTTCTGCATCGGCTCCGGCACTGCAGGAAGTGCAACCCCTTCGCCCTTGCGTAACAAAGTGCAGGCACCCATGCTCACCTCCGCAGCTTCGGCTTGTTGGTCGCCTTCGGTTGCCCTCCCTGCGTGCCTCCGGCTTTTTATATACACTCTAGGGGTAGTAGCCAGACTTTGAAGAGTCGAAGTGCACTAAGTCAGTTTTTGAACAGTTTGAACCTACCAGTATAAGAATCAGGGGGCGCTGAGTCAATTTTTAACAGTTTTAACCTACACATACAGGAGTCGGGGTGCGCTGGGTCGGTTTTTGAACAGTTTTAACCTATTGGTACAGAAAGCATATAAAATAGTTATATTTACAGTATTATGTTTCGCCCGAAAACGAACCATAATGTCAATAATATTGACAATATCTGGTAAAATTGCGTGTGTACGGATTATTTGAAGTTTCGTTACGCCAATTCACTTTAATTTTTAGTCTAAAACTACGTTTCGTACACAAATATTTTCCAATTTTGATTATTGATTTTCATAAAAACTACGATATTCCGCAGAAAAAAAAAAGCACTTTGTTATGAAAAGTGATAGCCAGCTATTGATTGCACACCTCATTACAATTAAATAAAGGATGCACTATATAAATACCAACCCATTTCTAGTTCTTCTGCCCATAACAAATACCGATCGGTTGGCGTATAGATAAGGGGGCACTATGATAAAAGACACTTTGTATAGCTTGCCAGTATTAGATGTTAGGCAGTTTGTTATGGTAAGTGAACATAGTGGAGCAACCACTAACATAACCTATAAAACCATATATTACCATGAGGTAATTGTTTTATGACAACCCAGAAATCCTTCAGCGCAGCCACAAAAGCGATTGTGCCCCCGTATTGACACTGACCAACTTACTGTGTTAGGATTTTATATTTTGGAACAGTAATGGCAGATGTAACTATGGTCTATAGTGTCGAACTCAATGTTTCGAGTGACTCTTAGAATGTTCTATATTCTAAGGAGCGACTATGTGAACCCAAAATATTTCATACTTCTAGTAAACGTTACCAAGAAATGTCCTACCACTGAAAACACTTGCCAATCCAGTTTCTCACTAAAATGGTTGTATCAGCATGATGTGTACCTACCACTCGCTCGATACACATTTACTTCTGCATTCAATATTTTGTATTGGAAACTCTGATTCCTCATTTAAACCTCTACTGTGCAATTTCTCATATAAATATTATGTGAAGACATTAACATGTATCAAGTGCAAAACTCATGGTGAGCCTACTGGTGCTATTTGTCTTTACTACTAGAGCTGACTAACCAAGGGGATCTGTCAAAAGAGTTATTTTAGAACCTATCATCCCTACTTAGAAATACCATACATCCTAAGCCTTGTCTTCTTCGGGTAAAGTTCAAGATATTATTGGACAATTATGTCGATTCGGCACATAAGTTAAGTTGTGTTGCGCCGAATCGACACAATTATCAGTCCTATTAACATAAAGCTTTTAACTTTTTATCAGCATTGCAATACTCAATAGGAACTAATCTATCACAAAGATGAAATAAAACTGGAAACATTTTCAAATAGCCTTCATTGTACCTTCAGTCGAGCAGCCTCAAAGAGCGCTTAAAAAGATGAAGAATTATAAAAATAAACAAAAGATTAGAAGAATATTATATTGAGAACGAAGATACATAAAAAAGTCTGCTGCTAAAATATGCATCTCGATAATCAACCACAAGTGAAATTATCTTTTTAAAATTTCCAGATGTCAGTTGGTGAGCGTGCAAAGCTGACCTGCTCCCCGGACTTTGCATATGGACAGCAGGGCCACCCAGGGGTCATCCCGCCCAACTCCACCCTAATCTTCGATGTGGAACTACTCCGCTTAGAATAAACCAACAACTCAACCCACCATTTTAATAGTACTTTGTTCATTGACGTGCCAACATGATGTCAATGACTTTGTTAGACATTCAATTTCAAAGTCGGTGGAACAGAATAATTATGTGCAATTAACTATGTAAATGTGATAGGGTCGTACCCTTACTGTCATAGTTTTAGATGTATTCTCAGCATTTATGACTTACTCGTTCAAGTTCCAAAGCAATCTGGTTATTGTTTTAAGTAAAACGACGTTTAATACATGTTTTTCTCATCTGTAAAATTTTTTTTATGTCTCAAAATCCTTAAGTTGGAATTGTCAGTGACAAACCATAAGCTGGTCCTTTACTCTGAACTGCCTTGTTGAGCCACATTCCAAATGAGCATTTATAGAATTTCAATTTCACCATGCATTTTGCAATAATTTACCACCATGCTTATAATGTGATTCTAATAAATATTTTTATAAATTTTGCACAATGATTTTATCTATGTATAGGCCAAAGCTGTAACGTCATTTCAAGGTGGTTGGGTAATGAATAATTAATTATTGATCATTATTTCATAGTATAATATTATAAATTCTTGGAGGTTGGAAGTCAGTAATAATGGTAGTAATAATTTGTCACTTAAAATTTAAAGCTTTATTGTAATACTAAGAAATAAACTTATTGCGAGAATGTTACGAAGTTTTCTTTAAGCAACCACTTTTTAACCATAACCAAAGAAGAAATGAGAGTAATACGTACAGAAGCACTGTTCATAGACGCAGCTACTCTGCCTAATGATGAGTCCTTAGATAAAAAAAATCCTTATGAGCAAATACTATGGCTCTTGGTCCGTAGCAACACTTCAAACAGATTTAGGGAAGCTAAATAATAAGTGAACAGAAAAAAACTCTAAAACTAACTCAAGGTGTTTATCGTAAGTCAAGACAGCGTCATCTATGAGATTTTTATGGAAGCTAGTTTTGAAAATGGCTCATTCTACGATCTGCCCACGACATCTAGATGTCAATCGTATATTGAAAGTAGCGGCCTCTGTTGTTCAGTAGCCTAAGCTTTTTCTTTTCGGAACTACGCTCGTAACGTCGAACGAACAGTACCCGGCATTAAATAATGCACTTCGGCTTCGTAGAACGCCGTCTGTCATCGGACTGTTAGTGCTTCGTGCGACAGAGATTACGATACGATGTGCATTATTTACTGCCGCGACCTGTACTTACAAGGTCGTAAATGTAAAGCTAGCTATCTTTATAGTTTTATCCAATTCTAGATGAGACTGTTATATGTATCGATATGCACTTTAGTGACACTATAGTAGATTATGCACTAAGGGAATAAAGCAGTGTCTTACGTCACGGGCGGCATATTGAACCCTGAGCGTAACGAGGGACTCTAGAGTTAACTCCTGAGCGTAGCGAGGGAGTTATATAGAGTCCTGATAGGCCAGTTCGATTTTCGAACAAACCTCTTTACAATCCCATATGGGCATTTGTTTTCCACGAGTTTCCACACGAATTTGACGTTCCAAAGGAGATCACCCACCGTTCATACATTTTCTGACCAATTATTTTTATGCCGGCCAAGAAAAAAAAATGCATTATTCTAATAGGTCTTGAAGGTCTAAGAAAAAAAAACTATGAGGCCTAAGTCATACGATGGTTATCCGAGATGATAAATCACTTCGAATTATTCTATTGTCAAGAAATAATAACAAATAGTAAAGTCCTTTTTTTTGTTATTTAGTAAGTAAGCACATACCACAAACCGCACTGCTTGGCTCAGGTAGTACATAGTACCCTCTCTTTCGCACTTATGGATCGATGGCTGTAAGTGCAAGTGAGTAAGCAGGTACCACAAATACCGGTTTTCATTATATCTCTCGCTCACACTTATGGGGCGACTGCCGAAAGGGTTTCTGTATCAGGTACACGTTGTCAATTGTTCCCATATCATTTCAGTTATCCATGCAACTCCTGTTACATCGGACGGCTATTACTCTCACTTTCTGAGCTCACTTTGTTTTGTTATTGTTATTTGTTGACGTAGTGTTGTTACTGTTACTGTTTTTTGTTTGTTGTTATCACGGCAACATGTTGTGCATAAACTGTCGAGAACCATGTGAAGGTCGAAGGACTTATACGTGGGCTTCTCGAGAAGAACTACACATTGAAATAGCTCAGATTATTATCGAGGAGCTAATGGAGAGACAGGTAATAAAAATATTATTGTTTTGTACCCTATCAGTAAGACGCTGGCCTATCAATCTTATTATATTATTAACACCGACCGACCATGGACTTACGTGAGTTTTACGGAACTTATGTAGTATTTGTTGCTTTAAGGAAAACACCGTGATAAAACCTGCATGCCCTAAAAAGCGTGTATTTGTGTCCGAGGTACGGCGATAGGGCTCACCACCCATCACGATTAGACCGTAATAAATCGTCGGTGAACGGTGGGTGACGAATGTTACTACTCAATAACACCACAGTCTACACTCTGAAACACCCCTGACAACCACTGATACTATAGTACCTACTTACGAAAGGATCTCTGCAACTGCGTGGGATGTGTTTTCATATTTTTTTTTTTGTTTATTTGAATGGTATAAAAAATTGTATTACAGTGACTGTGGTGTAAAACATCGATGTAGGATTTTAAAGAAAAACTTATTTACGTATTGTCGTAGTAAATCTTCTAAGTTATCTTCTAAGAAACGTACCAGGTGCGGCTTATCAGAATCGAGAGGTGAGCTGTCCGAGATATTGTCGCTGTGTGTATGCGTTAGTTCATGCGTACTGGCACGCACACATGTTAGCCGCACCTGGTACGTTTCTTAGAAAATAGCTTACTATTGTGTTTTAACTATGGTATTGTCTTTTAGGAAGAACCGACGGACATCATTTGCCGACCATGTTGGCAAAGAGCTGAAAGAACGCATCTACGACGTATTCGCGAGGCACGTCAGGACGATGTACCAGTGGATGAGCCTGCCGAAGAAGTCGATAACCGTCACCCTATAACATTGACTTTGCCGGGATTTGTTCGGACACCGAACACTGCCAATAGCTGTATTTATCAACATTGCGAGAATGTTTCTAGACATAAAATACCAAATGAAGTGGTTTTGCGTATGCTGTGTCGTTACGCTCTATTCATACCAGATATTGCTCGAGTTTGTCAAGAACACTTAGAGCAGGACGTTTGGCATACACTGCCGTTACAAGAAAATCTGATTGAAGATTTTACAGCCTCCCAAATAGTAAGTGCTCTGACGATTTTGACTAGTCATATTACAATAGATGTTTTAAACTTCGAGGAATATCGAGTAATAAATGAAAATGAATTCCACGATTGGACAGGCCTTACTCATGAGCAGTTTACTGATTTACTCGAAAATACTCCAAGTCTTAATGATAACAGTCAACAGAAGACTATATTGGCGGCTTTATTAGTTAAACTTCGAACAGGAGATTCAAACGCAAGACTTGCAAGATTATTCAAAACAAGTGAATCCCGTTTTCAGCGGCTGTTAACAATTGGCAGAGATTCAATGATGCGTGATTTTGTTCCCTTGCACTTAGGGTTCGACCATATGTCTAGAGAAGATGTGGCCCAAAGAAACTTACTGATTCCAGAAACACTATTTGGAAATCCGGGTAGTCCCCCAGGAGAAAGAAAGGCCATTAAATAATAATGTGCGATGGTACATATATATACAATCAGAAAAGTGCAAACTACCCTTTCCAAAGAAAATCTTTCAGCAGTAACCATAAACACAGGAATCTTACGAAACCATTTTTATTCGTGTGTTGTGATGGTCATATAATTGATGTGTCCGGACCACATGCTGCTACCACTTCTGACGCAACAATAATCAATTCTGTGATAGATAACGAAGAGAGTGTCATTCATTGGTTTTTTGGACCAGGGGATGTTTTTATTTTGGATCGTGGCTTTAGAGACGCAATACACAACCTACAATCTCATGGATATTCAGTACATATGCCACAAACAAAATATGCCAACGAGACCCAGCTTACGACCGAACAAGCAAATAACTCCAGACGTGTGACAATATGTCGTTGGGTGATAGAGGTAGTAAATGGGCGAATTAAAAGGGATTTTCGCTTGTTGCGCGTTGTATTTAACAATCGCGCCTTATTCCACATGATGGAATACTTTAAAATCAGTGCAGCAATAATAAATGCGTACCATACATTAATTGTGGACAATGTGCGGGCCCCAACATTTTTAGAAATAATTCGTGAGAGAATGAATGTTCCAAACACTTTGTCAGATCTAGTGAATAGATACAACTACAATAGAAGGCGTGCCCAATTCCAGTCAATGGACGCAAACATGCCCGGGATCCAGTTTCCCGTGTTGACAGAAGAAGAGTTAATACTGTTTGCTCTCGGGACTTACCAAATAAAACAGGCAAGAAGCTATTATGCACAGCATCTACAGCCAAATGGGACGTTTTTAATAGAACTCGGACAACAAATACCTGCTGAACATGTGCGTGAACTAGAAGGAAGGGATCTCTATATTTTGAGAGGTCGAATTCAATCCCGACATGTCCGTTCAAGAACATATTATGTGTATTTGGGTATAGACAGAGCTTTGAGTGGTCGACAAGCGATCGCTCATTATTATTGCACATGCAATATTGGTAAAAGAACAGTCGGGTGCTGCTCGCACATAATGTGCATTGTTTGGTACATGGGATTCGCAAGACATGAACCATCAATAAACATTCCTGCGGAAGGATTGGAAGATTTATTTGTAAGGCCAGGAGAGCTTTAAATCCAGAGTAACCATGTAATTATTAAGCAATCAATAAAATATAAAAACTCGAATTCTTTTGTTTTATTTTGCGAAATAAGAATCATGACATGACTCGGGCAAAAACATTAAGATAGTAGTTAATGTGGATGCAATGAATCGCATCCACAAACGTAAAACTTATGTTTATTTTCTTATTTTGAAAAAATATTAGATTAATTTGATTTATGGCAATATGCGACATTAGTTGAATGTTAGTTAGGCATTTGTAGCGAAGTTGTGTTATTTTATGCTTTCCGTTGCAAATGATTTTGCATTACAACTATAAACGCGCTTTAAAGTCGTTGTGCAGGATTATCTTTTTACAACGCACAGTTTAATTCGAGACAAAGGAAAAGTCAACCTGCCTCCATACAAGTAATAAAAATGAATATACAAATACCTTACAGATCCTTAACAAAGTAATGCATGGAATAACACAGCTTTGTTAGAAAAGCACAATTAACATTAAACTATTGTCGCATACTGCCATAAATCACATAGTTAAAAATAAGAAAGACAATCATAAGTTTTACATTTGGGAACGCGATCCATCGCATCCACCTTAAGCTATCGAGAGTAGCTGTTTTATATTAATTGTGATAGATAACTGAGAATATCAGTACCGTTAGCCATCCATGGTCTTTGGCCCGTATATGCCTCCTGCTTGCACTCACAGCCATCGCTCCATAAGTGCAAGTGAAAGGATAGCAGTGCCACAGAATAAGTGCGGTCTTTGTAGTATGTAAGTGATTACTTACCATAACATTGCAAGCACTAGATTTATTCATTGATAAGTATTATTAGCTTTTTATAAATAAAATATTCTCGGTTAAATATAATCTCAAATAACCGTCCTAGAACTTAAGTCACATAATAAAAAAATATTAGAACTTTAAGTTCAATTTAAATATGGCATTTATTTTTCATGGCCGGCTAAAAAAAAATTGGTCTAGAATGGGTGATGTCCTTTAAATCACTTTAATCCCTAGGGATTTTCATATAACTTTATATCCCTTGAGATATAATGCGTTACTTTACGTTGAGGTTGCATGATATGTAATTGGACATTGTCGAGCAGGTGGTGTGAAAATAAATATTTTACCCCGGAGCTATATACTTGAAGTTGTATTGTGAGAGGCCAACTGCTGCCATCTAGTTATTAATTGAGAAAGCTCTGTTGATCGGTTCAGTAAATAGATGAAGCTACCTCCTTTTTAAACGACCGACGTTTAATCTTAAACTGGCAACACCGCGAATTAGGTTGCAGGTCGCTTTGGATAAGCACAATGATATAAACCCAAATTATTCAACCATAAATACTCTACCCTCGAAAGCCTTGTAAAGGTATACAGATAAACGTTACATTAAATAACTTTAAAGAAAGTTAAATAAAACAACAAAACTAATCATAAATATTTATTCGCAAATCTCGAATAACTTTTATATGAATGTCGACTACAAAATCATAATTATTGTAGTAAAAATAATTGAATAGGTACTTATAATGCTTACAGCAGAAGAAAAACACTGACATTTCAATCTCTCTTTTATAATAATTTGTTACTTATATCTTTTTATTACCTACTTACTATATCTTTTTATTACCTTTACTTAACTTCATGTAATAAACTTAAAAAATATTTAAGTGAATAAATTCTTACAAAACTAGTTATTACACAACTATAACTAAGTCGGTTAACACCTTAAAAATAAGAGCATTTTACAATGTATAAATAAGAGCTAAACATCAATCGTAAAAAAAAAACTTCTTTCTTCTATTTATTTTTCTTAGGAAGTATGAAATAACCAAATATACCTAGTAAGTACCTTAATACTAAGACATAGGGTGTGGTCATCAGATTAAGCAAAATAAACACACTCAGCTATCGTAGGCAAGTCGGTTACGTAAATAAACCAACCACCATAGTACATACCATGGTGGTTTATAGTGGCCTGAAGTCATCTGCACAATCACGTTTGACAGCCAATTTTTTCCCCACGATTTTTGACGTTTTTGACCGAATCGTGGGTGTTTATAGTGGACAATAGTAGTTTATTGTGATCTGGTGACCGTACCCATAGTAGAAACAATTATTACAATAGTGTCGATTCGGCGCAACAAAACTTGACTTATTTGACAGGACTAACCTTATTTTGAGCGTCCTGTCTTTGTCTTTTCGATACGGAAAGAAAAAGACAGAACGCTTAAATTAAGTTAAGTCCTGTCAAATAAGTTGATCGTGTTACACCGAATCGACACCATAATACTGACATTGCATTTTCCTTCCGATTTTTTCAATTGATAGCAACAAACAATTTTGTTGGTAAAAATAGAACTATTAATCAGTATACAATTTAATATCACAATTTTATGCAATAGACTTTAAAGCCGATTCTGAAGGCTTTAATTTTAATTTTAGTGGTATCAAAACTAAATTTTCGTCATTGCAAAATACTTCATAAGAACAGAAGCTAAATTACTTTGGAAAAATGTAAGTTTTGACAGCATTAAAACTAAAATTGGGGCCTTCAGAATCAGCTTAAATCAGGGTTAGGGATATAGTGTACGGGGGCGCTGAGGGAAAATAGGAGCGAGGCCGACTGGCCGAGCTGTTATTATGTTGCTACCAATGATACTTTAGAAAAAGATGTAAGTAGATAGGTTATAAATAAAAAAAAAACTTTATTTACCAGACAGACAATGAGTTACAATGGTGTCGATTCGGCGCAACACAACTTATTTGACAGGACTAACCTTATTTTGAGCGTCCTGTCTTTGTCTTTTCGATACAGAAAGAAAAAGACAGAACCCTTAAATTAAGTTTAGTCCTGTCAACCAAGTTTAATCGTGTTACACCGAATCGATACCAATATAACTAATAAGCGATCCGCGAGTGGCACGTTAAAACTTGGCTAATTAGCTAACCTGAACTCTGTGTCGCGTCGGCACAGGAACAGGGCTTGTCTCTTTTTCGCTCCCTATAATTATGACACGCCGTCCCACTTCCACGTGTCAATGTGACATTGCAATACTACCATAGTTACAGAGGTTAGTTATGTTGTGTGCCATTCGTGAAGCTCGAATCTTGTGTAGGTAACCTATCTACACCTTTTAATAATACCATTGGTTGCTATGTAAACTTTTATTCTGCCCCTGTTTGTCACTGGCCATAGTGGCCAGAATCCAATTTTTGAGCCCATGAAAATTACAAAACTAGTCCATTTTCAGAATTTTATAAGCGCCTGTAATGTAGGGTTGTCAAATTGTTTTATAATTACTTACTTACCTCAAATCTGAACAAATAAACTAGTTTTGCAATTCGGCTTTTTCGTTCAAGTAATACAGCTCTAGTACCATATATATAATGCGCGTAGGAATCTTCGCCACTCTTCGTTAAAGGTCGTATTTCCGAACGCTTTCTAAACAGTCAGTAAAATGACAACTATAATTGCTTCCGGTTCCGGCTATTTTCTCTCTAATAAGTTTCCAGAGCTAGTGCAATATTTAGAGCTCTTACAATTTATGATTCAGCAATTTTCCGATATACGAAAACTGACGAAGATTTCTATGCTCATCATGGGCGTAGCCAGGGGGGATTTTGGGGTTCAAAAAAGAAAAGGTTAAAAAACACCAAAAGGTTTAAAATACCTGCTTTGACATTTTCCGGTTCAAGTGCCACTTCTGCTAGCAGCTGCTAGAAACGTTTTGCGTTCGCAAACAATTGTTCACAATTGAAGTTTCCCCCCCCCCCTCCGAAACTAAAACCTAGCTACGCCCGTGATGATATATGATTATATCTATGGCAGATCTATATTAGTCATTATTTTATTTTTCAACATTCAATGACAAGAAATGCTAAATACATTTACTTTTAGCAACCAAAGACCATAGTCCTTTCTAGTATCATATAATTACTCGTATCAAACATTTATTATTTAATACAAAGCAAATAAAAGCTCCTTTAAGTGTTAGGTAAAGATTTCAGAGGCCCTAAGCTTAGTAGCCCATCCGCGCCTAGAGCTTGAAGGCTACTCGTCAACCCATTTTGCATATTGTGGACAGAAATGACGGGAATACCAAAGCTGCCATTCGCATTTTCGCGACTAGCCAACGGAATAAAACTATAGATGCCTAAACTACTTAGCTTCTGTATGTTCTCATGCTGCGACAAATCTACAACAGGAAGACCTAGCTCTCTGTTAGGTCCAGTCACATTGTGGAATGTCCTTTTATGATGTTGTAGTTGTAACGATTTGGGATATGAAGCGGGGCATTCGTCACATTTGAAAAGAGGGATTTTGCTCTGTGGATGAGCATTCGACATGTGGACCGCTAAAGAGTTGGAATTCATGAACATTTTCTTACAGATCTTACATGAATACCCCCCGTTACCGACTGTCGCTTCAGGTATTGAGAAGTTGCTTGATTTTGATGTAGCTTTGATGCTCATGCCGGCTGGTAGATTAGGGATATTAGGTACTGGTCTTTCGGGGGATGGTGACCGACTCTTTTGCTTCTGTTTAATGCTAATACCGCGCGAGGCTAGCACATTTGCCATAGCGTTAGCTTCTCTATTCACTGGTTTTTTAGAAATGGAGATTTGGCTTCCGAGATTCAGTTTGTCTTTGGCACCTTGCACGCTGTGTATCATGGGAAGGCCTTCGCGTTGTTTCTGCATCGCCATCACTTGGCAATCTTCGTTGTCATGTTTGCCTGGTAGTAGCATGTCAGGACGCCGCTTTTGCTGTGGACCTCCCTGCATTTGACCTGGTCTTTTAAGCATGCGAGGCCCGCCAGGCCTTGCTCCTCGGACTTGACCTTGCACTTGGATGCCAGGCCGTATAGATGGCCTCGCTCCTCTGACGGTTGTTGGCATTCGTGGTCGAGTTCCACTAAGATTAGGACCAGCAACTCTTACATGGCCTGGAGACTGGGCTGTCGTGACTTGGCCTGGCTGAATTGGTTGTCCATTCGCTCCAACTAATTGCCCAGGTTGGAATGTCTGCACGTTTTGAATGCGAATACCGCCCGTCCCTTGAAGCTTCATTGTACCACCAGGGCTTGATGAAGAAGCGTACTGACTAGGAGACGGCATACTGGGTGGACCCATTTGACCCATCTGAGTTTGGGTATTCATCATACCAGGGGCTTGACCGTAGACTGCTTGCTGCATGCTTTGAAGGGGCGAAGCAGTGGAATAAGGGGAAGATACTTGGACATTTGTGTAGGGACTTTGGGGCATCTGTCCAGGATAGGCAGGTGGTTTACCCATTTGGGGTTGATATTGCTGCCCGTAGCCTTGCTGCCCTATGTACTGCCCTGGGTACTGTCCAGGCATGGTTTGTCCTGGCGAGCCGTATGGGTTATTCGGCGACGTTTGGTAGCCAGGAGGCATGTTTTGACCAGGCGCGTATGAGTTGTAAGATTGAGGAGGCATCATGCCACCACCACCAGGGTACGCTTGGATATTGATCATTACGTTTTGTTGGTACCCAGTGCCCGAGTTGCCCACATTTCCCATTGCAGAGAGCTTCCCAACTTGATCAGCCAATTGTTTTACTGGTAAAAGTTGGGACATTAACGCACTTGATGGGTTGTACGGTTGAAGACTTGAGCTTAGCGATGGCATGACAATGCTCTTGGAATGGCCTGTCGTCCGAATATGGTCTTCTAGCAGCAAAATATCAGTGAATCTAGTATTGCAAATATCACAAGTATGCTGTGATCCAAGTCTGTCTAAGGAAATATATTCACTGATCTCAGACAAAGATCCACCTTCCTTTTTTGTTGAAGAGAGTAGACTTTCGAATATATCATCAGCACTTCTTTCAAGCATATCAATTGGTGGTTTTGTGTCAGGAGCATTCCAGTTAAAGCTGTGCTGTTTCTCAGTGGAAGCTGAACGGACTTCGGTCACAGTGGGTGCAAAGCTTGTTTGCGTTGGAGTGTATGGGGAAGCAGTTGGGTATGAAGACACATTCTCAGTTTTAGGAATGACTGGTTTGATGTCTGGTGCTGGTGTTGCTGATACAACGCAGCAGTCGTCATCACCATCCGAATCTCCATTTATTTCTATGATAGTAGAACTCATATTCTCTATCTTGGTGACTGGAAGTAAAGGTGCAGGTACAGTACCCTGTGGCGCGCTTTGATTTGTGTTAGAAAACAGAGGTTGGGAATCGGTGCTGGCAGGGATTGGATCTGATTCGCTTTTTACTCGAGATATCATTGGCGTTGATATGGTTTCTATAGGAGGCGAAGATCTTTCCGATTTGATTTGTCCCGAGAAAAGGGGCACGTTACTATCTGATGTTTGCGCGGGTGCTTCGATTTCTACTTCTGTTTTGACAACAACATTTTCTATGGTTTCTACGACAGGGGTTTTGGAAGGAGCTGTAGTAGTAATTTGACTTTGAGGTGGGGTTTTCGATTTAGCTGGCTGTACTTGTTTTATTTGTATGCCTGCAGGAACACTGGCACCTCTTTTAGGAGTTTGTTTAACAGCTGGCCGCCTGACGGGTGGGGAGGCCGCAGCTGGGACCCCCATTTCTGGCTCTTCTTTTGGTATTACTAATTTAGGTTGTGTGGTTTTAGCTGCGTATGTTTTGACAGTTGTTTCATCCTTGTTGACTTGCTTATTAATTGCAGGGATTTTGTCCACCGAGTCATCGCTTTCAGAGTTTTTACGACTGGTAGGTTCGTTTTGTTCATCTCCGGAACCCTGTTCATTCCCTGATTCCGGGTCATCTTTAATTTGTTCCTGATCAGATCCTTCATTATCTTTTCCGCTCCCTTCATCCTCATCATCAGAAGTTTTAAAATCGTTTAGCCCATTAATGACTTTGAAAGTATTAGAGTTGTTGCCATCGGATTTGAGTTTCAGTTTAATACCTCCCAGATTCCCTAGCTTTTTCATCAAATCATTGTTAGATCCTGTTAAATTATCTGGCTTTTCCTCTTTGATCGGCGTCAAATTCTTCTTAATCGTGAATCCTAGGCCACTTAATTTGTTTAATGCAGCATCAGAATTATTGGGTTTATTTTCAGCAGGTCGTTTGATTTGAATACCTTTCTGTTTGAGTAGTTCGGAGACGTCGATCTTGGTGGGCGTCTTCGCGGTAGGTTCGACTTTCGGCGACGGCGGCGCATCTTCCTCGTCTGACCACTGCTCGTCCCCTGAGTTATCCACTTCGTCGTCGGAAGGCAGCTTTTCCAAGATGATAGACGGGAGAGACACGTGCTGGATAAGATGCTGCTCTAGTTCCTCCCAATCGACGAAGTCTTCGTTACAAGTTTTGCAGATATACTCTTGTTTTGGTTTTTTTAGGAGAGCCCCACTTGATTGGAGCTGCTTCAGTATTCTGGAGACGTTGTCATCTAGCTCGTTGTCAAGTGGTAGTTCGTCTATGCCGTCTTCGTCATCTGCAAAGTGAGAATAAAGACTAGATCAGCTTGGTTGTGGTGGAAATAAGAGCTATTTTGGAATGTCTTTAGAAATCGTGAAGTGAATTGCATATAAACTTCTGAATATGTAATTAATGCTTTGGATAACGTATGTGTATTATTAATTTTGAAGACAGGGTCAAAATAATTCAGCACACAACAAGAAAAAATGCTTAATAAATTCAATATTTTAAACCAACTACCTTGTTAAAATAACATTTAGCTTTTGAATTAGTTTGAAATATTGCATAAGCCACAAGAACTACTAATAACTATCACAAATTAAAACAATACAAAAATATAGGTACCAGAAATGTTATTTAATATTAAATCATGTTTTATGTTAAAAAAATACTCTTACTTACGCCATTTCACCATTGCAAAATAAGACAACACAATTACTATTTTAAAATCGTAAATGATGAGATACCAATAAATTTGAGAAGGTAGAAAGAAAACAAAACAAAACAACCAACCTGGCTCATCGTTGGAAGGCGAAGGTGGGAAATCATTCTCAACTTTTGGATCCATATTTGACCTGTAAACAAGTCAAAAAGGCCTGTATTAAGCCGCTTCATTTCTTGTCCACATGTCAAGAAATTATGAAAATTTACAATATATACAAGATCGGTTGGAAAGATTTTAAGAGAATGGAATGATAAATAGCCATTTAGGGCTATTATAATTATTCAGAGAGACCAGGTAACTGTAAAATCAAATACACGTTAGGAAATTATTAAAACTTTCTTTCAGCATGCAAGAAAGAATAGAAAATATAAAATTTTAAAACTTTGTATTTGTGACAAAATAGGTACCAAATAATTTTCAATATTATAGAGGTACCTACAAACTTTAGAGAATACTTATAATGAATGGTAAACGGCCTTCAGGACAATTATCATTATTGAAAGGGAAAAAACAAAATCACACTGCAACCTAGTTATAGTATATTGTGACACACAGTTAGTAAAATAAAACCAACACCAAAGAGCAAAACGTGCAAAAACAATGAAAATAAATATGGTCCCAAAACACTTGATATGTTGAATATAATAATATGAAGGAATTTATAACGAAAAACCGTGCCTTCAAAATTTCTCAGTCACTTTATACTGGCAACAGCAATTAACAGCATAAATATAGAGTTGAAAAAATAAATAGTTTGTTGTCTAAACAAATCTAAGTGGTACTTCAATTTCATCAAAGTGGCACCAGAAATGTTTTGTTTTGTGTCAGGATTAATAAATGGAGTTATATTCAGATTAATCCCCAAAATGGCTAAATGAAAGATATCGCTAACATTGGCGTAACAATTGGCATAGATTAAATTATTTTAAGGTGTGTTAATTCGAAAACCATTTCGAGATTTAGGTTTAAAAAGCCGTATTTTCGAAGTTTTGGTTTAAAAAACCTCATGATGATGAATATTTTTACGAAAAAGCTGCAACTTCCATTTGCCCTTGTGTGACGTCACTTGATTAATGGCTGTTTAGAAATGTGTCCTTTGCTATCAAGATAAATTTATAATAATTTGCTTCAGACTTATTTGACAGCTAGATGACAGATGAGTAGACAGACAGAGACAGACCACCTTTTTATAAGCAATCACACATCACAATCAGTATAATGTCTAAAATTCTCAAGTGACAAGGTCATCGGACAATTCTTTAAAAAATCATAAAAAAATAATGGTCAATATATATAGCAAAATAATGAAATCCATGTCCTAAAATGACGTAAATTCTCCGAAAAAAATTAAAAATAAAATCTTTTAAAAATTAAGCTATGGGAATCGGTGGCTAACATGGCCCACCTAGGTTTTTCACTACCAATGCACAAACACATGTCATAAAAAACAGAGGTACAATATTGAAGAATACTTTCACATGAATTCATTTAAAGCATATACTCATTCATACCTACACTACCTTTTAGATCTATACTTGGATTTTGGCTAATTACGCCATTGGTTGTTACCAGTGGCGGTTCGTATTAATACTGTACATGAGCCTAGAGCAGGGGTCGGCAACCGGCGGCCCGCGGGCCGCATGCGGCCCGTGACCCACTTCGGTACGGCCCTCAAGGTTCCCAATCGCTGCATGATAATTGTGTTTGGTTGTACATATTTGCGTGAGCAGACATTTTCCATTCTGAACTAACGAAAAAGCAAGCATAAGAGGGCGCCGAGCAAAATAATCTAAAACGACAGTCACTGTTAAATTGATTTATTGAATAATATTTCAATGATAAATAAATAAAATATATATTTATTATCACAGATAATGTATCTACACTTCCACCGCAGCGAATATTAAAAATAACTTATGGTGTAAGAAACAAATCTATCTAAAGTAGGCCCAAAATCTAAAAATGGTTATGGGTTTTAGTCATTTCAATAACTTAACTGTCGAATTTTGTCTCAACCACAATTCAAGACAATCACAAACGTTATAAAATACAATTGGGCCGTTTCACATTTTAAAAATTTTGTCCGGTAAATTAAATATGATTTTTTCTGTTCAATTCAATAAAAACGACCACGATAAAAAACTATCACGAGAGAACAAGCGAGGTGTCTAATCATTCTACGCTCGGCGCAGCCTTAACGCATTTCCACGTCTAAAATGCAAGTCAAATGCAGCCGCAAAAATCGCATTAGATTTTAATAATAAATTGTGTTTTAAACTACAATAAATATGATACGAAATTGACTAGTGCGTTATTTATTATATGCGGCCCCCGCTGATCCTCTGGTAACGTTTGTGGCCCTCCTATGTCATAAGGTTGCCGACCCCTGGCCTAGAGCATGAACAACGCCAGACTTTCGAGGATTCGTTTGAAGAAATTCGGACTCTCCTTGTATTAGGCTTGTATTGAAAAACCTAGGGTCTTTTTATCTAGGGATTTTACTAATGAACAATGTATCAAGATGTACTTTTGTCAAAAAAAAAAATGTTTTTCACACTCTTTTTTTTGTTTTCAAACGTTCGTTTCAAGAACGCGGTTAAGAGAGCAACTTGTTTTTTTTTGAAATAGACGTAATATAAATATTTAGGGGTTCTACTAAAATCCAATATTTTTTCCCTACAAAATATTAGGTATTAGCTAAAAACACAACAATTTGTTGTTTCGCTGCGTGATCATAAGTATCACGGGTCTAAGAAAAAGAGAACAATGAGCCAATATATAATCGCCTGTAGCAAAAGCAAATAAGGTCTTTGCCATTGGACTTAAGGCGATTACCTTCGCCAAATTAGCAGCTCGATATTTGTCACTACAAATATCAACGGAAACGACATTGAAATAACGTTCATATCAGCGCGCAATGCATAGTGGCTATTACGACGCTCGCTGCGTCCTTGAGAGGGCGAAATAGGAGAAAATTATACTTTTCACTTGGACGTGATTACTCGATTGAATAATCTTATGTTATGTTTATAGCTATAAAGTTTATCTATTTATCAAAGCATAGATGAATTCAATCGGCCGTGCCACTCAGGAGCAGTAGGGAATTTGAGGTCAAAAAACACCATTCAGTAAAAAAAAAATTCATGTAGAAGTTTTGGTGGTATGAAAAAGAAAAATGTTGCATATGTTGTCTAAGAGTTGATTATTCATAATACATTTTTTCATTATTTTTGGTTAGGCCATAAACGAGAAGTAGGCTTTAGAAAGTACCCATTTGGCAATAGTAAGGCCCTTAATGTGCTGGACAGGTAATTAAAAGAGTTGCTAGGGTAGGCCATCCTGTTGAAGAGCGATAGAGCGGTGAACTCCCACATAAAGCTATGTTATACAATTCCACTTTACAGTATGTGAAAATCTTAAACGCAGCAAACAAAGTACAAGTAGTAAGTCTTCGATCATACATTAGTAAGTAGATATGCATATAACACAAAGAACAATATCGAATTATCGGTTTGTTTACATGGTATTGTAAACAAACCGATAATTCGTTCGTCGTATGTGTACGAGTGGGTCTTGGTCGGGCGCAAGTGGAGCGCTCAGGCCTATCGCTCCTATAAAGAAAATCTCCCATACAACATTTGGGTGGTTCCCACAGTTTCCATTTCTATTGTTGTTATGAAATTTTAAAATCCATACATTGATTCTCATTTGTTTCCAAAATAATTTTTATTAGAGAAATCATTTGCCGTTTGTTTCCAAAAATTCCAAGGGTACAGTCAGCACCAAAAAAGTAGTATAATTAATAGTAAAGCTTCAAGAGGATGTCCCGTGAAATTAACGAATTACCTTATTTCTTAGAAAATCTTCTTATCATACAATCCATTCCGATAATGTAAAATAAGAGTTATTATAGTAGCCGGTTAACTAAACTAAGTATGGGTCGTAGTTAATAGTAGTTTATGTTACAAGCGCGAAAAGAAATGAATAACGAGGACGATTTAAAACACGAGCGTCTAGACGCTCGTGTTTTAAACGTAACCGAGTAATGTATTGCTCTTACGCCCGTGTACTACGTTTTTCAATGCATAGTGTGAGGAACTAAAACAAATATAATCTTGTGAACTTTAAATTATGATTGGCTCAAAAGGACTGTATCCAGAGCCGTTAAACAGTGGAAAAAAAAAAGTATAACATCTATGGTACACAGGAAAGGCTGCAGATTAGCCAACCATTGCAAATAAATTAAAAAATAATAATAATAATAAAGCTCTAGGGCAAAATGATCGACTTTCTGTTCGGTTTTGATGCATAAAAAGTGGGCCTTTACGAGCACTTGCATTGAAAAATATATTTTATAATACATTATTGCTTACTGCATAAGCTGACTGTACGTATCTCTTAGCTTTTTGGAAACAACTGAGAACGAATTTGTTTATTAAATAAAATTTTGGAAACAAATGAGAACTCTAAAAAGGTCATTTTTGGAAACTGCGGGAACCACCCAACATTTTTATGTAGAAAAAATAGAGGGGTACCTTAGGGGACGGGTGGGACTAGGCATTTTCTATGCAAAATACTAAGTACTCGTACTAAGGTGCAGGTATCCTACGAGGTGCAGCCGAATTTATGCGAACCGGGTTTAAGGGGGGCTTATCCCAATTTTGTCTGTTTTCAAACTCATTTTAAAGCATCAAATAGTTATTTTTAAAATCTGAAAAAAATATATGTTTCAGATACATCTTTTCTGCAGGTTTTTTTGTGGTTCAATTTGCGAGACGTTACACTTTGCTCGATCGAAAAAAAATCCGAAACTTTGTCGATTTTTAAGATTTTTTTCGTTTTATGTAACGTGTAATTAACCAAATTGTATGAAAATTGTAGATAATTAAAGGAAAACTATTGTACTAATAACTTTTGTGGTTACTTTTTTTTTAGTGAAAATCGTTTTTTTTTTCTTAATTTAAAAAGAAAAATTGATTCGCGACTACTCGGCGAGCGGCCGCCAGTTGCCCGCCAGCGGCTGTCGAGGCAAGACCTATGTCAGTTTTTTGAGCCCTGGTTCCCCCTCACTCGTCTCGAAGCTCTGATAGAGTGTACTATTATTATTTAAATAATCGTGTAAATAGACATCAAACTATCAGTCGTGTGTACATGTAAATAAAAATCATTTAGTTGTATCTTGCTTGGATGTTTAAAAATAAAGATGGAAACTAGAAATAAGAAGAAAAAAACCGGCCAAGTTCGAGTCAGACTCGCGTACCTAGGGTTCCGTATTATGGATGATAAATTTAATTTACTATTTTTTTTCGTTTTTTCAACTGCTTTATTTTTCCTGTAATCTTTACGTAAACACTATTACCATGATTTTTTTCATAATGTTCGGTCTACCAGTTTTGGAGATAAAGACATAAATTTTTTTATACCAATGTATTTTTACAATCAGCTTTTTAATATCTATAATTTGATACCCATATTGTATTTTTAGGATAACATTTTTTAGTATTGTTTTGGAAATATTTTGAATAATTTCAATCTTTTTTTTACATCGTGATATATGGCCAAGTAAATGCTATTTTTGTGCCAAATTTCATGTCTTTATCTGTAAAGGTGCTAAAGTTATGAGGCTGTGACATACGGACGGACGGACAACGGAGTCTCACCATAAAGGTTCCTTTTGTACCTTTTAGGTACTACGGAACCATACAAATCATCAAATTTGAGAGTGCTGAAGATAAGAAAACAATTCTTTGAAACTGTAACGAGATGTTTTATTGATCGTACAGAACAACCAACTTTTGAAATTACGCAAAAAATGTAAATAACTCACGAGTCCGAGTATAACTGTACAACAGTAAAATGTAACAGTACTTACTCTTGCAGTCAGACAGAACGTATAGATATATAATGTACATATTATGTTAATATATAATATATATACATATATAAAAAAAATAATGCGATTGTATCTACGTATTATTATTTTTTTGTAAGCGTAAGTATGAATCGTATGTAACTAAGTGATTAAATAAAATTTCTTAACTTCAGCTTATCAATTCTTCGTACTGAGCAGGGCACCTTCGCATCGAGACAATGTAAAGAGGCAACAAGTACGACAAAACTCGATAAAAACAGTAATTGGTATTACCAGGTACAAGGACAGCTTTACGTGACAGAACAGCGATTATGTCTCTTTGGCATTTGGGTAGGAGATAATGAACTTGTACATATTGAACGCATTACAAGAGATGATGATTTTTGGATGACGAAGATGGAGAGGAAGCTAATACAATTTTATATAAAATGTGTAATACCAGAGATAGTGAAAGTGATAGTGAAATGAGTTTATTTGCCACAGAACATATAAAAAAAGAAGACACAGTACAACACAAAACAAAATGGCAAAAAGGAGCAAGCTTATCAAATGCTACACGTTGAAGTAACTTGCAGCTCTGATTTTCAGTTTGCCATATATGAACAAAACACAACAGCAAATAGAAGTAAAACATAATAATTAATAATTAAGAATTTTACCTAGTACAATTATACTATTGACTAAGAAAATAATGAATAATAATAATTTATTCATAAAAATAATATTGAATAATTGAAATAATATTGAAAACACACTAAAAAATTATTAATTTGACAAAGAATTACAAATAAAATAATTACAGTCTATTCCATTTACGAGGTACATTTGACACTTCTGAGAACGTAACTCTGCACGTTTCACATAAATTCAAAACACTTAGTATTGTAGTACGCTATATTCAGTATTTTTGCCACCTTATATTTGATTTATATTCGCTCATTTAAATACTACGCCTATAATTTTAGTTTTAGTGGCGTCAAAACCTAAATTATTCCAAAGTAATTTAGCTTCTATTTTTAATACTTATGAACTATTTTGTAATAAACAAAATTTAGTTTTGACAGCTCCTAGATTACAATGAAAGCCTTCAGACTCAGCTTTGTTAGCTCATATGGTTACCAAGTGTATTAAATATTTTTAGCTGTACTTCCAAATGTTTTACAAGAGCGTGCTTAGATATTGCTCATATGATCCAATGTAATAAACTCCCCTATTTGTACTAACTCGGTTTTTTAGTAGGAATAGTTTATGTTGGTTCATTTATCGGAATCAATTCTTATTAGTACGAAGTACAGTTACTGGCCCCGAACCTATTTTAATGTATAATACGCGGCGGTCGGTGGCGAGTCACGTGAGGTCACGATTCTAGCTGCTCAGTTGCATCGTAAATAAATACGTCGCGGTGAATTGGCGGGGGCTGAGGTAGCGATAAATACCTACAGGTCCCGGATAACCTGCCCTTAAGGGTCCGTTTCGCCAAACATGCTCTCGCGTACAATTTAGCATATTAAAACAAAATATTTTTAAGAAATAAAATTTGTGTAGGTAGTTAAGGAGTTGAACTACATTATAATTTTTCAGATTTCACACAAGTAGATATCACAAGCATCGGGAAAAAAAATCGGAAACATCACTAAAATCACGAAAAATGTAATTTGGCGATGCAAACAGAAAAAAAAAAATCTGTTCCAAATTGAAATATACTTTTTTTACTTAAAGAGTTCAAAGTACCTTATTCATATAAAATAGTAATATTTTTTTCCTTTCGTTATTTAAAAAGAAATACACAAACTTCCAAATTCTTTTTGCGTAATTTTTCTGTACTGGAAAAATGTAGAATGTTTCAGTATTTCTTTTAAAATAACGAAAGGAAATAAAAAATAATAAAATCTGTAAAGGCTACTTTCATTTCTTTGCTCTATAAAAAAATATTTTAGTTTGTAGTTAGATCAGTAGACTGATCATACTAGTTCCAAAGCCAAATTACGTTTTCCGTGATTTTACTGATCTTTCCGATTTTTTTTCTCAATGATTGTGATGCTTGTGTCAAATCTGAAAAATTATAATGTAGTTTTATTTGTTAAAAATATTTTGTTTTAATATGCTAAATTGTCCAAACGCGAGAGCATATTTGGCGAAACGGACCCTTAACATAATTTGGGCTCCAGATTTTTGACCAAGAGAGCCCTTGACTTGACCGTTGTTGTTTGAGCGTCACGTTTGAACTGCAGTGTTTTGTGAATTGTGACATTATTGGAGCGCAAAATAAAAATATGTTTGAATCTTTGAATGAATTGTACGCAGAGCTTGTCTGTACTAATTTAGCGTGCAGTGTCCAGTTCATTATAAATAACAGATACTTTAAACACTTGAAAAACGGTTAAGGGGCAGGTAGCCGCCAACGACCTTGAGTCGATCTGTGTCGGTACAAATATCGACAGAAACTATACTGAAATAACGTTCATATCAGCGCACACTGCATCACGACGTCGTCGGGTCTCCGGATAGCGCAAAGTGGAGAAAATAATACTTTTCACATGGACGCGATTGACGAAACAAAAATCCATACATTATTTTTCTCAACATTTTCCTTGTATTTTAGTGCAAGAACCATATAAATACCATTAGTGGTTTCAAATAAATAACCAATTTTACTTAATTGTAAGGTCGATTTATACGACGGCAGTCACTGTCGTGCTAGCGAGCCTAACGCCAGCAGCGCTGGCCAAAGATTTCAAAAGTAAAGATAAGCCCTTACCGTAGTATGACAGCACCAAAATGTTTCCACTTGTAAATGGGTGAAGCTCAGTCGCTCACACGTTTGGAATCAGTGCTCATCTGAACACAGTGATAGTTGGACGCCTTAAGTGCACTTAAAGTTAATCATTTTAACAACTAGTCTGATCAGTTTGCTGACCGTAGGTAGACAGATTGCGCACTCATAAGTGTGCGTGCGTCGGCATTATGTTAACGCACGCATTCAAAAACAATCCAAAAACAAATTTTAGGTGCCAGGGCTCATCTAAACTTTTGAAATCTATGGCGCTGGCACGGTACTGGCTCCATGTAATGTCCTCATGAATCAACATATGCACTTTTGCTCGAGAAAGTGCAGAAAGTGTTCCTCCGTTTTCTGTACAAAAAGACATATGGACACTATCCCTTTATGTATCCGACAAAGTATCTTCTTGGTATGCTGGGATTTAACTCGTTGGAAGTTCGAAGAGACTGTGAGCAACTTGTTACAGCCTGTCGCATATTGCGCGGTGAATCAGACTGTCCACAACTCACTAGTCAAGTATGTCAACTGTTTGTGCCCGACAGATACCTCAGACTCAGAGCTCGCAAGCATGTTCTGTTGTCAGTACCTACGGCACGCACTGTTGCTCGCAGCAAGTCTCCGCTTGTGCGCGCGCGAACTTCACTCAATGCACTGTCAAATTCAAATTCAAATAGTTTATTTTGCAAAGCAGGTATAGATATATACACTTTTTACACGTCAAATTTAATCTAATAAAGAAAATATATGTAATAAAATAATAAATGTACATGAACTAAATTAAAGGTTTATTTAATTTATGTAGCAATATATTTACGATTAAAATGATAGGTAAAATATATATTTTACAAGGTAAAATCCAATCAGCCGCCCGAACCCATACCGGAGACCCGGCCAGGGACCAGGAACAAGGTTCAATGGTCACCAACCGAGCCCCCAGCACGAATCCAGGCCGAACACTGTTGGCGTCAGTACCGGAATGAATGTGACTTATTTGCTGACAGATTGATGACTGTGATTGATGAATGTTTGGCGTTTAGAGAGCGTGATGGCTGAAAGGGTTTGTTAATTTGTTCAATAAAATTTATATTGTTTTGTTGTTTTAATTTATTTTGTAATTTGTTTTGTAATTATCGTGTTCTCTGTAGCTGTCTAGTATTGTTAGTAGATTTACTTATTTTAATAATATTATATTGTATAACGCATTAGTTTTTAAACTGTCATGTTATACTTTTTAAATAAATAAATAAATAATGTAAAAGCTTTTTCGTGCCAGTCCAGCACTGCCCTGGAACCATAGATAAATAAAGGAAGGATAGATTCCTATCTCCTTGTACAGTGGAGACCGCATCGAGTAAGACACATTGGACTTTGTACGTATCGTATATTCTTCTCTGTAGGGGCTAATTTCGTACTGCAAGTGTATAACTTGATGTGGTCTCCACTGTACTGTTCGCAATACTAAAAATAACGTTGCTAGATGGCGTTACTTGTCTCGCTGGAAATAAAATTTGTCTGAAATCGACGAAATATAGCATTTTATTGTTCTGGTTCATCATATTTATTTATTTTATTAATAAAAACACAACATTTTTATAACATCGCATCAGAAAATAGTGAATTCTTAATCAGGTGTTTTTAACATCTTTTTCATTTAACTTTCGGTGGTAAGCTGGCAATCTAACTAAGCGTGCAGACGGTTATTCCGGATTCCGGTAGATGGCGCACAACGATCAATTAAACAAAATATGTGCAATATGTGCATTAAAATACGCTTTATTTACCTAACTGTCATGCACGGTTGAGCGATTTATCCTCAGATTTATCGTATGCCATGTGTCGCGTATTGTCGTATTCCAGCAAATTTATGTTTTTGTGGGCGCAGTATAGTTGCTACACACACACACACACACACATCAAATTTCATTTCATCAACTGTTCGATAGATGGCACTAGGTATGTCACAATTTATCTAGTATAGTAGCGACATCAAAAATAATAAGTCGAACTAGTAGGTACCGGCGAAAATAATAAGTTTTACGAGGGCTTTGTTCTAATGTATGGAGTGAGCAATCTATCCTTCCTTTATTTATCTATGCCTGGAACGGATAGAACGGAGTAGAATTTTGCATGCCATCGGTTTTCGGCGCCTGCTTGTGCCGGGGCTGGCATCGTGTAAATCAGCCTTTGGTCTAAAAACAGCTTACTTTGAACAATATATTCATGCTGTTTCATTAACGCGAGAATAATTTCCTAAAATGAAGTTGTTTTTATAGTTAAACTAACAATTGTGTCGATTCTGCGTAACACGTTTTAAGTTATTTGACAGGACTAAACTTAATTTAAGCGTTGTGTCTTTTTCTTTCTGTATCAAAAAGACAAAGACAGGGCGGTTAAAATAATCTTGAATTAAAACACTTGTATGTAGTTTCACTTTATTTATATTAACTCCCAACCGGTTTCGGGTTTTACTCCATTTTCAAGGGAAGATCTTAATTAAAATATTTTACATGACTCCAGGCACTTATCATTGTTTACGTTGCTCAGAGCTAGTGCCTGGAGTCATGTAAAATATTTTAATTAAGATCTTCCCTTGAAAATGGAGTAAAATCCGAAACCGGTTGGGAGTTAATATAAATAAAGTGAAACTACAAGTACAAGTGTTTTAATTCAAGATGTGTTTCAAGTTTCACCAAGTGCCGACAATCGCAAGTATAAATTTTGGTTAAAATAATGTTAGTCCTGTCAAATAAGTTAAGTCGTGTTACACCAAATCATACCGTTTAAAAGAAATAAATTTAGCAATAGAGTCATTTTCGGATGAGGCCTCGCCTTAAGGTTAAACGTCAGTCGTTCGGTACAAAATGCACAACTTAAACCTTGTTTTTCTTGTTATGAAGTTAAAAGTAAAAAATATATTGGTCATAGAAGTAACGTTTATAAATCAACATTGTTGTATATATAAACTGTATGTTGCTATCGCAAAATTTCCATTAGTTTCCGTAAATAAGGATTTCAAAAATTTTGAATAGAAAAAGATTTAGAATTTCTAATTTACAGAAACCAATGGAAACTTTGCAAATGCAGTATACACAATTAATCACGATTTTGTCCAAACAAGATTAAAATGCTTAAAAGTTTGTTTCGACAAATTCATGGCTAATTGGCATTGATTAAATTATGTTAAGGTGTGTTAATTTGAAAACCATTTCGAGATTTAGGTTTAATAAGCCGTATTTTCGAAGTTTTGGTCTAAAAAACCTCATGACGATGAATATTTTTACGAAAAGGCTGCAACTTCCATTTCCCCTCGTGTGACGTCACTTGAGTAATGGCTGTTTAGAAATGTGTCCTTTGCTATCAAGATAAATTTATAATAATTTGCTTCAGACTAATTTGGCAGCTAGATGACAGATGAGTAGACGACAGAGACAGACAACTTTTTTCATAAGCAATCACACATCACAATCAGTATAATTATAATGTCTTCAATTCTCAAGTGACAAGGTCATCGGACAATTCTTTAAAAAATCATAAAAAAATTACCAAAATAATGAAAACTATGTCATATAATGGCGTATATGCCCTGGAACAAAAAAAAAAAAACTTTTGAAAATTAAGCTTTGGGAATTTTTAATTAAATTTCAAGCTGTTGATTCATAAACCTAACTTCAGGCTTGAATTGCTATAGACCGATATCTTTTTCACTTTTAGCTTCATAACAAGAAAAACAACGTTAAGGCGATATGCGAAAAAAATACGGGTGTTTCTTTTCTGTGTATTTCATGAAATACACGGAAAATTATAATCAGTTTCTGGTATATGCATTTTGACTATATATTCTAGCTAGGGTTTTGAAATTGGAAAACATGTTTGAATAAATTTTTCTCGATAGAAATAATTGTTGAAATGAGGTCTTCAAACACTTTTTCTCCTCGTTTGACGAATAGTAACCATATACAGAACTCAAACATATTTTATTAGGTGTGTTTCAACAATATCTAGAGATTTGATATTTGAAATTTTGCTAGCTATTTTAGTTTTTTTTATCTATCTATATATATAAAAAGAGAAGTCCTGACTGACTGATTCATTCACTGACTCATTCACTGACTCATCAACGCACAGCCCAAACCCTTCGACCTAGAAAGCTGAAATTTTGCACAAAGCTTCCCTTTGTAATGTAAACAAGGAATAAGAAAGGGTTTTTCGAAATTCTACCCCTAAGGGGGTGAAACGGGGGTCCAAAGTTTGTATGGGGAAACAAGATTAGTTAGACTATTTTATTCGAGACTTCACAGGAGTACTCCTATTCATAAATGAGTAAACACGTGTTTCAGGTTTTTTCAGAATTCAACCCCTAAAAGGGGGAAATGGGGTGACAAAGTCTGAAAATCAACATGGGTATCGTTTGTATGGTTTATCGGGTCGCTGATTACGAAAACAACAACGATTTCTAAATCCAACGTAGTGAACGTGAAATAACATCATTTCCTGTTGGGGTGCGATGGGGTTGAAATTTTGAAATGTGTAAATATCAATATGGGTGTCGTTTTTATGGTTTTCTTGGACATTAATTACGAAAATTGCATCGATTTTGACATTTAATATAGTGGACATGAAAATGTATGTGTGCCAGAGCAAATCGGCTGTTGTTGACGGACAGACAGACAGCCACACAAGTGATCATATTAGGGTTCCATTATTTCCTTTTGAGGTCAATCTATATATCTATCTAATATCTATGTGTCTATCTATCTATCTATCTATCTGTCTATATCTATCTATATTCCAGCAAAATATCTTTGGAACGGAAGGGATATACTTGGGATATACTTGGACCACGGTGTGCCAAAAAAGTTTTTCTTTTTTAATGTCAAAACTTTGACGGCCTGTATCTCCCAAACGGCTGGAGTTAGGCCCATGTTGATGGCTGTCTAACTGCCGAAAGTATCAAAACTTTACAGACCCTTATCTCCCAAACGGCTGATGCTAGACCCATGTTCATGGTACTCTAAGAAAAGGGCTCGGTGAGATCTAGACGACGGTAAAAAAAAACGAAAAGAAGAAAAATTGACAGAATTTTGATCGGCCATATCTCCCGAACGGCTAATCGTAGGGAGTTTTGGTTTCAACTATAGTGATCAGTCAAGGTAGGGCTACATGACAAAAAAAATAATTTTACAGGTTTTGACAGTTTTTGACAGGTCACACGAAACTCGGTATCGAAGGGCATTCAAGGTTGCCGATTACGCTGCCGTATTCAAATTTGTCATTTTTTGACAACTGATAGGGATTTTGATACTTTTTCGGAAAAACTTTGATCGGTGAGTCCCTGTGGGAGTGAGAGCTCTTATAAACGTACTTTAAAATTGACTTATTTTCGAATGCAAAAGATAGGCGAATGGATTTAATTCACCACAAAATAGGTGGTAGTGTGTAAACTGAAGAGGTTCTTATACATAATGTAAATGATTTGAAAATGATAAGTGAAGACCATAAATGGTGGTATTCCAAAGTTACCAAAGTACCCGCCTTTTTTCTAATTAATCGAAACAGAACACTTAATTCAAAATTCACTCAATAGTTATTCAAAAAAAACTTATTTATTACCTATGTATTGTGTATACTGCATTCGCAAAGTTTCCATTGGTTTCTGTAATTTAGAATTTCAAAATTTTTGCTATGCATACTTTGCGATAGCAGCATACACAATACATAGGTACAAAGGTTTTGTTGAATAACTATTGAGTGAATTTTGAATTTAAGTGTTCTGTTTCGATTAATTAGAAAAAAGGCGGGTTTTTCACAATCCGGCTGTGAAACCGCTCTTAATAAATGTTAATGTGGGCCAATCCGCTCAGCTGCCACATAAATGCTTTAGGTGTTTGTGACATCATGATGGCTTTGATATCAGTGAAACTTTGCACACATATTTTTCTATGTTTCCCTTCCCCCCCCACACTGCACTCCGACCCATTTCTCATTAAGGGGTACAAGATGGCGAGATATTAAAAAAGCGCCGAATTTGTGAAATGGTTTCAGGTAAAAACTGTTTTCCATGAAATGGTTACTGTTAATTTATAGAGAAGTATATAAACTTAGTCTTCTTTACATGAACGACGTCTGTATTTCTCTCTTTTCTTAGTTTCAGTATAGATAAAAATTATACAACTTGCTAAACTTTACGTAATAACGAGGCAATATTCACGATATCCTGACAGCTACTATTATGGTGTTTCATCAAATTTTGCTTTTTGGACTGTATAGTATAGAGACTTAATTAGATATCGCTAGATAAAAATTACAATTGAATAAATTGGGTCTATCATCCAGGGCCCGTTGCAAAGTGTTTAATCCAGTGCCAGTACCCACCTTAGGGTATTTCCCCCTAAATTTAGGGTATTTTTTCATGTTTAGGAGATTTTTTGGGGTATAAAATTATTTAGGGTATTTTTAGGGGAAACATTTTTGAACCGAATTTTGGGTTTAGTATGCATATATCGGAACGTGGTGTGCAGTTCTGTATCGCTAGAACCAATAATATATATTTTTTGTAAGACATTTTTCTGTTGAAAACTGGACGCTACTCATGACTGTTTTAAAGTTACTGAAATATTTATTATAAATTGTCAAATTTAGAGGATTTTTACAAGGAGTTAGGGGGAAACCAAAATCCGAGGGTGGCAACACTGGTTCAATCGCGCGCGACGCCACTAGTTGAATCACAAGTACAAGGAGCGTGACGTACTGTTTAAAGCGATTACCGTCGCCAAATTAGAAGCTCGATGTTTGGCTGTATGAATATCGACGGAAACGACATTGAAATAACGTTCAAATCAGTGCACAATGCGTGGTGGCTGTTACGACGCTCGCTGCGTCCTTGATAGGGCAAAATAGGAGAAAATAATACTTTTCACATGGGCGTCATTGTTCGATTGAATAATTCTATGTTATATTTATAGCTATCAAGTTTATCTATTTATCAAAGCATAAATGAATTAAATCACCTAAGCCGCTTAGGAGCAGTAGGAAATTCAAGCCAAAAAACACCATTCAGTTGAAACAATTTTTCATATAGAAGTTTTGGTGGTACGAAAAAGAAAAATGTTGCATAATATGTTGTCCTAGAGTTGATAATCCATAATACATTTTTTCAATATTTTTGGTTTGGCCATAAAAAAGGAGTAGGCTTTAGAAAGTACCCATTTGGCGGTATTAAGGGCGACGACGCCACTAGTTGAATCACAAGTACAAGGAGCGTGACGTACTGTTTAATCGCAAAAACATCGTGTCACGCTCCTAGCACTTGCAATGCCAACGACCTTGAAATGAGTAACTTTGTAACCCTTTTATACGGTAACTATAGCATTTTTAATAGAAGAAAACTACACGATACAAATAGTGATGTGGTTTTTCCTGAATTTTATTTTGATACACAGAAATGAAGCAAAAAAATTCCAAGTTTATTATTTCTCGATTTTTGCTGCATTTTTTATCGAAACAGTATAAATTTTTTTTCAATGCAAGTGCTCGTAAAGGCCCACTTTTTATGCATCAAAACCGAACAGAAAGTCGATTATTTTGCCCTAGGGCTTTATTATTATTAATTTTTTTTAATTTATTTACAATGGTTGGCTAACCTGCAACCCTTCCTGTGTACCATAAATGTTATACTTTTTTTTCACTCTTTAACGGCTCTGGATACAGTCCTTTTGAGCCAATCATAATTAAAAGTTCACAAGATCATATTATTAATTCATATCATATCAAATTTGTTTTATTTCCTCACACTATGCATTGAAAAACGTAGTATGATGCACGGGCTACGCTTGTTTTAAATCGTCCTCATAATTTATTCCTTTTCGCCCTTGTAGCATAAACTACTAATAAACTTCTAGACAAAATAATATAAAATGATATGGTTTTCTCAGTTCTTGGAAATTAATTTTATTTTACATAAAATTAATTAAAAACACACTATTTTCGCACTTGTCAGTCGCAGCGACTGACGTAACAGCCATGTTGCAGTGCGAGCTGATAAGAACTTTATTTTTATATGATTTTGTTCGAAATTTCAACCACCACGAATCGAGTTGCTAATTTTTCCGACGGAGCCACATTAAGTCGGATCGCGCGCGATTTAAAACTATGTGTTTGTTTACACATATGCAACTATAAAAAGTCACACTTTTACCTATAATAGACCATAAGTTTGCTGTCGGTAACTATATCTCATTGAGTACAAAAAGTTACTGCTAAGAAGCCGGCCGACCTTTGTAAAACTTGGCAGGTTGTGTACAGTCATGAAAAAAGTGGGGCTTTTATCATGTCCAAAGACCTCATGTGGTACCAACATCAAAACTTGTTCATACGATAACACTCGATAAGTATAACTAGAAAAACATTTGCGGCCTGGCCGTTTAGGCTGCCCCACCGATTTTAGGGGCGCTTTCGGGGGTAGTTTTTACCCCATTGACCTTGACCAACCTGTTATGAAATCCCCTAGTTTGCCTTAAGTGGGCCCAGCCTGGGGCGCGTTCATAAACTAGGGGTCGCGACACGGGTTCTGTTGCCATCTCTGTCGCACGTGTTGAAAATTGTATACGCTATCCTGCTGTCAGTGTTGGAACCTGACGAAAGTGTTAATTAATAAACGGGGGTCTGGCTGATTTTCCTGTACAAACAATTTTATGTTGGTATTCCTCAATGATATTTTACGACATTTTGGTAAGAACTTAGTATCCGGACTTTTAAATTTAGGATAGTGCGTTCCGGGGACTTAACCGTAACCCCCCCCCCCCCCTTCTGGCAGAAAATTTTTCTTTTTTTATCAAGCACCAAAAGTATTAGACACCTGAAACTAGCAATATTGTTCCTAGTCATAGTCAAATGAATTGGTTCAATTTCTAATTATGAAATACCCTGGTAGTTTTCTCTGTCCAACAAATTTTAAGTTGGTATTTACCTATTACATTTTTCCTTACTTTCTTACAAAAACCTTTCAAAGGTTTAACAATATTACCGTATTACATGCAACAAAGCGGACAAAATTCAAAAGTTTTTACTAAGGCGACCACTACTGCTGGCGTGCGTGCCTGCCTGCGTCTCACTCTCTCACATTGACTTTTTATATGCAACGAAGCAGACAACAAAATGATTTTGAGTTTTTAAATTTGAACTGTTTTTTTATTTTTTTTTATTTTATTTATTCATACTTAAATAACTAACATATTTAAGAATTTAAAGCCATCCGACTAAAACCACATGGTTTTTGCGCGGTATGGCGAGATCGCAAACTTTATGCTAAACCAACTAAACTAATTCTAACTTATATAACATCACGCAGCCACAGGCTGCTGATGTTGAAGAAAATGAAGCTTTATGGCACTTTTTCGCTTTTTATTATTATTTAAGTTTTTTAGTCTAATATCTAATGTATGGGTAGGTATTTCATTTAGTATTAAAGGAAGCATATACTCCCATGTTCTCATACCATATATATTATTATAGTTAGGTAGTTTATAAGTAGGTAGGTAAGTTAGGTTTCGTAAGTTCTTAGGCCTAGTTTTCAGGTACTAGATGACTTAAAACCATCCCCGAATGATCTGAAATTGAACCAATTTAATTGTATGAAATTTGATTTGATGCCAGTACCACATAAGATATTTGTCATGAAAAAAGTGCAGCTATTTTTCATGACTGTATACAACCTGCCAAGTTTCGCCAAGGTCGGCCGGTTTTTTTAGCAGTAACTTTTTGTCCTTCTCAGAGTGACTATGTCATGCTGGTACTGGATTAGATATAGTTACCTACTACAGATATAGTTACTTATGGTCTATAACTGTAATCTGAACCAATATTATAAAGAGGAAGTGTTTGTGAGTTTGGATGAAGGAAGTAATCTCCGAACTACTGATCCGATTCTAAAAATTCTTTCACAGATAGGAAGCTACATTATCCCTGAGTGCTAAAAGCTATTTTTTGTTCCCTAGGGACGGGCAGGAATTGCCCATACTTACACACGCTGGGCCATTATAAATTATAATAGTGAAAGAATTTTTTAAATCCGTCCATAGTAGCAGAGATTACCCATGTGAATGTACGCTAGGGACATAGCCATTAATTAAATTCGCACGGGTAATCTCTAGAACTACTGAACCGATTGTGAAAATTCTTTCACCATTGTAATGGTTAGACTTCACTTGGATAGAGGCTATAGTTTATTTCCTGAGGATGTTCAGTTCCCCAGGGAAATAGTCATTAATAACTACTAAGTGAACCTATTTGGAAAATTCTTTCACTGTTGTAATGGTTAGACTGTTCACTTGGACATAGGCTATCTATAGTTTGTTCCTTGAAGACGGGCAGTTCCCTAAGGACATAGACATAGGATCAGACATAACAAATTTTCATGAAAACCAAAAGTCAAAGCCACATTTTATAAAATTACTGGTTCAAAAAATATAAAAAAATTCAATATGGCTACCCAAAAACTAAATCAAAAGCTGCAGGCAAAAGCCAAACATTGACAGAGATTCATTTATGGCTCCATTAACTACCTTAGGAGGTTAGAGAGAATGGATGAGAGAGTAGAGAAGAGTTAGTAATCGATTAGACATAGACACAACTTCTCCATCTGAGGAAGTTCATTGAAAGGAGACAGAAGTGTCATTCATTAGTTACTGAGACGCAAGGGGGTGTGGGGTAAAAAAGGATTAAACATAAACAACAAAACTTCTCCATCTGAGGAAGTTCATTGAAAGGAGGCAGAGGTGACATTAGCCACTGAGACGTAAGGCAGTGGGGGGTGATAAGGGATTAGGCATAGACAACACAAATTCTCCATCTGAGGAAGTTCATTGAAAGGAGGCAGTAGTGACATTAGTTACTGAGACGCAAGGCGGTGGGGGGTGATAAGGGATTAGACATAGACAACATAAATTCTCCATCTGAGGAAGTTCATTGAAAGGAGGCAGTAGTGACATTAGTTACTGCGACGCAAGGCGGTGGGGGGTGATAAGGGATTAGACATAGACAACATAAATTCTCCATCTGAGGAAGTTCATTGAAAGGAGGCAGAGGTGACATTAGTTACTGAGACGCAAGGCGGTGGGGGGTGATAAGGGATTAGACATAGACAACACAAATTCTCCATCTGAGGAAGTTCATTGAAAGGAGGCAGTAGTGACATTAGTTACTGAGACGCAAGGCGGTGGGGGGTGATAAGGGATTAGGCATAGACAACACAAATTCTCCATCTGAGGAAGTTCATTGAAAGGAGGCAGTAGTGACATTAGTTACTGCGACGCAAGGCGGTGGGGGGTGATAAGGGATTAGACATAGACAACATAAATTCTCCATCTGAGGAAGTTCATTGAAATGAGGCAGTAGTGACATTAGTTACTGCGACGCAAGGCGGTGGGGGGTGATAAGGGATTAGACATAGACAACATAAATTCTCCATCTGAGGAAGTTCATTGAAAGGAGGCAGTAGTGACATTAGTTACTGAGACGCAAGGCGGTGGGGGGTGATAAGGGATTAGGCATAGACAACATAAATTCTCCATCTGAGGAAGTTCATTGAAAGGAGGCAGTAGTGACATTAGTTACTGCGACGCAAGGCGGTGGGGGGTGATAAGGGATTAGACATAGACAACATAAATTCTCCATCTGAGGAAGTTCATTGAAATGAGGCAGTAGTGACATTAGTTACTGCGACGCAAGGCGGTGGGGGGTGATAAGGGATTAGACATAGACAACATAAATTCTCCATCTGAGGAAGTTCATTGAAAGGAGGCAGTAGTGACATTAGTTACTGAGACGCAAGGCGGTGGGGGGTGATAAGGGATTAGACATAGACAACACAAATTCTCCATCTGAGGAAGTTCATTGAAAGGAGGCAGAGGTGACATTAGTTACTGAGACACAAGGCTTGGGGGTTGAAAAGGGATTAGACATAGACAACACAAATTCTCCATCTGAGGAAGTTCACTGAAAGGAAGCAGAGGTAACATAGTTACTGAGACGCAAGGCGGTGGGGGGTGATATGGGATTAGACATAGACACCACAAATTCTCCATCTGAGGTAGTTCATTGAAAGGGGGCAGAGGTGTCATGAGTTACTGAGACACAAGGCTTGAGGGTTGAAAAGGGATTAGACATAGACAACACAATTTCTCCATTTGAAAGGAGCTTGAAAAAGGTAAAAAGGGAGCGAAGGGGGTAGGGGTAGGAGCAAGCCTCTGCAGGATAGTCATGCCAGTCTTATGGTGTACCCCACCAACTTAAAAGCTCCCTGAATATTTTACTCCCCATTCCCTTACTTTGTTTCCTTTACCTTTACTTTATTATTATTAAATTACATTTATAATGCAATACTAATTTTATTATTGAGCGTGTGTGAGTATGGGCTTTTCATTTAGGAGGAACGTCATGAGTGGTGAAATCTGAAAGGCTATGTCGAGCAGTGGACGAATGGATAATTATTGAATTCCAGGATTCATGTAGTAAAGAAAGATATATTTTTATTTGATAAATAAGTAATTATTTATTCTTACTTACTACTTGCTGAACGGTGAAGGAAAACATGGTAAGGAAACTGGCATGCCGTAAAAAGCCCAAAGAACGGGGCGATAGGGTTCACCACCCATCACATTCGGACGTAATAAATGTTGGTGCTGCATGGTTGTACCAAGTGTGGAGTGTACATTTCACAGTTCACACTCGGAACCCCTCTGACACCCCCTCGATGATTCATGTCGTGACAATATATTTATTTATAATTATTAAAAAGGATGGTGATTAGCTTGTATGCATCCCAAGATTACCAAGACCATGCATTGCACGTGTTCCTATTTTTAAAATACAGATTTCACTGCTTAGCTGTGAAATTAAAACCTTTGTACTTTGCAGCTCTGAACATATTTGGCTTGATAAGAAAACATACTTGTTAATTTCATTGCTAGGTTTGGTCAATGCAATTTTTCTGCCCAATATTTTTGCTTGATAACTATGATGTACTCTATGTCTAAAAGTTTAGATGAACCCTGGCACCTAAAATCTATTGCAGCATTTCTTAACCTGTGGTCCGCGGACCCCTGGGGGTCCCCGAGCATATGTATGGGGGTCTGCAGCCTAATCTATGGACCATTTAACAATCATAAATATGTTATAAACAATCATAATTTAGTTGCAAAAAAGCAGCACCAACCTCTTTTAACGTATTTTATATAAAAAGTATATATTTTTTTTGTAATTTGTAGAACTAAAATAAATGGCCCAAAATATATTGCTGCTTTTTTATTAAGGGGGTCCTTAAAATTGTGCTTGATTTCTTAAGGAGTCTGTGGACAAAAAAGGTTAAGAAATGCTGATCTATTGCATTGTTTTTTAAATGAGTAGCGTCCAACTAACACTGTGTCCAGATGAGCACTGATTCCAAATGTGTGAGCGTCACCCATTTAAAGGTGGAAACATTTTGGTGCTGTCATACTACGGTATGGCTTATCTTTACTTTTAAAATGATGAACCAAGAAAATAACAAAAATTAGGTAACTACCTACTTATTTGGTCCCTGATATTATACACACACTGGCATTAAAAAATAATAAAGTGAATATTTAACAAAATAATAATCAGACATGAATTAACAAACAAATTGGCATCTTTTAACATTGAATTTAAGAAGTCTTAATTAAATTTTATTAAAAATAATCAAAATTAAAACAAAGTGCACTATTTCTATTATTTTGTGATGTCACAAACACTGTTGAAAATTTAAGAATAGAGAGATTTTAACATTAAATGAATGAATTACCTACTAATAAGAGTGTTCCCCCCCTCATGCTCTGATTACCATTTCCACCTGTCTGAGGATTATGTTATCAATTTTGCCTTGGGACAAGCTCTGCCATTCTTCAAGTAATGCGTTTTGCAGTTCTCCCAGGTTTTTGGGGGACAGCATTCTGGCTTTAACGCTTCTCTTTAACAAGTCCCATACATGCTCTATAGGACTCATATCCTGGGATCTTACTGGCCACTGCATCACTGTTATACCCACATGGTTTAGATATGCTTGGACTGAGCGAGCACTGTGAGAATAAAGCCGTCATCATTATAGGGGACAAATGGGACAATAAGTTTTAAAATATCCCTGATATACATATATATGAAGTCATATTCCCTCCATCAACCACTACTAACTTCGTACAAGCTCCTAAACATATCCCTCTCCACACCATAACTGAACCGCCCCATACGCCACCGTATTTTCAAAATTAGACTGAATGTAACATTCTCCTTTGTGTCTCCATGGACTCATCAGTGAAAATTACCCATCCCCATTGGTTCATGTCCCAATTACGATAATGAATACTTTTTTTCTGTTCCGCTAATTGTGCTGGTGTGTACATTTCACAAGTAGCATGTGAAAAGTCATATGAAATGCGTTTTCATATGTCCCACCTGCTACCTTCCCTTCACATAGTCTGTCAAAAATCATAGACCATTTGCATAGAAGAGAGAGCAAGCGAATAGGGACCAATCGTATTACAGCGGGTGTATTAGAAGGAGGAAGGCATATTTTGCTAATTTGTCGCTACACTAAAAGGGACCCGTAGGACGTATTGGTGAACTTTGTCCTTGACTAATAAATGAGAGTATTTAAAAAATATACCATAAAGATAGATGCGGTAAGGTGGTAATTGTAGCAAGTGTGACATTAATGCATTGCACATGAGAAATCATTGTCTGTGAAATTTCACATGTGAAATCACTGTGAAAAATTAAAGTAATTTCATCAAATGAAAATGAATTAAATGTAGCAATAATGTCCATGCCTACCCATGTGTGTATTAAAGTTTAGGCTGCAATGTGAATAGGTAGGTAGGTATAATCAAGTAGGCTTTGATTAATAATTTGCTTTTGAAATATGCTATTTTTCTTTATGTACATAACTAAATCCTATTCTATCTCAAAAGATTGAATTTTTTCCAACTATGTACCTACCTACCTATTTATGTGTATAAATATCCAGTCGCCTGCTGTTCAAGCTACCCTTTTTCAAAACGATTTTAACCATTGTGAAAGCGATTTAAGAACTATTATTGAATAGGTAGGTTGACTTGCGGACGACCGTACTTACGATTTAGTGAACAAAATCACAAAACATAAATAACAAGCATTTAACATCATGCACACATACGGATTGAATCTTTCCTAATCTTGATTTTCGAGTATAACGATAACCAATAACATGCGGCATTCTGGTATAAACAACAATAACAAAATTTGTGTTAGTGTTAATACTCACAAGCATAGTTTTCCTAGATAATCCTGAGTAAGGTGCTGTAAACTGTAGATAACTTCAAAGGAATCTGATGATGTCCGCTATTGCAATTTCTTCAAGAAGAAACACTGGATTATGGCGCAAAATGTTTTAACTTTGATGTTGATCTAGAGCTACACCATTTTCACAACACATGAACATAATGCGTCTCCATCCCGAAACAAAACAAGATCGAATCAGTTTATTTTTCTGTGAGGAAAATGTTTTTCCTCAGACCATGAAATTGTTTTTCCGCGAACTTTCTTGTCACCGACACACGAAATACAAAATGGCGCTGGCCGAGCCGAATAAAACGCAAGTCTTGTCAAAACATAAATAATAATTGCTGATTTTGAACGTTCAAGTCAAGCACTTTGAGGTTGATAATTTCGCATCACTCGCTCAATATAGTTGCACACAGACGCAACGATTATGCTAATCAGACTATAGAATGGTTTATTTCGCTCGCTCGCACAATCGGAACAACAACCGAAGATTTTTCTGAATATCTCTTCTGGGCAAACACGAAACACAAAAAATAATGCCGCTTCTGGCAGTATTCCAGCCAGTACTGGCACTCTGGCAGTACTGACTGGCGGCTCACTAGGGGTTGGCTGGCTCGTTGCTTGCTGGCTTTGGCTTGTGCGGCTGGCATTCTACCCGACCGACGCTCTTTTTGTCATCACACTCATACTTTCACGAATATATTGCTCTATCTCTTTCTGTCGGCTTTGAATGTGTAGTGAAATGAAAAGAGCTATGCTATGTCTAGGTACCTACCTATAAGCATGTCGTCGGTTTTATTTTATTATCGGAACGGCTTGAGCTATTTTATGACCTCGCTTGCCCGCCCGGCTCGAGTGGCAGACTTGGTGAACGGATAATAATAATAACGTGAGTGATTGAATTGTTAGCCGTAATCGTCAAATCCTGATCTCAGGCTTGATAATAAAATTGACGTTGCTTATTGTCAGGGAAATTATATGATTTATAAGTTGGTTATTTACTTAATTCTTTTTATAAGATTGTCAAAGTGTCTATAAAGACTAGGAATGGAATTTAAATTTTTAAAAAACTAGTCAAGTGCGAGTCAGACTCGCGTATGCGCTAGGGTTCCGTAATGCGACAGTTTTGGGAATGTTGTCATTTTGTTTTCGTGAATTTCTCAACAATTTTTCCTGTAATCTTTACGTAACACATACCTATTACCTATTACCATGACTTTTTTTTTTCATATTTGTTGGTCCACTAGTTATGAGATAAGGAGAGGACATAAAATTTTTGTGGTTTTTCGAGGATTTCTCGAAATAGATGCAAGTAAATATAGCCAAACTATATATTTTTACAATCAGCTCTTTAATACCTACAAGTTGGTACCCATATTGTAATTTTATAAAAATATATTTATTTATATATTTTTTTGTCATTTGTGTTAATTTTTTTTAATCGTTATAAGTTTCCTCTAATTGGTCAGTTATAAACCTATAATCGTCGTTTTTGTCATATTTTTCGGTTAACCAGTTTCGGAGATAAGGGGGTAACATTCATTTTTTGTGGTTTTTCAACGATTTCTCGAAATCAGTGCCAGTAAAAGTTAGTTAAAGTCAGTGTAGTTAAAGTATATATTTTTACAATCAGCTCTTTAATAACTACAATTTGATACCCATATTGTATCTTTAGGATATTTTTAGGGTTCCGTACCCAAAGGGTAACCAACGGTACCCTATTACTAAGACTCCGCTGTCCGTCTGTCTGTCCGTCTGTCACCAGACTGTATCTCATGAACCGTGATAGTTAGACAGTTGAAATTTTCACAGATGATGTAAGTATTTCTGTTGCCGCTATAATAAAAAATACTAAAAAACAGGATAAAATAAATATTTAAGGGGGCTCCCATACAACAGACATGTTTTTTTGCCATTTTTATAGATAATGGTACGGAACCCTTCGTGCGCGAGTCCGACTCGCACTTGGCCGGTTTTTTTTATTATTCTCTCTTTTGTATTGGAAGTATTTTGAACAATTTCAAATTTTTTAATTTTTTTTTCGTATGCTGAATAATGCTATTTTTGTGCCAAATTTCAAATGTTTATTTTTATTGTTGCTAAAGTTATGAGGCTGACATACGGACGGACGGATCTCAGCGGAGTCTTACCATAAAGATACCATTTAGGTACTACGGAACCCCAAAAACAGATTATGACAATACTAACATTCACCAGAAAGATACATTGAATGAAAAGTCTAAAACTGAAACTCGCACTTGAGAGGTTGGACGTGGAACTCGGAACTCAGAATATTTTTACAGAATTTTAAATGAAATGGGTCATTTATTAGTATTAATCTGAGATCAAAAATAAAATTTTTAGAATTTTTGTCTGTGTGTCTGTTCCGTTTTAAAATATAATAGAATAAAATAGAATCATTTATTGAAATAAATATTACATCATTTCTTGTCACATCTTATAAACTAGGGTTAACTTAACAAAAGAAAATTCTTAACTTTTTCTTTAAATACATCTACTCTTGTTTCTTTTGTTATTTCTAGTGGTAATGAATTATAAATTTTTGTTGCACTATGTTATGATACTTCGCTCAAAATGCTTATGATTATGTTGCACGATTGACAACTTGTGTACCCCTTTACTTCGCGTATCATAATTATGACCACTACCGAGAATTTTGAACATGTTTGGGTTCTCCCCAACTCGAGAATCATCTAACGGATTCTGATGTGGTTTTCTTTATTATCATCGTAGTGACTCTGGTCAACGCACGCTTTAAGAGGTGTTGTTTAAAAATGTGCAAAGCCGAAAACTGACGATAGCATCTACCACGCGAGTGAAGCCGCAGGCAAAAGCCAGTATCAAATAAATTTATTATAAAACGTTAAAACTGTTTATAAGACGACAATACCAATTAAGTAATCAAAAATCAATTAATATTTTTGGATTTTTAAGCAAGATTATACAGGTGGAAAGTTGAGACTTGAAGAGATTCGTTATGAATGAAATAGTTGTTACCTAAAAGTTGCCATTTTCTCGATGACTGTATTTTTTTTGTAACTGATTGATAATAAAATTATTGACGTTGCTATTGCTAGGGAAATTAAAATCTAAGTTATTTTAAATTTATTTAACCAATCTTAGATAAAATTGTAAGAATGTATGAATAGAATAGGCATGGCATGGATTATAAATTAAAAAAAACATACGCAGTTATAGGGACTGCCGACAGAAGTAAAGTGATGTACAAGGATCTGTTGGCGCGTGGATGACAGTGACAGGGGGGTGTAGCTGTAAAACAAGCAGTATGGTAGCTGCGTTAGTTCCGATTTTAGAAACAACCAATCCACACGCCATAAGATCCTTGTAGCACTGGATGTAGATATTAGTGAATATCCTGACTGACTAGCTGCCTGACTGACGGATCTATCAACGCCCAGGTTATGCCCTATGTAGGCATAGGCGCTGACTCTATGGGTGTTCAGGGCTCCGGCACCCATGAAGAATAAATAGTAGTTGCGCAGCACCCATGACCAAAGGCAGAAGCCGGGTAAGGAGTGGTTATATGTCTAAACTGACTTGGGTCACAATGGGTAACAAATTACGAAAATATCTGCAGTTATTGCGGCAAAGTAAGGGGTAAGGGCCGAGCTCTAGCAGGTAAAGAAAGATATGGCCAAGACGACACAAAAAAGGTATACTCATTCAGCTTTCTTATCTTAGCCAAGTATTATACATCCTGCAACAAAAATTCATAATTCATTACCACTAGAAATAATAAAAGAAACAAGAATAAATGTATTTAAAGAAAAAGTTAAGAATTGACTCAAATATCAATTATGTATGATTTAAAAATGTTCTTTAGTTAAGTTAACTCCAGTTTAAGAGACTTAAAGCCAAGTCGCATTTCCGAACGAAATTATGTCTTATTCTCTAAATTGATCCTCTGGTAAAATGTCTTTGGCAAGGCCGAAGGCCTTCTTGATTCCTTATTTGATTCCTAGATAAAGTGTCATTACTGAACTATTTCTTGTCATCTGAATTGATCCTATACTAAAGTGTCTTTGGCAATTATATTATATTAATTTATCCATCGAGACCAGTAATTTTTCAAAATAAAACCTTACGCGCGCGCTTGAGTTACGCCAGCTAGGCTGAGAATTTAAAAATGTGAGTTAGACTAGAGCTGCTGGCTTCTGACCATCTGGAAACGTAAACAAAAGATAAGAAAGCTTAACGAATGAAACATTGTTTGTGTCGGCTTGGCCATAGCCTTCTTTGCCTGCTATGGCTCAGCCCTTAGCCCTTTACTTTGCCGCAATAACTGCAGATGTTTTCGTAATTGTGACTCATTGTGACTCAATAGAATAGTCACTTTACCTGAAATGCGGCGTCAAATATTTTGACTTAGACTTATTACCACGCTTTGCCCCGCTTCGGCCTTTGGTCCTGGGTGCTCCGCACCTACTATTTACTCTTCATGGGTGCTGGAGCCCCCGAACACCCACGGAGTCGGTGCCTATGCCTACATCCTACATAACCTGGGCGTTAAAAGATCCATCAGTCAGTCAGTTAGTTAGTCAGGGTATTCACTCATATCTACATACAGTGCTACAAGGATCTTATGGCGCGTGGATTTATTATGTCCAAAATCGGAACTCACGCCGCTACCATACTCCTTGTCTCACAGGTCACTGTCATCCACGTGCCATCGGATCCTTACAGTGCTGCAATAATCTTTTAGCGAGTGGATGACAGTGACAGGGGACGCACCCCCAACAAGGGATAGCATAGCAGTGTTAGTTCCAATTTTGACCAAGACCAATCCACGCGCCAAAAGAGCCTTGCCGCACTCTATATTATGGATTCGAAGAAAATCTCATTTCCGCACTTTTGTATGGGACTACCTAGTGAAAATGCGAAATATTTTGAAATCTACTTTTTACTTCATCTAAAAAAGGATTCGAGCCACGATCTTGCCTGCTATTTATTATTTAATTATTGTTTACAGATAACTCAACAGATTAAGAGTTATTAAGATATTTGCCACGTTATTAAATCTCTCTACCTATATACCTACCTACTTTAATACATACATTATATAATATTATATCCCATACATTCATATATATTTTTCAAATACTACTCTCAACTTAATCGTCGTAAACATATTGCATGTAGATTCCATAATACGCTGACTGACTCACTTACTTGATTATCTCACGTCCATGTGTAGTGAGTGAATTTATAAACACACATATACTCAAGTATACAAATAATGACCAACTACACACACACGTATATAGTCGGACACGCATAACTCATGCACTTTGCCAAGCGAATATAGCACTTATGGCTACTATCGCAAGGTTTACTGCATTTAACAACAAAACGTGCCCCCCTACAGAATCTCACATCGTGTAGTCTACATACACACAAACATTACAGAAACGTGACTTGCGCTCGATCGACCTCAAACCGGTTTCGACCGGGTGTGCCCCACGCCCGCGCCCGACGGCGGCGATGCCAGTCTACTTCTGTACATTTCTTGTCTCTTTCACACTCTGTGCTATTCTCTGCTCTATCACGCTCAGCCGGTTTCCATTTATTATTATTACACCGTGACGAAAATATCTGGGACGAAGTTTTGCGGATGGAAGTTGAATAATTCCATGACAACGACTTACAGAATTCCAATTGAATGGAATGGAATTGTAAGTCACTACTTACTTACTTATTGTTTGATTGATTGGTTAGTGATAATTAAATTTAAATCTTAAATGTGTTACTATTGGAAAGATTAACTTGGCAAAATTATCAAAAAATTAAATAGGTAAGTACCTACTTACCTAATTGAATTAGTTCAAAATATAGGTTTTTAATTTACCTAATCTAGAAATATCATAATATACTTAATATAATCATATAAAATAGGTGGATACATCTCGTAAGCAACGACATTATACCAAATTACCAACTTAATGATAAGTAAGTAGGCAGTAAGTACTTAGGTATTCACTATCTGTGATGTAGGTACCCAAAAATCCAATAGAAAATAATATACGTACTAAGTACTTACGTAAGTACCAGGAAATAGGTGGAAACCACCTAATTCAACCAAACTATTCAACTTACAGCTTACAGTTATGCGAGCGAACAAAGAAACAGTCGTACAAAAACTGGTTTCGTGAAGGCCAGAACCACAGAGCATATGCCAGAACCTTTTTTTTCTTAAGCCACAATCGCCAATGAAGCCCCTAGACTACGGCCACGGTACCTAAGAAATGTATTTCATTTGGTTACTCAGCCGACGCGCTTGGGTAACGTTTTTGTTCGCCTTTTATGCCTTTGCCCCCAGGGCTAGCGACAAGAATATTTCTTCTCCACGATAGTGTAAATGGAATTTGTCATTTGTATTTCAATTGAATTAAACACCATTGAAATGCTAATTACATTGAATTCAATTATAAACCAGTTTCAAATACAATTTGTAATTGGAATGTGTTAATTCATTAAACCAAGGTATTCGAAATAAAATTAATAGGCTAGTCTATTAAATATTTGATAATGTGCCAGTTATTTCTGTGATATAACTAGTAGGTTGTTTCCAAGCCAGTAGGCCAGTAGGTACTTAATGTACTCATACATAATTCGAAACATGAACTTTAACAAACGTACACGGGTTTTTTATTATACTTAATCACTTTTAATAAAATGAATATTTCAAAGAACATTACATTCAAGGAACATCAAATGAGTTGAATATTACAAGGAACATCAAATGAGTTACTTGTTGCAAGAAACATCAAATACCTAATTTAATTATTACAATACAAGGAACATCAAACGAGTTGAATATTACAAAGAATATCGAATGAGTTGAATATTACAAGGTACATCGAATGATTTAAATGGTACAAAGAATATCAAATGAGTTGAATATTACAAGGAACATCGAATATTGAATATTACAAGGAACATAAAATTATTAAAATATTACAATAACATCAAGTGAGTTGAATATTACAATACATAAAGTACATAAACGAGTTGAAAATAACAATTAACATTAAATCTTTTAATATTACTTATTACAGAGGCATAAAGTATTTTAATTCTGTTTTTTTAAAGACTATAGAAATATGTTCCATACGTGAACAAGATTAACCCTCTTGAAGGAAGTACATACATAACTAAATTACATTATGTTATACGGTGGCGTAATATTTATTATGAACACAAAATATTATAAACAACATCAACATCCTTTGACAAGTCAACATCCAATCAACATTAACATAAAGGGGAACGAAAATACAAACAGAAATAAAATGTCAGCTTTCGGATGATTTTGTTGCAATAATTAGGTTACGTATAGCCATAAAAAAAATACATGTTTTTGGTTGAACTTTAAGGTATTCATTTTCCACAAACCACGTTAATCGATTCATATTTGTACTATCAATGAATTTTTTTGTAACCCTCTATTGCACACTTCTTATCGATTTTGTTTCAGGTATCGCTTTCGCGATTTTGTTGGTTTTTTTTAAATAAAATTAGTGTGAATGATATCTATTCATTTTCCAAATACCACGTTATTCGGGTCAAAAAAAGCACCCCCTTTTTCCAAAAATACGTAAATCCACTGATGCAGTCAGCGGCAGCAAGATATTGTCAGTCTACGCCTAGCGTTGGCGCCCGTAAGACTTGGAACCTGTGCCTTTTTTTGCAAGCTATAAATATCTCCCAAAACTACTTCAAAACACATTGAAATTAATTTTATAAAGTAATATTTCGAGGAGCATCATATTCCTGCCGTTAAAAACTCAACAAAATATGCGTATGAGTGATTTAGCTACATCGTGCCATAGTCATAACAACAAAACTGAATGAATTTGGAATGAATTCATACTTTTATGCGGGAAAATAATATATGTTACTCTAAAAGAATAATTTTGTGATCGTTATTGAAACCCAAATTAATTTACTTATACTTACTGAGATCTGTAACAAAGGTCAATGACCTTTTGGTGAAATTACCCTCTAGTATTGGCTCACCATTTCAGGTCCAATAAGTGAAGTTTTTTTCAAATTATATAGGTACACTTACTTGGGATAAATCGCCAAGCATTTAAAATATAGAAATTTATTTTGAAATATTTACAGTGCATGGCAAAATTATTAGATCGTAGATAATCCTGTCGGTACATGTTCAGGTTCTGTTACGCAAAATGAAAACAATGAAACTCTTTTAGGATTAATTTGTTATCCCTATGTTTGTCTGTCTGTCCGTTTGTCTAGACAATTTTTTCTGGGTAAAATTAATAAATACCAATATTAACGGCCCTCTATAGAGCTGTAAAAACATACTTTTGACGTTTTTATTTATATTACGTTTTCTTTTTACGTTTTTCATACAAATTTTCTCACTATGAAAATGTAGGGATGAACACTTGAGATAATATTATGCATTTAAAAGTCAACACAGAAAGGAATTGTTGAACAAATAATGTAAAAAATATGAAAACCATGTTGTTCTATTCTAAAGGGATTAATTTTCTACTGTTCAATGTGGCGATAGCTTTGTTTATTTTTTTCCTTGAATTATTTTTTACTAAGGTAAAAAATAGTTTAATACAAGGTTTTCCTTAAGAGGTCCCTTTACCCCTGTATTTTTCTTAATACAATTAATAAAATTCATACAATCGGTATAAACCGAATGTAAAGTCTACAGCTTATTTTCTTCATATCTTTTTTCATGAGTACATTCTAGTGCCAACTAACTACGTCTCTATACAGCCCAAAAAGCAAAATTTGATAAAACAACATCATAATAGCTGTCAGGATATCGTCAATATTGCCTCGTTTTTACACAAAGTTTAACAAGTTTGTATATTTTTATCTATACTGGAAATAAAAAAGAGAGAAATACAGGCGTCGTTCATGTTAAGATGACTAAGTTTACACACTTTGCTAAGTATAAACAATTACCGTTTCATGGAAAACTGTTTTGACCTGAAACCATTTCACAAATTCAATTAAATTATTTTGAATATCTTGTCATCTTGCACTTCTTGATGAGAAATACAATTTCAATAAGTAAAAATACAACTTTTAGTTAAGAAAACTTATAGTTAACATATTTGCATTATATGCATTAACATATTTTTAATTATATTACAATAGTAATAAAATAATTGGCTTATCCGTCGTCGTGATACCAGCCGTAAATTTCTTAAATAATCTGATATCACGCTTATGGAAAACCCAATTATTTTGAAGATACCATCATATCATTAAAATATGTTTATGCATTTAGCAAACTTTTAACAATAAATTGTCTTAGCTAAAAGTTGTACTTTACCGTTATAATTATTTCTTAATATTTTGTTACAAATTCGGAGAAATAGTCCTTAAGGAAAACCTTGTATGAATATATTTGTTATCTTTGTAACAAAGAAAAAAAAATAATAAACAAAGCTATCGCCACATTGAACAAACAGTAAATTGTTAATCCCTTTAGAATAGAAAGATATGGTTTTATATTTTTTACATTATTTGTTCTACAGTTCCTTTCTGTGCTTTCTTTCAAATGCAAAATATTATGTCAAGTGTTGATCTCTATATTTTCATAAGGAGAAAATTTGTATGAAAAAGTTAAACAAAAGGCCATAAAAACGTTATAATATGTATATTTTACAGGGCTGTAAATATTAGCATTTATTGATTTTACCCAGAAAAATTGCCTAGACAAACGGACAAACAGACAAACATAGGGACAACAAATTAATCCTAAAAGAGTTTTGTTTTTTTGCATTTTGCGTAAAGGGACCTGAACATTTCAAACTATGATACAAATAAATTTCTATATTTTAAACACTTGGCGATTTATCCCAAGGGTAAACAGGTGGCCCAAAAGTCAACGCTTTCCCTTGGAAGGCTGGTAGGCCAGCTCATGACCAGAATATCAAATTATGACCTCAGCAAAAAGTAGATAGTCTTCGAGTTGATGGTACTTTTATAAATTCGAATAGATTTTTGAGAGTCGAAGCTAACCAGTTCTAAATTCTAAGAATAAAATTTTTGTTGCGCAACTCTGAATAGTCATGCCATTGATAAAGTCAAAAATAAACCTTGAAATGCTGTTACATCAGGAAGAAAAATAAAAACACAATTTATGAGCAATTTTTTTTAATTAGGTTAGTTCGATACCACACCCTGAAAAAAAATGTCCTGTGTTAGTTTTGCAAATTGTCTTAAATAACGGCTCATCAAATATTGTTTTTCAAATGATCTGGCAATTTCTGTGTATTACTTTTGAAAAAAAAGTTATTGCTATTTTACTACCAAAGGAGCTGCGTATTTTTTTAAATAATTAGAATTTAGAATGAAAGAGTGGCGGGCAGTAAAAATATTTGACGTTCATTAGAAATGCCATTTAACACGCGTTAGAGTGAGATAAATAGTGACGCTATTTAAAATGAGTTGGAATGAGATAGTAACGCAGTTAAACGTGGTTGAATGAGAGAGGCATAATTGATATAGGCTACAGTGAGATAGATAGTGACGTGGTGCATTCCTTCTGAGAATATTTGTTAGTTTCCACTTTTTGTATTAACAACTTTATTAAAAAATTTTTGTAAAGAAATTTTTGGTCCATTTTATTTTCCCGCAAGTGTAAAACCAGCTCAACGGGCGAAAAATATTTAAAGAATGGGTAATGGTGACAATTAACCGTCACAATATTATTATGTATCTCTAAAGGAGTGTCTGAAATGTTCCGAGGGTCAACTGATAAATCAAACACTCAAAAAACCACTTTTAGCCGACCATAATAAATTTACGTCCCGACGTGATAGCAAGTAGGATCAATGCCGTGTGACGATGATCGAAATACACTAATAAATTAGATAAAATAAAATACGTTTTACTTTTGACTCTGCCTCGTCCACTCTATTCGTATTTTTGCTATGGTGACGCGAGCTTAGAGACCGGGACGAATTTCCCCCCGCGCGCTATCGTAAAATAGAATAAGCCACGCCCGGAACTGGTTTTTGTTTTGGCTATGTCATACTCTATATGTATTGTTCTGAGTTCTGAGGTTGAATATGACAAAAGGCATCAAGGAGTCATAATAAGTTACTTATCTAACAAATTGAATTATTCATCAATCGTTATTCACGTGAACTATTCCAAAAATTAATTTTCAAAACATGTAATTATAAGTGGTGAAGTCGTTTCAACTCAACTCTCAAAAACTCCACCTAAACCAAAGTAAGCAATGCCTTTGTTAATTCAACCGAATTTCAACCTTTGTCAACATTCCCACTAAGCCCCAGAAGGGAACGGAAGAGGGAGTGAGAGAGGTAATAATAATAGCCAAACCAGTGCGTGGGTGAACTTTTCCAGACTACAGTATCGATCGCTCTCTCCATACCTCTCTTTCATTCTAACATCTGAATTACCCCATCTCCTTTCCACATTTACCCCACAGGGTGTTTGTAAGGAGGATTGATGGACCTTTGTGGAGTATGTTTGCGTGTTTTCGAGGACTATTATTTTTCTCATGGGCAAAGAGTAGAAGGATGAACGCTTTTGGGTCGTCTTTTATGCCCAACTCTCCCCGGGCGGTATTTTGAAATGCTCCGTGGCTCACCCTAATTTTATGTTTTTCGTTTCGTTGCGAGTATTTTTTGCAGCTTGGTTTTATTATCTTTGTAGGTTATATTTTTACAAATAAAAGGTTTGCTTTTGGTAAAGATTATAAAAACATTACAATTAAAATTCTGGACAAATGCAAGAAGAACTTGCATCCTGAGTACTACAGTAAACTTATCAATACGTATAAATTTTACGATATGGAAACTTTGCTGGTTTGTGGAAACTTTGCTGGTTTGTGGAGACTTTGCTGGTTTGTGTAATTTGGTTGTGTATTGTTTTTATGTAATGTTAAACTGTTTGTTTCCCAAATATAAATATAAATAAATAAAAGCGGCAAAACTAAGTGAGTCAAAGTCAAGTTCTTATCTGCATATAATTTCACAGAAAATTTTAAACAAGTGATTTTCAGATATTATTTTCTTTTAGATACACTTGTGCTATAAAGAACTGCTAAAGATACAGAATAATACCGGGGAAACATCTTGAACAAAAAGCGACGTAGCGAGGGAAGGTCTGCGCACAAATTTCACCCTTAGGTCCCTCAGATAGAGACTATACCTAGTTCTGTGGAGGTTCCTTCAGTCATTCATTATAACTGCAAAAATGTACAACGTTCTTCACTTGTTTTAATGAAAGTTTGTTGGGGTCCTTGCTACTGAATACGTAGATCTTAACAATTTTTCACAGCTAAAGTTTCAACGGTTACGATTGTGATGTTTGAAGGTAGATTTGTTTTTATTTTATGTTGAGCAAGAGTGGGTAACACGAGCTTTGGTCATTCTGTTTTCCGAAGAATATAAAGTGATACGTATAACGGTCTTTTATTTAATTAAATAACTAAAAACACAATATTTTTGGCGACGAGTAAATAATTAATGTTCAGCATAATTGTGTTGAAAATGGCAAATAATATGATTGGAAACAGCTCATGTTCGACCATCGAGTGCAAGAGTGGAGTATTTTTAAATGTATAGCAAACGGAATTGACAAAGAAACCGACAAGTCTTTTGTGAACCGAAGAGCTTTACTACTGGCGGCTTTGGTGGAGGACACTTACCGTGTCGTGAGAGATTTAGCTTTCCCCAACAACTTGAAGAACACGGAAACATCATAATTGCCCTTGAAAACTTGCCAAGATCGACGTTTTCAGTAGCAAGGACCCCAAACAAACTTCCTTTTCAAAACAAGTGAAGAACGTTGTAGGTACCCACATTATTGCAGTTATATATGACTGAAGGAACCTCCATGGATCTCGGCACCCAATTTCTTCTCAATTCTTTTTTCGGCAAAGCCGACAATCCCGCACTGCCTTTGAACTCGGCCCCTTTTTCACATTTATGTTTTTGGTGGGATGTCATTTATTTTTGTATTCACGGTTTTAACCGTGCTAGTGAAATTAATAACTATGTCTCTTGGAAACTGCTAGTCTTCAGACAACAAACTATATAATGGCCTTTGTCCAAGTGAACTCTAACCATTACAACAATGAAGGAATTTTCAAAATCAGTTCAGTAGTTCCAGAAATTACCCACGCCAATGTAATTAATGGCTATTATATCCCTAGGGAACTGCCCATCGCCTGGATACAAACTATAGCCTATATCCAAGTAAAAAGACTAACCATAATATTATTTTAATAGTTATTTGTTATACAAGGCTGCAAAGTTGTTATTTGGCAGGAGTACTTGTATTGTTCAGGAAATATAAATTGACCCGATTCGCCTTGTAACTTATAATTGTAATATATAATACTAGCTTTTGCCCGCGGCTTCGCCCGCGTTGATTTAGTTTTTGTGTACTAATTTTTATAGAGCGTATTTAAATCTGGTTTGGAGTGTTTTTGGTACAATTATTTGATCTTCAGGTAAAGTCTCTTTGGCGGGGCCTATTACCTATTGGTTTTTTTAAATTCATACATGAAGTACCTCTTTATACATTAGAAATTCTGCCCTCAGCTGTTAACACGACCAGGCTGCTAGGTGAGCTCACTCTCGAGCAGGCTACGTAAAACTGGCCGTGCGCGAAGCAGTCCCCCCTAAGATCAATTCCTGCTGTTTTCAGTGACTGACCCTGAGACTTACTAATCGTCATTGCGAAAAGGAAAAAATGGAACCCTAATAGGATCAGAAACAAACATTATAAGTGCTCTCACTCCCTCTGGGAGTCAAGGTGTAGTGCTCGGCCGAAAAACTCACATGCTCGTTATTCGGCCTCGCTAGAAACACACTAATCGGCCTTCGGCCTCGTGGAGCTTAGCTCGGCCTTCTGCCTCGCCAGAGTGCCAAAAAAAGGAACTCACCGATCAAAGTTTTTCCGAAAAAGTATCAAAATCCCTATCAGTTGTCAAAGAATGTCAAATTTGTATATGGCAGCGTAATCAGCGACCCCGAATGCCCCTTGATACCGAGTTTCATGTAAATCGGAATACTTTTTTGGACCTGTGAAAAAACTGTCAAAACCTGACAAATTAATTTTTTTTTGGTGGTGTAGCCCCAGCTTGACCGATCACTATAGTTAAAACCCGAACTCCCTACGCTTATCCGTTCGGGAGATATGGCCGATCAAAATTTTGTCAATTTTTTATTTTCGTTTTTTTTTTACCGGCGTCGTCGTCTAGATCTCGCCGAACCCTTTTCTTAGAGTATCATGAACATGGGAGATACGGGCCTGTAAAGTTTTGACACTTTCGGCAGACCGATCTCGTCGAGACATTTTCCTAGACACCCATCAACATGGGTTTAACTCCAGCCGTTCGGGATATACAGGCAGTCAAAGTTTTGAAATTTAAAAAAAAAAACTTTTTTTGGCACCCCGTGGTCCAACCCACAGGGATGTACCACCTTCCGTTCCAAAGATATTTTGCTGGGATATAGATAGATAGATAGACAGACAGATAGATAGATAGATTTTGGATAGATAGTTTGATATATAGATACCTCAAAAGGAAAAAATGGAACCCTAATAGGATCACTTGTGTGGCTGTCTGTCTGTCCGTCTGTTACAGCCGATTTGCTCTGGCACACATACTTTCAAGAATTTTCAAACTTCAAAATCGATGCCATTTTCGTAATTAACGTCTAAAAAAACCATAAAAACGACACCCATATTGATATTTACACATTTCAAAATTTCAACCCCATCGTACCCCAACAGGAAATGATGTTATTTCACGTTCACTACGTTAGATTTAGAAATCGTTGTTGTTTTCCTAATCAGCGACCCGATAAACCATATGAACGATACCCATGTTGGTTTTCAGACTTGGTCACCCCATTTCTCCCTTTTAGGGGTTGAATTCTGGAAAAGCCCCTTTTCACGTCCACCACGTTGTATTTTAAAATCTTTGTTGTTTTTGTAATCAGCGACCCGATAAACCATACAAACGATACCCATGTTGATTTTCAGACTTTGTCACCCCATTTCCCCCTTTTAGGGGTTGAATTCTGAAAAAACCTGAAACACGTGTTTACTCATTTATGAATAGGAGTACTCCTGTGAAGTCTCGAATAAAATAGTCTAACTAATCTTGTTTCCCCATACAAACTTTGGACCCCCGTTTCACCCCCTTAGGGGTAGAATTTCGAAAAACCCTTTCTTATTCCTTGTTTACATTACAAAGGGAAGCTTTGTGCAAAATTTCAGCTTTCTAGGTCGAAGGGTTTGGGCTGTGCGTTGATGAGTCAGTGAATGAGTCAGTGAATGAATCAGTCAGTCAGGACTTCTCTTTTTATATATATAGATTAAATAATATATACTATACAAGGTGATTTTGTGAACATCGTCCAAATCCATATTTGAGCCTTGGTAAATGATCAGCATCATGAACCAATAACGATTTTTGTAAATTTCATAAAATGAAATTTCGACTCCTCATAGTGATTCACTCAGGACTGGGAGTGAATTACTATGGGAAGTCGAAATTTTACTATACGAATTTCACAAAAATTGTTATCGATTGATGATAACGATCACTTACCAAACCTCCAGTATGAATTTGGACGATGATCAAAAAGTCACCTTGTATATATATCGTGGATGGGAACTACCTTAAATCCTTTAATTAGCTCATTTTACTGAAAGAAGACATTCCTTTATTTTTTAAAAGAAACAAAACTGAATTTTTTTAAATTTTTTGTTGGTTCGATTCCCGGGTGGTGAGACAAGCAAATTTTAGAAGATCTTTGAATGCAGTTTTGTTTCTTTTAAAAAATAAAGGAATGTTTCCTTTCAGTAAAATAAGCTAACTAAAGGATTTAAGGTAGCTCCCCTCCAGGGCCCTTAAATTTTTTCCACCCTGTATATATATCGTCACCTTAAATGGAAAATTAAATAAGTAACATTTTTCCAAAACACGTTTTATTGCATTTTCTAAACGTCTGATTTTTTCTCCATCTTTTGGTCTGGGAATCGTTTTCCTACTCCCTTTATTTCCTGAGATAGCTGTTTGTGGCCAAACTGCTTAATCCAGAAAACTACTAGAAAACTGATTGGGAAAACTATATTAAAATCACTTATACAAAAAGGATTAAAAAGATTGACTCTTACTGTAGTTTTTTTATTAGGATAAAAAAAATAACTCACCTTATTGAATTTTGGCAATAAACATATTTCGAAATGATGATAATAACCGAAAGGCAAAAATACATAACGGCTCTTATTGAAATGGTGTAAGTAAACGAATATTTAAATCGATGTTAACCATACCTTAAGGAAAAAACGAATAATAGTCTTTTTATTTATTTTTCGCTTGTAAAGGTTATCTTGATAGATGCAATTAAGCTTTTTTGCGTGTTTATTTAATTTTAGTAAGCAGATTATATTTGAGCTTAAGTAATTAATATTTTTTTATTAGAATTTCGCAAAAATATTTAAATTTTATAAAACAAAGCTGCAATACTAAGTTGGTCAAGTTTTCGGGCAGGGAACCCTGAAATTACATAATTAATTGGAGATGCTCTGGTTAAAAAAAAAAGCGTCCGAACCAAATCGATGAAGTGATATCAGCAGAGCTGCCCGACCCCAACTTGGACAAACAGCTCTATGACACGATCACTAAGAGCATGAGTCCTTGTGGAGCACTGAACCCTACGTCCCCTGTACATGTGGGACAGGGCATGCACCAAAAAGTATCCTCGGGCGCTGTTAAAAGAGACGCAGATCAACGAGAATGGTTATCCGTTGTACAGGCGCAGGGCACCCGAGAATGGAGGACGTACGGTCACAAATAAAATGAGAGACGTCGTAGTGGACAACAGCTGGGTGGTCCCGTACTCATCACTCCTTTCGACTATTATTATTGGTCACATTAATGTGGAGTTCTGTAACGCGGCTCAGGCAATTAAATACATTTGTAAGTACATAAACAAAGACACTTACCCGGCGATATTTATTGTGCAGCAGCAAGGAAATGCTAATATTGACCCACGAGACGAAATGCAGGTATTTACAGCTGGTCATTACGTGAGCAGCAACGAAGCGGCATGGCGGATATTGGGCTTGCCGCTTCACGAGAGGCACCCAACAGTGACACGTCTTACGGTGCACCTTCCCAACGGCGAGCGCGTTTACTTCACGGAGGCTCACCTGTGCGATTGAGTAGTGAACCGCCCACTATCACACTTACCGAGTTTTTCCGTCTGCGCCAGACGGACGAAATTGCCAGAACTTTGCCATTGGAAGTGCCAAAATATTACGCATGGAACGCTTCACGGAAAGCGTGGAAGCGTCGTGTGCAAGGCAACCCCATCGAAGGCTGGCATGATGTGAAGACGTCAGATGCCCTAGGCAGAATTTATACCGTTCACTTAACACACTTTGAGTGTTACTGCTTACGGTTGCTACTGACCCGCGTCCAAGACCTTATCAGTTTTCAGGCCCTCAAAACAGTTGACGGACAGCAAAAAACTACGTTCCAAGAAGCGTGTGAGGCAATGTGACTTTTGGAAGATGACGGCCACTGGAACTCTACGATGGAGGACGCTGTATTGTGTAGATCAGCGGCCAAGTTGAGAAAGCTTTTTGCTATCATGTTGAGCACCTACGGATTCTCAAACCCCTTGCAACTTTGGGACAGGGCCAACGAAAATATATATTTTAACGAAGCGCTAAAATTTATTGAGGACAAAGTTTTCTCAATGGTGGGTAAACGGCTGTCTAATTTCGGCATGGCTACCCCACAACAAACAGGAAAGTAGTCCACTGATTTGCTCAGGGAGCTCAGTTACGACACCGCAGCCTTGGGGGGCTCAAGTTGCTCAAATTGAGCCCCAGCTATTACAAGAGCAAAGGCAAATTTTCCATAAAATTGTGAGCCAGGTGAAGAGCAGAGAAGGGGTCTTCATTTCTTAGATGCACCAGGCAAGACATTCCTGCTAAATTTGCGACTGGCGCAGTTGCGCAAGGATAGGAATGTCGCGCTAGCTGTTGCGTCCTCTGGGATAGCCGCGACCTTGCTCAGTAGAGGTAGAACTGCTCACTCGGTCTCGAAAACGCCCACCTGCAATATAAGCAAGAGCAATGGTCTCGGTGCTCTAGTGCAGCAGTGCAAATTTATCATCTGGGACGAATGCACGATGTCTCACAAGCGTGCAATTGAGGCGCTCGATCACAGCTTGCAAAACATCCACGGCAACCAAATGTTGATGGGTGGAGTTGTCGTCTTGCTCGCAGGTGACTTCCGGCAGACGCTGCCAGTCATCGAACGAGGCACTGCAGCAGACGAGATCAACGCTTGTCTCAAGGCTTCGCCAATGTGGGCAAAGGTAGATTGCACCTCACAACAAATATGAGAGTCCAGCTCTACAACCTCGAGATTGGCGAAGGCCGCATAGCAATGGATTCGGAAGGCCTAATCAAATTTGAAAGCCGCTTTGGAAGATAGCCTAATAAATGAGGGTTTTCCGAGCTTATAACTTATTTGTTTGTTATTCTTATGATAATAAAATTGTATTTCTATAACCAAAAGATATGTTCCTCTCGATGTGGTACTGGTGATGTTCTCCATCCATTCGATGCATGTAACTGGATGCAACTTTCAGTTAACTTACCTAAGAAACTACGGGTTGATTGTTGTTTATTTATTGGTTCATATATTATTGTTTTATAAAAAAGATTATGTAAGACTGATTTGTTTTGTTGATCCTATATTAATAAAATTATATGAATATAACCACAAGACTTAAGGGTGCAATGGTGTCAGAATATAGTATCCATCCATGACAGCTTAAAACGTGGGATTTCAATTTTCAAACGATACAAATTAGCCCGTTTGACAATTAAACCCGTATGTATTTTTTGAGCTGTCAAGTGAATCCGGTTTTCTTACACAATTCTACTTGTTCACGTCGATGTGGCACTGGTGATGTTCTCCATCCACATACGTGCATGTTACTGTATGCAACTTTCAGTGAACTTACAGTACGCGGTGGTATATAATGCACACCGGCTATCTTCGGCTTCGTAGAGCGTCGTCTCTGTCACCGGCCTAAGAGCTTCGTGCAACAGAGATGACGCTTCGACTCGATATGCATTATTTATCGCCGCGTACTGTAGTTAACAAATTAAGGGTTGATTATTATTTTTGTGTTGATTGGTTCAAATTATTAAAAGAGATTATGACTGATATGTTTCGCAATTTCTATAGGTATAATTAATAAAATTATATCACGAAGGTTCTGCGGTTTTTATTTATTTATTTAATCGTATATCCCGACCGGGTACTGGCCCAGTACTCCCAAAAAAATTCGGTTGATCGTTTATCGTCCAAGCTTACGTCCATCTCTGACGCACGCCTAGAGAGTGTTATAGAGATGGATATACGACCGAACGATATTCGATCGAATTTTGTCACTTCGGAGTAGCCCCTCAGGATAGCGAAACAGGTGCTAAAATAAATTAATTTTTCTTGTCTTATTAACGTAAAACCTTCTTTAAATAAAACTATAAAAGGACTTTATGTATGTTAATTAGCTCCCTAGTGATAGATTTCAACAGCTCTTATTAAAATATTAGCTTTGAAGTTAATTCTAAAGTCATTCTAAGTACCAGAAAAGGTCCATTGGCAAATTCAACAACCATGAAAAATGGCAAACTATAAAATGGCAAACATAAATAAGGCTACTTAAATCATGCAAAAAAGTCACAATTTTTACTTTATTAAACGGCAAAATTGAATAACAAACATGTAAAACTAAATAACTGGGCATAATTTTGGAAAAGTATTTTGGCAAAAATGAATATACGGTAAATCATGGATATAAGAAATTATTTTCCAATATTATAAAATGTACAACTTAAGAACTTTCTAAAGCCCACAACATATAAAAAAATTGGAATTTTAGCTTTCTTAATAACGGAGATATGAATTCTCTACCAAAAAAAAAACACAAAATTGCGATTATCTCGGAACTTTTTTTGTTGGTTATTTAATTTTCCCTTTAAGGTGACGATTTATTGACTTTGGAATTCCTAGCCAAACGCATGAGCTCAGGCTACATACATAAGGTCTTTCAATTTAAATTGAAAGTAATTTAGGAGGTGATTCAGTATCGTTAAAAAAACATCACATTCCACTGCAAAGCACTTTTTCTTCGCGAACTTTTTTTTCACTTCTCAGTACAAAGTGGTCCGATCAGCTGACTCAGTTTGTATGGACAAGTGAAGAAAGAGTTGGCGCAAAAAAATATACTTTGCAATGTGATGTATTAACGATACTGAATCACCTCCTAAATTACTTCCATTTAAATTGAAAGACCTTATACAAGGTGACTTTTTGATCATCGTCCAAATTCATACTGGAGGCTTGATAAGTGATCAGTATCTTGGATCAGTAACAATTTTTGTGAAATTCGTAAAATGAAATTTCGGCTTCCCATAGAAATTCAGTTCCAGTCCCGAGTGAATCACTATGGGGAGTCGAAGTTTCATTTTACGAATTTCACCAAAATTGTTATTGATCCATGATACTGATCACTTACCAAGCCACCAGTATGAATTTGGACGATGATCAAAAAGTCACCTTGTATACAACGTGTAACAGAACGGTGTAACCATATTTGAAGAGCTTATTCAGTCAATGGTTTAGAACAACTTTTACTATGGAACAAATCATGTATATCGAAAAAAAAAATTACTCGCTTCATAGGCAAATGCAATGCCGCTCGGCCGAAATGTATGGAAGGGCAGATTTTTTTTTTTGAGATTTCAGGGTTGACTCCATAGTAAAAGTTGTTCTATACCATTGACTGAATAAGCTCTTGAAATATGGTTACACCTTTCTGTTACACGTTGTATACATTATGTACTCGTACCTATCATAATTGGAATAGATTCAATTATGATAAGGTGTGTTAATTCGAAAATCATTCCGAGATTTAGGTTTAATAAGCCGTATTTTCAAAGTTTTGGTCTAAAAAACCTCATGATGATGAATATTTCTACGAAAAGGCTGCAACTTCCATTTGCCCTCGTGTGACGTCACTTGAGTAATGGCTGTTTAGAAATGTGTCCTTTGCTATCAAGACAAATTTATAATAATGTGCTTCAGACTAATTTGACAGCTAGATGGCAGATGAGTAGACAGACAGAGACAGACCACTTTTTTAGGGTTCCGTAGTCAACAACCAGGAACATTTATAGTTTCGCCATGTCCGTCTGTCTGTCCCTGTATGTCCGGCCAAGTGCGTGTCGGACCACGCGCAGTGTAGGGTTCCGTAGTTGCCCTGCACAATATGCGGACTTCTTCTCCAAGTACATTTTATAAGTTTGTCTACTAATACAGATCGCGCCAAACTTCTAATACGCTCGGAAGTTGTTCTTCCCAAGAACGGCCCATACATTTTGTTCTTGCTGATGCGAATCACCCCGTGTTTAAAGGGGACTAAAATTTTGGCGCGATCTGTACTCGTCAACTTGTAAAGCCTACTTAGGCCAGTGGAAATTAACATTAAATTCGCAAAGCACGATGTAGTGCTGCATTTTTGGTATGTTGTTTGGATCAGTTAGGGTGATGTAAATCCCAATTTGCAACTTCGAAAAAGTTGTGCTCGCTGCGCACCACGTGATAAACTGCGAAAATGTTGGACTTTTTTCACTTTTTGCTCTAATAAAAGTCATAAACTATGCGTTTCCGACAAGTAACATTCACTACACAAATGAAGGTTATTAAATTTGCAACAATTTAAGCCTGATTGCAGCTCTCTAAACCTTATAACGACTAAACTGTGGCCATTCAAAGATGGTTCGTTTTTCCCGAAATATTGAAATTTTTAGTTTTGCTCCCGTTTGAAGCAAAATATTGGCAAAAACCGCTCGTTCTATGAGAAGGTCGTATAATAAAGTTGTAGTGCATTTAATTTTCTTTCATTAGAGCATAGAACAAAGTCTGTGAGACAAATAGTTCACTCACAATATCCGAAAAACAAAAAGAAGGTAGAAATAGATTTTTAAAGAATTGAAACTGAGGGCATATAAAATCATAAAAAGGATAATACTTTTTCATTTGCAGGATAGGTAATTAACAAAAGTACAAAATTTGGGAAAGTAGGAAAAAAGATTATACGCAAATTAAATGTTTAAGAAGCTGCAGTCACTCGGCGTTTTTTTTTTTGGTTGAGGTTCAATTTCTCCTTCCTCCTCAGGTTTGTCACGTTCCTCTGGTTCGTAAGGCTCTTCACTTTCCTGTTCTTCCTCAGCTTCCTCGGCATCATCTTCATCTATCAAAATCAAGGCGACGTTATCGCATGACTTTCCTGAGCAGTTTAAGCATAAAGCCGAGCATTTGAGCCCAGCTTTTAGGCAAGTGCATGCCCCCCTGCATCCCTTTTTACATTTGCAGGCTATGATTTTGAGAAGCTGTGGCGGGGCTGGCTCTTTGTGGGTTGTTATTGGAATAAGGCCGCAAGAGCTCATTTCCCAACCCCATTCGATGGGGTCCATCTCTACTCCCAGCCACTTTTGCACTTGGTGGTAGGTACGGAACGCATGAAAAGAGGAAGCCTCGGTGGTTGGGGGCAAACGTGCAAGATTTACTTTTGCATTTGCCGCTGTCTTCACGAACAGCTTGAACCTCAGGTCGTGCAGTCTCTGAGTATCCGGAACACCTCCGTAAAGTGCCACCAGACACTTTTCGCCAGCTTCAGCAATACTTTCATGCGCTGCATCAGTTTGAAGCAAGATGGCAACCAGATCTACTAGGTCCTGCCTCTTCTGAAATTGTCCCCACAATTTTCTTTTTCCCTGCCAGAAAAGTGCAGATGTGGTGTCACATCCAGTAAATGCGTGAAGAAACAGTTCAAACCCACTGGGCATTTCAACTTCCCCTCGGTTGAACGCACTGGTGGTATACTGAATGCAACCTGTTCTGCCACGTTCACGTTTCTGAAAGCGCAAGTTGGTGCTGGTAGAACCCAACCCACAGAAGAGAACAAGGAGGTCCACGTCCTCTCCAACAACAATCACATGATCGTTGCTCGTGGTTTTCTCCAATGCCATCAGAATGATATCACGGTCTGCATCTTCCGTCGCTGTCTTCGTTTCTATCCCTTCGGCAGAAAATGCAGAGCATAGATATTGAATGAGGCGTTCTTTGTTTCGGTCATTCGATAACATCTTCTCCTGGGGTACTGTAATGATCGTGGAGGAGTCAAAAACGATTTCACTGGAAGAAACGGTATATCGTCTTAACCGCTCTGCAGATTTTGTACTCCGATCGGCACCCTCCTGTGGGTACCCATCGAATACCACTGATACGTTCCTGCCAAAGTGGTTTAACGTGTACCTGACGTAGGTAGCTACAATTTCCTGTATAGATGAGTTTCGATGCCAGATGACAGTATGCAGGAGGTATCCCCCATCTACTACTACATGCGTGTTGGCATTGAGAGAAACGTTTTCAGAGGCTGGAGTGAAAGCTTCGTAAAACTTTGATTTGGTCCCTTTTCGCATTCCTTCTTCATTGAACAACGCCATTGGCAATGGGGCTAATTCAAATTTGAAATGCTCTTTCAATTGCTCATCTGACTGCTTCATTATACACAATCTCTGAAAGATGGTGAGTGGCTCGATATCAATACGCTTATTGTGAACTTTAACTGTGCTTGTGGCACTCACCAATGTTACCACTTTTTCTTTTCTTTTGATTGTTACCTGTCCAAACGACTGCCCAGTGATTTTTGTCACTCCTGTGAGACCTTCTTCTCGGGCTAAGTGGCAGTTTACTTCTGAACCACCCACGACTCCACTGCTGATTGATAATAGTTTGTCTGTCGATGGAAATGGAGGGTGAATATGAAACCAGCTGTACTTTCCTGTACAGCTGTAATTTCCTGTACAGGTACGTACCTAACCCTATCTTGATTGAGGAGAGGAAAGAGTGATTTCTCGTGGCTGAGATGATTGCATGAGCAATTGAAACACATTTCTTTTTATAACCTTCGAGGGACTGGCGTTTGTGTTTCATTACAATGGTTTCAAGTAAGAGTTGTAACGATTTTGGTACAACAGAATCCGTTTTGCGAAGGAAATCGTCCGATGGAGGATATTCAGTTGTGTCATATACTCTTGAACAAATGTCCTGCAATATTATTTCCGCTGCGCTCTTGACCACTCGCATGCAAGCATCGTGAACACTGACTTCGTCTAGCTTTTTCAAAAAAAGTTCATCCTCTTTGAGGCCACGCTCCACACTCGAGTTAATTAGAGTTTGGATGCCACGTTTTTTTACAATTACCACTGTACTGTCACGTTCCTTGAGTGCCAGCCGACACACAAAGCAGACTCCCGGTGGAACCGACATTTTTATGAATATTTAGCCTGACTTCGTTCGCGTTAATAAGATAATAGGTTTTTGGCTGCTCCCCTGCGTTACCGGGTAGGCTACTTCCAATTACTATCTTGTGCGAAAATCAAAACCAAAACATAAGCCCGAAGGCATTTGTTTAGTTGATGGGAGTTTAAGCCAGTTTACACTGTTACCGCCTTCACCGCGTGGAGGTACTCCCAGCTTATGTTTTGATATGCAGATTGTGAGTGATAGTGTTGTGCTCTAATAAAAGAAAATTAAATTTTCTACAACTTTATTTTACGACCTTCTCATAGAACGAGCGGTTTTGCCAATATTTTGCTTCAAACGGGAGCAAAACTAAAAATTTCAAATTTTCGGGAAAAACTGACTATCTTTGAAAGGCCACAGCTTAGTTGTTATAAGGTTTAGAGAGCTGCGGTTAAGCTTAAATTGTTGCAAATTTAATTAGCTTTATTTATGTAGTGAATGTTACTTGTCGGAAACGCATAGTTTATGACTTTTAGAGCAAAAAGTAAAAAATGTCCCAAATTTTCGCAGTTTATCACGCGGTGCGCAGCGAGCACAGCTTTTTCGAAGTTGCAAATTGGGATTTACATCACCCTAACTGATCCAAACAACATACCAAAAATGCAGCACTACATCGTGCTTTGCGAATTTAGGGTTTTTTAGTGTCGATTTCTACTGGCGTAACTTAGCTGTGATAGTTTTCCTTTTAATTTCGTTATGTATGCTACTGCCGTGATTTTTTTCACGTCTCCATATACAACCGTTTCGCTGGCAGGGGGGGGGGACACTTGACTCTAACAAAAATTAACACTTTTAAGCTTAATAATGTTTCGCAAACGGAACCCTGGATCGAAAAATGGTAATCGAAAAATGGTAATCGAAAAATGAAAATAGGGGATAGACGAGAAAAAAAATCATCCCCACTTTACGTGTAGGGGAGGTACCCTACAAAAAAACTTTTTCAAATTTACACTATACCACTATCGGCGTGATAAATATGTATATCCATGCTAAATTACAGCTTTCTAGTACGAATAGTCTCTAAGCTAAGCCGCGGACAGACAGACAGACAGACGGACATGCCGAAACTATAAGGGTTCCTTGTTATTGACTACGGAACCCTAAAAATAGTTCTCGAAACTAAGGAAAAAAAGCTTTTTGGTCTGCTTTTACGAGGATAGCGCCACGAAATTATTCATAAACATTTGTTTTACAAACCTTTACTGTGTTACTACAAAACGGTGTTTAACTTTAGACAATGTTTAAATCTGTCGTTGTCACCTTTTCTTTCATATTGTTAAAGAGTGACAGCAACAGATTTAAACACTGTCTAAAGTTAAACACCGTTTTGTAGTAACACCGTTGATGTTGTGACGGGAAATATTTTTAATAACAAGTCCTAATGTAGCCGCAAATACAAAATAACTGTAGTTTTGCGTGCGCAAGAGTTTACGCGCGCTCGCCGTAAAATCCAAGACTTTTTTTTACAAATTGTCTCTGACAAATCAGGGTTACTTGTCAGGACTTTTCAGTTATACATCAGTAGCATAATCATGAAAACATCTCCGTATAAATTAACATTATATTATATATCTCCGTATAGTTGCGTTTCAAACTACATCAAAATCGTATGGAATCTGGGAAACCGCTCCAAGCGGACAGTAGCGGAACTAACAGCTACGTATAGCAACCTAAGATTCTTAGTTCGATAAATACTAATTTGTAATTTCTTAGTAATTAAGCTTAAAATTTTTAACGACTTTCATAGATATAGCCAACGTACGCTCAGTGGGGTGCACAGAACTTTTTGCTGGAAAAGGAAACAATTGGTCAAGAATAACAAAAAAAAAAAATGAAAGAATGGAAAGAATTTAAATATCACTTTGAAAAAAAAAATTGTATGACGCCTGGGTAGACAATGTCTACCATAGAGTGAAAATTACCAATACTAACTTTTTTTTTTCAAAGAGATATTTCAATTTTTTCATATTTCTTTTATTGTTATTCTTGACCAATTGCTTGCTTTTCCAGCAAAAAGTTCTGTGCACGCCACTGCGTACGCTAGTACATACATATCGCTGGATAACTGGACGCATATGTCCGCAGTGTGCTCGAGTTTGCTTCCAGCGTCTGATTTCCTTAATATGTCACTCATAAAGAAAGGTTTGAGAAAATTCAGTGGACATTGCTACGACACCTTAACTGGAGATGCAAATTTACTGACTTCAACTATATGTCTTGTAAAAAACACAATTTACTCTGCTTAGAAGATCGTCGCCTACTGTTAGACATGGGGGTTCTTCATGACATTTTGAGTGGACGTCTTGATTCCCCGGCTCTCGTCTCAGAATTGTTTCTTAATACACCTGGCTACCGCACCCGTCATACGTCACGATGTTTGTTTCATGTGCCTGCTGTTCGTACAAACTATGCTCAGAACTCCCCACTTATACGTTTGGTAAAAGAGTACAATTCAAAATTTCACTCTATTGATCCATTTGATTGCAATAGATTCAGATTCAAAAAACGAGTTTTATATAAATTGAATTTTCCTGATTCTTAGTAGCTCTAGTACACTTTACTCAATTACATTCATAAGTACTTTCACTTACATTCATTTCATTACACACCTCTCACACACGCACACTTTTATGCACTTATTTTAGTATTCATGTAAAAATAATAACAGTGCTAATTATTAGCTAATTTGTCTGTCTTTTTCAATTATATATTTAGTGTCTAGTTAAATAGTTCTATGTACTTTCGTTAATGTACTATTGTGGATATCTGTTATTGGCTTTATTTCTTGTATTTTTTGTTAATGTTGTATGAAGTTTTATGTATTGCTGTTGATGTCCCTAATAAAACTAAATAAAATAAAAATAAAATAAAACTCACAATTTGAGAGGTCAGCGACAACTCGGCCCAAGTCAACTCGGCCCAAGTCAACTCGGCCCGAATAATAATACCAGATATTTCACACCCGATGACGGTGATTTGTACGGTCAGGCAGAAAATAGACATTTTAAAATAAATCGTTTTTAATTTTTTTTTCTAAGTTTTTGGTTTTTAATTTACATACAAAGCAGGAAAACATAATTATCTACAACGCTTATTTCAATTATGATACATATACAGGTTGACTTTTTGATCATCGTCCAAATTCATACTGGTGGCTTGGTAAGTGATCACGGATCAATAACATTTTTTTTAAGGAACGTTTGTCTTTTTTAGTTGACACAATTTAAAAAACGAATGAACTTAGGCTACTTATACAATGTGTAACAGAAAGGTGTAACTATATTTGAAGAGCTTATTCAGTCAATGGTATAGAACAACTTTTACTATGGAACAAACCCTGTATCTCGAAAAAAAAAACTTTTTCATAGAAAAATACAATGCCCCACGGCCGAAATGTATGGAAGGGCAGATTCTTTTTTGAGATTTCCTGGTTGGCTCCATAGTAAAAGTTGTTCTATACCATTGACTGAATAAGCTCTTCAGATATGGTTACACTTTTCACAAGACACTATCTTTTCGAACGAACTTATAAGAATTCAATGGGTTTTTTTCTTTAAACAATATACCAGTGTTAATAGAATCCCAAAAGCCGCGAAAAATTGGAAAATCTTTGATAAACCGATCGAAAAGGCAAACATTACCATCACGCGGGAGTTTTACTCTATATGTATATCCGTTTCCGGTAGAAGTTCATTTGTTTATACCACTGATGAAGTCTAGCAATACAATACATGGACATGCTTTGCAGTAAAAATAATGAGAGTTCTTTTTGTGCCGATTCAAAGGGACCGTAAATTAACACTTGTTATTGTAAATAACGTAATTTTCTCATTTTTATTATTAGTTCAGAGTACGCTCACGTGACTCACTGCAGCGAACAGCACCAAACTGTCGATAATAAAATTTCATAATTATCTGGTCGTCAATAGCCAGAGCGTGGCTACTTGTATTAATATAGAGGTCAGTTGTTTATTTGGAGTCTATAGTCTATGGTACGGATTACATACACATTGGGAGCCTTAAACAGGATTTCGAGACGTTTACCTTGTCTATGGTATCCGACAAGCATCCGACAAGTGGGTACGTAGTAATACTTTATATTCTCTGCTGTGGGGCTGTGTATAACCTCCCAAAGTGTGTAGAAAATTCATATAGTAGAGTGAAAGAGATAGCCACAATGCTGATGTTTGCTCTCCTTTCTCTTGAGCAAAGGATATGGAGTTTCTTAACGATTGGCAACTTTCCTAATTTAAAACACTTTTTTTCACTGCTTAAAACCAGCGAGCAAAAGTCGATTTTGCTCGCTGTTTTTAAGCAACAAAGGCGCGCTTTTCGAGCTAGTGAGGTGAAAAATAATACTGTTAATCATTATTTGTTAAGAGTTTTCTCCAAGTCAGGCAAGTGCACCCCCTTGCACCCTCCTCCTGGCGCCCATGTCTTTGGCCATTCCGACTAGCTATTTTCCATTCCAAATTATATTAGAAAAATGAAGATAAAGGTACTAATATGAAAGCTAATATGCTCATTTTGATCAAATCCCAAATTTTCTTTCTAATCTTGCAGATGTGAGTCGAAGTATTCGTCCGTCGGTACCAATCCTCATCAAGTAAAACCAGATATTTGTTTTCGAACATGCAATTAATTTATTGACACCTTAATACAAATTTTAGACAGTAGAAACGGTAAAAATTAGATTTATTTAATGTTAAAATGTAATTACATGAAGTATATAATATAAGACAGTTTCGTAATCTAGAAGTTACATTCGCATATTTTATATAATATTTTTGTTGGTCCATAATTCTTCCAAATTAGATATGTATGTATGTAATAATAAGGAAGTGTCTAGCCTGCCACCAGCAGCCGTTTAGCAAAATAATATATTCTGCCACTAGCGGCAGAATAACAAAAACAATTATTCTACCACAAGTTTATGATTATTGAAATGTACTTCCTAACGTCAATTAGTACAATACAATATTCAATACACGTTGGTTGAACGTAGTGAGTATAGCTACTGGTGGCTGAATAGCAGAAACGGCTATCCTGCCGCAAGTTAATTTATGGGCCATTTGAACCTATCAATACTGAAGTATTTTTATGACACAAATTCATTTCTGCATCGGCTACGGCGCTGCGGGAAGTGCAGCCCTTTCGACCTAGCGTAACAAAGATCTGGCACACACGCTCGCCTTGGCGCCTTCGACTTTTTATATACACTCTAGGGGTAGTAACAAAAAGACAGTATAGAGTCGGGGTGTGCTGAGTCGGTCTTGCCCTTCTTCTTAGCAAGACTAATCGAATGGGCGGAGTTAGGCATATATTTACATTTTAATAATCATAAACTTGTGGTAGAATAATTATTTTTGTTATTGTGCCGCTAGTGGCAGAATACATTATTTTGCTAAACGGCCGCTGGTGGCAGGCTAGACACTTTCTAATAATATATATTTTTTTTTACCTCAGACCACAAAACCATGCATTACAACAATTCCACAGTACATATAAAGAATACTTAAAATAATGTATAACCGGAAAAACCAGAAGTATTCCGGGATAAATACTAACCCAGATTTTAACAGATTAAAATAGATTTTTTTGGTCCCACAATGCATACTTTAACACAATTTCAGACTTATACCCATCAGTATTAATTTTACTCATCACAATAACCAGTGAATTCTAGGATTCACCACGCTCCGGAATAGGTACACAATAAAGCCGATGCTGAAGGCTTTAATTTTAGTTTTAGTGCTGTCAAAACTAAATTGTCTTCGATACAAAATAGTCCTTAAGACTTAGGATTAGAAGCCAAATTTCTTTGGAAAATTGAAAGCTTTGACAGCACTAAATCTAAAATTAAAGCCTTCAGAATTGGCTTAAATAACACTTTAAAAAAATAAATACATATACAAGGTGAAAAGGGTTTGAACATTTTTGTATGGAGGCTGGCATGCCGAGAATACGACCACAAAATAGATACTACCAGAAGGCCGACTCCATACAATGAGCGAAAACATACGCACACATGCATAGACGCGTACGTATGATGATCTCGGCACTCGACCGTCTTCATCCGGGATCGTCGTACGTACGCGTCTATGTGTGCGTGCGCCTGTTTTCGGTAGTTATACGGAGTGAACCTTCTGTAAGTGGTTATTTTGTGATACGACAGCTTGATTTTTTTTTCAATGCAAGTGCTCGTAAAGGCCCACTTTTTAAACATCAAAACCGAACAGAAAGTCGATTATTTTGCCCTAGGGCTTTTTTTTTAAATTTATTTACGAAAAGTTGGCTAACCTGCAACCTTTCCTGTGTACCATAAATGTTATACTTTTTTTCCACTGTTTAACGGCTCTGGATACAGTCCTTTTGAGCCAATCAATAACTTGCAAAATTGTAACAATGTAACTTTTAACTTTATTCATTAAATTGTTTTCTTTGATTATATTTATTTTATTTCCTCACACTAAGCATTGAAAAACGTAGTCTAGTCTGATACACGGGCGTAAAAGCAATAAATTACTCGGTTACGTTTAAAACACGAGCGTACTTTTCGCCCTTTTACTTAAATAATGCCTATCAACTAGGAGTAAAAAATTATGAATTTTTTTCAAGTAAAACATGTCGATATTTCAAAAATTACAAAATAAAAAAGGTTTCCTTTCCACTTAAGACCAGACCTTTTATTTCTGAGATTATGGGAATTCAGGCCAATTTTTTTTATAAATGATCATTCATCTATCATAGATCAGAAATATAATAAATAAGTGCCGAGAGAGGAATAGTTATTTTTAAATTATTTATTTTTGGTTGTTAGTCTGAAAGTTTGAAAAATAACGTAAAAACCTTCGTAACTCGGAGACCATTTATTTTCGACACCTATTTGATGAACTTTATTTGTTGGAAATGATCTATAGTATAAGTCTTTTCAAGGAATAGGTCGAATTTCCGAGCATCCTGTATATAGGTTTTATTGTGCGACGCAACTTTCCAAAAATATCAAGATGGCGGATCTGAACTATGCCAAAATGTACAAACCCCTTTAATCAGCCGCGCGAATTCATACTGGAGACTTGGTTAGTAATCAGGAACAAGGTTAAAAAAAATGTTTTCCCGTACTATCTGGACTAGTTCAAATGCAATTCCTAGTATTGTATAGCACGGAAGCAAAACATTTATTTTTTGGATTTTATCTGACCGGTGTTTAAACGTTGTTCCTGATCACTAACCGAGTCTCCAGTATGAATTTGGGCGTTCGATTAAATTTCACCTTATATTTAAATAACGGGGTTCAATGCTCTTAAATAAATGGCCTCGTAGTCACTATACGACTTCCCATATACCCTCCGATCGCTTGACAGATGCTTCCTGACCAAATTTTCAGACCATAATCTCAAGTTTTCTTTACTAACTGCTAGACTTTTGTTAGATTTCTGAAGAATTGTAATACACTCGCTGAGTCGCTTTTTAATTTTATCCGTTTGGTTGTCCTCCTCTTCTTTGTATGGCGTTATGTCTGAAACAAATGTTTAGGTTAAGGTACAGGGTATCTGTTTGCGCCCGTACGTCGCTTTACAAACATTCTGTGTGTGAGGGTGTGTGTGTGAGGGTGAGAGGGTGTGTGTGTGTGTGTGCGTCCAACAAGTTCTAGTTGTATTTTAGTTTATTAAATGTCATCAGTGTTTATAATCATAATGTGTGGTGGACTTTACGTTATAGGAAATAAGATTAATTCTAGTTTGTGTAAATTCTCTTTAGTTTTTGGTCAAAGGCCTATGCGCCTAGCATTAACTCCTACAAGCACTTGTCATTCTATATTGTAAAATTTGTTTAAAGCTTAAATAAGTAATTCGTTTCCAAAGTCCTTTTTTCTTTTATTTAAATATCATTTTGTTCCGTCGTGAACAAAAATTGGGTGTTTGTAAAGCGACGTACGGGCGCAAACATCCTCGGGGCCATTGAAAGCTTCACAAAAGCTTTCAAGTTTCCTTGTGTTCCGTCGTGAACAGTATCTAGAAAGGCCGCTTTGGATGAATCATATCATGATTCTGTTGTAATGCCGTCTCTTTTGCACGCATGAAGAAACTCTGACTCCACCCTACTTTCAAATCATTTCATGACTCACCCAAGTTGGCCTTTTTAGGGCCCCTGTATTAAATTCAGGGGATCTAAAAAGGCCGACTTGGGTGAATCATAAAATGATTTGAAAGTAAGACAGAGTCAGAGTTATTTCACACGTGCAAAAGAGATGGCATTAGAACGGAGTCATAATATGATTCATCCAAAGCGGCCTTTTTAGAGCTCTAAAAGGCTGTTTTGCATGAATCACATTATTATCTGTTTTCGCTCCGTCTCGTTGAGTTGGCCTTCTGGTATTTTATTTATTAATAACAATAAAAAGCTTATATCCATAAAAATATTGTAAATATCGATCTCATGCAACTCTTTCCTCGCCTCACCGCGCGGCGCCTAAGGCGGGGCACAGCGTTTACTGTCAATCTATATTTACTTTCCTCACTCAAATTCCCCCTAAACCCCCTACTATGACTATACACTTACCAACACTAAACTGCATCTCCTTGCCGCTCCTCCCCAATCTCTCCACAAACAACCTCAACTCCTCCCTCCCCGCGACCCCGTCCGCCAACGCCCGCAGACTGTCAGACAGACAGACGGACGGACAGACCAGCGAGCACGAGATGTCATCGGACAGCAACGCCGTGTGGAGCCGCCGGGCTGACGCGTCGAGCGTCTCGAAGATCCAGATCTTTTCACCACTAGGAATTACATAAATAACATTATTGTTAACGGGACGCCTGACGCTAGAACATCAACAACCCCAGGTTTTCAAGGGTTCATTGGAAGAAATTAGGTCTCTCCTCATATTGAAGACAATATATTTGATATATCGATCTTTTATCTAGGGATTCCACCTATAATCAATGTTTAATGTTACTCTTGTCAAATGTTTCCCACCCTCTTTTTTTGGTTTTCAAACGTTCGTTTCAAAAACGCGGTTAAGAGATCAACTTGTTTTTTTTTTATAAAATAGGCAATAGAAATATGAAGGGATGTTACCTAAATCCAATATTTTTTTCCCTACAAAATATTTCAGTATTAGCTAAAAACACACCAATTTGTTGCTAATATTACGCGTCCAAGAACAAGAGGCCAAAGAGCCAACATATAATCGCCTCTATGAAAGGCAAATAAGGTCTTTGCCATTAGACTTATTGTGCTGGACGGGTAATAAAAAAAAATGCTAGGGTATGCCATCCTCTTAACAGGATGAATGTAGACTAAACTAGTAAAACTTGGCATCAAGTTAAGGCGATATGCGAAAAAAATACGGGTACTGTGTATATACTGTAATACTGTGTATTTCATGAAATACACGGAAAATTATAACCAGTTTCTGGTACATGCATTTTGATTAGTTTTAGTGCTGTTAAAACTAAATTTCATTCATTGCAAAATAGTCCTTGAAGGTTAGAAACAGAATCTAAATTACTTTGGAATAATTTTATGTTTGACAGCACTAAAACTAAAATTAAAGCCTTCAGAATCGGCTACAATGTCTTGATAGAAAGGACCATGTTTTGGTATTGTTCATAGACTTTAAAAAGGAATTAGTCACGTTTGATCATAACACGTTGCTGCAGGACGTGGTAGATTGTGGAGTACGTGGTACAGTAAGCTTGTGGCTTAGGAGGTACTTAGAATTACGAAAAATCTGGATTAAAATAAACAATACCAAAAGTAAAGAGTGTGACGTCATGCTCGGAGTTTCAACTGGCTCGGTATATGGTCCAGTTTGTTACATAATGCATGTAAATATCCTGAGTAATGTGGTCCACAGCTGTTGTAAAGTATATATGTTTGCTGACAATACGTGCATTATCTACTCGGGGACAGATCCAAAGACAATAGAATAGTGTGTCCAACAAGACTTTGATAGTATTTTAAAATGGTTGCATGACAACGAAATAATATTAAATGTTCAAAAAACAAAAAGTCATACATATACGATCACACACCGTTTCAAATAATAGGTCATACATACGATTGTTTACATCACGACCATACAAACTGCAATTGCTTATGTACTGAAAAGGTAGACAAAATAAAATACTTGGGGTTGACAATAAATAAAGATATAAACAGGAAATACTAAATAAAAAATGTGTGTAATAGACTATAGTACATTGTTCACCGAGGGAAGAAAGGGGAAGATTACCAACGAGGGTGTAGTTTGAGGCCCGAGGCGAAGCCAAGGGCCTCAATACACACGGGTTGGGAATCGCACTTTCTCCCGAGTGATACATAGTGCTTTATACTACACCTGCGAGGAAATAGTATAAATTTACTTTTAATCAAGTTACAATAAAAGAAACCGACTGGCTCGCGTGCGATTGTCACTTTTTATTTCCTTCTTATTTTTTATTATGTACATGAAAAGCAAGTGGCCAGTATCATTTTTCGAGTTTTACGTACGAGTTCGCAAAATATTACTGGCCACTTGGCCACTTGCTCATTCTTTATGTTATTTAAAAAAAAAAAAAACGGCACGTTAACAATGGATTTGCATATACTTTTTCTGCCCGCTCAAGCACGTTAACAATGAATTTTCATACACTTTTTCCGCCCGCATATTTGTGTGACAGTAATGACGTATTCTCTGCATCGTTTTCAAAAAAGTAAGAAGGTACTCGTACTTTCCGAGCAGGTGTAGTATAAAGAATATTGTAAGCAAAGTTCAATAACCTGACATATTTTGTAAATCGTGCTGTATTGTATACAATGTATACTATACATCATGCGCTAGTGGAACCGATTTTCGGATTACGGATTGGCCGGCTATGTGAGAACTTTTCTTACATAGGGGCCGTCCATTAACCCCGTGATGTTTTTTAGCAACTTTTTGCCCCTACCCAAAATCACGTGTATTGTTTTGGTACAAAGTATATTCAAAAATTCTGAATGTTATCATTAAATTAAATTACGATCCAAGTTTTGATGTCATAAAGACCGTATAAATAGCAAATGTATTGAAAATATATTTTTCAATGCAAGTGCTCGTAAAGGCCCACTTTTTATGCATCAAAACCGAACAGAAAGTCGATTATTTTGCCCTAGGGCTTTATTATTATAATTTTTTTAATTTATTAACATTCACAATGGTTGGCTAACCTGCAGCCTTTCCTGTGAACCATAAATGTTATACTTTTTTTCCACTGTTTAACGGCTCTGGATACAGTCCTTTTGAGCCAATTATAATTTAAAGTTCACAAGATTATATTTGTTTTATTTCCTCACACTATGCATTGAAAAACGTAGTATTAAACAGGGGCGTAAGAGGAATAAATTACGAGGACGATTTAAAACACGAGCGTAGTGCGTGCGTGCGTAGCGTTTGCGCCCTTGTGGCATAAACTACTATAATGGACATTTTCTTCGGACCACGGATTAGCGAGACTTTCATCTACACAAACAAGAGGATAAACATCTTGCAATGAAGTCAGCAGCTGTTGGCACTGTGCTTATAGTCCGGCTTCTTCGTGCGCGACCTTCCTGCGGGGTACAGACGTTGGCGGGGGCGAGGTAGCTTCGACTGCGCGACTGCGACTGTCGGTGAGTGAAGCGCAGCAGCACGCGCTTCCCTTCCCCGCTACACCACCCGCCCCCGCTTACATCCTCGTACCTCGTCTCCGCCAACGTCTGTACCCCGCAGGAAGGTCGCGCACGAAGAAGCCGGACTAGTTGAAGATCAACTTCGGTCTCATCCGGTAACTCGGCGTCATAATTTTCGCGCACTACGCAGAGAATCTCTGCACCGTTTTTCGGTTTAAAAATTGCGCCTTAAAAGAAAAAGTAAATACACGTGATATCTCACTAAACCCCCCCCCCCTCCCCCTAGTGATATTTGGTGATTTTTTCCGAACCCCCTCCCCCCTTTTGAGCCTCACGTGATTAATGGACGACCCCATACTTAAATGAAATAAAAAATCTACAAGTGAGATTTTTGAATTGCCTTGTCAGTAAAAAAGGAAAGTTAAGTTGTAATACAGTTTACGAAAAATTATTAAAAATTTGTGATAATAATAATAATAAAATTCTTTACTGCACTAAAAAAAAAAAATTGTACAGAAGGCGAACTTAATGCTATCTAGCATTATCTTCCAGTTAACCTTTGGTGCTGTGGATCATTATTGGGTAGTGCCGGGAAAGGTATCGTAGAAACAATACTAAATGCCTTAATGACAGAGGCATTAAAATATTCATATAAACAAACGGAGCATAATATCTACATAATCTACATAATAAATAATAAACAAATATACTTACTATAAAATAAAAATAATAAAAATAATACATACATACATATACAGTTGTGGTCATATAATTAGGAACGACTGGTAAGAACATCGATTTTAGACAAACAAGTAGCTGTTACTTTTGTATTAACTTACTGATAACAAATTTAAACCACACAAAATAACAGCTAAAGTAGAGCCACTGAGTGATGGCACTTATGACAGCTGCATTTAGTGATGAGGTATGTTTCAAATTTCGGTTAAAAATTAAAATCAATTGTGAGTTTACTCAACATTAGACACGTCATTCAACATTCAACATAATGATACAAAAGGAAAATGTGCCAAAACCAGTGGCTTAGCTATCGGAGGGCTATGCGGTGTAGTGCCCCGAGGCCCCTTAGAGATTTTTAAATATCTAAATCGTAAAAAGTATTTTACTATCATTTATTTCCGTTTAGTTTAACTTCGTCATTGTTTTGTTTTTAATTAAATATTATTGCGTAACTTGGCGACCTCAAACACGACCTATAAAAATGAGAAACTTTAAAAAAAAAACTCTGTTTCTATACGAATTCTATTGCACAATAGAGCAACATTCAAATCGAAAAATAATAACCGAAACAAGTAGTACATCACTATCAACAATGAAGTATTACATTTTTAAATTCACACTTGCTTATAAATAATTACGATACTTTGTAGGCATTTAAACGTCATAGGCGCCATCACTCAGTGACTCTACTGTATATTAGTAGGCTTTAATAATTTATACCCAATATGCAAAACAATTGCACTGCTATCAAAAGTTCATATCATCTTCAATTGCTATTGTATTTTAAATGTACTGACCGCTTGACAAACAATTAGGAACGGAAAAAAATAATTCTTAATTTTGGATTTCGAAAACGAATATCGCATTTTTTTGTTTCCCGCGTGTTCTATGGTTACATCGCTTTATATTGACTAAGTTGAAAGTGCATAATTATTCCGAAATCATGGGAAAAAAGAAGAGTTGTGATCCATCGACCCGGAAAATAATTATGGCTCTATATGAACGTATAAAAAATATAAAAAGATTGCTGATCATTTGAAGTGCTCTAAAACTGAGGTGTTTAATGCTGTAAATCACGTCAAAAAGTTTAATACTACGAATAATGTACCTCGAAAGCCTAAATCTAGAAAAACAACATCACGTGAAGATGCTTTGATTGTTCGTGCAGCAAAGGCTGATCCTTTCAAGAGTTATAAAAATATAAAGAGGGAAGTTTTTGGCGACGGAGGAGTATCTACACGTACAGTACGAAGACGCTTAACTGATGCAAAGTTATTTGGAAGAATCGTCCGGAGTGTACCGCTTCTCACGAAGGTGCACCGAAAAGCTAGGTTAGAGTTCGCGAAAAAATATGGCAACTGGACAGCAAGTTAATGGAAAAACGTGTTATTGTCTGATGACACGAAAATAAATAGACTAGGGTCTGATGGTAAACAGTATGTGCGTAGACCGCCTAAGCAAGCGTTGAATCCTAAGTTCACGAAAAAAGTGGTAAAGCATGGGGGAGGAAACATAAAAGTTCGGGAATGTTTCTCAGGTCATGGTGTTGGGCCAGTTAAAAAGATTGGAGGTATGCTAGACCAATTTAAATACAAGCAAATATTTGAGGAGACTATGCTTCCTTATGCTGAGGAGAGGTTGCCTGTAGTCTGGATATTTCAGCAAGATAATGACCCCGATTAAACTGCTCATACAGTTAAAAGGTTTTTTAGTGATCAAAAATTTACTGTGTTAGATTGGCCTGCAAATAGTCCAGATCTTAATCCGATCGAAAATCTTTGGAGAGAAGTAAAGAAGAGTGTGGCTGCGAAAAGGACGAGCAATTTAAACGATTTATATGATGCCTTTGTCGAATCGTGGAACAATATTTCAGATGAAACCTGTAAAAACTTAATACTCGTAGATTCCATGCCCCGTCGCTGCAGAGCAGTTACTGTAAGCAAGGGCCACCCTACAAAATACTAATACTGCTTTTTATAAGCTGTGTTAAAAGTTTTGTAATAGGTATTGTTTATTTCATTAAAATGGTTTCTGATACAGTTCAATAAATTAAGTTATTTTACCCGTTCCTAATTATTTGTCCATAGCTAGAAAGTTTCAAATAAATAGTTCAAATGGAACTTTAATTAAATTATCAATTGAAGTTCAACAATTTTACATATTATATATGTAGTATAAAAGCCTGCTTACATAGCTATATTATAATGTCGTTTGAAGGTAGTAACAGTAATATAAACTAAAGTTACAGCAACTTGTATTTCTGAAAGTTACTTCAGTATTAGTCGTTCCTAATTATATGACCACAACTGTATAAGGTGAAATTTAATCAACCACCACAATTCATACTGGAGACTCGGTTTGTAATCAGGAACAAGATCAAATGACAAAATATTTTTCTTCCTATGTGAACTGGGGCTCTACCGCGTAATTCTCATTTGTATCAACTTCAAGCAAATGCATGCGAAATACAACGCGTGCAAAAGAGATGGCATGTTAGGCGGGCGTCGTCGCACGCATGTCAAATTTCAATCTCAAGTTGATGTTGATGAAAATGAGAATTACGCGGTAGACCCACTGGACTAGTTCAAATACAATTTCTAGTCTAGGCAGTATAGGAGCAAAATTTGTTTTTTTCAAATTTCGCCTTTGGTGTCAGTACACATTGTTCCTGATCACTAACCGAGTCTGCAGTATGAATTCTGGCGGTTGATTAAATTTCACCTTGTATACAAATACATATTATGTAAATATAATATGCAATTAAGAGAAAGATTCAAAACTAATACAAGGATTGATAAAGTAAATGTGCTATGACTGTATTAATTACTTAGAATATGTAAAAAGTGCTGCAGGACTCTATTTTTAAAAACAGCTATTGATGAAGACTCTCGAATGATGAGTGGTAAGCTATTCCAAAATTCCAATCCAATTCTTCATTGTAAAATAGTTCTTAAATGCTAGGAACAGAAGCTAAATTCCTTTTGAAAAATTTAGGTTTTGACAGCACTAAAACTAAAATTAAAGCCTTCAGAATCAGCTTTATTATGCCAGTAGATGTTAAAGTTAAATATTTGATAGCTACAGAAACATTCCAAAGGTCTCACTTAAAGATTAAAAAAACCCATGGCTGCTCAATCCGGAGCAAAAGTAAACTGAAAACGAAATAATAGGTCTTTACCTATGAAATTGCCGAAATTGTCTAACAGATTCATTAGTTCATAGTTCCTATAATTCAATAGCTATTTCCATTATTTGTTTTTTGTTTGAAAGTTGATTTCAAGGTTTTACATCTACGTATTAAATTTTGTTTTTACCGTCAGTTTGACCACTAAAATTAAAATTTCAAAATCAGTTTGTCCTAAATGCCATCCATGATAAGATTCGTGATAATTTTTTACAGCTGACACTTTTCAAAATTAAATTAATGTTGCTGTTAGCTTAATGTTGTTTCATTCATACACAAAAAAAATACATAATTTGGATTTGTCATTCCTTCAAATTCTCTGTAGAAAACGGCAATTTCATATGTAAAGACCTAATATATTGTACCAAGATATATAAATTAGTATGCCTACTAGTACCAAAAATATTTCACTCAATTCCAGGGGACATTGATAAAACCCTAAATCGTAGTAAAATAAGTAAAAGTAGATTCAAAAATATTTTAAAAAGGTGCTTGCTTCGCTTCACACAACTCCAAAACTACTTTTATTTTTCATTAAAAATAAAACTATGCTGTAGTATTCAAGATAAAAACATACATTTGTGTCCATTCGGTGTAGCACGACTTAACTTATTTGACAGGACTAACCTTGATTTAAGCGTTCTGTCCTTGTCTTTTCGATAAAGAAAGAAAAAGAAAGGACGCTTTAAATAAGGTTAGTGTTACACTGAATCGACACAACTATTAGTTACCTGTATACGACAACTAGAACCTGTCAACTAGATATATGTATAGATATGTACCAAGGGTATAGCCAACACCTTCTCTATATCAGGTCTTACAACTGAAATGGCTTTTAGTGATGACGTCTTCACTAGTGGTACATGCGATTTTACTATAGGATTTTCAACAACAAATTTTTCATTCCTATTTAATTTTTAAGCACCGTATTTATATTATTAAGAAACTTATTACTTTTGAGTTGTTTACATTATTTATGTATTATTTTTATAGTTCTTACTTGTTTTTTTAATAATTATTAATTAAATTTTAAAAAAATTGTGAAATTGCTTTCTATTTTTCATCCGGTCTGAAACGTCAAATAAAATAAAAATCAATAAATCTGCCAAACTCCCCTAAAGAAATGTCTTCCTTGTACCACTAGTGATGACGTCACATTTGAGTTGTAAGCCCTGTACAGAATGTACACTGACAGTAGGTGTTGGTATAGCCGATAAACTGCTGCGCAGTTTGACTTCAATTGGTGTCAACAAAACTTGTTATTTTTCTGGTAAATTAATAATTCATTCATTCATTCATTCATTCCTGAAATACGTAAAATTTAACGGTTTTTTACCAAAAGTGTAGCCAAATCTGCTTTTATTGTATCAGATAATAAAAAAAAATCAAACGAGCGAACCATCGTAAATGTTATCTAGACTAATAATAACAAAAAAAAAGTTTTAAAACGTCCACAGTCCCGTTCGCGCCCGCGACGAAATCGGCACGATTGTACTGTCGTCGCAAGTTTCATGGAGCGTGCACCTTATAGCGAAATGAAACAGAATGACATTTGGCCACGCCCACAAACGAGTTGGGCGCGTCATGGTTGTTTTTTCTGGAAATCGCATATAACCTTAAGAACCCGGTCCGCGACGATGTCAGTTTTGATGCAAAGCATTTTGTTAAACATTTTCCTAGCCTTTATCGCGATGTTTTTCGAAAAACCAAGGACATACACCACTTTATATTGGCCGTTTAAATGAATGCCTAAAATTATTTGATTGAATTGTTTCTCTTTTGCAAATTATTTTGGTACTTACGTGCCCGTTCCGAATAGTTCTTCATAATGTCTAAGTACCAAAATAATTCGCAAAGGAGAAACAATTCAATCAAATAAATTTTAGGACTTCATTTAGACGGCCAATATAAATTGGTGTATGTCCCTGGTTTTTACAAAAACATCGCGGTAAACATGAGAAAAATATTAAAAAAATACTTTGCATCAAACGGACGAAAAATACGGAGCGGGTTCTTAATTGGGTCCACATTTTGGGGGAAGATGTTGATACAGCTCGTGGAGAGGAAGGAACGGTCATGCATTAATCTTATCGATATCATACTGGTTGCAAAGCAAAGAAATTTAGAATGAACACTATAAGAAATTCTATTAAAAACACACCTTTCAAAGACGAGTTTGCGGTTGTTCTCGAGATTGAATTTCTTCAAGTAAATCTTCAGTTCATCCACGAAGCTGGGCTCCGATGGGCTCTCTGTAAAATAAAAATACGTTAACATCGATTGATACACCCAATATACTAGACACTCGGTAAGTGATCACAACCAAGGTACCGTAGTACCATTTAAATAATGCACGCGCTCTTATATACATCACCATATATACACACACATATTGTGCTTATTCACCAATGTGTAAAATGACGACAGCTCTCAATGAATTCTTAGAGTCCGAACCGTCTGCTGACGTGTTCTTCGATAGTAAAAGTAAATTAATTTGTAGGTTAATTAGTTATTTTTTGGCTTAATGTTATTTTAAATTTTATGTTTATTTTGTGTTATTTTAAATTTTATGTTTTAATACTAAATCTAATAATTATTGTAATTGGGTTCACCTGTAATAATTATAATAATAGTAGTTTATGCTACTAGGGCGAAAAGGAATAAATTACGAGGACGATTTAAAACACGAGCGTAGCGAGTGTTTTAAACGTAACCGAGTAATTTATTGCTTTTACGCCCGTGTATCATACTACATTTTTCAATGCATAGTGTGAGGAAATGAAAACAAATATAATCTTGTGAACTTTAAATTATAATTGGCTCAAAAGGACTGTATCCAGAGCCGTTAAACAGTGGAAAAAAAAGTATAACGTCTATGGTACACAGGAAAGGCTGCAGGTTAGCCAACCATTGTAAACAAATAAAAAAAAATAATAATAATAAAGCCCTAGGGCAAAATAATCGACTTTTTGTACGGTTTTGATGCATAAAAAGTGGGCCTTTACGAGCACATGCATTGAAAATAAATAAATATTCACACATTCACTCATCTGTACACACCCTTACTCACCTCAACATACAGTCGCGCGCCTTACTTTAGTTTACTAGGAAAATATTATTTAGAAAGTACTAGAAATGACGTAAGGCTAGTCTTATTTAGTTTCATGTTTAGTTTAACTGATATTGTTTTTAAAATTGTGTCTTTATTATTTTTTTTTGTTTATTTAATTTCTTATTCATATTATAATCATAAAAAGTGATACGTAAGAGCGGGGTCTCCTATCACAGGTATACCTTTACTTAAAAGGGGACCCCAACCACTTTAATATTATATATGATTAAGTTACTGTAATAAACGATTTCTATTTCTATTTCTGTTGTATGGGAGCCCCCTTAAATATTTATTTTATTCTGTTTCTTAGTATTTGTTGTTATAGCGGCAAAATTTCAACTATCTAACTATCACGGTCCATGAGATACAGCCTGGTGACAAACGGACAGACAGACGGACAGCGGAGTCTTAGTAATAGGGTCCCGTTGGTTACCCTTTGGGTACGGAACCCTAAAATCGAAAACTTGACAGACCACGCGTGACCTGGCAGCGCACAGTGAAGAGAGAACTGGACCAGGCGGGGATGACATGGGAGGAGGTCTCCGAGATGTTAGAGGATCGTGAAAAATGGCGGCGCTTCATTTCGGCCTTATGCTCCCCATTGGAGATAGAGAATAAGTAAGTACAACCCGGTCACATTATCTCGAGACCTCGCTGGAATGCCGAACCACCCGCCCGTTCTCCTTTCACCTCCCCGCGCTCGCCACGGCGCGCGGCGCGTTTATATCTGAGCGCCGACGCGACGTGACGTCATCGACGCCAGGTCTCGAGATAATGTGACCGGGTTGTAAGTAACAACATGTAAACAATATTTTTTAATCTAAAATGAGTATGCTTTTAAGCGAAACCGTGTAGCGAGATAAATAAATAATGAATGAATGAATGAATAAACACTTTAGTGCACAGAAAAATTTAAATAAAACGCAGAATACAGAATAACAAAAGGCAAGGGCGGACTTATTCCTTAAAGAAATTTCTTCCAGTCAACCGATGGTGTGGAGAAAGAAAAAAATTTACAAGTGAAGTTATCATATTTGTGCAAAAAGAGAAATAATCTTCTTCAAGCCTAATATTTTAATATAATACACTACATACTAATACATACACAAATACATACATACAAATAAAGTAGCATAGTCAGTCTAGTCAGAGAGATGAAAGGTAATAATCCTGTGGACAAGTACAAGTGTCATATTTCAACAAAGATCCAACTGAGTGCCAACAATGACAGCCATCAACAAGTTCCAAATTGACTTCTCAGAAGTGTCCAAATTGAGACTCAACTCTGTCACAGCTCGCCTCCCGTGACGACTCATATAGAACTATTGCATCGTCACGATCGTTACTTCAGATAGGTCTAGTTCATAGACAATACAGCCCAGAAAGACGTCTATTGTTCAACATCTTGCGTATAAATAATTCTGTCAACAATTGAAAAGGGATACTGCAATCCTATTGGCTCTTCCATATTCTGTTGAATTTTAATGTTATGTGTAAACTATATGTTTGTGAATGTTTTTATTTGTATTTGTAAAAATTTAATTATACAGTGCAATGGATATCTATCTGTAATGCTGTATAAATAATAAGTAAATAAATCTAACGTATAGCGCCACAAACTTATCTTTCCCGGAGACGAAGACTCTAACGTAATGAATATAGAAGCCATTTTGGTTTGCCCTACCGAAACATATAATTTTGGAATGGCGAATTGTATCTGCTGGTTCAGTCAGATGTGTTGACAGAAATCGGTCTGTCTGTAGGCTGTATTCGTCTATGGTCTAGTTATACACCAGGACGAAGGCAAACGGTTATATTCACCTGTAGTGCCATTGCAGGACGTCTCGGAAGTGTCCAAATTGAGACTCAACTCTGTCACAGCTCTCCTCCCGTGACGGTTGTTATAGAACCGTCGCATCGTTGCGGTCTCCTCTTCAGGTAGATCCAGTTGTATACCTGGAGGGAATTTTATCATTAGTAGACACCGGTTTTTATGCATTTGCATTTTTCATATGCAAATGCATATAACTCTCTAATTACAGCGTTAATGCATATTCAATGCATATTCGTTTACTAAGCGGGAGGTACGTGTAGGGACCTAGGTGACGAAGACATGTACGGAGCGAGCGTGGCTAAGGCCGAGATAAATAGTTGATTCTAAGAACGAGTCTTAGCGAAAGCACTTGCTTAAGAATCGATTTGTCTATCATAGACAGTGCTTGGCACTCTGCTAAGTCGCGAAAATCAGACTAATTCTTAGCCGAGACAGAGTACGCTATATTCGATGCTTACGCACGTTCTTAGAACAAAATAGTAATCTGTGACAACTGTTGTAGTTCTTGACTCTTGTGGATGTGTTCTGTTGTTGTCACGAAATTTTTGTAAAACATAATAATAACTGTAAACAATGGATAATGACTTCGAAAGATTACTAGGATTCTTTAGAGAAGTTGATGATCTTCCTCAGGAACCTCATGTTGATTTACCCCGTTTCCCAAAATGTTACCTGAGAGATGTAATTAATCCTTTCGATTTTTTTTTCTGATGACGAATTTAAATTGAGGTACAGGTTTTCGAAAGCTACTGTACTAAATGTTATATTGCCGGAGATTGTGGAGTTAAACACATTTAACCAAAGAGGTTTGCCAATTGCACTGGACCAACAACTACTTATCACCCTAAGATTTTATGCAACATGCTTAGCCAAGCAAACGTGTAAGTTATGTCTATTTTAGAAACACATTGATACTTGGCTAAGTTAGATTGAAGTAATGCTTAGGGAAGCATGAGTACGGACTCAGGCTAAGCAACGACTATTTATCTCGGGCTGAGTAAACTGACTGACCAGTATGTGCGTTTTGTCCAATGACGTCAGTTGATGTAGAGAGGTCGTTTTCAGCGTACAAATTGATACTGAGTGACAAAGGTCAAAAATTTGCGCTCGAAAATTTGTGACGAAAATTTGGAAAAATACTTAATGAGCGATTTTCACGTTGTTTTTTTTCTTAGTTCTTGACTTTCCGCCAGATGTCGCTGTCCATGTCATCATGGATAAAATATGTTCCGTAGCAATCAATGTCAAAGTGGTTTGTGGTTTGTTTCGAATCTGTGCAAATTTTGTCTTAGATTCTGTTGCTAAAGTACACGACAGTGCCATCTAGGAATCTTATTTAACACTAAATTTGACACAAGGAAAAACGCTCATTGTATATTGTCACAATAACTGTGCATAATTTTAAGTATATTTCGCTGTTTTTGTACCGTCTTTAATTAAAATATATAAAAATAAAAATTGTTTTTTGATTTTGCTTTGTGCATATTTTGGGCATATCAACAGATTTTAGTGCATATTTCGGCCTTTTTAGTGCATATTTTGGCACTTTGTTAGTGCATATAATCCGATGTCTAATCATTAGACATCATTCTAGCCATAGACATAGAATTCGCTACGCTTAAAAGACGTCCATAGCGTGTAAAAGAGATGACCTACCTTTATGAACACCTTGCAAGAGAGAAAGAGATGCAAAACTAAGAACCGCTATATCAATGTTTTTTCGAGTAAGAGGCCATAGCGTCCCGCTTGCTTGGATGTGATAGCGGATTTTATAATAATATTTAAATAATATTAATTATTTTACTACGACTATTTTAATAACAATAGTAAAAAACTTAAATTAACTCTAGCTAGTCATTTAAAGTTTAAGCTGATAGTTTAACTAAAGTAACGACTTGAAGTCATTTTATGTATGTCCTTATTAATTAATCTCTGTCCTAATCAAAATACCAGTGGTTTTATTGCAAATTAAAATAAAACGCTATAATTAACCGGTGCTATGTAAGGCGATTTTAAATCGAAAGCTATACTAACCATTGCCAAGTTTTTTTGACACCTGGCCAGGTTCCAATTTCTTTGATATAAAGTAAATTGTTGTACAACTTCATGATATCTTTATTATAGTCATCAAAGCATTACATTAATAATTTCACAGCCCATATAGCGTGGGTGCATTTACATACTTGCTAATTGTAGTCATCCCCCGCGACCCTGTAACGACGCAGGCGACAATTAAGTTATGCGGTTGGCCTATAGTATTGTTCATGGTTTGTTCTTACCTCGATACTTATTGCAATCTTCAAAATCGGTCTGGAATCTCTTGAATATGGCATTGAGACTGTCTTTCACGTTCTGAATCTTCCGCTCGATCCTCGCCATTGATGATAGGAGGTTCTTTGTCTCTGTTTTTTTGGCGATCTGGGGACAAAAAAGGAAAATAGTAGTTTGTGGCAACCATGCTGGTATTCCCCATCGACAACGCTCTAAGATTTTTTTAAAACTTTGATCTTACGCTTGTCTTTTACCACGACTGAGGGAAAGTGTCGATGTGACCTAGGATGAGGCGCGCTCGCCCAGGAATTACTTCGAGGGGGTCTCCAAGTAAGATGGTGGTACCTCCACAGTCGAGCCCGGCATCAGGTCTACCACCTGTAAAACCCCCTCGAAGTAATTCGGGGGAGAGTAGGGAAACAGCTCACAGGCAAAAAATCAGGAGGCCCACCAAGCCTGGGACCGATGGATGGCGGTATATCCAAATAGCCGGGCCTTATATGGAACAGACTGGTGACGGGCAACGGCGTCACTGGTGCGAGGGTTCCGGCACCGCGCTCACCAACCCGCCTGCCCAGCGTGTGTGAGTATGGGCAATTCTTCCAGGATGACCGCCGGGAGTGGCAAAGTCCTGGAAAGGCTTATGTCCAGCAGTGGACGAACTAGGCTGATGGATGGATGATGATAATGCAAGAGTTTGAAATCGTATACACAATTAGTCATGATCTTTTCAAAACCAACTTAAAATGCTGTTTTAACTTTGTTTGGACCAGATCATGACTAATTGTGCATTAAATTTCAAACTTATGCTTTATAAACCTCACTAATACTAAACTATTGGTGTTAACTGCCACATACAAAAATGTTTTTAAAATTTTAACTTCTAAACAAGAAATACAAAGTTAAGTTATGCACTTTGTGCTAAGTGACTGACGTTTAACCTTAAGTCCTAAGAGGGCGTTACAATTACATTATGATATTAATACATATAGCATTAACGGGACACCAGACGCTAGAACATCAACAACACCAGGTGTTCAAGGGTTCATTGGCAGAAACTAGGTCTTTCCTCATATTGAAGAAAATATATTTGATTCATCGATCTTTTATCTAGGGATTCCACAAATAAACAATGTTTTGAGATTTATACTTTTGTCCAAAAAAATATATTTAATTATGTTTTTCGATGGACAATTTTTTTTTTAATAGGAGTATCAAGTCAAAAAGCAATATAAATTAAAAGATAGGTAACGATTGATTATGAAAAGTTCCCAAAGCTGAGCGCGAGGTGCAGCTTGCGCCGCCCCTCGCAGCCTACCGCCCCGGGCCATGGCCCTTTTAGCCCTAGGGTAAATACGCCACTGAGTCAATGTGTATGTTGTCAATCGCTTAAATCCACGGGGATGGCGTGACACAAATTTTATACTAGCACCGCTGTCGCCACTTTTTGGAATAACGTAGTATTACCTAGTTAGTAAACATACGCGGCGCACACATAGATTCACACGTCTTCATACAGCCAAAATAACACCGTATTTCTATGAAGCTTAGATGTAAAATACCAAACACGTCATGGCACTGTGCCAAGCTATTACACATATGTGTTAAAAGCCATGACCAGCGGCCGTACTATGAAACAGTTAGGTCCGTGTTGATAATGTTTGAAAAAATATACATTACGGCGTTAATATTCTAACTCAATGTGTGACACTCTTTTATAACCTGCAATGGACAAAATATTATCTAATTTCAACGCTACGCTATTTCATGGTAAGGTTGAAATTTTATTTACCGCAAGGTTTATTCTGTAAATATCACAGTGAATACATGTTTAAATTACTTACGAGTGAAATGAAATTCCTTTGGATGTCTTATTTGCATTATTTGAAGAGTTATAACAATTTGCCACGCTGCAATACAACATTTTTACAATAATGTTTATTCTAAAGCGTTCGGTTGAGAAATGAGAGGCCCGCGGGTTATGTCTTGACGTATTGATCAAATCGGTGCGTCGCAGTCACGGCTTTCATGGCATTTCTATTCCTTTATTAATAGTTCTGTGCTTAAGAGGCTATACGATTTTTTTTTGTCACTGTCACTCCAAGCGAAAAATCGCGCACTGCGAGAGGGGCAGATTCATGGCAAAAGGGAAAAAAGTTGTTTATATGTTTTTATTAAAAAAACCAAAATAGCTAGTAAAATTTCAAATATCAAATCTCTAAATATTGTTGAAACACACCTAATAAAATATGTTTGAGTTCTGTATATGGTTCCTATTCGTCAAACGAGGAGAAAAAGTGTGTTTGAAGACCTCATTTCAACAATTATTTCTATCGAGGAAAATGTATCCAAACATGTTTTCCAATTTCAAAACCCTAGATTATATAGTCAAAATGCATATACCAGAAATCTATTAAAATTTTCCGTGTATTTCAAGAAATACACAGAAAAGAAATACGCGTATTTTTTTCGCATATCGCCTTAAATCCCATACTGTGACGTTAATATGTCAGGAATACGTTTGGTCTATCTTTGCTGACAGTACAGCAAGAACGGACGGCCATTTCTATGCCCAAGATTATTATTATTATATATTGATTCGAGCTACAACCCTACATACTCACAATAGTCTTATCAACATTCGCAACACTCTTGCTGTTGAGCTGTCTCCCTGCAGAGTCGAACACTCCAGTGAGAAAGATCCCTTTGCGTGCCGTCACCTCCTCTATTAACCCCTTCAGTGTGCAGAGACGTGCTTCCACTCGCGCTCTCTCACAGCGAAGTACTAGTAGCTCGCATGCTTCGTTGCTCAGTAGGGTCTAGTAATAAAAAAGGGAACAAATATATAGACCACCAAATTAAATTTTGATATCACCTAATCTAGCCTTGAAGGATATCCGGAAATCGGAAATCTTTCAGCGCAGAAGAGAGCATATAGTATAGTAGAGCGTATAGTTACGTTTGAAACTGAACTTAGGTTGCCATACGTAGCTGTTAGTTCCGCTACTGTCCGCTTGGAGCGGTTTCCCAGATTCCATACGATTTTTATGTAGTTTGAAACGCAACTATACGGAGATGTTTTCATGCTTAGGCTACCCGTAGAAGGTTTTAGGGACAGTTGACATAAGAAAGTCGTTGTCTATGCCCAAGCCGGCCAAACAAAAATATCTTTTTTCAATGCACACCTATATTTTATGTTGTTAATAAATATATTTTGCTTTGTAAGCTTTATTTATTTGTTTTTTATTTATTCTCATTAAGACAATAAAAAAATATATTATTCGATATATTTCGACCCTCGATATAAAAAAAAAAAGCTATTTATTATATACAAGGTGACTTTTTGATCATCGTCCAAATTCATACTAGCGGCTTGGTAAGTGATCAGTATCATGGATCAATAACAATTTTGGTGAAATTCGTAAAATGAAATTTCGACCCCCCATAGTGATTCACTCGGGACTGGAAGTGAATTTCTATGGGAAGCCGAAATTTCATTTTAGGAATTTCACAAAAATTGTTATTGATCCAAGATACTGGTCACTTATCAACCCTCCAGTATGAATTTGGAAGATGATCAAAAAGTCACCTTGTATATGGGGCCGTCATCAGTCGAATATATCGAATAATATTTTTTTATTGTTTTAATGAGAATATACTTTATATAGTACCTCCTGACGGGTTGACTGGGAGAAATGCTTTAACATTAAGTCCACCCATTGCACATCTATAATTTGTGCAATAAAGAAATAAATGATAATAATAAAAACCAGTATACTAACGTTGACATCGTTTAAACGGTTGGCCAGTCGTGTCTTCATGCGCTTGATTTGCAGACGATGTTTGATAGCGTTCAGAGACAAGTTGCAATGTAGCGCTGTATTGTGCGCTAGAACGCTTCGGGGGCTAGGACTGGAAAATATAAAACATTTTTATTATGAAATTATCGTTTAGTGTAAGTTAATATTATTGTACCAGTAGCCATAGACGAATACAGCCTACAAACTCCTCATAACAGGCGACCGATTTCTGTCAACATATCTGACTGAACCAGCAGATACAATTCGCCACTCCAAAATTATATGTTTCGGTAGGCCAAACCAAAATTACTTCTACCTATATATTATAGACTGAGAGCTAGCGACCAAATCGGTCATGTGGCTTCAGCTGTAGGTATTGAAACTCCGTTAGCTACTTCCCTGAACAACCTTTTCCGATAATCTTCGTGCTGGCAGGCCGCGGGCGGTGGGTGCGGGTGTAGTGGGGTGGGGAAAAAAATGCAAAAAAATGTGGGCTCAGCGACTTTAATTTTTTTTTCAAACAGTTGCTCTGTACTCCCTGTGCACCCAAAAAAAAATTTAAATCGGTCGGGTGGTGGGAAGGGGTTTCAGCGTTAATTAAAAGTACCAAAATAATAATAATTTTCATGTGGGCTCAGATATCAGCCGGCGAACGCGTCATCGCGCTCACGGCTCACGGCGGCTTGGTACTTTTAATTAACGCTGGCAACCCCTTCCCACCACCAGATCGATTAAAAACATTTTTGGGTGCACAGGGAGTACAGAGCAACTGTTTGAAAAAAAAAATAAAAGTCGCTGAGCCCACATTTTTTTCCCCACCACACTACACCCGCACCCACCGCTCGCGGCCTGCCAACACGAAGATTATCGGAAAAGGTTGTTCATGGAAGTAGCTAACAGAGTTTCAATACAGCTGAAGCCACATGACCGATCTGGTCGCTAGCTCTTAGACTATTAATTACGTTAGTCTTCGTCTTCGGGAAAGATAAGTTTGTGGCGCTATACGTAAGATTGGAAGAGCCAATAGAATTGCAGTATCCCGTTTCAATTGTTGACAGAATTATTTATACGCAAGACGTTGAATAATAGACGTCTTTCTGGGCTGTTTCGTCTATGCCAGTAGCTTAAGCACGAAAACATCTCCGTATAGTTGCGTTTCAAACTACATCAAAATCGTATGGAATCTGGGAAACCGCTCCAAGCGGACAGTAGCGGAACTAACAGCTACGTATAGCAAACTAAGTTTAGTTTCAAACGCAATTATACGGAGATGTTTTCATGCTTAGGCTACAGGTCAATCAAGTGCTTCGTAACTAACTGAATGAAATTGTTACCTCGAAGTTATTGACACAAGAAATGTAAATATTATATTTATACCTATTTATTAGTCATCAAAAAATAAAAGACTGCTTTTCTCGAAAACTAGTAGCAGACAAATCTATAATTATTGCAACATGCATTCCCAAAACAGAAACTAAAAACAATCAAGATCAATTTGCTGAAGTAATGTTGCTAGCAATAGAATTCTTGCATTTCGTTCACCAATGCACTTCTGCAAGTGAAATAAACATAGATAAATACAAGTTACCTGTTACTATTGTGATCCCGGATCGCTTCAGTAGACAACGCTTGCACCAGACTCGCTCCATCCATCCATCAGCCCGTATTCGTCCGCTGCTGGACATAGGCCTCCCCAATACTACGCCACTCTTGGCGGTCCTCAAGTCATCCTCATCCAGCCGCTACCCGCAACGTCCTTCAGATCGTCAGTCCAGCGGGCACGAGGGCGGCCTACGCCACGCTTTGCTGTACGTGGTCTCCATTCCAACGCCTTACGGCCCCAACGGTCATCACGTCGGTGACAAATATGGCCAGTCCACTACCACTTCAACTTACTGATTCGGCAGGCTATGTCGGTCACCTTCGATCTCTGACGGATATCTTCGTTTCGGATTTTATTCATCAGAGATATCCCAAGCAAACAGATGCTCTTCTACAAGTGAACTAAACATATATAAATACAAGTTACCTGGTACTGTTGTGCTCCCGGCTCGCTTCAGTAGACAACGCTTGCACCAGACTCGCTCGTCGCGCGTATATCAGTGAGCTGACCTCGTCAGCTGAACACCGAGCTAGAGTTGACAGATGCTCTTCTACAAGTGAACTAAACATATATAAATACAAGTTACTTGGTACTGTTGTGCTCCCGGCTCGCTTCAGTAGACAACGCTTGCACCAGACTCGCTCGTCGCGCGTATATCAGTGAGCGGACCTCGTCAGCTGAACACCGAGCCAGAGTTGACAGATGCTCTTCTAAAAGTGAACTAAACATATATAAATACAAGTTACTTGGTACTGTTGTGCTCCCGGCTCGCTTCAGTAGACAACGCTTGCACCAGACTCGCTCGTCGCGCGTATATCAGTGAGCTGACCTCGTCAGCTGAACACCGAGCTAGAGTTGACAGATGCTCTTCTACAAGTGAACTAAACATATATAAATACAAGTTACTTGGTACTGTTGTGCTCCCGGCTCGCTTCAGTAGACAACGCTTGCACCAGACTCGCTCGTCGCGCGTATATCAGTGAGCTGACCTCGTCAGCTGAACACCGAGCTAGAGTTGACAGATGCTCTTCTACAAGTGAACTAAACATATATAAATACAAGTTACTTGGTACTGTTGTGGTCCCGGCTCGCTTCAGTAGACAACGCTTGCACCAGACTCGCTCGTCGCGCGTATATCAGTGAGCTGACCTCGTCAGCTGAACACCGAGCTAGAGTTGACAGATGCTCTTCTACAAGTGAACTAAACATATATAAATACAAGTTACTTGGTACTGTTGTGCTCCCGGCTCGCTTCAGTAGACAACGCTTGCACCAGACTCGCTCGTCGCGCGTATATCAGTGAGCTGACCTCGTCAGCTGAACACCGAGCTAGAGTTGACAGATGCTCTTCTACAAGTGAACTAAACATATATAAATACAAGTTACCTGGTACTGTTGTGCTCCCGGCTCGCTTCAGTAGACAACGCTTGCACCAGACTCGCTCGTCGCGCGTATATCAGTGAGCGGACCTCGTCAGCTGAACACCGAGCCAGAGATGACAGATGCTCTTCTAAAAGTGAACTAAACATATATAAATACAAGTTACTTGGTACTGTTGTGCTCCCGGCTCGCTTCAGTAGACAACGCTTGCACCAGACTCGCTCGTCGCGCGTATATCAGTGAGCTGACCTCGTCAGCTGAACACCGAGCTAGAGTTGACAGATGCTCTTCTACAAGTGAACTAAACATATATAAATACAAGTTACTTGGTACTGTTGTGCTCCCGGCTCGCTTCAGTAGACAACGCTTGCACCAGACTCGCTCGTCGCGCGTATATCAGTGAGCTGACCTCGTCAGCTGAACACCGAGCTAGAGTTGACAGATGCTCTTCTACAAGTGAACTAAACATATATAAATACAAGTTACCTGGTACTGTTGTGGTCCCGGCTCGCTTCAGTAGACAACGCTTGCACCAGACTCGCTCGTCGCGCGTATATCAGTGAGCTGACCTCGTCAGCTGAACACCGAGCTAGAGTTGACAGATGCTCTTCTACAAGTGAACTAAACATATATAAATACAAGTTACCTGGTACTGTTGTGGTCCCGGCTCGCTTCAGTAGACAACGCTTGCACCAGACTCGCTCGTCGCGCGTATATCAGTGAGCTGACCTCGTCAGCTGAACACCGAGCTAGAGTTGACAGATGCTCTTCTACAAGTGAACTAAACATATATAAATACAAGTTACTTGGTACTGTTGTGGTCCCGGCTCGCTTCAGTAGACAACGCTTGCACCAGACTCGCTCGTCGCGCGTATATCAGTGAGCTGACCTCGTCAGCTGAACACCGAGCTAGAGTTGACAGATGCTCTTCTACAAGTGAACTAAACATATATAAATACAAGTTACCTGGTACTGTTGTGGTCCCGGCTCGCTTCAGTAGACAACGCTTGCACCAGACTCGCTCGTCGCGCGTATATCAGTGAGCTGACCTCGTCAGCTGAACACCGAGCTAGAGTTGACAGATGCTCTTCTACAAGTGAACTAAACATATATAAATACAAGTTACTTGGTACTGTTGTGGTCCCGGCTCGCTTCAGTAGACAACGCTTGCACCAGACTCGCTCGTCGCGCGTATATCAGTGAGCTGACCTCGTCAGCTGAACACCGAGCTAGAGTTGACAGATGCTCTTCTACAAGTGAACTAAACATATATAAATACAAGTTACCTGGTACTGTTGTGGTCCCGGCTCGCTTCAGTAGACAACGCTTGCACCAGACTCGCTCGTCGCGCGTATATCAGTGAGCTGACCTCGTCAGCTGAACACCGAGCTAGAGTTGACAGATGCTCTTCTACAAGTGAACTAAACATATATAAATACAAGTTACCTGGTACTGTTGTGGTCCCGGCTCGCTTCAGTAGACAACGCTTGCACCAGACTCGCTCGTCGCGCGTATATCAGTGAGCTGACCTCGTCAGCTGAACACCGAGCTAGAGTTGACAGATGCTCTTCTACAAGTGAACTAAACATATATAAATACAAGTTACTTGGTACTGTTGTGCTCCCGGCTCGCTTCAGTAGACAACGCTTGCACCAGACTCGCTCGTCGCGCGTATATCAGTGAGCTGACCTCGTCAGCTGAACACCGAGCTAGAGTTGACAGATGCTCTTCTACAAGTGAACTAAACATATATAAATACAAGTTACCTGGTACTGTTGTGCTCCCGGCTCGCTTCAGTAGACAACGCTTGCACCAGACTCGCTCGTCGCGCGTATATCAGTGAGCTGACCTCGTCAGCTGAACACCGAGCTAGAGTTGACAGATGCTCTTCTACAAGTGAACTAAACATATATAAATACAAGTTACCTGGTACTGTTGTGCTCCCGGCTCGCTTCAGTAGACAACGCTTGCACCAGACTCGCTCGTCGCGCGTATATCAGTGAGCTGACCTCGTCAGCTGAACACCGAGCCAGAGATGACAGATGTTCTTCTAGAATATTTTAAAATGGCTGTCACATAATAATTTTCCCGGAGTGTTTTTTGCACCTACTAATCAAATGAAGCAGTATTTTGGGCATGTTACAGATAGACAGACAGACACTGGGACTTCCCTGTAAGGGATTCCTTTTCTTTTTTTTTTCAATTTTCTTTATTCGTGGTTTAGAAGAACAATTATATAGGTACACAAGTAACACATGACAAAACCTCGTCGGGTTTATCCATCTTGAGTTGAAATTATCTTAGCTCGATACAATGTTAGGTGAGGGATAAAATTAGTTTTTAGAATATTTTTATACAATAATAAAGTTTAAAAAACTTATATAAAGATTTATTAATAATATTAAGATTTTATCTATACACGTATAAATATTAAATAGCCTCTCTATTACCTATAAGATTTAAGGTTTTTAAAATTAAGGTGGATAATCCAAGGTAGTTTTTATAAAAAACTTGTGAGAACCAATAACGACGAAAGAAATATTATTATTTAATCTGTTACCTTTTTTCACACGTTCCATCAACTTTACACCCGCGAATATTCAGCTTTTCTTAAAAACAAAATGTTTTAACAGTCTAATTTTGCAATTTAAAACTTACATACATTTGGATTACAAAAGTTTTAAATAACAAAATTAGATTCTAAAAAAGTTTGTTTGTAAAAAAACTGATTATTCGCGGGTGTAAAGTTGATGGAACGTGTGGGAAAAGGTAACAGAATTAAATAATAATACTTCTGTAGTCGTTATTGGTTCCCACAAGTTTGTATGAAGATTGCCTTGGACCATCCACCTTAATTGATGTTCCTAATATGGCGCATGATCCAAAATTGTGACAGAGCGTTCAGAGGTCGTTTCTTATCGATATCAATTTTGACCGAAGTCAGTAATATCTCGAAACAAATAGCGGGTAAGGGATCGTTGACAAATTACACAACGCAAAGTTCTTAAAATTTTCGACGCCAGGAAAACATCTCCGTATAGTTGCGTTTGAAACTGAACTTAGGTTGCCATACGTAGCTGTTAGTTCCGCTACTGTCCGCTTGGAGCGGTTTCCCAGATTCCATACGATTTTGATGTAGTTTGAAACGCAACTATACGGAGATGTTTTCATGCTTAAGCTATGGTTTTCTCAGATAGCGGTGGCGATGAGCAATCATCAGAAGATGAAAATAATCGTATGGAGAATTGTGATTTATACAAAGCTCGTATTAACGAAGGTGCTTGTGAAATTTTAAAGCGTCGCTTTTATGCTTTAAATTATGTAATATATCATGAACCCGCACTAAATCTTCTTTGCTGCTCCAGTTGACATTCATTTTACAATAAATAGTACACCGCTATTGAAAAAAAACGTTCGAGATTCTTCAACACCGTAAAGAGCGGCCGTCATGCAAATGGCGGCACCGCTACTGACGTTACGGTGTCAAACAACGCTCTCTAGGAAACCACCGCCATCTTGTTTTCATAGCCGACGTTTCAGTGACGTCATTCAACGCTATATAGCGACCGCTAAATGTCGCCACCGCTTTCGGAGGAAACCAGAGCTTTAGGCTACAGGTAACAATACCGTAACGCTTGGCTGGGACCTCTCCCCCCTCCATTATGTAACGTAACGGGTGCTTTGTAAAAGCTTTGCAACGCAGTGGGGAGTCTGGCCAATGAAAAATGAGAACCAACGGAAAAAGTTTGGCTATCCTAATCGTGATGTAACGCAAACCTTAACCCCCGCACGTACTAGTACCGCAACGCCTAGCCACCACCCCCCTCCCCCCAAATTTCGCTACGTAATTTGTGAATGACCCCTGAGGAGAGGGCAAAATGTTTTTTCATCAGTGTAAGAATACATCACTTAACCCGAGGAATGTTCAAGTCTGACGGCAGGTCAACTCCGGCTTTATGGTAAGTGCATTGGACATTCGCCGCTACAATCATCGGTAAAATTGGATGTACCAAAGATTTTTGGTCCCATTTCTAGCAAATTTAATCCGTCATTCTCGCCCGCTGCCTTCCTCAATCACTCTCAGACCTTTGGTGTATCAAGCACAAAGTTATCCGTACCCCTATTATAAATGCGAAATGCGTGTTGAGATAGTCTACTTTTTATCCCGGAAAATGCAAACGAAATCAGCGCGGGCGAAGCCGCGGGCTAAAGCTAGTCAAGTTATAATGGATAAACACTTACCACAATATTCGAGATGATCGCCACCATTCGAGCCGATGGAAGTGCTAATGGTTTGAGCAGTAGAAGTGAGGAGTGTGGCGTTGCATTTAGGTGATATCACTTGCTTCGTCAGTAGGGATATGCATTTGTCTAATTTGTTCTGGAAGTTATTGGGAGGAGTGTAAGTGAACATTACGGAATGCGTACGCTTAAGAGTGCAAAAGAGAGCGTAAGAAACCATACATTCCTATAGACATGGGCATAGCCACGGTGGAGCAGGGTGAGGTGCTTGCCTCACCCTGTCTCTGACCTATAAGGTACCTAACCAAACCTAAAAAACTAGATAACGTACTAACTACAATACATAATATCCGTAAGAAAGTTCACACTCGACAGTCGTCAGTCGACAAAAAAAAAATGCGATCAAAACAAAAAGTGCGCGTGCGATTGACCGCACGCGTGCAGCGGTCGGTCATGCGGACACAAACGCAATCCTGAAGTTAGAGACACAGTTTTGGATGGTAGATTTCGTGAAGTAGGTAGGTGTGCCCCACTCTGAGCCCATGGCTGGCTACGCCCATGCCTATAGGTTGTCAAATACGTGCTTACCGCGCTCACGGGGTACAGGGGTTGGCGGGTACGAGGTAGCACGCGACTTAGTGTGCAGGGCCGTGCGCAAGGCATTCCAAGTTCACAAGTATGACATTGACAACTTTAAAATATCATAGAGTCTACAAAAGAGATCCATTATACATCGGTTATCTATGGAGCGACCTGCTCACCCTCCCGCCTCACCATTCGCATCCCCTCCGAGACCCTGCCCGCCAACCCCTATACTCCGTGGACGCGGTAGGCACGAAGTTGACAACCTATAATGTCGCTCCTAACATTTTTGCTATTTTACTAACCTATTAGTAGAGATTTTCGAGGGTTAAGAGACATGGTTTGAACGAATATTATGGCTGTAGAAGTCTTTGGCGAGGTGGTGGAGCTGATTCCGGGCTCGTGAAGGTACCACCATCTTACTCGGAAACTGCCTCGAAGTTATTCGCAAGAGGACAGCTGGACAACAGGCACAGCCAGGTGGCCCACCATGCCTAGGACCGATTGATGGCGGTATATTCATCCACAATTGCCGGGCCAAAACATACACATACAAGCTTGCACTTTTTTGTTGCTATTCTTGTAAGTTCCTAAGCTTGTAAGACCCAATTAATAATTATAAAGAAGCGAAAGTGGTATGTCAGGATCATAGCAGGATGGAGACAGGCATAAACATGTTTAAATTATTATTAGAATGCATTACACAAACTTGCAATCAATCAGAAACAAATTTAAAAGCACAAATATTTTGAAAAAGCTCCTCGGGGCAGGATTTGAACCTGCGATCTCCTGCTTACATGACAGGCGCGCTCAAGCAAGCAGGAGGTCACAGGTTCGAATCCTGGCTCGAGAAATTTATTTAAAATATTTGTGCTTTTAAATTTGTTTCTGATTGATTGCAAGTTTGTAATGCATTCTATGGTAGAAAGTGGACTGGCCATATTTGTCGCCGACGTGATGACCGTTGGGGCCGTAAGGCATTGGAATGGAGACCACGTACAGCAAAGCGTAGCGTAGGCCACCCTCGTGCCCGCTGGACTGACGATCTGAAGGACGTTGCGGGTGGCGGCTGGATGAGGATGACTGAGGACTATGGGGGAGACCTATGTCAAGCAGTGGACGAATACGGGCTGATGGATGGCATGCATTTTAATAATTAGAGTATTCAAAGTGATGGATTTCGCAATAAAAGCATATATATGTTAATAAATATGTTTGTCTACCTGAACATCTCCATCCCCATCAATTCGACACAGTGAGTCAGCGATACTCCTGGCCTGCAACAGATTCCCTTGCTTGTTCCTCAACTCTTCAGCTAATGTTTGCAGCAGCCAGACGCGCCGCTGGACATCCTCAACTCCTCGCTTCGCTAGCTGATGTTGGGCCACTGAAAGAAAGAAAGAAAATACAATTTATTTGGTAACGCGCAAAATTTGGTAGGTATGTACAAAACAATCTTAACAACAAGATAAATAAATAAACTTGAGACTTATCTACTTAGCTTAACTTATTATAATAACTAACTAATTATATTTAACCTCTAGTATGTGTAAACACAGATCTGTGATTCCCTCGAATATGTTTAAACACAGATCTGAGACTCATGCGAGTATGTGTAAACACAGAGCTGTGCAAAGAATATATCGCTCGATTTTATGCGATTTTAGGTTTTAATAGTATTAAAATATAGTTTAAAATGGTTTTTAAGAGTGAAGAATGATATACAAAGAGACTGAACGAACCATAAACATTCGATCAATCGACCGTTATTCGCGTCATATTCTAGTTTGAAATGACCAGTGGCCGCAAAATGTCGGATTTGTGAGTGATCATGCAATATTGAAAGTGTATTTATTCAATGTTTTTCCTTCTGTAAGTATACTTTCTTGATAAAAACAGTTAGTTTATATGCTAATTCACAGGGGATTATAATCAAACTCCATAAAATTGCCAAATTATGATCAAAATATGTACATTTCCTACACTAGGTACAAATTCAGTGAAGTGGTTTATTCAACCGTCTGTACAATATACCTGCGGTACTAAAGTATGCTCTAGTCTGCTCTACATTATTCATTAGTTATCTGGCAAACAAATTCAATCGCTAAGTATATAGTCTCCTATACAAATATATTGTTATTTTCAACAATTAGTCTAAACTTTCGCGCGCGCTCTAACCGCGCCGAACCTGTACACATATACGGTACGGCAAAAGCAAACCTTCCCACACGGAGCAGGCGTCTTGCGATCCCTGTCCACATACTAGAGGTTAAGTACCTACGAGTATTTGCTACCACCAAAATAGCCGCAACTCAGCATGATGCTGTGTTGACATGGTATACCTACGAAGTAGGTAATCATCTCGACACAACGCTGGTATTATGCTGCAGCCTAGCGTGTGTGAGTGACTCGCGGTTGTGTAAAAAAGGAACACAAACAAGTTTATGAACTTTTTCAGGCACTAGAATGACCAAATATGCCATTTTAAGAGTCATAACATGAATGTAGGTAGTTGTCAAAAAGACGTATAAATTAAAGATGATGAGGTTATACAGATTGACTTTTAATGTAACTCCGATAATTTTAAAGATTGTAGAATAGACAATTAGACACCCCACAATGTGTTGACAGCGTTTGTATGGAGCCACTTTTCGTGGAAAACCGAATTACGACGTTATCACGCGATCATACGAAATTGTTCCGCTTTTTCGCAATAAGCAGCTATTTCACGAAAAAGCGATCATATTAAAACAATTACGAGTCTTTTCAACAAAAAGTCAAAAAGGTTTTACACGAAAAACGCCCTTGCTTTTTTTGCAATAAAAGTAGTTTTCGCCATCATATGTCGATGTATATCAGTGATATACATAAACTATGCATAAACTGATGTTTTTCAGAGTGTGAACTGTCACTAGAACAGCTGACAATCGTACACCCTCCTTTTACCAGCAATTTTAACGTAGCAATGTAAAATTGTATGCAGATGTAGCTGTAGTAAGCATACCACATATTTTCCTCCTAAATTGAAGCCATTTCTTCAACACATACTTACATTTGCTAGAAACTTTATCCATGGCTAGTGTGAGTTTCTCATGTACCTCTGAAACTCTAGCTTCAGCGTTCGTGACCCTCTCCTGCAGCGATTGGTGTTTTCGCCACACTGAGAGCTCCGCTGGCACCAGGACGCTGTTGTCATGCTGAAAATGTGTAATTTAAAGTCATAAACACTTTACATCAGACAACAGGGTTCTGTTGACTTATAAAATGAATACAAGCCACAATCTGAGAATTCACACAATTACAATTGACATAGATTTGTTTTGTTCAAGCATGTCACCAGTCAAAAGAGCATTAATTTAACACTTCTATGCTTTGAAAATGAATGGATAAATTCTTTGTTTACATGAAATTTTTTCTTTTGAAACTCAAATTTAAAATGCTTTGTTATATTTTGCAAGTAAATATTCAATCATTGTTATGCCCCTATGGCTCACTTTTGTTCCATTTTGTTATGCATTAGGTGAAGATTTTTAATCAACATTTAGCTACTTATTCTTTATTTCTATTGTAACTAATTTGTCTGTTAATCTTCCTTTCAGTAAATAAATAAAAAATCTGTACAGCAATCTGTTGTTTTAGAAATAATGAGAATAAGAGGGGTTAACTACAGCTAATGGTAGGTAAAATCCTGTGATTTGGAGGCAGTGATTCAGCGGAATTTCAGCAAATCAGTACTTGAAAGGCAGAAGAGGAAGAGCAAAAAGTAATCTTTATAGAAGTGCCATAAACTTTTTTGATCACTGTGCAATTTACGAAATATGAGGATGTTGGGCTCAGGCAGATGGCTGCCTTTCCAACCAACTTAACCAAGTACCAAACCGTTATAAATCACTAAGTTTTACAATTAATTATTGATAGTGTTAACCGCACAACATTTGTTTCCAGCTGTCATTCATATTGAAGAAAATAAATACATTAAATTAACATTATATCATTAATGTTAATTTATATCTCCTTGCGATGGATAAATCGCTAAATGTTCAAACATAGAAATTTATTTCTGTCATAAAATACATGCAATTTCAAGTCACTAAGAAAGCTATTTTTATTTCCATAATCTGGGATGAGTCAGTTTTTCTTTTTTTCATTAACCTGAATTCCTGCTGTCTTGTATTTTCTTATCCCTTGGTTAAAGTAGATATAAGTCATATATTGTATAGTATAAGTTTTATGTTGAAAAAAAAGACATGATCTTGCTAAGTTTCTTGCCCTTCTTCTTAGCAAGACTAATCGAATGGGCGGAGGTAGGCATGTATTTATATATGTAACCTATTAGTATGTAGTATATAGGATGGGATTTGGTCGGCCGCCTGGATTCGTGCTGGGGGCTCGGTTGGTGATCATTGAACCTTGTTCCTGGTCCCTGGCCGGGTCTCCGGTATGGGTTCGGGCGGCTGATTGGATTTTACCTTGTATAATATATATTTTACCTATCATTTTAATCGTAAATATATTGCTACATAAATTAAATAAACCTTTAAATTAGTTCATGTACATTTATTATTTTATTACATATAGTTTCTTTATTAGATTAAATTTGACGTGTAAAAAGTGTATATATCTATACCTGCTTTGCAAAATAAACTATTTGAATTTTAATTTGAATTTGAATCAACACAAACCAAAAACCCAGCTCATTGGATGCAGAAAAAAATGTAGTAAGTATTTCGGCATTATTAAGGGCCAGTTTCTGAATTGAGAAGCTCTCATGAACTAGACGAAAGTATCTGCCTAGTCACTGATCCAATCAATAGACACAATTTATTCAATTGTTATATTTTTCATGCATGTATGCCAAAAGTTAAGTGACACTGAAGCGGTGCTTAAACTCGAAATAATGGTTAAATGTGACCTGAGGTAACACATTTTCAACATACTTGGTGTTGCTTATCCCCTTCTGTCTTACAAACATTGATATGACGACACAGCACTAGCCATAGACTAAAAAAGAATAGGCGTAGTCTTGGCTTTTACTACATTTGACACACGAAGTGCTGATTAGTCCAACAGGAAAACAACAAATAACACTGATAGAGTGATACTGATTGCTTTGTGAGGGTTGGCTATAGTTGACTGCCGCACGAATTTGTTAGAAATAATTATATTGGTAGTTAGCTAGGTGATGTAAGATTATAATTCTAAAATATTATCGTTAGGAAACGTGTACGGTCTTACCACAAAACTGTGTTTAACTTTAGACAGTGTTTAAATCTGTTGTTGTTTCATAAACTTTCATATTGTAAAAAAGTGACAGCAACAGATTTAAACATTGTCTAAAGTTAAACATCGTTTAAACACCCTTTTGTAGTAACACAGGTAGTTTTTTAGATATTAATTTTTAAAGTTTATAATTTTTTGTGCAAAAAAAGCGCATTTACCCCTTTTGTTGTTTATAATTTTGCATAAAAAGCGCACCACGACGTTCCATTTCACTGTACTTTGACTTTTTAGTGCATTGATGCGTCAAAATATATGTAAGTTTGTGATGTGCTATTTTTTTAGTTGTCATAAATTGGAACGTAATGAGGGATTTTGCAATGAAAAAAATATAGCGTCATTCTTTTTGCGCTTGCGTACTTGGAATGTGCTCCGTTGTTTTTTGTGTTCTTGTGCCTTTTCTAACGACCCCCGCGCTCTACCTGGATTTGTACTAAGGGCCCCCCCTTAGGAAGGTCCCCCCCCCCAACTTATAATTCGTGCGGCAGTCCACTAATGCTAGAACCGAATTTGCCTCTGTTCACTAGTAAGACCCAAAAACAAATCAGGTTAGGTTAGGTTATCTGTGAACCACAACGCACGAGCCGAGCGAGCGAAGCGAGCGTGCCGCGGCAGCGGCCGGCGAGTGCCAGAACCGAATCTGCCTCGGTTCACTAGTAGTGCCAGAACCGAATCTGCCTCTTTTCACTAGTAAGTCCCAAAAACAAGTTGTTAGGTTAGGTTATCTGTGAACCACAACACACGAGCCGAGCGAGCGAAGCGAGCGTGCCGCGACAGCGGCCGGCGAGTGCCAGAACCGAATCTGCCTCGGTTCACTAGTAGCGCCAGAACCGAATCTGCCTCTGTTCACTAGTAAGTCCTTAATTCGACACTATTTTGATAGGAAATGATAGAAAATGATTGATCGGAGGTGACTTAACCTCAAAACTTTGATCATCAATATCTCAGCAATTATGGGTTTCCGTGGGGGGGGAGTGGTACAGGGGGTATACCCCCTCCCCCCCTCCCCCTCCCCCTCCCCCCCAAACCTATAATTCGTGCGGCAGTCCACTATAGAAACCCCCTTTGTGAAGTTTTCAGCAAGATAAAATGCAAAAAAGCCACTCTATAGTGTAGCACGTCACTGCCTACCCTAGAGTAAACATTTTCATACAAACTTTTTTTTTCTCAGTGCTATTTGAATTTTTTCACATTTTTTTTAATGTCAAAATTTACCTTCTGATTGTTTTCCGGAAAAAGTTGTTTGCACGCCACTGCAAGTCACTAGCTTCACGTTAGCAACTGAGTCGCATTAATTATTCCAGCATTTGACTAGCATTTAAATTTTCAGTAAGGCATTTTATCATTTCCTAACGAATTTAGGGGGTGGTGGAAGGGGGAGGGCTGCTCTTAATGCTTTAAATTTCAGCACTACAAGCAGTTATATTAAAAAAGACTATTTACTCACAGGTTTAGCCGTCTGACACTTTTTCACATCATTACAGAAGACCTGCAGCCTCTTCTGCCTGATTGTTTCTTTGGGCTCAACATGCTCCATCATACTACGCCATACCATGTAGTATTGACCGCGGCACATCCTGTGATATCAACCATGTTACAATGTTTGAAATATTTATAGCTTTTAATAGGGCTATCCTTAGTTTTTCAGAAGTGCAAAAAGAAGTGATTATTTTATGTCGGTAGTCGATTACTATAAATAGTAAGTTAGTGGTGTTATAAATTTGGGGTGTTTCTTTATAAGAAAATGTATTTACTAAAGAAATAATTTCAAACTTACTGAGCAACTTTGTCCATGGATGGTATCTTTTCTGCAGGGCATCCCATCGAAAGCAACCATTCTACAAATTTATGTGGCACTTCGTCACTACTTATTTTCTGCTCAATTGCAGTATACGAAGACATTTTTATCAGAAAGCACACCCGAGCCTGTAAAATTCCCAATTTCGAAAAGGCGAAAGGCGCCAGCGGGCAGGCAGTTTGTTTTGAAATTTGTTTTGACATCTTGACATTGACAACTGTCTTTTCTTTGCTAGTCTGGATGCTAGTCTTTTAGGCCCGTGGTGATTTAATTTTGGCCATTATGATAGTGAAAAAGAAAGAGGTTGCATGAGTGCCGGAGCCGGCATTTGGGACAGCTGCCGGAGGTCACGTCACGTGATAATAATAAAGGCGTAGAGATGTGACGACCACATCGATCAGGGGCTCTACCGCGTATTTCTCATTTGTATCAACTTCAAGCAAATGCATGCGAAATTCAACGCGTGCAAAAGAGATGGCATGTTAGGCGGGCGTCGTCGCACGCACGCCAAATTTCAATCTCAAGTTGATGTTGATGTAAATGAGAATTACGCGGTAGACCCACTGGTCCTCTAAAAAGGCCATTTTGCATGAATCACATTATGATTCTGCTCTAATGCCGTCTCTTTTGCACGTGTGAAAAAATCTGACTCTATCCTACTTTGAAATCATTTTATGATTCACCCAAGTCGACCTTTTTAGATCCCCTGTGGTAAATGATGACATCCGATGCGTCCGGTGCAATCAGTCAGCGTAGGGTGATTTGTGGCGAACCGACGGTGAGCGGCGACCATAGACTTAAGATATACATCTTAAGTATATAGTGGTGACACCAAGGATCCTACCTCCAGGGGAAACACACACACATGCGCTTACACACACCAGGTTAGAAGTGTAAAATGTTATAACGCCAGGAGCACTTGACTGTATAAGGATCTTGCACCCCACGGACTCACCTCTCGACAACCTTAGCAGCTTACATAGCGTTGCCCCCTGGCCAACCCATGGTAGCTAAATAGGGGGCTAACAACGGCTATCCTGCTGGGTAGTTATCAAACAGTAAGTCAACGTCTGCCAGACATAAATTTGTGAGACATTTTTGATGCAGATGTCCGTTAATTATCTCACTCCATAGTCCTGATATCCAGTCCATTTAGCATCCCATCCTTATAGCCCACTCCAAGTCACTTTCTTCCTGGCAATAGTTTGGCAATAATTGGGGACTGTCTCTTAGTGTATCCCAATGATACGTTGAGGGAGAGGCCTCCATGGATGCCGCCATCTCCCATTTAGATTGGTACCAAAGGCCTCTTAGTGTTGGCTTTGGCCCGATGAATGCCTTTCAAATGACCTGGGCCTTATTGTCTTACTTCGGCATTAATCGCTATCACTTGTAATGGTTCATGAGATTGGCTAGAACATGTACTCTTTGGCTAAAACTGATGTGTCTTGTAACTTCTAGCCAATCACGATACTTATGTCGGATTTCCTCAATGATATTTCACGACATTTTGATAATGTTAGATTATTATATATTTATCTATTTTATTGTATAGTATTTCCGTCGGAATATCAAATTTAAAATTGTAGTGTCGAATTTTGTGTTTCCGTTTCCGTTTTATATTTGATTTGCAGCTTCCTGTTTTGATGTTTTTCGGTTCGATTTAATAAAATATTGTGTCACTTCCGTTGGAATAATTTTTGTAAGACATCCGGAATGGATAGTCAAATTTCAAAATGTCTAGCATTTCCGTTTCACTTTTATATTTGATTTGTAACTTCCTGTTTTGATGTTTCCGGTTTGATTTAAGAAAATATTGTACTACTTCCGTAAGAATAACTTTGTAAGACTTCCGGAATGGTCGAGCCCCCGGCGTGAGGATATAAGTCGTGGTTCGCTGGGGATCGGGTTTATTCCTGTTGTCACGATAGGCAAGTGAATAAGTAATTAAATCAAAGTTTTCACAGTATCTTCGCCATTTTATTTGGACCGTTTAGTTTTTATCAGAAGCGGTGTGATTCTGCTCCCACACTATGTCCCGCTCAAGATCCAATTCGAGACGCCGTTATGAACGAAACAAATTACGAAGGAGTCGTAATGGCAGCCATGAAAGTTCAAGAAGAAGTCGTTCAAGAGAGAGGAACAGAAGTCCAAGACGAAAACGAATGAGAAGATCGCCATCAAGTTTTTACGACCGCTCAGATACGCCAAAATATCGATCTCGCCAACACGAGAATGCGAGAAGATCAAGGAAAGAAAATATCCGGAGACCACGTGATCGTTCACCTTCATGTGTGTACAATCGAAATCATGAAGCTAGACGAAGTAACCCTCAAGATGTACTGTCGACGACCAGACGATATGAACGCCCATCACAAACTGAGATTGGACGAGTGAGCAACGAGCTACAGACCGCGACCGGACGAGAGTGCAACCAAGCATTGGCTGCGACCGGACGACATTTCAACGAGGCAGTGACTGCGACCGGACGAGACTTTAACGAGGCAGTGACTGCGACCGGACGAGACTGCAACGAGGCAGTGACTGCGACCGGACGAGACTGCAACGAGGCAGTGACTGCGACGGGACGAGACTGCAACGAGGCAGTGACTGCGACCGGACGAGACTGCAACGAGACAGTGACTGCGACCGGACGAGACTGGAACGTGGCAGTGTCTGCGACCGGACGAGACTGCAATAAGACACTGACTGCGGCCCGACGAGACTGCAACGAAGTTCTGACTGCGACCGGACGAGATTGCAGCCAGCCCCTACCTGCCACTGGACGAGACCATGCTGTCGGCCTGTTACCGGGGCAGAGCAGCCAAGGAACGAGTTCACAGGAGCAGGTTAGACAAACTGCTACGAGTTTGCAACAAAGTGGTGAGTCGAACAATTCAGTATTACCCTCTAATGTGTCGATAAATATAAATGATTTTGCACAACTTCTCCACTCGTTAAAGACCGATTCGTCATCAAGAATTAATTGTAACGAAAACATGATACCCGAATTTGACCCATCAATAAAAAATCACCGAATAGAGTTATGGTTAGCAAAAGTAAATGAATGTGCCAAAATCTATGGGTGGGGTGAGACTCACACTATTCATTACGCACTTCCAAAATTGAAAGGATATGCTAAAAAGTGGTATCAGAGTCAATCAACTGTGTTACGTAGCTGGCAGGAGTGGCAATCATTGCTACTTAAATCTTTCCCATGTGAATCCAACTACGGCACACTACTTTCAGACATGTTAGAAAGGCGATTAAGGTACGGAGAAAGTTTAGATGAGTATTTCTACGAAAAAATGACTTTAATAAATGCATGTGAAATAACGGGAAAGCGTGCCGTAGATTGTATAATACATGGGATAGACGATCGCACAATACGTTCAGGTGCAGTGTCAGGACGATTTGTAGAGCCTGAAGACCTCTTGAAATTTTTAAAGGACGTTTGCAAAGATCAAAAAGATTCAGTTAAAATAATGAACAGAAATAGAAAATCCGGTTTAGTGTGCAACAAATGTAAAGAAATAGGTCATAAGGCGATACACTGTCGAACAAATAATTCACAAACAAGACAATCTGCAACCTCTGATATATTTTGTTTCAACTGTGGTGAAAAAGGCCACAGGTTACACCAGTGTACCAAACCTTTAATAAAATGCGAAGAATGTAAATTGTATGGACACAAAAGCAGCGAGTGCACGCGAAAAAATAGTAATATAAATTCAGATAAGCAGGTCCTATTGATAGATAGCGAGAAATTAATTGGTAAAAAATATTATAAACAAGCTTTTGTAAACAAAGAAGAAAAAATTGACTGCTTTGTCGACTTGGGGAGTGATTGCACCTTGATAAAGGAAGAAATAGTAACGAAATTAAACCTAGCAGTTACAAATGATGCAATTCCCCTTATACGTGGGCTAGCTAATTTTAGCGTGCAGCCATTGGGAAAAACGACGTTTAACTTGCGCATAGATTCAGTAGAAGCAGAAATAACAGCATATATTGTCAGGGACGATCAATTGCATACACCTATGCTAGTCGGACAGAATTTTACTGAATTACCGCAAGTTGTAATTACGAAAACGAATAATACTTTTACAATTTTTTCTCGCGAAATCAATACAGAACTACCCCAAATTGATGATAATATGCCAGTCACTAAGTTCAAGCTGTATGTCAAGTCTGATTCTGAGATTAAAGGTGTAGGATTGATAAAATGTTACTGCCCTGAACTACGGCATGCTGATGTCTACATAAGATCTAGCTACCGAAATGTTTGCGGAATAGAATACTGTATTCAGGAAGGGTTATACAATATTAGAGATAATAAATGTGATCTTTGTATTGTAAGCCTTTCTGAGTTACCTGTTTACCTTCAGAAAGATTTAACCATTGCAAGAGTCTACCCCATTAATTTAGACGAAAACCTTGAAGAGCCATCTTTACATTGCTTAACGGTTCAAAGCAACTTACCTCCACTCGATCAAAGTGAAATTCTCGTTAATCCTTCCTTATCAGAAGAACAAAAAAAAAAGTCTTTGATTTAGTGGCGGAGTATAGAGATTGTTTTGCACAGAATCTTTCTGAGCTTGGATGCATTAATGTTGCGGAGCTAGAAATAAAACTTAAAGATGATACTCCAGTCGTTTATCGACCATATCGATTAAGTCACACGGAAAAAGAAGTAGTCAGGGGTATAGTAAATGAATTAATAGAGAACAATATAGTCGAAGAATCAGAATCGTCATATGCGAGCCCAGTACTTTTGGTATCAAAAAAGACCGGTGGTTATAGATTATGTGTTGATTACCGTGCGTTAAACCGCAAAACAATTCGAGATCAGTTTCCGCTGCCTCGTATAGATGATCAGATTGATCTATTAAGTGGTAACAAATACTTCATTAGCTTAGATATGGCTAGTGGTTACTATCAAATTCCAGTTAAAGATGATTGTAAACATTTAACAGCCTTTATTACACCCGATGGATTGTTCCAATTTCGAAGAGCCCCTTTCGGTTTAGCCAATTGTCCAGCAGTTTTTCAAAGAACCATCAATAAAATATTAAGTAAAACCCGTAATAATGATAATTCTAGGGTTGTGTCAGATAAATGTGCAATTGCTTACATGGATGATATTTTGATCCCAGGAAAAACTTTTGAGGAAGCTTTAACTAGGCTAGAAACCACTTTTAAGCTGATAAGAGACTCTGGATTGACCCTTAACATTAAAAAATGTAGATTTTTTGAGACAACCATAGACTACTTAGGCTTTGAAATATCAGCTGATGGTATTAGACCAGGCAAAACCAAAATAATGGCGGTGGAATTTTTCCCAGACCCAAAATCTGTACATGTGGTGAGACAATTTATCGGTCTTGCTAGTTATTTTAGAAAATTTATTTATGGATTTGCGACACTTGCCAAACCACTCACTGACTTGACTAAACAGAATTTTCCCTGGAGATGGGAAAAAGAACAAAAAGAGTCATTTTCACAATTAAAAGAAAAGTTGATTCAAAGGCCAATACTAAGCTTATATAATCCTGATTACATTCTAGAGTTACATTGCGATGCTTCCAAATCTGGAATTGCAGGAATACTCTTTCAAAAAGAGACTGAGAAGTCTGACTTGAAACCAGTTGCATATTTTAGCCGAAAAACTACCCCAGATGAAGAAAAAATGCATGCATATGAACTTGAGACTCTTGCTGTCATAGCATCCCTCGGTCGATTTAGGGTGTATCTTTTAGGCAAACCTTTTGCGATTATTTCAGACTGTAGTGCATTAGGTTCCACGTTTGTTAAGCGAGACCTCGTACCTCGTAGTCTCGATGGTGGGTAGCATTGCAAGAATATGACTGTATCATATTACATTAACCAGGATGTTCTATGCGGCACGTAGACGCCCTTAGTCGAAATCCTAGTGATCAATATACTGATGGTTCTGACAAATATGATCATTTCTCTCGGGTATTACACATATCTCAGGATGACTGGTTGTTAAGTCTTCAGTTATCAGACTTGAAAATTCAACACATACGTTCCGTATTGGAGGACCCTCAGTATAATGACATAGTTGACATGAAACAAAACTTCGTTATAAAAAATAACCGGGTGTATCGAAAAGTTGGAGAAGAGTTGAAATGGGTAGTACCAAAAAGCGCCAGATGGCAAATTTGCCAACGTAATCATGATGAGATAGGACATTTTGCATTAGAGAAAACTTTAGACAAAATAAAAAAAGACTTTTGGTTTCCAAAAATGAAAAAATTTGTCTCGAAATATGTAAAATCGTGTTTACATTGTGCGTTTGGTAAAGAACCCGCTGGATCTAAAGAAGGTTATTTACATAACATTCCTAAAACAGATATTCCATTTCATACAGTGCATGTAGACCATCTAGGGCCGTTTGTGAGAGGTGTTACTGGTAATCAGTATCTTTTAGTTATCGTCGATGGGTTTACAAAGTTTTGGGTTTTAAAGCCACTACGTGATACAAAATCAAAACCAACAATAAGAGTTCTGAAGGATGTTTTTTCAACGTTTGGTTATCCCCTACGATTGATTTCTGACAGAGGCACATGCTTTACATCTGCAGAATTCAAACGATTTTGTACGGAATTTGAGATAAAACATATACTCAACGCGGTATCAGCACCTCGAGCAAACGGACAGGTCGAACGCTACAATCGAACTATTTTAGATGGGCTTCGAACATACACGGATCAATCAGGAGAAATTAAATGGGATCAAGAATTAGGAAAAATACAATGGGGCCTGAATAATACTTTAAATAAAGGTATAGGTAAAACACCGGCTGAAGCACTTTTTGGAAAACGGTTATTAGGTAAAGGAGAAGGTATTTTAAAAGATGCGGTAGTGGAAACAAGACAAAATTCCAAGGATATTGAACAAATAAGAGAAGAAATCGTTGAACACATTGATAAAGATCAAACACAACAAAAAAAGAGATTTGATAGAAATAGGAAAACTGCAAAAATATACAAAGTAGGTGATTTGGTAAAAATATTAAAAAATACTCCCTCTAATGATGGTAAAAGCCGAAAATTGTTACAAAAATACACAGGTCCCTTTAAGATAAGTAAAATCCTTGAAAATGACCGTTATGAGGTGTCAAGTATTCCTGGGTCAACGATAACAAAAAGTCACTATAGTAATGTTTGGTCTGTTGATCGTATTCAACCGTGGATTATAATTCAAGATAGTGAAAGCTCGGATGATGAATCGGCCTCCAAAGAATAGAAATACCATTGAATTTATATAAAAAAGTGGATATAATTATGTTTAAAAATTCAAAGAATTCACGTATTGTGATGTTTGTTGCTGTATTGGTGGTCACGGTTGTTGTTGTCGAGAGAGGCCTGATTCTACACCGAGGGGCCTAGCAGATGTTGATAATATTGAATCTGGAAGGTGGACACGATTGTCAGAATTGAGTAAATGCTTCTTGATTCAGCAATGAGGGGTCCACTGCAGATCTCAATTGCAGATTTTGATTTAAACTGATTATGATTTGATAAAATGTTGTGTATGTGTTAAGACACATAAAATAAGTTAAATGAAACAGTAAAAGTAAAAATATGATGTTTAAGATGTTACAGAATTCACGTATTGTGATGTTTGTAGCTGTCTTAAGAATTGATTTGATGTTTATAAATCTGGAAGGTGGTCACGGTTGTTAGAGTCGAAAGAAGTTTGATTCTACAACGAGGGGCCCACTGCAGATGTTGATAATATTATATCTGGCAGGTGGACACGATTGTCAGAATTAGGAAAATGCTTCTTGATTCAGCAATGAGGGGTCCACTGCAGATTTTGATTAGAACTGATTCGAAACTGTTTGTATCTGGAAGGTGGTCACGGCTTCATAGTTAGAGACAATATATGTCTCTTACTCTGTAGTGAGGGGCCCACTGCAGATAAAACATTATCTGGAAGGTGATTACGATTGTCAAAGTTTGGGACAAAACACACCATTCATTTGATAATGAGGGACTCACTGCAGATAGGATTTGGTGAAAAATATGTCTGAAATATGTTGTTATCTGGAAGGTGGTCACGGTCAAGGGGTTTTAAGGTTGATTTTCTTTATAAACTCAGTGATGAGGGGCCCACTGCAGATATTTAGCTATAATATAATTTATTATAATAATTTAATTATAATTAGTTTAAGTTTGAGGACAAACTTAGAGCCAGGATGGCTGATTGTTAGATTATTATATATTTATCTATTTTATTGTATAGTATTTCCGTCGGAATATCAAATTTAAAATTGTAGTGTCGAATTTTGTGTTTCCGTTTCCGTTTTATATTTGATTTGCAGCTTCCTGTTTTGATGTTTTTCGGTTCGATTTAATAAAATATTGTGTCACTTCCGTTGGAATAATTTTTGTAAGACATCCGGAATGGATAGTCAAATTTCAAAATGTCTAGCATTTCCGTTTCACTTTTATATTTGATTTGTAACTTCCTGTTTTGATGTTTCCGGTTTGATTTAAGAAAATATTGTACTACTTCCGTAAGAATAACTTTGTAAGACTTCCGGAATGGTCGAGCCCCCGGCGTGAGGATATAAGTCGTGGTTCGCTGGGGATCGGGTTTATTCCTGTTGTCACGATAGGCAAGTGAATAAGTAATTAAATAAAAGTTTTCACAGTATCTTCGCCATTTTATTTGGACCGTTTAGTTTTTAATAATAACTTAGTATCAAGAAGTTTAAATTTGGGATAGTGGGTACGGAGAAGAGTAGGGGGGACTATACAGTATCCCCCCTCTGGCAGAACGTTTTTATTTTTTTACTAAATACCAAAAGTATTAGACACCTGTCACTAGCAATATCGTTCCTAGTCATAGTCTAATTGAATTGGATTTAAATCAGAGCATAAGGGTTGCCTTTGGGGATGATTTCTACGTCATCTAGTACCAGTATGCAACAAAGGTATTTCTTATTGTGGCTTTGATCAACCTATTATGAAATATCCTGGTAGTTTTATGTTGGTATTTACCGACTACATTTTTAATTTTTCCTTGCTTTCTTACAAAAACCTTTCAAAGTATTTATATTTATTAAATATACATACCATAAATAACAAAATTATATGCAACACATGAAACGAGAGGGCTTTGTTCTCCGGTTGTATTATAATAATAATAATAATAATAATAATAATAATAATTCATTTATTTCGGCCACCATAAAGCCATATAACACACACAGTATCTACAATAGTGTTAGTAAGAAAAATAAAACTGCTTAACCTATTGTTATGTTAGTAACATAAACCTATATTTACATATTTTTATTTTTCAGTACATGAATCATCGTACAATGGTTCATGTACTGAAAATCAAACCTGCTCGCGAACATGCTCAGGATGCCATTGGTACTGGCCCGAACTCTGCCTACCAGGGATACGCACCGTTTGCGCATGGGCGCGTAGAAGCAATCTACTCGCCCTTCCGCGAACATTCCCGACGCACTGCAGAACCGGGGAAGCCCCATCAGCATCCTGAACGCGTTGTTATATTGAACGCGCAGAGCGCTGTACTGTCTTTGCGTATAGTCGACCCACAGACTGCTCGTGTAAAAGGACTTTACTCTTTGTGTCGTCATGCCACTCATGTCAGGTCACGGCCGTTAATCCAGAGCCGTTAAAATATTTAAAAAAAAGGTCATCAGGGTCAGACCTCAGAATAAGGAATCTTATTCTGAGGGTCAGACTAACAGCGCATTCCGCATGACGCTAATAGTGCCAACATTACCATCAAACTTCTCACGCCTATCAAGTCGTTCCGAATGGATAATTGCGTCCATCACTGCTTAAACATATGATCCATTCGGAACGCTTTTGAACGCGACCTTGGCGTTGACACTTGAAAGTGACCGAATTTGACCGGTTTACATTACGTGAATACAAATGGTATACTACTTTACTAGGCCCAAGAAATGATTTCCTCTAACTTCAATCTTTGAATCATGGTTTAGTAATAAACTCTTATGCTCCGAAAAACCTATTTTTAAAATTACCGTCGCCCGGCTGTCACTTTTCATGGTTTGTTTAGAGTGCAAACGCTCTGAAGCATGGGCGATGATAACATCGGCGTCGTTAATGATGTCATCTATGGCGTCATAGCAACCATTGTAGGGCTATCGTTGTCGCGCTAATACTGACTCGGAATGACCATTGACGCGATAAAATCGATTATGTCGTCATTCGGAACGCGTTGTCAGACTGTCTGTCTGTACCGCAGAATAATATACTGAGGTCTGTACTGTAGTCTCTAGCGTTGCCAACCCGTACGAAAACTATGGGGGCGAACAAAAATGTTGCTATTGGTACGATGTACGATAACAACTATATAAATTACGTTAAACGTACGATAGTTTTGAGCATTGAATAAAAAACCGGCCAAGTGCGAGTCGGACTCGCGCAGGAGGGGTTCCGTGCCATTATCTATAAAAACGGCAAAAAAACATGTCTGTTGTATGGGAGTCCCCTTAAATATTGATTTTATTCTGTTTTTTTGTATTTGTTATAGCGGCAACAGAAATACATCATCTGTGAAAATTTCAACTGTGTAACTATCACGGTTCATGAGATACAGCTGTTTGGTGACAGACGGACAGACAGATGGACAGACAGACGGACAGTGGAGTCTTAATAATAGGGTCCCGTTGGTTACCTTTTAGGTACGGAACCCTAAAAAAGCAATAATGCGCTAAAACTAGTAAACGAAACGCATTTGTTTTAAGATTGTGTGTTAAATTGAACGCTATAAAAACACCAGCAGACAATTTTCTTTCTCCCTCACTCGTACTATGCGTTTGTGTTTGTAAATACGAGAAAACAATCAGATTCAGACATTGACGTACTAACAAATAGACATCGGATCTGCGCTCAAAAGTGTCTGAACCAAAAGAGTGCCAAAACCAATGAAAACTAAAAAAGCATGTCAAACACACGTCCATCAAAATTTGAGCCAAGCAGCAATGACATACGATTCAAATTAAAATGTTTTGTTTCTTGATATTTTGACACTTCACTAAGGACACTTTTTTCGTAAATCTTGTACTAGACCCGAGGTCCATAGTTTGTATGTCAATGGATTCAGACGACATTGTCGCTGTGTGAGTGTTGTGCTTGTGTTGTTTTGTTGATTTTGAAGACGAGCGTAAAATACGAATACGAAGCGAGACGTAAAATATCTTAAGTGTAAAATAGATAGCATTATTTATAAATATTTTTTAGTTTCACTATTTCTCCTTGACTGGGTACCTAAGATAAGGGCTAGTATTATAAAATTACAATTTTTGTTACTTGTCCATATACCGCAAAAAATCAACCGTTTCAAAACTGGCCAAATTAGTATGCAACCTCCTTGGTTGCGTTTAGTTTGATCATCGGGGACGTACGCCTAAAACTGTCAGCAGAATAGCATAACTTCAACGCGTGCAAAAGAAATGACATTTCGGTGGAAGTTGCCTGACGATCAACCTAAATGCAGCCCTTGGTTGTACGATAATTTTACCGTCAAAAGGATAATTTCGACTGCTAGAGTATGAAGATTTGGCCCAAGTTGCCTGACACTGACAACACTGATTAACACAACTTATGACAAGGCTGTATGGTCTGAAATCTTTGCCTGCCTGACAAGGGCGAATAAACAAAAAAAAAAAGGATAATTTCGACGTGGAAACCCTCAGACCAATAATCCAATAGACAAAGTCTTGGTGCCGTCAAAACGTACTACCCAAAACTTCATTATGACTCCTAATGACTCCTGTCCAAGTCACCAAATTATAATGTACTGTTACTGTTCTTAAGTGGCAACATTGGCAATCCTTTGTAATTTGGTCGCGTTATAGCTTGTGTTTACGTTAGGAAGTAAGTCGGCAGATTTTTAAACAAAATTCTATTTAAGTTGTGTTTTGCTGCGAATTATCGTATGGAAAAGGGTTGAAGATACAAGGACAATGTCCTGCTACGTGCGTGGTTGCAGATCCCATTCGGGGAATAAAGAAAACTCGAACAGAAATATCAGTTTTCACAAGTGAGTAAAAAGTGATGTTTTCCTAGTAAATGAACCAGAAAATGGAATTCCATCAAGAAAGACAGCATTTTACGACGTGTCGTTTTCATATAGTAACGTAAATATAGCTTTTAGAATAAAAGTAAATCCTAAAATCATTAAAATTATTAAATCCATTTTGAGTTATTAGTGAAGTCAAAATAGTTTTCGGTAATTTTACTGATTTTGTGCTAATATGGAGAAGACATTCGTAAACGATGGTTTGTTGCTATTAGCCGAAGTTGGAAACAGCACAAAACTAATTGGAAAGTGTGCTCAAGGCACTTCAATCCAGAGTGCTTTCTGAAAAGAACTATTGTGCGACCACGCTTAAAAGATGATGCGGTGCCCACCTTGAATTTACCTAGTAAAACAGAAGTTGTTTTGGTTGAATCCTTCACTACGCTCAAAATTCTAACATAGAATCACGAGTCTTGCTCGAGATTCAAACTCGGCACTCGCAACAAAAATAAACTTTGCTCTCTTGTTGCACAAATTTTAATGCTTATTTTACTACTATCTGTTTAAAAATGACCAATAAGTGTTGTGTTTAATTCTAGGATTTGAGGACTGCAATGGAACCATCAAAAGCTGGCTTTGTAGTGCGTAAATTGAAAAAATTCTTGCATTGAAAAAAATTTCTCCAAGCCCTGGAAGGACCTGCTAACAGCATGCTTCTAATGAGTGTAAAAGAGGAGGGCTGACTAAGCCATCAAAAAGCATTCAAAAAATCTGCCAAACCACAGAGAAAATCCTGAGAGTTTGAGGCTGTAGATACAAAAAAAAGTGTAGGAAAACCACAGCACTTCACATCTATGATAAACCAAATTTCACAAAGATTATTGGTAGAGACAGATGAACTTGACGACCTACATGACCATTCGTTGGATAACTCCGTGTTCGACACGTATTTGAAACTTAGAATACATCACATGACGAAGGAAATTACTGCACCCATCGAGAATATACGCCCATTTCTGACGAAAACAATGATTTTCAAAGGTCAATAAATACGTTTATTTTTGGCTGCTTTGTAAATCAAACGTACTCACTAGAGAAAATTGAGAAATTGAACAACCATTAAGTTTGAAAAAAATTAAGGTTCTCATTAAAACGATTCAATTATGCATTTTGTATGCGAAGGTCAATATGTTATTTTTATTTTTGATGTTTTTATATAATAATATGTAAAATAGGAATTCTGGAGTTTGCAACAAATTGTTTCTTTTATCCTCTGATTATATTTCTGCGTTTTATTATTTTTATCATTATTTCACAATTGTTTGAGAGGGATCCTTTTGAGTGTTAAGGAGGCTAGTTTTCATGGCGGCGCCTTCCTCTCAAAATATGTATTTTTAGTAGGAGTGGACCGTGTGTGTGTGGATATATGTATGTAAACGTGGTATTCTTAGTTTTGAAAATAAAGTTGATTATTTCATTCCATAAATATTTGGCAGGTTTCTCGATTTCATATATTATTTTATCTACTCCCATACTACAATAAGGTAATTGCATCATCAGAATCAGTTTTATAAGTATCTATACTGTTTATCTGATAATATTACATTATAACATCGTGATTCCGCGCTGCTATTGGCCCAATTTACTATAACACCTCTAGAGAGCCAATCAACAACAGCGACGAGAAATAAGTCCCGACCTTATTTCTCAAGCCACGCCCACTTTATCCTAGTTGCTTCTAATTGGTACTCAAGGCAGCATTACCGGTCGATGAACTCGGGGTTCATGAACGAGTGTTCTTCTCATTTTTCGTGAAATTGTTAGTTGAAAATATGATTAAAATACGATATTTTTGATGCTCGTAAATTAAGTATTGTGTCCAACTGAACATAAATAGACATTTTGACACTTGTGCAAAACTATTACGAAACTCACTTAGTTCGTTTCGTTAACAAGCACTCGTGTCCCAATGACTTAAATTATGTTACAGTTGCACAAAATACTATGATAATCTAGTTCTCTAACTGTAAAACAAGTATTATTAAGGCTTTTTTTATCCAAATCGATATCGATAAAGTCTGTAAACCGGTAGTCCGGTACATGCCTAGTTGCAAGCGTTTGAAAGATAGGGCTGTAGCCGGCTTGAAATCGACGTACTGATAAAAATACTGCCATCTTGTTTTTTCTTACGGAGAGTTGTATATGTGAAAGTAGCATAGCTTTACTATCCTAGGTTTCTGCTTTATTCGATTTTGTCTATTGGTTTATTGGTCTGAGTGGAAACCCGATAATTTAAACTTTTTTAGTTGGCAACACTTCTCTGTCATGTCAGTCTGTCAGTCTAGGGATGAGTTTTTTTTTTTTGAAAAAGATCGATTTCGAATCGTGGTAAAAAAATCGGTACAAAAAAAATCGATCTACAAAAATCGAAACAAAATTCATCAGACATTAAGAGCTAATTTTTCCAGAGTTTATCGTGGGTAAAGTTAGTTTTTTTCTTATAATTAAGACATAAAACATACCAGATATGAAGATCTGAAACAAAATTACATTTTTACTGCCGCCGCATTTAAAATGACCGGCGTATGGGGCTCTGAGGCCAGGACATTTCTGAGGACACTCGGAAGAAAAATAAAAGATAAATGGCAAGACTACGGCTCCATGTCGTACTTGGCGCAAAGGATTTCCATTGCCATCCAACGCGGGAACGCAGCCAGCGCAATGGGAACCTTTGTGCCGGGTACGATGAGGGTCGGTCTTTTTGATAGTTAGGGTTTTATTTGTAAGTTAATTTTATTTTTATAGTAGGTTAATTTTAAGGTTTAGGGTTCTGTTCATTTTTATTTTAGTTTGTAACAAGTATTTATTTTTAGCAGTTTAGTTTGTATAAGTATTTATATAATTATTGGTAATTAGTAAATTAATTCTATTCTTAACACGTAAAATTTAATCTAATAAAAATAAACATAAAATAAAAAAATTGTGTAAGTTTAATTCCAAATGTAACAATCATAAAATTATTATGTCAATATTAATTATAAAACTATTTTGAGTTTTAATTACCCCAATCTTCAAATGAAAGGCTTATCATAAATAATAATTTTAGTCGAAGATTGCCGAGACAAAACGCGCGAGTTTTGTAATCAAATACCTGTCGGAAAAGTTATTAATTATGTACTCTTTTTATTTGTGAGCAAAATTTGACGTGAAACCGCAAAAAATCGTGTCCACGATTCTGTGGTTTTATAGATCGATTCAAAGATCGAATCGCATTGAAAAAATCGATCCAAAATCAATTTTTTGGGCCCCGATTAATCGATCTTCGATTAAAACGATTTAAAATCGAAATCCCTATGTCAGTCAGTTAAGTTTGTCTGTCAACAGTTCATTAGATTATTTTATAATTTTTAATGATAATTTTCGATAAAAAATGCTCGGAAATATAAAGGACTTTATATCGGTTGTACAAGATGGCCTCAGCACCAACAACAATCTCAGACAAACTCTCCAAGAAGTCCAAAAAGTAAAGTACTATTTCAAAGAAAAACAAAAACCAACCAGCGAATGTACAGTGAACTACGGTGCTGGGGGTGAATTGCTCGAGAAATACCAAGAGAATTGGGCAGAATTACATAAGAACGCTGATGATAACGCACTAGCAGCTGAAGAAGTGGATAAAGTTATAATAGAGATACACGAAGTAGCGAAAACTCGGTTACAAAATGCTAATGATATGGCTGTGAACTTAGCTCATTTACCCCACCTCACTGCGGCTGTAGCCCAGTGTATGGATAGTCTGAAGACTATTCAGGGTCTAATGAAGAGTGTTGAAGAAGATTTGGTTGATATGGAGGATAAGTTTGAGAGGAACAAAATGGAGCGATGGAAACTTGATCATCACTATCACCTCAGTTTGTACAAAGAGAAGAAACTGGGTAAATATATTTTTCATCCCATCTATTCGAAAAACGATGATTGGTTATTCAATAAGTGCGAACAAAGTATATCCCGGTCACATTATCTCGAGACCTGGAGTCGATGACGTCACGTCGCGTCGGCGCTCAGATACAGAGCGTGGGGAGGTGAAAGGAGAACGGGGGCGGGTAGTTCGCATTCCAGCGAGGTCTCGAGATAATGTGACCGGGTTGTAGGTCTTTTCTGCAAGAGACTTTCATAGGGCATTAATGAGTTTTGAATTTGGAACATGAATGTTGTTCCTTATAGTGTTTCGTGACCAAAGAGTTCGAACGAAAATATTGAATAAAAAAGTTACTGGCCGGTTGTATAAAAAAAATTAAACAATAAACGCGCGAACTACGTGCTCGGTAGGAATACCATTCATAGCAATATTTTAATTGAATATAATTAAACAAAAATGGGTTTGTTAGATAGTGAAAGTGTTACATCAACACCCAAAAATATAATAAGAGACGCATTTAATGTGATAGAGAACCTATTACCATGTAAATCCCAAGAAAAATATTTGAAAACGTATGATAATTTCCTCATATGGAAAAATGCAAACGGAGCGAAGACTTTCGAAATCTGTTTTCTTGGCCTATTTCAAAGAAATAATTCTTTTCCGAATATCATTGTGTTAACAAATAAGTTCTAGATTTGTATCTAATAGCGCCTTTTATTTCTTTTCCTCACAGATGGGATGACAAGTAGAGTGTCTCACATGGCCGCAAAATTATTTTTCCTTGGGCGACGTATTTTGAATCCCTCGCTATGCTCAGGATTCTACTTCGGGATTCTACTCTAGAATCCTTCGCTCTGCTCTGGATTCAAAATAATGCCCTCAATGTAAAAATATGATTTTGCTCCCTTGTGTTACAATCTACTATTATTATTTTTATTTCCGATAATCTTAAAAGCTTAGCTAGTTTTTACAATTTCCTGATAATCTGTCATCCATATTTCATATTGTAGGAATCTAGGCATTGAAGTTAGTTCTTTGTTTTTTATGTATTTCTTAATTTGGGCTAAATTAATATTCCAATATCTGCCCAATTCCAGCTGCATTGGAAGAAACACGTCACAAGCTCGCCAGAGTGAATTCAGAACGTAGCTGTGAACGAGAGAAACGTCAGTTAGCAGAACTGCAGGCGAAGCAAGAGACGAGTGCTATTGCTTTCCAGGTTGATGTGGCTAAGTACTTAACCATGGGAACTGTGCCTTGTGGTGAGTTGTGTAATGTATTACGAGGGCATCAAACTAAAAAGGCGTATCTACAGATTTTCTGAGATCCGAAATTTCCGACTTTGTTAGGGCGAATCTCCATATTTATTAGCTCTATGATGTACTGAAAAAGTAAAGGTTGCTCCACTGGCTATAGGTTCTATTATGCCTAAGTCTACGACGTGAAAAGGCGTTTTTAAATTTAAAGAAAAATATTTATAAGTAACTAGACAATACTTTTATATTTTTGTAGATACGCCCTTTCAGCTTGATGCCCTCGATATAATGGGTGGCACTAAATCGTCTGTTAGTATAATGTTTGCTTTTGTTTATTGATGCTGTTTTCCCTGTCCAGACAAGTATTTTTGGGGTGGAAATGCTCAAGCATGTATGCACGAGGGATTAGGATGTTTTTTGAACAACATGCTGAGGGTGTCTCATTAGGATGGCAAAACAGCAGTTTAGCATGTATCATTAATTTGTTTATAACTTGAGTAACACTGGATCCAGTTTTCATTTATGTCCCTTTAGGAAGGTTGTAGGTATGTATTATTGCGCTAAAAGAAGCTGAGTTGATTGAATTTGTGAAATGAATTCATGATTAGCATATAAACATTTTTCCTTCCGTGTTGATGGTGCTATCTATATCAGGTCTTTTTAAAATCATTGACTACAGGAGAAACTAATACAATAAGTAGAATTTTTTTTGGAGGCAAAGAGAATCTTTGTATGAAGTTTTACTTTTTGAAAACAATGGATTTTAGTAGTCTGGGGACAACCTAGGGATGTTAACATATAAACTTGTAATACAGTTGTTTTTATTCAATCCCATACTACAATAAGGTAATTACAACATCAAAAGCGGTTTTTGAAGTACCTACATTGTTTGCCAATGTTATAATATTACATTACAATACCGCAATTCTGCGCTGTGACTGGCCAAATTTATTATAACACACCAATCACAGTGATAATGGTCTTTCTTAATTTATTATGCCACACCCTCTTTTCGTTCTCGCTTTTGATTATTCTCAGGCAAGTACATACTAATTCCGTGGTCTCAGGTATTATGACGTGTATCACTATAATATTATAAGTGTTCTTTTTCTCATTTTTCGTCACATTGTTAATTAAAAAATTCCAAATAATGTAACGCGTAGATGATATTTGTTATGGTTGTAGATGAAGTACCTATATTTTTCAGTAGATACAAATGGATCCAATGAGAATAAAAAGTCTCAGTAGATCTTACTTTATGTATCCACTGAGAATGATCATAAAGTATTGTGTGTGCATGCAACTAGACATAATTAGACATTGGGACACTATTATGCAATAGTTGCAACAATACTCCAAGCCTAGTTGCATTCACTAAATAAACCAAAAACGTAATGCAAATAACTTGTCTTATTTCAGGACCTCAATCATCACCAAAAATCACCCTAGATCAAGTTCAGTTGGATGATGATCAAACTGATTTGGAGAAATTCTTGGACAGCTGATCAATCAAGAGAAGCGATCTTTTAACTAAGGAAGGGTATAGTAATTAATAATGTTTAATAAGGGAAGCTCATCTAATTCAGACAAAAAAGGAAAGGCCCTAGCATTGATAATAGAAAAGGAGGAGGATACCAATACATTCTTCACCGCGTTCCGAATGACGCCATAATCGATTTTATCGCGTCAACGGTCATTCCGAGTCAGTGTTAGCGTGATAACGATAGCCCTACAATGGTCGCTATGACGTCATAGATGACATCATGAACGACGCCATGTTGTGCTATCATCGTCCATGCTTTAGAGCGTTTGCACTGTGGGCGATCTATGAAAAGTGACAGCCGGCTGGCGGCAATTTTAAAAATAATTTATTCGGAGCATAAGAGTTTATTATTAAACCATGATTCAAAGATTGAAGTTAGCGGAAATCACTTTTTGGACCTAGTAAAGTAGTATGCCCTTTGTATTCACGTAACGTAAAACAAATTCCTACAAATTCTGTCAAAATTTCAAGTGTCAACGTCCATGTCGCGTTCAAAAGCGTTCCGAATGGATCATAAGTTTAAGCAGTGATGGACGCCATTTTCCATTCGGAATGACTTGATGGGCGTGAAAAGTTTGATGGTAGTGTTGGCACTATTAGCGTCATGCGCAGGGTTGGATTTCGTAGTATAATTATACTATTTGTAACATATTTTCATGACATGTAGTATGTAGTATCGTAATGGAACTATACTACGTAAAAATACCATAATTTTATCTTCAGGCCGACCGACTTGTTTTATTGGTTGAAACGTTTTGGTTTTTAATATTTACCCTACAATATACGGAATTTCTGTGCGTTATGAATATTTGTAGTAATTTTTTTTTAAATTTCACTAACAGATAGGCTATTTTATTAAATTATGAATATATTTAAAAAAAAAATTAAAAATTTCAGTAACAAATAGGCTATTTTATTGAATTATGAATATTTTTTTAAAATTTTCAGTAACAAATAGGCTATTTTATTAAATTATGAATATTTTTAGAATTTTTTTTTAAAATTTCAGTTACAAATAGGCTATTTTTATTTCAATTAAAAACAAAAATCAACGAAAAACGAAACGTAGTATAATTTTAGCCAAGTAGTATATTTTTAATTCCCATAGACAATAATTTTCCGAGTGTCTGAATCCAACCCTGGTCATGCGGAAGCGGTACTTGTATCGTCAATTGAAAAATGGGCCTGCTGTACGAACAAGCGCCACCGAACGACGAACTAAAGGTAGAGCGACGAACTTCGACAGTAGCGTGAGCGGGACAAGTCACTCAAAGCAGGTCCATTGGACTTTGTTTTGTAGGACCACGCGAGGAAAACCGTATCTTCCTCCCTTTTTTTTATCTAAGGGATCAAAGCATTTTAATGCAATCAATAATTTAGTTAATTTATGATTAGGTATAAAATCTAAAAATGTTATCATTCATTCATTCATTTTGAACAATAATGCCGGTTTGTTTGTTTTAGAACTATTTTAGACATACATATAACGTAACTAAAAAAAAACGTGCTGTGAGAGAGCAGGATGAATTTATCTTAAGTCGAGTGCGCGTGAGCAAGATAGAATAGAGCCTTTTTTAATTCAACTTAAGAATCTGACTGAAACTTGATATAAAAAAAACAATATAGAAAAAAACCTTGTAAACCAAAGATGGAAAGTTATCCAAAAATAATCATTACAAGTATTGTAATGATGCGATAAAACGTGATAAATACAATTTTCGGAGTTATCTTTAGGTCCTTTTTTTGAAATAATGTTTTTGATATTTAACTCTCACATCCTCGAACACAGTTTTTTTTTTTTTATTCTGTATTTACATTAGGTTTCTGAAATCTTGTATAAAGTTGGATTTCCTAACTCCCACTTCGCCTTAAATAAGGCTTTAGAGTGCATTACAAGCTTGAAAGACTTGATTTGATTTGATTTGTGATTGTGTAGTTTAAAATATGACTATAAAGCTGTGGCCACAGAAAAGAATGATTTATTTTTACCAGATTATTTATGCATTTATAACAAATCGTTGCATCTTTTAGAGTGCATATTAAGATAAGTATTAGGTGATATTTTGGGAGCTTAAAATTGTGTTATTATAAATGAAATTATATTTTAATTATATTATAGAGTTAATATATTGTTGTTAAAAATTAATTTAATTTCTTATTTGAACCATATTCTACATAGTAATGTAACTTAACCAAAAAATAAGACCCTGGATAATAGAAAAATCATATAAAATTTATTTTTGAATAGATGCCTAAAGTAAGTTAATTTTTTGACTGAAATTCTATGCTCAAATATAGTTTATAAATTCGAAAATAACAAAAAAATATATACAAACGCATTTATGACTAGGAAAATAAGCACAACAATATAACAGCTTCATAGGATCTTGGTAAAGCCCGGTAAGTACACAGTTCACAACACGTCTGCTTCCACGGATCTCACCACATGATCACTGCATAAAAATATCAAAAAAACTAACTAATCATCACTAAATTCTGATAAAATCATCAACCGTGTACACAATATTTTCCAAATCAGAGAAAAAGCTACGTTCGTGGGTCGGCAATTGAACTGTGTTTATCAAAATTTCGTGATGAGAAAACCCTATTTTTTTTGTTCCACTATAAGTGGTTTCCTTTCACGTCGTGTTTCTCAGTATTGGTTGAAGATCACCGCCACCGTGAGCACACATCTTCGCTTTCCCTGAACCATGATTCTTAATTCTCGGTCCAGCGTCCTTATTAGCACCAGTCTGGTCTTCCAATTCTTCGTCAGAAGAACAATCTGAGACGCAGGAAGTCATGTGGCGCTTTTTCGGTGGCAGCACATGAAGGGTCCAACGCATTTGACCCTTGTGATTTCCTTTATTAGACTCTCGACCGGCGTGATCTGTGTCCGAAACAGCCCCCTGAGAGTCGGTCTTGACACTTCTCAAGTTCTTACAAGGTCTGTGTAGTTGTTCCTTTTTTTCCCCCCTCGGGGGGGTGTGGAAGTTTTTTAGATTCGTCACACTGGTTGTTTGGTTTTTTTTCACAGGGTGCTCAGGAAAATTCTGAGAGTAGATGACGACGCTGTCAACGGACTTATCTTTGTGAAATTTTGTCGGCGATTTCTTTGTCTTTTGCTCCGTCTCTTGGACAGATTGGAGAGGGCTGGAATTTTTTTTCTCCGCAGAATTGCCGCTGCTGCAGCTTGTGTTGCTGTTGCTCGTGCTGTATTGTTCTACAGCTTGCTTCTCCAGTTCTCTGAACTTGGTGTCTATACTTTCATCGGACGCCTTATACTGTTCCAAAGCCTCCTTCTCCAGTTCTTCAAACTTATTATCAACATTAGCAGCCCTTCTTTGTGCTGGCATTACAATCTTTGGATTCAGCTTTAACAGTCCAGGTGTAACCAACTTCTGAGCTAATCTTACTTGATTTAAGTTAACAGGTGCAGGTGGGCTCGTGCTCAAAACGGTGCTGTAAAGGCGTTTTTTCTTTACACCTGTGTCTACTTCGGCTGTACTGGTCGAGGGTGTTTGGTTATCAGATTGAGAGCATTCCTTCTGTGGTGGTGTTTTCGGCGACGCAACTTTTAGAGTGTCCGGTTTTTCTGGAGTAAGATTTTCGGCCTCCGTTTGGGTGGAATCATCGGCCGGCGTTTCACTCTTAGGACTCTCTTCCTTCTCCTGCGCAACGTCTTCTGTCTTTGGTTCTTCCGCTTTCGGCTTTGCCTCGATCTTTTCTGCTGGTTGCAGGACGTTATTTACGCGGGTTTTAGTGTCTAGCCTAGCAGCTAGATTGTCTCTAGGCCACCAGACGCCGTATCTCCTGTCTGGGCAACGCGCTGGTCGTTGGCAAGTCGGGGCGTATCTGGTGACGTTGGTGCCGCGGTACGGCGGGCAACGGGCGGCGGTTGCTCTCATGACCGCCTGAACGCTTGCCGAGATTCGACCGATGGCTTTTTGGCACTCAGTCAGCTGTGGTGGTCGAGGGGGGTCGAACTGGAACTAAAAATCTTTGATTATACTTATGTACTGAACAAATTAATACCGAGGAAGAAAGCTATATAATGTGATATTAATTTATATAGCCCAATTCATACTGAAGACTCAAGTTTCGATGACCCTTTCTGAGAAATTCCAATTTTTGTTTCATTTTCATTACCTACAAACCCGAGTCAGTTACTATGGAAGGTCAACATTTTATTTTGCGAAACTAGAAAAAGATTATCGGTCTGTGATACTGAGAACTTATCAAGCCTCCAGTATAAATTTGGCTTCATAAATTAATGTCACCCACCACATAATTAACTGAAGTTGAGAAACGATCTGTGTGACTTTTTCTTTGAAGAGTTGCAGGTTTCAGGAATTGGTTTGCCGAATGCCTCTGGTCGCAAAGAACCAAATATTTAGAAATAGGAATAGACATGTATTTATTTGCCGAAAAACTAAAAATGAAGACTAATTTAAATTATATTAAACTTGATTTATATAAAAACGGCTCACCTCAATACGTGTTATGATCGGGAAAGCCGTCGTCGCGTAAACGTCTTCACTCGCCCAGATGTAGCAGTGTAAATCTGCTGAAACTGGTCGGCTTTCCCGATCATAACACGTATTGAGGTGAGCCATTTTTATATAAATCATGAATTATCCTCAAGTCTCGTTTAATTCTATATATTAAACTTAAAAATAATTATTATTTTGTTTGCAAAATGGATCAATGTCAGCATTTGCTGTAAGTTAAGAACGTTACAGCGCTGATTTTCACATTGACCCGTTTCACACTATACCTAACATTGATATTACATACACACAAAAATAAATATACAATTTAGGTAAGTTTGGTGAAAACAAAAACGCTGTAGTTACGTCTATACAACATACAAGGTCTGTCAGCGTAAAAGTACAAATCAGAGAGCATTCTTCGCAAGTATCCATCCTAAAATTGTTACCCCACTCGATTTTTCACAATGTGCAAAGTGTCAGTTTAAACGGCCAATCGATCAATCGGTTGAGTGAGTTATACTGTAAACAGATAGAAAAGACACCAAAGCTTTCCAATAAGGGTACCCGTTTTTGATGAAACCCTAAAAAACAATATATCGTCACGACATGAATGCCCGAGGGGGTGTCGGAGGTGGTTCCGAGTGTAAACTGTGAAAAGCAGCTCACGTATACAGGATGCTTGGATATTCGACCAATTCCTTGAAAGGAATTATACTAGAGATCATTTCCAACAAATAATGCCTATCAACTAGGGGTCAAAAATGATATTTTTTTCAAATAAAACATTATTGCGAAAATTACAAAGTAAACAAGGTCTTCTTTCCACTTAAGAACTTTTATTTCTGAGATTATGGGAATTCAGGGCATGTATTTTTTTTATTAATGATCACTCATTTATTATTAATCAGAAAAATAACAAATATGTGCCGAGAGAGGAGTAGTAATTTTTAAATTATTTGTTTTTGGTTACCAGTCTGAAAGTTTGAAAAAAATCTTAAAAACCTCCGTGAGACCATTCATTTTCGACCCCTAGTTAATACGGCTCAATTTGTTGGAAATTATCTCTAGTATAACTCCTTTCTGGGAATAGGTTGAATTTTCAAGCACCCTGTATATGTCATATTATGGGTGGTTGGTGAGCCCTATCGCCGGACTTCGGGCACAAATGGACCAAGAACTTAACGTGTCTTCCGAATTACGCAGAGGGTATACAAACTAATTTGCACCGCGGGGATTGAACCCATGACCTCTGGATTAGGAGGCGACCGCTCTATCACTCGTCCACAAGGAAAACACACAACACAAACGTCACAGTATATACAAAGACATGATCTTGCTAAGTTTCTTGCCCTTCGTCTTAGCAAGACTAATCGCCTCGAATGGGCGGAGTTAAGAATATGTTTATTTTATGTATTGCATATATTTATAATATTATTTATCCCTTGTTCCTATATTTTTATTTTATTCAAGTGCATTTTTTTCAATTAAATTTAAGTAAACCCAAACCTTTATTTTCCCATATTATTATTTGTGACACTAAACTATTACCTATACACATAGATTATTTAATTACTTATATTACATTAAAACTGACTGTAATAAGTGTATGTTATACCTACATTACATCTTAAATATATAAAACAAGGTCGTGTTAGTTACACCACTTATAACTCAAGATCCGCTGGATCGATGTTAGTTATCTCTTTTTTGGTGTATTCTTATCCGCTCCGAATAGCAGGATAAGTAATAAAATATCGGATAAGTTATCGAATAACAATAAATAAATAAATACATTTTACGAATGCAAACAGCATGTGGTGCCATCTGTTGACAAAACTACGCATATAAAATAAACCTATTTATCTAGCGTTCCGATATCATTAAATAACATCTAAACCCCAAGTTTTAAAATCGCTTAGTTATTCCAAGAACTATTATTTCTGCATATATTCAATACCCTACGCTAAGCCTACAACGGTACTGAAACTACATGGGTCCCTGCCATTCTTCTTTCGCAATGGCAAGCAATAAAACATTTCTGTATTTGCAAAAAAGTTGCATTAATGTTATTACCTTAATGAAATCCTAAATTAAGTTTAACTAAAGTTAACACGATATTATTAGACTGTTAGGCGGAACGAAGTTCGCCGGGTCAGCTAGTAAATAAATATATTTCATTTCATTTCACAAAGTGGAAAAGGTACGTGTGAACCAAGAATAAATAAAGCTGGACCTGCAGGGTGATTCAGAAACGATCGACAAGTACATTATGGTTCGGTAAGCGTATCGCGGTCCTCTACTAACACGCATTGTGTGAATGAGATGGAATAGCATTGCCGATTGCACTCGAATCGCCTTGCTGGCACTGGTCTTAAGCAGGGGCGTAGCTAGGAGGGGGCACGGATGACATAACGTATCGATTCTTTTAAGAAACAAAATCAACCCGAATAAATAACGTCTAAAAATAGCTCCCAACTAAACATAATGTATTGAATAATATTATTATTTAATGCAAAAACGCGCCCCCTCCCTTCCCCGTCGAATCCGTCGTGAAGTGCTTTAATAGCGCATGCGGAAAACCGTAATGTGTTTGTGCCCGCCGGAAAAAAAAACTTTGCAGAAATCCCTTATGCTTACGCAAGGAAGAATGCGGGGAGAGATTTTAGTTGTGTGGTAGAAATTAAAAGATGGCGTGGAAATAATTAACAATGACATTAAATATTGTTTAATATTAACCAACTATTACCCCGCCCACAACTCTAGAGTGATCTCTGCTAAGTTTGAGGCATAGCTAGAATCTTGAACGCTTAAAATCTACACCAGTCCCATATGCAAAGAAACATACCTTGCAAGTAGGATCGCAAAGCAACGGCGCTGGGGCGTCCAAGCAATACGCGAGTGGCGGCATGTGAGCCAAGCGGCGCGGCTGGCGCCTCCGCGCCCTCATCTTCCTCGTTGGCGCCGGGGGTGATGGCGCCCTAGGCCGTGGCGCCCACAAACCCTTCACGCTGGAAACTTTCGCAGCCAACGCCGCCTCTTCGGGGGATATCGCCTCCGTACTCGCCCCAATCGGGCCCCAGCGCTCGCTAGCTGCCGATCGGTGTCGGTTAATTCACTAATGAAGCTTATATACCATGAACTTCAAGAAATATGACTATGAGAACAAATATCGGGGTGGTATAGTTTGACCGAAACCACTGCATCGCGCCTTAGGCACTGCGCGGCGAGGCGGGGGGAAGAAAAGGAAAGAGTAGCATGAGTTCACATGAGATCGATATTGTCGGACAGATCTTACGGTATCGGTTTACAATATTCAAGCTACAGCTTTGTATTTTTATTAGGAAATATGAGACTACTATAGTGGTAAGTTATATTAGTTAAGTACTAACTTCACTTACCATTGTATTAGTCTCATATTATCTCTATACAACGTGAAATTTAAGTCATTTTGTTAACGAAAACTGGTGATAGTACTTGTCCATATAAACAACTTTTACTATGGAGCCAACCCTGAAATCGTAAAAAAAATATCAGCTGTTCCATAGAAAAGTTAAATACCTACGCGACCCAAATGTATTAAACAGCTGCTTTTTTTTACGACTTCAGGGTTGGCTTTATAGTAAAATTTGTTCATATGGACGAGTGCTATCACCAGTTTTCGTTAACAAAATGACTTGAATTTCACGTTGTGTATCTCTGTAGCTTAAAAATATCGTAAACCAATATCGTAAGATCTGTCCGACAATATCGATCTCATGTGAACTCGTGCTATTTCCTTGCGCGGCGCTAAAGGCGCGTACAGCGGTTTCGGTCAAACTATAATACAATCAGGAAACACATTCTAATACCTCATTTACTATGTCGCGAGACTCGCGGTCTTGAAGGGGACCAAGCTACCTATATATGAGTAAAAGAGATGGACTGTGTTGCATTTAGTCTGTTACTCATATAGCTACAGTAGAATCCGGATATAACGACGGTCAAGGGACCGATGATATTACGTCGTACTAACCGGACGACGCACAAAACGAACTGATATACCTTCATAGTAAATTGTACAATAACCTAACTTGAGCTTCGACCAAAATAAAATAAATGGACGGGCCATAGAGTACAGATTTTTGAAGTCTGTAAAGTGAGCGCCGGCTCTCACTTCATCTCTGTCTCTGTCTGTTAGAAGAGTGACACGTACGCTTATTATTACATGCCATCCAAATAACTGACGAAAAAATACCTTCTTGTGCATTTACAAAGTGCAAAAAGCAAAATAAACATAAAAATTAAAATTTGGTATTGAAGTATATATCCAATTGCTTAGACTTGAGGAAACTGTAAAGACAAGGCCCGTCCTTTCATTTTATTTTGGTCGAAGAACTTGAGTTTGCGTCTACGTCGTTGAAAACGGTTGGTCGTTTTAACCAGAGTCGTACTAAACGGATTTTACTGTATGTCCCCTTCATGGCGAGAGCTTCATGAGAGTGTAAATGAGAAATAAGAAAAAGGAAAATACGGATACATAGGACTTGAACCCGTAGTACAGTTCGGGCCAATAAACAAGGCGCGTGTGAAGTTAGCCGTCATCTGCGCAGTAACTATTGGCGTATTTTAAGATTTGGCCCCCTGTGCGCGCTTTGGCATTATGTTAACGCACACATTCACAAACAATGCAATAGATTTTAGGTGCCAGGGCTCATCTAAACTTTTGACATCTTTGTTCTTGACCGCCGCCGGGCCTGTAAGATTTGTCGCCCCATAAATTAACAAGAAAAATTAACATTATATCACTGCAGTATAGAAACGCAGAAAGAAAAATAAATCTGGATGTGAGGAGCTCTGAACCGGGATTCGAACCCTGGACCTCTCGCTTAGCTTAGCTTAGCTTAGCGAGAGGTCCCGGGTTCGAATCCCGGTTCAGAGCTCCTCACATCCAGATTTACTATTCTTTCTGCGTTTCTATACTGCAATGATATAATGTTAATTTATATCTCCTTGCGATAGATAAATTGCCAAGTGTTCAAACATAGAAATTTATTTCTGTCATAGTTTAACAAGAAAAAAGCAGAAAAAATTCAATTATAAAATATAATCCAGCAGTGTGTTGATATGGGCTGTGATAAGATTGAATGAAAAAACTTAACATACCTTACAAAGAAAAAAGTTCATCTTTTTTTCTCCCTTTTTATGTGTTTTAGCAATATATTTCCATTTTCTTTCCATCTGCGCCTAACTTCACGCTCACCTTCTCTACTGACCCGGGTTGCAGCCCAATTACAGTATACTGGCGTGAACGCGATACTGAAGAGCGTACAAGCGACAGTCACCGCGTAGGCGAAACTTCAAGATTTTTAAGTTACCATATACTCGTAAAAAGAACTCCGTACAAGTCAAATTATAAAAAAAAATAGGTGACTTCTATTTATTCTAGCTCTGAAATTGAGTACGTAGGGAGTGCTTTATATTATCCATCTATCCATGCATCAGCCTAGTTCGTCCACTGCTGGACATAAGCCTTTCCAGGACTTTGCCACTCCCGGGGCGGCGGTCAACCTGGAAGAATTGCCCATACTCACACACGTTGGGCAGGCGGGTTGGTGAGCGCGGTGCTGGAACACTAGCGCCAGTGACGCCGCTGCCCGTCACCAGTCTGTTCCATATAAGGCCCGGCTATTAGGGATGGATATACCGCCATCCATCGGGCCCAGGCATGGTGGGCCTCCTGGTTTTTTGCCTGTGAGCTGTCCTCTTACTCTCCCCCGAATTACTTCGAGGGGGTCTCCAAGTAAGATGGTGGTACCTCCGCAGTCGAGCCCGGCATCAGCTCTACCACCTTTATATGCAATTAATAAATAAATAAAGAATATTATACCAAGTTTCGCCTACGAAAATGACATCTATGCCGCGTAAACGTCTGCGTGATTAGCACCAAATTAGCAATGCATAGAATATGGTAATCAGCGGGTCTACCGCGTAATTCTGATTTTCATCAACATCAACTTGAGATTGAAATTTGACGTGCGTGCTACGACGCCCGCCTAACATGCTATCTCTTTTGCACGCACGTCAAATTTCAATCTCAAGTTGATGTTGATGAAAATCAGAATTACGCGGTAGACCCGCAGGTCCTCTAAAAAGGCCGCTTTGGATGAATCATACTATGATTCTGTTCTAATGCCGTCTCTTTTGCACGCGTGAAAAAACTCTGACTCCATCCTACTTTCAAAACATTTAATGAATCACCCAAGTCGGCCTTTTTAGATCCCCTGGCCGTCGAATGCAAGTCGTGACGCGCTAACTTAGACAACAAATAAAAAATAAGAATAGAACGCACAAATCATCATCGGCTAGCATCCTGAACTGGCGACGCCTGCGCGGTAGCAGGCATCGCTCTGCTGGCTCATCGAGCAGCTTGCGGAACCAGTAGTCCACCTACGGAGAATACATCATCGTAAGCGACAACCCATTATAAAATGACTACAAGCGAGTGGGCCACGAGTTTTTCGTTTCCAGCGGACGAGAATTTATTACTCACAGCAGCCTATTTCTATAATGCGAAGTGCGTTAAACTGTCAGTCTCGCGCAGGCGAAACTTGGTATAATTTTCTTGATTTTTTTATTAGTTACTATATAAAGCTCTCCTTTCGTGCCTAATTTCGTAGTCCTAGAATAATAAGGTATTTTTTTTCATTTAGCACGTAGGGAGTTCTTTATTTAATGGTAATTAATAAAAAAAATATATAAAATGTTATACCAAGTTAGGCCTAGGCGGTGACCGCCACTTTTACGCACTTGAGCCTCGCTTCCTATTCGTTTACTTAAATATTAATACAGCAGTTGTACACCATACGTAGTGCCTTTGAACTAGCCGACGCTGCCTTTGGCATGAGTCGACGGCCCCTTTGTTTCGGCGTATCAAAACGTGGTAAACTGCAAACTATTTGAGTAAACAAACTGTGTAAATGTGTCGCTCGGCGCCTGGAGCGAATTCGCTCGGTAGAAAAACTCGTGGCCGAGCGGTAGGTAAGGGTGGGGATTGGAACATTGCAAGCAGTCGTCCTTCCAGCAGTATGAGCATAACCGTAACTAGGTTTGTCTAGTCTAAGAATAATATTGTACTTTAAGACTGTACCTGAGCCTAGAGCATGACCAACTCCAGGCTATCTAGGATTCGTTAGGAAATTCGGACTATCCTTGCATTGAAAAAAATATATTTGGTTTATTAATCTTTTCTCTAGGGATCTTACGTATAAACAATCTACTAAGAATTCTACTTTTGTCAAAAAAAAAATGTTTTGCACCCTCTTTTTTTTTGGTTTTAAAACGTTCGCTTCAAGAACGCGGTTAAGAGATCAACTTGATTTTTTCTCATAAAATAGGTAATAGAAATATGAAGGTATATCACCTAAATTCAATATTTTTTTCCCTACAAAATATTTCAGTATTAGCTAAGAACACACCAATTTGTTGTTTCGCTGCGTGATCACTAGTATTACGCGTCCAAGAAAAAGAGGCCAAAGAGCCAACAAATATAATCGCCCCTATGAAAAGCAAATAAAGTCTTTGCCATTAGACTTATTGTGCTGGACGGGTAATAAGAAAAGTTGCTAGGGTATGCCATCCTCTTAAATGAAGTAGGTACATAATGGTGTCGATTCGGCGCAACACAACTTAGCTTATTTGACAGGACTAACCTTATTTTGAGCGTCCTCTCTTTGTCTTTTCGATACAGAAAGAAGAAGACAGAACGGTTAAATTAAGTTTAGTCGTGTCAATTAAGTTAAAACTTGCTACACCGAATCGGTGTTAGTACCTAGTTTGTCTGGAACGGAACGTATCCCACAATATTGCATTACTGTTTTAATATATATAATTTTTGTGAATGGTAGTGAAATTTCTAAGGTGGGCCACCAAAACGGGCCACGAAGCGTTTATATCACTCTCTCTCTCTATGTAGACCAACAGAGTGCGAGAGAGCATTATGTATCACGCGCTATCGAGCTCTATATGGTCAGGGGCTCTACCGCGTAATTCTCATTTGTATCAACTTCAAGCAAATGCATGCGAAATTCAACGCGTGCAAAAGAGATGGCATGTTAGGCGGGCGTCGTCGCACGCACGTCAAATTTCAATCTCAAGTTGATGTTGATGAAAATGAGAATTACGCGGTAGACTCCCTGTCATGCTAGACGTGCTGAATGCTCCACTTATTCTGCTGAAAGAACGTTTGCCTTAGCTTCTAGAACATACGTGATCATTTATTATTATCCTCAGAAGAATCGCTTTTTGTAGTTTTTAATTATTTCATTATTAAAAATGGCAAGTTAAACATAGAACTAACATTTTTTTCCTTTGTGGTCTGGGCAGCCTTCTTTAAAAACATGTCGGAGGAAAAACAATCCCTTTATGGCTGACAAATTGTTGAATTTTCGCGGCTTTCGAGTTTTTGTCCACGTATCGCTTGTTTTTTTTTCACAAAACGTGGTGCGTCTGTCCCATTCAAAGCGTGACGTATAGGTTTATTTATATGGTCTTCAAAATAATTTTCAGCTTCGTTCATGTTTTTACCACCGAGCAAGAAAACATTTTCAAAAGTAACGTAATTTATAGATTGTTTTTCATACCTCTGGTAACATCCAGCACTCAGTAAGGTCCGAGTTGTCACACCCGGGGCCATTATATCCACGTGCATTGATTTTTTCATTTGCACTCGTATAACATTTTTCTCTGGAAACGATAAAAAGTTAGTATAAATAAAAAATAGAAGTAAAAACTTTTTGCCGCTTAGATTTTAAAAATTGTGTTGCCATTTCAATTTATTAGGGGTAAAACCGGTGATTACCGAAATTCGATTATGATCATGGTAAACGAAATGAGGTTGTAAATGTTTCGATTGTAATACTTTTTATATTTTTTCAAGGGATACGAACGAAATACTATTTTGACAATAATTTTGTTTATTCAAATAATGGTGTGATGATGAGAATGCAAAACTTGAAAAAATTAAATAAATTCATCCACCTAGCGTCGTCGTAGTAAAAATTTCCGTAAAATTGCGCCAATCTAGACTCTGGTATAACTTCTTTCACACTTCTTTTGCCACTACTGCTTTCGTTTTCTTGATTCTGGCTTGTGTTTGGTCGTTTATCTACGACAAGAAAAATATCCTTTTCACCTCAGAAGCGCTCTACGAGATATATTAAAAAAAAACAAATTCTAGCTAAATAACAGAATCGAATATAACTTTTCGACGTTTTCCGAGAGAGTATAAGCATTCTAGCCTTTTTAAACGATGTTTAAAAATTTACCTGATGCTTCACATTGATTGTTTGGCGATTGAGTCTCTATAGAATCTTGCAGGACATGTGAAACTCGACAATGTTGAGCCCAGAGGCGCTGAAATGAAAAATAAACAACGTAGGTGACGTGCGAAGTTACTGTTATAATTTTTTATGGGTTTTAAATGTGGTTTTGGGGATGGACAGTTTGAAGTTAATGATGAGATACCTGATTAGCTACAATAAATTCATCGGGAGGTTCCGTAGCCCATGTGAGATCCGCACAGAGGGCGATATGGGCCCAAGCAGACGACTGCCGATCCACTTCGAAGCTCATTCAATGCAACATTACTTGCGAAGAATTAATTATCTTTAGAATAAGAAACGAATTAATATAATAGTCACTAAATTTTAAGAGATAAATTAACGGTAAAATTATTATAAATGAAGACAATTTGAAAGACATTGGTGGTTAAATCTACAAAACAAAATTTTCCTTCTTTTTGAAAGATTCATTATCAATCAATCATTTTTCAGACTTTTCCAATCAATTTCAAATCGCTATTCGAATTTTGTACCATAGAAAATAATTTTACTCTTTACTGTCATACCTTGGCAGGTTTATACAAAAAGTTAATAAAGGTAAAGTTATTTGAAACTTTTTGCAATGCACACCTTAAAAATAAGCTATGCCTCAGCTGCCGGAGCCGGCAATCACGAATTTATTTATGCCACACAGTGGACTGAAATAGAATGTTTGAGATGCATTCAAAAAAAAAAACATCTTTTCTTTTCAGCATGGCCGAATAAAGCATGGTCTGTTTCTTCGGTTTTCATTCCAAAACATAAGCTTACTACAATTTGAACACTGAAAACATATCAATTTTTGTATGAGTGCGAATGAATAAGCACGAGAGCTTGTACAGCGACACTGATATTATTAAATATTTGGAACGCACCGGGCCCAAGGTGACGTCATCTTACGTCATTATTTCATGATATGGAAAATAGTTTTAAGTTATTTCGTTTACAAAATAATTATATTATTTAAGACATTGATAAGTATTTTTTGTTGTTGAAATTAAACAAATGTAATTTTGATTTTTTGCTTATCTTTGTGGTCAGATTTGCAGAAGCTGTGTGACACGTTTGGGTAAAAATAAGCGCATAATACTGGCAATATCTAATGGCGTTTTTCCCATTAGTTGTCATCCTTGTTGTACGAGAGTGAATTTGATAGTTTGTTTCATTCTACACAGAGATCCCCAAAGGTTGACGCGAGTTCCGAGTTGCATACGAGCTAAATAATTAATGATTATCCTAGGGTGCAAGAATGGGCGATTGTTCGATCCGTAATTGTAAAAATCGCGCTGCAAAAGGCGGAATAATTAGACTTTTTTCTTTTCCCAAAAATGAATTGGTTCCAGAGTGGCTTTGTTATTGTGGCCCAAAAGCCAGCATCAGAAATTGTAAGTCCTACTTACCCCATTTATCTAATATATTTGTATATTTACTTTCACAGTTTTCTAAAAAACGTCTCCAAGGATTTTTATAATTTTTAAAATGTGTATTTTTTGGGTATCCATTTTCCAAATGGGTATGTATGATTTGATAAAATCGATAAAGTGCGAGTCTCACATGCTATCTAGTAATTTATTTCTAAGGACATAAAAATTCTACGATTTCCGACTTTTAAAGTTTGAGAACCGTCCATAGCGTGATGACGTCAGTGGTGCCAGATTAGGCGAATTATCGCCATTTAGGCTACCTTAGGGGGTCAAATGGCGACCAAAAAATCAGATCGGCTACCAGTACCTGGCCATTTAAACTACCTAGGAAAAAAAGAACGGGCGATTTACTCTATTTCAGGATTACTCCAAATTTTTTGAATAATTCCATAAAATGCTTGTAACAAAACGTAATGAGTACGTCCGCAGTTCTTTCACGCTGCTTGCGTTCCATTGCATCCACTAAATTTGTAGGAGTGAGATAGACAAACGCTTTTATCATAGAGAAAACCTCAGAATAAGGAATACAAATAGAAGCCTGACTAAAATAAGAACTGGGCATTAGCCATTGTACTCATCTAACGTAAATTACTCCTGTGTACGAGTGAATGAAACAGCGGACCGCACTTACTTTATATTTTTTCCTGGTTTGTCACTAGATTGAACCAAACAAATGTCAGATGGATGTAATTTGGATGTATTTTAAATATTATAATACCATCAAATTAAATATGTCTCATCATTGTATCGTTGTGTTGTAATATCGTTCGTTGCGTGCATCACATCTTAATTTGGTGGCATCGAAATGTCTATTGCATTTTGCGAAAGTTTACAGCTTCACCGAGAGAAATTAAATATTTTGGTGCTCTTCCTCTCAAAATTCGTGAAAGTGTGATTTATTATTGTTTGTGTTGATTGTTTTTTTAACATTGTAATAAAATGTCTTGTGCGATTGAAGGCTGTAAATCGCATACAGGAAGAAAAGAAAACAACAATGAAGCAATATCATTTCATCGGTGAGTTCTGATAGTTTTTATGTTAATAAGTTGCAGGATCATACCTAAAACTCAGTAACAATAATAGTAGTTCTTGTAAATCATACTCGTGTTCAATTCTACACCGATATTTGCCTGTTTTATATAGATTTTCTGCCGACTATGAGAGGTTATGTTTTTTCGTATAGTGATGTACTAAAGTCCGTGTGGCAAACTATCGAACATTGGTTCCCGCGGCAGCCGTGCATAAAGGATAATAGATTAATGAGAGGTTTTTTTTTTGAGTATTAAAAAAAAAAACATAGTTTCCAAGAACTCTGTAGATGGTGTTGAACTGACTACGTTGCTAGGTGCCAAAGCCAAAACGATTGAAAAAAAAAACATTGCGTCACGTCACATATGCTCGTTGGTTGATGACATGTGTGCTGAGCATATTATGTGCGAACGCTTTGTTATGGTCCGTCCAGGTTTAAAATGTACCATGGCTTGTACTCATTGCGCTTTACGACTTTCATCTTTAGGAAAAAGATGTATGCCTCCATTTTAATACAAATCCACAAGGCACAGACTCTCTTCTTTTTCTCTTGGGACATTTTCTTTCTGGCTTAGAAAACTCATAAAAAGACTGCTAATTATTTTTTTCTTTTTCCTTGTTGTTATTATTTATTTATTTTCAAAATGTCATTGTGATGTGATATGACAATGACATTAATTACTTTTTAATGTACGTTTCGTTTTACGATCTCAAAATTACATCCAAGTGCAATAATCAAAAAATTATGTGACGTTCCGTTCCTTGCAGTAACTTACCAAGTTCAGCGCCATCTATACAGCGACTAGGGAAGAGTAAAAAAAAAAGAAAAGAAAATCCCTCATTGCAGCGCGAGTTAAAAGAAAAATAATGCCGAATAAATATCGCTATATTTTTTTGTTACAGATAAAAGGGAAGAATTAAAAAGTGAATGGCTTAGACGAATAATTTGACCAAATTGGGCAATTAAAAAAAGCAGTCATATTTGTTCGAAACACTTTACGTCGGATTCTTTTGGACCAAACGAAAATTTAAAATGGAGACTTTTAAAAGCAGATGCCTTACCAACGTTATATTTACCAGATACAGACACATTGGTAACCTTTAAATAATTATGTATAATTTCATTATCAATCTTGTTTGTAGGTACGTGCTTGTACTATACTATAGTATATTAACTCGATAATTTTTCTATTTTAGGCAACAGAACCAGTAGCTATGGATGTCTGTGGTTTAGAAAAGTGCATACTTCTGTGTTCGCAAATCGTTCTGAAAGGCCTGTTCGTTCACGTTACTGCCGTGATCGACTTCACGAAGAAATTCCGCAGATCAAGACATTTTAGTACTTAGTGGTTGACAATAAAAGTACTTTGACAGGGTAGTTTTATCGTGAAATGAATTTTGGGAATGCTTATTGACTTGAACTGCGCATAATTTGATTTCTTATTACAGGTTATTAGGTATTTTAATCGTTCATTATTTGTTATTAGTTATTATTCAAGATAAGTTGATGTTTATTCGATAGAAATAAAGAAAAAATTAAATTACCTCTGTAGTAATTGCGCTGTCATCGCTCATCATTGACATAATATTATTATTACGAATCCTGTAAGTCTATGATTATTATGATTTCTATTGTTGCGATTAATTCCTTCCTCCTTGATTGAACAAAGACGCGACATCAACGAACATCTATTTGATTGAGTTAAGACGCGACTTAAAAAGTATCCACTTAAATAGTTTACGGTTGTATCTCTGATACAAGCTACAGCATTTTTTGTACTAGAAACAAGTACAATTTTGGACTTAACTTATGTACCTACCTGCCTACGATATAGTAATTTGTACTTAATAAAAAATATTATGCTAAACGAAAGATATCCTTTTATTAATTCCTTATTTACACAATATAACATGTGTCCCACTGGGGTAGACAGAGACCACTTTGCTATTAATTCTCTTGGCCTCCTTCCAAAGCAAGAGGATGTCACCAGAAAGGTCGGTGCCTCCTGCATTCTCTTTTTTTTCACACTTTGATACGATATGATGTGTTGTAAGGAGATTGGTCGCGGTTCATTTCGATTTGGTTTATTTATCGTAGTCAAAAATCGACATTGTTACATCACTAGCAAAGCAACGAACTAGTGACAACCTACCTAATTAAGAAAAAACTAATACATATCCATCTCTCTCTAACGCACTAAAATGTCGGTAGGAAAATCAAGGATAGGTGTCTTTCTCCGCGTATTATTTTAGCCAGGTTTCTATTTGTATTCCTTATTCTGAGGAGAAAACGATCTTTCTAACTCATTTTAACTCGCTGATATGACAGAGTTCAAAATCAAAACAAGAAAGCGAAACGCAACGTCACAACTTGTACCAACCAGCCGCTCGCGAATTTTTTTATTGTGTGTTTTGTTTTTTTAGTAAGTTGAAGTTGTTGTCATCAAAAGAAAAGTTTGTTATTGTTTATTGTGTGAAGATTTTGTGTTGTTTGAACTGATTAAACGTTCTAATGGGTAACCAGGGTAAATACGCAAAACACTATCGCGATGAATGGGAGAAAATTCAAAAGTAAGTACTTACCTAAATACACGCAATATTATTCTATTTTTTTTTCTATTTTTAGATTAACCGTATTATACGAGTATTGTATAGCATAAACATGCAAACATGAATCAGTCATTTCGATAACTAAAATTTTAGTTAACCGCACTCTTTTTGAAATGAAATTGCAATTTATGCTATTTTCAACTTTATTGTAAGTACGAAAAGCTTGTTTTTTCATGTCAATGTCATGGCTCGTATCAACGCCGCCGGGGCGCGTTCATAAACTAGGGTTCGTGACAAGGGTTCTATTGCCATCTCTGTCGCACGCGTTGAAAATTGTATACGCTATCCTGCTGTCAGTGTTGGAATCTGACGAAAGTTTTAATTAATGAATGGGGGTCTGTGACGTCAAGATTGTTTTTTGAGATAAACATATTCTACAAATTACGGCGATGATGATTTTTTTTGAATTTTCTTTCTCATACTCTTACCTTAGCCGATAAACTACTTTGATTGTTTTTTTGTACGGAGAAAAATACATGGTACAAGTGTCGCAACGGTTTATGAGCGCTCGGCAAAAGTAACTAAGCGCATATGTTCATTCGCGCACAAAATTACCAAGTGCGATAGAGAAAAAATGACTGGTGCATTCAAGGTCATAAACCGATGCGACACTTGTACCTATGGCTGTTCCACGTTATTGCTCGAATCGGCGTTTTTGCTCAACTAGTGTGGAATAACAAATCAAATTCTTCATCATTGCTTTTATGAGACTCTCCGAAGCAAATTATTAGAATATGGCTTTTCCACTGTATTAGTCATTCATCACAAAGCTATCCCTAATATTTAACTCATAATTGTATCGTGAAAGCCTGACGATGTTATAAAAACGAAACTGGTAGCTAATAACAACTAAACAGTGAAATAGTTACCAAGTATTAATTTACAATATACTAAATACTAGTTACAGTGCTACAAGCATAGATATCTTCTTAGTATTATTATCAATTTATCACTGATCGGGATAGAGAGGGTGAATATACAAAAACTTATTGAAAAAATTGTCATAAAATAGGGACTTCCACTCGACTAAGTTTTGATTTTATTTTTCAATCTGGATTTTCTGGGATATTATTTTACTATATTGGGCACAAATATAATTAAAAACTACGAAATTGGTAGGTGACCAAGGTTACGTGTTTCATTAACCGCCATTTTGATTTTAAATTGGAATTGTTTGGACCAATCGAATGGGCGGAGTTAGGCATATATTTATTTTATTAACTTAAGTTCTTATAATTTTTGTTGAAAATTATAATTAAAATTATTAATCGCTGTCATGAGCAACGAGTGAAGAAACCTCAGAATAAGAAATACACATAGAAACCTGGCTAAAATAATACGCGGAGAAAGACACCTATCCTTGATTTTCTTACGACATTTTAGTGCGTTAGAGAGAGATGGATATGTATTAGTTTTTTCTTAATTAGGTAGGTTGTCACTAGTTCGTTGCTTTGCTAGTGATGTAACAATGTCGATTTTTGACTACAATAAATAAACCAAATCGAAATGAACCGCGACCAATCTCCTTACCACACATCATATATCATATCGTATCAAAGTGTGAAAAAAAAGAGAATGCAGGAGGCACCGACCTTTCTGGTGACATCCTCTTGCTTTGGAAGGAGGCCAAGAGAATTAATAGCAAAGTGGTCTCTGTCTACCCCAGTGGGACACATGTTATATTGTGTAAATAAGGAATTAATAAAAGGATATCTTTCGTTTAGCATAATATTTTTTATTAAGTACAAATTACTATATCGTAGGCAGGTAGGTACATAAGTTAAGTCCAAAATTGTGCTTGTTTCTAGTACAAAAAATGCTGTAGCTTGTATCAGAGATACAACCGTAAACTATTTAAGTGGATACTTTTTAAGTCGCCTCTTAACTCAATCAAATAGATGTTTGTTGATGTCGCGTCTTTGTTCAATCAAGGAAGAAAGAATTAATCGCAACAATAGAAATCATAATAATCATAGACTTATAGGATTCGTAATAATAATATTATGTCAATGATGAGCGATGACAGCGCAATTACTACAGAGGTAATTTCATTTTTTTTTTATTTCTATCAAATAAACATCAACTTATCTTGAATAAAAACTAATAACAAATAATGAACGATTAAAATACCTAATAACCTGTAATAAGAAATCAAATTATGCGCAGTTCAAGTCAATAAGCATTCCCAAAATTCATTTCACGATAGAACTACCCTGTCAAAGTACTTTTATTGTCAACCACTAAGTACGAAAATGTCTTGATCTGCGGAAGTCGATCACGGCAGTAACGTGAACGAACAGGCCTTTCAGAACGATTTGCGAACATAGAAGTATGCACTTTTCTAAACCACAGACATCCATAGGTACTGGTTCTGTTGCCTAAAATTGAAAAATTATCGAGTAATATACTATAGTATAGTACAAGCACGTACCTACAAACAAGATTGATAATGCAATTATACATAATTATTTAAAGGTTACCAATGTGTCTGTATCTGGTAAATATAACGTTGGTAAGGCATCTGCTTTTAAAAGTCTCCATTTTAAATTTTCGTTTGGTCTAAAAGAATCCGACAAAGTGTTTCGAACAAATATCACCGCTTTTTTTAACTGCCCAATTTGGTCAAATTATTCGTCTAAGCCATTCACTTTTTAATTCTTCCCTTTTTGGAAATCTGTAACCAAAATATAGCGATATTTATTCGGTATTATTTTTCTTTTAACTCGCGCTGCAATGAGGGATTTTCTTTTCTTTTTTTTTTACTCTTCCCTAGTCGCTGGATAGATGGCGCTGAACTTGGTAAGTTACTGCAAGGAACGGAACGTCACATAATTTTTTGATTATTGCACTTGGATGTAATTTTGAGATCGTAAAACGAAACTTACATAAAAAAGTAATTAATGTCATTGTCACATCACATCACAATGACATTTTGAAAATAAATAAATAATAACAACAAGGAAAAAGAAAAAAATAATTAGCAGTCTTTTTATGAGTTTTCTAAGCCAGAAAGAAAATGTCCCAAGAGAAAAAGAAGAGAAGTCTGTGCCTTGTGGATTTGTATAAAAATGGAGGCATACATCTTTTTCCTAAAGATGAAAGTCGTAAAGCGCAATGAGTACAAGCCATGGTACATTTTAAACCTGGACGGACCATAACAAAGCATTCGCACATAATATGCCCAGCACACATGTCATCAACCAACGAGCGTATGTGACGTGACGTGACGTGACGCAATGTTTTTTTTTCAATCGTTTTGGCTTTGGCACCTAGCAACGTAGTCAGTTCAACACCATCTACAGAGTTCTGGGAAACTATGTTTTTTTTTAATACGCAAAAAGAAAACCTCTCATTAATCTATTATCCTTTATGCACGGCTGCCGCGGGAACCAATGTTCGATAGTTTGCCACACGGACTTTAGTACATCACTATACGAAAAAACATAACCTCTCGTAGTCGGCAGAAAATCTATATAAAACAGGCAAATATCGGTGTAGAATTGAACACGAGTATGATTTACAAGAACTACTATTATTGTTACTGAGTTTTAGGTATGATCCTGCAACTTATTAACATAAAAACTATCAGAACTCACCGATGAAATGATATTGCTTCATTGTTGTTTTCTTTTCTTCCTGTATGCGATTTACAGCCTTCAATCGCACAAGACATTTTATTACAATGTTAAAAAAACAATCAACATAAACAATAATAAATCACACTTTCACGAATTTTGAGAAGAAGAGCACCAAAATATTTAATTTCTCTCGGTGAAGCTGTAAACTTTCGCAAAATGCAATAGACATTTCGATGCCACCAAATTAAGATGTGATGCACGCAACGTACGATATTACAACACAACGATACAATGATGAGACATATTTAATGTGATGGTATTATAATTTTCAAAATATATCCAAATTACATCCATCTGACATTTGTTTGGTTCAATCTAGTGACACACTAGGAAAAAATATAAAGTAAGTGCGGTTCGTCGTTTCATTCACTCGTACACAGGAGTAATTTACGTTAGATGAGTACAATGGCTAATGCCCAGTTCTTATTTTAGTCAGGCTTCTATTTGTATTCCTTATTCTGAGGAAGAAACCAAAGGAGAGGTAATACTTGTCTATGGTTGTCTCTTTGCAGAATCCTGTTTGCGGCCCTCAAAATATAATATTCTGAGTTGCGGTCGGTCCGCCGTTGATATGTAACGCTGTCATGAGTAATATGAGTACATATGTGATCTGTCAAAACAAATGGTGTTTATGAAGGTTCAATCCGCCATTATTATGTTAACATGTACGAGCCATAGACTTAGGATATACTGGTATAAGTCTATATATGTAACATAAAGTTTATGTAGGCATGTTTTTTTCGTAGGTATAGCCAATTAGCCAGTCCATTTCACTTCACGCGTTGTTCATAAGAACAGAGAAGGCGCTGTTGTTGTTACAGCGAAATCCATACTTGAAACATTGATTATATGTTTTATTATAGCAAAATCCATCGCTTACAGAGCATTACAAACTAGAAAGACACTTTTTGAATAATCTCCTTGAATTTTAACCTGTGACCTCTTGATTACATAGCGAGTCCACTATCAACTGCGCCACTGAGGTATTTGGTTTTGGATCAACATACTACACAAAATATCCAAATTTTAAATATGTAACCTTAGAGTATTTAAAAATTATTACTTTTGTAATAAACCATGTGGTTTTAGTCGGATGGCTTTAAACTTTAAATATGTAAATAAATTTAACTATGAATAAATAAACTAAAAAAAAAAAAAAAAAAAGATATTGGTGTCGATTAGGCGTAACACGACTTAACTTATTTTAAGCGTCCTATCTTTTTGTTTCTTTATCGAAAAGACAGGGACAGAACGCTTAAATTAAGGTACATAGCGTTCCGAAACACCTTAAGTTGTCCGATGAAGTAGAAGATATTACTATCTGTCAGATAAAAGTTGCTCATTGCTGGTTCCAAAACTACAAATGAGATCGTTTTGGAACGATCAAACCCGAGCAACTTTTTCTACTGACACGACCAATATTTTGCTCTGCGAAAATCGCCGGGAATATATTGCTCCTGTCAAAAGCATGATTCTTGACGTATGATTTTTATACGTTTACAATTTTACATGGTATCAAAAATTACAAAACATGAACTGAAGAGTGTTAAACGATTGAACACATCTCAATCCACAGATGAGAACTATTCCTATTTTCTCGCCTAGAACGACATTTTTATTTGAATTTGTTTTTTGTTATTTCCTACAAGTCTGAAACTTGATTATTAGCAAGCTTTTCTCATTTCAATTCCAAACCGTTTTATCTGGCTTCTTTAAACGTTTCTACGAACAATAGTTCCGCCAATAACTTGGTTAAACGAAAAATAAACAATATCGTAGATAAAATCTCATCCATCATTTAAACATTTTCGTTTTCCCGCCAAACTTTTCTTTTGACATATTACTCTTTGTCCGTTCCGAATCTCACCAAAGTTAGTCCGAAGACTGTTCCATTATGACCGGTTCCAAAACCTATTGCTCATCCGACTAGAATTGCTCGATGATAGGGGTTTGGTTTCGGAACGCTACCTAAGTTTAGTCCTGTCAAATAAGTTAAGATGTGTGACATCGAATCAACATCAATGATACCTAAGTCTGTCAACGAGCTAGAGACCGATGGCCGGACGGACGGACGAACATAGCAGAAAAGATTAATCAATTACTGGCAACCCGTTCAAAAAGTGGTTTCGTTTTCTTTATCTTTACAATTAGTATGGTATCCCCGCCGTCAGTTTGCGCAGGTGGCGCTTTATGGTGAACGTATGTGTTTTGCGCAGTGCGCGCTGTGATTATTGACAGTTCAAAGAAAATTATAATTTATTTTTACAAAGAAATAAATCGGTGTTTACCATTTAAAAAAACACAGATCCAGTGCGTAAATAATTATAAACTTAAATCAAGTTATGTTTTGTTAAAAACACAAAATTGCGCCTTTGTAATAGACTTTTAACGTTTTCTGATTGATTTTCTCGCTGCAAATCATTTCGGAGATATCCATTGGTGTTTTTGTGGTTGTATTGTTGATTGGGCGACAAGTGCGAGCTCCGGTTGTCGTGGGAACAGGTTCCACCAGATAATTGAGTTTTGTGTTTACTTACTGCATCAGTACATATAGATAGGTGGTAGTTTGCGAGCGGTAAACGGTGAGGTGAAATGAGTGAAGCTCCAGCCTGATATACCGAATATAACGTGAATCTCCTGTGAATCTGACAGTGCTGCTATGCCAGGGTAAGTGTTTTCTTCCTTTGTAACTTCTTTGATTCACCAACCAGTTGTTTCACAGTACTGGCTAGTTCTAAGGTTAGATCTGGTTCTTTTTAAAACCGCCTGTTATTTGAATTAAGAGCGGGCGGTGAAGAGAATTATTTATCACTAATTTATCACTATGGCTACGAAATAAACTGGTTTAAATATATTAAGACATAATTAAGACAATCAATCTAATAAACATGGTCTCTGATAAACTTAAGACAATCAATCTAATAAACATGGTCTCTGATAAAAGTCACCTAAAAATAAATTTAACACTGGCCAATCCAAATTCTGAGGATTTTGTTCAACCTAATGTTAAACAAATTTTTTTATTGATTGTACATCTTGTACATTTTATTGGTAAACTTTTTCAGATTTTAAATAAAATTACCTGATTTCACCTGGCATTTTTAAACTAGATTTCGATAGTAAAAATCCCGGAATAACAGAACTACTTAAAACATGAAAATGTAATACTTAATAGATATGTTACCGGCAATCTAAATAAATAAACTAATTAAATAAAAATAATTGGAGTTTAATACAATTCCTAGGAAATTTTTAAAATGCCAAGCTTTATTTAGGCCAAACAGAGCAAAAGGGAAAACAGAAGGCCGATAAAAAATAAAATAAGATAAACAGATAGATAAATCAGCTTGGCATTTTATACATTTCCTAGGAATTGTATACAATTTCTAAATAATATAAATTTACAGTAACATCTATTAAGTATTAGGTACATCATTGTCACTGCCATAATTTCTATTATTTTCACTATTAAAATAAATAATATTTTATGAATTCGACTCCACACCACACCTACAAACTTTTTCAAGGATTTTTCCAATTTTAATGTAATAAGGTTTTGTTGAGCAATTATTCAGCAAATTTTGAATATAAGTGTTCTGTTTCAATTAATTAGAAAAAAGCGGTGTTTTCACAATCCAGCTGCGAAACCACTCTTAAACAACTACACAAATAAATCTTTGGGGCTCTATTTACAATAAGAAATTCTGTCAAACTTAAATTTTAAAAACCTCAGTAGATTAAAAACATCTTTACCAAGCTCTATCCAGTACAATGGCGTGCATAAAACTTTTTCCGGAAAAGCAATCAGAAGGTCAAGTTTGACAATAAAAAAAATATGAAAAAATTTAAATAACACTCTGAATTAAAAAGTTGATATGAAAATGTTCACTCTAGGGTAGACAGTGCGTCCATACAAACTTTTTTTTTCAAAGTGTTATTTAAATTTTTTCATATTTTTTTTATTGTCAAACTTGTCCTTCTGATTACTTTTCTCAAAAAAAGTTCTATGCACGCTACTAATCCAGTAAATACATGATACCTACCTATGGTCAGTCAATGCTCATTAATTAATACACAACTCTCAACCCAAGGCTGTAAATAAATAAAGAATTGTCAGAATCGGTTATGCAACACATCACAAGCAATATTTACACAAGCTATATTCAGTACTTGCTGCTTGCTTGTATTTACCTATATGTGGTAAACATACACGATATTGTATTTTATTTACTATTGTTAGGTGAATCTATGTCTATAATATATACATTGCGTATATTAGACAACAGGGATGGCAAATCTTTTAACAAAAAAGTAAGCCATCACCTTTGCAGTAGCCCCTCTTCACCCGCAAACGCTTAAACGCTTGTCCTCCACATAAAAAGTGCAATTGCATCGCCAACTAACTTCACACCCGTTTTGTGTACTGACCCGAACCATATTTTATTAAAACTTTTTTTTTGCCACAAATAAAGGTACTGAAGTTTGATGAAAGTTATGTGCAATATTTAAGATAGATAGATAGATAAAACATTTATTCACTATTACAATACGTACACAATTCACATTCAACACAATTAAATATTTACATTAACAATAAAAGAAACGGAACAAGTTTTAACAATAATAATAATGATACAGAAACTCAGTATTTGCTGCAAAGATTCACAATGCAGCACTGATCATTCTGCCGGAACCGTGGAAGAGCGACGTGCTGAACTTATAATTTTGTGTAACTTAATTAAGAAATAAATAATATAGTATGTAAAGATATACATGGTTATATAATATTTATGTGAGTGTAATACTTATGAGTGAATATTATATTTAATATTTTTATGTAATATGCTATGAAAACAAATTGAAGTAATATGAAATAAAAATAATAATAAATTAACAAAAATTTCCGTTTTTAAGTTTCCAAGCTACCTAACAAGATAATAGCGCGTCTATTTTAGATCTTGTTTCCATTCGTTATGTTTATAAATGAATTGTTTTTCCAAAGATATGTGAATATTAACGAACTGCATTATTTACGTCCTACTACTGTACACTTGTTTTGTTGATCTGCATATTATTTTTCATTTATTACTCGTATTTCTTTGTCTTTAGTTATTGTTCTGTTGTATGCCACTGTGGCACTTGTTCCATAGCTTTGCTGTTTGATATACTCGTAATATTGAAGATTTGCCTTCTCTATTTATGTGTATTTGTTGATGTCAGTGCTATATCTTAGATGAAGATGCCTATTGTTTATTGAGTTTCTCTATGATTGTGTCCCTATTTTATTTTATTAAGTGTACGTAACAGGTCAGATTGACAGTTGATGGCATTATGAGTAAAATGTTACAAAACAAAAGTTAGAGCGAGACTGCTACCCAAAAATGCGCACGCACAGCATGCTAATCCAAAAACAAATATGAAACAATGCAGGTAGGTAAGTTCAATTAATAAGAACTAATAATTTGATAACAAAACTAGAAATTTTAAATATATAGGTATACCTACAGGCAATCATAATATACAGGAAGAGATATTTATTTATTTATTTTAAATTATTTAATTAATTACAATGGTTGAATCTGTTACAGTAATTAATAAATAATACAATAATACAATTCAATATGTGGTTAAACACAACCAGAGATATTTACAATACTCAGAGCAAACCTTCAAAATTTGGTTCCATGAATCATTGAAAATGTCAGTCTATAGAATGCCTTGATATATTAGTGTCGATTTGGTGTAACATCTTTTAACTTCTAAGACAGCCCTAAACTTAATTTAAGCATTCTGTCTTTTTCTTTCTGTATCGAAAATACAAAGACAGCACGCTTAAAATAAGGTTAGTCCTGTCAAATAAGTTAAAGTAGTGTTACACCGAATCGACACAATAATAAATAGTCCTTAAATAAAACACATTGAAAATTAATTTTAGATCTTGACAAAAGGCAAACATAAAAATAACTTAATTCTTACTTAATCTAAGACTAGTAGCAAATAAGCAGCTTTGTTGCATTTTTGTGAAGATATACAGTTCTTTGTTTTGAGTCGACAAATCATTATACTGTCGACTCATTATAACTATGTGAAAGAATAATCTAATTATACATAACAAAATATGTCATCCATTTGGGCCAAATGGCAAAAGAAATGTGGGAAGACAGAAGAAGAGATGAGCTGACGACATAATAAACACAGCAGGAAAAAGTTGGATGCATACAGCCAAAGACAGGGAAAGGTGGAAAAGAATGGAGGAGACTTTTACCCATAGGGGGGCCACATAGCAAAGAAATGAATAGAAACAATTATAATTAGATGTATATTTTTTAAGAACTGTTAAGTGGAAAATAAAGGTGTAATAATAATAATAAATATGTCATCCAGTTCATCTGTTATCTCCTTGGATTTTTTGTGATTAGTTAAATAATGTAAAATCAAAAGCTCTTGCATAAAAACGGAGGTAGGAGGGCAACCACAGCTTCTGCACAAAAATAATTTATTTATTTATTACACTTTTATACATTTTACAAAAAGTAATAAAAAAAGAAAAAAAAAAAAGAAAGAATTTGCTAATAGCAAAACTAAGTTACAGGGCGGCTATTCTCGCAACATTTTTCACACGCTTTATGTTTCATACGACTTCGTTAATTGCGTGATAAATGCCGTGTGATGATAATACTAATAATTAAAACTCCTTTAAAGACATGTAAAACATTTAATTAATCTGGGTAAAAGGGTTTTATTTTAAAAGCTTGTTACGTTTCTATGCAAAGAGCTTCTAAAAATCACCCGCCTTAGGCCTTCGCAAATTGTCGCATGTGTTGCCGTCCTTCTGGCAAGTGCGAAAAAATTCGTTACGGCAGATTTTATAAGGGAGTTTCCATGGAAATTATTGATTTTTCTGCTTCCGAAATTTTAGTGCACGTCCTGCCCCCCTATTGTGTATCTTTAGTTGCCAACTGCACGAGGTGCCTATCATCAAAAACATAGCTAAAAACTGAAATTTCAAACTTGCCTTTAGTGGGTATTGAACTATTAACAATCTGTGTCGTCACTTCAAGTGCGAAAATATCCTTAGGACATCGGAATTCGATAGTATATCTATGTTTTTGATGATAGACACCCAGTCCAGAAGGCAACTAGAGATACACAATAGGCCCGCTGGTAATAAAAAGTTTCGGTATAAATGTAATTGCATGTGTTTTAAGCTAACATTATTATAATCTAGCTCAAGATAAGAGAAACGAGAACTATTTTTTCTTAACCAGCACACTTTGATAACTTGATCAATAATATTATCATTATCAGTGATAGATTTCATCGTTTTACCCTCTTTATGAACTGTGTCAATAGTCGAATACACAGTCTGATATTTTATTTGCATTTTGAATTCGTAATAATGGTATTATAGTCAAGGGCGGATCCAGGATTTGATTTGGGGGGGGGGGGCACTCTGACAAGAGTTATCACTAAGTAAAAAAAAAGGGAAGTTTTTAGGCCTTAAGCTTTAGGCCTTAAGCTTTAAGGCGCTCTTATCCCAAAATCAGTAATTTCAAAGTCAAATAGAACTTTCAAATATCGTCTAAAACTTCGAAAAAAATACGCAATATAGTTCAAACCTTTATCTAGGTCTTCCACGCATGTGTTACACGATCAGATAAACTTTGCTCGATAGAAATAATTCACGAACACAGCACGTAATAAGACCTTTCAAATCATGCCATTTCCATAATTCCACTCTTTTATTAACGAAACATATCTGGTAATATTGCTCTTTAAATTTTCTAGGTCGACCACGTAAGTGGGTTTTAATAAACATATCCCTTATTTTTAAACAATTTAAAAACCGATAAAAACAACGAAAAAGTACAAAAGTGTGGTTATTTTCTTAACTCCTTACACGTAAAGAAAAAGACAGAGAGTAACTCTTTTGGGATAAGAGCGCCTTAAGGTGTTTTTGGCAGACCTGCACCAAAATTGCACCAAAGTACACCCAAATTGAATGAAAAGTCGAGTCAAATAGCCAAACATATGGAATTCCTGGGCGTTTTGGGGGGGCCATAGCCCCTATAGCCCCGCCTGTATCCGCCAATGATGATAGTTATAGTGTTGAAATAGTTTAGCACTGTAGTTTAGTTTGGTGAACAAAAAAATACAAGGTCTCGTTTTACTAAATTTCTCAAATAACAGTCATTCGTTAGTTCTCACAAGATTAGCCAATCACAAATGCATTAGGTTCGTTCTCCGTAACAAAATGTAAAGGAATAATTATAACAGCTAGACAAAACTGAAACATTTCCATATCTCGGAAACTACAAAACTTTGCATATGAATATATTTAGTCAGAAATGTTCTTCCTTGATCATCCTTCAAAATATTTACATCGATGTCCCAAACACCCTGAACACCCTAACTGACTGACCTATCAACGCCTAGACGAAACGGCTGAACCTAGGAACCTGAAAGAAACCTTGTACTGTAGGTTCCTTGTATGACGTAGACATCCACTAAGAAGGGATTTTAGGAAATTCCCATGGGATCGGGAGAAACGGGATCCACGCGAGAAACGCTGCGGGTCGTCCGCTAGTATTGTTCTTGTATAACTTTTATTGACATTGAACAAATTTATAATGTTACTAATGTAATACGAATAGTTTATAGTAGTTTATGCTACAAGGGCGCAAAGGAATAAATTACGAGGACGATTTAAAACACGAGCGTAGCGAGTGTTTTAAACGTAACCGAGTAATTTATTGCTCTTACGCCCGTGTATCATACTACATTTTTCAATGCATAGTGTGAGGAAATAAAACAAATATAATCTTGTGAACTTTAGATTATAATTGGCTCAAAAGGACTGTATCCAGAGCCGTTAAACAGTGGAAAAAAAAGTATAACATTTATGGTTCACAGGAAAGGCTGCAGATTAGCCAACCATTGTGAATAAATAAAAAAAAAAAAAAATAATAAAGCCCTAGGGCAAAATAATCGACTTTCTGTTCGATTTTGATGCATAAAAAGTGGGCCTTTACGACCACTTGAATTGAAAAATTATTTATCTATTGATAAATGACTGTGCTTTTACAATTTTCCAATTTGACGTGTAAATTTACATTTAAATTTATAAATAAATGAGTACTTCAGTATTATTTTATATACCAAAACACAACGCGATAATGTACCTAGTAGAAATAAAAAAAAATATATATATTATCTCTAATAATATTTCTATTCCCATCAATCACTTGCTCAGTGGGTCTACAAAAGGGAAATAGAGAAGTGACCTTGACCTACATTTGATTCCTTCTGAGGGATATCATTCAACAAACCCTTTTCCGTGTTTCTACTTAAAGTCCGACCGACCTTGAGAAATTTGTAGAGGGATAATATTTTTGTAGGTCTATGTTATTTTGGGACAAAAAATAACTAGCTTTTTTTGGGTTTGTCAAATGGTGCAAGTGAACCACCTAGCGCCCCCTGCCGGCGTCCATTTCTATCCGTTTGCGGCATAGCACTTTGCGCTAAGCGACTGACGTTTACTTAAACTTAAGATGATAAGTGCAGAAAGATAACAGACCCGATTCTGATGCTGTCAAAACTAAATTTCCTTGATTGCAAAATAGTCCTTAAGTGTAAGGAACAGAAGCTATTTTACTTTAGAAAAATGTAAGTTTTGACACCACTAAAACTAAAATTAAAGCCTTCAGAATCGGCTTTACTGGGACTCAAAACTGAAAAACACGAGAAATATTAAATGTTTTCATACATACATAGGTACATACAATAGAATAGAATATAATAGAATATTTTATTTGGTATTTCCACATTTTTAGGGTTCCATAGTCAACAACAAGGAACCCTTATAGTTTCGCCATGTCCATCTGTCTGTCTGTCTGTCTGTCCGCGGCTTAGCTTAGAGACTATTAGTACTAGAAAGCTGTAATTTGGCATGAGTATAAAATGCTTATAAAATATACTTGGAGAAGAAGTCCGCATATCGTGGCGCGTGACCCGACACGCACTTGGCCGGTTTTTATTTAAAACTAACAACTAGAGACTAATAATAATACCAAATAGGTTTCCACATACATACATACTTATACTCACGCCTGTCTCGGGGTAGGCAGAGACTACAAATTTCCATTTGCTACAATCCTGACACCTCTTTTGCCTCTTCCACATCCGTCAGTATAGAAAATCAATGTAGAAAAATTGTTGGTGTCAAAAGTAGCGTCTTTTTTCAAGCAGTTTATATGTGTCTCCTATAACGTTAACAAAACTGTCCATTGTGCTTGACAGAAATGTCATACAAAACATAGAAAACAACTTCAAAATAACTTCATTTAAAAAAGCTTTTCTTTAAATGTTGCCTACCTGGCTCCCACAAATCTATTACTTTTAAAATTAGGTTCTCCCCGTACTGCGGTGTAATGTGGCAGTGGCGGATCCAGAAACATTGGGGGGGGGGGGGGGGTTTCATCGAGCGTTTTCAGGAAGTCATAGTACATAGACTGTAGTACAATCTGTACCCCTATTATAAGTATATTGCTTAAGCTACGCCCCCTTTATCCTGATTGGCCTTCAATACAGCATTACCGGGATGACGCACCCGAGGTTCATGAACGAATGTCTTTTAATTTTTCGTGAAATTGTTAGTTAAAAAAAAACATAAATAAAGACGATATTTTTGATGGTCATCCATACATCCATCAGCCTAGTTCGTCCACTAATGAACATAAGCCTTTCCAGGACTTTGCCACTCCCGGCGGTCACGCTGGGCAGGCGGGTTGGTGAGTGTGATGCCGGAACCCTCGCACCAGTGACGCCGCTGCCCGTCACCAGTCTGTTCCATATAAATCCCGGCTATTAGGGATGGATATACTGCCATCCATCGATCCCAGGCATGGTGGGCCTCCTGGTTTTTTGCGTGTGAGCTGTCCTCTTACTCTCCCCCGAATTACTTCGAGGGGGTCTCCAAGTAAGATGGTGGTACCTCCACAGTCGAGCCGGGCATCAGCTCTACCAACTTTTTGATGGTCGTAGATAAATAAAGTATTGTGTGCAACTGAACATAATTAGACATTGGGACACTCGTGCAAAACTATTACGAAACTCACTTCGTTCTTTTCGTAAACAAGCACTCGTGTCCCAATGTCTCAAATTATGTTATAGTCACACAAAATACTCGTACTATTGTTTACGTGTTTTTTTTGCATAGTTTATGAGCCGAATATTGACATAGGCTACTTTTTATCCCGGGAAAATGAAAGCTATAACAGCGCAGGTGAAACCGCGGGCAAAAGCTAGTACAACATAAATAGGAAACTGTCATATTATAGAAAATAGTATTAAAGAAATGTGTGAGTCCTTTAACTGATATTTGGGGGGGGGGGACGCTTCAGCCCCTAGCCCCCTGGATCCGCTACAGTAATGCGGTCACAGTACGAAATTCGGCAGCCGTCCGGGCTTGTGACCTTGACCTCTGTACGACCCCGCATGAAGGGGATGCCTCAGTCAGAGCAAATATATTTATAGAGTAGAGAATCTTAGTACAAACCCTCAGATTCGAACTCACACACACAGACGCGTGCTCTACACGCGCCGCGCCGACATATTTTATTCATTACAATTTTTGTACCTTTTACAAACATAATTTACAACACATTTTCACATAAAAAACAGACATTGTGTACAAAGGCGGCAATTATTGCTAATAGCAATATGAAAAAGATGTTAACGATAAAAAGGGTAGCGTTAATACATATGTGTGAAGACTCCCCCAAACTTCGATTAGACGAAGTGTAGAGCACGCATGTGTGTGCGTGAGTTTGAATCAGAACGTTTTACTAAGATCCACTACTCTGTAAATATATTCATTCTATCTCAGTATTTCCTTCACAAACAGTGCCACCAAACTGCTGTGAATTATGGTGTTTTGGTTCATATTTGTATGGAGATAAGGATTTCCCCGCGAGACTTTTTTGGTAGTACATACATTTTTCAGACTAAAATTTGGAGCTAAAGGATGACCTTACTAAAACCCCGTTGAATTTTTTTGTGGTTTGAGCTGCAGGTTGATCGGTAGTAAAAGTACCATTATAAATGAATCTACCCGCATATTAATATTTAATAAAATCATAACTTTAATACAAGCGCGTAAAAACAGGCTTAAATATAAGTTTGTGAATAAAATATTTTAAATATAAATAAAAAAAAAAGGAATAAACTAACTTCAAAATCTGTGTTCAAAATCGGGTGCTCAAACAAAAATCAGTGAAACCCACAAAATATCATGGAAAACTATTTCTCCTGGCCACTCTAAGTCTTTTCATTTAAGGCGATATGCGAAAAAAATACGGGTGTTTCTTTTCTGTGTATTTCATGAAATACATGGAAAATTTTAATAAATTTCTGATATATGCATTTTGACTATATAATCTAGGGTTTTGAAATTGGAAACATGTTTGGATAAATTTTCCTCGATAGAAATAATTGTTGAAATGAGGTCTTCAAACACACTTTTTCTCCTCGTTTGACGAATAGGAATTATATACAGAACTTAAACATATTTTATTAGGTGTGTTTCAACAATATCTAGAGATTTGATATTTGAAATTTTGCTAGCTATTTTAGTTTTTTTAATAAAAATATAAAACCAACTTTTTTCCCTTTTGTCCTGAATGCGCCCCTCTCGCACTGCGTGATTTTTCGCTTGGAGTGACAGTGACAAAAATAAAATTCACATAGCTTCTTAATAAGAACTATTACGAAAAACTTTACTTGCATTTTTTTTTCTGAGCTCAATTGAAGAAAAAGTAGAATTTCTACCTCCACAGTCGAGCCCGGCATCAGCTCTACCACCTGCTATGTGTCCTATTAAATCACAATAATGAGAATGCGGCAATGTTATTAAGGGTCGGTATAATGTCAGATGCACAATTTCAAATGAGCATAAAACATTGTGTAACTTGGTCAATCGGTTTAATAAAAATAATATAGATAATAGACTATAGGGCTGATATTCGTGCAGAAGCAAAAACGCAAAAGCTTTAAGTTCGCTCGATAGAAAAAAATTACGAAGTTACCTCTATATTTCATGTTTTTCGAGTGTTAAAGGACCTTTCTTAAAACAGTTTGCCTTGAAATTTGTATTAAAAATAAGAAAACAAATGACCCCGTATAATTGCACGGGGATTTTGAATAATTCTGTTTCGTTTTCATTTAATTTAACATCTAAGAATTGGCGCTTACGTCGATTTATTCTGAGACAAGGCGGCGACAAGATATCTCGGTCGCACGCGCTTTTTGTTCCATGCTTTGTTTCGTCACTCACCCGTCGGTCAGTTGTGATCGCTCCGTTGAGACGGGAAGGCTCCGTTTTTGCGCTCTCGACGTCCCGGTTTCGTAATTTAAATAAATCTCGTAATTTGAAACATGGGAAATAAATGCAACCAATGAAAAAATGGAATAAAAATGTTTTACGAGGGAAAATAAAGCAGTGGATGAAAGTAATGCAAAGGTACGCCATTACTTAACAAAATAAGTAGATAGGTCATGTTTTAATAAAGATGTTGAACTAAAGGTTGTCTCAATGGACTAATGAATATCGCTATGTTTTTCGTCTGAGGTATTTTTTTTAGCTTACAATTTAATATCACAATAAATATGGTTGATGGATGTGGAAGAGGCGAAAGAGTTGTGTCTGGATCGTAGCAGATGGAAATCTGTAGTCTCTGCCTAGCTGCCTACCCCTCTGGGAGACTAACAAAACCTTATCTCACCATCACCATCGGCGTATCGACGTATCGGCGTATCGAAGTATCGACGTATCCCCGTATCGACGTATCGTCGTATCGACGTATCGTTGTATCGACGTATCCCCGTATCGACATATCGACGTATCGACGTATCGGTGTATCGACGTATCCCCGTATCGACGTATCGACGTATCTACGTATCGGCGTATTGACGTATCGTTGTATCGACGTATCCCCGTATCGACGTATCGTCGTATCGACGTATCGACGTATCGGCGTATCGACGTATCGTTGTATCGACGTATCGTCGTATCGACGTATCGACGTATCGGCGTATCGACGTATCGTTGTATCGACGTATCGTTGTATCGACGTATCGACGTATCGGCGTATCGACGTATCGTTGTATCGACGTATCCCCGTATCGATGTATCGTCGTATCGACGTATCGTTGTATCGACGTATCCCCGTATCGACGTATCGTTGTATCGACGTATCCCCGTATCGACGTATCGGTGTATCGACGTATCCCCGTATCGACGTATCGACGTATCTACGTATCGGCGTATTGACGTATCGTTGTATCGACGTATCCCCGTATCGACGTATCGTCGTATCGACGTATCGGCGTATCGACGTATCCCCGTATCGACGTATCGACGTATCTACGTATCGGCGTATTGACGTATCGTTGTATCGACGTATCCCCGTATCGACGTATCGTCGTATCGACGTATCGGCGTATCGACGTATCGGCGTATCGACGTATCGTTGTATCGACGTATCGACGTATCGTTGTATCATTATCGTTATCATTATCTTTGTAAGTATGACTTTCGAAAAATAAAATTTTGAAATATAAAAATTAGATGCAAACACAATTACGCAACAAATGCCATTGCGAACAAACCGTTTTGTCAACTGGGTTGAATTTTATACATCGTAGATGCATTATACTTATTATTGAAAACTAACCATCACCATCGGCGTATCGACGTATTCTCGTATCGGCGTATCGACGTATCGGCGTATCGACGTATCGTTGTATCGACGTATCCCCGTATCGACGTATCGTCGTATCGACGTATCGTTGTATCGACGTATCCCCGTATCGACATATCGACGTATCGACGTATCGGCGTATCGACGTATCCCCGTATCGACGTATCGACGTATCGGCGTATTGACGTATCGTTGTATCGACGTATACCCGTATCGACGTATCGTCGTATCGACGTATCGGCGTATCGACGTATCGGCGTATCGTTGTATCGACGTATCGTTGTATCGACGTATCCTCGTATCGTCGTATCGACGTATCGTCGTATCGACGTATCAGCGTATCGACGTATCGGCGTATCGACGTATCGTTGTATCCCCGTATCGACGTATCGACGTATCGTTGTATCGACGTATCCCCGTATCGACGTATTGACGTATCGGCGTATCGACATATCGTTGTATCGACGTATCCCCGTATCGACGTATCGTCGTATCGACGTATCGTTGTATCGACGTATTGCCGTATCGTCGTATCCCCGTATCGACGTATCGACGTATCGGCGTATCGACGTATCGTTGTATCGACGTATCGACGTATCGACGTATCGGCGTATCGACGTATCGTTGTATCGACGTATCGTTGTATCGACGTATCGTCGCATCGACGTATCGGCGTATCGACGTATCGGCGTATCGTTGTATCGACCTATCCCCGTATCGACGTATCGTCGTATCGACGTATCGTTGTATCGACGTATCCCCGTATCGACGTATCGACGTATCGGCGTATCGACGTATCGGCGTATCGACGTATCGTTGTATCGACGTATCCCCGTATCGACGTATCGACGTATCGGCGTATCGACGTATCGTTGTATCGACGTATCCCCGTATCGACGTATCGGTGTATTGACGTATCGTTGTATCGACGTATCCCCGTATCGACGTATCGTCGTATCGACGTATCGGCGTATCGAAGTATCGACGTATCGTTGTATCGACGTATCGTTGTATCGACGTATCGTCGTATCGACGTATCGTTGTATCATCATCGTTATCATTATCTTTGCAAGTATGACTTTCGAAAAATAAAATTTTGAAATATACAAATAAAATGCAAACACAATTACGCAAAAAAATGCCATTGCGAACAAACCGTTTTGTCAACTGGGTTGAATTTTATACATCGTAGATGCATTATACTTATTATTGAAAACTAGCACGTGCACGGGTTAATGACCGCGGATCCACACCGCTCGTGGGAGCTAAGAAATAGCGCTCGCGGCCGGTGACGGCCGGTCGCGCAAACAGTTGAGGTGCGGGGATGCGGGGGCAAAATCACTAATTTGTCCAGGTTTATACGCAGCCTTAAAGAGTTTTGCTTGAAATTCCTGTTTTTTTCTGAATTCATCAAGTTAATATAAACATTTAAAGAAATTGTTTTCAATAATCTTATTCTTCAGTTTATAGAGTAGCACGTGGTATTTATATTGTTTAGAAATGTTAATATTTACTATCATCGAACTCCGACTTAAGGGCCAGGAAGCCATCAACGACCTTGAGTCGACCTGTGTCGGTACAAATATCGACAGAAACTACGTATATTGAATAACGTTAAGAGGATAGGTTCCGCTTGCATACTACCCTGTTATTCCATGCGGAAAGTATCGCAGTGCGAGAGGGACGGATCCTGGAAAAAAGTCAAAATGACAACTTTTGGTGCTATGAAATATCTGTCCTGTTAAAAGTTTAATAAAGTTTGTACAAAATTTAATCCATAAATAATATAAATGGGTTTTTGCTCTAATAATCTTAAACCTCGACATGAAAAATTTTTTTAGAGCCATCTTTGGTATTTTATTTATCAACATTGGAAATTTCTGAGGACTCAGTTTCGATATAAATGTGTTTTATACCCAGAAGAAATACATTTTTTTCTTTTTTACGTAGTATTGCTAAATTCTTCAAACCAGGAAGAATAAATTATGGTTGTGCGGAAACTATCCTCTTAAGGGCCTTACTAATGCCAAATGGGTACTTTCTAAAGCCTACTCCTTGTTTATGGCCAAACCAAAAATAATGAAAAAATGTATTATGAATAATCAACTCTTAGACAACATATATGCAACATTTTTCTTTTTCATATCACCAAAACTTCTACATGATTTTTTTTTTAACTGAATGCTGTTTTTTGGCTTCAATTTCCTACTGCTCCTAAGTGACTTGGCCGATTGAATTCATTTAAGCTTTGATAATTAGATAAACTTGATAGCTATAAACATAACATATGATTATTCAATCGAACAATCACGTCCATGTGAAAAGTATATTTTTCTCCTATTTCGCCCTATCAAGGACGCAGCGAGCGTCGTAACAGCCACTATGCATTGCGCGCTGATATAAACGTTATTTCAATGTCGTTTCCGTTGATATTCGTACTGACAAATATCGAGCTGCTAATTTGGCGATATGGTAATCGCCTTAATATCAGCGCGCACTGCATTACGACGTCGCTGTGTCTCATTTTCACATGGACGCGATGGACGGAAAAGATTCCCATAAATTGTTTTTCTAATCAATATTTTACTTGTATTTTAATCCAGGAACCATACAAATATACCATTAGTAGTTTCAAAGATTTTATTTACTTTTAGTCTAAAGATCACTTGACTTTGGACAGCATTTTCATACTGTTTCTTATATGCGAAAATAATTTCCTAAAGTTAAGTTTTTCTTTATGGTTTAACTAACAATATTTTTTATAATTTTTAAACATACCGATCAAATTCAAAATTCAAATTCAAAAAGGTTATTTTGTAAAGTATGTATACATAATACACTTTTTACGAGTCAAATTTGAATTTAGAATAGAATAGAATTATACCAAATGGTACAAAAAATAAAAACACTTTAAATAATTAAACTTAAAATTAACACAGGATGTATCAAAAAGGTCGCCGCTCAGCTTAATGCCGTGACAGATCCACGGCGCTGATTTTGAATTTGAATAGGTCAAATCTATAATAAATACAAGGTGAAATCTAATCAACTGCCCGAACCCATACCGGAGACCCGGCCAGGGACCAGCCCCCCTATTCTGTATCTTTAGTTGCCAACTGTACTAGGTGCCTATCATCAAAAATATAGATAAAAACTGAAATTTCAAAATTGCCTTTAGTGGGTATTGAACTATTAACGAACTGTGTCGTCACTTCAAGTGCGAACATATCCTTGGGAAATCGGAATTCGATGGTATATCTATGTTTTTGATGATAGGCACCCCGTACAGAAGGCAACTAGAGATACATAATAGGCCCGCTGGAACAAGGTTCAATGATCACCAATCGAGTTCCCAGCACGAAATCAGGCAGCCGACCAAATCCCACCCTATATACTACATACTAATAGGTTACATATATAAATACATGCCTACATCCGCCCATTCGATTAGTCTTGCTAAGAAGAAGGGCAAGAAACTTAGGAAGATCATGTCTTTTTTTTCGCATAATTCCTTTTTTTTTCAACATATCAGTTACATATTAAAACTTATACTATATAAATTACTTTAGCTAAGGGATAAGAAAATACAATCGGGAAAAATAACTTTAAGAGGCTTCAGTAAGCTAAATTAGCAGCCTGAAATAGGTCTGTACATAAAATATATAAATAACGTTCATGTCAGAGTGCATTGCAAAGTGGCTGTTACGTCGATTGCTGTGTCGCTGGGTAGCGCAAAATAGAGAAAATAATGCTTTTCACACGTGTTAAGTTTGATATTTAAAAGTTTTAAACATCATTGTGTTAGATTTTTGTATTGCTCGTGTGTGTGTATAAGTTTTAACCTTGTCTCTTTTGAATTTAAAAAGTTTAAACTATTTATCAGTTTTTTAAAGCATTTGAAAGGTTATTAAAGGTATTTATTTTCTCGTTGTAGGTTAAAGCTTTTAAGATTTTAAAACATCACAATTACGGGACATGGGTCAATATGTGTGATATTTTTTTTTCAAAGTTTTGTAATATTCATATAGAAAGTTTAAACCAATTTAAAAACGTCTGTAAACGCAGTTTTGCTTCTGAAGCCCCTTAACAATAGAGTCATTTTCTGATGACGCTGGGAAGAGGCACCTTAAGGCGATTACCATCGCCAAATTAGCAGCTCGATATTTGTCAGAACGAATATCAACGTAAACGACATCGAAATAACGTTCATATCAGCGCGCAATGCATAGTGGCTGTTACGACGCTCGCTGCGTCCTTGATAGGGCGAAATAGGAGAAAATTATACTTTTCACGTGGACGTGATTGTTAGATTGAATAATCCTATGTTATGTTTATAGCTATCAAATTTATCTATTTATCAAAGCATACATGAATTCAATTGGCCAAGCCACTTAGGAGCAGTAGGAAATTCAAGCCAAAAAACACCATTTAGTTAATATTTTTTTTCATGTAGAAGTTTTGGTGGTATGAAAAAGAAAAATGTTGCATATGTTGTCTAAGAGCTGATTATTCATAGTACATTTTTTTATTATTTTTGGTTTGGCCGTAAACGAGGGGTAGGCTTTAGAAAGTACCCATTTGGCAATAGTAAAAGGCCCTTAAGCAGAAATCTGAAACGAATATAGCCTATTGTTACGACTACAAATTACGATGACCGTTTTTACCGTCCGTCGTAAACCAAGTAGGTAGGTCTCTAGACAATTTACGCCTATACCGACTCTGTGACCCCATTTATGAGTCGTAAACGTAATGTTTTTGCTGATGTTAGTAAATAAAATAAAGCGCATACGCATATTTTACACGCAAAAACAAAGCACATAATATAAAACGATTACGTGACTATTTCATTAAGTAACAATAATTATACGTATCATCTATCTATCTATATATCTAGGATGAAAAGTGTGCAATTTTTGGAGAGGAAACTTGGAAACGAGAGAGGTGTGCCAGGATCGTGGCAGATGGAGCTATATGACTCCATTGATGGACTTAGAAACGAGAGAGGTGTGTCAGTGGCTGATGGAGATCTGTGGTCTCTGCATATCCGTCTGGGAGACAGGCTTGAGTATATTTATGTATGTATCTAAACATAGAAATATATCTATTATACTGTTCATAATAAAAAATAAATATAAAGGTGACTTTTTGATCATCGTCCAAATTCATACTGGAGGTTTGATAAGTGATCAGTATCTTGGATCAATAACAATTTTTGTGAAATTCCTAAAATGAAATTTCGGCTTCCCATAGAAATTCACTTCCAGTCCCGAGTGAATCACTATGGGGGAGTCGAAATTTCATTTTACGATATCACATCCACCAGTATGAATTTGGACGATGATCAAAAAGTCACCTTGTATAAATATATATACATAATATAATAAGTAATATTGAAACTGTCAACAGTGTTGCCTCAATATACAGAGGGGCTTTCTAAATCATAACCAAAATAATAACAAACAAGAACTCACAAACATAAATATAGAGATCGGAGAGTCCATTCCGAGACTCTATTTGTGCTTCTCTAAATAAACGAAGCCGCGTTCCTAATCATGACTGAGATCCTGAAAATAAAACAGACAGTAAATGTATATCTTGCTTCGTGCTTGACATCTTATTGAAGAACTTTGAGTGTTTTCGCTTCCGTATAAACACATTTCCTTTTCTAAAAAATCATAATAATAAATCTTCGAGTATATCGAACTAACGAGTCGATTTTGGGGGAGTCTACGTAGGTAGTAAAATACCGACCAAGTGCGAGTCAGACTCGCGCACGAAGGGTTCCGTACCATTATCTATAAAAACGGCAAAAAAACATGTTTGTTGTATGGGAGCCCCCTTACTTCTAAACGACATAGATAGTGTTTTGAAAAAAATACACGTTATAAAAGAAGGCTTTTTCCAAGACGATAGCCCATCCCATCCGAAAATGTGATAGCGAAAAATTCGCAGCATCGAAAAAAAAAAAAACAAAGTGGAGGCTGTTTTTAACAGTAGTTCGTCCAAACTAATATATAAATATAACAATAATAACTGTTTTAAACATACAAACCCATTATCTAAAACAGTGTTTTTCAATCTTTTTCATGGCGCGGCCCCGTTAGTATTTCGCGACTCCTTCCCCTCCGATGTTTCTAACTTGTGTTGTTTATTAACGAGAAATAGCGAGCCATCACATTAAGTGCCCCTAAATATAACATTTTGAAGTAAAATGGTTTTCTGCGAACCCCTTATAGAGGCTTCGTGACCCCCCAGGGGGTCGCGACCTACAGTTTGAAAAACACTGAAGTAAACAAAGCACTAGTGCGTCTTTTTAAAAAACGCTCTTGTGTGAATTTTATTCATTGAAAAATAGCGATTTCCGATCTCTTCTTAATTCAAAGCAGTAATCGGACACGCACTTTTTCAGATATGTTTATCTTTTTATTTATGCGATGGATCTACTGAGAATGCCTGTCGTCCATTGTTATTCGAAGAATACCCCAATATTTGGTCATGTGGTGCGGCGGGAACCCAGCAACCTAAGTTGAAGGCTGAAGACCGCGTGGCAGCACAAATTGGCTGTCAAAAAAACTGGCGGAAGACCGCAAGGCCTGGCGGAAGACCATCCGGTCTGTGACAATTTGAAACGCGTCATTATTTTCACCACCTACTGAGAGACTGACCAAGGAGAATGGGTACTATGGATAATCTATTTTGTATGGCAAGGGCGGAGTCATCTCCTGAAACCGAATATCCAATGAATTCTCTAGTTTGGAGGCGTTGTAACGGGAATAGGGTTGCCAGATGGGATAATTAAAAATGAGAAAAAATCAGTGCTGCTTAGCAAAAAAAAGGGGGACTTCAGAAAAAAAGGAGGGAAATACTTAAATAAAACGATACAAATACTTTTTTATGTTTTATTTGTTAGACATTTATCAGAACTACTTATTCAAGCTGATATTTATATGTCTTGCCAGTGTAACATGCGTGGTTATGCGTGCAGCGCAAGTACAATGAGTGAATGTGACAGCGATACCGCAACTCTACGCGAGAGAAATAGGAGAATGAACCGGGCTGGGCGGGGACTTTGAAAGGTGCGGGAGGACAAATTGTGAAAATGTCCTCCTAAAGATACCATTTGGCAACTCTAAACTGGAATAAACGGGATAACCTTTAGTCGACCAGGTGCAGTATCATTTCCTTGATATGTTTTGGAACGTAGCCAAACAGAGAGAATGTTTTCCGTAACTGTTGCATAAATAAATAAAAAACAACGACAGATTCGGTTCAGTGGCTTATTATGCCGGCGCGTGGAAACAAAAATGCATTTGTTGTTTTATTGTAAAGACTTTTCGAAATAATGTAAGTTTTTGATATAATAGCAAACATTTTTTTTTAGCTTTTATGTTTCTTGTCTTTGAGCTTCTGCGCTTTTCATTCTTTATTGTACACACACGGAAATATAAACAAACAAAATTACAGTGAAAAAAAATGCACATTGGCGAGCTTATCTCTAAACAGAGATTTCTGACAGCTAAACCATAAAAATAGGAAAAAGTAACATAAACGAAGTAATCATACACGTGTACACAGAGAAGAAGAACATACAAAGAATTATACAAGTACCCATAAAGGATAATTACAAAATAAAAATATATATCAGTACAAACTTACTATAAATACAATGTATAAAATATTATAAATATACATATATTATAAATAAACATTCTTAATACAATAACAGTGGACAAGTATGATGGAAGAATTCGCCGGTGTAGGTAGGAACCTCGGTGGCGCAATGAGGAAGAGTCACGATTTTCGTTAAGTATGTAGATCGATGACAGTAAAAAAAACATGACTTATGGTGAAAAAAATATCCAAATCGGACAAGAAATGTCGAAAGTACAGCAATTTTACTGTAGCAGTTCAAATAACGCCCGCCAGTACCAGCCGCGAGCGCGTGACGTCATCCCACACATACCCGGGGCGCGACCCCGCACGCGCTCTTCAGTTCTGTAGGTGTACTCTGTTTCCCGCGCAGTTCTTGAGCTGTGCTTGTCACGGTCGCTTTGTTATAGATTTATTGTTGTGTATCAATATCCTTAAAAATGTCTTACAAATATTGTGTCGTGCCAAAGTGCAAGAGTACAAGTAGTAGTACGCCCGACAAACTATTTTTTCATGTTCCAACAGACAAAAAAGCTAGAAAAAAGTGGTGTAGTGTTATGAAGAGAGATCCTTTATCAAGCAAAAGTACTCATTACTGTTGCGAAGATCATTTCGACGTAAGTACCTTTCCTACGTTATACCTTATACTTGACGTATACCTATTTCCTCGTATTATTGAGTAAATGTCACCTATTTTATCGATCAATGGAATCAAAAACCTTAAAACTTAATCCTTTTATGTCATATTGTCTCAACCTTAACACAATCGTATGAGGTAATAACAATAAACAATAATCAACGTAGGTATGATATTTGTAGTCCGGGAGACTACCGCATTTTTATCTACGATAATGAATACCTATCAACAATAGGTAATGATTCGAATTTTAATTTCTTTGCTGTAGGACCTATTTTTTGGATCTGCTTTTCTCAGTAAGTAAAGTATTATTTAAAAATAAAATAAAGAATCTTTAATCTGTTTTTACTTTTTACAGGTCGAAAATGACATGGAAAATTATATAAGGTACCGATTGATGGGTGGTCAACTAAGACTAAAAAAAGGAGTTCTGCCGCATAAATTTGACTGCCAAAGAAAGGATAACGCCGTTGTAGAACGGACTGGATATAAAAAAAGACAGCAGATTGAGTACTTTGAAAGAGTGCTTAATCCGGAAGTTGGTCATGAAAACCTAATAACACAAGAAGAGTTCGTGGCGTGTGAAACGATTGATTTTAATTCAAATGATACAGAGGCTATAAACCCGCTTGAAGAAGATAATGCGGCAAATCTACACAATGATCCTAAATATAAATCACTCGCAGTGCAAGTTAATATAAAGCCAAAAGTTCGAAGCAAGGGCATTAATACTGACGCCGGTTTTGACCGGGTTGAAGAGTTTGCTCTTAAAATAAAAACGGTGAAACCAAAAGAACATCGTCGGGATCATCATCGGGAACCAATGCATGATAGCTTCACATCTTACTCTAATACCTCATCAGTTTCTGCGAGCCTAAGTGGATTCAGTGTAAATACTGACGCCTGTGAAATGAAACGACAAGTAGATACTGAGTTATTTAAGGAACACATGCAAAAAGGAACTTTAATGTCTATATCTAGAGAACCTAAGCTTTTTCTCGGATTACCATCGCAAGTGTATTTCTGTTTAGAATATTTGAGTGAATCTACTGAGAGACCTCTGATGGATGTATTATTGAGCTTGAAAAAACTGAGATGGCGTGAACCGAATTCCGTGCTTGCTGTTCAATTTGGAGTTTCGGAATCTACAGTCGCCAGACATTTCAAAGAAACAATACCTAAGGTTGCTCAATGCATGGAGAAACTGATTTTTATTCCTCCTCGCGACGATATTCGCTCAAATCTTCCGATACCTTTTAGGAGGCGTTATTCAACAGTCGTCAGCATCATAGATTGTTTAGAAATTCAAATCGAGAAACCTAGCTCAGCAGTACATCAGGCGCTGACGTGGTCACAATATAAAAATGCGAATACTATAAAATATCTAATATCGATAACACCTAATGGACTTATAAACTTCATATCCGAAGGTTATGGAGGAAGGACATCGGACGCCCTTATCTTTGAAGACTGCGGTTTTCTTCAGATGTTATCCCCCGGTGACGTAGTGATGGCTGATAGGGGATTTAAGAATATAGCTCATTTACTTGAACGTCAAGGTTGCAAACTTTTAAGGCCTCCTAGCGTTGATTCGGGATCAAAACTAAGTAAAGAAGAAGTTTTAGAAACTAAAAGAATAGCGGCCCTTCGAGTACACGTCGAGAGAAGTATAGGGCGTTTAAGGGAGTTTGAAATGATTGCACCTCATGCATGTGTTGACATTGATTATGTTAGAATATTAGACTATGTTGTGACATCTGCTTGTGGAGTAGTTAATCTTCAAGAATGCTTATTTAGAAACCAAGTTTAAAATAAAACAATATTTATATCTTAAGCCATCTGTTTATTTTTATACCTTAACCTAAGTTTTGACCAATTTAGGAAAGACTGAGTGTTTCCAAAAACTTGTTGACTTTTCCAAAAGATCTTTGCAGTAAATTTCATCAAAATCTTCTTCAAAGATTTCTACTTCTTTGTTAGCTTCAAAATTCTTATCAGCAACACAAAAAAGCCCTTTAGTTTTGTTGCAAAAAAACATTTGCAGCTGGATTTGACCTTTTGATTTGTTTGTGAGACGATTATTTTTAATAAAGCTTTCTTTGCCTTGTGTGGTCATGGGACATTTTATTTCTATGACATATTCTTGTGTTAAGCCATCAGGAGATGCACCTAAAATAGGCCAATCACTTTTCAAAAACAGCCCACCATTTTCGATTACAAATTTTCTCAATTTTGCTACTTTTGCCCTAACATCAGGTTCCAGTACTTTGCCTCTTCGCATTGCAGGAGTTTCTGGTATGGTTGCACCGAATATTTGCTCAACTAATGAACCATCAGGGGTTTTGCAATGGGCGGCGTCGTGTATTTTTGACGCGGTTATTCTGCAATATCGCATCTCATGCCATAAAGGAGACTGAGCTTGAGATAGAGTTTCTTGTTCTATTTTTGAACACTTTTCTGGTGTTTGTTTTGTTGTACAATAATCGATGAAGCCTTGTGCACTGTTCGTGTCGTTACCTTCTTTTTTATAATCATTTATCAAGTTATGCAATGATAATTTCGTAAGTTCATTCTGTGTAACGTAACTTGTTAACTGAATCCTAATAGAATTTAACTGTATATTGTGCACCAGTTTGTTAAAAAATTGTTCACTTCTTACATTAGCGTTATCGTCAATATCTCCAGCGCTGGAACCGATATCTTTGGCTTTTATAAATTTCAAGGTTGTGCCCACTGTGGCCAGTTTTGGTTTGGCCCAATAACATTTTTTTTCAGTTGGAGAAGGCTCTTCACTGCGTCTGTGTATCCACATAAGAAATGCTACACTATGTTTGCAACCTCCTTTTTGTGCAGCACAATCATGACAAGTAACATCAATAATAGTTTTATCATTTTCTTCACATTTGAGAGTGCAGCTATAACCTTTAGTTTTTACTTTATGCTCCGGTGTTATTCTTGCCTTTACTGTGCACACATTTCCATTTCTTTGGACTTGGACATACCCTACGGCATCGTCGCCATATGACTCTCGTACAGACCTGTAATAATCATACAGCATTAAATACCTACATCACATTACCTGATGCGGTTGCACCATTTAAGTGCATCGAAACAAAAAACATGGTAGGTATCCGCTAATGTTAGTTAATCTACGGCGCGCTCCCGGTCTATAATGTTTAGGTGAACTTGAAACCGGCACTTACTAAATCGCAATGAATCATGCCTGCAGTTGCCTGCTTACAAAAACATCAACTTGAACTCCGTAGGAAGAAATAATGTAGGTACTTGACTTGACTAACGTTTTTATGATGGAGTGTGTTATGCTGTCCATGTACCTTTTTACCCAGGTTATTTTATTATTTTCACATTACCTACCGCAACAGCCATGGGAAAAAGTACCTAGGCCTAAACTCACTAACTAACACATTAAATTTGGTAGGTACTTACCGTTGAAGCTTCCAACCTCGGATTTCAGCGCTGGTATACTTCACATGATTGTTTAAGTATTCAAAAACCATGAAAGAATCCACTTTAGGTAGATTATCTGACTGTCCTTTTTCGAATCCATCTTCCAATTTGTTGCTCATTATTACAGAACACCGAAACAATAAACCGATAATGCATAAAACTCGAAAAAAAACCGAGTGTTCGCTACTAATCACGAATGTGCGTACTGGACGACTGCGATCGCGCGGGGTCTGTGTGTGTTGACGACATCGGTATCCACGGGCGGGAGGCGCGCGTTTTAAAATCAAGCCCGATAAAATATTAAATAACTTTGCCATTTATGGACGGATTTCAAAAAATCAAAAAGTAGTGTACTCAGAAAATCATAACACATGCAATGTAATAGTCAAAATTGGATTCTCCCGTTATGTGACTTATCCTCATTGGTAGCGCGCTTGTCTTGATAACAAGAGGTCGCAGGATCGAATCCTGGCCCGGGGAATTTTTTAAAATTCTTGTCTTTAGGTTTGTTTCTGATTGATCTTGTCTAGTTTGTAATGCACTTTAATAATATTTTCAATGCATGTGCTCGTAAAGGCCCACTTTTTATGCATCAAAACCGAACAAAAAGTCGATTATTTTGCCCTAGGGCTTTATTATAATTTTTTTTTATTTGTTTACAATGGTTGGCTAACCTGCAGCCTTTCCTGTGTACCATAGACGTTATACTTTTTTTCCACTGTTTAACGGCTCTGGATACAGTCCCTTTGAGCCAATTATAATTTAAAGTTCACAAGATTATATTAGTTTTCATTTCCTCACACTGTGCATTGAAAAATGTAGTATGATACACGGGCGTAAAAGCAATAAATTACTCGGTTACGTTTAAAACACTCGCTACGCTCGTGTTTTAAATCGTCCTCGTAATTTATTCCTTTGCGCCCTTGTAGCATAAACTACTATTAGAGTATTCATAGCGATGAATTTCGCAAAATAAACATAACATAAATATATATAATATTTACCTATTCAGATTATGGGAGGTGCTTTTTCTTATAAGAACCGATAGTAAGACAGTCGCGGATACTATGTGGAAGAGCATTCTATAGTTGGGCTGATTGGACACTGAATGAGTTTCCATAAGCACAGTGTTATGTATAGGGGTTTTAAGGAGGGAGAAAATCCTGTATCGTAAGTCATTATCTAAAAATCAACCACTTTCCCCTTCTATTTTAGTTTGAACAATACAATAAAAAAATCAAAGGATTCGCACATTAAACATCAAACCTTAAACTGAGATTTAAATCACTCGAAAAATTTAATTTTTGAAAATGATACGTTGAGGAATTATTTTTAAATTTTCTCTAAAATAAATAATCACAGCAAGAAAACATAGTTTATTAAGATTTGAAAAAATAATCTTGAATAAATAATTGTAATTTTGAGAAATTTTTACAAATGAAATTTTTTTTTCGGAAGCAAACATTATAAGCGCTCTCACTCCCTCTCAATTGAATATACAAACTGACAATATCCCAAACAAAGGTAGCGAGGCCGAAAAACGAGCATGCGAGGACGGAGAACGCGGGCGCGTTCCCCGTCCTCGCATGCTCGTTTTTCGGCCTCGCTAGATATTCCCGGCTTCCGCGACGCTGCGTAGAACTTTATAAACTAAAGTTGCACAATTACTGACTGAACGAATATATTCAAATGTTAGTGTGTAACGTATTACAGTAGGTAATGTGCCTTGCCCGCGACCCCACCCGCGTTTATTCTACTCTGCCCCGTTTTCGGCTTGGGCGTTATTTTATTAACACCCTTGTTGAGCAGGGACACTACAATGATAAAAACAAAATCCGCATCCTAATCCCTTCAGTGGTTTCGGAGAAGTGCGAGAACAGACAGAACAAACAAACAGACAGACAGAAAAGAATTTGTGTTCCATTATTCATTCTTTAGTCACCCCCCTTCTATTTTTATTACTTTTCAATGTACAAATACACCGGCTTCTACTCTTTTATTATGTGTATTGATAATAGCAAAGCCGCTGTGCGCCGAAGGAAGGCGTCCTCTTAACTCATAAGGCGATACCAAAAAAAAATGCGGTATTTTTGAATCCATTTACGCTACTATAACGTCATCTACGTATTTAATTTTTTGGTAAATGTTTATTGAGTATTTGATTAAGATTCTCACTGAAGGAAAATGCGATTGGATGAAATTTTCTCGATAGAATTTAATTCCGAAAAGACCTCTAAATTGTTTTATTTTTGTAATACTGGAATCCTAAGTAATTTCATTGTGAAATTGCATTCAAAATGTGGATATTATGTATTTGTAAAGGCTCCTTGAAAATCTTTTTGACAAAATTGCTTAGCACATCTTATATTTAAAAAAAAAAAACTTTTTGCTACTTTTCCACGAATCCGTCCCACTCACACTGAGGGTTTTTTCGCATATGGAGTAACAGGGACGCCAAAAAGTTTTACGTAGCGCCTTAAGCTCATAAAGTAACATGAAAATCTTCGCAAAACGTCATGGAAAATAGAAGCCAAAGAAACAAAGCCAACATCAGTCTTAAAGACACCTTCATTGTTTCCCCAGACAGTGGAAAATGGAATAACCGTTCATCAGGGTACAGTAGGCAATAGATCCCCTTGGTAATCGAATGTGACGCTTATGGCGACTGCGACAAGGGTCAGTGCATGCGTCTCACTGTACCAACCTGTCGCATAAAATACTCCCACGCGTCGCTCCACTGACATTAGAAGAGCTTTGTAGGCATTGTGTAGGAAAAGTCTTTTTATTGTAAAGAAAATCTATTGATGCCGCACTGGTTCTGGCATTTTTAGGACTCCGTCGTAGCATTGTGTAGGAAAAGTCTTTTTTTTTGTAAAGAAAATCTATTGATGCCGCACTGGTTCTGGCATTTTTAGGACTCCGTCGTAGCATTGTGTAGGGAAAGTCTTTTTTTTTGTAAAGAAAATCTATTGATGCCGCACTGGTTCTGGCATTTTTAGGACTCCGTCGTAGCATTGTGTAGGGAAAGTCTTTTTTTTTGTAAAGAAAATCTATTGATGCCGCACTGGTTCTGGCATTTTTAGGACTCCGTCATAGCATTGTGTAGGGAAAGTCTTTTTTTTTGTAAAGAAAATCTATTGATGCCGCACTGGTTCTGGCATTTTTAGGACTCCGTCGTAGCATTGTGTAGGAAAAGTCTTTTTTTTGTAAAGAAAATCTATTGATGCCGCACTGGTTCTGGCATTTTTAGGACTCCGTCGTAGTATTGTGTAGGGAAAGTCTTTTTTTTTGTAAAGAAAATCTATTGATGCCGCACTGGTTCTGGCATTTTTAGGACTCCGTCGTAGCATTGTGTAGGGAAAGTCTTTTTTTTTGTAAAGAAAATCTATTGATGCCGCACTGGTTCTGGCATTTTTAGGACTCCGTCGTAGCATTGTGTAGGGAAAGTCTTTTTTTTTGTAAAGAAAATCTATTGATGCCGCACTGGTTCTGGCATTTTTAGGACTCCGTCGTAAGGTAGAAACCCTCGCCCTTCATGATATATTTTCAAATAGACTGGACTGGTCCATTTGAAATTTGGTATGTATTCAATTCAAATTCAAATAATTTATTTTGTAAAGTAGGTATACATAATACACTTTTTACAAGTCAAATTTAATCTTATAAAAATATATTTAATAAAATAACAAACGTACATGAACTAAATTAAAGGTAAGTATATTTAATTTATGCAGCAATGTATATTATATATTAACTATACGATTCATATGATAGCTAAAAATCTATAATTATACTTCATACTAATAATAAATACATACCTAACTCCGCCCATTAGTTTAGTCTTGCTAAGAAGAAGGGCAAGAAACTTAGCAAGATCTTGCCTTTTTTTTAAATTAATTTTTAATTTTCCTTTTCTTTTTATCATTTCTGTTACATACTAAAACTTATACTACACAAAGTACTTATATCTACTTTAGTGAAAGGATAAGAAAATAAATGACATATGTATGGATGATACCACTGGAATCGTGGAAAATTTAAACAATATTCTGATACTGATCGTTGATGATCTGATAACTTGTATGAGAGGAAAGTACCCAGCCACCTAACTTATTTCACAACGAAATATATCAATAGTTATACCCAAAAAGTCTTAAATATTGTTCGCTAAGGTAGGTTTCTCGATAATTTTTATAGGTACATAACTTTATTAATTACAAACATATCGGGAAGGAAACTAAATATAAACTTGAATACCTATTTCAATAGGTACTTCGCAAATTATGCAGAATCGTCAATTTTGTTTTTTTTTTTCTAGCAGTTATCTGTCTAATAATTTATGCATGTGGACTATAAAGTAACAACTTATGTAAACCACAGCGGTTATTTATTTATTTATATTATTTATAAACAAAATTTTATTTATAAACACCCTGGGTTGCTCACTTTTATTTTAAAATATAGATTTTGAGACAGACTTCAAAACTGAAATGTGTTTTTTCTTTCAATATGGATTTTGAGACAGAAGTAAAAATAAATATGTTAACTTATATTTGAATTACCCGATTATTTATTTAAAATGCCGCTGTTAATAATTTTGACAGCAACCCACTATTTACACTTCAGTGCAAGGTAATAAACCCAGTTGGTGCCGCGTCCCACATATGCCATGATAATAGCTAGGAAAATGAGTTCCGACCGCCTTCTCACGGTTTCGAGTCCAGGGTTCTCAACTTGGTTCAGAACTTTTCCAGGTTTTAGAAGAAGCGTAAAGGGTGTGTCAGGGTCATAGCAGATTGTCTGGTAGAGATACCCTGTTAGGACACAGGCAGGCGTCAATATATGTATGAAAAATAGATAGGATAAAATTGTAATAGAAATTGCGAGTTAAAATTGTAATAGAAGAGCTTGTATGACGTGATTGATGGACGTGATAGAAACGAAGGTGGTGTCAATAGGGTTGCCAACTCTCGGTGGAACCAACCCGGGAGATTTAAACAAATCGGTGGGCAATTGAATAAAACTCTGTAATGATTTTGATTCTGTGTAACACCTTATTTTAAGCGTCCTCTCTTAGTCTTTTCGATACAGAAAGAAAAAGACAAAACGCTTAAATCAAGTTTAGTCCTGTCAAATAAGTTAAATCGTGTTACACAGAATCGATACAAATATTTGTTATTTTTAATTTGCATTATTTTGTAGATGCATCATTACTATTTGATATGAAAAATTAAAATTTATTTCTTCATTTAATTATATATTTCGTGCGATTTATCCATTTCGTTAATGATTTTAGAAAATCCAGAGAATTTATTGCAACCCGGGAGCCCGGGAGGTTGAACAATATTCCCGGAGTCTCCCGGGCATTCCGGGAGGGTTGGTAACCCTAGTGTCAGGATCATACCGGATGGAGAACAGTGAAGACTGCTACAGACGTCCAAATAATTCCGGACGAGTATACTGTATAGCAGCTCTGGTGCCCCAGTTTCCTGGCCAGCACCATCTGGCTGTAGCGCAATACTTTGTGTAGTTTATTAGGTGCATCGGTACACAAGTAGCCTAATTTGCTATTTTGTTGCCAAGTCTCAGAAAACCGGGTCTGCAATAGCAAGTGCCAGATGGCTGCTTTTCCCAGGGATTATAATACGAGGGGCATGCCAAAAGAAGTTAGATACTATTTACTCCTTTGATTGACACTGGCAAGTTATACATCATCTTATAGGCTGGTTGTTTGTTGGTATATCTGAAAATAGAACGCACATCATTTCTTTTTTTTTTATTTGCATGAGCATCATTTTTCCGAGAATCTGGCGGGAATTCGCTTGCAGCAATGGAGCTCAGTCGAAGTGATTGTCGCGCTATGATTTATTATGACTATAAAAAAGTTTTAAGCCTCAAGAATGTTTTGAACTTTTGGCTACTACTTTTGGTGAGTCTGGTTGCTCACGAATAACAGTATTTAATTGGTTTGCTGAATTTAAAAGAGGACGGGGATCTCTCAAAGATGAAGCGAAGACAGGTCGGCTGCCAACCGCGGTCACAGAAGAAAACGTTCGTGCAGTCGAAAAACTTATTCGCGAAAACCAACGAATTATGTATGTAGAGCTGGAGCGAGAACAGGGAATTGGATCAGCAGCAATGCAAACCATAATTCACGACCACCTTTCTCTCCGTAAATGTTGTTTGAGATGGGTGCCGCACAAACTTACCGATGAGCAGAAGACCGTCGGTTGGATTGGTGCCTATTCATGATAGATAAATTCGACGGTGGCGAGAAAAAAAATGTGTATGATATGCTGACTGGTGATGAAACATGGCTTTATAACTATGATCCCGAAACAAAGTGACATTCGACTGTATGGTTCTTTGAAGATGAGCCAACTCCAACGAAATGTTGCCGTGCACGAAGCACACAGAAACAAATGGTCGCCTCGTTTTTCAGCAAAACGGATCATATTGCTACTGTAGTGCTAGAGAATCAAAGAACGATGAACTCCGAATGGTATGTGACAGTTTGTGCTCCAACAGTAATATCAGCTTGGTGTGACAAGCGACCGAAGTCAGGAATCCGACGCCTTCTCAGGCACCACGACAATGCAGCGTCGCACACGTCTGCCAAAACACTTGACTTTTTCGACTCAAAAAATGCGTCAATCCTCCCTCACTCACCATATTCCCCTGACCTAGCACCTTGTGATTTTACCTGTTTCCAAAAATCAAAGAAAAAATAAAGGGGAAGAAGTTTGAAAGCAAAGAAGATGCACTGGCTGCCTATATTTTCGAGATTTCTGAGGTGTCTAAAGAAGAGTGGTCATTGGTATTTTCCAATTAGTTCAGACGTATAGAAAAGTGTATACGTGCTCAGGGTGAATACTTCGAAAAGATCGATACTTGTAATAAAGAATAAATTTTATAATTTTTAAGTATCTAATTTCTTTTGGCATGCCCCTCGTATGTACGATATGTATGATTATAATCAGTCCAACTATGGAATGCTCTTCCGCATAGTATTCGCGACTGTCTAACTATCGGTTCCTTTAAGAAAAAGCTTAAGGCGCTCTTATCCCAGAAGAGTGACTCTCTGTCTTTTTCTTTACGTGTAAGGAGTAAAGAAAGTTGTTTTTATCGGTTTTTAAATTGTTTAAAAATAAGGGATATGTTTATTAAAACCCACTTAAAGTGGTCGACCTAGAAAATTAAGAGCAATATTATTAGATATGTTTCGTTAATAAAAGAGTGGAATTATGGAAATGGCATGATTTGAAAGGTCTTATTACATGCTGTGTTCGTGAATTATTTCTATCGAGCAAAGTTTATCTGATCGTGTAACACATGCGTGGAAGACCTAGATAAAGGTTCGAACTATATTGCGTATTTTTTTTTGGAAATTTTAGACGATATTTGAAAGTTGATATTTGACTTTGAATTTATTGATTTTGGGATAAGAGCGCCTTAAAGAACACTACCTCTCACAATCTGAATAGTTAAATATTATATACATATTTATTTTTTATATTTATGTTTTTTTCATTTCATATTTCATTATGTAGTTAATTACACACTATGTATATTTATAATATTTTATAGATTGTATTTATACTAACTGAGTCAGCTGATCGGACCACTTTGTACTGAGAAGTGAAAAAAAAGTTCGTGCAAAAAAAGTACTTTGCAGTGGAATGTGATGTATTAACGATACTGAATCACCTCCTAAATTACTTTCAATTTAAATTGAAAGACCTTATATAAATGGATTTAGGATTTACTGTGATATGACGTGAAAATCAATTACCGATTTTCTTTTTTATCTTCAACGAAAATCGCCTTTGGCCTTCTATCCAATTTCCTAAAGGAAGCAGAATCTGTGCAATCGGGTGCTCAAAGTATGAAATCGATTTGAAGGCGAGAACTCTAAATATCTTTAAAACGAGGAGGCATCTTCATACAATCAAGATATCGGGGGCGGAAATTACGCTTTCACAACTTTTCAAAACCTTTTCCAAGGCGTGTTTTTAGGGTTCCGTACCCAAAGGGTAGCCAACGGGACCCTATTACTAAGTCTCCGCTGTCCGTCTGTCTGTCCGTCTGTCACCAGGCTGTATCTCGGGACCGTGATAGTTAGACAGTTGAAATTTTCGCAGATTGTGTATTTCTGTTGCCGCTATAACAACAAATACTAAAAAACAGAATAAAATAAATATTTAAGGGGGCTCCCATACAACAGACATGTTTTAATTTCCAGTTTTTATAGATAATGGTACGGAAACCTTCGTGCGCGAGTCCGACTCGCACTTGGCCGGTTTTTTAATATAAAACAACAATACACACGCTTTAAAGTTGTGCACATTCATTTACAATGTTATGCATACAATAAAACCACTGGAAAAAAAACAATTGATAATAAACTATGGTCGGGAAATGCCATAAATCACATAAAGGTACATTTATTTTATACTTTTTATTCAAAATATATACGTATTGATAAGGAAAACAATCATAAGTTCAGGAACGCAACCGTGACGAACTGTACAGACTTTATGCATATCGTTCAGCATAAAAGGCATAGCGATTAGCGGCATATGATATGCATCGACGACAGAGTTGCAATGCAACATGTCGTAATCACAAACTGTGATATCGCTGCAGCTTTTTTCATCAACACAGCAAAATACAAGTGGTACGAGACAGGGTTACCAACCTCTATGCCAGAGACAAAATAGTAGTTTTTTCACTAAGGGCTTCAAGCTAGATCCAAACTCAGAGCTTCATAGAAAAAGTTGTTTGTTTTGACGTGTATTATACCTGGTTTTCGGATTCTTTGCGACTAAAAATCTATTTTGTTTGTATGTATTTATTCATTTATTTTATTTTATGATATTCTATTGCTTTCCAGCTAGCCTAATATGGCTGGCGTTTAACACCTTTTGACACAACAAAACACCATATTCCATGTGTTTAATATCAAATTGGGCTGTCAAAAGGTGTTTAGAGGGTGTTAAAACCGGCCATATTAGGCTGCTAGCTGTCTCAGTTTTTGGGTTAAAGTATATCGCCGGATCAGGCAACCCTAAGTCGCGTGTATTCCACGTATTTTCTGATCGCGTGATCAGTCCGCCTGCTTTGTTTTTTGCGGATCTGTCAAAAAACCGTACAACAACGGCACTAACTTTTGTGACCTTATGGGCCAAACTAAAATTACCTATTTATGACGAGACAGTCCTTTTACAACCATCGAGAAAATAGACCCGAGAGCAATACCGGTCTGTCTGATTCCCCTACCTAGCAGTGCATCCGTCACATGCATATACTCGCTCAAAATCCCCGGTATTTTCACTAATCAGGCTTAGCCAATCAGAACGCGTTAAGGCGATATGTAAAAGTTTTAGCGGCCCTGTTACTCCATATGCGAAAAAACCCTTAGTGCGAGAGGGACGGATTCGTGGAAAAGTAGCAAAAAGTCGGTTTTTTATTAATATAAAATGTACTAAAGTTGCTATCAAAATTTCGCTAAACCAAGTCGTAGATACTGTTAAAACCCATCTAATAAAATATAATTGCAGTCCATATTATTATGTCATTCCAAATTGTCAAACCAGGAGAATTGATGTCGAAAAAGACCTCATTTCAATTAATATTTGTATCGAGCCGAATTTCTCCAATCGCGTTTCTGTTTAACAGATCCCTTGAAAAGGATTCCAAAAATAAATACTATTTTATCAATATAATACATTATTTACTGAAGTAGATATTCAAGTTCTTAAAGTGTCTATATTTTTTCTGTAGCGCCGTAAGGGGCTCCACTATGCTAAACATCAGTTTTGCATTGGATTCAGTTCCGTTAATGTAGATGGTAAAAATTAGAAAAAAATATGACGTGTTTTTTGACTCATGACAATTATCAATTACACTTTATAAATAAACATACTTTCAATCTTCTTTTAATTATAATACTTTTAAAAAAGCATAAATTTCACGAAGAAAGCGATTCAGTTTCCTTAATTCAAAACCGATTGAAACGAAACCAACACACACAGATGCTTACTAGCAAAAAACATCTTTATTACGTAAAGAATTTATAGTTTTGTGTGCACGGAATCTAATTGGAGCAGGATAGACGGTTAAAAAACAAAAGCGTTAGAGCAGGACTGAGTTTTAGCATTGTGCAGCCCTCAAAAGGTGGCGGAAGTTATTTCGAACAAACCAAGTGTCATTGCGCCTCTTTATGGTTAGTTCCTCTATGTTTACAACCAACCTACACAAGTAAAACTAAGTCTATATTTCCAATAAATGTAGCACAATCACATCATTGCACACAGAAAATGCTATAATGATAGATAATAGTTTATTCAGACAATAAGTCCCCTATTGTATCGCTCTAATAGAGTTAGAAAACACTTCGAAAGTGGCTAAGAATCTCTACAACGTTTATGGTCTTAATTATAAAGACTATGTTTCCTTGGCAACGTTCGTTGGACAGTAGATCATAAATCACGTGTACGGATATGTGATTATCGGTGAAGTTGAGTTTAACACGCACTGAGATAAATAGGATGATGGAATCTTCAACCTGGTGAAGTTAACTGTGCATCCGAAACTCTCCTCAGGTGGAACAAGGTGATATGTAAAAGTTTTAGCGTCCCTGTTACTCCATATGCGAAAAAACCCTCAGTGCGAGTGGGACGGATTCGTGGAAAAGTAGCAAAAAGTCGGTTTTTTATTAATATAAAATGTACTAAGCTATTTTGTCAAAAAGATTTTCAAGGAGACTTTACAAATACATAATATCCACATTTTGAATGCAATTTCACAATAAAATTAGTTAGGATTTCAGAATTACAGGAAAAAATAAAACAATTTAGAGGTCTTTTCGGAATTAAATTCTATCGAGAAAATTTCATCCAATCGCGTTTTCCTTCAGTGAGAATCTTAATCAAATACTCAATAAACATTTACCCAAAAATGAAATACGAGTACGTAGATTACGTTATAGTGGAGTAAATGGGTTCGAAAAAACCCCATTTTTTTGGTATCGCCTTAATAGGACTGCGGAGCAATCCTAGTTCATACAAACGAAATACCAAAACCATTCGTAAATCATTTACATTCTTAAGGTAGTTTGTATTTATTCCGATTGCATTACAGAATATCTACGTTCCCAAATAAGAACACTGATTTAAACATGAAATATGAGAAAAATAATCTTTCTATGGAAATTTCAAATTGCTTATATGTTATATGTCGTCTTTAAATCAGTGTCCTTTCAAAATATATATTTGGGAACCTAGATATTGTGTTATCCAATCGGAATTTATTTATTTATTTATGAACAAAAATCCACAGCAAATACAGTGAACATTAACTAAATATTACATCAGCTAATAGTGCCAATAACGGATTTTACTATGCTAAACAATAAATATACATAATTTTACACTAGGAACTAACATGATAATCAATTTATAAAAAAACATTACTAAGAAAAAGACGCAATAACAGAGTCTTAGTTTACTTACTAAACTACACTGGTGGACATAAAAATCGACTCAAGCATTGTTGTTCTACATTTAAGGAAATAACCCAATCATACAAACATAAACATATGAAATATATAACATATCATTTTAAAGGTATAGGCCTCCACCTTTGATTAAATGCATTTTTGTTTTAAAGTGCTATACAGGCTGTAATTTTTTTTTAAAGTGATGGATTAATAAATATTGAAATAATCAAATAGCGAAAAATAAAATAAAAAACCTTCTTTTACAAAATCATTCATTTATTCAATAATTAAGTTTAACATTAGTACTTCGTGTTCCCCCCTCTAGCCCTTATAACTGCTTGCAGCCGGTTCTTCATTGACCTAATAAGTTTTTAATTAATTAAATGAATTTCACGTCCTGTATAGCGAATACTTTTAAACCAAAATGCATTTATTCAAAGGTGGAGGCCTATACCTTTAAAATGATATATATATTTCATATGTTTATGTTTGTATGATTGGGTTATTCCCTTGAATGTAGGACAAGAATGCTTGAGTCGATTTTTATGTCCACCAGTGTAGATATAATAAAAACATATCCATCCTAAGAATATCTATGATTTACAAATGGTTTTGGTATTTCAGGCTTCTTAAGGGCCCTTTGCCTGACAAAAACTCTCAGCACTCGTAGAACTGACTTATGTGGCTGTTACGACCAACTCAAACATCGCGCGCTCTCAAAAAACACGTTTTTCACCCAAAATACGTTTCACGGTGAAATTTTCAAGAAAGTATCCTTTAAAGTACTTAGTAAATTACCTTTTATTTGCCCTGCAATTTTCGTGCAACATCGACAGTTTCAATTTTTTTTTTTTGATCGACTAAAGTATAACGTATCGCGTTTTCAACCGTTCAAAAGTCTGCATAAAAGAGTATACTTATCGATTTTTTTTCTCACATAATATTTGACAATTTCTTGGTCTAAAATGTATTAGAAAACGACAAAATTGGAATAAGCCACAGCTTGCATAGTTAATTAATTATGTCTTGCTAACAAACATACATATATATACTCACGCCTGTCTTACAGAGGGGAGGCAGAGACTACATATTTTTCGCCTCTTCCACATCCATCAATCTAGTCATACAAGCTATTCCGGGTACTTTTGACATGGCCCTTCTTCAGTATGTCACCAATTTGGTCATCATACGTCCTTCAACGGCGGCCTGCGTCGAGCTGTACTTCCCACTTCACCATACATTTATTTCGTCACTATTTTCATTCATCCTCTCTACATGTCTAAACCACCGAAGCGTTCCTTTTTCTGTATGCTGACATTTTTGCAAATATCTACCGGTAGTTTACGGCTAATAGCCGAAAGCCTTAAATTTTTATCAAAAGGCTTTAACTGAATGTCATTGTTCGTATACTCGATAAAGTAAGGTAACCGACGGTGCGCTCTCAGTCTACCCGTAGCTAACAAGACAAGCACGTAAAGACCTAACTTTCTAGATTCATCTTAAGCTCGGTGACTCACCAGAAGTCATGAAATGACGATTTCACAATAAGCCATATACAAAAACGCATAACAATCCAAAACAATGAGCAATTCAATCTCTATTTCTGCCTTTCTAGTAAAATCACGGACAGTAGGTTTCTAGGGTTCCGTACCCGAAGGGTTCCAAATTATTATTTCTGCCTTGTGTTATGTTATTTTATTTGAATGATCTTTGAATAGCTGTAGTATTAATCCTAATAACAGGAGTGATCTAAATCAAATATGCGTGGGCTACTCGGAAAATGTTACGAAAGTAAAAACAATGTTCTACGGTGTATAGAATTTTTATTATTAAATCTTTTCAAATAATCTTTTCTCCACCAGCATCTATACTAAGTTTCATGCGTCTAAACCAATTTTCGAAACAGTTTTCGGCCTTCTCGAACGCTAATAGTGCATCTTCCGGCGATGAAAACTATGACTAATTAAGGCGATACAAAAAAAAATGGGGTTATTTCGAATCCATTTACTCCACTATAACGTCATATACGTATTCCTATATATTTTGGGTAATTGTTTATTGAGTATTTAATTAAGATTCTCACTGAACGAAAACGCGATTGGATGAAATTTTCTCAATAGAATTTAATTCCGAAAAGACCTCTAAATTGTTTTATTTTTTCCTGTAATTCTGAAATCCTAACTAATTTATTATATTACTAGCTTTTTCCCGCGGCTTCGCCCGCGTTGATTTAGTTTTTCTGTAGAATTTTTTTAGAACGTGTTTAAATCTGGTTTGGATTGTTTTTGGTGCAATTATTTGATCTCCGGGTAAAGTCTCTTTGGCGGGGCCTATTACCTATTAGTTTTTTCAATTCATACTTAAAGTACTACATTAGAAGTTCTGCCCTCAGCTGTTAACACAACCAGGCTGCTAGGTGAGCTCACTCTCGAGCAGGCTGCGCAAAACTGGCCGTGCGAAAAGCAGTGCCCCCTAAGATCAATTCTTGCTGTTTTCAGTGACTTTCAGTGCTCGTACTGCTTGCTTTGCTTGTGCATGTTTTATGCGGGAGGGCGGGCGGTGATTGAGTCTGCATTTTGAATAGCATGGTAAGAGTGTTTAGCGGAATATTGTAAATTATTATTATGTCCACAAATTATATCAAGTATGTTTTTGTAAATGAACGGTGGATCAAAAAATGCGACGTTTGACAGTTCGAAAGTCGTACAAAAATGGCGGCCTCTCTTCGTCTGTAGTCCGTTTAGGTTCCGCTACCTTTATGAGTAAAATGTTTAAAATGAAACTGCCTATTGTATCACAAAACGTGGCTTATGAGGGTATTGCCATATGTTCACCAGGTGTAGTCTGTGACCATAAGCGTCTTTAATGAGGAATCATCAGACCGTGCTGTTTTGTTAGAGTGACCACACTTTCTTGTACCTGAATAGTCTTATGCGAATATATAGACATACATGAGTGTTACTCAAAAACACGACACATACATACAAAAACAAAGTAGAGCTTAAATAAGAACTTAAATAAAAAAAATAAAGTTAAAACACGACAATAAAATTTAATTTATCTTAGTGGTATGTGTGTCGCGGCAAAGAGAAAAAGCCTCTGACTCAGCATAATGCCGCAAACCGAAATCTGCGACGCTGTTATTCTGCCGTAACCTGCAGAGAGCCGCACGAATTCCATCGAGAGTGGACAATTATTGTTTATTTAATGTGTAAGTGTGTATGTGAGTATAATGGTTGTATAAAGACTTCTTGAACGAGTTCCATTATATAAGGCGCAAGCCCTACAGAAGTGACGTGGTGGTGGCGCATGGCACGGACGAACAATCAAAGCAACGAAAAATAAACCTAGTTATAAAGCATAGGGTTGTTTTGCCGAAAGAGGAGCGTGTTGCCACGCGCCACCGCTACGTGACTTCTTTAGGGCTTGCGCATAAAGTGACATTAATTTATGCAGCGAAATTCATACTTAAGACATAAAGGTTCAATGATCCTTTATGGAAAATTCGCAAATTATTTTTGCCCTGTTCCCTACAAATGCCGTTTCATCATTTTTATGACACCTACGCGGGGCCAAAATTTTTTTTATTTGTATATAGACGAAACTAGTCGCGATTTATTTAATTCATATAGTGTATCTTGTATAAGTAGACTTTTATTTATTAATGTTAGCATAAAGTTCCATCAAGTATTCACAGTATAAAAGCTTTTGTCTTGTTTTACCAATATAATATACTAGATGTGCCCGCGGCTATGCCCGCGTTGAAAATTTAATAATAATTATTAAAACAAACCTTGAAACACTTGAATCATAGAGAGGAGATATTTGTGAGTGACGTTGAATGTACGTGATAATCTCTGGAATTAATTAATTAATATAAAAATTATTCTCTGAAAAAAATATTTGATGTTCAATTTGCGTTTAAAGTTTCATTGTATGATGTTACGTTTTTGCAAACCCAAAACAGTATGAACGACCGTTTAGACGTGCCATACAGATCTGACGTTTCTGAAACGTGGAGCATTTTGATTCCTTAATTTCTTTCTTTAATAATTAAGCGATCACTTATCCAAACCCATATTGTTTATACCGTTCATCATTGTCACAATTCAAGGAACCGAACAGCATAATTTTTTTTTCGCGATTTTGGCTTTCGTGTGAGTGATACGCGCGCACAAAAACCTTCTCACTCTTTCCCGTGAATTTTGTCCTTTTCTAATTTTTTGATTTCATATACTAGATTAGGTAAGTTTCTTTGTACCTATTATTCTGGGAAACGGAAAACTACCAAGGATAAAAAAAGGACAAGTGCTAGGAGTAGAAATGAGATAAAATCATTTTCTCAACAAAAAAAAAAGCTTGGCCACCGTACTGGATATAATAACAGACAGAAGTCGGTTGCCTCACTTCTTCACGCGGCGTTGCTCATCCGTGGACAGAAAGACAGACACTATCAACTACACAATGCATTATTCATACATATGATATGTTGTAACTTTGGTAATTGAACTGGAATGGATGCGACCAATTCAATGTGGATATACATAATATCAGGTGGTAGAGCTGATGCCGGGCTCGACTGTGGAGGTGCCACCATCTTACTTGGAGACCGCCTCGAAGTAATTCGGGGGAGGGTAGGATTACAGCTCACAGCCAAAAAACCAGGAGGCCCACCATGCCTGAGACCGATGGATGGCGGTATATCCATCCCTAAGAGCCGGGCCTTATATGGAACAGACTGGTGACGGGCAGCGGCGTCACTGGTGCGAGTGTTCCGGCACCGCGCTCACCATCCCGCCTGCCCAGCGTGTGTGAGTCTGGGCAATTCTTCCAGGATGACCGCCGGGAGTGGCAAAGTCCTGGAAAGGCTTATGTCCAGCAGTGGATGAACTAGGCTGATGGATGAGTGGATGATGACACATAATGTGTGTATATTATTTAAGGTGATATTAATTTTTGCAGCAACATTCATACTGGAGGGTTGGTAGGTGACCAATATCACGGATAGATAACACTTTTTGCTAATTTCGCAAAATAAATTGTTGACCTCCTATACAGGGTGTTAAGATGAAGTCGCGGAAGCCGGAAACTGGCGATAGTACTCGTCCATACGAGCAACGTCTACTATGGAGCAAACTCTCGAATCGCGAAACAAAAATCAGCTGTTCCATAGAAAAGTTACCCGATCAAAATATTTTTTTTTTCACGTAATGTTGTATGTTGTATGGACGAGTACTGTCGCCAGTTTTCGGCTTCCGCAAGTTTATCTTTACACCCTGTATAGATATATGACTCAGGAGGGCTCAGGGAAAAAAATCATTAACGAATTTCAGAAAAATGGTCATCGATCCTTGATACTAAGCTCTTACCAAGTATTCAGTATGATTTGGTTACATAAATTAATGTGACTTGTGTATGTAAATCCGATTTTAAAACAAACTAGATTAATGAGATTATCCTTAAACATACTACATACTCCTTTAATCACGCCTGTCTCCCAGAGGGATTGAAAGATATGATAAAGATCTTTGTGCTACGATCCTAACAACCTCTTTCCAACAAACCAATGGAAATAAGTAATAAAGTTTTGTTGAATAACAAAATTTTTTGTTGAAGAAAGTTTTGTCGAAGTTAAGAGGCTATGCGAATTTTATTTTTGTCACTGTCACTCCAATCGAAAAAACGCGCAGTGCGAGAGGAGCGGATTCAGGGCTAAAGGGAAAAAAGTTAGTTTTATATTTTTATAAAAAAAACGGAAAAAGATTAGTTTTATATTTTTATAAAAAAAAAACTAGAAATATTTCCAACATCAAAAATCTGCACATTGTTGAAATCCATCTCATAAAATATGTGTGAGATCTGTACATGGTTCATATTCGTCAAACGAGGAGAAAAAGTGTGTTTGAAGACCTCATTTAGACAATTTTTTCTATCGAGGTAAATTTATCCAAACATGTTTTCCAAAAACAAAATCCTAGATTATATAATCAAAATACATATAATAGATATTGATTACAATTTTCCGTGTATTTTATGAAATATACAGAAAAGAAGCAAGTAAGTGTTCTGTTTCGATTAATCAGAAAAAGGCGGGTTTTTCACAATCCGTCTGCGAAACCGCTCTTAAGGCGATTACCATCGCCAAATTAGCAGCTCGATATTTGTTACTACAAATATCAACGGAAACGACATTGAAATAACGTTCATATCAGCGCGCAATGCATAGTGGCTGTTACGACGCTCGCTGCGTCCTTGAGAGAGCGAAATAGGGGAAAATTATACTTTTCACTTGGACGTGATTACTCGATTGAATAATCTTATGTTATGTTTATAGCTATAAAGTTTATCTATTTATCAAAACATAGATGAATTCAATCGGCCAAGCCACTCAGGAGCAGTAGGGAATTTGAGGTCAAAAAACACCATTCAGTAAAAAAAAAATCGTGTAGAAGTTTTGGTGATATGAAAAAGAAAACTGTTGCATATGTTGTCTAAGAGTTGATTATTCATAATAAATTTTTTCATTATTTTTGGTTTGGCCATAAACGAGGAGTAGGCTTTAGAAAGTACCCATTTGGCAATGGTGAGGGCCTTAACCAGTGCCGTTGATTGCGACAAAATCAACAATCAATCCAGTGTTGATTCACTAACACTTCCCATAGCTTCAAGCTATCTGCTGATAGATGCACGCTGTCCGTAAATCTTTACACAGTTCATTCTATAAATAACCCGTTTGTTCCATTCTAAACTCTATTCCTAACACGATGAAAGTTGTTTTGTATCGTCTTCAAAGCGTCTTCGCAAAAGTTTTCTATCAAAGTACTTACTGCATTGAGATAAGCTGTAAAATACAATTGTTGGTGGGTTAAGTATAGAAGTGAATATTCTGATGAGTCATTGAGAATTGTTAATCTGAGAACGGCTGTCCAGCCACGTTTTAACCAACAGTTATTTCTTGGACCATTGCATTGGCAGCAAATTTTTCCAAGGCGATTGTTTAGGGAACGCTAGTATCGAAATACTTTGGTTATAGAAATACTTGCCCCCCTTCGCGGTAGCACCAACGGCATTCTGAAGATATTTTCAGATAGGTGGGACTCTCCTCTCTTACGGAGATGGATGCAGCTCCACACTATACTATAATTAATTAATAATTTTGTACATATTAACATACAAATTAAGGTACTGTTACTAATAATCTATGGACATTTGTCTGAAATAAAAAAAAAATTGAATTGAATTGAAATAGAGTCGGTTAAGGTTCAACATAACCAAAAAGTCTGGAAAATACGGCACTTGTCTCACTGCTCCACTTACTCCACTGCCCTCAGAGCAAAATACATGTCCCTAAATCTATCTTCTAATACAGCGTTTCTTAACCTTTTTTGTCCACGGACCCCTTAGGGAATCAAGCACAATTTTAAGGACCCCCTTAATAAAAAAGCAGCAATAAATTTCGGACCACTTGTTTTAGTTCTACAAATTACAAAAAAAATATAGGTACTTTTTCATATAAAATACGTTAATCCGAAGGTTTTTTGGTGGAACAAAACTTTTGGTGGCATTTATTTATGATTGTTAAATGGTCCATAGATTAGGCTGCGGACCCCCATACGTATGCTCGGAGACCCTCAGGGGTCCGCGGACCACAGGTTAAGAAACGCTGCTCTAATATAACAGGATGTAAACTTTACTTTTTTGTTCCTAACTTTATATACTACTCTGTCAAGAAAGTAACGGGAAAAAATCAATAATATACAAAATCTTAGTTATCTATCAAAATTTATTTTATCACCTTCAAAGTATGCTCCTTCGGAAACAATACACTTACGCCAACGAATAACCGAATCATCAAAACATTTTTTAAACGCTTTTTCCGGAATTAAATTCAGTTCTTGCTGCGAATTCTTCTTTATGTCTTCTACCGAATGAAAACGGGTGCCACGAACTGGTAATTTGAGTTTAGGAAAAAGAAAGAAGTCGGCTGGAGCCATATCTGGTGAACAAGGTGGTTGCTCGATGGTATTTGTTGAGTTTTTGATCAAAAATTCGTTCACAATGATGGCCTTGTGCGAAGGCGCATTATCGTGGTGCAAAAACCAAGAATTTTCTTTCCACAGATCCGGCCTTTTTCGTCGAATTTGTTCTCTTAAACGCCGCATCACGTTCAAATAATATTCTTTATTTACCGTTTGACCTTCCGGCAAGAATTCCGAGTGCACAACACCGCGATAGTCAAAGAAAACAGTCAACATAACTTTGGCTTTTGATAGACTTTGGCGTGGTTTTTCGGTTTCGGTTCAGTTGGAAGGCGCCACTCCGAAGCTTGTTGACTAGTTTGCATGTCAAACTCGTAAACCCACGTCTCGTCACCAGTAACAATGCGTTTCAGGAATGTTGGGTCGGAATTGACTCGTTCTAGCATGTCCTCAGCGACTCTTATGCGATTGAGTTTTTGGAGAAAATTGAGGTCTTTTGGGACTAGCCGAGCGGCAACATGTTTCATACCCAAATTATTATTTAAAATGGTACGGATCGACTCGTGAGACATAGAAAGTTCGGCGGCTATCTCTCTCAAACTTGAATGAGGATTTTCAGTCACTATTTTCTTCACTTTTGCGATATTAACTTCAGTTGCAGACGTTTATGGCCTACCAGAGCGAGGCAAATCTTCCATCACATCTCGCCCACTTTTGAACGCTTTGTACCACTCATAAGCACGTGTTTTTGACAAAGTCGATTCACCGTAAGCCTTTTGTAACATTTTCAGTGACTCCGAACACGAAATTCCATTGGCAATACAAAATTTAAGACAAACTCTTTGTTCAATGTTTTTGTCCATTATGAAATTCGCAATACACACAAGATATGATATGACTAAAAACAGCACTGTATTTAATCTAAATAACAGATGCAACTCAAACTCCGCGCCAAAATGGAAAACAGTTGTGCCAATCTTACAACAACAAAAATTAACAACATTTGAATTTGGAACCATAGACAAATCAGCCATTCCCGATACTTTCTTGCAGAAAGAAGAGTAAATCTGGATGTGAGGAGCTCTGAAGCTCAGATTTACTTTTCTTTCTGCGTTTCTATACTGCAATTATATATAATGTTAATTTAAATCTCCTTACGATAGATAAACGCCAAGTGTTCAAACCTAATTATGACAAAGCAATTGGTAAGAATTAAAATAAGACTCACTTATTGCACACCTTTTATTCAAAAGTAAAAAAAAAAAAAAACACTGAGATCCACTGTTACCACTTTAACTTGCCTTGCTACAGCGGTTTTTTAATAGTCAATGACCACCATACAAGTCATTAATTATTGTGTATGTTCTTCAAAAGCAGTTCAAAGAAAGAGAAACAGCCTGTTATTATCTTAGCATTCATGTGGCAACATTACCTTTTTACTATTGTTAAGTGATTAATGAAATCAAGCCCAAAAAACTGTCGATCTCTCATGCTCACTGTGTCTGTGTATCCCCCGGTTTCTAAAAGGCCAATCAAAGTTAACAGTAGATTAATAAAAACTTTAACCGCAAATAACGGTGAAAATAAAGCATATATGAAGTCTGAATAGTGATGGATCAATAATTAACTTAGTTAATTTTTGATTTCAATGTAAAATTCCCACTTTTTCTGGCTTAATCCGCAGATAATTATTTTTTAATCTACTGTTAACATTGATTGGCCTTTCAGAAACCGGGGGTATGTGTCGCAGGCAAATGGTGAAATTCCGCCGTTTACAAACTGCCTCGCCAGTTTCTAAACGCTCGCTATTTTGCTATTTGACGAATCAGTAGAATTTGGAATTTTCTAATTTGCCTTGGCTTATACTCGTAGTAATTCTGTTAAAAGTAATTGAGGGTCGCCTCGCTCCGCTCCGCTTCGCTCGGCTCCCAATTTATACTTACATGTAAACCTAACACGCTCGTCGTCGCTCCTATTTTTAACTCTTTTGTGAAAGACTTTCAGTTTCGGCTTTTTAGAAAATCAAATACAAATACAAAAATATTTATTTCTCAAAGCACAATATTTACACAGATTTACAAAAATACCCACTTTAGAAACACAAAAAGAGTAAGTTTAGTGTACAGTATTGCGACAGATTATTGAATTATTACTTAAAATATTGTAACATTTGAGCTTTAAGGTATTTACATTTGAGGTATTAATTGATATAACAGAGACCCCGCCTAAGTCTAATTTGTCTACGCGGAGTCTAGACAGTAGACACCAGTTACTAGAGAAGTCCGCAACTGGGCTTAGATAAATGGTGTACAAGTTAATACCAGTTTTTTCAACAAACGGCGGGCATTCGGCAAACGACGGAATTTTACTATTTGCCTACCACATGTGTATGGTGAGCTCCATGATTATTAAAATAGCTGAAAAGTAAGTCAGATGTAAGTAAAACAATAGAAATCATGATAAGATCTTTGCAGACTAAAATAGGTATGATGAATAAAGATTAACTGTTTAACCTTTTTTGGTTTAGAGAGAGGTAAGATGAAAAAGGAGTGACACAACTTTTTGTGGCAGCAAAAAAGCAGCCCTATTTTGTTTACTTAACTTTGGACCAAATACTATAATAATGCCGGCAGAAGTATAGCTTGTTTACATTTGGACGAGTTAAGGACAGAAGACAGTTGGCAGATTAACTCGTTCTTTGGTCAAGTAGTAAATACTGTCCAAACAATCGCTGGATAGATTTAGTTCCAAGTTACATTTGCTGTCAAGTACACTCATAGATGGTTGTCAGTGTGAAACATGTGATGTAATGATTTTTGTATTATACAAGCACCCATGCTTCAAATATCTCGTTGACAAATGCGTAAGTGGTTGATTCCGATAATTTCATCTTATAAATAACCTCAAATACAACGCGCGCATCTTCACTTGGACACCAAATGAACTGTCTGTTCAGATGCGCGGCAACACAGTGCGAGTAAAGTTGGCTGGGGTGCGGGAGGAGGTTCTCCATACTTAATGTGTCCAAAAATAGAAAGCGATTATATTCGCGCAGGTTAACTGGTAACTTACTACTGAACTCGCTTTTTACTGTACAAAAGTAGCTTAACTCGCAACCTAACTCGCTACTTAAGAAGATGGCATACCCTAGCAACTTTTTTTATTACCCGTCCAGCACAATAAGTCCTACGGCAAAGACTTTATTTGCTTGTCATAGAGGCGATTATATGTTGGCTCTTTGGCCTCTTTTTCTTGAACGCGTAATACTAGTTATCACGCAGCGAAACAACAAATTGGTGTGTTTTTAGCTAATACTGAAAAATTTTGTAGGGAAAAAAATATTGAATTTAGGTGATATACCTTCACATTTCTATTACCTATTTTATGAAAAAAAAAATCAAGTTGATCTCTTAACCGCGTTCTTGAAGCGAACGTTTGATAACCAAAAAAAGAGAGGGCGCAAAACATTTTTTTTTGACAAAAGTATAAATCTTAATACATTGTTTATACGTAACATCCCTAGAGAAAAGATTAATAAACCAAATATTTTTTTTTCAATACAAGCAGAGTCCGAATTTCTTCAAACGAATCCTAGATAGACTGGAGTTGGTCATGCTCTAGGCTCAGGTACAGGCTTAACTCGTTCAAATGTAAACAAGGCTTAGGAGTTTGAACTTGAAGTGATTGATGTCCTTTTAGGGTTCCGTCACAGCCAGACTTCCGTCAGGCATATCTCAAAATCGGTCGGTTTACGCAATAGATAAATAATGCACTTCGGTAGTATTCGGTTTTCATGTATTCCAAGTCCAAGCTACCTAACTAAATAAAGCGCATTGATTTTATACCTTATTATTATTATTATTTATTTATTTATTTCTTCACACACACTATACATATACATTACAGACCTAATATATCCAAATGCGTATAACACTGTAAACAGTTACAATAAAAATAAACATTTACTTATAAAAATAACAATAAAAATATAAGCTAAAAATTAACATTCAAAACAAAATTAATGACACTTCAGTATAAAACTTAAATTTATTAACAGATAATTACTGTTCTAACTAATTCACCACACATGCGTGGATATGGACCAGGAGCCGTATTTTTGAATCGTTCGTTTTCAATTTACGTGCGAAAGTATATACCCATCTCACGTAGCACATCAGAACTTGTCATTTGCAAGACGAGACAGGTATACAAGGTGACTTTTTGCTCATCGTCCAAATTCATACTGGAGGCTTGATAAGTGATCAGTATCTTGGATCAATAACATTTTTTGTGAAATTCGTCAAGTGAAATTTCGGCTTCCCATAGAAACTCACTTCCAGTCCCGAGTGAATCACTATGGGGAGTCGAAATTTCATTTTACAAATTTCGCAAAAATTGTTATTGATCCATGATACTGATCACTTACCAAGCCACTAGTATGAATTTGGACGATGATCAAAAAGTCACCTTGTATATTTTCTAGAGATGAAACGGATAGTGATTTGGCCGGATACCGGATACCGGATATCCGGCGAGGCACTAGGCCGGATAGCCGGATATCCGGCGGCCGGATATCCGGCACAAGATATGCGTTTCGCACTAATTGAGCAAGTCTAAATATTACGCACCAAGGCGCGTGCGGGTGCAAGTGGGCGAGATTATTAGTGCATTTTTTAAATGAAGATCATTTCTAAATTATCGTATCACAATCATACAAATGCTGGTTTGCAAACGCGAAACAATTTCCGATCCTAACGAAATTTGTAAATATGTATCTTTTGTCTCCTTGAAGTGGTGTATACTGTATATAAATGGAGAGGTATCTTTAAATGAAACCGCGTAATATACTGTTCATACTGAACAAATTTTCCAAAGTAACATATTGAAAAAACAAAATTGAACCTGCCCGCCCAGTGCCCTTTCAAAATTTAAAGTAGGTTTTCAAAATGAGTGTGGAAACATGAAAATATTTTTTCATTTCCACAAGCATGTTTCTTTGGAAAAGTTGTTTAGTATGATTTCAGTATGACCATGTGTTTTTATTAAAAGATACATGTTGAGTTACATTCGGTATATTGTGAGAGCAAAAGAAGCTGGTGTAATGTATGAAGAAAAGCATAAACGTTTATTCCCAACAATTGATGTAAAGCTTGTCTTTATCTACCATAGCTCAATTCTTATTCACTTTATGTATTAGAATTTAGATTATTCAAACATTGATACAACTATTTTGTGATTTAAACGACTTTTTGTATGTTGAGTTAAGTATCAGGTATCCGGCCGGATACTGACTACTATCCGGCCGGATACCGGATACCAAAAATATGGCCGGATAGGCCGGATACCGGATAGTAACCGGATATCCGTTTCATCTCTATATTTTCGCACGTGAACTGAAAAAGAACGATTCAAAAATACGGCTCCGTTATGTTACTGGACGAACCCGACTTTAGGGCAGTGTTTCGGAAGTCCTACAGCGCGGAAGGGAGCTGGTAATCTTTGTGATTATTTTTTATGACAACCCAAAACTACTTTGGCCTAGGTCAAACTAGTTTCTCCTAAAATCAGGTTTGGCCGGTAACAGATAATAATATACATCTAATTGCCGAAGATATGCGAATATTACCGAGGTGCATTATTTATTTCGTACTTTACATTGTATACGCCGCCGTACATTCGACAGACGTTTCGATGCCAGAATCTGTATCCGATGCCCTGATCATCAGTTCACCGACCTGCACCACTTTTACTGCATTCAGTTTAAGTGGCATTCAAATTGTTAACTGTTGAACTGAAGTGGATTTTATAATCCGAGTGGTTGAGATTGTGTCGTTTATTTATTTGCTATAGTTTTATGTTCTTCCTCGCTTGTGAACCGAATCGGGAAGATAAAAAGGTCTTGAGATTGCTAGCATCTCTACTTCCGTTTGTAATCAAAACGCTCTATGCAAGTTCCTGTTGGATTTAATTGAAAACGTTTCATTTATCGTTTTTAGGGTTCCGTAGTTCCGTGGTACAAAAGGAACCTTTATGGTGAGACTCCGTTGTCCGTCCGTCTGTCTGTCCGTATGTCACAGCCTCATAACCTTTGCACCGTTAAAGACAAAGGCTTAAAATTTGACACATAAAAATAGCATTAATTTGCCCACATATCACGGTGTAAAAAAAACATGTGAAAAATTTGAAATTGTTCAAGATATTTCCAAAACAAAAGTGAGAAAAATAAAAAATATTATCCTAAAAATACAACATGGGTATTAAATTGTATATATTAAAACGCTGATTGTAAAATTGTAATAATTGTAATATTTACAATATCTACTAGCACTGGTTTCGAGAAATCATAAAAAAAAATACAAAATATGTATGTCCCCACCCCTTATATCCGAAACTGGTTGTGCGAAAAATATGAAAAAAATGTCGATCATAGATCATAGCTGGCCAATAACAGAAAAACTATAGCGATTGAAAAATAGTTGAGTACAAATGAGAAATATAAAAAAGAAGTAAAATAAATATAAAACTATTCTATAAAAGTACCATATGGGTATCAAATTGTAGGTATTAAAGAGGTGATCTTAAAAATATATGGTTTGGCTATATTTAGTAGCATCTATTTCGAGAAATTTTGTTATGCATTCGAATGTTTGTGTTCTTCTGGTTATTGCTGCTATATTTTTAGGTTCCCGTCCCAAAAAACGCAAAACGCAGCTCTATTAAAATGTCACTGCGCGAATTATTTATAACTAATATTAAGAGTATGACATAGCCAAAACAAAAACCAGTTCCGGGCGTGGCTTATTCTATTTTACGATAGCGCGCGGGGGGAAATTCGTCCCGGTCTCTAAGCTCGCGTCACCATAGCAAAAATACGAATAGAGTGGACGAGGCAGGGTCAAAAGTAATACGTATTTTATTTTATCTAATTTATTAGTGTATTTCGATCATCGTCACACGGCATTGATCCTACTTGCTATCACGTCGGGACGTAAATTTATTATGGTCGGCTAAAAGTGGTTTTTTGAGTGTTTGATTTATCAGTTGACCCTCGGAACATTTCAGACACTCCTTTAGAGATACATAATAATATCGTGACGGTTAATTGTCACCATTACCCATTCTTTAAATATTTTTCGCCCGTTAGCTGGTTTTACACTTGCGGGAAAATAAATTGGACCAAAAATTTCTTTACAAAAAATTTTTACTAAAGTTGTTATTACAAAAAGTGGAAACTAACAAATATTCTCAGAAGGAATGCACCACGTCACTATCTATCTCACTGTAGCCTATATCAATTATGCCTCTCTCATTCAACCACGTTTAACTGCGTTACTATCTCATTCCAACTCATTTTAAATAGCGTCACTATTTATCTCACTCTAACGCGTGTTAAATGGCATTTCTAATGAACGTCAAATATTTTTACTGCCCGCCACTCTTTCATTCTAAATTCTAATTATTTAAAAAAATACGCAGCTCCTTTAGTAGTAAAATAGCAATAACTTTTTTTTCAAAAGTAATTCACAGAAATTGCCAGATCATTTGAAAAACAATATTTGATGAGCCGTTATTTAAGACAATTTGCAAAACTAACATAGGACATTTTTTTTCAGGGTGTGGTATCGAACTAACCTAATTACAAAAAATTGCTCATAAATTGGGTTTTTATTTTTCTTCCTGATGTAACAGAATTTCAAGGTTTATTTTTGACTTTATCAATAGCATGACTATTCAGAGTTGCGCAACAAAAATTTTATTCTTAGAATTTAGAACTGGTTAGCTTTGACTCTCAAAAATCTATTCGAATTTATAAAAGTACCATCAACTCGAAGACTATCTACTTTTTGCTGAGGTCATAATTTGATATTCTGGTCAGTCATGAGCTGGCCTACCAGCCTTCCAAGGGAAAGCGTTGACTTTTGGGACACCTGTTTACCCTTGGGATAAATCGCCAAGTGTTTAAAATATAGAAATTTATTTGTATCATAGTTTGAAATGTTCAGGTCCCTTTACGCAAAATGAAAAAACAAAACTCTTTTAGGATTAATTTGTTGTCCCTATGTTTGTCTGTTTTTCCGTTTGTCTAGGCAATTTTTCTGGGTAAAATCAATAAATGCTAATATTTACAGCCCTGTAAAATATACATATTATAACGTTTTTATGGCCTTTTGTTTAACTTTTTCATACAAATTTTCTCCTTATGAAAATATAGAGATCAACACTTGACATAATATTTTGCATTTGAAAGAAAGCACAGAAAGGAACTGTAGAACAAATAATGTAAAAAATATAAAACCATATCTTTCTATTCTAAAGGGATTAATAATTTACTGTTTGTTCAATGTGGCGATAGCTTTGTTTATTTTTTTTTTCTTTGTTACAAAGATAACAAATATTTTCATACAAGGTTTTCCTTAAGGGCTATTTCTCCGAATTTGTAACAAAATATTAAGAAATAATTATAACGGTAAAGTACAACTTTTAGCTAAATCAATTTATTGTTAAAAGTTTGCTATATGCATAAACATATTTTAATGATATTATGGTATCTTCAAAATAATTGGGTTTTCCATAAGCGTGATATCAGATTATTTAAGAAATTTACGGCTGGTATCACGACGACGAATAACCCAATTATTTTATTACTATTGTAATATAATTAAAAATATGTTAATGCATACAGCAGACTTTTAAATATAAGTTTTCTTAACTAAAAGTTGTATTTTTACTTATTGAAATTGAATTTCTCATCAAGAAGTGCAAGATGACAAGATATTCAAAATAAGTTAATTGAATTTGTGTAATGGTTTCAGGTCAAAACAGTTTTCCATGAAACGGTAATTGTTTATACTTAGCAAAGTGTGTAAACTTAGTCATCTTAACATGAACGACGCCTGTATTTCTCTCTTTTTTATTTCCAGTATAGATAAAAATATACAAACTTGTTAAACTTTGCGTAAAAACGAGGCAATATTGACGATATCCTGACAGCTATTATGATGGTGTTTTATCAAATTTTGCTTTTTGGGCTGTATAGAGACGTAGTTAGATGTCACTAGAATATACTCATGAAAAAAGATATGAAGAATATAAGCTGTAGACTTCACATTCGGTTTATACCTATTGTATGAATTTTAAGAAAAATACAGGGGTAAAGGGACCTCTTAAGGAAAACCTTGTATTAAACTATTTGTTATCTTGGTAAAAAATAATTCAAGGAAAAAAATAAACAAAGCTATCGCTACATTGAACAGTAGATAATTAATCCTTTTAGAATAGAACAACATGGTTTTCATATTTTTTACATTATTTGTTCAACAATTCCTTTCTGTGTTGACTTTTAAATGCAAAATATTATCTCAAGTGTTCATCCCTACATTTTCATAGTGAGAAAATTTGTATGAAAAACGTAAAAAAAAATACGTAAAAACCTAAAACGTAATATAAATAAAAACGTCAAAAGTATGTTTTTACAGCTCTATAGAGGGCCGTTAATATTGGTATTTATTAATTTTACCCAGAAAAAATTGTCTAGACAAACGGACAGACAGACAAACATAGGGATAACAAATTAATCCTAAAAGAGTTTCATTGTTTTCAATTTGCGTAACAGAACCTGAACATGTACCGACAGGATTATCTACGATCTAATAATTTTGCCATGCACTGTAAATATTTCAAAATAAATTTCTATATTTTAAATGCTTGGCGATTTATCCCAAGTAAGTGTACCTATATAATTTGCAAAAAAAATTCACTTATTGGACCTGAAATGGTGAACCAATACTAGAGGGTAATTTCACTAAAAGGTCATTGACCTTTGTTACAGATCTCAGTAAGTATGTAAATTAATTTGGGTTTCAATAACGATCACAAAATTATTCTTTTATAGTAACATATATTATTTTCCCGCATAAAAGTATGAATTCAATCCAAATTCATTCAGTTTTGTTGTTATGACTATGGCACGATGTAGCTAAATCACTCATACGCATATTTTGTTGAGTTTTTAACGGCAGGAATATGATGCTCCTCGAAATATTACTTTATAAAATTAATTTCAATGTGTTTTGAAGTAGTTTTGGGAGATATTTATAGCTTGCAAAAAAGGGCACAGGTTCCACGTCTTACGGGCGCCAACGCTAGGCGTAGACTGACAATATCTTGCTGCCGCTGACTGCATCAGTGGATTTACGTATTTTTGGAAAAAGGGGGTGCTTTTTTTGACCCGAATAACGTGGTATTTGGAAAATGAATAGATATCATTCACACTAATTTTATTAAAAAAAAACCAACAAAATCGCGAAAGCGATACCTGAAACAAAATCGATAAGAAGTGTGCAATAGAGGGTTACAAAAAAATTCATTGACAGTACAAATATGAATCGATTAACGTGGTTTGTGGAGAATGAATACCTTAAAGTTCAACCAAAAACATGTATTTTTTTTATGGCTATACGTAACCTAATTATTGCAACAAAATCATCCGAAAGCTGACATTTTATTTCTGTTTGTATTTTCGTTCCCCTTAATATGTCAATGTACGACACGGGTCATAGACGGAATAACTTACAGACCTGAAATTTTGATATTTTTTGTAGAATTTCGAACTAAAATCGAATATTGAATTAATTAAATTAAATTTTGCGGAGCCATACAAGAAAAAAGAGACGAAAAATAGTCATTTGTGTTACAAGGGGCCCAAGTAATATTTTATATGTCGAGGGCGTTATTTTGAATTCCTCTTTTCGCTCAGGATTCTACTTTGAATAGAATAGAATGGAATAGAATAGAATTATGTTTATTTGGCACAAAAAATAAAAAAAACTGTACATAATTAAACTTAAAATTAACACAGGATGTACCAAAAAGGTCGCCGCTCAGGTTAATGCCGTGACAGATCCACGGCGCTGATTTTCAGCCGCTACCTAGCACTTAAACTAAATTTAGTATCCTTTGCTTCGTTCTGAATACAAAATAATGCTCTCGACCTACACAATATTACTTGGGCCCCTTGTAACACAAATAACTATTTATATACCCCGGCACTTTTCGACCGAACGAACACGTCCGAATGGCCGAGTCGCCACCATTCGATTAAACCTATTTTTTCTGTGGTCACCTCGGACTTTTTATCCTTTATACCCTTAAACGCAGCTCAGTTTTTCCCCACATCATAGACAAACTACCCTTGTCTATGGCTCACATAAACGTCTCTGCTATTGATTTTCCGTATCTTGTAACGTTTTTGCAAACCTCTCAGCACCAGCCATCGTCACGGCTCGCTTGTCGACTGAAGAGGCTGTTCGGAAGAGGACCTCATGAATCGACCCAGTAAAACTAGCTGGCCCCTTTGGCTACTGTTAGAATTCTCTAATAATATACTATAAATAATACAGGTGGATAAGAAATCCATCGCTATGAATACTCTAAATATTATTTAGAGTGCATTACAAACTAAAAAATAACAATCAGAAACAAATCCATAGACAAGAATTTGAAAAAATTCCCCGGGCCATGATTCGAACTTGCGACCTCTTGTTATCAAGACAAGCGCGCTACCAATTGCGCCATCGAGGTTCCTACCTAGACCGGCGAATTCTTCCATCATGCTTGTCCACTGTTATTTTTGCATTTGATTGATATACTAGCTTGTACTGCACATACAGAACGCTCACGAGGGCGTTATGTGATTTCACGCCTTGTTCTTAAGAAACATTTTGATATACTTTTATTGGACACAACTATTCACCTATTTATATATACAATACCGTGCGAATGCCAGATTGACAGCTGTGTGTTGCCAGCTGTCTCTCAATAAATATTCCTACTTGACTATGATTATTTAAGGTAACAAAATATATGTAATAAAAATCTGTAATAGCTAAAACTACATACTAGTAACATAACGGAGTATCTTATGCAAGTCCAAGTTTCTCAGTTGTAATTCTTAGTTATCAGATCAAGAAAACTCAATATTTGGCTGCTAAACTCCTAAAAGCCTTTATGCAACTTGAATCTTATATCAGATATACAGATATATTTAGAATGATAGAGGGTGAGTATGGGCAATTCTTCCAGGATGACTGCCGGGAGTGGCAAAGTCCTGGAAAGGCTTATGTCCAACAGTGGACGAACTAGGCTGATGGATGGATGGATGATAAAAACCTGATATGAGTTGGGAGTCTGTCAAGATTATATCCGCGTGCTTTGCAATATTTTGAAATTCAGTTGTTTATGATTCCCCATGAGTTTACCAAGCGATTGTTGGAATGTACAAAAACAAATCAATATCATTTCAACAGAATATTCCATCTCTTTCTTACTTGTTAATATTTGTTTTTATGTACGTGCCCTCTACAACCACTTAACTAAAAGTACCTTGGATATTTTGAGTTCACATACTTCTCCTGATAAATTAACGATGAATAAATAGAATATTATTTGGATCGTTAAACTCTGTTTTTCTGGAATACCTATATCCTAACAGCGATGCATGTAGGTTTATGTCTAGAAGAGCCATCCCGATTAGTAGGCTCTATTTGCCTGATTGTCAAAGGTGTAACTTTTTAAAACAAAGTTTAGTCACAAAATAACCACTTACAGAAGGTTCACTCCGCATAACTAGCGAAAACAGGCACACGCACACATGTCTATAGACGCGTACTTACGACGATCTCGAATGCCAATACGAAATTCTGCCGAGGTCATCATACGTACGCGTCTATGCATGTGTGCGTCTGTTTTCGCTCGTTGTATGGAGTCTGCCTTCTGGTAGTATCTATTTTGTGGTTTAGTTAAGACTATACTATGATTTATACCGAAATCCATCGCTTGATAAACTCATGGGAAATCATAAACCAACTGAATTTCGAAATATTTCAAAGTACGCGAACATAATTTTGGCCAATTAGAAAAGTTTGGATGACTCCCAACTTTACTTATCAGTTCACTGACTTCTAGCTAGAGTGTCGAGTCCAAACCCCTAGTCCAGTAGAAACTTGACTAGCAATCGCCCACGACTTAGCTTAACTGTAGCAAAGCTTTTTTCGTCCGTCCGTATTATCGTTACGCCTCCAGGGCAAAAGCGAATTGCTCCCATATTTAATACCTACCGGCTATGGACAAAGAAGTTTTTGGATATTGACCGACGACGGGCCATTTATTTAAAGCGAAATGAAAGTATCCTACTTAAGACCTTAAGAGGCTCTGCGAATTTTATTTTCGTCACTGTCACTCCAAGCGAAAACACGCTCAGTGCGAGAGGGGCGGATTCAGGGCTAAAGCGATAAATGTTAGTTTTTTAATTTTTTATAAAAAGCCGTTAAATTTACGTATTTTAGGGGTTTGTTGTTAAGATATTACTCAAATTTCACGGGCTTTAATTCGACTTAAATATAGATCTAGATGATTTTAACGGATTCAGCCTAAAACATTATAATAACATCCCATAGACATCTCACAGTATGGTGACAGCGTTTGTATGGAGTTTGCGCGTAACAACGCCTCTTAAACTAGAGTAATTGGAGAGGCACTTTAAGGCGATATGCGAAAAAAATACGGGAGTTTCTTTACTGTGTATTTCATGAAATACACGGAAAATTATAATCAGTTTCTGGTATACGCATTTTGACTATATAATCTAGGATTTTTAAATCGGAGAACATGTTTCGATAAATTTTCCTCGACAGAAATAATTGTTGAAATGAGGTCTTCAAACACATTTTTTCTCCTCGTTTGCAGAATAGGAACCATATACAGAACTCAAACATATTTTATTAGGTGTGTTTTAACAATATCTAGAGATTTGATATTGGAAATTTTGATAGCTATATTAGTTTTTTAATAATTTTATAAAACCAACTTTTTTCCCTTTTGCCCTGAATTCGCCCCTCTCGCACTGCGCGATTTTTCGCTTGGAGTGATAGTGACAAAAATAAAATTCGCATAGCCTCTTAAGAAGAAGTTCCTACTCAGAGGCATAGGTATTTTATTTCGTGTACTATTTGTTTGGCACTTTTTCAATACATCGCTAATTTGGTCAATATGCTCGAGGCGAGGTCGCCCTGTAGCTTATTTAGGGTTGCCAACTCTCGGAGAAACCAAACCGGGAGATTTGAATAAATCGGTGGGCAATTGAATAAAAGTCGGTAATATTAGTTATTTTTAAGTTGCTTTGTTTTGTAGAAGTATCATTCATATTTGATATGAAAAATCAAAAATTATTTCGCCATTAAATTATTTTTTCGCGTGATTTATCTATTTCGTTAATGACAATTATTTTATATTAGGAATTCCGGAGAATTTATTGCATCCCGGGAGCCCGGGAGGTTGAACAATATTCCCAGAGTCTCCCGGGCATTCCGGGAGGGTTGGGAACCCTAGACTTATTTCTTCTTCTCCATTACGAATACTTAAGCTTTTTCGTGTTTTTCCCGTTCCAACAAGTGGCAAAATTTATTCCTTATGAATAATGAAATCACACAAACTGTATAAAAAGGCTGTTGCTTTTTGTGAAGTGCTCTTTTTTCGTCTGTAAATAAGCGTTAAGGGGTGTAGTACCGTCAAATTGGTACTTTCTAAAGCCTACTCCTCGTTTATGGACAAACTGAAGACATTGAAAACAATTTATTATGAATTATCAACTCTAAGACAACATATGCAACATTTTTCTTTTTCATACCACCAAAACTTCTACATGAAAAAATATTTTAACCCAATGGTGTTTTTTTTTAGCTTGAATTCCCTACTGCTTCTAAACCGATTAAACTCATTTTTGCTTTGATAAATCGATAAACTTGATAGCTATAAACATAACATAGTATTATTCAATCGAACTATCACGTCCATGTGAAAATTATTATTTTCTCTTATTTCGACCTATCAAGGACGCATCGGTATGAACGTTATTTCAATGTCGTTTCCGTCGATATTTGTACCGACAAATATCGAGCTACTAATTTGGCGACGGTAATCGACGGTAATTTTTATTGGAATATGAACCAAAATGCCTTCACCTGCTTCTTTCGTGACAAGAACTTTAAGGCGATACCAACAAGAAAATGGTTTTTTTTCGAATCCATTTCCTCCACTATAACGTCATCTACGTATTTCATTTTTGGGTAAATGTTTATTGAGTATTTGATTAAGATTCTCACTGAAGGAAAGCGCGATTGGGTGAAATTTTCTCGATAGAATTTAATTCCGAACAGACCTCTGTTATTCTGAAATCCTAACAAATTTCATTGTGAAATTGCATTCAAAATGTGGATATTATGTATTTGTAAAGTCTCCTTGAAAATCTTTTTGACAAAATAGCTTAGTACATTTTATATTAATAAAAATCTGACTTTTTGCTACTTTTCCACGAATCCGTCCCACTCGCACTGAGGGTTTTTTCGCATATGGAGTAACAGGGACGCTAAAACTTTTACGTATCGCCAACACCCTTGAACTGAGTAACTTTATAATCATTTTATACGGTAACTATAGCATTTTTAATAGAAGAAAAATATATAGTAATCTACATGATACAAATAGTGATGTGGTTTTTCCTGAATTTTATTTAAATATACAGAAGTGAAGCAAGAAAATTCTAAGTTTACCCTTTTTCTCGATTTTTTGTCCACTTATAACAATATAACTGCTACAGTTTTTATCGAAACAATATAAAAATTTATAAACTTCTAGACAAAATAATATTAAATGATATGGTTTTCTCAGTTTTTGGAAATTTATTTTATTTTAGCTAAAATAAATTAAAACACACTATTTTCGCACTTGTCAGCCGCAGCGACTGACGTAACAGCCATGTTGCAGTGCGAGCTGATAAGAACTTTATTTTAATATGTTTTTGTTCGAAATTTCAACCACCACGAATCGAGTAGCTAATTTTTCCGAGTTGACAATAGAGCCATAATGTGGACATCTTGAAGTAGGACAGAAGCGTTATGCGCGGCCCGTAGATTGAGGTTTATCTATGCAAGGAAACTTACAGTGGGTTCACAACGAAGGATAAAAAGTCTAATTCCCATGGCTTAATTTTTAAAAGAGTTATTTTTTCAATTTTTTTTCTGAGAATTTACGTCATTGTAGGACACATTTTTCATTATTTTGGTGAATAAATTAACCAATATGTTTTATGATTTTTTAAATAATTGTCCGATATGACGTCACTTGAGAATTTTAGACATTACACTGATTGTGATGTGGTCTGTTTCTGTCTGTCCACTCATCTGTCATCCAGCTGTCAAATTAGTCGGAAGCAAATTGTTATAAATTTATCTTGATACCAAAGGACACATTTCTAAACAGCCATTTCTCAAGTGACGTCACACGAAGGCAAATGGAAGTTGCAGCTTTTTCGTAAAAATATCCATCATCATGGATGTCGTGTTTGTCAGGCGATGACTCTCTGGCAGGGTTAGAATACTTTCTTTTTTTTATAAAAATATTTTTTTTTATATATATCCGAGTTGTTTAATAAAAACTGGGTTTTTTGAGAGTGCGCGATGCTTCGTATGTAACATCCACGGCTCAGGTCACCCGTGATGCCCTTAAATGGCCCCTTCCTGCCTGCCATATGCTTAAGGTGTTTGTGACGTCCTAATGGCTTTGATCTTAATGAAACTTTGCACACATCTTTAGAAATGTTTCCCTTCTCCCCACACCGCACTCCGATCCATCTCTCATCAAGAGGCGAGATATTTAAACGACGCCGAATTTGTGAAATGGTTTCAGGTAAAAAAAAATAGAAAATTATATAAACTTAGTCATCTTTACATGAACGACGTCTGTATTTCTCTCTTTTTATTTCTAGTATAGATAAAAATTATACAACTTGCTAAACTTTGCGTAAAAACGAGGCAATATTCACGATATACTGACAGCTATTATGATGGTGTTTCATCAAATTAGATGTCGCTAGATAATACTTAAGAAAAAAAAATTAACGAAATAAGCTGTCGACTTCACAATCAGTTTTTACCTTTTGTATGAATGTCAAGAAAAATCTTAATAAAACAGTACAGGGGATCTAAAACGGCCGACTTGGGTGAATCATAAAATTATTTGAAAGTAGGATAGAGTCAGAGTTTTTTCACGCTTGCAAAAGAGACGGCATTAGAAAGAACGGAATCATAATATGATCCATCCAAAGTGGCCTTTTTAGAGGACCTGAGAATGGCTAGATAACAGGCATTTCGTAACACTTACAATTTAGTTTTAACAAATTTGAACTTCTGCATATTTGATTCTCGCAAGAATACGGTAGGAAATTTTCTTATCCTCGAACCCACTATATTTTTTCGAGTCTTCGCCAGGGGTCGCGTGAACAATTGATGCTGTCAGACACGATTGGCAGCGAGGCCGGTTGAATTAGGTACCGCACTGATTGGTGATACATCTCTGTTTTAATTCCGGACAATTTCAGAGTCCTGCCCCCCTATTAGTAAAAAACGAATTATATTTCTGTATTATTATTATTTTTTTATTACTTTTTATTTATTTTTTTCTCATGTAATCTATTGTAATGTATGATGTAAATTGTTTTAATTTGTGAATATAAATAATGTATTGCATCGATTTGTAAAATTGAAATTAATAATTTCAAATTACATCTAATTTGATAGAAACATTGTAGTTAAATTTTAAACCTACCTGCAAGGAAGGAATATGTAATGTTTGTGTTATTTGTAAAAAATGGGACAAACTGAAAACCAGCGCTGTCAGTTGCTTGCAACTAGCAGCATTTGCTGAGTTTGGCCCTTTTTGCCACTTTATTTAATTTTTGTTTTCTCTGTGCGTGTGTTTCTTTTTTGTGGCAAATAAATACTTTTCACTTTCACTTTCACTTTCACTATTCTGTATCTTTGGTTGCCAACTGAACTGGGTGCGTATCATCAAAAACATAGGTAAAAACAGAAATTTCATAATTGCCTTTAGTGGGTATTGAACTATTAACGAACTGTGCCGTCACTTCAAGTGCGAACATATCCTTAGACAACCGGAGTTCGATGGTATATCTATGTTTTTGATGATAGGCACCCAGTCCAGGTGGCAATTAGAGATACATAATAGGCCCGCTGTTATCTATATCTATACATACAACAAAACAGTAGAACCTGGCGTGTCTGTACATCAGTGGCGAAGGCTCTATAGAAGCCGATTCCCACCGGCTTACTTTTCAGAAATATCTCCAACTACAACCAACCAATCCACCATTCATTATTTCAATGTACAAATATTTTTGTGTGCTCCTAACTAAGAATAAAAAAAAAACGCCTGCGCAAAACCAAAAGCAAATCTTCCGTACACAGAGCTATGTTTGTACAAAATTGGGAGGTTAGGCTTGTCCATTAACTAACCTAATAGTTGCCACGTTGGGCACTATTGGGCAGACTCCCATAGTGAGCAATTTTTGTATCGGCTTACCAATGTCATAATTCCACCCCTTGCCACTGCTGTACATTGAAGAAAAGTAATGAAATTAGAAAGGGGATGACTAAAGAAGAGTAATAAAAACACAAATTAGCTGTTTTTAGAATTCTTTTCTGCCTGCAAATTCAAATAGTTTATTTTGCAAAGCAGGTATAGATATATACACTTTTTACACGTCAAATTTAATCTAATAAAGAAAATATATGTAATAAAATAATAAATGTACATGAACTAAATTAAAAGTTTATTTCATTTATGTAGCAATATATTTACGATTAAAATGATAGGTAAAATATATATTATACAAGGTGAAATCCAATCAGCCGCCCGAACCCATACCGGAGACCCAACCAGGGACCAGCCCCCCTATTCTGTATCTTAAGTTGCCAACTGCACAGGGTGCCTATCGTCAAAAACATAGATAAAAACTAAACTTTCAAAATTGGTTTTAGTGGGTATTGAACTATTTACGAACTGTGTCGTCACTTTAAGTATGCGAACATATCCTTAGACAATCGGAATTCGATAGTATATCTGGGTAGTTCTTTTTTTTTACCTACAATAACCGGCCTCCCGCTAGAAAAAAATTGTTTTTTTCTTATTCCTGCGTGATTGGATGAAATGGGCTTTAAGTAGCGCTTATGAACATTTCTATGACAGATCTTTGTCGGTATTAAATTTTTATTTGTGTTTAAATCTACCAAAATTATCGTGACAGAAGTGACAAAAAGTGTGACAGAAGCGTTTTTCATACAAAATGAAGGTGTCTCCCATCACCTCACGCCGCATTTGTATTGTTCAGGTAAAAAAAAATCGTATGACACTGAAGTTACTAAAATTTTAATTAAAAAGCTTAGATTTCAAATTTAATTAAACACTCAATATTTATAATTAAAAACAGAAATTACGAAAAGAAAAAAAATACTTTATCCATGTCTCCAATGGTGGTGTTTTTTTTTGCTATCCTCTGTCACACATGAGTAGACCAACAGTATTATGCGCTAAATGGTTTTCATTGACCGTGGCATTGCCCAGTGAACCCCCCTTACTCCTCCCGCCGTGCTTCGCGTTCCTGTGCCCAAACAAACCGAGTCAATCGCCCGAATGTGATCAGAGGAGGTGCGTGTGTTTATTCGGCGGCCACTCGGTCACGTAAGTTTTAGGTTTTAAATTGGCGTCGTTTATTATTGTTTTATCTAAACCTGAACTGTCTTTAGTTCACCTTTCGCAGAAATCTTTTATTTTTACAGCATTTATTTTAGTATTGATGTAAGTAACTTGAACATAGATATTTTACACCCCTGTCACGGTACCCTTCTGTAACAATTAACGTGACCGAGGGGTAAGAGTCGTTACAGAGGTGTAAACTTTTCATTGACGTTGCCAGGTTTCAAAACGATTACGATCCCAAATTGTACAAACTTTTTATTTTTTGTACCTAAATGAATCCAATTTTAATATAATTACGTTTCTAGTTATTTCCGCGTCGAACATCAATTAAAATATTATTATATTTTTAGGTTTCGCAAAGATTAAGAACTAATCTATAAATGGCATTAACAGCTGCTGAGAGACAGCGTCGCTATCGCGAAAAGCGAAAAAACAAATCACGCAATCTGCTGCAATTTGGGCACATTTGCACCCTATCCTAGATCTCGTTCAGAAAGACCTACCACGCGTCAAGACTGTTCACGTGTTCTTTGATGGGCCAGCTACCCAAACAAACAAAAAATTACTTTTACCTCATATAAACAAGATTTTTTGAGAATTACGGATTTGAGAATATAACCTGGAACTTCTTTGAAGGAGGACACGGAAAAGGCGCAGCAGATGGAGTAGGGGGACTCTTAAAACAGCAAACAGACAATAAAGTTGTAACTGGACATGACATTGCTGATGCAGCTCAGTTTTTACTGGCTCTTAAAGACTCCACTAAGATAAAGCTCTTTTACGTGACTGATGATGACATCGCAAGGGTTGCCGCAATCATTCCAAAGAATGTTGTTTCGTTGCAGGGCACAATGCAAGTCCATCAAGTTTTTACTGAGAGTCCGGGGTCATTAAAGCATCGGGTGTTAAGTTGTTTCTGCAAAAAATAATATTCTTGTCATAGAACTAAAACTTATCGCCCTGTATCAGAAACACCTAAAAGGGGTCTCAAAAATAACAACAGCAGTCACGATGATATTGAGGACCAGTTGCGTGATATAATAAACATTGTAATTGCTCTTCGAGAAAGCGTTTATGATATCGTGTATTCCCCGAGTTCTAGGTCAGAAGAAGATAACGAGCCATTTGTGAGCCTAAAACAGAATGATCTCAAAGAGCCTAACGCAGTGCTCAAAGAAAATAATGATTTATTAATCGGATTGAATTATAAAAATCTTTCAAAGCCTGATGAAGCTGTGCCTGGGACATCACATGAATATGACTTAATTGTAGATGATATTCATCCAACAAAAATAAAGAAAGATGTCCATGTTTTAGTTAGAGTAACAAGCAAAAGAAATGTTGAATACATATACGTCGGCGTTGCAATGAGTAATGTTGATGAAGAAGGCGATATAAAAGTGATGTTTTTAAGAGCAATAAATAAAAGCGGAAAACTGTTCACATTAGTTGAAATAGATGTTTCCTATGTGGCATACGAAAATTTGCTGAAAATCGTCCCCAAATCAAATGTTTTCAAAAAAGGAAGGCGTATATTGTACGAATTTGCAAAGCCGTTAGAAGTGTTTGAAAAGTACAAAAATCGTAGTAAGTTTATGATTTTCAGACTGATTTATTATCAATGTTATTATTTACAAAAGTATTATTAATTTAAGTATGACATGTCACTAAGTATATTAGTTACCTAAGAATTATAAAGAACTGTTTTTTCTAAGTTTCAAGATTTATAAATTGTATAATACGGCTTTCGAACAGGTAAATCAACACAAGATGCAGTAATGGCTCTAACCTCTTTGATTACTGATCAATTGGACAATGGGGGTAACTGCTTAACGGTATTTCTAGACTTGAAAAAGGCATTTGACACCGTCTCTGTCTCCACCCTCGTCAAAAAATTGGAAAGCATTGGAGTGAGAGACAATGCTCTCGACTTAATTAAGGATTACCTCAGTGGGCGGAGGCAGCGAGTTAAGTTGGGACGACTTGTGAGTGATGATGCAAGCCTGACCCATGGCGTGCCTCAGGGTTCGGTCCTTGGACCAACCTTATTCTTAATTTATATAAATGAGCTTAGTAATATAGAACTCCATAATACAAGGGTTTTCTCCTACGCTGATGACACTGCCATTGTGATCACGGGCAGCTCTTGGGTTTCTATCAAAAAAGACGCAGAATCTGCACTCTCTATTGTTGCTCTTTGGCTTAGACATAACTTACTTACACTAAATTCTTCTAAAACTAACTTCATGTGTTTTTCTATAAACAGTAGATCTCAACCACCAGATGATTACAATCTTAAAGTACACAACTGTGAAAATCCGAGTAGCATTAACTGTAATTGTTCCGTGATAAGTAGGGTAGCCACTTACAGATACCTAGGAATTATGATTGACGATAGGCTCTCCTGGTACTCCCAAATTGATTTAATCGCATCAAGGACAAGGAAACTGATTTGGATTTTTAAAATATTGAGGTACTCTGCTAATGAAAATCTCATAAAAAAAAAAATATATATTGCTTTGGCACAATCAATCATAACCTATTGTATTCCAGTATGGGGAGGTGCATCCAAGGTAAAATTTCTGGACGCAGAACGCGCTCAAAGAATACTTTTAAAAGTTATGTGCTTTAAAAAACTGAGATTCCCTACTCACACTCTTTACTCAATAACTGACTTACCAACTGTACGACAGCTGTACATTTTACACACCATTTTAGAAAAACACAAATCTCTACCATTTGATTCCACTGTGCTGGCAAAGAGACGTAAAGACACTGTAGCTAAAAAAAGTAAATGTAAAACCTATTTTGCTCAGCACCAATATTTACACCAATCATCTCATTTATATAACCTTGCTAATAAAATTCTAAATATTTATACTGAAACAAGCTTTACATGTAAGCGGCTGCTGACAGAATGGGTTAAAAAATTAAGCTATGAGGAAACAGAAAAAACTATTATTCATATTGAGAAATAAAGTATTATAATAAGATATAATAAATTATTATGTACTACATAAACACAACGCGCCACACAAACACACACACCCTCCCTCTCACACACACACACACACCCTCACACACACCCTCTCACACCCTTACCCTCTCACACATCACTACACACTGAATTAAACTATGATTGTCACTTCTTAAATATAGCTGTAAAAGTATCACTTAAGTAAAAAGATTTAACAAAATGTATTAATACTGAAATTGCTACGCGAGAGTGATTTTCTCCTGGCACGATTGTATTTACACTCAAAAGGAGAAATCAACCTCATATATTGTTAAAACGATTTGTTATCCAATAAACTATATTTATTATTATTATTATTATAATAAACACATTGTTATCAAGGGTAAACCCTTCTGTCACATATCCTAATCCTCCGTCACAACTATGTCTCCCGGGCGGGCAACAGATTTAGTAATCTGTTCCAATAACTAATCGTAGTATAATGTTTAAATGTGTTGGTAATCGATTTGTATTTATCTGGCTTATATATATATTTCAACACAAAATGCTAAGTAGTTCCGAACTATAATTTATATTAAAAATTCTTCTCATATCTGAATGAAACGTGACAGAGGGGTTTTCAATATGTCATTATTAATTGTTATTGAGGTTATAAAGAGGTCCTTAATTGATTCATAAAATATCTTCAATGTCTATTTTTCATAAGAGAAATTCAAAAATGTTTATGATTGTGCATGATGCTTAAAAAAATTAAAGCTTAATCGTGACAGAGGTGTACATTTTCCACCACATACCTATCCATTTAAGCAATTTTACCATAAAACGCAGTAAATCTTCGCTGCTGAGTATTTCAGTGCAAAATATAATAACTTGTCAACCATATTATATCAAAACATATAACATTTAAAACATTTTTTTTATTTTTGAAAGTCACAAAATTTGCTTCCAAATTGTCGGTAAAAAAAGAGAACGACCCATCTATGTTTTTGATGATAGACACCCAGTCCAGAAGGCAACTAGAGATACATAATAGGCCCGCAGGAACAAGGTTCAATGATCACCAACCGAGCCCCCAGCACGAATCCAGGCGGCCGACCAAATCCCATACTACATACTAATAGGTTACATATATACATGCCTACCTCCGCCCATTCGATTAGTCTTGCTAAGAAGAAGGACAAGAAACTGCAAGATCATGTCTTTTTTTTCAACATAAAACTTATACTATACAATATATGACTTATATCTACTTTAACTAAGGGATAAGAAAATACAAGACAGCAGTAATTCAGGTTAAGAGTATGACATAGCCAAAACAAAAACCAGTTCCGGGCGTGGCTTATTCTATTTTACGATAGCGCGCGGGGGGAAATTCGTCCCGGTCTCTAAGCTCGCGTCACCATAGCAAAAATACGAATAGAGTGGACGAGGCAGGGTCAAAAGTAATACGTATTTTATTTTATCTAATTTATTAGTGTATTTCGATCATCGTCACACGGCATTGATCCTACTTGCTATCACGTCGGGACGTAAATTTATTATGGTCGGCTAAAAGTGGTTTTTTGAGTGTTTGATTTATCAGTTGACCCTCGGAACATTTCAGACACTCCTTTAGAGACACATAATAATATTGTGACGGTTAATTGTCACCATTACCCATTCTTTAAATATTTTTCGCCCGTTGAGCTGGTTTTACACTTGCGGGAAAATAAATTGGACCAAAAATTTCCTTACAAATAATTTTTACTAAAGTTGTTATTACAAAAACTGGAAACTAACAAATATTCTCAGAAGGAATGCACCACGTCACTATCTATCTCACTGTAGCCTATATCAATTATGCCTCTCTCATTCAACCACGTTTAACTGCGTTACTATCTCATTCCAACTCATTTTAAATAGCGTCACTATTTATCTCACTCTAACGCGTGTTAAATGGCATTTCTAATGCACGTCAAATAGTTTTACTGCCCGCCACTCTTTCATTCTAAATTCTAATTATTTTAAAAAATACGCAGCTCCTTTGGTAGTAAAATAGCAATAACTTTTTTTTCAAAAGTAATACACAGAAATTGCCAGATCATTTGAAAAACAATATTTGATGAGCCGTTATTTAAGACAATTTGCAAAACTAACATAGGACATTTTTTTTCAGGGTGTGGTATCGAACTAACCTAATTACAAAAAATTGCTCATAAATTGGGTTTTTATTTTTCTTCCTGATGTAACAGCATTTCAAGGTTTATTTTTGACTTTATCAATAGCATGACTATTCAGAGTTGCGCAACAAAAATTTTATTCTTAGAATTTAGAACTGGTTAGCTTTGACTCTCAAAAATCTATTCGAATTTATAAAGTACCATCAACTCGAAGACTATCTACTTTTTGCTGAGGTCATAATTTGATATCCTGGTCAGTCATGAGCTGGCCTACCAGCCTTCCAAGGGAAAGCGTTGACTTTTGGGACACCTGTTTACCCTTGGGATAAATCGCCAAGTGTTTAAAATATAGAAATTTATTTGTATCATAGTTTGAAATGTTCAGGTCCCTTTACGAAAAATTAAAAAACAAAACTCTTTTAGGATTAATTTGTTGTCCCTATGTTTGTCTGTTTGTCCGTTTGTCTAGGCAATTTTTCTGGGTAAAATCAATAAATGCTAATATTTACAGCCTTGTAAAATATACATATTATAACGTTTTTATTGCCTTTTGTTTAACTTTTTCATACAAATTTTCTCCTTATGAAAATATAGAGATCAACACTTCACATAATATTTTGCATTTGAAAGAAAGCACAGAAAGGAACTGTAGAACAAATAATGTAAAAAATATAAAACCATATCTTTCTTTTATAAAGGGATTAATAATTTACTGTTTGTTCAATGTGGCGATAACTTTGTTTATTATTTTTTTTTTCTTTGTTACAAAGATAACAAATATTTTCATACAAGGTTTTCCTTAAGGGCTATTTCTCCGAATTTGTAACAAAATATTAAGAAATAATTATAACGGTAAAGTACAACTTTTAGCTAAGACAATTTATTGTTAAAAGTTTGCTAAATGCATAAACATATTTTAATGATATTATGGTATCTTCAAAATAATTGGGTTTTCCATAGCGTGATATCAGATTATTTAAGAAATTTACGGCTGGTATCACGACGACGGATAAGCCAATTATTTTATTACTATTGTAATATAATTAAAAATATGTTAATGCATACAGCAGACTTTTAACTATAAGTTTTCTTAACTAAAAGTTGTATTTTTACTTATTAAAATAGTATCAAGAAGTGCAAGATGACAAGATATTCAAAATAAGTTAATTGAATTTGTGAAATGGTTTCAGGTCAAAACAGTTTTCCATGAAACGGTAATTGTTTATACTTAGCAAAGTGTGTAAACTTAGTCATCTTAACATGAACGACGCCCGTATTTATCTCTTTTTTATTTCCAGTATAGATAAAAATATACAAACTTGTTAAACTCTGTGTAAAAACGAGGCAATATTGACGATATCCTGACAGCTATTATGATGGTGTTTTATCAAATTTTGCTTTTTGGGCTGTATAGAGACGTAGTTAGATGTCACTAGAATATACTCATGAAAAAAGATATGAAGAAAATAAGCTGTAGACTTCACTTTCGGTTTATACCTATTGTATGAATTTTAAGAAAAATACAGGGGTAAAGGGACCTTTTAAGGAAAACCTTGTATTAAACTATTTGTTACCTTAGTAAAAAATAATTCAAGGGAAAAAATAAACAAAGCTATCGCCACATTGAACAGTAGATAATTAATCCCTTTAGAATAGAACAACATGGTTTTCATATTTTTTACATTATTTGTTCAACAATTCCTTTCTGTGTTGACTTTTAAATGCAAAATATTATCTCAAGTGTTCATCCCTACATTTTCATAGTGAGAAAATTTGTATGAAAAACGTAAAAACCTAAAACATAATATAAATAAAAACGTCAAAAGTATGTTTTTACAGCTCTATAGAGGGCCGTTTATATTGGTATTTATTAATTTTACCCAGAAAAAATTGTCTAGACAAACGGACAGACAGACAAACATAGGGATAACAAATTAATCCTAAAAGAGTTTCATTGTTTTCATTTTGCGTAACAGAACCTGAACATGTACCGACAGGATTATTTACGATCTAATAATTTTGCCATGCACTGTAAATATTTCAAAATAAATTTCTATATTTTAAATGCTTGGCGATTTATCCCAAGTAAGTGTACCTATATAATTTGCAAAAAACTTCACTTATTGGACCTGAAATGGTGAGCCAATACTAGACGGTAATTTCACGAAAAGCTCATTGACCTTTGTTACAGATCTCAGTAAGTATAAGTAAATTAATTTGGGTTTCAATAACGATCACAAAATTATTCTTTTAGAGTAACATATGTTATTTTCCCGCATAAAAGTATGAATTCATTCCAAATTCATTCAGTTTTGTTGTTATGACTATGGCACGATGTAGCTAAATCACTCATACGCATATTTTGTTGAGTTTTTAACGGCAGGAATATGATGCTCCTCGAAATATTACTTTATAAAATTAATTTCAATGTGTTTTGAAGTAGTTTTGGGAGATATTTATAGCTTGCAAAAAAGGGCACAGGTTCCACGTCTTACGGGCGCCAACGCTAGGCGTAGACTGACAATATCTTGCTGCCGCTGACTGCATCAGTGGATTTACGCATTTTTGGAAAAAGGGGGTGCTTTTTTTGACTCGAATAACGTGGTATTTGGAAAATGAATAGATATCATTCACACTAATTTTATTAAAAAAAAACCAACAAAATTGCGAAAGCGATACCTGAAACAAAATCGATAAGAAGTGTGCAATAGAGGGTTACAAAAAAATTCATTGACAGTACAAATATGAATCGATTAACGTGGTTTGTGGAAAATGAATACCTTAAAGTTCAACCAAAAACATGTTTTTTTTTTATGGCTATACGTAACCTAATTATTGCAACAAAATCATCCGAAAGCTGACATTTTATTTCTGTTTGTATTTTCGTTCCCCTTAATGAAAAAAAGAAAAACATATATATCTTTGTCTACCTGTCTCATATAGTCCTTTTCCTTTTACAGTCTGTAATCAATTAATGTTTACACCTTAGAGGAATCATAAGTTAAGAAATTATACTATTTAATTAAATTATAACCTATCACCGTAACAATACTTTATATTCTCTGGTAACACCATGCTTCACCATCATCCAAATATTCATTTAGTTTATAATATGCCTGTCTGTTTGTTTGTTTGTACACGCACATCTCCGAAACCACCGAACGAATAGACAATAGTGTCTAAATATAATTTGAGTTTCATTAGGTTATGGACAATAAAACTTATATCAAAATAAACCTAAATAAAACCGGCCAAGTGCGTGTCGGGCCACGCGCAGTGTAGGGTTCCGTAGTTACCCTGCACAATATGCGGACTTCTTCTCCAAGTACATTTTATAAGTTCGTCGACTAATACAGATCGCGCCAAACTTCTAGTACGCTCGGAAGTTGCTCTTCCCAAGAACGACATTTTGTTCCTGCTGATGCGAATCGCTCCGTGTTTAGAGGGGACTAAAAGTTTGGCGCGATATGTACTCGTTAACTTGTAAAACCTACTTAGCCGTAAAGGTTTCCTTTTAATTTCGTTGATTTTTGTCACGCCTCCTAAAACCCTAAAATGTGATATAAAGTGGCCGTCATATTAATTAAATTCCAAAATAATACCTATATAACACCTCGAATGTTTTCCGAGCGGCCCTCTTCCACTGAGCAATAGACAAGCAGGACAGATTTCAACTTAGCGGAAGACTGATACATGTGAAAGTTTTTTCAATTCCACTTCACGACGGAGTTTCAAATTAAAATTAATGGAATCATAACCATGTATTGTCCGGTCGAAAATCGCCAGTTACCTAACATTATATTCAATAGACATCAAATTATTCTGGGTGAACGAACTGTTGAGGTGCGGTGGACTCAAGCGGTTCGGAGTCTGCAAATAAAATAGTAAAACAAGAACTCTATTAGACTGAATGCCAAAAGGCTTTATAGATCAACGCTTTGATGAAAGCTCTTCCCCATTTATTTTATTCACGTGGGAGTGATTTTGCGATAGTGGAAGTAGGTAATGTACAAAGTTTCTATAATTGATATACAAGGTGACTTTTTGATCATCGTCCAAATTCATACTGGCGGCTTGATAAGTGATCAGTATCATGGATCAATAACAATTTTTGTAAAATTCGTAAAATGAAATGTCGACTCCCCATAGTCATTCACTTGGGACTGAAAGTGAATTACTATGGGAAGTCGAAATTTCATTTTACGAATTTCACAAAAATTTTTATTGATCCGAGATACTGACCACTTATCAAGCCTCCAGTAAGAATTTGGACGATGATCAAAAAGTCACCTTGTATACAAACTTCGTTCAATAACCAAACCTCTGAGTGTGGGTTGGTAGCACTGATCTATTAAGAGGCTATGGTACTGTACAAAGTTTCTATAATTGATATATACAAACTTCGTTCAATAACCAAACCTCTGAGTGTGGGTTGGTAGCACCGATCTATTAAGAGGCTATGGTACTGTACAAAGTTTCTATAATTGATATATACAAACTTCGTTCAATAACCAAACCTCTGAGTATGGGTTGGTAGCACCGATCTATTAAGAGGCTATGGTACTGTACAAAGTTTCTATAATTGATATATACAAACTTCGTTCAATAACCAAACCTCTGAGTGTGGGTTGGTAGCACCGATCTATTAAGAGGCTATGGTACTGTACAAAGTTTCTATAATTGATATAATACAAACTTCGTTCAATAACCAAACCTCTGAGTATGGGTTGGTAGCACCGATCTATTAAGAGGCTATGGTACTGTACAAAGTTTCTATAATTGATATATACAAACTTCGTTCAATAACCAAACCTCTGAGTGTGGGTTGGTAGCACCGATCTATTAAGAGGCTATGGTACTGTACAAAGTTTCTATAATTGATATATACAAACTTCGTTCAATAACCAAACCTCTGAGTATGGGTTGGTAGCACCGATCTATTAAGAGGCTATGGTACTGTACAAAGTTTCTATAATTGATATATACAAACTTCGTTCAATAACCAAACCTCTGAGTGTGGGTTGGTAGCACCGATCTATTAAGAGGCTATGGTACTGTACAAAGTTTCTATAATTGATATATACAAACTTCGTTCAATAACCAAACCTCTGAGTATGGGTTGGTAGCACCGATCTATTAAGAGGCTATGGTACTGTACAAAGTTTCTATAATTGATATATACAAACTTCGTTCAATAACCAAACCTCTGAGTATGGGTTGGTAGCACCGATCTATTAAGAGGCTATGGTACTGTACAAAGTTTCTATAATTGATATATACAAACTTCGTTCAATAACCAAACCTCTGAGTGTGGGTTGGTAGCACCGATCTATTAAGAGGCTATGGTACTGTACAAAGTTTCTATAATTGATATATACAAACTTCGTTCAAAAACCAAACCTCTGAGTGTGGGTTGGTAGCACCGATCTATTTAGAGGCTATGGTACTGTACAAAGTTTCTATAATTGATATATACAAACTTCGTTCAATAACCAAACCTCTGAGTGTGGGTTGGTAGCACCGATCTATTAAGAGGCTATGGTACTGTACAAAGTTTCTATAATTGATATATACAAACTTCGTTCAATAACCAAACCTCTGAGTGTGGGTTGGTAGCACCGATCTATTAAGAGGCTATGGTACTGTACAAAGTTTCTATAATTGATATATACAAACTTCGTTCAATAACCAAACCTCTGAGTGTGGGTTGGTAGCATTGATCTATTAAGAGGCTATGGTACTGTACAAAGTTTCTATAATTGATATATACAAACTTCGTTCAATAACCAAACCTCTGAGTGTGGGTTGGTAGCACCGATCTATTAAGAGGCTATGGTACTGTACAAAGTTTCTATAATTGATATATACAAACTTCGTTCAATAACCAAACCTCTGAGTGTGGGTTGGTAGCACCGATCTATTAAGAGGCTATGGTACTGTACAAAGTTTCTATAATTGATATATACAAACTTCGTTCAATAACCAAACCTCTGAGTGTGGGTTGGTAGCACCGATCTATTAAGAGGCTATGGTACTGTACAAAGTTTCTATAATTGATATATACAAACTTCGTTCAATAACCAAACCTCTGAGTATGGGTTGGTAGCACCGATCTATTAAGAGGCTATGGTACTGTACAAAGTTTCTATAATTGATATATACAAACTTCGTTCAAAAACCAAACCTCTGAGTGTGGGTTGGTAGCACCGATCTATTAAGAGGCTATGGTACTGTACAAAGTTTCTATAATTGATATATACAAACTTCGTTCAATAACCAAACCTCTGAGTGTGGGTTGGTAGCACCGATCTATTAAGAGGCTATGGTACTGTACAAAGTTTCTATAATTGATATATACAAACTTCGTTCAATAACCAAACCTCTGAGTGTGGGTTGGTAGCACCGATCTATTAAGAGGCTATGGTACTGTACAAAGTTTCTATAATTGATATATACAAACTTCGTTCAATAACCAAACCTCTGAGTGTGGGTTGGTAGCATTGATCTATTAAGAGGCTATGGTACTGTACAAAGTTTCTATAATTGATATATACAAACTTCGTTCAATAACCAAACCTCTGAGTGTGGGTTGGTAGCACGGATCTATTAAGGTTTCTCCCAACGCCAACGACCTTGAACTGAGTAGCTTTAAAACCATTTTATACGGTAACTATAGTATTCTTTAATAGAAAAAAAATACATAGTAATCTACATGATACAAATAGTGATGTGGTTTTTCCTGAATTTTATTTTAATATACAGAAGTGTAGCAAGACAATTCCAAGTTTACCCTTATTTCTCTATTTTTTGTCCACTTGTAACAATATAACTGCTACAGTTTTTATCGAAACAGTATAAAAATTTATAAACTTCTAGACAAAATTATATTTAATGATATGGTTTTCTCAGTTCTCGGAAATTCATTTTATTTCAGATAAAATAAATTAAAAACACACTATTTTCGCACTTGTCAGCCGCAGCGACTGACGTAACAGCCATGTTGCAGTGCGAGCTGATAAGAACTTTATTTTAATACCGTTTTGTTGGAAATTTCAACCACCACGAATAGAGTTGCTAATTTTCTCGACGGAGCCACTTTAAGAGGCTACGCGAATTTTATTTTTGTCACTGTCACTCCAAGCGAAAGGCTCCAAGGGGCGGATTCAGGGCAAAAGGAAAAAAAAGTTGGTTTTATATTTTTATTAAAAAAAAAAACTAAAATAGCTAGCAAAATTTCAAATATTAAATCTCTAGATATTGTTGAAACACACTTAATAAAATATGTTTGAGTTCTGTATATGGTTCCTATTCGTCAAACGAGGAGAAAAAGTATCTTTGAAGACCTCATTTCAACAATTATTTCTATCGAGGAAAATTTTTCCAAACATGTTTTCCAATTTCAAAACCCTAGATTATATAGTCAAAATGCATATACCGGAAATTTATTAAAATTTTCCGTATATTTCATGAAACACACAGAAAAGAAACACCCGTATTTTTTTTCCGCATATCGCCTTAAGGTGATATACCGTGCTAGCAAAGGTCCCCGTTACTCCAGGCAGAAAGACCCGCAGTGCGAAAGGGACGGAATCGGGGAAAATTGTCAAAAAGTCGGTTTTAAATTAATGCAAAATTAACTAAAATAGCTACAAAAAATTCCATAACCAGTAATTTAGGTGTAGTTAAAACCCATCTAAATAAATATTTTTCAAGTCTGTATGCTATCCTAATTTGTCAGAATATCAAAAAAAGTGTAAATTTAGACCTGATTTCAATAATTATTTCTATCGAATGAAACTCCTCATATCGCGTTTCTGATAGACCAAAATCTAGTAAAAGGTCCCAAAATTGTTATACTAATTTATTTTACTTAGAACTTCATTAAAAGAGCAGATAAATAACTTCAAAAAGTGTCAATTTTCACGGTATAGCCCCTTCAGGCTGCCATATTTTGCCAGGGTCTCATTGGGACGCTCTGGAATGGGGAGTAAATTAATACGCGATTTTTATACAAGACAAATATTTATTCGCTTATTTAGATATACAGGGTGTTAGATGAAGATGCGGAAGCCTGAAACTGGCGATAGTACTCGTACATACGAACAACTTCTCATGAAAAGAAATTGAGAGATCGAGGAAAAAAAATCAAGTGTTTCATACATTTTGATTGGGTAGCAGATTCTTTTTTGCGATTCGAGGTTTGTCTCCGGTTTCCGGCTTCCGCAACTTCATCTTAACACCCCAGTATACACATTTACGTATTTGTAGCGAATGTATTATATTTTTCTGTATAATAAAATTCTGTATAAAAATAATAAAGAAAACCGCATTCAACGATTTAAAACGGAACAGAAAGACAAATAAAAAAATAGTTTGACACTCAATACAAATGTAATCCATTTCATTTAAAATTTTGCAAAAATATCAAATGTGTAGACATGAATTTATTACTACTTTATTGTTAGTACAGATTATTGTTTTGATTTTTATTCTTTATTGTAGGTATTTGCTATCCATTTAATTATTATTATAAATTTATTTTGTGCACCACCTTCGCGTTTTTTTTTGTCCGACGATTAATTTCCACCCAAAGGTTGTCTGGAAGAAATCGCTATAAGTGATAAGGCCGAAAATTGTTACCTTCTCTTATAAGTTTGTTCTTTTACCTTATTTTATTTATTTTGGTGTACAATAAAGAGTATTGTCTTTTATTTCGAGTATGTTACGTATGAAGCAGCGGCGGTAGCCCAGGGGTAGAACGTTGGCCTCTCAATCTTGATATCCAGGTTCGATCCCCGGTCGGACATGCACCAATGAGTTTTTCGGAATTTATGTGCATAGTACTTACCACTTGCTGAACGGTGAAGGAAAACATCGTAATGAAACCTGCATGCCTTAAAAATTGTGTATTTGTGCCCGAAATACGCCGAAAGGGCTCACCACCCATCACGTTGGGACGTAATAATCGTCAGTGAGACGCGGGTGTTCCGAGTATGGACCGTGACTTGCATTTCACAGTTCACACTCGGAACACCTCTGACACCCCCTTGGGGATTCATGTCGTGATGATATATGTATATAATATAATTATGTACGGCTCAGGCGAGACTCTAGACAGAGCAAATAGTGTGAAATAACAAATAATAGATTCGAAGCCTATGAATGAAATCAAATTACTTTCCTGTTTCAATCTAAAATAGTCTTTATCACCAGGCATAAAAGTTCAATTTGGGGAATTATTCGTTGATAGCTCTCATGCCGGTTGCTAATGACAACGATACGATCGATGAACTGATACAAACTTATTTAGTCAGCCGGGTTAACGAATAGTAATCGTTATTTGAGTGGAATAAGAACCAATTTTAGTTAAATATTAGTTTGTTCGTCAGTGGAACCTATGGAACCGTAAATAATGAATCTCAAATTAGATAGTTCTGCCACAAAATAATCACTTACAGAAGGTTCACTCCGCATAACTAGCGAACACATGCACACATATCAATCATCAGTAACGTAAACAAAGTTTATTTTTCTTTTTTCTTTTATATTTTAATGTTAAATAATAGAAAACCATCTATTTTTTGTTACTCACGAGACTCATTCCTGCAGTCAAACTGTTTGTACAGTTTTGTTTTAAAATATAATACCTATATTTGTTTTCTGTATAATCATTTAAATAAATATTAAATACTGACTTTTTTGTCTTTATAAATGATAAGAATAACCCCGAAATATATCTCACTAAAATTTTATTTTAAGTTGTTTTATGTTATTCTTATCATTTAAATAAATAAAATAATAAAAAATAAATAGACGCGTACGCGACGATCTCGGTTGAAGTCGTTCGAATGCACGGAACACTTTTACCAGTCGAATGCCAATACGAAATTCTGCCGAGATCATCATCATACGTATATATGCGTCTATGCATGTGTGCGTCTGTTTTCGCTCCGTCGTCGAGTCGGCCTTCTGGTAGTATCTATTTTGTGGTTCTGCTAACACGTAGGAGGATTTGTTGCTAAAGGTTTATCAATGGCTATTCTTTGTTATTTATCGATTCGTCTCAGACCAAACTGTCTCACTTTTGGCAGAGTAAACATAGAGTATTGTATCTTAGTGCAAACGCTCAGATTCGATTCGTTTGAAGAAAGTCAGCCTCTCCTTGTACTGAAAAAAATATATTTGATTTATTATCTTTTTATCTAGGGATTCTACTTATAAAGAATGTATTATATCATCTATCTCCATCCATCAGCCTAGTTCGTCCACTGCTGGACATAAGCCTTTCCTGGACTTTGCCACTCCCGGCGGTCATCCTGGAAGAATTGCCCATACTCACACACGCTGGGCAGGCGGGTTGGTGAGCGCGGTGCAGGAACCCTCGCACCAGTGACGCCGCTGTCCGTCACCAGCCTGTTCCATATAAGGCCCGGCTATTTGGGATGGATATACCGCCATCCATCGGGCCCAGGCGTGGTGGGCCTCCTGGTTTTTTGCCTGTGAGCTGTCCTCTTACTCTCCCCCTATTCAGGGCCTGATGGATGGATGGGTAATAAAAAAGTTGCCAGGGTAGGCCATCCTCTTAGAGAAACCTGTCCGTGTACGCTCAGTATATAGGTAGGTAGCTACAGTTCATTCTGCAATAATATTTGCATACCCAATGTGGGGGAAATGTATTCCTTGATTGGCGACAATACTCTCTATGGTACACTGTGTAGCATTCGCTACAAGTATTCAACTGGTCAAAAACGGTTTTCGTTGCTACTTAGACAATTACTGTGGTATGGTTCTACATCTCAGATTTAGACGAGATTTGTCTTATTGCTCTAAGTGTTCGTGTTCAGATGTCTCCACGGTTCCTCACACTTATTTCACAAAAACTATAGGTACGGCACTAGGGATTATGATTTATCGAGGTTTTTTATTTCTCGGGTCTCGAGAATTCTCGACCTCGATTTCTCGGGTCATCCCGGGAATTCGAGAAATTTGTATTTATTACTTTGTTTTAGTTTAATAAATAAAAATGCCGGTAATGTACATTTTTTTTTTACTAAAAAGAACAAAAATCAATCAAGTCTCTCAAATTACTTTAATAAAAACAGATATTTTTAAACAGAAATTGTTAAAAAAACATTACTTACATTATTAAAAACAGTTAGTTTTAATCAATAAAATATTATAAGAAATAAAATAATAATGAAAACTTCTGTCTCAAACAAATAATTAAAAATCTCTAAAAACAATCCACATAACTTCTATATGAACTAAAATAAATAGTTAGATACTGCACTCAATCAATCGTAAACGTGTCTATCCACCACTGCGTGCACTATTCGGTCCGAACGCGGTGAGCGTTGAAATGTAAATGACGCATTAGTGGGACGCGGACGCGGGCATTTGTCAGTATCAAAGGACACCGACAGCCACCTGCCGCCCTGTCAAAGGATGCCACCATCGCGCGGCAAAAGACAAAGAGTCAAAGGGCAAAATTGCCGATATCTAGGTATTTTTATAGCTTTATTGTAAAATCATAATGTTTCGCTGTCTCGACTTTTCTCGAGATCGAGAAAAGTCAAATTCCCGGGAAATCCCGGGACGAGAATTGCCGGGTCAAAACTCTATACGGCACACATAGGTACGGCAGACATACTCATATTTTTCACGCACCCTAATGTGCGTACAGGTCGCATCGATTTTCAACGATTTAACGATTAATTATAATATACCTAGTGTCATTTTTGTAATGTGGTTAAATGGTCGTACAGTACTCCCAAAGTAATAATGCGCATACAAATCTATAGCCGAGCGACCGGACGTACCACGTGACCGTATTAATTGTACAGAAAGTGTAAGGAAATACGAACTTTGCCGAACAGTGGCGAAGATTTGGGAGCACTGTATAGGCAGTGGCGGATTTGCCCTAAAGCCCAGTAGGCCCAGTAGGGGCGGCCAATCGTGGCATAAAATACACTGATGATAACAAGAAACTACCCAAAGTAACTTACTTTGTTATTAAATATTTTATTTTTAACCTGACGAAACTAAAGAAATCAATCAAACAAACTCTCGCGTTTTGTACACATTATAATATATATAATCGGGTCTACCGCGATCAATTTTTACCTTTTTAGCAGATATCTGCAGATAGCAGAACATCTTTTAGAATCCGGGACCAACCACTGGATAGAACTGCATAACCCGAAAATTCTCTCCACCGATCGCCATTACTACCCTAGAATTGTGCGTGAAGCGATTGAAATCAAGAAACATCCAAATAATTTCAATAGGGAAGATGGTTTCAAATTTTCTCCCACATGGAGTCCAGTCATCGGGAAATTTAAATCGCGGGTTCCTTCTCTTAGTGCATCTCCGGATACTGTGAGTGTTGTGTGCCGTGCGTGAATAAGATAACAATTAATTTTAAAGACTAAAGTGTTTTTGCGGGTACAAGGAAAATACTTCGGTCGTCACCTGCATCTCATCACTGCGCCTCGCCATACTTGCCAGTTTCCCGTAGACCACGAGACATGCAACTGTCTCGAAACGTCGGGCGTCCCCTTTTCGTAAAAAGGTAAAAATTTATCGCGGTAGACCCAAATAAATATATATTTTAATTACAATTTCATACCCATGTGACTTGTATTCTATATACGACATATGCATAATTAAATTTCGGAATATATTTCGATAAAAGTTGACAAGTAAATTCATATGTACCCAAATGGGAGCTAAGAAAGGGGCGGCTGGTACTACATGGCCTAGGGCGGTCAAGACTGCAAATCCGCCATTGTGTATAGGGAAGTGGTCGTATCGGGAAGTGGTCGTATCGGGAAGTGATCATATGGGGAAGTGGTCACCCGGGACCGAAAGGATAGAACACATCTAAAAAGAGGGCGGCGCGTGAACCTGTAGCCACAGACAACATAACATATCACATTTCTATTGACATCACAATCACAGGCATGACATTGATGATAAAAGTCGTAGAAGAACCGGCTGAGGGCAGAAATTACATCCATCGCGGGCAAAAAGCGGGTCATCTACGAGCATATCAGCCTTGCAAACCCAACCATAACCGAATCCTACACATGGACCGACAAATTGCCCAAGCAAAGATGATTAGCAGCGAGCCTATGAGTTAAAGACTATTTCGTTCGCTGTAGAGCTCGGTATAATTGCCTACAGATTCTGGCTTGGTTTCGACATCTATAGTCGTTGCAGCTCATGAAGTCGCCTTCATATTTGTCGTGGTAATGACAATGTTAATGTTACCTGCCTCTCTATTATGTATCTTTAGTTGCCAACTGGACTGGGTGCCTATCATCAAAAACAAAGATAAACTATCAAATTCCGATTGTCTAAGGATATGTTCGCACTTGAAGTGACGTCACATTTCGTAAATAGTTCAATATTCACTAAAGACAATTTTGAAAGTTCAGTTTTATCCATGTTTTTGATGATAGGCACCCAGTCTAGTTGGCAACTAAAGATACATAATAGAGGGGCTGGTCCTCTAAAAAGGCCGTTTTGCATGAATCACATTATGATTCTGTTCTAATACCGCCTCTTTGGCACGCGTGAAAAAACTCAACTCCATCCTACTTTCAAATCATTTTATGATTCGCCCAAGTCGGCCTTTTTAAATCCCCTGTGACTCATGCCAATCAAACATGCCAAGATTGGACAAATATGGGGACTTGGTGAGGGCATCATACCACGCAGGGTCTGATGTAGAAGTCGTTAGCGTCAACAAAAAAAGCAGGTGTGAAGTAATATATATTTTGATTAAAAAAAAAAACGTACGCAGTCATGAGGATTGCCGGCCGACAGAAGTGAAAACTTTTCTGTTGGCCAAGCGCAACACGACATAGCATGAAAAATCGTTAAACGCGCCTAAGGAAGTTTTTAATTCAATAAAAACAATCTACATAATGAATGCAAATAAAATTGTATTGATATTGTGTTTAAAATATATATTATTATTGTCTTTTTTCAGGTACTTAGCCCGTCGACTTCACAGATCTCAAACATCATCATAGTTTTCTAAGGTCAGTAAATTTATCTATTTATCAAATCCATTTTGTATGGAAACATTTCAATTAAGACTAATAAAAAACAGACTTATGGATTCAGCACCTTTCCCTCCGTAACCCGTTTCCAGTTTTTTTTTTTTTTTATTTTATTTTTTTAAAAACATCATAGGTAGGTAGTTACAAATAATAATCTTCGCCAAACTACTGAGTAGTTTGTTGGCGACAACGCTCTTCCACTTTTACTATTCTACCTTATTATTCTACATATTTTTCTCTAAAACCTACCACAATATCTTACATTTTATATATCAAAAAAATAAATATATAAATATTTTATATAAATCAAAAACTGGGCCCGCTTTACGAAGCGCAAAAACTTTATCACTTGTTCGGTTGTAGGCGGTTGTGGGCAGTACCCGTTTTCGGTTATTTTACTTCGCTCTAGCTCAAAACCTACGCGATAAATAAATAAACCATCCTATACAGGCTGGATTTTTTGCCGTTGGAAGGCCGAAAACTGGCGATCGTAGTCGACTATGCGAACAACTTTTACCATGGAGCCTAGTTTACACGGGTAATAAATAGTTGAATAAATAGTTACGCAAGTTACTTTATTACTTACAAGCCTTTATGGTTAACCAGGTTTAAAGAAAGAAAGAAAGAAAGAAAATATATTTATTTGTCAATAAACAACTAATTACACAAAGACTTAACATTAAACAGACGAAAAGGACGCAGCTCAGCAAAATGCTGTGTGAGTGCGTACATCTGCACAGCGCTGATTTTCAGCTGTCCGTGTTCTCACTAAATATTACACGTAGAGCGGGTAGTTTGGTTTTTTAAATTAAATCTAAATATTAAAAATTTGATGAACATGTATTATTAAAGAAATACAAATAACAAAAAATGTGATAAAACAAATTACAATAAAAATATTAAGATAAGTAAGTAATATATTAAAATGAACACATACAGTCAGAACGTATCCATCGTATCTTTGTACAACGTGTAACAGAAAGGTGTAACCATATTTGAAGAGCTTATTCAGTCAATGGTATAGAACAACTTTTACTATGGAACAAAACCTGTATCTCGAAATTTTTTTTTACTGTTTCATAGGAAAATGCAATGCCGCTCGGCCGAAATGTATGAAAGGGCAGATTTTTTTTTTGAGATTTCAGGGTTGACTCCATAGTAAAAGTTGTTCTATACCATTGACTGAATAAGCTCTTCAAATATATTATGGTTACACCTTTCTGTTACACGTTGTATATGTTTTTTTGTTTGCAGCAGTGTCTCTTTTTGTTTATTAAAAAGATTATTTTTCACATGGTGCTTAAAAGAATGAGACGTCATGTTCTCCCGCAAACGTGGAGGCAGATCGTTCCATATCTTTGCAGCCGCATATTTAAAGTTACCCCTGAAGCCGGATGTTAAATACGCCCCTCTCCCAAATGGGTAAAATTGTAAAAAATGTTTGTATAGACGAGTACCATTACTAGTTTCTAGCTTTTTAGGGACTGAAAAAATAAAACAGCCTGTATTTTAATCTAATACTAGACTGCATTTGGCAAGTCATTTAACTGTATATATGTTTTTGGACAGTGCGTGAGAGATTTAAGAAAATGTTTGATGCGAAATTCGTCTTAACTGTTTATTTGGTAGTATCATAGACTAAGTATTACTACGTATAGAGCGACAACTCCCATACATCAAGGCGTAGCAAATTTTTTACGCACCCTTACGACACTAGGTGTCGCCAAGTGTTGCAAATGAGCATAATCTGTTTAAGGCGATTACAATCGCCAAATTAGCAGCTCGATATTTGTCAGTACGAATATCAACGGAAACGACATTGAAATAACGTTCATATCAGCGCGCAATGCATAGTGATAGTGGCTATTACGACGCTCGTTGCGTCCTTGAAAGGGCGAAATAGGAGAAAATTATACTTTTCACTTAGACGTGATTGTTCGATTGAATAATCCTATGTTATGTTTATAGCTATCAAGTGTATCTATTTATCAAAGCATTAATTAATTCAATCGGCCAAGCCACTTAGGAGCAGTAGGAAATTCAGGCCAAAAAACACCATTTAGTGAATACATTTTTTCATGTAGAAGTTTTGGTGGTATGCAATAGAAAAATGTTGCATATGTTGTCTAAGAGCTGATTATTCACAATACATTTTTTCATTATTTTTGGTTTGGCCGTAAACGAGGAGTATGCTTTAGAAAGTACCCATTTGGCAATAGTAAGGGCCTTAATTGGCTGCAAGTAAACTCTCATGGTTACCAAGTAAAGATGTGGCTGTAATAAGATGGCGCTAAGTTGGAAACACTAACAGTGAATATTTCAGCGCCATCTATTGTCGAAGTGGGAATTATTTTCGCTGTGTCACCAATTGGTCTTTTTTAGCATCGTGTTCGTTAGAGGATTTAGCAACGCCGGGAACTGCTAGTCTACACGTAGTAATACTTAGTCTATGGTAGTATGAATCACATCTTGACCTTGAAAAATGGTCATTGTCTTCACCTAGATCTTAAATCTAAAACGATTTCGTTGCGGTTGTCATTATTTACACTTAAAATAGTTTCTTGTGGCAAAATAATGTCTATTTCAGTAGATTTTCCGGACATTTACCAAAATAATTCAATTTAAGTATTTCCCAGTTTTTTGTGGAGATCGACATTATTGATGGACATTTTATACAATCTAGGTGATTACATACATACATACATTCATGTACTCACACCGGTCTCCCAGAGGGGTAGGCAGAGACTACAGATTTCCATCTGCTACGATCCAGACATACCTCTTTCACCTCTACAACATCCATCAATCTAGTCATACAAGCTCTACTATTCTGGGTACTTTTGACATGGCCCTTCTTCAGATTGGGGATTGGGTTGGGAATATAACCAGCCGGCATTCCTATCGGTAAAAGATAGACGTTGCAATATTTGCATTTTATTTTCACGATCCACTGGCATTCAATAATCACTTTGTAAAAATATTGCGCGATACGTGAAATTTTAACGTGTGTGGGCCGAGGCTTCGGAGTAATTCAATGTAATTTATGTAATACACGTTAGTATTGCAGTTTTTATTAAGGGGCTCCACAATGCTAAACATCAGTTTTGTATTGGATTCAGTTCCGTCAATGTAGATGGTAAAAATTTGAAAAAAAAAATGGCTTGTTTTTAGACTCACGACAATTATTAATTTACTTATAAATAAAAATACTTTCAATCTTCTATTAAAAATGCTACTTTTAAAAAAGCATGAATTTCACGTTAAAAGCGATTCAGTTTCTATATTTAAAAACAAATTGAAACAAACCCAACACACGCATATACTAACTGGAAATTATAACTAAATAAATTATAATGTCCTAATGTAGCTGCGATTTCAAAATCACTGAAGTTTTGCGTGCGCGGCATCTTATTAGAGCAGGATAGACAGTTAAAAAACAAAAGTGTTAGACCAGGACTAAATTTTAGCATTGTGCAGCCCCTTAAAACAATATTTTCTTAATTACACTATGGCCGGAAACAATGTTTAATTAATAAAAAAAAAAATGTTGATAAATTATACAAATAAAATAATATAATAATTTAGAAGACAAAAGCTATATTTAATTTAGACACGATCATTTTACTTTCTAACGATCTCTGATTGCTTGAGACAAACAGTGTCTGTCTTTACTAGTATGTAGGTAGTCTACAAATCTAGATTTCCGAACAAATGTTCAAGCTTTGTGTTATTTATTTTATCTCGCATCGTTATAATCCATCCATCCATCAGCCTAGTTCGTCCACTGCTGGACATAAGCCTTTCCAGGACTTTACCACTCCCGGCGGTCAAGAAGATTCCTGGAAGAATTGCCCATACTCACACACTCTGGAACCTTCGGGGTGGGGTGTAGGGTGTTATATAGGGGTAGTGGCTGTGATAGGGAGGAGATAGGATTTGGTTGTGGTTGGAGTCTAGATAGGCTATGATAGGGGTATAGGGTGTTATATAGGGGTAATGGCTGTGAAAGAAGTAGAGGCTGTGATAGGGAGGAGGTAGGATGTGGTTGTGGTTGGGGTCTAGATAGGCTATGATAGGGGTATAGGGTGTTATATAGGGGTAATGGCTGTGAAAGAAGTAGAGGCTGTGATAGGAAGGAGGTAGGATGTGGTTGTGGTTGGGGTCTAGATAGGCTATGATAGGGGTATAGGGTGTTATATAGGGGTAATAGCTGTGATAGGATTCGAGGCTATGATAGGGAAACCGTATTATCATCGTAGGTACCTCTGGTACACGCTTTTTAGGATATGCAGGTTTTATTACAGTGTTTTTTATTATCATGCAGCAAATGATTAATATATGTATTCTGACAAACTTACATTGTCACTTACGGGTACTTGCAAAGGGGAATCGAACCCCTTCGCTTCGAACCCGAACCATTTGATGTATCATCCTCACGACAAAGCCATCGCTGTTTTTGTTTTGTTTGAATACAACATATTTATGTATTTGTGTTTGCCCTCCTTCTTGATGTCGTGACCTTTTGTTATAGCCCCTAATTTACTTTTCCCTTTTAGACTCATCCCAAAATGGCTATTAAACTTCGTTTAATTGAACTCCGCTTTCAAAACATACTCTTTGATCATTGGAGTAAGCTTCTCATTATAAACATGAAGGAATTATTCGCCTCGCTTAAACGGCTTTACAGCTTATATACTTCAAAATAATACTGCATATGATAACTATACAATCTATGTAGCGCTTCATTTTAAAGTTAAGAAGATGGCATACTCTAGCAACTTTTTTTATTACCCGTCCAGTACATTAAGTCTAATGGCAAAGACTTAATTTGCTTTTCATAGAGGCGATTATATGTTGGCTCTTTGGCCTCTTTTTCTTGGACGCGTAATACTAGTGATCACGCAGCGAAACAACAAATTGGTGTGTTTTTAGCTAATACTGAAATATTTTGTAGGGAAAAAAATATTGAATTTAGGTGATATACCTTCATATTTCTATTACCTATTTTATGAAAAAAAAATTCAAGTTGATCTCTTAACCGCGTTCTTGAAGCGAACGTTTGAATACCAAAAAAAAGAGAGTGCAAAACATTTTTTTTTGACAAAAGTATAAATCTTAGTACATTGTTTATACGTAAGATCCCTAGAGAAAAGATTAATAAACTAAATATATTTTTTTCAATACAAGGAGAGTCCGAATTTCTACAAACGAATGCTAGATAGCCTGGAGTTGGTCATGCTCTAGGCTCAGGTACAGTCTTCGGTTTTAGAGCTTATGTACTTCAAAATAATACTGCATATGATAACTATACAATCTATGTAGCGCTTAATTTTAAAGTTAATTGAAAATATCTTACTCTACATCTTGCAATTTCATTCGAGCGTAACCGGCTAAAGCTATACCATGCAGCTTTTGCTTTCCAATTTTCAGTCTTGTAGTTACATGGAGAAGGTTGAAAATGGATTGGAAAGTATCTTTATATCAGCCGGTTCCCACGGCCAGTCCACTCCAATGATATGGATCCTTGGACAGACCAGTTGCGTTGTCACTCCAGACTTTGTTTGGCTTCTCTGGAAGTCATTTACTAGTTAATGTTTTTAGGATTCCGTAGTACAGTGGAGACCACATCAAGCTATACATTTGCAGTACGACATTAGCCCCCACAGAGAAGAATATAAGAAAGGTACAAAGTCCAATGTGTCTTACTTTATGCGGTCTCCTTTGTACCTAAAAGGGACAAAAGGAACCTATATGGTGAGACTCCGTTGTCCGTCCGTCCGTCCGTCCGTATGTCAAAGCCTCACAACTCGAGCGCCGTTAAAGATAAAGACATGAAATTTGGCACAAAAATAGCATTATTTTGCCCACATATCACGGTGTAAAAAAATATGAAATTTGAAATTGTTCAAAATATTTCTAAAGCAAAAGTGAAAAAAGAAAATATTATCCTAAAAATACAGTATGGGTATCAAATTGTAGAGATTAAAAAGTTGATTGTAAAAATATATACTTTTACTATATTTACTGGCACTGGTTTCGAGAATGTGTATATATGAATATGTATGGCCCCCCCTCGCTTTTCTCCGAAACTGGTACACCGAAAAATATGAAAAAAATGTCGATTATAGATCATAACTGGCCAATTACAGGAAAACTATAGCGATTAAAAAAAAGTTGAGCAAAACTAAGAAATATAAAAATAGAAGAAAGATAAATTAAAACAATAATTCATAAAAATACAATGTGGGCATCAAGTTGTAGGTATTAAAAAGCTGATTGTAAAAATATATGGTTTCGCTATATTTAATTGCATCTATTTCGAGAAATCCTTGAAAAAACATAAAAAAAGTAAGTCCCCCCTAATCTCCAAAACTGGTGAACTGAAAAAATATGAAAAATATCATGGTAATATGTGTTTACGTAAAGATTACAGGAAAAATAAAGCGGTTGAGAAATTCACGAAAAAAAAAACGGAACCCTAGGTACGCGAGTCTCACTCGCACTTGGTCGGTTTTTTTCGTTTTGTTTAGTGGCAATGTTTACTACTAAACCCTATAAAACAGGCTGCAGCTACCTTGAAAACCTGCTGTTACTGTTAGTACAGCTGAGATGTGGTTCTCTCAACCAATGTCCGTTTACCGGAATATTTGTAACTTTAGGCAAGTTGCCTAGTTTACACGGGTAGAGTAACTGGTAGAGTACCAAGTATACAAATATTACTAGCGTAATGTAAACAGTTACAAATTAGTACGAAAGATAGTAGCTGGGAGAGTAGAGTGGGTAACGCATGTTATGCCACCATCGATCGTAACATGCCTCCATTCATACACCAACTCCTCTTCGCAATAATTGCTCCGTGGGCTAAACTTTGACTTTGACCACTTTTTATTTTACCACGTTCGCATAAAGGTGATAATCGTACGACAAGGTTTACCGTAGCCTGTGGGCGCGTGTACTTTAGCTAGGGTTGCCAGATGGTCGGGATTCGTCTGGATTGTCCCGACATTTCATGTGATGTCCAGAGTCCCGACAAAATACAAATTGTCCCGACAAATAACAAATAACAACGATCGGCAGGCAAAAAAGTATTTTCTTGTAATTACTTTAATTTTAATAATGATGATGATAAATTTTTTTTTTGAGTCGTACATTTATTTGTCCCGATAATAACCCCAAAATCCCGACTTTTTGAAATTTTGCCCGTATATTTTGGTTTTCCATCTGGCAACCCTAACTTTAGCTCTCACAAACTACACAAGTTAGAAACGAGACTGCCCTTGATAAATTTTAATTACTAAATCTCATTTCATTGTGTCTGAAGATTAGAACGACCTTGTTACAGGCCGCGGCAAACAACTTGACAGTCTCAAAACGCGGTGGCTAAGAGTAAGCCCATCTACACTAATAATAAAGCAGTAAAAAAGTCTTGTGTGTCTGTACATTGAATATTTTTGCAAAATTTTAAATGAGATTGGCTGTCTACAATTTTTGCCTGTCTCTATGTATGTATAATTGTAGAACTACTCTACGGATTTGGATGCGGTTTTCTTTATAGGACGTTTTTTCTAGTAAACGTATGTTGATTACTTATTTTAATAAAAGGTCCCTTTCCCGCTTAGGTTTGCTGGAAGAAACCTCTTTTTGGAGATAAGCTTACCTGTGTTCATACCTTCTAATTGATTATATGTCTTAACTGTTTTTCTGTGTACATTAAAGAATAAATAACATATCATAGCAGTAACCCTATAAGGGGTGTTGATAAAATAACCGCCAAGACGAAAACGGGGCAAATACTGATAAAACGCGGGCGCAGACGCAGTTGAAAGGCTAGTAATTAATAAAAAATAATTTTAAAACATTTGCCAAAATTGATAAATAAAAATCTCGGCACGAAGTTTCCCGGCTTGTCGCACTAATCAAGATAAAAGCCCCGCTTATTTAGAGATTTTGATGGAAATAATCGACTTTGCCGAGCGTGGGGCGGAAATAATTTACCTCATTGCCGTATTTGAGATGCTAATTGGGTACGTACGTTACTAATCAGGGGTCAATGTCTCAATTTACTGTCATTAAGAGGCTATGCGAATTTTATTTTTGACACTGTCACTCCAAGCGAAAAATCGCGCAGTGCGAGAGGGGCGGATTCAGGGCAAAAGGGAAAAAAGTTGGTTTTATATTTTTACTAAAAAAACTAAAATAGCTAGCAAAATTTCAAATATCAAATCTCTAGATGTTGTTGAAACACACCTAATAAAATATGTTTGAGTTCTGTATATTGTTCCTATTCGTCAAACGAGGAGAAAAAGTGTGTTTGAAGACCTCACTTCAACAATTATTTCTATCCAAACATGTTTTCCAATTTCAAAACCCTATATTATATAGTCAAAATGCACATACCAGAAATTTATTAAAATTTTCCGTGTATTTCATGAAATACACAGAAAAGAAATACCCGTATTTTTTTCGTATATCGCTTTAAAAATGTATCAGGATCGTAGCAGATGGATATCTGTAGTCTCTTCTTCCGCCTCTGGGAGACAGGCGTGAGTATATGTAGGTATGTATGTAAAAAAGTATTTAGTATTAAAAACAGCTTTGTATTTTAATAACATAAAAAACTTATTGTTACGACATAAATCTTCACGTGTCGTGCGCAGATCGACCACAAAAATTAAAAAATAGGTGCGACGACGAGCGGAGCGAAGTGGAGCGAGGAGGAGCGTGTTAGGTTTATATGTAAATAAATTTTGGGAGCCGAGCAAAGCGGAGCGGAGCCCAATATGCCCAATTCTAGGATCTGCCGATTCTGCCGACGACATATGCCGACATAATAAAATAAGTTTTATATAATAATGTATTTAATGTAATAGATCGACATTGGACTGAAATATTAATGTGTGAAAATTGTAAAATGAAATCAATCAAAGTTAAATGAAATTATTATTGCTGTAAAATTGATGACTTACTAACATTTACTTACCATCTTAATTTTAATTTTAATCTTTATTATAACTATTTCATAATTTGTAATTTGTTAATATTATATTGGCCTAGAGCCTGACATAAATAAATTGACATAAATGAATTGGACTTGGTATACAGGATGGAAAATTCTTTGAATACCGTTTTACTTATTCATAAAAATAAACTGATGTTTTCTTTGAGTCAAATCTAAAATATTAACGTAGTTTTCAATCTACCGACCGCTTTTAATTTCCACACTGTATAGTTGGGATTTTTCGAGCGACTGTAAAGCCCTAAATCTGCGTTGATCCAAAACCGATAACCGTCAAGTAATCCAAATTTGTTGAATAAGGCTTAACTGGATAAACATGGATTTATAATATTTATAATGTAAACATATCAGGTTTCATCTCATAAGCTGGCTGTGGTTATATTGTTTTACTACCTATCCAATTTCTAGGTAATTTAATAAAGCGGCGGTAGCTCAGGGCATAGATAAATAAAGGAAGGATATAGATTGCTATCTCCTTGTACTGTTCGCAATACAAAAAAAAAGGTTGCTAGATGGCGTTACTTGTCTCGCTGGAAATAAAATTTGTCTGAAATCGACGAAATATAGCATTTTACTGTTCTGGTTCATCATATTTATTTATTTTATGAATAAAAACACAAAATTTTCATAACATCGCATCAGAAAATAGTGAATTCTTAATCAGGTGTTTTTAACATTTTTTTCATTAAACTTTCGGTGGTAAGCTGGCAATCTCACTAAGCGTGCAGATGGTTATTCTGGATTCCGGTAGATGGCGCACAACGATCAATTAAACAAAATATGTGCATTAATATACGCTTTATTTACCTAACACACACTACTCATTCATACCGGTATATAACTTTACTCTTTGACTCAACTGTCATGCACGGTTGAGCGATTTATCCTCAGATTTATCGTATGCCATGTGTCGCGTATTGTCGTATTCTAGCAAATTTTCGTTTTTGTGGGTGCAGTATAGTTGCTACACAACACACACATCGAATTTCGTTTCATCAACAGTTCGATAGATGGCACTAGGTATGTCACAATTTATCTAGTATAGTAGCGACATCAAAAATAATAAGTCGAACTACTAGGTACCGGCGAAAATAATAAGTTTTACGCGGGCTTTGTTCTAATGTATGGAGTGAGCAATCTATCCTTCTTTATCTATGCTCAGGGGTAGAACGCTGGCCTTTCAATCTTTAGATCCAGGTTCGATCCCCGACCGATGAGTTTTTCGGAATTTATAGTGTTTGTTCTTCCTTACCATTTGCTGAACGGTGAAGGAAAACATCGTAAGGAAACCTGCATGCCCTAAAAAGCGTGTATTTGTGCCCGAAGGACGGCAACAGGGCTGACCACCCATCACGTTGGGACGTAATAATCGTCGGTGAACTGTGGACTCTGTTTTGCATGTCACAGTTCAGACTCGGAACACCTCTGACACTCCCTCGGGGATTCATGTCGTGACGATATACTTATTTATTTTATATCCTTATCGAGTATATTTTTAATGAGTATCTTTTGCCGGCCGTTTCTTTTATAAGGCAATCCCTATTCCCAATCATGTTAGAAAGTTTGTTTGTCTGACGAATCTCAATAGAACTTTTGCAGCGGGATAGATTATATATATAAATCACATAAAATAATTAGGCTTTTTTAGCAATGTTGTGTTCTTAAATGCATTACGTTGTATATGATTCTGCACAAACACTATTATACACGCTTTAAAGTTGTTGTGCAGAATCATTAACAAAGTAAATATATAAAATATCACAAATTTGCTAGAAAAGCCCAATTGATATTAAATATAAATCAGATCTATAAGTATATAATACTTTTTATGCAAAAATAAGAAAAACAATAATAAGTTTTGCGTTTGGAAACGCGTTCCGTTTCGTCCACCTCAAGTGATTTCAAGTCTCACCTTAGCTTAGACACTTGACGCTAGAACATCAACAACACCAGGTTTTCAAGGGTTCATTGGAAGAAACTAGGTCTCTCCTCATATTGAAAAAAAATATATTTGATTTATCGATCTTTTATCCAGGGATTCCACCTATAAACAATGCTTTAAGATTTATACTTTTATATAAAAAAAAAAATGTTTTCCACCCTCTTTTTTTTGGTTTTCAAACGTTCGTTTCAAAGACGCGGTTAAGAGATCAACTTTTTTTTTTATATAAAATAGGCAATAGAAATATGATATACCTAAATCCAATATTTTTTGCCCTACAAATTTTGCTAAAAACACAACAATTTGTTGTTTCGCTGCGTGATCACTAGTATTACCCGTCCAAGGACAAGAGGCCTAAGAGTCAACATATAATCGCCTCTATGAAAAGCAAATAAGGTCTTTGCCATTAGATTTATTGTGCTGGACGGGTAATAAAAAAAGTTGCTAGAGTATGCCATCCTCTTAATATAAGTATCTAAAATCTTCAAATGAAGCAGCAGTCAGTCCCACAGACAGACCTCGCAGTGGCCTCCGCTACGCCACATAAACTGTGGCTACGCGTCTCGTAGAACATTCCTCAGTTTACGTGACACAATACAATATTGTTTGTTTTTAACTACTTCACCTGTAATGTGAGACGTAACACGCGTCTCACTGGAACTAGATGTAACTCGGCTTTAGGGCGGGATTTGTACACGCGTCGCGTTCGCGGAAGTTCTTCTGCGTAACGTTGGAGTTTTTTGAGAAATGAAGAAGACTCATTGCACTGTTATTACATGTGTTTATAGCATTTTTAACCGTCACATGAAGAAATGTGCAATAGACCCAGCACAATGGGAAACACTGGCAGCAGACAGACCGCATTGGAGGCAGGCTGTGAACACTAAGGTGTATGCTTTCGAGTCGATTAGATGCGCTGAGCTCGACACAAAACGAGACCAGCTTAAGGGCCTTACTATTGCCAAATGGGTACTTTCTAAAGCCTACTCCTCGTTTATGGCCAAACCAAAAATAATGAAAAAATGTATTATGAATAATTAACTCTTAGACAACATATGCAACATTTATCTTTTTCATACCACCAAAACTTCTGCATGAATTTTTTTTTTTACTGGATGGTGTTTTTTGACCTCAAATTCCCTACTGCTTCTGAGTGGCTTGGCCGATTGAATTCATCTATGCTTTGATAAATAGATAAACTTTATAGCTATAAACATAACATAAGATTATTCAATCGAGTAATCACGTCTACGTGAAAAGTATCATTTTCTCCTATTTCGCCCTATCAAGGACGCAGCGAGCGTCGTAACAGCCACTATGCATTGCGCGCTGATATGAACGTTATTTCAATATCGTTTCCGTTGATATTTGTAGTGACAAATATCGAGCTGCTAATTTGGCAATGGTAATCGCCTTAAGGCCCGACCACCAGTGGCCATCAATTATAATATAGTTGGAGGGGTGCTGACGTGCAGTGAATGTGGTCGCACCAGCGCCGCTCTCAGCAGTGACAGTCGCTGTGACCGAAAACGGCCGAGAAGAATTGATTGATGGTTATAGCATTTTATATTGTCGCTTTCGTACCTGGGTTAATAATCGGTAAAAATAGAATGAAGTCATTTCGGCAACTTCTAACTTTTACATACATATTATACTCACGCGTATCTCTATGTGCTATGATTGTGCTACTTCTTTTTTTGTCTTATTATAAAAGCCTATCAAGTATCGTATGTAGGTTATGTATGTAGCTACACATATATATTATACTTGCGGGCGGCGTACGAAAAACGCTTGCGGTTTGTCTCAATGTAGTTAATACGAAGGGCGTTCAATAAAAAGTGAGATTGAGTATGTTGCCGGTAACTTTTTAATAAATGTTTTTTTATTTTTTGATATAGTCGCCTTTTATCATAATACACTTGGGATATCTTTTTTCTAGCTTAAATTCCTTTGTTAAAAAACTCTTCGTCCTAAACACCTATAAATTCCTGTACTGCAGCGACTAATGCTTGATTATTTTCGAATCTCTGTCCGCAGATACTCCTTCAACCTTGGAAATAGATATAAATCACTAGGGGCAAGCTCCGGTGAATGTGGAGGATGCTTAAGTATTTCGAATCCAGCATATCAAATAACAGCCATAAGAACGGCGGACCTGTGAGCCGGGGCATTAACTTGATGTAACAAAATAATTTTAGCTAGTTTGCCTCGCCGTTTCTCGTAATACGCAATTTTTTAATTTTTTCTGCATACAATAAGCCCGTAATAGTAGCACCATGGTCGAGATATTCTATCATGAGCTCCCCTTTACTATCCTGGAGAAGAGAGGGGCCATGATATTTCCGGCGAGAGGACTCGCCTTACATTTCTTAGGTGTTGGAGACGATGGTCTTTTCCAAGTTATAGACTGTAATTTCGTTTCTGGATCGTAATGGTGAAGCCACGTTTCATCCATGGTTGTAAATGGAGCCAAAAAAACGATCAGGGTCTTGTTGTAATAGTTCCAAAAAAGCTCGAGAAATGTTCAGTCTGGTTTATTTTTTCTGGGGACCACCAGTTGAAATCTTAATTTCTTCGGCTTTATTTTTTCGACTTTTTAACCTTTTCTTCGGTTACTACCGTTGTAAGGCGACCTGAGCGAGGGTTATCTTTGGTGGATGTTCTACCACGTTTAAATTCGGCGCACTTACGTGCAACTGTAGAATACGGTAAAGCATTTGCTCCTAAAGTATACTGTAAGTCTTGATTAAATCTTACCTTTTTTTACCAAATTTTTTCCATTTTCGACAACACCCTACGAAAGACAGCAAAAAATACTTCGATTTAAAAAAAAAAATTTTTTTTTTAAATTGAATCAATATTACAGCTATTATAGCTTTACCAGCCAGTATTAACTTTTTTGTTTCCAAAGATTTTGTACCTCATTTTCACTCTATAATGAACGCCCCTCGTGTATGAATTCTCAAAATGTATCTAAGTCTCACTTTTACAAATACAATCAAATACAAATTTCTAGTTTAAGTTTCCTTGTAACGTACAAACTTATCAGAAATTTCAGATTAACTTTCAACATTTTTACGCTAGAAACATTTTTTTTTTCTTTTCCTTTGTACAGTGCGACATAAAAGAGTAGAAATTAATTATTTCGGAACTAAAGTGTTTCCGTGTCCTGGCAACACTAGAGGTGAGTAGTCGAGCTGTCAAAACTAGTAACCGGTGTCTGTTTACTTCACAATTTTAGGCTTTTCTGTGTAAATTTTGGCTAAAACAGCAAGTTAAAATGAACAAGGTCATACGCGGTGGTGTTCGTGACGTAATTTATTAAGTATTGATGCGATGTTTGGCTGAATTTTAAGCCGGAGAGTTGCTATCTCCAATCGACGATATTTACAAACGGACAGCTGACTTAACTGGTAAGAATCTGTTAAAAGTTGTACAAAACGATATTTTAATCTAGTTACACGGAAAGAAAACAACATTCCTTACAAAATAACTCCAAAATATTGATTATTGCGATTGTTATCTTTACAATTTCAAGGTTATGTTATGGTTACAAAAATATTTTTATATAGCGTGATCGGGTCGACGTTAATTTTGATACTTGCTTTAGGAAAGGATGATGATAAGTTAAATTGAATATGACTGTTATTTATATCTGTTTCAGGTGTGTCGGAAAGTACAGTATGCAGGATAGTGCAGCAAGGGTCCACCGATGGGGGGAAATTTTCGACACCTGTAAAACATAGAAAAGGTCGCTTTTCAAATGTACTGGATGATTTCGACATTTGTGCCATAAGGCAGAAGATATATTTTTTATACAGTTAAAAAAGAAGTGCCTACAATTGGTAAACTATAAGCCGAACTTAACGAATTAGTCATACAGGTTGGTGTAGATAGCAGTGATGATGAGTTTGATACAGAAAGCAGTGAAGAATCTAGTGCAGAACCGAGTGTAAGCACATCTCAATTTGACGGTGTTGAATATTTAGATTTTAGTTCATTAGGATAGTGCTTTATTCTAAATAAAGTTTACCTTAAACAAAGATCCTATTTCATTTCTCGTTATAAGTGTTATGCCTAAACCTTCCAAGTGATACATTATGAAACTTGTTAAATGAAAAAGCAACTTGAGTAGTAAAAAAAATATTGAAGTATCAAAATTAATTAGTCTTACTAGCTGTGTGGCCATATAGAAGATGGTGGCGCCCTCATTTATTTTCTACTCTTTTATGTCGCACTGTACTTGCGTTTGTTATCGGAACCTCCAAAACTGTCGTCAACAATCAGTGGCATCTATAAACTCGTACCTAAAAGACAGATGTTTGTCGCTCGATGTGAACGAACTGGGAGACGTGCACTGAATAAATAACGAGTTGTGTCGAGAGTGAACGAGTGTGTGCTGCAGGCGATGCGAGTGGTGCTGCGTCTAGGAGGAGCGAGACTGGAGAGGAGGGCTGCTGGCAGGGTTGGATTCAGACCCTAGGAAAATTATTGTCTATGGGAATTAAAAATATACCACTTGGCTTAAATTATACTACGTTTCGTTTTTCGTCGATTTTTGTTTTGAATTGAAATAAAATAGCCTATTTGTTAGTGAATTTTTTTTAAAAATTATGAAAAATTTTCATAACGCACAGAAATTCCCTATATTGTAGAGTAAATGTTAAAAAGCAAAACGTTTCAACCAATAAAGTAAGTCGGTCGGCCTGAAGATAAAATTATGGTATTTTTACGTAGTATAGTTCCATTACTATACTACATACTACATGTCATGAAAATATGGTACAAATAGTATAAATTATACTACAAAATCCAACCCTGGCTGCTTGACGAGTATTTCAAATTTATACGGGATGGATTTATAGTCGCTTAAAGCGATATGTAAAAGTTTTAGCGTCCCGTTACTCCATATGCGAAAAAACCCTCGGTGCGAGAGGGACAAGCTCCAAATGTATCTACAATTTCAAATAATGTTTAAATATATTTCCTTTTTCTGTATTCATCTTTTTGTTATGTATTTTGCCTACATATTTTGTTTCATGCCTTAGTATTTTTGTATGACTTTGCTGCTAACAAATGATTATTCTCTACTCCCATACTGCAATAAGGTAATTACCACATTAAAAGCTGTTTTATAAGTACCTACATTGTTTGACCGCATTATTTATTACACCGCAATTCTGCGCTGTGATTGGCCAAATTAATTGTAACACCGATAGAGAACCAATCACAAATAATAACGGTTTATCTTAATTTATTAAGCCACGCACCCTTACTCTTCTCGCTTATTATTGATAGATAGATATAACATTTATTTCCCAAAAACACGACACATACATACAAAAAACAAAGTAGAACTTAAATAAAAGAAAACAAAAATTAAATAAAGTTAAAACACAAAAAGAAAGTAACTTAAATTTATCCTAGTGGTATGAGTGTCGCGGCAAAGAGAAAAAGGCTCCGACTCAGCATAATGCCGCAAACCGAAATCTGCGACGCTGTTATTCTGTCGTCACCTGCAGAGAGCCGCACGAATTCCATCGAGAGTGGACAATTATTGTTTATTTAATGTGTAAATGTGTATGTGAGTATAATGGTTGTGTAATTTGTATATGAGTAAGTATAACAATTTTGGCTACATGTATTAAATAAGAGAATATCCTGACTGACTGGTCTATCAATGCCCGGGCCAGCTAATTGAACCTAGGAACATAAAATTGGACGGTGTGTTTCATCTGCGACACGCAGACATCCCCAAGAGATAAAAATATAATAATAAAGATGTGTGGCGTAGTCAATAGTAAAATTTTGCCTGATCTCAGGCATCTACATACTAATTCCATCATGACGAGTATCACGACAGTATCATGACGAGTGTTATTTTTCTCATTTTTCATACAATTGTTTAAACTTAAAGTATTGTGTGCAACTGGATATAATTAGACATTGGGACACTCGTGCAAATCTATTACGATATTCATTTCGTTCGTTTCGTAAACAAGCACTCGTGTCTCAATGTCTCACATTATGTCACAGTTGCACAAAATATTGTATGTCTTATGTTTAGTCCAATCGCCGAGGACAGACACCGAAGCTTTGCTTTAAGTTGTATATTTCTTGAGCTATAATATAAAGCGGAATTAAAATTATTTATATAGGATCTACAGGTAACTTTAAATAAATAAAATTAAATAATAAGACATTTATTTAACACACCATTATGCATTATAGACAAAGTAGTTAAAGTTGTATGACACAGTTAAAAAGGACGGTGACTCAGCATATGTTCCTATACCAAAGGCATTAAGTAGAAGCGCTTTTATTCTGCCACCACCATTAAAAAAGAAAAACATACTTAATTAACTTACTATTTACTTTAACCTAAACATTTTCAATAAAATCAACACATAATCGTAGTTAAAATATTAAAATATTATTGCAATAGAATATAATAAGGAAAATATTATTTTATTCACACATTTGCATACACAACACCGCAATGGAAGCACAGTCCCATTAAAGAGAAATCAAGTGCCTCATTTCCACAAACCACATCTGCAATCGCCTCCAGAGCTGATCCTCATATTTCTGGTGCCGCAGTCCTCCGCCATCGGGCTTCCGTGGTGTATTTATAGTCGCTATAAATGTCGTCAATTTATTGGTTATGCGGCGACACCCTCGTTGTGGGTAGGGTTACCATACGAGAAGAATTTTCCTGACATGTCAGGAATTTTGGCTGCGGTCAGGAAATCAGTGAAAAAAATTGTCAGGTTTAAAGAAAGAATAAATTATTTAATTCGTAAGATGGATCTGAGTCACGATCTTGACTTCGACGTATTGTTATAGCAAAAATGAGAATAATGAGGGTTAAATTATGGAGTTTGTGGAGTTTTTTTTTTTTACTTTTGGTAATCGACACGCCTCCGAATTCGCATAAAACATTGATTAAAAAAAATTAGAAATTTACTGAGTTGTCAGAGATTTTGTCAGGAACTGGATTACATTACGGGATCTGGTAACACTAGCTGTGGGCGCAGAAATAGATACCTGCATCCAGCCCTGTCAGGACGCTTGGGATTGGACCTACCAGACTTATAATAAATGGTACTTTGTAATTGGACTGAAATGCATGGTGACATATTGGTAAATAATGTCGTCATAAGTTTTCTGATCAGAATGTAATTTTCTATGGAAAATGATCATTGAGTTTAAACATAGCTGAAAGACCGTAAAAACCTGTTTTATCTGTTTTAGAAATTTTGCTTCGACTGTTTCTCCAGAATAACCCCCCTGGTCTGCCTATCAATATACAGATAAGGTGACTTTGCATGATGTAGCTAAATTAATAGTGGAGACTCGGTAAGTGGTCAGGATCAAGGTTCAATAAACCTTTCGATGAAAAATGCAAAATAAAATTCAGGCTTTCTATTCTAATTGGCGCGGGATTGTTCTTGAACAAGTATAGGGGCAAAAATAAAGAAAAATATTTTTGCAAAAAGGGTGCAACCGCCGCGCCGATCGGCGAGCCGTTTAATAACTGTATGTAATCTATAAAAAAACAACGAAAGTAATGTATGATATCACTCAAGGACAAAACGTCAAGTCATTACAAAACAAACTTACGAGTGTGCGACCGCGCAGATTACTCCCGCGAAGCAGATGCGCCAGTGTTGCCAGATGAGGAAACTGACATAACAGTGTTGAGGGCTCAAAATTACAGTGTTTGGAGTCAAATTTCAGTAGAATCCATTCATTTCCATATTTTTTGCAATTCACTCACTTTAGTGTCGCACTTATTTTGTCTGACCAATCAGGTGCGCGGTGTAGCTATGGCAGGCGTTTTTGTTTTCTCAAGATACTCAAGGAAAAATATGGGTCAAAAGTTTATTGTCTTCTTTCTGGGTTCATAATGTCTGTGCAGGTCCAGAGTTTGCCACTTGAATTTGTGATTTTTGTAAGAAGATGAAGTTCCTCACTATTTATTGCCAAAATTTCCTTACTTTTTGTTTTTTTCTAAATGCGAATCACGTGTATTTTTCTAATATTACATATTTGGGTAGCTATTCCATAAATAGATACTATGTCGATAATTTGATTTTTTTAAATAAAATTCGTAATATTAAAAACAAAAAACGAATACTAAGTCAAGAAAAAATGTGTGACTGATTATAATTACTAATAAACGTCTTTAATATTTTTATTTTTTTAAACAAAAAATCAAAATGATATTCCATATTTGGTTAATTTCCTCTAACTTTTGGCGTTAGAAAATTACAGTGTCCCCATACAGTGTACAGTAGATCTACTGCAATTACAGTGTATCTGGCAACACTGTATGCTTCTTCCTCGTTCAGGAGGAACATAAACATTAGGATAATGGTCACACTGTGTCTTTTAACGGAGATAAAGCTCCCTACTTCTTCGGAGTACCGAGCTTTAGATGGTCTTACGGTACAGAGGTTTTCTGTAATAACATCTATCTCCTAGTCCAAGGTTTCTCAAACTTATAGCCCCACGTACTCCTATAAAGTTTCGCAGTCGACTGCGAACCCCTTTAACACAAACTTGCCTTAGAGTATTTTTATTTAAATATAAAAGATAATACAGTCACAAAGTAATGTTCGTTTCTTGTCGCAAATTGAGTCTATTTTCGCAGCAATTTTGCTCAATTTTCGTGTTCCCCGCGCTAGCTAGCCAGTCAGCCGCCATAACGTAAATCTTGTCACGAACCCCCTCCGACCAACTGGGGAACCCCTGGGGGTTCGCGTACCCCACTTTGAGAAACCCTGTCGTAGTCCTAACTATAGGCATATGTATAGGGTGACTTTTAAGGGACCTAGGATCATGAAATGTTGACTATAAATTCCTTGTATGGGGTAGACATCTAGAAGGGAATTTAGGATCGGCGGTAGCTCAGGTGTAGAACGCTGGCCTCTCAATCTTGAGATCCAGGTTCGATCCCCGGCCGGGCATGCACCAATGAGTTTTTCGAAATTTACGTATACGTGCGAAGTATTCGTTCTTACTTACCACTTGCTGAACGGTGAAGGAAAACATCGTTAGGAAACCTGCATGCCCTAAAAAGAGTGTATTTGTGCCCGAAGTAGAATTTTGTCTTCCGGTTTTTGATCAAAAGCCAAGGTTTCTGATCAAAAACCTGATTTGATCGTCAACCTGCGTCATAATAAACTCAGGGCTTTTTGAAATTCAACCCTGAAGGGGGTAAAATAGGGGATGAAAGTTTAAATATGCGAATTCGTTATTTTTATAGTTATATAGTTTATAGAAATTTTTTGTTAAAAAATCCAAAATGATCTGCTTTAGCGTTGTTGGAAAATCTTTTATGAGAGGATGGAATTCTAATCCCGGTTGAGAGCTCCTCTCATCCAGATTTACTTTTCTTCAGCGATTCTATACCGCAATGATTTATAGGGTGTTAAGATTGCGGAAGCCGAAAAGTGGCGATAGTACTCGTACAGTCGAACAACATTTCGAGGATAAAAATCGAAAAATCGTGAAAAAAATGCGAGTTATTTCACACATTTTGGTAGAGTAGGTATGTAAGTTTTCTAGGGAACAGCAGATTTTTTTTCGCGATTTTAGGTTTGGTTCCATAGTAAAAGTTGTTCGCGTGGACGAATAGTATCGCCAGTTTCCGGAACATCATGTTAACACTCTGTATAATAATAATTAGGAATATTCCAGCTGGAAAATAAAAACCGGGTGGCAGAAAGAAGTCCTGTCTACGTTAGTGATGTAACATCTGAGAATGGGCAGGAATTGCGAGTGCCGCCGACCTGTTTCGCCTCGCACAAGACAAGATCATAAGCTGACTGCCAACATTCACTGATCAAACAGGCCAAAGGCCTTTTTGAAAAACATCTTTTTTTATTGGTGCCCGCCCTATACTTGTATAACAACAATCCCGAGTGAATTAGTATCATCATCATTGGGTGCCACCTTCAAAATGAAGTTTGGAGGTCAGTAGGCTAAATTGCTTGCGATCCATTGCTGTATCCTTCAAGTCTCTAAAGCTTTTTAGTCCAGTCCACTCTTTGATGTCATCTATCCATTTAAATTACTTATTCTTCTCCGTGTACCATGCCCTAACGGGCGTCGGCTACCATCTCTCTAAACTTTTTCCGATCTTTAGCTAGTCTGCAGATCTCCGTCGCTTCCTTATTATTAGTCCAGGTCTTTATGTTGTCAGTCCACTTTGTCCTTCTTCTGCCTCTTCCTCGTTCCCCTCTATTTTTCCTTCTATAATGACTTTTATTAAATTGTATTTGTTGTGTCTATAAACATGTCCCAGATATGCTAGTTTTCTTCTTTTGATTGTAGTGAGCAGCTCTCGCTTTCTGGTCATTCTTCTAAGGACTTCTTCATTGGTAACACGGTCCCTCCAGGATATTTTAAGCATTCTTCTAAACAACCACATTTCGAAAGCTTCTAATTTAACTTGGGTGGCTTTAAATTACTATAGGAAGTCAAATTTTTATTTTGCGTTTTCAACGTACGCTCATTGAACCTTTTTCCTGACCACTTACCGAGTCTCCAGTATGAATTTGGCTATCACGCAAAGTTCCCTTATTGCAGCATTTACTTACGTTTACTTGCTAGTGTTTTTTTACTTTTGCTACATAATAGTGTCAATTCGGTGTAACACTGTTTAACTTAAATTAATTTAAGCGTTCTGTCTTTTTCTTTCTGTATCATATAAGATAAAACGTGTTACACCGAATCAATGTACAAATGTAAGTGGAAACTAAACAGGAAGTTTTGACCATCGTTTTATTACAAGTCGTAATTTACATGTTCTATTGGCTCTAGTTACATGGTTATTTGTCGGTACATTTATAGTTGTTTTATCAGACATCCAGGCAGCTGTTTCGCTGATAACATGCACGTTTATTATGAAATAACATGTTACCAGGAATAGATAACAAATTTTGCTTTGATACATTAAGGGCCTTACTATTGCCAAATGGGTACTTTCTAAAGCCTACTCCTCGTTTGTGGCCAAAACAAAAATAATGAAAAAATGTATTATGAATAATCAACTCTTAGACAACATATGCAACATTTTTCTTTTTCATACCACCAAAACTTCTACATGAGTTATTTTTTTTACTGAATGGTGTTTTTTGACCTCAAATTTCCTACTGCTCCTGAGTGGCTTGGCCGATTGAATTCATCTATGCTTTGATAAATAGATAAACTTTAAAGCTATAAACATAACATAAGATTATTCAATTGAGTAATCACGTCCAAGTGGAAAGTATAATTTTCTCCTATTTCGCCCTTTCAAGGACGCAGCGAGCGTCGTAACAGCCACTATGCATTGCGCGCTGATATGAACGTTATTTCAATGTCTTTTCTATTGATATTCGTACTGACAAATATCGAGCTGCTAATTTGGCGATGGTAATCGCCTTAATGTCGATCGGCGGAAAGTAGCGGAGTCGTAATAAAGTGCAAAATTAATTCGTAGAATTGGATTCATTTGTGTGTGACATGCATGAAATACAAACAAACTTGTCCAATATTTTTAGGGTTCTGTACCTCATTATGTAAGAAAACGGAACTCTTATTGGATTTCGTTGCCCGTCTGTCTTTCTGTTTGAGGTATTTTATTGATATTAATTTCAATATCGAATACTAAGTTGTATAGCCTCATACAGCGATAAAAAACCGACCAAGTTGACTTCGGGCACAAATACACGCTTTTTGGCGCATGCAGGTTTCCTCAAGATGTTTTCCTTCACCGTCCAGCATGTGGTAAGTAAGAACAAATACTATCTATGCACTTAAATTCCGAAAATTGAATGGTGCATGACCGACCGGGGATCCAACCTGGATCTCAAGGTTGAGAGACCAGCGTTCTACCCCTGAGTTACCGCCGCTCATACATATACACATATACAGCTATTATATGTTCTTATACACACCACACATCAGTCAGTTTTATATTTAATTGTATTTTTTTTATTTAATTTTAATTTTAAATTTTTTTGACATATATACAAGGTGAATTTTTGATCATCGTCCAAATTCATACTGGTGGCTTGGTAAGTGAACAGTATCATGGATCAATAACAATTTTGGTGAAATTCGTAAAATGAAATTTCGACTCCCCATAGTGATTCACACGGGAGTGGAACTGAATTTCTATGGG